>CAIIXF020000002.1:26791222-29365222 GCA_903813345.2 Owenia fusiformis
TGTCAAACGGTGCTTATGTCACGTGACCACCGCACACGCGTATAGTTTTCTTTAAGGGAAATTAGTCATCATATTTTCAAATTAAATCCATTGTTATAAACTGAATGAACTCCAAAAAGTTATGTTTGTCATATTTAAGTCTGCGACCACCGAAGAGACATTTAGTACAACTTAACACGATGGATTCACAGGATGCTAGAACCAATGCTTAACACTACAAAATTGACAATATCAAGCCGGTAAGTAAAACAGTATAAAATAATTTAATGATCATATGATGCACAAGTGTCTCAAAATTGCATAAGGATAAGGATTAATAACGGGCTAGTCGGTGAACAATATGAGAAGTGGAGGGCTTTATTTCAGAAAATTGTACTTTTTGATTTCTTTAATTGAATTGTTTATGTTTTTGTGTGCTTGTGGAAATGGAAGTGGTTATGGGAGTCAGGGTTATTGGAGAGATGAGGCTTTTGGTTGATGCATTATCGGCCACTAATGTGATGTACACCTCGTAAATAAAATAAAATTGAATAGAGGCTGAAATTACTAATGATGGACATTAGAAGATAGATTGATTGAAATGAAGTGCGGTAGATAGGAAAATTTACATGTACTGTAGAGATAAGGTCTACGGATAAAAAATGGTATGGTGAATAGTAACGAGGTTACGATGTTCCTTAAGCGCAATGGGTCAATAAACGGTAAAGATCTACTTAACATGTTATAAAAAATATATAACTCAAAATTGTTTTTTTTCAGGAAGACTAGAAAGACAATAGCGTAATTAAGAAGATATAATAATTAGGAAGTCCTGTTCCGGTCTCAGTAATCTCGATCATGTTCGACACCTACTCGCTACTTCAACCACAAGACACTCTATCCCCGGAACTACTTTGGAACACAGACCAGACAATGAACACTCCTGAACAGCTGTTCTCACGTTTAGATTCTACAGTACCAGTGTCATCCAATACTGGTTCATTCAATGGACTAACGACAGCCCCAATGGCAGTTCATACACCACCGCGGATGGATACAGATTCAATGGACCATGACATGTCCCCGAGTTCGTCATTCTACAGCGCACATGAATCTTCACATCTGGATTTATCAATTCTAGACGTAGCAGCAAAAGACAAAAGTTCTCAAGTTACGAAAGTTCCAAGCATTGAAAATCTTTACCCTATAAGGCCACAACAACAGCAACATCAACAACAGCAGAGGCAGGATTACCCAGGAAACCCCACGAGTGAGTATATACCACTGGACTCATGGTACAGTCATAACTCCCCTGCCTCGCTAAGCACAACATCACTACAGAGCTCAACATCTTTGAATGACATTTCATACAAAAATGACATTGGATCATTTGATGCGGATGACAAAACGTTGACTCCCCTGACAACCGTATCTATGGATACATTAACAACGCTGTCAGCTGCCACAGAATCTTCACTATATTCTTCTTTGCAAGAAAACGCAATGTTTGACTCACCAGTCAGTTTAAATCAAACATCAACATCCAATTATGCTCAATACGGAACTCCTCCATACAATGACTCTAGCTCAGTCTATAATCAAATCTTCCAAACACAGAGCCACCTATCGAACAATCTGTCAAATTCAGTTGGTTCATTGGACTGTCACACTGGGGGGCTAGAGGGTGTAAAATATAGAAACAATCCTAACAAAACAAAACGTCCGCCATCCTACGAAGAACACGTATATCGAGCCCTGGCTTTGAAATCTCAAGGAGGCTCGTATAGGGTTGACACGGCAAGTGCCCCAGCTAGAATTGACGTTAATTGCTCAAACTTTACTGCTCAACCTACTCTAGAGTTTCGCTCAACCGTCGACCACAGGCCCACCGTCGCAGAACCAGAATGCAATGTAAATGGTAAGTGAAACTTTAACCATTACAATTTGTTATTTCTCGTAAAATAAGTTCAACCTGCTTTTAAAATTACCCTGTGTATATAGTGTGCAGTCTCATAGATACTAGTGGATCTTAGGGGGTGTCGTCGGGGGCGCGCCTCTGCCCCCTAATTTTTTTCAAAACATGAAGAGCCTACTACATTTAAAGCATGGCCCTTTGATTATTCCCAGAATGGACACTACAAAAACACGACAAAACACCTGTTATAGTGATAGAATTTCTCAGAAAATCCAGAAAATAAATAAGAACTTGTTTCAAAAAGAAACCAGCCATTCATATTTTAATTGTGGGAAATGCTCAGATTGCCCAAAATTGCGCTCTATTTTCAAAATCTTTCGGGTGTACCCCCCCCCCCCCCCTCCTCCTAAGTAAACGTTAAATCTTTAATAATGCAATGGACATTCGTTTAACCAGGAGGAGGGAACGTGAAAAGTACAAAAAATTGTATACTAGAACTACCTTTTTATATGTAGTCAACTTGTTTGAACTGAATGTTTGCACCGAGTCCTTAAATCGTATAAATCTTTTCAAGTCATAGTACTATAATGTTTACAAATGATATAAAAGCACATATGTCACGTGACTTCATGTCAACAAGTCCTCTTTGATATACGATACAAACATAGTATCCCATAATGCATTGTTAATGTGTCAGTGGGTGCACTTTTGAGATTTATAATAAAATATTATTGTCGACACCCCCGCACACAATTACGCATTTTGATGCACTGATTTTTTGTCGGTTTTCATAGAATTGAAAGTGCAATAGTTGTATTCAATTAATGTATATTAATGACTTATGGCTGTCAAGTGCAACGGCACACACAATTTTTGTAAGTGTCGTGAATCGGGGTATTTAAAAAGTTCATTGACTTTAACTATGGAGTTAATTTCTATGATTTAATTTTTAGAATTACAGAGATAAAACATATCAAAATATTACTAAGTTGCTTAATACAATAATTAGTTTATCCTTAATTTGAAGTAATTTTTCGTCCTATATATCAATAAAAATACAATTTGACGAAATAACCGACTCAACAACTCAATGATACAAAATGATCAACTGCACGCTTGCATGGGGTATTCTATAGTCTAATGAAACACACCACTTGAGGAATAATAACAAAAATGAGTCATAGTCCACAAGATTTTATAAACAGCAGGCATGTCCTAAACACAGATAAAGGAAATGCTGGTCTTCAGTAGTAATCGTTCTCTGAGAATAAAACAAAATAAATCATGTTTATTTATTTAATGAATCATAAAACTCACAATGCTTCAAGACTACTGAAGTGAAAATCTGCGATAATTTTACGACTGTTTACTGAACAAATCTAAAAAACGAGAAAATACAAAATTTATTTTGAGAAATAGCAGTAAACATAACAAAAGATGTATACCTCTATACTCGAAAGCTTCTTTTAACTAAAACACCGCTCAATGTACCTTTTTCGGTTACTTACCAGGGCTACTATTTAAGCAATATGAACCAGTAGTATACTGTTTACGTTAAAATATGCATTTTTTTCTTTTCCAGATCCAGTTATATACAACCAAATAGTTGCTAATGCTCAAATCATCCTGAAAGCAGTCACTGGTGAGTTCTATATATTTCTATAGCCTGTTGTATCAACTATATACACCTATTATTATAGAACTGAACTTTTCAAATTGAATGCCAACTTACTCGAAAAATTAACAAATGTTCAACACGTTTTGGTTCTGATATATTCGGTTTAATGTAATGTGTGAAAAGCGAAATGGTCAGTTATCACGACAATGACAAATGTACAATTTAGACTTACCCCCCCCCCCCCGGGACTTACCCCATTCCACAAGAGCCACAAGGAACCCATACCCAAGAATGTATTGTGTTTGAAAATACAGGCTTGTATAGAGGTACAATGTTTATCATTGTAGGGATTTTTAGAACAAATATAAAATGGAAATCAAACTTTCTTGCACACATGTCAAAAGAAGTCACATTACACATGCCCCCCCCCCCCGCAAAAGCTTCAGCTATTAAGTTATATTTCCTCACACATTTATTTTGTATCTTTTTTTAAAACCTGTTGTTATTATTGTATATTTGTTGTAATCTAGGTGGAGGACAAATTCAGTTATGGCAGTTCCTGCTAGAACTTCTAGCGGACCAAGAATATAAATCCATGATCGTCTGGGAGAGCGCTGATGGAGAATTTCGAGTCATTGAGCCCGATGAACTGGCTCAGAAATGGGGATCCCGTAAGCGTAAACCGAACATGAACTTTGATAAACTGAGCCGGGCGTTACGGTACTACTACGACAAGATGATTCTTCACAAGGTTCACGGTAAAAGATACACGTATAAATTCAATTTCCGGACTTTACTCCAGGGGAGACGCCCTGTAAACCTGATCTCTTTTTCAAATTATTCAACATCCAATGCCCAGAACGTTTCAGTGGCACCGTACGAAGGTTGGGGCAGCACAAATCAGTCTAGACAAAACCCCTGGTAGTCAGTCCACCAATATTGGGTTTCACAGCAGTGTGATCATGGAAATTGTCACGAGGTGCACATCCGGAAACATCTGGGTATTTACACTCTTAACTTAATCACTCACCCTTAATCACAACCACGCCAGTCATTATTTCCAATATGCCCGATGTGTTCAGTTTCAAGACTTTAGGCTTTGGTCTTGACAGAACTAGAGGTTGTATATTTTTTAATAAAACAAATGCCCAAAACAGAAAAAAAAGAATTTTAGTTTAGAGATCCTGCGAATTTTGGTTTGTACAGAATTTATTTGTTAACTTCATGTAATGCATAATAATAATCTAGTTTCGAAACTTGTAATTTTAAGAGTTTTGACTAAAGGTATTCAATACCCAAATGTAATGCATAATGATATTCTAGATTAGAAACTCTGTGGTTATAAGGGTTTGGACTAAAGGTATTCATTACCTAAATGTAACGCATAATGATATTCTAGTTTAGAAACTCTGTGATTGAAAGGGTTTTGACTAAAGGTATCCATTACCTAAATGTAATGCAAATAGACTAATAATGATATTCTAGTTTAGAAACTCTGTGATTGAAAGGGTTTTGACTAAAGGTATTCATTACCTAAATGTAATGCATAATGATATTCTAGTTTAGAAACTCTGTGATTGAAAGGGTTTTGACTAAAGGTATTCATTACCTAAATGTAATGCATAATGATATTCTAGTTTAGAAACTCTGTGATTATAAGAGTTTTGACTAAAGGTATTCAATACCCAAATGTAATGCATAATGATATTCTAGTTAAGAAACTCTGTGATTATAAGAGTTTTGACTAAAGGTATTCATTACCTAAATGTAACGCATAATGATATTTTAGTTTAGAAACTCTGTGATTGAAAGGGTTCTGTCTAAAGGTATTCATTACCTAAATGTAACGCATAATGATATTTTAGTTTAGAAACTCTGTGATTGAAAGGGTTCTGTCTAAAGGTATTCATTACCTAAATGTTTCCATGGTGATATTCTAGTTAAAACAAACTCTGTGATTGTAAGGGTTTGGACTAAAAAGGTATTCTTACCTAAATGGAATCATGAATTTGAAGAAATTCTTCATGTTCATTATTTCGTGCATAACACTTAATCATATGCATTATCCTGTTTTATAGTGCGGCTATGGCTCAATTCATATCAAACTTGTTATAAACGAGTATATAATACAAATATACATGTAACTATACATTCCTTATAGTATACATTCATACATATACAGATGTGTACCGTTTGGAGAAATGAATTTGTTTAAAAACACATGTTTAAACACATTTAGACATGTTACATAATATCACATTGATGTGAACAAGCTGAACTTAGTACTGCTTTTGTTGATATCTTTGAATTACAATGTATTTAAGAATTACATATATTTAAGACTGCTGAATGCTATGATCAGGCTACATAAACAAATATACCTCGATGTATATAGAATCACCTGAAGCAGCTGCTGAATCATATTTAACATACACTTTGAACAACATGTGCCATAAAGTATTTTAAATGTTTGTATATAATTATGCATATATATATATTCTATAGTGCCATATATTTATATAATGCCATGTATGTGATATCATATATTGTACATACTATTAAAAAGAAAGTGCTGTTTATAATGATACAAATATACCATTTTATATTTAATATATTTTGTTTTTGTGCTTCCTTTAATAACCCAGATGCGAGTAGAAATAATCTTGATTTACGTCAAAGTAATATCATATTTGAAATCTACATGTAGAATTACATCTAGAAATGTGGTTTTAAAAAGTGTTTATCAACTTTGAAAAATTTTCTTTGAAAATGTGACTTCTAGCTCGGGGAGATTCCCCATAGAACCCATGCTATAAAATCACAAAAAAATGAAATATCTTTTATTTTGGTGGACAGATAATATTTTGCTTTACTGGACATATTTTCATAAGTATAAGTATTAGACACATAAGGGTTATATTAAAATTAAGCCACTTAAATTGATTATATTCAAGTTTAAGGGAATTTTCTTATATACTTGCCATGTTAATTGACCCGAATCAGCCACCTGGTGGTGAAACTGGTAACTACCTACTCGCATTTGGGTAATTGAGGATTCGAAGAGCTGAAGAAAATCTTCACCTTGAAATGTATAGATGTTTGGTCATGCCATCTTTTATATGGAAGACAGAATCTATAACTTTATTTCAGTTGATACAGTTGTCTCTTTAACTCGACAACCATACTTCATTCGTATGATCCCAACATGTACAAGTATTGACCTGTGCTGAAATTGTTTCCAAGGTTGGTCCCCTTTAACTGAATTGTCGATTGTCACACAAGTCGAGGCGGCCTCAAGGGTAGCGGAAACATTTCAATTTGAAACGTGGTCTTTCTTGAAACTTAGTATTTCGATTTTTAGTAAGGGCTTTCAAGGGGATGTAAAATCAAACTTTCAAGATTTTTCACAGCTGTAAAATATTGTCATTCATTTTTAGTTTTTGAAGAGTAACATCCTTATTGGCTCGTGCTGAGGCAAGAGCCATATCTCACTTGGATTTGGTAGTACGTGATAACGACAATGGACAGAGGTTTAAACGTTAGTTTACTAGTAGAAAACCTGATGGGTAAATATTAATTGATGAAAATGAGTTAATTCCTCGAGCAAAATCTTAACCCTAAGGTGTTAGTTTATAATAAAATTGCGTTAGAGAGGGTTTCAAACGACATATACGCACATTTTACAACAGCACCATGAAAACTGCACTGATTTTCGGCAACATGATTTCCTAAATACGACAGAAATACGAGCGACTTCTTGATTTAGAATTGTGAACAATTTACAGCATTAAAAAAACTCCGAACATTTAACTATTTTATTTATATCTTAGGAGAACAAGAATCAAATTGACCCATCTTCACTTTTTGATATGTTTGGATGTTTTCTAAGAGGTCCAGGTACTCAGACCTTTACAATTTAAAGATCTTAATCAGTTCAAAATGTTCGGATATTTCTACTTTTGCCGTTCGGTAAATTACAATCGCATTAAAAGTACAGGGTGTCCAATAAATAAGGTGAAAGATATTGTAACTTTCTTAATATTGCATCAATCTTGATGAAATTTTCAGAGTTTGTAGCCCGATCCTTTTTACCTTTATTCTGTGAATTTAAAGTGTCTTCTATCTGATTGGCCAGAGTTGTGGTTGCTATAGCAACTGAAACAGCAAAAAGGCGGGGCAAGTTTGTTTACGTCACAACTTTCCAAAACATATTTATTCTTTCTGATAACTTTATTCATACTCCCAGGTCTATTATACCCTGCGTGCAGAGTCTAGTTAAACTACACTCTGCCTAGTAGAGACCATATTACAGTTTAGTAGCACCGCCCCCACGACGGGTACCGGTGACAGTTTGGGTAATAAATCACTTTTGACCTACGCGCTGACCTTTCTTCCACCAATCAGCGAGCTTGAAGAAACATACGCCAAAAGCGTTCTTATTAAATAGGCGCATGTCATTGGGCTCAACGATGATGTCAGAAGGAATTACCATATATAGAACGTCGGTCAAATTTTGCCGACAAACACTGATTGGCGCGGTGAGTTCACAGGTTTATTTTAGTTTGAAAGAGTGAAGACGAAGCTCTCTTTTAAGAAGTGAAGTCAAACGAATGCAAAGGGTAGGTCTATTACTACCACAGATACAACAAATACAATATAAAAACAGTCCTAAAGTCCCATTGTTATGAAAATAAGCATAACATAATGTATAGCACAACATAATGTCCATATCTAGCTATACACTTCTTATATGTCTTATGCCTTTTCATCCACTCTCTAAACACACTTTCAAACCCATTCTCACCCATTTCCTGAAGTCTTGCTAAGACATGTGATCTGAGTTCATCAGTGCTTCCAAATTTATTTCCTCTCAAGTCACGTTTGAGTTCTGCATATAGGTAAAAGTCATTGGGTGCAAGGTACATGTATGGGGAATATGGAGGGTGTGCAAGTAGGGGTTGCCCCAGTGCCCTAATTGTTTCACTAGTGAGCATAGCTGTGTGTGAACTCAGATCAAATGTCTTAGCAAGACTTCAGGAAATGGGCAAGAATGGGTTTGAAAGTGTGTTTAGAGAGTGGGTGAATAGGCATAAGAAGTGTATAGCTAGAGATGGACATTATGTTGAATAGCTTATTTTCATAACAATGGGACTTTAGGGGTGTTTTAATAGACCTGGGAGTATGAATAAACATATCAGAAAAAATAATATGTTTTGAAAAGTTGTGACGTAAACAAACTTGCCCCGCCTTTTTGTTGTTTCGGTTGCTATAGCAACCACAACTCCGGCCAATCAAATAGAAGAAGCTTTAAATTCACAGAATAAAGGTAAAAAGGTTTGGGCTACAAACTCTGAAAATTTCATCAAGGTTGGTGCAATATTAAGAAAGTTACAATATCTTTCACCTTATTTATTGGACACCCTGTAAGCTTGGGAATTTACTTATACAGTGAAACTTGACTTAGAAAACACTCTTCTTTAAGGAACACCTGCTTTACAACTCAATACAATTCATTACAACACTGCAAACATCTCCTTCACACGAGCCTTCATTTTTTTAATGATCTCTTGTTTGCTATAGTATAAACGCATAGCTTCAGTAGGCCCCATAAAACATTACAGATATAAGTATATGTAACGGTTAAAGAACGAAAATATGAAATAGTTACGCTCATTATTTAAAGATGGCACATAAGTAGTTGTTTGACTTAAAACATTACTATGTGCTCACAAGCAACTTTGAAAGGGAATAATATTGAGGCTACAGGATTAAGATATATTAGTATACAGGGTGTCAAATAAGTCCCATCCCCCCTGCTACAGCTAAAACCTTAACAGAAGGTACCTAGTGTGATATACCATTGGAAAGATCATCCAAAGTTATGTTAACTCACCAACTCTCAAATATTTTGGATGAAATTTACGTATATTTTTATGATGTCTTTTAAAAGTGACGTGCCCTCCTTTAAGTAGCTTTTTTGCGTCAAAATGACAAGGCTATGACCTCAGAAATACATCAAAAAGTTAATCTTTTTCACATTCCACTTGTTACAAAAAGGTTTTCACCACTTTCCTTGCACCTCTATTTTCTACACATCTATCCCTATCCAGAAATAAGTTAAATTCATCGCCATAAACATATTTAGTCATATTTTGGTCCCTTGACCTTTCTTATACACGATTCCTAAAATCGTGCCAAATACGCCAAATTGCCATGTTTCTAGGCATATGGTCACCTCAATTGATACAATGTAAAAATTTCTGAGATTGATTGACATGTGTCAGATATATGCCAATCAACGTAACTTTGGAAGACCTTTCCAATGATATATCTTGGTTTTGGCTGTAGAGGGGGAGACGGGACTTATTTGACACCCTGTATATGTCGCCCAGTGTACTTTGGTGTCTGTAGTGTAGAATAGTATAGTGTAGTGAAGTATAGTGTTAGAGTAGTGTAGTGAGGTGAAGTGTAGCCTGGACGGTGTAGTAAACTGTACATGTATGTATGTAAATGTCAATGACCCAGACGCGAGTAGGTAGTTACCTGGTTACCAGTTTCACCACCAGGTGGCTAATTCTGGGGAATAACATGGCAGGGTATTACAAAGTTCCCTGAAACTTGATTATTCATCAGTTTACTCCTCTTAAACTTGAATGTATATCAGTTAGAGTGGATGAATTTTCATATTAATCCCATGTATTTGACAGTTGTACAATGGGTCACGGTTTATGGGGAATCTCCCGACCTAGAAGTAACATTTTCACAGTTGATAAACAATGTTTGAAACCACATTTCTAGATGTAACTTTACATGTAGATTTCAAATATGACATCACTATGACCGAATTCTGAATATTTAATGATGTAAATCAAGACTATTTTTACTCGCATCTAGTCTAATATTTAACTATTATTATTACTCAATATTGAGTTGGAAAAAGAGGACAATGTTTGACAAATGTTTGCAACCAGAAATTTTCCATGGATAACATCAACGGTTTCAATGCTTATATCAATGTTACAATCTTGATTGTGTTCCTAAAGTACAATAGTTCGAAAATCCATGACTTTGATGATTCTTTTTAGATTGACAAACAAAAGCAAGCTTTGGTAAGCGATCAAAAGGGGGAATTCCGACTGCCAAACTTATGGAGGGGGTGTATCAATAAGAATATAGGTGCCCAGGGGGAGATCTCCCAAAGTTCAGCCTTCGTATTCGATCATGTGGTACCCATGTGCTAGATCCATATAAGGCTTACCTGACCATATAGGAATCCAACTAACCATTGTCCGCCATTTTGAATATCATGTGATAGATCCATATAAGGTTTGTATGATCATATAGGATGGCTAAGGAGAATCCCCGAATACGAAAGAATATGATAGTATTATGGGAGCTACTCACTTCTTCTGATAGGTGCCTGTATTTTTTTGATTTGGAAAGCAATACCGTCTGTTGGTAGTTTGATAGAATGATTGAATTTTACAAGTAGCCTACACATTTATCATATCTGTAATGAGTAACTAAAATGACCTAAGCTATATGATGTATGTTCACCGTATACGATAAGGTATGTAATTGTTATTCTTGTTTAATGGTACCGACTTAATGCAGGCCCGTAGCCAGAATTTGCCAAGGGGGGTTCACTTTTTGGAAAATTCCAGGGGGGTTTCACTTTTGACAATTCTGGTCCAAAAATGGCCAAAATCACTAAATAAGTGCTTAGAATGGTGAAAAACTGCATGATTTTGAAAGAATTTTTGGCCAAGGGGTTCCCTCGAAACCATCGCCCCCCCCCCCCCCCCGGCTATGGGCCTGTAATGTGTTCATTAATTGTAAATATATAGTGACACGTATCTCGTAAAGTGCTAGACAAATTCGCTAGATATTGTATATAGAATTTTCTGTTTTGTAATTTTAGGTATACAGATTAATTTTCTGCACAAAGTGATAGGTAGACATAAACTACTTTCAATTCACAAAAGGTCCAAAAGAATTTTCATATGATGAGCAAATATAGCCTTTGAAATATCAGTTCTATTGAAAGCTATGTGTCTAATCTTAATATCAATACCAAAGAAAGGAAACGTGATTGGATTTTGAATTGATCAATAGGAACTGTACCATCGCTCCAAAAAGTATGGGTTCGATATCGATATCAATTAAAAAATCGAGAAAGTGTCAACTAAATCGAATTGATAATTAAATGTCTTGTCCGAGTACCTGCTACAGAAAGGTGCAAATTGTGCATTTGAAAAGTCACGCATGAACAATTATGGTTCGGATTGACTTTTAGAGTCTGTGTTTGCTAGCAATACCAAGCGTCATAAGTATAAGAGCTATGGATAATACTTGTATCTTACAATATGCTAATTGAAAATAAAGAATAAACAGGTAAAATTTGTCAAGAGTCCAGTTAGATTTAAACAAGATAACAAGTTTGCCTTGCATTGCACACATTTTGCCTCGCATTCGTTTTCAGCGCTGGTGATGTAAAACGTTTTGTTCGATTTCTTTGAAAACTCGTTGACAATCGTGATCCGCTCGATTACGCTGGTTACCAAAACGGTTCGTTTTGGTAACAAAATGTCGGAACGTCGAAGGTACGATTTTTCTTTTTTCCTTATTTCACGCGTTGTAAATGAAAATGTTGCTAATCAGAATAGCGTTAATCTTCACATCAGACTTTGACAAATACTTGAAAATGTTCATACATTACATGTGGGAACACATTGAAATCGAGAAATTCAATGGCAAAATGGCAAATAATCCAACTCCAAGGTTTATACTTACCGTTGCTCAGACATGCATATCGAATATTTCCCGATTACCATTACAGGTACTTATGATATAATTCCTTTATTAAAGCCACACACACGCATTTTAGAGGGATTTCAAGAAATACTTCTCAAGAAAATAGTCTTACCTTTGTATTAAGATGGGTTTAAGTGCCAAAAACAGCTGATCCATCCATGGATATACAGGGTGTCCAATAAATAAAGTGAAAGATATTGCAACTTTCTTAATATTGCACCAATCTTGATGAAATTTTCAGAGTTTGTAGCCCAAACCTATTTACCTTTATTCTGTGAATTTAAAGCGTCTTCTATTTGATTGGCCAGAGTTGTGGTTGCTATAGCAACCGAAACAACAAAATGGCGGGGCAAGTTTGTTTACGTCACAACTTTCCAAAACATTTATTCTTTCTGATAGCTTTATTCATACTCCCAGGTCTATTACTATCACAAATACAATATAAAAACAGTCCTAAAGTCCCATTGTTATAAAAATAAGCTATTCAACATAATGTCCATCTCTAGCTATACACTTCTTATGCCTATTCACCCACTCTCTAAACACACTTTCAAACCCATTCTTGCCCATTTCCTGAAGTCTTGTTGAGACATGTAAGTGGCCCAATGGATAAGGCTCTGGAGACGCCCAAGCACACTTTTGTTGGTTCGAACCCCGATTTCTTTTTTATTATCTCTGGACCACAATATTTTTTCAAATCTCTTTTTATATAACATATAGTCATATCTATTACTTTTGGGGGTTTTAGATCATAGATACATCGTCTGTGTGTTACTTTAATGTTCCAGATATATGAGCAACGGTGTACACCAAATATGTACTTTTCACCTTACTCAATGTAGGTGGAAAAACAATTAGTTGATTTAAAAAAACAATAGATAAAACTGATCAGTGCTGATGAGATAAATGTCTTTAATGTCTTGATTACTATCTTATAAGCAGCAGCGAATGTAGCAGGTTCAATGTGGGACCATCGAATTCAAATTCAATAAAACCTACACAAATGTTACGTCTTTAGCCTTATCTTTGTACTTGTCTTCAAAGGAAATATAGCAATGGTCTCTTCTGATGGCTTTTTATTAATTACATTGTATTAATCCATGATATATCCAATTCCTATCGCTACGGGAGGTCAAATTCACGAATTACAATTATAGTTTCGATTGTATAATTCCTTTTTGGGGAACATTGTGACTTTATTTAATCAGAGAAACCGAAAATCGAATCCTTAACCTCCAACTGGCGTTTTGGCTATTGATCATTGGTATTTATTTCGTTTTTGTCTGTTATAGCATACGGTCATATCGATAATTAATTATAGTCGCAGGTCATTTGCTGGAACTGGAGATTACAAAGTATTTTTATGACGGGGGTATTGTACTTTTATTTTGCCAAACGTGTCTGTGTCTGGTTGTGGTATTGAATAAGTATGGAATTAAAGATTTAAGGTGCAGAATGCCCTTGCTTAACTTAACAACGAGATTTCTCTTCTAAAGAAATTCCACTTGTTTGTTAAATTATCAACAGATATATTTCATATCCATTTTAGACCAGGATGGACTGATCTTACTTTTTCTCTACTAATCAATTTAAATACATATTAACCATAATTGCTTAATGCGTTATTTGTTGATCTCATTCAAGGCACGGATATATTTAATTTTTCTATATTATTTGTATTGTACAAGTTGACAAGTTCAAACATTTCAGTAATTAAAGAAAGTACTGTACATAAAAAGTACAACAGTCTATTTGTATATGGTAATACGGGCTTATCTGAAATCAATTTGTTATATCATTGCATAATTTAAAGTATCTAATTGCAAAAATAGTAAATAAGTCATGATTTAGTATATACTCGTACTCCATGATGTGTAAATCAACTACAAACTTTGACCTTGACCCAGGAATGTAATTTAAGAGGTCATTCGTTAAACAATACACCATCAGACACACAACTTGCGATCAATGAAATATAAAAACTTTTATTAAAAAACTAATTACATATAAACGTTTCATAAAGTACCGATTATTTTTCCCGGGAGTGTATTCACTTATCTGGCTGTTAAAAATCTTCTGTCGCTTATTTATAATGAACTGACTGGGAAACTTCGTGAGTAAAGTAGTAAGTGGACGTAATTTTTGTAAAGAAATGACTACAGATCTAAAAGTATGAAGTTAATCATACAACTTCGAATGTCACTGTCGGTCATGAAAAGAAGTGTTTAAAGATAATTACTAAGTACATGAGATGGATTCCATTTTAAACATTTGAATTACGATAACGAATGGAACTATCTGGGAACCAATAATGCATTAAGTTCTTGATGAAAAGTAATTCAAACTTTCTTGAATAAAAAACAATTAAATCCACATCAATATATAGATCGCAATCGGCCAGTGAATGATAACCTAGAAAGAGATTGCGCTCGTAGAGCGATGAAATTTGTTGGTCGGTGTGAATCTACTAAAAGCCTACTCCATATGGAAAGGCAATCAAACAATAGAGTGGATGAGATCTAAAACAACCAATCAAGATATAACACAAAAATTGATCGAATTCATACATTGGGATAACTATATTGGAGTGTAATTGTTTTATTGGGATATAGCCGCATCAACTAAAACAAACGCTGGTGAAGAATTAATAGATTAAAACGATATTATTCCCACTGATATAGCACTCTCGGTATTAGGAGAACTTTATACAGAGAAGAAACAATTCAGACCGTGATTTAGAGTCCTCATTAGAAGTCCAAACGTTCGCAATTTCAATGAAGCATTCTC
This sequence comes from Owenia fusiformis, assembly GCA_903813345.2. Lineage (NCBI taxonomy): Eukaryota > Metazoa > Annelida > Polychaeta > Sabellida > Oweniidae > Owenia > Owenia fusiformis. The sequence continues at coordinate 26,806,336 of CAIIXF020000002.1, forward strand.
ATTTTAAAGACAAAATACTTTCAAGAGCTGTGTTTTATAGTAGCTGTCAATATTTCGTCAGGACATCTTTTTAAATGCGATTGCAACATATTGCGACTTGATAAAAGATTGCCAATTTGTAAAAGTGATCATGAACATAAACAACGGCTAGCACATACATGATGATCATGCACAAAATGTACACACGGAAAAGAAAATAAACGTTTAGATTTCTTCATAAAATAATAGCGAGTCTCATCTTAACTTTACGATGTCGGCACCGAACGTTACTAAGTCGAATTTGAATTTTACCGAGTTACCATTTAACGTTAGTGATTCAAACATGAGCGTAACGGAGTCGCTGTTGTACGATGACGAAGCACAAGAATTTGACAACGAAGAAAAAACGTGGATGTTCGGGGCACCGTTGCTTCTTGTGTTTGGAACAATTAGTAACATTCTCATCATCATCGTATTAATGAGGAAGAAATTCCGTAAATCTTCGTGGGGACTGTACTTGACGACTTTAGCCGTTTGCGACACTCTCCTGCTGTATATGTTCAGCTTGGACTCTTGGCTTCAAATCGTCTTCAAGGTTTGGATATCGGATGAAACAGTCGCCGGGTGCAAGGTGTATCGATTCGTCAGCTACTTTCTTGTCCACTTTGTCGCCTGGATTCTCGTAGCGGTCAGCTGTGAGCGTATTGTATTCATCTACTTCCCCATGAAGGCTAAGATTGTCTGTCGAAGGCGAACTGCTTGTATTGTTTTGGGAAGCATTGCATTTATCCTCACTGGAGTGAACGCTCATATCTTCTGGACGTTCTCGCTCACAGAATATGATGGCTTTTATTATTGCGACCTCGTGGATAATATCGCTGAGTTGATGGGTCCTCAGTTTGTGATTATATTCTTATGGCTTGACCTCAGTATTGCGTCTCTTGTGCCCTTTATCTTGATGATTACCTGCAATATTACAATTATTGCGCGGTTAATCCAGTCTGATCGCCAACGACGTGCAGCGACATCTGATGGCGCCCAGAAAAGTAGCACGACATCTATCGCTATCATGTTAGTCTCTACCGCCACGATGTTTTTAATACTGACCCTCCCTGTAGCTATCTGCATGGTGTTATCACTCAATGATGAATTCACCTCTACTGGCAACAACATGGACAATCTGTATTTTGCCAAAAGAATTGCAGAGTTCGTACAACAGATCAACAGTGTGTTGAATTTTTGGCTGTATTGCCTGACTGGAAAAGCCTTTAGGACAGAACTGAAGGCGATGCTTTGCTGTGGAAGATTTAGTCGCACACCAGGGGTCTCTAACGCTTACGTCACGCGCTCCACTTCTGCAACCACTCAAGTTGAACACAAACCTAAAGACGTGAAAACGAATGGTCAAGACAATACCGTTAAAAAAGCACAAGACGATACCAAACTCTGATTTATTACTCTGTATTCAAGACGCTCGAAAATATATATTATTTTGTTGTGTAAATGTGTAATTCACAAGCTTATCATCTAGTCTAGATCTGTTATCAAGATGGCCTTTGAATGATTTTCTTTTTAAAATATTGTAAATTCATTACATATATCTCAATAGAATGCTAAAGCATCAATAAATGAAGGATAAATGATAACTATTTTTTGCGTATGTTTTACGAAGTGTTACGAATGGCTACTTTTATTCGCCAAAATGCGTTGGGTCTCGCAAAAAACGTTGATCTCCCGGTCAGCGATTAAAAAACGCAAATAATTAAATTCAAATATGCCTTCAAATAGAAGAAAATGTTTTCCGACGAATAAGATTTATTCCAACGGATGTAAACGCTCACAAACTCATCCAAACTAACATCTTCAACGATGTTCGACGTACACATGACTTACACTACACGTAGCTACATTTCAAAATCTCTCTTTGGGAAGCGTAATTTGGCAGAAATTCCCGGCATGTGAATACCATTTTCACGAGAGTGATTTGCAGGTAGATACCATTTTCGTGAGAGGGATCAAACTGTTCTCCGTTGTTATTCACCTGGAAGTAGTAGTATCGACAAACGTACTTAACTAAGAGGAGGGAAAACCCCATGATTCAATTATTAATGACAAACAATTTCGTCCTTTGTGCACCTCCTTTCCCGGAAGTACTTATCCTCCATCTTGGTTTTCAACGTTTTCAAATTGACCTAGTTTTAAACCAATCAACGATCGACTCGCTGAACCAATCAGCGACGATGTCATCTCAATATAGATTTACATTATAAGCGTATGTCATCTTTGAACTCTGGGGTTTCTCCCCCTCTTTACTTAACTCATCACCTTTAATGCATCATTTCCGGTTGTTATTGTGATGTGTTATCATCACGATTTGACCAAGTGCTACATTTACCAATAAAAACATGTTCCATTAAGATATAAGGCTAAAGCAGTAGATTGATGGGATGTCGAAACAAGATATAACAAATTCAATGGATGAATCTAGTACAGTTAAGATAATACTGCTAAAACAAATAAAAGTGTTGGATTAATGGATTAAAACGATAACCCTGGTATTGACATAATAATAATTGCCGCGAAGTGTAGATTGACGTAGATGTCCGAAAGTTGTCTTCATTGTTTTTTGTGATTATCCTTTTTCACTCTGACTTCCTAATTAAAGATTGACATTGATTTTTATGTAGATTTTTGCACCATAACACCCCAGTCACATTTGCTACGGACGCCGTGCGGTTACCATTTCTGCGGTCAGTAACATTTCTACACTCGCCGTAGAATTTCTGCGGTCAGGTACTTTTGCAGTCACATTTCCTACGGCAGCCGCACGGCGAATTTTGATGATTTAATAAAACCACGGTTGTCATGCGGCCTTTTAAATGATAAATCACGGTCGCCGTAAGGTCTCCCTACAGAGGGCGTAGTTTTTTCGGATACAAAAGCAGATGCAATGTGGACCTTCGGCAAACGTACGTTGACCATACAGAAATGTCGTACAAACGTTAATGCTCAGTTTTGTAATAATTACATCATAATGTAAGTGCAATTTATAAATGATAGTTAAAGTGCTAGGATATAAAGTCAAATAAAAAGTGATGAGAGAAGCCAAGACCCCGAGTAACTTAGGGAATCTGGTCACATATTATGACAACTCTAGTAAATGCTATTACGCCATGCCCCCAAAAGAAGCAACGCGTGTTAGAGGAAAGAAAGAACAACGATGCCATTCCTGATGAATAAGGTGAGGAAGAGGAAGATGATTTGCCTGCCATTCAGAAGAGTGTATACAATAGAATTTTATGAGGCCCATTCATACCTGTTTGACATCCGCCATAAAAAATACCGCAATAACAAAAAGATGGGGGTCCAACTAAACACGAATAACTGTTAAGTTAGCCTTGTACCAGATGTTTGAAAATCAAGGATTGTGAGTCTCCTACACCACCGTTTTCCTTCAAACTTGGAAGCAAAACAGAAATGCCTTAATGTTGGTACATAACTCTGTTATACAGGGCGCTTCTCACAGCTGAAGACCCAAACGCCGCTACTAAATGGAGGGACTCAATACAATAAACCAATGGGTCAAGATTGCAGTAGAAAATCCCATTGACGACCATTATAACGTTTCATTCCATAATATATTCATGGGCACAGATCTAGCTCAGCGAAACAGTGCCCAGTGTTCATTGGAGTCTTGTCTAGCTTGCCGTTACAAAATAAGCATACGGTGACCACACCGTTTTTGAGATAACTGAATCTGGAAAGAGCTACAACCGTAAAGCTACAGGTACCTGTTTCAGAAATTTATTCTGCTCTACATAGTCTCAAAAATCACTCCGCCATCTCTAAAAATTCTGTTTCTAACCAAACTTGTAAATGTTTCCTGATAGATTAGTACTTACCCTATCGAGAATAAACCTTGATTCATTTATCAAACACTAGATGGCGCTGCGACGGGACAGAAAAGGAGAAAAAGCTTTTTTATACAGAAAACCAAATAACCAACGGTAACCGCTAGTATCCCTACTCCGGACTATATTCTAATAGTGACACGGTTGAATGATTTTGTGCCAGAAATCTTGTTTTTCTTAAACATTAGAGTGTTTCAAGACTTTTTGTGCAATTTAAGCCCAATCGCACCATTAGAAGAGCTTTTATAGCTGCTTTGTTAACCCCGGGGTCATTTATTTTACGGCCATGCAGTTTTATACCTAACTGACCATTTTTGCAATAGAAATACTGCTACTCGCTATGGCTTAACAAAAATTCACAATATTTAGCTTGTCAAAACGTTTATTCGTACTTCCATGATGTTTATTGCCAAAATCACTGAACCATGAAACAAAAAATGGTCAAATCTAGTCATTTTTGATCAAAGATTACCCCAATTTATCCATTATTTAGTGATTAATTTTCAGTCAATGAGCGTCTATATTAAATTATCATATCAGTTTTGCATAGCAATGTTCTTGTTTTAATTACATGCAAATTAGTAACTGTTTTCAGCCACATTTAGTCATTCTATGGGGTTAAATGTGTCAATTTTGTCATATATTTTCCAGAAAAATTCAGACACAAAGGAAAAGCTGTATTACATGCTATGATAATGGCTAAATGCTTAAATTCGGTAATAATTTGATAAAAGCCTGTCAACAACCTCTTAAAACCAGCACTAACAGCCCTCTTGTGCTATCCTATAACAAAATACAGGCCAAAAATGGTTAAAACCTGTGATTTTTAGGTAAAAAATGAAAAATGCTGAATCAGCGAAAATCTAAATGGCTAATTCTTCGGATAATTTTATTTTTCTTAGAGATGCAAGGTACACATTGCTAAGAAAGTGTAATTTTTACAAAAATAACGCTATTTCCGACCCTAGTACTGTCACCACCCTGTTGCTAATAGGGTCAAGATTGCAGTAAAAAATCCCATTGACGACCATTATAACGTTTTATTCCATAATATATTCATGGGCACAGATCTAGCTCAGCGAAACAGTGCCCAGTGTTCATTGGAGTCTTGTCTAGCTTGCCGTTACAAAATAAGCATACGGTGACCACACCGTACCGTTTTTGAGATAACTGAATCTGGAAAGAGCTACCACCGTAAAGCTACCTGTTTCAGAAATTTATTCTGCTCTACATAGTCTCAAAAATCACTCCGCCATCTCTAAAAATTCTGTTTCTAACCAAACTTGTAAATGTTTCCTGATAGATTAGTACTTACTCTATCGAGAATAAACCTTGATTCATTTATCAAGCACTAGATGGCGCTGCGACGGGACAGAAAAGGAGAAAAAGCTTTTTTATACAGAAAACCAAATAACCAACGGTAACCGCTAGTATCCCTACTCCGGACTATATTCAATGCACCGGCAGAAAGGCAATTTTGTTTTGCTTTTTCTCATAAATCCCTGGCAGTGCTATTCAAGTGAGTGCCATTCTTCAACATAATCCGAGACACTACATGGGCATTCGGCTTTAAATGCCGTGCGTAACATCACTATGATTTTATTTTCACTGTAAGCAATTTTCACTGTAAGCAAAATCAACTTATTTTAATGGCGGGAGAAATAAAAAGAGGAAATCTTTTTAATAAATCCAAAATTATAACAAAATTTATTTTTGAGAATCTCTAAAATTATTTTTAGGCGTAGGAACATTAAATATTGTAAATGAATGGTTAAAACATGTTTTAAAACTTCGCATAGTGCCTTTAAAGCAGGTTTAACGTCGCCCTTACATTCTAAAATAAAGCATCAGATGCAACAAATATACAATCATGTGGTTACCTAAGGAAGAACTTTTAGAACACGTCTAATATAAAATCCACACATGCAACTTACACATGGAAATCTATCGCGCGTGATACACCAATATACATATGTAATATATGTACATGTATATGTTTTTTCATTCAGAATTAGAATATTAAATTAAAATTAGAACGTCGTATGTGTAAAGTGTTGCAATTCGTGATAAAAAGGGATAGGCCTACTGTATATTATTTATTTTATAGAAATATATTTATCTTGTCAACCGTTACTTTTAATATATGTAACTATGTGAATATATTTATTCCTATAGGAAAAGTGACACATTCCAAACCAATTAACAAATTAATCCAGCGCTGGATTTGTTCATTTCATGCATTTTTTATCTTAACGCGTACGCAAGTATAGATATACTGTCATCCGACAAAGTATAAGTACAAGGATATTAACACATTAGCTACCTTGATGTAGAACGTCAACAGGCCTCGGGTCTCCAGTGATTAAATAAGTATAATTTCCATTTGATTTACTCACATGGCAGGGGATGGAAACGCATGGGGAATTTTCGTAGCGTACAACAGGAAATACTTTACGACAGCCGACATTTTCCTTGACACATTCCAATATAAACATGCAAAGGTAGTTGTAGCTTTATTTAGACGTCTTTAAATATTGTAAATGAATACAGTCGGCGACTTTTCGCTTCGAAGTGTTCATTAATACATGTATACTTCTTTTCGGCTGGTTTTATGAAGCCGTCTCCTGCGGGAAAAAATTGTAAGACTTTCAAAGAATAATCGGTTTGTCAATCACATTTCTGCTCCGAAACTGTACGAATAACATAATCAATAGGAAACATGATTTTCTGGATTGGTCTCTTCAGCAGCTATCGTTGCCATTCTTACTGATAACAAGAAAAATAAATGTACGTTGTACGGTTTACATCGATCACTCGATTCAGTTGTATTTCCTTTTTTAATATTCACAAAGTACACATTTACTCACAATAGCCCAATGATTATTCTTTGGAAACGTTTTGACATAACAAATTCAAGAGGTGGGTCTGTGGCCAAAGCTTCCCTCTGTCCATGGACAGGAAATTGAAATGCGAATTCGATATCTAAATATAGTATCAAAACAATTTACCACGAGATAAGTACGTCGTAAATTTTCACAATTTTTTAACAAAAATGAATAATAAAACACTGAGTATGAAGTGCCAAAAATCTAAAGGAATTCATAGATAGCGTCTTAATATAACATAAAAATACATTGTAAGACAAAGTGGTTTAAACTTTACATCGGGCCTTTAAGCCTCTAATTGAACATATATATACATGTACAACAACGTAAGATGTAGAAATACAATGATTTAATGCAATAAATACAATGGTTGCACTTGAACAAAAAGAGATCATTCGAAGACCGCCCAAAGTAACCTAAATCTAGACTGATTAACAAAGGACATCGTGACAACATTGGATATACTGTACATGTAGATTCTAATTAGTCAACGTGGTTTGAACTTAACACGGGGCATTTGAAATATCTAATCAAATAGACAACGATCATAAACATGTTTGGCCAAAAAAACATCCATATTTTGAAATACATGCATTTTTAATATCGAAATAAAAATATGGACTTTTTTGCCCACCCTGTTTCTAAGAACAGGACTGTTACACATTATGAAATCATAGTTTGGTATGTTCTTGTCCATTTTTAACTGTGTGATTTTGACCATTTACTTTCATATGCTTTAATGCAGGATTATGTTCCATTGCAGTCGTTGCAGTTACGGAACGCGTGACGTAAGCGTTAGAGACCCCTGGTGTGCCACTAAATCGTTCACAGCAAAGCATCGCCTTCAGTTCGGTCCTAAAGGCCTTTCCAGTCAGGCAATACAGCCAGAAGTTTAACACACTGTTGATCTGTTGTACGAACTCTGCAATTCTTTTGGCAAAATACAGGTTGTCCATGTTGTTGCCGGTAGAGGTGAATTCATCATTGAGTGATAAAACCATGCAGATAGCTACAGGGAGGGTCAGTATAACAAACGTCGTCGAAGTAGAAACAAGCATAATGGCGATAGATGTCGTGTTACTTTTCTGGGCGCCGTCAGATGTCGCTGCACGTCGTTGTCGATCAGACATAATTAATCGTGTAATAATTGCAATATTACAAGCTACCATAAATAAAAAGGGAACAAGAGACGCAATACTAAGGTCCAGCCATAGAAATATAATCACAAACTGAGGACCCATCAACTCAGCGATATTATCCACGAGGTCGCAATAATAAAAACCATCATATTCTGTGAGCGAGAACGTCCAGAAGATATGAGCGTTCACTCCAGTGAGGATAAATGCAATGCTTCCCAAAACAATACAAGCAGTTCGCCTTCGACAGACGATCTTGGCCTTCATGGGGAAGTAGATGAATACAATACGCTCACAACTGACCGCTACGAGAATCCAGGCGACAAAGTGGATCAAAAAGTAGCTGACAAATCGATACACCTTGCATCCGGCGACTGTTTCATCCGATATCCAAATCTTGAAGACGATTTGTAACCAAGAGTCTAAGCTGAACATATACAGCAGGAGAGTGTCGCAGATAGCTAGGGTCGTCAAGTACAGTCCCCACGAAGATTTACGGAACTTTTTCCGCATTAACACTGCGATGACAAGAATATTACTGATTGTTCCAAACACAAGAAGCAACGGTGCCCCGAATATCCACGTTTTTTCTTCGTTGTCAAATTCTTGTACTTCGTCATCGTACAATAGCGATTCGGTTACGTTTAATTGCGACTCACTTAACTCTACCGTTGTCTCGCTAAAGTTCAATGAAGACTCATTTAAGATAGGATACGACATCGTTGAGTTCAGAGATGACATACTCACAAAAACGCTGTTTATGGTTAATGGTTAGAGCTAAGTGATTATAGAAACGTGGGTATCAGTGTGAAAGAAGGTGACAATCACATACCAACTAGAAGCCATAGATCCAACTTTTCCTATTGTCTATAGATTCTATAAAATCGGTCAATCCTTTTTGTTTTCCTTTGTTTCGTTATTTTTTATCTCATTCACTTAACTGTTTGATATTAATGTTCTAATTGCTTGAAGGTATATCATATTCCCTATCAAAGTAGTATCATTTACTCAACTGACATCCTCTTTCTTAACTGCCTTAAGATCGAAAACTCATTCCAGGATATCGTTCACTGGTCAATTCACTTATTAAGTAATTGCGGCATCTTGAAAGTAAATGTTTAATCTATATTAATGTAAATAGGTTTAATGAACATTGTCGATCCCTGGACCTGATTATTTTGTTCCTGGCCGTGACCATATTAATTACATGTTAAGTGATTAAAGTGAAATACTGTCACGTATTTCTTTAACGATCGCTTCATTTCTGTAATCGGGTAGCAACTAGTTTTGAATTTTCTCGTGTTTTATTCCTTGCCAGCTAAACACATATTCAAGCTATTTTACATTGTGAAACAAAACTATCTGAAAGCTTTACGTCTACCCTTCTCGTAATCATTCTATAAGCGATAGAGGATTGTTTAAGTCTTAGATAAATTAATACACTCCAGGGGAAAATATCGATATTTTCAATTTATTTCTGATTTGTGCGTATGATTCTTCAATTTTGTCAATGTTGGTTTTCATCATTAACGACTAATGTGTCCGTAGATAAATCGTTTATCAATTGACCTCTCAACTTCCTGCAAGTTACTAAATCACTATGATTGTAAATGTACCTAAAAATAATTTCCGAATGGAAAGATCCAATGTAATCGAAATATTACCCTCAAAATATATTACAGTTTTGTTGCATAATGATTCGCTATTTATCTTTTTCGAATTTAACAATTGAAGGGGTTGTGGTAAAATGAATTGATTTAAGAGATCTCACATGATATTACATTACCTATCAAATATTATGCACTGTGCCATATATTAAGTACGTATAAATACTCATAAGCATTTTCAATAATTACAGGTATGATTAAAGTCTCAGAGTCAATTGTTCTAATATTGGTAATTCTAATCACCTCTCTTTAGACAGGATTACGTTGGGGTTATGATGAATTTAATAGAGTTTGGTAAATAGTTACATCAATTATTTTCAAAATATTTTCCATCGGTATTATATTTCGATTAAGACATCAAAGCTTCATAATTAAAAGCTTAGATATGGATTTTTGTGGACCACGACGTTGGTATTTCGAATATATGTTGATCTTTGGCACCCTCGTCGACTTAGGGACTTGGTCCTGTACTGGTATCTCAACAGCTAATTTTGATGTCGAGAAATTAAATGTGGAATCTACCCGACCTAGAAATCGTTTTTTAAAGAAAACTTACATTTAAAAGTTGACAAAAATTCCTGAAACTATATTTTTGGTGTACTGTATGGTGTACAGTAAGGACTGAGTATATTGAATATTTTCGCCGAGAAAAAAAAACGTTCAGTGTCGGTAGGTGTTCACTATAGAGAGGGTGATTTAGACAGAAGTCAGTATAGGGTATGCGCAGAGGAAGGGTGTTCACTAGAGAAATGTGTTCACTAAAGAGAGGTTTTCACTAAGGCAGGTTTTACTGTACGTAAATTTCGAATACGATATCACTTTTTAATATTTATATTATGAATGTCTAGTGGTTCATCTGTAAAATCTGTCTCTAAATAAAAACGTTAGGAACGATTTTGTATAAATTGTAGTGTTCGTTAGAAAACCAAATGCTCTGTCGGTAGCAGTAAATTGTTTTTTGAACAGTTTGACGAATGCAAACACATGCGGTTTTCCCAGTTATGTTTGAACCAAAGAGCTATCTAGAGAACTAAGCTTTACTAGTGGAGAATTTATCTTTTTTAAATGATGCTCATTGTGTTTTATCCATTATTACAAGATGTGCCTTCGAAATAAAAATATAAATATGCATTAGGCTAGTAATATCAATGATATAGCCTGTCTAACGTACACACGTGTTTCTAACGGAATACATGAATGTGTTTTAGTTTGAGATTAACATGCATGAATTTGAAGGGATCCATGATCAATCAAAATTCAGACTCTAATGCCCGGGTCACATTTGCTCCGATTCATCGGCCGGCGCCCGGCCGATTGAGTATTATGTTCACAATTGTATTTAGAATAAAATAATCAATCGGTCGGGCTCCGGCCGATGAATTGGAGCAAATGTGACCCAGGCATTACAGATGTACAGGTAACTCTCAGATTTCACTTTGATAATGTTAGGAACATGGCATTCGTTCGATCGGTGGTAGTTACACAGGGTTACGGTATCACTAACAATAGAATGATCTCAATCTCCGATTATGCTGCAATGTACTCATGTGTTTTATTCTTGTGATCTCAACATAAGACAAATGATCTAACAACGAGTCGAAGATGGCTATGATAAAGAATTACAAAGTAAAACAATGATAGACAATGTTGAGTTAATGAGTACAATGGTTTCCAAATCTGACCCCATTCAATTTAGTGCATGCATGTAGTCAACTTTTACAATTTCATATAGTCATAATACTACTTTAAAAAGGATCAATAAAGATTACTTGAAAAGTCGAAAAAACAATTTACTAGATAAGGTCTCATAATAGACCTTCTTTTCCATATATTTGCACATCATGTGGAAACCTATAGACTAAGTGAATTCAAAGTTAAGCGTAGGGCCATTAATTATTGTAGCTCCAAAAACCTTTTATTGAAAATCAGGTATAGACAAACAATTCCTTATCAGAATATCCAGAGCAATTAACCATTAACTCCTACGCAAGATAGGTTACATTGTTTTCAGAAATAGAGTTAAAAGGGACTATTGTGACCATATTTTGCACCTTTCTTTTCAATTAACGTTGATATTTGTGCAACCCCACATTCTATTCAATCTAGTTTTGATAGATAGCTGAATTATCTGAAACTACATTGGAAACAAACTACAATATCAGGAAAATCTGGGATGGACTTGAGAAGTTTTCCAGATCTGGTTGATTTGACATGGTTAACCAAAAAACACGTACATTGTAGTTGTATTCTTATATATTCAATAGTATAAAATCATCATTATTACTACTTTACATGTAGTTATTTATATACATTTTTATAGTTAATAATTAAAATAAAAATAGAAAAATTTTGCACAATGGGTTATAGCTAAAACGTATCCGCAACCTACATATCGTTTTAATCGAACTGCTTCGCATAAATCTGGTGAATGAGCTATGGATTTTAGATACGTTAAGCTAAAAATGTTGTACAAAACCTTTCTATTATCTGTGACAAACTACTTTCACGTGAAAAAATGAACTCAACAAATTCAATATCATTGAAGTGGAAATCGACATTGATGCCGAGTTTTTTATCCCTATCAAAAAATTTAACACAATTCTCTAAAGACAAAGTATTCACTCATTTATAATTTATAAGCCAACTGTCATGATATCTGTCATCATCTTGATTGTCTTGCCAAGGATGTCTATCTGCTTTGGTCTTGTAGAGTGTACATTGAAATATTTAATTGAAAGCAGTACAGTAAAAGCACCATGATTTCCCTTGACTATGCGACTATGTGAAATGTATCACTTTTACTGCAAGGCATTTATATATTCTGTTATATATATATTCTGCAGGGTATAATAAATGATAATAATGGCTCTTCAATCCAATCTGTTAATAGAGGATTTCGATGAAAGCACAACGTATGTTTATGCGTATAGCTATTGGTTATACAAGTGAATTGAAATGTGGCGTTTTGCAAAAATATGTACTGTATTATGCAAAAATAAACACTGATATATTCGCCATCTATTGGCAGCGGCAATGGGAAATGATTCCCTTGGTCATCATGTTAAAAATGCGATTACTCATGATGTATGACATTTATAAGAACGTCCCTATTTGCAGTCATTAGTCAACGCCTGGACTTGGTTTATCATAGCAGTAAATGCCCTTCACTTTCCCATTTGACCTAAACAGTCTTGTATGACTTTTATTAGATCGTCCCTTTTTGCACAGTAATTAGTCAATGCCTGGACTTGGTTTATCATAGCAGTAAATGCCCTTCACTTTCCTATTTGACCTAAACAGTCTTGTATGACTTTTATTGGAACGTCCCTATTTGCAGTCATTAGTCAACGCCTGGACTTGGTTTATCATAGCAGTAAATGCCCTTCACTTTCCTATTTGACCTAAACAGTCTTGTATGACTTTTATTGGAACGTCCCTATTTGCACAGTCATTACTTAATGCCTGGACTTGGTTTATCATAGCAATAAATGGCCTTCACTTTCCCATTTGACCTAAACAGTCTTGTATGACTTTTATTAGGACATCCCTATTTGCACAGTCATTAGTCAACGCCTGGACTTGGTTTATCATAGCAGTAAATGGCCTTCACTTTCCTATTTGACCTAAACAGTCTTGTATGACTTTTATAAGAACGTCTCTATTTGCACAGTCATTATTCAACGCCTGGACTTGGTTTATCATAGCAATAAATGGCCTTCACTTTCCCATTTGACCTAAACAGTCTTGTATGACTTTTATTAGAACGTCCCTATTTGCAGTCATTAGTCAACGCCTGGACTTGGTTTATCATAGCAGTAAATGGCCTTCACTTTCCTATTTGACCTAAACAGTCTTGTATGACTTTTATAAGAACGTCTCTATTTGCACAGTCATTATTCAACGCCTGGACTTGGTTTATCATAGCAATAAATGGCCTTCACTTTCCCATTTGACCTAAACAGTCTTGTATGACTTTTATTAGGACATCCCTATTTGCACAGTCATTAGTCAACGCCTGGACTTGGTTTATCATAGCAGTAAATGGCCTTCACTTTCCTATTTGACCTAAACAGTCTTGTATGACTTTTATAAGAACGTCTCTATTTGCACAGTCATTATTCAACGCCTGGACTTGGTTTATCATAGCAATAAATGGCCTTCACTTTCCCATTTGACCTAAACAGTCTTGTATGACTTTTATTAGAACGTCCCTATTTGCACAGTCGTTGGTCAACGCCTGAACTTGATTTATCATAGCAGTTAAAGCTCTTTTCTTGCCATTCTTGTATTGCCGCACCTGAAATAAAAACCAGTATATTATCATTCTATTATTAGTCCTACATAATAAGGATGAAATTAAAGGAATTAGAAGGAGTTGGCAAATGCCAGTAGCAATTGTTTCAAATATCATACTGATGTTTTTCTTAGCCTACAATCCTAAATTTTATTTTCTGAAAAAAAAGAGATCTGATCAGATATTGAAGTAACTGAATGTCTATCTTTACAAGTATCCAATTTTGATGTATCAATTCCTTTTCTTTGTTATGTTTTCACATATTAATCTATTTTTCTGTTAAAAGTCTATGAAACATGAAGGATTTATCTTTCACAGATTATAATGACAAAGAGCATTTACATGCAGAATGGACCAGAATGACGACTATGTATCACCATCAGGGGCCTAGCAAGGATCTAAAACCAGGTGAGGCAAAATAACAGGCAAGATAAAATTTGTCTAAACGAGGTGCATAATACCTACAGTAACATTAGGTTAGTAGTTTTCATTTCAACATAGATATCCTTAGATGCCTTGCTTGTCTATACCATGACATCAAACAAAGTGCAATTAAAAACAACTAAACAGTGCTTAGATTATACAGTATCTTACTGTTTTAGGCTGTTTCTTGATGATCTGATCCAGATGTCCTCTCAACACAGTAGGGTCAGATATTTGTCCCCAGTTGTTAGATATCACCAGATCTCTAGGACACGTTGTAGTTCCATCTAGTAGCATCTTGAGAATCTGAAAGTATGGAAAGAAATTGTATTGCAGAAACCAATGTGATGAAGGTAGTTAGCAGTTTGACAACCAAGTGGCTAATCTGGGTCAGATGATGATTATAGACTAACAGAAAGTTCCTCTCGCGTTTGATAACAAAGCATGTTGATGGACTTTTTGCCCCAAAAGCCATATGTACACCTTGTTACACTATATATTTAAAAACTGCCATTAATAAAAATGTCAATTCATGAGTTAGATGATTCAAAGCACAACAAAAATACCTTGGTTCCTATTAGATTATTTATCTGGCCATCTATTTTCAGGTCAAGCAGCTCTGCAAAGTGTCCCGGCTCTACAAGGTAGCTGAAAATATTTACAAAATAAAGTTACATATATCACTTCAATTATATGCACACACTGTAGAGTCTGATGTATCACGCTTAAAGGTTATGTTACTGTAATGTGAACTATGGTTGAGATCTGCGTATTGTAGAATACATTGCAAACATTCTTAAACAGTTTCATAGTTTTCCATGCATTGTATTATATTTGCTTTAGAATACTTTGCACTATATAGACCAACTTCGAGAGGCTCTGTATTTGGGCAACAATTTACATAATCCCGTTGTTACTTTGTATAAATGACATCACAATGTTGGCATATTTATGTAAGGAAGTTTATGTGCATACTGTATGTACAACTCATATGGATTTGAGTGAAGGTAGACAGAAACATGGATTTACAATCTCTTCCACTAACCAACTGCATCCCCCCTTCCCTACCCAATATCCTGCACTGATCTCATGCTCCTTGCTTTCACATCACACACTCACCATTGTGATGCCTCTAACTCTCTCTTGTTGAGTTCCCCATAGAGATAATACAGAAGATTATAGGCTGTAAAGCTAGGCTGGGCACGTGTCAGACATAGCACAGCATGGAAATAGCTACGTAAGTCAGCATTGTACTGAAATGTGAAAAATAAATGTAAAGTTTATTCAAAGTTGTATTTCAGGGAACACTAAATCAAGAGTCAGCTCTTTACATGTATATAGATCTAAACCAAAAGCCAGCTCAATCTCAGCAGAAAGTCTGTCCTTTATTTAGACGTACACTCAATCTGCTCCATATTTAGACCTTACTCTAACTCATCCCCAAGCAAGAGTCTGCTCCATATTTATACATAAACCTAACTCACCACTGAAGCAAGAGTCTGTTCCATATTTAGACCTAACTCTACTCAATCAAGAGTCTGTTCCATATTTATACTTAACCCTAACTCACCACTAAAGCAAGAGTCTGTTCCATATTTAGACCTAACTCTACTCAATCAAGAGTCTGTTCCATATTTAGACCTAACTCTAACTCACCACTAAAGCAAGAGTCTGTTCCATATTTAGACCTAACTCTAACAGTTCCACTCTGTTGTCTTCAGGTAACCTTGGCATGGAATCCCTCAGCTCATCAATGTTGATTAAACTAAAACATAAAAAAGATGAGCCATAATTTTTGGAGCCAAGAAGTTTGGTAATTTTGAAGGAGAAATCAACTGAACTTATTGGTTACAAGGATAACTGAAAGAGGGCAACTTGCAATTTTGGAATAAGTTTTGCTCATATCATCCAGTATTATGGCGTTTTTTTACTGTTTGTTCCACATCTATTTGGCAGATGCTGTATGTGAGATTACACATTTAAACTAAAACATATTTTCATCCCTCTATAACAAATAACAACTTTAAGTGTCTACCTGGTCGCGTCCCCTGACTCTGGTACAGTTGTATTGTTGTAAATGATGACTGGAGGAAGGTTAGGTTCAGGCATAAATCTGTAGTCCTGGAGCCGTTCCTTATCTCTCATTGCCACAGTTTCCCTAAACAAAAGAAATATAATGACCATGTTAATATATATTTGACTCTTACATGCAAAAATATAGCAAACACCAGGCTTGTCAGACGGGGGGATGTTGGGTGCTAGTAATCCTAAAATCAGAACTGTTCGACTTTTTAAAAGATTGACATGAAATGATGAAAGTCCCTCTCTTCTTATTATACATCCTTTGACGTTATTTATTCTAACTAGACAATGGCAACTCCGCGGAGTAGCAAATCCCAACGAACAAAATATCAATTACCGAATTCCAATCAATTATACTCATTTCTTTGGTTAAAATTGAAAAATTTAGATTTTAGAATTGCGAATTCCTGCAAAGCAGCCATTTTGAATTTTCTGAGGTACAAATCTGAAGAATAATACCATAATTGTGATCCACTCCAAAATTTCATCAATTTGAGTATAATATAGCCATACTTTGAAGGGATCGAAAAATTATTGCGAAATCGTACATTAGACGGCCATTTTGAATTTTACGAGGCTCGAATCAGAAAAAAGATACAATATTTGCAATCTACTCTTAATTGCCTTTCATTTGAGTATAGTAAAGCTATACTTCAGAAAGATCTAAAAATTAGCGAAAATTACTGTTTTCCTGACCCCCCATACACAGCCCCTGGGGGTCAGGATGAAAAACACAGAATATATGTGAAATAGATAGATGTTGCGAATATATTACCAAAATTTCAAACAATAATATGAATTACTTTGGTTTAGAATGAAAAATTTATGGTTTTTGCGAAAAAGTCCCGTCATTTTTAAAGCGGCGGCCATCTTGAAAAATTTTTTTTTGCGTACAACTATTCACCAATATACATGTTTCCACTAAATATGAAGAAAATCCGTCAACTCGTATTTGAGTTATCTTCCGGACGGACGGACGGACGGACTGACGGACGAGGGGCTTCACTATATCCCTACCGAACTTCGTTCGTTGGGATAATGAGTTATAAAATGTATGAATGAGATTCTAAATTATACCCCGTATCTACATCAAAAGATCTAGTCTTATTGACAATTTCTCCACCATATTAGGATGGAATGATGACAGTCACTCCTTGCTTCTACTTTGACATTATATGTTCTAATGAGTTTGAAAACCTATGAATGAAATGCTAAATCATACCCTGTATCTACATCAAAAGATCTAGTCTTATTGACAATTTCTCCACCATATTACGATGGAATGATGACAGTCACTCCTTGCTTCTACTTTGACATTATATGTTCTAATGAGTTTGAAAACGTATGAATGAAATTCTAAATCATACCCTGTATCTACATCAA
Source organism: Owenia fusiformis (assembly GCA_903813345.2). Taxonomy (NCBI): domain Eukaryota; kingdom Metazoa; phylum Annelida; class Polychaeta; order Sabellida; family Oweniidae; genus Owenia; species Owenia fusiformis. Next base: position 26,824,096 of record CAIIXF020000002.1, read on the forward strand.
AAGATCTAGTCTTATAGACAATTTCTCCACCATATTATGATGGAATGATGACAGTCACTCCTTGCTTCTACTTTGACATTATATGTTCTAATGAGTTTGAAAACGTATGAATGAAATTCTAAATCATACCCAGTATCTACATCAAAAGATCTAGTCTCGTTGACAATTTCCCCACCCGCAGATTTGATGGCAATTTGTCGCTTGATCTCAGACTCAATTGCTTGCTTGAGGGCCTTGAAACTGTTCAGATTCTTCACTTCAGCCCTTGTTCCCAGTGGATCATCTTGTCGGTGTATGGAGATATTAGCATCAACTCGTAATGAGCCCTCTAAAATAGATAGCAACATTAATTTTGATATTCATTCATTTGGGAATGAAATTAAGATGAAATAAATTGAAGAATAAACCAAATGCTAAGGCACCATTCAAAGGTTTGTCTAAGACTCCTGTGCATGATAAGAAGAGTTAAGAATTTTGACAAAAAAAATGTCAAAATTCGCTACAGTGGAAGCAGCCTAGTGAGTGAATTTCCTCCAAACTCAAGCAATAATATCAAATTTCATATATCTGTACTCCTGTGACAATGGGACCCCTGGGACAATACTCAGTGTGTCAAATTCCCTCCATGGAGTCTCACGCAAACTTCTGAATGGTGTATGGCAGTATACTAGATTCTAAGGGGCAGATCTAAAAGCTTTCAAGGGGGGCCCACATTTAAGGTCTGAAAAAATGTTGGCTCAAATTATGAGAATTTAAGGCCTGTTTTGTTAATAATTTGGCCTAAAATTAAAAATAAGCCCCTAGAAGGCCCAGTAATGTCCAAAACTGTCTAAAAAATGTTGGGCCCTCCAACCAGATACACAAATGCTTCCAATTTTGTTTAACACACCATGTGAATCGAGAGGAGCAAGCAGTTAACTTAAAATTACTTAAAGTTACTTAAAATATCACTTTCAGTTCAGCGCATTCAGATTTTTTCCTTAGTCTAAAAAACCTATGTGACTAGCCAGCTATACAAGGACAAGAAACATCATCCTTTTTTCATAGTCTAAAATATCTGGAATGAAGCCTTAGAGCTACATTAAAAAGAAACATACCCTCCATTCTGCAGTCGCATGTTCCTATGGTTTCTAGTACTAACTGAAGCTCACGTATAAAAGCCACTGCTTCAGATGATGAATTAAAGTCTGGCTCTGTAACGATCTCCATCAATGCCATACCTGTAGAATATATTTTTTATTCACTTTTTTTATTTATTTAAATGCATTGTATATGTTATCCAGTCCTCTTGCCTTCCTCACTCACTGATCTCTTGTCCTCAAATTGGAACCATCAATTCATATTATCAATAAATGAATAACATTATCATAAAACACTTGCATAAGTGCCATGAAAACCCAATGCAATAACATAGAACACTTGCATAATGTCTAATGAATACCTAATGTAACAGCATAAAACACTTGAATGAGGTCTCGAGAAAATTAAATGCAATAGAACAGTATAAGACACTTGCATGAAGTCTCACCAAAACCTAATGCAATAGCATATAACACTTGAATCTCATGAAGATCTAATGCATATAGCACAAAACACTTGCATTAGGTCTCATAAAACACCTAACTAGCAAACTACACATGCATGAGGTAACGTTTCATGAAAACCTAATGCAATAGCAAATAACACTTGAATCTCATGAAGATCTAATGCATATAGCACAAAACACTTGCATTAGGTCTCATAAAACACCTAACTAGCAAACTACACATGCATGAGGTAACGTTTCATGAAAACCTAATGCAATAGCAAATAACACTTGAATCTCATGAAGATCTAATGCATATAGCACAAAACACTTGCATTAGGTCTCATAAAACACCTAACTAGCAAACTACACATGCATGAGGTAACGTTTCATGAAAACCTAATGCAATAGCAAATAACACTTGAATCTCATGAAGATCTAATGCATATAGCACAAAACACTTGCATTAGGTCTCATAAAACACCTAACTAGCAAACTACACATGCATGAGGTAACGTTTCATGAAAACCTAATGCAATAGCAAATAACACTTGAATCTCATGAAGATCTAATGCATATAGCACAAAACACTTGCATTAGGTCTCATAAAACACCTAACTAGCAAACTACACATGCATGAGGTAACGTTTCATGAAAACCTAATGCAATAGCAAATAACACTTGAATCTCATGAAGATCTAATGCATATAGCACAAAACACTTGCATTAGGTCTCATAAAACACCTAACTAGCAAACTACACATGCATGAGGTAACGTTTCATGAAAACCTAATGCAATAGCAAATAACACTTGAATCTCATGAAGATCTAATGCATATAGCACAAAACACTTGCATTAGGTCTCATAAAACACCTAACTAGCAAACTACACATGCATGAGGTAACGTTTCATGAAAACCTAATGCAATAGCAAATAACACTTGAATCTCATGAAGATCTAATGCGTATAGCACAAAACACTTGCATTAGGTCTCATAAAACACCTAACTAGCAAACTACACATGCATGAGGTAACGTTTCATGAAAACCTAATGCAATAACAAATAACACTTGAATGAGGTCTCGTGTGTCTTACCTGCTCTGTTTAAATCTATGTAACTTTTCCCTCCCTCTAAGTCATGAATACTTTTTCCACTGTCCTGCTCTAACTGGACCTGCACTATTTTAGCCTCTTTTTCATATGGGACTTTCTGTCCAATGTTGTTGATGTACCGCAAATGTCCTCCCTTGCCTATAGGGGACCTTTGTTGGGTGATTTGATAACCTTGCTGGAGGGTAAGATAAAAACAAACATTTTGGTTAGTATACTGCTATGCCTCTATGTACATTTTGTTAGCAAGCACGTCAAAAGCTATGTAAAATCAGTTAAGTCCCAGACACCATCCCCCCTCCCCATCCCCATGTTAACTATATACTGAACATGTTATAATAGAGGATTGCAGTCAATGACTCAATAAAATGTGACTAATTTTATAGTATGATAATATTCAACACTGTATAGTCTAGCTACAAGCCATTGTGACCCCCCCCCCCCCCCTACAAGAATCTGTGTGAGATGTGTTGTCGAGTAAAGGGGGTGGGGATCACAGAGGCTTGTAGCTAGGCTAAACACAGCACAGAGCGTTATTCATTGGGTCTTGTGCTTTAACTATTTTCCCATAGTGCAAAAACAGTTATCATAATTATTGAAATGAAACATTTTGGGATGGTTATATCAAGGCCATAGCATTGGCATTATTTCTGATGTGTAAAAATGCTACTCACTGGAAGATCTGCATAGAAATAATGTTTGCGGTCAAATCTTGATGATCTATTCACTTCTGACCCCAGAGCTAAGGCAGTCATCGCTCCTGCTTCGACACATCTCTTGTTCAGCACCTACAATGCCATAAACATATAATACAGTTAGCTTGAGGTATAAAGCCAAGTACAGTGTTAAATCTATATCAAGGCAAGCTGAAAAAGTAGATGCATAAACCATGTCTCTGAGTAGATCCAGAAAAAATAAGATTAGTCTAGTGGAAATTAAAAGATTGTATGCAGAAATGAAAATATTTAATGAAAGAAAAATATTTGGAAATAAATGTAAACAGAGACATGTTTTATATATCTCTACTTATGTATATATGGTGCCTACTATATAACAGTAGTAACAAAGTGTTTAACAATGTCATATAACAATGTCTAATCTCATTATTATAGTAAATAATGAAGAAATAAAATAAAAATTTATAACAAGGCATTAACATGCAAAAAATATCCCCCTGCCATTTGTTACAGATACCAACTGCTGAATGCCAAACACCTGCTGAACACCATCCATAAAAAAAGTAAGAGATTACAGGTATATGAAAACTGAAAAAATGATTCTTACTGGAAGAGTTCCTGGCAATGCAACATCAAATAATGAAACCTGGGAGTTGATTGGTGCTGCAAATTTTGTTGCTGATCCCGAAAATAGCTTTGTGTTTGCTGCAATCTGAGCATGAACTTCCAGTCCAATGACAGCTCTCCATTCTTGGATGCTAGAATACAATAAAATCGTAATCGTAATCGTAATGTATAGTAGTTCACTACTAAGGTAAATTTGAAAGTAGCTGACTCTGAAGTCTGAGGTGTTTGATATGAATATCCATGTACATGTGCAGTGCATTGCCATAATAAATTACACCTACATGTACATGTACGTGAAAACCCAAGTTGCACTTACATACACTGTACAATGTACAGGGTGTCCCGAAAGTATGCCCCCCCCCCCCTAGGCAGACATATTCCAGTGTCTAACATGACCAAGGGGGGACTCATTGACTAGTAATATGGTAAAAATTTTAACTTTATTTTGACAAAACACTAAATTTTGAAATGTCTGTAATTTTTTCACATTTGAGAGTTGAACCATGATACTTGGTGAATCAATGTAACTTTGGATAAGCTTTAAAATGATATATGATACATACTATGAAGACACTGGTTACTGGTATATGTCTGCCTAGGGGGGGCCCATACTTTCGGGACACCCTGTACATGTACCCTTCTCTAGAATACCAATGATATAGATAAGCTATTGTAATAACCTTGTAATTTGCAGTCCGAGGATCCACTTTTCTTTTATTTATTTTCGACTTGCCTTTTATAAAATGCTGATACGGTAAAAAAAACGAAAAAAACTCATTCCGTTCGGACTTTACACGCCAATTCCGTATATGTCACACACTTGCTTTGAAATATGTGTATATGTACACATTTGCTTCTAAATATTTTGTATGCACCCCCCCCCCCCCTCCCCCACTGGAATCTGCACTCTTAGACTGCAATATAATGACTACCGCATAGCTCCGGCCATCTCTCTTTCATACATATTCCTGGGGCGCAAAGGACACCGTGCAGTAGATTATTTCTTTGAAATAGAAAATGTTATGTTTCATAAGGTTGTTTTTCATTTTTCTACATTTTTAAATTTTATTATTTAAAAGTGGGCGATAATACAATGGTTTTATCAATTTAATGAAAATCTCGGGAAAATAGATGAATATATTCTACACGTCTTATCAACATACCTTCCGCCTTCAGATGAATGTCTTATTAGATTCCAAATATACTTTAGTCGACTATAAGAAGCAGAAAATGCCGGCCCAAGTTTGGGACGAAAGATCATTTTAATTTTCTCCTCCAATTTGAAGAGCGCAATTACCCATATTGCACCAAAAAACAAGAATGGCAGATTTTGACCAAATATACGAAGAAGACGATGAAGAGGAAAGATTCATCGTAGATGACCTCACTATTCCCGTCCAAGACCCTATCGTAATCAGAGGTGCTGGTAATGTCACTATGTGAGTACAATTTAAGCCGATTTCCCCCAAAATAGATAGTTTATTAGAGCTTTTTTATGAACCCTTTTTTCTTTGTTTTGTTTTTGTTCACTTTTTGACATCGACAAAAATTATATTTTATTTTGTATTCTAAGAGGAATATAGAGTATAAGCCGTAGCTCTTAGTCAGTTTTGACTTCTGTTTTTGTAAGGGTCCATCTGTTGATTCACAGAGATCACCTTGGTAGACTCACAGTGAACAGAATTTCCTTCATGTTATTATTTAAAACTATGCGACAGATGTACTTGACAGTAGAAGTGTAACTCCCGAGTCTGTAACTCGAGTACAGCTCTGCCTATACATTGCCTCGAGGTGTCCTCTAGAAACTCGCAATCTATTTCAACCCGCGAGTTTACTCGAGTTATATCTTGCACGCATGTAAAATGAATTTGGGTCCCAGAGATCATGCAACATTACTCCATTGTAGGCGAATAAATATACCGATGATCAACATATTTAGCGCCAGTCACCTAAAAAACACTCTCAAAGCTTCACAAAGTTCAACAAATTTCGAGGAATGACAAGTTACACCAAAAAATCAGAAGAACATTGACTATCGAAGGAACTCAAGCGGACGATAATAGAGTAGTCACTAAAATTGAATAAAAAATGGTCCCCTTATTCTCACGTCTTTTACACAACTTTTACATTAAAAAAATGATCTATCATTAAATTAAGATCATAAGTCATAACTTTAGATCAATATCCAGCAGTCTTAAGTAGAAATAATGAAGATAATCTGGGAAAACCATTTATTAATTTGAGGGGCCCTTCTGGGTTTTCTAAAATATCGTTTGGTTAGATTCTTGGTTCATTTTAGCGATCTGTACTAAGTCCTTACCGTATGCGGCGTCGTCTATACCAGATCGTTTTTGATTGAAATATGGGTTAACTGCAATGAATACCACACTTTCTTATGGCACCAACGTGTTAAACAGCTTTTAGATGTGACTAAACCAGAGAAACTTGCTAAACAGCTTTTAGATGTGACTAAACCAGAGAAACTTGCCACTAGAAGTTACAGTAATTTTGTGTACCCAGGTTTACAATATGTACTGGACGAAATGAATTAACTCGAGTTTTACTAGAGTTTTTGAAATATTTGGCAAACAAGTTGAACTCGAGTTGGATTTTTCTGGCGAGTTACACCTCTACATGACAGTAATATAGAAACACCTACCCTCAAATGATTCCACATACCTTTTTGCATTACATGCTCATTTATAATAGTCACATGTGGCTAGATACGATTTCTGAGAAGTATTTTCACATTGGCCATTTGTATCTGCATCACACCGGAATAGCCTGACAACGTTAAAGCGAAATACCGTTGTCACAAATGGCGGACATAACCATTGCTTCAACTCTTCAATCACTTGATCCTCATTTCATGGGACTTTATTAAGATGGTACATGTAGAACATTATTAGCTGTACAATGAGTATAAAGACACTTTGGTTGATAGTTGTTCCAAAGGAATTTAGTCTAGGTGTTCTATTAAACATACAGTTCATGGAAATCTAGTTGAAGTGACGGTTACATCCGCCATTTGTGACAACGGTATCTGACTTTACCATTGTCAGGCTATTCCGATGTGTGCATGAGCACCATTAAAATTAACTTTTGGCCTAACAAAATTGTTGTTGAATAAATTGATAGTCTATAGCTGGGCATATTGATCAGATCCAATGGGAGAATAACATCAAACTCATTTAGTGTACTTGTTAGCGTTTCATTCAGCGTTACCGCAATCTGAACCAAACTTTTCTAAATCTGTCTCAAAATCATTCTTAAGTACAGATGATCGAGGACACAGGGGGATATGAAATGTTATTTTAGAATTAGACCTTGAAATTCATAATCCAAATACATTAATTGAAAAAAAGATAGTACAGAACATGCACTTTGCACATAATAGATATGTGTGGTTATTATTGATATTTTGAGGTTCTTGCAATTCACCAATTTATAACCAGTTTTTCAATTTCTGTTATTGTCTGGTCTAATAATAAACTCTCTAACCTCCTAACCATATTCTCTCTCTAGTTTCTTAAACCTTTGATTACTTGATGTAATGTATTATTATATTATTTTGGTATAAATGAATTGAATAAAAGAGTCATTTCCTGGTTCACCCCCACAAATAAACAGTAAGAGATCGGAGGATTTGTAACTTTCCTAGATCTTCTTTAATCAAAGACCAATTAAGTTAAAACATAATATTGTCATTCAAAACTCTAATTAGTTAGATTTGAGATTGAAGTATGAGATTAAAGTGTCTTACATATTCGATCAAAATTTGCCATGCAAACATGTTAGTCTACTTTACTGGCCCCCCTTGCTGTAACAAGGAACACAAAACACATTAAAATGTAAACATAAACCAATTAGTCACTTCACTATGAAAGTGGGGGTGTTAGTGTATTAGCAGAATACTGTGTGCATGGACTAACTCAATATCAGTGGTCATTTACTGTGTCAACTTAGTAACCCTTGCATATCGTGCTCACTCAAGTATTGAATATTTTTTATGATCTAAATGATTGTGGTTTATCAAAAAAGTGATATATTTTACATTAATACATTAATAAATATATTCATTCAAATAGCACTAGAATGCGGGAAGAAAGAGCAATGATGACAAAATGCAGACAGAATTTTCCGTAAGGGTTTCAAACATTTCTGGACACAATCATACATGTACTTCATGTGTACTGTTATTTTTAGTGCTGTATTTATAGATATAATTTCACGTATTAAAATCATATTTTCCAGCAATGACTTCAAATTCGGAACCACACCCATATCACATTTTCTTCAATAACTCCAAACATGTGTAAACATTGACCATGTGCATATAAATTCAGATTTCACGAGCTCTTTCCTATTCGAGTACCTCATACACCCCTGCATGGATTTGAGTTGGATTCGCCTTTTATACGTGAGCCGATACACATCGCAAACGCTGATTGGATAAAGATTGCGAGAATCTTTAAAGAAATATGCATTGCTAATTTCCCAAAATTGGAAATCTAGATCTACATTGTACTTCTTATCCCTATTTTATGCTGCATATTTCTCTCGATTTTTAGAAGCTATGTTCGCCATGCAGTTGCCATAGATCATATGTGACTGAGGCATCAACGATGAAAGAGATGGATCCTGACAATATGTACTTGTATATTACAAGGATATTCAAAAAGATTGAATTTCATATTTTGAATTGGCATAAATCTTTTTAAGACCCAAATTGTTAAACATTATTAATATATAAAATATTCAATCTGTTTACCATAGACGAACACCTGAATTTGTCAATTTTGTATTTTCAGATTTGCGCTAAGTAACAAGTTTGAGCCAGACTTTCCGACTGGTTTGGCTGCAAAGGTAAGTAATATTTAAACCCCTAAATTAATGGTGTTCTAGTTCCTTACTTAGACCTTTACATTGTTCTTCACACTTTGTTAGGTTGAGTGTTAAAGTACATGTACTCATAACTTGAAATTAAACTTAAGAATCCTCCACATGCTGTTAGAAGCCATAATATTCTAATTGTTAGCTCATTGTTGAGGTACATGAGATAAGATTATACAGGCCCGTAGCCAGGGAGGGGGTTCAATCGGAACGAACACCCCCCCCCACCCCTGGCCAGAAATTCTTTCAAAATCATGCAGTTTTTCATCATTCTGAGCACTTTTTTTAAGTGATTTGGCCATTTTGGACCAAAATTGTCAAAGTGAACCCCCCTGAAATTTTTCAAAAAGTGAACCCCCTTGGCAAATCCTGGCTACGGGCCTGTTATATACAATATCTGAGTCTAGCTACAAGCCTCTGTGACCCCCCCCCTTAATTGACTAAACACCTCATGTGTACAGGGGCTTGTTGCTAGACTAACAATATTTCATCCATGATTCCAATGATGTTTTATATGAAACGGATATTATAGACCACATTATAATGACAGATAGGGCCCGACAGATATGCCCTGTAACATGTATGTGTGTAATATACTTTATTAAGACAAAGCCTGTTATGGGAGATTCTTTGCCTCTTTCACTCATTTATTTCACACTTTTTTAACTCTTTCACACTATTCATTCTCTTATTTCAAAATTCATTCACATTTGTTCCAACATTTAGCACCATTTTCACTTTAATCTGAAACATTGTTTAATTATTTCACACAAATTCTACTTTCATAACATTATCTCCCTGTTTCCTGTTTTTACTTAAACTCTATTTTGGTATTTTAAACTCTATGTTGTACTTGGGAGGCCTTCATTCTCCACACAGACATTCTCTTATCTATCATCACTTCTTTGAGGTAGATAGGAAGGTGATGTAGCTAATATCCCCTAAAAGAACTAATCTTTGTAATTTAGCACACCTACTTCAGATAGCCCAATTGCTCATCTGTGAGTAATTATTACATGAAAAATGTTCAGATTGCACACAGCCACAAGAACTAATTCGTTATTTGGTGAAGATCATGTGGATAGGCTAGTGGAAATGGATTCAATGACCTTGTAATATCTTTGAATTTTAAAAGCTAATTTGTTAAAAATGTTACTCAAGCCCAATGGTTGCCTATGAATTCTAAACCTGTAACACTTTTCAGGTTGTCCTTATTTCTGCATATTGACACACTCTCCCCCCCCCCTCCCCCACCCAATAATTATATCACCACCACAAATGGTGACATATTGTTATAGTCTCAAATTTTTTGTGGATTCACTGGTTGGTGTTTGGCGTTCAGAATAATATGTTCAGAGTTTTGCATCTGTGACAAATGGCAGGTGGTGACATTTCACTGGCGGACACGCCCCCCCCCCCTCCTCCTTGGATTTTTTGGGCCCAACAATTTTGTAGGACCTTAATTAGGTGGCCTCTTTGGGCTTTTCTAGGCCAAATTGGCCTTAAAAAATGGGCCTTAAATTTTCAAAATTGTGGCTCAATTCTTGGATTTAGGGCCCCAAAAAGATTTTGATCCGCCAGTGCATTTTGCCTTTTAAAGCCTTGTTATGTCACCACCAAAAGTGGTGACATATTGTTATGGTCTCCGTTTTTTTGCGACGGCGTCCGGCGGTTGGCGTCCGGCGGTTGGCGTCCGGCGTCTGTAACAATTTCTTACAACTTCCTATAACTTAACAAATACTGTTTAGACTGACTTCAATTTTTTTCTAAATCATCTACATGTTCTCAGAAGTTCAAATCTGACTTTAGATTTGACCTTCAATGACCTTCTCAAGGTCAAAAAGGTCTTTTTTCAACTTGCTTCACATTGACTAAATTTTTTTTCAAAATCATCTACATGTTCTCAAAAATTCAAATCTGACTTTAGATTTGACATTTGACCTTCAAATCTGACTTTAGATTTGACATTTGACCTTCAATGACCTTCTCAAGGTCAAAAAAGGTCAAAAAGGTCTGTTTTCAACTTGCTTCAAATTGACTAAATTTTTTTTTCAAAATCATCTACGTGTTCTCAGAAATTCAAATCTGACTTAAGATTTGACATTTGACCTTCAATGACCTTCTCAAGGTCAAAAAAGGTCAAAAAGGTCTGTTTTCAACTTGCTTCAAATTGACTAAATTTTTTTTTCAAAATCATCTACATGTTCTCAGAAATTCAAATCTGACTTTAGATTTGACATTTGACCTTCAATGACCTTCTCAAGGTCAAAAAAGGTCAAAAAGGTCTGTTTTCAACTTGCTTCAAATTGACTAAATTTTTTTTTCAAAATCATCTACGTGTTCCCAGAAATTCAAATCTGACTTAAGATTTGACTTAAGATTTGACATTTGACCTTCAATGACCTTCTCAAGGTCAAAAAAGGTCAAAAAGGTCTGTTTTCAACTTGCTTCAAATTGACTAAAAAATTTTTTCAAAATCATCTACGTGTTCTCAGAAATTCAAATCTGACTTTATATTTGACTTAAGATTTGACATTTGACCTTCAATGACCTTCTCAAAGTCAAAAAAGGTCAAAAAGTTCTTTTTTCAACTTGCTTCAAATTGACTAAATTTTTTTTTCAAAATCATCTACATGTTCTCAGAAATTCAAATCTGACTTTAGATTTGACATTTGACCTTCAATGACCTTCTCAATGTCAAAAAAGGTCAAAAAGGTATTTTTTCATCTTGCTTCAAATTGACTACATTTTTTTTCAAAATCATCTACATGTTCTCAGAAATTCAAATATGACTTTAGATTTGACATTTGACCTTCAATGACCTTCTCAAGATAAAAAAAAGGTCAAAAAGGTCTTTTTTCAACTTGCTTCAAATTGACTAATTTTTTTTTTCAAAATCATCTACATGTTCTCAGAAATTCAAATCTGACTTTAGATTTGACATTTGACCTTTAATGACCTTTTCAAGGTCAAAAAATGTCAAAAAGGTCTTTTTTCAACTTGCTTCAAATTGACTAAATTTTTTTTTCAAAATCATCTACATGTTCTCAGAAATTCAAATCTGACTTTAGATTTGACATTTGACCTTCAATGACCTTCTCAATGTCAAAAAAGGTCAAAAAGGTATTTTTTCATCTTGCTTCAAATTGACTTAATTCTTTTTCAAAAATCATCTACTTGTTCTCAGAAATTCAAATCTGACTTTAGATTTGACATTTGACCTTCAATGACCTTCTCAAGGTCAAAAAAGGTCAAAAAGGTCTTTTTTCAACTTGCTTCAAATTGACTAATTTTTTTTCAAAATCATCTACATGTTCTCAGAAATTCAAATCTGACTTTCGATTTTACATTTGACCTTTAATGACCTTCTCAAGGTCAAAAAAAAAGGTCAAAAAGGTCTGTTTTCAACTTGCTTCAAATTGACCAAATTTTTTTTTCAAAATCATCTTCATCTTTTCAGAAGTTCAAATTTGACTTAACAAGTTATCAGAAATTCAAATCTAACTTAAGTTTGAACTCATAATATTGTGAGCAACTAGGTGGTGACATTTTGTCATGTTAATGCCTTGTTTATTCTCTGCTTCTACTTTTGTCAGGTAGCCCCTGAGGAGTTCAAGGCCACTATAGGCAGGATAAACAGCGTGCTGAAAAAGACTTTACCAATGAATGTGAAATGGCTGTTCTGTGGCTGCATATGTTGTTGTTGTACATTGGGGTGCTCTTTGTGGCCAGTTATTTGCCTTAGTAAACGGGTGAGTGTATATGATGTTTCAGTGATCACCCTAATATCGGTCAGTTGATTTGTCCGCTATTTTAATAAAAACACTAAGAAAACTTCACAAATTAGTTTTATATCAGTCATATGTTTTATTATAGCAAAGGAACTTATATCATTTGCAGGAAACCTTCACTTTTGTCCAATATTGGCAATTAAATGCTTGGAGTAAAAGCTATAGAAACTTTTTATTGGCACAATATAATGACGTGATAATAATATTTACATATGTTTTCAGTACTCTGAAGGTATTAATGAGATCTAGATGTATTGGGTCTTTTTAATTTTTTCATGTTTTAAATTTTTTGTTCATTATGAGGGAGCAGTTTTTCAAATGTGAAATACATTAAGATATATTTTACAACTACACTTCAGAGGAGAGAATGTGTCAACCCCCTTTCCCCAATTGACACATATAATGAAGAAATATAAAAGTAAAATAATATTTTTTCTTATATTCCATATTTTCCCTTTTCCTTTTTTAGACGAGGCATTCTATAGAGAAGGTTCTGGACTGGGAGAACAATAACTTATATTACAAAGTAAGTATTTTACTTTTTGCAAATGAGTTCTTTTGGCAGAATGAGTACTCAGTATCTGCTAAACTTTGGATATAGCTCGTGATTTAGCCCTCTATTCATCCATCAGTCTGTCCATTTGTGCACCTGTCCAGAAAAATACTCAAATCCTAATGTACAGATTTTCTTCATATTTGGTGGAAAGATTTTTTAAACTTTGAAAATGGCAGGAATTTTTTCATTTCTCACCAAAATAATTAGTATTACCATTTAGAATTTTAGTAGTTTATCCATAAAATATATTTTTTTGACGTACTCTGTGTTTTTCGGCATGACCCCCAGCGCCTGTGTAGAGGTAGGGTTGTCAGGAAAACAGGAATTTACATTATTTTGAGATCTTTTTTTGGTTCAGAAAATTTGAAATGTGGGATTTCACAATAATTTCCCGATCTCTTCGAAACATTGCTTTATTATTTGTATACTCAAATTGAAGGAATTTTGGAGATCACATTCATGGTATTGTTTTTCTGATTCTTGCCTCAGTAAATTCAGAATGGCTGCCTAAAGTTTGCTATAATTTAGAGATCTCTTTCTTCAAAGAATTTTTTTCAAAATCTTGTTCATGTTGAGTATATAGCAATATACAGTAGTTTTCAAATGCCTAGAACTTTGTTTTTTTACATGCACATGTATACAAAGTTGACAATAATTTTTCATTTTTGACTGGATTTTATAAACATTTATTTGACTTTCTGACAGGATTTTTTAAACAATTTTTTACTTTTCGATAGGTTTTTTAACACTTATTTGATGTTTTCAGCTGGGACTAAGATGGAAACTAAGCAAACAGAAATGTGATACAACTAGTATGATGGAATATGTGAGTACATGAAAAAACCTGGTATAAAGTCAATACACAGGGTGTTTCATATGTATGTACCCCCCCCCCCCATAAACTCATACATGTAGTGTTGCCACCCTATCTAATAGGTTAATAATCATGATATCTATCATTTGTTCCTTATGGAAAGTCGCATAAGATTGCAAAGTCTCAGAATCCAGTGGTGTCCCTGAAAAAGGATACAACATATCAAAGTATGTGGGTACAGGTCATTTCAAGAGGAAGTTCTGGTCATTTGGAGGGCAATTTAAAGGAAATATTTAGTTTCTGTATTGCACATTTCTAGCAGTTGTCATCATGGCAGAGGTCAGTCCAGATGTGTGTGACAGTTATGCACAAAGCTAGATAGGATTCATGCAGTGGCTCATGGAGAGGCCAGGAACCCTGGTGCGACCTCTTTCCCTAAAAATGGGTATGAGACAAAGTGAACAGATCACCAACACCAGATTGTGTACAAGAATGACCCGAAATTGCCTTCTAAATGCCTTCTACCCGCAAACGTTGATACATTCTCTTTTTCACTTTGCAATCTTATTTAACTTTTAATAAAGAGCAAAATGATATATAACATGACATGTTTTAGAAACAGGACTTATCCCAAGGGAAATATGTCAAAATGTGTACTATATACTAAATATATACTATATACCTCTTAAGGGACTAAAGGGGCGGTGTGATATACACATATTTCTCGAGGGAGGAATCCTTTCTTTCTAATGGTCACTGCATACATACGAAATTTGAAATAATATACACTGATTTGAAAATTCCTACATATAACAATGCTGAAATATCAGCCTTTAATAACAAAAACTCTTAGTGTATATTATTTAATGAATTAAAAAGTACTCTCATTAAAGTAAATTTTCACAGGGTTTACACAATTTCAATAGAAATTTTTTATATACATAGAGGTTATTTAATGGGAGGGATGGACTATGGATTTTATTCCGAGGGAAAATATGATATTGGCCAAGGAAAATATCATATTGATCGAGGGCGATAGCCCGAGTGTCAATATGATATTTTCTGAGGCCAATATCATATTTTCTCAAGGAATAAATCCATATTCCATCACGACCATCAATAACCTATTTATTTCATAATACCTTTAATGAAGTCATCAACATCCTCTGTTGCATACCTAGACATATTTGTCACAGTAATAGACCTTTGTCACAGTAATAGACGTAAACTAGATGATAATAATTTCAATAATTTCAATTTTCCAAACGATTTTTTTACTTCCTGTAGAGATGTGCTAGACGAAAAGCGTAAAACTCAAGAGAAATTACCGGGAATATTTCTGATACGGGATCTGATACGGGATTTTTGCTGATACGGGATCCAATACGGGATCTGATACGGGATTTTGGCTGATACGGGATCTGATACGGGATTTTTCAAATAACACTTTTATTCCCTGTTATTTTCCCAGGGAAAACATGTTATTATGGAATAAAATTTTTTTATTTAGCAGTAATATTACATACATTTAATACATTATACTAATCAGCTTGATATCCTTTTGGATAAATAAAGCATTAAATTACAATATTTTGTTATAAAATAATGGCTTGTTCACACACCACTTCTTGCTGAATGCAAATCTAAAGCGTGTGTTTGTCTAAATGAGAGTAAAGATTCTGTTTTGAACAATCTCTTTCAATATGTTTTTAATTTGTTCATTAATTGATCTGATTTAAATGAAATTATTCAACACTGGTGTTGGAGTTTGCAAAATTGACAAAATGTTAATACTTTACCATACATATGTATACATACGTGTACCACTGTAATTTCATTAGCAACGGGTAATAGCACAGGCTGGTATCGAAACATTTGTCCGCTGTGACGGAGCGTGCTATTTTGCATAGAATCACTAGGAAATCCACACAATTTATTTTTTTACTCATATGTTTTGCTATATCAAAGAAAATTACTGACTCCATGCAATGGATATATCATTTGCGGGTAACTTTAAATTCTGTTTGAAGTCCAACAACGTTATGAGTAAAAGCTATTGAAAACGGCGTCGGAGTATCATACTCCAAAATGTACCATTTCTTTTATTTCTTTTTAATGGTACAATATAGCGACACGATAATATTTACATATGTTTTCAGCATAACTCTGAAGGTATTAATGAGATCTTTATGTATTGGGTATTTTTATTTTTTTTGATAAAAAATAATAATTAATTTTTTTGTCCGCTGTGACGGAGCAGTTTCAAATCTGAAATGCGTTAAGAATTTAGATTCATAATATATTTCTTTACAACTAAACTTTAGAGGAGCGAGCATGTCAAATCTCTTTCGTAAAGTATTCTGAAAAATGAAACGTAATAAAAGTACACAATTCAAATTCTGAGATGTATATACGACCACTCTTTAAGCTTCTTTTCTCAGTTTGTACTGCAATCCAACTTATGCATGGTAACTCATGAAAATGATAGTCAACTTCCATTTCAGTAAAGGGTATTTGCCTTTCGTAGTGCCCTCTATGGATCCATCGGCCTGACATGGTCATTTTTTACGGTAACTTAATTATTTGAAGTAAAATGATTTGCTGAAGATGAAGCTAAATACATATAATGGTATGGACTGTGGATTGTTCTACCCTCTTTATTCGTTCCAAAAGGTAAGTTGAATGTATCTTGAAATACGAAAATGCAAAATTTGATTTTAAGATCGTTCTTTATTTGACAAAGAGTTATGGCTATCTGATGCAACTACAGTAAAATATGTGTACAGTGAACACATATGGAGCCCCAAAATGTGTTCCCAGTTGGTATAGATGTCCACTCCATAGAGGCAATTTCATACAGAAGTCAGAGGAATATTTGATAAGAAGAGGTGTTCACTAGAGAAAGATATTCATTGATACAGGTTTTACAGTGCAGCACGTTTACAAAGACTTTTTTTATAATTTTAGTCTATGCAAAACGATGAATTTTATGAATTTCAAATAATTGCAAATTAAATCTGTATTGGGATCATCTTATATACAGTAATATAATATTATGTGGTAAAAGGTTATACATCTGTCGGCATGCATGATGTCTGTGCGCTATTTCGAATAAGTAAATTCATATAAGTCCTATTTACACTACACGTGACATTTCAAGACGTCTAGGCGAAAACGTATTAGAAATATTATGTTGAGTTTACATCATGTTGATTTCAGTACAAACCTCCGAAAAATACTAAGAGTGGTCGTTTTTATATCTCAGATTTACATTACCCCATATCTCCAAGAGGCTGCTTGTCATTATTTAGGAAATTGATTTGTGACGTTCTCTCTTCTAAGGGTACTTTTAAAAGATATAATTTGAATCTTAAATTCTTAACGTAGTTCACAGTTAAAACTGCTCCGTCATAGCTGACAAAAATGTAAACATTATTTTTTATAAAAAATATTAAAAATACCCAATACATCAAGATATCATTAATACCTTCAGAGTTATGCTGAAAACATATGTAAATATTATCGTGTCACTATATTGTACCATTAAAAAGAAATAAAACAAATGGTACATTTTGGAGTACTATACCCTGGCGCCGTTTTCAAAAGCTTTTACTCTTAGCGTTGTTGGACTTCAAACAAAAGTTAAAATTACCCGCAAATGATATACCCATTCCATGGAGTAAGAAATTTTCTTTGGTATAGCGAAACATATGAGTAAAAAAATAAATTGTGTGGGTTTCTTAGTCTTTCTATGCAAAATAGCACGCTCCGTCACAGCGGACAAATTTTTCGATACCAGCCTGTGAATAGGCAATTTTCACTTATTGTTTTTACAAAAATCACCTGATTTTGAAAGAACTCTCTCCTCCTTTTTTCATTCATTTTGCCTGATGTCAGTTAAACCATGGTTACATTTATAAAATGGTATTATTATCCATTTCAGGTTCTTTTAGTAGAGTTTATACCCAAAGTTCCAATCCTACGGCCGGACTGACAGCAACTTCTCCATTCTTCATTAAACGGAACATTACATAGACTAAAATCCACGAAAATTCAAAATTTTCTGAATGATCTCAAAAGATGGCCTGTTAGCAAGTGATAGAGCGACATCTATAGCTTGATGGCAGGCTAATCTACAAGTTATATGGACCAATGCTAGAGCTAGTCCTCTATTAAACTATTATAAAATAGGCAGAGTGGTTTGTTGATATGGAAAGATACAAATTGTCTTGATAACAGACATGAGTATGTTTCAAAATCTGAAATAGAGGACATAAAAACTATACTCTAAAAAATCTTTCAGAAGTGAACTCTGACAACATTTTATGTTAAGAAATCGACATCCAAAAAATCTGATAAAAACTTTGACCCTATAACAGATTGGAACATATTCATGTCTAATTTTAAAGGGCTTTGTTAGTTACCATATTCACCAAATTTAGTATCGAGTCTCTATATAGTGCCCATTAGAGGTGTCAAGTATTAACCGGTTAACCGGTTAACCGCCGATGATGCCTTGACCGGTCTGAGTTTTTATGGGCGGTTAGTTGACCGTGTATAATTCTGTTATTTCCCGCGCTTATTTTGCATGCTAATCCGTTTGGTTTTATGGTGTCAGTTTCACGTAAGCTACTCATACATGTCATAAGTCCCATAACTCCTTACAAACATCCAATCAGCAACTTTAATCCCTGCCACATTGCTTTCCCGCGCTTACTTTGCATTTTAATCTGTTTGTTTTTCAAGCGTCAGTTTCATGTGAGCTACTCATACATGTGATAGGTCCGATAATTCCTTACAAACATCCTGTCAGCAACTTTAATCCCTGCCACATTGCTTTCCCGCGCTTACTTACATAGAATAGCGTAAAGCTTGACGAAGGTAAAAAATAAACGCCGATATATCATTTTTCCAACTTTTTCAACTTTCAAGATCGAAGATGAAGATTTCATTTGAAATTATAAGTTCAAATTTCCCGCCGGTTAACCGACTTTAACCGGTAAAAACCCCCGGTTAACCGGTTAATGCTCAAGCGGTTAATTGACACCACTAGTGCCCATACCCATATATTTTCAAATAGAAATACATGTATGAAGGAAATAGACTAGGCTGAAGAAAAGAAGATGGCTTATTAGATTCAGTGCTCCCTGAAGCCATGTTTTTTATATAGGGCTTCTTTCATACATGAGTACCTTTAAAAGGCCTTTGGGTGTGGGTATTTTGAACTTTGAAGATATTCCAGGGCACTAAATTTGATGAACATACTCATCCTACTGAGCCTGTCTTGAGATAGTAAGGCCTTGTACACATGTAAATTTGAAGACTAGATACAACTTGGAAATGTTATATACACATACTATATATGGAAAATCTGATATGGTGGGCTTATTGGGCCATATTTCTGGCCAAAAGAGCAATGGACTTTAGAAATACTAAACCACTCATTTGCGTGGTAAAATGTTCTTTGAAGTGATGGCCATCTTTGTAACATTTTCAAAGCCAGATTTACACCTAGATTTCCCACCATATACTTTAAATTGATGGTGCTTAATAATGGCCTGTCATGCATATTGGGTCTTAATAGAGTCGCAATTGAACCAACATTATTCAGGATGGGACTCATGCGGGGCACATTGTTATAAGGTCAGAAGATATATTACGCAGTATTATCACTAATGCCAAAATTGACCTATCCAGTAAATCATGGCGCCACCTATTGGTTATGATTCATTCTGACAAATTCAGGGCAGAGAAAGGATTATCTCTAAATTTCAAAATTAACAAAATAAACCAAATTTTGGCATCTGAAACAAATGGCAGGTGGTGACATTTTGCATGTTAATGCCTTGTTTTCTTGGTACACCAAATAAAAGTCAGGATCTTTGGAAAGGTCTTCAGTATGTACATATAACTCATCGTACAGTGTCATTTGTGAGACATTCTTATGAATCTGAAGCATGTCAATTTGAAGTCCATTACTCTTCAAAAAAAATTGTTATTGAATTGAATAGGTTAGACTCACTATGGGAGTTCTTAGTCATCATGCTTATAAAATATATGTGTGCTTGGTGATTTTTGGTTTAATCATTTGTCATCAAATTAGTGATAATATCTCAATGAAGGTATGCGACAGAGATGTTTTCCTCAAACCAGTTGATTTTCCAACAATTTTCGAAAATTACTGACAGCTGGTTTGAAATTTAATTTTTGCCAGATTTTTTTTTGGCACACCATGTGGTTGATGCATGAGATGGAAAATATTTTTCATCTTTTTCATCTTCTGTGGCCTCAAAACACATGGTTGGTATCAATTGAAGGATTTCTTGTGGCTTCATATTTGACTTTTCTGGGTACATGTTGCTAAATCTTGAAAATTACACTCCCCTCCAAAAGTTTGTGAAACCAGAGGTCACCACTGGACCTCACATAAAAAGCCTGCTTAAGATGGGTAATTTTGATAATAAACTATGTATAAAATATGTCATAAACTTCTGACATATTGAGCAATTAATTAAGGCTCAAACGGGCTTTCACACACAATCCGATGAAGAGTTCCGGTTTCCAAACCTATGAAGGGGGGTGTATCACATCATGTAATATAATACTAGATAGCAGATATTTTAATGATGCTGTGTCATAATAAGTATGTAGACTTTGATAGTCGATGTGATGTATTTGTATTACTGTGAATATGTAAATTGCTCGAATTGCCTAATGTGACATTAGATGTACAGTACCGTGCAGTAGTAATTGTATGTATATATATTGAAACAATGCAATCCTCCTTAATCTGGCAATTCCCCTGATTTCCACTCCCCAGTAAATCTGTTCCCTTGATTTCCACTCCCCAGTAAATTTGTTCCCTTGATTTCCACTCCCCAGTAAATCTATTCCCTTGATTCTCCCTCCTCATTAGATTTATTCTTATGATTTTCTCCCCAGAAACCCACTCCAATATTTCTCTTTTCTTTTCTCCTATTTCCATAGTTCTTAGTCACCATTTAACATATTCGCCCATACTTTTCAGTTTCCATTGTAGCTGTACCTTGTCTTATAATGCTCTCACCCATTGAAGAAGTTCCAATTATGATCACCCCCCATGAAAACTGTTTCCTTAATTCAAACACCTATTGTTTTTGTTTACAAAATTCTGCCTACCCAGTGCCTTCATTCATCCCTATACTCACTGTCCAAGTCTTTAATAATTTCGCCATCTTTATTATTCACAATTGTTACACCTTGTATTTTTTATTTATAGATGGTGACATATTTCGAGTTTAATACATTGTCTTATAATGCTCTCACCCATCGAATCTGTTCCTGTTATTCTCAATTCCCATTGCATTACCATGTGGAATAGTATATATCAATCACTGTCATTATTGTTGCATGAAATATGAATATATATTTTATCGGTGCTTTCCTATGCATGAAAGCAACCGGGTGCTAGTACACATTATTGGAAATTTGAAAAGTACATGCCTCTCTGTTGAGTTTGTTTTCATCCTGTCAAAATGATGAAATATTGAGATACCTGATACGTACTTTGGTATTAGGATTTTGAGAAGAAAAACCATTAATAGCAGGGTAATACTTGGTGATCACTGATCAGCTAGAATACATTGGGAGGGGCAAAACTACACCCTTTATAAAGTGAACAATGGTTGTTAAAACATCCTCCTAAGCTGATGTCCAGAATCCGTACCTCCTTCTTCCATGTCTTCCCCCTGCTATAACCAATTTGGAAGCGCCCGATTTAACTGAATCACGTGATCTAATTATACGCAATGACTTATACGCAGTGTTGCGACAGCCAATCAGATTGCGAGTTCCTAATCGGCAAAATGCTAACTGCTTATCGCAGGGGGTAAAAAGAAAGAATATATTCTGGATTTTGAAGCCCTTTGATTGGAGGATGTTGTTACAACGGTTGAATATAAATGTGAAATGCGGGTCATATGTTTAAAGAAAATTTTAATTGTGCAATATTAAATTTCTTAAACGTGCTTATTTGTTCAACATATTCAGACGTACATGTTCAGACGTACATGTTCGAGAACATTTGTTAAAATGTAACCAGTTCAGTAAATGGTAAATTATGCCATTTATTTGTTATGATGTCATTCTTACAGTTTCAGCACAGAAATAGGATTAATTTTTTGTTGATTTCCTCATAACACCCACATTTGTTTACAGGCCCCTGAAAAGAATGACACTATAAATCTCAGAGCTAGATAACCTAATTCCTTGGTTTCCGCGGTTTTTTAGGAAGGTCTATCGATTACCTTTGTATGATTGCTTTTTAAAATGTGCAGTAAAGCACTCTTTATCATTAAATACACTTCAGGTATAATGATTATTGGAATATTTTATCATGATTAAGAGAGTATAAATATTGTAGTAGTTTCCTATGGAATTATAACAATGGATTTCAAAATTTTTGCTTAACAATGTTTCACGATTATGTAAACCCTTATCAGGCAACCATTTATTGTTATATGTAATGCCGATTGTGACTCAAAATTGTAATTTGGATGATAATCATATTTTAATACGTATATTTTCTATATGAATAGAGATATTTTGCAACTCACTTATAGCATGTTTATTACTCCCGTATAACCAATAACTTATGAAGCGTTCGATTTCGTCATCATTTATTGAGCGACTCTGCATGTCCATAAATGTGATATCCTTACTTATAGACGACGACCTATAAGAATATCACACTTATGGACGTATAGAGCTGCTGACAAACATTGCTATAAGTGAGTTGCGAAAACTCCCTAATATCAAAATGATTAAATGTATGTACAGCATGTGTGTAGTTGATATCAAACAAGTGATAACTAAAGTTGCTGGAAAATATAGTCGTATATTTATTGAACCGTCACTGTAAAATGATGTAGTTTTGCTGATTATAATGCTGTCGATTGTTGTATATTTACATGGAATACAGTGTCAGGCAATGAAACATAGTGAATTTGTTGTTTCTTTTTAAATCCATTCTTCATTACGTTTTTGACTCAGAGGGTATCCATCAGTCCGCCTCTCCGCCCACCAACAATTTTCCAACATTTTATAACGTTTATTTATTTGATTGGGGTCCATTCTGGTAATGTACAACATTGGTTCTGGATAATAAATGTTGCTTTGTTTTGAAAAAATCGGCAATCAATAGTTTAAGTTTCAGAACGTAAATCAAAGTATTATATGCCATTGCTCGGACATTTGAGTTACAACCACGGAGAGTCCAAAGCATGTTGTGGAAGAGGAGTATACTGCCTATTATGTCATGCTCGGACATTTAAGGTACAGCCAAGGAGAGTTCAAAGCATGTTGTGGAAGAGGAGTATACCTATTATGTCATGCTCGGACATTTAAGGTACAACCACGGAGAGTCCAAAGCATGTTGTGGAAGAGGAGTTTACTGCCTATTATGTCATGCTCGGACATTTAAGGTACAGCCAAGGAGAGTTCAAAGCATGTTGTGGAAGAGGAGTATACTGCCTATTATGTCATGCTCGGACATTTAAGGTACAATCACGGAGAGTCCAAAGCATGTTGTGGAAGAGGAGTATACTGCCTATTAAGTCATGCTCGGACATTTAAGGTACAACCACGGAGAGCCCAAAGCATGTTGTGGAAGAGGAGTATACTGCCTATTATGTCATGCTCGGACATTTGAGGTACAACCACGGAGAGTCCAACGCATGTTGTGGAAGAGGAGTATACTGCCTATTATGCCATTGCTCGGTCATTTGAGGTACAGCCAAGGAGAGTCCAACGCATGTTGTGGAAGAGGAGTATACTGCCTATTATGCCATTGCTCGGACATTTGAGGTACAACCAATGCAGAGCATGTTGCTGTGGAAGAGGGCAAAGTATAATGCCTATGGTGCCATGCTCAGACACAGGCCCAGGAGAGTCCAGAGCATATTGTGGATGAGACGTATGGCTAAGTTTCAGAATGTAAATCAAAGTAAAATGCCTATCATGTCACGCTTGGACATTTATGGTTACAACTAAGGTAAGTTCCTGTTGTGGAAGAGAATTACAGTATAAGAAGGTCAATTATGGGCTTTCAAGAGAAAGCCCATGGGTAAATTAAAATTCCCTACACAGTCACACAGTTTTATGTGTAGAGGATTTGAACCTTGAAATTAAATCAGGTACGCTACCAAAAATTGTGTGGCATGTATTTATGATATTATTTCTCTTATATACAGCATGTTGATATGTGTTAACTCTATCGATTACAAACAAAATATTTACCCAATTGCATGATAAAACGTTCATATTGAGTGGAGAAGCATTCAGTTGACTTCATCAGTAAATTGAAGAACACAAAATTATACTTACATTTAACCAACATAGTATTGATTTGCAATGCCGAAAGTAAAAGTCAATCACCGAGGCATTGTGTGAAAATATGCAATCTCGTGTTATTTGCTAAGAGCGTGATTTTATCCAAACCCTTGATTTTAAAAGTAGCGAATGAGGTACTTAATGGAATATTTATATGTCACGTGATTCTCATGGAACAAATCAGATTTCAAAAGTTGACATTATTCTTCATTTTATGACGATGGTCGAGAACATTGTTTTAGGATGTCCAATTAATGGAAGAAACTATCATGCAACAACATTTTGAAAACTATTATTGAAGACGAATTATTTTCACAATTGATACCAATAGCAACTAATATTTACATCATATACTAATAATGCATGTATTGCGCATAAGACCTGGAGTGAAACTGTAGAGTGACACAGGCCTATAGTGATACGCAAAAAGAAAGGGGAACTCTGATAAAAAGCATGGAAAACTTGCTCTTGTTAACGATTGCATTATTGGTGATGCTCATCGAAACGAGCGTGGGTAAGCATCTTAATTTTTTGATAAATTAAATATTTGTTTATAGATCTATTTCTAAAATCATTAATTCTACCGAGTTAAACTACTAATGATCAGTAGATGAATTTACATAATCTTTAATCTGATATATTTGTTTACAAAGGTTATGAATATGGAGTGACTCGAACAACGGAGTGACGCTACGTCGTGTTTTGAATTGCATGCAGAACTGTTTCTGACGAATTCTATTTACCACTACTTTATGATTCCGCTCTACCACTCCTTCAATGTCACCACCAAAAGTGGTGACATTGTTATGGTCTCAAGTTTTTTGTGACGGTGGTTGGCGTCCGGAGGTCGTAATTCGGCGTCTGTAATAAATGGCAGGTGGTGACATTTTGCATGCTAATGCCTTGTTTTTCATCTGTTTTAGGCATGGAAATTCTTGGCATACGCTCAAGCAGTGTTTATCAAGGAAAAGGCCCAGAGTTGGCCATTGACGGGAATCCAATTACATGCTCGCAGACGGGCATTGAATTCGGTCCATGGTTCAAGATTACGCTGAACGGAAGTCGACCAATATCTAAAAT
The DNA here is from genome assembly GCA_903813345.2 of Owenia fusiformis. Lineage (NCBI taxonomy): Eukaryota > Metazoa > Annelida > Polychaeta > Sabellida > Oweniidae > Owenia > Owenia fusiformis. Next base: position 26,849,538 of record CAIIXF020000002.1, read on the forward strand.
CAGAGTCGCTGGTGAGTATTGGGATGGTACCATTTCAACGTGGTATCCAGGTATACCCTATACAGTTAAACTTTTTAAATGGAACACCTTTCTAATTGGCACACCTCTGAAAGTGAAACGCTAGACCCGTGACTAACTGACCTCTTTTGAGTGGAACACCTTCCAAGTGGAACACATTTTAGAGGTACCAAAGGTGATCCACATGCACAGGTGTTACAGTATAACTTTAATGAAAGTTTCGAAGTATGCTGGGTTATTTCGATTGTACCACGTTTTTCAATTACTTAGGCTGACATAATACCTAAACCTTGAAAAACAATTTTAATTGTACAAACCATACCTAAACATGTAATAACATAATAAGCTTTTTTCTTTTCATTACAATCCTTATTTCATTTTCTAAAAAACTAAAAATGTCAAAATTTTATTTAACCCCTTTTCATTTTTAAGAGACAACCTTAAAAACCAAATGATCATATTGAAATAAAATGTTACTTTTTAAAACAAAATCATGGCGTGGATAATAAGAACAATACTAATGTAAAATTGGAATGATGGTTTTTTCGAAAGCAAATCTCAGATATTATGTTTCAGGCCGTCAACTTCGCGACTTCGACATTACACTTGGAAAAAGTACATCCGAGTTGGGACTAGGATCTTACATAGAAGACGCCGTGTTCTGCGAATCTTACAACCGGAATAGGACGGCACCTTTTGATAACGCTATCAAAACAACCGAACAGAGCTGTTTAATCGACGGACAAGGAGGAGCCTACACGGTTGTGAAACTTGAGGTGATTAAATCCCAACTGACGAGCAGTTTCGAAGTGTGCGAAATTGAACTTTTTTAATTGCCTTTAGATGCGGTACTATAAGACACACTTTTGAAGAATTTCATTTACGCACCATTTGCCATAGCATGGGGCAGACAGTGGGGCACGCTATGGATAGACGATTGGCAAAACAAATAGTTTACAGCAAGATATTCCCCACCAGACCAATTTCAAAAATAAAATTGTACCCAAAATTAGCCACACGGTATCGAACGGTGAGCTCAGACGGCTAATGTGACAGTACTTTAGGTATAGAAGTGTTTAATATGCAAATTAAAATTCGTCAAACCTTTTGTACAAGGCAGCTATTTTGAATGTCTTAAAAACTTAGATATATATACATGTATTTACTATAATAATCTTTACAATACGAGTTGAAGTAATTTTCGAAAAATGTCAACAAATTCAATTCGCTTTTTTATTGTCATCCATTTGGGATTTTCCGTCCTAAAATCTCGACTGTTGTGAAGTTTCGTCGACATGTTTCATGTCAAAATGTTTGATAGTTTGATCCGAGGTTTCAAGAACTATTTTTAAGGATAAAACTCTAATGATTAGTTTTGGGGCATCCTTGGTTAATGTCAAGGTGGCCACATTTGGATTTTTATCCTGAAATATTGTCTGTTTGTCTTATCTTAACGTATTAAGCCAAACTGTTTAATAAATGGATCTGTGATTTTCAGAAATATTTCATGGTATCAAACTTTACAGCTGATTGAATTTTGGGTATTCTGGGTAAATGTTAGGGCAGCCATTTTGGATTTTCCATCGTTAATTCTGGTCTGTCAATTACTCAGATGCGAGTAGGTAGTTACCAGTTTCGCCACCAGGTGGCTGATTCGGGGGAAACAACATGGCAGGGTATTACAAAGTCCTTAAACTTGAGTATGCATCAGTTTAAGTGGTTCACTTTCTATATTACCCTTCTGTATGTGATAGTTATACAAATTAAAATATGTCCAGTAAAAGAAAATATTATCTGCCCAACACAAGAAAAGATATTTCACTTTTTGTGGTTTTACAACATGGGGTCTATGGGAATCTCCCCGACCTAGAAGGCACATTTTCAAAGAAAATCAAATTTTCAAAGTTGAAAAACTCTTTTCAAAACACCTTTCTAGATGTAATTTTATATGTAGATACCAAATGTGACATCAGTTTGACTGAATTGTGAATTTTAATGACGTAAATCAAGATTATTTCTACTCGCATCAAGGATATTAAGTTGTCTCGACACGTTTCAGCCAAATTATTTCATGCTGATCCCTCTAATCAATCAGGGATGTTTCTTGATATGAATGTCTAAACTGATTAGTCTTTGTTGGACATTATGGAATATGAGGCTTCCGTCCCGAAAACGTGTCTTTAAGTATTCTTCGCGATTGTATTCCAGGCAGCTCCAGTAAATTATCCCATATCTCCACCAAATCTTGTTGGATAAGACTTAGACTTGCAGGAATTCTTCATACATCACTTATTGATATATTTACAATGTTTTATCATAACTGCAGCATCCTCAAATGAGTTATTAAATATTTTCTAACATATGTTCAAACTTCGACTTCAAAATAATAATTTGCTGACTCAGCACTTTTGAGCCTGAGTCTTGAAAACTGATTAATCTACGAGTATGTAGGATCACACAACAGTAAGGAACATGTTCTACTCGTGTATGTCAATTTGTCTTGAAAGTTCCAAAATGCAAACAATTTGATACCCATGATCAAAGGTATACTTTTGATATAAATATGATAATTGTTTTATCATGAAACCTTTTGAAACCAACAATGACCAAATGATGTAATTGAAACCATTTTATTATAGAATATGTAAAACTTTACAATAAAATCAAATAATCACTAAACTAAAAGTTCTGTTCTTTTGGGGAAACAACTCATCCTTAGAGTTTGGCAACAGCGACATCTGCACCCCCCCCCCCCCCCCCCCCTTTAATGACGGTTTTCAAAGAGAAAATACACAACTTATAGAATACATGGAATAGTGAGCTGTATGGGCATTTAACACAGTTTCAAGCGCATTCGGGGTTGCAAAACCTTTGAAAGGGGTATGTAAAAAGAGTCGCGTAATTGTAATAGATCAAATAACAGTTAATATCTCAGAAGACAATCAAGGTCAAATTGCAGAGATTCTTGCGTACTTATTGACCAGTCAGTTAATATAGACGATACAACTTCGGTTACAACTTCCTGCCCTTGCGTACGGAGACTACAACATCCCATTCCAGCCGAGTATTCTCCAATATACTTTTAAAACTAGTAATGTTTCTTTGGAGAAATAGACCTAAAGACCATGGAATTGTCACATGGACCGCCTCCTTGATGTCAGCTTCATCATCGCGATAAATAAGGCGAGACTATCCACCAATTAGCTGACGATGCCCAGCTTGTTTTTACACACGCCATTTTTCTAAAGGAAACGCCGGTTGGCTAGTTAATGTTGACGCTCTATCGTGTTGATTTAGCTGATGACGCCCTGCTTATTGACTTTGCCCTGGAAGTTGCCGATGAGATCCTTGAAGGTGACGGGCTTGGAGTTAAACTATCCCTGGACATCGCCGAGGTTGGTCGACCGGGGGATTTAAACGGAGATTTGTCTTTATTAATACTGCTCATAAGTTTTTCAACAGGCGTCAGTTCCTTCAGAGCTTTCCCATCGCCTCGCATCAATGCCTGAAAAACACAATTTGATCAAAAAACATTATCACGGGAAGTATATTTTCGTAGAACACACCAGGATTTTAATATATGGAACAAAAAGGAATGACACAATTAAATAAGAGCTCATACTATGGGAGGTCAAGGACTCAAGGTCGAATTTATAGGTCATCAAAGGTCAAGTGAACAGCCAAATCGACGAGGGCCAAAACCAAGAACACGACAATCCAAAACAATATGACCAACTGACAAACGGCAAACTGCAAACCTGTAATTTCTCTGACATTTGCATTATAATGTTATCTTCTGGTTCCTTATTGGCGTACAATTTCCTCAGTCTGTGCATTTTCTTGATATGTTCCTTCTGTCCCGCTATCAATTCCCTGTAAATAAAACAAGGCTTGGAATGAGCGATGGTGATGGTTAATTTCTCTTTGATCGTACACCGAACGAAACGTTTAAACTAATATCAGTACTATTACACGTTGCTAATTAACAAGACAAGGGATCATATCGAGAAGTCAACTTTTGTATTGTATCCTTTATTCCATTCTTTCCCCTAATAATGTTTCATACAAGTATACTCACCCAAAATCGACTTCGCCATCGCCGTCCACGTCCAGTTTAGTTATCAGTTTGTCCATTGCCCGTGATGTCAGCGGAATATTGGCTGCCTGTGGTGATCAAAAAAACAACATAGAATAGAAAGCACATGTATGCTACGTACATTTCCATTTATGAGAAAAGGAATTAATCTTTCTGTTTTGTAAAACAATCAGTTAGCAAGTGAAACACCTTTAGTACATCTTTTAGGGATTATCAAACTTCGCTTGTATTCGTGAGTGCAACTAACGCCTGTCGGCTAACGCATTTTACGTACTATTCCGGGTAGTGCCGATAGCCGACAGCCGAAAGTTGCATTTGCGAATATAATACAAGCTTAATATAGGCCAATAGCTCAAGGAACTCTAAAGAGCTGTTCACTTTCGAAGGTGAACATGAACATGTATCTTTTAAAACTGCGAAAAGGAATTAATCTATTGAAACACAAAAATAATGACCATGTCTAGCGGCCAATTTAATCACGCCATTTCAATTTGTGCTTTGTATTTCAAATGCCTTGAGGGACCTAAACCTCAAAACTAAAATATTGACAATGCCGTGACCAGGATTCGAACCTGGGTTATTACGGCCACAAACTAGGGTCCTCACCACGGCTATGCTAGCAGGCCAATTTGATAACGCTATTTCCATGTCATTTCTATTTCATATGCCTTGAAGGAGCCGAACCTCAAAACTAAAATATTGACTATGCCGTGACCAGGATTCGAACCTGGGTTACTACGGCCACAACGTAGGGTCCTAACCACTAGACGATCACGGCTATGCTAGCAGGCCAATTTGATAACGACGTTTCAATTTTAGTCATTTCTATTTCATATGGGTTGAAGGAGCCGAACCTCAAAACTAAAATATTGACTATGCCGTGACCAGGATTCGAACCTGGGTTACTACGGCCACAACGTAGAGTCCTAACCACTAGACGATCACGGCTATGCTAGCAGGCCATTTTGATAACGACGTTTCAATTTTAGTCATTTCTATTTCATATGGGTTGAAGGAGCCGAACCTCAAAACTAAAATATTGACTATGCCGTGACCAGGATTCGAACCTGGGTTACTACGGCCACAACGTAGAGTCCTAACCACTAGACGATCACGGCTATGCTAGCAGGCCATTTTGATAACGCCATTTCAATTTTAGTGCTTTGTATTTCAAATGCCTTGAAGGACCCAAAATATTGACTATGCCGTGACCAGGATTCGAACCTGGGTTACTACGGCCACAACGTAGGGTCCTAACCACTAGACGATCACGGCTATGCTAGCAGGACAATCTGAGAACTCCATTTCAATTTTAGTCATTTCTATTTCATATGCCTTGAAGGACCCGAACCTCAAAACTAAAATATTGACTATGCCGTGACCAGGATTCGAACTTGGGTTACTACGGCCACAACGTAGAGTCCTAACCACTAGACGATCACGGCTATGCTAGCAGGCCATTTTGATAACGCTATTCCATTTTAGTCATTTCTATTTCATATGCCTTGAAGGAGCCGAACCTCAAAACTAAAATATTGACTATGCCGTGACCAGGATTCGAACCTGGGTTACTACGGCCACAACGTAGGGTCCTAACCACTAGACGATCACGGCTATGCTAGCAGGCCAATTTGATAACGACGTTTCAATTTTAGTCATTTCTATTTCATATGGGTTGAAGGAGCCGAACCTCAAAACTAAAATATTGACTATGCCGTGACCAGGATTCGAACCTGGGTTACTACGGCCACAACGTAGGGTCCTAACCACTAGACGATCACGGCTATGCTAGCAGGCCAATTTGATAACGATATTTCAATTTTAGTCATTTCTATTTCATATGCCTTGAAGGAGCCGAACCTCAAAACTAAAATATTAACTATGCCGTGACCAGGATTCGAACTTGGGTTACTACGGCCACAACATAGGGTCCTAACCACTAGACGATCACGGCTATGCTAGCAGGCCAATTTGATATGAAATTTCAATTTTAGTCATTATTATTTCATATGCCTTGAAGGAGCCGAACCTCAAAACTAAAATATTAACTATTCCGTGACCAGGATTCGAACTTGGGTTACTACGGCCACAACGTAGGGTCCTAACCACTAGACGATCACGGCTATGCTAGCAGGCCATTTTGATAATTATTCCATTTTAGTCATTTCTATTTCATATGCCTGAATGAGCCGAACCTCAAAACTAAAATATTGACTATGCCGTGACCAGGATTCGAACCTGGGTTACTACGGCCACAACTTAGGGTCCTAACCACTAGACGATCACGGCTATGCTAACAGGCCAATTTGATAACGCCTTTTCAATTTTAGTGCTTTGTATTTCAAATGCCTTGAAGGACCCAAACCTCAAAACTAAAATATTGACTATGCCGTGACCAGGATTCGAACCTGGGTTACTACGGCCACAACGTAGGGTCCTAACCACTAGACGATCACGGCTATGCTAACAGGCCATTTTGATAACGCCATTTCAATTTTAGTCATAATTATTTCATATGCCTTGAAGGACCCGAACCTCAAAACTAAAATATTGACTATGCCGTGACCAGGATTCGAACTTGGGTTACTACGGCCACAACGTAGAGTCCTAACCACTAGACGATCACGGCTATGCTAGCAGGCCATTTTGATAACGCTATTCCATTTTAGTCATTTCTATTTCATATGCCTTGAAGGAGCCGAACCTCAAAACTAAAATATTGACTATGCCGTGACCAGGATTCGAACCTGGGTTACTACGGCCACAACGTAGGGTCCTAACCACTAGACGATCACGGCTATGCTAGCAGGCCAATTTGACGGCGCCATTTCAATTTTAGTCATTTCTATTTCATATGCCTTGAAGGAGCCGAACCTCAAAACTAAAATATTGACTATGCCGTGACCAGGATTCGAACCTTGGTTACTACGGCCACAACGTAGGGTCCTAACCACTAGACGATCACGGCTATGCTAGCAGGCCAATTTGATAACGACATTTCAATTTTAGTGCTTTGTATTTCAAATGCCTCGAAGGACCCAAACCTCAAAACTAAAATATTGACTATGCCGTGACCAGGATTCGAACCTGGGTTCGTTCGGTCCTAGCTAACCACCAGACGGTCACGGCAAGGCTAGCAGAACACACTGTGGGCCACCATAAATATCAGAGATACAACTTTTAGTTATTCATATTTTAAATGACTTGAAGGACTATAAACCTAAAAATCAAAATGTTGGACTTCGTCTTCCTTTTTAGATATATATTTATTACATTAATGGTGGAGTTACTTGGGTACATAATTTCTTCATGCATCATAATCTTCTTACCAATAACCCATCTTTTAACTCTTTGCGAGTTAATGTCCAGCTGTGGTCCTTATCAAGGGAAGTGAACATGTCAACAAGTCTCAGACCCCGGAGTCTGCAGAATTCCATCAACACCATGACAGGGTCGCTGGAGATAAAGTCGTCCACGCTCACCTTTGGGATTTCCTCTTTCCTGTACTCACGTCCGTACTTTACCGTCAGAGTGCGGTCTTTACGCACTTCCGCTAACAAATCGATGAACTCCTTCGTTACGCATTGGTCCTATAACGAAAAGGATAAGGCGTGCTTGTTTTGAACTCATCGTCTACATATACGTCCTATCTGAAGCTCTGGACCGGTGTAAAAGGGTAGTATGTCCTATCAAATTATGGTCCTACTCTTCATTGATTTACATGGTGACCCCTTTCCTTTATTATCTTATACACAATCAGGGCCAGAAAGGGCCGTTAAGAAAGGGGACCATAATCCCTGGGGGACCATAATTTCTTTCACACCGGGTTAATACATGCGTGATATTTCAGTCCCAAGCAGCCATGACTATAACGCCTTTAATTTCTCAATTACAACTATATGAATATCATTGAATATCAAATCTCAGGGAAGGAAGAGTAATGACGTTTTAATTAGTAATTCCTTGCCTAATTCTTCATCCTAGATTCATATAAGGTAATTCAAACTTACTGATATATCTATTTCCGAAAGGCCAATATTTGGCATCTGTTGCATAATTTGCAGCATAGCTGTCACTCCTAGTGTAGATAAAGGATTTTGTGCAATCTGAAATAAATGGAGACAGTAAATAGAGACTACGTAGATGAAAACATTTGATTTAGAAGATTTTGAATCTGAACACCTAAACGGTGTATCGGAAAACAAAAAGTCAACGGTTACATTTTTACATCTTTCTCTCCTGCGTAGTCTAAGTAAGATGGGTAGAAATAGAAGATGCATGGCGTGCCATACGTGAGGAAGCGTGACCTACCTCATTGGAAAGGGCGTGGCTTACCACGCCAGAAAAACCGTTCCCTACATGTTGTTGTCAGCGTGAGTTAAAGGAACTGCCTCAGAATACCAAGGCTTTTGTTTCTGGAGAGAGTTTTGGCTTGGAAGGCCTACGATCTATTATCTGACATATCATCTTAGACCTCGAGCGCACCTTGCATGACGTCATGCACATGACGTCAGCCCAGATCACAACACTGCCCACCTATATTTCCTCTGGACTATTTAAGTTAACATTAAATACTTGACATTTAAATATACCTTCAACACCTTGAGTGTTTCATTATTTTTCAAGCCACGCAGCAGTTCAATAAGACATTCTTGGTTGATCCTATTACATATGAGATTCAGTTCAATCAGTTGGTTGTTCTCGGGCAGAGATTTCGCTAAAGCGCGACATCCTTTCAGATAGAAGCCATTCCAAGCAACGTTTAACGTCTTCAGACATGTGTTTGACTAAAACAAAAAATGATTTATTGATTTGTGTACGTTAAAGTTGGCAAAAACAAAGACATTAAATTTTTGTATTCTTTGAAAGGTCTATAAAATAATGCAAAGATTTACTTCCTTTAAACTTTCACGGTGTAATGCCAAATTAGGAATTCTATTTAGACGAATATTAATAATATCAGTTTTCAAAGATGCGATGACTTATCTCTATTTTAGAATATATATTGCGTCATTTTGTTTTACCTTAGATTACCTAAGCTACATAAGGATGTTTTATTTCTGTAAAAATTACCTGAGTTACGTATTAAGAATGTCCTTTGTAAAAAATATTACTTGTAAGTTACACTCCCCTCCATAAGTTTTGCAACCTTAGCTCCCTCATTAAACTATTAAAGCCTCTTTTACGTTCGGATTTTTATTTACTTAACCTGCGATGAAATAGCTTATAATATTGATGGAAACGTAACTTGACTTTATTTTCAATTCAATATACACAGGAGGCGAAAATGATTTTCAAAAATGACTTCGCTATGTAACTTTAGTATTCATCAAGTAAACTAAACACTTAGTGTACAAAAAAAGTTAGACAATTCAATTTTCTATATAAAAATATTTTTGCTGGATCTTTTACTGAATAGATATCCTGATTTCTGATTTTTGCAGATTAAGTAAATAAAAATTCAAACGTAAAGAGGCTTTAACAGTAGTTCAATGGGGAAGCTAAGGTTGCCAAACTTATGGAGGGAAGTGTAATACCCTTTGTAAAAAATCACCTATTGTAAGTTGTCTATAGCTGCGAATACCATTTGCATTGATTTATAAATATTATTATGATATCAAAAAATTGTAACTGAATTACATTATTAAAACTGTCATGTCGTTTTTGGCAATAAATTGCATATAAGATGACGTGTCAATGTTTATTTTGGCACAGAGTCACTTTATAATATATTTAGTGTACCTTGAACTTGAAAATTTACATTATTTTACTTCCTGGTTTAAAAATGGCATTTTCGTGAATCATTTGACAACATTAATCAGCAGTATGAATGATCTTCTATGTTTATATAGGTCAATGAGAATCAAAGTTTAAATGATATCACTTTTGGTAATTACACATTGTACACGACTGTTTATGTCGCGTATTTTCACATACTAGTTTTAAAGGATATTGGAATAGGAGACCAATCAATAGAATAGCAGGCAATATTTAAGAAACGAAGTTGAACTTCTTAGGATAATCCTGTGAAAATCGCTTTAAAAGGGTCCTTCTCTGATTTTCAGTTTTAGTGGTTGCTTGTGACGTGTACTATACCAATCCGTCTTTATTTAGGGATGCAATGCTATATACTGTAGCATCGTATCGAAAAGTAATGCAATAGCATGGCTCCGTGTTGAAAAGTAATTCAAAAGCATGGCTCTGTGTTGAAAAGTAATGCAATAGCATGGCTCCGTGTTGAAAAGTAATTCAAAAGCATGGCTCCGTGTCGAAAAGTGATGCAATAGCATGGCTTCGTGTCGAAAAGTAATGCAATAGCATGGCTCCGTGTTGAAAAGTAATTCAAAAGCATGGCTCCGTGTTAAAAAGTAATTCAAAAGCATGGCTCCGTGTCGAAAAGTGATGCAATAGCATGGCTTCGTGTCGAAAAGTAATGCAATAGCATGGCTCCGTGTTGAAAAGAAATTCAAAAGCATGGCTCCGTGTCGAAAAGTAATGCAATAGCATGGCTCCGTGTCAAAAAGTGCAAGAGCAATATCTTAGCTTCATGTTTATCGTAATTATGGAATATTTACCCGATTTTTTCAATGCCCTATATTTATAGAAAGATTGCTTCTAGTATTTTATTCATAAATGTTTTGCATCTACTAGTATAAGCTCGATATCCGCTTTAATTTATAATGCGTGTTCCGTAATATTGAACACAAAACCCTTCACTGATCTAAATCTCATAATGCGTGTCCCGTAATATTGACACAAAACCCTAGGCCTTCGATGATCTAAATCTCATAATGCGTGTCCTGTAACATTGAACACAAAACCCTTCGATGATTTAAATCTCATAATGCGTGTCCCGTAATATTTAACACAAAACCCTTCCATGATCTAAATCTCATAATGCGTGTCTCGTACATATTGAAAACGACACACTTTAAATCTAGAATCCAAATCTTATGCGTGCCCCATTTATTGAAAACAAGACTCTTAATAAAAAAATGATTTAATTTTATAACTTAGGCCCTAATATATTTTTATATCTCAGGAGAGACATGCGCGGTATTCAAAAAGAAACTAATTCATGAAAAGTAAAGTAGTTCTAAGCGTCATAATAAATATTGTTAGAAATATGTTAGTGATAACAGCCCCAAGCCGTGGTATTTCCAAGTGTTTAGTTAGATCATGAATCCCACCCACAAAGGGAATTTCCGGCATGGAGTTTGATATTCAAGCAATTGTATTGTTTTGTTTACTATTTGTAATAAACCAAAAGTGACATCATGACTGAATCTATTTCTTGAAGTCGGGGTAGAGAATTGTACAACAAAATCGGCTTTAATGATAGCCTGCACGTCCTAAACAATTTTCTATAGTCTGTACTCTTGCGTGGTGACAATGCGTATGCTCTAGATATTTTTCTAGTTGAAACTCCAATGTTCAAATCACTTTCTTTTACTGCTCGATATTACATGTACTTAGCTAATTATAAAATGCGTGAGCAGGCATTTGGAAGAAAAGATGATTGAGGAGATACCTTTAGAGAGTCTCCAATGGCGACTGCTCCTTTGTTCCGCAAATGGTTCCAACTCAAATCTAACAATTCTATTGCACCATTCTGGGCTAGAAATATAAACAACAATGGAATATAGATAACCAAACTTTAAAACAATGGAGAGACAGGAGAAAAATTCAAACATATATACTTTTTACAGTGACTCAAAATAGGGGTCGGGGGAAATGCAAATAGCTAGAAATGTGATGTTTAAATATTCTAAAGTTCCTAACTTTGATCACTTGGATACATTGTAAACATTGTAAAACTGTTTTTATTTATTTATCATAATACAATAAAAAAATAAATTTTGCAAACCGTTCTCAAAATCATTCCACCCCCACAATTAGAAACAGATCTCTAGTGTGGCATTACCGGGTAACTCAGTTTTAGTAATAAAGTGGTCTGACGTGATTTCTTGTAAGTGTCGATGAAATACCACTTACCCAATGCTGGGGCTATAGTCTGTCCACCCAGCTCGCGAAATTCATTATGACTCAGGACAAGCTCCTTAATAGAGTTATTTTCCTGAAGAAAAATACTAAATGTTGGATTATATAAACAAAATGAGCACGTATGACAAGATAAATGAACTATAAGATGATATCATAGGTCTGATGTTAAGGTTAATTCTCATTCAGTAGGTGTTAGTTGAGAAATTTGAAATGGGTCATTCTGACTGATATAAAGGTCATTCTGACTGATATAAAATCGAAGCCCAAGAAAAAGTGTTAAAAATAATTGTTGATATCATCGTAAATGCCAACATCATGACATCGAATATACAAAAAGTCAGAACTTCAGGAAGCCATAGATTAATTGTATCCCGTGTTCGTTTGTTTTTGTTAATTTGAAGTCGTGGAACCCTGTCACTGTCTTTTGATTATTTGATTTTGAAGTCCTCGTTCTGTTTTTACACATTTGGCGATGGCCAAAAGTAAATATGATTTAACACATGGTCCAATAAGAGGGCGGGCTTTACTATATATTTAGAGGGGAATGTATAGATATTGTGTATACACTTATACACTACCCTCCATAAGTTTAGAAATGGGAAGTCTCTCCTTTTGGATCACTAACCAAAGCCTGTTTATTTTTGGCGATTTGAAAAAAATCAAATACCAGGTCGTTCAATAAGTTATTGGCGCATAAACAGATATTTTGGGGATATTATGTGACAAAAAAAATATTTAAATATACGGTAGTATTTTTTGGAAATGATGCCATATATTTTCCTAACTAATTGTAATTAATGAACAGAATTAAGATAGAAACACTGACAGGCTTTGTGGTATCAAATGAAACTTTCTGTTGCCAAACTGATGGTGGGGAGTGTATTGTAAATTTTACCTCCATCATTTCTGCAACCAATTCTCCATCTTCTTCAACAAAATCGTTTCCTAAAGTGTACAATAAAACGTGTCAAATATTTTCACATAAAAAATATAAGCCTTATTTCTAACAAAAACTTATAATGCGGTTGTAGTAATAACCAAAATTGCAGAAACTGAATTATTTAAAGATAAATAATTTTCATAATAATTCTGTTATAATTTCATTGGTAGACACCAAGATGGCAATAACTGCAGTCAACATGATTAGTAATGGCGGATGGATAAAGCTACTGTTATTATAAACAACATTTTATCCCGGTGGAGAGGTAAAACACATACACAATTTGAGCCAGATTAGTGTCAATACAAACAATATGTTCTAGAAACCGTAGTGGGGGGGGGCTCAGGGGGTGCGAGCGAACGCCCAACTCCCTGACAAAATTTCTCTCAAAACCATGCAGTTTTAACCATTCCGAGTACTATCAAGTGATTTTGGACAAAATGGTCAAATGTGAAAGTCCAGCGGAATTTTTAAAAGGTGACCCCCCCCCCCCGACCTTGAAAAAAGGGCCTGGATTCTCCACAACCGCTAGGCTTACCTGATAGGTTGAGTTTCTTGACAGATGTGTTCTTACTCATTACTTCGGCTATTGTCTTCAAACCAGGAGTGGCTAGTTGGTTGTCTGCCAAATTCTGTCAATGTAAGCAAATAGTAAGGCTAGGGTTGTCTGCCAAATTCTCTCAAAATGTAATGTAAGCAAATAGTAAGGCTAATTGGCTGTCTGCCAAATTCTCTCAAAAGGTAATATACGCAAATTGTGAAGCTAATTGGTTATCTGTCAAATTCTTCAAGTCAAAATAAATTACATTTCGTCGATTGGGCATTTCCTTAATGTTTAGGCAAATAAGATTTGGCGCCGAGCCACATACTACACTTACAAGATCTGTTATGTAGACATTGTCTCTCAACATCTCACCGATGTAGAATGCCCCCTCTGGACCGAGATCATCACACCCCAGGTCTAACTTGTTGACTGTTGTATTATTCTGCAATGAGTAATTATAAAGCTGTATGAATATATATAAAACCAACAAGACCAGTGCATATCAATGTTGCAGGGGCGATAGTGCCCACGTGTCAACAGATATTGAAGAACAAGGCTATTTTGGTTTAACATCTCCTTCGTGTTATAGTACAATAACGTCATTTCTAAGGGCAATATCCAGATTCGCTAACATTAAAAAAACATTAACATGCAAGATGTCAACACCTGCCATTTGTTACAGATGTCGAATGCCGACCGCCAGACGCCTAACACCATCCACAAAAAGTTATAGACTATAAAAATACGTCAGCATTTCTTGTGGTAACATAAAAAATAAAACCGTCCCTTAATCACCGACACAGTGACGTTTTATATACTAGATATAGTGTGTATTTATGATTTAAAGGGCGTTGTGCTGTTCTCTTAATACTTATGCCTGCAATAGCAAAAATGCCATTTGCACTCAGCAAAATTGACTCACCACTAATGCTGTTGCACAGGCCTTTGCACCATTAGGCCCCAAACTGTGATGTTTCATAGAGATTTCTTGGGTCCCCAGTCCAAGATGGCGGATGAAAAATTTGGCTGGTATAATGTTCAATGCTTTACATGTACCGTGGTATATTATCTGGCAAGGATTGGTGTATTTGGCATATTCACTTTGCGGCCGAAGATCGTCATCAGCTACAAACATAACATACAATGTAATTAGTTAATTAATGAAAACACAGAATGAAATCCTGTTAGATTTCTGTTAAAGTGATATCATGAAGTGATATTGAAACAATATGAAACGCTTTCGATTTCATTCCACTTAATTACATGTAATTTATCAACCTTTACTAACATTACTCACCATCAAAATCATAATCTCTCTCAAGGTCGTCGCCCACGAGGTCAGTGACAGAGCTACTGCTACGTTCTCTTTCGCTGCCATGGTGAGACCGTTCGCTGTCTGGAGTCTTCGTCCGGCGAGATTTCATTCGTGCCACTCGTTTATTGAACTTTGTCAGAAAAGTAAAATATGAGGTGATGAAGGTGAATAGATAATGAGAGCAAAACACAAAACAATTTAAGATATAAGTATGTTGTCAAGATGAGAGCTAATTCCTAATTGTATCGTTATGCTAATAGCTAAGTATACTATCATGATGACAGACTCTTAATACTACATGTATATACTGTAGTAGTCTCAATTAATAGTGCTCTATAAAAATTAAAATTATTTCTTGTAAACATACCGTTGTTTTGACTTTGTATATGGTTCCGAGTGCCTCATCGGGGTTTGGCATGGACGTTATCCTATAAGAGATTGCCTTTTTCAGGGCTGGGCCCTGCATGTTCCTCTGTACGCTACTCTCCATCTGTATTACCCAAGCACAGTAATGAAATAACGGAAAAAATAAAAAATTAGACAATAATACATAACAGCTGTTTACTATAATTGTGAATAAATATTAAATAAACTAATCAAAGTTGCCATTCTGATTTTTAAAAATCTAACACTTTTAAGTCATGTCCTACCTCCTCGATTTGTTGCCTATTGGCAGTTGCAATATAACATTGTTCAGTTTTGATTTTTAATTCCTCGATCTTCCTCAGTCGCGCTTGTTCAGCTTTATTTTTTTCTGTGTCGCGGATCCTATCCTCTTCATGTTGTTTCTCGTCCCTTTTTATTTGATAGATACTATGCATGCCAGGCCATGCTTCTTTGCCGTTATTTAGGGTCACTCCAGAAACGGCCATTTTGTGTGACGTGTACGTGTAGTCACCGTCAGTCGTGGTGCACTGCAGGGAAAAACTACGGTCGTATTTCGCTACATCGCTGTTTAAGATTGTCCTTTGTGTAATCTACTGACTGGATGCGAATTGAGTATTCCATACTATGAAGTATACCTCTCGGTTATATGTTAAGGCACAAATTTTAAACGGTGTCATCAACTTATTAATAAAATACTGATATCACACAACGTACACTCTTTTCAGCACCTCAAGCTGTCAAACCCCGTTAATATTTACGGAACTGATAATACACAAAAGTAATCCTATTGTTTGGTTATTATTTGCTTGTTTTATGATCTATCATTGTAATTACCTAATAATCGCATTGGAAACACTAAATTCAACCACTTATTGTAAGTTTCTTATAAAGTCAGAAGTGTGCAGTGTACTCCTTCCTTAGTACCATACGGGGTCAGATTTAAGAATAGTTGCTATCCGTTCCGTTGAATGATTTCACCTTTTAATCAAGAGTTTTCCATTTGTGATTTTGAACGTCCGTTAGTTCCTATTTGTGTTTATAGTATCCATTTGGAATTGTTGTTACGATCTAGAAGTGTCTAAGGATATCCTTCATTTACCATGACCTGTATCGAAGTTCTGGTTAGTTTATATAAAACGGATTATCACGCTAAGAATACTATTATAGTTAAGAATTAAATTGGAAATCTTGTTTGCAACAATATTGCTGAATACAACTTTATCCCTCTTCAGGATATCGCTATATTGTGAAGTAAGAATTGATACTATTGAGGATATTTATTGGATTATTTAAGAAATCTCGCATAAGCGTTTTTTCAAAATAAAGAAATTATTTGGTGGACTGGCTACAAACATGTTTAATACAAATATGGGGGATCAGTTGTTTTATGCAGATTGCTTGAACATATAATACATATTGCATATGTATGTAGGAGTGCCACAAGGTACTATAACTGGGACCATCGTTTAATAATTTATTTAACGTTATTTTAGCCGGAGACATATAAAATATTATAAATCACAATACCCAACTTTCACTTAATGTAGGTAAACACATTTATTTACTGACATAAATAATAAAATAAAGTTATTGTGTAAATATAAACTATCAATATACAATATTGTTGGGGAGTGTTTGATATGTAACAATAGGTTACAATCTGGATGTGGCAATTCCACACACAGTGTATATGCTGTAAATACAGCTACTTCATTTTACGGATATTACAAAAATCTTTTCTTTAAATATTTAAATATTTGTAAATATATATTATGATATATGATATCAATAAAAATCAAAGAATAAGTGTTGCTATGTTCGCCGCCAATTTTAAACAACACGTGCTGCTTGAGCACCATTTTCAAAACAGTACCGAACAATAACTATAACATAGCTGTATAGGGCTGTGCTCGATCAATACTTCTAAACAATAAGTAAAGTAACGTTTGATAATACAGAGATATCGCAACCCACTTATAAAATGTTCATTATAATATTCCCGTATAACGTATAACTTGTGAAGCGTTTGATTACGTCATCATTTAAGGCGTAGCGCTATACGTCCATAAGTGTGATATTCTTATAAAATGTCTATACGTAAGAGTATCACTCTAATGGACGTATAGAGCTGCGCAATAAATGGTGACGTAATCAAACGCTTCATAAGTTATACGTTATCCGGAAATAATAAACATGCTATAAATGAGTTACGAAATCTTTCTAATTTTAAAAATTGGGAATATACACGCATATAGTTGTAAAGGCAAGTTTATAATTCAATGTATAAATAGCAATAGCATTTCTTAGTAGCAAATACAAATGGCATCCTGCTTAATAAAGATTACAGTTTCCTTGTATGTACAGTTACAATTATACGTTTGGGTTGCCCCAGAAGTAATTCGCTCTTTACTTTATTTTCTGGGACACCCCGTGTATGGTTTTCAGGGCTTTACATGTTCACTATCACACAGCTACAGTTTCTCATGGCTGTTCGATGTTGCTCCGTAATTTGGAATTTCTTTTTTGATGGCTTTCTATCTTTCCATCGTTTTCTACCTGAAGACAAAATATGCAAAAAATAATATTATTATATCATATTTTTTGTATTGTATTAAGCGTTTCTTGTTCATTTCGTTAGGAGCAGGTGAGAGGCCATTATTTATACATGTACATAATATCAATACCATTATAAGATTTGTTTCGAAAAGAAAAACTGAGTTTCTAATAAAAAGAAGGGACTCACCCTTTAACTAAATTGCACTGTAATAATTATAAATATATTATATCATATTTATTGTATTGTATTAAGCGTTTCTTGTTCATTTCGTTAGGAGCAGGTGAGAGGCCATTATTTATACATGTACATAATATCAATACCATTATAAGATTTGTTTCGAAAAGAAAAACTGAGTTTCTAATAAAAAGAAGGGACTCACCCTTTAACTAAATTGCACTGTAATAATTATAAATATATTATATCATATTTATTGTATTGTATTAAGCGTTTCTTGTTCATTTCGTTAGGAGCAGGTGAGAGGCCATTATTTATACATGTACATAATATCAATACCATTATAAGATTTGTTTCGAAAAGAAAAACTGAGTTTCTAATAAAAAGAAGGGACTCACCCTTTAACTAAATTGCACTGTAATAATTATAAATATATTATATCATATTTATTGTATTGTATTAAGCGTTTCTTGTTCATTTCGTTAGGAGCAGGTGAGAGGCCATTATTTATACATGTACATAATATCAATACCATTATAAGATTTGTTTCGAAAAGAAAAACTGAGTTTCTAATAAAAAGAAGGGACTCACTTGAACTGTAATGATTTTTGGTTTGGATTGTGATGTTCTGAATTAGGTGGGGTGTCAGACACGTTTCTTTGCACATAAAATCATTGCAAGATATAGTTTGGTTTTGTTATAACCGGCTAATAAACAGAAACCAATGATTTGTATGATTGTCATCTTTAGAAGCAAATTTTACAATGACACCATGCATTACCTTGTTTTGAAATACCTTTCATCATGCGGCCTATGAAGTCAAGCACTGTAGAATAAAACGATCGTGTTTCAACATCAGTGCACTGTCCCTTTTCATTTGGATGCTTTATATGGGGATTGAGTTTGCAATTGTTCTCCTTCGATGATTTTCTGGAGCAGTGGTCGCATCTTTGCTGTGTTATATAAAAAAGTCGATGATGAAAACTAGTAAAAAAGTGAATCATATTGTTTTGAGTGATTTTTTGAAACCAACCCTTCATGTTTCGGCCATTGGATGATAGCTCTGTGGTTTGATAATTTTCGGATTCGTGTTCCTTTTTGTGCTTTGTTGTTGTGTCGTTTTGTATATTGTTGTGAACGCGTCCGTTAATCTTGGTCGCACCATTTGGATTTTCACAAAGATCGATTTTAACTTTTTCATCAGCACGTTTCAATACGTCATGATGACGGTCCAGTGCGCCATAGGAGCATATATCAATTGACCTAGATGTTCTATCCGTTTTTAAGCAGTATTTAATCAAGCATACAATCCCTATCATCATGACACTAAGAAAACATAATACTCCAATTGTCAGCCAAATATTGAAGTTTTCCATTATTTGATACATGTTGTCATTTTCATCAACATTAGGGTCGGTGTTATTGCTAGAAACTGTGACGTCATCGAAACCATTTGAAAACACTTCATTGTTTGACTTATCCGTAGTTTCGTTCACGCATAGATTTGTGTATGCATCCCGATAAAAACCTGAAAAACAAAGTATAGCTGTTACGAATTGATGACAAATCGATATATAGATAATATTTGCTTCGACGTCGGCACCAGTAGAACGAGGCATTTTAAAACCTGCAAAATGTCACCACCTGACATTTGTTACAGACGCCGATCGCCGAGACTATAACCATATGTCACCACTTGTGGTTATGACATAAAATGGTTACACTTTTGTCTTTGCAACGAGATGATGACATTGTGTTATGATAATTGTTTTTTGATTGAATTGTAAAACGAAAACAAAATCGATTTATCTTTACCTTTTTTACAATGCCCACATTTGGTATTTTCTGTTGCAGTACATTCCTTGATTTTAGCTTTCTGTCTCAAGAGGCAATTATCGCACGCCTTGCACGGGTGATGCTGGCTTAGCCCCTTCGAATACGTACTCCCGGGGGTACATTGTTCACATATTGTGTCTTTCTCCAGCGCACAATGTTCTTTGACCCCGTACCCGGGCCTACATTTAGAACATGGATGACATATATGACTTCCATTCGGGAATAGTTCCAGCCACTTCCTGGTACGTCCGTGGCATATTTTCCTGTATATTTGATAAGTGGGTTCCGTGCGCCTTCTGTGGTGTTTCAACGGATTTGAATGCGTAATTTTGGGATCTTGTTGCTTCGGAACAATCACTATTTCTTGAAATAATGAATCTCTGAGTGATTCAGAAGAACTCTGAAAATTATATATGATAGTAATGCGTTTAAATCCAGGGAAATATTCACAAATAAAGAAAAATAATACTTATAACATTGCATATCGATATTAATATTATGGCAACCCTACATCAAGTGACAAAATAAATATTATCTTGATGATATTATATCATTTATCATTTTATTGAATTCCACACAATAAAACACGTTTTGTATACTACTCAAAAATTTATCCACCTAAAAATGTTTCATATTTATTAAAATACGAACATGAACACCATCCAAAATTGAACTAATGAACATAACAATTTATATACATGGACATTATTGATTTTAGAAATTCAAGTTTATGTCCAAGTTGTCTCTGATATATTTGCAACAAATTGAATTGAATAAATGTGATACATCAAATATCCAGTGCTTATATTATCCCATATGAAACTTCCAGATTCTACTTTGGGAACATAATATAACAGAAACTATAATTCCCGAAATTCTTGTGTTACATGATATGTTAACCGTACTAACTTTAAGCTTTATCAAAGGAATTTAGAATATCTGCTTGTCACAAAGGCAAGGTCACCGTGAATAGTCTATTTCGAAATATTTGGATGTTTTTTGCAAATGTTGAAATGATCATATCTTTAATCTGTCGGTCAATAAAGGTGCGATCAAAGTAGATATTAAAACTCTATTGCGGATTTTATCGCTCATTGTCCACATTTTTCTGATTCATCGACATAATTTAGCTATATTTTTTGAATGGGTGAGCTTAGTTATTCATGACTTTTAATTTAAAGTAACACCCTTGGAAGTGATATTATTTCAAGCATTGATGAGGTGAAATGGTCATATTGGCCCTTGTGATATTTCCTCATAAATTGAACATGTTCCGATATATTTATTGTATCTGACAATTATATAATTATGAAACCAAAGTTTTGGTTTTCCGTCATTTGTTCAATTTATAGGTGTGAACATTTTGAAACATGACTAATCAACCACAAAATTAGGGTTAACATATAACCTTTACCACTTTGAAATAAATCATCTAGCGATGAATGATCTTTTATATCTACTATACTTGTCGTCTGAAGTACATTACAATTACTGCAGTAAGAGGTTATGCCCTTCCTGTCGAACTGCGTGGTATGGTGAGATGAAGTAATTATATTGGCCCTTGTGGTATTTCCTCATTAATGAAACATGTCCGAAAATTATATAATTATGAAACCAAAGTTTCGTATTTTAATTTCTGTCACTTTTATGATTATTTGATTATTTGACGTCATTAAAATGTAAAATTTCAAACTTTATTTCGAGTATAATCATGCATAATCACGTATAATCATGTAATATGTACGGATATGTCATGTCTATGTCCTCAATCCATTTGCTATTTTGAGGATTTTCGGGTTTAATAGACTGTACTACCATACAGTTCTTGTTATGTTACGTTTGTTTGGTATATTCATGTATTGTTCAGACAGACATTATCTAATATTATTATCTAATAGACTCATGTTTCTTAAAAAATAGCAATGAAGATGACAGTGAAAAATTAACTATTTAACCGCGTAATAAACAAGAGGTCTCTGTGTTAGTTTCTTAACTGTATTCAGAATTTGACCTAGAAGATTTTGAATATATTATGCAAATACCTTCTTGTCAATATTCCAAAATGGCTACGTCAATTGATTCAAATACGATCATAGGCGATCTATTATACTGCAAAATGCAAAAATATTTCCAAATATATCGCAACTTGCAATGATTTGAACTGTACACTCACTCCTCTTGAGTCTGTAAAGCTCTACATGTTTCAAGTTATACTACCTACCTCAACAACCAGTGAGTTCAGGGTGTTCACTATAGACATACTGTAACATAGACGCCTATGCTCTATTACCAAAACTAGTCCACATAGCCATATCATTCCTGTCTTCATTTTTTAGTTTCGTAGAACTAGACTACACATGTCAAGGTTAAGGTATAACACTGCGCGGTTTCTTAGTAATCCCTATGTTATATCATGAATATACGTTGTAAAGTAAATATAGTCTACTTCAATATCAGCATTATATCGAAACTACGGGTATTCCCCTTTTTGCTCTGACTCACCAAATTCCTATTTGCTTTGTTGTCGTTGATGTTCATGTTATTTTGTTGGTGAAATGTAAGAATGTCATTTAAAATTACATAATCTAAGAGGAAGTAAACTATTTTTATCTCATTAAAACGAAAATGGCATGTCAAAAAATTCCCATTTCCAAAAATAGTGATACTGACTGAAATTTCAGTGTACTCATGACCGAAATGCAGCAAAACAATTTCCTGGACAAAGGACCAGTTTATAATTCAAAAGTTTGGCAAGCCTGCCTGTTTCTCATAATATTTCGAATAATTAAGTATTTTTGAAATTCTTAAATATCCGCCATTATTGTTTTGTGTAATTTAATTTTCCTTATCTTTATTCATTTGAGCACCAATTGTTCGCAAATTTTACAAATAGTGTATTAGCTCACAAACCTCTGATTTTAAATCAAAAATGAAAATGCCAAAATCGAAAATGAAAATATTATTAAAAGATATGATCAACTCTTGTATTACTACGCTTCCATTAAGCATATATTTAGAAAGTTCTTTTGTGCTGTATACATGATATTATTTCAAATACATTACAGGAATCGATAAACCCCCTTCACAAAATTGGCACATGGCATGAAATTTATCATCTTATTTCCAGAATATTTTTTGAGTTTTCCGTGAGATAGATGGAACTTACCCTGGTTTAATCAATGTTTCTGTGTTTCAACTGCTTTATGTTATTCTCTTCATAAGGAATGAAGAATTCTCCTGGATCCTAATAACATGATAGTCTTTCACGATAAAACCCCAGTCCAATAAAACGAGGAAAGGATTACAAAATGCAACCTTTGAAATAATATTGAAAGATCCGACCCCGTACAGATTGACTCCTATCTTACATCAAATGGTGAAATGTATATAGATTATACAAATATTATGAATAGCTAAATCATACCGAGGGTAACACCTTTTCTGGGCCCACCCAAGGGTCCGGGCCATCAGCACCTACCATTAGTTGAAAGCGCATAACGCCCAACGCTGAACTCCAACAGCCGAACATCTTCCACAAAAAAACGTTGGAGACTATAAAAACATGTCACCCCTTATGACGGTGACATAATAACTGCAACGGACTATTTTGATAGCAAAGAAATCCTATTAATGAGAATGAAAGGGAGAGTAAGATTTAATTGAAATCAAACTGACCTGGTAAAACAAGGATAAGTTTCGATACTTTTGGATGGATTCAACAATAGAAATATGGCCACGCCGCTTTTTATTTTCTATAGATATATTATGTTCATCATCATAAATTAATGTGTCATACTTTGGTAAGTTTTAATATGTAATTCGTTTTTCAGTCGTAATCGTAAAAAAAGATGGCATTAGCAATTACAAGGAACGTTTTGGATTTAAGAACATGTTAAACATACAAACGATATAGCATTGACTTTTTTTATTAATATTTACTTACTATTTCATTCATATTAACATAAATTATTAGCATCTCAAATTTACAACATTTGTGAGTAAATATGAAATATAAAATCACTGAGAACAACTATTTTATAAACGTATACATTTGTAGAACCTTTATACTATAGATCTATGTGTTTTAAACGATATACACGATTGTTGTAGCAATAACTATACAAATACTCTTTACATTCTCGTAACTATACACCATATTTATATTTACAATACCAATAGATCATAAGTATGATTTACACTACCCTAAAGCCAGTACATGTATGGAAATGAATATAATAGCCATATGTACAAAATATCGTCCATTATATGCGTTCTTAGATGCCCTGTTAGTACAGCAAGGGCAAGTAATTGCATTGCTATTTCCCATGATGTCATTTAGTTTAAAATCCCTGATGAAATCGGTTTTAATCATTTGGTCTACAGGGAACTCAAGTCTAGTCATTTTCCCCGCTTTATTTTTGTCTTTAAATATCAGCATTAGTGGAGGCACTTTAAGATCTGAGGTAGATAAATAGGAAAGTATACCGCTAAACGTAGCTTTAAACGAATTTGACAGGTCTGCTGAACGACTTAAAGAAAACACTCCGAATCGTCCGAAGTTAAGTTTAAGTTGGACAGCGCCCTGATGTAGTGTTGAATGTACTGATATGTCACCGAACATTGGGTGACTATAGTTGCCATTGTATTCGTTATCTAATTCCAGATCCAACCTATATGTTGGTGTTGTCACTGGTGACGTATTTCCGGGAACAGGTGGTTCCCATGGTTGAGGAAACGTACAAGCTGTTGATTGGTTGAGCCATGGTTCTTGGTTTAGAAGCAAATCAGAAGCATAATTGAGTATCATCTTGAGACCTACTGATTTATGAGGTCCACCCCCGTTAACAACCCCATACACTCCAGCATTCTTATCTGGGAAGAGGTTTAATAATGAAGAGTACGTCGATATTCCCCCTGAGTGCCATATCTTACGATAACCTACAAAAACATTAGACTCATATTAACAGAAATCATTCAATTTACCGATTATCCAGATAAAAACTATTTACTAGCAAGATATATTTTGACGTTTTTGTTACATTGGGGTTGATAGGCACTTGAACTCCACATCAATCCTTCTCTCGAAATTGTAGATATTTCGCCTTTCCTGTCTTGAAGATCAAGATTCTGCTATTAGGTACATGGCTATTGGCTAGTCTGGATATTTTTTCTTCCATTATCTTTGACGATATCTCAATTTTTAAGGCGTGATAATGATATTTGTTGCAATTAGAATAATGGAACACTCATATTAGTTCGTAGTCTCCAACAGACAAATGCGAGAAATCAAGAAATTAAGTGGCTATTGCAAGCTTTTAGCATAGAACTCAATGGAAGGTTGGCCCAAGATGAACAAAGGTGACATCTATTATGTCAGCTTTATTCAGCTTTATTGAGCTATTTAGAAACTATACTATTCTCCTAGGAGTGAATGGTTTATAGACCTATTTGAAGGATGAACTTTGCTAAGACAATTGCAAATAGTTCTTTGCAGATTTTGTAGAATCATTTTATATGTAATCTTTATTGACCTCTTTGAACTTTGGGATTTGCAGGTTAATGCATTTGCTGCCCTTCGATAAATTCACAAGCTTTGCGGATCTCATCAAACTAAATGATCTTATTGGACCATGGTTGCTGAAGTGAGGAATTCTCACATGATTATTGGAAGCATTGAATGTATATACTCATTTATACTCGTGAAATATAGTTCGCTTTTCAGTAATCGGATGTTACCAATAACATACGGGTAAAATATTTGGATAAAAATCGACCTCCTTCCTGGCGAAAATGATGAAAATAAAAATTTCCTCCTTCGGAAGTTCATCCATTTTGTTATAAAGACGTGTCATCATCTTTTTGAATCTTAATATGAACCGTCGGCTTTTTAGAATCAATTAACTTAAAATCCCTTGCAATCAGTATCGTTACTGACCACATTGAACCTTGGGATTTGCAGTCAACCTAACACTGACCACGATGGGCTTAGAAGACCTTGTTATTAAATAATCAGACCAGACCTTATATTCAAGAGAAAGCCCATGACCAAACCTATGGAAAGGGCTGTACCCCCAGGGCTACTTCTGTAATTTGCTAATGCAGATACCAACCTCTATACACTGAAGTTATCCATCCGAAATCATAAGCAACATTGATATCTTCCACGGGGAACTCAGGTTGTATGATATTTCTCTCACTAAATGGTTCAGGCATCTGTCCTTTCCAAGTCTCGTCAAAGAACTCTCGCGAGACTAGAGGAACGCCTTCTTTGTCTTGACCATGTTTGAGCTGATACAACATCCATGTTGATATATCTAAGGCGTTTGAAACTATAGAGCCGGCTGGTCCGGCAGGATGGACTGCCCTACAATATTAAATATTAATTACTTTAAGTAATGGGAAATAAGCATTCGGAGAAAGATTGACGATTGAGGAAGCGGGATACCTAGAGAGATTTGAGACTCTGGAACTGGCAGAGAGATGGCATCGAGTTGTAACTTTTCATTTGGGAGACATTGGGATATAGCTGATGTGCTACTTTGGCGACCAGGCCTAACCAGCATCAACCCACCATGGTGAACCCAAAACCAAGACATTTTTTCTTCTGATGACGAATACAATCAATTTTCAAGAACTAATACTGTACATATTTCAAATGAAATACTCTTCGATTCTAAATTACATTCTACCTCTAAGTTTATTAATGCCGACTTCAAGGCTTACCTTGCAACATCATTATCTATAAGTTCGAAGACACCATCCAAGGTTGTATGGGCAAAAGCGAAATCTTCGACGTCATCTAAAACGTCTACAAAAGTTGATGACGTCATCTCTAATGGCTGAAATATCATATTACGCACCAATGATTCCCAACTAGTTCCATTCGCTAGATGCTCTGATATGTAACCAGCCAATACATACATATAGTTGTTATAGATGAGCTTGGACCGAAAGGAATCTGGGACGGATCGCATGTACCTCAATTTCCTAAAAATGTACAGCACAAAAATGGGTATTTCATCCCTGGGAAATACAGATAGAAGTACATGAAGTACATAGATAGAAATGTAAACTTTGGAATCGAACGAATGTATTTCTAACAAAAGATTTATACAGTATGTTATCTCTAACATTTGTTGAATATTCTTTATCGCAGAACAACTCGTACTGTCACATTTATAATAGTAAAAATCAAAAGGTGGATTGGATCGAGTGGATTGGATTCATGTAAAAGGTAGATTGGATCGGGAATCTTCAAAATAGGGAATTTCTATAAAAATTATGCTGATCTCCCTATTAGCAAAATGTCTACTCCACAGAGTATTTTGCGATCGCTTGGGTACCTTTGATGAATCAGAACAAAACAACAACAACAAATATATGCATGTATTAATATACAAGTGTAAATCAACTTTTCTAAGGTATAGTAAGCATAGCTCTGTAAATAAAGCTGTCTTACAAATTAATGTTATGATGTTCCCAAAGCATTTCTGCTATTGTATGTCCTGTATGGATTGAAAACAGATGGAATGAATCTTCAAGGCAGTCTGCCTTATGATTTATGAATTTACAATTACCTTTGATTTATGAATTTAAAATTACCCTTGAAATAAATAAGATTGTGTTTTAGAAAGCTGGTACCAGGTCACCCTTCTAGCCCACCCAAGCAACATAATATTACATCTATCATTTGACATTTGGTCAAGAGGAGGGCACCAATCTTCTAAGAGGGAGATCAATAGTAACAAATTCAATATTCTGAAGATTCCCGATCCAATCCACCTTTGACATGAATCCAATCCACTCGATCCAATCCACCTTTTGATCATTACCTTTATAATCAATAACGTGTAGCCTAACGTGAGTGACCTTAAACGAAACGGTCAAAGGCTTATCAAAAGAACAGGGTTCTTTTAACCTAAAGTTGATAAACGATCGATCTAAATCCATAAATACTCGTTTAAGATTTGATGTACAAAAGATGCACTGGCGAAGTAAGATAACATACAAATAAAATAACTGAAGAATGAATTTGTCTAGGTTCTTGCTTGTTATCGTATCATTTTCGTCGACATGTGAATGTGGGAAT
Source organism: Owenia fusiformis (assembly GCA_903813345.2). Lineage (NCBI taxonomy): Eukaryota > Metazoa > Annelida > Polychaeta > Sabellida > Oweniidae > Owenia > Owenia fusiformis. The sequence goes on from CAIIXF020000002.1 coordinate 26,877,498, forward strand.
ATTTTTCTGATGCCACTTGACAACGGCTACAACAGCAGATTTATGAATATGATAAAACTTGGGAAAATATTGTCTGACGCTGGACACCACGTGACTATTCTTATCTCAGATCAGATTGAAAATGATTCATTGTTCAAACTATCAGAAAGCGACCATATGAACAACCGAATGAGTTTAATACATTACAAGAAGCCGGTAATTGATACAACTCAGGATTTGAATTCATTGAATCAAGAATGGGTCAACAGTCTGATGGAGACAGACCCGGTAGACACTTTAAGAGGATATGGGCCACTTTTTGATGACATCATTACTCATCATTTAGAGGATAAAACAGTTTGGGAAAAGATGGAAGCTACACATTTTGATCTAATAATAGCTGACGAGATGGTATATTTTGCAAGGATCGTTGCAGCGACGTTCAAGATTCCATTAATAATATATTCCAACTGGGGACCAATGACATTTGATGTAGACCTCGTCCAACGATTCAACCTGGCATATGTACATACATTTCTCCAACCTACCACAGATTCAATGTCATTCTCAGACAGAGTTTCAAACGTTGTGGAATATTTTCGTCTTCAAAGTGCTATGTTGGAAATATATGATAGTAGTATTGCCATTTGCCGAAAACACGGTCATCCTAGAAAGACATGTGACAACATAAAAGACGCGTATAAGACAGTCTCCCTCGTATTTATAAATAGAAATGATGCACTTCATTATCCAGTTCCATTTATGCCACATGTCGTATCAATTGAGGGATTTTTCTTGGACAAGCCGAAACCTTTGAATCAACATTACATGGATATTGTAGAACGTGCAGGAGAAGACGGGATTATTGTTGTTAGCTTCGGGTCAATGTTTCGGAGACTTTGGCCTGAGATAAGCACCACGCTAGCCAGAGCTTTTGCCGCAATGCCACAGATTGTGATATGGAGTTATGAGGGCCCTACACCTATAGGGCTTGGTAATAATACCATTGTGAGTAAATGGATACCTCAAGAAGATTTGATAAATCATCCAGCAACAAAACTTTTTGTGACCCAATGCGGCGCGTCGTCTACATTTCAGGCGTTGAAATACGCTCTACCGACGATCGGCGTTCCTCTTGTCTGGGATCAACCGTATAACTGCCATAAGCTAACGCACAGAATAAAGTCCGCAAAGAGTATCTCTTTAGAGGGATTGACCAGTGAGATATTCCAGCGCGCAATGGAGGATGTGATTAAAGACAAGACATATAAGGAAAATGCCAATAAGGCTGCAGCTATATTCCTCGATCAACTAGTACCAGCTAGGGATAAAATCACCTACTGGGCTGAATATGTTATGCGTCATAAAGGGGCACCTCATTTAAGATCCCAAGCTGCTAATAATCTGAATTTCACCCAATATTATTTGCTAGATATCTTTTCGTTGGTGTGCTTCACTAGTGTTATCATTGGAGTTGTCATTATTACTATTGCCAATAAGGTCATTAGTTTCTGTAAAACCTCTGATAAAAAGAATAAATATGATTGACAATAAATGAGCTCAAAATAACCCTACATACACTATATTGTACGTATGGTCACATTTTATCATTTGATGAAATGCCATGGAACTGTATGCCGACAAGATTCATTAAGCTGATAACTCTGCCTTTTCAGCGGTATATTGAACACTTACACCTGATTCAGACAATTTTGATATTTTCGCATATTGTAGATTTAAATGTCTTCTTTTGCATATTCATAATTTAATTTGGGTGTTATTTCTATATTTTTCATTAAAAAATTATTAGTCCATTAGACTTTTCTCCAAACCGAGACTTATCTTTTGACCATTCGGCAAATCAACCACTCAGATTAAATGCGTTAACCAAGATTATGGTATTTTAGCCAAAATAACTCACCATACTAATTCTTTCCTGGAAATTGTCGAGGGAAATCCGGTCAAAAGGGCTGTGAAGTAGCTTGGGACACCAACCCTATGTGACAACAAGTCCCGGATGTTCACATTCTGCGTCCGCATGTCATCCATAAGTTGGAACGTGTCACCGAATATTTTCACTATCGGGGTATCCCAATTATATTTCCTGAAACATATGCAACAGATCATTCTGATAGTCGTAGTAGTTTTTTGTTTTACCAGAAACAATTATGCTTTATATTACGAGGCATGATTATGTGATCTGAGCCCGGCCAATTGATGAGAAATGTTACAACTGTACAAAGTGTGATAGTTATCATGTACAAGAGTATGACCCCAATTAGATAAAACACAATCTGAGACGAAATATCTCAAAAGTTTTCAAATCTTGGCTCTCTTGGATCACCAAATCCAACCCATTATATTATGACATCTCGAGGCTGAGAAGAAATGCGATGTCATGGTTTATCATGGCAAAAGTCATCATGATAAACCATGACATCTTATTTCTTCTCAGCCCTGAGATGATATTTCAGGTGAAACAGATAGATGCTATGAATATCAGAATGACATCAGGATACTAATGATGAAAATGAGGCCTAAAATAGATAGTAGTAACTGGAACTTATCCTTTTTTTGTGCAAATATTGCTCAAATAAAACTTGAAAATATACAGCACTTAGCTGTTTTCAATCCTATTTTGGTGTCCTATTCTGTCAGAATTCACATATTATCATTGTATTTAGGTTTCCCCACAATGCCAAATATAGTATCTCGAAAAAGATTTATGATAGCTTACTAATAGTAATTTATCAAATTGTTATTGGAGTATCTCGTTTCTGTTGAATAAGGACTGCCTAGGATGAACGGGGTGTTAAATAGTAGCTAGGCATATATATAGTCTTAAGAAATTTTAAAACTCTATTCCTTTTTTTGGTTTCGACGCTTATGAGAGTTTTTAAAAATGCTTGTATGTTGATGATGAATATAAGAAAAAATCGGAATCTTCGAAAGTTTCTTTCACAAATCAACTGATTTTTATGCCATCTATTGACGAATCTCGAGAAACTGAAGTAGACTCACATATCTTTTATATTTCTCCATCATTAAATGTGGGAGGAAAGTTAATTATGAAAGCAAATTTCCTAGTTTCTTTTATTCTAGAACGTATATATAGCTTTCTCGAGATTATGGCACCATTGTTTTTAAAGCCAATATACAAAGATATCTCATTTTTATCGTTTTCCACCCACTATGCATAAAAATCAAATATGACTGTGGGGGTTATGATATTTAATAATACAATAGGGTTATTGATTTAACATTGGCGCGATGCTTTCCTATTAGGACCTAAATAACATAGCCTCAATATAAAATGGAAAATAAATTACAACTGAACAAAACATCATTTGTATTAAGTACCATAAATCTGGAGAAGTCAATTCTACTTACTTACCCTAAATTCGGTTTTTGACTGAGTTGCATAGCGAGAATATTAGCGGTGAAAGCTTTGGTAAGAGAACCAATCGGAAATTTTGTAGTAGCTGAGACAGGGGCCCGTGTCTCTGAATTCCTCAGACCGTAACCCTCAGTTAAGATAACTCTCCCGTTTTGCACAACGGACACCTGGAGTCCGGGAATTTGTCGGCAATCCATAACAGCCTTAACGTAATCATTGAATTTTTGTTTATTTTCCAAACTCCACTCAACAGCCCATGTGGTATTTAATAAAGCCAATAAGATTGATACAAAGCTGTGTTTGATGAGATAATGAATGGAAGCTGCCATTCTCGTAGATGTTTGAGAAATAGTCTTAACTGATTCAAGACAAATTGATCCCACACTGCAGCTCTAATAGATATTACATATGCTGTTTGTATAGATGCTAGGTGTCCCTACTAACTGCCACTAATAGCCTATTGTAATATTTCCCCCATTCCTCTCATTAGATCCTCATTAATCATAGCCCTTGCTAACAGTTGATTGTTTCCTAGATACGCATCCTCCTAGTTATAGACAGTTCCATGTCAGTCTGCACAGTGGGAATGAAATGCATGCGAAGTCAGAAGGCTTGAAGGAAAAGCTATTGTACATGATTTGGATCACTTCATAAAACCTCAATATTCTAAGCACTACATGCTCCCTTTTACCCTTTTTAATCGATTGATCCTATCTTTCCTTTTGAGAGAGTAGTGATAACGTCTAGATTCTGGGCCCCAGGGAAACGCCCTTATTAAAGCAGTTGTATATCTGGAATAGGAATGCACAAAGGGCAATATTAATCATTATGAAAATGTCTTATTTAATTTCTCGCATTAACAATAGCAAAGTAAGTCATTCAGTCATATCAACTCGATAAAAAGCTGACTTAGCTCTAAATCGGCAGATAGGAAATAACCGTGCAGTGTAATAGGTCTACTTACCTAATATCTATTAATACTGTGGAATATCAATTTTATATGAAAATTAAAGAGACTCATTATTTTCTCGGAGTATTTTGTAAACATATCAGAGCTCAAGATTTTCTACGCGTAGGAAGCAAAGCTACAAATTCCAAATTGAAAAAACTTCTTGCACCTTTTTCAATTTCAAAAACTCAATTAAGCTATGATTTACAAAAATAATGTTGATGTCAAAGCAATCCTTTCTAATTCAAAACTGGTTTTTATATACGATAAATATCATTAATAGATCGACCATGCATATACTTATATTTTTAATGGAAATGCATTTCAACTTTCTCATTCAAATAAAGGTCATTTAATCAGATACCATGTTTTAGTTAATAAAAACTCAACCAGGGACTTAATAAATCGAAATTCACTTCATTTGTATTCTTGAACCAGGGGATTAAAAATTGTCGTTGTATGTCATAAATGTCGATACGAGGTTGAAATAAATAAAATACGAGATATTTCTATCAAATCGCCCAAAGCCCGAGTGTTTCATGGAATCCGCGATCCCTTGCACGATATAATCCCATATTAAGCATTTGAGCAATTCCGTCAAACTTCCACATTCTATAAACTATAAACAGAGTTTATTTTTAACATACGCTCTTTATTAACGTAAAAATACACTGTCTTATCTTTTAGTTCTAAATCAGAGATGTTAAGTATGTAAAACATTCGCATCAACCACTACAAGGTTTGCAATATATTCCTGTGTGTTGTAGTTGTTGATCGAGGGGCCGGAATTGCCAGGGGTGCCGTTTTTTCTTTGAAACGTTATATCCATTCCTATATGACCGGTTGTGGAGTACTGTATATATAAACTCAAGTGGTATCGAAATCGTACAAAATAATCGAGTTGAAAAATCTCTGAAAACAAATGTTATATGAGTTGAAAAAATAGAAACGATTATTGACACTTTACATGTTTATGTAAACAACAACAGTAAAATCAATAGAAAAATGTGTTATACCTACGCACCTACTAGTGTTTTATCTCCTAATATGCATATTTTAACGATCAATCCTGTTATCTGAACAATTCAAATCAATTTAACTATCTCCAAAACGATTCGTGAAGTACGAATTTACGTGTATAAATCCCACAACTTAAAACGATGACTTTACCCAGAATGCATTTCAGGTCACATGATGCAGTCAATGCCTAGTCATTAAGTAGATGTCATCGGTGAGGTAATGTAGAATTGTGGTTAAGCAAGTCCCGAGATGAAAGCAGTTGAGTCTATTCAGGTAATCTAATCGGTTAAACCTGTGTTAAAACAGAATATCCGAGAACAAATCGCCCCGTCAAGAATCAAAGATTATCTAAAATCCTTGCCCCTGGCGAACTCTGTATTGACGTATCCCTTCCTCTGATCTTGAACAGTTCTGTAAACCTCTACCAATCCAAGGGGATTTGAAGAAAAGGCTGAAAACCCCGACACATAAATCAGCTTTGAGTGTCAAAATGTTCGTCAGCTCAGTGTATCAGGATTACGGTCCGCGGATTTTCCACCCACGAAAAAACAGATGATAAAAGCCTGGTGTTCAATTCTACTTCTTTAAATCGAGCTTCATTTGTACTTTCTAAATTAAATCTCGATCAGTTTAATCCCTTCGAATCTTGACGTTCGTTTTTTTATTGAAAATCACGAATGACGATTACAGATATAGTATTGTCTTTGGTCTGACGTCCATAGGATCCTTGAGTAAGCTGACATTACATGATTTACATACAATGGTCATTATCATTCAATGAGTGTATCTATCTCTTGTGTTTCATCGAAGACGATTATCCTTTTTAGAGTTAGATGTCCTGTAGAAAATCCGCATTAGGTAGCATTAGTGGTTTTTAAATGTATATCGCCGACACTGTGAACTATCGTCATAAAACGATAGAGAATCCAAAGATATCTATCTTTCAAAAATCTGATTACTTGAATGAAACGACAATTGCAGAATTTGATAAATCAATGATGAGGACCATCGGACGTAATACAATAAGCAATTGTATTACAATAATGCAAATTGTATTACAATAATGTAATTGCATTCTAAGAAATCAGTTGTAATACAATGCATACCAGCACCATTATATAGGTGTAAGATTATCACGATTTAATGTACAGCCTCCTTCTAAAGTTATTCTAAAAATCTGAAATTTTCTGGATAAAGCAAAAGGATTGAACATGGAATAAAAACCATCGTACTTGTATATTGTTAAAAACATATACAGGGTGGGCCAAAAAACGCCACTTTTTTCTACACCCTATTACATTTTTATTTTCCAACCTATATACCCCAAACTTTTGCAGTTATATAGTGATGGTCACATTTGTCGTACGGCGGCCGTACGTCGACCGCAGATCAATTAAATCAGTGGATTTCTGCGGCGAGCGTACGAAAACTACGCTCGCCTTGCGGCCTCCGTACGGCGTATCCAGTTTTTTACAGGCCGCAGGGTCGCCGTAGAAATTATAACTCGGAGTTATAATATTTGTTGATTTCTGCGGTCCCCGTAGATATCAACTGACTCAACAAGATTGAATCATTATTTGTCAATGTTTCACGATCACTTTTCATTTGATATTACATCCTAGCACTATGAATAACATTTATCAATTGTCCTGATGTAAATAAAATGAAAAAAAAGCATTATTTATCAACAGAAATTAAAAATTCACCGTGCAGCTGCCGTGGGAAACGTGACTGCAAAAGTATGAGAGCGCAGAAATTCTACGGCGAGAGTAGAAAAGCCACTGTCCGCAGAAATGATAGACCGCAAGGCGGCCGTGTGAAATGTGACTGGGGTGTTAGTAATAATACAATGTAACAAGTCCTCCAACTTGGAATATATTTGATATAAAAGAGGAGTTCAATTGGTCTGCCATCATCTTGGATGATAGCTTTTAGTCTTAGTTGCCTTGCTAATATAGCAGTATCAGTGAAATGTTGGCTAAGTTTCTTTCAACCTGTCTTAATTGCCAGCTTTAGTTGGGCAATTGTTTAGATTGGGTGCCTTCATACCATCTCCTGGAGACCTTTCCATACCCTATACTCACTGGGGATTGCATCAGGACTATTAGCTTGGTGGTCATCAGGCTGGATCAGTTCAGGAACATTTTGCAAATTATGTTTATTTCTCATGGCACACCACATGTTTAAGTGAGACGCTGGTCATGTATTTTACTCAAGTAAAAGTGTACAATTCATAATTTATGGCTAGATAGCATCCTCAAGTCTCATTTGGTATGCAAATTATGATTTTGTATCAAAAATTATAAAGTTATTGCAATTTGAAAAAAGTGACGTTTTTTGGCCCACCCTGTATTTAAGTATTTTATTTTCATTATTATAACGTATCATGATTGTGCTTGCCAATAAATGACACTTCAACGTTAGCTTTATAGATCCTAAACCATGCTTTTAATCATTTTGATTCTTAAAGGTGCAATAATTAGTGCAGAGGGGTCATTCAACGATCATGGACCAGTGTCAAAATATATTTAAGTTTTGATATTTCATCAAGACTAACATCTATTTTTATTATCTACAAAGAAACCCCCTAGATAAACATTATTTTAGCTGATATTCCTCTTGAAACATGGTGGATCTTAAAAATATAAAAGTGGAAGTCCCCTTTTTGAAGCTTTGAACTGAATTAACACTTCTTAATGCTGAAATTTATCCATACATTTTTAGAAAATAGGTATGTCAAAGAAGATGTTAAACCAAATGTTGCCTTGATAGCTCAGAAAAAAATGAAAAAACTTTCCTATTTTCTCTACAGTCCTTATTGCCCCTTTAAGGTTTTAGTTGCACGCTCCACTTGGAATTCGAAGATGGCTTTTAATACCAAAATAAGAATAAGATTTCATTTACCTGGAAGATGGCTTTTAATACCAAAATAAGAATAAGATTTCATTTACCTGTTGCGTCTTCATTAACCTCTCCTTTTCTAGTCGTAGGCCCATCCCTTTGTTATATAAACTGTACAGTCACTGACATACTACATAACAATACTGGAGACCTATTATTGAAATTGGTAATATTTCGATTTGCTTGCCAAGAAATTCGATTCATGGTTAATCTAAATCTCTTATACCACCACAGAGTTATCGCTATGCAACCAAATAGTATAAAAATAGTTGTACCATTTCGAGCAGAAAGTAATTTAATAAACATTGTATTTATCTATATATTTTACTTCTAAACAAGCAGGGCATAAACAGTCAGTCGTGTAGAAGATAAATATTTTCCCTTCCTGCGATTGCTTTGATAAGTGAGCTAACGTTTTCGGGTCGCGTTAGTAACGCATGGTAGCCCTATTGTAAACAGGGGATCACTTTTAATGTAACCATTTCAAAACAAGCCAAAAGCTATTACACAGTTAGGTTACCATACTGTAAAGCCTCAGACACATTTCCTCTACGGTCAGCGTATGGCAGCCGTAGCTTAACAAACTCAATATAGAACATTTACATCGTACTGCTTATCCCAATGTTTATCATGTTAATGCTGCATATTCTCTTGATTTGGGGAAGCAGTACGGTTGCCGTGGATCAGATGTGGGCGAGGCATACCCAGAGAGGGGTGACATTTGGGGGTTATTGTGGGAATAACAGTCTGGGTTTGCATTCGGCTGTATTTTGTTATAACCGTTTGACCATGACCATCATTAAATCATCTGGAGAACTAATTTTATTTCACTAAACGATTTATCATAATGAGGTTACGCCATTTACTAACATATACAAGTTACCGAAAATCAACTTCTCCAGTTACACTACAATGGATGTTTTTTAATGATAGCTAGTGATAGGGGGATGATATGGTATGCTTGAGCAATTAATCCACATATAATCTTTAGGCTCAATGTCAAGATTCGTTCCTGAATCGGAATGATTGACAATTTATCTGATTTATCTATCAATTTTGTCTGAGTTAATATAAAGCCAAGTGGAATTATAAAGATATTTTCTAAGGAATTTGACTGCTCGACAGTAATCTTAAAAGACATAGATTTCTGCGATATGCTCGTTCAAATAGATTACGGCAAATCCATAGTCAAAACAATGATATTTTAAGTGAATAAGTCATTCTTAGTCTAAAAGTACGATAAATCTAGATCTAAATGTGTTTATACCTCGTACTTTGCTGTGCTTAAGATTGAAACCACAACATTTAAAACAATTCCGCATTTCTTACACCCCTCCAAAACCAAACCTCTAACGGACAATCTGTTACAATCTGGTTACAAATGAATGTTTAGCGATTTGAAAACATCAAATTTGTCATTTTCCGATAAAAAAGCTCCAAATACATGAAATATAAACAGGCTTTTTTTAAAACGAGCTGTCCATTGGGAATTCGGTGAAGTCGAACCTTGAGGAACTCGAGAGTATTCTACGTTTACTCTTAATTCTTATCGTACCTAATTACTAATCGAGTTTCTCCATTTGGGTAAATATATATCTTATTACCTCACATCAAAACAGATCATAAACAATAGCTATAGGGTTTCTAGAGGGTGGAATTCATTAACTTTTGCTAGCATTGCAAGACATCTAAAGTTTTGAGGAGAGTGTACAACGGTATCAGATTGTACCCTGCGCGCAGAGTCTAGTTATAAACTACTGCTCAAGACGAAGCTCTCTTTTGAGAAGCGAAGAACGAATGCAAAGGGTAATCAGATCGAATAGTAAGAATATATTGGAGTCATGCACTGGGAAGTTATGGATACATTGAATATCCCGAGGGAATGAAATACATTCACTTGGATATGGAATATATTTCCGGTCGTTATGTCCTTGAAACCTCGTTAGGTATGGAATACATAAGGGTTGCACTTGGAGGTTTGGGATACAGGGAATGTCCGGAGGGATATTCAATATATCTTCCCGAGGGCCCGAAGAGACCAGGGTGAGATATGTCCGAGGGATGTATCCTGTATCAGAACCGACCGTGCATATAGAGGTTGGGAGGGATTCAATGTGGGGAGGAACAATATGATATACTATCACGAGGAATAAACTCACATTTAATCCCGACCAGTGAATATAGAGATTATCCTATATGAGGTTCAGGATATTGGGATTATCCCGAGGCAAATATAATATATTTGCCCGAGGGCCGCAGGTCCCGAGGGAAAATATATTATATTGGCCAAGGGATAATCCCAATATCCTGAACCGACTATAGGATAATATGTTTATCCCATACCAATCTTGGCCATCTGGTTTACATTGTTCAATCGTGGAAATATTTTAGAATATTCATGTCCAGTTTTGTTTTCTTGGCCGTGGGTTGATTTTCCTGTTCTCTCAAATATTCCCACATTTATTTTCTCGAATTTTTGATTGATTAAGTGGATGCTCTTTCCCTTTTTTAAACCATCAAACAGATCCCGATTGTCTGTGTTTCTCCATTGTAGTTTACAGTCATTACGCGAACGTTACAAATTATGAACAAATATGCAAGCGGCGATTATGACGTAGCGGGCAGATATACTATATCTGCCCGCTCGGAGCGGGACGTAAAGCTATATCTGCCCGCTGATGAAAATATAAGTTTTTACAAACCAGCTTTATGTACCCGTAACACGTCCAAATATGGGATAAAAACTTTTATCCCATGATATTCATGACTCTCTTCATAAAATCCTTAGTTCCAAATTCATATCTGATTTTTGTATAAAACAACAAAATATGACTTGCTGTATGACATTTTGAAATATGAAAAATCTCTTGTATAACATAAACACACCAACATAAAAAAGTAACAATACGTAAACATGTCCATCACAGGACATATCCGACTATCCACTTATTCGTGTAAGTATCATAGATCGATAATAATGATCTTAAAAAGATGGCAGGCAATATGGTTCAACCCCCCCCCCCCCCCCGATGTATATGGATGCACTGTTGACGATGTATGAGTAAACCTCAATCTATGATATTCACTACTGCCATCTTTATATCGGCCTCAAGGCATCACATAATTTTAGACAGAATGAACACGCATTCTCATGGCAGAAATTATAAAATAAATGCTATATGCATGAATAGATGTCTCTGCATACAGTGTCCTTGGGCTTTGATGGGCCTGGTGGTTCATTACGTAAAGTAAGTTGATGGAGCAAGTTGACATGGGCAGCTTGAAGTTCATTTCGTTTTCACTGCAAAAAACAGCGCATTTATACTGCTTAATTTTGAGTGATTCGGCCACTATCTATGAAGCTCTTCATGGGGGAGGAGATAAAACCATGACAAGAAGAATATCAATGTACCGATTTTAATTATTTTTCTCTGGTGGGTACATAAGACATTGATCGTTGAAGTAAGCATGAATTCGATCTGTTTTTTCTTGAGGACATTGTAAACTAACATTTCGGCCTATGGCAAAATAATTGTGGTGTGCCTTCACAAGAATTTTACCGCTCACCCAGTCGAAAGGGTGAATATGGAAGTATTTCGCTACACAATTCAGAGAGAACGGATCAGTTTCTATTAACAATATTTATCAAATGTCAATAGTCCATTTTACTGACGAGTTGAAAAAAGTCTTTCTGGAATTAAATTAATTTTTCCCCCGAGATCGTCAATATGAGACGGGACTATGGTTAGCTAACTTCACTTTCTTTTTTAATTCAATATAAATTAAATAGTTCACGGTGTATCAATTTCAGTCTGGAGAGTCAAGTTGTCACCTTGACAACTGTTTAACAAGCGACCTTGGATGCAGTGACTGGTGATATAATGCACTGCATTTATACAAAATACCGCTAACTGGATCTTTATTTCTACATCTTCGTTCACTCGGCTCCCATCGGTCGCGCAGTGAAGACCGAGCGTGCGAAGATGTTATTTCTAAGTATCACGAGTGTTTCATGTTAATGTACTTTTAATGATGATAAATCATTTTTTGTAATTGTTAATCTAACATGATCTTATATCATTAAGCCGATATTAATTACCAAAACTATATATTATATGATCTTACGAGAAACTTATGGTTATTTCAACCCGCTTAATGATTGGCAATCACATTTGTACTCTCAAATCTTTGACCTCTTCTCAAAATAGAGATATTGTATATTGAATATTGTAAATCATTTTAATAATAGCTCGGATAGAATTTATCAAGATCCGCTGTATCTGATCTATCATTGTCAGGAAGCAAAGTGTTTGATGGATATGTACAGTAATTTCCATTAAATTTACATCAAATGATTTGAGCTTCTATAAGCATTGTTGACGTTTAAACAATACCTTAATTTAGTGATTGGAATTAAAAAAATATATTAACATATGCGAAGAAGCATATACATGAAATGTCCTTGCCCTTGTACCTCCTTGGACTAGTTAACCTGGGTCAGTGTCAGTGATCAATAGCTTCACAAAATAAGCATTTGACAATAGACTAATATGAAAAATGGGAGAATAATTAGACATAATTATTAGTAAAAGTACACTTATAAACATGCGTTCATTTCCCTTTGTATTTGACGATAAGGATTATTGGAACAAGGATTGAAGGTAAATTTACTTTGATAACTAGTTTTGTTAATTTTATTACATATTCATTTAAAATTCAGGATGACCGCCTATATACAACTAACATTTCTAACTTGCGCAGCCGGTATGCGGAAGACATATGATATTTTATTTTGTGATATATGTTCTAAAATCCCCAAGATGTCTCAAAATATCGTGAAATAGCAATATGGAGCATATGTTATGTATTACTAAATAAACTGCTTGTATTGATCTATATGATCAAATTATATAACATTTATTGTACAGCCAACCATTTGATACACCCTCTTCTTTCTTTCAGATAGTATGGCTTGCAGATTTCACCTTGGTAAGTGAGCCTTGAAATGTTTTCTCAATCAATAAATTTTTATGTTGTTGTTAAAAACAACATGCAAAGTTTTTTGAATTGTATATATCTAGCATTCAAACTTCGAAACTAAAAAGATACATGCTTTCGATAAGTCTCAGGTGTTTTAGATTGAGTAAAGGTCATACAGTGCATCAACCATCTTCGATTCTATTTACATTGTACTTTATAGCATTTAATACATATTGTGCGGTCGTAATGTAGCTTTGGTATCCCGTCGATATCGTGTTTAATGTGTCTCAAACTTCAATGGGAGTTTTTGATAATGTTATTGTTTTTCAAGCAAGAATTTAACATTGAAAATCATAACTGCTCAAAAAGTGTATAGATTCAGTTTGATTTTGATATTATTTGTTCGGTATACTGACAGTTTTTTCGATAATTATCCGATAAAGAAGAAATTTAAAAAAGATATTACTTAATATTTTTCGTCAAAGACAGAATATCCTAAACAGCGCATTTTATTTCAAAATGGCCGCCGAAAAATTGAGTGGAAAAAATGAAGTATCGAACGGTCACGTGACCGTTCACGAGAATTTAAACTAGATGATTTTCTTTCGGTAACTTGATTTTATTCATTAAAAATGTCTATTCAACTTTCATCATTTTAATGTATTCGACTGTACTTTTCAAATTATAGTGAATTTTTCTCCGAACCGCTTTTATAACTTGTCTTGCTAAATTTAAACTTAATATATTTTCTTAATTGTTTCAATACACAATTGAAAAGTGGACAAACTTTGTAATGATCCTAAAAACAGTTTGTCAGTAAAGCTTTAATGCTTTAATTTTAAAAAAGTAATATTATTAAAATGGCTAAATAATATATTTAGTTTTACATTCCGTGAACGCGCAATTAAAGAGCAGCATTTGCTTTACACAAAAACTCAACCCTTAATTTAGGGTCATATGGTCTAGGATTATTCATTCACACACGCATCATACCCATTTTTCTTAAATGTGATGAGAAACCCAGGCAGAATTGGACGGCTCAAAATATTTAGAAACCCTGTATAATTCATGTGTGGAAATGTCGCAAATCTTTTTATTTCAGCTCTGACGCTTCTGATGTGTGTCTTCGGGGCGGCAATATCAGGTACTATCTCATAAATCCTATCCTATTTGTAAATGTTGAGTACAATAGTAGTTTAAACTGTACATCAAAATTAGACATATTATTTGGAAATTGTATGTTGGATGTACGTTTGGCCCTAAAATGGCATCAGTACAAATGAAATCATATGATATATATTATTATGTTCAATGATATCTTCAACATAAAAAATAGTAATCACAAGAAGGTATAATACACCTGTATCATTATGGAATGTTTTTTGCTTCATTATTCGTATTTTACAAAATGTATTCGTATATTGAACTTTTGAATTTCTTAAAAGCACATTTATGTTCGTTACTTGAGTATTTTTATTCATTGTTTGTATTTTCTGTTCGTTATTCTGATTTGTTTCGTTAAAACGTATTTTATACTGAAATACATTCAAAAGTCCTCAAAAGGCATTTGTAAGTGTCACATTATATTTCCGTATTCAAATAAATTTAAGTTCATTTTGTACCTTTTTCTGCAAATATATTAGTTTATATCTACGAGCTGAATGTCAAATTTATCAATGAATAAGTACTTGCATTGGCATTTTATTTTTTAATTGTCGAATTTATTTTCGTAACAAGGTAATATGTTTCCGTAAAAGTGCACATTTACTGTTCGTAAATATTGTCATTTGTATTCGTAAATTGCACTTATATATTCGTTTTTCATTGGATCATTGAGGTCACGTGATCATTCTCAACGAGACATGGTCAAAATCATCACCCCATCCCCCTAACAAACATAGAACTCTCGTGTCACGTGACATGTGCCTCGAGACTTGCAGTTTATATTCGTTAACTCACATTTATATTCGTAAAGTTTCATTTTATTATTCGTTAATGTACGGATATTTCTTTGCTTTCTGCAATTATTCATGGGTAATTTGCAAGATTACTATTCGTAAAATAAATTTCTGCGATATAATAACAGGCAACTTATTTGAAAGGAGCACGTACATGTAGGTTATCGCAAACAATTTCAAACGATTCTAACTTGAATTATGAATATTTTCTGATCATGAACATGGGTGTATCTTTTAGATCCATTCAATATCTTCAAGAAAAGTTTCCAAAATTTGATGGTTACCGACTTCAAATAACTTCAAGTAGTGTTATACAAGCCCGTACCCCAATAAAAGTATATATTTTTTGAAAGCTTACATGATGAACTATCATTTAGAACCATATTTGTACAGTTTAAGGGTTTTTATAAGAGTATATGACATGTTCAAACATGGAAAAATAAAAAAAAAATATCGCAAAATTATCTCGAAAACAAGATACACCATCAATACCTTTTTGGGTCTTCTTGTTCCCTCTGATAAGCATACATTCTTAGTTATTAACTAGGCTCAGGATGAGTTCACATAAATTACAGATAGAAGTTGGGCGGTACTCAAAACCAAAGCCAAAACCCACAAGTGAAAGGTTGTGTAGTGAATGTGGGGTAATTGAGGATGAGCTTCACTTTATCACAAGCTGTACAAAGAACTTAAAACACAGAGAGCTTTTGTTTGAAACTTTAGAATCTGATCTGAAACAGTGCAAAGATCCAGATAAACTGTTTGAAACTATTATGTCTAGTAAAAGCTCTCATGTTAACTTACATTTAGCCAAATTTGTATATCACTCTTTTAACAATTTGGAAAATGATTAATATTATGTAAACATTTTTTTAAAACACATGTATTATGGATACACCACACTGATATCATACCCTGACATGTGAAACTGATGTAAAGTAGTTTTGTAGTATGTAGTTGTAGTTTGTAGTTTTTGTACACTGTAGTGACTGATATGTCATTTACATGACATGGTTATTGAGTCAATAAAAGATATATATATATAGTAATAGTGAAAAAATAAATATTACTACATAACAGTCCAGGACCACGCCCCCTAGATTGCCCACGCACCCTACATGTAGATCGCCCACATACTATAGATCGCCCACATACTATAGATCGCCAACATACTATAGATCGCCCACGACTTGTAGATGACCTAGGTGGCTGCTGAGGTTCAAAATCACTGTGGAGAGGTAATATATCGTATAAATATGAAAATGTGTCACTAAAACATCAGATACGTTACTCATAAGTAGTTTTAGGCATGGACACCTGTCATTTTGTGCGTACCTGGCATTTTACAAGCAACTAATCAGAGTCCCCACGTGACCGCGCCATTTGGCGCTATTGGGCACTAAAGGGGATATTGAAGGGGCAATGGACCAATCAACATACTTTTTCAAAAATGTTGACCTAATTTTCACCAAAAATGCAACCTATTATTATATTGTTCAATGCATAATTAGAATGTGCTTTGAGACATGTTCGATTTCTTAAAAGGAAAATTTGATTGCTCCAGGGACTTTAAAGATATTCAATTTGGATGACCAAAATGAACTGAAACCAATGGATAGCATGAGATTTTTCAATGGAGAAATAACATGGGGAACACTTATCTTAATGCAATTAAGTTTTTCTTTCAAGAACTATTTGGTACATCAAAATAAAGAATAGTAATGCATTAAACATTGTAAAAAATGATTGCATTTTTGGTGAAAATGGGGTCAACATCTTTGAAAAAGTGTGTTGATGGGTTAATTGCTAGTTAAATAGCTCCGAGTTTGTTTGAATTTATTATTACTGTGCATAATTTTCTTTGAGATAATGAATTGATCTAAAAGATAAACTTGTCTTCATTGTCAGAAAATAGTCATAATCCAAGATATAACCTTCTGAAATTGTTTGCGATAACCCACGTGCTCCTTTACGAATTATAAGCTGTAGTTGGCGAAAAATAAATTGTTAGTTACAAATATTTCCAGTCCTTACAAACACAAAATGCAACCGATTTAGGGAATTTATTTGTCTATTTGATACATCATATATGTATTTGTAACTTAGGCATTTTATTTGTAAATGTAACATAAATATTCGTATTTATAAGGGAATTTATTGCAAACGAATAATGAAGCAGTTATACATGGTTTGTTCGAGTTTGCACATAAACCTGGATTGTGTACTCGATTGTGTGATTCCATCCACGTCACGTTCCTTCTTTTAATAAATTAAGGTGATCCGAATGACGGTTGTCCCTCTGAAGGTTCGCTGACGGAGACACTGCTGAACCTAGACAATATGAATCCTGAAATCATACAGGTAGGGTTGGATTTTTTAAGATAGTACCACTCGAAATACAACTTATCGATAATTTGTACATTTCGAATAATTTAATGTAAACAGCATTTGATCTTTTCATAGTATTAACAGTGAGTAAACGCAACGTCAGCATATCACATATCACTACGTCCTTCCGTATCAAGTCAAGTGCAAGTCAAGTTGGACTTGTCCTTCTTCCATCAGAAGTGCATCCTATTTTCTAACTGATTGTATTCATTTTGAATCGAATTCACCTCTCTTAAATTTCGAAACGTTTGAATTACGTAACCTTCTCTGGGAGTAGTATTATTAGGGGGTAGAAACGCGTGTACAGGATGAGCCTGTTTTTAGGTAAGGACACACTGGAAAACGATCACAGGCTACCGAGTAAAATTAGATCAACCTCTCTCTGGATCAAAAATGAAGGTCTGCGTCCAGTACTTCTAGTTGTACCAGACGAAAATACTGGACGCGTTTATATCCCCTGATTTTTTTTAATTTTTATATTTCCTTTATTTCATAATACATCATACAAACAGATACAGGGCCTACGCCGAAGCATTATTGGCCCTGTTTACATTTGGGGTTCCCAGTTCTTTACATTATGCAAACAACTGTTCTTATGGCCATCTTTCATTTACATTCAATTACAAATGTAATTAATAATTTAGTTGTGCTTCAAGACATGTTTCATTTATAGTGAACTGTGATTCAAGGTCTTACTTTCATTTATTGGTCACAGTTTTAACGTCTATCATTCAGGTATCACACCAGTGTGTTGCATCCAGGTGATAACATGCGATCCGAAGATAGCCGAGCACACTATCTTATCCTGTTATCTCTGATGCAAGGTTGCCCGCGAACGGCTGCCTTACCTAATTGATTGACGGTAAATGAATTCATACTTGAACACTTATATCTTAACAGGTAGTACAGTGCCCTTGAGCAGCTACCTGGGTTGTCACCGCATTTTCAAAAACGTTGTCGTGTCTAGGAGTACAGTGCCCTTGAGCAGCTACTATGCGACGACACTGCATGATTGGCAGCTCACCTTTCATGCTATCTTGGTTGTATATGTGTATAACTTTCAAAAGCATTGCACACGCTCGGTCAAATTACGTCATAATATTTGATAATAATGTTTGCATTACTTGTACCTTCGACAACGGGATTTAGCCAAATGTAGTAATTGTAACTTGTTAAATATGTATTACAACAATATATAGTATATTATACAATTGTGCGAGTTTATGTTGTCTTTTATAAATAGCATCTTATGGAATAAGTGTGGTTTGTGAAAGACAGTTGACTCCGCCCAACACCGTGAGTTATGGCTCTGCTGACTTACTGTGTTAGCTCTGTGTACAGCAATGTAACGTTCTATTCTTTCTGGTCCTCGGCCTTAGAACAGCTCTAATTCCGAGGCACCTCGTTACGTTTTTGTTTTAGCTATCCGCCATCCACCCCACCACTCATCCACTAATGACGCATTTTGACCGACATTTGGCGCCATCTTTCATTTACATTCAATTACAAATGTAATTAATAATTTAGTTGTGCTTCAAGACATGTTTCATTTATAGTGAACTGTGATTCAAGGTCTTACTTTCAATTATTGGTCACAGTTTTAACGTCTATCATTCAGGTATCACACCAGTGTGTTGCATCCAGGTGATAACATGCGATCCGAAGATAGCCGAGCACACTATCTTATCCTGTTATCTCTGATGCAAGGTTGCCCGCGAACGGCTGCCTTACCTAATTGATTGACGGTAAATGAATTCATACTTGAACACTTATATCTTAACAGGTAGTACAGTGCCCTTGAGCAGCTACCTGGGTTGTCACCGCATTTTCAAAAACGTTGTCGTGTCTAGGAGTACAGTGCCCTTGAGCAGCTACTATGCGACGACACTGCATGATTGGCAGCTCACCTTTCATGCTATCTTGGTTGTATATGTGTATAACTTTCAAAAGCATTGCACACGCTCGGTCAAATTACGTCATAATATTTGATAATAATGTTTGCATTACTTGTACCTTCGACAACGGGATTTAGCCAAATGTAGTAATTGTAACTTGTTAAATATGTATTACAACAATATATAGTATATTATACAATTGTGCGAGTTTATGTTGTCTTTTATAAACCCTGTTAAAGCAGTTACAATATAGGTTAAAATAGGTCACAATGTAAAAATGATAGATCTAGAACATATTTATGAACATGAAAATAATCGTGAAAACGTGAAGACAGGTCAGAGATATATGTACAAATTAATGAGTATTGGACTATTTAACTTCCTTGACAATAGACTGTAAAAATTCGGCTGTTAATTCAATAGCCTTTTTATTTGTAATTTTGTCAAGAGAAGGATCTGCAAAAAGCAGAAAGTCTACCCTGTCTTCCTGTTTTCTATTATTAAAAGAGCTTAGATTAAAGGATGGCAGTCCCCCTAGTTCTCTGTGAAAATTGAGTCTTTGTTAAAAAGAGGGCAATGGAGCAATAGGTGTTTGGTTGATTCAGTAGAGTGACCACATTTACATTTGGCATTTGGAATATTTTTGAAGTTATGTGTAAAAAGATGCTGCCTAAAAATGAGATCACATCTCGTTTTATTTAAGACAATTTCTTTATCTCTGGATAGGTTTAATCTTGGGGTTGTGAATTCTTTCTTTTTCCCATTCAAAAATGTTCTAATTTTATACTTAAATGAGTTGCGTGAGTGTGCTTGTTGCAGTTCATCAGGTAAATTATCCCATAAAATACTGGATAAAGCTGTAAACTTCCTAAGTTTAGCAGATGCTTTGAATGGAATTTTAAAATCATTGCTACGTCGAAGTCTTTTGTGATTTACCTGATTCTTATACTGCTCAAAAACATTAGAAACATATGAAGGCATCTATAATTATTTACAAAGTCACGCATAAAAACTAGTTTTTTTTTCTTTTCTTCGATTGGATAAGGATCTCCATCCAAGACATGCCATCGGTAAAAAAGGTTTCAGTTAAACAAACCTCTTATCATAGCAATGTCGAATCAAAACTGTACGAGATCAAGAAGAAAATGGGGAATTCAACTTTGGTTCAGAAATCAAGAAGACAAAACAGCGTATACGTACAGATCAGTATACTAAATAAACCGATAATGTTATAAGTGGTAATGAATCATTTTGCTAAATGTCTAAAAATCGACAATTTATTGAATAAGTCTATTTTGTAGGCTGAGCTTAAACTTTGCCTCAAGTCAAAAGATAAACAAGTCAGAAAAGCAGCTAATACCGTAAAGAAAAAGAGAATATTGAGAAAATGTATCAAAACTGTTGAAAAACTTGTGAAGGTATATGACAAAGTTCGAAATATCCTATATTCGTTGAAGGAATGTCTGAACAAGGGCACGACAACCACAACTGAAAAAATGATGATTAATGGCCGTACGTATCACCTCTGACATATACTACTTGGTTTTATTGTTTTAATTGAAAACATGTTCACGACTTCACGATGAAATGAAAATGACTGACCGAGTAGATATGATGATACCTTGTTTTTAAAATGTTTACAGAAGCACAAATGCTTTTATTCATGGTGTTAGAGATTTGTCCTGGTGACAGCAACCACTGTAAAAACAAATAAGATCTTTTTGAAAATTTTGATTAGCTCTGTATGCTATAATACACTCTGAATTTGACTATTCTAGCATGTGATCATCTTGAAGCAGAAGGAGGAAACGTTACAATAGACTGGGCGTACCGGATGTACGAGCCTAAATGTGTATACAAGGGTATGGGACTTCTTTTCAGTATAACACAGTGTATGTTTAGAATCATATGTTGTTTACGGTAGATATACTAATGTGTATCTAATGTTTTAAGTAAGTTGTTTTAAATATCATTCGAAGAGAAATACACTCCCCTCTATAAGTTTGGCAACCTTAGCTTCCCCATTGAACTACGTGTTAAAGCCTCTTTACCTTTGAATTTTTATTTACTTAACTCACGATGAAAATACTTATACTGTTAATGGAAACGTAATTTGACTTTCTTTCCAAAACCTCCAAATTTTCTTACTTTTTTCCTCAATTGCAATAGGTCGAAAATTGATGATAAATTTGATGAATTTTTTTAAATCGACATCCCCATGTTAACCAATGGGAAATGGTAGGTTTGCCAAGTCATATGACAGAATATCCACCCATCAGAGTCCTTGCAAAAAATACGAGTTAGGTAGGCAATTGAATTTGCTAACTTTATTTAACAAAAAATCGATACGTTTCTTCAGGATTTACAAAGTTATAGGGCTTTAAAGTCAAAATTGTTTTTCAAAAAACCTCTCCCATTGAAATAACACAGGAGGCGAAAAATGATTTTCAAAAATGACTTTGAAGCTCTCTATCTTTGGTATTCATCAACTAAACAAAATACTTACTGTACAAAAAAGTTAGACAATTCAATTTTCTATATAAAAATATTTTTTGCTGAATCTTTTACTGAATAGATATCCTGATTTCTGATTTGCCCCGAACCCACTATTTCCCATTGGTTTACATGGGAATGACGATTTTCAAAAATTCATCAAAATCATCAATTTTCCACCTATTGTAATTGAAGAAAAAATTGGAAAAATTTGGAGGTATTGGAAATAAGGTCAAGTTACGTTTGCATTAATAGTCTTTTCATCGCAGGTTAAGTAAATAAAAAGTCAAATGTAAAGAGGCTTTAACACGTAGTTCAATGGGGGAGCTAAGGTGGCCAAACTTATGGAGGGGAGTGTACGACTGTGTCATAATTCGCATAATAGGCAATTCCATAACAAGCATACCCGTACCCTCATTTTAGGTAAGCCGTAGACAATGAATTTTGACTTATTTATTGGGTCTGTATGCCTTGTTACAAATATTTAGTTCTAGTGAGGGAATGCCTTACCATGGTTCACGAGATTTTCCCCGATGCCAAGAGGTCGTTATTCATTTCTAGGTTTCTCATTTCTCATTGTGTACCAAGGGGAAAGGAAATGTGAAGGAAATATTCGCTCTACAAATGTACAGTAATTAAGCATATAATTGAAAAAAATATCACAGGATAGTTTATGTCATTTGCAATTGATGAGTGTTCACACAACGGGAAACACTATTTTATAAGCACAACTAAGAAAGAATACTTCATGTGTTATCCATAAGTAATAACCATGACTAACTACTAATTCTCAGGAATAAAAAGTTCACACTAATCATACCTATTGAGAGATAGATAGAGCTTATCCTCGGACCAGTTACGTCTTATCCGTGTGTCATATGACTACTTTGTTAATTAACTGAGTAAAGTATTCCAATTTAAAAGTTATGTATGTTTGCATGCAGCAAGCGTTTAATAATTTTTCGAATATATAATATTGTCCATAAAAGAGTCTGATAATTACAAGTAACTCATGTTAATTATTTTAAAACTATTCTTTACGAATTTATGATAAGTGTTTAATGTTCAATCATACAAATGCGCAGTCAGTGATTGTTCTCCACACTCACCACTCCCCCTTCCTGACATGAACTATTTTGTAAAACCATTGACAGTGTGGAAAGGATTCTTACACTCGAGTGTCAAGGGGGGGGGGGGGCAGTTATAAAAAATATACAAGGCGATGGTTCAAATTGGACAATTTTCAAAACTGCTCAACATGGTGAAAACTTCACGTTTTTAAAGAATGCTTGCCCGGCGAGGGGTTTGCTCTGGATTGAGAGAGAACAAAAACTTTGAATTAGGATTTTTCCTAATACGTTTATCAATAATCAAAACAACCTTTTAAACCGTCTCTCTGATTAGACATCATGCCAATTAATACCACGATTGTGTTGACAGGATTAAATATGAAATCTATGGAATTATAATTTAATGAACTCAATAGTCTAAATGATAAATAAGTTCATAATTTAGTCTTGGCTGACTAGTCTTGCATCATCAGAGTTGGATTGCAAATACCTCCCTAAATCAAATATTTAAAATTTACAAATTTACTAGTGTACGGGGTGGGGAAACAAGTCTCCGTCCAACCACTAAAGTTTAAAAGGAAGACTATAGTGTCCCGTGAATTCATTATAATTATCTTAGACAATAGTGAAGCGGTACAATCATGGGAGTGTTAATTAATTAAATAATTAATTAATCGGAATGCAAGTTTGATTTAAAATAACTCCTTTGGATGATTTTAATTCTACTAGAATGCGGGGAGTGGAAACAAGTCTCCACTCAAGCACTATAAATATCAAAAGAAAGATTTCAGTACCCCTTAACTTCACTCCCGGACTTCACTATTCACCACCACCCGTCCCCCTTCCCCAATTATCCCGTATGACCCCAGAATGTTCGTTTCTGTGCCCCCCCCCTGTTTAACGAAGCCGGTTTAAGCAATTAGAGGCAGAAATAATTCCTAGATGACTTGTCTTTACTGTAATCAAGATGCTACCTAACTGCAGTTTTAAAAGGGATAGGTAATTTATCTTTTGTGATAATCTTATTGATTGGTTTGCCAAATATAAGACCCCGTCATAAGACCCTTGTCTCTTATTGTGAAACATGTGTATGCATCAAATCCGAGGAATATTACTGTACATTGTGTGAAACAATTCCCCTAAAATTTGTCTTAAACTCAAGCAAATAGCAATATATTTCAACATGTGGAAATTATTTATTAACGTAATGTCGGGCACTATAGGTAAACGGGTTTTCAGTTTTGCTCTTTTTTGTCACGCTTAAATTGTGTGCTTTATTTATTTACGATTTGAAATTGAAAAGGTGAATTCACGATCCAATAAATCTTATAGTATCATTTAGTGGTCAGCTTATTGTCGGATTTTAAACTTGATATTGTTTATTGGATTGTTATCTAGATTCTTCTTCTATTTTTTTTATTTGGGAACGTATATTTTTTATTATTAGAGAACCCAGGAAAGCAATACATGTACAACAATTACTATTACTAATTAAGCTAATGGCCACTTGGCTTTGTGTATTTCCATTCTCATTTATAAAGTTCAAAAGACGAGCGCGTTCTTATAAATAAATAAATGAATAACGCAAACCACGTTCTTAAAGTTTTTATTCAGAATCGTATTTTATATTCAGTACTTTTTATTATTTATTTAGTTACAGACACAAACGGCACATATAGGTTTGTTGAAAGACCATTTCTGCGATGACCAAGGAGCGTATTTTGGTTTTATAACGGGGATATTGCTCGAGCTTGAATAACAAATAAAAGGCATGTTATTATTTCTGTATTCTGTCTTTTGATTGTGTATTAAGTTGAGCTGCACGCCAAACGTTAAGATTGTTAAAACACTTAAAATTAAACTTTATTCCTTTCAATTTACATAAAAATGAAACAGATTAGATTCGAATTTCAGTCACACAAGCCACTGGTCAAAGGAAGTACAAATATCTATGTTAATCAAATGTCTGAGAATTTGATAACTGTCGGGGATCCAATGTTTATTTTATTGAATCAAACTAAGAAAAGTATAAAGATGAATTTTAAACTTTTAGAGGGAAAAGTCAAATATGCATTGTAACCCTAAAAATAATTCATTAAAGTGTCGTACAGATGTTATAACATTTATATAAATAAAACAAATAAAGCACAACCCTAATGCCCTAATGAATTCATATCGGCGCTTAACGGCCCTTGCAATAAAAAGGCATCGAAGCAGGGAATGCTTGGTAAATTCTTCTGAGACTGACTTTTGTTATTTCAAAATTGAAATATGCTAAAATCTTTTTCCCTGGGTTTTACTCTATTTTAGATTTACTAGAAAAATGTTTATATGATGTTGTGATGATTGCGTTTGCTTCTCACGAGTTCATTGAAAAGTTCAGTCGTAAAACTTCAGAGATCAAAAGACTAATAAGCCACCTGATTGCGAAAGTTTGATTGCATTTCGATCGCCGGGATTTTACAAACGTATTGTTTAAGTAGCGATCGTGTTCTTGGGATCTTGATAACTTCCTATTTTAAGTTTTGGGTTGGAAGCAATGAGAGTATGTCGGACTTTCTCAAGTCCACATAATGAAACAATAGCCCTTTATATGAGTCCAATCGGAATTTGCATAAACATACCAGTTTTATATTGCAAAAAGAACTGTAATTAATAGCCTACATAAAAGCCATCATGATAAATAAAACATAAAAGCATATATAAAGCCTATTGTTATCAAAACCCATAAATCCTAACCATATAAATATAGTTTTATTGATGACCAAAAACAGATATCAAGGGCGTAGCCAGCTTCCAGTCAGGGGGAAGTGGGTGCGATCGCCAAAAAGGTTTCGGTTTTCAGTCAGGAGGGTACGGTTGTGGCCTAAACAGCACCCATCGCACCCCCCCCCCCTCCTGGCTACGCCTATGGATATTTTGGCAACTTTCACGTTTACCCCGCCCCCTAATATTTTTTGCGCCCCCTCTAAATATCAGACCCGTCAGGCGTTGAGGCATGGAGCAGGATACCCTGACTCCCAAGCTGTGCGACTTCTGGCAACCGCTACACCTATATTCCCGGGGAAAACGCTTTTTCCTTTGAAAAATTGTCAAATATGGTCGCGTGTGGGCAAACACGGAGGAGGAGGAGAGGGGTGCGTGCATTGCGTGCGATCCCTCATCAGTTGTATACCTTATTTTTGTATGAATTTCTTCCGAATAGTTATGCTAGAGGGGTTCTGATATTTATTTCTCTTTTCAAATGAAATAATTTCACCCTTGCCCGACTGACTTGTAGATAATGCACGAATCAAATAGCATGGTCAGGCCCGTAGCCAGGATTTGCCAAGGGGGGGGGGTTCACTTTTTGAAAAATTCCAGGGGGGGGTTCACTTGTGACAATTTTGGTCCAACCCCCGAACCCCGCCCGAACCCCCCGAACGCCCCCCTGGCTACGGGCCTGATGGTGATCAGATAATCAGATTGATTCGTATTTTCGCAATCAGATGAATTAACATCAATTGTTTTCTGTGATTAAAAGGCGGTTTGAAGCTACTTTTACAGGATTTGTAAATTCGCAATCAGACTGGCTCATTTTAATATTTAGTCAGTGCAAGAGGAGGGGACCATAATGTAGTAGAAAATTGTTTTGATTTCGACACTAACCGAATAATTTATCACAATTGTTAAATACGCAAACAGAGACGGCTTAAAAATGAGAATAGAGGCAAAAAACTCTATTCATAAAATGTAATTAAAACCCGGGAATTAAAAGCAATTTTAGACTGTTAGATCTCTTCTGTAATCAAGGTGATGTTGGTACACTTCCGCCGTTAGAAAAACAAAGACTATATAGCAATTAATCCTTTTGTAATCATTAAATGTTAGATTCTTATTATTTTGTTGGACAATGTTCAGACTTCTGACCAAGATTAATTCATTTATGTTTGTATTTAAAAAATAGAATTTCAATCAGACAGACGGTTCTAATGAGTTAGAAAAATACATTGTCCATTTCCTCTCAAGAAGTTTTCAAAGGTAATCAAGTCGATTTGTTTGAGTGTTTAGCATTGTTTTTCATAACTTGATGCTTCCATGAACAGAATGACTTTGAAATGAGTTTTTATAATTTTAGCTTTCTATATGAACGTTGTAGTTATGTGATGTAACATCGCCCCCCCCCCCCCACCCAAATTAAGGGTATACAAATTTTGGTCGAAATGCTTTAACTTGCAATTAAAAGCAATTTTAGACTGTTAGATGATCTCTTGTGTAATCTAGATGATGTTGGTACACTTCCGCATTTAAGAAAACAAAGACTAAGGCAAAGAGAACTAAGCAATTAATCCTTTTTTTATCATTAAATGTTAGATTCTTATTTTTTTATTGGACAATATTAAGACAATTATGTCTCCGATTGTTATGCAGGTATGTGTATAAAATCATGTGAACAACATTATCGTGGAGATTCCCATATTCATTTTCATAATGTCTTACAACTATTTCGCAAATGACATAATCCAAAACAATATAATAATGTGGACATAATATTGCAGAACTGACCGAAAAGAAAGGTGGAACAAATCAGATTAAGATATTTTATTTTTGAAATGCACAAAGGGCAACAGTTCAAGAACAAAAGTTAAAGGCGTTGTGAAATAGATCGTGCTTTTATATGATCCCCTTCTATAGTACCCTACCCTTTGCATTTGTTCGAGTTTCGTCTTCTCGTAGTTTATGATTAGACTCTGCACGCAGCGTAATAGTGCCCCTATTATCCATGTTCAGGGGCGTAGCCAACTATCAGTCGGGGGGGGGGGGGGGTGCGATCGCCAAAAAACAATAACGGTTTTCAGTCGGGGGAGGGGGTTGCGATCGTGGCAAAAGCAAGCCAAAAGATGCAACTTCCTTCAAAATTGAGCTAGTAGCTTCTATCTCTTCTTCTATTTCATGGTTCTATTTTATTGGTTATGCACCGCACCCCTCCCCCTGGCTACGCCTCTGCCTGTCGAGAGACAAAAAGAGAAGCGAAAAGACTGTTAAAACAAGTACTTCCAATAAATACTTTTACAGTTAATGTGTTTATCAACGACCCTGCTTATCAAATTAATAGAATCGAAAACTAAATACTTTCATTACGCAAAAACCGGAGAAATATCTACCTGATTCGCTGGAATAGTCATTAGTCCATATCTGAAGGGAGGTGGAGGGGAATGGGTGGCAACAATAAATGTATATAATAGTCCACAATTCCAATAATAAGTATAATACAGTCCATATAATAATATATACTGATAATAATAAAATGATAATAGTTACTTATAATGAAAATAATATTACTGATCACAAGTTAAAATATCTGAAACCAGCTATGTGCTAGCATAGACTGATAGAATGCAACTGCCCCACGTTGACCTGTGCCTGGGTCTTTGACAGCAGACAACCACGTGACCATCATTTCAACCTACTTAATATTTATGAATGTAAGAAAGCAACGATACAGTCGTCCCACAAAGACTTTTATGATGCATAAAAAATATTTGTGTCTCTTCCCTTGATCTGCTCAGTTGCTAATTGGACAAAACAAATACAATTTGTGTTGGTGTACATGTAATTGATTTATTTAATATTACATAATAATATCAATTAGCAAGTTGGGTAGTCCATATCTGGCCACAAAGATCGCATTGATCAATGAAAGCGAGCTTGTCACCCAACCAGATCAAGGGAAAGGAAAGTGGTTTGTGGGCCGATGTACGTTACACATAGTGGGACTACTATAATTTGCACATTATTGGTAAAGGTTTGTTGGTCCCGACAACAAAATTAATTCAATTATGTATTACCGGTGCGACAGGCGGGACTACTATCATTTGCACATTATCGGTAAACACCTGTTGGTCCAGACAACAAGATTAATTGAAATTAAATATGTTTTACCAGTGCGATAGTCAGGACTACTACCATGTGCACTATAAGGGTAAACATTAATACGGCCGAGAGTTGATAATGTTTTAAAATCATTATTACCCAAACGGCCCTTGTTGGTACTGACAACAAGACTAATGAATCAATTTAATGAGGAGAAAACATAGATAAGCAATTTACTAATACAAACAAATATTATATTTCGACTGACGTCTTAATAAATTAATTGTCATATTGGATAAATTGGACAAAACAAGCATGTTAATTACTCACTTTCGACTTATCGCTCGCAAAAATCAGCGAACGCTTCAGATTTTTGTCGAATTTTAGGTTTCCCGTATCAGAGAGGTGTACTCCTTTTAAGTCATAGAGGCTATCTACATTGTTGTAGAAACCTCGATTAGGGAATACATTAATGCGTCTATTACTTGCTCCAATTTCAGATAGTTTATTATTGAAGAGTAATCGTCTTCTTTCATATTCCCCATATCCAACTTTTGGACATGTCTATATTACAATTTGCATGCCAAGCTATACTTCAAAAATATAGCATATCGTCCTTTAAGGTAAGGTAGAAAATGTGCGTTATTACTAATTATATTACATTATTAACTTGTGTTTTATTACAAAAAAAATAATTCTATGGAGGAGAATACAATACGGTGAGATAATAATGGTAATTCGTATTAAAGGTACAGTCATACGATTGACGACAGTGATAAGATAATGGTAATTCGTATTAAAGGTACAGTCATACGATTGACGACAGTGATAAAATAATGGTAATTCGTATTAAAGGTACAGTCATACGATTGACGACAGTGATAAAATAATGGTAATTCGTATTAAAGGTACAGTCATACGATTGACGACAGTGATAAAATAATGGTAATTCGTATTAAAGGTACAGTCATACGATTGACGACAGTGAGATAATAATGGTAATTCGAATTAAAGGTACAGTCATACGATTGACGACAGTGATAAAATAATATGGTAATTCGTATTAAAGGTACCGTCATACGATTCGAATGGGAAGGTGACCACAATGTGGTTGTATTGAAGAATAGAAAAGAGTTTGACGATTGTGATGTTGGGGACGATGTTGATACAGACTACACACTTGTAGCAGAATACACGCTTAACCAGGTCAAACAAAATTAATTAATTTTCAAAGTGTATTGTTGTTTTTTGTTTATCACATGTTTCTTTTAAGTTCGTAATTTTATTGTATTTTGTTCTTTATTTTGGCATTCAATACCTTAGTTTACGTATTTTACACTCGGAAACAGAGTCAGACACAGAATTTCTGGTAAAAGGGTCGAAGGATATTCTCTTTCCTTCCTAGGATTGTTGGTACGCTATGTCCCTTACTCGGCGTATCAACGGAGTATGTTAAATTTGAGTGGAGAACGTATTTACAGACCATTTTGTGTTCTGACTATACTAATTTTACAAATTTTAATGACGTCACGCCAAGGTTGGGATTTCCCTTTTGCAAAAAACAAATGTTGCAAAATTGTCAAACTAGTAATCGTGTGACAGGATAACCAAATCACACAAAGCAAGGACAAGTCATTTTATCTAGTGACTCGTATTGACAACATAAACTCACGCTTTGCTGTAGATGCATTTATTTACACTGTGATTGATCCGGTAAATGTCAGATTCCAAAGAGGAAGTGGTCCAAATAACTGTTGCCTAACCACTTTAAATTATTGTTCTAGGTGAAAACATATTACTTTGCGTGTGGTGTGAGCATACATTGTTGTCTAACCACTTTAAATTATTGTTCAAGGTGAAAACATATTACTTTGCGTGTGGTGTGAACGATGCTTGTCAGATAGGAGGACAGAAGATAGAAATTCAAGTAATTGAACGCCCAGATGGACCAATCCCGATGTAGCGAACGACTGTACCAGCCATTAAAGACTTTGTAGAGTTATAGAATGTGATCAAATTCTTCACGTTCAAATAAAAGAAGACACTATCAATTTAACTACAATCCATTTTAATTTGGTTGTGTATTACAAGTAATAAAACCTAAAGAATAAGCAATCAAAAGACTTTCTAAAAAATATTTGTTTTTCAAATTAATTAATGAGCCCGACTACTGCAACATATTGGTATGACCAAGCCGGTGACTACATGTATGACAGTAGAGACAAAGTAAATACTGACAACGCCAACAGGCATGAATTTGAAAGCAACATCGTTGTCAGTATACAGTAGAACCTGTGTAAGTGGAACACCCTCCGTTCTGCCAAAAAGCGTTCCACTTAGGAGGTGTTCCGCTTACGGAGGTTTTGGGTTCGCGGGGATTTAACGAACATACAAGATTAAATATAGAGTTGATATGTATCACTGAAAATAAGATTCTCCGATCATTGCAGGGCAGCTATATAGCCTTAATTATCCATTTGTTTTACTCAACAAGGTATCTGACATTCTTAATCCTCCTCATTCTGCCAAAATTGTTTTCTGACATTCTCAATCCTCCTCATTCTGCCGGTCTCAGACACTAAGATAAGGCAATTAAGTTTTAAAGACTTGTTCCTAATGCTAATAATTCATTTGTTTTTTTTAACTGACATTCTTAAGCTTACTTATCAAGTATGAAACAAACAGCAAGAGGTAAGAGGCAAGAGCATCACATGTCCATCTCTTAATCCAATTTGCTGAATGATAATCTTATGAAATTCTAATTTGCTAATTATCAAATTAATTAGTGGTAGCATCACATGTTGATCTCTACAGGAGGTTAATCCAATTGACTATATGGTAATCCATTAAAATCCTAATTTGCCAATTATCACGTTATTACCTGCTTTCATACCCAGGTATCACTGTTGGGGGTTAATTTTGTTTACATAAGTATCACTATTGAAATTTATTGAAAATTGACTGTTCCACTTAGCAGGTTAATTTTTCAATATGGGGTGTTCACTGTTCAAGTTTGGAGGTGTTCCACTTACAGAGGTTCAACTAGAAAACGGCAACTCCACGGAGTAGCAAATCCCAACGAACACTATATAAATCATCAATCTGTACAGTCACAATGTAATATTGACCTTCTACTCTTACCTTCAATAAATATTTTAAATAATTGTAGTATCATGTAACCATACTTTAAAGATAACTCTAAGTAATGGCGAATTTCTGCTCTAGTCAGCCATTTTGAATTTTCAGAGGCGCAAATCAGATAAAAACAATGCCATAATTGTGATCTACTCTGAAATTCCTTCAATTTGAGTATAATATAGCCATACTTTTAAGAGATCATAAAATAATTGCGAAATCCTGCATTAGGCGGCCATTTCGAATTTTTTTAGGCCCGAATCAGAAAAATGCTAGACTATTTGCAATCTACTCTAAATTGCCTTTCATTTGAGTATAATAAAGCTATACTTCAAAAACATCTCAAAATTAATGCAAATTCCTGTTTTCCCAACCCCCCATTTACGGCCCCTGGGGGTCAGAGTGAAAAACCCGGGATATATGTGAAATAGATAGATGTTGTTAATATACTACCAAAATTTCAAATAATAATATTTATTATTTTAGTTTAAAATGAAAATGAAAGATTTTTGCGAAAAATTCGCGCCATTTTTTAAACTGGCGGCCATCTGCGTAAAACCATTTTACCAATATACATCTTTCCACCAAATATGAAGAAAATCTGTCGACTAGTATTCGAGTTATCTTCCGGACAGACGGACGGACTGACTGACTGACTGACGGACAGACGGACGGAGGGCTTCACTATATCCCTACAGAACTTCGTTCGTTGGGATAATTAACATTAAGTCAATGGGTTTTTAAAACGGGTTTTTGAAAAAGTGTTCCACTTGAGAGGTGTTCCACTTACAGAGGTGTTCCACTTAGCAGGTTCTACTGTATTTAGCATATAACTATTTTTTCAATGTGCACGAATGTGAAAATAAATTTAAGGCTTTATGTTTTGTAATTTGACACACCTTGTATACCCTGCTATGTATCTGCGTGTACATATTTTGAGTGAAAAATAAAGCATTAAAAACATTCCTGTCATACATCGTAAATTCATATTTAATGGATGCAAAATAACTGTCGACATATCAATAGCGCGTTTAGAGATTTCAATAATTAGTCTCAAGGCGTGCCAATACTTTTTGTAACACTCTTAACAGGTCTTTGCACTGTATGTGCTTATACGTGCTTAGAGATGTCAAGAGTTGGATACATCGCGTGCTGTGAGGTGTCAAAAATTGGCACGCTTAAGAACCCGGTTTGCTTAGACTTAGTTTCTAGACGTGCCTTGAGTTTCTCTTAAACCAGTCATGAAAAATTGTGAAAATTTCACACATCGTCAATTTAATGATCATCTTTTGAATGGTAACGATAAAAGGATGGGTATCGATATGGCGAACTTTTTGAACACACGTTTCTCTTAAACCAGTCATCAAAAAATTTGAATGGTAACAATATTATTTGTAGATGTAAATACTTTTCTCTATATTGTTTTAGAAAACACGTCGGACACTTCTTTCGATTTTGGTATCATATGTTCGGAATGAAATATAATAACAACTTTTGATTAAAAATGATTTATACCATTTGGGGTAGGGCGTTTCAAGTAGATAAAAATGTGACATGATTTAGAATTAATAATTTCAAATTCAAAACTTACTCATGAGACAATCCTGTCTATAAAAACAACATCTTGCTTCAATGAATTCTTGACGAAATTCTGTTACAAGGTAAAATTTGGGGGAACTTTAACAGGGGTTTCGCACGGACCCCTCGAACCCTTGGTCGCTACGAGCATGAATTGGCAAATATACGAGTTAAACTGGTTATGTAAAGCACAAACACGATACAGTGGGGAGTCTATTTGTAAATCAACAAAATAAAGAGAGCATGTCTTATATAATGGTATAATATATTTAGTAAAATACTTGTTTTATAAAATAATTATATAGTAAGCTATGTTGTTCTAAATCCTTAAAAAATGTCAGCTAGTCAGCAGAAAATGTCTGTAAAAATAACATTTTCAGCGTTCAGTTATCCATTATTTGGATAGTTGTAACTTGTTTTAGTCCGTTTCAACCAAATGGATAATTTATGTTCAAATGAGTCCTCCCTTATTGTAAAGCAAAAAATGGTAGTACTACGGTAATGAATCGCAGCACTTGTTTTGTACTTGAATATGCTTTGAACGTGAAGATATACAAATAATACATTAATATTCCATACTCTTTGCATTCGTTTGACTTCACTTCTTAAAAGAGAGCTTCGTCTTCACTCTTTCAAACTAAAATAAACCTGTGAACTCACCGCGCCAATCAGTGTTCGTCGGCCAAATTTGACCGACGTTCTATATATGGTCATTCCTTCTGACGTCATCGTTGAGCCCGGAATTGACCAATGACATGCGCATATTTAATTAGAACGCATTTAGCGTATGTTTCTTCAAGCTCGCTGATTGGTGGAAGAAAGGTCAGCGCGTAGGTCAGAAGTGATTTATTACCCAAACTGTCACCGGTACCCATCGTGGGGGCGGAGCTACTCAACTGTAATATGGTCTCTACTAGGCAGAGTGTAGTTTAACTAGACTCTGCACGCAGGGTAAATATTCCACTACCTTAAACTCAAAAAATATATTGCAACATACATACAATGATGTATGATAATAATATCGTTATAAAGTGAGTCTATATCAATGCTCTATGTAGTCTTATTGCTCGTCCTTATCCTTTTCACGTCACTTGTTGCCAAGCTAAGCGTATATGTCTAACATCACCAATTAAGCATACATGGTCATTTGCATAAACTGAAAAAAAGAAATAAGCACATGATAGATTTACCTTATGTAGCACCGACCAAATTAATCGAAAATCGAAAAATAACGACAGCTTTAAATAATTTTAACTTCATGACTTTCTGATTTTGTTTAATCATATGTACATATAAAATACAATTTAACATGGATGCAATTAATTTAATTGGAAATACAATAAGAAGGCGTTTAATTGAGAGTAAACTACATGTTAATAGTTTTGAAATCAAATGAAGATCTTCAGTAGCATGCTATAAGCGGCACCTAAGTTCCAATTTACAGTATGGCAATGTAATGAAGGCGTGAGGACGATGCTATTCATGCTTTTTTATAATTAATGTAACATATTTACAGTTTATGGTGTCTATGACCGTGACAATGACTATAGGTTAATAATGATGTAAAATAAGCCAAAAGAATATTGCACTGCTTAGCTGCAATTAAACCTTTCGCGATCGTGGTTCGCTTTTTAATCCAGAAGGTACGGAAATATGCACTAGTACTCAAAAAGCCCTCCAAAAGGACAAAATTTAATTGGTCAATATTTTCAAACGATGCAACAATGTTATTTGGGTGACCCGAAAGTTCTAAATCAAACTAATTACACAATTTTTGTATTTACACCCGCACGCTAAATAATACAATGGCACCATCAGAAGTATTGTTCTTTTTTGTCATCGCTTTAATGGCCAGTATACCGAGTATAATCAAGAAAAGCTTGTACAATGACCAAAACGAGTACTGAAGATTTGCTTTCGGACACTGAACCGATTGACCTAGATAATAGCGACGCGTCTTTTTTGGTCAACTGCTCAATTGTTTGTGGGTTTCCAATGTAACTCTATAATGCAATTTGAAGATGAGTACTTTTATTCTGTTGTTGCATCGAAGTTGCAGTTTGTGGTGCGGTAAGATTGGAATGAAAGTGTTGAAAGTCGAATGAAATTATTTTTTCCAATATGGCGACTAGTCAACTGATCACGTGACCCTTTTTCAGGAATATTTTCTTACTTTTCAATCATTGTTTTCACTACGCTATGAACAATGGAAAAAATATCTGTTAAATAAAGATTAATAAGAGATCAATCGTTTCTGATAATTTTTCTGTACTCCCGTGCGGGAACGAATATATAGATTGAAAAATAGGTGTGAAAATCCCCATGTTCAATCTATGGGGGAAAACAAGGAAGTATGAATTTGTTCCTCTGCGAACTACATCATGGGAAATATTTTGATCTTATGAGGAAAATATTTTTTCTATAGCTGTACAAATAGATGTAACCACTTGTTATTATTTGTTTTGCTTGAGTCAGACTTCAATAGGCTTCAATGTTGAAAACTTGCAATGCTAAAGTCGATCGAATCTGTCCAAACTCAAATGTCACACTAAGGGATAATCCGCAGTAATGTGCATCTATGATTAGTCATGAGAATGTTAGTTGTCGAACGAACAATCAAGGATTTTAAGGAATTTAAACATTGCATCAATAGAGATTTATAAGATTATAAATCATAAATACAAGGTGGCCTAAAACTAAATTCACTTTCTGATATCCAAAAAGCATTTTGCAGTCTGTATATGTGAAAATACGGTCTGCATGTTCCTTCAACTGATACTTAAGGATTTGAAAACTAACGTGCAAATGTTTTGTTTAAGTTGAGTGAATAGACTACTGTAAAGATATGTTGATTGAAAAACATACACTATTCAAGCGTGCAAGTTCAAAACGCAATGTTATAATCTAAAATGCACAATGATGTGAAAATAATAAAACAATAAGTCGGAGAAATGCGACCACACTGTTTTCATAAAATTGATGATTTATTAAATCCGAAAAGCTCAGATTTGTGTTGCAAACTAAAATGGCGTCCACAGGGGTTCATATGGTGCCACCGCCCTTTTTGAGCCAATCGCTGGGGATTTTGTTCATGGTGCCGAGGAAGAAATTCGGATCGAGAAAAGAAGAACTATAACGTGCTCTGGTGAAAGAGGTGGAGCTAGGTTCCAAGTGCAAGCTATGGCGATGCAGACTGTTTTTGTTGTATTGTGTTATGTAGACGCACACCCTTTGAAAAGAATCCTGTGAACGCACCTGTATGATTACCTTTTTGTCATTAATCAAGGGATAGTTTGACATAATCAGTTCATTGTAATTTTGCAAAAACAGTGTGAGACAAATCTACTCGTAGTTTAAGTCTTAACCTTTCTGTTTGAGATTCTTGCTCAACTATCTACGAATACATGGTCGTCTGCATGAACTACAAATAAAATTAAACTTGTTGCATTTATAATACAGGTTGTTCAATAAGTAAAGCTAATTTTATGTATTCATCATCAATCATTTCAAGAGGAACAACATTTGAAATGTGAATATAAATTCCAAAATATGGTTAATGGCATAGAAAGAGGAATAGTGACAGCTTCCATAGCAACTTGGAAAAGGGAAAGGGGTCAAAATTCGCTTTACTTCACGTATCATTATTATGAAATAAAAATATGAAAAAAAGTTTGAAGGAGGCAACAAAAAATTGAATTTAATACTTCTTCAGTATAATCGTGTAATATGTGACATATACATTTATCATAACAATCGTAATTGTGACAGTAGTGGTTAAGGTGAAGCCATGCTGTTAGTGGTACACTGAAGATGTTTAAAGATGTTGCAGACGTTGGAATTCCATATCTTCTTGAAAAGTAACGTGATCACCAAGTCAAAACCGCATATAATGAAAATATGATTGATGAAGTTGAATAATGTGAATAACTGGGATATAAAGATGATCAATGAAAAGAAAGTATACCATAAATAGAAGAAGTGACTGTTAATGCCTTGGTCACAATTGCTCCGATTTTCACTACGGCGCCCGGCCGAATGAGTATTTTGATCAAAATTGAATACAATATTGAACAAAACACGCAATCGGTCGGGCGCCGGACGATGGATCGGAGCAAATGTGACCCAGGCATAACCGAATGATTGTTAGCCCATAAACCCTCATCTTCGACTGAAGTTGAAGAAACTGAAACCTTGTGAATCAACATGATAAACCTCATATTGTTAGAATGATAATGGTGATAATGCTATCCAAACTAAGGTGTATTATATATTTAATCATCTTCGGTGTGTAAGCAGGTGAAGATTACTAGCATGTTGATATACAATATCAAAATTGAGTCATGAAGACACTGTTGCTCACCTCGTCCATTTGGAATGTTGACGTTCCATCATCAGTCTTATTGCTCATGTAGGTGGCTGAAATCCAAATGTATATTTGTGTGTATCGCAGTATAGTATATGGCGGTTTCTTCAATAACCTCAGTAACTGTACTTTCATCTATAGTATTTCAGTTGTTAAATTAAGGTTCAGTACTTTTTGACAAAAATGGGGGACATGTTCATGTCTGTGTCCGTGTCTGTGAATGCAATGTTCACGTGTCTGTTGATTTTATTATTGATTTGGGCATTTGGGCTGTTTTCTACATGCATTTTCCTTTCACAGTTTCTAACCAATATGTATTGCAACGGGACGTTTATTCATAACTAAAACAGTCTATTTCAATAGACCTTTCCAATAAATCCTGAAAATTTTTGTAGATTAAAGAAGCAAAGATATATTGGCTTGATTGATGATGATGTCATTTGCTGTTGGTAGCAATCTGTCCAAGCAAAAGTAGGATTTTCTTATTGCTAATTTTGAAAAAGAACAACCTATGACATCATCAATGTAGCATCAATAACTCCTATGAAAAAAGTGAGAATTTTATTAACATACATGTACACCAACCCATTCAAAATGACTTAGATAATCTTGCTTTATGGGCTTATACCTGGAAGATGAATTTTAAAGCACAAACAAGCGCCGATTTGATTTTCACGGGAACTAGAAACTTACTTATTGAACCTCCCTCTTTACATCTAGGAGATGAACTGATACCAAGATGCAACAGTCATAAGCACTTGGGGCTAATTCTGGATCAACATTTGAACTTTAATGACCATATTGATCAACTTATCACTAGAGTAATTTCTCTAATGAGACCTTTAAAGAAACTTAGCAAACTTCTTAAGAGTAAACACTTGGAAACAATTTACAATGCTTTCATTATGCCACATTTTGATTACTGTGATATAATTTACGGTAAAGCTTCAAATTTTAAACTTCAGTGTTTAGATAGATTGCACTACAGAGCAGCATGTTTGGTTTCTGGTGTTATACATGGGTCAAACACTGCTTCTGTTCTAAGTTCCTTAAACTGGAAATCCCTATCAATTAGAAGAGATGAGCATTATAAAATGTTTATGTTTAAATGTAGGTACAATTCTTATCCACCTTTCATTTGTGAATTACTTCAAACCTATGAAAATACTCAGGCTAGGCAACTGAGAGATACAAGACATAACTTAATTCCTACAAAAGCTAGCAACTCATTCCGGAGGTCAACTATTTTGAATGGAATAAGAATATGGGACAATTTACACCTTGACACGAGAAGAGGTCAACCAATATCTCGCTTCAAAAGATTAGTAAGAGATTACAGGAGCCCTGTCTCCATGCTACCCACTACCAATATGGTAAACGAAATGCCTAGATATGTTGCATCTGCTTTTAACAAACTCAGAGTGGGTCTCCTTTTAAAATCACAGCTATATGCTCATAATTTCACCAGTGTTAGTGATCCCTTTTGTAAATGTGGATTACCACAAACACCTTCTCATTTTATCTTAAAATGTCCTCTGCTTGTAAACGAGCGTGAAACTTTATTTGCAGGACTGCGAACTTCAGATCTTCATCTTTTGGTTCAGAATTTGAACACAGTTGACAAAATTCAGTTTCTTTTGTATGGTGATGAAGATTTAGATAATTCATTAAATGAAAAATTAATAGAACTTATGAGTCATTTTGTTAATCAAAGTCTGAGCCAAATTGATCGGTTTGGCTAATTTTTGCATGCATGTGTTAACACATCCCTGGCCCATGGGATTATAGTTTCTTATATGTGTGAAAACATTACTTTGATAAATTTTTAATTTTAATGTATTCCTATTCATATTGTCTAAAATTGCCGCTAATGTTTTTTTTATAAAATTTGGCAATCAATTGCATGTCTTATATTGTTTACTAAAGGAATAAATTTATGTATAAAAAAAAAAATCGATGTAGGCAATATATCATAGGTTCTTTAATGTATCAAAGGATGGCAGGATTTACTGGAAATGTCTATTGTTCTTCGATTTCAAGTGTTAATTGATATCTTATATTATTGCCAGACCTGTTATTGTCTTCAGCTTAACCATACAACTGATGAAATCATCGAACTCAACCAGTCCTTCATTGTTGGTGTATCTCATCGCCACAGCACTAAACGTTGAGTTGCTCAGCTGATATTCTGTTCACATAGAAAATGTATATTGATTTTATGTCAGTTAATGTTCTTTATATGCTTTACAAATATTTAGATATTAAATTCTATATATAAAAACGATAGCGGTTTTAACACTTCAATTTTTTGTTCTTTGTTAATACTTCTGCATGTTGACATTAGAGGAAGTAAAATGTATGGACGAGTTAAGGTCATTTACTAAATTCAATTTTACAATATATTTCCACATCATTTCTATTTCATCTTTCCATATCATTTACACTAACAAATATGGGTTCCTTCACCCTCAATGTATTTTGCTTAATGTTGCATCATACTCAGTCTTTTGAGGGCTGATCAAAGTTCATAACTGCTAAAGTGTCCACTGCCGTCAATATCTACCTTGTTAAAAACTTGCTGAAACACAAAACCAACACTTTAATATCATTATGATTGTGATTTTCAGAAAAATGAGAATGATATTATACGTACGATTTATGGATGATTGAATTATTTTTCAAACGAAGGTATTTGACTGTCTATTCGTCAGATTGTGAATAATACTGTTCTATACTGTATTACAGGGGTTATCATCAATCTGGTTATGTATAGCGATTTAAAAAACATCAAATTTGCCATCGTCTGACCTATAATAATCGATGAAAAGCTCCAAAATACATGAAATATAAACAAGCTTTTTTAAAAACGAGCTGTCCATTGGGAATTCGGTGTAGTCGAACCTTGAGGAACTCGAGAGTATCCTATGCTTACTCTTAATTCTTATCGTACCTAATTACTAATCGAGTTTCTCCATTTGGGTAAATACGAGCCGAGGGGTGATTCAAAAGTAATGGACAAAATTTTATAGGCATACTAAATTTCACCCAATCAGTCTAATTTTTTCACAGTGAATAGATCAATCAATTCTCTACTTTGTGTCGAATTCTCATTTAAATGCATTTGAAATTGTTTCAGCTATGCATAACCATGGTAACAAGGGTAAGCATGGGTGGAATTGGTTTTTTAATGATAATTGAATGTTTTTGTCATTTTTGCTTGATTTCGTTTTAATGACTCAATTACCACACATGATATGTCTAACAAGCATGGTAATGCAATTGTCAAGCAAGACTCACATGCCCATGTGTTTGCTGTTGAGTTCTAAATTCAGCAGCCAATTGTGCTATAACATCACAATGATATTTCTAAGAATGATGAGTCACAGTGAGTCAGAAAGTAGATCAGACTCTTAGACTCACACACATCCAAGAAATGTCTACTTTACAACAAATCAAAGTTAAGCAAAGGATTGTTATTGAATATTTGGTAGCTACTGGAGAGACAAGGCAGGCAGTTGTCAAGAAAATAAAAGAGACACATGGAGACAAGGCCTTGTCAAGGCAAGCCATTGAGCGATGGTACAAAGACTTTAGTGAAGGGGATACGAGAGTCTTAGATCTAAAGCGATCTGGAAGGCCCAAGACAATATCAATTTATTTCGATTATTTTTTGTATAACGCATGGAAAGTAACTTTAAAAATTGAGCAATGTCATTAGTGTTGTGATAATAACGTCCCTTATACCTATTTATTACAGGTCATGTAGACCATGGGCATGTGAGTCTTGCTTGACAATTGCATTACCATGCTTGTTAGACATATCATGTGTGGTAATTGAGTCATTAAAACGAAATCAAGCAAAAATGACAAAAACATTCAATTATCATTAAAAAACCAATTCCACCCATGCTTACCCTTGTTACCATGGTTACGCATAGCTGAAACAATTTCAGTTGCATTTAAATGAGAATTCGACACAAAGTAGAGAATTGATTGATCTATTCACTGTGAAAAAATTAGACTGGTTGGGTGAAATTTAGTATGCCTATAAAATTTTGTCCATTACTTTTGAATCACCCCTCGTATATATCTTATTACCTCACATCAAAACAGATCATAAACAATAGCTATAGGGTTTCTAGAGGGTGGAATTCATCAACTTTTGAGGGGAGTGTACAACGGTATCAGATCGTACCCTGCGCGCAGAGTCTAGTTATAAACTACTGCTCAAGACGAAGCTCTCTTTTGAGAAGCGAAGAACGAATGCAAAGGGTAATCAGATCGGATAGTAAGAATATATTGGAGTCATGCACTGGGAAGTTATGGATACACTGAATATCCTGAGGGAATGAAATACATTCACTTGGATATGGAATATATTTCCGGTCGTTATGTCCTTGAAACCTCGTTAGGTATGGAATACATAAGGGTTGCACTTGGAGGTTTGGGATACAGGGAATGTCCGGAGGGATATTCAATATATCTTCCCGAAGGCCCGAAGAGACCAGGGTGAGATATGTTCGAGGGATGTATCCTGTATCAGAACCGACCGTGCATATAGAGGTTGGGAGGGATTCAATGTGGGGAGGAACAATATGATATACTATCACGAGGAATAAACTCACATTTAATCCCGACCAGTGAATAAACTTTTATCCCATGATATTCATGACTCTCTTCATAAAATCCTTAGTTCCAAATTCATATCTGATTTTTGTATAAAACAACAAAATATGACTTGCTGTATGACATTTTGAAATATGAAAAATCTCTTGTATAACATAAACACACCAACATAAAAAAAGTAACAATACGTAAACATGTCCATCACAGGACATATCCGACTATCCACTTATTCGTGTAAGTATCATAGATTGATAATAATGATCTTAAAAAGATGGCAGGCAATATGGTTCATACCCATGACAAGAAGAAGAAGAATATCAATGTACCGATTTTAATTATTTTTCTCTGGTGGGTACATAAGACATTGATCGTTGACGTAAGGGTGATAATTGAGCATGAATTCGATCTGTTTTTTCTTGAGGACATTGTAAATTAACATTTCGGCCTATGGCAAAATAATTGTGGTGTGCCTTCACAACAATTTTACCGCTCACCCAGTCGAAAGGGTGAATATGGAAGTATTTCGCTACACAATTCAGAGAGAATGGATCAGTTTCTATTAACAATATTTATCAAATGTCAATAGTCCATTTTACTGACGAGTTGAAAAAAGTCTTTCTGGAATTAAATTCATTTTTCCCTCGAGATCGTCAATATGAGACGGGACTATGGTTAGCTACCTTCACTTTCTTTTTTAATTCAATATAAATTAAATAGTTCATTATCACGGTGTATCAATTTCAGTCTGGAGAGTCAAGTTATCACCTTGACAACTGTTTAACAAGCGACCTTGGATGCAGTGACTGGTGATATAATGCACTGCATTTATACAAAATACCGCTAACTGGATCTTTATTTCTACATCTTCGTTCACTCGGCTCCCGTCGGTTGCGCAGTGAAGACCGAGCGTGCGAAGATGTTATTTCTAAGTATCACGAGTGTTTCATGTTAATGTACTTTTAATGATGATAAATCATTTTTTATAATTGTTAATCTAACATGATCTTATATCATTAAGCCGATATTAATTACCAAAACTATATATATGATCTTACGAGAAACTTATGGTTATTTCAAGCCGCTTAATGATTGGCAATCACATTTGTACTCTCAAATCTTTGACCTCTTCTCAAAATAATAGCTCGGATAGAATTTATCAAGATCCGCTGTATCTGATCTATCATTGTCAGGAAGCAAAGTGTTTGCTGGATATGTACAGCAATTTCCATTAAATTTACATCAAATGATTTGAGCTTCTATAAGCATTGTTGAAGTTTAAACAATACCTTAATTTAGTGATTGGAATAAAAAAATATATTAACATATGCGAAGAAGCATATACATGAAATGTCCCTGCCCTTGTACCACCTTGGACTAGTTAACCTGGGTCAGTGATCAATAAGCCAATAGCTTCACAAAATAAACATTTGACAATAGACTAATATGAAAAATGGGAGAATAATTAGACATAATTATTAGTAAAAGTACACTTATATACATGCGTTCATTTCCCTTTGTATTTGACGATAAGGATTATTGGAACAAGGATTGAAGGTAAATTTACTTTGATAACATGTTTTGTTAATTTTATTACATTAAATTTCATTTAAAATTCAGAAATGACCGCCTATATACAACTAAAATTTCTAACTTGCGCAGCCGGTATGCGGAAGACATATGATCTTTTATTTTGTGATATATGTTCTAAAATCCCCAAGATGTCTCAAAATATCGTGAAATAGCAATATGGAGCATATGTTATGTATTACTAAATAAACTGCTTGTATTGATCTATATGA
Source organism: Owenia fusiformis (assembly GCA_903813345.2). Taxonomy (NCBI): domain Eukaryota; kingdom Metazoa; phylum Annelida; class Polychaeta; order Sabellida; family Oweniidae; genus Owenia; species Owenia fusiformis. The sequence goes on from CAIIXF020000002.1 coordinate 26,921,882, forward strand.
TCAAATTATATTACATTTTATTGTAAAGCCAACCATTTGTTACACCCTCTTCTTTCTTTCAGATAGTATGGCTTGCAGATTTCACCTTGGTAAGTGAGCCTTGAAATGTTTTCTCAATCAATAAATTTTTATGTTCTTGTTAAAAACAACATGCAACGTTTTTTGAATTATATATAACATTCAAACTTCGAAACTAAAAAGATACATGCTTTCGATAAGTCTCGGGTGTTTTAGATTGAGTAAAGGTCATACATTGCATCAACCATCTTCGATTCTATTTACATTGTACTTTATAGCATTTAATACATATTGTGCGGTCGAAATGTAGCTTTGGTATCCCGTCGATATCGTATTTAATGTGTCTCAAACTTCAATGGGAGTTTTTGATAATGTTATTGTTTTTCAAGCAAGAATTTAACATTGAAAATCATAACTGCTCAAAAAGTGTATAGATTCAGTTTGATTTTGATATTATTTGTTCGGTATATTGACAATTTTTCGATAATTATCCGATAAAGAAGAAATTTAAAAAAGATATTACTTAATATTTTTCGTCAAAGACAGAATATCCTAAACAGCGCATTTTATTTCAAAATGGCCGCCGAAAAATTGAGTGGAAAAATGAAGTATCGAACGGTCACGTGACCGTTCACGAGAATTTAAACTGGATGATTTTCTTTCGGTAACTTGATTTTATTCATTAAAAATGTCTATTCAACTTTCATCATTTTAATGTATTCGACTGTACTTTTCCAATAATAGTGAATTTTTCTCCGAACCGCTTTTATAACTTGTCTTGCTAAATTTAAACTTAATATATTTTCTTAATTGTTTCAATACACAATTGAAAAGTGGACAAACTTTGTAATGATCCTAAAAACAGTCTGTCAGTAAAGCTTTAATGCTTTAATTTTAAAAAAGTAATATTATTAAAATGGCTAAATAGTATATTTAGTATTACATTCCGTGAACGCGCAATTAAAGAGCAGCATTTGCTTAACACCAAAACTCAAACCTTAATTTAGGGTCATATGGTCTAGGATTATTCATTCATTATTCACACACGCATCATACCCATTTTTCTTAAACGTGATGAGAAACCCAGGCAGAATTGGACGGCTTATGATCAAAATATTTAGAAATCCTATAATTCATGTGTGGAAATGTCGCCATTTTTTATTTCAGCTCTAACTCTTCTGATGTATGCCTTCGGGGCGCCAATATCAGGTATTATCCTATAAATCCTATCCTATTTGTACGTAAATGTTGAGTATAATGTTTAAACTGTATCAAAATTAAACATATTTCGTTCATTGATATATCCAACTCGCAGAATAGTGTTCACAAGAATTTCGAAGACATTATAAACTTGTATAATACTCGGTTTGTTCGAGTTTGCACATAAACCTCGATTGTGTACTTGATTGTGTGGTTCCATTCACGTCACGTCCCTTCCTTTAATAAATTAAGGTGATCCGATCCATTGTCCCTCTGAAGGTTGGCTGACGGAGACACTGCTGAACCTAGACAATATGAATCCTGAAATCATACAGGTAGGGTTGGATTTTTTAAGATAGTACCACTCGAAATACAACTTATCGATAATTTGTACATTTCGAATAATTTAATGTAAACAGCATTTGATCTTTTCATAGTATTAACAGTGAGTAAACGCAACGTCAGCATATCACATATCACTACGTCCTTCCGTATCAAGTCAAGTGCAAGTCAAGTTGGATTTGTCCTTCTTCCAGTGCATCCTTTTTTCTAACTGATTGTATCCATTTTGATTCGAATTCAACTCTCTTAAAATTCGAAACGTTTGAATTACGTAACCTTCTCTGGGAGTAGTATTATGGGTGTCGACTTTTGGCTTGCAACCGAAGATACTTCGAGAAAAGCTGGAGATTTTCTTTGCAAACGAAGTTGGCCGAGGGGATTGTGACGACCATCAAGATTCAGTCTTCATTTTAAACTTTTTCTGGGAGTTGTCATTCACATTTGACTTCACTGGATGGTGTCATTTAATCTTAATTATCTAGTATCTACATCCTCGTAGCATTATGGTCTTTCTATTTTATACGATTTTATTAACGTTTTCACAAGTTTCAAACTCGGAAGTAATACTTTGCCAAAAGGTGACGTCGGCCAATAGGTGGCGGGATTCTGTTTTAGTAATTATCCTCCGCGTAACAACCAATCGGAATTGCCGAATTCCTGGAACTACTTTCTTCACGAAGTTCGTTCGTGATCTGGCTAGGCTCTTCATACTTTCTGAAACCATCGATCGCGTAGTCTAGCTTAATTTTCACTGTCTTTTTCCTCGCGTTTATGTCGGATATCGTAGTTTATTTCACTCACAAACGGGATTAAAACTATTGCAGAATATCAGTGACAATGTTGAGATGTATAAGTCGGTAAGTTGAGCTATATTTCGAGTAGATAACCGAACGTCAGATTCTCATAATCGGGGAAAATATTTCTGCCATTTTGGAACAAAGGACCAGTGAGATATCTCCAACTTTGTCCCAACATTGCAGCTTATGATTTAGCCATCGGCGATTTATTTCTGGTTTATTTTATTTGTTGCAATATTAATTTAATGTGTTCAGAAAGCCGCAAATATTTATCGGATATTTTTCGTGTATTTCGAACCTAAAACTTCGACTAAATTAGGGCATACAATTTGAGCAAATGTTTAACTTGATCTCGGAAAGTTTGGCAAGAATATGCATTCTTTTTCCGTTGATGTAATTGGACATCGGCTATTAGTTTTAAGTTATTTTCGTGAATTACATCTTTGTCAAGGATCTGTCAAAGACCCGCACACTTTTACTGAATATTTTTCGTCTATTTTGTTTGTAAACCTCGAGCTAATTTCGTGATTCACGTGTTCGCCATATTGCTATTATAATCTGAAAGGCTGTGAGCAAAACTTAAACCTTTCAGTCAATCTATCAGCTTTATCTTTAGCCATCCATGATTTCATTTAGGGTTACTGGGACATTATCTCATTAAGTAACTTATTGGGGAACTTTTGAATACTTTGATCACATATATCTGGTGAATATTGAGAAGTAAACTTGTGATCTTTTATGGAATGTTGAATCCACACAACAGGCAATTTCAGCATACTGAATTTTCTGTTGGAATCATTTTCGCATTCCATTATCCAAATACGTTCGCGATATCATACCTTTTATCAAAGCATATATTACATGTGCTGATTATAAACCCAAATTGCTCTTTCAGTTACAGCAGACTGTGACATTGCATATTTCATTCATTTGGGTCTGCACAAAGGCCTACATGTGTGTAATGTGCTGGCTATTTGGGACAACTTATTGTATTGAGAGGCGACATAACTTGAAAAGCTTTTGATTCATGATATCGGACATACATGTACATAGTAGTGGTAGTCATATAGTTGCCCGGGTTAATTAGTGTACATACATTAGTATTTTGTTCTCTAGTATTTTGTGATTTGCCGGAAATTCGCGCATTTGTTTAAAAGCTTTAATCACCAAATCATGGTCTTGTAATTTTGTGATCATTGTATCGATAACATCAGAAATTCTAATATTTTGTCTATTATCAATATGGACAGTCAAAGCATACATTGTTAATATAACGTTCCATCATACAATTAGAACATATAATTAGAAAATACCAACTTTTGTACAAAGGACCAATAAATTAGTTTTGTTTTATTAGTTATAGAAATTAACACGCTTGTTTTATGTTGAGTTATTTGCTGAGGAGAGTTAATTATCCTATTATGTCACCAGAGTGACATATAAGTCAGGTTCTGTTATATTTCCATTTGGGCAGCCTACTGCCAGTATGGAATATCGTTAAGTGCTGCCATCTTTCAATCAATGCAGTCTACTGCTTGATAGTCATTTACTTATTGCCAACAGTGACATAGTGAGGTGCTGCCATCTTTCAATTAAGATAGTTCATACATGGAAACCTGACATGTTATAGTGCTGCCCTCTTTACCAAACTAAGTCCATTCCAAAGGAACCAAAATTAACAGAGTATTAATTGCATAACACAACAATGGTAACTTGAATGTTAGGTTGAACTCTTATATATTTTCAATAGTAATTTCCTGATCTATTCCCGCTCGCCAACTATGATTAAACGGGTCAGGTCATTACAGTACCATGAATGTGAAGAGGACGTCTCTAATTGGTCAAAGAGAGACTCGGCATTTTCCGTCAGATTGAAGCGGCAAAATTTCGTTGTATGGCTTACCTTCAGTTGTATGGCTTACCTTCGGCTGCATGGCCCAACCTCGATTGAATGTTAAATATGCTGTCCGGTAGTTCCCGTAGAATTATGGTTGGAGACTCCAGAAAAGTTTCCCATAGATGGCCATTATAACATTTTAGCCTGTATCTTATTAACGATTAGTATCCAAGCCTAGCGCAACAGTGTTCGGGAGAGAGACTCGCCTAGCCTGCTATAACAAAGTCAATCTTACCGTGGGTTGTCCACCGGATTTTTGAGAGAAATAAACTTGAAGACACTAACCCCCTCTATCGTCAGATTTCTTAGAGAATTCTGGTAAAATCATCAAGGTCAAAATCACTCGGCCGCCAGCTTAAAATGAGATTTCCAACAGAACTTTGACATGTTTTCAGATAAATTAGGACCTACCTTATAAATATTTAGTCCCGATTCACTTCCCAAACGCCAGATGGCGCTCTAATGGAGTAGGGAAGGAGAAAAATGAATTTTTATACAGAAAACCAAATCACCTTACCAAATGTCCTTACACAGGACTATATCCTATAATCCTCTAGGGCTTAATACTTCCCTGTTTAGTATCAATAACGACTTAAGGTCAGACATATCAATTGCCTGGATTTCTACATATGGACAGAGATGTGAATTTTTAAACTTAATGAGCAATATTAGTATTTACCTACATGTTGCAAAGGCCTGTGGCCAAATGCTAAAACTTCGTGAAATTTTTCTATATAAGTGATTTACATGTATTTATAGTGTCCTGTAGGTCGTTATCGGCCTGGGGTGTTTTAATTGTATTTTATATGTTTTATAACTCATGACACTTTAATAAAATAAATAAATAAATCCCCAGTGAGTAAAGGTGTAAAAGGACAATCGGGAAAGGGACTGCAATACCTTGAAGGATGTGTTCACGTGCTCGTATTCAAGTGGTACGTGTGCTTATATTTGAGGCATGCATATATATTACTCGTATTCCTGGCGTACGATTGCTTGTATAGGTTGTTTTTTGCCCCTATTCAAGGTGTTCGTATGCGTGTATTACAGTCGTGCGTCTGCTTCTATAACAGACCTGCATGTGCTCGTATTCCAGGCGTATGCATGCTGATTTTTCAGGCGTATATGTGCTCGTATTCCAGGCGTATGCATGCTGATTTTTCAGGCGTATATGTGCTCGTATTCCAGGCGTATGCATGCTGATTTTTCAGGCGTATATGTGCTCGTATTCCAGGCGTATGCATGCTGATTTTTCAGGCGTATATGTGCTCGTATTCCAGGCGTATATGTGCTCGTGTATCTACATTGATGCACAAACCTATCTATTTCAGAGAGAATTGACACTACTTAGGGATTGTCCTGCTCCAGATGCAATTAAAAAGTGTATCATCGTGGCTTTAAAACAAAGCGAACGAGTAGCGTTGGAAGAAAGAAAAAACATGAAGAAAATCAAAAGCTTTATGAAACCTACTGGAGCCTCGAAACTTTCAAAAGCACTTAAACAACTGATGGGTAAGCTATAATCATATCACATCATTCTTCAGTTATTGACATATTTGTATGTAGCTGTAGCTTACAGGTATGGGCAAAAACGATAATTGATTTTTTTAAATTACATGAATTCTGCTATTCTACCACAAAAAACAATCATACTTTCTACAATTTTAGCCCTATCATCTTGGAATATTGATAATAATGCCAATACAATGTTTATATATTATCCAGACACTCCAGTTTCCCGAATTAATGAAAGAATTCCAAGATATTAATTTTTCTTTGACAATATACGACGGTAAGGAAGTTACGACGTTCACCCATAAGATCGGTCCTTCTCTGCTTTCATAGCAGCTCATGCAATGGAGTACTCTTGGGCCAAGGATGCGTTCATCATGACATTGTTACTTCTCCACAAAGTCAATCGGGTCACCAACCCCCAAAGCCTAACCACGTCGGAAAAGAAAGTATTTTCAGTGAGCATATGCATCAAATACGTCTATTGAGTTGAAGTCGCCACTTTCAGTCTTTCAAAAGACAACCATTTAAGGAAACACGTACTGTAAGACGTAAGTAAGTGAATCCGGGGGTACCATAAACTTCTTAACAAGCATTTGGATTGTTAACATTTATACAAGTCATGTATATTTATACATTTATACATGCCCTACAATGTCAACATATTGTTTCCACGTCCATGCCAACCTAATTAAAAAGTATTTTGGACTGGTAAACATGCCTCTCTTGCCTGATTGACTGATTCAAATAAGTTGTGAAAATCTCTATGAGGATAGAATAAAGCAGCATATTTATACACACATCATTCTATATATACATTCATCTATAAACATTAATTTATGCGACTTTTTTAAAAACAAGCAAATGAAACACTATACCATGGGCTTTCAACTAGAATTCTAATTGAAAGCCCATGACTATACTTACATGTATTTCGTCAAATTTTTGCGGAGGCAAATTTACTTTTTGCGCCAAATTCGCTTAAAAGTTGCTAAATCTGCTTAAATGCTGCTAAATTGTGATATAGGTTTTGAAAATATTATCTAAAGAATATGAAGTAGAATTTCATTTTTTTATTTCATGTGCATGCTCTTGGCAAGACTTTTAACTTTCTAATTACGTTAATAGATTCTCGAGCAGTGCTCGATTTTTTTCTAGGCAATTCCATCCACATAATTGACCAGCTGAAAAATGTTCACATAGACATGGGTGGAATTACCTTGAAAACACTCGTGCTCTGTTTGTGAATCTGTTAACGTAATTAAAAAGTTTCAAGTTTTGCCAAGAGCATGCACATGAAATTAAACATGAAAAACTTCATCATTTTCCCTAAATAAATCATTTAAAACCTACATCACATTTTTTTTGATGCAAACAGTTAAAGTGTACATCCATATATTTTGTCACTGTACGTTGTCGATGGTTAGGCGTGATTGTGAATGATCTTTATACTTTGCTATTTGTTCTAATAATTACAGCATGAAAAAGTAGGAACATTTTTAGTAAGAGTTTTTTCTGGCGTTCAGCATTTTAGTGCATCACGGGCATTGCATCACTAAGCTTTCACCAAAATTCTCTTTGGGGAGAAGTAAAGCCTTACAAATTTATTCCTTTTTCTTTTTGCTCCAAGGGACAATTTTAGCCTCCATGGCCTGGAAACCCTAATACTGACCCAACTAAAAGAAAAGATATTTATATTACCATTATCTCATAAATACGTTTAATGCTAAATCAACGTTAATAGTATAATATACGTGTTAAGTGAGGTAAGATCAAGACAATTTAAAGAAACAATGTCATGGGAAACGTCGTAAACCTCCTTGACGTCGTATATCTTCAAAGAAATCATCACCTACCACCCACAATAGACATCTTTATGACAATCAATCAATTAAAGTAACGACTCTTATTACGAATCTTAAAGAATATCATGATAAAAAAACCGCGATTCCATTAATAACTTTAGTAAAAATGATAAGAATTATTGGAAACTAATAAGGCTGTTTCTTGGTAAAAGTGCTGATTCCCAAATTCCACCACTGTTTAATCAAAATCAACCGCAAATAACAGATAACCTTGAGAAGGCAAATGCCTTCCTAAAGCTGTTTGCATCCAAAAATCATATGGATAATATCAATTTTGACCAATTACCTAATTTTCCTGACAGAACCAACTCTTTCCTCATTTCAGTTGCGACCAATCCAGATGAATTGATGAAATTAATTTTGTCACTTGACACTTCAAAAGCCTGTGGACCTGATATGATCACCAACAAAATGCTTAACCTCACAGCACACACAATATCAAGACCTCTATCTACCCTATTTAACAGACTATGTTCAAGAAATGTCTTTCCAGAACCATGGAAGGTGGGCATAGTTTGTCCAATTTTCAAAAAAGGTGACAAGTCTGACATTAACAATTACCGCCCGATTACCTTATTAAATACTATATCCCAATTGTTTGAAAGGGTAAAAGCTGATCGAATTCGAACGCACTTGACCTCTAATAATTTACTTTATAAACACCAGGCAGGTTTTCTTCCTGGACATAGCACACAAGCCCAACTTTTGACCATAGAACACTTCCTTCAGAAAAATTTTGAAGAAGGAAAGGCATCAAAAGGAATATTTCTTGACACTGCATCAGCATTTGACAAAGTCCCTCATCACTTACTCATATTGAAACTCAAGTCTTATGGTATAAGGGGACAGTTACTAAATGTCATAAAATCCTATCTCTCTGACAGAAAAATGTATGTAAATTTAGCTGGTGCTTCGTCTTCAATGTCGGAGGCCAATTTTATCAATTGCGGTGTTCCACAAGGATCAATTTTGGGACCTCTATTTTTTTATTGTACATAAATGATCTCCCAGATAAAATTGACACAGAGTTCTATATATACGCAGATGATACTTCACTGCAGTTCTCTTTTGACCCCAAAAATCCAAATGATATAGATCAATCTGTTGCAAGTAACCTGGAAGCGATTCAAAATTGGTCCAAATTATGGAAGCTCCAGTTTAAACCTGAGAAGAGCTGCGAAGTTATTTTTCATACTCCAAGAATGCCAATCGAAAACGTGACCACATCATTTCTCAATAACACTGAAATCAAAAGAATTGCAACCCATAAACATCTTGGTTACTGTTTTGATGAATGCCTCTCAAATATATCTCATATTGATGAGATTTGTACAAAGGTAAAAATAATGCTAAATCCTTTAAAAAAACTCCAAGGCAAACTGACAGCCAAACATTTGGAGACAATCTTTACCTCATTTATTCGTCCATATTTTGATTATGGTGTTGTATTATACAACAAATCTTCCAAATATTTACTTGAACGGTTGAATAAGCTCTACTACCAAGCAGCCATCTTGTGTTCAGGCTGTTACCATGGTAGTAATACCACTAAAGTGCTCAATTTATTACAATGGCATACATTAGAGGACAGAAGGAAGATGGAAGTTAATAATTTCATGTACAAGGTTGTCAATGGAACAACTCCTTTATATCTAAATGAGATCTTTGAGAAGTACAAAAATAAAAGCATTAGAACTAATCGCAACAAATTTGACTTTAAGCTACCAATCCGCTGTAGCAACAGATTCTTGGAGTCGGCAGTCCTAGGTGCAATCAGTTCATGGTCAATGCTGCCATCATATATCAGAGAAAAGAAAACACTCCAGACTTTCAAAAAATATCAAAAAACTTATTTTGCTCCCAAAAAACTCACTCTGCCATCTACCTTTCTTAATTTGACAAGAAAACAAGAAATAATCATAAACAGACTTAGAGCTGATTTTCTTTTTAGGGCTCAACTATACGCCCATTACTTTACTTTTATTGATGGCCCAAATTGCTCATGTGGAGCTATCTGTACGCCAAAGCACTTTTTTCTGAAATGTCCAAATAATGAATTAAATTTTCAAACATTAAAAAATGACATTGAACTGATTGCACCAGGAGTCTTAAATAAACATAAAAATCAAGCTGATTTACTTTTTTTATTCTATTATGGAGATCCTGATCTATCTTTAGAAACAAATTCGCAACTTTTGTCCAAAGTGGCTGATTTTATTTCTGCCAATATCTGAATTCCCTCCTCAAGTGAACCTGTTTAGTCTCCCCTCCAAACACCCCCCCCCCCTATCCCCACCCTACAAGTGCATCCCCTTAACTTGTTGTATAGTGTACTATTATGATTTATTATATGTATTAACATATATTGTTTAAATGTCCATTTTTCCTATAATGCCTTCGGGATTGGAATTATGTATTTGCTTATAAGTTTGAATAAATAAATTCTTATATAAAAAAAAATCTTCAAAGAAAAATTAATTTGTCGGAATTCTTTCATTGGTTTAGGAAACTAAAGTGTCTGGATGATGTATAAAAATTGCATTGTTAATCTAATCAATATTTCAAGATGATAGGGTTAGAATTATAGAAACTATGATCATTTTTGTGAAAAAATGATCATTTCTTTCCAAAATTTGTCGTGCTTTCTAGAAGGTTTGAGAAGTTCTAGACCGTGTTCATACGAAATGTTGAGACGCAGTGATACAAGAGGTATATCTGCATGGTATGGTCAATGTTTCTACGAAAGGGAAAGAACCATATTCTGTCAAAACGTCGAAATAAATGAGTACTTACAAATCTCCCGCCGAAAATACTTGTATAACGTCGTAAGCTTCCGGTGTTACAACGTATAAGAGAATGGGGTGTGAATATTGTGTTAGAGTAAATCAATTGGTCCCTACAAGTCAAAATAAGTTCTGGGGGGGTTGTCAATCCTCCTTGAATCTGAAGCTGGAAGTTCAATTTGAAGTTCATTCGCTTTTGCGCATGCTCGAAATAGTACAGCATGAAAGCAGCGAACCAGGCGCATATTGCCCTTGTATCCTTCATAGGAAAATTAAGGAAATACATTCTGTCCTTCCCAAAACTACTCTTTATCACGTTGCTTACATGATTAATCTAATCATTGACGGATTTGAATTGATTTCATATCTTGTAATTGCAGCATAAGATTCGACATTGTTCCAGTGACACTTCCTTTCCATGTACATATAATATCGATTAATGATTTTAGACCTGTGCTCGAATACCAAGGCCATCTCAATGGTAGAACATGGCTTATCGCTGATAATTGATTCTAAAATGAGGCCAGTGCTTGGTGAAAATAAAACAGTTGCAGATGTTCTTAAAATGAAAAAGGAAGCTTACGTAAGTATTATTATCGTATCGTACTAGAGGGAGGGATGGACTCATTGTTAGCCCAACTATTCACATCTGTCAGTGTAGAAAGGATGGTGAATCAACCAATCACGTATTTTTTCACTGTAATCCAAGATCAACATTTTGGACAGAATTTGAAAATGAATTAAAAAATATGAACACAGAATATTCTACTAAATATAGATCACAACGAGATAAACTCTCCCTTACCCTCAATGGTGATAAAAGACTACCAAGAGCTGTAAACTTAAATATCCTCAAATGTAGTGCCATCTTTTTTGAACGATGTAAAAATATCTAGGTCACCCCACCACTTTAACCCTCCACAAATACAACCCCTATTTTAATGTCTGATTAAATACTGTTAATTCATTTTCATCATATAACGTGGCTGATAATGCTGATGCCAATCCACATGTGCACTTGTTAATGTATTCTTTGTATGAATAGATAAATAAATAAAACTAGTTCATTCACCAAGAGGGACACATCTAATTATTTTGTGTAAGTGAAATGTTATACAACTATGCTCGCGAATCGTCTAATTTTGCTATTATTTCGGATTTTAAGAAGAACATTCTAAAAGAAAATGCAAAAACTAACGTACAAGTTCGATTATTTTCCAAATTGAGTTTAAGCAATATGCAGTAGCTTACAAAACTACTCATTAAAAGTGGGGTGATTTTTGTATGTCAATGCTTTTTATTTAAAAGAAGAGGAGACAGTGGTAAAAAAAAGGTTTCAGTTAAACAAACCTCTTATCATAGAAATGTCGAATCAAAACTGTACGAGATCAAGAAGAAATTGGGGAATTCAACTTTGGTTCAGAAATCAAGAAGACAAAACAGCGTATACGTACAGATCAGTATACTATATAAACCGATAATGTTATCAGGGCCGTCAGATGGGGGGGTGCGATGGGTGCGACCGCACCCCCCTTTGTCACCCCCCAAAATAAATTTGAAAAAATTCAAAAAATTTTTTTTTGAAAAATATTTTTTTTGTTGTTTTTTTTCATTGACTCATACACTTTGAAAGTACCCAGAAAGCACCAAATAGCATCTTAAAATTGTAAAATTTTCTAGGGGTATTGGCCACCCCTTACACCCCCCACAAAACAATGGAAAAGTTCTAAATTTATTTTAGTGTTTTGTCTCAGGGCTCTCAGACACTTTTAAAGTGCCCAGACATCATCAAATAGCTCCTTGATATTGTTAGTGTTTTTGGGGGACTTGCTCCCCCTCTTGCATCTTGCACTTGCATCCCCCCCTCTGGCGCCCCCCCTTGACCCCCCCAAAAAAAATTATCAAATTATTTAATTGACTCATACACTTTGAAAGTGCCCAGAAAGCACCAAATAGCGTCGTAAAATTGTAAAATTTTCTAGGGGGAGTGGGCCACTCCTCACACCCCAAACAAAACAATGGAAAAGTTCTGAATTTGTTTTATGTATTGTCTCAGACACTTTTAAATTGCCCAGACATCATCAAATAGCTCCTTGATAAAGTTAATGATTCTGGAAGGCTAACACTTACTCGCCCTCTGGCATCCCCACTCCACCTCCCCCTCTGGTAGCACCCCCCCCCCCTTAACACCCCCCCCCAAAAAAAAAAATGGGGGACAAACACTTGCTCCCCCTCTGGCACCCCAGCCCCACCTCCCCCTCTGGCACCCCTCCCCCCCCCCTTTGACACCCCCAAAATTTGATGTTTTTATTGACTAATACACTTTAAAAGTACCCAGACGCACCAAATATCATCTTTAAATTGTAAAATTTTCTAGGAGAGTTAGCCACCCCTCACATCCCCCACAAACAAAAGAAAATATTCTGAATTTCATGTATTGTCTCAGACATTTTTTAAGTGCCTAGACATCATCAAATACAAATAGCACCTTGATATGGTCAATGTTTCTTGGGGACAACCCCTTGTTCCCCTACTGGCACCCCACCCCACTTCACCCTCTCATCCTCTTTGACACCCCAAAACAATTGGAAAAAATCCACATTTTTCTTATTGACTCATAACGCACCAGATGGTTGCAAATTCGCTCAAAATACAACAAAATTTCAAATTTTTCCTAGGGGAGAACCCCCAGACCACCCTGAATGCTCGGTTTTTTATTCACTCAACTCTTATTCCCGTGGTGGTGGCGTACTACTTAGAAACTTACACTTTGAAAGTACCCAGAAAGCACCAAATATCAAAACTGTAAAATTTTCTAGGGGGAGTGGACCACTCCTCACACCCCCACAAAACAATTAGAACGTTTGAAAGTTGCATTTGTTAATTCCAAACCAATATAGGGAGTAACTGACCCCCCCCCCCCTTCTGTCTTACGCAATTTGATTTACGCGGCAAAAAAATTGACAATTTTATATTCTCTTTAGTAAGCTAAAAACCGCACCCCCCTTGGAGAAAAGTGTCTTACGGGCCTGGTTATTAAGTGGTTATTAATCATTTTGCTAAATGTCTAATTTATTGAATATGTCTATTTTGTAGGTTGAGCTTAAACCTATTCTCAAGTCAAAAGATAAACAATGCAGAAAAGCAGCTAATACCGTGAAGAAAATATTGAAAAAATGTATCAAAACACTTGAAAAACTTGTGAAGGTATATGACAAAGTTCCAAATATCCTAGATCCGTTGAAGAAATGTCTGAACAAAATTGTTGAAGAATTACAGGGCACGACAACCACAACTGAAACAATGATGATTAATGGCCGTACGTATCACCTCTGACATATACTACTTGGTTTTATTGTTTTAATTGAAAACATGTTCACGACTTCACGATGAAATGAAAATGACTGACCGGGTAGATATGATGACACCTTGTTTTTAAAATGTTTACAGAAGCACAGATGCTTTTATTCATGGTGTTAGAGATTTGTCCTGGTGACAGCAACCACTGTAAAAACAAATAAGATCTTTTTGAAAATTTTGATTAGCTCTGTTTGCTATAATACACTCTGAATTTGACTATTCTAGCATGTGATAATCTTGAAGCAGAAGGAGGAAACGTTACAATAGACTGGGCGTACCGGATGTACGAGCCTAAATGTGTATGCAATGGTATGGGACTTCTTTTCAGTATAACATAGTGTATGTTTAGAATCAAGTTGTTTACGGTAGATATACTAATGTGTATCTAATGTTTTAAGAAAGTTGTTTTAACTATCATTCGAAGAGAAATACACTCCCCTCTATAAGTTTGGCAACCTTAGCTCCCCCATTGAACTACGTGTTAAAGCCTCTTTACCTTTGAATTTTTATTTACTTAACCCGCGATGAAAATACTTATGCTGTTAATGGAAACGTAATTTGACTTTCTTTCCAAAACCTCCAAATTTTCTTAATTTTTTTTCCTCAATTGCAATAGGTCGAAAATTGATGATAAATTTGATGCATTTTTTAAAATCAACATTCCCATGTTAACCAATGGGAAATGGTAGGTTTGCCAAGTCATATGACAGAATATCCACCCATCAGTCATTGCAAAAAATACGAGTTAGGTAGGCAATTGAATTTGCTAACTTTATTTAACAAAAATCGATACGTTTCTTCAGGATTTACAAAGTTATAGGGCATTGTTTTTCAATAAACCTCTCCCATTGAAATAATACAGGAGGCGAAAAATGATTTTCAAAAATGACTTTGAAGCTTTCTGTAACTTTGGTATTCATCAACTAAACAAAATACTTCGTGTACAAAAAAAGTTAGACAATTCAATTTTCTTTATAAAAATATTTTTGCTGAGTCTTTTACTGAATAGATATCCTGATTTCTGATTTGCCCCGAACCCACTATTTCCCATTGGTTTACATGGGAATGACGATTTTCAAAAATTCATCAAAGGACCTTATACACCCTCCATTGGGATCTCCCCATGGGAAAAAAATAATTCATCTGATTTTTCAAAATGAGTATTCTGCTTCAATTATTACATTTATATGCACACTAGTATCTTGTTGACCTATTCAGCACTGTATTGATGTATGGGCCACTTATTAGGGTCATAATTCAATCATGAAGTGTAGAGGCATAGATTCCAAACCAGGAAGTATTTTTGTGTCTGTCAAAATCCATTTACATCCTATGCATCCCTGCATCTTATCCAAATATGTTACTACATAATGAAATATAATAGTATAATCTTTGGTTTTACAAACTTGTATGATATTTGATAAGTGTAAAAGTTGTTTTTGGAGCATTTTTCTATAGCCATTTTGTAGGGAAAAAAATGATGAAAAAATGTACAATCTTTTAATTTTGAGTATGACCTGAATCGATTGCAAACTTCATATTTGCACATTTGATGAGATAAACCATTTGTGTCGTATTGTGAAATTATTAAGTTTGCAATCGATTCAGGTCATAGTGTATTTTTGGTATTTCTGTGATAATCAATGGAAACCAATGGCCTCTATTAGGATCTGCTGATATCCTCATGTTAAGTCAATGGTGCACAGCCCCATGTAAGTCAATACAACCTTACTGATCGAAATGATCCCTATCTCAGCTTATGTGTGTCCGAGCACTTTAATATTTTCGGAAGTGTTATATGACATTTTATTCTTCATGTTACACCTACGAATGATTCATTTTGACCATAGGGATGTTTGCCAATAATTGCACCTTGTCCTTTATCATCAATTTTCCACCTTTTGTAATTGAAGAAAAAATGGAAAAATTTGGAGGTATTGGAAATAAGGTCAAGTTACGTTTGCATTAATATTAAAAGTCTTTTCATCGCATGTTAAGTAAATAAAAAGTCAAATGTAAAGAGGCTTTAACACGTAGTTCAATGGGGGAGCTAAGGTGGCCAAACTTTGGAGGGAAGTGTATGACTGTGTCATAATTCGCATAATAGGCAATACCATAACAAGCATACCCGTACCCTCATTTTAGGTAAGCCGTAGACAATGAATTTTGACTTAATTATTGGGTCAGTATGCCTTGTTACAAATATTTAGTTCTAGTGAGGGAATGCCTTACCATGGTTCACGAGATTTTCCCCGATGCCAAGAGGTCGTTATTCATTTCTAGGTTTCTCATTGCATTGTGTACCAAGGGGAAAGGAAATGTGAAGGAAATATTCGCTCTACAAATGTAATTAAGCATATAATTGAAAAAAAATATCACAGGATAGTTGATGTCATTTGCAATTGATGAGTGTTCAATCAATCAAAGAATCAAAAGACGACAGTGATAAAATAATGGTAATTCGAATTAAAGGTACAGTCATACTATTGACGACAGTGATAAAATAATGGTAATTCGAATTAAAGGTACAGTCATAGGATTGACGACAGTGATAAAATAATATGGTAATTCGTATTAAAGGTACCGTCATACGATTCGAATGGGGAGGTCACCACAATGTGGTTGTATTGAAGAATAGAACAGAGTTCGACGATTGTGATATCGGGGATGATGTCGCACCAAACTACACATATGTGGCAGAATACACGCTTGACCAGGTCAAACAAAATTAATTAATCTTTAAAGCGTATCGTTTGACTCTTCTTATTGACAACCCAAGCTTTGCTTTAGATGCATTTATTTACATTGCGATTGATCCGGTAAATGTCATATTCTAAAGAGGAAGTGGTCCAAATAACTGGTGCCTAACCACTTTAAACTATCGTTCTAGGTGAAAACATATTACGTTGCGTGTGGTGTGAGCATACATTGTTGTCTAACCACTTTAGATTATTGTTCTAGGTGAAAACATATTACTTTGCGTGTGGTGTGAGCATACATTGTTGTCAATAAAACCTAAAAATAAGCACTATTAGTAAATTGCAAATTATGACAAGAGATAAAATATTCATACGAATATAACATTTGTTTATTCTAAATCATTTCATTAGACATGGATATATCAGCCTCAAAAGTATACGCTTAAATTGGTCTTTTTTAATTTTGAGTATTTAAATTTAACACCAGATACTAGTAGTAGCGAGGAAGATGATGAAGAATACCACTGTATGCCAGCGCCTAAGTGTTTTAATAATGGGACATGTACGTCATGTCACGAGGGAGATCCTGGTTGTCTCAAAGAAGAGTTCATGTGTAACTGTACGGAACATTATACTGGAACTAAATGTGAATCTAAAATAGGTAACTTTATATACATTATATTCATCCTGTTTAACCCAGATGGTGTTGAAAACGATATTAGGGTATCATGCAATATATCTTAGGTCAAGGTTATAAATTCATTTGTATTACAGCCGTACGTCTGCTTCTTTAACATGCCGACGTGTGCTCGTATTCAAGGTGTATGCGTGCTCGTATTCCAGGTGTATACGTGCTGGTATTATATGTGCTGGTTTCCAGGCGTATATGTGCTCTTGAATTGTAGGATATAATGGATTAATGGATTTATAAATTGAATATTACAAGAGATTAAAATCAAATGACAAAGTTATTTCACAAGACATGATTATCTAAGCTTCGAAGGGTTAGAGTTGTCGTTTTAAACCTTGATTGTCTTATTTAACATGTACAGAAGAAGAAGAATACCACTGTATGCCAGCGCCTAAGTGTCTTAACAATGGGACATGTTCGCCATGTCACGAGGGAAATCCTGGTTGTTCCGACGAAGAGTTTATGTGTAACTGTACTGAGCACTATACTGGACGTATTTGTGAAACTAAAATAGGTACTTTTTTCTTTTAACCCATCATTTAAACAGTTGATCGTTTGAAACTGCGGCAAGGAGACCTCTATCAAATGACTCGATTGAGCGTTTAAATATCTTATTATTAGATACGTCACTGAATTACGAAATGCATAGTAATTGTAATTTCGATGAAATTTCTTTATTCCTTGATATCAAATGGCAACATGAATAATGCAATAGTAAAGAAATTAATCAATATTTTACATTTTATATTTGTTTAAGAATACAATAAATTTGATGTTGTTTCCCCTATATTTGAAACCTCAGAAACCACTGTGGTACCAGATAAGATGTATGTTTAGTTGAAGGAATCTGGAGACATATTGCGACTTTTGTTGAAGCTTATGCACTGACGTTAAAAATTGTGTATCATCAGATATTTGTTGACACCTTCCTGTTTGGGTATTATATCTTGTGACACGAGTTGTACAAGTCACGAAGATTTTATTTCAGTTTTTTGTTATTTTGACGTCATACAGTATCTCATCCGGGTGATCTTCATACACTTGGTGTTCAATTTGCAAACATATTGGTCTTTAACATCGCATAACACTATAACTACGAATTCGAATGTTTTTTTTTTGTAGTATGTGATAATATTGAACCAGAAGGAGATGTTACAATAGACTGGGCTTACCGGATGTACGAACCTAAATGTGTCTATAAGGGTATGGCAATTCTCTTCAGTATAACATTTAGAAACATATGTTGTTAACGGTTGAGATCTTTATTTCTTATGCATGTGATGTCTGTTAAAACCATAATTCGAATGGACATATGAGTCTATATTAAAATTCGCTTGCCAAGCTATACTTCAAAAATATACCATATCCTTCCTTTAAGGTAAAGTAGAAAATATGCGAGAATACAATACGGTGAGATAATAATGGTAATTCGAATTAAAGGTACAGTCATAGGATTGACGACAGTGATAAAATAATGGTAATTCGTATTAAAGGTACAGTCATACGATTGACGACAGTGAGAAAATAATGGTAATTCGAATTAAAGGTACAGTCATACGATTGACGACAGTGATAAAATAATCATTAAAGGTACAGTCATACGATTGACGACAGTGATAAAATAATGGTAATTCCTATTAAAGGTACAGTCATACGATTGACGACAGTGATAAAATAATCATTAAAGGTACAGTCATACGATTGACGACAGTGATAAGATAATGGTAATTCGAATTAAAGGTACAGTCATACGATTGACGACAGTGATAAAATAATGGTAATTCGAATTAAAGGTACAGTCATAGGATTGACGACAGTGATAAGATAATGGTAATTCGTATTAAAGGTACAGTCATACGATTGACGACAGTGATAAAATAATCATTAAAGGTACAGTCATGCTATTGACGACAGTGATAAAATAATGGTAATTCGTATTAAAGGTACAGTCATACGATTGACGACAGTGATAAAATAATGGTAATTCGAATTAAAGGTACAGTCATACGATTGACGACAGTGATAAAATAATCATTAAAGGTACAGTCATACGATTGACGACAGTGATAAGATAATGGTAATTCGTATTAAAGGTACAGTCATACGATTGACGACAGTGATAAAATAATGGTAATTCGAATTAAAGGTACAGTCATAGGATTGACGACAGTGATAAAATAATGGTAATTCGTATTAAAGGTACAGTCATACGATTCGAATGGGGAGGTAACCACAATGTGGTTGTATTGAAGAATAGAAAAGAGTTTGACGATTGTGATGTTGGGGATGATGTCGATCCAGACTACACATTTGTAGCAGAATACACGCTAGACAAGGTCAAACAAAATTAATAAATTTTCAAAGTGTATTTTCCTTATTTATTCATCACGTGTTTCTTTTTAGTAAAATATCAATCCAACTCTCTGAAAATTATGGATTAGGGCCCCACCCTGGCACTTTAAAAAAATGTTAGGCTTATTTTATAAAGAGGATCTTGCTTTTCTCAATTTAAACATATCAAAAGTTTCTTCTACACTATATGAACAATTTCTGAAAAGGGGATGCGTATTGAAATGCGTTAAAGTCAAAAACCACATATCCCATGTTATTTTCCCATAGGGAAAACTCGTGCTATCCATTGTTTTCAGCATCATTTTGGTCATTTAAAATTGATATTTTCAAAACTAGACTTTCAATACAATTATATTTTTGAAGATATTTTAGACCCCTTGTTGAATAATCTTTTCATGCAATAAAAATCATAAAAGGGAGATCCTCTTTTGAGTGAATAGGTTCAATATTTTGAAAAAAATGTTGATATATGGTGCCGATTCATAATTTAAAAACCACTGTATATATGCCCAGAAAGTACTCATGGTGAAAGATATGACCGTCTAAAATCACTTGCCATATTGCACGTGGTCTTTCTCCGATGGTTTTGTGTTCTGACCTATACTAATTTCAATGCTGTCACGTCAAAAGTGAGATTTCCCCTTGCTAAAAACAAAATCTTTTTTTTAGTTGAAAATCTACAAACTATTATTCGTGTGACGGATTCACCATATATCACACAAAACAAGGACAAAACATTTTATCTAGTGACTCTTATTGGCATAACATAAACCAAAGATTTTCTGTTGATGCTTTTATTTACACTGTGGTTGATCCATTAAATGTCAGATTCAAAAGAGGAATGGGTCCAAATAACTGGGGCCTAACCACTTTAAATTATTGTTCTAGGTGAAAACATATTACTTTGCGTGTGGTGTGAGCATGCATTGTCAAATAGGAGGACAGAAGATAGAAATTCAAGTAATCGAACGGCCAGATGGAAAATGCCAATGTAGCGAACGACTATACCAGCCATAACAACTAATTATATAGAGACTTTGTAGTGTTATAGAATGTGCCCAAATTCTCCACGTTAAAATAAAAGAAGATGCTTTCAATTTTAATTACAATCCATTTTGATTTGGTTGTGTATTACAAGTAATAAGACCTAAAGAATAAGCAATCAAAAGACTTTCTAAAAAATATTTGATTTTGCAAATTAATTAATTAGCGCAAATACTGCAACATATTGGTATGACCAAGCCGGTGACTACATGTATGACAGTAGAGACAAAGTAAATACTGACAACGCTAACAGGCATGAATTTGAAAGCAACATCGTTGTCAGTATATTTAGCATATAACTACTTTTTCAATGTGCACGAATGTGAAAACAAATTGAAGGCTTTGTATTTTGTAATTTGACATACTTTGTATACCCTGCCATGTAACTGCTTGTACATATTTTCAGTGAAAAATAAAAAATATATCAAAAACATTCCTGTCATACGTACATCGTCAATTCATATTTAATGGATGCAAAATAACTGTCGACATATCAATAGCGCGTTTAGAGATTTCAATAATTAGTCTCAAGGCGTGCCAATACTTTTTGTAACACTCTTAACACGTCTTTGCACTGTGTTTGCTTATACGTGCTTAGAGATGTCAAGAGTTGGATACATCGCGTGCCGTGAGGTGTCAAAAAGTGGCCCGCTTAAGAACCCGGCGTGCTTAGACTTAGTTTCTTGACGTGCCTTGAGTTGGAATTCCATATTTCACGCAGTGACTTATTTAAGTTAATGACAGGATCATAACAGTCATTACATTGAATGGAAAACAGCAAGTGGTATGAAATACTGTAATTGGCACAATCAACATTCATTGGTTTGATGTTTCACAACTTGGCATAAAACAAGATCATTTTGGCTTTCACCTACTTTGGCAATTAACGTAAATAAGTTTTCAATTGTTATGACCAATTTGGTTTTGTAACATCCGGTCGCTTATATTAAAATATTTTGGCTCACTTCTTAAGGTTAGACTAATGCCTGGGTCACATAGCCGCCGGGCGCCGGCCGATGAGTAGTCATCGGCCGATTTCTAAATCGACCGGGCGCCGGTGACTTTTCACCGATGTCTTGATCTAATCGTGAGTATGGTCACATTAGTACAGGCATCGTACAGCGCCCGCAATCAATTGAATCTGAAAGACATCGCACGGGTATCGCAAGGCTATCTGCCGATGGACGTACGGCACCCGCCAGGACATCGGTCGATCTACAGGCCTCTAGATTTATTCAAAATTCTTGTATGCTTGTTCCACATGGCGTGAATGCAAGATTTGAAAACGAAATACTTCGATAGACTTCCAGGATAATAATGTTTCCATGTAATAAAAATCAGAAAGATCCTCTTTTGAGTAAATAGGTTCAATATTTAGAAGAAAATGCTGACATGGGGTCCCTATTCATAATTTTTCAAATTGTTTGATTGATATTTTTACTATATCATGGGTACTTCAATTGAAAGAAAACATATTGTTTTAATAAAAACACTGTATTTATGCCCAGAAAGTACTCATGGTGAAAGATATGACCGTCTAAAATCACTTGCCATACTGCACGTGGTCTTTTCATAAAAGTGAACCCTGACCTTAATTCATTTTTAGATCTTTCATATAAACAAATACTATGTCTACCTGTCCATCCGATGCTATTAGCAAAATTCCATATTTCTGCATCTTTCTTTTGACTGTTCTCGTAAAGAGAATTTGTTTGGTCATAAAAATATGGCCTATCTTCAATGAAATTGGCGATTTTTTCTTCTATTTCAAGTGGAGTACCCTCTTCCCTAGACACATCTAAATCTTCATCATCCACCAGCTCACTAGCATTGTTATTGTCTCTTTCCACCTGTCTTCCCAAGGCCTTCCTGATATATGGCCCATTGGCCTTATCCCCTCTATCCTTATTTTGGCATATTAACTGTAATTGAGACAGTGAACTTTCGTATTAAAATTGTGACCCTTGAAAATACTGTACTCACAAAAACATTCAGAAGATTTTTAGTGAATTTTGAGTGAATATACGCATAGAAATGTATCACTCTATTCATTGTGTATGACAGACATACACGATTAATGTCAATATAAGAACGCCTAGATCAACCCTCCCACCCAGCCATTCAAATGTGTGTCATTGTTTTACAGTTAGCCTAATCGTTCCATTTATGTTTTATAGAAAATCTCTGACAGTGTGTAGTAATTATAATTCCTTACCTCATTATTTTTAAAACCTTTATATCACTTTATAAGTAATCATTATTAAGATTTATCAAACAAATCAGCACGCAAAATCCCAAGATGACCGTGCGATGCCACCGGGCGCCGTAAGATAATCGTACGATGATCGGACGGGACATGGCCGGGTAGGTACCGATGAGTTTGGTTGAGAAAAAATCGCCAAGACATCGGCGACTTTTATCTCCGCGATAAAACTCTGCCGGCGCCCGTACGATGTCTAAAAATCGGCCGATGAGTGGCGATCATCGCCCGGCGCCCGTACGATGCCCGGGCTCGCCGGCCGATTTTGAACAAAATATTCATCGGCCGGGCGCCGTAGTGAAAATCGGAGCCTATGTGACCAAGGAAATAAAGGATATGTATCGATATGGTGAACTGAAATCAACAATGTTTTTCTCTTAAACCAATTTTTGAAAACATTCTGTAAAAAACACAGTCCTTTATGTAATGTTGACTGATTGACAACAATTTAATGCCAAAATAATCTATATATAATTATTTTTGTTTACATTTTAACCAAAATAATTTATATATATATTATATAATTATTTTTGTTAACATTTTTTTGTTTTTTAGTGCAATTGTTTTTTGTTCCTTTTTACCAATTCTTGAGAATGAAATAAAATATCTTTCCGAAGCTTATTGGAACAAATATCATATACAACATTTTTAGACCTCTCAATATTATAGTTATCGTAGGAAATTTTGGTTGATTTAACAAAAAGTATTCAAAAAATTAAAACAAGAAAACAAAAATAGATAAAAATTAAGATAAACCTTTTATTTCAATAACAAGAGACTTTTTTTAAATCAAACAAACTTTCATTTGTACAATTACAATATTGAGCGACTTAAACCTGTTGGGTTTATATCATTTTGTTCCAATTAGGTTCGTATAGATGTTTCATTTCATTCCGAACATACGATACCAAGAACAAAAGAAGTGTCTGATGTGTAAAAAATATAGAGAAAGATATATTTATTTATCCCATACTTGGACGTGTTACAGGTACATAAAGCCGGTTTGTAAAAACTTATATTTTCACCAGCGGGCAGATATAGCCTTACGTCCCGCTCCGAGCGGGCAGATATAGTATATCTGCCCGCTCGCCGTTCGCATATTGGTTCATTTTTGTAACTTTTGCAGACAATCGCGATCTTTTTGATGGTTTGAGGAAGGGAATGAGCAAAATGCCCTGTTAATAATCAAAAATCTAAAGAACTGGAAAATCAGGCCACGCCCAAGAAAACAAAACAAGACATGAATATTCTAAAATAATACCACGAAGTTGCAAAGTTTCTAAACTGTGGCCAATTGAACAATGTGAACTAAATGACCAAGATTGGTATGGGAAACAGATCATCCTATAGTCGGCCCTCGGGCAGATATTTTATATTGGCCTCGGGATAATCCCAATATCCTGAACCTCATATAGGATAATCTCTATTTATTTCAATTTATATCGAATGTTTTCAATAATTGTTGAATTCAGTTCACCATATCGACACATATCCTTTACTCATAAGACAATCCTGTCTATAAAAACAACATTTTGCTTCAATGAATTCTTGACGAAATTCTATTACAATGTAAAATTTGGGGGAACTTTAACAGGGGTTTCGCACGAACCCCTCGAACCCTTGGTCGCTACGAGAATGAATGGGCAAATATACGAGTTAAACTGGTTATGTAAATCACAAACACGATATGTAGTGGGGAGTCTATTTGTAAATCAACAAAATAAAGAGAGCATGTCTTATATAATGGTATAATATATTTAGTAAAATACTTGTTTTATAAAATAATCATATAATAATCTATTTTGTTCTAAATCCTTAAAAAATGTCAGCTAGTCAGCAGAAAATGTCTGTAAAAATAACACTTTCAGCGTTCAGTAATCCATTATTTGGATAGTTGTAACTTGTTTTAGTCCGTTTCCACCAAATGGATAATTTATGTTCAAATGATTCCTCCCTTATTGTAAAGGAATCACAGCACTTGTTTTGTACTTGAATATGCTTTGAACGTGAAGATATACAAATAATTCATGAATATTCCACTACCTTAAATTCAAAAAATATATTGCAACATACATATACTGATAATAATATCGTTATAAAGTGAGTCTATATCAATGCTCTATGTAGTCTTATTACTCGTCCTTATCCTTTTCACGTCACTTGTTGCCAAGCTAAGCGTATATGTGTAACATCACCGATTAAGCATACATGGTCATTTGCATGAACTGAAAAAAAGAATTTAGCACATGATAGATTTACCTTATGTAGCACCGACCAAATTAATCGAAAAATAACGACAACTTTAAATAATTTTAACTTTAGTACTTTCTGATTTTGTTAATCATATATACATATACAATACAATTTAACACGAATGCAATTAATTTAATTAGAAATACAATAAGAAGGCGTTTAATTAAGAGTAAACTACATGTTAATTGTTTTGAAATCAAAGGAAGATCTTCAGTAGCATGCTATAAGCGGCACCTAGGTTCCTATTTACAGTATGGCAATGTAATGAAGGCGTGAGGACGATGCTATACATGCTTTTTTAATATAATAAATGAAACATATTTACAGTGTATGGTGCCTATGACAACCATGACTATAGGTTAATAATAATGATGTAACATAAGCCAAAAGAATATTGCAATGTAGTTGCTTAGCTGCAATTAAGCCTTTCGCGATCGTGGTTCGCTCTTTAATCGAGAAGGTACGGAAATATGTACTATATCTAGCTAGTACTTATAAAACCCTCAAAAAGGACAAAATTGGATTGGTCAATATTTTCCAACGATGCATTTCGCGTAGGTATTTGGGTGACACGAAAGTTCTAAATCAATCTAATTACGCAATTTTGTTTTTACACTCGCACGCTAAATAATACAATGGCACCGTCAGAAGTATTGTTCTTTGTCATCGCTTTAATGGCCAGTATACCGAGTATAACCAAGAAAACCTTGTACAAAGACCAATAAAATTCTGAAACGAGTACTAAAGATTTGCTTTCGGACTCTGAACCGGTTGACCTAGATAACAGCGACGCGTCTTCTTTGGTCAACTGCTCAGTTGTTTGTGGGTTTCCAACGTAACTCTATAATGCAAATTGAAGATTAGTACTTTTATTCTGTTGTTGCATCGAAGTTGCAGTTTGTGGTGCGGTAAGATTGGAATGAAAGTGTTGAAAGTCGAATGAAATTATTTTTTTCCAATATGGCGACTAGTCAACTGATCACGTGACCCTTTCTTCCGGAATATTTTCTTACTTTTCAATCATCGTTTTCACCACGCTATAAATAAAAACAATAGAATATCTGATATATAAAGATTACTATGAGATCAATTGTTTCTGATAATGTTTTTGTACTCAGGTGCGGGAATATGAACGAATATATAGATTGAAAAATAGGTGTGAAAATCCCCATGTTCAACCTCTGGGGGAAAACAAGGAAGTATGAATTTGTTCCTCTGCGAACTACATCATGGGAAATATTTTGATCTTATGAGGAAATATTTTTTCTATAGCTGTATAAATAGATGTCACCACTTGTTATTATTTGTTTTGATTGGGTCAGACTTCAATAGGCTTCAATGTTAAAAACTTGCAATGCAATAGTCACTCGATCGAATCTGTCTAAACTCAAATCTCACACTAAGGGATAATCCGCGGTAATCTACATATTTTGATTAATCATGAAAATGTTATTTGTCGAACGAACACTCCGAGATTTTAAAGAATTTAAACATTACATCAATAGAGATTTATAAGATTATAAATCAAAGATACAAGGTGGCCTAAAACTAAATTCACTTTCTCTTATTTATGATATCCAAAAATCATTTTGCGTAGTCCTACATGTGAAAATATTAATATATATGCCATGGATAATATAGAGAATTTGAAAAATAACGTGCAAATGTTTTCTTTAAGTAGAGTGAATGTAAAAATATGTTGATTGACAAACATACACTATTCAAGCGTGCAAGTTCAAAACGCAATGTTATAATCTAAAATGCACAATGATATGAAAATAATAAAACAATAAGTCGGAGAAATGCCACAACACTGTTTTCACAAAATTGATGATTTATTATAATTCGAAAAGCTCAGATTTGTGTTGCAAACTGAAATGGCGTCCACAGGGCTGCATATGGTGCCACCGCCCTTTTTGAGTCAATCCCTGGGGATTTTGTTCATGGTGCTGAGGAAGAGATTCGGAGGAAATACCTGTAAGAACTATAACGTGCTCTGGTGAAAGAGGTGGAGCTAGACTCCAAGTGCAAGCTATGGCGATGCAGACTGTTTTTGTTCTATTATGTTATGTAGACGCACACCCCTTGAAAAGAATCCTGTTGGCGCACCTGTATGATTACCTTTTTGTCATTAATCAAAGGATAGTTTGACATAATCAGTTCATTGTAATTTTGCAAAAACAGTGTGATACAAATCTACTCATAGTTTAAGTCTTAACCTTTCTGTTTGAGATTCTTGTTCAACTATCTACGAATACATGGTCGTCTGCATGAACTACAAATAAAATTAAACTTGTTGCATTTATAATACAGGTTGTTCAGTAAGTAAAGCTAATTTTATTTATTCATCATCAATCATTTCAAGAGGAACAACATTTGAAATGTGAATATAAATTCCAAAATATGGTTAATGGCATAGGAAGAGGAATAGTGACAGCTTCCATAGCAACTTGGAAAAGGGAAAGGGGTCAAAATTCGCTTTACTTCACGTATCATTATTATGAAATAAAAATATGAAAAAAGTTTTAAGGAGGCAACAAAAAGTTGAATTCAATACTTCTTCAGTATAATCGTGTTATATGTACATGTACATTTATCATTACAATCGTAATTGTGACAGTAGAGGTTAGGGTGATGCCATGCAGTTAGTGGAACACTGAAGATGTTTAAAGATGTTGCAGACGTTGAAATTCCACATCTTCTTGAAAAGTAACGTGATCACCAAGTCAAACCCGTATATAATGAAAATATAATTGATGAAGTTGAATAATGTGAATAACTGGGATATGAAGATACCAAGATCAAGATACCAAGATACCAAGAAGATATCAATGAAATGAAAGTATACCATAAATAGAAGAAGTAACTGTTAATGTCTTGGTCACAATTGCTCCGATTTTCACTACGGCGCCCGGCCGATTGAGTATTTTGATCAAAATTGAATACAATATTGAACAAAACACGCAATCGGCCGGGCGCCGGAAGATGGATCGGAGCAAATGTGACCCAGGCATAACCGAATGATTGTTAGCCCATAAACCCTCATCTTCGACTGAAGTTGAAGAAACTGAAACCTTGTGAATCAACATGATAAACCTCATATTGTTAGAATGATAATGGTGATAATGCTATCCAAACTAAGGTGAATTATATATTTAATCATCTTCGGTGTGTAAGCAGGTGAAGATTACTAGCAAGTTGATATACAATATCAAAATTGAGTCATGAAAACACTGTTGCTCACCTCGTCCATTTGGAATGTTGACGTTCCATCATCAGTCTCATTGCTCATGTAGGTGGCTGAAATCCAAATGTACATTTGTGTGTATATCGCAGTATAGTATATGGCGGTTCCTTCAATAACCTCAGTAACTGTACTTTCATCTATAGTATTTCAGTTGTTAAATTAAGGTTCAGTACTTTTTGACAAAAATGGGGGACATGTTCATGTCTGTGTCCGTGTCTGTGAATGCAATGTTCACGTGTCTGTTGATTATTGATTAGGGCATTTGGGCTGTTTTCTACATGCATTTTCCTTTCACAGTTTCTAACCAACATGTATTGCAACGGGACGTTTATTCATAACTAAAACAGTTTCTTTCAATAGACCTTTCCAATAAATTCTACCACCTTTTTGTAGATGAAAGAAGTTAGGATATATTGGCTTGATTAATGATGTCACTGGTTGTTGGTATCAATTTGCCCAAGTAAAAACAGGATTTACTTATTGCTAATTTTGAAAAAGAACAACCTATGACATCATCAATGTAGCCAATATATCATAGATTCTTTGATGTATCAAAGGATGGCAGGATTTACTGGAAATGTCTATTGTTCTTCGATTTCAAGTGTTAATTGATATCTTATATTATTGCCTGACCTGTCATTGTCTTCAGCTTAACCATACAACTGATGAAATCATCGAACTCAACCAGTCCTTCATTGTTGCTGTATCTCATCGCCACAGCACTAAACGTTGAGTTACTCAGCTGATATTCTGTTCACATAGAAAATGTATATTGATTTTATGTCAGTTAATGTTCTTTATATGCTTTACAAATATTTCAATATTAGTTAAATTCTATATATAAAAACGATAGCGGTTTTAACACTTCAATTTTTTGTTCTTTGTTAATACTTCTGCATGTTGACATTAGAGTAAGTAAAATGTATGGACGAGTTAAGGTCAATTACTAAATTCAATTTTACAATATATTTCCACATCATCTCTATTTCATCTTTCCATATCATTTACACTAACAAATATGGGTTCCTTCACCCTCAATGTATTTTGCTTAATGTTGCATCATACTCAGTCTTTTGAGGGCTGATCGAAGTTCATAACTGCTGAAGTGTCCACTGCCGTCAATATCTACCTCGTTAAAAACTTGCTGAAACACAAAACCAACACTTAATATCATTATGATTGTGATTTTCAGGAAAATGATATAATACGTACGATTTATGGATGATTGAATTATTTTTCAAACGAAGGTATTTGACTGTCTATTCGTCTGATTGTAAAGATTAATACTGTTCTGATACTATACAGGGGCTATCATAACTATTAAAGGAGATGTGATACTGATACTAACACCCCAATCACATTTCCTACGGCGACCTTGCGGTCTATCATTTCTGCGGCCAGTAACATTTTTACGCTCGCCGTGGAATTTCTGTGCTCTCATACTTTTGCAGTCACATTTCCCACGGCAGCCGCACGGTGATTATTAAATTTCTGTTGATAAATAATACTTTTTTCATTTTATTTACATCGGGACAATTTATAAATGTTATCCATAGTGCTAGGATGTAATATCAAAATGAAAAGTGATCGTGAAAGATTGACAAATAATGATTCAATCTTGTTGAGCCAGTTGATTTCTACGGGGACCTCAGAAATGAACAAATATTATAACTCCGAGTTATAATTTCTACGGCGACCCTGCGGCCTGTAAAAAACTGGATACGCCGTACGGAGGCCGCAAGGTGAGCGTAGTTTTATGTTAAAAACAAAGGACATTAGGTAGAGTAGTTATGAAGTATGAAATAAGAATATGATATGTCATATCAATTGTGATTTGAAATATATTATCAAAAGCGCTTTGACTGAGAATTCAGTTCTTTGATAGTTGCCCCGGGTCTTCATGCTTTCTGTTGCTATGGCAACCATAACTTCAACCAATCACATCACTTTGATCTGTAACTTGGTATTTCAATTCAATAATGTTTGAACATTATTCTGTGCAAATTCTATGAGGATTGGGTAAAATCTGAAGAAATGCCAGATACTTTTACCTTATTTATTGATCACCCTGTACTCTTCGTTATTGAAAAACAATACAACTTACCTTCCATAGTTTGAGGTCACCATAGAGTCCTCGGAATTCCTCGAATCCAAGTTTACCAGTATAATCAAGCTTAAACGTGTCAAGGAATGTTTCTAGAACAACGTTATTACATATTAATATCGGGTTTAAAAGCATGAGTGTATGCACTTAACTGTTCGCATAATGCATGAAGACGGAATCCGAGTACATCATCAGTACACTAATGAAATCTTCAAAATCCAATAAATAATTATACAGGATTCTTTATTTCAATTAAAATATACTATCACTCCTTTTTAAAAATGACATTGTATTCAGTTCTTTACTCGGCATATTTGAATTGATTGTAAATGTCGAATTAAAGTGAACCTTATTATTTAGATATTAATATGTTACAAGGATACGTCTCTAGTAGCAACAAGACTTCTGCAAGCATCAGTTGTGAATCCCCCGAAATCGAAATCTGAAAAAATAAAAATTTACAATAACTTATTGTAACATACAGTTTATATTCTGATATATTTTCATTTTGGCACCGTTTTCAGTATGTAAATCTAGTTGCTCCATCTAATGATTCATGTAGTAAACATCTACCTAGCTCTTCATCTCTAAGCCACAACTGGATATTCTTCTTTGTTTTGTTTTATTAATAAAATTCTACGCAAATACGTATCTTGCTGGACATACGTTTTATTGGCTTATCCATAATTTCTAATAAATAACAATAAATTAGAGTGGTGAAAATACATGGAACAATTAGACACATGAGGCCAAAACTTACGCTGTCCATAGACCTGATTAAGAATATCCTTCAGTTCATATGCGTCTATTTCACCGTCTTCCCCAGCTAGATTCTTAAATGCTTCTAATGCCCGATTGGCCTGTTCCTGGTCCTCTTCATTATCTTCTGGTGGATCCTCTAGTTCACCACCAACAGCCGTCTCCTCGTCTATCTCACTAATAGGAAATAAAATATACTCTTTGTTGCTTCTGTATGCAAAACTATATTCCAATAGCTGTGTATATTTAACAAGTAATATACGTGGAAGCACTGATCTATTATTCTAAATATCACGAACAGAATGATACCAGTGACAAATGGAGACTTGTTGCAAGACTAAACTTCTTTATTACACTTAGCTTCTTGTACCTCATTTTAACAATGGCAATAAAGAGCAATATTTATACTTATACTTAGCTGTTTACTAAATTATACATATAACCTACCCTGTCTCGTTTGGTTTTTCGCTAAACACCCTCAATATAAAATCTGCCTCTTGATCGGGATCAAATGTAGATGGAACGATAACATATTCCCCGGGTGTCAAACGATGTCGGAAACTGTTCTCTCTGGTGTTGATAAAGTTTGGGGAACGATCTGCAGATGCATGCGTTTCGAAATATTGACTCGGTAGAGTCCCAGATCCAGAGTCTTCAAGCTGAAAGCAAGATGACGGACATTTTGTCATTCCCTGAAATCATGTTTATTTTCTTAATATATATGATTCATACTTTGTTCGTTAAAATTCAAACCTTCACGCCATATGTATATTCGCATGTATGACAGGCGCTTGAATATATCAGAACGAGGTTGTAGCGATCTAGAACGAGTCGCTGAGAAAAAAGAGTAGATATAATGACTGTAAGCATAATAATACAAGGTACGAGAAGTACTACCTGATATATTGCATAGCCAATTGGATGATTATCTTCGCCAGTTTTACGCAGTTTCCTACGGCCTTTCTGCATTAAGCCAACAACAATGGTTCCCATCTCTTCATCGTCATCGTCATCAGCGTCTGGGATGTTTATTCTATATTGGGGGTTCATCGCAAAAGATCCTAGAAGAACATTTATTTGGGGTTCATCGCAAAAGAACTTAAAATAACATTGATTTGGGATTCATCTCAAAATAACTTTGAAGAACATTTAGTAAATAACTGTTTCGCATGATGCATACATAGACGATAACTTTAATTCAAATTGTCTGGGATAAGCTGATGTCATGATAATGCCATAATAAATTATGAATTATAGACTTATTTTAAACAAATAAAGCGCCCTACTTTTATATTCACCAACTGGACATTATTATCAACATGAAACTTGTCCCAGTTATAGAAAACCTGTGGGGCAAGTCAAGGGAGTGGCATATAAAATAACAAACATACTTGGATAGTTCCTGCAACCCCCAGCGCTGGATCTCCGCCTCCATGACCCTTCCTGTAATGTCATTTCCCAGCGTGTGTTGCCATCGTCATCCTCGAGGGAATCTGGGCCAAGGTTACATATCTCTAGTCGCATGAAGTTTGTGGAGAAGTCTTCATATGACATCCTAAACATAATTTTAATTTTACACATACAGTAACCATATTAAGTGTATGCACATAGTCAATTTTAGCCTCTAACTCCACAAGAAAACAAAGTATTTTCAATCGGATGGTGTCATGGTGTTAGGGATGATTTAATTTGAAAACGATATAATACATGGCATGGTTTAACACATAGTTATATATGGTTCCCATATGATGCTTGTGTTTTTATTGTTATTGAAGTAAAAAAAACACAAAAAAATCCAATGTTGGAAATTGTCTTTAGTTTATGGGCGCTAAATGATATAGGGTAGAGTGTTCAAATCACGAGTCAAAGTTATTATCAAAAACTTGTGTGGGATACTATCATATTAACTTTAAATTACGGAAATTGGACAATAACTACACTTCTAATCGGATCATAATACAGGGAGACAGGTCATCACTAAAACCCCATTATCATGTTCTTACCAAAACTCGCCATCATATTCCTTGGATAGCCCCAACTCTTCCTTTTCATCATCCGGTACAAACTGCCATTCTTCTGACCTAAAATGTACACATGCTATGTGGTTCTCAATGTTATGTGATATGGAGTATTACACAAAATGTATTGCATCTTCAACAAAATTGTGAACGACATTTAGATTAGCGTAAATTTGGATAAAGCATCAGTCATATATTTTCTATGACGACCGTAACTTCACAAAATCGATATAGGAAATCCTACATCGTACTTCTTATCACGATATTTTATGCTGCATATTTCTCTCGATTTTGGGAAGCTACGACCGTCGTACGGTTGCCGTGGATCAAATGTGAATATGGCATAACGATGGGCGCATATTTGTGACAATTAATGCTCATAGGATATTACTTAAAACATATTTTGTTTACCGATTTTATCATTTTCCATATTCTTTACCAATTAGAAAAGCAGTTGTAGCTAAAGCATAAATTAGGTTATATTCTTCTCAAGTTAATCGTATACGTCTATGTAATGTACGAATATAGAATTATGGATGTGGGAAATATTCATCCATAATAAAACTCCCATATACAGAAATTAAAGCAATGGGATTATACTGATGATTTTTAAAATCTGTTGAAATGATGTACTTACGAGTCACTCCAAGCTCCGCGCCACTCGCATTCGTTTCCCCATGGATTCCGCACTCTTACCATTGGAATCACTCCTGATGCTGTTGGAGTTTCCACCTCCACCTAAAAAGTAGTTCCAGAAAGTAGTTGACAGGTAACATTAGAAGATTTTATTCGAAGGCATATTATATACGTTTTGGCACTACTTTTATTGCGTTGGTTGTTATAATTATGCGACTCTTTGTTAAGTACAATCATCATTATTTACAAAAAAATAATAGAAAATATATCTGAACGTTACGACTCACGTATTTTACTGCTGTGACACTATAAGCATGGCCTATCACCAGACCGTTGTCAAGCTTCGCCTCCATCTCGTCTGGGTTAGCCTAAAATGTTTTTTATTTTTATCTTTTATGAGTATTGTCGATTTTTCTTTGATTTTTATATCTTTAATTTTTCATAGTTATCTTTGATCGTTTTCATGAATACATTTGAAATTTCCATAATTAGTTTAATTGTGTCTGATATTTCTGAAATTTCTGAAATTTCTTCCGTAGTACATAGTTATAAACTTATTGACTGATGTTCATACTAAAACCGGAATCAGAGTATTCTTAACAATCGTAGACAATTTAAACAGATCATTGATCTACTAATGACAGTATTTCATTCCTTACTCCATTCAATATAACCACTAATCACACAACCACCTGGTGAGCAAGCTAATTGCGAAACTTCACGTTTTAAACTTTTTTGATTAATATCTGGATGATTGTTATAACAAGAAGGGGTTCATACTTACGTTAATGGAGCACCCCATTATGGAGCCCTTTTCATAAGCTCTAAGCATGACTTTAAATAGGTTATCTGGGCAGTCATTGGCCATATCAACTAGTTCCACAACTCCGCCTGTGAAGTCAGTCATTGCCTCGCAAGTAAGCCCACCGGAAAGGCTCTCATAACATCCGTTCAATCTACAATAAAAAGAGAAATTTGAAAGACTGGATCAAAATCCACATCCACATTGTTCTGGTAAATTTTCATTCATTTGCATTACTGTTCAAAATATTTTTATCAATTATTACTTTTTTATTAATAAAATTGCTTTTGTAGTACTTTTTGCTCGTAACCTCAGAGTAGAAATCTGTCCCATTTTTTATTACATACCCTGTAAGTAAACTATCATATATTACATGTTATAATAATCACAGTTTTGTAATAATTTTCCCTTACTTTGCATAGGCCTTTTCCAAAAGAGGAGTCCAAAATTCATTCCTTTCTTCAGAATGCATATAGATGAGTTTATCGTTGTATGTGGGGAGTCTATCATCTATAATCACTTCAACCCAGCGCCCATACTGCCAGAATTGAAACCTGAATATACCTGGAGGTTGAAAACAGACGTTTTATATGAATATTATTCAATCATTATTGAAAAATTAATTTATATTAAGAGCAGACATAAAAAAAATTGAAATCCAACTTGTCATTTTAGGTATATGTACATATCCATATTTTAGAATTTAGATCGAGGGATTGAGATCTACATGTACAGTATGTGTAAAACATGCATGCGTTTCCTTTTGTTGCATTTGGGTTTCGCTCATTACGTTATGGATTTTCTGTTTTCCATTTTATGATATATTTCAGTGTTTATTTCGTAGAATGGCAGAGCTACTTTCTCTCTTACATTGTATTTTTTATGTGACGATATTGACTGATGAACATTTCGCTGTGAGTGTGCACTAACTATGCATTAACAGATTAAACTTCAAACATAGGGCTGTAGGGAGGAGAAATTTAAACCTGACAAAAATGGCATATTTGCTTTATATTGATATCTAAGCAGGTTTCAGGCCCCTTAAAAGACACTCACCTGCATAGTCTTCAGAGAAAGACTGATCTTGTGGCACAACCCTGAACAGAAGCTTTTCATTGGTTGCTAAAGAGGCCACTGCTGCTAGTAACCAACAGTCTCCGAGGACCCCTTGATTGATATCGAACCTGCTTGCCTCACCAACTATTAGTTGTGGATCATCAGCAAACTCCTAAAAATGGTTTGTCATAAAATATGTAAAACACCCCAAAAAGATATAAGAATCTACATAGTCAATTTGTATTTGATTTATACATATGGCAACTGTGGTACAGTATGTACTGTAGAAAAACATTGATAAGTAGTCCATCTCGACATATTTTTAGTCTCGGGTCGTGTAGAAAAGAGGATCACTTGCCATCCATACCTTTGCTGGACAGGAGGCTTAACATTTTCAATGTTGTCCAAATGTGTAGTCTTGCCTATTTGGCCAAATAATCATTATTTATTGCCTTGCATCCAAATCTACTTACACTTGGGCGTTTCCACTCTACCGGGTAACACGGTGGTGGACTGTTGAAGAATATAGAGCAGTCTTCCGCAGGGAAATCAGGGTCTTCCCAAAGTCCACCTGAATTATAAAAATTGCAATTATGGGTGGAGAACGCAAGTTCAATGACAAACACCATCTCGACACCACGGTAGTGTATATTGTTAGTAATTACCTCACTGTTTATGTTTTATTTCAGTTTTTCAGATTTTATTACCGAATTGAACTGCGTGTAAGTCATGGGATTAAGTTTTAATAGCACTTATCTTCGAATTTATTAAAGTTGCAACACAAAAAGCGGATTATACTATGCAGTATATTTTGTTGGGTAAAACTTTTAACTAAAACTACCTTTTCTCAAAAGTAACCTCTGTTGACTTTATTTAGACATAGATGGCTCTTGGATACATAATACTCGCATACTATTACGTACTTGGTATTACGGGTTTTGCAGCCATACTTGCAGTATAATGTATATTTACCTGATTCCAAACATTCTGCTTTGATTTCCTCATAGGTTTGACCTTGACCTTCCTCCGAAAATCCAGATTTATTCTTACTGGACCCCCTTCCCGTATCTCTGATTGTTGGTCTGGGGTCGGGTCTAGGGGCAAATCTACTTCCCCATCCCTTCAAGTAACGTCTTAGAAAACTCATTTCAGAGCTTGTTTATTGCAATGATGTTTTAATGAACTTAAGCTGCCGTGTCACTTATTCTAATATCAACACCATAGAAGAGATTGGACCTTGAATTGCAATTTAGTCGTATAAATATGCGTTCCGATTCAGTTCACTGTGCTGTTCTTCAATGTCGTTTCTCACTGTGATTTCACTAACCAGGACAGTGATCGCCAAATGCTGAAACATTAAAATAAGTTAACATATATGTTAAGCAAAATACTCATAGACGTTAAATTAAAGGAATGAACACATTTTGACTGTGTCAGAATGTTCCCTTTCCTATTTATAGAATAAGATCAAATTCAGACTATGGATGGATATTTAGTTTACCTGTTTGGGATTTGATATGCTTGAGCTTAAAACATATTTCATCTTTATCTATTTCGACTCGGTTTTCAAAGTTACAATTCACTTTGGAATGTGAATGTTAAAATAAGAACTTTCCTATTTGCGTCGACTGAGGATAATTGTACATCTACATTTTAACCTTTATTATAGTACTCCCTTAAATGTGAGGTAAATTTGAGTTTTTCCTTATTTTTGATTTTTGCGAATTTACCCCACATATCATTCAATGTTCGAATCAAGGAGTTTTGGATGAGTTGGAACCGATTTATCGCAAGAAGAAGAAGGCATGCGAGTCTACACCACATTTTTGGGTATATTCTCGTGGAATCGTTATTAGATTATAATTTACTAGACAATATTGTCTTGTGACGTGGACATAAGTAAGACTAAAAAAGAAAAAACCGACGGAGACGAACATTTTCGCATATTTGTAATATCGTACAATGGAATTCGTCAGTATCGATCATTTATAACGAACGTCCATCGACTGCATATTTCTTTTGAAATACTAAAAGCAGTTTTTTCAAAAATCAATAAAAAGAAAATTGTTTTTGGTAAAAATAGGTTTAAACGCTTTCAAATAAGTTCTTATTCATGATGAATAAGTGAGTACGGACAAAATATCTCTACGTCAACGATTTAATCAGGACACATCACAGCTAAAAACTTAAAATAAATATATAACCGTTTGAATGACTTGTTTCCGGGTTACCTTACTGTATATCGAGTAAAGCACTCGTATATTATATACGACCCTATTAACATAAGAGGTAAACGTATTTAAATACATAGACCCAAAATAAAGTGACCTGCCTACTTTAATATTATTACTTACCTAACCTGAAGGTATACAGGTATGAATTAATATACTCACATAGGTACTATCAGCGTGTATATGAACCACATCCGTGAAAATGCATGTTATTTTTAACTTCAGTTCATATTACGCTGTTGAATGCCCAATTACGATAACTTGATCAAGGACGACATCAATTGATTGCATGATTGATGCCGGTGTCCCTACCCGGTCTACCTGACTTGTTGCTCCCACTCAGTAATATTTCACCATTGTAAGTCTCTGCCCCC
The DNA here is from genome assembly GCA_903813345.2 of Owenia fusiformis. Lineage (NCBI taxonomy): Eukaryota > Metazoa > Annelida > Polychaeta > Sabellida > Oweniidae > Owenia > Owenia fusiformis. The sequence goes on from CAIIXF020000002.1 coordinate 26,960,182, forward strand.
CCCCCCCACACACATCTACCTCAACGAGTCATTTAATGCTCCAAGTTAAGACATGCAACATTGCAAGTCCCCCCCCCCCACCTGACCGTTCTGCTTGCAACCCAGATTCCAGGTGTGATATATCTGTATGTATTCGGTGGTTAATGTAGGGTTTCTCAAGCGATTTGTGTACGATTACCCCAACTGAGTTTACGACTTATGTTACATTCAGCAAGATAGGAGAGTATTCAGAGCTATATTACCCTTCGTTCGACTTCATTTCTTAAAAGAGAGCTTCGTCTTCATTTATAACTAGACTCTACGCGCAGGGTAGAGCTATATAGTCTGATGCCAATAAACGTCCTGTGGTAATTCTAAAGGGAATGGTATTACCTTAGTTTGAAAGCTTGCAAGTGTTACATACATGTATCAAAGGCGTGGGTGGTGAGGATTTATTTTTTTAGTACTAACCAAAAATGTCAAAATGGCCTTAGTAAAGCTGTCCTGTTTAGGAACCCCTATGTAGTGTATATCCCCATGTTAATCAACGCATCCTCGCTGAAATCCTCATTTTCTCAGAAAGCTCAAGTTGATCCATTCTCAACAAGTAGATTCATGTTGATGAGTATTGCTAGAATCCATTTTCAATATTAAGAATAGGGGTTCTTAACATTTCACTGGGCTTGATTTTTAGAATAGTTGGTTGGCTGTATTCATTAAGCAGTGTTAATTCAAACGTATGTAAAAAGGTATGTTAAACATGAACATATCTCAGTATTGTCAATTGGCAGAGAGCACAATGCCCTGGAGATAAAATGTGCGACGGAATAATAAAAAGTTTGTTTATATTGAAATGAGTGGTGTATTATTTGTCATAAAATAGTTCTTCAAATCACACCGTACAACTTACTTTTATCTACAAATGATCATTAATCAGTTTGAAGCACTGCTCCAATAAAGTAGCACAAGTATGTAATAACGCATATCCTTAATTACAGTAACATATTATGGGAGGATGTGCACTAGACTCTTGAACACCTGTGCACACGATTTGTGGTAAACTGTTGGTTGAATAATATATTGAACAATATATTATAAGTACTTGTAACACGGTGGGGGCCCCGGGTAAGGGGCTCCCTGGTCAAACTCGCCCGTTTTAGTTGCTGTGCATGTCACTGACTCTACACAAGACAGAGTGAAAACATGAATAACGACTTCGAAATTACTAAAATATGAGTTGTACAGACTTGGCCCTGTTGACATATTGATGATAAAAAGTAAAACCCTATACGGTTGTAAGTGTGGGTATGTGGAGAGTATGCGGAATAAATAAAAATGAATGCAAACGTAGCTGTGAATAACAGAGTAATTTAAAATACCAAGGTGAGTTCTCTATCATGAATGAACATAGAAAGTAAGCCATATTGATCTTTAAGATATGTGTGATACTAAATTCATTATTGAAAATTCCAAGCGGTAGATTTCCTATATCGTGTAAAATCAAATACATATCCCGCATGAATATAGGCAAAGGCAATTCTTAAAATCGCGGATTCGGTAGTATTGAATCTCTAATAAAGATGGCGCGAAAGTTTTTCCTTATAAGGTCAAAATATTTCCCATGATGCAGTTCGCGGGGGAACAAAATTTTTCTACCTTGTTTTTCCCCGTTGGTTTAACATGGGGATTTTCATACCCATTTTTCAAGCGATATTTTCGATCGAATCTCCATGCGATCGGAGAAAACAAACTATCAGAAACAATTAGTCTTTTAATAATCTTTATATAACATATATTTTTTTTCATTTTATTGGCTCCTAACGGGGTGAAAACAATGATTGAAAATGGGAGTATATTCCGGAAGAGAAGAAGTCACGTGACTAGTCGCCATATTGGAAAAAGCAATTCCATTCGACTTTCAACACGTTCATGCCAATATTACCGCACTACAAACTGTAACATCGATGCAACAACTGAATAAAAGTACTCATCTTCATATTACATTATAGAGTTACGTTGAAAACCCACAAACAACTGAGCATTTGACCAAAGAAGACACGTCGCTATTATCTAGGTCAAGTTTAGTGGTTCGAAAGCAAATCTTACATACTCGTTTCCGAATTTTGTTGTTAATTGTATAATCTTTTATTGATTAAATCTGGTATACTGACTATTAATTCAATGACAAAGAAGAAGAATTCCGATGGTGTCATTTTTTTATTTAGCTTGCGGGTGTAAAAACAAAATTGCGTAATTAATTTGATTTAGAACTTTCGGGTCTCACAAATAGCTACACGAAATGCATCGTTGAAAAATATTGACCAATCAAATTTTGTCCTTTTTGAGTACATATATGCACCATATATGCGAACGTTCTGATTCAAAGAGCGAACAGCGAAATGGAGAATAGAATATATCCTCTTTACTAACAAATGATCAAATGTATGTATCCATCCTAACTGTAGTCCAGAGGTTATTAAATGCTTTTCCACCAGTCTCGCCTCAAGACCCTGGACCCCTTTCCCCTTATCTACTTTACAATCCTGTTGTTAAAGATAAGGGTGGTCCAGTTTTTGAAGCAAGACTACCTTCTGTGGTAACCCGACAGTGAATTTCAAAGATAAACTTAACGTTTCTCCTAATCACGAACTTTCAGAATTGTAGCTTGTAAGTGCTGTAAAAAAGGCCTAAATTATCCCTAAACGAATCAAAATATAATATATACTGAGAACCAAATGGTTGATTTACATCTAGGATGAACAACTTTTTATTGCTTCATCCTAGATTTACCTGTACATCCTTCAAAATCCCTGCTTTATTATATGAAACATTCTTCACCCAGGGAAATGAGACTGATTACGCGATCCATCATTTAACATGCAACAAAAATTAATGTAACTAAACAATCACTTACCATTTAGGTTTCCTGTATACAGGCATGTAAATGTATTCAGTCTATGTGACCTTCTCTAGTTTCCCCATCAATATGACTCAGTCATGTCAGTACGAGACATACAGCCTAACAAATAACATAGAAATCCTTATCGCAGTTACTTACCACATGTAAACATATAAGTTAACTTACATGTAATTTGAGGTACATATGATGTGTGTATACTTTGCTAATCACGCCCAGGTAACTCCAGGTAATAAATAAATCGACATATAAATATGTTCGCGTCGTTTCCGCATTCAGCAACAGGTCATCAATTACAAGTACGCTTTTGTCGAGGAGACATCTATTCATATCATAAGTAATCATATTTATGAAGATATAAAATATTTGAAACCTCTCCGGAATACAGTGAAATATTAGTTGATATGAGGTATACTACAATGATTATACATATTCTGTACCTCTTAGTGCAATGAGCTTACATAGATTTCATTTCATTTGTCCATTGATTGAAAACAAGAGCTACCGTGGTTTTGGATAATGAACTGATTTTTGTGAATTACCGTAAAAATCGTGCTCGATCGCCATGTCGCCAGCGTAGGCCAAGGGAAAGGTAATAGTAACCCTACTATCACACCAAACTAGTTCTCACTACCTGTACGTTCTCGAAAACGGGCTTCAACTGTGTACGAACGGACTGGACGTACTTAGAACCGTTTGCTGGGGTCTATTTACAAACTTCATCGAACGTACTCGAACGGGTAGGTCCTCTAGAACTTAGAACGTGCTCAAAATGTTCTCTTGTTCGTCCCCGCTCTACAATTAGAACGAGTGACAACCTACTAACGACGAACTGGACGCACTACGAACGGAACCGTCGTACTTCAATTCTACTAGGGACGTTTTACAACGAGTTGAACTGTCTGAGGACGTATTGAGAACGAGGTAGAACTAAATGCAAACTGGTTAGAACTGATTAAGAACGTATTTATCAACGAGTTAGCAAAAATATAACTATCACACCAAGCAAGTTGCCACTGCGTTCTTCATAACTGGTTTTAAACTGTGTGCGAACGGAATGAACGTAGCTACAACGTTCTACGGTCTGTTAACGAACTTCATGGACTTTCCTTGACGGGGAATGTGATTTAGAATTTTGAATCGAAGATTTTGGAGAGATTTGATAATACAATTTGATACCAGTAAGGAGAACTAGTGCCAAGACTAAACATTTTCGAAAATTGTTCAATCTCACTTCTGCACCTGTCTCTTCTATATTCAGCTTACCACTACTTTTCCCTTGGCCTATGGTCGCCAGTGTGACAACAAATCGTCTGAGGCACATTTTCAAGAAAACATTTTGGAAAAATTGCTATTCCTGCACATGTTTTTTCTGGTAAAAAATAAAGTATGACATGGGCTGTGTACATCTTTCTTTTGAAAGCATCTCTTGTTGCACCTTGTGTTTAGTGAATAAAAAACGAATTGTAGGCAATCAATCTTGTTGAGAAAACTTGGTTAAAAAATTAAAAGGCGGCCATTTTGAATGATTTTGAATAATCAAGAAGTCAAGGAAATGTAATACTATCATTTCAACATGAGGAAGCAGTATAACATTTGAGCCAAAAGCAACAACTCTGTTCTTTTAACTCATCATATAACTGTATATAGGCAATACTTAGCTTGTATATTCGCAAATGCAACTTTTGGCTAGCGGCTACCGGTTTGATTTCAATTTGATGGCAAACTTAAATATAAATACAGGGTGATCACTAAGTTCTGGGAATTTATCTGTCATTTCATTATTTTTCAACCAATTTACTTGAAATTTTCAAGGTAAATGGAGAATATAATTTTGGGTTGGATAAAACAGTCTCATTGTTATCTGATGTCACAATTGATAATTGTTGTTACTATAGCAACATGACAAATGGCGTAGCGGGTCAAGTAAAATAAAAATCAATTCAAATTTTGCTTGATCCAAAAGTATGGTTAATAAATACCTATTTGTTGGAAATATTTCTGTGATTTTTCATATTTTCAAATACTTCTAACTTTAGTTTCTAACGTAACATCTGTATTCTTATATAAGAGTGTATTTGCTAGAGCAATTTTCGTATCATTCATCAGCATCCCAAAGTTACAATCATGACTCATATTAGCGGGGAGTTATCTTCCATTATGACTATGCTCCTTCCCATTAGTCAAGCTGCCCATACTATTCTTGAAGAATGAGGGTTCACACAACTTATTACTGCCCCATATTCACCAGATGAAGCACCATTAGGCTTCACTACATTTTGGGTGCTAAAGCATTATATGAGAGGTCATAAGTTTGATTCCGATAAGGGACTGATTTCAATGGCTTGAGCAACTCTTCAAGGGATACCAAAGGGAGGACTGGAACACGTCTTTATGGACTAAGTTTGTCAACAACTCATGTGCGTCCAGGCTAATGGAAACAGTTATAAATGAAATGATCCTATCAGCAATGAAGAATACTTCTGAATAAATGACTTCAGTCACTGTTCTGCCTCTCGTACAAGTAGTTTGAAGCAACAATCTAGGCAAGATGAATTTGTTTTGGCAGGATGTTTTTTCAGATTAACACCAGTCAAAATTTGCTGACCCGCGGACCACTTTTACTTTTTTTGTAATTACAATAGAATAAATTTTAGATGTGATATGTATATGAAACATTGCTTGTCAATTCAGTATTATACAATGTGCACCTGCTGAAAATTTCAACTCAAATGGTTGAGAAATCTTGAAATGGCAGACCAATTCCCAGAACTTAATGATCACCCTGTAGTACCTGCGGTGTATCCCGGAAGCTGGAAGCTATCCGCGGCCACAAACCAAGTAAATGCAGAAATAGCTGCTCCAGATACTTTGCGCGAAATTACTTAGGATGATGAGATCAGGTAATGTTACTGTCGTTACGATTTCGTCGTTATCGTTTTTGGGATTTTAAAAGGCTGCGATCAGATTTTTTGGGGTCACATTTTTGGTTAAACAGCCTAATTATCTAAGTTTGGAAGTAATGTGCTTCGGAGAACTGTGGTAATACCGTTACAAATAAAGCATTGACTTAGTGCCTTGAACAAGTAAGTATTTTAAATATTAATGAGAAAACAGAATGTGGGATGAGGGCTGTCACATAGCACACCTTGCAACGAAGTCATTATGAGGGTTAGTTCTTACACTGAGAACTTAAATTATGATCTATTGGAATAAAGTACATAGATACAAAAAGCAATAACATGAAGCAACCAAGACGTTATGAATTTCACCAGATAACGTCCTTGTTGCTGAAGTGAAGAATTCTCACTCGATTATTGGAGCTGATGGACATTTGCTCGTGACTGCTTAGATTTTCAGTAACCGGATGTTACTATTAACAGATGGGTAAAATATTTGGATACAAATCAACCTCTTTCTTGGTGAAAATGATGAAAATCAACATTTTCTCCAACGGAAGTTCATCCATCTTGTTATAAAGACGCACCGTCTTTATAACCAGATGGGGACCAGTGATACTTACTTGTCTTTTTAATACTCAATATTCTGCCACGTCATATTCATAATGACATACACGCTTGAGAAAATGGGTGTAGAAGTTTAATATTCGATTCACACTGGAAATTGGGAGGTACGATTCTCGACAGGATATATGGGGTTCTAGGATCTGGAACTCAAAGTCTCGTATGAAGAAATGGAGTGGGTCAACTCTCAGTAAGTTACATTTTCAAGTAAATATATTCGACAAAGCCAATCCAGTGAAAATAAGCAAGGAATGACGTGTAAAATTTTATAATTATTTTGAAAGATAGAAATATTTTTCTATAATACAATATATCTTTATCTATTTGTTAGTAGATCGTATTATGTCTGACTTATATGTACATACTATAAAGAATTATTGTGACTCTTTTTATAGCGCTTTTGTAGTGAAGTTGATAAAACAAGTGCCGATGTATTTTTACTTCCGATCAGATTTCAAATTCAAATCTAACATATAATTATATCCGATCTACTGCATATAAAATGGCTTCTTTTTCATCTTACCCCCTTATCACACCAAACTAGTTCTTACCCGTTCTTGCAAGTCCTACGAAAACGTCGTAAAACGGGCTCAATCTGGCTGTGGTCGGGAAATATGTCTAAAATAATAAGCTACTTCGTTCATAAGCAGTCTTCAATACGTCCATCTCATTCGCAGCTCGTTCAGGTCGTACCACGGTCGGTGTGCAACGTCGTATAACGCGTTTCTTAGTCTAGAAGGTCATCATGACCTGATTACAGAACGGTATGGTCGCCATCGAATTTTGAATCGATTCAAGATTTTAAATCACATTCCCGTCCGGAGAAGTCCATGAAGTTCGTAAACAGACCGTAGAACGTTGTACCTACGTTCATTCCGTTCGCACACAATTTATTAAAACCAGTTTTGGAGAACGCAGTGGCAACTTGCTTGGTGTGATAGCTATAATTTTGCTAATTCGTTGATAAATACGTTCTTAATCAGTTTTAACCCTTTTGAAATTAGTTCTACCTCGTTCTCAATACGTCCTCAGACATTTCAACTCGTTGTAAAAACGTCCCCAGTAGGATTGAAGTATGACGGTTCCGTTCGTAGTACGTTCAGCTCGTCGTTAGTAGGTTGTCACTCGTTCTAATTGTAGAACGTGACGGCCAAGAGAACATTTTGAGCATGTTCTAAGTTCTAGAGGACCTACCCGTTCGAGTACGTTCGATGAAGTTCGTAAATATACCCCAAACGGTTCTAAGTACGTCCAGTCCGTTCGTACACAGTTGAAGCCCGTTTTCGAGAACGTAGTGAGAACTAGTTTGGTGTGATAGTAGGGTAACTCTACTATCACACCTAACTAGTTTTCACTACGTTCTCGAAAATGGGCTTAAACTGTGTACGAACGAATTTGACGTACTAAGAGCCGTTTGGGGTCTGTTTACAATCCACAACTGGTCCTTAACGCAACCACGATCATGGGACTCTAAGGTTAAGCTGGAATTACAACAGGAAAAAGCTGATCACTTTTTAACGGATGACCATATCCCATCAGTGAAATATGAAATTAAAAAGTATAGATCTGACTTAAACTCAAAACAACATATAACTTGGCACAACTCCATATGGAACGACTCCAGGAACCACGAAAACGGAAATAAGCTAAGGACATATCGGCTCCACAAGGTACACAAAACAGAGCCTGAACACTATCTTCGCATTAGCCTTAACAGATATGAACGTGCAAATCTGGCAAAACTCAGAACGGGTACACTGCCACTGAGATTGGAGACTGGTAGATACACTGGTGTCCCTGTCAATGAGCGTAAATGTATGTGTGAGCGTGACGTCGTTGAGAACGAGACACTTTCTCGTAGACTGTTCAATCCATGAAACTCTAAGGACTGACTTATTTGAAAAAGCTAGACTTCACATTATCAATTTTGACTCGCTCTCTAGTTTGGCTAAATATTGCACTCTTATTACAAATGAAAACATCACAAGAACATTGGCAAAAACTGTTAATAGCATGTTTTTAAACAGAAAAAACTATTTCATTGAATGACATTGATTTTACACTTTAAATTATTTATTATTTCATGTTTTAAAATGAATGTTTCAGTCTCTCATAAGCCGAATGCCGGCTGGGCTATGTATTTTTTAGTATTATTTATTGTATATGTATTTTAGCGTGAGACTTAAATAAATTATTAAACAACATTTACAAAGTTCATGAGCCTAACCCCCCTATCACACCAAACTAGTTCTTACCCGTTCTTGCCAGTCCTACGAAAATGTCGTAAAACGGGCTCAATCTGGCTGCGGTCGGGATATATGTCTAAAATAATTAGCTACTTCGTTCATAAATAGTCTTCAATACGTCCATCTCATTCGCAGTTCGTTCAGGTCGCACCACATCGGTGTGCAACGTAGTATAAACCGTCCCTTAGTCTAGATTGTCATCATGACCCGATTACAGAACGGTATGGTCGCCATCGAATTTTGAATCGAATCAAAATTCTAAATCACATACCCCGTCCGGGAAAGTCCATGAAGTTCGTAAACAGACCGTAGAACGTTGTAGCTACGTTCATTCAGTTCGCACACAGTTTAAAACCGATTCGGCAACGTTTTGACGATCACCAGAAAATTTTGAGCATGCTCTAGGTGCTGGAGGACCTACTCGTTCTATTAGTTTCATGAAGTTTGTAAACAGATCCCAAACGGTTCTTAGTTGGTTCTTAGTACGACGTCAAATCCGTTCGTGCACAGTTAAAGCCCGTTTTCGAGAACGTAGTGAGAACTAATTTGGTGTGATAGTAGGGTAACCGAACGGGAAGGTCCTCCAGAACTTATGCTCAAAATTTTCTAGTGGTCGTCACTTTCTGCAATCAGAACGAGAGACATCGTACTTAAGAGGAGCAGGACGTATTACGTACGGTTACACCTTATCACACCAAACTAGTTCTCAACAGTTCATACAAAAAGTCGTACAACGGGTTAAATCTGTTGTCGGCAAATATGTCTAAAATAATTAGCTACTTCGTTTATAAACAGGATTCAATACGTACATCTCATTTGCAGTTCGTTCAGGTCGCACCATGTCGGTGTACACACATACTGTAATTGATATTTGATTGCACGGCGTAGTTAACCTGTCCCTTGTAGGGTCGAAGTCAGCAATCATAGTCTAGGAGGTCATCTGATTTGAAGTGCGTTGTCACACGATCTAATTACAGAACGGCATGGTCGCCATCAATTTTGAAATAGTTCAAAATTCTAAATCTCCTTCCTGTCAGAGCACGTCCATAAAATTCGTAAATAAACCGTAGAAAGTTGCAGCTATTGAAATAGACATACGTAGCTGTATCATTCAAAACATGCTATGGAAATAATCATACGTAGCCATGTATCATTCACTGACGATCCACTCCAATAAATCAAATAACGCTCCAATGAATCAAATAACGATTTTCACAAAAGGTTCTGAATTTTAAAATTGACGAGCTGGACTAACTTTACACGATATTTTATAGTTACAAATATTTCGTAGTTTTAATGTTTTAATGTTTGTTTGTTTGTTTGTTTGTTTGTTTGTTTGTTTGTTTGTTTGTTCGTTTGTTTGCATTTATATTTTATTTATCCATATTTCATACTTCAAACAACATAAGAAAAGTGTATAATGCTTTTCCAAGGGATGTGGCGCTGTGTTGTGGACTAAAGGAAAGCTATGTAAAAGGGGACTGTGCATTTCCATTGTTACGGTTTAGCCTTGGGGATGCGTTGCAACAAGCTACAAAGAAAACGCCTGATGACGTTGCAGTTATATATGCAGACGGTGATATTCATGTTACATTCAGTGAGCTGACAAATCAAGTAATGTATCTTATTTACTTAAACCAACAGGTTTGATGGTTCCTATTCAATGTACTTGTCATAATTGCATGTCTAAATGAAATGTATCATAATTTTATTCCAATACCTTTTTAGGCCTATCAATTGTTCAATATTATGAACTTCTTGGGATAAACAAAAATCATAATGTTAAGAGATCTAAAGCTAATTATGAAGTCACGAATAACGTCTGCTTGGGCTGACTTTTATTATCTCCTTGATTAATATCTCTTAAATCTACCGTGGCCTTTGATATTTTCACTAATTACAACTTCGTTGTGATATATGTAAGTCTTACGTATTTTTTAGAATCCTCTTCAATAACTGATATATTTTATGCAAGCCTTGCGTATATTTTAGAATTCTCTTCAATAACTGATATATTTTATGTAAGCCTTACGTATTTTCTCGAATCCTCTCCAATAACTGATATATTTTATGTAAGTCTTACGTGTTTTCTAGAGTCCTCTTTAATAACTGATATTCAATTACACATATTGATGGTACCAACTCTAGGAAATCTCCCTGCCCTCTCTGAATTAACTACAAATTTTCATGCTTCGTAGGTGAAATTATTGGCAAGTGGTTTGCTTGCGCAAGGTGTTACCAAAGGCGATGTTATCCTTGTTAATTGTGGCCATGGTTCATCATTCGCTACTCTCTTTTACGCCATCGTTAGCATCGGTGCAGTATTTGTCATGGTAAGAATCAAAGAGGTTGTGGTTGTTTTAAGATAATGCTGGCTTCCAACTTAAAAATAATAGATTTTCAAATGTACACCTGAAATAAGTATCCTACTATATAGAATATAGATAGATAAATAGATGACATATCTTTGTAGGGCAATGGTACCATGATTACTAAATTAATATGAAAAGAACACATAAAATGCTTTAACTTTACAGTGCAATGGAATGACCTTTTTCAGCCTTACGTTTACGAACCAAAGCATCACTGTCTGAAAAAGATCATAAATAATGCATAAATGAGCTAAACACGTCAATAACTGAAGCACTGAAGAAGATCACGCCAAATGTTCTTGTAAAAAGTGGATGTTTAAACAAATTTGATAATGAACCTGAACTTCCTTCACTACGTGCAGTAGCTGTATATGGTGATAATGGAGACATAGGATTGCTAGATGTTTTTGCAGAGACCAGTGCAACTGATGAGCAATTGTCAGTAGTCCAAAGTATGGTACAACCCGAGGATCCTTGTATTATATTTATGTCTACTGTAAGTGAATCTGATTGATCTTGGACTTTGTTCAATACGTTTATTGTGTCATAAGGGTCACCTAGAGTCCCTGAAATAATATACTTTCGAAATCAAATACGTATATTAAGTCGCTTCTTGACTTCAAATACCACTACGTTTTGAATTCACAGGGAACAACTGGAGAACCAAAAGCATCATTGCATCGACACAGTAGCCTGGTGAACACAGCATACTTTGGCCATCTTCGTAGAAATCCTCAAGGAAGAGTATGTAGACTTTATATGTAGCAACTACTCTGGCTTCTACCTTCGTGTTTTTCAGGTATCCATTATGTATTGCAAACCTATGGACTTATTCCACTTCAAATTGAACGTTTTTGTTGAAGAAACAATCATGAGAGTAATACGAGTTTTGAGCAGGCTCATGATTTGGAAAACGGCTCAAAATATTTTTATCTAAACCTGTACCATTTAAATGAATAAACGCAAGGAGCACACGCGTCTCGAACTCGCAACCTCGTGGCTACGGCCCCAATCGCCTAGCCTAAACGTGCTGGCGCTCAAGCCCTCTCGTTCATTCAAATCATTCTAAGCACGTTCTTGATATCGATGTATCTTTGATTGTAAGGTTGTACTGGGTGTAGAGAATCCACTCCATGATGACTTGCTCTGTGTTCGGAGCATAGTCTCTACAGCAGTTAATAGTAATGTTACATGTGTTGTTACTCCTGTCAACAAGCAATGCGAAGGAGCTAGTGACGTAATTGTTGACGCCATGGAGAAGTATAGGGTAACACATGCCGACCTTTGGCCTTACATGTGGAAGGATATGATTCTTTATGGTACAATAGAAGGGCATGACCTGACGAGTTTAAAAGGGGGTAATTGTAACAGCTTTAACACGAGGAACATTATTTTATACAGCTACTAGTGTCGTTTTTAGAATTTATATTGTTGGAGTGGTCGAGGCAATTTGTTAGGGATAAGATTAAGATATCAGGAATAAAAAATATAAATGAATAAAATAAATCGAGACTGGTAGGACCTAGTATAGTTTTACAACCCTGTATTTCTCGCCATTTTGAATAAATAACAAACACCAAATGCTTTTGGGAAGGCGTAAGCGAAAATACTCAGGTTCAAAGATAGTTTGGATTTCTTCTGTACTTCAGGATTGACAGGTTCGCAAGCATTAGGTGCTGAATCGGTGAAAGCATTTACAACCCTTGTACCAGAATTAATGGTAATAATCCTAGATTTTAAAATTGAAATCGGCATGATCACTTACACCGTTCGAGTCTAGTTCAGTTATCTCAATTCGCAAGACCTGATTAAGTAATAAACCAGCATTCAGAGTGGTTGATGATCTGTTAATTCGTTTTGTAATTCTTCAGAATGTATATGGGTCAACAGAATCTAACACTATCACTGCAAACTTTAAAGACGATCCTATAATGGACAGGAGGCTGGAATCTATTGGATTTCCGTCGGCACATGTAGAGGTACTTAAGTTAAAACGCACTCTTTTGTTTTGTCGCCAGTACGTTGTTTTGTATTTTAGTGAAACATGTGTACAACCAGCATCGTTTTAATTTTTTGTTTATTTGAACGTTTATTTGAATATGTCTATATAATTGGCCATGTCTCCTTGGAATAAATCATGCAATGTATATTTCAGCTATTCTGTATTCGAGAGAATCCCCGTACTATTATGTTGACAATTTGTGCTTCCTAGATAAAGCTTTTAGATGACCAGCATAATGTGGTTCCCATTGGTGAGCCCGGGGAGGTGTATACGCGGACACCCTGTATGTTTATTGAGTACATGGGTGAACCTGAGAGAACAAGATCGGTAAAGGATGAAAACGGTTGGTACAGAACTGGGTAAGTTGTTCGATTGATATCACATATGATAATCGGAACACGTTACGTAACATCATAGCTACAAATTACCGAATCATGCAATAGAAGATACATGTATATTTGGGCTTTAGTTTAAACATTTGTCGTATTTAAATCGATTTCAAAACAGAGCTAGTTAACTAAAGTTAACTAATTTGTTCATTTCATTGCATTAGAGATGTTGCGAGAATGGATCAAAATGGTTTCCTTTATTTCATTGGCCGAAAAGCTGATAACATAAGATTCAAGAGGTTTGCCGATATTATCTACCCAGGCGTGATTGAGTCCGCAGCTCTAAAGCACAACAAAATAGCAGAGGCACAGGTGCGACATGGTAAAAAGGGTCGTGAAAAAAATATGTGTTGTTACGAGAAATTAAAATTTCCTACAGCAATTACGCAGGTTAGGATCAAACAGTACTTTCCGGTAAAATCCGCACGATCTGGTAGAAATCGCACCATTGGGTAAAAATCATATACAGGTAAGGATTAAACAGTACAAAATCCGCACGATCTGGTAGAAATCGCACCATCGGGTAAAAATCATATACAGGTAAGGATAAAACAGTACAAAATCCGCACGATCTGGTAGAAATCGCACTATCGGGTAAAAATCATATACAGGTAGGTCATAAAACTGCAGCAAAATCACAATTTACAATATTCTATCTGTGCATGATCTTTTAAGTCGAAACACATATTTACCTTGCCTTTTTCACCCATGGCTGACGTCAGCTTATCTTAAGTTTCTTCAAAAACTGCAACACAATTAAGATATCAAGGGGGCAATTTGCAATTGTGTGCGGTCTAACGAACAACCTAGGCATATGTAAGTATCTTAAGAACATAGATGTTGAAAATTTGGCCTGAAATTAAAAAATAAGGCCTTAAAAGGCCCAGTAATGACCAAAAAGGCCCACTTTTAGGGCCTCAATGCCTTTTTTGGCCCAAACATTTTTTAGGGTCCAATTTTTTTTCTGGCCCCCCCCCCCCCTCCCCTCTAGATCCGCCAGTGCATTCCGCTAATTGAATATATACTATCAAGAATAAGCTAGATTGATGAACTTACGAGAACGAGGCTTCGTGCATAATTTGCCAAAATCTCACGATTTTTTGCAAGATCGTTCGGATTTTGCCGGAGAGTGCTGTTTGATGCCCGACTGTGAATAAGCAATGTCTGGCGTTGGTTAATTCCACGTGGAAATCATGATTCTGTATTAAGTTGTTAGATAAAAGCGACATAGTACAGGGTCTTCCTTCAGTAATATCACAATCTCCCATTTGAAACTAATCTTTCTTGTTGCAAATATTCATTTTACTAAATTATGAAATTTTCAGTACCAAAGTGTTTTTAGCAAAACGTTTGCTGAAATCATTTTTTGATATTTTATTGTAATTTTCATACAATTTGATACTTAAGTTAAGAAATTTTGCATTAACATTATTACCCTACTAAAAAGAATAAAATTTACACTGATCACGCAAACAGGTATTGTGTTATATGCATAATAATTTCAGATCACAATTTTGTTTTCTTTTTATAATATACCTTTAGAACATAGTGACACCCTTAAACTAGTTGAGGCTAGGGGAACAATCGAGCATTTCTCCTTTTTGAATTCCAATGCATTGAAAAAATGACATGAGATTTAGCATAGATTCAGTTCATCTAACAGCAATTTTTAGAAAGTGCCACCTAAGATATATTATATAAATTTTCCCCCACCAGTGCCGAACTGACATAGTTTTAGAATCTGAAAATGCATAACCTCTCTAGATGAAACAAATACAAAAACAAAGCATACATACATATACATATATACTCCTTCGCCACCATTAGTTAAAGTATACCATCATTCCGCAGGAACTGGTGTCTCAAGTTAATTCATACTATTTTCTAATTTAAGTGTGTGGGTATTAAGAACGTAAACGATTGTGTAGGAGATGACATCTTTCTCTGTATTATGTAAGTCATTAACAATACAACTTTGTTGTTTGCACCTATAAACTATACATCAGATAAATTAGTGACTGAACTATACTCAGTAAAGTTTTGGTGCATAAAGATTTTGCCTTCAATTAACAAATGTTTCAATTTTTTACCACCCTGTATATATACAATACGCTTACAAATAAAAAATGATCATAAATAAAAAAAGAGTATATTTAATTTAGTGTATTTTCATGTTTTAGAGTTCTACCTGTTCGAGTTATTAACCGGTCATTATTGGGGCTGTTTTGTATTTTGATTTGATTTGATCATATCTGCCGCATTGTTGAAGGTGTTGCTTTCCAAAATTTGCACGAGATGCTTTGCATCGAGTGTTAGTTTTAGGAAGCAACCCCTGCACTGAAACTTGGGCTTAGATTATTTTCACACATTATAACATATTTTCTAAGATGTCACTTAAAATATATAAAATCAACAAAAGAACATATTTTCAATGACATTTTTTGCAAGGGTCAAATTGGCAAAGCATCAGTTCCAATCATCGAGTTTAGTTCTCGCCATGACGACAACCATACAACGAATGCGTTTTTGTTATGTCATGCACTGCTGTTATGTGAAATACCGTGTTCGTATTGGCTAGATTGCGACACACCTTGAAACACCTTACCTAGCTATGTGTGAATTTACCCTGTGTGAATCACCCTTTTCAATCACACTTACAGTCTCAAACCAGGTGAGAATATGAAAGACGATGAATTAAAAGAGCATTGTCGCGTGGAACTAATAGAGCGAGACCAGCCAGACCACATCTTCATCATGGATGCTTTCCCGCGTATTGGAGTTAGGAAGAAGGTCAATGTTATTTATATAGATCTCGAATGTAATTCACTTTCATGTGTAAAGTATTATTAAATTTTCCTCACAATTTGTATCTAGGTATTGCTCATGTACCCATGCACTATTTCTAGTATTATTTTAATTTTTACATTTTCTTTCCAGGTATCTAAGCCTAAATTGAGGGAGATATGTCAGAAGTTGATTTTGGAACAAATTGATAGTAAATAGAGATTCACAAAACGTCCATTAATGTTACAAGAAAATCTGTTACTGAACAGAATATAGCTATAATACCATGATGTCCTGGATATCCTCGCGGTAATAATGTAAAGCCAATATATTAGATCTATGGTTACATTATATTGTATTGAACTTGATAGCAATAAAAGGCTAGGGTGAATCTAGAATGAAGAAAAGCCTCTTCGAATTTTAAAAAGTACAACAAATGTACACTCCCCTCCATAAGTTTGGCAACCTTAGCTCCCCCATTGAACTACGTGTTAAAGCCTCTTTACGTTTGAATTTTTATGCACTTAACCTGCGATGAAATAACTTATAATATTGTTGGAAACATAACTTGACTTTATTTCCAATACCTCCAAATTTTCTCAATTTTTTTCCTCAATTACAATAGGTCGAAAACTGATGATAAAATTGATGAATTTTTGAAAATCGTCATTCCCATGTAAACCAACGGGAAATGGTGGGTTCGGGGAAAATCAGAAATAAGGATATCTATTCAGTAAAAGAATCAGCAAAAATATTTTTATATAGAAAATTGAATTGTCTAACTTTTTGTACACTAAGTGTTTAGCTTACTTGATGAATACTAAAGTTACAGAGCTTCAAAGTCATCTTTGAAAATCATTTTTCGCCTCTTGTGTTATTTCAATGGGAGGGTTTTTTTGAAAAATAATTTTGACTTTAAAGACTTATAACTTTGCTGATCCTGAAGAAAGGTATCAATGTTTTGTTAAATAAAGTTAGCAAATTCAATTGCCTACCTAACTTGTATTTTTGCAAGGACTCGGAGTGATGGACATTCTGTCATATGACTTGCGGCAAACCCACCATTTCCATTGGTTAACATGGGAATGTCGATTTTCAAAAATATATCAAATTTATCATCAATTTTCGACCTATTGTAATTGAGGAAAAAAATTGAGAAAATTTGGAGGTATTGGAAATAAAGTCAAATTACGTTTCAATCAATAGAATAAGTATTTCTATCGCAGGTTAAGTAAATAAAAATTCAAACGTAGAGAGGCTTTAACACGTAGTTCAATGGGGGAGCTAAGGTTGCAAAACTTATGGAGGAGAGTGTAAGTGTATACAGGCTAAAAAATATATGTTAAACTTCTGTTTGAAGATCACCTAGGAGAAAGATAAAGTCAATAGCTAAAAATAACATTCGATAAAATTACACTAAAAGTCTCAAGACTTAAAATGACATCGTGAGAAGGCATGGTTCTCTTTTAGTTATTTTCTAGTTAGAAAACAGAAACCCCGGGACAGAAAGATTAGATGACTTTCACAATGTGAAAATGTCAGCCCTCATATGAACTAATAATGCTGTGACTCGATTTCCAAAATTTTGTTTGAAGATTCTGTCTTATTCTATTCTGTCTTATTCTTATTCTATTATCTTATTCTGATTTTGTTTAAAACAAACATTCTTAAAATGTTGATCTGTTTACTTTTGCAAGTGTACAATAAATATATATTAAGCGTATATTTGACTAAATTCAGGATTTTGAAATTGTCCATTTACAACTTGTTGTTTATTATTGAAAATTAATACTTTGGAACTAATAAAAGCCAACGTTTATGCTCTTTTAAAATAACAGAGCGTACTATTAACCAAAAAATAATATTTAAAGCTGGACATAAATCTAGGATAGAAAATTATTTTGTTGATTTTTCTGTCAAATGAAGTGGCTACAGATGTCATTCAGGCATCATATTAGGTTAATACCATATCGCATGATCATTGGCCATTGACCATTGGAAATTTTGTCTGTTTGATTTGTGCTACACCTCACATTGACAGAGTGACTAATTATAAAGCAAAAAAATGAGATTATTGACAATTTTATCAATGATCTTGAGCATTTTGCAGAAAGATTCTGACATTTGATTTAAAGACGATCAAAAGAATTACCAAATAAGCATAGTTCCGGTTGTGCTAGATTATTCCCCTCAGACATAGGTATGATAACTGGAAGTCGCCAGAACAACAAAGGTTGTCTCTGTATGAATAATTAATCTTAACGTTTTTCTTTAATAAGAATAGACAAAAAGGCCACACAGGTTATTACAAACATTAAATTAGATAAGATTCAACAATTTACTGTGTTCATATATATGAACCTTCCTCCTTGATCGTATCTATAACAATGGCGGGATCTGTCTTGTAGAGTAAAATGATTTCATCAGAATATCATAGTAATTCTAATTGGCCATTTAATTCAATTCATAATATCAATTTTTCTGTGAAAAGTTACGAATTCATAATAACGCAATGTATCTTTTAGAATCAATATATTATAGTGAAGCAGAGGGGGGAGTACCCTTTGCATTTGTTTGACTTCACTTCTTAAAAGAGAGCTTCGTCTGTAGTTTAACTAGACTCTGCACGCAGGGTAGAGGGGGAGTTGTTTGTCGAATAAATTGAGGACGATTTATCAATCATTTCGCTTATGTTTTTCATCCTAAAAACATCAATACAAATTAAAACATTTTGTTGACTATAAGATTGCACAATATAATCAAAAAAATATATTTGTCATTTTCAAGGATTATCTATGGATTAACACCCAGGTATTTCAATTTTTCAAACTTCAAAGGGCTGGGAATCAGCCCATTTCTCTTTGAGAGGAGCACAGCTCTTTGAGATTTTTTTTAAATCAAACGATACAGTTTCCAAATAGATTTTGAGATAACAGGAAAGTTAATCTTTAATACACACCTTATTTGGATGTTTTGGTTAATATCGCAACCCAAAAAGTTGTGTATTAAAGATTTACACTTTCCTGTGATCTCAAAGTCTGCTTGGAACTGTACCAAGTATTTCATACTATCCTTAAATATGTAATCAAATTTTGATAATACTGAACATTAAAAAGGTTATTAAGGAGACAGTGACCCTTGAACAATTCTGTCCAGGCTACTATGTATATCATTAGTATGTAATGTCATTAGTAAACAGTGTCATTATAGTGTGATATCATTAGTAAATGCGATGTCATCAGTATGTGTTGTCATAAGTATGTGATATGCAAGAAGATTAGCGTCTCATGAAAACTCGCTAATTTTGTTACCAAAACGAACCGTTTTGGTAACAAAATGTCGGAACGTCGAAGGTACGATTTTTCTTTTTTCCTTATTCCACGCGTTGTTGGCAGACTCCCCACGACGTTTTTTTCTCACAAACGTATATCCGTATCATAGTACTATGTTATAGAAAGTGTACATGTTTCAGAATCGTCGATTTAATTCGTCACTTAAGTTACATAAACGGTTTGGGTTAAAAGTGCAGATCTGAACCGTTTTTCGAAAAGCCGTTTATGTAACTTGAGTGAGTAATTAAATCGATGATTCTGTTTTTCTTGAACAAATGATACTGATACACATTTGTGTAAAAAAATGTCGTAGGAATTCTGCCTACAACGTGTGAAATAAGGAAAAAAGAAAAATCGTTCCTTCGATGTTCCGACATTTTGTTACCAAAACGAACCGTTTTGGTTGGTAACCGGCGAAATCGAGTGGATCACCAGTGTCTTAGGGAGACCAAATATTGCGAGAACGTTAACATTATGCAAACAATAACGACAGGGTGGCGTATTTATTACCAAAATATGCCTTACCTTTAGGATGATTCAGTTTATTGAATACTTGAATTGAATTGACAAGTTTTTTAGGCTGAAACCAAGTGAAATTACCTGGTCTTAACTGAAGGGCTGAATTTAAGCACAAATAAAGTCCTTTGAAGAAGAGTGACTCTATGTGCAAGATAACACTTTTCTTCATTCTATGAATAAATAACTGTATTGGAGTGTTTTCACAATCTCATTATGATAGATTTTATTTAAGTTGGAAAATATTATTGGATTTATGTATTCAGAAATATTTTTATCGTAAAAATTTAAAGTTGACACTCATCTTATTTTATTTAAGATTAACTTTTCAAAAATTGACACTTATCTTATTTTAAATGTTATTGAAAAATGTCGAAACATGCGAAGGCTCTTTACAATCAAAAACATGATTTATTAAGTGATACTATTGTGTAAAAACCTCTGGATACGTAACACACCTGTCTTGATTCATAAGGTGCCAGTTGCTCCAACTTCTTGTTTTATAACACCTAGAAGTCTAAGATGTAAACATACCAGACTTCACCAACTCTACCAAACATCAAAATCGGATTTCATATTAAACAAAAAAGTATAACAAAGGTTTCACACTCTTGGTGTTAAAAAAACTTAGAACAAAGGGGTTACAACAATTAGTGTGTGCCAAAACCCCAGAAAATCACAAAAACCTATGTTGTGGTAGCTTACTATGAAGTGACCCATTATCATTATAGATTGGTCCATCAACTATTCATTTTTACTTGTCTGCACTCAAAAAGGTGACACGAAAGGGCTAAACGGCTTGCACCAAGGTGCAACCATCAAAAAGATGAGTTTGATAAAAAATTATTTTTTTCAAGTAATATCAATGGGTATACAATATAGGAGGCAAATTTGGTATTGATAAGTATGATAGTCCATTTGCGTGTGGCCATTTTTATAAAAACAATAATTGTGAAGAATTATATATTTCTGACCTGAAAATGCCATATTTATTCAAAAGTCATGGTTGTTAATGATAATATTCCTATTTCACCTATTCAATGTTTTCAAAATATTTTAATTACCATTATATTCATTTTTGGCAAAGTAAATAAATATAGGGCTCACACAAGGATCAACTTTATTTGCAATATTTTCATATTTAGTGATGTTTTGAAAAAATATAAGGTTAAACACAATTTTATTTGTTAAATGTTTAACAAAATAAACAGAGTGTGTTTATTTCATTGTTTTGACTGAAAAATCGCAATTCATTGCTCTTCCTCTTAGAACGGCAGGGGATATACAAGTACATAAACAGTCTTAAAAAACGTTGATCCTTGTGTAAGCCCTACACTTATTTACTTTGCCAGAAACTGATATAATGGTTATTCGGTGGTATGAAAATCATTTCAGAGGTAAAATAGGAAGAATGTCTTTGAACTTGGAATAAAAAGCATTATATGGTTAGAAATACCCAATTTTTACCATAATTGTTTTTAATAATATAACCATACCCTCATGGACTATCTTTACATTTCAATAACCAATGTGCATTATATTTTGCATGTTTTACTGCAATTATTTGTAAAAATATTTTTAAATCTTACATTTTTGACTGGAAAGTGAAGAGACAATACTCAAATATACTCATATTATTGGTCACATTTGGTTATTTCACCCAAACAGATTCGGGATTTTTTAGTCCAGGCATATGAAGAAACTAGTGTGAATTAAATGGTCATATTATACAATACAATACAATACAATACAATACAATACAATACAATACAATACTGATCCAATTCAGAATTACTAGAGAAAGTAACTCTCGTGGGTGTTGATTACTGATTGCAGTCATTAAACTAAAGACCTCATATTTGGATGTCCTCTCTTCTGATACGATTTTACAATTCACTTCAAATTGGCAAAGGACCAGGTATAGTATGGCAATTGATATCTGATCGTCATATATTTTACCATGACTACTTTCTCAATATAAATATGACATTTCTCAAAAACACAATATGTTATCTTTCAAGAAAATTCAACAAAGTGACAAGGTGGAGATCTTATCAATAATATTTCAGATATATTTTCAAATATTTATATTTTCAATTTCAATTTATTGATACATTCAAGCATTATGTTTACGAATGTTATTAATAACAGGTGGCACCACATTTGATGCTTATACCCGTACATATAGTAGTACAATCATGTAGTGTATCATTAAGTTGTCAAGGAATCAAACCAGAATGAAATCATAAAAAATAAGTTGAAAAATAAAGGTTGAGGGGGATTCATGATGTTTTTTTCTTTTCAAGTGAAGAAGTTGGATGATATCATTTTTATCACAGGGACTTTACATAAGAAAAATCATATTGTTTTCACAAAAACACGTTCAGCCCCAAAACGCCAAATACTAATTAGATATTGAGCTATGACCTTGAAATGATCTTGATCCATAAACATTGACTTATAGATCTCTGGTTATTTTATCATTGGTCATTAAATAGACTGTAGCCCCACATTTGCCAACTACTTAGATATTGACCTTGAAATGACCTTGACACCAGGTCACCTAATCATTGGTCGCCAAAGGTCACAATTGTTCTCAATTGCCTTTAAACTCCAAATTGCGAGATATTGACCTTGGAAGTCACCCTATCATGAGCCGCTAGGGGGCACAGCAGATACCAGGGCCTTAATACACCAAATACTTAGATACTGATATTTGACCTTGAAATAACCTTGACCTCAGGTCACACATTCATGATTCACAAAGGGTAACCTCAGCCCAAAAACGCCAAATATTTAGATATTGATGACCTCTAAATGATCTTGACCTATAGACCTTGACCCTGACAACAGGTCACCTAATAATCGGTTGTCAAGGGTCAGAATTGTTCTCAATTGCCTTAAAACACCAAATTGCTAGATATTGACCTTGAAATTACCTACACCCATTCAGTTGATCTTTACCTCAGGTCACATAATCATCGGTTGTGAAGGGTCACACCATCGGCAAAATGTCTTAAAATGCCAACTATCCTAGATATTGATATTTTAAACTTGAAATTACCCAGACTTTTGACCTATGTTGAATACACATTTTATGAACAAAACATAGTACGAAGTTGAAAACTGATCTTTTTGAAATGAAATTGCTGCTGATGTTTCAAAACTAAGGTATCTTTATTGCAAAAGTACTATTCAAATTGAATAAGTAAATGTTGCAATGAATGCTCACACATATCTTGTTGTATATCAATCTAGTGCAACTGCTACAGGTATCACTCTGACACGTATCTGTGAACAAATCAAACTTCTTTGATGTTGATGTAATGCAAATTGGTATCTTTTAATATGACGTCCGTAAGATAAACCATCAATACTAGGATTGTCAAAACTTGCATTGATAAAATAAATTCCCGTCTCATCACTGTCACACCCATTACTACAAGATGATGCCTCTTAGATCACTGTCTCCAAGCTATAAACTAAGTGATGCACTATATGCTCGTAATACTTTTTTATTCAAAATCAAAAGTCAATGATACTTTTCCTATTTTACCAGTATTAAATGATTTTTATATATCCGAATAACCATTATATACGTTTTTGACAAAGTAAATAATTGTAGGGCTCACACAAGGATCAACTTTTTGAAGACTTTTTCGTACTGGTGTAGACTCTCCTGCTTGCGAAGCAAGGGCGATGAATTGAGATTTTTCAGTCGAAACAAGAAAACAAACATATAATTGTTTTTTCTTCAACAAATAAAAAATAAAATTGAGTTTACCTTCGTATTTTTTCAAAACATCACTTTATATGAAAATGCTATGAACAAAGTTGATCCTTGTGTGAGCCCTATAATTATTTACTTTGTCAAAAACTAATGAAATGGTTATTGGTATATTTAAAAAACACTGACTATATAAAATAGGAATAATATCCTTGACAACAGTAACTTTTTAATTGAAATCGCATTTTAAGGTCATAAATATCCAATTTTTTACCATAATTGTTTTTCATAAAATCACCACACCCGAATAGACTATCATTACACATCAATATCAAATTTGCATCTTATTTTGTATACTTACAAGTATTATTTTAAAATATGTATATTTTTCAAACTCATCTTTTTGACGGTCGCACCTTGGTGCAAGCCGTTTAGCCCTTTCGTGTCACTATTTTGACTGCAGACAAGTAAAAATGAATAGATAATAGATCAATCTAAAATGACTATTGGTCAATTCATAGTAAGCTACCACAACATAGGTTTAGCCTAACTAAGCCACTTAGAAAGCAATTTGGAACACACTAAATTAACAGAACTGTATTTTAGATTATCAACTTTGAAGTATTGTGTAGAAATAAAATATAATAAGAAATAAAATATTTTCTTTAAGCACCAGCTCCTTTGGTAGGTGTTGATAAAAATATGACAGTTTTGGATAAAATCAAGGGAACAATTTCTCAAAATATCTTTCTGTAAAGGTAAAATTATCTTCTTTTTACATGTTCAACATTCATTTCGTTTAAAACAACCATTCTTCACCCCCTTCCCCTTTAATTGGGCTTTGTAATTCAATGTTCTGTACATGTGTTTTATTGATCTGTTTAAAAGGAGATTTATCTCTGTTTATAGATAATATGATTTAAAACGAATATACAGGGTGTCTCATATGTATTGACCCCACTCCCAAATAAAATCATACATGTAGCATTGCTACCCTATCATGTTATACACCGTTGTTCGTGAATATGGAATTGGAATATCTACCTTGTTTTCAGTGTAATTTCAAATTTTAGTGAGATGAGATTTTTCAAATATGTATGCATAAACCGGTCAATATATAACGATGCATTCAGGTCGTTGTTTCATATCAACAGCTGAAACTGCTGTTACTGGTCCAACGCGTATGCTGACGTCACTCTAAGCCTTTGACAAAAAATACCAAAGATTAACATCAAAGCAGGGTATTATCAATCGCGAACTGGAAGCTCAGAAAGAAGATACACAACTGTGGAAGGATCGTTTATAGTAAAAATCACTGCTTTTATCATTCAACGGGTAAGGACAATAAAGTAAGAAGGATTGTTCAATTAGCAAAAATGCTTGACGTAATTAAAATAAGAATCCAATGTTAACGTTTCACCGGGATCAGAAAAAAGATGAAGGAAAAGAAAAAACCTCCACAACACTTCATCTGAGATTGAAACAGAAGGGTTTAAAAAACTAACGAAACGAACTAAATTGCCGATTTGGTAATCATTCTTGAAGAAAAGCTGCTTTGTAGTGGTGTTCTAATTTTTTAGCATTTTGGTATATTTTTAAAAAGACGAACACTTTTTATTGGTATCAACAAGCGCATCCTTTTGCTATAAGGACCGACTTTCTTTAATAATTATAATTACAAAATTGTACTTCGAAGATTACAACATGAAACTACTCATGGTAGTGCTGGTTTTGGTCCTCATTGGTTATTGCACGTGTGGCCGCTGGAGATTTAGAGGCAACAGAAAACACAAGAGCCACAAAAGCAAAAGCCACAAAAGCATTAAGAGCCACGGGAGTAGTAGTAAAGAGGGTAAGACATGTTTTTCATACATGGAAATGAAACTTGTAAATCAAGAAAATAAATACAGTAATCACAATATATCATTGCGATAAACGAGGCAAATGTGTCTTGAGCGTACTAAAGATGTACGCCCCTGTAACAATATATGGTTTCATCGTAGGCCTGGTGGAGTGTGAACCACTGGATGCTCCGGTAAACGGCTCCTTACAATTGATAAATGGTGAGACTCATGTCGGCACTGTCGCTATCTATTCCTGCGACGAAGGGTCTGTTTTAAGTGGCAATATTACAAGATTATGTCAAAAAGTGTACGGACCTGCATCCAGTTCGAGTGACAGTAGTCACAGCCACAGTCACCGCCGCGTTATCGGAGCAGAATGGAGCGGTGATGAACCAACCTGTGAACGTAAGTTTAAAAGAATGTAATAAATATAGTTGTGTAACAAATAAATACAGTTATCCCAGTAAAACATAGCGATAACCAATTGTGTCTTGAACATTCCAAAAGAGGTAAATAACAGTATATGCTTTCATCGTAGCCTTATTGGATTGTGAACCATTGGATGCACCGGTAAATGGTTCATTGCAATTGATAAATGATGAAAGTTGTGCTGTCGCTGTTTATTCCTGTGATGAAGGCTTTGTGTTAAATGGAAATTCCACTAGAGTATGCTTGAGTAGCGTCAACGAAGCGGAATGGAGTGGTAATGAAGCAATCTGTGAACGTAAGTAATTAAACTGTTATTAAAATAATTGTGTAACAGTAATTACAATATATCATAATAGTCCATGGTAGGAAATCTCTAGGACGTCTAATAAAGGAGCTGTTAGCACACTATAGTGCAGCAAAATTTGACCTAATATTAACATACCTATACATATGCTCCCTAATAATTTTTGTTATGACCGTTTAACATACTTCTGGCTTTTAGGCTGAATTATGCCTGTCATTAGCAGAGGACAAAAAATTACCCAAAACTAAAATCCCCCTTTCTCATTATTTGGAGAACACAATGCGACAGAAAATAATACAAATAGTTTTAAAGTGCCCGATAAACTATAAAATGCGCATGCGTCCAGGTGTTGATAAACTATAAATAGCGAAAATCCAGGGTTTGTCACCACAAGGTAAGCCAGGACGTGTTGAGAGAACAGCTAGTGTTGATATTGAATTTATATGTAGCCAGATAAGTTTCCTTCTTGAAATTACATATGGTTATTAGCAATACTCTGTAGGTGCTAAATAATAAAATATTTAGAGTATATATGAGAGAAGTTGGTCATTTCGAACCTGTTGAAAAGTTTGTGGCTCTCGGCTACACCGGGGAATTTACTTCCATGAGTACACACATAAATGTGGGGTTCCCCAAGAGGTACGCGACAAGGTGACCTGGCATCAAATGTGCGACTAAATGCTACTATCGAGAAGATAAAATAACGAATACGACAATAAGTTATTGCATGTGACAATTCCGAGCCTTCATCTCACTGAAGTATTTTGAAGTGAAAATAGGATTTTTGTTTTGATACATGGATTCAGATGAACGTAACTTTATTCTGACAACTAATCAAAACTGAACAAAATTGATTGTACGTAACAGACAATTTATTGTTTTACAATGTTTTGATTGGCTAAACGAATGAAACCAACAAATTATGACATGTAAAATGACAATTTTGAAATGTAAAATTTAAAAGTGACAAACACAACCTCCCTATCCACTCTTTGGGACCCCTTGTAAATTAGTAATATGTACATGTAGCAGTGGTAGTGTACAGCTTATTATCACACTACGCTTTGTATTCTAAAGCCTGTTGTTTGTAATAACACTGTTCACTCAACGTATGTTTTGTGTGTGGGCAGTCAACGATAATCATTGTTTTATCCCGGTTATATGACCTCGGCAATTATAACAAAACCGCACTAAACGAAAAAACGCAAATAAGAGAAAGCTTTCACACACATATAAAAAATGAACTAGTCTAATCCGCCAGTATAAACTCTGTGCTATACGTAGCCGGATCAGGCGCACACTTTAAACATAATTATGACTTAGGTTTCTAAGCTATAAGTTTGAGGTTGTTTTTCTCACTAACACAAAAAAATATGTAATCAGTGTATTGACGTTTTGTATTGTTTCTCAGATATTATGAGATAATTGTACAAATGAATCACTTTTATATTAGAATGACAAATGCTTAAATTATGCTAGCTAGTTTTTCACAACATGTGTCCCAGTACTTTTTGAGATATGGACTGTTATTCCGCGGTGAACATTATCATTAAAGGAGGAGGGCCTATTGCTCTTCCTTGACTAATTGCGAGTGCAGCTGAAATTCTATTTCTTGTGCTTAGATATTGCTCAGTTGCTTATAAAACAACAGTCAAGATTTGGTCGAATTCATGAATCAAGCACACTTGTTTAATTACGCTAATTAAACACCAACATTTACGGTAAAATTATAAAAAAAAATACATTATGATAATCCATTTTTGTACGTATTTTTAGAATAACCGTCTGTGTCTTATAAAATTTATAAAAGTTTGAATCAAAATATTTTCATTTTTGATCCTTTGTGATGAAATACATTTTTCGACCCGAAAGACGGACGTTTTTTTCAGCAAATGATCTCCTTAAACATTGCTTCAAATGTTGCTGCGCTATAGTGTGCTACGGATCCTTCATATTCGGTAGTCATATCATGGACTATAACGATAAACAAGGCCAATTGTTCTTGAGCTTTCTAGGGATAACCACAGCTAATGCATCTTGAGCTTTCTAAAGAGCTGAATTAAAGTTAATATTTTCATCGTAGGCATATTAGAGTGTGAACCATTGGATGCTCCTGGAAATGGTTCCTTGCAATTGATAAACGGTGAAACTTCCAATGGCGCTGTCGCTGTTTATTCCTGTGATGAAGGCTTTGTATTAAATGGAAACTCTACAAGAGAATGTTTGAGTAGTGTAACCGAAGCTGAGTGGAATGGGGATGATCCGATCTGTGAACGTAAGTTAAAAAACCGAAATAAAAAAAGTTGCGTAGCATATAAATACAGTTATCACAGTATAGCATCGCGATAAACAAGTCCCATATGTCCTCAGCTTTCAAAAACAGATTATATTTTCATCGTAGCCCTAGTGGCGTGTGATCAGTTGGAGGCTCCGGAAAATGGTTCCTTGCAATTGATAAACGGTGAAACTTCCAATGGCGCTGTCGCTGTTTATTCCTGTGATGAAGGCTTTGTGTTAAATGGAAATTCCACTAGAGTATGCTTGAGTAGTGTTGTCGAAGGAGAATGGAGTGGTGATGAAGCAATCTGTGAACGTAAATTATAAAACTGTTATTAAATTGATTGTGCAACAGTAATCACAATATTAACAAATAGATACAGTAAAAACAGTATAGCATCGTGAGAAACAAGGTCAGTGTGTCTTGAATTTCTCAAAGTGGTAAATGACAATAACGCAGATGCGAGTAAGTAGTTACCAGTTTCACCACCAGGTGGCTCGTTCGGGTCCGGTAGCATGGTGGGTATAGTAGAAAGTTCCCTTTAACTTAAATTACATCTGTTTTAGTTGCTCAATTTTCATATAACCCTTTTGTATATAATTGTTATGTAAATTAAAATATGTCCAGTAAAAGAAAATGTTATCTGTCCAATCCATGTCTGTTTTTGTGATTTTGTAACATGAGGTCTATGGGGTCGCATTTTCAAAAAAAATTAAATTTTCAAAGTTGATATTCAATTTTCGTAACCATATTTCTAGATGTACTTTTACATGTAGATTTCAAATATGACATCACTTTGACTGAATTTTGAATATCAATGACGTAAATCAAGATTATTTCTTCTCGCATCTAGTCTATTTATATTTTCATTGTAGGCCTATTGGAGTGTGAACCATTGGAGACACCGGTAAATGGTTCCTTGCGATTGATAAACGGTAAAACTTCCAATGGCGCTGTCGCTGTTTATTTCTGTGATGAAGGGTTTGTATTGAATGGAAACTCTACAAGAGAATGTTTGAGTAGCGTAACCGAAGCGGAGTGGAGTGGGGATGAACCGACCTGTGAACGTAAGTTATAAAACTGAAATAAAAATTTTTGTGTATCTTGCCATTGTATGATACATGTTTCTCGTGTGATTATTTCAGATTCAGCCTTCTTACCCCATAAAGATACGTTCATTATCCCTCATAAAACCTCACACGTCTAAGAAGTCACACCGCTATCAACAATACCATACTATATTGTAATCTATTGTTTTATACACAGGAAATTCAGACATGTACACATATTTTATTATTGAACTGAAATATGAAAAGTATACCGGTATACATACGTATTCGTCTTTGATGAAATACATCAATACCAAGTATTGAGGAATCAGTTATCTATGTTATTTCTTATGTTACATAACTACGTAGCGTTAGCTTCTATAAATATAACCATACCCGCCGATACACCATACTCATTCTCCATTTACGTAAAGCTGTGGATTGTGGAATTCCTACGCGTAGTGTTGACTTTCTTAATATTTCCTACACTACGACAACACTTGGATCGATCGCGAGCTTCAGTTGTCCGGCATGTGAACGACGTCTAGTTAGTGGGAACGATATCACTTGCCTGCCCGGTGGAGAATGGAGTTGTAGCGAAGCACGTTGTGTAGCCCAGGGTATGTAAGATTCGTGATCCATTTCCAAAAAGGACAGAAATAATACAAAACATTAGGGATGCCGATCACTGATGGCATTTAGCTATATAAGCTAGACATAAGATGAAGTGTTTACCCTGTATAAAATTGTTGACGTTCATGGTCAACCCTGTCTCTTCTACCTCTGCGTATAAGAACGATTATTGTAGCACCATCAGCAAAATCTTTAGTTTTGTGTTTTAGTGGCATGGGCTCCATTTGTGAGTAGACTGTGTACAGATGTTGTCGGAGGGCAAACATTGCTTGTGAAACCTGTTGAAAGATTAGCTGATTGTCAACGTCTTTGTATCACTTTGAACCAGTTTGAATGCAAGTCGGTTGAATGGGGTCGTAACACTCAGGCGGGTATTGCTGATGGCATTGCGCTTGATTGCACATTGCAAGGCTTTGATTTGTCGGAACCAAATGTGACAACTAGTGATTGTAGGGCAACAGTCTACCGCGAAATTCTCTGTGAGTGGTGTTTCTAAATCTATATCTGTATGCGAGTTCATATGTAGTTTACTTTTCGTGCGCACCCATTCCGTACCGTACCATTCCTTTCCATATTCAATTTCTTATGACATATGTCGAAAGAAAAAAACATACCTTTGGAACTAGTTTCTTTACTTTTAGATTTATTAATTACAAAGAAAACCAACGAGGTTTAAGAATTAGTCTGTCCAACTCTAAAAACACTCAGATTTTTCAAAATATATGTTACCATCTATGTGTGTCTTCGCGTTTTTCTCACTAATACAATCCGGTTACAACTGTTATATCTTTTAATCTAGATGAAACGATTTAGAAAATCACATATTAAAAGTTCAAACTAATTTCTGTTACGCCTTATGCGTCTGGGAATATTAGTTGTTTAACAGTTTGGTGAATGTTATGTTATGTAATAAAATAAAATAAATAAGATTTACTGAAAATCGCATTATCAACTTGCTGCATGATGTATTACAATATTTTGTTTTATATAGGTCGTCCATGATGATAAGGTTTAAACTACACCCTTATACAATGCAAGTGCACGCTGTTGATAAAAAACTAGATGTAAACTATGATTGACGAAGAGTGCAATAGATTGATTGATTCATTGGATTTGTAATCTCAATTAAAATACATATATATTCTAAAACTATTTAAAATGTGCAATTGGTTACATAAACTCTACATAGAGGTTCTTGTATGAGTAGCTGTGTAATTTGGTCCATTCTTGATGAGCTTTGATAATTCTTGCTTTGAAGATGTTTCTTTTTCTCGTCTTCGACTCGATAAAGAAACATTATCAAAGCAGGTCAAGAATGGGCGGTATTGCACAAGTACGGGTACAAGAGAATTTTTCTCAAATGACGACGCTTGTACTATGCCATATTTTCACCTTTTTATGATAAAACTAATTCGAAAATAGTTTCAAATTAAGTGATATGCTTAGCAACAAAGCTCCATTGTTATGGGTCAAGAATAGACGGTATTTCACAAGTATGGGTACAAGAGACTTTTTCTCAAATGACGACTCTGTATGCTTTGCCATATGTTCACCTTTTTTATGATAAAACTAAATCGAAAATAGCTTTCAACAGTCAAGTCAAGTAACTAAGTCAACATTCGAAAATAAAAATCTCAAAAATCGTACATCTTTGATTTCCAAAATAATTTGTGAGATGGTTATTAAGATGATAATACACATTTTAACGTATTAATTTTGAGTACATCTCGAATCCATTCTCAACAAAGCATTATCGAAATAAGTATTCAAAATGTTTGAGTTCGGGATGATAAAAGTACGTTAAGATATACCGCTCCTTAACATACTCCTTTGGGAACAAGATATAGAATCAAGTGCATATTCTTCTTATTTACTCCCTGACACATGCCAATGAATGTTACATAAGTAAATATCTCTGTTTTAAATAATTTTGTAAACGTTGTTCTCTACAGGTGCCATTTTGTATAATTAAAAAACAAAATTGAACATTTTGCATTTCTAAATTGATAAGTTTCTTGGAATACAACTTAACCGTGAACGATTTAAGTCATTAGTAATATTTCCCTTAGTGATCCCATGCTAAATAGACAGTAACTGGGTCAATGTTTTGTGTTCAACCTTGTTTTCATGACTTTTAAACATGAGTTGACAATTATGTAGGACTAGACTGTGGACTATTCTGTAGAAGTGCTCTAGAAATGCATTCTGCTTTTCATGGAAGGTCACACATTCCAACACATTTCAAACAATCTGTATGATTATGTTGGACACTTTCTGGGTAGTTGGACTTTATGTAGGGGTGGCAGACGGCCCTCAGGCCAATTTATACCCCTACCCCAACAAAACCTTGGGGGTACTTTAATACCACCCAATTAAAAGAATACTAATGCATATCAGATATTCATTGTTTTATAGTGGGTAGGGCATGCCATGGTTAGTCAGTGCCAGAAATTTCCAATCTCTGACTTATATGGTTACCATGGAAACAGTATTTATATCTCACAATCTTCTCAATTTGACCCCGTCCAAAATGTGTCCTTTAGTTCTCAAAGTGAAATATTTGCAAATCTGTTTGGATTTTGTGGCTGCCACTTTGTCAAAAGTTGAATTAATATGTATGTATTCACACTAAAGCACTAAAAACTTGATATAATGATCCCATAAATTAATAATATTTATCACATGTAGTCACACACAACTGCTTTAAGGGAAAAATGGGCGTGGCACTTTTTGGTACTTGTGTAATTGTTGCAGCATTAAATGAAAAATACATATTACACTAATAACAATTGACATTTAATTAGCATCTACTAACATTGTGTAACATTGTAATATGTTCATTATCATTATAAGATACTTTAAATATTTTATATAAGTGTTATCATGACCTTTCCCTATCATAGGTCATCAATGGTCAAATTAACTTTTAGTCTTTTAGACTTTTAGAGGTCCTTAGTCTTTTTATTAGTTTGTCAAAGTCGTATTCATTGACTTGTACTTAGAATATGAATGGTTACATTGATCAAGAGCTATGAGTTAAAATTGATTAATACATTTGTCAGGGTTAGAGCCATTTTATGCAATTGAAAAGTAATGGACTGTTCCATCCTTTGAGTATGATGTTATCTCATGCTGGTGTGATTTGCATACTTGTTATGACTTGGATTAAGTTATATGAACTCATTTATCATAAAACAACCCTTCACTAGTATCTCTCATAATACCTCTAAATCATCTTCATATTCATGGCCTTAATCGAGAAGGAGGGAGGGGTTACAAACAGAGGGCAATGACAATTTGTACCAGAGCAAGGACACTGATCAGCACCAAGCGAAGGCAACGGCCGTAACCTTCGCATCTAAGATGGCAGACAGTAATTGTCGATTTAGATATTTTTTATTTTCATTGAATTAAACTACTTTAGTGTTGACATTATGCTTTGACATTTGTACCAAATCGGGCTTAAATGACAGTGGAACTATGGAGTATGATAATTTTTTCATATATCGTGCATGAGCGCCACATTTCAACGATATCTCACTCCGCTTTAAAAGGGAAGGTAATACTAACTAGTAAAGGGGATGTAGTAAACATGAATAAATGATAGGTGAAACGTTATGCCCTGCCTTAATACATAACTAAGATTTCTTATTTTCTCGGACAAATGATGTCTCACAATTGACTGACTGATTCTATTATCAATACATCAACATCAGGTAATGCATGATCTATCCAATGGATTAAAGATAATACTTGATTCTAATATGGCAAAATAAATCATTCCATGTATGAATTGCATAGTGCATCATTTTGCAGATATTATATGATGCATTCATTGACTCATGGTTAACAAGGTACGGGTATAACTCCTTTTAGTATTTCGCAATACACATTTCCAAAATGCTGTACCTTCAGTGATTCCTTCAATATGGATAGTGGTTTGTTATGTTGAAACTTAAAATAATATCTAAACAAATCTGTTTAGTGTATAAGAACAATAAAAGTAAATATGTGTAATATCAATTATTATTAGACATATGAATATAACCTAAAATAAGAAATCTTGTTCTCGTATTCCATTTTAAAATTGGTTGAATGATTTTGGCACAGTAGAAATGATGACAGTCATAATTTATAACTTATACCTAAGTAACTTAATATTATACGTAATATGCCCTGATGCTGTAACATAAATGATCCTTTATAATCAGGTATGACTGAAATTGGACAAGATCTTATAATGTTACAGTTTCCATATAACGTATGTTCCATATTACTACCCCAAATGTCCATACCAGTAGTTAAGTTTATGAGTCATAGTCCCTCATAGTTTATGATGGCAAATGCCTATCCTTGTCTAGAATATGTCATTTTATCAATTTTATGAAATGATTGTTACATAAACAAGTATACAATTACATGCCCCCCCCCCCCACACTAAAACTCCATTTTCTTTATCAATCTTTCTACTTCTGTTAATATTCTCTGTCCGGAAGCCACGGACTGCGACTCGCGTAATTCAAAACGAGGTTACAACGCATTATAGCTGAACAATGGCAGTAAGTCCAAACTTAATTTGGAAGGCATGTTAGGATTTGGGGTAGATTATTGGTTTGGATATTCTACACAATAGCTAGTATGTTCCAGTCGGTGATCAACATATTCATACTCCACCTGCAATGGCATTCTTGGTGCTCGGCTGTCCAATAGTTTAGCATGAACACAAATGAATTCGAAATCTGCCACAAAAAATGTAATTTTGTCAATATTTGTCCCTAATATACCGATTTAAACAAAGGAATCAGAAATGACATCGAATTAATATAATTATTCATGTTCTGTTGTTGCAATTACATCTTGGTGTGATATTTGGTAAGCGGAAAACGTACAATTACATAGAAAATTGGAATTTATAATAGTCGCAGTCCATCCATCTGCCCAACGCAGTCCGCGACTCAGTGTTGCTTTATATCTGAAGCTGAGCGCAATCACAGCCAAAGGTAGATAGCACAATGTGTGTACAGGTGTGGCCGAAATGGAGCAACTTTGGCCAAAAGAAGAGGCTCGATAGAGAGAGCTTTTTAGATGAGTACAACTTTTTTAGTTTCTACACGATCATTATGGAATTTTCAGACAATATCGGAGGTGTGATGAATTTTTATATTCTAAAATATTATTGTTGAATCATGAAACACGCATTTTGTAGAACTTTTTTGGCGAAGCGATGAAATTCCATCTTATATTTTGTACCGTTTTTCAGTGCGTAAATAGAATGACTTAACGTTTTTTAAGCAGCAAATTAACATATATCGTAACCACATAATAAAGCAAAGTCTTATTTTCTGTAAAGAAATCGTGATTCGATCCATGAGAAGTATGTCTTAAAATTGATGAGAAAAATGGTTTCATTTTTTCAATATTTTTGAGCGATCTCTTTAGTAGAATTTTACTTGTGTTAGATAGAGGTCGTCTCGCAAAACCATTATGTGCAATTTTCTCTTAAAATTGATTATTTTTGGAAATGATTCACTCGACGAAAATTAGATGTCGTTGCATGTCGTCTATGGATGGTCTATTTTTCTTGAGTAATTCCAAGGCCGAGAGAAATACCCCGAACGTACCGCGTTCGTAATTTCAATGTTTTCTGCGTTCGGCCTTTTATCGTAAACTGTTCTATCATCAATGAAAAAGAAGGGTGCGCGAACTTTGAATTTATTCAGTGTGGGGGTTACCCTTCCCCCTTTTGACATGAAGGCCAGAGCTGAATATGACAGCACATGTTAGTGAATGATTGGTAAGTGAAAACAATCTATCTTTATAACGGAATATATTCCCTATAGTTAAGTGGATTTCTGGTCACGAAACGTTAAGAAATACTTGATATAGTAACAGTTCAAACAAGGCTTGTCCCCGTCTGTTTTGATTGTTTGACCGGGAAACCAATGGGGTCTTCTCATCTGCATAATCAAGTCACCTTATATCGCACTATTAGAGCTGGGTAACTGGTAAGCAGAAAACACAATCGCCACTTCAAGTACATTTCACTGTTTTTTCTTGCGCTTTTTTCTTAGCTCTCATTTATGTATCATACGTTTAGTCAATCAATTTTTGTAGGTAACGATTTGAACGGATTGCAATGAAATGACCTTTATGCGGTCTGGCTACGTACGGCCTGTTGATTTCTACGGGGACCGCAGAAATTAACAAATATTGTCATTCCGAGTTATAAAATCTACGGCTTCCCTTCACTGATATAATTGGTCTGCGGTCTACTTACGGCCGCTGTGCGACAAATGTGACTGGGGAGTAAATTGATCTGCGGTTGACGTAGTCGCCTTTCAAGTTAAGTATTGAGATTTCTATTCTAACCTTCACTTAAGAAACATAACATTAACTAGGATGTGGCTCTGCGGCTGCTGCAGAAAAACCGAGTGTATTATTTACATACAATAATGTTATCATATATACATGCTGGTTGCCAAAATGTGGCTCTGCGGCTGTGTCGCCGCTGGACAATATACAAAAATGTTTATAATGGACAAATGATAAGCTTTCTCGATAATATAGTAATAACAAATCTCATTTCAAAATCAAAAACTTTCCGACCACCTGTAAAACCTTTTCTATCTTTAGCATCACAAATTCATTAATGCCCATTATTATTCTGTTGAGAACATAATGCTAAAAATCTTTGAAATCCTCAACAATTGACGTTATAAGGAAAAGGTTTGTCCGAAAAGTTTTCATAAACATTTTAAAGACATAGACTTAGTTTATCTCGCCGCTTAGAGCCGAAGTGATCTTATTCACTAATACATACACCGTTCACTCAGTAATACTGCATTTACAATTACCGTTCTATTTTCATAACGTTAAACGACCAAATAGAAATCATTTTCTTGCTAATTCGTACTACGTGACTCAAACGCAATAAAATACATTTCTTGTATAGTGATAAGACCTGATACATTTCAATTTATTTTAGTATTCCCACGATTTGTTATGGGGTAATAGCCTAACATGTTATAAATTGAGAGATTACAAAATATATGCAATTAGCATTTATATCACAGTTAGCTAGAACAACCATTTCGTGACAATTAGCCCACGTTATGCCTGGGTCACATAGGTGTCTGGCCGATTGAGTGTTATGTTCAAAATTGTATTTGTTTGAAACAAAATACTCAATCGGCCGAGGGCCGACCGATGAATCGCAGCAAATATGAACCTGACATTATGTAACGTTCCCTTTTTTACAAATACAATGTATCTTGGGCTTTCTTATATTTTGATATTGGTTGCTTATTTTCACGGCTTGATTGACGCACAATTATTTTGATTGTACGTGCTCATGACAGGTTTAGGCATTATTGGGTGACAACGTCTGTCAAAATATTGCACGTTGGTTGTGTTGACGTGATTTATGACTGAATACATATTAAAACTAGTACTGCTTTTGAAAAGTTTTTAAAAAAGTATGGAAGAGTCTAACCTGCTCGTTAAAGATATTGAGTTGTATTATGTATTGTACACGTAACTACATTAATTGTATGTACCTACATTGTACCACAACGGTGTTGCATGGTGTACTTAGTAATGTTTATGCGCATTAGCAATGTCATGAACAAAATTGAGCAGAATGTGATCCCCTCGATTTTTGTGAATTTCTCATGGAAACACTTTCTTAATCTCTCAAGCAACTTTAAGGTAGATGTGTTTTTTGGGAATTTTTATACAGTCTAATTTTAACGAAGCCACACATTACTTTCAAATATGGACCTCTTTCCAATGTTGTCTACAACTTTCAGTTTTGCATAAAGACTGTAGCGAGAAAAGACTGTTGCGAGAAAAGAGTGTGGACAATATTTCTTTTATAAAATGTATGAAAACGAGAAAATCCAGTGACTTACTTTTTAAAAATAAAAAATAAGTCGGCTACTTTATTTTCCAATTTTTATATATATAAAAATATCCAAAACGTTCACTACGCTCTTTTCTGGTTACCTTTAGTGTACTCTTTGTGTAAATGTGAAAGATGTAGAGAGCGTATGAAAAATACGCCTCGCACTTTTTGTCAGATTTCAGACATAATTAACTTCAAGGTAATATACAAATTGGGAAAGAAATTGCCATCAATATATTCCAGAAAAGAAACATATTGATATGGTCTTTGTTGATTGAACATCGTTTAGATAAGTATTGAAACATCACTGAGGGCGGTCCCAACAAAATCTCTATATGTCAACCTTGCTTGAAGCATCAAATTGATTAATTTGAGTATCGTATAGAGTTCACGGAATGTGTGTGTCAACGATGGATGCTTTTTGTTTGATACTGTACGTTTATTTCGTACACTCGTATGATTGATATAATCAATAACTTCAAAATACATGCTCATAGAATCTAGAATGTTTTGTTAATTAGGGGTTAATGTTTAGGACACTAAAGACTAAAAGAGTTTTTATGTTCACAATGATTATACAGTATGTATTACATTCAAGGACAGGTTAACCGAACAAGCTCGAACATTTAGCACGCATCAATGAATATGTACGTAACATATAACAACTGAATACACTCCCTGGAGTGAATTGAACTTACACTTGTACAGAATCGGTTTCCGTGTTCAGCCTCGTACTTGAAGCACAGTTGAATTTAGAAACATATTATAACAAATGCGTCAGGTCTAATAAGTCTCAGCAACGTACCCAAAAGCAAAAGCGACCGACCCAAGACGGGAAAGGCTATAGTTGTCTGTGATGCTTCTGAAAGCTGGCACTTCACAAATCAAGAGTGAGTATGCCCCCCCCCCCCCCCCCAATAACGTTTGAAAGGTCGTATAAAGTGCGACCACTCGTACCTCTCATGATATCATGATATACATAATTGTTTTTGGATATTGCTTTTGTGTGGGTCAAGTAAATTGGAGCATATTGGTTGAGAGTTGTTATCATTGATGCCCTCCATTTATTAATAGGGACGGAATAAGTCACAACAAAACCCCAGATGAAAACGTCATAAGGTACAGCTGGAAAGTAACATTTCTATACCTGCACATGTTATTTTCTGGTACAAAATAAAGTATGAAGGCATGTGTCAATTTCCTTGCTTTTTTCAGGAAAGTATCATTATATTGTCTTCTTTTAGAATATCTGGTAGGAGTTCAATGGGAACTCCAGGACATTCCGATATTTCACACTTTCTATTTTTCTTTCAAAATTTCAGACAACACAGGAACTATCATTGACCTGTTTCCAGGTTTACTAAAAATAGACAGTGTAATGATCCTTTCCTGAAAAAAGCAAGGAAATACACACATGACTTCATACTTAATTTTGTAGCAGAAAATAACATGTGCAGGTATATACTAGCAATTTTTTACCAAAATGTTACTTTCCAGCTGTACCTTAAACTGGTCTGTATAGGATTTTTACATAAACTGTTTCAATATGGTCATTTGATTGCTTAGTTTTAAATTCAAAGTAGTCCCAAACATTTCTGTTTTGACTGTAGCTTCATTCAAGATAGTTGCCGACATTCTTTCGTTTTCGAAAAACTACCGATTTCTGCTAAACTAAGTTGAATAGTACTAATAACGTCATTTCATCTTATTTCCACATACTGGTCAAGTCGATATAGTAAATTCTAATACGATACGTGAAGTCACAATAGCTATAACAATTGAATTAATGGTCTTTATTGGAATATGTATGGCCGCCAAAATTTATAAATACAAAGAGTAGTACAATAACGTCATTTCGAAGGGCAATATACTGAAATATTGGATTGAGCGCCGAAGGCCCAAGGTCCAATATTTTTCTATATTGCTCGCAGAAATGACGTTACTACGAGTATTAACACCGTTAATGAGCAGAGCTGAAATAGCAAGAAAACCTTACGCGCTG
The DNA here is from genome assembly GCA_903813345.2 of Owenia fusiformis. Lineage (NCBI taxonomy): Eukaryota > Metazoa > Annelida > Polychaeta > Sabellida > Oweniidae > Owenia > Owenia fusiformis. The sequence goes on from CAIIXF020000002.1 coordinate 27,000,412, forward strand.
AACGATATCTAATTTCTTGGGGAAAATTGCCGATTGTAAAATGCATTATCCTATACCAAGTAGAGTTTTAGGGAGATAAGTTGGTAATATATATCCCGTATCCTGATTTTGAGGTTTCCATATCCAGAACCTCCAAATCTCCCGCCATATCTCCCGCTTCGGTGCATATCTTCCCGCTTCCGGTGCATATCTTCCCGCTTCCGGTAATGCAATAAAATGACTTTGCATATGAATGATTTGTTTATTTTCACACCTTGTACTATTGAAATGACCATATGCTCCTGAAAACTCTACTTGGTATAGGATAAAGCAGTTATGTACGGTCGATTTGGATATTGGGTTTATCCCTCGTGAGATATGCACATCTACCATCAGTCCCTACGGTCCCTCAGGTAGATATGCATATCTCCCTCTGGATAAACCCAATATCCAAAACCTCCCAGTACATAACCCTTATTTATTGACCGGCAATATGGCCCGCCACTATGACGTAACTGCTCATGTTGTAAAATAAATGCCTTCTAAACTAGCACTCATAACCCTAGAATAGGACCGGTAAGGTGGTAATAATTGTTTTTCTTGTCTGTCTATCATATTAGAATTGATTTCATGATTAATGTCAAATATATGACCTCAGATTTTATTCTGGCAATTGCTACGCGATTTCGGTCTTTTAACAATGAGTAGAATATAATTTTTGGTCATACATTGCGCCATAAATTATAAAATATCGGTCTTTATTCCTTAAATAAATGCCTTCTAAACTAGCACTTATACCCCTAGAACAGGCCTGGTAATACCGTGGTCACAGTGCTCCGATATTTACTACGATGCCCGGCCGATTGAGTATTTTTATTCAATTCAATATGTATCTAAGCGCAAAACTAATCATTTATCCGCGTTTATGGTATTTTGTGGTTCATGGTATTTCACAAACACAAAGTTGATCATCATTTTTTATTCATAGAATTTATTTTGACATTTCATATCTAAAACATAATATTGTAGTGGTTCTGGTTATCGAATTATGATATATAACTCGGTATAGGCTTAATATACTTATCTAGATGTAACCAAAATCTTTATAAATCATGTAAAAACTCCTACGTATTTAGGAACCCTTATTTTAACAATTTGGATTAGTGTTCGTCTTCGAAAATAAGGACGTCAGCAAGGAAGTATTTTAAGCGATTTTTAAAAAGGCGATTATATCCAAGAGGCCTAAATATTGCATATTAGAGCTATATAAATACTGATAAAATTGCTGAATTTTTTTTATATTTCTGACTAACTTTTCTACTGAACGTTGTTGAGTATTGTGCTGTGAGAATTACAAGAATGCACTCTAACAGGAAGGTGGTACTGGATGGAGCCTAAGATGGTTCGCTGTGGTTTAGACATGCACGAAAATCTTTTCAAAAGAACCACTTCAAATGTGAACATTTTCATAATATAATACTAAGATACCTTGGCATCAAGGAAGTGCACTCTAACAGGAAGGTGGTACTGGATGGAGACTAAGATGGTTCGCCGTGGTTTAGATCTGCACGAAAATCTTTTCAAAAGAACCACTTCAAATGTGAACAGTTTCATTCATAATTTTATTTTGAATCGATTTTGACAGTTGGGTAATACACACTGGTACTAAGATACCTTGGCATCACCTAACATGGCTGCTGAACAGAATATATCAATGATATTCATCAAATTAGAAGCAGCGTCAAGTTCTATATACATGCAACCATAAGTTAATCAAAATAGGATGCAACAAAGGACATTAATGAAGGTTTTGGGGAGGACACTATATCTATCCCTGGCATATATCATTGGTTCTGCTATTTCAAATAGGGAGAAAGTCAGTTGAAGATGAATCCAGACAGGAGTGACCAAAAGCTGTAACTTCCCATAGTCAGATTGATGCAATATACTTATTGAATGAATTCCTATCAGAAAAATTGCAGACATGACTAATTCATTTTATTCATAATGATTTAGAAATGACATTGATTTGTGACAAGTTTGTGCGCAAACAATTGACTGAGGAACAATTTTCATTTTGATGATTTTGAATTCGATGGTGTCAAATTATTCGAGAAAGATTTGTCTTTTGAAATCCAAAGTATGTTTTAGGGGAAAAATCAAAATTATGAAAGATATTGAACTTTTTGTAAGTGTAACATATTTTTTTAGACACACTGTATATTACTCAACGATCCACACTAAAATAATTAGTTAGATATCTGAAAAAATAAAAAGTTACAGCATTTTTATCAGTACTTATTGAACGCCCTGTAAAACCTCTTCAGTTTGATTATCGATGATTTTATTTGTGTCTTATCTGTGTCCGATATTTTTTAATTATTTTTTTTCTTCGACACCATCCTCATTATCTCAAAAGAACATTGGTTGATTGAGTTTTAACGAGTTATATTATTTTACAGGCTATACGTATTAACATGTATAAGTTAGTCCAATTCGATCGAATAGGTAGGGTTCTTTGGCAGGAGTTTTTAGCAGAACCGAGGCCTGTTTGAAATTATGCAAATGTTGTCGGTAATGCATACAAGTTGAAGAGAAGATGGTGTGCACACATACATGTATTACTGTACTTTCAGGTGCAAGATGACGACGATAACTCTGGCGACAACGATGACTGATGGTGCTCATGATGATGACGACGTTAATACGATTTGTTGCTTGAGGTATATCTAAATATTGTGATTGTTTGTGTTGAAGTGATGTCTATACTCAAAACGATCTAATGATATTAGGATTATAATACGAAGTGTGAACTCAGAAACTAATTTTTGGAAATACGTTGTCCTTGAAGCAATCTTTTATCTCTGACAATTGACTCAGGCTAACTCGGATTCATTGCTCTTGTATGTATTTCAATATATTTATGAAAGTGAAACTTATCTTGAACGTTCACATTGGTTACATCCTAGAGAGTCCTGTATATCTTTCGATATATGTATCTCTAGGGTTTATAAAAATATTTGTCTTTTTCTATGTACTCTTCGGTAAATGTATCAAAGTCGTATCAGGTTCAGGTTCAGGTTCAATATAACGAGTGTAACAATGGCGACAACGATGTTGATAGTGTTTATGATGAGAAGATATTATTTGGGAAGAGGTATTGAATGTCATTTGTTCGTAGTAATAATTAGTCTTGAAAAGATGCTTTTATATCATGTAGGTAATTATAGCTTATAAAGCACTGGAACATGTTTGGCACGACAATTGAGTGGAATTAACTAATGAAACATGAAGAGCAGCTAACAACTGTAGATAATAAATAATAAACTGAGTTTTGCATGACAATTGAACGGAGCTGACTTGTAAAAAATGAAGGTTAGGTTGAAAACATGTAGATAATAGGAAATAAACAGGGTTTGGCATGACAATCGTGTGGAATTAGCTTTTGAAACATGAAGAGGCGATTGACAACATGTAGAGAAAAAAATAAACAGAATTTGGCATGACAGTTGAGTGGAATTCGCTTTTGAAACCTTAAGGGCGGTTGACAACTGTATCTTAATACGAAATAAACCGAGTTTGGCATGGCAATTGAGTGAAGCTTGCTTGTAAAAAGAAAGAAGAGATTGAAAACATGAAGAGAATACGAAATAAACAGAGTTTGACATTACTGTTGGGTGGAATTAGCTTGTGAAACATGAAGAGGCGATTGACAACTTGTAGATAAATGATGCTTGACAATTGAGTGGAATTAGCTTTTGAAACATGAAGAGGCGATTACCAACTTGTAGATAAATTATGTTTGACAATTGAGTGGAATTAGCTTGTGAAACATGGAGAGGCGATTGACAACTTGTAGATAAATGAAATATAAAACGTTTCGCATGACAATTGAGTGGAATTCGCTTATGAAACTTGAGGGGCGGTTGACAACTGTATCTTAAAACGAAATAAACCGAGTTTGGCATGACAATTGAGTGGAGCTAGCTAGTAAAAGATAAAGAAGAGATTGAAAATATGTAAATAATACGAAATGAACAGAGTTTGACATGACAATTGGCAGGAATTAGCTTGCGAAACATGAAGAGGCGATCGTCAACTTGTAGATAAATGAAATAAACAGAGTTTGGCATGACAATTGAGTGGAATTAGCATATGAAAAATACGAAATAAAGTGAGTTCGGCATGACAATTGATTGTCGCTTATGAAACCCGAGGGGCGGTTGACAACTGTATCTTAAAATGAAGTAAACCGAGTTGGGCATGACAATTGAGTGGAGCTAGCTTGTAAAAAATAAAGAAGCGATTGAAAAAATGTAGATAATACGAAATAAACAGATTTTGACATGACATTTGGCAGGAATTAGCTTGTGAAACACGAAGAGGCGATTGTCAACTTGTAGATAAATGAAATAAACAGAGTTTGGCATGACAATTGAGTGGAATTAGCATATGAAAATTACGAAATAAACTGAGTTTGGCATGACAATTGAGTAGAGCTAGCTTGTAAAACATAAAGAAGCGATTGAAAACATGTATATAATACCATGGGCTTTCAACTAGATGATAATACGAAATAAACAGAGTTTGGTATGACAATTGTTTGATTAGCCTTTGAAACAATGCGATAGACAACTTGTAGATAAATGAAATAAACAGTGTTTGGCATGACAATATGAGTGGAATTAGCTTATGAAACATGAAGAGTGGTTAAACAATTACTGAAGATAATACGAAATAAACAGAGTTTGACATGACATTTAAGTGGCTTGTTATTGAAAGAAAGAAAGAATAAGATTAACAACTGCCATGTGGCATGGCATTGCCTCAAATAAGAGCGATGAAACCTATATTTTAGCAAAATAACAGAAACCGTACATTTCTTTTCTTGCTTCTATGTTTCAAGTTTCACTAATTCTGAACAAAGCCCAGATGACACAAGAAAGCCCGGTTGAATTCACACAATTCTCTCGATCTACATGTACGACAAATCGATCAACTTTACTTTCATGCGGTGAAAACATTACTTTTCGATGCTTTAGACATATTTAATGTAATAAATAATGACAAACTAGATGAATTACTAGAACTAATTAACTAGTATGTTTGAATAAGCTTTAGCTCTTCCATTTCATCATGTGAAAAACCATAGGATTTGCAAGCTGTCTTTAAACATGTAGTTCCTGTTTCAAGCTTTATCTTTTCTTGCGATTTTGGATTTAATTGTTTCGATTTATGGTACCCCGAGACGATAACAATATCAATAGAATGGGAATATTGGTCATGGATGTTTATATAAGTTATGGGAAATACAACAAGTAACTTGATTATATATATTTCTTATATTTCAGATAGGATCGGGTCGAGATTCTGCATATAAAAAAGAATTATTTAATGGAGAGGCATACGTGTTGACATCTTTCTGTGATGAGCACGGGGATGAGCATGTTATGTGATGTTAGATATGGTATGATTGCACCGCATATTGCTACACTCCAACACAAAACTGTGTCAGTCACATCTTGTCAAAGGAAAATATTGCCTATCATATCTTACTATCTATCATATGTAAGACAAACCAAGAACTACTTTCTACAAGGAACGCCGTGTTGATATTCTGCATGATCTGGGTGAAGGTGAAACTCAACAACTCATACCATTCAACATACCACTAACTGGTATCAGTGTGGTAAACATAACAGTAACTTCTGTAATAGACTTTAAAATCAACACCTTGAAAATTCCAATAGACTTATAATCAAACTGTATTCATATTTGTGATTTTTCTTTTTTCTATGAACTTTGCATGTAGGTCTCTTCAGACTAGTTCAAAAATTGAATTATGGGCTCTCATTCCCAGGTAGAGAACATGAACATGTAAACCCCTATTGAGATGACATATGTTTCTGATTGGTCAAAATCGAAAAACAAAATGTCGTCCTCAAAACTTTGGAAATACGCTTCGAATAATATTTTTTGTTCATTTTTTGCATGTTGACCAATATCATAACTTTATATTTCACATCAACATAAATATAGATGTACATAATATGCCTACATGAATTTAACACCACATCAGGGTGTAGATATGCCATATTTTGTCTTCCATGGATAATGAATAAAAATCGTTTATCAAAGTTTATCGAGAGTATATGATTTTGACCACTCCAACAAAAATTTTGATATGTCATTAACCTTATCATATTTATATTTATTATAATCATAAAAACAATGCTCAATTGTGATTCTTCCAATGTATGAAGACTGTACGATCGCTTCGAAAAGAATTATCTCAAATAGTAACATTCGAGTAGAATGTGTGCATGTAGATGTGTAAAACTATGCATTAGGTTAGTGTTATAAATCTTTTACTTCTCATAGTAATCAAAAATAATTATCAGATTTTTACAGTGTTTTATATTGCATCATGGCATTTACAGACACTCACAAAGTTACCATTGTACAAGTAGCTACGTTAGGCTACACAACGGGGCTTCACAGATGTACTTACGATGGTACTAAAAATAACGCATATAGAATACGATAAAGCGCTGAATGTAGACTCAGTTGAGTTATTGTTCGGGGATAATCATCACTGGTGATCCACTCGATTACGCTGGTTACCAAAACGATTCGTCTCGTTTCGGTAACAAAATGTCTGAACATCGAAGGTACGATTTTTCTTTTTTCCTTATTTCACAGGTTGTAGGCAGAATTCCGACGACATTTTTAACACAAACGTGTATCAGTATCATATGTTTAAGAAAATGTACATATTTGCGAACAAATAGTTCAGAAGACAACAGAATCGTCGATTTAATTTCTCACTTAAGTTACATAAACGGTTTTTTCGAAAAACAGTTCAGATCTGCACTTAAGTGAGGAATTAAATCGACGATTCTGTTGTCTTCTGAGCTATTTTTTCGCAAACATGTACATTTTCTAAAACATATGATGCTGATACACGTTTGTGACAAAAAACGTCGTACGGATTCTGCCTACAACGCGTGAAATAAGGAAAAAGAAAAATCGTACCTTCGATGTCCGACATATTGTTACCAAAACGAACCGTTTCGGTAACCAGCGTAATCGAGCGGATCACCAGTGATCATTGTACAACTAAAATTAATTGAATTCAATTTTTGAATTGTAACAAAATACAATAATAAATGTTAACATATAGAGTATGTTAAATAGCTAATGAGTCCTGATAAATCATGACATCTTATTTCTTCTCCAGTCCTAAAACTGTGTATCTGTGCCTTTGCTAATTTATATGTGGTTGAATACTGCCTATTATGTAATGGATTGACATTAAGGTAAATGATAACTATCACACTTATTGACAGTTATAACACATCTCATCTGATGTGTTCAGATCACAGAATATGCCTAATAAAATCAAAGCAAGTTTCGGTTGAAACAGAAGGATGTTTTCGAAATGTAATGAGTGGCTATTACACTAGGCCGTGTGGGCTCACCATTCGGAATATCCTGCTTTAAAACTATTCGATTAGTTAACCGTATGTCCATGTCTAGCCCTGCCATCTGCAAAACGTATCCATACTGTAGCGAACGGTGAGCCCACGTGGTCTAACGTAACAGCTCCATAAAGTGTTGTAAGATTGAATTCAATAAAAAAGAAATTATATTGCATAAACGTGAATTTGCATTGTGTTTCTAGTCCTATACATGTATTCCATTAGAAAGTTTTAGAGAACGTCTTCTTTTAGACGGAATTCATAGACATATACAGTACCATTATACAAGAGATGAGCAGTCTGTAGATATTCGTTAATTGGTTATCCCACATTTGCTCCGATTCATTGCCCGGCGGCCGACAGATTAAATATTCTGGTCAAAACTGAATGCAATTGTCAACAGGATACTCAATCGGCCGGACGCCGGTGTGAAAGAAATGATGGTCCCCCAGGGATTATGGTCCCCTTTCTTAACGGCCCTTATTGGCCCAGATTGCGTATAAGATAATGAGGGAAAGAGTTTAGGTCACAATATAAATCAATGGAGAGTAGTACCATAATTGATAGGACCTCCTACCCGTTTACACCAGGCATTAATGTTTATATCCATCCTTGTATAGATATGCCTTCGTTGTTAATATTGATTCACTATTTTATAAATGCCTCGCATCTTATGAACTGTAGCTAGTTTTGAATAGATAAACCCCGGTAAGTTCGTAAAATGCTGCAATTTCAATTAGGGGCAATTCTTCATATATCTTTTGGACATAAGTTTCAGCCAGTCTAAGAGTTCCCTTTTCAATAATATGTATTATAATAGTCCCGCTTGGAATTTTAATCCTATTTCTGCAGCAACGCTAACTATACTTTATCTGTAAAATGCCTGTATTTCATATTTATATGATTGTTCCATTGTTTCAGATGGAATTATGATAACAATTTCCATTTGCTTGAAAAAGATTTATTAAATAAGAAATATTGCAGACCAAAACATTTTGATACATATTTATATGATGAAAATGTTTAACAAACATAAATGACCGTCAATAAACTAGAAAAATAAAATAAATGAATAATCTAAGTAGTCCTGAATGGCTTATCACCACTTTCAAGTTATTTATTCCGTGGCACTGGATTTGTTAATTATACTTCGGATCGTAACTGATTATTTCGGTCATAACATGTCGAATGTCTTTAACTGGTAAATAGGGATATTACGACCTGCCCAGTTCATGTACAACTAACTTACCTTAAGTTAGTCGACAAGTGAAATGGTTCCAATAAGCGATGTTTCAAAAACATATGATTTTCTATCGTTTTACGTTTTGGCGAGTATAAACTAAAGAGGTTACTTCGCTAGAGCTTTTGAGTTCTTCTATTAATTGGTAAAATAGTTGTTTTCTCTTCAAAGTACAGTCAATCGTATATTACATATGAATTGTAAAAAATATATACAATCAAAATCAAAACGTTAACGAACATGTATTCCAAGAACCCAATTTTCTTCAACTTATGATATTACAAGCATCACTATAATCTTACAATTGCCGAACAGCACCCATCTGGACATCCTTTTCTTCATTTGATACATATTTTATAATGTAATTTACATTTTGATTGTGAAAATTCTCCCGGCGCAACGTCTGCCGGTGATCGGTTGGCAGTTGAAAAATACCGTAATCGGTAGGCACCCATAAGGTGAATCTGAACTTATGTGAGCAAAGCATAAACGATAAATTATGATCATAAATCATGATACGCAGGTAAACCGAGAATGCGACATAAAGGTACGTTTTAATAAATCCGTAACCCAATATTTTGTAGCTCCCAGTGTGAATAACGTAATGCGTTAATTTCAGTCAAAATCAAATAATTCGATGGAACAGCATTTCCCTCTATAAACTTATCATCGGTTCAAAACTATAACATAAGGAGTCAAACCTCAGGAATTCCCGGGGATCTCAGCCCCCCTATACTTTAACATGGACAAATGGATGAATGGAGAAAAAAATATTTCTGATCAGTTAAACAAATATGTGTTCACATTATTTAAGACTTTAGATAATTAAGGACCTAGAAACAAAATATTTTGTTTCTATAATTATATGAAGGGCATTATATTTAACCACAAAGAAAGGGTTAAACCTGAAAAACGAGTTCATCGATTCGCCAAAAAGGTTGTAGAAAAATCCATTTTGATGATTCAGAAATAATATTTTAGAATATGAAAATTCACCTCATCTCCTAAATTGTGTTACAATTTTATATTGATCATCGAAATAATAAAAAACTTATACCCATCTAAAAAGCTCTCTCTATCGAGCCTCTTCCTTTAAATATAAAGGGCTATTTTAATAGACCTACATCGTGTCTCAATCCATTCTGCAAATATATACAAGCTGTCAAATACAGCTGAAATCATGAATTTAAGGTAAAATAGAACATGCTCACCTTTCACTTGGTGATTTTTGGTGTAGGGGGGGGGGTGCGGGACTTATTTGGCACCCTTCTATGGAATGAATTATGATACATGCACGAGCGAACGTACAATACCACGAGTGAATATGAGGATATGTCAATCATTTTTTAATTATTAATAATCGAAGTTTCGTCTTGAGTCAATAAGAACAAAGCTCCATAACAGACGCTTTTGATTGTTAAAAGGCATAAACTACGTTTTGTGAAAAATTGGAAAAATTTTGATTGGTTACAAACATACTGTATTTATTTTGACATAACATGTACTTTCTATGAGTATAGAATACAAATTACAATTTCATAAGATGATATACCACTAAGTATCACTTTTTGAAGCGTATTCATCTCAATATAATGATTCTATGAAAAGTTTAATTGTATATTATCTTGACTGCGTTGCTTAGAATATCAATGGAGGCTGTGTTGCGTTGTGTTGCGTCCACTATGAATGCGCAGTTTGAATCTAATTTTCTCCTCGTGAACACATTCTATTATCAAATCATTTTCACGAATTATACTCGGAGCCTCAACTAACCTTTAGATATCAGAAACGTGTTAAAACTCCTTTCAAATGTATAGTAAATTAAATAATATGAACATATTTTACAGGTAAAATCAGAACTTTGCTACTGTTTTAGCTTGATCTGGACAACTGCTTATTTTCTTATCTACAGACCAACAGTAGATACAGAGTAATATTTTGGTCACCGATTAGACACTACGATAGCATTTAAAATACCTGGATTTCTCTATTTTGTCGGAAGAAGCAGAAGGCACTGCCGGATGTCCCTCCATTTTGGCGCTGGGCTGCGGTGTAAAGTTACGCGAGTCGCAGTCCGTGGCTTCGCCCTCGTTTTGCTTATCCCCCGTGAATAGGATAGTTCTAGCTATTGCTGTTGTTTTGAAATGTTGACTTTTCTTGGGGAAAAATTGTTTCAATTCTGACAGAAGGCTTTAGCCAATATCATTCAATTTATCAATATCCAAAAGCAGAGTTTCGAAATGCACTTTGTTTGTGCCTGTATTTTTATATTTTTTTTACGAGAATCAGAATCTTATTCTACAAAATGGGTGTTCATGGAAGTAGCACTAATTATTACACCATTGCTATTAATCGTATGATTTGATTGGCTAATTCAGTACCATGGGACTAAAAACACCATAGCGTATTTCACAGTTCCCTGAATTATTGGCATATAAAATATGTATCCCTTATTGCCCTGCGTATTGCCCGCCTGGGGATTCTGACAACTGCACCTTCAATGATTTTTGCAATATGTATTGCCCACATCCCGTAGGTATTGCCCTCCATAGAATGAAATATTTGCTTAATATTTATTACTGTTTCGGGCTAAATATCAATTTTGTTATAAGCTGAGCAAAACGCCACCTTTAACATGCAGCTAATTCTCCCATCTAACCAACAGAGCCTCTTTTAACATATCAAAATTTAAAAATTGCCACTGATTCAATTTATTCAATCAAATCTAAAATGGTAATACCTTTTTACTGCTTCCAACTTCCTTATATTTTATACCATAGGAGTAGGATGTTTGTCTCTTTCAATTGATGCTTTCACCAGAAACATGGATATCACTAATTTTGATTCATATTTAAAATGGTATGCATGAATAGACCTGTGTATTTTATACCAAGTAGAGACACTTCCCTAGAGAGTTCTAAATCTCTCTATGTAAACAGCCTAATTCCCCACATCCCTTGTTGACTTTGCTCCCATATTTCCTGTGAAGCTGTGGAACAGTTCTCTTGTTCTTCACAATATTCCATTTTACTGTAAGTCAATGAATAAGGCCAATTCATATCACTGGCTTCCCTAGGTCATTTAAATGCCTTGCAATTTTTAATCAGCAATAAAGAATAATGGGTTAAATTATCAAATAATGAAAAAGTTGCAAATGATGAGATTTACTATATAGCTTTAAAATCTTGCTGAAGTATAGTTTAACTATAGGTTAACAGGCTAATTTCTCATTGACATAATTTTAAAGAATCTTAAACATTGACTTATTGTTTCAGTGGTCCTTTTAAAGTTCATATATACACAATCTGAACAACATCCAGTCTCAAACATAATCTGATTATCATCAAGTTACAAACACAATCTGAACATCATCAAATTCATTGCAAATGCAGGTTTACTTTAATCCAACAGAATGAATATGGTAAATCAATAGACTAAGTGAAATATGTCAAGTCAATGGTAAACACTAGTATCTAGCCAAACTAGCACAAGTGCTGCCATCTACCTACTAGTATCAATCCATCTATCCATATACATAGCATCTAATGAGGTCACTACTTCAAGTAAAGCTTTTCCCCTGTCTATGGTAAAAAATAAATGAAACAGAAAAGTTAGTTTGACACCATTGGTGATGCCCACCTTCTATGGTATAGGGATAAAAGGAAGGTTCATGATGATAACACTTACATAAAATATCTTAAGTATCTAATAATGATAATGAACATATTACAATGTTACACAATGTTAGTAGATGATAATTAAATGTCAATTGTTGTTAGTGTAATATGTATTTTTCGCTTAATGCTGCAACAATTACGCAAGTACCAAAAAGTGCCACGCCCACTTTTCCCTAAAAGTAGTTGTGTGTGACTATATTTGATAAATATTATTGATTTATTGGAGCATTATATCAACTTTTTAGTGCTTTAGTGTGAATATATACATATTTATACAACTTTTGACAAAGTGGTAGCCACAAATTCCTAACAAATTTGCAAATATTTCACTTTGAGAGCGAAGGGACATATTTGGGAGGAGGTCAAATTGAGAAGATTTTGAGATATAAATACTGTTTCCATGGTAACCATATAAGTTAGAGATTGGAAATTTCTGGCACTGACTAACCATGGTATGCCCTGCCTACTAAAAAACTATGAATGTATGACATGCATTAGTATTCTTTTTATTAGGTGGTATTAAAGTACCCCCAAGGTTTTCTTGGGGTGGGGGTATAAATTGGCCTGAGGGACGTCTGCCACCCCTACATGAAGTCCAACTACCCAGAAAGTGCCCGGCATAATCATACAGACTGTTTGAAATATGTTGGAATATGTGACCTTCCATGAAAAGTCAGAAGTTACAATTATCAGAGTAGTCCACAGTCTAGACATTTCATTTTCAAATGTAAGCGTGTTAACTCCTGTTTTTGCACAATATTTAGCCTTTTATAATGATAGATCTGCATGTACCTCTCAATGAGGCGATACGTTTTTAAATTTAAAGATGTAAGCTATAAACTCAAACAAAAATTCAAACCACCCGCTATATTATTTTGATTACACAAGACGAAACTTCCACTCCCGGGAAGCACGTTGGTAACACTTTGAAGGAGGATTATTGAAAAATCGTTGGAATTTTCACAAAAGGTTTCACCCAATTTTGTTGCTTTGTTTAAGCCTCGACTAATATCATACTCAAATCCGATACCGAACGACGTCAAGTATTAACAATACACTTTTCGTACATCTCGCTCAAGGCAAGGTTCTGTGATCCAGCAATGTGCATTGGTGTTAAAACACGAATATACCATGAGCACATGCTTTGAGGATCCGCGTTGTTTGAACCTACCGCCGAGCACACTTATAGATTAAGACCCGTTACACAGTCATGATACCGCCTAGCAAGCTCATTGCATCATCGGGTCTGCTTTACCCCCGTGAATGTGCATTCCGAAAGAAAAAATTCACAAATATCAACACATTTCATTGAGTAGGATATTACATTCGAAATCATAACTTTCAAAATATTTGTTTTAACCAAGAATTATAAGAACTTGAAACATGTTGTTAGTTTTACAAACTGCATATCCTCATTTACGTTCTTTGACAAGGATGAATCCATTTGAAAACATGGATTTTCTTGATTATTCTTCAAAACTACCCTTGAAATATAAGTATGTATCTGTGAAAATAGGACCGTGGGTACTGGGCTCACATGGTGTTGCTCAAAAAACGGATATAATTTTTTGCCGATTTTTTGTAACAAAATTATTTCATACAGCTACTCTTTACAAAGACATGGCTTTTCCGATGCAGGACACCTGAAATTGTTTGTAAAGCTTAGAAATGGGCCAAAAGTGAATTTTGCGAGACAACAATGGCGACCATTTTGAAAATAGGCGAGATTTTGAACCAGGAGGGGAGTTTTTTGTATTGATGTTGAATAAAAATAACTTAAAACTGGAATCCTATCGACAGAGGTTTTAATGCAAATGGTCCAAAAGAGGATACCGTGAGACAGATGGACAAATCTATGTTAAAGACCAAAATTGGGTATAAAAGGCAGATGGAACGGCCCACAACAGCCAAATATGGCAGTTAAAATGACCAGTTTAAACAAAATGAGAAATTTTTCAAACTTTTTGCAATAGCAAGATAATTATGATGTGTTATTAGTTCTTATTGTTACAGTGGTTCAAATCAGATTCCTAAAATGTTATTTAGTGTTTGTGAAATAAGACAATTAATTTTTGTAAATATGCTCTTTAGCATAACTGAAACTTTAAATTTCAGCCAATGAGCATCTCTTATCTGTCTAAAAGTAAACAAAGATAGCATAAAGCTGTAGCAGACCATGTGGTTCTGTATCTGCTGGACATTTAAACTGACCACATTAGCACTGATTGGCTGAGCTGTGACAGCTTAATTAATAGCTTCACCCTGGGTGTCTACTTAACAGAAATTTAGGCCTTTAACTAAAATGGCTGAAAATAAAAAATAAAAATACCATTTTTTGCCGATTTTTTGTAACAAAATTATTACATACAACTACTCTTAACAGTGACATGGCTTTTTACAATGCAAAACACCTGAAATTCTTTGTAATGCTAGGAAATGGGCCAAAAGTGAATTTTGCGAGACAAAAATAGCGACCATTTTGAAAATAGGCGAGCTTTTGAACCAGGAGTCACAGGGGAGTTTTCTGTATTGATGTTGAACAAAAATAATTTAAAACGGGAATCCTATCGACAGAGATTTTATAAAATGCCACTATTGTTGACGGACGCATGCACGCACGCATATACGCACGCACGGACAGACAGACGGACAAGTGAGTGATTGCAGAAAGTCACCATGTGAGCTAGTAATTTGATATAAATGCATATCGTGTATGATATAATCTTCTATTTTAATAGAAACATGGGCAACTGCCACTTCAAAGGTAACACAGGGTGATATTCTAAAATTCTGAGATATGTCAGTATCTCCATTTAAATAATGTAGACATCTTGGCTTGTTTATTTACTTATGCTAATGTACTGATGCCTATGGGAGATATTCATCATGTCACATGGTCACTCCGGTCTAGCAGTCAGTTTTTTTTGTTTGTTTTTTATATATGTGATTTATTTCATAGTAAAATAGAATTATTACATACACATGTTGCGGCTTTGCAATGGAGCATTATAAGCCACAATTGAATAATAACAAGATTTAAAAAAGAAAGTATGACAATGGATTTGCAATAAACAAAAGAATTATTGTGTACAAAATTATACAGTTGGTGGTGGAAGAAATACTTACGCGCTTGCACACCTTTGAATAAAAGCTGAGGTGAGCCTTAAAATTTAAATATTAACTTCTTTTGGCAGACTTCTGTCTCCATACAAAAACAATGATAATTTGTCTTGCTGGTTTTTAAATGCTTGGTAATTAAAATTTAGAAGAGTAAGTGCATCCTCTAAATCTTTAAGATATTGTGATCTAAGGTTACAAGAGAACATGACATGAATGGATGTTTCATTGCTATACCCACATTTGCATGTAGGGGATGGTACATTAGTAAAATTGTGGGCGTAAAAATGGGACTGGAAGATCAGATCACAGCGCACCTTGTTCAGAGAAATTTCTTGGCTCCTTGTCAAGGAGATCTCTGAGGAATTAATGATATAAGTAGTCATTAATTTTTTCTTTACATTCGATTTTTAAAATATTAAGATTTGGTGATTCTTTAGTTTCGGGTGGGAGAGACTCCCAGTCAATGATGGATTTAAATATGCATGATCTGTTTGAAAATGTTGAGGATTTGATTGGAATTTGGTAGTCACGGCTTCTTCGTGTTATTGATGGAAGATTTCTAGCAGTCAGTCAGTCTCTTAGCAGCTTACATGTAGTATTAGACAGTAATATGCGCTAGCTTTTATCGCACCCTTCCTCCACTTTGGTCTTAGTTGCATTTGAGGGTTATTTTTTTATTTACCGTTTTTCTCGTTTTAATTTGATAGTTAACTTAGGTTTTAGTTTAGTTTGTGTTATGTACTTTAGTTGCATAGTGGAAGGTGTTGTTTTCAGGTTTTAATTATGTTGGGTTATGTTGTTATGTAATGTTGTGAAATGTAGCGTAATCTTATGTAATATTATGTATTATTCCATAGTTAGCATTATATTCATAGGATAACATGTGAAAATAAAAACGGTATTTTTGTAATCAGTGGTAAAATATGATATTTTTGACAAATTTTCACTTAACCATAGCATACGGTTTTTTAGCCATGACATACGGCGCCGTATGCGATGGTTTATGGATTTTTGCTACTTTAGACTCAAAACGAGGCTAAGTGTCAACATCGCCGGATCGTTTGGAAAATTCGAATTAAATCACTTAATTTCCGACGATTCTGATGATGACTTTAACTATGGAATAAAAATAACATCCTCTATTTGTCCCCGGGAAAAATCGTATTGGAACGTATTAAACTATTTTTGGTTTCTCTGTTATTTTTAACCTTGGCCAATTGATAAAAGCATTATCCAAATGTAACATTTTAGAGGAATGTATTATGGAATAAATAGGTTCTTTCTATATATGGTATATTTTTTATGATGCAATACATTTATTCGGCTCCAAAAACTGGTTTATTTGTTTATATTATTTAATATAACTTTTTACTCTGTTTCTGTACTTTAATCCACAAAAATGCATTTTGTTATTATGTTATTTGATAACATTTCACTGTGTAACATGTCACGAGACCTTCATGAATTCTAAAAATCAATTGATGTCATGCACAAGTTATCAGCTCTAGAAATTCATACCATGTACCCTGTGTGAAAATTTGAAGTAAATCTGTCAAGTGGTTTTCCTGGAATCACGATGACAAGATTTATCCAAAAACTTCCAAGATGGCCGCCAGAATGCAAGATGGCCGCCAAAAAGTTAATCACCTCTAGACTTTCTTACCCCCTAACATGTGTGGAAATTTAAAGTAAATCTGTTTGGTTTTCCTGTGATGACAAGATCCATCTTAAAACTTCCAAGATGGCCGTCACAATGCAAGATGGCTGCCGAAAAACTAATGAGGTCTAGGACTTCTTACCATAGAACATGTGTGTAGTTCATCTGTTACGTGTTTTTCTGGAATCGCGATGCCAAGATTTATCTAAAAAAAATCCAACATGGCCGCCAGAATGCAAGATGGCTGGCGGAAAGTTAATCAGCTCTAGAACTACTTACCATGTAACATGTGTGAAAATTTGAAGTAAATCCACCTTGTGGTTTTCCTGGAATTGAGAGAACAAGAAAATGAGACATCAGAATGCCACCTTGTGTAACCCCATTTTGGTACCTTTTGCCCCTGTTTCTATCATTATAAGAGGTTTTTTTTTATCAGGGAAGTCTGTTCTTTCAAACGGTACAATCATTTTATGTTGGAAAGTACCGGACAACAAAACCCCTTTTCTAGAGCCCTTTTAGATCGGGGACTATTTCGCGAGCTGCAGTATAAAATCATCAATACTATTTACGCGACAAACTTGTATCTGAAAAGAGAAAAAATTAGGAAAAATGGCGCTTGTGACTTTTGTGGGTAGGAAGAAACTGTTCAGCACCACTTCTGGAATTGCAAAACGATACAATCTCTCATTAAAAACATGAAAATGTATTGGGGGTCAAAGGGTATAGAATTAAAGGAACAATACGTAATAGTGGGATATTTTGGGAACTTACTTTTCAAAGAATTCAATTTTATAATTTTAATTTACAAGTACTATATGGATACGAAGATTTTTAGAAGAGAACCTATATCATACTTAGGGTTATGGTGTTTAAACTGCTTCTTTATTCGGTACATTAAATATTCCATAAATATCAAATAAAACAAACAATTTACCAAACCTTTACCCAATCTATCGAATGTTTTTTTATTTTATCGAATGTAATAATCTGTACAATTTCTATTCGCTAAATCGTTTCACTTGTTCTTTGTGTTGGCATTTACATTTGATATTTATACACAGTGTACATGTATTTGTGTGATGCAGCGAATCTATTTGTTTCAACGCACGTATGATTTAATTAATTATTTGTACATTCGGTATTTACATTATTTATATTCGGTAAATACCGAATGCCACATTCGATGAATTTCGTTATTATTCGATACTTTACGAGGCTTTCAGTCACGTGATATATTTGAACGATGAAGAATAGCTGCGCGGCTTGCAAATCTCGAAGTCACGTGACAAAATATCGAACAACAACGAAATTCGAATATTACTTTATTGCATTTGGTAAATAGCAAATTAGCTTTCGGTAAAATGCATCAACTATGTCATAGAAAAATAGACCATTTGGTAAATATAGGCAAACCTATTTCGTTAGGGTTCAAATAGAAATTCAATAGTGTGCCTTTAATGTGTTACTCTTAAGGAATACCATAACAATTTACGCAAAAAAACATGTCATTTAGCGAATGAAATATGTTATTTAATGCACATGGTATTAAATGATTGGCTATTTTGAAAACTTAATTTGCTGTAACAAACATATAAACGTTTATACCGAATGGAAAAATGATTTAGCGAATATTAATATTAATATTTCCTATACAGAATATATTTGAATTTAATGAATAAAGAAGCAAAAATAATGCCATATAGGGTATCGGGCGTATCTTTCCGAAGGCTCCAAATTGGATAATTATAATTTACTTGAAACAGCTTTCTCTGCTTTATTTTATGGCATGATTTTTCTTTACATTTATCAACCCAAAAAGCGGGTCAGTTTGTCAAATATGACAATTCTTTTAAGAAAAATGGTTAGATATGACGCATTAATGATAATGTATGTATGTAAACGCAATCCAGAAAATACTCAATGATGGCAAAGAAACAGTCTTTCTTCCATTGAACACTCTATCTACGCACAAAAAATAATGTACAGGGTGGTCCAAAAAGGTGAACCCCTGCAACAGGCTATATTTTCCTTAATACTTTAATTTACTTTAATACTAATGTATTGCCTCATATTATCACATTTTGTAGAAAAGGGTCTAAAATTTTTGTTGATGCCAACATTTATTCTCAGTCTTAAATTTTCAAGAAATTACAAGACTTAAACGAACATGCCTGAAAATTAGATTGTGCAAAATTTTGCCAACGTAATTCATGGACATTGTTGAAACAGCTTTCAGTTAGAGATACAAGTTTAAAACCCTTCCATATGACAAATGGACTATTATTTGAGCAGAAAACACATTTCACACTTTCATTGATCATTTTGAAGCAGTTTTAACTGTTCAACAGTTAAGGGGCACGTTACCAACACAAATGGATAGAGGGGGGGGGGCAAAGTTGCCCCCTGGGACCAGGAGTCTGAGAAGCCCTTCATCAAATATCTTTAGAAAATCAAAAATTGTCAGGGGAAGGGTGTTGATGGGTTGAAGAATCGCGGATGATGAAAATCACATTTTATCCATTTTCAGTAATATTTGGTTAGGGCTTATAATTTCTGCAAATTTCAAGACTAAGAAAAATGTATGGTACCAACAAAAAATTTAGACCTTCCTCTACAACATGTGAAAATATGAAAGGATTCCTGAAAGTAATAAGGGAAATATGGCTCGTTGCAGGGGTTCACTTTTTTGGACCACCCTGTAGATTCCTTCATTATTGATTAAGATGTTTAAGAATTAAAGCCTCGACTCGGTGCAATTAAGAATGACCATTTTTGAAGGTGTTGCTTTCCAAAATTTGCACAAGATGCTTTGCATCGAGTGTTAGTTTTCGGAAGCAACCCCTGCACTGAATATTGGGCTTAGATTATTTTCACACATTGTAACATATTTTCTAAGATGTCACTTAAAATATATAAAATCAACAAAAGAACATATTTTCGATGAAACTTTTTGCAAGGGTCAAATTGGCAAAGCATCAATTCCAATCATCGAGTTTAGTTCTCACCATGACGACAACAATACAATGAATGCGTTTTTGGTTATTCCATGCACTGCTGTTATGTGAAATACTGTGTTCGTATTGGCTAGATTCCGACACACTTTGAAGCACCCCACCTAGCTATGTGTGAATTTACTCTGTGTGAATCACCCTTTTCAATCACACATACAGTCTCAAACCAGGTGAGAATATGAAAGACGATGAATTAAAAGAGTATTGTCGCGTGGAACTAATAGAGCGAGACCAGCCGGACCATATCTTCATCATGGATGCTTTCCCGCGTATTGGAGTTAGGAAGAAGGTCAATGTTATTTATTTGGATCTCGAATGTAATGCACTTTCATGTATAGATTATTATTAAATTTTCCTCACAATTCGTATCTAGGTTTTGCTCATGTACTCATGTACAATTTTAGTATTATTTTTAATTTCAAAATTGTTTTACATTTTCTTTCCAGGTATCTAAGCCTAAATTGAGGGAGATATGTCAGAAGTTGATTTTGGAACAAATTGATGGTAAATAGAGATTCACAAAACGTCCATTAATGTTACAAGAAAATCTGTTACTGGACAGAATATAGCTGTAATGCCATGATGTCCTGGATATCCTCGAGGTAATAAAGTAAAGCCAATAGATCTATGGTTACATTAGATTGTATTGAACTTGATAGTAATAAAAGGCTGGGGTGAATCTAGAATGAAAAAGCCTCTTCGAATTTTAAAAGATGAAATGACTGTAAGTGTATACAGACTAAAAAATATATGTTAAACAAATGTTTGAAGATCACCTAGGAGAAAGAAAGTCAATAGCTAAGAATAACATTCGATAAAATTACACTAAAAATGTCAAGACTTGAAATGCCATCGTGAGAAGGCATGGCTCTTTTTTAGTTCTTTTCGAGTTAGAAAACAGAAACCCCGGGACAGAAAGATTTGATGAGTTTCACAATGTGAAAATGTCAGCCCTTGTATGTATTAATAATGCTGTGACTCGATTTTCGAAATTTTGTTTGAAGATTCTGTCTTATTGTATTTAAGAAAACGTGATTTTGTTTAAAATAAACATTCTTAAAATGTTGATCTGTTTACTTTTGCAAGTGTACAATAAATATATATTAAGCGTATATTTGACTAAATTTAGGATTTTGAAATTGTCCATTTACAACTTGTTGTTTATTATTGAAAATTAATACTTTGGAACTAATAAAAGCCAACGTTTATCCTCTTTTAAAATAACAAAGCGTACTATTAACCAAAAAATAATATTTAAAGCTGGACATAAATCTAGGATCGAAAATTATTTTGTTGATTTCAGATGTCATGCAGGCATCATATTAGGACGGTTAATACCATATCGCATGATCATTGACCCCCGTTTGAACCGCATGTACACTCCCCACGATGAATTTGGAAATACCCATTGCACTTTAAACCCCTGTTTCGTATATTACAGCTTTGTCTGTTTAAATTGTGCTACACCTCACACTGACAGAGTGACGAATTATAAAGCAAAACAATGAGATTATTGACAATTTATCAATGATCTTGAGCATTTTGCAGAAAGATTCTGATATTTGATTTAAAAATGATCAAAAAATTTACCAAATAAGCATAGTTCCGATTGTACTAGATTATTCCTCTCAGACATATGTATGATAACTGGAAGTCGCCAGAACAACAAAGGTTGTCTCTGTATGAATCTTAACGTTTTTTCAAGTAAAATGATTTTATCAGAATATTATAGTAATACTAATTGGCCATTTTATTCAATTCATAATATTAAATTTTCTGTGAAAAGTTTCGAATTCATAATAACGCAACGTATCTTTTAGAATCAAAATATTATAATGAAGCATATTTTTAAAAGAGTGTGAGTTGTTTGTCGAACAAAATGAGGACGTTTTTTCATGCATTTTGCTTAAAGATCAATACTCAATACACTAAAACATTTTGTTGACTATAAAATTGCACAACAAAATCCAAAAATGTATTTCTCATTTTCAAGGATTATTTTAATTTTCAAGGGGCTGGGAATCATTGAAAATCAACGATTTTAAATGTAAATGCATGTAAATGCTGTTTTAAATAGGTTCCAGGTATGCCAATAATTTCTCACATTTTGTAAACTGTACATATTTCTCTTTGGGGAATTTTTATAATCAAATGGTACAGTTTCAAGCAGCTTTTGAGATAACAGGAAAGTTAATCTTTAAAGGTGCAACAATTGCAGGGGAGCCATTCAATGATTATCGACCAGTGTCAAAATATATCAAGTTTGGATATTTCATCAACAATCAAGACTAACATATATATTTATTATCTACAATGAAACCCCCTCGATGAACATTAATTCAGCTGATATTCCTCTTGAAACGTGGTGAATCTAACAAATCTATAAGTGGGACTCCCTTTATAGAAGCTTTGAACTGAATTTACACTTCTTAATGCTGATATTGATAGTTTATCCATACATTTTAAGAAAATAGGTATGTCAAAAAGGATGTCAAGCCAAATATTCGCCTGATAGCTCAGAAAAATAAAAAGGAGTGGTATCGATATGGAGAACTTTTTGAACACAAGTTTCTCTTAAACCAGTCATGAAAAAAGTTTAAAAATTTAACACATCGTCAATTTAATGCATGGTCATCTTTTGAATGGTACCAATATAATTTGAAATACATAAATATACTTTCATCTATTGTTTTAGAAAACACATCAAACACTTGTTTTGTTCTTGGTATCATGTTTCCAGAGTGAAATAAAGCATCTTTCCGAACCTCATTGGAACAAAACGACATAAACACAACATGTTAAGGTCTCTCAATATTGTAATTGTACAAAGGAAATTTTGATTGATTTTAAAAAAGTATCTTGTTAATGAAATAAAAGGTTTATCTCAAGTTGATTTTTATGTATTTTGGGGGGATTTTGTTTTAATTTTTTGAATACTTTTTTAAAAATCAACCAAAAATTCCTTTGTGTCTCTTCCCTTGATCTGCTCAGTTGCTAATTGGACAAAACAAATACAATTTGTGTTGGTGTACATGTAATTGATTTATTCAATATTACATAATAATATCAATTAGCAAGTTGGGTAGTCCATATCTGAAGGGAGGTGGAGGGGAATGGGTGGCAACAATAAATGTATATAATAGTCCACAATTCCAATAATAAGTATAATACAGTCCATATAATAATATATACTGATAATAATAAAATGATAATAGTTACTTATAATGAAAATAATATTACTGATCACAAGTTAAAATATCTGAGACCAGCTATGTGCTAGCATAGACTGATAGAATACAACTGCCCCACGTTGACCAGTGCCTGGGTCTTTGACAGCAGACAACCACGTGACCATCATTTCAACCTACTTAATATTTATGAATGTAAGAAAGCAACGATACAGTCGTCCCACAAAGACTTTTATGATGCATAAAAAATATTTGTGTCTCTTCCCTTGATCTGCTCAGTTGCTAATTGGACAAACAAATACAATTTGTGTTGGTGTACATGTAATTGATTTATTTAATATTACAAAATAATATCAATTAGCAAGTTGGGTAGTCCTCCTTTGTATAACTATAATATTGAGAGGTCTGAAAACATGTTGTTTATGCTATTTTGTTCCAACAAGGTTCGGAAAAACATTTTATTTCATTCTCAAGAATGGGTAGAAAGGAAAATATTAACACAAGACATTAACATGACAAAATGTCACCACCTAAAACAATTTGGTCAATTTAAAGCAAGTTGGAAAATACCTTTTGACCTTAAGAAGGTTTGATTTGAACTTCTTAGAACATGTAGATGATTTTGAAAAAAAAATTCGTCAATTTGAAGCAAGTTGAAAAAATACCTCTTTGACTTTTTTTGACATTGAGAAGGTCATGGAAGGTCAAATGTCAAATGTAAAGTCAGATTTGAACTTTTGAGAACATGTAGATGATTTTGAAAAAAAAATTAAGTAAATTTGAAGCAAGTTGAAAAAAGACCTTTTTGACCTTGAAAAGGTCATTGAAGGTCAAATGTCAAATCTACAGTCAGATTTGAACTTCTGAGAACATGTAGATGATTTTGAAAAAAAATTAGTCAACTTGAAGCAAGTTGAAAAAAGATCTTTTTGACCTTGATAAGGTCATTGAAGGTCAAATGTCAAATCTAAAGTCAGATTTGAACTTCTGAGAACTTGTAAAAGTCAAATTTGAACTTCTGAAAAGATGTAGATGATTTTGAAAAAAAAAATTAGTCAATTTGAAGCAAGTTGAAAACAGACCTTCTTGACCTTTTTTGACCTTGAGAAGGTCATTAAAGGTCAAATGTCAAATCTAAAGTCAGATTTGAATTTCTGAGAACATGTAGATGATTTTGAAAAAAAAATTAGTCAATTTGAAGCAAGTTGAAAAAATACCTTTTTGACCTTTTTTGACCTTGAGAAGGTCATTGGAGGTCAAATCTAAAGTCAAATCTAAAGTCATATTTGAATTTCTGAGAACATGTAGATGATTTTGAAAAAAAAATTTAGTTAATTTGAAGCAAGATGAAAAAAGACCTTTTTGACCTTTTTTGACATTGAGAAGGTCATTGAAGGTCAAATGTCAAATCTAAAGTCAGATTTGAATTTCTGAGAACATGTAGATGATTTTGAAAAAAAAATTTAGTCAATTTGAAGCAAGTTGAAAAAAGACCTTTTTGACCTTTTTTGACTTTGAGAAGGTCATTGAAGGTCAAATGTCAAATCTTAAGTCAAATCTAAAGTCAGATTTGAATTTCTGAGAACACGGAGATGATTTTTTAAAAAAATTTTAGTCAATTTGAAGCAAGTTGAAAACAGACCTTTTTTGACCTTGAGAAGGTCATTGAAGGTCAAATGTCAAATCTAAAGTCAGATTTGAATTTCTGAGAACATGTAGATGATTTTGAAAAAAAATTAGTCAACTTGAAGCAAGTTGAAAAAAGATCTTTTTGACCTTGATAAGGTCATTGAAGGTCAAATGTCAAATCTAAAGTCAGATTTGAACTTCTGAGAACTTGTAAAAGTCAAATTTGAACTTCTGAAAAGATGTAGATGATTTTGAAAATGAAATTTAGTCAATTTGAAGCAAGTTGAAAACAGACCTTCTTGACCTTTTTTGACCTTGAGAAGGTCATTAAAGGTCAAATGTCAAATCTAAAGTCAGATTTGAATTTCTGAGAACATGTAGATGATTTTGAAAAAAAAATTAGTCAATTTGAAGCAAGTTGAAAAAATACCTTTCTGACCTTTTTTGACCTTGAGAAGGTCATTGAAGGTCAAATCTAAAGTCAAATCTAAAGTCATATTTGAATTTCTGAGAACATGTAGATGATTTTGAAAAAAAAATTTAGTAAATTTGAAGCAAGATGAAAAAAGACCTTTTTGACCTTTTTTGACATTGAGAAGGTCATTGAAGGTCAAATGTCAAATCTAAAGTCAGATTTGAATTTCTGAGAACATGTAGATGATTTTGAAAAAAAAATTTAGTCAATTTGAAGCAAGTTGAAAAAAGACCTTTTTGACCTTTTTTTGACTTTGAGAAGGTCATTGAAGGTCAAATGTCAAATCTTAAGTCAAATCTAAAGTCAGATTTGAATTTCTGAGAACACGGAGATGATTTTTTAAAAAAATTTTAGTCAATTTGAAGCAAGTTGAAAACAGACCTTTTTTGACCTTGAGAAGGTCATTGAAGGTCAAATGTCAAATCTAAAGTCAGATTTGAATTTCTGAGAACATGTAGATGATTTTGAAAAAAAAAATTAGTCAATTTGAAGCAAAGTTGAAAAAAGACCTTTTTGACCTTTTTTGACTTTGAGAAGGTCATTGAAGGTCAAATGTCAAATCTTAAGTCAAATCTAAAGTCAGATTTGAATTTCTGAGAACACGTAGATGATTTTGAAAAAAAATTTTAGTCAATTTGAAGCAAGTTGAAAACAGACCTTTTTGACCTTTTTTGACTTTGAGAAGGTCATTGAAGGTCAAATGTCAAATCTTAAGTCAAATCTAAAGTCAGATTTGAATTTCTGAGAACACGTAGATGATTTTTAAAAAAAATTAGTCAATTTGAAGCAAGTTGAAAACAGACCTTTTTTTACCTTGAGAAGGTCATTGAAGGTCAAATGTCAAATCTAAAGTCAGATTTGAATTTCTGAGAACATGTAGATGATTTTGGAAAAAAAATTAGTCAATTTGAAGCAAAGTTGAAAAAAGACCTTTTTGACCTTTTTTGACTTTGAGATGGTCATTGAAGGTCAAATGTCAAATCTTAAGTCAAATCTAAAGTCAGATTTGAATTTCTGAGAACACGTAGATGATTTTGAAAAAAAATTTTAGTCAATTTGAAGCAAGTTGAAAACAGACCTTTTTGACCTTTTTTGACCTTGAGAAGGTCATTGAAGGTCAAATGTCAAATCTTAAGTCAGATTTGAAGGTCAAATGTCAAATCTAAAGTCAAATCTAAAGTCAGATTTGAATTTCTGAGAACATGTAGATGATTTTGAAAAAAAATTTAGTCAATGTGAAGCAAGTTGAAAAAAGACCTTTTTGACCTTGAGAAGGTCATTGAAGGTCAAATCTAAAGTCAGATTTGAACTTCTGAGAACATGTAGATGGTTTAGAAAAAAAAAATTAGTTAATTTGAAGCAAGATGAAAAAAGACCTTTTTGACCTTTTTTGACATTGAGAAGGTCATTGAAGGTCAAATGTCAAATCTAAAGTCAGATTTGAATTTCTGAGAACATGTAGATGATTTTGAAAAAAAAATTTAGTCAATTTGAAGCAAGTTGAAAACAGACCTTTTTGACCTTTTTTGACTTTGAGAAGGTCATTGAAGGTCAAATGTCAAATCTTAAGTCAAATCTAAAGTCAGATTTGAATTTCTGAGAACACGTAGATGATTTTTAAAAAAAATTAGTCAATTTGAAGCAAGTTGAAAACAGACCTTTTTTGACCTTGAGAAGGTCATTGAAGGTCAAATGTCAAATCTAAAGTCAGATTTGAATTTCTGAGAACATGTAGATGATTTTGGAAAAAAAATTAGTCAATTTGAAGCAAAGTTGAAAAAAGACCTTTTTGACCTTTTTTGACTTTGAGATGGTCATTGAAGGTCAAATGTCAAATCTTAAGTCAAATCTAAAGTCAGATTTGAATTTCTGAGAACACGTAGATGATTTTGAAAAAAAATTTTAGTCAATTTGAAGCAAGTTGAAAACAGACCTTTTTGACCTTTTTTGACCTTGAGAAGGTCATTGAAGGTCAAATGTCAAATCTTAAGTCAGATTTGAAGGTCAAATGTCAAATCTAAAGTCAAATCTAAAGTCAGATTTGAATTTCTGAGAACATGTAGATGATTTTGAAAAAAAATTTAGTCAATGTGAAGCAAGTTGAAAAAAGACCTTTTTGACCTTGAGAAGGTCATTGAAGGTCAAATCTAAAGTCAGATTTGAACTTCTGAGAACATGTAGATGGTTTAGAAAAAAATTGAAGTCAGTCTAAACAGTATTTGTTAAGTTATAGGAAGTTGTAAGAAATTGTTACAGACGCCAACCACCAACCGCCGGACGCCAACCGCCGTCGCAAAAAAACGGAGACCATAACAATATGTCACCACTTTTGGTGGTGACATAAAAAAAAATTTCTAAATAATTTTCGCATTAAATTGCTGTCTCTCGAAAGTCCTTGTTGCCCCAATACACACTTTATTTGGATGTTTTGGTTAATATCTCAACCTAAAAATTTGTGTATTAAAGATTTACACTTTCCTGTGATCTCAAAATCTGCTTGGAACTGTACCAAGCAGTTCATACTATCCTTAATGCTATGTATTTTTAAAAGGTATTATTTGTGTAAACTTCTATGCTAAAACCAACACGTAAAGGTTATAAAGGTAATGTGAAGGAATATTGTATTATGGATAAACGGGTTGGCAGAGGCGATAAGTGGAAAATCATGGAAGCAAAATTAAAATGATTTTTCCTTTGAATAAAAAAGATTCCCAATGTTATAACATTTTTTAAAGAATAACGCTTAAAGAAACAGTGACACTTGCCGGGCTACTATGTATATCATTAGTATGTAATGTCATTAGTATACAGTGTCATTATAGTGTGATGTCATCAGTATATGCGATGTTATCAGTATGTATTGTCATTAGTATGTGATATGCAAGAGGATTAGCGTCTCATGAAAGCTAATATTGTTATAAGCAATTTAAATGTGCATCGCACTTTTCACATTTATTTTAGTCATAAATTACGTCAAAATTACGTATTAGACTAAATGGGTCTAATCACCGGGTTTCTAGAAAAATGTCAGGATAACGATGATACAACAGATATATTGACTTTTCCTTCAAAATGGAAAGAAGGAGTTGTTTGTCCTATCCATAAAAAAGATGACAAATCTCTAATAAAAAATTATCGGCCTGTAACTTTACTTTGTACAATGTCTAAACTTTTTGAAAAAATAGTAAATTGTAAACTGATGACCCTCTTGACATCAAATAACCTAATTTATGAAATGCAATCTGGATTTCTTAAAGAACACAACACTCAACTCCAACTAACTGCTATAACAAACTACATTCTTCAAAATTTTGAAAATGGTCTCGATGTTCGAGCAATATTTTTGGACATTCAATCAGCCTTCGACAAAGTCCCTCATGTACTCCTTCTTCAGAAAATCAAATCCCAAAATCACTAATTGACCTTTTTCAATCTTACCTCACAAACAGAACAATTAAAATTAAGATCAATGATGAATTATCTAGGTCAAGTAAAGTCGGTCAAATCAACTCTGGAGTCACCCAAGGCTCAATATGGGGACCGATTTTCTTTTTGTTATATCTAAATGACATAACAGACGATTTAAACTCTAAATGTTTTATCTATGCGGATGACACGTCACTTTTTTGTCCGGTTGACCCAATAAATCACCAAACAGATAGCCAAGTTCTTCAAGATGACTTAATTCATATCCAAATGTGGTCCCAGCAATGGGGACTAACTTTCGCACCACAAAAAAGTCACGAGTTGATCTTTAAAACAAATAGACCAATTGAGAGAACATATCTTAAGTTTGTTTTCAACGACACTCCAATAGATCAAATTAAACATCATAAGCACCTCGGGCTAATTCTTGATGAAAAGTTAACTTTCAAAACCCATATTGAATATCTAGAAGGTAAGGTTCAAAAATTATTAAATCCACTTATGGCACTTAAGCATAGATTAAATTCCAAACACCTGGAAAAAATTTACTCTTCCTTTATCCTGTCACATCTGGACTATTGCGATATCATTTATGACGCTGCTCCAGTTACCAGCCTAGCCCAGTTAGACAAGCTACATTATAGGGCAGCTGTTATTTGTTCTGGTGTTATGCAAGGAGCAAGCACAGAAAAAACCCTTGAAATATTAAATTGGGATAATCTTCAAAATAGACAGGATGAACATAAATTGCGCGTTATGTTCAAGATTCAAAACAATTCGGCACCATCTTACGTTAAACGGATTTTCGAACGATATAAATCACCTCAGACGCGAGTTCTTAGAACAACCAACGACTACAAATTACCAGCCTCAATTAGTAAAAAAATGGAAACGGGAACAGTTTGCTCAATGATAACCTTGTGGAACCGTCTTCCTAGAGACCATAAGGAAACAAACAGCTTCTCACTTTTCAAAAAAAACAACTAAGCGATCATCTCACTAATAACATGGAACCTACAATTTCAACCTCCTACATACAGAATCTTGATAGAAAAGACGAAATTATACTAAATAAGATAAGAGTAAATCGATATTTTAAATCCGATCTTTTTGACCATAATTTCTCTTTCATTAACGATCCATATTGTGACTGTGGAGCTCGAGAGACAGCACAACATAAACTCTTGTCCTGCCCTCTGAGAGAAACAAATGCGCTAGCGGTGGTTAAACGTGAACTAAACTTAGATGTTACAAAATACAAAACATTAAAAAATAAGACAAATTTCCTACTTTTTGGCGACAAGGATCTGACAAATGAAAACAATTCCAAAATCTTTAAGGCAGTTATAAATTTTATTAAACACAATTAAACAATCAAAACAGTAATTCAATTTCAGGGCACCAACGGGGGTACAGGCAGGCAGTAAAACAGATTGTATTTAAATTTTATATATTTTTATACTAACTATGAATATGACTCAATAACATTATATTGTATTTAAATTCACTTAAAGCGGCAGTTGAAATGCCCTTTATGGGCGATTACGCCGTGATTACAATGTAAATTTATTTAATGATTTATAGAAATAAATGAGTATTTATTAAAAAAAAAAAGATATATTGATGAACTTGAAATCAATGAGATAATAGTATAAGTGCAAAAAGGTCATTTCGAAGGGCAAAATTGAAATTTCACTACATTGCCCGCAGAAATGACGTTATTAGTATTATTACCACCGTCAATGACAAGGACTGAAACAGCAAGAAAATCTTACGCACTGAACGATATCTAGTTTCCTGGGGAAAATTGCCGGTCGTTAAATGCATTCTCGACCGGTCTGAAATGCATTCCTGACCACCACTATGACGTCGCATATTGCTCAGGTCGATATAGTAAAATAAACGCCTTCTAAACTAGCACTAAAACCCCTAGAACTGCCCCGGCAAGGTGGTAATAATCAAGATTAGTTCTTTTAGGGAGACCAAACATTGCAAAAACTTCACATTCACGGTGTAAACAATAACGACGGGGTAGCGTACTTATATTGAACAATTCTGTCCGGGCTACTATGTATATCATTAGTTTGTAATGTCATTAGTATACAGTGTCATTATAGTGTGATGTCATTAGTATATGCGATGTCATCAGTATGTGTTGTCTCTTACCTTTTGGATGATTAAGATTTGATTACTTGAATTGAATTGAATTGACAAGCTTTTTAAGTTGAAACCAACTGAAATTACCTGGTCTTAACTGAAGTGCTGAAATTTAGGCATAAATGAAGTCCTTTGAATGAGGGTGACTCTATGTGCAATATTTCATTTTTTTCATTCTATGAATTAACTACTGTATTGGAGTGTTTTCACAGTTTAAAATATCTCATTATGATCGATTTTATTTAAGTTTGAAAATATTATTGGATTTATGTATTCAGAAATATTTTGATCGTAAAAATTTAAAGTTGACACTCATCTTATTTTATTTAAGATTAATTTTTCAAAAATTGACACTTATCTTATTTTAAATGTTATTGCAAAATGTCGACACATGCGAATGCTCTTTACAATCAAAAACATGATTTACTAATTCATACTATTGTGTAAAAACCTCTAGATACGTAAAACACCTGTCTTGATTCGCAATTGCAAGGTGTCAGTTCCTCCAACTTCTTGAATGTATTATAACACCTAGAAGTCTAAGATGTAAACATCCCAGACTTCACCAACTCTACCAAACATCAAAATCGGATTTCATATTAAAGAGAGAATCAGAGATAGCGAGCAGGCTAAACACAAAATTGTTTCAATTTTAGAATATTTTTGGCTCGTGTCATTCCTTGTCATGTCTATTTTATAAAAATCACAAAAGTGCATACTTTATTCAAGGAAAACAAAAGATTTTTACAATAATGTATTATTTTTCTATAAGAATGGTTACCATTCTTATTATTTGGGAGAATTTAAACATTTTTCACTCATTTTTGCACTTTGAATCATTAATAACTTCACCAATTTATAACATATTGTGAATCTTTTGGGAGATATTGTATTTGATATTGTAAGGAATAGATTGGTAGGTCAATTATGCACGTTGCTTGTAATTTTGTCACCCCCTATAGATATGATTCTGCCTTTAAACATAAAAGTATAACAAAGGTTTCACACTCTGGGTGTTAAAAAAAACTTAAAATAAAGGGGTTACAACAATTAACATAACTGTATTTTAGATTATCAACTTTGAAGTATTGTGTAGAAATAAAATATAATAAGAAATAAAATATTTTCTTTAAGCACCAGCTCCTTTGGTAGGTGTTGATAAAAATATGACAGTTTTGGAGAAAATCAAGGGAACAATTTCTCAAAATATCTTTCTGTAAAGGTAAAATTATCTTCTTTTTACATGTTCAACATTCATTTCGTTTAACACAACCCTTCTCCACCCCTTCCCCCTTAATTGGGCTTTGTAATTCAATGTTCTGTACATTGATCTGTTTAAAAGGAGGTTTATCTCTGTTTATAGATAATATGATTTAAAACGAATATACAGGGTGTCTCATATGTATTGACCCCACTCCCAAATAAAATCATACATGTAGCATTGCTACCCTATCATGTTATACACCGTTGTTCGTGAATATGGAATTGGAATATCTACCTTGTTTTCAGTGTAATTTCAAATTTTAGTGAGATGAGATTTTTCAAATATGTATGCATAAACCGGTCAATATATAACGATGCATTCAGGTCGTTGTTTCATATCAACAGCTGAAACTGCTGTTACTGGTCCAACGCGTATGCTGACGTCACTCTAAGCCTTTGACAAAATATACCAAAGATTAACATCAAAGCAAGGTATTATCAATCGCGAACTGGAAGCTCAGAAAGAAGATACACAACTGTGGGAGGATCGTTTATAGTAACAAATCACTGAGGAAAATAAGGTATGTAGGATTGTTCAAATAACAAAATGTTTGACGTAATTAAAATAAGAATCCAGTGTAAACGTTTCACCAGGATCAGAAAAAAAGATGAACGAAAAGAAAAAGCCTCCACAACACTTCATCTGAGATTGAAACAGAACGGTTTAAAAAACTAACGAAATGAACTAAATTACATTGCCGATTTGGTAATCATTCTTGAAGATAAGCAGCTTTGTAGTGATATTCAGATTTTTTAGCATTTTGGTATACTTTTAAAAAGACGAACGCTTTCTATTGGTATCAACAAGCGTTTCCTTTCACTATAAGGACCGACTTTCTTAAATAATTATAATAACAAAATTGTACTTCGAAGATTGCAGTATGAAACTGCTCATGGTATTGCTGATTTTGGTCCTCATTGGTAATTGCACCTGTGGCCGCAGGAGATTTAGAGGCAACAGAAAACACAAGAGCCACGGGAGTAGAAGTGAAGAGGGTAAGATTGTTTTACATACGTGGAAATGAAAATTGTAAATCAAGAAAATAAATACAGTACTCACAATATATCATTGCGATAAACAAGGCCCGTGTGTCTTTAGCATACTAAAGATGTACGCCCCTGTAATGCCTTGGTCACATATGCTCCGATCC
Source organism: Owenia fusiformis (assembly GCA_903813345.2). NCBI lineage: Eukaryota > Metazoa > Annelida > Polychaeta > Sabellida > Oweniidae > Owenia > Owenia fusiformis. The sequence continues at coordinate 27,033,866 of CAIIXF020000002.1, forward strand.
ATCGGCCGGCGCCCGGCCGATTGAGTGTTTTGTTCAATATTGTATTCAATTTTGAACAAAATACTCAATCGGCCGGGCGCCGGAGTGAAAATCGGAGCAAATGTGACCAAGGCATAACCCTACTACCACACTTTTTCCACTACGTTCTCGAAAATGGGCCTCAACTGTGTACGAACGGACTGGACGGAACTTCATGGACTTTCCCGGACGGAGAATGTGATTAAGTATTTTGAATCGATTCAAAATTCGATGGCGACCATACCGTTCTGTAATCAGGTCATGATGACCTTCTAGACTAAAGCCCTGTATACACCAATGAGGCAAAATCCCCCTTGCCCCATCGAGTCCCATCTTGCCCCATCGAATCCCAACTTGCCCCATCTAATCCCACGAAGGACCATGGGACCTTGATGACTTTGCCCCATTGAGTCCCATCGTGCCCCATCGAATCCCAACTTGCCCCATTGAGCCCCATAAAGTCCTATCATATCCCACGGAGTCCCATAAAGCAAGTCACGTGATACGTCATATGATCGGAATCCCACATTGCCCCATAGAAAGAATGAGCATGTTCATTAACGATGGGGCAAGATGGGAGTCCGTGGGATTTTGTCCCATCTTGCCTCAACTTGCCCCATCGAGTCCAGCCGAGTCCCACGTGGTACTTAATGGAACCTCGTGGGACTCGATGGGGCAAGATTGGGCAAAATTCGATGGAGTCCCACGGACTTCATAGGGCCAAATCCCAAAAGGTCCCACGAGGTCCCACGCAATGTTAAGTCTATTGAGGTCCCAACTTGCCCCATCGGTGTATACCGGGCTTAAGGGACGCGTTATACGACGTTGCACCCCGACGTGGTGCGACCTGAACGAACTGCGAATGAAATGGACGTATTGAAGACTGTTTATGAACGAAGTAGCTAACTATTTTAGACATATTTCCCGACTACAGCCAGATTGAGCCCGTTTTACGACGTTTTCGTAGGACTGGCAAGAACAGGTAAGAACTAGTTTGGTGTGATAGGGGGTTAACAGAATATGATTTCATCGTAGGCCTAGTGGAGTGTGAACCCTTGGATGCTCCGGTAAACGGCTCCTTACAATTGATAAACGGTGAGACACGCGTCGGCACTGTCGTTATTTATTCCTGCGACGAGGGGTCTGTTTTAAGTGGCAATACTACAAGATTATGTCAAAAAGTGTACGGACCTGCATCCAGTTCGAGTGACAGTAGTCACAGCCACAGTTACCGCCGCGTTGTTGGCGCAGAATGGAGCGGTGATGAACCAACATGTGAACGTAAGTTAAAAATGTAATAAATAGTTTTGTAACAAATAGGTACAGCTATCCCAGTAAAACATATAGCGATAACCACGGCAATTGTGTCTTGAAAAGAGGTGAATAAGAGAAAATGATTTTATTGTAGCCCTATTGGAGTGTGAACCATTAGATGCTCCGGTAAATGGTTCATTGCAATTGATAAATGATGAAAGTTGTAACAGCGCTGTCGCTGTTTATTCCTGTGATGAAGGCTTTGTGTTAAATGGAAATTCCACTAGAGTATGCTTGAGTAGCGTCAACGAAGCGGAATGGAGTGGTGATGAAGCAATCTGTGAACGTAAGTAATAAAACTGTTATTAAAATGATTGTGTAACAGTGATCACAATATATCATAATAGTCCATACATATGAAATCTCTAGGACGTCTAATAAACGAGCTGTTAGCACACTATATTGCTGCAATAGTTGACCGAATATTAACATACCTATATATGTCCTTAATCATTTTTGTTGTGACCGTTTAATATACGTCCAGCTTTTAGGCTGAATAATGTCTGTCATTAGCAGAGGTCAAAAAAACACCCAAAACTAAAATCCCCTTTCTCATTATTTGGAGTACTTAATGTTTTATGACATCACACTGATTTTTGTCTCTGCAACTTTTTTTGGTAGAAAATATCATTTTTAGTTCAAAAATGCATAAAAACGTCGGAACTGACTGAATATGTGAAAAATTTATCCATTTAGGCTAGAAAGGGTTAATTTGCCCTACCCCAAATATGTCTAAATATGCTAGTCTAACTTTGCCACTGTGACGTCACAAATCTAACCTGACTATCTCTGAGTTTATTGATGAAAATGATACGTTTGACAAACAGCTTTCATTCCCTATATGGCACACCTTCTACTAAGAGTTGCATCATTGACTAAATCTAAGACAAAGGCCCCGTGTCCCGAGGATTTTGACTGAAATTTGGCCATTTTCGCCGAAATCTTACTAAATTGCAGTTTCCCTCACACCTGTATTTTGAAATAAATATTGCTACAATGTAGCAATTTAAAAATCACACATGCTTACTGTTTCTGTCGACCTGACACGTGTATCTAGCCTGTAAAAAATGAAAAATCGCTACATTGTAGCAATTTCACTGAGATATGGGCCCTGAAAATCATGTAATTTTAGCAAAAAATGAAGAAATAACCTGCAATTTTGACGGAATTTCAGAGGGCTTTCTTTCATTCATGACCCTCCACGGGCCTCTTACGACCATTCTTATACTCACAGAAGGGTTGAAAGTTATTTCAAATCATTGTTTGCCCTACGCAGAACGAAACAATCGATTCTGTTCTCAAATTCTGCTAGAATATTGGTCTCTGGCCAACTAGCAGACAATTTTAGGCCTCATATTAAGGTATGAGTACCGTAATCCAACGCCAAATTCGAAAATTCATAACAATACTTTGCACATATGGCGTTCGTGACCAACTATAAAACGCTTACCCCCCATAGTGTTATATATTGAAATATACCTGTTCATATAGGGGTTCGATTGATATACATCAAATTATAGGGAGTCAGGTTACTTTTTGAGATATCAGCGTCCATTTATTGTGACTCGCGTTTGCTACTGTAATAATCTGATCTTATCAAACCATTCATGTAAATATGTCACACCTGACCACCCTTAACATTCAGGTGATTCATACACATTATATATATATCAGTATCTAACCAGCTAGATAGCAATACAGTAGTACACAGAAAATCTAGGCATCTTCTGTTATATTATCATCACCACCAGGATCTACTACCAAATATTACCAGTTTATGGAATATTAAAATGGCGACGAGGATGATGACGTTTCCGTCATTCGACATCACGCAGACAAATCTTTCTACTGTATACTAGGTACCCTAGACTAACTATACTATGGCGTTATTTAGAACAAAGCCACAAGTTTTTAAATGGACTATATAGGGGTCATACCTTTTGGCGGATGGATATGGAACCTCATACCACAATGCGGCAGAAAATAATACAAAATTGTTTTAAATATAAGTATAATTTAGGTTTCTTAGCTATAAGTTTGAGGTTGTTTTCTCACTAACACAAAAAAATATGTAATCAGTGTATCGACGTTTTGTATTGTTTCTCAGATATTAATGAGATAAATGGTACAAAATACAAATGAATCACTTTTATATTAGAATGACAAATGCTTAAATGTTGTTTTTCACCATAAAAACGCGATGATTGCCAGCAGTAACGTCGAGGAAGACTTGTAAGGCGTTCGATTGCATATGCCTCTTATATAGATTAATAAACACACCCTTGGAATATATGAACATTCCAATACCTCTGTTACATTAAATTAAGATATAAATCTTACCTATTTGAATTATTGTCTTATGTTTTATTAAACATTAACAATAATTTATTGTTTGACGCCTTGCGAAGATATGGATAAATTCTGGTAAAAAAAATGTTGTAAATTGTAAAAAAATTAATATTTTCACAATCATAAATTACCTAAATATTCCACACACTTTTGAATCTGCTTGGCTCGTATTTGAAAAATCAAACAAAATCTGAAAAGCACACTTGTATAATTACGCTAATTAATCACCAGCAACGGTAAAATTATAGAAAATTTTTACATTATGATAATCGATTTTTGTACGTATTTTTAGAATAACCCCCTGTGTCTTATAAAATGTATAAAAGTTCGAATCAAAATATTTACGTTTTTGACCCTTTGTGATGAAAGACATTTTTCGACCCGAAAGACGGACGTTTTTTCAGCAAATAGTGTTAAAAAAGAATCAAGACACCTCCTTAAACATTGCTTCAAGTGTTGCTGCGCTATAGTGTGCTACGGATCCTTCATATTCGGAAGTCATACCATGGACTATAACGATAAAGAAGGCCATTTTTTCTTGAGCTTTCCAGGGATAACCACAAGTACAATGTAATGCGTCTTGAGCTTTCTAAAGAACTGAATTAAAGTAAATATTTTCATCGTAGGCCTATTGGAGTGTGAACCATTGGAGGCTCCGGGAAATGGTTCCTTGCAATTGATAAACGGTGAAACTTCCAATGGCGCTGTCGCTGTTTATTTCTGTGATGAAGGGTTTGTATTGAATGGAAATTCTACAAGAGAATGTTTGAGTAGCGTAATCGAAGCGGAGTGGCGTGGGAATGATCCTATCTGTGAACGTAAGTTAAAAAACTGAAATAAAAAAGTTTCGTAGCATATAAATACAGTAATCACAGTAGCATCGCGATGAACAAGCCCCATATGTTAGTCCACGGTATGAAATTTCTAGGACGTCTAATTAAGGAGTTGGTGGCACCATATCTGCATAATGATATTTGAGCTTATATTTAGATACCTGCATGTGTCCCGCGTTTTATTTTTGTATAGCCGTGATAAATACGGCGGGCTTTTAGGCCGAATAATGCATGTCATTATCAGGGGTCAAAAAACGTGTAAAACGTTTTTCGTATTTTTTTCATAATTTAAAGTACAAACATTAAAAGAAAATCACATGAAAATATTTTTAATATATACATCAAGTTTCTTGGCTATAATTTTGCGGTGTGTGTTCCTTGAAATACCTTATATATAAAAAATCAAGGTTTCAACATTTTATGTCGTTTCGGAGATATTAGTGAAGCAATCAATATATTGGCACCTTTATTACCTGTGAATAACATATGGTTATAATATGTCAGTTTTTTACTAAATTAGTTGTAATACATTTTGAGATATGGACAGCCGTATTCAGGGGTCAATTGCCAATAAAGGGAGACTCGTTGTTCTTCCTTGTCTAATACCGTCTGCGATTGAAAATTGTTGCATATGGTACATGAATTGGTTGCTTATATAAGGACCATATCTTCAACATTTGACTACATGGATCTTTAAGAAATGTCGGCAATAATGTAAAAATGAATCGATGTAATGCATCGCAGTGACAAATATAATTGTTGTTATATTATACTGTTTGTTACACATTAATAAAAAATCAGAATTCTGAAGTAACAAAACATGAACGCACAAGTGGAAATGGAAAAGGCACAGCAACAAATGGAATGTGTTCAAGAGTATACTAATATAAGGGAATATCAAAGCATTAACATGCAAAATGCCAACGCATATTCGTTACATACACCGAACGCCGAATATGTACTGTCAATGGACTTTATGTTGGAAACTATAACAATATGTCATACCACTCTTGGTGGTGACATAAGAAACACTAGCAATCCCAAAGTCAAACGTCTATCAACCCCTCCCGACCCACGAGCTAAGTATAAACATCATTCCCAGACCATTACACCAAGTAGCACCTCATTATACTCGAGTCATTACAACACAAATTGAATAAAAATACAAATAGTGAGCCAATACTCATAACAATACTAATAGTATATTAGATATACAATATTTAGAATTTGGTCTTAATGCTTTGAGATAGATATTATAATTCGTTTAACGTTTAAAAGGGTCAGCATCCCACTGCAAACCTAAAGCCTTCAGTTTTAGCAATTTAATTGACAATGCCTAAAATAATCCCCACATCCTTCAGCATCTCGAGTACATAAACTTAAACGGTCGCAAAATCCAGAAATTATTTTACAAAAAGGAACACTGTTCATTAAACAAAACAAAATACCTCAAATAAAAATCAGTGACTATAGCATTTGGATTCACTCGCATAAACCAATCCTCTCATGAAAGCTCTTAATACTAATAATTCGTTTATAAATCACAAGTAATATTGCCTAACATAATGCATTCGCGAAAAAGTAACATCTCACATGAAAAATCAAAAACATAATAGCCTCATGAATATACTCACAAACACGAATACCTCACATATAAATCGTAACTGATATAACAACTTCTTCAGTATAGTATATTCCTCGCTTATTATGTGGTACTGTATAAAATGAACTAAAAAAAACTCATACTCCACATCACGCGGTACTAACTTCGACCGTTAATTTGAATTTTTGACATACCAGGTGCTTGAAAATCAAGGATTGCGAGTCTCATACTGCACCGTTTTTCTTCAAACTTATACCATTAAAAGCAAAACAAAATTGCCTTTCTGTCGGTGCATTACTTGATTGTAAAGAGTCCCTCGTTCACGCGGCGTTTTGGTCCCCAGCTGTCGGAAGGCCTTCTTACAGCTGGGGACCAAAATGCCGCTGGAAGTAGGATCTCTTATTAAGAGAATAATGTACCATCAGAAAGGGATTTTTGTTATGCTTTGAATGGAACAAGTTTGAAGAAAAACGGTGCAGAATGAGACTCATAATCCTTGATTTTCAAACATCCGGTAGGTCAAAAATTCAAATTAACGGTCGAAGTTAGGACCGCGTGCACATAAAAACTTGGATTAATCAAACGTTATAGGATGCGCCTCACATAAAAAAAACAATATAGCATCACAGAGTGCACTATTTGAAAGGAATACCTTTTATAAAATTTCAAATATTATCACTACTACCCACCTAGTTACACAGACGTATCGTCAGTGTATCATGGCTGAACTACTTCCGGGATTTGAATTTGGTAAGATATTTTTATTTCTCGATTTACATCTACTTATAAGTCACGATGTGGATTATAATTTGGCTCGAAGTTATGGGAGATAATCTAGTTTGAGAATGTGTCGATGGTTTTAGGTTTGGTATGTTAACGAAGACGCATTTCACATATTTAGCCCCTCGCTTTTGTTACACTGACGACCGGCATTAATATTGCCAATAGTACACTGATATTGGTCGTTCGTCAGTGTAACAAAAGCGAGGGACTAAATACCTGAATTGTGTCTTTGTTAACATATAAAACCTAAAACCATCGACACATTCTCAAACAAGACTATCTTCCTTAACTTCGAGGCAAATTATTATCCACAACGTGACTTATAAGTAGGTGTAAATCGGGAAATAAAAAAATCTTACCGAAACCTAGTCCCGGAAGTAGTTCCGCCATGATACACTGACGATACGTCTGTGTAACTAGGTGGGTAGCAGTGATTATACAGAATATAGAATGAAGTTAAAAGAAACTTGTACTCCCCTAAAATAAAGTGTATGGATAGTACTCACAATTAGCAACGACCCAGGGACAATGACTACCACTCCACATAAAACATTAACAATGATATTGAACTTCTTCACTACTTATTCAGCATAGAATTTACTCAGAAATGAGTAATACATGGTATTCAAGTATAAATTAAATTACCTCCTTCATATGTGACATATGATTTCACCCAGAAACTAGTTTTTCTAGCAATACCCGATATAAAGACAAAAGAGATATAGCCTGGGAGTAGCCATTTTGTCCCAAATTCTATCCAAAATGTCATGAATATGTACGCACGAGTGCCAAATGCGAAAGACCAAAAATGACAAAACTTAGCAGGAAAATGAAATGTCTAAGATCTCATTTCCAAATGGAAAGAAAATCCAACTACCCCAAATCAATATACAACGTGAAAGGAAAATGTATCTTACAACACTCACAACAATTCGTAAAAGTGCAATTTGCATGGCTTTGGCGACATAGAGTTTGTGCACAAATGAATAATGCCTGATTTGATAAAAAGTTACAAATTAGAAAATGAAGTATGGCTTCCTAAAACTCGAATGGAAAGATCGGAAACGAGAGATGTTGGATTGCTGAAAAAATTGAGAGAACCGGTCTTACAAAAAATGATTCGATGTCGTCTTTAAATATCGGAGGCTCGTCTGAAAGATTGGATGTGTGCAACACTATTTTCTCCCAATTCCAATCGGGACTTTGCACGCGATGGGTGAGTTGATATGATTGATAGGGTCACACCTTGGAACAACGATACATATCGTGAACACAGATGATAAAATATAGATAGTCAATGAAATAAAATATAAATGAGTACCTTTAATTTCGTATAATTCACAATCTCGCCCTGCTGAATGAAATTGTCTCTAACGGTGTCACTCATCCATCACGAAGGTTGGTTTCTGGTTCTTATTAATGACAGTATGGCTCTCACTTATAAATTTACATTTAGAATAGAACGAACATTTGTCAAGTTATGATCGAAACAAAAACTAAATCTTGTCTTCGCAAGGGAAAGTTCAAAAAACTAAATTACTATCTTAAATTTCACAAATCTTGCTCTACTGCATCAAATCGTCCTGAATATAGTCACTCGTCAACCACGAAAGTTGATTTCTGGTTTCTTAATCAATCATTCAAGCGTTCTCATTTATAAAACAATCGATAATTAAAACTGAAATATATTATAATGCATTCAATGTTTACTTTCTTACAACATTGCATGGTTATTTCATTGTTGGAGCACAGCATTGTGACACTATGATATTTGCGACGCATTTGACTGCGCCTTCTTTATTCTTCGATGCAAATCATCTAGTTCAAAAATGTAAACATTCCAATACCAAAATTAGATTAATTATTTAAATGATACATCCTTTATATTTTTATTTGATTACGTTTTGAATATCATTAACAATAATCCGCTGTTTGACCCTTGAAAACGCAAGAAATATTTCCTTGAATATATTGTTTCTATAAGTACAAATCTAATATGTTACTAATTATAGATTTTCTGAATATTTCGCATAATTTGGTCACATCTGCTCTGTCTTATTTTTTTCTAAATAATAAAACTTTGAAAAGTACCCTAGTGCAATGCACTAATTGAAAAATGACATTTACGTTAAAATAGTATTATATTTCTATGTAATCCTAATCCTTTAAATTATATATAAGTTTCGATTTACAATTTGAGTCTCATAAAATGCACTAAAATGCGCATGAAAAGTTTCACGTTTTTTGACCTCTTGTGATGACAGACATAATGCGACCCGAAAGCCTTAATATTTTTTACCAAATGGCATTTTAAAAGCATAAGGACATATGCCCCTCCCTAAATATTGGTTCAAATGTCGTTATGCATATATGGTGCCACGGATTTGCAATATCTATGAGCCATACCATGGACTATGTCCCCTGCTTTCAAAAACAGTTTATATTTTCATCGTAGCCCTAGTGGCGTGTGATCAGTTGGAGGCTCCGGGAAATGGTTCCTTGCAATTGATAAACGGTGAAACTTCCAATGGCGCTGTCGCTGTTTATTCCTGTGATGAAGGCTTTGTATTAAATGGAAATTCCACTAGAGTATGCTCGAGTAGCGTTATCGAAGCGGAATGGAGTGGTGATGAAGCAATCTGTGAACGTAAGCAATAAAACTGTTATAAAATAAGTGTGTAATAGTCCCTGATCTGATTTCCAAAAGGGCTCTAGAAAAGGGGTTTCGTTTTCCGGTACTTTCCCACATAAAATGATTGTACCGTTTGAAAGAACAGACTTCCCTCTTAAAGAAAACAGCTCTTCTATTGATAGAAACAGGGGCAAAAGGCACCAAAACGGGGTTAGACAAGGTGGCATTCTGAAGTCTCACTTTCTTGTCATCACGATTCCAGGTAAACCATCAGACGGATTTACTTCAAATTTTCACACATGTTACATGTACATGGTAAGAAGTTCTAGAGCTGATTCACTTTGCGGCGGCCATCTTGCATTCTGATAAATATTGTCATCGCTATTTAACAAAAAACCACATAACAGATGTACTTCAAATGTTCACACATGTTACATGTACATGGTAAAATGTCCTAGACCTCATTATTCTTTTCGGAGGCCATCTTGCATTCTGGCAGCCATCTTGGAAGTATTAAGATAAATCTTGTAATCACGATTTCAGGAAAACCAAACGGATTTACTTCAAATTTCCACACATATTACATGTAAGGAGTTCTAGAGCTAATTAACCTTTTGGCGGCCAGCTTGCATTCTGGCGGCCATCTTGGACGTTTTTTGGATAATTCGTGTCATCGTGATTCCAGGAAAACCACTTTACTGATTTTCTTGAAACTTTTACACATGTTACATGGAAGGTTACATGCTACCTTTTATATTGATATAAACAGGGGCAAAAGGCACTAAAATGGGGTTAGACAAGGTGGCATTCTGAATGCAACCTTTCACTATGTTTCTTTACTTTATACCACATAAGTGCATATTTCGTGTATGGTATCAAATGTTCTTTAAAATATCGATATATTGATAGAAACAGGGGCAAAAGGCAGTAAAGTGGGGTTACACAAGGTGGTATTCTAAGGACAATGTTATATATTTTTCTGCATTTTAAACCACACAATTTGACATAAATGCATATTCGGTGTATGTTATCATATTTTATATTGATAGAAACAAGGGCAAGAGACGCTACAATGGGGTAACACAAGGTGATATTCTAAAATACATATTTTTACTCTGCTTCTGTACTTTATATCAATTAAATGCATTTTGTGTATGATATCGATTGATTTTTAGAATAAATAACTACATTTCATCAAAAAGAAAAAAGATTATTGAGAACGTCAAATATTTCTATGAAATGCATTATTGCACAGCGATTTTTTGAGAGCGAAATGTATGCTAAACTGGCCTTGATCTGAGTATATAACGGAATTAAAGCTCTTTTAAAAGAAAATATAAATGTGTGGAAAATCTTTCACTGTGCATCATGTCAACGAAATGTTCTTCATGTAGCTGAATTATCTTCTGGGCAGGTGATCACACAGAAGGAGAGACCTGCGTATCATATCCTTACTAAATATAAACAAAAATGAGAAAGGAAAAAAGTGTAAAGCAACCTAGTGGGAAAAGCAAACTCTAAAGTGTAAAACTGGCAAACAAAAATCAAACCTGAATATCCCAAAACAATAATCTAATATGGGAATAAACAGTATCCACACCGTTCAATGACCAATTCCTCATCAATGACCACAACTCCAAGGGACATTCCATTCATACTGAAGTCATTAAAATACATGTTGAAGAAAAATTGGAAATAATGATATCCAATACTCATAAGATCAAAAATAGTTGTAGATACTAGTACTCATAAAAGCTGCAGATAACGTTTCTTCATCGGGAAAGCAAGCTGTCTCTTAGTAAGATATTAATGATATATGTCAATTGGCTCTGTATCCACAATGTTGCGAGTTCGAGACACGTGTGCTCTTTGTGTTTATTAATCAACAAAAATCACTTAAACCTGCACTAAAACTGTGTGTCAGATTGATATAAGTATATACTCCCTGTCCCTGATCTGGTCCCTCTGAAAACAAGTTTTGTTGTCCGGTACTTTCCCATAGTCCTAGAGCTCATTTGTTTTCCGGTGGCCATTTTGCATTTTGGCGGCCATCTTGGAAGTTTTAAAATAAATCTTGTCATCACAATTTCAGGAAAACCAAATGGATTTATTTCACATTTTCACATATATAACATGGTAAGAAGTTCTAAAGCTGATTAACTTATCAGCGGCCATCTTGCATTTTGGCGGCCATCTTGAAAGTTTTTTATAAATCTTGTCATCGCAATTCCAGGAAAACCACTGAACAGAAATACTTCAAATTGTCACACATGTTACATGGTAAGAAGTCCCAGAGCTCATTCGTTTTCCGGTGGCCATCTTGCATTCTGGCAGCCATCTTGGAATATTTAAGATAAATCTTGTCATCGCGAGTTCAGGAAAACCAAACAGATTTACTTCAAATTTTCACACATGTTACATGGTTCTAGAAGTTCTAGAGCTGATTAACTTTTCGGCGGCCATCTTGGATTCTGGTGGCCATCTAGGAAGTTTTTAGATAAATTTTGTCATCGTGATTCAAGGAAAACAACTTAACAGATTTATTTCAAATGTTAACACACGTTAATACTAATAAGTTCTAGAGCTGATAAACCTTTCGGTAGCCATCTTGCATTCTTGCGGCCATCTTGGAAGTTTTACATAAATCTTATCATCCTGATTCCAGGCAAACCACTTAACGGATTGTCTTCAAACATTTACATGGTAAGATGTTCTTCAACTGATTAACTCTTCGACCATCTTGCTTTCTGGGACATCAAATCCACACTGCTATGTTTAAGGCCGATCTTGTTCACCATGTGCTTTGTTTACTCTGTTTTTGTAGCAGTTCTAGAACTTCTTACCATGTAACATGTGTAAAAATTTCAAGAAAATCAGTTTAGTAGTTTTCCTGGAATCGCAATGACAAGATTTATCTAAAAACGTTCAAGATGGCTGCTAGAATGCAAAATGGCTACTAATAAGTTGATCAGCTGTAGAACTTCTTACCATGAAACATGTGTGAAAATTTAAAGCAAATCAGTAAAGTGGTTTTCCTGGAATCGCAATTACAAGATTTATCTAAAAACGTTCAAGATGGCTGCTAGAATGCAAAATGGCTACTTAAAAGTTAATCAGCTCTATAACTTCTTACCATGTAATATGTGTAAAAAGAAGAAAAACTATTGAGTGGTTTTCCTGGAATCGCGATTACAAGATTTATCTAAAAACTTCCAAGATGGCCGCCAGAATGTAAGATGGCCACTGAAAAGTTGTTCAGCTGTAGTACTTCTTACCATGTAACATGTGTGAAAATTTGAAGCAAATCTGTAAAGTAGTTTTTCTGGAATCGTGATTACAAGATTTATCTATAAACCTTCCAAAATGGCCGCCAGAATGCAAGATGGCCACTGAAAAGTTAATCAGCTAGAACTTCATACCATGTAACATGTGTGAAAATTTGAAGTTAATCTGTTAGGTAGTTTTCCTGGAATCACGATGACAAGATTTATCCCAAAATTTCCAAAGATGGCCGCCAGAATGCAAGATGGCTGCCGAAAAGTTATTCACCTCTAGATTTTCTTACCATGTAACATGTGTGAAAATTTGAAGTAAATCCGTTTGGTTTTCCTGAAATCGTGATGACAAAATTTATCTTAAAACTTTAAAGATGGCCACCAGAATGCAAGATGGCCACCGATAAACTAATGAGGTCTAGGACTTTTTATCATATAACATTTGTGAAAATTTGAAGTACATCTGTAGAGTGATTTTTCTGGAATCGCGATGACAAGATTTATCTAAAAAAATCCAAGATGGCCGCCAGAATGCAAGATGGCCACCGGAAAGTTAATCAGCTCTAGAACTTCCTTCCATGTAACATGTGTGAAAATTTGAAGTAAATCCATCTGGTGGTTTTCTTGGAATCGTGATTACTAGAAAATGAGACTTCAGAATACCACCTTGTCTAACCCCATTTTGGTGCCTTTTGCCCCTGTTTCTATCAATAGAAGAGGTGTTTTCTTGAAGAGGGAAGTCTGTTCTTTCAAACGGTACAATCATTTTATGTTGGAAAGTACCGGACAACGAAACTTTATTCAGAGGGTCCAGATCAAGGACTATAACAGTAATCACAATATTAACAAATAGATACAGGATAGCATTGTGAGAAACAAGGACAATGTGTCTTGAATTTCTCAAAGTGGTGAATGACAATTTATATTTTCTTCGTAGGCCTATTGGAGTGTGAACCGTTGGAGACACCGATAAATGGTTTCTTGCAATTGATAAACGGTGAAACTTCCAATGGCGCTGTCGCTGTTTATTTCTGTGATGAAGGGTTTGTATTGAATGGAAACTCTACAAGAGAATGTTTGAGTAGCGTAACCGAAGCGGAGTGGAGTGGGGATGAACCGACCTGTGAACGTAAGTTATAAAACTGAAATAAATTTTTTTGTGTATCTTGCCATTGTATGATACATGTTTCTCGTGTGATTATTTCAGATTCAGCCTTCTTACCCCATAAAGATACGTTCATTATCCCTCATAAAACCTCACACGTCTAAGAAGTCACACCGCTATCAACAATACCATACTATATTGTAATCTATTGTTTTATACACAGGAAATTCAGACATGTACACATATTTTATTATTGAACTGAAATATGAAAAATATACCGGTATACATACGTATTCGTCTTTGATGAAATACATCAATACCAAGTATTGAGAGATCAATTATCTATGTTATTTCTTATGTTACATAACAACGTAGTGTTAGTTTCTATAAATATAACCATACCCGCCGATACACCATACTCATTCTCCATTTACGTAAAGCTGTTGATTGTGGAATTCCTACGCGTAGTGTTGACTTTCTTAATATTTCCTACACTACGACAACACTTGGATCGATCGCGAGCTTCAGTTGTCCGGCATGTGAACGACGTCTAGTTAGTGGGAACGATATCACTTGCCTGCCCGGTGGAGAATGGAGTTGTAGCGAAGCACGTTGTGTAGCCCAGGGTATGTAAGATTCGTGATCCATTTCCAAAAAGGACAGAAATAATACAAAACATTAGGGATGCCGATCACTGATGGCATTTAGCTATATAAGCTAGACATAATATGAAGTGTTTACCCTGTATAAAATTGTTGACGTCCATGGTCAACCCTGTCTCTTCTACCTCTGCGTATAAGAACGATTATTGTAGCACCATCAGCAAAATCTTTAGTTTTGTGTTTTAGTGGCATGGGCTCCATTTGTGAGTAGACTGTGTACAGATGTTGTCGGAGGGCAAACATTGCTTGTGAAACCTGTTGAAAGATTAGCTGATTGTCAACGTCTTTGTATCACTTTGAACCAGTTTGAATGCAAGTCGGTTGAATGGGGTCGTAACACTCAGGCGGGTATTGCTGATGGCATTGCGCTTGATTGCACATTGCAAGGCTTTGATTTGTCGGAACCAAATGTGACAACTAGTGATTGTAGGGCAACAGTCTACCGCGAAATTCTCTGTGAGTGGTGTTTCTAAATCTATATCTGTATGCGAGTTCATATGTAGTTTACTTTTCGTGCGCACCCATTCCGTACCGTACCATTCCTTTCCATATTCAATTTCTTATGACATATGTCGAAAGAAAAAAACATACCTTTGGAACTAGTTTCTTTACTTTTAGATTTATTAATTACAAAGAAAACCAACGAGGTTTAAGAATTAGTCTGTCCAACTCTAAAAACACTCAGATTTTTCAAAATATATGTTACCATCTATGTGTGTCTTCGCGTTTTTCTCACTAATACAATCCGGTTACAACTGTTATATCTTTTAATCTAGATGAAACGATTTAGAAAATCACATATTAAAAGTTCAAACTAATTTCTGTTACGCCTTATGCGTCTGGGAATATTAGTTGTTTAACAGTTTGGTGAATGTTATGTTATGTAATAAAATAAAATAAATAAGATTTACTGAAAATCGCATTATCAACTTGCTGCATGATGTATTACAATATTTTGTTTTATATAGGTCGTCCATGATGATAAGGTTTAAACTACACCCTTATACAATGCAAGTGCACGCTGTTGATAAAAAACTAGATGTAAACTATGATTGACGAAGAGTGCAATAGATTGATTGATTCATTGGATTTGTAATCTCAATTAAAATACATATATATTCTAAAACTATTTGAAATGTGCAATTGGTTACATAAACTCTACATAGAGGTTCTTGTATGAGTAGCTGTGTAAGATGGTCCATTCTTGATGAGCTTTGATAATTCTTGCTTTGAAGATGTTTCTTTTTCTCGTCTTCGACTCGATAAAGAAACATTATCAAAGCAGGTCAAGAATGGGCGGTATTGCACAAGTACGGGTACAAGAGAATTTTTCTCAAATGACGACTCTGTACTATGCCATATTTTCACCTTTTTATGATAAAACTAATTCGAAAATAGTTTCAAATTAAGTGATATGCTTAGCAACAAAGCTCCATTGTTATGGGTCAAGAATAGACGGTATTTCACAAGTATGGGTACAAGAGACTTTTTCTCAAATGACGACTCTGTACTTTGCCATATGTTCACCTTTTTTATGATAAAACTAAATCGAAAATAGCTTTCAACAGTCAAGTCAAGTAACTAAGTCAACATTCGAAAATAAAAATCTCAAAAATCGTACATCTTTGATTTCCAAAATAATTTGTGAGATGGTTATTAAGATGATAATACACATTTTAACGTATTAATTTTGAGTACATCTCGAATCCATTCTCAACAAAGCATTATCGAAATAAGTATTCAAAATGTTTGAGTTCGGGATGATAAAAGTACGTTAAGATATACCGCTCCTTAACATACTCCTTTGGGAACAAGATATAGAATCAAGTGCATATTCTTCTTATTTACTCCCTGACACATGCCAATGAATGTTACATAAGTAAATATCTCCGTTTTAAATAATTTTGTAAACGTTGTTCTCTACAGGTGCCATTTTGTATAATTGAAAACAAAATTGAACATTTTGCATTTCTAAATTGATAAGTTTCTTGGAATACAACTTAACCGTGAACGATTTAAGTCATTAGTAATATTTCCTTTAGTGATCCCATGCTAAATAGACAGTAACTGGGTCAATGTTTTGTGTTCAACCTTGTTTTCATGACTTTTAAACATGAGTTGACAATTATGTAGGACATTTCATTTCCAAATGTAAGCGTGTCAACTCCTGTTTTTGCACAATATTTAGCCTTTTATAATGATAGATCTGCATGTACCTCTCAATGAGGCGATACGTTTTTAAATTTAAAGATGTAAGCTATAAACTCAAACAAAAATTCAAACCACCCGCTATATTATTTTGATTACACAAGACGAAACTTCCACTCCCGGGGAGCACGTTGGTAACACTTTGAAGGAGGATTATCGAAAAATCGTTGGAATTTTCACAAAAGGTTTCACGCAATTTCGTTGCTTTGTTTAAGCCTCGACTAATATCATACTCAAATCCGATACCGAACGACGTCAAGTATTAACAATACACTTTTCGTACATCTCGCTCAAGGCAAGGTTCTGTGATCCAGCAATGTGCATTGGTGTTAAAACACGAATATACCATGAGCACATGCTTTGAGGATCCGCGTTGTTTGAACCTACCGCCGAGCACACTTATAGATTAAGACCCGTTACACAGTCATGATACCGCCTAGCAAGCTCATTGCATCATCGGGTCTGCTTTACCCCCGTGAATGTGCATTCCGAAAGAAAAAATTCACAAATATCAACACATTTCATTGAGTAGGATATTACATTCGAAATCATAACTTTCAAAATATTTGTTTTAACCAAGAATTATAAGAACTTGAAACATGTTGTTAGTTTTACAAACTGCATATCCTCATTTACGTTCTTTGACAAGGATGAATCCATTTGAAAACATGGATTTTCTTGATTATTCTTCAAAACTACCCTTGAAATATAAGTATGTATCTGTGAAAATAGGACCGTGGGTACTGGGCTCACATGGTGTTGCTCAAAAAACGGATATAATTTTTTGCCGATTTTTTTGTAACAAAATTATTTCATACAACTACTCTTTACAAAGACATGGCTTTTCCAATGCAGGACACCTGAAATTGTTTGTAAAGCTTAGAAATGGTCCAAAACCGAATTTTGCGAGACAACAATGGCGACCATTTTGAAAATAGGCGAGATTTTGAACCAGGAGGGGAGTTTTTTGTATTGATGTTGAATAAAAATAACTTAAAACTGGAATCCTATCGACAGAGGTTTTAATGCAAATGGTCCAAAAGAGGATTTCGTGAGACAGATGGACAAATCTATGTTAAAGACCAAAATTGGGTATAAAAGGCAGATTGAACGGCCCACAACAGCCAAATATGGCAGTTTAAATGACCAGTTTAAACAAAATGAGAAATTTTTCAAACTTTTTGCAATAGCAAGATAATTATGATGTGTTATTAGCTCTTATTGTTACAGTGGTTCAAATCAGATTCATAAAATGTTATTTAGTGTTTGTGAAATAAGTCAATTAATTTTTGTAAATATGCTCTTTAGCATAACTGAAACTTTAAATTTCAGCCAATGAGCATCTCTTATCTGTCTAAAAGTAAACAAAGATAGCATAAAGCTGTAGCAGACCATGTGGTTCTGTATCTGCTGGACATTTAAACTGACCACATTAGCACTGATTGGCTGAGCTGTGACAGCTTAATTAATAGCTTCACCCTGGGTGTCTACTTAACAGAAATTTAGGCCTTTAACTAAAATGGCTGAAAATAAAAAATAAAAATACCATTTTTTGCCGATTTTTTGTAACAAAATTATTACATACAACTACTCTTAACAGTGACATGGCTTTTTACAATGCAAAACACCTGAAATTCTTTGAAATGCTAGGAAATGGGCCAAAAGTGAATTTTGCGAGACAAAAATAGCGACCATTTTAAAAATAGGCGAGCTTTTGAACCAGGAGTCACAGGGGAGTTTTCTGTATTGATGTTGAACAAAAATAATTTAAAACGGGAATCCTATCGACAGAGATTTTATAAAATGCCACTATTGTTGACGGACGCATGCACGGACGCATACACGCACGCACGGACAGACAGACGGACAAGTGAGTGATTGCAGAAAGTCACCATGTGAGCTAGTAATTTGATATAAATGCATATCGTGTATGATATAATCTTCTATTTTAATAGAAACATGGGCAACTGCCACTTCAAAGGTAACACAGGGTGATATTCTAAAATTCTGAGATATGCCAGTATCTCCATTTAAATAATGTAGACATCTTGGCTTGTTTATTTACTTATGCTAATGTACTGATGCCTATGCGAGATATTCATCATGTCACATGGTCACTCCGGTCTAGCAGTCAGTTTTTTTGTTTGTTTTTTATATATGTGATTTATTTCATAGTAAAATAGAATTATTACATACACATGTTGCGGCTTTGCAATGGAGCATTATAAGCCACAATTGAATAATAACAAGATTTAAAAAAGAAAGTATGACAATGGATTTGCAATAAACAAAAGAATTATTGTGTACAAAATTATACAGTTGGTGGTGGAAGAAATACTTACGCGCTTGCACACCTTTGAATAAAAGCTGAGGTGAGCCTTAAAATTTAAATATTAACTTCTTTTGGCAGACTTCTGTCTCCATACAAAAACAATGATAATTTGTCTTGCTGGTTATTAAATGCTGGGTAATTAAAATTTAGAAGAGTAAGTGCATCCTCTAAATCTTTAAGATACTGTGATCTAAGGTTACAAGAGAACATGACATGAATGGATGTTTCATTGCTATACCCACATTTGCATGTAGGGGATGGTACATTAGTAAAATTGTGGGCGTAAAAATGGGACTGGAAGATCAGATCACAGCGCACCTTGTTCAGAGAAATTTCTTGGCTCCTTGTCAAGGAGATCTCTGAGGAATTAATGATATAAGTAGTCATTAATTTTTTCTTTACATTCGATTTAAAAATATTAAGATTTGGTGATTCTTTAGTTTCGGGTGGGAGAGACTCCCAGTCAATGATGGATTTAAATATGCATGATCTATTTGAAAATGTTGAGGATTTGATTGGAATTTGGTAGTCACGGCTTCTTCGTGTTATTGATGGAAGATTTCTAGCAGTCAGTCAGTCTCTTAGCAGGTTACATGTAGTATTAGCCAGTAATATGCGCTAGCTTTTATCGCACCCTTCCTCTACTTTGGTCTTAGTTGCATTTGAGGGTTATTTTTTATTTACCGTTTTTCTCGTTTTAATTTGATAGTTAACTTAGGTTTTAGTCTAGTTTGTGTTATGTACTTTAGTTGCATAGTGGAAGGTGTTGTTTTCAGGTTTTAATTATGTTGGGTTATGTTGTTATGTAATGTTGTGAAATGTAACGTAATCTTATGTAATATTATGTATTATTCCATAGTTAGCATGATATTCATAGGATAACATGTGAAAATAAAAACGGTATTTTTGTAATCAGTGGTAAAATATGATATTTTTGACAAATTTTCACTTAACCATAGCATACGGTTTTTAGCCATGACATACGGCGCCGTATGCGATGGTTTATGGATTTTTGCTACTTTAGACTCAAAACGAGGCTAAGTGTCAACATCGCCGGATCGTTTGGAAAATTCGAATTAAATCACTTAATTTCCGACGATTCTGATGATGACTTTAACTATGGAATAAAAAGAACATCCTCTATTTGTCCCCGGGAAAAATCGTATTGGAACGTATTAAACTATTTTTGGTTTCTCAGTTATTTTTAACCTTGGCCAATTGATAAAAGCATTATCCAAATGTAACATTTTAGAGGAATGTATTATGGAATAAATAGGTTATTTCTATATATGGTATATTTTTTATGATGCAATACATTTATTCGGCTCCAAAAACTGGTTTATTTGTTTATATTATTTAATATAACTTTTTACTCTGTTTCTGTACTTTAATCCACAAAAATGCATTTTGTATTTGAGATCAATAATAAAAAAAATATTGGATAACATTTCACTGTGTAACATGTCACGAGACCTTCATGAATTCTAAAAATCAATTGATGTCATGCACAAGTTATCAGCTCTAGAAATTCATACCATGTACCCTGTGTGAAAATTTGAAGTAAATCTGTCAAGTGGTTTTCCTGGAATCACGATGACAAGATTTATCCAAAAACTTCCAAGATGGCCGCCAGAATGCAAGATGGCCGCCAAAAAGTTAATCACCTCTAGACTTTCTTACCCCCTAACATGTGTGGAAATTTAAAGTAAATCTGTTTGTTTTCCTGTGATGACAAGATTCATCTTAAAACTTCCAAGATGGCCGTCACAATGCAAGATGGCTGCCGAAAAACTAATGAGGTCTAGGACTTTTTACCATAGAACATGTGTGTAGTTCATCTGTTACGTGTTTTTCTGGAATCGCGATGCCAAGATTTATCTTAAAAAATCCAACATGGCCGCCAGAATGCAAGATGGCTGGCGGAAAGTTAATCAGCTCTAGAACTACTTACCATGTAACATGTGTGAAAATTTGAAGTAAATCCACCTGGTGGTTTTCCTGGAATTGAGAGAACAAGAAAATTAGACATCAGAATGCCACCTTGTGTAACCCCATTTTGGTACCTTTTGCCCCTGTTTCTATCATTATAAGAGGTTTTTTTTATCAGGGAAGTCTGTTCTTTCAAACGGTACAATCATTTTATGTGGGAAAGTACCGGACAACAAAACCCCTTTTCTAGAGCCCTTTTGGAAATCAGATCGGGGACTATTTCGCGAGCTGCAGTATAAAATCATCAATACTATTTACGCGACAAACTTGTATCTGAAAAGAGAAAAAATTAGGAAAAATGGCGCTTGTGACTTTTGTGGGGAGGAAGAAACTGTTCAGCACCACTTCTGGAATTGCAAAACGATACAACCTCTCATTAAAAACATGAAAATGTATTGGGGGTCAAATGGTATAGAATTAAAGAAACAATACGTAATAGTGGGATATTTTGGGAACTTACTTTTCAAAGAATTCAATTTTATAATTTTAATTTACAAGTACTATATGGATACGAAGATTTTTAGAAGAGAACCTATATCATACTTAGGGTTATGGTGTTTAAACTGCTTCTTTATTCGGTACCTTAAATATTCCATAAATATCAAATAAAACAAACAATTTACCAAACCTTTACCCAATCTATCGAATGTTTTTTTATTTTATCGAATGTAATAATCTGTACAATTTATATTCGCTAAATCGTTTCACTTGTTCTTTGTGTTGGCATTTACATTTGCTATTTATACACAGTGTACATGTATTTGTGTGATGCAGCGAATCTATTTGTTTCAACGCACGTATGATTTAATTAATTATTTGTAAATTCGGTATTTACATTATTTATATTCGGTAAATACCGAATGCCACATTCGATAAATTTCGTTATTATTCGATACTTTACGAGGCTTTCAGTCAGTCACGTGATATATTGGAAGAATAGCTGCGCGGCTTGCAAATCTCGAAGTCACGTGACAAAATATCGAACAACAACGAAATTCGAATATTACTTTATTGCATTTGGTAAATAGCAAATTAGCTTTCGGTAAAATGCATCAACTATGTCATAGAAAAATAGACCATTTGGTAAATATAGGCAAACTTATTTCGTTAGGGTTCAAATAGAAATTCAATATAGTGTGCCTTTAATGTGTTACTCTTAAGGAATACCATAACAATTTACGCAAAAAACATGTCATTTAGCGAATGAAATATGTTATTTAATGCACATGGTATTAAGTGATTGGCTATTTTGAAAACTTAATTTGCTGTAACAAACATATAAACGTTTATACCGAATGGAAAATGATTTAGCGAATATTAATATTAATATTTCCTATACAGAATATATTTGAATTTAATGAATAAAGAAGCAAAAAAATGCCATATAGGGTATCGGGCGTATCTTTCCGAAGGCTCCAAATTGGATAATTATAATTTACTTGAAACAGCTTTCTCTGCTTTATTTTATGGCATGATTTTTCTTTACATTTATCAACCCAAAAAGCGGGTCAGTTTGTCAAATATGACAATTCTTTTAAGAAAAATGGTTAGATATGACGCATTAATGATAGTATTTAAACGTAATCCAGAAAAGACTCAATGATGGCAAAGAAACAGTCTTTCTTCCATTGAACACTCTATCTACGCACAAAAAATAATGTACAGGGTGGTCCAAAAAAGTGAACCCCTGCAACAGGCTATATTTTCCTTAATACTTGCATGTATTGCCTCATATTATCACATTTTGTAGAAAAGGGTCTAAAATTTTTGTTGATGCCAAAATTTATTCTCAGTCTTAAATTTTCAAGAAATTACAAGACTTAAACGAACATGCCTGAAAATTAGATTGTGCAAAATTTTGCCAACGTAATTCATGGACATTGTTGAAACATCTTTCAGTTAGAGATACAAGTTTAAAACCCTTCCATATGACAAATGGACTATTATTTGAGCAGAAAACACATTTCACACTTTCATTGATCATTTTGAAGCAGTTTTAACTGTTCAACAGTTAAGGGGCACGTTACCTACACAAATGGATAGAGGGGGGCAAAGTTCCCCCCTGTGACCAGGAGTCTGAGAAGCCCTTCATCAAATATCTTTAGAAAATCAAAAGAAAATCTAATATTCAATGTTTCGAGCCATAATTCACGAGAATTGGTCCATGATTAATGAAGATATTGACATTGGGAAAATTTTTCGCCTATGGAAACTTAGAACATTTCTTTGGATCACAATATATTTGCGACTAACAGAGGTAGCATGCTCTTTTTACGCTATAATGTAGGTGATTCAAAATCAAAAAAAGTCGGAAAACAATAGCTCTTTAAGACTGCAGCTAAAAAAAATTGTCAGGGGAAGGGTGTTGATGGGTTGAAGAATTTTATCCATTTTCAGAAATATTTGGTTAGGGCTTATAATTTCTGCAAATTTCAAGATTAAGAAAAATGTATGGTACCAACAAAAATTTTAGACCTTCCTCTACAACATGTGAAAATATGAAAGGATTCCTGAAAGTAATAAGGGAAATATAGCTCGTTGCAGGGGTTCACTTTTTTTGGACCACCCTGTAGATTCCTTCATTATTGATTGAGATGTTTAAGAATTAAAGCCTTGACTCGGTGCAATTAGGAATGACCATTTTTGAAGGTGTTGCTTTCCAAAATTTGCACAAGATGCTTTGCATCGAGTGTTAGTTTTCGGAAGCAACCCCTGCACTGAATATTGGGCTTAGATTATTTTCACACATTGTAACATATTTTCTAAGATGTCACTTAAAATATATAAAATCAACAAAAGAACATATTTTCGATGAAACTTTTTGCAAGGGTCAAATTGGCAAAGCATCAGTTCCAATCATCGAGTTTAGTTCTCACCATGACGACAACCATACAACGAATGCGTTATTTGTTATGTCATGCACTGCTGTTATGTGAAATACCGTGTTCGTATTGGCTAGATTCCGACACACTTTGAAGCACCTCACCTAGCTATGTGTGAATTTACTCCGTGTGAATCACCCTTTTCAATCACACATACAGTCTCAAACCAGGTGAGAATATGAAAGACGATGAATTAAAAGAGCATTGTCGCGTGGAACTAATAGAGCGAGACCAGCCGGACCATATCTTCATCATGGATGCTTTCCCGCGTATTGGAGTTAGGAAGAAGGTCAATGTTATTTATTTAGATCTCGAATGTAATGCACTTTCATGTATAGATTATTATTAAATTTTCCTCACAATTCGTATCTAGGTTTTGCTCATGTACTCATGTACAATTCTAGTATTATTTTTAATTTCAAAATTGTTTTACATTTTCTTTCCAGGTATCTAAGCCTAAATTGAGGGAGATATGTCAGAAGTTGATTTTGGAACAAATTGATGGTAAATAGAGATTCACAAAACGTCCATTAATGTTACAAGAAAATCTGTTACTGAACAGAATATAGCTATAATGCCATGATGTCCTGGATATCCTCGAGGTAATAAAGTAAAACCAATAGATCTATGGTTACATTAGATTGTATTGAACTTGAGAGTAATAAAAGGCTGAGGTGGATCTTGAATGAAGAAAAGGCTCTTCGAATTTTAAAAAAATTGCAACGACTGTTAGTGTATACAGGCTAAAAAAATATATGTTAAACAAATGTTTGAAGATCACCTTGGAGAAAGATAAAGTTAATAGCTTAAAGAATAACATTCGATAAAATTACACTAAAAATGTCAAGACTTGAAATGCCATCGTGAGAAGGCATGGTTCTCTTTTAGTTCTTTTCTAGTTAGAAAACAGAAACCCCGGGACAGAAAGATTTGATGACTTTCACAATGTGAAAATGTCAGCCCTCGTATGTACTAATAATGCTGTGACTCGATTTCCGAAATTTTGTTTGAAGATTCTGTCTTATTCTATTTAAGAAAACGTGATTTTGTTTAAAATAAACATTCTTAAAATGTTGATCTGTTTACTTTTGTAAATGTACAGTAAATATATTAAGGGTATGTTTGACTACATTCAGAATTTCAAAATTGTCCATTTATAACTTGTTGTTTATTTTTGAAAATGAATACTTTGGAACTAATAAAAGCCAACGTTAATCCTCTTTTAAAAGAGCGTACTATTAACCAAAAAAATAATATTTAAAGCTGGACATAAATCTAGGATCGAAAATTATTTGTTGATTTTTCTGTCAAATGAAGTGGCTACAGATGTCATTCAGGCAATATATTAGGTTAATACCATATCGCATGATCATTGGCCATTGACCATTGAACATTGGAAATTTTGTCTATTTAATTTGTGCTACACCTCACACTGACAGAGTGACTAATTATAAACCAAAATGAGATTATTGACATTTTTATCAATGATCTTGAGCATTTTGCAGAAAGATTCTGACATTTGTTTTAAAAATGATCAAAAAATACCAAATAAGCATAGTTCCGGTTGTGCTAGATTATTCCCCTCAGACATCTAATTATAGCTGGAAGTTGCCAGAACATCAAAGGTTGTCTCTGTATGAATCTTGAGGTTTTTTCTTTAATCACAAACTTTTATCACAAACATTAAATTAGATAAGATTCAACAATATTAACTGTGTTCATATATATGAACTTTCTTCCTTGTTCGTATCTATAACAATGGCGGGATCTGTCTTGTAGAGCAAAATGATTTCATCAGAATGTTATAGTTATACTAATTGGCCATTTGATTCGATTCATAATATTAATTTTTCTGTGAAAAGATACGAATTCATAATAACGCAACGTATTTTTTAGAATCAATATATTATTATAATGAAGCATATTTTTAAAAGAAGGGGGAGTTGTTTGTCGAATGAATTGAGAACGTTTTTTCATGCATTTCGCTAAATGCTTTTCATCCATAAAACATCAATACACTTTAAAACATTTTGTTGACTAAAAGATTGCAAAATATAATCCAAAAAAATATTTCTCATTTTCAAGGATTATCTATGGATTAACACCCAGGTATTTTAATTTTTCAAACTTCAGAGGGCTGGGAATCATTCATTTGATAATCAACGATTTTAAATAATAGAAATGCTGTGTTATATAGGTTTCATGTATGCCAATAATTTCTCAAATTTTGTAAACTGTACATATTCCTCAATCCCTAGAATTTTCTCTTTGAGGAATTTCAACACCCAGCAGTTGCTTGGAACTGTATTAAGCAGTTCATGCTATCCTTAAATATTTTTTGTATGTCAGAACTTTACTCTGTTTTCAAATATATAATCAGATTTTGATAATACTGAATATTAAAAACTAAGGTTAACACCTTTAAACAATTCTGTCCGGGCTATTATGTACAGTGTATATCACTAGTATGTTATGTCATTAGTATACAGTGTCATTATAGTGCATTGTCATTATATGCGATGTCATCAGTATGTGTTGTCATTAGTATGTGATATGCAAGAAGATTAGCGTCTCATGAAAACTCGCTAATATTGTTATAAGCAATTTAAATGTGCATCGTACTTTTCACATTTATTTTAGTCATAAAGTACGTCAAAATTACGTATTAGACTAAATGGGGTCTAATCATCGGGTTTCTAGAAAAAATGTCAGGATAACGATTATACAACAGCTATGTTGATGAGCTATGGAATCAATGTGATAATAATATTAATACAATAACGTCATTTCGAAGGGCAAAATTGAAATTTCACTAGATTGCCCGCAGAAATGACGTTATTAGTATTATTACCACCGTTAATGACCAGGATTGAAACAGCAAGAAAATCTTACGCACTGAACGATATCTAGTTTCCTGGGGAAAATTGCCGGTCGTTAAATGCATTCTCGACCGGTCTGAAATGCATTCTTGACTACAACTATGACGTCACATATTGCTCAGGTCAATATAGTAAAATAAACGCCTTCTAAACTAGCACTAAAACCCCTAGAACTGGCCCGGCAAGGTGGTAATAATAGTACAATAACGTCATTTCTAAGGGCAATAGAGTGAAATATTGGACCGAGGGCCCAAGGCCCAAGGTCCAATATTTCACTATATCGCTCGCAAAAATTGCCGGTCCAGAATATATTCTAGACCGGTCCATATGGACCACCACTATGACGTCACACAATTCTCAGGTCGATATAGTAAAATGAACGCCTTCTAAACTAGCAATAAAACCCCTAGAACTGGCCCGGCAAGGTGGTAATAATCAAGATTAGTTCTTATTCTTAGGGAGACCAAACATTGCAAAAACTTCACATTCACGATGTAAACAATAACGACGGGGTAGCGTACTTATTTGGATAATACTGAACATTATAAAGGTTATTAAAGTAACAGTGACCCTAGAACAATTCTGTCCGGGCTACTATGTATATCATTAGTTTGTAATGTCATTAGTATACAGTGTCATTATAGTGTGATGTCATTAGTATATGCGATGTCATCAGTATGTGTTGTCTCTTACCTTTTGGATGATTCAGATTTGATTACTTGAATTGAATTGACAAGATTTTTAAGTTGAAACAAAGTGAATTTACCTGGTCCTAACTGAAGGGCTGAATTTAAGCATAAATGAAGTCCTTTGAAGGAGGGTGACTCTATGTGCAATATTTCATTTTTTTCATTCTATGAATTAACTACTGTATTGGAGTGTTTTCACAGTTTAAAATATCTCATTATGATCGATTTTATTTAAGTTTGAAAATATTATTGGATTTATGTATTCAAAAATATTTTGATCGTAAAAATTTAAAGTTGACACTCATCTTATTTTATTTAAGATTAATTTTTCAAAAATTGACACTTATCTTATTTTAAATGTTATAGCAAAATGTCGACACATGCGAATGCTCTTTACAATCAAAAACATGATTTACTAATTCATACTATTTTGTAAAAACCTCTAGATACGTAAAACACCTGTCTTGATTCGCAATTGCAAGGTGTCAGTTCCTCCAACTTCTTGAATGTATTATAACACCTAGAAGTCTAAGATGTAAACATCCCAGACTTCACCAACTCTACCAAACATCAAAATCGGATTTCATATTAAAGAGAGAATCAGAGATAGCGAGCAGGCTAAACACAAAATTGTTTCAATTTTAGAATATTTTTGGCTCATGTCATTCCTTGTCATGTCTATTTTATAAAAATCACAAAAGTGCATACTTTATTCAAGGAAAACAAAAGATTTTTACAATAATGTATTATTTTTCTATAAGAATGGTTACCATTCTTATTATTTGGGAGAATTTAAACATTTTTCACTCATTTTTGCACTTTGACTCATTAATAACTTCACCAATTTATAACATATTGTGAATCTTTTGGGAGATATTGTATTTGATATTGTAAGGAATAGATTGGTAGGTCAATTATGCACGTTGCTTGTAATTTTGTCACCCCCTATAGATCTGATTCTGCCTTTAAACATAAAAGTATAACAAAGGTTTCACACTCTGGGTGTTAAAAAAACTTAGAACAAAGGGGTTACAACAATTAACATAACTGTATTTTAGATTATCAACTTTGAAGTATTGTGTAGAAATAAAATATAATAAGAAATAAAATATTTTCTTTAAGCACCAGCTCCTTTGGTAGGTGTTGATAAAAATATGACAGTTTTGGATAAAATCAAGGGAACAATTTCTCAAAATATCTTTCTGTAAAGGTAAAATTATCTTCTTTTTACATGTTCAACATTCATTTCGTTTAACACAACCCTTCTTCACCCCCTTTCCCCCTTAATTGGGCTTTGTAATTCAATGTTCTGTACATGTGTTTTATTGATCTGTTTAAAAGGAGGTTTATCTCTGTTTATAGATAATATGATTTAAAACGAATATACAGGGTGTCTCATATGTATTGACCCCACTCCCAAATAAAATCATACATGTAGCATTGCTACCCTATCATGTTATACACCGTTGTTCGTGAATATGGAATTGGAATATCTACTTTGTTTTGAGTGTAATTTCAAATTTTAGTGAGATGAGATTTTTCAAATATGTATGCATAAACCGGTCAATATATAACGATGCATTCAGGTCGTTGTTTCATATCAACAGCTGAAACTGCTGTTACTGGTCCAACGCGTATGCTGACGTCACTCTAAGCCTTTGACAAAATATACCAAATATTAACATCAAAGCAAGGTATTATCAATCGCGAACTGGAAGCTCAGAAAGAAGATACACAACTTTGGGAGGATCGTTTATAGTAACAAATCACTGAGGAAAATATAAAGGTATGTAGGATTGTTCAAATAACAAAATGCTTGACGTAATTAAAATAAGAATCCAGTGTAAACGTTTCACCAGGATGAGAAAAAATATGAACGAAAAGAAAAAGCCTCCACAACACTTCATCTGAGATTGAAACAGAACGGTTTAAAAAACTAACGAAATGAACTAAATTGCATTGCCGATTTGGTAATCATTCTTGAAGATAAGCTGCTTTGTAGTGATATTCAGATTTTTTAGCATTTTTGGTATATTTTTAAAAAGACGAACGCTTTCTATTAGTATCAACAAGCGTTTCCTTTCACTATAAGGACCGACTTTCTTAAATAATTATAATAACAAAATTGTACTTCGAAGATTGCAGTATGAAACTGCTCATGGTATTGCTGATTTTGGTCCTCATTGGTAATTGCACCTGTGGCCGCAGGAGATTTAGAGGCAACAGAAAACACAAGAGCCACGGGAGTAGTAGTGAAGAGGGTAAGATTGTTTTACATACGTGGAAATGAAAATTGTAAATCAAGAAAATAAATACAGTAATCACAATATATCATTGCGATAAACAAGGCCCGTGTGTCTTTAGCATACTAAAGATGTACGCCCCTGTAATGCCTTGGTCACATATGCTCCGATCCATCGGCCGGCGCCCGGCCGATTGAGTGTTTTGTTCAATATTGTATTCAATTTTGAGCAAAATACTCAATCGGCCGGGCGCCGTAGTGAAAATCGGAGCAAATGTGACCAAGGCATAACCCTACTACCACACTTTTTCCACTACGCTCTCGAAAATGTGCCTCAACTGTGTACGAACGGACTAGACGGAACTTCATGGACTTTCCCGGACGGGGAATGTGATTAAGTATTTTGAATCGATTCAAAATTCGATGGCGACCATACCGTTCTGTAATCAGGTCATGATGACCTTCTAGACTAAAGCCCTGTATACACCAATGGGGCAAAATCCCCCTTGCCCCATCGAGTCCCATCTTGCCCCATCGAATCCCAACTTGCCCCATCTAATCCCACGAAGGACCATGGGACCTTGAGGACTTTGCCCCATTGAGTCCCATCGTGCCCCATCGAATCCCAACTTGCCCCATTGAGCCCCATGAAGTCCTATCATATCCCACGGAGTCCCATAAAGCAAGTCACGTGATACGTCATATGATCGGAATCCCACGTTGCCCCATAGAAAGAATGAGCATGTTCATTCTCGATGGGGCAAGATGGGAGTCCGTGGGATTTTGTCCCATCTTGACTCAACTTGCCCCATCGAGTCCAGCCGAGTCCCACGTGGGACTTAATGGAACCTCGTGGGACTCGATGGGGCAAGATTGGGCAAAATTCGATGGAGTCCCACGGACTTCATAGGGCCAAATCCCAAAAGGTCCCACGAGGTCCCACGCAATGTTAAGTCTATTAAGGTCCCAACTTGCCCCATCGGTGTATACCGGGCTTAAAAGACGCGTTATACGACGTTGTACACCGACGTGGTGCGACCTGAACGAACTGCGAATGAAATGGACGTATTGAAGACTGTTTATGAACGAAGTAGCTAACTATGTTAGACATATTTCCCGACCACATCCAGATTGAGCCCGTTTTATGACGTTTTCGTAGGACTGGCAAGAACAGGTAAGAACTAGTTTGGTGTGATAGGGGGTTAACAGAATATGATTTCATCGTAGGCCTAGTGGAGTGTGAACCCTTGGATGCTCCGGTAAACGGCTCCTTACAATTGATAAACGGTGAGACACGCGTCGGCACTGTCGTTTTTTATTCCTGCGACGAGGGGTCTGTTTTAAGTGGCAATACTACAAGATTATGTCAAAAAGTGTACGGACCTGCATCCAGTTCGAGTGACAGTAGTCACAGCCACAGTTACCGCCGCGTTGTCGGAGCAGAATGGAGCGGTGATGAACCAACATGTGAACGTAAGTTAAAAATGTAATAAATAGTTTTGTAACAAATAGATACAGCTATCCCAGTAAAACATATAGCGATAACCACGGCAATTGTGTCTTGAAAAGAGGTGAATAAGAGAAAATGATTTTATTGTAGCCCTATTGGAGTGTGAACCATTAGATGCTCCGGTAAATGGTTCATTGCAATTGATAAATGATGAAAGTTGTAACAGCGCTGTCGCTGTTTATTCCTGTGATGAAGGCTTTGTGTTAAATGGAAATTCCACTAGAGTATGCTCGAGTAGCGTTAACGAAGCGGAATGGAGTGGTAATGAAGCAATCTGTGAACGTAAGTAATTAAACTGTTATTAAAATAATTGTGTAACAGTAATTACAATATATCATAATAGTCCATGGTAGGAAATCTCTAGGACGTCTAATAAAGGAGCTGTTAGCACACTATAGTGCAGCAATATTTGACCTAATATTAACATACCTATACATATGCTCCCTAATAATTTTTGTTATGACCGTTTAACATACTTCCGGCTTTTAGGCTGAATTATGCCTGTCATTAGCAGAGGACCAAAAATTACCCAAAACTAAAATCCCCCTTTCTCATTATTTGGAGAACACAATGCGACAGAAAATAATACAAATAGTTTTAAACATAATTATGACTTAGGTTTCTAAGCTATAAGTTTGAGGTTGTTTTTCTCACTAACACAAAAAAATAATTATGTAATCAGTGTATTGACGTTTTGTATTGTTTCTCAGATATTAATGAGATAATGGTACAAATGAATCACTTTTATATTAGAATGACAAATGCTTAAATTATGCTAGCTAGTTTTTCACAACATGTGTCCCAGTACTTTTTGAGATATGGACTGTTATTCCGCGGTGAACATTATCATTAAAGGAGGAGGGCCTATTGCTCTTCCTTGACTAATTGCGAGTGCAGCTGAAATTCTATTTCTTGTGCTTAGATATTGCTCAGTTGCTTATAAAACAACAGTCAAGATTTGGTCAAATTCATGAATCAAGCACACTTGTTTAATTACGCTAATTAAACACCAACATTTACGGTAAAATTATAAAAAAAAATTACATTATGATAATCCATTTTTGTACGTATTTTTAGAATAACCGTCTGTGTCTTATAAAATTTATAAAAGTTTGAATCAAAATATTTTCATTTTTGATCCTTTGTGATAAAATACATTTTTCGACCCGAAAGACGGACGTTTTTTTCAGCAAATGAACTCCTTAAACATTGCTTCAAATGTTGCTGCGCTATAGTGTGCTACGGATCCTTCATATTCGGTAGTCATATCATGGACTATAACGATAAACAAGGCCAATTGTTCTTGAGCTTTCTAGGGATAACCACAGCTTATGCATCTTGAGCTTTCTAAAGAGCTGAATTAAAGTAAATATTTTCATCGTAGGCCTATTGGAGTGTGAACCATTGGAGGCTCCGGGAAATGGTTCCTTGCAATTGATAAACGGTGAAACTTCCAATGGCGCTGTCGCTGTTTATTTCTGTGATGAAGGGTTTGTATTGAATGGAAACTCTACAAGAGAATGTTTGAGTAGCGTAATCGAAGCGGAGTGGAGTGGGGATGATCCTATCTGTGAACGTAAGTTAAAAAAACTGAAATAAAAAAGTTTCGTAGCATATAAATACAGTAATTACAGTAGCATCGCGATAAACAAGGCCCATATGTCCCCAGCTCTCAAAAACAGTTTATAATTTCATCGTAGCCCTATTGGAGTGTGAACCATTGGAGGCTCCGGGAAATGGTTCCTTGCAATTGATAAACGGTGAAACTTCCAATGGCGCTGTCGCTGTTTATTCCTGTAATGAAGGCTTTGTGTTAAATGGAAATTCCACTAGAGTATGCTCGAGTAGCGTTATCGAAGCGGAATGGAGTGGTGATGAAGCAATCTGTGAACGTAAGTAATAAAACTGTTATTAAAATAAGTGTGTAACAGTAACCACAATATTAACAAATAGATACAGTAATAACAGTATAGCATCGTGAGAAACAAGGCCAATGTGTCTTGAATTTCTCAACGTGGTAAATGACAATTTATATTTTCATCGTAGGCCTATTGGAGTGTGAACCGTTGGAGACACCGATAAATGGTTTCTTGCAATTGATAAACGGTGAAACTTCCAATGGCGCTGTCGCTGTTTATTTCTGTGATGAAGGGTTTGTATTGAATGGAAACTCTACAAGAGTATGTTTGAGTAGCGTAACCGAAGCGGAGTGGAGTGGGGATGAACCGACCTGTGAACGTAAGTTGTATTACTGAAATAAAATTATTTGTGTATCTGACCATTGTATGATACATGTTTCTCGTGTGGTTATTTCAGATTCAGCCTTCTTAACCCCATAAAAATACATTCATTATCCCTCATAAAACGTCACACGTCTAAGAAGTCACACCGCTATCAACAATACCATACTATATTGTAATCTATTGTTTTATACACAGGAAATTCAGACATGCACACATATTTCATTATTGAACTGAAATATGAAAAATATACCGGTATACATACGTATTCGTCTTTGATGAAATACATCAATACCAAGTATTGAGGAATCAGTTACAGTTGGGGACAAAAATAAATGACAGGTCGATTTTCGATCACCATTTCCTAATTATGGTGGTCTGAAAGCCCATAATTTCCAATATTGTCTAGATACATATCCCTTAAAATTTGTATATTTTACATTATGTATAATCTCATCCACTGATTTATGGCCTCTTGTAAATTCTCTTATTTTTAACATGGGAAATCCTCACTTCAGCAAATCCACCTGTCATTTATTTATGTCCCCAACTGTATCTATGTTATTTCTTATGTTACATAACTACGTAGCGATAGTTTCTATAAATATAACCATACCCGCCGATACACCATACTCATTCTCCATTTACGTAAAGCTGTGGATTGTGGAATTCCTACGCGTAATGATGGCTTTCTTAATATTTCCTACACAACGACAACACTTGGATCGATCGCGAACTTCAGTTGTCCGGCATGTGGACGACGTCTGGTTGATGGTAACAATATCACTTGCCTGCCCAGTGGAGAATGGAGTTGTAGCGAAGCAAGTTGTGTAGCCCGGGGTATGTAATGCCTTGGTCACATATTTGCTCCGATTTTCACTACGGCTCCCGGCCGATTGAGTTTTATATTCAAAACTGAATAGTGAATACAATGTTGAACAAAATACTCAATCGGCCGGGCGCCGGACGATGAATCGGGGCAAACGTTACCCAGGCATAAGATCCGTGATCCATTTCCAAAATGGACGGAAATAATACAAAACATCAGGGATGTCGATCACTGATGGCATTCAGGTTAATATAAGCTGGGCATAAGGTGAAGTGTTTAACCTGTATAAAATTGTTGACGTTCTTGGTCAACCCTGTCTCTTCCACCTTACCCCCATAACTGTGGGGTTATTTTGAGTTTTTTTTATATTTAGGACATTTGATTATCAAAGTAACCCCACAAATAACCCGACATGTATGGGGCTATTCTACCTCTGCGTGCCAGAGCGATTACTGTAGCAACATCCTCCGATCACAGGGCTTCAAAATCCAGAATATAGTCTTTCTTTTTACCCCCTGCGATAAGCAGGTAGCCTTTCCCCAATTAAGAACTCGCAATCTGATTGGCTGTGGCAACACTGCGACAAAAATCATGCATAAGTCATTGCGCATAATAAGATCACGTGATTCAGTTTAATCGGGCGCTTCGAAATTGGTTTTAGCAGGGGGAAGAAGGAGGAACGGATTCTGGATACCTGCTTAGGAGGATGCTGTAGCACCATCAGCAAATCTTTAGTTTTGTGTTTTAGCGGTATGGACAACAAGGGTGAATAGACTGTGTACAGATGTTGTCGGAGGGCAAACATTGCTTGTGAAACCTGTTGAAAGCTTACCTGATTGTCAACGTATTTGTATTGCTTTGAACCAGTTTGAATGCAAGTCGGTTGAATGGGGTCGTAACACTCAGGCGGGTAATAATGATGGCATTGCGCTTGATTGCACATTGCAAGGCTTTGATTTGTCGGAACCAAATGTGACAACTACTGATTGTAGAGCAACATACTACAGCGAACTTATCTGTGAGTGCTGTTTCTAAATCTATATCTGTATGCGAATTCATTTGTATTTTACTTTTCGAGCACCCATTGCGTACCGAGTATCCTTTCCATATTCAATTTCTTATATCATATGTCGAAAGAAAAAATCATACCTTTGGAACTAGCTTCTTGACTTATAGATTTATTAATTTCAAAGAAACCCAAAGAGTATTTAAAAATATGTCCGTCCAACGCTAAAAACGCTAAAATATATGTGTGTAAATCGTACTATCTATATGCGTCTTCGCGTTTTTCTCACTAATAATCCGAAATGGTTACAACTGTTATCTTCTAATCTAGATGAAATGATTTAGAAAATCACATATTAAAAGTTCAAACTAATTTCTGTTTCGCTTTATGCGTCTGGGAGTATTAGATATTTAACAGTTTGGTGAAAATTTAATGTAATAAAATAAAATAAAATTAGATTTACTGAAAATCGCATTATCAACTTGCTGCATGATGTATTACAATATTTTATATTATTTAGGTCGTCCATGATGATAAGCTATAAACTACACCCTTAATGCAAGTGCACGCTGTTGATGAAAAAACTAGATGTAAACTATGATTGACGAAGCAGTGCAATAGATTGATTGATTCATTGGATTTGTAATCTCAATTATTAAAATACATATAGGAAAACTATTTAAAATGTGTAATTGGTTACATAAACTCTACATAGAGGTTCTTGTATGAATAGCTGTGTAAGATGGTCCTTTCTTGATGAGTTTGATAAGTTTTGCTTTGATAATGTTTCTTTTTCTCGTCTTCTCGTCTTCTCGTCGGATCAACTGTATTGAAGATTGGTCAGACTGGTATATGCCCTGCCGCTCTAAGATCAAGAGCAATGAATTGTGATTTTTCAGTTGAAACAGGGAAACATCACATTCAACAAACATGACTGTTCCCCGGGAATTTTCTCAGAAAAACTAAAGTTGATCTACTCTCAACAAGTAGGTTAATGTGTGTGAGTATTGCTAGAATCCATTTCAATGGTAAGAATGGGACAGTGGGCTTAAACGGGACATTTGGCTTGCTTTTAGAACTTTTTGTTGGTATTCAACAGGCTAAGGGCAATTGAAACAATTTCTAAATGACAAAGATGGCATGGCAATCGATCATTGTTTCTTTATTATTTACAAGAGGGGGAGAAACCCCTGGGTTCAAAGATGACATACGCTTATAATGTAAATCTGTATTGAGATGGCATCGTCGCTGATTGGTTTAGCGAGTCGATCGTTGATTGGTTTAAAACTAGGTCAATTTGAAAACTTTGAAAACCAAGATGGAGGGAAGTATAAATATACGTACTTCCGAGAAAAGAGGTGCGCGAAGGAGGAAATCGTATGTCATCAATTGAATCATGGGGTTTTCCCTCCTCTTATTATTCACAAACGATTAATAGGATTCTGCTGCTGCCATCTATATATCGTCCAAAAACTTATTTACGGGTGGCTAATTAATAACAAGTAAAATATATACAGAATCGTAAAGGAATAAGATGGGATAGATATAGTTTAAAATGTTTGAAGCACTATTTACAATGTTTAGAAAAATGTATGACATTGTTGAATGATGAAAGCAAATTATATTATAAAAGTGTGCAACCGTTTTTTGAGAATTAATTATTTTCTATCCGTCCAGTCCCTTTAATGTCAGGAACATGAATAGATGATTGGAGTTGTGTTATGGTGACATGATATTTCTGATAGATTTGAGAGATTAACAATTGCTTTCATTGTCAATTCTCTCTCAAAGTCAATTCATGTTTCAATCGTATAAACATGCTATTAAATTAAGCAATATGAACAGAGCCTGTGGTAATTTTCAAACTCTTACATGTTTGGTACCCCGTTTTATGTCATCAATATCACTATGGTGATAAGGACCAATGACAACTTCAGAAGACAAAATTGGTTCTAACGCTACAAGTTATTTTGAAGGAGCACATCGTGTTTCTAAACGTAAATGTTAAAACGGTACTAGGATTGCGCCAAAAAGTAAGAACTATGGATGGATATATAGCCTATTTATAAGCCTAACATTTTAATAAATTGTGCAATATCATCACATGTTCAGCTGGGACCACTGTTATTGATTCATTAACGTACGATGACGCTACGCTATCCTTAAGCCATGGGCAAAAAAACCAAATATGGATATCACAGCAAAACATTCATAGAACAGCTCAGAAGGAACACGCACAACTGGAGGGATCGCTTATATAGTTACAAATCAAAAGCTTGTCTCATTCAACAGGTAAGGACAATCACGCCCGGTGATCGTGAATATGGGACGGAGGGGGGGAGCAGGCAATTTCTGCTTGGAAATTCAACAAATCTGGAAGATTTATTTTTTCAAGAAAAAGTTTACTATTGAATTGCTGAATGGATAGGCGCACGGTATGGTAGAATATGTTAGGTTTTCTGGGATTTTTTCTGAAACGATACGCATCTAAGGTATGAGATCTATTAAAAAAGGCGCAAGGCCATCAACAGGCACAAATCAACGTTTTTGCTATAAATCAAGCAACAATGGTCTGGACGACCTGTAATAAATACTTGTAAGTGATGTTATCATAACTAAATTAATGTCATTGCTGAATTTATAAAATAAGTTTCACTTTATATTTCGGCAATAATATACCCATAAGTTATTCTCAAGGTATATCCATGGCATGTGAGATATTATATAAGCAATAACAAAGGGACTTCATTCATTGTCTGGGCGAGAAACCTATAGTATAATGCATCTTTAATTAAGTGCTACAGGTCGAATTCAGTCCGTTCAAGTCGTATAATATTGTGTGTAAATTGCCTACTTCCAAAGGAACATATTAA
The DNA here is from genome assembly GCA_903813345.2 of Owenia fusiformis. Classification (NCBI taxonomy): domain Eukaryota; kingdom Metazoa; phylum Annelida; class Polychaeta; order Sabellida; family Oweniidae; genus Owenia; species Owenia fusiformis. The sequence goes on from CAIIXF020000002.1 coordinate 27,072,119, forward strand.
TTAAAATCGAACTGAAAAATCGCTTTATCAATTTGCTACATGGTGTATTAAGATATTTTGTTTTATTTAGGCATTCCATGATCTTCAGATATAAATTAACCTTTTCACAATGCAAGTGGATGCGAAAGATGAAAGAACTAAACCATAATTGACCAAGCAATGCATCAAATTGATTGATACATTGGATTTGTAATCTCAATTATTTGAAGATACACATCAAATCCTGATGAAGGATGTCATGTTCAATATATTTTACTTTAACTGCAAGCCAATAAAAATGGACGTTTTAGCGTACACCCTGCTGTGTAAACATATGCATAAACAGACTCTGTAATTTGTTTTGCTTGGGCAAGACTGCAATAGACTTTCATTTCAGTTTAATGATTTATGAACAAGTAATGGTTGAATCTGTCTGAGACTCAAATGTCACACTACGGGATTACCCTGTCAATGTAAACATTGTGATTCATCATGAAAATCAACGGAGATTTTTTTAGAAAAGTTGAAAAAGTCATAGTAAATGATTTGAAATAACTGTGCTAATCAAAGTTATTATTGTGGAAAACTTTTCACTGAATTAAGATATGCTAATTAAGGCCAGTGTACGCTTTGGAATTTTTTTGCAATTTTGAAAAGTAAACCACTGAATATTGTAGTAATTCAAACATTATGAAGAATTATCAACCCTCAATTGGTAGTCTAGGTACACTAATGCATCTTTTGTGCAAGATTGAAAGATGTACGAGGGATGATCAGGAATTTCTCGACCATTAGCTCTATTTTTGCAATTTTTTATCCTTTCTTAATGATTTTTTCACATAATATAACCCAAATATATAGGATCCCACCATGAAGATTTCATTGTTCTCTGACATCATTATCCAATTATTTTTGTTACCATGGTAACTTGTGACGCGACAAGGTCGAGCTCAGAAAAAATACCAAATTTGAAGAACAAGTCATTTTATATGATGTTTAGACACTGCATTTATTGCTGAATATGTGACATACTGTAATAGGTTGTACTATTTCATTAAGTATATTCATTAATGTTCGTAGTAACTGGCATTATTCTTCCATCAATTCTAATCCTTCAAAGTAGTTACCAGCACCAGAGACATATAAAACATGTCTCTGCCAGCACTTTATGAGCATTTTTGTGAATTCCTGAATGATCTCATTACTGTCCTCAAAGTGGATACCTCTTAATTTGTTCTCCACTGTTGGGAAAAGATAGAAATCACACCTAATTCTGGGTGATACGGTGCATGTGGTACACGGTCACAACCGATGGAAACAATCACATTTTGTAGGCAAAGACTACTAAGTATGTGAAAAGCCATAACAAATGCTTTTAAAACGCTGGTAACTACTTTGAAGGATTAGAATTGATGGAAGAACGACAGTTACTATGAACATTGATGAATATATTATTTATGACTTGTGAACTTGAGCTTTTTTGTGTTACAGGCTTTCCATGGGGGCGAATTTTATTGTATTGTAAGTTAACATGTGTTCTAATGATATATGTAGGTTACAATCCTGCTAGGGTTGGAATTGGCTAATGCCAATTTGTATTGAAATATGGAGAATAGCAGTAGGGTTGTTTAATTACCATAAACTGAAAATGATCAATGCACCAGACTCTTCCAGTGATATACCAGGCTTATATTTCAGAATTTGTACTCTCTTAACCCTCTTACTAATTGGTGGAGGGTTATTGTTTAACATTGCCAAACATGGAACACTGGTTTTTACATTCTTGTCTTTTATTATAATATTTGCCCAACAAGTATTTTATTTTTGTCTGGTATCAATGACATGTTTTTATGTACTATCATATGTCATGCATCAGCATTCTAATTTTTCACTAGTCGTTATTAAATTGTTTCTACTGGTACTGTCAATAGGTTGCCTCCCAGGTTCGGTACTGCTCATACATAACCCAAGTCACATAAGTATAATTCTGTTAATGTTATGTGGAGATGTGGAAATCAATCCTGGACCGGTTGATGATCTAAAAATACTTTTTTGTAACATAAATAGTATCAACGCTGATTCAATGGGTAGATTAGAATTCCTTAAACAGTATGCTAAAAATGAACAGTTTCATATTATGGCAATTTGCGAAACAGGAAACATCTCTACAAATGATTTAAACTCCAAGAACTTTAATGTGCTAGGCTATGGCAACCAAAATTTTCAACAAACAATGGACGGGGACTGATTCTTTGGACACATGACACAATTGAATCTAAAATCTGTGATGAATATATGTCTGATGAAATGTCAAACTGCTGGATTGAGATAAAGGCTAATCATAAGTCATTAATGTATGGGTTCTTCTACCGTTCCCCCTCTATGTCTGCTCATGAAACAAGACAATATTTTAACTCATTGAAAGATAACTTTGGACAGGTATTAACTAAACCCAGTGATGGAATGATTATAAACGGAGACTTCAATGCTCGTAATGATATCTGGTATGAGGATGATAATAATAATCTTGCAGGATATGAACTTAGTAATATCTTAATTGACTTAGGTCTTAAACAACTTATTAATGAACCGACACGAATAACTAATAATTCTAAATCCTGCATTGATGTACTTATATCTGATTCTGAGCACCTCCTAACTTTCAATGTGGATCCACCTGTTGGAAATTCAGATCATTGTTCAATAGTTACAAAATTTAAACTAAAAATTCCCAGGGAACCATCAATTAAAAAGACAATATGGTATTATGATGATATTAATCTGGAACTAATTAATAATAAGATATCAGAAATCAATTGGAACTTTATTGATACAGATACTGTAAATAATGCAACTAACAATTATATTAAAACATTGTTTCAAATCATGAAAGATAATATTCCAAATAAAATTTCTTCTAGATTTGATGATCAGCCATGGTTTACAAATGACATTAAAAAAGAAATATACAAAAGAAATAAAATCCACCACAAATTTAAATCAACTAATGACCCATTCTATAGAGACAAGTTCAAAACACAAAATCAATTAGTAAAGCAGTTAATAGAAGAAGCTAAATCTGATTATGAAAGATTGAATATGTTAGTAGAAATTCTGTGGATTATTGGTCATTGATAAAAGAACTTCTTGGAAAAAATCAAGTGTCAACAATACCAGTATTGAGAAATCCCACTTTAAATACTTCAGCCTGTACCAGCTATGAAAAAGCCAATGCTCTCATGAAATACTTTGTTGGAAAAAACATAATTAACATAAATGATGACTACACTCCTCCCTTCCAACTTAGAACACAACATACTATGCAAAATTTTAGAACCACGACTGAAGAAGTCTTTGAACTTTTACATGACCTTGACACAACTAAATCTCAAGGGCCTGATGAAATTAATAACAAAATGTTAAAACTATGTGCCAGATCTCTTGCTTTACCAACCAGTAAACTATTTAATAAGATATTAGAAGAGAACACTTTCCCTGATATATGGAAAGAAGGTATTATTGTTCCTATTTATAAAAAAGGAGACAGGGAACTTGTCAGCAACTATAGACCGGTGACACTCTTAAGTAACCTTTCGAAAGTTCTTGAAACCATCATTCACAAACATCTTTTGGCTCATCTGCTTCAACACAACCTTTTATACAAATTCCAGAGTGGTTTTCTCCCGAAGCACAGCACCGTTAACCAGTTAATTAACATTGTTCACAATATCCATGAAAATATAGATAATAATAAATATGTCCGCTCAGCTTTTTTAGATTTAACAGCCGCTTTTGATTTAGTCCCGCATAGATTACTTATACAGAAACTTAAAGGCTATGGTTGTAATTTCAATTTTGTACAGCTAATGACATCATATTTAAAAGACAGAAGGGTTCGAGCCAAAGTCAACAACAGCTTATCTGATTGGTCTTCTAAAAATTATGGAAATCTTAATAATGGAACAAATAACAATAATAATAACAATGATCACAATATAAATAACTATAAAATCAATGCAGGTGTACCTCAAGGATCAGTCCTCGGGCCCCTCCTATTTCTTATTTACATTAATGACTTACCAGATGATCTCCTATCCAAAACATTTATTTTTGCTGATGATACATCTATTTATAGTGCACATGACAGTTTTGATCAGATTTTAAACATTCACCAACCACTTCAAAGAGATCTTGACATTTTGGCAAATTGGGCCATGACTTGGAAGATGACTTTTAAGGCACAAAAAAGTGCTGACTTAACCTTTGTATCAGGAAATAGAAGACTATTACAAGAGCCAGTCCCTTTAAAACTAGGAGGAGATGTGATTCCTAGTTGCACCAAACACAAACACCTGGGCTTAGTACTTGATCAAAATCTAAACTTTAATTCACATGTTGACCAACTCATAGAGAGAGTAATCTCTCTCATGAGACCATTGAAAAAGTTAACTAAAATGCTAAACAGTAAATACCTAGAGAATATATATAATTCATTTATACTACCACATTTCGACTACTGTGATACAATATATGATAAGGCATCAACTTCAAAACTATTAACATTGGATAGACTTCATTATCAAGCAGCTTGCCATGTGTCAGGAGCAATACACGGTTCAAACACATCGAAAGTTTTATCATTACTCAACTGGAAAACGTTAGCTTCCAGGAGAAAAGAACATCTTAAAATTTTTGCTTGCAAGGCTAGATACCATTGTTTCCCTCCTTTCATTTGTGATTTAGTTAGTTCATACGAGAATATTCCAAATCGGCCCCTAAGACAACCACGGCATTATAGAATACCCTTTCCAATCAGTAATTCGTTCAAAAAGTCAACCATTATCAGGGCTATGACCCTGTGGGATGACATACCATATGAGGACAGGAAAGGCCAACCAATATCTAGATTTAAAAGGTTAGTAAGAGGAAATATGAGCCCTGACTCCAGAGTATCCACTACTAAAATGAATATGACAATGCCAAGGAAAATTGAAATTCTGTTCAATAGATTTAGAGCTGGACTGATTCTAAAAGCACATTTATATTCCCATAACTTTGTGACAGTAAATGACCCTTTCTGCGTATGTGGTGACATACAACAAACAACGCATCACTTTTTATTAAACTGCCCTCTGCTGCAACAAGAAAGATGCACTCTCCTAGCAGGACTAAAAACCTTAGGATTTTTCAATCGTTTCCAAAATTTAAACTCTCATGAAAAAATTCAATTTTTATTATTTGGAGACAGAAATCTCACTGTAACTGATAATGAACAAATTATTCATATAGTTAGCCATTACATCTGCCAGGCTCTTGATATTTTAGATTAACCCCCCCCCCCCCCCCCCCCTGAAAGCCTCTAACATTCCCTGCCATTAATATTATGTACCTTATCTATTGTATTTTCATTGTTTCCATTTTTATATGTTTTGTATATTGCCGACAATGTTGAAAAACGTAGGCAATAATATTGTAATGTATTTTATGTTATATTTGGAATAAATGAGAAATGAAAAAAAAAATTGATGAATATACTTAATGATATAATACAACCTATTACAGTATGTAACATATTCAGCAATGAATACAGTGTCAAAACATCATATAAAACTACTACTGATTTTTCAAATTTGGTAGTTTTTTCTGAGCTCCACCTTGTCGCGTCATCGGTTACCATGATAACAAAAATAAAAGGATAATGCTCTCATATAACAGTGAAATCTTGAAGGTGTGATCCTATATATTTGGGTTATATTGTGTGAAAAATCACTAAGTATGGATAAAAATGGCAAAAATAGAGCCAACGGTCTAGAAATTCCTGATCACCCCTCGTAGATGATGTGTGGAAAGAGTTACATTATAGCACATGGTCATGAAATTTCATTAAAGTGCACCCTGACCTAAATGAGATTTCAAAGCTATATAGAAACTCAATTTCGTATCAACGTATTACTGTGCAACAAGATGACTTGTCTTCCGTAAGCAGATTTTCTTCATCAATTTAGTTGTTCTTTGACTCAATTTCCTATTTTCTTTCAATTCACTTTTCAAGGGAACTTATTACAATCATTTTCTGTATATCTTTATGCTTAATCGGCCAGGTTGGAGAACTAATCCACCGACAACCATAAATCTTAACCTCCCTAATTTTTAAAGTTTTATTGTCCTGTTAAAGGTGACATATGTATCTGCCTGTCAACGTATAGTTTACTTAATAACCCTTAATCTATTGCGGCTTTTTTTTGAAGAAAGGGACTTGCAAGGTCAATTCTTGAATGGGGCTTTTTGTTTTGTCAAGGCGTAGCTGATTTGTATTTCCTTTTAAGTGAAATTAAATTTAGAGATCTATTTTTACCTTCTTTTGAAACTGACTAGTCTAGATTGCTAACATTCATAATTCCTTAAATACTTTGGAATATTCTCCTGGTAACTATTTTCTGTGTTCAAAATGTAGATTGCTTTAATGACTTAATCGCTGTTTAATAATCGGCTAACCTTTTTAACGACCTTTTATTTATTAAATCACCTACGTTGGAATCCACAAATCCAGTTGAGCAAGTCCTTCGAAAAGCAATTCTCGTTCATTTCTGAGCAGTGAAAATTGAATTTGAAAGAACGACTTGATTGCTTGAACTGCATATTATAGGCATATTTGATCAAATGGGGCAAGTGAAGTAAGAAGAACCACTATTTCTCCAGAGAACACAGCTATCTGTGAGGTTCGGAACAATGGAGAGGTGCAATGTTAATACCCTGTAGGTGAAAGACCCCAAAAGAGAAGGGTCACATTAGGAGAAGTAGGTGAAGTCATGCACTCCAGAATCAGAGTAGGTTGAAGCCCGGGGGTTGAAGCCTCTACTTATTACTAATTACTAGAAGAAAATCACAGCTAATCTAATTCTGAGAAACTCCTTGTAGTTCACTGTTCACTACTGTTCACTACTACTTATAGAACTAACATATTAGAGAGATTTCGCACCTTGTGAAAGTACAACTTATAACGTATACTTATACTTATAGGTAAAAGTACAAGGTGTTTCATAATGTGAGCTTTTCGTCAGGAAAGATCTTCTCGGACTGTAATAAATACAGGTCAAAGGATGCCATTTGTACGTTCTTGAATTGTAGCATGTTTAGTTGATCCAAATGTGTTTGTCTTGAATAAAATAGGCTCATATATAGTACATATGTTATAGACCCATCTCTTCTCAAATTGACTTTTTGGAGATGCTCGTTATGAAACACCCTGTATGTCATTTGTTGAGCTACTGAATGGGTCGTTTCCAGGAATTGCTAGAACCTACTGGTTTGATTGGTGTTTCAAATTGATGGTTAAAGTATTTGATTGGATACTGTTCCCATTCAGCCAATCAATTTTAAAAAATGCTTGCGGTCAATTGTTCCACACACATGTAGGCAAATCTTTATACGGAGATCCAACTGTATACGTTATCATCTACGTAAATATACCGTTTTGTAAGTTCATTGAACTTATACTGATCATGAACACATTGAAATAATCAACTTGTTTATGTAATGACTCACTTTAAAGAATCATGACTCCCTTTAAAGGATCGTGTTCACGGGTAGTATCTAAAGCCCCGCTATGATTTAGAAGTCGCGAGCAAATACCCGCTGAGATCGCGAGCAATTAAAAGAAAAGAAGGGTTATCTTTTGTTTACTTAAATTGTATGTTGTAAAAAGCGCTTTCATTTAATTTTACTCAATTATTACATGGTATTGATAGTAAAAAGCAACTCCTGCAAAAAAGGATCATGAGCTTATGTTCTGAGTTTTGTTATTCGATAATTGGAGAGAGAATGTATCATCTTGAATCTTTATCTATATATTTCTATATTTTATAGCTGAAGAAGGTCATTGCCCTTCAGTTGAAATGGTCATAGTAATATGAAATGAAGGTATTGTGAGTTTCACTTCCTTAAGTTTCACAAAAAATTATATATTTCAAATTTAGCATATCCCTTGAGGCCCCGCTTCTACCATGAGCAATAAACTAAAGATCCCGCTGAAAACATGAGGAGGCCCCGCTGAAAACATGAGGAGGTCCCGCTGAAATCAGGAGCAAGTGGCTCTCTAAAATGGAGTGAAGACCGATTTGACTTTGCAAATCTGCCACGACTGTAGCCAACGTCATAAATATATATATTGATACTCTACAGAGCATATCATTGTGATTGTTATTATCGGTTCGAGCAACCCTCCCCCCTTACCAAAAGCTGGCTACGAGCATGATTCCAATAAAACCATTTCACTTAATGTATTTCGACTTGACTCCATCGAGAAATTACCAAGAGAAGATTTAAATCCATTCCACGACTTTTTACAAGTTTCAAATAACTCGTTCTTCTTTGTATGCAATATATATTTATATTTCACTGAAGTTACATTATACTGTAGTTCAGTATATTACTACCTTAGAGGATTCAGCACCAATGGCGCACACGTTTGAAAAGGCAATTTATGGATCAACTGCTAGATGTAAGTAACAAAGGAGTACATCATCCGATTATGAGTCCGAAATTATAATAATCAAATAATTTCATCATTAACAATTAATCGTAGGATATGTTAAACGCACGTGTTACGCGGAAAACATGATGCAAATATGTGTCATATTCTGCAATAAATATGGCATATTCACTTGCGGTGTATGACAGATTCAGCTGCAGTATATTGCATACCCACTAAGCAATGAGAACACGATACGGAAGTACGCAATTGTCAATTGCATTGATTGAACAAACGGGTAATCATTGTGTCATTTTCACCTGTGGTATATGACATATTCGGCAAGTGAGTATGACATATTCTGCAGGTGACTATCAGGTATTCACTGAAATCAATGTATCGCATATTCACGGCGGAATATCGCATACTCACCTGCGGAATATGCCATAAACTGCAGGTGAGTATGGCATATACTGTATACCCGTATCACAAATACCACGCAACCATAAATGTATGCCATACTCCGCGTAACATCGTATCTGTTACGCGGAATATGGCATATATTCATGGTTGCGTGGTATTTGTGATACGGGTGTATATGCCATATTCAGCTGTGGTATATGGCGTATTCCGCAGGTGAGTATGGCATATTCCGTATTGAATATGTGATACATTGATTTCAGTAAATACCCCATGCTCGCAGAATATGTCATACTCACTTGCAGAATATGCCTTACACCGCAGGTGAGTATGCCATATACCGCAGGTGAATCTGTCATACTCCACAAGTGAATATGCCATATTCATTGTGGAATATGACATATATTTGTATCGTGTTTACTGCGTAACAATATGTCCAGGAAAATGGCTTATGCAGGACATACGATTTATATGTCCCGGATCCACGTTTGAGCGGGACATACGAAAAATATTTGCCCGGATATGGAATATATTCCCGGTTGATATGTCCCTGAAAATTATCAGGTATGGTATACAAATGGTCATTATTTTAATAAATATTTAAAAACAAAAACTTGAATGTTATTGTTAAATTATAAAAGTAGAACCTGAATTATCATGGAGACTTTGTGGTTCTCCTTTCTCTCTAAATTTCATCTTCTTGCAACTTGGGGTGTCTTTGTTTAATACAAGACTCATTACCCTGAACCTCAGGCTTCAATTAAGTTCATTCTTGAAATGATATCCACCTTTCTCCTATACATTTTGATATGGATGCAACTCTATAAAATGTTTGACGAAATCTCTGGTGGCTTGAAGTTGGAATGGAAACATTAGAAACCTGGCCCTAGAATGAAACAGTATATATACAGTAATTATTAGAAATACTTAACTTGGTCTTACGTGTACGTTTATTTGAAGAACCTCAATATTTTATGTAATAGTAATGAGCTTTCCTCGTGATCGAAGCGGGTACTCGTGATATCTGCTCCTGTTTTCAGCGGGACCTCCTCATGTTTTCAGCGGGGCTTCCTCATAATTTCAGCGGGGCCACTGGCACACCTTCAATGATGTATTATACCCCCCACAGTGGATGTTTTTGAAAACAAACTTATCAATACATACAATGTTGGTCCAATATTCATAATGAGGTATGTATATCGTAGTTCGTGTCTCTATTTTAACCATAAAAGTAATATGTTAACAGTAAATTATGCAAACGTGCATATTGACGCCCGTTTCTTCCATGCCAGTAAAAATAGTTATCTTTCATGTCATTGTTTGTGAAGATATACCTGTTCTGAAAGTATACCTTAAGTATCAAAGAACAGTAATGCGTATTCTCACCTTTTTTGGTCCATATTTCCAGATGAATTAAATAAAAAGGACTTTGCTCGTGATTTCAGCGGGAACTTGCTCGCGACCTCTCAATTATAACGGGGCTTTGGATACAACCCGTGGTGTTTATAATACTACAGGGCGTTCAGTAAGTAAAGCTAATTTTGCTCTCAAACTTTTATTTCTTGTCTATCATCGTTCAAATTTTCAGTGGAGAAGCATCAGACACTTTTCTAACTATCTTAAAAAAATGATCAAGATATAATGAATAACAGCAAAATGGTGGTTGTCATAGTAACGCGAATACGGGTTATGCGGAGCAATTTTATAAGTTCACAGCATAGTAGATTTTGTTAACGTTAGTTTCTGTCCTGTCTATATTTCAACCATAGTTCTGTGGCTACTCCACATTTCTACTTTCAAGTTAGCATTCTATTTCATGTTCAAAGTAGTTCCCATTAGCTTTCACACACAGCTGATGTCGTTCTATCCACTTCTGATATATCCTGTGGAAGCCATCTGGAAAGTTCTTTGTCAGCGAACGTTGAACGGCATTCTGAAGCTCATGGATATTTGCGTGGATCTTACCACGCAGATCATTTTTCAAACATGAAAATACCCCCAAAATCGCACGGTGCCTTGTCAGGAGAATACGCTGACTGGCCTTGAACCTCCATCTCCAGCATTTTCTGGATAGTATCCTGCACCATTTGCGACCTATGCGATGGCGCATTATCTTGATGGAATATGTAGGAGTTGAGAGTCCTATGGGGCCTCTTCTTGTTAATCGCCATGATTTTGATGATGTCATGGAGCAGTGTCTGATGGATCATTCTGGATCATTCCATCTGTTGTATCATCTGTCTGTGATTTCATAGACTACTGTTGCCATGGTATCATATTTGTGTATGTTGTTGTTATGTTTGTCGTGACTTTCAGCCATAGCAAACAAAGACACATGCAGCATTAATCTTAATCAATTTCATTGCATTATAACATTTTTATTAAAGTTAGAAATTGCTCCGCAGAACCCGTATTCACGTTACTATGACAACCATTGTTTTGCTATTATCCATCATATCTTATTTTATTTTTCAGAGTAGTTAGAAAAATGTCAAATGCTTCTTCACTGAAAATTTGAAAGATAAATGACAAAAAATAAAAGTTTGAGAGCAAAATTAGCTTTACTTACTGAACGCCCTGTACAACTACAAGGACACGGAAGCAAGCATTTAATTATAATGTGCATAATCTACACGTGCAGATGACAGTGTATTCATAGTCTCTAGTTGATGGAGCTTTTCTATAACGGGAATAGTTATGTTCCATTAAGTACAATTTAAAATTGATTTTAGTAAATATAATAGTTCGACATGACCCTTTAAACTATACGTATACGTATAAGTTGTACTTTCACTTATGTGCGAAATCTCTCTATTGAGTTTCGATATCTTCAACAAAATCCTTACTGTTACTTAATATTCAAGACCTGCTTTAGGTACCTACCCATACCACGGGTTAATATGGTAACTGTAACTTTGGCATTTATCAATGTTTTTAACTTTAATTTTTCTGGAAATATTGATGAATGTTTGATGATGTTTGGTGCTTCAAGTAGTTTCTGAGATATTTGTTGATCACCCCTTGTATTAACTTAAGTAATAAAGTGAGTTTAGTTGTAGAGAGGCATTTAAAAGTGCAAGACATGTTATATAGAAACTTTACTTAATTTTTGTAACTTATCATGTTTCTAGAGCTTTCTTTTCGGGTGCAACAGCAAATTGGGGGAGTTGTGTGAGTTTTAAAGAGTTGAGAAGATAAGAAATTGTGGTGCAAGTCACGGAGAAACGATTTTGACAAATTAAGCCAGAAGTTGACAAAAAACGCGTATTTTTTTGATTGTTAATGAAGAAAGGTACATGAATTCAATTCTAAAGCAATTGCAAAATTTATTATATTGTCTTGGTATACATAAAAAACAATTAAAACGAACCCCGAGCCGACACCAGCTTATAACAATGAGCCCTCTGAATATATAAACGTTCCAATACCTCTATAATATTCAAATAGATAATAGATATGTTTTACATATATTTGTCATTGTTTATGTTTAATAATACATAGGCAATGATTTCTTGTTTGACAATCACATTAAAATCTTAATAAATATTTTAATTAAATCATACTTCCAATTTATTATAAATGTGCTTAGGTCAAACTTTTGGGTCTCATAAAATTTTTAAAATTCGAATGAAAATGTGTACGTTTTTTGACACCTTGTGATGAGAGACATATTTCGACCTAAAAGGATTACAAGATCGAAAGCTGTTATTGTAACAGTATCTTAATATTTGATACACATTTTTATACAGTTAGTCTAAGCAATTAAAAGCGCCTATATCCATTCAGTAACAGTAGTTGGAAAACAGATAACCCATTTCGACTGTCGTTATACCTTTAATGTGTAAACTACATATAGTATTTCAATTCAGAGGACCATTTACTCTGGATCTGATGTAGTGGAAATGGGTTTCCTACCAGGGTTAATTTCCAAGGAGAAATGTGACATGATGGCCTATTTCTACCTAGCTCGCTTGTACAGAGATATAAGTTCATACGTGTCCTGGATAATATCTTTTATAAACAAGGTCCAACGGGTACAATTGAGTTTTATAATTATTGTTTTTGAAATATCGAATCCTATTAGAAACCCGTCAATGAGCGTCCACCATCATTTACAATGACCTCGCCATTCAGAATACAAGATGCGTCTGATGTCAAGAACGCCATCATCTTTGCGCAATCGTCAACTGTTGCAAGTCTCTTTAGAGGAACGACCGTTGAACATCGCTCATAGAACGCTGCCTTGTCATCGTCTGGTTTCATAATCCCCGAGCGTTCGTGTATCATAGTCGGTACGACATGGAGAGCCAGCGCGTTGATTCTCACGCCTTTTGGTCCCATCTCTAGCGCCGCGCATTGCGTGAACATATTCAACGCTGCCTTTGCGATAGCGTAAAATGGAAGCCGTACTGCTGGTCTCACCCCCGATACTGCAGAAATGTTCAAAATGTTCCCTTGTGATTTTTGAAGCTCTGGAAAGCATAACTGAGATAGCCTTATAGGTGCTCTTACCGAAAGGTCCATGGCCATCTGTTCATCGTACGATTCCATTTCCAATCCAGTGAGGGTCGCTCCAACCGTTCCACCTCCTGCGTTATTTATAAGCACGTCGATCTTACCAAATTCTGTCATTGCTGCGTCTACGATAGCCTTCAATGTGCATTCATCCTTAATATCACCCCGAACGCTTGGAAACTTAGCATCTTTGTCACCTGCCGCTTCTTTACACATCTGAACCGTATTTTGAATCGCTTCTTCGTCACGTCCATGGATTAATACGCTTGCCCCGCATTTGGCAAACTCTATAGCTGCTCCCTGACCGATACCGTTACTCGATCCCGTGATTATTACGCATTTGCTATTCATATTCTGTGACATTTTGATGTAGCCTTCGTTAAATAATGATAGCTTTGGTTAGTGCACCTCGGTATATCTAAAATCTGTTACATCAACTTAGGCAATTTATTGGCTGATAGTGTTTGTTAATTTTATATTAGCGTATACTGGGGCTCCCAAAGATTAGACAATTCAGCGATAAGGGATTTCGAATTCTTTTTCGACAATTTTTAAAACAACTGTTGAATGACAAGACACACTTTTATAGTTGTATTTCTTGATGTGGTGATATCATTAAATTAAACACTTAAATTCTGCATATAATGGCTTAAAATCATCTTAAATCCTCTTTAAGAATGTTTTAGTGTTTTCGTAAAATGAACCGAACTCATGTAAGGTTGAGATAATCATTTCATTTCTACGTAGCAGTTGATCCAGTTCAACTAGATATTGATTTGCTTGATCACAAATATGCGTAGGTTCGAGTCCTTCTTACTCCTTTACAATATTTTTATTATTGGAAAATGTCAGACACAAAATCTTAAACATCGGCGTATTTCATGACTCCACAGGATGATAAGTAAATCAACAATACATTCATGAAAGTATGAATCTCCCGATAAATATGTCCCTGAAATTAAAAAAATAAGCCAAAATGAACATCGCCAAAAAAGGGGGGAAAGGGGTTCAGCCCCGTAAATCGTTTAAAATGCACATAGTATATGATGCATTTTAAGCATTTCAAACTATAATTTGTTAAAGTGGAATAAAGGCCTGTAGAGAGAAAAATTGAAAGAAAATCTGAGCTATCAGGGCAACGTTTGGCTTATTTTCTTAAAATGTATGGACATGCCTTACTATATCAGAATTTAGAAGTGTAAATTACTATAGTTTAAAGTTTCCATAAGAGGAGTGCCATCGATTTTTAAGATATCCTACATACATGAGGACTAACTTTGTTGTATCACCAAAACTTCCTAGACTTATAGAATCAACAGAGGATGCGTGCTTTAGAGTTTTTCTAAGTTAAAGTTAAGTTAAAGTATTTCTATATAAGTACAACGGGCAAGGCTGTTTGTGTCCAAAACACCTAGATTCAATTTGACTTTAGATTCTTGTAAGGGACCCTAAGGCATGTAAAAAAAAGTTTGTGAACCCTTGCAAAGCAGGCTCAAAAGTGCTGAGTCGGCAGATGTTATCATTTTCGAGTCGGACTTTGACCATATACTTGAAACTATTTAATATCTCATTTGAGGATGTTGCAATTATAATGAAACATTGTTAAAATATCAATAAGGCAGGTATGAAGAATTCCTGAAAGTTTGGGTCTTATCCAACAAAATTTGGTGTACTTTTTATTGAAACTTATGCAATAAATATTTGATAACATCATCAGTGAAGTTTTTAATCATATTTTATACACCATAGGCCCTTACTGTTTTTTAAAGGGTTCCGATAAGCACCCCGTATAAAAACAATATGGCGGCTCCAGGCGAATCAACTGGATCAGTCCATTTTTAAGAAATAAAGGGAGTTCTGTAAAATCCAGTCCATTGAAATTGTCTTTGGAAACGTTATCCAAACAGTGATTGCGTTCAAAGAATACATGTACAACAGCCAATATAAATCCTTGTATTAGAACTGCTTTGTTTCATTTGTAGGATATTTCATATGCCAAGCTGTGTACTATTACGTTATGGGGAAATTTAGATGCCAATTTTTCCTTATTATACAAAAATAGAAGATCCTGAAACGTCACCCATAAATGTGGAATTGATTTGTCAAAATAAAAATCACCCTTTTATAAATGTGTGACGATCTATAATATACTTATGCTATATAACAGTTAGAGGTGTTGACACAACGACCTCGAACCTGTGAACCCTTGAGTATTATTCCGGGATCGGGCCTTTATACTAAACGGTGAGCAACACCAGAAACGAGCGTTCGATTTGCTAAACGATATGCGTCACCCTTTAAATGACTCATTAACTATCGACTGATTAAGAAATTTTGAAGAGAATACTTTTAGGGACAATTTATCCCATATCTCTACCAAATTTTGTTTCTTTTGTTTTGTTTTTTTACATGCCTTGGGGTCCCCTACAAGAATCTAAAGTCAAATTGAATCTAGGTGTTTTGGACATAAATTGGCTTGGCCGTAGCACTATATAAAAATCTAAGTAGATAAAATATTGTAAACATTTCTAAACAAAAGAAACGTATTAATCATGTTTAGAAAAGATCTATAGGGTATGTAATGTATTTTTGGATTTCTCGGAAATATTTTTCTGCCCTTTTATTACACACTTTGTATAGGATGATGTTCACGTAGGTCACTTTGACTTGACTTTAATGATGATTGTGAAAAAGAGTAAAAAGTTAAAACATATATTATAAACATAACAAACATAACAACCTCCTATAGTAAGGCACCCAAATTTTTGTGGAGTCAAATAGTCGATTACTCCTCAAAATATGGCTTTACTAAAATGACATTTTCTCAAAAGATCCACTATAAATTTTCTAATATTGCAGATTTCTATAGTTAATATATTGACTTAAAAATGAAACAGACTCATTTCTAAAATTTCCAATATATTTAGCCATTAAGTTCAGTTAGTGGTAAAACGGCATGAGAATTTTTTTTAATGTTAACCTTATTTAAAGAGAGAATCAGATAGAGTGAGCAGGCTAAACAAAACATTGGTTCAATTTTAGAATATTTTTGGCTCATGTCATTCCTTGTCATGTCTATTTTCTAAAAATCACAAAATTGCATATTTTATTCCAGGAAAACTAACGATTTTTACAATAATGTATTATTTTTCTATAAGAATGGTTACCATTTTTATTATTTGGCCGGAGAATTTAAACATTTTTCACCCATTTTTGCACTTTGAAACATTAATTACTTCACCAATTTATAACATATTGTGAATATTTTGGGAGATATTGTATTTGATATTGTAAGGAATAGATTGGTAGGTCAATTACATGATTGTATACATGTTTCTTGTAATTTGTCACCCCCTATAGATCAGATTCTGCCTTTAACCCCTCCCATGGGTCCAAAAATTAAAAAATTGGGGTGAAATGGCGAAAAATGTTATCTTATAGGTTCAAATAAAGAATGCAGTGGGTAACAACACTAAATTGTATATAATTACACATCTATTGACTTTGCCTGATAATACAATAAGATGATTAGACAAAAAATAAATATATATTTAAATGGGACCCATCAATAGATTGTAAAGAGGCCTATCATCATTTTCAGCACACAGTGTTATATAAATCGGGATGAAAGGTGGGGAGCCTCATATGGCATCCCTTCCTTCTAGTGGTCTGACAAACTTGTTTTGAGTGTTTGATGTTTGATGGTTTGATGTTTGATGGTTTTCCTATTTTAGAAAATAGTTTTTAAAGATACATAGGGTTTAACATGTAAACCTATGAGGACAAATACTGCATGGTCCTTAACTTCTTTTGAGGAGTATATATACGAGTACTATACATTAACATGTTTAAGGCTGTAAAGAGACTCTATCTTAAGATGGTAGTTCTTTTCGGATCGAATTTATTTCAAACATATTAACATAAAACCAGAGATACGTATATTTTAGATGTTACGTGTCTCCGGTTCAACGCTGTCCAAATATCTATAAACATAAATTGTTGATCACACACAATAATATTGTATAAAAACATTTATAAGTAACTATCGCCATCTTTAATCTACAAAATTTCTAAATCGAACTTTCTTTGTCCATTTGTTTATCTGTATTTCCATTAGTAAGTATAACTTGGGATGGTATGTTAGTCACTGGATTTATAAAGTTCTTGGTTTCATCCGAGGCATCTGTTACAGAGGAATGGCGCTTCGTTGAAGTAATCTTTGAATTCTGGAAAAATATGAAATATACTTAAAATCGGTGGTTATGGCTATACAGTACCTCAGGCTGCTCATTGGTGTTTGGTGGTCATCATATATTGTTTTTTAGAACATTGAGTGACATGCTCTTGTAACGTGTCTATCAATTAATTGAAAACAAGGTTCAAACATTTCTTGTTTTGGGAGATTTCATGTAAAATGATTTTTGAATAAAAATTCCTGGTGGCAGTATGGGGTTGGAGACAGCTTCTTTATGCGCTGGATCAGCGATTGGAGTGTTGGAGGTTTGCTTTATTTAAACTGGCTGTACTCTTAAACTTATCTTTTGTCACTGTTTTGACTGTCTTAGCTTTTTGTGGATTTTAGGCAATTGTGCTTACATATCAGTATTACCTTATGAAGTTTATTCTTTCTCCTTGCCAGTATGAATTCGAAGAAGCAGACGATCACTGCAAGGATTATACCGCCAATCAGTACGAAGAAGATTCCGGAAATGTTCTCAATTGGGAGGGATTCAGTACCTGCGGGGATGACACTTTTGAATTCTTCGCACTTTGCATTGCCCCACCACCTAGAAAAAAACTCGAAATATAAAGTAATCTGGATTTCAGCTTTTATTGGTATATGTAGATTTATCCTGAATATAATTTATTGTAACGCTCCTGCTCAAGTTCCCCGGATAATTCGGATAAATCTATTCCAGCAAGTGTAGGGCCGGTGAGTTAAGGGATCTGACTAATGGCACAATGTGCTTTCATGAAACCAGCTTTCTCCTTAAGATATAAAATTGTCAATTGTTAGAATTGGTTTTGAGCGTGCAATGTACGTCATTGGAATATTGTTCAGAGGAGATTCACCCAATGCTATGGTAAGTTAACATAACAATACTTTATTGTTTTGAGAGATAATGCATCATTTTATGGAAATTGAATTATCTATCCAGTATTATTATACGTGAACAATACTCGAAGAATAAAAAAAAATTGAACGAGGTGTGGTTCTCATTTTTGTTTGGCGGCATCCTTTACACATATGCTACACTTCAAACAAGACTGGGGACGTAAGCAGAGGCTTGGATCGATGAGGAGAAAAAAAGAAACGTGTGGATGTGCTCCTGAGAGACTCGTGCGAAACGTTCAACACCTAAGATATTATTTATTTGCAATTAGCTTCCTACTATACTTACTTGTTTTCGAGTTTTTTGACAATCTGTTCTTCTTGTAGGATAAGAATTTCTTTTGATATGGCATCCCTATATTGTGCCCCTCTTGGTACCCCTATTCCATACCCTCTCTTATTAAAGGGTTCACCCACTATCATTGCGTCACACTCCTGGGTGGTGGCATACTGCAATATCGGAGTGTCAAACATAAAAGCATAAGATCCAGTCAGAACCTTATTTATACCCTCTGAAGAATTCTTTACTCTAGAGTCAGGGGCTACCTCTGACATATACGTCCACATTTTTGTTAAATACTCAATATTTGACTTTCTGAAGAATGTTTCACAGTATGTGTTTTGAACTGTACCATATCCTATTTTAGTTTGTACAGCCAGGTCGGCTACTGACTTTATGGGTGTTTCTATCTTTGAAACAGTTAAGAATGCTGCAAGGTTTGCAGTATATGAAGATATGAGTATCAAAGAAAAGAACCACCAGATGGCGGCCAGCACTCGACCGGAAATAGTTCGTGGGTACACTTCCGGTCCAATTCCGACCAATGATGAATAAGTAAACCACGTGCTTTCTTGTGCATTGAAGCGAGTGTGGTCAGCATGGTGAACCAGATTATTTGGTACAAATCTGTCCATTAAGAATATCATCACACTTACAACGACAATTGCTACACCCATAAGTGCCCATAAAGCACCAGAAAATGGTGTAAGGAACTGAAACATTGTCGCTTTCCTTTTGGGTCTCTTCATTAGAATACTATATGTTAAATCCTTGTATGGTTTAGTGAAATCGATAACCTCTTCTCTTTCTGACGTAATAGAAGTGGCCGCAAAGCTCATCGTTGCATTCTGAAGTATAAAGTGATAAATTGTATCATTAAATGTCATAGAAAGCACAGTAAATGTAACTTAACAAACACAAATCAAATAGTTATCCAATTTAGATAGGAAATTGTGAACTATGTTATATGATAATTACGAGTTGTCGACTTTGTATAATAGCACTGTAAATATAGGCGACTCCGAAGACTACGATTAATATGCCTCTTTTGGGCGCCATTTGATTAGCAGATAACGCAATTTGAACGCTGTAACATTTGATTTAGATCCATTAAGTCTATAAACGTTATAAAATCATGGGTAATCAACGTTCGCTGATGCAACTAGACATGTCAAGATTATAAAAAGCACGATTAACTTACGTAATGATCCGGGGTACATTCGGGGAGAATTAACTGACAAATGAATGCACGATATATTCACTGAAACAAGCTAGACCAGTGGACAACGACAGGAACTAAATTGACCAAAATTCGATGTCCCATATGAGAATCGACCCTGGGACTTTAAAGTCTCCGTTCCCTAGTCCCAAGTTCGTCCGGGGATTAAAACATAGATTTCAAGAGAAATGTTATTTCGCATGATGTAAACTCAAAATCTCAATGGGCATGATATGTCTGTTATGTACGTTTAAACAGGGATCGATACATATTTTCAGGTTGAACATTTCGGCTTAATTACACTGAACGGAATAAACTTCTTTAAAATACCGGTAATGACGTTGTTCTGACAACTGCAATAAGCCGAAGATGATATAATAAAAGATATGATTTTCGTGTTTTGGGAGAATAATTTTAGATATTTGGGTTTTTGAATGACTGGCTGCGCCACATGATATTTCTTTTTCTCGATGTGTTTTATAAATCAAACCTACATGTACTTAAATATCTGACATGAAGTCAAGATATATACAATTATGACTTACGCAAATCTCAAGCTGATGTATAATACCATTCCACTTTCCATCCTTGCCCTTTGAGCCATATTTTCCATCCGGGACTTCGTATATTTCATAGTAATCAGTAAATCCAAGTTTTTTCGCAACCTCTGCGAGTAGGTCGACCAGAAATCCTTCATATCTGTCATTTCCGATTAAAGTTGCATGTTCTTTCTTTAGCATAACAAATGGGCTCTCCTAAAATCAGGGTTTTTAAAAATTTTAAACAAAATCTTGAACTGTGCTATTAACATGAATACCTCAAAATGTACAGTACCATGCCTTCTAATTTGATCATATTTGCAAGGTGTATTGGATAAATTGATTATTTATTCAAATCAATTTATTCCAGTTGTTTTTAGATAATTACACTTTTGATTAATTACATAAAACTGACACAACATTGGTTATCATGTACCACCCCCCACAGTCTCTCCGAAGAAAAACTTGAGACTAGATAACCCACTAGTGTTAAAGAGTTGGAAATTAATCATCGGATGAAGTAATAAAAAGAGAAACCTATTACTTAAACGGTTTACTCATAATAAATTCAGAATCTCTTTTCAATTGTTCTTTTTTGGGGGGGTGATGGGTGGCCCACTCCCTCTAGAAAAATTTACAATTTTAAGATGCTATTTGGTGATTTTAGGGCACTTTGAAAGATACGAGTCAATTAGAAAAAAATTCATCCTTGGGGGTGACAGGGGGTGCGCCAGAGGGGGAGCAAGAAGTTACCCGCAAAAATACATTGACCATCTCAACTTGCTATTTCAATTTGATAATGCCTGAGCACTTTGGAAGTGTCTTAGACAGATTCAACTGTTCTTTTTGGGGGGTTGGGATGAGTGGCCCGCTCCCTCTAGAATATTTTACCATTTTAAGATGTTCTTTGGCGATTTCTGGGTACTTTCAAAGTGTATGAGTCGATAAAAAATAATTGAAATTTTGAGAAGGGGGTTGCCAGAGGGGGTGCGGTATCACCCAATTAAATCAAGTGTCATGTGAAGAGTTTTTGATAGTTCAAAGAAAGAATCACTCGTATGGTTCGTAAAATTAGCCTGAAAAATATGTTCAAACAATTCATCAGCTATAAAACCATATTGGAATCAGATCATCGACTTCTAAAAAAGGAATAGGTCCATGACCAGTATATTAATAAAGACCGAGATTTTATGATTTATGGCGTAATATATGACTGAAAATGAATGTTCATTGTAAAAAGACTGAAATCGCGGAGCGATTTATGTCTTTGGCAATGTACAGAACACAATTTAAGGTCATATATTTGACACAAATCATAAAATCGAAGTCTTTGTTACGATTCGAATATGATAAACGGACATGAAAAACAACTATTTGCATTTATGAATTTTAACGGTCATAAATACTCAAATATAGACCAGTAAATCAATTGTTCTAGCTATTTAATTGGGACGGCATTCATCATATTAGAATCTAGTATATTTGTCAGATCCTGATCCTGATCGAAATGATCCATTTATTACCTCACGTTTTTTTTTCATTTCAATTGTTAAGTAGAATTTTTTCAAGGTCAAAGTTTTTGAATGATTTCCTTCTTTTTATTTTATTTACAATATCTCTTTTGGTATGCGTGAAAAGAATTTAAGCACGCGACTCAATGAATTGTGGCTGATTTAATGCTATCCTTAAAATTCGGGCAACATTCCAACGTTCGAAGTCTTTCACAATTTTTCACAATTCATTGAGCCCTGGGCTAAATCCTTGACTGGGTTATATTTCTATGTCACGAACAATATCCTTCATTTTGTCAAATGCTGTGCTCGTTTCATCAAGTGAAGCACTACACATGGTGTGACAACATGTACTTAAGTGAGGGCAATAATCTCGGCCCTGAGAGTTACCCATGTTTTTGGTATATAACCGACGAAGCAAAGGAAATGAAGATTACCAATAAAGTCACAACTTTGATCGGTCTGTATTTCGCTAGGACGTTCTCTGTATCGGAATAAGCCGTCAGGTTTGGTGCTGGCATCTGTAGCCTTCTTTCAAATATGTTTTCATTCTGTCTCCACGTACCTATCTGTTCAAAACAAAAGCTGTGCAGTGTGTACATTTATTATGAGCACAAACTAACAATATCTTAATTGTAGCAAATATAGGCGAAGAATTTTGATTCAACGTGTACCTCTATTTATAAAAATGTATGTCGGCCCCTGTGATTTGATTGGTCAATTTATAGACTAGCCCTAATAATGAACTAGTCGAGGATGCTATATAAAAGGGGTTGTGTATGTCAGCCACCAAATTAGGAATATGTATACCTCACAACTAACGTAGTGTACCTTATTGTGAGGATATAGGCCAATTGTGACCGATTTGAGAGTTGCAAATGCAAAGTACTTCAAATGGGAATCATTCTCAGACTGTATTTACCCTTTTAATGCCATTTTCCGTAAGACCCTGTACTTGCATCGAGACATTGTTTCTGTAACCGTCTTCGTCGAAGTGAATCCGACCAGTGACTCCTCTCATATTGGCCTGGCAATGACAAAATAGTACAGTTAAATGTGTGTAATACGAACATTACTGGGTCCAGTGTTCAAGTTGACAGGTGTTCACATTTCAAGATTCTTTATAATATGGGTAGTCTCACATATCTGTAAAACAGATTCAAAATCGGACCGAAATAGCGTTCACATTGAGAGGTGCTGGGAAATACATGTTAAACTGTACTTTGCTAAGAGAATACTTTTATAATTGTAAGAGTGCAGTCATAGGTTCTCTGTGGACAGAATAACACGTCAGGAAGACATAAAACTAAATGGCGATTCGAGATTAGAATTCCTAGTGGAGGTTAAATGTCAATACATTGTTTTTATTCTAAGCACGAATGATATATGTTATATTTAGGAATTATGGCTAAACAGCTAGGGAAATCGCAATAAAGTAACCACTTGTCCACTATTTCACTCTTAGGGTTAATTGCTGTAAAACGTTTCTTTATTACATCATTTAACGTAGAATTGATGGTGAAAGCAGTGTGATTAGAGTACTAGAAAACTAGGGCAAACATTAACACATATAAAACACTCGAAATCACTATGTAATATGTTCAATGTGATATTTCCATTGATTTTATTCACTTTTCCATTATTATTACATTCTTATTTCATGATTCTAGAATGAATTATTACATCATTTCCCTTCACCCACGTGGACATTATACAGTCTAATATGCAAAGAATATGAGCATTTCAAATACTTTTTATCTCGGAGTCCACTCCATGCTTTTGAGAGGGAGGAATTACGATTTTTGGGTTCTACCCATCAACCATGCAACACATATTTTGGAAATGGCTTTAAATCCTTGGAAATGTGTTCAAATGATAAGAGAAATGTTTCACGCTTTGTGACAAGACAGATCTCTTGTTTCGCAAAATTAATCTCGCTAATGGTAAGAGAAGTATTGTGATTGTATACTTTAAATAAGCGATTACAAACATTGATGCACATTGAATTTATACTCTGTTGACAACTTGCTCAACGTAACGCCCATTGTTATCATTGTTGCTTACAGGGTGTTCCAAAAGTAACAGGACTGGTGCTGGCATTTTGTTAAATATGCACCAATTATCTTCAAAATTCTACATAATGTACTTTCATGTATCGTTACTAAGACTGCAAAGTTTCTACAAAATATATGAAACTCGGGTTGAGTTATGGTTGCTATAGTAACATGACATCACAATACCCGGGGCAACATTCCACGCAAAAAGTTACAGAGACATTAAGCATTTTGTACATGCCATATCATTTTGTACATGCTATATCAAAGTTGAAA
Source organism: Owenia fusiformis (assembly GCA_903813345.2). NCBI lineage: Eukaryota > Metazoa > Annelida > Polychaeta > Sabellida > Oweniidae > Owenia > Owenia fusiformis. Next base: position 27,096,495 of record CAIIXF020000002.1, read on the forward strand.
TGCAACAACTGGTGGGAATTACATTTGTTTTATGTCATTTGATATTCCTATGTATCCTCTACTTTGAAAAATAGGCTCCTCTTTGGTCAGTACAAGAGTAGTACTCTGTATCCATGACCCAAACACATGAGTAAACCCATTTGAGAGCATGTCACGCAGGGTCGATTGGACAATTTGGAGAAGGCCATTCTCATCTTTAAAGGTCGTACAGCACTGATTAGCATTCCGTTCTCAATATAAGTAAAAATTAGATATTGCATGATCAGAGGAGTATGGTGCATGGTTTTAGACCCTCAAGACCTATAAGTTCCTCTATAGCTGCATGGTCTTTAATGCCGACCTGCAGGCAGGCGCGCTATCAAGGTAGATGACTGGCTTCAAATTGGGTCTTTATTTAGACTGTACTGTGATATTCCAGGAAATTGAATAAATGTTATTATCATTATGAAATTATACTTGAATCTGAGTTGTATAGCAACACCTTTACAATAAAGGACTTAATAAAATAAACAAGATATTTTGTATTATAATAGGTGAATTAGATACTTTATTCAGTAATACAAAAATGTTAGATATCACATTTTCAGGAAAAAAGTTGCCCCGGGTATTGGAATGGCATGTTACTATAGTAACCATAGCTCTAACCGCATTTCATCATTTTTTCTGAAACTTTATAATTTAAGTTGCAATACTTCAAAGTACAATTTGTGAAAATTTGAAAATACTCAGTGCAAAATTGACAAAATGCCAGCACCAGTCCTGTTACTTTTGGAACACCCTGTATACATAATAGCCTTCACTGGGGAAAAATCCTCAAAAAGGTTGATTAAAATAAAGTGATGATATTATTGGGTGATTGATCGATAGTGACACCTGACACTATGAAGCCAGTTAGTATTTCTTTTGAAGTTTGTACTTAAACGCCTTAGTTCTGTATTTACATACCAATAATATTAGGAATTCTGGTTCAGATGAAGAGTCTTGGATTAAATGGTATTTGTAAATATAGTCCCTATAATATCAATATTCGTTTTAAAGCTGGAAATTGAGTCAGATACTCTTAGATAGCTATAGAGATTAAGTGGTTCCCCTCTGTGAATGTAATTGATCTCAAAGAGTGCGAGGAGTTTACCAGGTTTTTTAACATTTAGCCTAACTACTCTGAAGCCAAACGATCTGATGGTAGTATTAATTGCTAGCTGAAGTTCTCTTCTCAACAAGCGAAATCAAAGAGAAATTAACCAGTCCTTATTGTTAACCTTACATCACCAAGAGGATTGGCTCTCAGGGTTCCAACTTGATATTCGACCTTGACCTTGATCGACGACAACACTGAAAATGTCGTTATTTTCTGACATTATAAATGGCAATTAATTCGTAATCGATTAGCGATCCAAAAGACTTGAACAAATGTTTTGATCTCTTCTTTTGTGATTTGCTAATTTTTTGTTTGGAAATAAGACCAAAATTCACGATTCAAATTCTGGAGTGAAAAAATGGCGGCTGTTTGATTTTGAATTTTTTAATCTCGACATGAGTTCATATATTGCAGAATATCGAGTTGGAACCCTGGGAGCCAGTCCTCCTTGCTTACATCACTTACATATTTAATTGCCCTTGCTATATCATCCTTGGGTACGGGTTGAACACACCCACTTCCACGACACGCCACAGATAAATTTCTATGACGCCATGTTTCTCGTATCTTAGCAACCGACTCTAAAACGAGATTAATGGCGTCAACGCTAAGTGCTTTATTGTATGATAAACGTTTCGGACCACGATTGAGAAGAGTTGCAGTGTAATTTTCATCTACGATACTCAAACCAGTTAGGTTGACTTGAGTGTACCCAAATTCCTCGGAAAGATTTCTAGAATCGCTGTCCTGAAACATAAATCTCGTATTGAGATAAACAAATGGCAGTGTAGGCCTTCTGTAGATTACCCATTTGAAGAATTTAACCACAAGTGGTGAGTTATTAAGAGAAAGGCAATCCAATAAACCGTAAACAAATATGATATTGTAATTCTTTGGTATTAAAATAATGATGAACTGTTGGAGCCTGCTGTAACTTATCACAAATAGAATGGGATTTGAATATAATTTCATTGAACGGCTATAAATTCAATTAATGATGATTTCATATTTACTTAAGGCTTGTGTCATCGTGACTTACCAGGTTCATGACCACCCAGGAATAACGATCGGAAAGCATACTTAGCTTCATAGCCTACAATAAACAACATCATTTAAATATTTTTTATATTAGAAATGGCATAATCTAATCAATAATGTGCATAAAAGTCAAATGTCACGTTTTCGACATCTTGTCAAATTAGAGATGAATTATTTATACTGTATTAAAAGTATCTCTCCAAGCACAATTTATTTTGTAATTTATATACTGTTAACCTGGAACGTTTCAATTTTCTATTTTGCAGATTTTCACTAAATATATGATATTTTATATCAATGATCCATCGATGATCCATTGTGATTTATACATTTTGATAATTTACATTTCCAAATTATTAAGATGTTCAATATTTTAGACATATGTTACTTTACTCAAATTTCTCAAAAATGCCATATCGTTTAGGTGTAGTTAAGCATTACCATGAATCATTAAAAATGGATATAGTATGTCACGATTTAAGAGTTCGAAAAATCGTGACACTGTTGCTATATTGAAGTGTGATTGACAAGTTAAGTCAATATTGTACACGATCTATTGAGAATATATCGAGTATGGATATATGGTGAAATGATTGACGGTCATTGTCCAACTGTTGCGTTACGCCTTTAACATCGTTAAGCTTTGAGGATCTGATGTGGTTATAGATATTGCCAATGGAGAGTTTAAGCTAGTGTATAAAATTGAAACGGCAACGTATACGTATAAATTGCCCATATAGTTGAGACCCAACGCAGTATGTGATATGCAGCGTGTAATACGCCATCTGTAGTTCTATAGCTGGTTTTCTGACACATATTTTAATCAAAAGTTCGTTAGGTAAGATAATCGGTGCTAAAATATGCATGACATACACTCCCCTCCATAAGTTTGGCAACCTTTTCCCCCCCATTGAACTACGTGTTAAAGCCTCTTTACGTTTGAATTTTTATTTACTAAAAGGCGATGAAATAACTTTTAATATTGATGGAAACGTAACTTGACTTTATTTCCGATACCTCCAAATTTTCTCAATTTTTTTCCTCAATTACAATAGGTCGAAGATTTATGATAAAGATGAATTTTTGAAAATCGTCATTCCCGTGTAATCCAATGGGAAATGGAGGGTTCGGGGCAAATCAGAAATCAGGATATCTTTTCAGTAAAAGATTCACAGAAAAATATTTTAAAATAGAAAATTTAATTGTCTAACTTTTTTGAACACTAAGTGTTAAGTTTATTTGATGAATATTAAAGTTACATCGCTTCAAAGTCATTTTTGAAAATAATTTTTCGTCTCCTGTGTTATTTCAATGGGAGAGGTTTTTTGAAAAGCAATTTTGACTTTAAAGCCCTATAACTTTGTTGAACCTGAAGAAACATATCAATTTTTTGTTAAATAAAGTTAGCAAATTCAATTGCCTGCCTAACTCGTATTTTTTGCAAGGACTCGGATAGATGGATATTCTGTCATATGACTTGCGGCAAACCTACCATTTCCCATTGGTTAACATGGGAATGTCAATTTGCAAAAATTCATCAAATTTATCATCAATTTTCGACCTATTGTAATTGAGGAAAAAAATTGTGAAAATTTGGAGGTATTGGAACTAAGGTCAAATTACGTGTCCATCATTAGTATAAGTATTTTCATCGCAGGTTAAGTAAATAAAAATTCAAAGGTCAAGAGGCTTTAACACGTAGTTCAATGGGGGGAAAAAGGTTGCCAAACTTATGGAGGGGAGTGTACATCATCTTCTTCAGAAAGAATTTTACTTTATATTGAAATCAAAATTACTAGTCTAATATGGCAATTGACACAAGTATAATGATTCCCGTTGAGACCAACGTGAAATTTGGAATTTCGCGTTCTAAACACGAAACCCTGAAGCTGAACAGGTATCTGAAGTAGACTAATTAGCGCTTGTTTTTAATGCGCGCTGTACATTGCTATATTGATTCATGTACTTTCCGTTCACGGTTGCGTTGTGAAAAACATTGCTAGCTTAAAATGTCCACTAACTAATTTGACCGTATCATTCTTCATCAACAAAACAAAGTCCTGTTCTTAAATGCTCTTTATAATAAATGTTATTCTTTTTAATCAACTTTTGTAACTGGATAAGGTTCGCCATGACATTGGATCCAGTTTATTCCTGACACTTTTCCAATGGTATATCAATTCCCTTGGGCACAATGTACCATTCTTTGATCCAGTACGTTTGTTCAGCTAATAGGATGGTTGATTAAACGTTCTTTTACCCATACATAGTATTTCTATTCCCCAAAATTGATAACAACGCATTAAAATGCAAAATGTCATCACCTGCCATTTGTTACAGACGCCAAACGTCGAATGCCGACCGCCGCACGCCGAACACCGTCCACAAAAACAGTTAAAGTCTATAACAATATGTCATCACTTCTGATGGTGACATTAAAATGGGTCCTTGTCTCAAATTAATAAAAAACTATCTCGTTTTCCTCTCTACATAATTGAGACGTTGACTAAATTTATCGTATATTTACTTAGATTATTATTTGGTAACGCCAATACTTTCATAAATAGTTTGACTTATTCAGAGTCACCGTGACATTTTTATAATTCAGGCCAGTATCAGATTTAGAGACAGAGACAAAGTTGCAATTATAAATTAGAAATCCCATATTATTATTGGATATAAAAATTAACATCAATAAGTGTAACAAATGATGAAACAAATATTTGGAAACATGTGATTGGTTTTGGTTAGATTTTCCCGAATGCAACAAACCACATAGTGACAGGGTAGAAACGAGCATGCGCATGCAATGTATAGCATAATCAATTTGAAAATCAAGATGAATCCTTACATCGTTGAATTTCGTAAATACCGAAGCAACTGAGTGTCTGAATGACACGATATCATTGTTTTTAGAGTATCATTGGCGTATTGTTTTGTTTGATTATTCAATGGTTATAGCCTTGTGAATCAACTGCAAGATGACAACCCATCGTGACAGGAAAATCCAAAACATATTCATGAAAGGTATGTACTGCCAGAAAAATATTTCTGGCCACTGACAAGGAAAAGGGAAAATCAGATGGAAAATATGTATAAATGAATTGTTTCTACTGTAAGTAAAGACAATGCAAATTGATCATGAACTGACTTTCGCTCATTAATATCGCAACTCTCATCAACATCAGCATTACTCTGGAGTAGGCAGGACTCTTTAATTGAAACAGAATTTGAAACTCTTAATCCTCGTTCCATACCAAAATGCAAAGAATAAGTGCCTTCTGTTTAACTTCGAATGAATTCTGATTAAAATTAGAAGAGATCGGGGAAGAGACATTCAAAAGCCACACGATCAAACAATAAACCCAGTATGAAAAAGGAACTGCGATTATAAACTGATTTGAATAATCTTACTTGGAAATAGGCACATCATCAATAAAGTCTAATCCTCTAATCATAACTTAAATACTTATTAATTACAATAAAGCTAATCGATCGTAAAAATACTTTTCTTTCAGGTGCCAGATATTCTTGATCATTAGATCTGACACTTTTGAGTAAACAGCTGGGGCGTCTTCCGAAGTCCCGATAAGTCATGTGATATATACATGTGTGAACACCAAGGTGAAGCCGACCTCGTGATAGAATCGGCGGAAGTAATACAATGCGGTAATCACAGACACCACAAGTCACAACAAATCCATCGAAGGAAACCCAGGTATTACACCACAGGCGCCTTTGCAATACCTTATAGATACATTTCGATTATAAAAGAGCTCTCCTCATAATTCGGATTTTGTCATTTCTGAATATTTGGTTGCTGTGTTCAAAAAGTCTGATGAATTTGGGTGCCAGATCCTTTAAGGATAACTAAACCACATTCAAGTACTATTTTTTCTTAGAGAAAATTCAATGAACATATGTCTTCTACCTGATAAAGAATTCGAGCTAAGTAGCCCCCATCTGCGTTAACTAATATGTTAGCAAATTCTCCCTGTCTTAGTTTCAGAAGGCACTTCTGGATATCCATATCCACGCTGCGGTCGCTCGATTTCCGCGTCAGGCGACACGCCTGCACTTGGTATTTTGTCATCATGTCCCCAATTAGATGTAAACCTGTAGTATTTGACGAGAACAAAAGCAGTTAAACAATAATAAACATGCATATATTATAGTTTAGTTTGATGATTACATTTTATGGTTTGTTGGTTGATTAAGATTTAGTTATGCTTTACGAGTAAAAAAGTTGAAGTTGCATTCGCATAAGAAGCATTTGATCATTTATCCATCATTTTGTCGTTCACTTTTTCTCTCACTTTATAATTTAATGCATACATGTAAATAGTAAATACCAACCTATTGTGTCACTGTATATAATTGCAAGTTTGGACCACCGATATTCATACAGTATGTCACTTGCTGCTTGTAAGTGGATTTCATAGTGGGGAGAAATGTGATATACATTATTGAACCCTATCACGCGACGACCTTGACCCGGTGGCTCCAGCACTATATAGGGTACTTTGAACTTATTGGCTATGGTCTGAGTGACGTCATCGTGACAACCAATCAGGATTGCGTATCGTTTACGGGAAAAGTGGCGACGAGCTGTAAAAAAGTGGATTCATCAAATTACTTAGCTACTAATGCTTTACGTAGCATATGATAACTCAAATGTAAAAATTCTATTAATCTTCATCAAATAAAGTGACCACAGAATAGAAAGTATTTCATTTCATGCTTGATTGAGACATCAATGCCGTTAACAAATCGATTGTGCGCAACGTGTTTCACTTTTATTAAAACGTATTTATTCTCCCATTAACGCAATTGAAGTAGACACAGGTGCATACAAAGTAAATTTCAGATCTATTCCAAGATTATATTCATCATTGATGTTGTTTAATTTTATTGACTTACTCTTCCCGGTTAACTTTTTCCATAACCGGGTCATAGACACAAGTTGCTTGTGTCAAGAAAACCTGTTTAAAGAATAAATTGAGCCTTTCAATGTCAGTTGTTTACTTATCTGATTGGAATTTTTTGATAAATAATACCAGAATGCAAGATTTAATTTCCGATTCATAACATGAATTTATAATCCTATTCATTCACTGCTCCATTACCTTTTTATTTTTGTGGAAGCTTATTTGCAAGAAATGAATAATAACTGTTTTGCTTTCATCTGTTTGTGTATTTTGGGAAGTTACATAGCATCAGAAGAAGTGAGTAGCTCACATAATTATTTGGTATTACTTGGTATCAAGAGCTACCTCTTTGCTTTCCCAACATGGTCCTACAAGTCTTACATGGACCCATTACATGGCATTCAAAAAGTAGGATTCCTATCAAGGAGGATTGGTTCCCAGGGTCCCAAGTCGATATTTGACCTTGACCTTGATCGATGACAACATTGAAATGTAGTTATTTTCTGACATTATACCTGACTATAGATTCATAGTCAGCGATCCCAAAAAAATGAACTAATATCCTGATTTGTTCTTGTGTGTTCGGAAAGTAATTCAAATTTTGTAGTGAAAAATTTTGTAACCACGACATGACTACGTGATAATACGGTCAAGGTCATAACACCATATATGAAAAGAATATTGATGTTGCATTCTTGGAGCCAATCCTCCTTGGATTCCTATATGGTCCTACAATCCTTATATGGATCTATCACATGACATTCAAAATGGTGGACAACAGTCAGTTGGATGATTCCTATATGGTCCTAAAAGCCTTATATGGATCACATGGATACCAAGTGATCTAATACCTAATCTGAACTTTGGAATCCCTCCCCCTCCTCCTGAATAACATCATATAATCTTGACAATCTAACACGCCTCATGTCTATCTCCCATCAGTCTTACAAGAAAATATAAATACACCAAACCAATGCAAAAAAATACTGAGGAACGAGTAGTGAAAATGACGTTTGGAAATATATAGATGTGTCATACCTCATTATTATTGTGTATACTAGCTGTATACACTTTTTTAATAAAAAATATTAATTTCTTGAAATTGAATATTATGTTTTATAAATGCAGTACAATGATTCTTGATTTATGATTCAATAATAAAATGCAGTACAATAACTCTAGATCTTAATTAACCTTTACCCCTTAGATTCATTCCAGATTAGAATCCTTGAGATGGGCCTTATCCAACACTCTAGTACAACTAAACACAATAATTCTTGATTAACAAAACCACATAAAGGAACCATCATTGGGAGCCATCACTAAATACGAACCTCTCAATAACACAATGAATAACACAGTTATGGTCATGATGTTAAAATGACACGCAAATGAAAATTAGCGAAAATAATTGATGAGTTCTGCCTACCCTCCTACACTTAATTTTTATTTCAATCAATTACAGCGGTATTCTTTCCTACTGATCCATTCTGAGGCACCATGTTTGTTCACATTATAACGAAATATAACTGATCATTTTAGTAAAAATGGTGATCTTACCGATCGGAAAAATGGAGATAACGTTTCACACAGCTAGTTCGGCGCGCAATACGACAGCGCCAAGACCTTAGGGAACGTAAACAAACCCAGTGCCACGGAATGTATCACTTGTAGAGGGTGTAACTGCGTTCCCTTAGAACTACTTTGTAATGGATGCGTCTCTTGGAATGGTGAATCGCTATCAAAGGCAACTATTTCGTTTGAAAATCCCTTAAAGCCGATTAATTCATTTTTATAGCGTTCACCTTACCCTTGTGAGCCAGGGGGTCTTCAAAACGGTGCACATTAACTCTCAGTCTGTGCTCTCCACGGAAAATTTGGATTTCGGGTAATAATAAAATCATTATAAGAATCCCCTCAATTAACTTGTGAACAAAAACAAATGAAGACGCTTGCTAGTTATCTTTGGCAGCAGGGGCTATAAATAATGGACACTCTTAATGATAGAAACGCATTTAAAATAATAAAACATCTTCATCTTTAACCATGGTCTTAAGGACACGACATACTGCTCAGCACATTTGTTGCTTTAAATGTTTAGATGTATATCGATGGTATCGGTGTATAAAAGGGGAAATGTATCTGTATTTCGCAAGGGGCTGGAAGATATAGCCCCAATTGGAATTCTGCAACTGGCAGTGCTTGATGTGTAAAATTGAATTGCAATAAATTACAACGATTGCCTTTGACTTTAGAACCTTAGGAAATGTATCTCATATTCCATAGGGAAAAGATGACTTCATTTCCTTGTTCCGACGACATTTTGGATTCTGTAAATAGATTGTAATACGCATATACGATCCCATTTAGTGTTCCACGCAAATTGCGTACAAAACACATAATTTGCTCAGGGCAGCAAAAAAACACAAAAACATATTATACAATAAAAACATCCCATGAGAAAGAAGTGATATTCCAATCACCAGGCAATGGACCTATTAAAATGACAGGGATGTATATCTTCTGAGTAAAAGCCATTAATCGAGGCCGAAAATAGCATTTGAATGGTTAACAGATATGCTTCAATTCATTACAAATCCCAGACCAAAAATGTCCACGCATCCTCTTCTTCCTAATTCAATAAATCGAAAATATGGAAACTATTCTTCAATTTAGTGATGTGAGTCAAGCAAAACATGTTTTGTCTGCAGAGGGGGAAATTATCCAGAATTCAAAGACGAGCCTGACCTCGTGTAAGCTTGAAGCGGGAGGGTCATCTTTACATGAAGATGAGTTCGTCTTGGAATTCTGGGCTATTACCTCGATCATGATCTGTGCCCGAATCATCTGGGAAACTATTTGGGGGATTATTAAAGAGGCAAAAGGGACAAACAATTAAACACAACAGTACCAATCAGAAAGTGCAATGTCTCACTATTAAAAGATAAATTGCAGGCAATTGAATGAGCTTCTCAATCGAATTCCTTGATGACAGAAGCAGTTACAGCAACGCAAGTGGTTCCGGGACATGGCCTAAATCTTAAATTATCTCTGCATACTACACCCTACTATTGAACATCATTTTCCACCGGGATTCGATGTCTTTTTTCTTTTTTATTCATAGAATTTATTTCACATTACATATTAGACATAAACACTTGTAGCTACTTGATGTCCTTTTATGGAACTCTGGAGAGACACGTTATATCACACTTTGTTAAGAGTCTCTTTCAACTCTTTGTGGAGCTGCCTTACCATTAATCTGTTAATAAGGTCCAAATACCTCATCATAGTATATCACTTTTTAGAGCCTCGTCATATTATTCTGGGAGTCTCAATTTCAGGAACATAGGCCTCATTTTTGGAAAAATTGGCCTCTTCAAAAATAAAAATGGGCCTCCTTTGAAAAATGGCCCCACATTTTCAAAAATAGGGTTTTCATAAGGGGTCAACATTTTTCCCCAGCAAAAATAATCTTGGACACCCTCCCTTGTGTATTTTCAGATCTGATTAGATAAGTAAATAACTTGGAACACTTGGATAAGTCAAAACAGTTGGGCTTCCACACACGTGCTATCTGAACCATATGAGAAACATCGTGATTGCAATGTTTTAAAACTATGAGAACAACAAACAACCATATGTATGTGATAACATGTTACATAAAAACATTCATAAAAGACGTACCTTCCAATAAATTATCCAGTGTATGCTTCTGTCCTCCATCTAGTGTGACCATGTCATAAGAAGCACCCTTATCTCTTTCTATCACGAACCTCATCTCTTCCCAAGTTTGCTTTACAACTAGACCACACTCGTCCTCTTTGTTAATCACTATACCTGAAAAACATCAGTTATCATATATTGCATATGCAATTTAAAGAATTAAGCCGAACTCTTGGGTTAAAATTATATTCACACATTGCAAAATACTGTTTACCACGTCACTTAAATATACGAAATCAATATAAGAACATATTTTCAATGAAACTTTTTGCAAAGAGTCAAGTTGGCAGAGCATCACTTTCAATCTGTAGAATCAAGTTGTTACCCTGACAACCATTCAAAAAATGACATCGGGTGATGATTGGCTATATAATACACTGCAGTTATAATACTGTATTCGGATTGGCCGGAATCAGACACATCTTTCCAAGCTATGTGTGAATGTTTAATATGACGCAAAGGGGCCACTTCCGGATGCCAAATTTATGGAGGGGGTGTATGTATTTGAAATATGTAAAATTGATGCCCATCTTGGATTTCAAAGGTATGAAGCTTTTGAAATTCAAACCGATTTGCAAGTAAGAAAGCTGTTGGGATGAGAATGTTTTGAGATAATCCAAACATGTTTGTTATTATCACTTATCATTTAAGAGTAAATTAATGGATAACGGTATTTTAAATGGGAGCTTTCGCGTTTAACCAAATTCTTCTAATTACCATCCACAGTGAATTTGTTTTAAATCAATAACACTGGTGATCCACTCGATTACGCTGGTTACCGAAACGGTTCGTTTTGGTAACAAAATGTCGGAACATCGAAGGGACGATTTTTCTCTTTTCCTTATTTCACACGTTATATGTAGAAGTCCCACGACATTTTTAACATAAACGTGTATATCAGTATCATATGTTTAAGAAAATGTACATATTTGCGAAAAAATAGTTCAGAAGACAACAGAATCCTCACTTAAGTTACATAAACGGTTTTTCGAAAAACTGTTAAGATCTGCACTTTTAACCCAAACCGTTTATGTAACTTAAGTGAGGAATTAAATCGACGATTCTGTTGTCTTCTGAGCTATTTTTTTCGCAAACATGTACATTTTCTAAAACATATGATGCTGATACACGTTTGTGAGAAAAAACGTCGTGGGGATTCTGCCTATAACTCGTGAAATAAGGAAAAAAGAAAAATCGTACCTTCGACGTTCCGACATTTTGTTATCAAAACGAACCGTTTTTGGTAACCAGCGTAATCGAGCGGATCACCAGTGAATAAGTTTTTGCAAATTCTACACATTTGTTTGGAAGGCCGTAGATTAGTTTGGGCTAATTCTGCCCAACCTCCATTGTAGTCCCCCGCCTAGTCCATGTTAAAAACATGCTGAATTAGTCTTGTCTCGGTTTAAGGCTTGCATAAGATCCCCAATCCTTAATCACTAATAATGCATCGAGGTGAAATCCCATTTAATATCTTCACATTACACTTAGGGCATAATAAGGTGACAATGCATTGGCAATCTGAGAACAAAGCGCGCCCGTCAAATCCATTAAAAGGCATTGATGTATGACAGGCACCATGACCTTCTACACGGCATTGCAAAAGTGCTTTTTGAAAACTACTTATCTGATAATTCTAACGAGCTTTTGCTTTGTGTAAACTTATGCCTTTTTAATAAAAGATAAGACTGCTAGATATCACACCTTGAAATACGCAATCAGATTAATGGTCATCCTCCGATCACAGGGCTTCAAAATCCAGAATATCTTCTTTCTTTTTACCCCCAGGGGGAAGAATGAGGTACTGATTCTGGACACCTGCTTAGGAGGATGATTAATGGTAAGATGAAAACTTAATATATTGCCCTATATATATTGTGTTGATAGATAAGTGAGAACTTATAAGTTGGCGTATACAAGGGTGGTCCAAAAATACAACCCATCGTAAAAAAACTTTTTAAGTATGATGGAATCGTAAGTTTCTTGAGTGTTTTGTGTAGATCACGTGTGCAATAGGGCAACATTTACATTGCAGCTAGAAATTTCAGGTTTATGGAACTCATGTATCCTATCCTGGGATGGGCACCTATGAAATAGGAAATCGTCAAAAACGTTCAAAAATGCAAATTTCTGTTTGGATGTCATTACTAAAGTCATTTCTGGATTTCCTACATTCATATACACTTTCATATGTACATTTTACCGATGATATGTAATTTACACACTTCCGTGGTGTACATTTTCACTTGCTTTTTAGATGATTTCTAAATATAGCACTTTTGAACGATTTGGCACAATAACATAGCTCAACAGAGATTTTGATTCTTTGAATTGCCGAATTTTTTCGAAATTAGAGGATTGCATTTTTGGGCTCACTGTGTACATTGTATAATCAAAGCATTGAGCACCTTCTCATTGTTTTAAATGGAATTGTAAACAGTTAATTCAGTAAATGGGTTGTTGGAATAGATCTCGTTTCAAGAGTGAATATTTTAGTGTCTAATGCAGAATTTACAGCATTCTAGATAATGTCAATATTGAAATAATTGAATATCACTTAAGATGGATCGAATTCTTCCGTTCGTGTTTCTGACGCAAACTTGATGTTCGGGTTGTGTAATTTATCTAAATATATATTGAAATTGGATACAGTTCTCAAAATAAACAATATAATATTTGATACGTGACCATCCTGTTTCTGGGAAATGATTCTCAGAGAATTATCAGTGCAAAAATAAACGATTTTGCGTAAGTCATGTACTTTAAAAATACTACTATATTGCAAGGCGCCCATCTATGCATACACACGGATTTTTCTACTATCAATGTAAAGGTCTTGCTACCCTTTACACACTGGCGCGGGCAGGGTGGGCCCAGAAAAAAATCGGGCCCTTGACATTTTCGGTCATTACTGGGCCTTTAAAACCTAATTTTTAAATTTTAGGCCAAATTTTCAAATCAAATGTTGCATTAGTTTGACTGAGCTTCTTAAAAGATAGCTTTCGGCTTAGAGAACTAAGTTTAACACGAGTTAGGCAACGTTTTGAAGAACTAGCTTGGTTCTAACTCGTTCATAAGCAGTCTTTATTTTGTCTATCCAGTGTATCCAAGCAGTTACCCAAAACGGTTCTCTTACACAGTTTAAACCCGTTTGGTGTGATAGAAGGGTAAAATAAAGATTGAATAAATAATGTCCCTATTACATTTAATGGATGCACTGTACTTTCAGTTCCAGAATAAATGTACAAAAGAGCACATCACGAACTATGATCATTTAAATGAAAATTAGTTTCATGATCCAAACAATGACATAAAGTCCAACGTTTGTAAACTGGGGCCGCTTTGGGACTGGCGTGTGCCCAATGTCACCCCAGTGTAATTATGGAGCGCGTTGTGAACCTTACGACATAAAAAATCCAGTTAATGTAGTTGTCTTTTGTGGATAAAGGAGAATTGTGCAATTATCAGAAGCTCTAAGGGGAACGACAAAGTCACTGATAATCAGAGATTTTCTACTATCAATGAAATTGTCTTGCTACCATTCGCATTAATTCGTATTAATTCGTTGACTTAGCTTCTTAAAAGATAGCTTCGTCTTTAGAACTACTAGTAACATCTGCCCTCACACATATCCTTCCGGAATCAGCTGGCATTTACCTGATATACATTTGTAGCATTTTTCCTAATCTAATTTTAGACAAAATTCAGTTTATTAGTTCAAATGGAATATCATGCACATTTAATTTGAAAGTACTGAAATCTCATGTTGAGGATAAATACTATGGACATCTTTAATGATTTTATGTTGATACTAACCAAACCCGTCTGGCCCATACCAGTTATCTACTCCCGACGTCAGGAGTAGAACACTGGGCCAAACTTCTTTAGTTAATGTTGATATATGATTGGATTAAGTATACTTTTGCTATTCTTTGAATTTTCATTAAAGTAAGTGGTGTTATAAATCAGAACATAAGATGATGTAAACGAGATACTTTTTCTATAACAAGCAATTAAATTAATAGTTGTTATATGCATTATTAATTGCGCATACAATAGTGTCGGGTATGATTTCAATTGTGCGCTAAAATGGTTTTCTTCGAGTTTCCAGGCTCACATCGGAGTTGTTATTGATTTACTTGTCGCTTGTTTTACAGAATAGTTTATGTGTGTAAGCACTAAGCAGTCTAAAAGCAGCAAATTCATTGCCAGAGTATGACCTTGAACGAAAACTGACTTTAGGACTTGGGCAGAGTATTTATTAGTAATTTGATGTTTATGTCACCACCACAAGTGGTGACGTATTGTTATAGTCTCCAACTTTTTTTGTGGACGGAGTTCGGTGGTTGGTGTTCGGATTTCGGTGGTTGGTGTTCAGTGGTTGGTATTCGGTGTTCGACGTCAGTAACAAATGGCATGTGATGACATTTTGTTAATCTCTTATTCAAAGTGCCAACAGTTTCTATCCACCTTTATCGCATATTTGTTAGTCTTTAGGAATTCACAATGGAACACTTAAATGTAAATAAGACAATCCAATATGGGTTTATTGGTCATTTGGGACCGATACCTTCAAATGCAAAACATTTAAAGTTGGTTCTATCTTAAACGATATCATGATTTATATATCGATCAGCAAGTTTACATGTTTTCATTAACACTACAATTGAAACGGTTTATAAATTAAGACAATATCGCTGCAAGAGGTAAGGGGCAATTTCTTAATTTCCAGAGTGTTAAGTATAGATAGAACGATTTGAGTTTGTTTCATCATCATGGTAAACCATGGCATCTCATTTCTTCTCAGCCCTGTGATGCCATGATATAATGACCTTGATTTGGCGATCCAGGAGAGCCCAAAATTGAGGATTTTTGAGATCTTTCGATCCCAGCTCATATTTCATCTAATTGGGGTAATATAACACTTGTGAAACTGTGCCTGTTCCAATATCTGCTGTTAAATACAATGCCTATTATGTAAAGTATTGACATTAAGGTAGAGGATTACATGATAACAATCACACTTATTGACAGTAATAACTCTTCCCATCTGATGTGCTCAGATCACAGAATATGCCTCATAATATCAGGAGCATGTTTCAGGTGAAACAGAAAGATGCTAGGAGTATCAGAATGTTGTTTCATAGTCTCATATCAGATTCAATTTGTTAAAACATCTGAGAAACTTATTCCTCGAAAGATTCAATTCGATACCCAGCGTTCCTGGACCCTCATCTTTGATATTTCAGTCTGGGATGATCGGTCATGTCCTTATTTTTGGAAATGATCATATATTGTTTTGCCGATGGGGAGGGGGTCAATTACCGATATTAACTGTTGATCTCTCGATTTGTATTTCATACGTTTTGAGTTAAGACACTATATAGTAGACAAATTCTTGAAGATTAGCAATTTGATTTACACCCTGGCCAAGTTCATCGATGGGCCAAGTCATTTTCTGGTTACTTTACAGACTTAAAATCGACGCTACTATACGAGACGGAGTTAAGAGTATGTTTTGAACATATTTTGACTAAATAAAACGTTCAGTGTTGGTAGGTGTTCATTACATAGGGGCTAATTTATACAGGAGTCAGTAGAGTATGTGTGGAGGACAGGCTTCCAGTAGAGACAGGTGTCTACTAGAGACAGGTGTCCACTAGAGACAGGTACCGTGTTCACTAGAGAGGTGTTTACTAATACAGGTTTTACTGAATACATGTAGGCCTACGCCTTTTCAGGTTGAGATGGGACAATGTGTGATAGCGGGGAAATTTCTTCAAATAATTTTTTCAGCATATGGCATGGATTATACACCAATAGTTATGTAATCAGTCACACCAAAAGAATATCGGCAAAGGAAAAGCCACTTCCTTTTCGTAAAAATAAAAATAGGTAGAGTCATTGTACATTGTCGAGATATTTGATTTATTCGAGTGATTTTAAGAAAGTTATTATTTCTAAGAAAGGTTTGACTAAAATTACTCGAGGTAAGTTAAGATTTTCCAATGACTTCCGAGATGCCCCATCCCTGATCTTTGACTTTATGGTTTCGATTCGGTCATGTCCTTATCTTTATATGGGATTTC
Organism: Owenia fusiformis; assembly: GCA_903813345.2. NCBI lineage: Eukaryota > Metazoa > Annelida > Polychaeta > Sabellida > Oweniidae > Owenia > Owenia fusiformis. The sequence goes on from CAIIXF020000002.1 coordinate 27,113,414, forward strand.
ATCTTGATTCGCCGATGGTGGTTCAAAACTGATACTTCTAATCGCTATCATCTTCAGTTTATGTTACTTTTAGAGCCTATTTATTGACTTTCGATGTCTTGCGTCTTATCCCATTTCTTATCCCATCCACGGTGGATTACCTATTAGATTACAAGAGTACAGAGGATAAAGAGGAAATGTGATGATTTATCTTGCAAAATGGGCGCTCCACATTAACAGGTGAGGGGTCCTTGTTGAGGACACCAAACTCAAGCACTTCTTTAGCACTTTTATATTTGGAGTGCTTCAAGTGTTCATTGATTTGTTTAAACATAAAATCCAGTACCCTGAGACCAAGAGACTATCAGGAACAGTGAACCCTCTGACGAGCTAGCATTATAATATTACAGTTTTCTCATAAAATAAACTTTTATTCCAATTTTAGATACAGTTACCCTGCATGCAGAGTCTAGTTAAACTACAGAGAGATAGACGAAGCTATATTTTAAGAAGTGAAGTCAAACGAACGCATTTGGGTAAGATACGTACAAATATATTCTGTTAAATCAATCAATTGTATGGCTGATTTTCATCACATACTGAGCCTGCTGATTGTATGACTAAATAAGAGAATTATTACTTCGTGAAGAATTGTCAACGAAACCCTTTTTAAGAAATGGTATATGACTAAGGTAGCATGTCACAAAAATGGGAATTTATGAATCACAAAAGGGGGAGTTCTGAGATGTACTGCAGAAAAGATATTTTATAAAGATTAAGGAAGGTCGCGTAGAAGAAATAATCTGGTTTCCCCTGTAGGCTACTCCACTCCGTCCACCTTAATCATGTCCCTAAGTTACCTCGCTCTGTCCCCCTAAACTAGGTCCGTAAATTGCCATAGCTTTCCCATGGTAATCACTTGTTAAGTACTTGTAGTGTTTTTGTAGTTTTACATGATAGCAGGTTAAGAACAAGGTGAACCTAACTTGTATCAATCACATACCCTTTGGCACAGAGCTTAGTAATGTATACGCTCTGAGTAGAACAAATAAATATATCTGTCAAAGAAGGGAAATCAAACTTTTAGAACGAGTAATCGTCAAACAGATTACTCCTTCAAAGTACAATATTATATGCCATTTCAAGGAACGTGCTATCGTTAAAGTAGTTGTCACATAGTCATTAGCCACGTGGGCTCACCGTTCGCCACCGTGTGTCTAATTTTGAACATTAATTTTCTAAACAAACAATCAATTTCTATTTGGTGCGATATATATTTGTTTTGCCCACAGTGTATCCATGAAAGTATTCACAAGGTCATTTTCTAGAAGGACACTGAGAGAAGGCTGTGATATCTCACGATGTCACAAGGTAGCGAACGGTGAGTTCACTCGGCCTAAGTGTCGCAGATTCATCACAGATTAAATAATCGCCCCTTGCATGTGTGCTCGTCTTGTACCTTGGATATGAAGACTCACATCGATCCGATAGGGCTCGGACATGCATTAACGACTTTACATTAGAAACAAGAAGTTCGAAAGCTTATTGTTGGTAGTGCCCGGGTGGTCCTTCCTACTTAATGATTGGCAGTTCTGAAATCGTAGGTATACGTACAGGGTGTCAAAAAACAGCGACAATACCCATTGCAGCAAAAACAACTACATGTTACACGATGAGTCAGATATCGCCTTGAAGTATTCTTAAAGTTTAGAGTTTCCTGTGAAATATTAGATTTTAATTTCACAGATTTACAAATTGTAGGTATGACCACCAGTTGTGTGAACATATCAGAATATGTTTGTGTTTCACGGTATTTTGCTTTATGCTTGAACATCAAACTTAAACAACGACATTCTAAAATAAGGTTAAAGACTATTGCGGTAGTTTAGACCTCAAATCTTGAAAATGATACATGATATATTTAATTTGTATTTTGTACATGGAATTGTCTTGTTATTTTGTGACATCCTGTAGAGGTGTGATTCTTTGTGGACGGTTTTAAATGGGAGGAATTGCTCGTGAACATTATTTAAAAAAGTTTTCATTTGGCAGGATTAATGAAGTTTTTTCTCCACCCTACTACAGTACTATATCTAGTATCCATATTGATGGAAGATGGAAACAAAACAAAATTACATATCAATGCTCAGATGTGAATTGTTTCTTTTTTATCCCTGTTATTTCTCCCTCGAGATCATCAAAACCATTGAGAACAAACAATAGGCTATTATTGTATTATATACCGGATTCAATTGATGTATCTAGTAATTATTCTTTTTATAAAAGCCTTCCATATTAAAAACAAGTCCAACACAAGTCAGCATAATATGATACAAAAATCAGATATTTCCAAGCCAATAAGTGCTGAACTGCTAAAGACGGGTTCTTGAGATGAAATATGAAAGCAATCTCATCGAACTAAAATGAATACAACAATAACTATTAATTGCCTTTTATGTGCTCTAGCTTATGAATAATTTAAGCTTTTGAGTGCATATTTTTATAATGTGATACTATCTGAATGTATCAATAAGTTGCTTTGATTTATCAGAGTCAACGTAAACACATTAAGATGGTCCATTATATAGAATCTATAATGCTGGATTTACACTCCCCTCCATAAGTTTGGCAAGCGAATGTTTTAATTGGATATCAAAACCTGTATTGAATGTTTGAATCTTATTTGTGTGTCTTACAATAGTTCTGGAATTTATAACTGTAAAGGATTTTTAAATCACCAAATTTAAATATAAAGAGGCGTTGATGACTGTTCATAAAGGGAACTTCCGACTGCCTAACTAATGGAAGGGGGGTGTATATTGGGTGGGCCGGTGTAAAAGGGTAGGAGGTCCTATCAAATTATGGTCCTACTTTCCATTGATTTATATGGTGACCTAAATACAACTCTTTCCCTTATTATCGTATCCAAAATCAGGGACCCTAATCCCCAGGGGACCATAATTTCTTTTACACCGGTGTAAAAGGGTAGGAGGTTCTATCAAATTATGGTCCTACTCTCCATTGATTTATATGGTGACCTAAATACAACTCTTTCCCTTATCATCTTATACGCAATCAGGGCCAGTAAGGGCCGTTAAGAAAGGGGACCATAATCCCTGGGGGACCATCATTTCTTTCACACCGGCCTAGTGACACGCTTATGAAATGAATAATCGAATATATAAATTATTAATTAATACAGGATAGAGGATGATGTAATTTGGAAAATGGCTGCATTGTGAGTGAACAATACAGATTGCTGAGTATTACATTCTGCGCGCTTAATTTTTATATTGACATCAAAAGTATTTGCTATTTCTACTTAGTGTTAAATATTCACTTTCTATGCCCTTCTATGCTATATTTATTTCTTATCTTCCACAGATCTGTTTGCAGATATAAAATATAGTTAAAGAATATATATTGCTGAGGTGGAAGCAGTGTTGGAAAATGCAAGTACTTAGTGCAAGGGAAATATATTTCAGTAACAAGGGTGTACCAGGCTAATAATCTTTTCAATCTGGAGAGAATGGTTCCAATGAATATCTAAGTACTTTACTAATAGCCTACTGCTTTTATCATGTTTGTCCAACATTTGTATATAATGCTTTTTATGCGGGGTTTTAATTGTTTTTTAGCTATCGCCCTCATATTTTATCATTTATATACCAATATTATACTTATACTTATAGTATAGACCTCGGTAACTTCGGAGGGTGACGAGGGTGACGAAGATCATGGAGGGCAAAATTCAGCAAAAATTCTTATTCAACATCTTTTTGTTTGACAACATTCTGGCATATCTATACCCTTTGCATTCGTTCGATATCATTTCTTAAAAGAGAGCTTCGTCTTACATCTTATAACTGAACTCTGTGCGCAGGGTAGCTTATCTATCTTTGAATTTCCTTTTATAATCACATTTTAGGATTTTTCAGATTACAATATATTTCCTTGGTGACAAAAATACATACGCCAATTCAGAGATTCTGAGAAAAACACATGTCTTTTTTATAACTAAAGGCAATGACTTGAAATATTTACACAACGTAAATGTACTTCAACCGCGACAGAGATATTAAAAGAGAGAAAATTAATCTTACCTATTTTGACGGTATATTTCACTTTTCCTGCCAGAATCTCATCAAATATACCCAAACCCCACAAAATGATCATCCAAATGCCAAAATCCATGATCCTAGGGTTCTCTGTGTGCAATACGCCTGTTGTCAATTGGGAGAATGTTCAAAATTTTGACTTCATTGGCCTAATATATAATGACCTTCTCCTTTTGACAAACATTAATTATTTAAATTACTATTTTGACGATTACTTTTCGCATAAAATATTCTATCGCTTATATCGACTATTACTTCAAATTCTGTCCTGCAGGTTTTGAATTTGTCCAGCCGTTTATTTATTATTCCATTATAGGTATGAAGAGCTGTAAGCCCAAGTTGATAGGACACTCACGAAGTGGCCGAGTTGATAAATTGCGTTAAATGTCCGCAAATGTTAACTTATTGTAATATACCAAAAATCATTAATTCTAATAATCCGTCTACATGGCGAGAGTTCTGTTACTTTGAATTATCCAGTATGATGTACACAGTCTGTAGCTTGTAGTGGAGTAAAATATTAGTATAACATCAATGTTGCTTCGATATCCAATTGATGAAGCGAGATGCAACGTTTGCAATTGCCAGCCTCCAAACGCAGGCTATAGCACTGGCTATGGAGCGTCTTTCGATCCTTCTTTCTTTATTAAACTGGATGTTGTCTGCCCTACATCATTCGACTGACCTAAACTAGGCTTATATCTAAAAATTTGATGTTGTATGACTATTGGTTTAGCGATTTAAATCTATTCTTAAAGATATATTGTTATGACTTCGATATGAATGAAATGTCAATTGATGTTATGGTTCCGGTGTGAAAGGGTAGGAGGTCCTATAGGTCCTATACTATCAAATTATGGCCCTACATTGTTTCTTTTCACGTTAGATCATGGTTTGGGGTAGTTGGGATTGGTTTTCCTTATGATAGATGCACTCTTAATATTTTCTTTTTCTTGCTGTTTTCTGTGACAATTTTTGGACTTGTACAATGCAATGCAGTAAACTACATACTCTCACAAATTGTTGACGCTAATATATTTCGCGTTTTTGCAATTTTGAAATTTCGAGGCTATTATCGATCATGTTGAGTGATTTTTTTATTTTAACGATTATTTTCGCGACTTCACTTCTTTTTTAATGATTAAAATCGTTTAGAACCCGTGACAAAACAGTACCTTCATATCTTTTATCACCCAGCACGAGACGATAAAATTGTAACCATGAACATTTTTATGCACCCCCTCTACAGCCAGTTGGGTAGCATAACTGGGGTATATGTTATTCTTTAATGTATCTGATGTATTGTCAGGTTTGATTCTACACCCCTGATCATTATTACACATACAAATAGCATCGTGTGATAATTTCAGGGAACTTCATTATCAATCAGTTTACCATGTTTATTTAAGACGATGGAAGTAATTAAAAATAATAATCTGGTTAATTATGATAGGCCTGTTTCAACACCAAATGGTGGGATAGTTTCATCAGGGGGTGGAAATAGTTTTATTTGGTAATCTGTAGACGATTTGTAGAATTTCATCAACTGCCAACAACCTCATCACGTTCCCAGTACATCGGGAAAACATTTATAATTTTGAACTGACAGCCATCCATCTAGTTTTTCTCAGTAGAATATAGGGTTAACTAAAGAAATGTTAAAATGTTAATTAATGTTAGAAGCATTAAAGAAATGTTTTAATTTTGAACTCAAATTCTCTGATGAACCCATTCAACCCCACATTTAAAAAAAACAGTTTTTGGTGTCAATTCGTAACAATTGAATGTTTCCCAGATGTTCTAGGAATGTGATTGGCATATTGGCAGATGAGGAAGTACCGAAAAAACGTTTACACACTACCCTACCTCGATAGCGCATGCGCGAATTTTTTGGCTTTCAACCACGTCGCTTTTGAGTATTTCGACTGCTTAGTCAAAAGGTTAATACGTTTGGTGCTCGGAGTGAGTCAATATTTCTATTCGCTGAACTTCAGTGGTGCGATAGTGAAGTCCATGTTCCAAGTTATATGATAGTTGAAGAAAGAATGTAAATAATATCGTTTTAAATTTTAAAATATTTGATATGTCATAGTACACGGTACACAGTTGCAAAAGTTGATCAATACAGGGTACAAGGAATGTAAATTGCTCAATAGTACAGGGAGCGAGAAAGTAAGCTGATTATACAGACATACTATGTCCCGATCTCATGTACGTTGCAAACAGTGAAAATAATGCTAAAAAGGCCGCCTGTTGATGCTTTGAGGTGTCATCAATTGTTATTTAATCCAAATAAAGTAAACATTATTTTGTAGATTTATATAACCCCTTGAATGGTCTAATTCACTATCGTTCTCAAAAACCGATCATTTAAAATATTTTGTTCAAAATACCATCATGCTACGACTTGAGAGCAGTTTGTTCTTCACGATTTGCTGTAGCGCTGATATGACATCGTATTTCTCTATTATTGCAAAGAAACTAATACCAGATCGATGTAGTCTTAGATGACGTGTTGAATGTCAGATGTTTTTGGATGGTATCTGCTCCAGTGATTTTGCATTTAATCATGAAACGCTCATCACAAGACACCTCGAAACAAACATTATCCTGTTTGTGACAAGAGGAAAAATGTTTCACAATATGTTATGCCTTACGGCAAAGTAAAGATACATTTCTGGGACGACGTTTTTTGCATCTTAAGATTTTAGAAAAACAATTAATTCACAAAAATACAGTTAAATAACATACTGGAAAACGTATCCACATATAACACGATGACACGCAGTTTAAATAACAGTTAACTGTTTTTTTTTTGTTACATATCAATGTAACATTTTCGAAGGGAAACTTACATGCTCCCTGTACGTTGATAGGTTTACTGAAATGTATCGTGTATTGCATTGAGTTTTGCTTCACTGCGCCCACTATTATCTATCTTTGCCTATAGTGGTTTTTTGCCAACAATATTCTACAAACTGCTCGATGAATCAATTCTATGTCTGGTAGAATACTAGAAATAAATGTAAAATGTATTTTACGGTCAGAAATATGGAATTAAACCCACGTCCTCTATTTGCAACTTAGCTGTACCCTGTTTCCCTTTTAAACGTGGTCACGTGGTAGGATCGTGTGGTTTACAGTCTACTGAATAAAACTACACATACACGTGTCCGATTCTCGTGTATTCACTGTTGTAATCGACGAAAATACTATACGCGTTTCGACGTTTGGCATACCTTGAATAAGATTTCATTTCATTTACTTATTTCGGTTGAATATTTAGTTCTAAATTATTTATTTTAGCAATTTCTGAATAACATATTTCCGACTCGCAGATTTCATTCATCTTTAAAATCCTATAATTGTAATTACCATTACTGTATGTTCATCCACGAAACAGACTCCCGGCAATGCTAGCAGCTGGGCTTTCCAGAATGTACCCAACAACAAATATTTATAGGTTGTCCTGTTTTGTTTTTAATACGCGCACCTCATCAACTGCAACTATTCAAATCATCTATCTTATTATACACCTGCGTACATTAACGTACGTAGATGCGTCAGAATTCAAAAGTCTGTTCTTCTTCTCTCTAACGATCATAACGATAATATATTATTTTGTAAACAGAATAAAGTGTTGTGCTACTCAATATTTCATCTCTAAACATCCTTGTTGGGTGCATTACTAGAAGATCTTAGAGTCTGAAATATTCTGAAATCATGATATTCTCATTTTAAAGATATATAAAAATAGATTTAAAATAAATACAATAAGCTAAACAAGGCATTAAAATACAACATGTCACCACCTGCCATTTGTTACATTTGATACAGACGCCGGACACAAACCGCCGACTCAACTTTTGTCAATATCATAAAAATAATTGTCATAAAAACAATTGCACCATTTAAGAGTCAAGACCCTTGTATCATTTTGAGATAACATTTCTCCTTTTAATAGGTGAACATCTAAAAGCGAAATCGAATTTCTTAGGTCCATACTGAAAAGGACCAGGTGTAGTATGGCAAGTGATTCTGGACAGTCATATCTTTCACCATGAGTACGTTCTGGCCATAAATACAGTGGTATTTAATTAAAACGATATGTTTTCATTCAAGTGAAGTCCCCGTGATGATAAAAATATTAATCCAACTCTCTAAAAAGTTATGGATTAGGAGCCCACTAGTCACTTTTTTAAAAATGTAAGGCTTATTTTCTTAATGGATATGACCGTCGAAAATCACTTGCCATACTATACCTGGTCCTTTTTACTCAAAATCGTTCTAGGTTTCTCGAATGATATTGACAGAAAAATTCAGTACATATTAAAGCTGAAGATTTTATACAAAGATATTTATTTAGCATTTTATTGAACGTGCACATCCTTCAAGATCGGTCCACAGTGCTTGCTTTTGTCAGAGTATATTGTTCTTCTTTCCTCAATCTCATTCTCCACAGCACCATGGTATTGGCTCGAATTGGGGGTGCCGTTGCAACCAATGCACCCCTCCCCCAACCCTGGATACACCCATGTAATATTAGTAATTTTAATATTAGGTTACATAATAATCTGATGTATTAGCAATGCCATCAATCACGTAATTCGATATTGTTTTAATGTAGTCAAGTGATATTAAAGCATCAACCATTCATCAGTCATCATGTTTCTCCATACCCATAGTACATCAATATTCATATTATGGCCTCTAAACTGTGACCCTAAGCTTTTAACCACAGACATTCTGAGGACTGTGACTTTATAACTTTGACATCAAAATTGTGACCTCAGAATTGTGACATCAGAATTGTGACCTCAGAATTGTGACATCAGGACTGCAAGTCTTCAAAACTGTTTATTCTAATCCATTTTAATATTCATTTATGAGCATTTATTACCCATAACCATGACTAGCATATTCAGTAATTAGATGACATTTACAGAAACATATGCACGGATGTAGCCAGTCATTAGGCAGGTGAAACAAAACTTTACAGAAAAATATGAATTCAGATATTTTTTAATTGAAACCATGAAAATGAAATCTTATGCTAGTATTACTTCCCATTTAACCTCAAAATTGCCTCTTTGCCTCGCCAATTTGAATTTGCCTCAACTATATTTATACCCTGGCCACACCCTTGATTTGTAAATGTAATCATAAAACACTGGATTCTGGTAACTTCATTATTACTTCACGGTCAATTTTAGCTGACTCATCAAGAGTTCTGATTGAAGAAGAGATCTGCACGTTCACTTCCATAAGACGGCTTATAATGTCCGTCAAAGATAACTCAGGCCTTGTGATTGCAACTATACCTAAAATGGAAAAGTTTTGATTAACTTTTATTACAAAAATATAAAGTAATTACGTATAGGTTACGTGAGATTTCAGATTAAAAATGGGTATTTTGGGGTAAGTTTTTGTTCGTCATTTTATATCAATAAAATAAAGATGAAACATGGTGACGGTATGGCAAAACTATTTATTGGTAACCTTAAATGTCATAGTATAAACTCTCAACAAATTGGAAATATTCAAATACATTCTGAAACTTTTACTGAGAAGAATAAAACCCTTATAAACCTTGATTTTTAATTAATAAACATGTAGTTAAAATATAAGGACTTACAAGGCTTTCTCTCAGCCATGTGTTTACAATATATAGTAAGTAAGGACTTACCAGGTTTTCTCTCAGCCATGTGTTTACAATATATAGTAAGGACTTACCAGGTTTTCTATCAGCCATGTGTTTACAATATATAGTAAGTAAGGACTTACCAGGTTTTCTCTCAGCCATGTGTTTACAATATATAGTAAGTAAGGCCTCTGTGTCATCTTCACTTGTTCTTCCAAATATATCTGAGGGCCACATTGATCTGAAATAACATCAAGGTATATATCAACCATGACATGACAAAATCTCACAACTTGGTAAGTTATTGCAGATGGTTAAATGTGTACAATAGGTTACAGTGGGGGTTACAGATGTAGAAGCTGAAGTCAAATCTCAGTCACAAAGATAGGGTGCTATATCGATATGTCTCCACTTTCTGTTGCATTTCGCATTTGGTGACTCACATGGCCATTCCTTATCCTGATTCCTTCATTCCGAAGACAAACCAATGAATGTCAAATTGTAAAATGATATACAAACAATAAAGCCATACAAGGTGTTAACATGTAAAACGTCACCATCCACCATTTGTTACAGACACCAACTGCCATTATTTACAGATGCCAAACACCAACTGCCGAACATCATCCACAAAAAGTTGGAAAACATAACAATTGGTGACAAGTGGTGACATGAAAATCATAAGACACTCTACTAGACCTTGCATTTGGTGTTCATGAGCAACCAATTTGGCCTATCAGTAATGCTTATGTTTATTGTTTTTATGTGAAGGTACTTTCAAAAATATACTAAACAATACAATTAGACAAACCGAATGGCCTATGCATTTCTAGGGGTTAGGTACAGGTATAGTAGAGTGAAGAACTTCATACCTCAAAGTGTGTACAATCTGGATGACTTTGCCAAGTTGTCTATTCTCAATGTACTCAAATTAGAACTTCATACCTCAAAGTGTGAACAATCTGGATGACTTTGCCAAGTTGCCTATTCTCAATGTACTCAAAGAAGAACTTTATACCTCAAAGTGTGAACAATCTGGATGACTTTGCCAAGTTGCCTATTCTCAATGTACTCAAACACTTGCAGCTCTGCCTCCTTTTTGGACAATGCGCTGATGTCAACCATCACGGGCGATGCCTCACCATCAGATTCAGATAAGTGGCGCTGGAGCTCTAAACTCAACATTGTCACATCTGACGAGAGATCTGTTATCTGGAGCAAATAAAATATGATATCAGCTGAATAAATCATTATATGATTGAGGATTACATATAATTCTTTGATATTTGGTATAATGTCGTAAAATGATAAACATGGCTTTAGATTCATTAATATGACTAATGAAATAGAGCTCAGTATACTAAAAAATATTTTGTATCCATTATGTTATATGGGCACTATACATGTACCTACTAAGCTATATGCAAAAGTATCAGTTTACAATTTATGATACCTTGAAGTAAAAATTGACACAACTGACATGATGACATTATATGTCTTGAGAATGTGCATGACACACGCACTTAAAGAGCAAAAAGCTGCCTTGTAAATCACCAAGCTGCTTGCCCAACCAATGAGAGTCATATTCTCTATTACAAAGGCAAAGGATATGGACAAAACATAATACACTATAGTCAGCAATAATTGCCATTTGAACACAGTTCTTAATTGGTGAAACATAAACTTGCTCAGATGATTTATGGACTACCTCAGGTAATGTCAGAGAAACACAATGATGTATCCCTATGTTCACTTGGTGTAATTAATATTATAGAATTACACAAACACATATAAACACTCACACCTGACACCTTGATAACATTATACAGGATTGACCAAAATAAATGAGACCTAAATAATAAAAAATGACAAAAAAATAAAGTCAAAAAACATCTTCTGTAATACAGTGACTTTGAAACTAGAAATGGGTAGTCAGAAAGAGTTTCATATATCCATCTGTAGTTAGCATTAATAGACCAACTAGGATAATGAGAGATTTTCAGAGATTATATACTATATGAGCTTTATGTAATGCACACTAGTATACATGTAGCCCATACTATGGCAGTTATTTGAAGTGTTAACATCAACAATTTAGAAAAGAATAATGTAATTTACACTTTAGTTCAAAATGTTCCTAGTGAGATTAAGGAGGCTACAGATTAAATTAAAACGAAATCTGACATGGGCTACAATCAGACTTGGTGTCATTTTCATGTCATTAATTATCATTTATCGTATAAATTTCTCCGAAACCTACATTAATGGATATATTATGAAATATATGAGACAAGGTAGAGAGGTTGTAATAAGTGGGTCACCAATAATGACCACAAGTCATCTTTCTTCAATTTACAGTGTAATTAATCAAGATAAAATAGTCTTAAGACATAAGGATAAACACCCTGGCAACAAGGATCAAATTTCTGGCAATAAGGAAGCATACCCTAGCAATAAGGATCAAATTGTCAATAAGGATACAAACCCTAGCAACAAGGATCAAAATTCTGGCAATAAGGAGACATACCCAAGCAATAAGGATCAAAGTGGCAATAAGGATACAAACCCTAGAAATAAGGATGAAATCCCTGGCAATACGAGTACAATCCAAGGCAATAAAGATATAATCGTTGGCAATAAGAATACAAGCAAGGTGTTGATTGTTGGGTACATGAAAGGAGGTTCCTCTCTTATGGGGGAGGTGTTTAACCAGAATGCAGCAGCAATGTACTGGTTTGAGCCACTTTTTGGTTTCTATGGAGACCTCTACAACATGGTATACTCAATGGCTCCATGGTTACCAAAACAATACAGAAATGGAACCTTGAGGTAATTAATGTTAAAATTTTATCTTGTCAGATGAACATTTTATATGTATTTAAGATTGTCTGTTCATTGTCCACAGTCCAGTTTTAAGAAAACAATGCAAGTAAAAGTATAGAAACATTAATTCTGTATAAGACAATATTGTTACTGGTAAAAATGTTAAAGGTGTCACTTGTCACCTCTGATTAAAATTGTCTCATCCCATAATATTTACATTTAAAAACCTAGTCTCTAAACCATCTTGCTTCATCAAGCTTCGGACCTATCCTCAATAGAACGTAGTGATTGAGCGTGGGAACGGACGATGTCTCTAAACAAGGCTGTTGTATTTCAAATTTTGTTAGCATTAAAGTAGACAACAGAGCCCTCTTTAGGAGACAATGTGACCAAAAATGATGCTCAATCTAACTGGTCCAACATAAAGTATTTTTATTTGATACTATTATTCCAGGAGCCCGCCATTGGATGAAGAGACTATGATGATGACATTCTTCCGCAACCTTTTCGCTTGTAACCCTTACGAGTTGCCAGTTGAGCTATTATCTTCAATTGATTTTGTGATACCAGTTGATTCAATATCATTTAAACAATACACTAACTGTGTGGAGCGCACATACAACTCAACCATGCATGCCCTATGTAAACAACCCGTTGAAACATGTCATGAGAAATATATGCGTAAATATCTACAAGAATCTTGCAAAACACCCGACATTTTTAACCTAACATTGCACTCACACCGCCAGATACAAATCAGTAAAAATTGTTTAAAAAAGCAAAAACAGGAAATCCAGTCGTGCTTAGGAACTTATGAGAAATCGTGCCAATCTGTGAATATTCTAGCTGCTAAGACGATACGAATGTCAATGAGAATGGTAGAGCCACTACTTCAACAGAGTCCTGATATGAAAATAATTCACTATGTAAGAGACCCGCGGGGAATCCAAGAATCACGAGGGTTGCGACACATGTATGGATTTAGTTTGAATGTTACGGAGTCAGGGAGACATCTATGTAGCCTAATGAGAGATGATATATCCGTTGTCAAGAGATTGAACAGGGAGTACAATGATGCAGTGATTCAGGTATTGCAAAAAGTGTTTATTGTAGAAGGGGTTTAAATGTGAAATTGTGGTCAAATGCAGAAAGGGGATTTATATTTAAGAGGGGGCTAAATGTAGGTTAAGTGTAGAGTGTTTTAAATGCTGGGAGTCAGGTAAAATGTAAAGAGGGGGTCAAATGAATAGGGGGCAGTTTGAGTATAGAAGGGGGTTGAATTGAGGTGTCAAGTGTATATAGTTGGTTTATTGTAGTGGGGGTTAAGGTAAAAATGCTGTTAAATTTGGTATGGATGTTCCCTAAATATTATTGAGTTAATGAATAACACTTCTACTGATTCTATGTTTTCACTGTTACTATGGTAACCCTATGTGACATCTATTCTATTCAATCAATTATCTTACATGAACAGTGCAAATTATGTTTTTGGGTCATATCTGAAAAAAGTGGAGTTTTTTGGCCCACCCTGTATATACATATTGAGAAACTCTCAAACATAACTCAGCAATCTTCTCTCACATCCAGGTTAAATACGAGGACCTGGCTTTGAACAATGAAGACAAGATTCGGAGGATATACAAACACATAGGACAGGACGTTCCCGTGAGTTTACTGAAATGGTTCAAATCAGTTGGACATACCTGTAACAGTAATGTGGAGGACTGCACAAAGGCCAATAGCAGACAAGGAAGGTGGACAGAGAAACTGACTAATACAACTATGAACTTGTTATCAACTTATTGTCAAGATGTTTTACAGTATTTTAAATATGAAGTCGATCTTAATTGAAATATAGATCTATTCCAAAGACAAGGTTTCAGTGCAGAGGGCCACTTGAAAATGTGGCCAATGTGTATTTGGTCTCCTTGCTCTCATCCTAAAATACTCGCAAAATTTTGGCTTGCATCATCAGTGAAAAACTCATCGATTTTGCTGTTACAGTATATGGGGGTGATAAAAATGTGTTGTATTTCTTTAATCAAATACTTTTTATACGCATCTGGTTCTCTCTCCAGTTATGCATCATTCAATTAGCTCAAATCTATTGAAAATGAGTAGACTACGTGTACATGTAAATAGGGGTTTTCGGAAAAGACCGACCCCACCGACCACCGACCGGTCGGTGTTTTCCACTGGTAGCCTCAAAACAGGGTTTGAAGAAAATGTGTAAAAGACCGACCATATCATGTAAAAGACCGAACATATTTGTAGCCTTAGAATATTAATAATTTGATTTTGAATGTCAATCGTTGGACTAGGCAACGTTTTTTACCGATTTTGTACCTTGCAACGAATGGCAAGCAAACAAATTGGTCATGACCGTCTCCTCTCGATTAATTGCCCTGCCTTAGGTCCTAACCTATCATTAACCAACCTATCGTTTCTACGTGAATCTATCCTAATTTTTTACTGAAATTTAACAATTTCGAAACAAAAATGATTTGTTATCGTCATAGCCTACTGAATACTGAACACGATATAATGTTACATGCGTTCTCTTATCGGGATTAAAAGTGACTTACCATTTCAGTACACCATTAGAAAGCTTTTTTTTGTCATATCAAATATAGTTTTTACCAGTTGACGTTTAACAACTGAGAAATCAAACATAACGTTACGACGTCAACATCGACGATGTTTGTGTGTTTTTGTTATTGCGTTTCATATGAATGAAGAATGAACTTAATGCAATGTTACGTGCGTTTTTCCAAAGTGACTAACCAGGATGAAATTGGTCTTCTAACAACTGAAACATCACTTAAAAATATGACATTACACACCACGACGATGTCACGTTTTCATCGTGATTTGAAATGATAATTATACGTTTTTAAATCACGACCTAGTAAAGGTACTATAGTCATTGGATTCCCAGTTTTAGTTTTACTTCTGATTTTGCATTTTTTCATCTTTATGTAAAAGACCGTCAGCCGACCACCGACCACATGTACCCAACTGTGGAGAGTGACTGGTCGGTGGTCGGCGGTCAGTGTTTTACGAAAACCCTGTAAATAGAGTCACTTGCATTCCTAATTTTCACAGGTACCCAAGGACTGACAATTTTATGTCATTCCCAACAATATTCTATTGAATTGCTAGATCCATCACAGTCCATCAATTATGTAAGTTACAGGTTCCTCAAATTTTATTTGTTTATGGAAGTTATTTAGAGATCGAGTCACATTGAATATTTTTGATAATTCATTCTCTTACCTGATCTGGTTTGGCTGTGACCTCTAGCAGTTTCACAAGTTTAGCAAATGACTCGAACAGTAGCAACAGTTGAAACTGCAGCTTATATAGGCATCTACACTGCTCAATTTTCTAAAAAAAAAATAAAAAATCAAATTTCAGAATCTGGAACGATCAGAAAATCTTTTGACTATTTATTCAAACCAGCCTGAAATAAAATATTTTTCAATTGTATAAAGTATAAAATCAAGTGCACAATAGACCCAGAACCCCACTTGTGGTCAGCATGCAAATGAGTAAATATTTCACACTGTTTTAAGTAAAACTTTATTGTGATTAAAACATGCATGATTTTTAGTACAGTAAAACTTGTGGAAGTGGAACACCTTTGATATATATATGTTTAAATAATGTTCCACTTATATAGGTTTATTTTATATAAAGTCAATAGGCATGGTAGTTCAGAGATGTTCCACTTTACAGATTTTTCTGTACCTAGAAAAATGAGCTTATCGAACAATTTATTAGATAAATAAAACGTATAAATTACAAGTCTATTGTTATTGTTTCCATGATGATCTCAGTAATCCTTATGTTATCTCACTCTTATAATCCATGTTATCTTGCCCTTCGTGCTTTCTAGTCATTACTATAGTGATAACATTATATTAAAACATTTATCAAGCCTGTGAGATTGCTTCATTTTGCAATACCAATATTAATATCAGAGGATATTTTCATTAAATAGAAGCATGCAAATTAATTAAATGATTAATAGAACAAGCGTTAGATATTTTTGGTCCCATATTGCGCAATTATGTGTATAAATGTGTACAAATGAAATAAAACAAGTCATCTATAATGTAACAGAGCAAGGTGGAGATACTGGACCAAGAACAACATGGTCCTTAAAGAACATGTACATTTAACTACACTTCTACATTAAAGTTTCAACAAAGGATAAAGCCCAAGGGGACCTAATTCTGACTGTATTCATGTACATGTGTTTCCCATTGGCAATAGTTCAAAGTGGACGTCCACTTTTTCAATTTGAAAGAATTTGAACATGTTTCTATTTTAGGATCAAAAAGGACACAACCACAGGCTGGTATCGAAAGATTTGTCCGCTGTGACGGAGCATGCTATTTTTCATAAAAACACTAAGAATGCTTCACGATTTATTTTTTAACTCATATGTTTCGTTATATCAAAGATAATTACTTACTCCATGCAATGGATATATCATTTGCGTGTAACCTTCACTTCTGTTTGAAGTCCAATAACGCTAGGAGTAAAATCTATTGAAAACGGCGCCAGAGTGGCAAACTCTAAAATGTACCATTTATTTTTTAACTTTTTAATGGCATGATATAGTGACACGATAATATTAACATATGTTTTCAGCATAACTCTGAATGTATTAATGAGATATTAATGCATTGGGTCTTTTTAATTATTTTATAAAAAATAATATTAATATTTTTTGTCCACTGTGACGGAGCATTTTCACAGTTCGTATTTGCAACTGCTCCGTCACAGCGGACAAAAAAATTAAACATTATTTTTTATAAAAGAATTAAAAAGACCAAATACATCTCAACATCTCATTTATACCTTCATAGTTATACTGAAACCATGTGTAAATATTATCGTGTCACTTTATCGTGCCATTAGAAAGTTAAACAAGAAATGGTACATTTTGAAGTATGATACTCCGGTGCCATTTTTCAATAGCTTTTCTTCCCAGCGTAATTGGACTTCAAACAGAAGTGAAAGTTACCCGCAAATGATATATCCATTGCATGGAGTAAGTAATTTTGTATGGTATAACGAAACATATGAGTTAAAAAATAAATCATGAAGTATTCTTAATGTTTTTATGAAAAATAGCATGCTCCGTCACAGCGGACAAATATTTCGATACCAGCCTGTGACAACATTTGCATGTTTATTGAAATAATCATGCTTAATCCTTTGTTGCCACTTTAACTCAAACTTATGACACAACGACATATCAGCCAGTATTACATACCTAGCGAAGCATTTGTATGGAAGTCAATGGAGCGGAAGGTCGGCTATATATTCCTGTATAGCCGCCAAACTTTATTACCATGACAATTTTATGACGTCATAACATACAGACAAAGTTATTTTGACTGGAATCGTGTAAAACTTTGGTCTTTTTTCGCGTATTTCTACATATTATCTTCATGAAATGTTATGTAAATGTACTTTAGGTATGTAATACAACAATTATGTCCGTATCATAGAATATATGCCTTCGGTCTGTCGTAATTAATATAGCCCTCGCAAGCTCGGGCTATATTGATGACAGACCTCAGGCATATATTCAATGATAGGGACATAACTGCTAAAAACATCCATACGAGGGGTGATCATAAAGTCCTCATAATATCTCTGATTTTTTCAACATATTCTTAAATGACACTGAATGTGCAGCAAATTATGACTTAATGATCAAGCAGACAAAAAAGTCTCATGGAAATGTTTCATTAGAAGATTCTGTGAAAAATTCATTAGAATATATTGAAAAATTCTCTATCTAACATTGGACGACAACTGGCTGAATTTGAATTCATCCTAAAGAAATAAATCAACTTATTATAAACACTGTACTGGATTCTATAAAATAATATTTTTATTTACCAAGACTGTACAATAACCTGGCCAATCTACAGATCAAGTCTGTGTTTTAACTTAGCCAAGCTATATAGCTACAGATCAAATCTGCACTATAGCCTAGCCTAGCCAAGCTACAGATCAAATCTGCACTATAACCTAGCCAAGCTACAGATCAAGTCTGTACTAGAGCCTATCCAAGCTACAGATCAAATCTGCACTATAGCCTAGCCAAGCTACAGATCAAATCTGTACTATAACATAGCCAAGCTACAGATCAAGTCTGCATTATACTTAGCCAAGCTACAGATCAAGTCTGTACTATAGCCTAGCCAAGCTACAGATCAAGTCTGTACTAGAGCCTATCCAAACTACAGATCAAATCTGCACTATAGCCTAGCCAAGCTACAGATCAAATCTGCACTATAACTTAGCCAAGCTACAGATCAAGTCTGCACTATAACCTAGCCAAGCTACAGATCAAGTCTGCACTATAACTTAGCCAAGCTACAGTGCAGATCAAATCTGTACTACATGTACCACGTAACCTAGCCAAGTTAAAGATCAAGTCTGTACTATAACCACTTCTTTCCAGATAATGAATGTTTGTATAAAATGCTCAGAAGCCCACAACAATCATTTATCCTTTTTGTACTTTTTGTAAAGTGAAAATACAAAAGGCATTAATAATTCAATGTGTATAAACAAGAAGCTTCAAACTAATGTGCTGAGAAACCAAAATGCTTTAAGGCCTCCCATAACTGACATTAACCCATGCCTCTATTATCACTCATCCTTTTTTCAAAATATAAATGTTGCCAAAAGTGAGTTGATTTTGCTTCATTCATTCTCCAACATTACTAAACACCCTAGGCTATTGTCAATTCAACTACAGTGTCGTGTGATAGTTATTCTCATCTTTGCTCCACAACCACACTTTTCAGGCGCATATCTAAACCTAAAAGCTATTTTCATCCTAACCCAGGCTATGTCGCAGGCGCATGTAAACCATAAGTCTAAAATAAATAACTAAAAACCAGAAGGCCTAAGAACATAAACACTTACATTATACTACAGAGGGAAGAATCCAAAATGGTAGCATAAAAGAGAGTTAAATACAGGTTAGTTACAAAATAGCTACGTATATTAGGTTTTATCCAAACCAACAGATGTCATGGCAAATATACTATAAAATAAGTCAAGCACAGGGTGCGCCACTATTGGTGACCCTGAGGCTCGGAACATGCAGGAAGTTGATTACATCATATGTTGAAAAGTAACACGAGAACTGGACTGTAACTCAATTTTAAACAGTAGGTCTTGAGTCTTTTTATGTATCCGGGAAAACTCAACTCCTACACAACCCATCTTAGGACAACTCAATCTCTGGACGACTCAACCCCTAGACAACTCATCCCTAAACAACTCCCCTAGATAACTCAAACCCTAGACAATTCAACCCCTGGACAACTCATCCCTGGACAACTTAACCCCTGGACAATTCATCCCCTAGTCAACTAAACCCCAGGACAACTCAACCCTTACTACATAATGCTTAAGATCTCAAGGAATATATTTAGAGTTATTTAAAACATCATTATTCATTTTGTTGACAATAAATGGAAGTGCCTCTTTAATCATCCCTTAAACAACTCAACCCCAGGACAACTCGTCCCCTAGACAACTCATCCCTTAGACAACTCAACCCCCTAGATGACTCATCCCTTGGACAACTCAACCCCTGGACAACTCATCCCCTAGACAACTAAACCCAAGGACAACTCAACCCTTACTACATAATGCTTAAGATCTCAAGGAATATATTTAGAGTTAATTAAAACATTATTGTTCATTTTGTTGACAATAAATGGAAGTGCCTCTTTAATCATCCCTTAAACAACTCAACCCCAGGACAACTCGTCCCCTAGACAACTCATCCCTTAGACAACTCAACCCCCTAGATGACTCATCCCTTGGACAACTCAACCCCTGGACAACTCATCCCCTAGACAACTAAACCCAAGGACAACTCAACCCTTACTACATAATGCTTAAGATCTCAAGGAATATATTTAGAGTTAATTAAAACATTGTTGTTCATTTTGTTGACAATAAATGGAAGTGCCTCAAAGCACTGGAAATCCTTGTGTTTGTTTCTTAGGTTTTAGCAAAATAAAAGTCCATATGCAGTGAAACTTTGTCAAACTATTAGTGAATCTCAGCTTTTGGATGTACATTTTATGCGAGTTATCTCATTTATCTTTTCAATGAATGTTGGGAAAAGATCATCCCACAAACATTCTTGAGATTATTTATTTGAGCTATGAACAGCAAATATGTATTTAATAACAAATCAATTGCTTAATTGTGAATATATTGACAATATTTCATTATTATCATTAAACATCTTCAACTTTCAAGTTGTTATAACACACCTTGGATGCAAATGATTATCTTTCTGTCCTGTTTCTGTGTGGTTTGTCATGATGAAGATTTACAGAGAACCAATCAAAAGTGTCCAAATATTTGTTTCACCATCATTCTCTCTTATAAATTCTCATTTTATGGCCCTTAATGGGGTTTCTATTGAAAGATCCCTTGAACTGATGTTTATCTTACATAATCATAACAACATTTAGTGACATGATACCTGATATCTTTACTTTGAGAATACTATTAGCATTTTGTTTTGTTTGCTCAGTAAATGTGGATTCATTCTTAAATTATCAAGTGAAGGGAATAAATTGCGAAGTACTGAAATTAATAACCATGTCTACAGCTTATTCAATCAGTATTGTTTTACTCATGTTTTTCTAATTTTCAAAAAAATACTGACTAAAATATGACACAGATGCCCCCAAAAATTTCAAAATTTAAGTTTCATTCATTTAAAAAGTACGAATTTAAAAAAGTTAAAAGGACTGATCAAATTCATAGCAAAGACATTCTGAAATAATTCAAAAATCAAACATTAATAAATAGATTCATAATATTAAAAAAACTAACAAATGCCAAAGGATCAGATGTCTAGGGGATGAGTTATCCAGGGAATGAATTGTCCAGGGGATGAATTGTCAAGGGGTTGAGATGTCAATAAGCCCTTGTGAAATACCTATTGTTTGTGTGTGACAACAGAATACAAGATCAGATTAATGGAAATTATCATTCTCCAAATTACCTCAATTGCTCTCCATTCATCTTTGCAGATAGTGAATGCAACCTTACCCAAATGGAATAGATGGTGCCACATGATCAGAGCCTTGGGGATTATGGCTCATTTGAGAACATGACTCAAAGGCAGTCATGGTTGAATCAATTGCCCACTTCATTTTCAAATGTATGTTCAAGTGAAGGTTTGGGATCAAAATGAGGATTATAACCTTCATTTTAGGGTGAGAAAAGATATTATTTGTCATGACATCTATTGGTAAAGATAGGACAATTAGAATTCATTTATAAAAATACAAATCTTCAACTGTCTTGTATCATTTAGGTTGATTACAAAGTCATTTGAATATTGCTAGACATATATGTAGATGAGAGTGTGCAGGGCTTAAAGAAATATTTCAGACAAATATGTAAAAATGAATAGGAAGAACCATTTTATTTTATACACTGTACATGTGTGCTGTATCTCAAGATCGTACAAATTATGTTGCCAATTAGATTGATTCTCATATCAAATGGAGGAATTTGTTTAGGAAACCATTTATCTCATCTTTAACAAGTCTTTAAGCCCTCACCATACCAACTTCTCTATGCGTGACCCATAATTTCACTGTTACCCCCCCCCCCCAGCAATGTTCAAATGACCAGTTTATATGCATTCTCTATCAGTATATTAGTACATGTAAGTCGAGTCCAGGAAAAACATACCATATATGGAAATATTCAAATTTTACGAACTGAGAGAAAAATAATTCTTAACTCATCATGGAAAAACATACCATATATGGAAATATTCAAATTTTACGAACTGAGAGAAAAAAATTCTAAACTCATCTTGGAAAAACATACCATATATGGAAATATTCAAATTTTACGATCTGAGAGAAAAATAATTATAGTCATCATGATACTCATTAATCTTAAAATAATATAGAATTTTTAACTATGCACCTGTTCTTCTCCGCAGAAATTGCTGACATTCTGGCCGAGGGATTGAGATTTTACGGATGACTTTATATTCTCCAGACAGTCCATTGCTTGGTCTTTTCTCATCAGGTAGGTATCGTAAGACTCATTGATCTCAAGGACTGCAAATTTGTGATCTCTGAGGATCTGGCAAGACGTAAGCTAAAATGGAAAATTAGCTATTTAAATGTAAATGTTAACATGTATCTTGGGTTGAAAGTATACATGATTTCATTCTAATATTGAGTTTTAATCCTTACTGGTGATAAAAAAGTCATTTCTAATAAGTTCTACATCAGCTCTTAATATAGCTCAATGCACTTGGTGTTCATGTATTCTCCACATATCTCAAAAATCATCTTTACCTTAATGTTACATTTTCCCCTGATGACAACCCCTACCCCCAGGACCCCCCCCCCCTACCCCTAAACTTACTGCTTCAGTATCTGCATACACAAAGGGACACTCTGCCTGTGTGACTAGCAGCTCTAACATGTCCACTTAGGGGAGTTAAGAAGAAATATTTTAGAATGATATAATTTACAACGTAGTCTCAAATATATTATTTCATTGCTGGCCAAAGCTATTTTGGAAATTTTCTGCTGGTGACTGGCCATTTTGATGAAAAATTAAGCAAAATTGCACGTTTTCATATAAGCATAAAATGGACTTATCAACACCCTCTGCGCTATGTTTTATGTCATTGTGAAGCCAATGACAATATATCTCAATTGCACCCAACAATGTTCCCCTGATGGCCCCTACAATATTTGGTAAGATTATTGGTATAGATTGTGTGACAATTATTGTACAGCACCCAGAGATAAACCATGAGTTTTGTCATATATGATTATGACATCATAGACAAAATATCCCAGGGTTGGTCAGCAATGAGTTAAGAACGGTAATTTTAGGTAAATCATAAATTATTTGGTATCATGATATCATTTGATATTTGATATCATTTAAGTAAATTGCCTAATCTAAAAAGTTTTCTTCATAAGTTGTTAAACTGATATATATCAAGGATACATAGCTGGCGTGTGATGGTGCCAAGTGCTTTTGTCTTGGAAAGGAAGTAACACGCCTCCTTGGTGAGAGTCCCCAGCTTCCTCTTGGTGTCCTACAAGGAAGTAATGTAAATTACAGGGTGACCAATGGGGCATACTGAATTGAGATCTACAGGGTGTATCTAAAATTAACTTCTGTTACAACCTGTATAGTCTTTGGTATCCTTAAATGAAGACATAAAGGACCCACGGGCCTGTGCTCACACAGTTTGGAACCTTCAGAGGAATGTATATCCTGACTTTCAAACAAAAATATTGATTTGGATTTGTAGTCTCGAACTTTGAGAAACTTAGATAGCACAGTTGTGTGACCTAGTTTGATGACCTTTGACCTTGAAAATTTGACTTATTCAGAGCCCAGTAAGCATCTTTTTGTGATTAAGCTGACCAAACTTTACATCCAAAAATCAATTTGAAAAATCAACTTTTCTGACCTTTCGAAGGTCACTGAAGGTCTTGTAAAGGTCAAATCCTAAAACTAATGTCAGATTTGAACTCCTGGCAACTTGTAGATGATTTTCAAAAAAAGTTTGGTCAAATTAAAGCAAGTTGAAAAATAACTTATTTTTACTGTTTTTTGACGTCAAATATCTCAAAAAACGGTAAAAATTTGATGCTGACATATAATGAGCAATATGTAGGGAATGCTTAAATCTAGTAATGATGTAATTCAATTGCAAGAAATGATCAAGTATAAGAGAAACATTGAGAAACTTGTCAATCACATAACCTGCCATTGACTTTATACATGAGAAAGTTTCCTGGAAATGAAATTTTATTGAGTAAACACCAAAAACTGTAATTCCAAGAGCTTTGAAATCTTCAGAGGACATAAGTTGCATATACAGCAACTACTACAAGTTATTTGAAAGTTCTACTTCAACAAAGTGTCAAGTATTTACAGAAAACTTAATCATAATACTCAAAATAATTTGTTTGAATGTAAAGATAATTACACTGACTCTAAATATATTTAAAGTATCTTTTTTTATTATTTGCTCTTCCTTACCTTGAATAACTTAGTAAAGAGGCTGAATGTGTTCTCTGCATAAATCCCATTGCTATCTCTCATTATATTCGCAACATGATCGCGCCATTGATCTTCAATATCTTCGCTTTGAAGGTTCAAAAATGCAGTGGCCATATTGGAATAACTCGGTGATGCATTGCTAGGTGACAGATCCGTGAACTCAGCCTCACTGCCAAGACTCTGGACACTATGTCTGAAATACATTAATATAGGAAAACGTTATGTTTAATTGAATGTTTGAAATTGTATCCCTTTACTGGGAAATGAAGTCTTCCATTTGGAGATTCCTTTTTTGCTCTTTTTTTTTCTTGGAGATTGTGACTTATATGCCAACTGTGACTACGACATAATACTGATTCTGACTACTATTTTGCTGGCTCAAACTAGATGTGCTGATTGTGACTTATATGCTGATTGTGACGAATGTGCTGTGATTGTGACTTTTTGGTAATTGTGACTATCACGATGATTGTAAAAGTTGAATATTGCGCTGATTGTGACTATTTATTTTAATAAACAACTTACGATGAGCCTGTCATTGGACTAGAATGCCTCCTACGCCTATCTAGACTTAAACTTGTCTGCATTAGGATAGATCCGCTACTACTGAGGTCTTGTGTTAACACTAGCTCATCAACAGGTGACATGCTCCTCACCTGAATATAACAGTAGAAGTAATATATATATATATATATAATACACTTGTATAATGTATATAGCACTGTATATATTATAGTTCAGTGAAACCTGTATATAGTGAACACCTATGGAACACCACCAAAATGTGTTCACTGTATGAATACTGTTCATTACAGAGGAGATTTTATACAGGAGTCAATGTAAAATGTGTCTTAAAGTGATGTTCACTAAACACAGGTGTTCACTAGAGAGAGGTGTTCACTAAGACAGGTTTTACTGTATATGGCAAAAAGAAGCATTTAATTTGATCTTTAAAATAAATTGGTAACACAGACTACTCACTAAAAATTGAGTGATAGACTGATTTGACTTATCTAGTATTCATACACACACACAATCCCAGGGACACACAATTAGCTTGACTGAGACTTGACTTGAGAGCCTATGTAATAGACTAACCTCATCATCCGATGACTCCTCCTTGACTAGAGTATTTAGACTCTGTGACTGCCTCATTTGTGATTCCTCAGAGTCTAAACTGGTGAGAGACTGGCGTTTTAGACCCCATGCTGCAGCATTCTCACCCTGTAAAATACATGCAGTTAAATTACAAACATTTGTGATTCCTCAGAGTCTAGACTGGTAAAGGCCTGGCGTTTCAGACCCCAAGCTGCAGCATTTTCACCCTGTAAAATACATGCAGTTAAATTACAAACATTTGTGATTCCTCAGAGTCTAGACTGGTGAGAGACTGGCGTTTCAGACCCCATGCTGCAGCATTCTCACCCTGTAAAATACATGCAGTTAAATTACAAACATCTGTGATTCCTCAGAGTCTAGACTAGTGAGAGACTGGCGTTTCAGACCCCATGCTGCTGCATTCTCACCCTGTAAAATACATGTAGTTAAATTACAAACTAGTCTAGACTAGACTTGACGTTTCAGACATTTGTGACTCCTCAGAGTCTGGCATTTCAGACCCAATGCTGCAGCATTCTCACCCTGTAAAATGCATGTTATAAACGCCAGTGTTTCAGTAACTCAAATATATGATCTTATACTTGTTATGAGAGGCTTCAGTTATTTCTCATTAAATTACAGACTTCAGAGTCTCATCATCATGAAATAATCATTGTGTTTAGTTTTTTAAAAACTGACTGATTCTTTCAACTGAAAAGTTTTTAATGTATCAAAATAACTAAATTTACCATAATTAAGAACAAGGCATTAACAAACAAAATGTGAGAACATGCCATTTGATACAGATGTCACCACCGAACACAGTCCACAAAAAAGTTGGAGACTATAAGAATTAACAATATGTCACAACTTCTGTTGTCAAATTGTCACCACATGCCATTTGTTACAGATGCCAAGCACCAGACACCAACCACGGAACACCATATACAAATAAGTTGGCAACTTATTACAACAACATGTCACCACTTCTGGTGGTGACATAAAAAAGACAAGTACAAACCTCTCCTTCTTCAAGTTCAATATCCAAAAAGTCAAACTCCTTGAAAAGTCTGAACTGTTGCTCACTGCTATTGCTGTCTTCTAGCTTCATGTCACCTAAAATGACATAAGAATATCAGATGTGTTTGCTTGAACTCTCGTACCTTACTTTAACAACTGAAAATTCCAATCCACTGAAAACTCAAAGCACTCATGAGGGGCGGATCTGGGAACCAACAAGGGGGGGCCCAAATTTAAGGTCAGAGAAAAAATGTGCGGGAAAAATTTTTGAATTTTAAAACCCAAAAGTGGGCCCAAATTTTTTTTATGTACACAGTTGCCTCATATATTAAACACTATATTTTATCTTTCCTAGAAAATTCATGAAGATTTCATCATGCTTAAAAAAAGTTATGACAAAAGAGGGTTGCATTTTTGTGTCACCCTGTATATTGGAATCTATTGTTGATAGTACCTGGTATTCCTTCTACAAGAGAGGCCTCCTCACTGCTAGCTGACATACTGGGTTGTCTCTCTATAGTATCACTACTCTGACTGAATATAACCTGCAAAAAGAGCATGACAGTAGTGTAAGAGGGTGATCCTCATCCAAGTAGTATATAAAGAGTACCATAGTTTCCTGTGCATGGATGGAACATAAAGGGGATAACTTGAGAAAAATATATTTAAATGTCCTATATTCAGAGGATAAGTGCAATTTATAAAACGTCATTTTGTTATATTATTACATTAGGCCATTTTGAATATTATCTTAACTTATAAGCATGTGAAATTATATTCAAAAGCTGAAAAAAATATGAAAAAAGAATTATTCAATAAATAAAAAAAAAAATATAAGACTACACTTTAATTTAAGGCAAAGATGTGCATGTTAACACAATGAAGAAGCACATTACAATTCAAAATGGAGGGGGTCACAAATAAGGGGTTCTAGTGACACCCTCCCTCTCATATCCTTAAAATGTGTTTACTAGCATAGTTTTTAGGGAATAGGAGGGAAAGATGTCATGGAGGAGTTCTATTTCTCCAATTACTGTGACACCCTCCCTCTCATATCCTTAAAATGTGTTTACTAGCATAGTTTTTAGGGAATAGGAGGGAGAGATGTCATAGAGGAGTTCTATTTCTCCAATTACTGTGACACCCTCCCTCTCATATCCTTAAAATGTGTTTACTGGCATAGTTTTTAGGGAATAGGAGGGAGAGATGTCATAGAGGAGTTCTATTTCTCCAATTACTGTGACACCCTCCCTCTCATATCCTTAAAATGTGTTTACTAGCATAGTTTTTAGGGAATAGGGGGGAAAGATGTCATGGAGGAGTTCTATTTCTCCAATTACTGTGACACCCTCCCTCTCATATCCTTAAAATGTGTTTACTGGCATAGTTTTTAGGGAATAGGAGGGAGAGATGTCATAGAGGAGTTCTATTTCTCCAATTACTGTGACACCCTCCCTCTCATATCCTTAAAATGTGTTTACTAGCATAGTTTTTAGGGAATAGGAGGGAAAGATGTCATGGAGGAGTTCTATTTCTCCAATTACTGTGACACCCTCCCTCTCATATCCTTAAAATGTGTTTACTGGCATAGTTTTTAGGGAATAGGAGGGAGAGATGTCATAGAGGAGTTCTATTTCTCCAATTACTGTGACACCCTCCCTCTCATATCCTTAAAATGTGTTTACTAGCATAGTTTTTAGGGAATAGGAGGGAAAGATGTCATGGAGGAGTTCTATTTCTCCAATTACTATGACACCCTCCCTTCACAAAAATGTACTTTCTTCGAGTATTAAAATATCACTCCAGGTGGGAAAGACCCATGCAGGTATAAAACTTTGCTTATACAAAAATGAAAAATGGGGAAAACAACAGGTGAATAAAATAACAACAATGACAAGGTACTTTAATCAATTATTGTTATAACAGAAACTTACAAAATAAGCAATGGTTACTTTTTACCAAAGCAAATTTCAGGTGTGTGTTACATGCATTTGAAGAATTTGATGTTATGAGGGAAAAACACACAGGTTCTAATTTGGTAACCATATAGTTAGATCACATCACAGCCTTTTAAAAATATCATGAACATTGATTTTTCAAATTTTTTTTGAACCTGATAATAATTTACTCTAAGCAACCTAAAATCTAAATACAAATACAACATTTTTTAGAAATATTCAAACACAAGTTCTCACAGTTACAATGGAGTGCATTTCAAGAGTATTATACATTCAATTATAATATAACTGGAATCAAATAAGGCTGCCCAATTTTGACACTGAATGAGTGTCAGCCCAGTTTTGACACTAAATGAGTGTCAGCCCAATTTTGACACTGAATGAGTGTCAGCTCAGTTTTGACACTAAATGAGTGTCAGCCCAACTTTGACACTAAATGAGTGTTAGCCTAATTTTGACACTGAATGAGTGTCAGCCCAATTTGACACTGAATGAGTGTCAAAAAACCAGGCTGTCACAATATCTAGTATAATGAATATTTTTACTGCCTTATTTATAATAGCAATATCTGCAAAGCTTCACTAGTCACTACATATTTGGGACATTTTCACCCCTCCCTTATTAATTTTCAAATACTAGCTTAGTATCTAACATTGTCATACATTGATTTTTACAGAATCAGAAGACTTCAAAACACAATACATAGTACTATGTATGTTAAACTGTTATGTTTTCTGAATTTGGAATGAACTTAAAAAAGTGAAGCAATATTATATACATGAATGGGTAAGGAATAAGTATCTCATGAACCTTAATAGTTCCCCCATGCATATTCATGTCTATCTGTCTTAAATCATTAGAAAATAAAATCTGTGATACAAATCTCTGCTATTACCACAAGTGATTAATAAAGAACAACACCCAAGGCATTTCTGGTGAATTTCATAATGAAAATGAACTCAAAAAAGCAAGGATGACAAACCTATCTGAAACAATTAATCTCTGAATCTACCTTTAATCAGCATGCACAATTCAATGTCCTAGAATATGTTGATGGGTTTTAAAAAGGAATTCAAACCTTATTCTAATACTGTCAATCAGGGTATCTAAGATATCATCCTCCAAATGCAGGCATCCAGATATCATCCATTCCATTCCTTCCTTCTCCCTAGAAAGGAGCTGAGTGTTCCTTAATTCCTTCTTCTAAGAAAGGAACAGAGTGGTGGACATCTGGATCTCTACTTTCAGGGGATGTCAAGATTTATATATTGTGATTAAAAAATAACACAGCCGTGACCCATAATTATCAAACTAAAATCACCACTTAAAAAGCAAGCAAATTAATATCTTAAGTTCCACATATCAAGGAATGCAATGCTAAAAAGCTGAAGTGTTAGTACCTTATGTATAAGTGTGTCCTACGAATGGAGTAGAAAACCAAATGTTAAACCAAAATAATCCAGTTGATCCTTTCATTAATGTAGTTAATTGTATTGTTTTACTTTTAAACAGCTACTATAATTATATACTTATCCAGTACATTTTTATTTCTTCCATAAATTACTTATAGAATAGTTATACAAAGTTCTACTGTTCTCTGTTAATTGTATGTTGCATTCAAAGTTGAATTGAGACACCTGAACAGATAGTTAAGTTGTCTTGAAAAGGAAATCAGACCCTCCCTTGTATTTTTCTTGGTACACAGAGAGTGGAAGGGGGAGGTTTCCTTTTCAGGACAACTCTGTTATCTGCTCTGGTGCCAATGAATGATATGCTAAAACTTGGCCTGCAATGGGTCGTATGATTAATCAAATATGGTGTCATCAAGGGTCATATTACCATAGTACTATTTAGCCAATAGAATTCACTAAATTTGGTCACATGACCACTGGTCTGCAGAAATAGCTCAATGCCATTCAGGTATGTATCAGCGCATTATAAAAGAAATAAGAGAAAATGTTTGTATAAGATACACAATACTTACAGATGGTGACTTAGGTAGGCCAACACGCTGGCCATAGCATGTCAGTAGATTCACAAGTCTGTCACGCGTCCTCCCCTGAATATCAAAATATATAAACATGTATATATTCAATATTTATATGTACAATGCCTGTCTATTAATTTAAGATTAATTCCTATATGTTGTATTGTGGTTAAATACCATTTAGACAATCGGAAGTATTAAGGGTATTTGAGGGATTAGAAGGGAAATAAACAAGTTGAGTTTGAGTTTATTTTACAATATTTTTTATTCTCATATCTCCATTCAATAATTCCACTTCATCTTTTTCAAAAGAGAAAGGATAATATTTAGTTTAAAGGTATTGTTGATAGTAGAATACTGCATCAGAACTGATTATGTTTATATTAGGCAATGAAATATAAAAAAATCATCAATGCATTTAAAGATGGCAGCACTTGTATACTACATTGCCTGTTGAGTAAGTGGTCAATATACTGGTCAAATCATTTATTGGGGTCTCCTAAGCGGGCTCCTAAGCCGATGCTGTCTGTTGGGTTTTTAACAGCATTTGATAGTTTTAAAACTATGACAAAGAAATAAAATATTTTGAACTCAAAAAACTTAAACTAAAAGACTATTACATGTATTTCACATGTGATGTACATGTACCTGTCCATAATGTGGTTTCTTCCATCCTCCAACTACAGCGTCCTGTACACCATAATGACTTCCAGAGGACCCATCACTATTCGCTGCCTCGACACCACTCTCACGTGACTCTAGCTCTTCTTTATTGGAGGTGAGGTTTGATTCTATGGTTGGACTGTATTTTCGACCAATCACCTGTGTCTGCGATAGATCATAGGAGAAATCTAACGTCCTCCCTGAAAAAGGTTTTTATTGATTAACTTTATCTTCAGTTAGTGGGAAAAGAGTTAAAACAATCAGTTGATTTTTGTGATAAAATAGTTCCGAGGGCAACAAACAAGAAGAACAGGGCATTTACATGCAAAATGCCACCACCTTTCATTTGTTACAGAGTATACTGCTAAGTACCAAATATCAAAAAACAATCACCAAAGACCAACCACCTAATGCCAAAAACCATCCACTAAAAGTTGGAAATTACATTTTAATACTTCTGGTGGTGACATAAAAACTGGGAGCCAGAAAGTTTTTATCGGGCTAGTTTTTTTTTATCTGGGCCAGATTTTTCATCTAGTATTGTTGAACCAACTAACATGACAATAGGCATGTACAGTAAAACCTGTCTTAGTGAACACCTCTCTCAACACCTCAATTTTCTGTGTCTAGTGAGCATCTTTTCTCAGCACATACTCCAGTGACTTCTGTATAAAATCACCTCTCTGACTTCTGACCACTGACTTCTGTATAAAATCACCTCTCTGAATTGAACACCTACCTATACCTATAGTGAACACATTTTTGAGGCTCCATAGGTGTTCACCATACACAGGTTTTTCTGTAATACAATTTTGAAAAGTAGGTTCTGAATCCCTATGACTCGACCTAATAATAGCAGACAGCCTATTATGAGCATTTTTAAATTTAACAAACCCTACTGAGTGGTGGGAATGTGAAAAATATGAATAACTAGGCACCTTGTTAAATAAATTAAGTCAATAGCCCTTTTCGATAAAACCTTCCATCTTTTTCTACAACGAAGAAACTAGAGTATATTGGCTAGATTAATGATATAATTGGTTGGAGGTAGAGTTCTGTTCGAGCAAAGTCAAAGCAAAAATAGACTTAACTTTTAGCTAATTTTCCAATATACTGTAGAAGTGGAAACTTTAGCGAAACAAAACTTTAGCGAGATGGTCCCTAAAACTTTATTGCCAAATTAAATTTTCCCGGACCAGCAATCAAGAAAATGGAAAATTACTTGGGCGAGCTTATAAGCTTATTATTAGGTTATCATGAAGCATTTATTCACCAACACTATTGGTTGCATTTTTGTAAACCCTGAGTCGTAAACATGTATATCACAGTTATTAGCTCTATATCACCGTTATTAGCCCTATAATTAACTTGCCTTTCGAGGAATGGTGTGTCACCATCAAAGGTAAGTCGTTTATGTTTGTGCTCATTTTATTTTGGCGTCTCTCCTTCAACGCTAAATTTCGCCAAAGTTTCCACGTCGTTAATGTTTCCACTTCTACAGTAAATTCCTTCTTTGATATACTAAAAAGTGGCAGGATTTATCAGAACTGTTTATCAATGCACAATAAGCTGATGTCACATGTAAAATGTCACCAACCTGGGAGTTCTTTCTTGATAGAGATCTCAGCTTCTGCAAATGACGTGTGGGAGGATAGGCTGCTTAGATCATTCATTGATATACTGGCAGCCCTTGTGGAGGGAGGAGGCGCAGTGAGAGAGGAAGACCTCGCAACTACCAACTTCAGTATCTTTAGAGCTTCTTTATAATGTGGCCCCTGTGTAAGAGAATATACGTCAGATTGTCAGATTAAGTTTATCTTATTGTTCCATTTGATTAGTAATTACAATACTGTTGAACAGAATGAGCTGTCCTGATTTACAGAGTCAGGGCTTTTATATATTCATGGTTATTTTGTTAAATAGAGCTAACTGAGTAATTCAAATAGAGTTAAAGCAGGATTTAACATTCATTGTACCAACCTCAACAATCATTGTACCAACCTCAATATTCATTGTTCTCACCTCAACATTCATTGTACACATCTCAATGTACATTGCAATCACCTCATCATTAATTGTACCCACCTCAACATGCACTGTACACATCTCAATGTACATTGTAATCACCTCATCATTAATTGTACCCACCTCAACATGCACTGTACACATCTCAATGTACATTGTAATCGCCTCATCATTAATTGTACCCACCTCAACATGCATTGTACACATCTCTACATATATTTTACCTATCTCAACATTCACTGTATGAACTTCAATATTCATTGTACCCACCTCAACATTCATTCTACCCACCTCAACATTCAATGTACACATCTCTACATATACACTGTAGTCATCTCAAAATACATTTTCCTCACCTCAACAATCATTTGTGCCAACCTCAACATTCATCGTACTCACCTCAACATATTTTGCTACCACTCTGAGCAGGTCATTATTGACAGTGACAGATGAGGTCACCTGGAGGTCAACATAGTGGACTAGACAATGAAGGATCTGAAGCACAGCAGGTTGGGTGCATGTAGGCCCTTTCTCCAACACCTGCAATAAGAAGACAATATTTATGATGTATATGTACTAAGTCAACATAGTGAACGAGACAATGAAGAATCTGAAGCACAGCAGGCTGAGTGCATGTAGGCCCTTTCTCCAACACCTGCAATAAGAAGACAATATTTATGATGTGCATGTACTAAGTCAACATAGTGAACGAGACAATGAAGAATCTGAAGCACAGCAGGCTGAGTGCATGTAGGCCCTTTCTCCAACACCTGCAATAAGAAGACAATATTTATGATGTACATGTACTAAGTCAACATAGTGAACGAGACAATGAAGAATCTGAAGCACAGCAGGCTGGGTGCATGTAGGCCCTTTCTCCAACACCTGCAATAAGAAGACAATATTTATGATGTGCATGTACTAAGTCAACATAGTGAATGAGACAATGAAGAATCTGAAGCACAGCAGGCTGGGTGCATGTAGGCCCTTTCTCCAACACCTGCAATAAGAAGACAATATTTATGATGTACATGTACTAAGTCAACATAGTGAATGAGACAATGAAGAATCTGAAGCACAGCAGGCTGGGTGCATGTAGGCCCTTTCTCCAACACCTGCAATAAGAAGACAATATTTATGATGTACATGTACTAAGTCAACATAGTGAACGAGACAATGAAGAATCTGAAGCACAGCAGGCTGAGTGCATGTAGGCCCTTTCTCCAACACCTGCAATAAGAAGACAATATTTATGATGTGCATGTACTAAGTCAACATAGTGAATGAGACAATGAAGAATCTGAAGCACAGCAGGCTGAGTGCATGTAGGCCCTTTCTCCAACATCTGCAATAAGAAGAAAATACTTATGATGTACATGTACTAAGTCAACATAGTGAACGAGACAATGAAGGATCTGAAGCACAGCAGGCTGGGTGCATGTAGGCCCTTTCTCCAACACCTGCAATAAGAAGACAATATTTATGATGTATATGTACTAAGTCAACATAGTGAACGAGACAATGAAGAATCTGAAGCACAGCAGGCTGGGTGCATGTAGGCCCTTTCTCCAATACCTGCAATAAGAAGACAATATTTATGATGTACATGTACTAAGTCAACATAGTGAACGAGACAATGAAGAATCTGAAGCACAGCAGGCTGAGTGCATGTAGGCCCTTTCTCCAATACCTGCAATAAGAAGACAATATTTATGATGTACATGTACTAAGTCAACATAGTGAACGAGACAATGAAGAATCTGAAGCACAGCAGGCTGGGTGCATGTAGGCCCTTTCTCCAACACCTGCAATAAGAAGACAATATTTATGATGTGCATGTACTAAGTCAACATAGTGAATGAGACAATGAAGAATCTGAAGCACAGCAGGTTGGGTGCATGTAGGCCCTTTCTCCAACACCTGCAATAAGAAGACAATATTTATGATGTGCATGTACTAAGTCAACATAGTGAATGAGACAATGAAGAATCTGAAGCACAGCAGGCTGAGTGCATGTAGGCCCTTTCTCCAACACCTGCAATAAGAAGACAATATTTATGATGTGCATGTACTAAGTCAACATAGTGAATGAGACAATGAAGAATCTGAAGCACAGCAGGTTGGGTGCATGTAGGCCCTTTCTCCAACACCTGCAATAAGAAGACAATATTTATGATGTACATGTACTAAGTAAACATAGTGAACGAGACAATGAAGAATCTGAAGCACAGCAGGCTGAGTGCATGTAGGCCCTTTCTCCAACATCTGCAATAAGAAGAAAATACTTATGATGTACATGTACTAAGTCAACATAGTGAACGAGACAATGAAGGATCTGAAGCACAGCAGGCTGGGAGCATGTAGGCCCTTTCTCCAACACCTGCAATAAGAAGACAATATTTATGATGTACATGTACTAAGTCAACATAGTGAACAAGAAAATGAAGAATCTGAAGCACAGCAGGCTGGGTGCATGTAGGCCCTTTCTCCAACACCTGCAATAAGAAGACAATATTTATGATGTGCATGTACTAAGTCAACATAGTGAATGAGACAATGAAGAATCTGAAGCACAGCAGGCTGGGTGCATGTAGGCCCTTTCTCCAACACCTGCAATAAGAAGAAAATATTTATGATGTGCATGTACTTAGTCAACATAGTGAACGAGACAATGAAGGATCTGAAGCACAGCAGGCTGAGTGCATGTAGGCCCTTTCTCCAACACCTGCAATAAGAAGACAATATTTATGATGTGCATGTACTAAGTCAACATAGTGAATGAGACAATGAAGAATCTGAAGCACAGCAGGCTGAGTGCATGTAGGCCCTTTCTCCAACACCTGCAATAAGAAGACAATATTTATGATGTACATGTACTAAGTCAACATAGTGAATGAGACAATGAAGAATCTGAAGCACAGCAGGCTGAGTGCATGTAGGCCCTTTCTCCAACACCTGCAATAAGAAGACAATATTTATGATGTACATGTACTAAGTCAACATAGTGAACGAGACAATGAAGAATCTGAAGCACAGCAGGTTGGGTGCATGTAGGCCCTTTCTCCAACACCTGCAATAAGAAGACAATATTTATGATGTGCATGTACTAAGTCAACATAGTGAACGAGACAATGAAGAATCTGAAGCACAGCAGGCTGGGTGCATGTAGGCCCTTTCTCCAACACCTGCAATAAGAAGACAATATTTATGATGTATATGTACTAAGTCAACATAGTGAACGAGACAATGAAGAATCTGAAGCACAGCAGGCTGAGTGCATGTAGGCCCTTTCTCCAACACCTGCAATAAGAAGAAAATACTTATGATGTACATGTACTAAGTCAACATAGTGAACGAGACAATGAAGGATCTGAAGCACAGCAGGCTGGGTGCATGTAGGCCCTTTCTCCAACACCTGCAATAAGAAGACAATATTTATGATGTACATGTACTAAGTCAACATAGTGAACAAGAAAATGAAGAATCTGAAGCACAGCAGGCTGAGTGCATGTAGGCCCTTTCTCCAACACCTGCAATAAGAAGACAATATTTATGATGTGCATGTACTAAGTCAACATAGTGAACGAGACAATGAAGAATCTGAAGCACAGCAGGCTGAGTGCATGTAGGCCCTTTCTCCAACACCTGCAATAAGAAGACAATATTTATGATGTGCATGTACTAAGTCAACATAGTGAATGAGACAATGAAGAATCTGAAGCACAGCAGGCTGGGTGCATGTAGGCCCTTTCTCCAACACCTGCAATAAGAAGACAATATTTATGATGTACATGTACTAAGTAAACATAGTGAACGAGACAATGAAGAATCTGAAGCACAGCAGGCTGAGTGCATGTAGGCCCTTTCTCCAACACCTGCAATAAGAAGACAATATTTATGATGTGCATGTACTAAGTCAACATAGTGAATGAGACAATGAAGAATCTGAAGCACAGCAGGCTGAGTGCATGTAGGCCCTTTCTCCAACACCTGCAATAAGAAGACAATA
Source organism: Owenia fusiformis (assembly GCA_903813345.2). Taxonomy (NCBI): domain Eukaryota; kingdom Metazoa; phylum Annelida; class Polychaeta; order Sabellida; family Oweniidae; genus Owenia; species Owenia fusiformis. The sequence goes on from CAIIXF020000002.1 coordinate 27,150,864, forward strand.
TTTATGATGTACATGTACTAAGTCAACATAGTGAATGAGACAATGAAGAATCTGAAGCACAGCAGGCTGAGTGCATGTAGGCCCTTTCTCCAACACCTGCAATAAGAAGACAATATTTATGATGTACATGTACTAAGTCAACATAGTGAACGAGACAATGAAGAATCTGAAGCACAGCAGGTTGGGTGCATGTAGGCCCTTTCTCCAACACCTGCAATAAGAAGACAATATTTATGATGTGCATGTACTAAGTCAACATAGTGAACGAGACAATGAAGAATCTGAAGCACAGCAGGCTGGGTGCATGTAGGCCCTTTCTCCAACACCTGCAATAAGAAGACAATATTTATGATGTATATGTACTAAGTCAACATAGTGAACGAGACAATGAAGAATCTGAAGCACAGCAGGCTGAGTGCATGTAGGCCCTTTCTCCAACACCTGCAATAAGAAGAAAATACTTATGATGTACATGTACTAAGTCAACATAGTGAACGAGACAATGAAGGATCTGAAGCACAGCAGGCTGGGTGCATGTAGGCCCTTTCTCCAACACCTGCAATAAGAAGACAATATTTATGATGTACATGTACTAAGTCAACATAGTGAACAAGAAAATGAAGAATCTGAAGCACAGCAGGCTGAGTGCATGTAGGCCCTTTCTCCAACACCTGCAATAAGAAGACAATATTTATGATGTGCATGTACTAAGTCAACATAGTGAACGAGACAATGAAGAATCTGAAGCACAGCAGGCTGAGTGCATGTAGGCCCTTTCTCCAACACCTGCAATAAGAAGACAATATTTATGATGTGCATGTACTAAGTCAACATAGTGAATGAGACAATGAAGAATCTGAAGCACAGCAGGCTGGGTGCATGTAGGCCCTTTCTCCAACACCTGCAATAAGAAGACAATATTTATGATGTACATGTACTAAGTAAACATAGTGAACGAGACAATGAAGAATCTGAAGCACAGCAGGCTGAGTGCATGTAGGCCCTTTCTCCAACACCTGCAATAAGAAGACAATATTTATGATGTATATGTACTAAGTCAACATAGTGAACGAGACAATGAAGAATCTGAAGCACAGCAGGCTGAGTGCATGTAGGCCCTTTCTCCAATACCTGCAATAAGAAGACAATATTTATGATGTACATGTACTAAGTCAACATAGTGAACGAGACAATGAAGAATCTGAAGCACAGCAGGCTGGGTGCATGTAGGCCCTTTCTCCAACACCTGCAATAAGAAGAAAATATTTATGATGTGCATGTACTTAGTCAACATAGTGAACGAGACAATGAAGGATCTGAAGCACAGCAGGTTGGGTGCATGTAGGCCCTTTCTCCAACACCTGCAATAAGAAGACAATATTTATGATGTGCATGTACTAAGTCAACATAGTGAACGAGACAATGAAGAATCTGAAGCACAGCAGGCTGGGTGCATGTAGGCCCTTTCTCCAACACCTGCAATAAGAAGACAATATTTATGATGTGCATGTACTAAGTCAACATAGTGAACGAGACAATGAAGAATCTGAAGCACAGCAGGCTGAGTGCATGTAGGCCCTTTCTCCAACACCTGCAATAAGAAGACAATATTTATGATGTGCATGTACTAAGTCAACATAGTGAACGAGACAATGAAGAATCTGAAGCACAGCAGGCTGGGTGCATGTAGGCCCTTTCTCCAACACCTGCAACGATCAGAAAAAATCATTGCTCAATTATATTGTGCCATTTATCATAGAATTTTGTTCTTCATACCATAAGCATATTTCATTTCTTTGATAGAATTAAATTTTGATAATTTCAAACATATAACAAACATATTTTGTCATTCAAGTCAGCCATTAATAATAAACAAAATGTGTACCTACCTCGACAAGAAGGGATATAAAGTTGACACTCAACGTGGCGTAGACATCATGGAGATACTTTACAACACATTTGGTCCACTGGAAACTGTCTTTTCCGAAAGTACCTCTACTGTATAAGGTCATAACTGTTGCCAAGTTGTCAAGTTTCTTAGACTGTTCTATGCAGATCTTCATGTTAGAAATAAAAATAGGGAAAATTAAAGGAAAGAACATACATGCAAGTGCTCTGTAAAAAAAGTTTAAAAAAACAGTTTGAAAGTTGAATGATATTGTACATTTTGGCGTATGGGAGATATAGAGAGTAATCTAATCTTGTCTTTTTGATACACTAATCATCATTTTATGCATACCTTTAATAACAACCTTTTAAATTAAATAAAGCTTTTGAGCAACATATTACTTCAGGTTAATTCAGGATCAATCACAGAGCCAATTTTTACCTTTTACATGTAAGGGTTTCACAACATATTCATTTCACTTATACTTTTTGTGATTTCAGAAGAAAAAAGAAACAGCTTGATCAAGAGAACCTAACCCCTTCGAAGACAAAATTCTGTCAATTAAATATAACAGATGTTTATTTAGCTGTGGGGGTCTCAATGTACCTGTGAGATTCTATCTGCAGCTTCTCTACAACTAGTAGGAGGATCCTCATAGTGTTCTACCATCAATGGCAACAGTGCTATTACATTCATGGGAAAACCTATAAATATAACATGAACATGTATACAAGTAGGAGGATCCTCATAGTGTTCTACCATTAATGGCAACAGTGCTATTACATTCATGGGAAAACCTATAAATATAACATGAACATGTATACAAGTAGGAGGATCCTCATAGTGTTCTACCATTAATGGCAACAGTGCTATTACATTCATGGGAAAACCTATAAATATAACATGAACATGTATACTAGTAGAAGGATCCTCATAGTGTTCTACCAGCAATGGCAACAGTGCTATTACATTCATGGGAAAACCTACAAAGGTAACATCAATATGTAAACACACATTGTAAAACATAAGGAAATACTTTCCTTTCTGTGTGCTGAAGATTGATGGATAAGAATACATTTTCATTAAATGAAATAAGTACTTAGTATCAAAAATATTTCAATGTTGTGGGTCCTACAGTAACCCCTGGGGGTCATTATATATATATACATTCACACATAAGTTCTCTTAACAGTAGAGAGGTTTCGCATAGTGGGCAATAGCTAAAATGTACCCGCAACTGCATCTTATTTTAATATTGAACAACTACGCATAAATCTGGTGGATACGTCATGAATTATAGATATGTAGGGCTAAAAACATTTTGCGAAACCTCTCTGATATGTTCCCTAATCTGCCTGTTAACTTACCTAAAGCCTGTGTGGGGTCAACTACTGGTGCATTGATGGCCAATGTTAATTGGGAAAGTATGTTCCATGTGGGTTCGGAAGTCACTGAAGATGTGCAACCCTGAAACACAGAACAATGTACAAAAAATGACTTCAGCTCTTGGTTATTTCCCACATACACCATGCATTTATAGTCTTTTTTCATGCCCCCCCCCACTTTTTGTATACCCTGCACAAAGACTCTAGTTATAAACTACCCTCTGCCTAGTATAGACTATATTACAGTTTAGCAGCCCACCCCCACAACATATGCCATGACAGTCCAGGTAATAAATCATTACAAACCTACCACGCTGGTCTTTTCTCAACCAATCAGCGAACTGGAAGGAATACATGCTAAATGCGTGCTCATTAACTATGCTATGACATCAGAGGAAATAACCACATATAGAAAGTCATCTGTATTTCGACCACAAACTCTGAATGGCTCAGTGAGTTCAGAGATTTATTGTAAACTGAAAGAGTGAAGATGGAGCTCTCTTTTACGAAGGGAAGTCGAACGAATGCAAAGGGGGGTTTTCAAACAATCCTAATCTATAACGTAACATGGCATCAAATCTCAAACGGTGTTCTATCTTTTTATAGAATGGCCATTTTCATCAGATTTTTCCTCCTTATTTTCCAATAAGTTTAACCATAACACTTTAACACTGTTACCTTTCGGCATTGACAGATGCAAACTACTTGTACATGTAAAGGGACACAAGTTTGCCATCCATTTGTCATAAGGAAACCAAATCCCCAATATCCTAAACTATAAGGACACCAAATCCCCAATATCCTAAACTATAAGGAAACCAAATCCCCAATATCCTAAACTATAAGGAAACCAAATCCCCAATATCCTAACCTATAAGGAAACCAAATACCCAATATCCTAAACTATAAGGAAATCAAATACCCAATATCCTAAACTATAAGGAAACCAAATACCCAATATCCTAAACTATAAGGAAACCAAATACCCAATATCCTAAACAATAAGGAAACCAAATACCTAATATCCTAAACTATAAGGAAACCAAATACCCAATATCCTAAACTATGAGGAAACTAAATACCCAATATCCTAAACTATAAGGAAACCAAATACCCAATATCCTAAACTACAAGGAAACCAAATACCCAATATCCTAAACTATAATGAAACCAAATACCCAATATCCTAAACTATAAGGAAACCAAATACCCAATATCCTAAACTATAAGGAAACCAAATACCCAATATCCTTAATTATTCCACTTTTAGGGAACTACTGTATTATCACAATCCTAAAACCATATGACCATGGGATATTTCATTCAGACTGAACAAAGTATATTTCCAATACACTTGACATCAAAAACAGCTGTAGTGACATTGATAACAGATAGAGCATTCAGCCTTATCCACTTCCCTGGTGACTGGGCATCTACAGGGTGGGGTTATGTTGTATGCGACCACCCCCTTGTATTCAACTTTCAGGAATTACTGTATTATCACAATCCTAAAACCATATGACCATGGGATATTTCATTCAGACTGAACAAAGTATATTTCCAATACATTTGACATCAAAAGCAGTTGTAGTGACTCCCACTGAAAAAATATGCGACTACCCTCCCACCCCCAATTTTGAACCAAATGTTTGAGTTACTTACTTTCCCTGGCAATTTAGCTCATGGTACTGAGGAGACAGGGAGGAATTACAGTATGTGCTCTGGCGAAAGCTGCAAGCTGACGAAAGTGCAAGCTATGATAATACTGTTTTAGATGTACGCAAACCCAATTTGGAATAATCCCTGGGACACTTCTGTATAGTACGACCTTAACAAGATGCATTAAATTTTAGTATTGAAAGTAATAAATAGTACATGGGTACTGGGCTCACATGGTGTTGCTCAAAAGTGAATGATGGCTAAAATGGCAGAAAATGGATGTAATTTTTGCCAATTTTTTGCAACAAAATAATTTCATACAACCACTCTTTACAGTGACATGGCTTTTTACAATGCAGGACACCTGAAATTATTTATAAAGCTAGGAAATGGGCCAAAAATGAATTTCGCGAGACAAAAAAGGCGACCATTTTGAAAATAGGGGAGCTTTTACACTAGGAGTCATAAGGGAGTTTTCTGTATTGATGTTGAATAAATATAACATAAAATTGGGAATATTATCGACACAGGTTTTAAAGCAAATGGTCCAAAAGTGAATTTCGCGAGATAAAAATGGCGCCCATTTTGAAAATAGGCAAGCTTTTGAACCAGGAGTCATAGGGGGCTTTTCTATATTGATGTTGAACAAAAATAATTTAAAACCGGAATCCTATTGACAGAGGTTTAAAAACTGGCCAATTGTTGATGGACAGATGGACGGACAGACAGACAGCTCACCATGTGACGAGCTCACCATGTGAGCTGTCTGTCTGTCCGTCCATCTGTCCGTCAACAATTGGCCAGTTTTTGAACCTCTGTCAATAGGATTCTGGTTTTAAATTATTTTTGTTCAACATCAATATAGAAGAGCCCCCTATGACTCCTGGTTCATGTGAGCTAAAAATAATAAAAAGAATGAACTCAACATTCTCATTTTTATTTTAACATTGTATTAAGTATTATTCAACACAATTATTTACATGTGTTCTAAATTCATTAGGAAACTATATATGTATAGTCAACCAAAGTCACTCTTCAATTAGTGTTCTACTGTACAGGTGTTTCCTTTTATTTTACTGTTCCGAGCTTCTGGATTTTCTAGAACATAAAACAAGCAAAGACCAAACTGGCAGGATATATGCATCTCATCCTCAGACGGTTAAAGTTAAGGACATTGTAATTTGTCAGTGTTGTGCAATGAAGCTCATTACAATAATATTATGGCTGTGACATCGTAACAGTATTTACGCTAATCTCTCTATGTTCTTCTTGTTTTGTGCCACACAATAACACTTTCTTATATCCATTTCTAAAGTTCTTGTTGACGATACCATACATGATACTGTTCACGCAGGAGTTGCTGATGGCCAATCTAGTTACAAAGACAAGCCATTCTTTTGGGAGTATATCACCAGAGTCTATGATCACAGTTAGCGCATATGGTGACCAAAATAACACAAATAAGAGTGACACCAGAAAAAATGCCAACACCTGTCTCATTTTCTTACTCTGGGCTGTTGATTTTGATGTCACATTTGTATTGTGACTCGCAACTGATTTGGAACTCGATCGAATTGTTATGAAAGTTTTAATGTAACATATAAATGTAATAGTTAGCGGCATGATAATACCTATACTCATCAGGAATAGTGTATATGATATGCTATCCATGTGATTGTATATGCAATAGCCAATCTTAGTGACAAAGGCTGTTTTTCCCCAGCCAAAAAATCCAGGCATACACATCAAGCAAACATACAGCAAAACTCCAAACGAGATTCCAACAACAGATCTGGGATTGAAGACTTTTCTGTATTGTCCTTGTCTGCAAATATAGAAGTATCGATCCACCGCAAGGACTGCCAACATGTTGATGGATATTCCTAAAGATATCATACAAAGGTAGCCAAACCATGCACAATGGAAACCAATGACGTCATAACCCATCAATGTGTTCGTTGCCACAATTGGGCACATGAACGCGCAGACAAATAAGTCGGCAATGGCAACATAAACGATGAACACATTGCTGATAGTCTGTAATTGTTTGTTGAAAATCACTGTGACGATGATCAACGCATTGCCAAATACACCAATGACCCCCACGGTAACCATGAAAACAATATCAACAATATGTTTTGGCTCCATCTTTGTAAGTAACCCAATCCTAAATGTTTTTACGGAACTTCACGTGGTGTATTTTCTTCAATTGTGTAATACAATCCTGTCTGTATGCTTAAATCTAGTCCTTTGGCATACAGTTATTCCATCAAGAAATAACTTATTTAGAAACGTTATTTTTTTTTAGATGTACTACTAAGACACCGGCTATGGTGCAGATGAAATGTCAACATATCTCAGCCATATTTCAAGAATAGTTAGCTGAGTGTATAATAATTGTACTCCTTCTGTGTGATGGAAATAAAAGAAATAAAAGTTTTAAAGGAAAATTAGCTCTACATTTCAAACAAGCTTTATATTTGTTGTAATCCTCCATGAACACTCTGTTGTCAAAGAACGTGATAATGCAGTGATGAACTTTAAAAGTTCAATAACCGTTATCAATCATTGGTTCCCAATTGATTCTTTGTCACTTCTTTTGTGTCTGTGAAATATTCAGACAAGGGGAATCAACTGGAATTGATTGAATTTGATTGTTTTATTCTATTCCTTTCTATATCTCCACTTATACTCTATTGATTACATATGAAAATGAGGTACCCTCATAGAAACTGCAATATCAAATCTATATGACCAATTATATGGTATTTATTAATATAAGTAGTAAAAGTAAGTGAAATGTGAACAGCTTGGATGCAATTGTTTGTTAGCTAGTTTGTTTCCTTATTTGTTTGTTTGTTTGTTTGTTAGTTTGCTTACTTATTTGTATGCTTGGTCATTGTGACGTATATTACAGATGTTACAGTACAAATTGAATACTCATTGGGCATTATTAATTCTAATCAAGTTCTTGAATGTTCTTTGTTTGTTTGTGTTTGTTTGTTTGTTTGATTGTTTGTTTGTTTGTTTGTTTGTTGTGAGGTCTATCACAGATGTAACAGTATAGCAACCCATGGCCTGGATACTCATTGGGCATAACCAATTCTCTTCCAGGTCTTGCATGTTATTTGTTTGTTTGTTTTTCTTTGTTTGTTTGTTTGTTTGGTTGGTTGATTGTTTGTTTGTTTTTGTTTGTTGAACACTCATTTGGCATAAATATCTTCTAACCAAGGGATTGAAATGCTATCTTTGTAAAAGGGTGACATAGTATTTGGGTATAATTGATGTGTCACACTTTTCATTGATTCTTACTCAAATATTCACTTTTGTCCATCAGCTCATATGTCAAGGCACCCTACCCAACGTGACTATTTACGCCTCATTGATTGACTTATAACCACTGACATTGATTACAGATCATTACGTACATTAAAGAGTCTCTTTACATCTCAAAAATAAAATTACTATAAAACGTTTCTATAGGCTTTCTGTAAGTTAATGATGAATGTTGGAATGAAAAACAACCCTCACAAGTCTCATGTTAATAGTTTGAGCCACGCTTAATATGCAATTATATATGCACACAATATAATCAAATACAACACCACAACTAGGGTCAGACAATTAACTGAAAACTGAGAAGTTCCGACTGTCATTGACCTCAATGATCTGTTAGGTTTGGAATCATTTAGTTCATTAATTGAGTGAAAAATATAATTCGTAAATGCGCATTCTCTAGAATAATGACAGGCCCGTAGCTAGGGGGGGGGTTCGATAAGTTCGAGCGAAGCCCCCCTGGCCAAAAAAATCGTTCAAAATCATGCAGTATGATTTTGGACCAAAATTGTCACAAGTGAACCCCCTGGAATTTTTCAAAAAGTGAAACCCCCTTGGCTACGGGCCTGAAAGAACCAAAAATGAAACCAAGGGAGTCAAAAACATGAACCAACCAGAAAATCTTTAAACTGTCAGACTATAATCCCAACATGGCAACCTAGGCTTATACTCTCCTGATGACAAGCAAGAAATATTCATACATCTGCATGAATTCACATATATCTGCTGATCAATCAGTACATTGTTAGGACAAAAACAATAAATGTTCAATTATTTGCTCTCTGCATATAATTACTCAGTAAAATAACCACTACTCTTGTATTTTGAAAAATTATTTACATGGACAACGAGAATGCTTAAAAATCTAACAAAGTATTAACATCCAAAATGTCACCACCTTCCATTTGTAACAGACACAAAACGCCGACAACAACCCGCAAAACACACTCCAAAAAATATGTTACCACTAAGTAATGGTGATATGAAAATACAGTTATATTACCTTTAGAAGTAATGCCTGTACCCCAGGGAAATTTGGCCAATTGATCTGTTGTAAGATCTTGTCTAACTTCTCCCTACAGTCAGGCCTGTCAAGTTGAATGTTCCTGATGATCTAAAAACAAACAATCATATGTGTGTAGAAACAGTCAGGCCTGTCAAGTTGAATGTTCCTGTTGATCTAAAAACAAACAATCAAATGTATGTAGAAACAGGCAGGCCTGTCAAGTTGAATGTTCCTGATGATCTAAAAACAAACAATCAAATGTATGTAGAAACAGTCAGGTCTGTCAAGTTGAATGTTCTTGATGATCTAAAAACAAACAATCAAATGTGTGTATAAACAGTCAGGCCTGTCAAGTCGAATGTTCCTGATGATCTAAAAACAAACAATCGGAGAATTCACTATTCAAGCAAATGACCTAAATACAGTTTAACCTGTCCTAGTGAACACACCTCTTTAGTAAACACCTGTGTCTTAGCACATACTCCATTGACTTCTGTATAAAATCGCCTCTCTGTAGTGAACACCTACCTACAGTGAACACATTTTTGTGGCTCCATAGTTGTTCACTATATACAGGTTTTACTGTGGTCCTATTTAGAGATACTACCAGGAGGTGGAATCAAAGAAAAAAAAGAAAATAATCATGAACCAAATACATAAATACATATACTTGGGCCCTCTAAACATATATTGACTAAGCACTCTGAATCATTTCACTGGATATAAAGCCTGTACTTCGTCTTTTTGATATGTTTTAAATATACTATCAGTTAACATTAAGAAATTTTGTGAGTATGCTCTCTAGCACAATAATTAGAACTAGATAACGGCAACTCCGCGGAGTAGCAAATCCCAACAAACAAAATATCAATTACCGAATTCCAATCAATTATACTCATTACTTTGGTTAAAATTGAAAAATTTAGATTTTAGAATTGCGAATTCCTGCAAAGCAGCCATTTTGAATTTTCTGAGGTACAAATCTGAAAAATAATACCATAATTGTGATCTACTCCAAAATTCCTTCAATTTGAGTATAATATAGCCATACTTTGAAGGGATCGAAAAATTATTGCAAAATCGTACATTAGACGGCCATTTTGAATTTTACAAGTCTCGAATCAGAAAAAAGATACAATATTTGCAATCTACTCTTAATTGTCTTTAATTTGAGTATAATAAAGCTATACTTTAGAAAGATCTAAAAATAAGCGAATATTTCTGTTTTCCTGACCCCCCATATACGGCCCCTTGGGGTCAGGATGAAAAACACAGAATATATGTGAAATAGATAGATGCTGCAAATATACTACCAAAATTTCAAACAATAATATTTATTACTTTGGTTTAGAATGAAAAATTTATGACTTTTGCGAATAAGTCCCGTCATTTTTAAAGCGGTGGCCATCTTTTTTTGCGTAAAACTATTCACCAATATACATCTTTCCACTAAATATGAAGAAAATCCGTCAACTAATATTTGAGTTATCTTCCGGACGGACAGACGGATGGACGGACGGACGGACGGACGGACGGACGGACGGACTGACGGACTGACGGACTGACGGACTGACGGACGGAGGGCTTCACTATATCCCTACCGAACTTCGTTCGTTGGGATAATTAAATATATTTTTGTCAAAGAATTGTATTTTCCCAAAGATTTCTAGAAAGGTCAAAATAAGTTTGCAACCTCCTTCCTTGCTTACCTTTTCAAACAACCTTATATCATTTCACTGGATTTGAAGTCTTTAATTTAGTGTTTCAATATGTTTTGAGTATACATGTACTATCAGTAAAAAACAAGAAAGGCAATCTCTGGTAGACTAAATATATTTTTGGCAAAAATTATATTTTTCTAGAAAAGCTCAAAAAAATTTGCAATATCCTTCCTTACCTTTTCCAGCAACCTTATAGCTAGGACAAACTCATATTCATAATCACTCTCTAGTAGCGAGACTGCTACCCAGAACATCTGAGACAGAATGGTGAGTTTATCATCCTGTGCCCCAGGGTCTGTCAGGTTTTTCAATGATTGAGCGCTCCTAGAACGGGAGAGGTTTGTGTATTGCTTACGAGTGTCAAGCTCTAAGGAAGTACGTTGCCTGGCATCTCCGAGTCTGGCGTCACCTGTTGGGTTAGATGTAGAATTTTATTACAATTTAAAAGTTTTGAACATTTGCTGGCTATAGTGCATTTGTAACTTTTGATGTTCCCTATTATCATTTAATGTGAGGATCAAATTTGATAGAGTTAAAAAAATTAAAATGGGCTAAAACTTTCCTGGGAATGTCCCTCTTTGTTATAACTTAAAATGGATTAAAATACTGGTATATAAAAATATCATGTATACCCTTTCCTTCAGCTCCTGGAACATCAGATTTTCGATTTATGACTCCAGAAAAGTTATAACTTGTGCTCCTCATGTGATGCGGCGGTGACGTCCTGAGTACAACTGTGGCGCTCTTTTTCATCTCAGAACGAGGCTCCTTGGTCAGGTTGGGAGTTGACATAAACAGTTCTTTCATGAAGTCCATTGGTCGGAACCCCAAATCCAAGACATCAACTGCTGATTCTAATGTCAGCATTATCTCCGTGACATACCCCTGCATGTCTTCTCCAGGCTCCGAAACTGTTTCAACCAATCGGGAGAGAATGTCTGACAACATGCGTGATGTGATGGGTACACGTAATGCTCGGAAAACCTAATGTCAAAATCAGCAGAATTAAGTAAATCAAATCACTATATAATCCAACCCTCCAAATCTTTAAAATGTCAAATAGGTAATACCAATACTAATCTAAAATAGCGTTGGATTTACAAAACATAAAGAAAGCCACTATATGCATTTAACTCTAATAGAAATAAAAAGAATATATTACTGTCACATTTATTAACTCGAAATCATGTCTGAGGAACAACAAAATCAGGTATGACCAACAATTCTTTTTAAGCATAATGCTACCTTACCTGAAATGATCGACCAGCGTAATGTCTGGACGAACAAGCCAAAGCAAGCTGCAAAGCTATCTGAGTCCATCTCTGCTCTAGGTGGGCCATGGGTTGCGATTCTTTGAATATATTCAGTACATAACCTATAAAATGCTCCAACTGGTCTGCACTCTTTATTGTCAACATCTTTGATGTGATATCTTCATAGTTCCACAAGGGACGGTTTTTCCTAAAAATGAAAATAATGCATATAAGAAATTGGGTTGTGTTTAGAGGAATCAATGAAGAAAGAATCATACACTAAATCAACATTATAGATGTACATACAAGAAGTCAACACATCAGAAAAGTCCAGACCCCAGTTGAGACAATTTGTAGGGAAAATGTGAAATAAGTATGTGACGACAATGCTACTAAGAGCACTTGCCTGGATAGCAATGGGTTGTCTTCAATCCCCAATGTGATGGACTGACTTTTTCAAATGAGCCCTCAGCAGAGGATTTCATTCTGTGTTTTGATTAACTGCAGTATATGGCAATACATTAAGAATACTGATTTTATTGATAGTGTAGGTTATACCCCCATTATACCTCAAAAAGATCACATCCATTTCTACAGCTTAATGACTAATTACCCATGTAAAAGTAAATTATTTTATAAAATACAGTAAAACCTGTCTAAGTGGAACACATTTGTTACCTCTAAAAAGTGTTCCACTTGGGAAGTGTTCCACTAACAGAGGTTATTTAACATAAGGTCACTTATTCATGGGACCAAAATTATTCCATTGACAGAGGAGCACCTCTTGCAGAGATGTTCCACTTTACAGGTTTTTCTGTATGCCAAATTACCTTGAAGACAGGAACTCTATGAGGGCCTTGCAGACCTCCTCAGTGTTGTGTAACCTGTCAACATTTACGAGCTCTATACCATTCTCTGGTGTTATGGTAAGGGCAGAATTAACGCTGAATGTTGATTGGCCAACAGGACCTGCCTGAAGTTGGGACTCTGTTTTCTTTTCTGGAGATTCTGAAAGAAGTTTTGAATAAAACCAGTTTATAAATAACATTTATAGTTATTTTAAGTTGTGAAATTTACAGATAATGCAGTTTATGTTTGTTGTGCCAATATCAAAACTTGATAATAATAGGTGGGTCATTCAATAACATTTTCTATCCACATTATTTTACTTAAAGACTCACCAATAAATGTAAATTCTTTCACATAGTCAGTAGGGCAAGTCAGGGAGCATTCATTATTTATATTCCTGTTGCTTAGCAGCACCTTGGTCAGCTCAATCTGATCGTCACCATGACGAGCAAGAACTAGAAGTAAGTTGAGTAGGAGGGTCTTGCAATGTTCATGGACCAGGGACTTAGGGTTATCCATTCCTGAAAAATAAGTATAATGCATACACTAAAACATGAGTTACCATAGCAACTATAAATTTTGACAAATCATAGAACATCAGCTTACTTTTTGTGGCTAAATCTACAAATATTTTCTCAATATCATATGAAAGTTCCAAACAGAAATCTCAAAAATAAGAAAATACGAGCATTTGTAGATGAACTTACTAAACAATCTTGTATTAAAGCTAGAACTGTGACAAGAAGCTCATTTTGCTAAGTTTCTTTCTAAAATCAAAAATGTATGTTTTCCTGCCAAGATTATAGAATAAAATATTTGAAGTTTACCAAGGAATATGACATGTAACATCAAAGGTAAATGTGCTGTCCAATCAACATCTAATCCATCAACCACCAGGTCGGTCAGTAACATCACAGCAAGGTTACATCTGAAAAAACAAAAAGTTCACTAGGGTTATAAATATATATATATATATCTGTAGTAACTAGTATTTTGGTCTACATGTTTTTTGATTTTTGAAGTTTTTTTAAATTGCAATTTCTGGAGACCAATCACTAGTTTTACCTCTAGAACAATTGGATCGAACAATCCTATTTACCCTAATTGTACTAAATAAGAATACAACATGTAAAGTAAATGATACTCAATACTTCATGATCAAATGTTGCCTTCAGCCAATGTACAGTTAACCTTAAAATTGAAACACTGAAAACATGCAAATCAACAGTATATGAGCTCATGTATTTGTTTAAAAATTTCAAGAAAATATTCACCTATTAAATCCCTGATTTGGTTCCATTTTATCAGGCAAGAATTCAGAGAGTGGGGCAAAATACCCGCCATATGCTGGCATTGGTAAAGGGTACGGCACTGGGGACTCACTCCGGAGCCTCTCAATCCCTGGTCTTGATGTTACATTCACAATAGTCATGGGGATGATGTCATCTTCTGGTGTGATGTCATGTATTTTAGTTGTGACATCATTTTTGGCACTACTTGTACTTGTTGTGCTGCATAAGCTTCTTAAACTGGCAGCTGAGTTTGTCCTTGACGTACTACAAATAATGGGCAGCCATTGTTTTATGACATATGAAAAAAATGTTGGGTGTGTTTACGGAAAACAGTTTATAATTAAAGTAAATGACAGTTATGTTCTCATGCTGAAGATATATGGTTATAACCTCCTTAAATATCAAATAAATGTCATATTGCATGTTGAAATTGGTTAAGAATATCTCTGTCACGGATTTAAAATAGTCTTCTATTCATTTAACTTACTCCTCTTTTTCATCAGTGCTGTGCCGTTTAGTGTGCAGCACCCCCTTTTCAAGGACCTCTTCATTACAAGGATGTCCATTGCGCTTCTGAACTTCTGGTGAAGTCATGGCCTTCTTGATTGTTGTAAGCCTATAGAAGGGTGGGGTCTGGGTACGCTCAACATTGTATGTGAGAGACTCTACAGTCTGAAATGAAAACAAAATAGAAAGAATGATTTACATAACAGTGCTGGTATATACAAATGTATCATTTCATTTATTTTTGTATTTAGTCTTTGTACAATATGATGTTTTATCCTTTTACATGTAGAGTAGAGCTACTTATAAAATGAAAATGCTTAATTCAAGGTAACGGCAGATCAGAATAAAATATATTGCACAGCTGAATATACAATAAAAGCAAAGTAAGTGTTTCACCTTGAAATAGTGTTCCACCTAGAAATAGTGTTCCACCTAGAAATAGTGTTCCACCTTGAAATATTGTTCCACCTAGAAATAATGATTCACTAGGGAGGTGATTCACTTCACAGGTTTGACTGTACATAAAACACACTAGAATGACATCAGCCTGACATAAAAAGTTCCTGTACCTGTAACTCATTCATGATGTCATCTATGAGCTTATCAGGTTTAGAGTTGGCCAGGTACACAATCACTCTCTTTGCCTGCAACAGAAATTCAATAATACGATAAAATGATCACAATATAGCACCCAAGGGTGGGATAAAAAAAACAATTTTATATTCTAAGGGTAAAATAATTAAATAACTTCAATGAATTGACGATACCATCATTTTTGTTTTTTCAAACATTTCTGATTTCATTTGAGTTTGAGTTAAGATTTATCCTTATGGACAGATTGTTGCATCAATCTTTAAACCCTGTGAGGCTTGTGGCAATGAGAATGTTGCCTGCTCTTTCCATTCATTTTACTCATTTAAGAGATCTTTATCTAATTTACAAGGCAGGCCCGTAGCCAGGGGAGGTTCGATTGGTTTGAGCAACCCCCCGGCCAAAAATTCTTTCAAAATCATGCAGTTTCTCACCATTCTGAGCACTTTTTAAGTGATTTTGGCCATTTTTGGACCAAAATTGTCAAAAGTGAACTTCAAAAAGTTAACCCCCCTTGGCAAATCCTGGCTATGGGCCTGCAATGCTATGGCAATCAGGGAGACATTGCCATGCTGCGCTAAAACAGAGTTCCTTGCTACAATGGACAATGGACATGTGTTCATTACAGAGAGGGCCCATTAACATGTAAGTCAATGGAAAAATATGATAGTTTTGAAAACTGCTCCTTATAGTGAGAAATGTTCCAGATACAGTACTTTTCCCTCAGACAGGTTTTACTGAACATGTACTTACATATGGTAGAAGCTCTGTTGGGGCCATTCCTGCCACAATGATGAGGTATCTGACTATAATCTTCAGATTATTCGACCAACAGTCAAAGTAAATCCTGTCTCTTATTGTAAAATACTTGATTGTTTTGAAAACTGTTCTTTGTAGAGAGATTAGTCATATACAGACAAGTTTAACTTAACTTACATATGGTAGAAGCTCTGTTGGGGCCATTCCTGCCACGATGATGAGGTATCTGACTATAATCTTCAGATTATTCGACCAACAGTCAAAGTAAATCCTGTCTCTTATTGTAAAATACTTGATTGTTTTGAAAACTGTTCTTTGTAGAGAGATTAGTCATATACAGACAAGTTTAACTTAACTTACATATGGTAGAAGCTCTGTTGGGGCCATTCCTGCTACGATGATGAGGTATCTGACTATAATCTTCAGATTATTCGACCAGCAGTCAACCAGCGCAGACCAGATGACACTCAGCTCCTTGTTGTGGTCGTCTCCGAACTAAAACACGTCAACAAATTGTATTTTTACTTATTCGCAACTTGATGACAAAACTATTCATGTATAATTCACTTCTTTAATTAAATTTTTATAATTATTAAATTACAGAAGGTTGGATTCACCAATTTATTAAAACACCCATAGATAGCAACAGTAAATTCATTAATAGATCAATAAGGGTAACTGAAATGTCATCTGACATATCAATTATCACAGTTTTTATTCTTTATGCTTCAATGAACAACCTGTGCGCCATGCTTCTTCACTATCTAGGGTAAAAAAAATACAAATGTTACCCTCTAAAAATTGATGTTAAATATGCATTTCCATGTCAAAATTAATTTTTATTAGACTACATATTAATGCTTTAAAAAAATCCAGATTAACTGATAAATAGTATGGCATAATAACCTATTCCTTTTTATTTATTCATTTTCTTATCTTACCTTAGTAGTCATATAGAAGAGGTTATTCAAGACCATCTCAGTGGCCTGTGTTGAACCCCAACCTTCTCCCTTCAGTGGAGGTTTTAGATAGTCATGCTGGGCATCAGCCATCTTACTCAGGAAATTGGAGAGTGGATTGCCAGGGAGATTAGGGTCAACTAACTCCATGTTGTGTAACCATGGCAACAAGTAGTGAAGCATGATTGATCTAATGGCTGGACGTGCTGTTTGAAATCTCAGGCTGATTTCTAAAAATTAGAAATAGAATTTTTAAAGGTGGGTTAAAGCAAGGACCAAACTAATGCTAATGGTTGAACTGAACACTGGACTCTAATTTTCTTTTTAGTCTCTAATTCTTTATTAGTGATAATGGAGTCTATTATATACCAATATAATACTTTAATAATGTACAGATTCGTGTAAAGCTAATATAAAGATGGCACTATTGCAGTTAATATTTCATATATTCTCCAAGGAGGATTGGCTCCCAGGATCACAACTCAATATTTTCCAACAATGAAAACATAAAAATGTCTTTATTTTCTGAAATTATAACCAACAATAAATTCAAAATAAACAATCAAAAAGATTCAAAACCAATATCTCGATCATTTCTTGTGAGTCTTGAAATTCTTCATTTGGAAATAAGACCAAAATTCACGATTTCAAATGTTGAGGTGAACAAAATGGCAGCTGTTTGAATTCGAATTTTGTAATCACGACATGCCCATATATGGCTAAATTATCGATGTTCCACTCTGGGAGCCAATCCTCCTTTACTTGTTTATTCTCAAAAAAGGAAATATATTAACAGAGGTGCACTGCCATCTATTAGCCGAACCCTATAATGATTATAGGTAACACTTTTGATTTGTACAGTGTACACATTCAAACAGTATATTTCAGCTAACCTGACCATATGGGAACTGTTAGCTCTGGGTGTAACCTAGACAACTGCTCAGAGAGGTAGAGTTGTGTGTGGGAGTATGAGGCACACAGCGCCATCTTACATTGTCTCTTATCATCAGGTTTTACATCTGGACCTTAAGTATAGAAAATATATAAATACACTGTGAAAGTTGAAATGAGATATAATCAAAATGTTTGAATATCAAATGGGGATCTCCCTTGTATTTTGAGTTTTGGGTCCATTAATTGTATAAATAATCTAAAGAAAACACATCTTCTTGTACATGTTTACTATTTTAAATGTTATTTAGGGTTAATTTTAGGGGTCAAACGGTTCAAAATTCCAACAGTTCAGTACGGTCACGGTTTTTAGGTTCACGGTTCGGTTCTTTCACGGTTCTCGCGGGTCTCGTAAATTGGTAATACTTCCTTATAAATTGTAAAGACAGCCCATAAAGAAACAACGAAAGAGAGAATATTGAAAACTAAAAAATTTTATTTTTCAATTTTTCCTCGAACCGTGGATGGACCGAATCTCATATTTATGAACCGAAAATACCGTCCTAGCATCATTTACCGCGGTAACCGCGTACCGAGGTTAACCGTTTGACCCCTAGTTAATTTGTATATTCAACATGACACAAATATTACGATTGAAAGCATTAGAGAGTTACAGTGGATACAGTAAGTTACGGTTTATAATGTCTATATTTGTCAATTTTCTCAATTCAATTTTCAGAAAAGGGAAAACATTGTTGTGAGGTTAACCGTTTGACCCCTAGTTAATTTGTATATTTAACAGACACAAATATTACGATTGAAAGCATTAGAGAGTTACAGTGTATACAGTAAGTTACGGTTTATAATGTCTATAATTGTCAATTTTCTCAATTTCATTCTCAGAATATAAAATATGGACTGAAGAAAAAATATTGGCATAATTTTTGAAAAAATTATTTTACATTTTATACTTTGTATTGTATCTCTTCTACATGTACTTCATTTAATATTACCTTGGCTAGAGTCAACAATGACCAGCTCATCTAGGAAGAATCTCTTATCTAAAAGCTGAAGCAGTTCAACTGCTGTCTTGTGTATAGATGTCCTCGCACATCCACAGTTCAGAAGTGTCACATTTAACATGGCTACATGGTCACAAGGGTATTCCCTGTAAAATACAAAGTATCCAGACTTTGTTTTCGTAAAACATGACTAAAAAGTTCAATGTCTAGGGTTTAAGAGTATCAAAATTTCATTCTAATTTCATTTCTATAATTATTTTCTGTCTTCTTAATTAATGACTAGATTTTTTGATTTTTTTAAATGACTGAAACGTGCAATTACTGATAATATCCAATAGTTAACAGATTTTTGCTACTTAACTCAAAGCGAGTCTGAGAAAACATTACAAATCATTTATTTCATTACGCTGTAAACTACCCTTAACTATAGAATAAAAATATCATCCTTTTATTTACTCATGATATGACTTTTATATAGATTGATATCTGCTCTCAATTGCTTCACTTGATTGTGTAGGCATCATATCCATTCATGGATATAAATCATATTACTCATAAAGCATAGGATATCCTCTATATATCCTACTGTCATCTTTATAAGTTATGAATAAGAAAGCTATTGTCTTGCTACATGGTGACTTTTAAAACCCATTGCTCAAACATCACCCATATACATTAACAAAGATTAAAGCAAACAATCCATGGTTTTAATACATTTTATTGTTGTGAATAAAATAATTTACATGTTATTTAATAAGTAAATTTAATTTTGCTCCAAAAGTTTTTTAATATCTTTTGCTCAAATTGACAAGGAATTAGCATTATTATTTGTTATTATTTTGACAATATAACAAGACATGCTTGGGAGAATCAAATGTCAATCAAATCAAATTAAATACTGCTTACTAGTACATGTATTTACATTAAGATGGAAAATATTTCTTTTTTATTTAAACATTAACTAAACGAGTACATTTTTTCTTCATATATGACTATTACTATATCCAATTTACTGTCAAAATATTTGGGGTGTCTTGTTATACTACCAATCAGTTGCCTGGCATCATTCACTTCATTAGGAGAGTAATGGTCCATTTGTATGGTGAATCTTATGATAAGAGATGGCAATTTACTTCAACATTACAGGAAATTGGCCTGTAATAATACAGAGAAGAGTTACAAATTCAATTTTGAAAAGTATTGATAAGACATATTACTATGACGTACATCTCTAGGCGAACACACATCATTCATTTAAGTTTATTAGATAGTAATAACTTGATAACTCGAACTGTTCTATTAATATATAACTGAATTGTTTACAAAGTGGATATGCTTAGTGGAAACAATGATAAGCTATTCCGAGAGCACTGTAATTAACAGATATCTACAAGTATTAGTTACATATATATCTCCTAGACTATATATAGTTATTGGGAAATAGAAATTATGAAGAGCTATATCTAGTGCTGCATCTACCACTCCCCCACTGTCTTTCCTCTAATCTCTGGCATACACAATTAGTGCTGGAAATACTAGATTACATTAAAGCCATGTATGCAATTGTTTCAATGCATGTATCTTTTTCATTGTTTCATTAATGCATCATTTCAATTGTTTCAATGCATGCATCATTTCAATTGTTTCAATGCTATCGCCATTTCAATTGTTTCAATGCATGCACCATTTCAATTGTTTGAATGCATGCATCATTTCAATTGTTTCAATACATGCATCATTTCTATTGTTTCAATGCTATCGTCATATCAAGCATTTCAAACATTTCTGCTGCCAGTGTATGCAGGGCTTAAATTGTTTCAATAATACAATCAAATGAAACTGAGGAACTAAACTCCAAAACAATTTACTTATGTTGGTAATGGATTTTAGATATAGCTTGGGATTAAATCAAAGACCAATAGTCATGTGTATGCTGTTTTCCTTATATGCTAGAATTATTGAACACAGACCAGAGGTTTTGATAGAGATAGTGTCATTCTTTTTTACCAACTTCCTCATCAATGGCATACATATTGTTCTTCATTTTGAATCTTGCAAGAAGTCTTCCCAGGAGGTTCCTCAATTTAGGAGGATTAGCACTGTTACTACCCACTGTACAGTGATACTCCTCCTTTAAACTGATTGTAGTTTGCAACCGTTCATCTAGAGACTCAACAGGATGATTCACCAATGTGGAGTGATGATCTATGGTGACTTCATTTGTCTGCCGAGTAGCAGTTGCTTCATCTTTTAAGTGTTTGTCCTTTGTTTCAGAGGATATTGCATTTTTTGGTTTAACAGTACCTATGCCAGTAGGCGTGCTTTTGCTTCTGATAAGTGGCTTAACTTGACCCATATTCAAAGGGCAGCTCTTATGACGTAAAAACGGCTTTGTGGTGCTTGGTCCATACCGTCCTTTTTCTGTGTTCTCATCCCCAGGCATATGGGTATTGACTGCCATCATCTTCAGTGGGTGTGTTTCGTTCCTGGACTGTGGCTTAATGCGGTTCTGCTTTGGAGAGTTCACTAGAGAAGAAATCAATTTATCTTTGCTTGAGGTTTTCAAATTTAGCTTTGGACTTTGAATAATGTTGTAATCAAGATTTGGTGGTAAGTTAAATGGTGAACTCTTTGTACGGCGGAATGGCTTCTTAGCATTATTTCTCTGTAATGGTGGTAGTTTACGTGGATATGATTTCCTCGTACCATCGTATTTTGTATAATCAGCTTCTCTAGGTGATATCCTCACAGATTGAGCTGGTAAGCATGATGACAAGAGTTCAACACTGGTGTCAGTATTTGATGCAGGATCCCATGCCTTCTTCAATGCAGCAATGCTCATTGGTAATGTTGGACACATATCTGTAACATCATATGATGCAGCGTTAGTTGAGTACAAGTCTGCAGTGCGTGTTGTACATCTTGGTGAGAGCAAAGCATCCAACTCTAATGTGGTATACTTGTGCCTCAGAAGCCGTGTTTTACGGTGAATATCCTGAGGTTCAAAGTCGTTATCTTCTGATAGCCATTTTGTCCCTGACAAATAAGAAGCTTTATCTTTTATGAATGAGAGCTGTCTTTTGTCAAGCTTTCTCCTTCCTGTAAAGGATAAAAACAAGGTATAATGAACACACAATAATTTGAAAGAGAGGAAACAATTCAAGATTGAAAAATAAACTGTTATCTAATGATATATCAAAGGACCCCCCACATCTCTATTCCTTCTTATCTTTTTATACTGAAACTGATACCAAATCCTTAAAAATATATGTATAATCTTATCTAGAAAAGCCATGATAAAATAGCAAAAACTGATCTTGATTGTACAATAATTGTCTAGCACCTAAAAACTCCCACAGTGTAAAAGAGTAAATTCATAACTTATAATGATGACCTATTTATAAATTCTGTAATGATATTACTAATTAAAAGTATGTCAAAGTGTTTAAGCGTGAATTTGTAACTAATTCATCGCCAATTTATAAATCTTATAACAATATTATAATAATGTTTTGTTTGGTAAAATATTAGGTTTGACTTACCCTTAGTATATTTTTCTTCAAGTTTTTCCATATCTTTTTCCAACTGTCTGTCTAATACGGTATTAGCAGCATTTGTTTTTGCTGCCTTCATGACTGTATTCCTCTAGTGAGTGAACCCTCTATATATAATATTATTTGAAACTCCAGTGTTTGATGTCAGAAATTACAGTGAATATGAATGAGTTTGATTAATCTGTTCTTGCTTATATAGCACGGATGTATTGTATGTTGCGTACATTTACTCTACATTGGTCAATATCTGTTAATTCAATTACACTATTTGTGACCCCTAGGACTCCAATGGATCTCTTAAAGACTACACACGTTCTTATGACATCATGAGAGAAATGAGAAACTCATAAGGCTAACTAGCTCTTATTCTTTTTTAATTATTTATTTCCTTTCTAGAGTAGAAAAATCTTAATTTACATCATTAAATATTCAAAATTCAGTCAAAGTGATGTCATATTTGAAATCTACATGTAAAAATCTTTTTGAATTCTAGTTCAAGGAGATTCCCATAGACCCCATGTTACAAAATCACAAAAAGTGAAATATCTTTACACAAGGGTGATATGAAAATTGAACCACCAAAACATATAAATATTTAAGTTAAAGGGAATTTTCTACTATGCGCGCCATGCTATCTGACCCAAACGAGCCACCTGGCGTTGAAACTGGTAACTACATACTCGCATCTGAGTTATTGAGTGTATAACTGCTTTTTCAAAAATATTCTCATCTTATAGCAAAGTGGTAGAGCACTTGTCCAGAAAGCAAGGAGTCGTGGGTTCAATCCCCACTGGGGTAGACTGAGTTTTTTTTACACCAGCCAAGTTTTCATAAACCTTCTCATCCTAAATAACCCTAAAACATTTTTTATTCATAATTTCAAAACATTTTTTATTCATAATTTCATAATGATATGTAGCCTACACAATCAACAGACTTGGATATAAACTTTTCATGCAGTAATTACCAAAGCTTGGAAAAATTATTTATTTAGAAAATTTTCAATATTCATTATTTTTATATAAATGGTCATAACTCCTTAAAATATATTTTTTTAATTAT
Organism: Owenia fusiformis; assembly: GCA_903813345.2. Taxonomy (NCBI): domain Eukaryota; kingdom Metazoa; phylum Annelida; class Polychaeta; order Sabellida; family Oweniidae; genus Owenia; species Owenia fusiformis. The sequence continues at coordinate 27,174,598 of CAIIXF020000002.1, forward strand.
TCATCGTAAAACATAGAGACATGCTTTCTAAGAACAGTTTTCAATGTTTACCTTAAATTAGGAAATATCAAGGAGCTTGCGTCTTGGATATATGCCTTTAAGAAAATCTAAATGATCAATAACTGATTAGGGATAATGATGGAAGATTATTACATCATCTCGCTTGCTTAGAGATCAATACAAAAATCCAATAACTAAGACCCCTAAGCTAATAACTGGCAATACCGGATATCCACGTCTCCCCCGCCAAGAATCCTTTACCTCATTGCATGTCAGGGTTATCAATCAAAACAATCATACAAAGTTGATTTATTGTTTGTCTGTATAAGTACAAGGAATCAGTATTGTTGTTTATTAAAGTCATGGGTGTAGCCAGGCATGTGGCAACTGAACCACAATGATAACAGAAAAATGTAAATGCAGAAATCTTTTCAATTTAAACCATAAAATTGAAGTCAAATGATAGTATTATATCCCCATTTTAGTTACAAATCTTTTAATTAGCCTCATAAATGTATTTCCAGATCTTGACTATAACTCTGAAAGTTATGTACGCTTTTTTAATTTCAGCCATAGTGTTTCACATGAAATGAGGGTAATTAAAATGTTAAAGGTCCCGTGTAAAGTTTGAAAATATGGTTTAATCATTCAAATATTACTTTTCATGACTTGAAAAACCATTTGAGACATTTTCTTGAAAAATATGCCTCATAATTTTCAAATATTTGAATTTCCCACCATTTTAGAAACAATTTTAAGATCATCAAAAACAACATTGAACACTGTTAAACACAATATTTTCTCAACACTATTAAATAGACCAGGCAAAAGTCAAATTATCTCAATCATTCAAGTTTGCTTTTCTTGCTTTAGACTACTATTTTGGTACTTTCCCTTTGGCACTTGTGCTTTGATATTTAAAAAGTTGTGATGTACGCAACAATATGCTGAACACGATGTCATTCAGGTGGCAAATTTTTTTTTTAAATTGTCAATTTTTATCTGAACCACTTTTCTGAGCTTATGGGTTAATTTCTTGCTTATTTTTTAACCAATATTCTTATTTTTTCAACACAAAATAGGTTAGAATGTATGTTATGCATCGTTATTACTCAACAATGAAATTTAATTGAAAAGTTTCACATCACACTTTTTATAACACTGGCTTGGACTAAATATAAGCCAAAGTAGTTTAAACTTAATATGGGGCCTTTAAGTATTGTGATGACATCTACTGGGGAACTCATTATCCCTGAGCTTATATGTAACCATCAATTACTGTAGTTTCAAGTACATATTCAGGGGTGGGGAGTTTGAACATAACAACCCTGACATAATATTATGCTTAATGACTTCATGGCACTGGGAAACATCTAAGAATCTAATGTAAACAATTGAATATCTTGGACTATGATAAGAGGTAGCAATAACGGAGATATTCAATAATTGGCTATGGGTAATTGTGCACTATGAAAATATGATAACTTTTCAATTAGTCAACTGAAGGTCAGTTGTGATTTTAATGAGTAAGCAAAAAACATGCCATTTAAAAGTAAAAAAAATATGTGTACAGAAATATAAGTTTCATGATAAGAATAAGTCAGCAGAAAATCGAGATAAACAAAGCATAAACATGCAAAATGTCACCACCTGCCATTTGTTACAGATGCTGACTGCCAAACACCAGCTGTCAACTGCTGATTGAACACCAATCGCCCAATACTGCCCACAAAAAAAGGTGGAGACTATAACAACATGTCACCACTTAACAAAATAAGAAATTGTTTCAATCACATACCTATTATTAAAGACAGTGGCGAGTGCATTAAAGCAGCCATCAGCCACAGAGCTGCTTCCTGTATAACAGCAATCGATAACCCAGTCCAACAGGCACTGTTCATTCGGGTTGTAGTCAAGGAGTAAAGTCAGTGTCTCGACTGCCAGGTTACAGATCTACAGTAAATTAAGTATCAAATATTGTGGCTTGTTCAAATGATTATACTTTAAAGTGGTTTGGGGTCATTTAGTTTTTTTACTTTTATGCAAAAAAAAGAATATATATATATATAATAGTATTTATTAGTACTGATGCCCTTTTAGGGCCAAACGTACATCCGACATACAATTTACAATAACAGTAAATGTAGCAATAAAGTAAAGAAAATATGATTACATTCTTCAAATGACATATATATCACACATCCTAGTTTTCTGCATGAGAAAAATGCAAATTCTGCGCAGAAATTCTGCATGAAAAAGCCAAGTTCTGCTCCAAATTCTGCATGAAATCTAAAATTCGGCACCAAATTCTGCACGGGGAAAAATGAAATTCTTGCTAAAATCAATAATTTTTTTTCCAAAAATTAATAATTCAAAATTCTTGAACTCCACTCATGCTGCTTTCTTCAGCGATAATGGACAACTGCAGTAATAAGTATAACACCAGATGCAATTTTAATCAATTAGCGACAAAACTTACCAAATGCTCACTTGTGAACTATCACGAAATTCGAAGTATCACGAAATTCCAGATCAATATGCAGGGAATTCAGATGTCGTTTATTGATATATGACGAAGTAAAACGCAAGAAGAAGCATAATTTATTGCGTTAGAATACAAGCGAATACAATATTAGACATATTATTGCAAAACAATTACGAGGGACAGTCATCGGTTTCAAATTTCGTGATTATGTTAGACGCAGTCTTACCTCTAAGTGCAAAGGCGGAAGTTCGAGAATTTAAAACAGATTTCAGATTTCCTCTTGAAAATCTGACAAAACACAAGTATCTGACAACAAACGAGCGGAGTCTTTGGGTGTTTAGGTGAGTGACAAATATGAGATGAGATGGTTGACTGGAAAAATCATGTTTTCCGCGAAATTCCGTGCCAAAACAAAAATTCTGCAAAAAAAATGAAAATGCAAATTTCTGCGGTTTTTCTGCGGCGACGCGGAATCACGGAATACTAGGATGAGTGATATATGCAAAGCTTATTGGTTTGATAATGTACAGGTTGTTCAAAAAAATAATTTCTTTGGGATGCGTTTTTTTGAACACCCTGTATGATTCATTAGGCAGTGACCCCCCCCCCACATACACACATTTATATAATTGTGGCACAATGCAATGTATAAAAATACTAACTGGCTAAGTACCTTTGAGTCTTGTGTAGAAAGCAATGTATCCAGCCAATTATAGCAATAACCATCTTCACTTAGGCCTGTCGGGTCAAATGTAGGGCCACAACACAGAACTGCAGACATGGCTTGTAGGGCTGATAATTCTAGCTCTGTACAGCTTTCTTCCTTTTCATTCCTATAATACAATTAGTAAAGGTCAAGGTTGGGTCAAAGGTAGGGCCACAACACAGTACTGAAGACATGGCCTGTAAGGCTGATAATTCTAGCTCTGTACAGCTTTCTTCCTTTTCATTCCTATAATACAATAGGTAAAAGTCAAGGTTGGGTCAAATGTAGGGCCACAACACAGTACTGCAGACATGGCCTGTAGGGCTGATAATTCTAGCTCTGTACAGCTTCCTTCTTTTTCATTCCTATAATACATTAAGTAAAGGTCAAGGTTGGGTCAAATGTAGGGCCACAACACAGTACTGCAGACATGGCCTGTAAGGCTGATAATTCTAGCTCTGTACAGCTTTCTTCCTATTCATTCCTATAATACAATACATAAAGGTCAAGGTTGGGTCAAAGGTAGGGCCACAACACAGTACTGCAGACATGGCCTGTAGGGCTGATAATTCTAGCTCTGTGCAGCTTTCTTCCTTTTCATTCCTATAATACAATAAGTAAAGGTCAAGGTTGGGTCAAATGTAGGGCCACAACACAGTACTGAAGACATGGCCTGTAGGGCTGATAATTCTAGCTCTGTACAGCTTTCTCCCTATTCATTCCTATAATACAATTAGTAAAGGTCAAGGTTAGGTCAAATGTAGGGCCACAACACAGAACTGCAGACATGGCCTGTAGGGCTGATAATTCTAGCTCTGTACAGCTTTCTTCCTTTTCATTCCTATAATACAATAAGTAAAGGTCAAGGTTGGGTCAAAAGTAGGGCCACAACACAGTACTGCAGACATGGCCTGTAGGGCTGATAATTCTAGCTCAGTACAGCTTTCTTCCTTTTCATTCCTATAATACAATAAGTAAAGGTTAAGGTTGGGTCAAATGTAGGGCCACAACACAGTACTGCAGACATGGCCTGTAGGGCTGATAATTCTAGCTCTGTACAGCTTTTTTCCTTTTCATTCCTATAATACAATAAGTAAAGGTCAAGGTTGGGTCAAATGTAGGGCCACAACACAGTACTGCAGACATGGCCTGTAGGGCTGATAATTCTAGCTCTGTACAGCTTTCTTCCTTTTCATTCCTATAATACAATAAGTAAAGGTCAAGGTCGGGTCAAATGTAGGGCCACAAAACAGTACTGCAGACATGGCCTGTAGGGCTGATAATTCTAGCTCAGTACAGCTTTCTTCCTTTTCATTCCTATAATACAATAAGTAAAGGTCAAGGTTGGGTCAAATGTAGGGCCACAACACAGTACTGCAGACATGGCCTGTAGGGCTGATAATTCTAGCTCAGTACAGCTTTCTTCCTTTTCATTCCTATAATACAATAAGTAAAGGTCAAGGTTGGGTCAAATGTAGGGCCACAACACAGTACTGCAGACATGGCCTGTAGGGCTGATAATTCTAGCTCTGTACAGCTTTCTTCCTTTTCATTCCTATAATACAATAAGTAAAGGTCAAGGTTGGGTCAAATGTAGGGCCACAACACAGTACTGCAGACATGGCCTGTAGGGCTGATAATTCTAGCTCTGTACAGCTTTCTTCTTTTTCATTTCTATAATACGTATACAAGAATATATTTAAGGTCAAGGTAACCAACAAAAAGGTTCACTTTTATACATAATCCCCCCAACACTCCCTCTCCTGAAGTCCTATAAAATGATAAGGTTATTGGGGATTTATGGAGCAGGCCCAGAGTGAAGTCTCCCTTGAGGTGAAGTCAGATAAATGTGCTTTTGTACAAAATGAATGTCATCATAAAACTCACCAGTCTGAAACCTAAATCATCAGATTTGACCAATGAGCCATGGTCCAACACTTATAAAAAAATGTAAATGCTTTACAAACTTAAATCTAGGAATGCTTCAAAAACTAAATTAGTGTAGATACTATCTTATTTAATGCCTGCCTTTCTTACTGTATTATAAATTAACACTTACCTTCTATTGAGACTCCCAAATGTATTGGAGACTGTGTACTGTCCACTCCAGCTACCAAACAAGTAGAACAAACTATACCTCAGATCTCTAGAGAGGAGCTTGCCACGGTTCTCAACTAAAAAATACAAATATTTATAGGTATCAGAGACATATGTATTGTCTCATGGTAGAGATGACACCACAATTTTATAGTATGTGTACCTGTGAAAGTTTGTACAGGGTGGTCCAAAAAAAATGGGACACTCGTATTTCAAAAATAAATATGAATTTTCTTGATGAAAACATGTCATATTATATACCAATGGATAGGGAATTTACTCATCTTTAATTTGGTATATCATAAGTTCAAAAACATTATAATGTCTGTCAACCAGCGTCCATAATATAAATGACGTCATTTTTGTTTCAAAACAGGTTTTCCAAAACTTGCAAAAACCTAAGTTTTGTTGTCAACTTTATTTACATGAACAGACGTTCAATATGCCCACCATTTTGATCAATTGTAGCCCTCAATTTTGGCCTAAACTGGTCAATAGCATCATTAATATGCTGTTGAGACAATAAATTTCACTTCTCAATAATTCTGTCCTTCAGGGACTGAATAGATCTAAAGGATTTATGGTTCACTAATTCTGTTAGTTCTCCCCATATATGGTAGTCACAGACGTTGGGTGATCGGCTGATCTGGGGAGCCAGTGATAAAGGGGGGAGGGGTTGAATCTAGGCACATTTTCTTTTAAACATTTTACACTCTTTGGGATCTATTGCTTAGAGCCACATCTTGTTGGAAAATGTAATGATTCCAAAATGAGCTCATATCAGAATGGTCCAAAAACAACACAATTGGATCATCTGATATCAACGTCTGCGACAACCACATATTGGGAAAACTAACAGAATTGGTTTATCATGAACCCCTTACATCTACTCAGTCCCTTACTAAGGATAGAATTGTTGAGAAGTGAAATTCATTGTCTCAACAGCATATCAATGATGCTATTGACCAGTTTAGGCCAAAATTTAGGGTTACAATTGATCAAAATGGTGGACATATTGAACGTCTGTTTATGTAAATAAAGTTGACAATAAAATTTGGTTTTTGCAAGTTTTGGAAAACCCGTTTTGAAACGAAAATGACGTCATTTATATTATGGACGCTGGTTGACAGACATTATAACAAATTTGAACTTATGATAGACCAAATTAAAGATGAGTAAATTCCCTATCCATTGGTATATAATATAACATGTTTTCGTCAAGAAAGTCGATATTTATTTTTGAAATATGAGTGTCCCATTTTTTTGGACCACCCTGTATATTTTACTTTTGCTTTGTTTGAGTCTGTGGTATTTTTCCTTAACTTAGGCTGTCAAGTGTAATTAGAATGACTTTGGAAATTATTGTTAGAAATATAGTGATGGTTACAAAATCTTGTGTTCATGAATATCATTTCTTAATAATGCTGCCATATAATATGTATGAAGTAAAAAATTCAATAGTTCATGATAGTTCTACTGCATCTAGCACCTCTTTTCAAAACAATGAACCTGTAAAGTGGAACACCTCTAGAAGTGGTACACTTCAGAGTCCCAAGACAAACTAACTTTCTAATGATAAATTAGCCTCTGTTAGTGAACACCTCCCAATTGGAACACCCTTTAGAGGTACCAAATTTGTTCCATTTATACAGCTCTCACTATTTTTAGATTCAGGATAGTAAAGGGTAATATTTACCTGGAGTATTTCTAATAAGGTTACGTATGAAGGCACTAAAATGTAAGCGAATCTCTTGTAAGATTGGTAAATCTCTTTCCCCTTCATTCTCAAGAAAAGATGTCGCTCCTTGTATATAATCAACAAATGTAGATGTCAGCTTAAATGTCTCTGGGTTTATCACTCCAGCATTCCTGAAACACATGAACACAACAAGTAGAACCTTAGAATTGGAACACCTCTTCAAAGAGAACATTTTGTGAAGATGTGAACCCTTCAAGATTTGAATACTTTGATAAAGTTGCACATGTTTGATCTCCCACTGACTCCCATGGAATCCAAATCTTTTAATGTGAATACAGCCAATACGGATACTTCTAGTCAGTTCCAACTAGATAATGGCAACTCCGCGGAGTAGCAAATCCCAACGAACAAAATATCAACTAGATAACGGCAACTCCGCGGAGTAGCAAATCCCAACGAACAAAATATCAATTACTGAATTCCAATCAATTATAATTATTACTTTGGTTAAAATTGAAAAATTTAGATTTTAGAATTGCGAATTCCTGCAAAGCAGCCATTTTGAATTTTTTGAGGTACAAATCTGAAAAATAATACCATAATTGTGATCTACTCCAAAATTCCTTCAATTTGAGTATAATATAGCCATACTTTGATGGGATCGAAAAATTATTGCGAAATCGTACATTAGACGGCCATTTTGAATTTTACAAGGCTCGAATCAGAAAAAAAGATACAATATTTGCAATCTACTCTTAATTGCCTTTCATTTGAGTATAATAAAGCTATACTTCAGAAAGATCTGACCCCCCATACACGGCCCCTGCACGGCAAATATACTACCAAAATTTCAAACAATAATATTAATTACTTTGGTTTAGAATGATAAATTTATGATTTTTGCGAAAAAGTCCCGTCATTTTTAAAGTGGCGGCCATCTTGAAAATTTTTTTTGGCGTAAAACTATTCATCAATATACTTCTGTCCATCAAATATGAAGAAAATCTGTCAAATAGTATTTGAGTTATCTTCCAGACAGAAGGACGGATGGATGGACAGAGGGCTTCACTATATCCCTACCGAACTTCATTCGTTGGGATAACAATGTTTACATAAGAGTGTCTAGGTTTTATCAAAGATTCAGTATTTACCATTCTGACTTAACATTTTTACAACTTGATATTTCAAAGTTAAGTATCAAAAAGCTCTTCTGAAATTCTTAACTGAGTCATTGTACTTCAACGTTTTTAAAATCACTGCTTTCGTATTACTTGTTTAAATTTCTCTCAAAGGTTTTTTCAACAAGCAGATGCAAATGTCTCGCTTTAACAATTCTGCTCAGAGTTTGCCATTTTGCATGTTTTTGGTCAAAATATGCCATTTTGCATGATTTTGATTATAATATTCCATTTTGTATGATTTTGTGGTCAAAACATGCTATTTAGCATGTTTTTGTTTATTTTCAAGTGGGGGGATAAGGCCTCTCTTCAAAACCTCAAATGGGTGTAGCCCATAGCTACTTTAACATTGGAAATATTACTACTTGATACATCACTTAATGCTCACCTATGTGCAAATGATCCCCTAGCTGCTATACCATGAAAGATCCTAGCTAACTGCACTCTTAAGACATCTCTACGTCTCCTACGCCTCATGTTCTCCTGCTTCTTGTCTATAGCCTCTTTGATGTACTGTATAAGCTCATCTACTAGATCTCTGCAACATGGAAGTCATAAATTTAATAAATTCAAGTCATGTCTTAAAATACAATTTAGGTCACATGAGTGAAATTGACAAGAATGTTATGTTGCTATTTTATGGTGCTCTTGGCATATTTGACGTGAAACCATATTGTAGTGCAACTGCATTGATAAATTGTCCCAGTATATATACTATTTTAACCAGAACAACGCCATGGATGGCATTTTTACAAATAAAGTATAAAGCAAAAATGCCAGGCATCTTTCAAAATGGCCGCCTTCTACCAAAAGTGTCATTAGACCATTTGCCATACTTATAGTATTCACATACCACATATGAACAAAATCGCTCCACTACTTTTCGAGTTATAGTAAAATACATTAAAATGGTAGCCATTTTGAAAAATGGCCGCCTTCTACCAAAAGTTTCATTAGACAGTGTGCCATGCTTACAGTATTCACATACCAAATATGAACAAAATTGCTTCACTACTTTTCGAATTATCATAAAATGCATTAAAATGGCGGCCATTTTTCAAAAATTTTTTCAAAATGGCCACCTTCTACTAAAAGTGTCATAGGATAGCGTGTCATGCTTTTAGCATTCACATACCAAATATGAACAAAATCGCTCCACTACTTTTCGAGTTATAGTAAAATACGTTAAAATGGCGGCCATTTTGAAAAATGGCCACCTTCTACCAAAAGTGTCATTAGACAGTGTGCCATCCTTATAGTATTCACATACCAAATATGAACAAAATCGCTTCACTACTTTTCGAGTTATAGTAAAATAGGTTAAAATGGCAGCCATTTTTAAAATGGCGGCCATTTTTTAAAATGGCCACCTTCTACCAAAAGTGTCTTTAGACAGTGTGCAATGTTTATAGTATTCACATACCAAATATGAACAAAATCGCTCCACTACTTTTCGAGTTACAGCAAAAATCGTAAAATAACGAGTAAAGGCCGCCATTTTTCAAGATGGCTGCCAAGTGCTTCTTTAATATCTACATTTCTAGCTTCATTAATGTCCTATATAATTTTTTTACATCTAAAACATATTGCTTTTACAGTTTTACATATTGCACCTAAATTACTGTAAATTCGGCACTAAAATGGCCGCCATTTTGAAATGAGCAGCCATTTTGAAAATCTGCTTTCGAGCAGAACTTCTACACCCATAGGGTATATGTGTACAAAATATGAACAAAATAGGGCCAACGGTATTTGAGTTATTGCCCGGAAGGACGGACAGACGGACGGACGGACAGACGGACGGAGGCGTTCCCTCTATCCCTTCGATGGGATAAATACTGCTGAACATGAAATATAAATAATTCAAGACGAGGCATTAACATGCAAAATTTACCACCTACCATTTGTTACAGACACTGACCAAACACCGAATGCCAAACACAAACTGCCAAATACCAGGCACAAAAAGTTATATACCTTTTTAGGTATGATAAAAAGATATTTCATTACCTGAAAGACTCTGGATTGATCCTACTGAGCGCATCAACCACACTGTCTCTCATGTCTGTTGTTTCACACCTGATGTGCTGTGTGATCTGCTTGAACAGGTTGCTAGCATTGAATGACACTGGAGGGTTGGGGGTCTTCACCTCTGACCTCTCCGAGCTTGAACTCTCAGGGGATGAACTAAAAATAAAGATTCCCCATTTAAGTCATGGTGAATTGGGTGCCTTCACTCAACCTTTCAAATCTAGGTCAGGGGGCTGTTGTAAGCTGCCATTGAGTGGTGTGTCTTGAACTTTGACCTTTTGGAGCTTGAGCTTTCAGGGGATGAACTAAAAATAAAGATTTCCCATTTAAGTCATGGTGAATTTGGTGTCTTCACTCAACCTTTCAAATCTAGGTCAGGAGGTTGATGTAAGCTACTAGTGAATTTTGACCTTTTGGCACTTGAACTTTCGGGGGATGAACTAAAAATCAAGAAGGTTCCATATTTAAGTCAATGGAAGACTGGTGAAATGGGTGTCTTCATTCAAACTTTTTATTGCAGGTCAGGAGATTGTTAAAAGATTGAGTAAGGGGTCTTGACTTGTGAGCTTTTGAAGCTAAAACTTTCAGGGATGAAATAAAAACAAAGATTCCAAATGTTCAAGAGATTGATGTAAGATACTGGTGAGTCAGGTAACTTGACTTGATATTTTGGAGCTCAAACTTTCAGGGATTAACTAAAAGAAAAGATTAAATTAAAGACTGGAGATTGTTAAGATACTGGGGGTCATTAACAGAAACTTAGTAAAGATATGAATTCGTAAATCAATTGTTGTAACCATGGATATAATGACGTCACAGTTAGAGAACAATGGGTTTTATGAATTCTTAACTTTATGAAGCTTCTGTTAATGGCCCCCTGGTGAGTAAGATGTGACCTTTGACCTTTTGTAGATGAACTTTCAAGGAATTAACTAAAACAGAAGATTTAAATTAAAATATGGAGATTGTTAAGATACTGGTGAGTAAGGTGTATTATATATTGACCTTTGACCTTTTAGAGCTTGAACCTTCAGGGGATGAACAAAAATAGAAAATTTTAGATGAAAACCAGGAGATTGTTGATATACCAGTAAATTAATTCTTTTGACCTAATAGAACCCTAATAACTTAAGACCTCAGGGTATAAAGATGAAAGATTTAAAAAATTATTATACTGATAGTTCGGTTCTTTAATGTTTGACCCCTAAGAATTTCCAAGGGATGGTCAAAAAGGATGATCACATGGGACTTTGTCAAAAAGGTAAATGAACTTTAAACTGTCTAATTGATTTTGAATACTCAAAACTATTTAAAACACACACACACACTACTATTCTATTAACCTGTTGACTAAATACTTTTTTGACCCCAAAAGCTAATCCATTTGACCTTTGTAACAATATAACAAACACTGATAGGCAAATATGCAAATAAAAAGAAGGTAAGGTACAGTATTTACAATCCCCTCTCAAACTACCTCAACAACAACTGAAAACATGACTTGAACAGCAATAAATAAATAAATGATTGACATGATAAACAATGATTAAGTGGTCAAGATAAAATATACCAGTTAAAATGTTTTACCTGTTTAACCAGTTAATAATTAATAATGACTAATTCTAGTGCACAAGTTATCTTCAACTAAACTACTTATACTCGTATTTTGATATTTACTTGGTGCTACAATTTTTGATTCCTTTGAAAGAGTACTACAACCACCATCAATATTTCCAGAATAAGTTCGGGTTGATTCCCCATAGGCCCCATGTTACAAAATCACAAAAAGTGAAATATCTTGTATTGGACAGATAACATTTTCTTTTACTGGACATATCTTAATTTGCATGTCTATTAGATACATAAGGGTTATATGAAAATTGAACCACCAAAACGGATGTAATTTAAGTTAAAGGGAACTTTCTACCATACCCGCCCATGCTATCTAACCCGAACTAGCCACCTGATGCTGGAACTGTTAACTACATACTCGCATCTGTGTTATTCATATCCACTACATGTAAATGGGAATGTTTTGAATGATGTTATTTAACCTAATGTTCACTTGCTTAAAGTGCCATCTACTCGTGTAGAGTATCTGTGTGGGTTTTTTTTTAAAAATGAAGTAAAAAGACATAAAGACACCACAGAAAAATATCTAGAATGGTAGGAATTGATGAAGTCATTCAGTTTGCAATTGAGTAAAATCAATATTCAATCTATTGAGACCCCACGATAAAACATTGAACAAGAAAATATCAACCTGTCATAGAAACCCCCTACTCATAGATAATGCTTTAACGAGACTTATCTATTATTACCTGACATTAATTGTGGGCTGGTTTAAAACTTGCCAACTTATCTTTGATTTACATTCACCCACTCTTAATTTGAACATTGACAAATCTGAATCCTTTGCCCCTATTTTAAACAACCCACATATTATGTTTAATATTCAGACACTGAAATAATTCAGTAAAAAAGTCAACAAAGACGCTAACAAAATTTCATAATAATAATTCGTAGGAGTAGATTCATACATTAGAATTACATTGTAAATGAAAGACTATACAGTATACACTGTAATTCAAAACAATCTGTTTACAACATTTGTATCAATGTTGCATCACAACGACTAAATTTATTTGTATAATGGCACCTCTACAGATTAAGGCACAATATATTAGTACTATGGAACAAGATTAAAACTTAAATAATAAACATGAATTCAACCTACTTCAAACAATCTGTGATCAAATGGTCAGTGGACATAATGTTTTTTAATGTAATTAAACAATGACAACACAAAAAAAAGAAATCCCTGGTATAAACAGAAAACATAGGATGGGCAATTCAATCCAACAATGGAGACTGTCCATAGGAACATTCAGTGGGGGCCAGAAAGAGAGAACATTCCATTTGATAAAGATCATGAAATCTCCAACACAACCGCCACTGATACTACAGATACTAAAATTGCTTTTGATGATAGGAGGGGTTGAGCAGAATCCTGGTCCACAAACTCTGAAATCAGGTAATTATCAATTAGTTAAGGTGGGTAAATCTGGTTTAGTCTGTATACCCCATGAATCAAATGATACATCCCAAAGTCCCTCATTTCCACAATATGTTAGAAAATAACTAGGAAACTGGACCATGGAGCTCAATGGTAATATGATGAACACAAAGGCATTTGAAGAGGGCCCATAATCCTTGAAAGTTTTTAACCCAAAATCATACAGGTTGAGCCTAAAAAGGTAACCTGAACAAATGTTATCAATAAGTCATTCAGAATAGCGAAATTACACCTTGTTCAATATTCTTTCAATCTATCAAGTTTCTCTGGTATATCCTAAATGGTCACTATTTTATGGCTATTTTACAAATTATGTATGTATAAAGGCTCATGGGAAAGTACCAGAAATGGTTACAGAACACAGCAAGAAAATGTCCCCTCCCACACCATTAAAGTAACATTATCACAATATGAGACCATAACACCAAGGGACATTTCATTCATAGTGAATTCATTATAATATTTATAATATACAGGGCGTATAAAAAAAACGCAACAAGTAGTTATCTCGTAAAATCACAAAACTAGTGATGGCTACATCAATTTCATTCAATGTACCATAAAGCCACGTCTCTCCTCTTTGCAATGATATGTCATTCATTTACATGTGGTAATTGTTGGGTGAGAAATCCTTCCATTTGCACAGTGGGTCAACATCGGCTCTGGGCCAAGTTTTAGATATTGCAAAAATCAGTACGAGAGCTAAGTGCCAATGGAAGTTCCCCTGACTTGAATTGTTGTGACTTATTTCTTTTGGAGCTACCTCAGGAGCATCTGTGCTCACAATTCCTTCACCAGATATTGCAAAACATAGAGAAATAATTGCCCATGGGCTACTTTTCTCTGCTTTAACCAACAGATGACTCAAGGCTGAACCATGCATGACATGGACAGATGAGCGCACCTTTATGTGCAATGAAGTGGTGGCAATTTGGAGGGGTTATAGGATGTATTATTGCAAGAGTATGAGTATGAACACTTTACTGTCTATGCCACACCAGTCACACCTTCTTCTAATAGCCCCTATGCCCCTTGTACTGACTTTCGCAATGTTTAAAATTTGGTTCTGAGCTGAATTTTGCCCCACTTTGCAAAATTAATGATTATTCGGCCAGCCATGACTCCCTGTGAATGAATGATATTCCATTGCAAAGAGGAGTATTTTGGCTTTTTGGTACATTGAATGAAAATGATGCAGTCAGCATTGGTTTTATGTTTTCTTCCAATATTGCATCGGGCACCGTACACTGACTTTTGCCTTGCCCCAAGCTAATTTTGGCCAACTTTGCAAATGGAATGATTACTCGCCCAACCATGACTAAATAACAATGAATGATATATCATAATATATCACATATCATATAAGTGCACATAAAAGAACACAGGGCTCCTTCAAGGAGGAGTTTTTGGGTCTAACTTCCTGGTTAATTATGTAAATTACAATTGTATATATACGGGATATTCCCAAGAGGTGTTGGTCACCTTTATTGGGGGTAAACAAAATACAACTCACAGATGTCTTATGCAATGGCTCTCATCTTCCTTCTAATCTGATGCTTCCGGGGTAGTTAGTGCAGACATTTATCGTGAAATAGCCCCAAAGAAAAAGTCTGGGGGTTCAAATGGGATGGATGAATTTGGCATGTTTCAATATTTGGAGAACGCTTTGTAAAATGGCCAAAAAGTTGTGACCATTTGGAATAGACCAATGAATCTCAGTAGAATGAAAGAGTATTGAACAAGATTCAAGAATTACTAAATATAACTTTACACTCATGCTGGATGAAGGAGTTATTAACATTTGTTTGGGTTGCTTTTTTTGGGGATCACCCTGTTTATAGCTTTGAAATTAACCCACAGGTACTCAGAGATTGTTCCTCTGGACAGAGGTATCAAAAGGAGTCAAGCAAGAGATAAATGGACTTGCTTCTCTGCTCCAAGCTTTATTTGATGAAGTCCAAAATCAAACCCCTGAAATTGATTTCAAAGACTTATCCCAACTTAAAAAACAAGCATAGCACAGCCAGTCATTAGGAAAAACAAACTCAAATATGCCAAACATTGACCTTACATGTACATACATTGTATAAGGAAACCTACTTTTCTAATCATTGGGACTACCACAATCAAAATCCACAAGACCATTTGATAAATTAAGTATTTCTACTAAGTTGAAATCTATTGGTCCATTATCTCCCCAGTAAATGCTAAAATGAATCATGTTTTTCATATTGTACTCTTAGTTAATATTAAACCTACATGTACAATTACCACTTACACTTGAAGTGAAATATAAACACAAGTTGGGAACAGTAAAGTCCAAATTTAAATAATATTAGATGTAAACCACTGCATCTGATTTTTAATCAATCAATATATCTACATTCATACATTGTATTAACCTCCCTACATGTGTGACACATTCATCTTTCAGAGGTCACCAAAGAAATGTATGAACTTGGTTGCAAAATAACTGCATGTGACCAAAATACTGAGTCAAAGGTACAGGCCGACCTCATGTGTCAACTTGGACAAGAGTATATCAAATCAGCAGAGACCTCTGATATCTGGTATGAATACTATGTCTGGTCATCTGCATTATACAATGCAGCAAAATGTAGAATTGAGAAGCTTAATGGCAAACAATCTGATGGCACAGACACAACTCTTATCCATGACTTGAACCATATTGAACAACAGCTGCAGTTCATAGAGAATACTTTTGTGCAAAAGTGCTGTGGTGCCAAACATTGCACAGTCTTAACAAAGAGCACAACGCAGAAGTACAAAGCTGCATTGGAAAAGATAAGAGAGTTCTCTAACAGTACTGTAAATGACATCATCAGGAAGGATATGATAGTTGATGAAGTGACCACAGAGATGAAAGATGAAGATGAAGGCAACACTATACAGCACAGTAAAGTGTTCTATGATGGTCTTACACAACAGATTCTAGACTTTTATGGATGCATTATAAATGACTGTATCTCTCTGTTAGGGGTTCCTAATTGTAAGTTTGCAGTTTTAGCTCTTGGGTCACTATCTCGAAAAGAGGTCACTGCATATTCTGACATTGAGTGGGCAATGTTGTATGATCCTTTAAACAAACCAGTAGATCAAGTCAAAATGCAATTACGTATGATAGCTTATTATATGCATTTAAAGGTACTTAATCTAGGGGAAACCTTGTTAAACTGCTTAGATATCCCAGTCTTGACAGACTATAATAAACACCTTCCACATAATTTGAAAAACAATGACTTTTATGACTCTACTACAACCAGAGGAATATCATTTGATGGGACACAACCTTATGCAAGCAAGACAGCTATTGGAAGGAAATCTAGACAAGATCCTAAAAAGCCTTTGAAACTGGAACTAATCATGACTGTTAAAGAGATGAGTAAGTTTCAATTTAAGGAGGAATCACTAAAAGAGGGTTATCACCTGAGTGACGTTCTTATGTCTTCGACTCTCATCACTGGAGATCAAGCTCTATGGAAGGAATACAATGATAGAGTGCACTCTATATTGGCATTACCATCCACAAAAGTTAACAGATTCCTCATGAAGTCAGTGAAGAGGACACTGGGAAGCAAAACTATAGGTAGAGATCGTGCAATGAAAACACTGAAGGAAGATCTTGACAAATATAATAAAAACCCTCTGTCAGTTGAATCATTCACTAAGAATATACACACAAAGCATGATGTATATAGATTTGCAACGATCAGCATCAACATTTTAAAACTCATTCATGGCTGCACATCATTTGCTCCTCTAGATGTGTTAGAAGAATTACACCAGAAGGGTATCCTAACTGAAAGGGCAAAGAAAGATCTACAAATAATGGTTTGTTGTGTCATCAATCTTAGACACATGGTGTATGGTGAATATAAGCAACAGAAAGAAATCATATCATTCTTACAAAGTGAATCCTTGCAAAATGAGACAACAGAAGTAATGCCAGTCAGAAGTTTTACAGCCATATTACATTTTTTCAACATATTTATACCTTGGTGTGACTTTCTCACAACTAACTTAAATGTGAGTGGTGACTGGCAATATCATACAAGTTACATGGAAGAAAGTAATGAAGTGAAAGCAACATTATACAAGAACATTTTTTTCTTCGAGAGAGCATTGCATGCATATCAGACTGAGTTAAAAACACTTCAAAACCATGAATCAGAAGAAGAAAATGATCAAATATATAGCCTCAAAAGCGAAATAGGTCATCTATATCAGTCAAAAATGTGCTATGTAGATGCACTGAAATATTATTTCGATTGTCTTAACATAAGTAAAAACATCAATGATGAAAGTGGAATATCTGCATCATTGATAGATATAGGCACTGTGTATAGTAAAATGGGAGATCAGAACACAGCTCTGGAATATTACCTAGAGAATGTTAAAATGATGAGACAATTCCACCACAATAATCCTCATCCACATGTTGCTAATGCCCTAAACAACATTGGCATTGTGTATAAAATTATGGGAGAGAAGATTGAAGCACTGAAATACTGTCAAGAAAGTCTTGCAATGAATAGACTAATCTACAAGGATAGTCCTAACTCTGATGTTGCAATTTCACTGCACAATATAGGCAAGGTGTATAGTGCTATGGGGAATAGGACTAAAGCACTAGAATATTATCAAGAAGGTCTTGCAATGAAAAGGTTAATCCACAAGGACAGTCCCAACTCACATGTTGCTGTTTTCCTAAGCAACATAGGCAATGTGTATTATGAGATGGGGGATCAGACTAAAGCACTGGAGTATCATCAAGAGAGCCTTACAAAGAAAAGACTAATCCACCAGGACAGTCCCCACTCAGATGTTGCTTGGTCACTATATAACATAGGCAATGTGTATTATGAGATGGGGGATCAGACTAAAGCACTGGAGTATCATCAAGAGAGCCTTACAAAGAAAAGACTAATCCACCAGGACAGTCCCCATGCAGGTGTTGCTTGGTCACTATACAGCATAGGCTATGTGTATAATAAGATGGGGGATCAAACTAAAGCACTGGAATATCATCAAGAAAGTCTTACAATGAGAAAACTAATCCACCAGGACAGTTCCCACTCAGATGTTGCTGACTCACTATACAGCATAGGCAATGTGTATAATGAGATGGGGGATCTGACTAAAGCATTGGAATACTATCAAGAGAGTCTTACAATGAGAAGACTAATTCACCAGGACACTCCTCACTCAGATGTTGCATACTCAGTAAACAACATAGGTGTTGTTTACAATGAGATGGGGGATCAGACTAAAGCACTGAAATACTATCAAAAGAGTCTTACAATGAGAAGACTAATTCACCAGGACAATCCCCACTCAGATGTTGCTAACTCACTATACAACATAGGCTATGCGTATAATAAGATGGGGGATCAGACTAAATCACTGGAATACTATCAAGAGAGTCTTACAATGAGAAGACTAATTCACCAGGACACTCCTCACTCAGATGTTGCAGACTCAGTAAACAACATAGGTGTTGTTTACAATGAGATGGGGGATCAGACTAAAGCACTGAAATACTTTCAAGAGAGTCTTACAATGAGAAGACTAATTCACCAGGACAATCCCCACTCAGATGTTGCTGACTCACTATACAACATAGGTTATGTGTATGATGAGATGGGAGATCAGACTAAATCACTGGAATACTATCAAGAGGGTCTTACAATGAGAAGACTCATCCACCAGGACGGACCACACTCAATTGTTGCTGACTCACTATTCAACATAGGCAATTTGTATAATAAGATGGGAGATCAGACTAAAGCACTGAAATACTATCAAGAGAGTCTTACAATGAGAAGACTAATTCACCAGGACACTCCTCACTCAGATGTTGCTAACTCACTATACAACATAGGCAGTGTGTATAATGAGATGGGGGATCTGACTAAAGCATTGGAATACTATCAAGAGAGTCTTACAATGAGAAGACTAATTCACCAGGACAATCCCCACTCAGATGTTGCTGACTCACTATACAACATAGGTTATGTTTATAATGAGATTGGGGATCAGACTAAAGCACTGAAATATCATGAAGAAAGTCTTACAATGAAAAGGCTAATTCACCAGGACAGTCCCCACTCAAGTGTTGCTAATTCCCTAAGCAGAATAGGCAACGTGTACAATGATATGGGATATCAGACTAAAGCACTGAAATATCATGAAGAAAGTCTTACAATGAGAAGGCTCATCCACCAAGACAACCCTCACTCAGATGTTGCTTGGTCACTATACAGCATAGGCAATGTGTATAATGATATGGGAGATCAGACTAAAGCACTGGAATATCATCAAGAGAGCCTTACCATGAGAAGACTAATCCACCAACAAAAACTCCACTCAGATGTTGCTGACTCACTACACAACATAGGCTATGTGTATAATAAGGTAGGGGATCAGACTAAAGCACTGGAATATCATCAAGAGAGTCTTACAATGAGAAGACTAATCCACCAGGACAGTCCTTACTCAGATGTTGCCGACTCACTATATAACATAGGTTGTGTGTATAATGAGATGGGGGATCAGACTAAGGCACTGGAATATCATCAAGAGAGCCTTACCATGAGAAGACTAATCCACCAACAAAAACTCCACTCAGATGTTGCTTGGTCACTATATAACATAGGCAATGTGTATAATGATATGGGAGATCAGACTAAAGCGCTTGAATATCATCAAGAGAGTCTTACAATGAGAAGACTAATCCACAAGGACAGTCCCCACTCAGATGTTGCTAACTCACTATTCACCATTGGCAATGTGTATTATCAGGTGGGAGATCAGACTAAAGCACTGGAATACTTTCAAGAGAGTCTTACAATGAGAAGACTTATCCACCAGGACAGTCCTCACTCGGATGTTGCTAACTCACTATATAACATAGGCTATGTGTATAATGAGATGAGGGATCAGACTAAAGCACTAGAATACTATCAAGAGAGTCTTACAATGAGAAGACAAATCCATCAAGACGCTCCTCACTCAAATGTTGCTTACTTACTAGACAACATAGGCAATGTGTATTATGAGATTGGGGATCGGACTAAAGCACTTGAACACTATCAAAAGAGTCTGACAATGAGAAGAGTAATCCACCAGGGCACTCCTCACTCAGATGTTGCTGACTCACTAAACAACATAGGCAAGGTGTATAATAAGATGGGAGATCAGACGAAAGCACTGAAATATCATGAAGAGAGTCTGACACTGCTGAGACTCATCCACAAGGACAGTCCTCACTCAGATATTGCTGCTTCCCTAATAAACACAGGCCAAGTGTATGCTGAGATAGGAGATCAGATCAAAACCCTGGAATATAATCAAGAGAGTCTTGCAATATGCAGACTTATGAACAAAGACAGCCCGGACCCATTTACTGCTGCTTCTTTACATAACATAGGCTATGCATATACTAAGATGGGTGATCAGACTAAAGCACTGGAATACTATCAAGAGAGTCTTACAATATGCAGACTTATCAACAAGGACAGACCTAACTTATTTACTGCTGCTTGTTTAAATAACATAGGCAATGCGTATAATAAGATGGGGGATCAGACTAAAGCATTGGAATACTTTCAAGAGAGCATTACAATGAGAAGACTAATCCACAAGGACAGTCCCCACTCAGATGTTGCTAACTCACTATTCATCATTGGCAATGTGTATTATGATATGGGGGATCAGACTAAAGCATTGGAACATCATCAAGAGAGTCTTACAATGAGAAGACTAATTCACCAAGACAGCCCCCACTCAGATGTTGCTGACTCACTAGACAGCATAGGCAATATGTATTATGAGATGGGGGATCAGACTAAAGCACTAGAATACTATCAAGAGAGCCTGACAATGAATAGACTAACCCACAAGGACAGTCCCCATCTAGATGTTGCTAATTCACTTTTCAACATAGGTGATGTGTACAATAAGATGGGAGATCAGATTAATGCGCTAAAATATCATCAAGAGAGTCTTACAATGAGAAGACTAATTCATAAGGACAGTCCTCACTCAAATATTGCTGCTTCCCTAATAAATACAGGCAAAGTGTATGCTACGTTAGGAGATCAGATCAAAACCCTGAAATATAATCAAGAGAGTCTTGCAATATGCAGACTTATCAACAAGGACAGCCCCGACCCATTTACTGCTGCTTGTTTAAATAACATAGGCTATGTATATAATAAGATGGGGGATCAGACTAAAGCACTGGAGTATTATCAAGAAAGTCTTACAATGAGAAGACTAATCCACAAGGACAGACCCCACTCAGATGTTGCTGTTTCCCTAAGCAGCATAGGCATTGTGTATAATAAGATGGGAGATCAGACTAAAGCACTGGAATACTGTCAAGAGAGTCTTACAATGAGAAGACTAATCCACAAGGACAGACCCCACTCAGATGTTGCTGTTTCCCTAAGCAGCATAGGCATTGTGTATAATAAGATGGGAGATCAGACTAAAGCACTGGAATACTTTCAAGAGAGCATTACAATGAGAAGACTAATCCACAAGGACAGTCCCCACTCAGATGTTGCTAACTCACTATTCATCATTGGCAATGTGTATTATGATATGGGAGATCAGACTAAAGCACTGGAATACTATCAAGAGAGTCTTACAATGAGAAGACTTATCCATAAAGACAGTCCCCACTCAGATGTTGCTGACTCACTATACATTATAGGCAATGTGTATGATGAGATGGGGGATCAGACTGAAGCACTGAAATATCATGAAGAAAGTCTTACACTGAGAAGACTTATCTACCAGGACAGTCCCCACTCAGATCTTGCTGACTCACTATTCATCATTGGCAATGTGTATTATGATATGGGGGATCAGACTAAAGCACTGGAATACTGTCAAGAGAGTATTACAATGAGAAGACTAATCCACAAGGACAGTCCCCACTCAGATGTTGCTGACTCACTATACATCGTAGGCAATGTGTATGATAAGATGGGGGATCAGACTAAAGCATTGGAATGCTATCAAGAGAGTCTCACAATGAGAAGACTAATCCACCAAGACAGCCCCCACTCAGATCTTGCTGCTTCCCTTATGAGAATAGCCAAAGTGTATGCTGAGATAGGAGATCAGATTAAAACCCTGAAATATAATCAAGAGACTCTTGCAATATGCAGCCTTATCAACAAGGAGAGCCCTAACCCATTTACTGCTGTTTGTTTACATAACATAGGCTATGCGTATCATAACATGGGGGATCATACTAAAGCACTGGAATACTATCAAGAAAGTCTTACAATGAGCAGACTAATCTACAAGGACAGTCCCCATCGAAATGTTGCTGCCTCACTTAACAACATAGGTGGTGTGTACAATAAGATGGGTGATCAGATTAATGCACTGAAATATCATCAGGAATGTCTTCAAATGAGAAGATTAGTCCACCAAGACAATCCTCATACAGATGTTGCTGACTCACTATACATCATTGGCAATGTGTATGATGAGATGGGGGATCAGACTAATGCAATGGAGTATTATCAAGAGAGTCTTGCGATGAGAAGATTAATCCACAAGGACAGTCCCCACTCAGATGTTGCTGACTCACTATACATTATAGGCAATGTGTATAATAAGATGGGGGATCAGACTAAAGCACTGAAATATCATGAAGAATGACTTACAATGAGAAGACTTATCCACAAGGACAGTCCCCACTCAGATCTTGCTGACTCACTATACATCATAGGCAATGTGTATGATGAGATGGGGGATCAGACTAAAGCATTGGAATGCTATCAAGAGAGTCTTACAATGAGAAGACTCATCCACCAAGACAGTCCCCACTCAGATCTTGCTGCTTCCCTAATAAGCATAGCCAAAGTGTATGCTGAGATAGGAGATCAGATCAAAACCCTGAAATATAGTCAAGAGGGTCTTGCAATATGCAGACTTATCAACAAGGACAGCCCCGACACCTTAACTGCTGCTTGCTTAAATAACATAGGCTATGCATATGATAATATGGGGGATCAGACTAAAGCACTAGAATACTATCAAGAGAGCCTTACAATGAATAGACTAATCCACAAGGACAGTCCCCATCTAGATGTTGCTAATTCACTTTTCAACATAGGTGATGTGTACAATAAGATGGGAGATCAGATTAATGCACTGGAATACTTTCAAGAGAGTCTTACAATGAGAAGACTAATCCACCAGGACAGCCCCCACTCAGATGTTGCTGACTCTCTAGATAACATAGGCTATGTGTATAATAAGATGGGAGATAAGACTAAAGCACTGGAATATCATCAAGAAAGTCTTACAATGAGAAGACTAATCCACCAGGACAGTCCCCACTCAGATGTTGCTGACTCACTATGTAACATAGGCTATGTGTATAATAAGATTGGGGATCAGACTAAAGCACTGGAATACTTTCAAGAGAGTCTTACAATGAGAAGACTTATCCACCAGGACAGCCCTCACCCAGATGTTGCTGACTCACTATGTAACATAGGCTATGTGTATAATGAGATGGGGGATCAGACTAAAGCACTGGAATACTGTCAAGAGAGTCTTACAATGAGAAGACTAATCTACCAGGACAGTCCCCACTCAGATGTTGCTAACTCACTATACAACATAGGCAATGTGTATAATGAAATGGGAGATCAGACTAAAGCACTGGAATATCATCAAGAGAATCTTACAATGAGAAGACTTATCCACCAGGACAGCCCTCACTCAGATATTGCTTGGTCACTTTATAACATAGGCTGTGTGTATTATAAGATGGCTGATCAGACTAAAGCACTTGAATATCATCAAGAGAGTCTTACAATGAGAAGACTTATCCACCAGGACAGCCCTCACCCAGATGTTGCTGACTCACTATGTAACATAGGCTATGTGTATAATGAGATGGGGGATCAGACTAAAGCACTGGAATACTGTCAAGAGAGTCTTACAATGAGAAGACTAATCCACAAGGACAGTCCCCACTCAGATGTTGCTAACTCACTATACAACATAGGCAGTGTGTATAATGAAATGGGGGATCAGACTAAAGCACTGGAATACTGTCAAGAGAGTCTTACAATGAGAAGACTAATCTACCAGGACACTCCTCACTCAGATGTTGCTGACTCACTTTTCAACATAGGCTATGTGTATAATGAGATGGGGGATCAGACTAAAGCACTGGAATACTTTCAAGAGAGTATTACAATGAGAAGACTAATCCACAAGGACAACCCTCACTCAGATGTTGCTGACTCACTATACAGCATAGGCTGTGTGTATAATAAGATGGGGGATCAGACTAAAGCATTGGAACATCATTAAGAGAGTCTTACAATGAGAAGACTAATTCACCAGGACAGTCCCCACTCAGATGTTGCTGACTCACTTTGTAACATAGGCTATGTGTATAATGAGTTAGGGGATCAGACTAAAGCACTGGAATACTGTCAAGATAGTCTTACAATGAGAAGACTAATCTACAAGGACAACCCTCACTCAGATGTTGCTGACTCACTTTTCAACATAGGTGGTGTGTACAATAAGATGGGAGATCAGATAACTGCACTGAAATATCATCAGGAATGTCTTCAAATGAGAAGATTAGTCCACCAAGACCATCCTCATACAGATGTTGCCACTTCCCTCAACAATGTGGGTAATATGTATGCTAAGCTAGGAGATGAGACAAAAGCACTGGAATATCATCAAGAAAGTCTAACAATGAGAAGTCTTATCAACTAGGACACTCCCAATCCAGATGTTGCTTGTTCCCTATACAGAATATGTAATGGGTGTAGTCATATAAAATGGATGATCTGACTAAAACACTTGAATATCATCATAAGAAACTCTTACAATGAGAAAACTAATCAACAAGGACAGTCCTGATCTTGATGGGTCACTGTGCAACATAGCTTGGATTATAATGCATCGGGACTGTCCTGATCAGATTAAAGCACTAACATATCTTCAAGAAGGTCTTAAAATGAAGACTCATCTACCTGAACAGTCTCTATTCAGATGTTACTAGATCCTTGTGAATAATATGCACTATGCATAGATACATGGAGGAACATACTAAAGTAGTCTTCTTCGAAATACATGTACTCATAAGGAGATCATAGATAGGTTTATACAACAAATGTCAAAATTCCTGAAGCAACTGCTAAGTTCTTAAACAAAACTAAGGAATAAAACTGCACCCTTACCTTGACACCATGAAATCAAGAAAACCACACCACCCAAACATTGCGACCATATACTTTAAAAGCCTACTTTATATTTGATTATAGATGTTTATTCCACTCTGGCCAACAGAAATATTGAATTTGAATTATCATAGGTAACTGCATTTTTAATTCAGCTAAACAAAGTAATCTGAGAGTTCTATATAATTATAGAGTTGAGAGCCATATACAATAAATCACATGACATATTTTTACATGGGCTCCAACGGTGAGTCCAAAGCCACTATAACAAACATAATTAATTTTTGAAGTGAATTCATGCAGTTTCCTTCACTTTGAGGTGTGTTTGGATAGAGAGGTGTTAATATATACAGGTTTCACTGTATTTTGAACAAGAGTGGTAGTATACAAATTGTAAACATCATATTGGAACTCACACTGGAAGATTATCACACAGTGAAGACCAAGGACAGTCACTGGTGATCCACTCGATTACGCTGGTTACCAAAACGGTTCATTTTGGTAACAAAATGTCGGAACGTCGAAGGTACGATTTTTCTTTTTTCCTTATTTCACACGTTGTAGGTAGAATCCCAATGACATTTATTCCCACAAACATGTATCAGTATCATATGTTTTAGAAAATGCACATGTTTGCGGAAAAATAGCTTCAGTGTAATCGAGTGGATCACCAGTGACAGTAGCGGAATCAATTGGTGAATGATCTTGCGTTTTCATACTAAAGTTTGTTTTTGAGTTTTTTCTTATAGTTCAATGTATTTAAAGATATTTAAGAGACAGGGCCCTTTTTCTAAAGCCCTTTTTAGAAAAATAATTGAGATTACACAGGATACCTGTTATTTCTGCTTTTGAACACAATTTTAATAGAAAATTCAAATTCCAAACTCCCTGTCTCAATGGAGAATGGGAATTGAGCAACCAAACTTGGCACAAAGTTAGATCCTAGGATAAACTCTAATCTTAGGGCTTTGATTTTTTGTGATATCATATATTTGCCTAGCAACCACATAGCAACCGCCTAAAATAACATATTTTACAATATAAATCCACTTTATATATGCTAGGATCCTATAAGACCATTACAAAAAAAGTATTCTTATCCTAAAATACAACAATTTTAACATATTTACAGAAGTGACACCACCATGTTACATAGCAATAACATGGCAACAGGTTACATTGCCCATTTTGACATTTGCAGACCATATATCTATTATATGTTCACTGCTTTTGGATCTCTTCCACATTATTTCTTAACATAAAGAAAATGTATCGATGCAGTTATGTCTAACCATTTTCCCTAGCAACGGCTTGAAATTAAGGTTAAATTTGCCTAGTAACGACCTAGCAACATGTTAAAAATAGCAATGTTTCTCATAAGAATGTCACTATTTATCCACTATATGTACTTGAAGAAAATCAATATATATGTCTTTTGTAATTTATAAAGCTTTATAGTTACTCACTTAAAAATCTTAAGTCTCTTGTGTAAAGCATGATGGGACATGTCTTGTCTTACGCATATCAAATTGCAATTCATGTTTCAGTTCTGAGATAAAGTAAACACGAAATATTCATCACATTGATACTTGATACATTTTCAGCATTGATACCCCTAAGATAATACTTTATTTTGGTGAATTGCTTCAATTTCCTTTGCAGGTGCATAGTTCGATGCAGTAGAATGCACCATGGCATTTGCGGTTCCCTTTGCAGTCACATTTGGTACATCCACATTTAATTATGACTTTACATGCCTCAGATGCTTGCAACAGTATTTTCCATCTGGGTACGCACAATCCTGATGCGTTCCTAAACCATCCCAATAGACTTGGTGAAGGAAGAACTGGATCCAATATATACCATTGCCCCCATACATGTGCTTCTTGTCAAAAGGGCACCTGTTAGATCATTACATAAGTTCCATTGCTTGAAAACTGTCACCTTGCTATGATGGTAAAATCCAGATAAAATAATAATAAATCAATGTGTGCAGGGTGATGCAGGCGCAATACTCCATGAATAATGCGTATCAGTTCCAGTAAGGGCGTGGAACATTGGCAGCGTAGTGCTCAAGCAAATTCATAAATTGGAATGTAGGGTTAGTTTTGCCTTTTGAAAATGCTATGTAGATCTCAATCTGTAGCTCAGAGGCACAGGCTATTAGGCTATCACAACATTACTGTCCACCAATCTTATCATAAATGTCCTGCAACCTTTTCCGACACCATGGGATAAATCCAAAAACATATGTGTATCTGCCTCTTCCTGGGAGCAGGGACTATTATGGCACAATTAGCAGGATTACTGATGCACTCTCCTTCAATGGTTGAGACAAAGATTCTATCGTCTGCAATAATATGTCTTGTAACAGTTGCTAGTAGTGCAAGAAACTCTATCTTGTTGTCATTGTTTCTGAGAAATCCTATCCTAACACCAAACTACCAAGCAATTGGCAAGACTTTCTTGAAAGATAGAGCTCTTTGCACAATTCCTACATCCTTCAGCATCTCAAGTGGTAAAACTTGAAACTTTGAAATTAATGACTTGTATGTTTCAGCAAAGCCTAGATAGGATTTTAAGCTTTTAACAAGTATAACCTTGACCTAAGGATTTAATCAGTAAAATATGGTGTCTTGATTTTAAATCTATATACTATCTAGTATTTTGAACACGCCCTGCTGGGATACATAATCCCCATATGCTGGGTTCAGTGGAATATTACTATCCAAATGTGGAAAATTAACAATATCATGAGGCAGATACATATATGTTTTTGCATGTGTCTCATAGTGTCGAAAAAGGTTGCAGGACATTTATATACTGGAACTGATACCACATATGGACTTCATCTGGACCATCAATGCAAGGTGACAGTTTTCAAGCGATGGAACTTATGTAATGATCTAACAGGTGTCCTTTTGACTCTAGCAGATCACCCATCAACCGTAACAATAGAAGTTATGGGCACAATTATCCTGGTTCATTATCCTGGTTTACCAGCCTACAAACAGTGAGACAAATCTCAATACCATGCGTAGGCACATGTTCACTCATGACAGATGGATCCCGATACTGTAGAGTACCTCCAACATGCGATGCAGCACTCCAAGGAGCACATGTATGGGGGCAATGGTATATAGTGGATTCAGTTCTTCCTTCACCAAACCAATGGGGATGGTTTAGGAGCGCATCAGGATTGTGCTTACCCAGATGGACAATACCGTTGCAAGCATCCGAGGCATGTAAAGTCATAATTAAATGTGGATGCACCAAATGTGGCTGCAAAGGGAACTGCAAATGCCATGGTGCATTCTACTGCACCGAAACTATGCAACTGCAAAGGAAATTGTAGCAATTAATCCAAATAAAGTATTATCTTAAGGGTATCAATGCTGAAAATGTAACAAGGATAAATACGATGAATATTTTGGGTTTTATCTCAGAACTGAAACATGAATTGCAGGACTTTTGCAATTTGATAATCATAAGACAAGAAATGTCCCATCATGCTTTACACAAGAGACTACAGATTTTTTAGGTGTGCAACAACAAAGCTTTATAAAATAAAAGACATACATATTTATTTTCTTAAAGTAAATAATAGTGGATATATAGTGAGATTTTTATGAGAAACATTGCTATTTTAAACTGTTGCTAGGTCACTGCTAGGCAAATTTAACCATTATTTAAAGCCGTTGCTAGGAAGTTGCTAGGGAAAATAGTCTGGCATAACTGCATCATTTATGCTTAGATACAATTTCTGTATGTTAAAAAATAATGTGGAAGGGATCCAAAAGCGTACAAGTGAGTATATAATAGGAATATAGTGTGCAAATGTCAAAATAGGCATTGTAACCTGTTGCCATGTTGTTGCTGTGCGACATGGTGATGTCACTTTTGAAAATATGTTTGAATTGTTGTATTTTAGGATAAGAAGACTTTTTGTAATGGTCTTATAGCATCCTAGCATATATTAAGTGGATATATATTTTAAAATATGTTATTTTAGATGGTTGCTATGTGGTTGCTAGGCAAATATATGATCAAACCTCTCAGATAAGAGCTTATCTTAGGGTCCAACTTTGTGCCAAGTTTGGTTGCTCAACTTCCATTCTCCATTGGTGAATTATAGTGAGATAAGGAGTTTGAAATTTGAATTTTCTGTTAACATTGTGTTAAAAAGCAGTAATAATGGGTATCCTCTGTAATCTCAATTATTTTTCTAAAAAGGGCTTTAGAAAAAGGGCCCTGTCTCTTAAATGTCTTGAAATACATAGAACAACAAGAAAAAACTCCAAAACGAACTTTAGTATGAAAACGCAAGGTCCCTATGGGGGCCTTGCACCAATTGATTCCACTACAGTGAAGATAAGTGAAAATAAAATATGAAGATTTGCTAGAGGATTTAAGACTAGGATTCAAAGATTTATGGTTAATTTATGTCATGAGGTGCGCGAGAGAAGTGCATAAAATCAGCCATAATTCACAGAGTCCAAATTACTTGAGTATTTTCACATATTACAAAACACTAATATATCCTATGTCCAGGCTAAACCTGGGTAAAATTCTTGGGCTTAGATATGCATTTAATGGCTTAATATACTTGGTTAATTACTTATGCAAATATTTAATCAAAATATCACATTTTCCCTTGTGATGTTTTCATGTATGCAACTTTGTCAGACATTACATGGGTGCATTAGTAAAGCAAAGCATTTGTATGGCAGTCAATACATCAGTCATGTCACTATGACATGAAATATGCCTTCGCTCTTGTCCAAATATAGAGCCACACAAGGTCTGCCTATATTGGGAGAACTCTAGTTCAACAAGTTAAACTTAGTCCGGGCCTTATTTCTTATCTGACATATCTTGTGGCCCACCCTAAGTTTAATGTTCATGCCTATTCGGCCCTTGATGCAAAAAAATGAAATGGTGGCCTATTGCAGCACATGAAATTCCATACGGGTTTTATTAATAACTGATAGTGAGAATTTGCAACCAATGAAAGCATAGCACGGAAGTTAAACCCAATCAAGGCAACATGAACATTCAGATTATAAATGAAAGCCGTGGTATCGGGTTTAACTTGTTAAACTAGGAGAACTCCAGCATATTTCACATCATAGTGATAACATAACCTCTAAATAGTGTTTTAAATGGCCATATATTGAAAAAACTAGTTGCAGGACAATGTGTAAATATGATTATGTGCCCAGCATATTTCACATCATAGTGACATAACCTCTAAATATTGTGTTTTAAATGGCCATATATTGACAAAACTAGTTGCAGGACGATGTGTAAAAAATATGATTATGTGTCCAGCATATTTCACATCATAGTGACATAACCTCTAAATATTGTGTTTTAAATGGCCATATATTGACAAAACTAGTTGCAGGACAATGTGTAAATATGATTATGTGTCCAGCATATTTCACATCATAGTGGCATAACCTCTAAATATTGTGTTTTAAATGGCCATATATTGACAAAACTAGTTGCAGGACAATGTGTAAATATGATTATGTGTCCAGCATATTTCACATCATAGTGACATAACCTCTAAATATTGAGTTTTAAATGGCCATATATTGACAAAACTAGTTGCAGGACAATGTGTAAAAAATATGATTATGTGTCCAGCATATTTCACATCATAGTGACATAACCTCTAAATATTGTGTTTTAAATGGCCATATATTGACAAAACTAGTTGCAGGACAATGTGTAAAAAATATGATTATGTGTCCAGCATATTTCACATCATAGTGACATAACCTCTAAATATTGTGTTTTAAATGGCCATATATTGACAATACAGGACTCGTTGCAGGACAATGTGTAAATATAATTATGTGTACTGAGTTTCAAGATCAAGTTCGTGTATTTTACTGTAAATAACTGAAACAAGTGTCTGTTTAAAAACAATAGACCAGTCCTGTAAACCATGCCATCTATTTTCAAAACTTCTTTCAATTTTGTTTACAAACATTGCTGCCTGTAAAGTATACCATCATCAATCTAGCCAATATACCATAGTTTCCTTGGTTCACAAATAGGGGTCAGGATTTATTGGAAATGTCTATTCTAATGTTGGTAAGACTAAGGAATTAAAAACTAAAAAATTCCTTGCCAACAATGGTATATGCTTAACCTTATGTACATAAAAGTTTTTTTTATGCCAATGTCAATATAAAGAAGGAATTTCTTTCTTTCAAGGTTATATGTAATTAAAACACAATTAATATTGGTTTTGTTTGTTAGTCCATATAGCTAATGTGAATTAGATATAGATAAGGAATTAAAAAGTAAATTCCTTGCCAACAATGGTGCATGCTATACTTTATGTACATAAAAGTATTTTTATTAGTCTTCATTACAAACAATGCCAATGTCAATATAAAGAAGGAATTCCTTTCCAACAATGTTAAATGTAATTAAAACACAATTAATATTGGTTTTGTTTGTTAGTCCATATATTTTTCTTTATTAGCAAGCAATGCTAATGTGAATTAGATATAAATTCCTTGCCAACAATGTCTTATGTAAATTAATATATTTTGTATCATTTTTTATAAGTGAAAATGCTAATGTGAATTAGATACACTCAAGGAATTCAAAATTCCTCTCCAAAAATGGTTGATGTATATTTATGTATTTTGTACGAGTATTTTTCTTTATTAGCAAACAATGCTAATGCGAATTAGATATAGATAAGGAATTGAAAAGTAAATTCCCTGCCAACAATGTCTTATGTAAATTAAAATATTTTGTATCATTTTTTATAAGTGAACAATGCTAATGTGAATTAGATACACACAAGAAATTAAAAATTCCTCTCCAAAAATGGTTGATGTATATTTATGTATTTTGTACGAGTCTTTGTCTTTATTAGCAAACAATGCTAATGCGAATTAGATGTAGATAAGGAATTGAAAAGTAAATTCCCTGCCAACAATGTCTTATGTAAATTAAAATATTTTGTATCATTTTTTAAAAGTGAACAATGCTAATGCGAATTAGATATAGATAAGGAATTGAAAAGTAAATTCCCTGCCAACAATGTCATATGTAAATTAAAATATTCTATATCATTTTTTATAAGTGAATAATGTGAATTAGATGCACACAAGGAATTCAAAATTCCTCTCCAAAAATGGTTGATATATATTTATGTATTTTATACGAGTATTTTTCTTTATTAGCAAACAATGCTAATGCGAATTAGATATAGATAAGGAATTGAAAAGTAAATTCCTTGCCAACAATGTCTTATGTAAATTTAAATATTTTGTATCACTTTTTATAAGTGAACAATGCTAATGTGAATTAGATACACACAAGGAATTCAAAATTCCTCTCCAAAAATGGTTAATGTATATTTATGTATTTTGTATTGGTCTTTACTAGGAACCAATGCTATTTTGAATTTGATATAAATAAGGAACTGAAAATCAAATTCCTTGCCAACAATGTTTCATGTAAATCAAAGTATGTGTATTGGTATTCACATTAGCAAGTAATGCTAATTCAAATTAGCAAGTAATGCTAATTTGAATACAAGTATGAATAAGGAATTAAGTACTGGATAAAGCATAAGAACGAGATTTTATAAGAAATAATACACCGAAGGCCGAAGGCCTGAGGTTATTATTTCTTATCAAATCGAATTCGAATGCTTTATCTTACTTAAATCACACACATTCTTATTACAGGTAAATGGTATATTGCAGGTAAATGGTCAATGATCTAATCTGGAAAATTTTATTTCTTTTGTGTTGACTATTCAAACTGTGAATTTTGCAAACTTCAACCAGGCTCACAATGACCCTGGCTCTTATTGGTTAAAATTTGTTGTTATATAGCCAATTAATTGTAACAACAAAAAGAGTTGGTTGCATTGACCTCATGATGGTGTGAGTTGATGTAAGTGACTGAGTTGGCTATAATTAGTCTAGCTGTCAGTGCACTACAGGTGACTGTCCAATCCAGAACATTGAATTTGAATACAGCAGAATATTTGTAAGTAAGATAAGATCAATGATGTAGATAGCAACAAAAATTGATAAATTGTTTTATTCTAAATAATGCACAGTAACAAGAGAAGGGTACATGTATTTTTGTATATTGTTTTTAGGGAATGAAAACTATCAAAAACTGACAATGGTCATTTATGTCTCACTTGTTTTTGATAGCTTGCCAAGTGTACATTCTTTAAAAACAAGAGAAACATAATGCACTTTCCTTTTGATAAAACCATACATTCTTAAAAATAAACCAAGGCAAATTCTATTGTGTTGCTACCCAAGTGGGATTTAAAAAGCAAATAATTTGCCAATGTAAAATTGTTCAACAGTGTTATTATTTATAAGAGTATGTTAATGAAAATATATGTTAAGAGGATAATAAATTGTTTGATGAGTTAAAAATATTTTGTCAGTTTAATGAGAGTTCCATTTAGAAAAAATATTACTGAAAAGAGATGTGATAACTTTCAATGGAGGATATATTCAATAAAGATATCTCTCTTTTGTGAGGTAATGGAAAGTAGACCAACTTTCTATTTCAGAAATCAGAACTTCTATTCCCATGAAAAATGAAATGAAAAATATAAGACAAGCAAAAGATCAATAGTTTGATAAGAGCCAAATTTCAACCTTTGAGAATCAAATATTTCCAAACTACTTGACTTACTCAGTTAATTTAGAATCATAACAAACCTTTTTTCTAAAAATTCCTTTTTATAAAGATTCTTCTAAGATTCTTACCTCAAAAGTTCTGGTGATGACGACCTCGTACTAAAGTTGACACTAGATGGCGCTATGCAGCATGCAAAGACGACGTAATTGTGCCATAAGTTGATGTACTGGTCTCTTTCTGATGTGATCTTTTTACTTCCCGATCTGAGAAACGATGCACGGGTTTCACTAGTAGCATTGCTGGAAAAAAAAAGAAACACAAGTCATGAAAAAAATCATAATGCATACTAATTGACAAATTACGCTGTAATAAATGTTTATATTCAAAATTAACAAAAAGACGACAAATCTTCAAAGGAAAACACAAGTTGCATTGTAGCCCTCAAAAATATGTAATACTTGTAATATTATGCAAGAGACTTTTACAAATAATGATACGAGGGTATATCATAAAGTTCTCATAGTATCTCTCTAATTTTCATACATCTATATGAAATAATGTTTATGAATATTCTTCTTACTTGGGATCAACATAGGCAAACAATTCTGTAAGTCTTGGGTAGACGCAGGCCCATGCATTAGATACAGCAGTGTGACAATGCCCGAGAGCATGATCCATACTCAGGAATCCACTCAAACACTCAATCCAAGGATCAAAAGATCCAACACTCCTTATATGGATCCCACCATGAGAGTTCTCCTGGTTGTCATGGTAGCCAGAAACCCAGAATGAAGTTGTTCTATCTGCGAGCCACGAGAGATCGATGTGAGTCAGTGATGTCATCAAAGAAGACTGCAATATTTTCAATTTAAAAATATTATCTTTTTTAAAATTAAAAATTTGAAAAAAAAAATTGAGAAAATTCCATCATGGGAAAGTTTGGAGTTAGCCCAAAGTTTGTTTGTGGCGATAATGGTCTACACCTACAATTCATCAAAACCATAAAAATGATCAGATTTCTGACCACTTAGTTGAGTTCAAAGAGTCCTACCTTATAATAGTATATTATACTTATATTATAGTATATAATATAGATACATGTATTTCAGTTCTAAAGGGGTCACAATACAGAGAACCTTCTTATCTTATTTTCTTGAATGCAATGTAAAGAAAGGGTAATATAATTTATATGAAGAACAAAAAAAATATCTTATCTTGAGCTTGTGATTCTGCATGATATCAAGTTTGCGAGTGAGACCCTTATCACTATCAACAAATTGTCTTAACCCAGTAACACTTTCCCATAAAATGAGATTTCTGAAACTTTTACAGTGCATCAGAACACTACTCAATAACTTAAAACCGAGATTTGTGTAAGAAATGTACAAGGCATCAACATGTAAAATGTTACCATCTGCCATTTTTACAGACATCAACCGCAGTTATTGAATGCTCTAATTTAGATTATATCTTTTAAATCACTTACTTTTTCATGAGCTGGTAGTTTATCTTGGATTCCCTCTAGAATACTGGGGCAGGCTCTGTCTAGTACATCTATGACGAGGGGGTCATCCACCTAAGATACAAAAATACACACGGTGAACAATATCACACCCTTGAACAGAAATGGCCGTCTTAACATTTATCCAGAATGTTGAAAAACTAATCAGTTCTAAACTTTCATGGGTACAAACATCCCTGAGAATTTCAAATGAATCCCTCAAACTGTTTGGCTGGAAACCTGTTGACAAGTCTTGACAGACAAGATTTTAGGACGGAAAATCCAAAATGGCCGCCTTAACATTTACCCAGAATGCCGAAAAACTAGTCAGTTCTAAACTTTTATAGGTGGAAACATCCCTGAGAATTTCAAATGAATCCCTCAAACGGTTTGGCTGGAAACCTGTAGACAAGTCTTGACAGACAAGATTTTAGGACGGAAAATCCAAAATGGCCGCCTTAACATTTACCCAGAATGCCGAAAAACTAATCAGTTCTAAACTTTTATAGGTAGAAACATCCCTGAGAATTTCAAATGAATCCCTCAAACGGTTTGGCTTGAAACCTGTAGACAAGCCTTGACAGACAAGATTTTAGGACGGAAAATCCAAAATGGCCGCCTTAACATTTACCCAGAATGCCGAAAAACTAATCAGTTCTAAACTTTCATAGGTAGAAACATCCCTGAGAATTTCAAATGAATCCCTCAAACGGTTTGGCTGGAAACCTGTAGACAAGCCTTGACAGACAAGATTTTAGGACGGAAAATCCAAAATGACCGCCTTAATATTTACCCAGAATGCCGAAAAACTAATGAGTTCTAAACTTTCATAGGTAGAAACATCCCTGAGAATTTCAAATGAATCCCTCAAACGGTTTGGCTGGAAACCTGTAGACAAGCCTTGAAAGACAAGATTTTAGGACGGAAAATCCAAAATGGCTGCCTTAACATTTACCCAGAATGCCGAAAAACTAATGAGTTCTAAACTTTCATAGGTAGAAACATCCCTGAGAATTTCAAATGAATCCCTCAAACGGTTTGGCTGGAAACCTGTAGACAAGCCTTGACAGACAAGATTTTAGAACGGAAAATCCAAAATGGCCGCCTTTTTCATTTACCCAGAATGCAGAAAAACTAATCAGTTCTAAACTTTCATAGGTAGAAACATCCCTGAGAATTTCAAACGAATCCCTCAAACGGTTTGGCTGGAAACCTGTAGGCAAGCCTTGACAGACAAGATTTTAGGACGGA
This sequence comes from Owenia fusiformis, assembly GCA_903813345.2. NCBI lineage: Eukaryota > Metazoa > Annelida > Polychaeta > Sabellida > Oweniidae > Owenia > Owenia fusiformis. The sequence goes on from CAIIXF020000002.1 coordinate 27,211,531, forward strand.
AAATCCAAAATGGCCGCCTTAACATTTACCCAGAATGCCGTAAAACTAATCAGTTCTAAACTTTTATAGATAGAAACATCCCTGAGAATTTCAAACGAATCCCTCAAACGGTTTGGCTGGAAACCTGTAGACAAGATTATTTGGGACGCCCGCCAGCCCGCCCGACCGCCCGGCAAACTGATTACAATATAGCACCTTAGGGTGCGATAAAAAGAAACATTTAGTTTAAGAATGACATATTAAAGTTGCACTGTGCCTATTCCTAACCTTAACATTTTAAAATCATAACAGTCTGCCATTTCCACCTTCAATGGAATTGATGGAACTTAAGCTACAGATTATTCTGTATTGTGGATATTTAAGGGTCAGGAATTTTAGGATTTATTATTTGCTTTCTAAGTGGTGGTTTAAATTTTAAAAAGGAAATGGTTTGGGGGTATGGATTGTTTTTTTGTTTTTTCATTTGTGGGTTTTTTTTGGTCAGAAACAGGCAATGAGCCCCATTGAACAATGTACAATAACTCGGATCTGGAAATTCTGAAAACATCTAAATCTGAAAACATTTGTTTTTAACAATTCATCTTATTTGCCACACAAACTTTGATCTTGATTTTTGAAAACCGTATCAACTAATTTATCGTAGAGATTCTTACAAAATAAGAAATTATTTTGATTTTATCTTCTTGAGAAATAGTATGACCTAAAGATACAACCCATTGCCATATTTCTAAATATTTGAAAACCTTTAATGTGTTCATTTAATGATATACAGTAAAACTTATTCCAAGAAGCACATCATTATAAGGAACCTGTCTAAAAGGAACATATTCTGTCACAAGGAAAAGTGTTCCCTGTGCTCAGGAAATGTCTTCGAATAAATATCAAATTGAATCAAAGAAAAATACTCACTTTTGAGACACCAATCACATTGAAAAGATTCCGAACTTCTTTCATAAGTAGCACCGCTAGCTTACGGGTCAAAGGTCGGCAGTTACATAGCATCACGAGGGCGAATCCCTCCACCTCATTGAGTACATTAGCATGGGTACTTTTATCAAAGGGAAGTCTATGGGCACTTAGCTCTTGAACATCACCATGTTGGTCCTGAAATGGATCATTCCCACAATATTGATTTTAGCATACATTAACAGATGTATTGATGGATGATATAGAATAAAACAAGAAATGAAAGTGAACTTGGATTCACAAGTTATATTCCTGTTCTAAGCCCTTTAAGCCATACAGGGGGATTCAAACCAGTAACAATATTGACTTGAGCCTACCTTATCAGATGTATTGATGGCTGACGTCTTCCACTGCTGTAAGAACTGAAGCAGAATCTTGAGTGAGTTGTCTAACAGTTGAGGCATTGTGTCTCCTATCTCTTTCATTATAAACTGAATAAACCCTAGAAATAAAGTCAAATATGTGTAAAAACACAAAAAACAAAAAAAAAATTTTTTTTCTTTTCACAACCTTTATTTTGCTTAACAGGATGTTTCGGATCCTGTCTGGATCCCTTTTCAACTGAATAAAAACTGAACTGAAGCGCTACAAAACAATTAAATAAAAACAATATAACGACATATTAATTCACCAAAAATTCATTCCAAATTCCCGCCAATTTGTAAGTGTAAAAACACTTGGCAAATAACAACATGTATTGGCAATTAAAAACAAATTAGGAATTTGGAAATATTGATCAGACATTGAAAATATTTACTTTTTTCTCCCTTTGTGTATGAGTAACTTCTCTTAAAGAGTGCTTCAAATATGCATGGTATACCATTTCAAATATTTAAATTGTTATTAAGGAAATAATTTGTTCAAATTCAATCTTCATAGTAAAATCCATTTTTTGGACAGAAAAGTAACATTTCATGATGCATTTCATAAAAATCATTTCATGAATGACAGTGATTTTGAAGTAAATATTGTTCGCATAAAACCATTTATCATTATACTGGTATATCTTACTGGCGAAAATGAACAAATCAGCCCACTTGTCCATAAGTCATTTTTTCCCAGATATACTGACTGACTTCCTAACAGACAGATGGATGGCTTTACTATATCCCTACCAAACTTAATTTATTGAAGGATAATTACATTCATATTACAAAGCTTGGCATAGGAATGTTATGACCCTGCATGACATCACACTTACCATGGATGACATCATCCCTCCAGTCAGAGAAATCTACGACAAGATTCTGCAGTGCTTGTAACGCAAGTCTGAAAATATGCAAAAAATAAATTAAGTAATAATAAACAGTCTCAAAGAATTGCTTAAAGGCCCCATATAAAGTTTAAACCACTTTGGCTTATATTGTAGTCTTACCCAATGTTATCAAAGTGTGATATGTGAAACTTTTTTTTTAAATTTCAAAATGTGGTTTTTGATAGACTTTTTGTTCCAAAATTTGTGAATTTATTTAAAACCAACTTTTAGAGGTCACTCATATCTTCTAATTAGCCACAATTCATACCAATGCATAGCATTCATCCTCCCATGCTTTTTGCCGAAAAAATTAAGAAAATCGGCTCATAAATAAGCGAGAAATGAACTTATCAGTGCATGAAAATGGTTCTGAGAAAAATGCATTTCAAAATTTTCGTTCTCATAGAAACCAATGGTACAATGATATCTAAAACATAATTTATTCTTACTTTTAATCTGGTTAGACAATCAACATTGGTTTTTTGTGAAAGTCTAACATATTAAGAAAAGATTGACATCGAAAAAAAAAAATTTCAATTTTTTTCAAAAAGTTTTTGGTACCTTAGTGACATCACTAATGTTTCAACATATTTTTGATATGCTAAAACATTGAAGTGGCCCATTAAATATGGCATTTTATTATTGAAATAGTGTGTCCTTTGTTCAATCTTTGCATTGGTGTTAAAAAGGTAATCTTTTTTGAAATGCATTAAGAAATATTTGATGATTAAGAAATTTCAACTTTTTTGAAAAATGGCGGGAAATTTGAATATTTGAGAAATGAAATGCTCACAACTTTTTTATAAAATTTTTTTTTTGTTCAAAAATCTCTAAAATTACTTAATAAGTCCTGACAAATAGTAAATGAATGATAAAAAAATATTTTCAAACTTTAGACGGGGACTTTAAGCAACTCACTTTAGTGTATCATGATGGGATATTTAAATCAATCAACAAAGAAAGGAAGTATATCATATACTTGCCCTTTGGCCCATATAAAAGAGGTGATGTATATTAAATTGTCTCTTTGCATAGTGAAACATTCAATTCTCTCCCAATCAAATCCCCTATATAGCATACCCCTTGAGTTCTTCATCCATGTGTAGAGTAAGCCTAGAGAGGAGATCTACTAGTTCAAGACGTGACATGCCATCGGGAATAACACGAGGAATTGCTGCAACACATGTACGAAACAGATCTGTCTTAGGTTTCCTCTCACCCCTAAAAAATTAGAAAAGAAAATGTTTCGATGAAATATATGCATAAATGGTACTTTATTAGTCAAATGTACATTTATTCTAAATCTATATATGTTCATGTTCTTACAATTTAAATATGCTGAAAAATAAGAGAAAAGTCCCAAACAAAATATAAGGTATATAATATAAATAGGGATACTACAAAATGGACTTCAAGCAGTCAAACTGGAGTTTCATCTTACTCTAAGCCATTGTGGTTACCATAGTGACAAGTAATGACATCAAAGGTTACAGATCAAAAGAGAACAATGGATATACCAAACTATGACTGAAATAAATGAACATAAAAAAGGTTATTGATTTTTTCCCTGAAGAACTGAAACTCCAAACTTACGTGATAAGCTCATCTGGTTCTTTATTCATATTCTCCGTCTTGTTCACCAACATGGGGCGCCCAACTTGTAAATCAAGGGCTCTTAGTATCGAATCAAATGCTTTTCTCACATGTGGCAAATATGGCGCTATTCCGATCTCCTTGGCTGCCTGGGATGTTAGGATTTTGCTAAGGAAGACCTTCTTGACGCGTACAGTCGATCCTGAGGGGAGAGAGCCAATAGATTGGGGCATAGGGGGCTCCCCATCTTTCTGCTGAAGGCTGTCCGCCACTACCAAGAAGGAACGTAGTCCTACACTCATCCTCTGTAAGTATGTACAAGTAGGTTATATTTAATGCTAAATTAACAGATGTTTCTATATAATAGTATATATTATTGTTATATTTGAAATTTATTAATTTGAGACATGATCTTGTTTTTTTCTTTCTAAATACTGCTTGAGTGCCACAGATGTACTCATTTGTTTCCATATACATGTATTTAGATGTGATGAATCTAAATGTATACAATAATTCTCTTAGTGTCAGATTTTATATATTTTGTTCTTGCTTATACCTCTGAAATTCCTCTCAGTTCTTCTTAATTCATGAACCAAACTCTGGTGTTAAATTAGCTCTTATCTCTGATATTCCTCTCAGTTCTTCTAAATTCATGAACCTACCTCTGGTGTTAAATTAGCTCTTATCTCTGATATTCCTCTCAGTTCTTCTTAATTCATGAACCAAACTCTGGTGTTAAATTAGCTCTTATCTCTGATATTCCTCTCAGTTCTTCTAAATTCATGAACCTACCTCTGGTGTTAAATTAGCTCTTATCTCTGATATTCCTCTCAGTTCTTCTAAATTCATGAACCTACCTCTGGTGTTAAATTGGCTCTTATCTCTGATATTCCTCTCAGTTCTTCTAAATTCATGAACCTACCTCTGGTGTTAAATTAGCTCTTATCTCTGATATTCCTCTCAGTTCTTCTAAATTCATGAACCTACCTCTGGTGTTAAATTAGCTCTTATCTCTGATATTCCTCTCAGTTCTTCTAAATTCATGAACCTACCTCAGGTGTTAAATTAGCTCTTATCTGCCTCCCCACACACAGAAGATCAAACACAATCTCCCTCATAGCAAAGTCAAGTCTCTCCTGCGCTATAAACTGGATGATTTTCACGAAAATGTTCAATGGCATGTCACGGGGCATGATGACCTTTGACCCCTTGGGAAAGAGGCTATTGACGATGCTCTGGAGACGTGACTGTGTGGCACTGTTGCTTTCGCACTTGATCCTTATCATATACACCCTGAAAAATATCTTTCAGGTGTTTAAATTTCATAATTCCATGATAATTGGAATATCTAAACCTTTAGTTATTTCTGAATGATGTGCTTTTTTAATATGAATTACATTTATTTGTGTTCTACAAAAAAATGGGCACATTCTCCAATCCCCCATGGAATAATAAACATCATGTATTAAGTTCAACTTTTTAATTTTCATCCCAGATTTTAGTTTCTGTATCTGAAAAACCCTTGCTAAAATGTCAATGAAATTATTCCAATTTAGGCAGATGTTTCATGCTGTCACCTTATATATTTCTATATTTTGACTCTTCACCAATATGTACATATCTATAGGGCATAAAGTCTTCCTAGGTTAAAAAAATATATTTTTATAAAAAAAGTATTTTCAAAAATGACTTCACCAATTGCAAATCAAATATAAAAATGTATTCATATAAAGGTATACAAATGTCACTCCATATTCTTTTTAATATTAACTTGAGAGTTTCAAAATTCCTGAATCATTCTAATATGACCTACCACAAAAGTCTATACAGCGATTCCAAGGCAACCCTGGACATCTTGGTGTCTTTATTCCTGAGCTGAGAGAGGCACATCGTCAGGAAGTATGGCCAGTTGTTAAGAAAGAATGTTTTCTGACTCACACATAGAAGACATGTTACCATAGGGTACAGTGCCTAGGAATGAAAAAAGTTTGTAAGTATTCATATTCATATAATATATGCCCTAGCTGGACCATACAGTTTTTCCTAATCTAGCATTTTGTACACTTTTGTTTGATAGTGATAAATATATTTTTACTTTATGTACCTTTTTCTACAATGTACATAAAATTTCTTATTTTATCAACATACCAAACAATGTTTCCTCCTGGTTGCCATGTCGATGGTTGTCGGGTAGAGCATGTCAACAAAGTTCTTCAAAACTGGGACATTAACTTCCATCTTTACAACCTGGAGAAACAAAAATCAAAACTCTTGATTGATACCAATGTTCATTTGAGATTCACATTCCCCATGTTATTACCATTTTTCCAAACATTCATGATGTAATAGTTTTAATTTCACCTTAGTTAAGTGAACCTATACCTAGAGTATGTTCTTAACCAATAAACAAAGAATATATACATCTGTAATTTGAAATATATAATAAACACGATAGCAACAGCAGGAACGTTAACTCAAAAACACTGTTTTAAAAGAAAACATTCACAAAGTATACTCACGAAGGGAATATCCCAGATGCGAGTAGAAATAATCTTGATTTATGTCATTAAAAATTCACAATTCAGTCAATCTGATGTCATATTTGGAATCTACATGTAATTTTACATCTAGAAATGTGGTCTTGAAAAGGGTTTATCAGCTTTGAAAATTTAATTTTCTTTGAAAATGTGACTTCTAGGTCGGGGAGATTCCCCATAGACCCCATGCTGTAAAACCACAAAAAGTGAAATATCTTTTCTTGTGTTGGGCAGATAATATTTTCTTTTAATGGACATATTTTAATTTATATAACTATCACATACATACAGGTAATATGAAAAGTAAACGGCTAAAACTGATGAATATTCAAGTTTAAGGGAATTTTGTAATACCCTGCCATGTTATTTCCCCCGAATCAGCCACCTGGTGGCGTAACTGGTAACTACCTACTCGCATCTGAGTAATTTACCCCATGGTTAATCATCTAATTTACCACCTCCCTCTTCCCCAAATTATAGCAATTATCAAAAATATATGATAACAATATTATATATAAACACTAGGGCAGAGCATTTGTACTGAAAGGAGCGTTTTCAGTACAAATATGTACTGAAAAATGTACTGAATTTTTAAGTATATTTTTCAGTATAAATATGTACTGAAAAATATACTTAAAATTTCAGTGCAAATTTCAGTATAAATATATACTGAAAAATGTACTGAAATTTTAAGTACATTTTTCAGTATATATTTATACTGAAAAATATACTGAATTTTAAGTGTGATTTTAAGTGCAAATATGTACTTAAAAATATACTGAAATTTAAGTGTGATTTTAAGTGCAAATATGTACTGAAAAATATACTGAAATTTAAGGGCATATTTAAGTGTAAATTTATCCAGAAAAATATACTTAGATTTTGAATTACGACATCTTCCTGACTTTGACATCTATACCATGGATTTTGCTCTACTCGAACAAATGAGGTTCTATGTTCATGTTATATATTTTAATTTTGATATCAATTAATTAATTTGCTCAAGCAATATGAGTGAAAATCTCATGAAAAACTTATTTTTAAGACTGAGAAAATTTGTACCTTTAATGTTTTTGAATTTTAGAACTTAATAAGGTAGAATGTATCTAGAAACCTCAAAAGGTATGGAATACACATGTTATGTACGATCAGTTTTAAATAAAGGGTTTATCCGTCAGGAAATATGGGTATCCAAAACCTCCCAGTACATAACCCTTATATATGCATTATATTTGATAGGTTTGATCGGTCTAAAAAGAAATTTATCGATGGAGAATATGCAATCAGATATTATTACAGGATGCTTCTTAAATAATTAAATCCAAAAACATATCTTATAAAAAGGAAAACACTTGATTACAGTAAACCTAGCCTCTCCAGTTTGATTAGAGTCTGCTTTAAAGGATGTGTCTAGAGAAACTTTATTAATCCATTAACAAAACAAAATATTTTGACAAGGCAAAACAAACCTGATTACAGAGAGACTCTTTTAAGTTTGGTTAAAGTCTGCTGTAAAGGAAGCATCCAAAATAATTTCATAATGTAATAGCATTCCTGGGGGGGGGAGGATTCAGGGGTCCAAGCGAACCCCCCCCCCCAGGCCAAAAATTATTTTAAAATCATGCACTTTTCACCATTCTAAGAACTTTTTGAGTGATTTAGAGTTTATAAAGTATGCCTTACATTTACGTTTTCTCTTATTTCCATTATTGGGCACAAATATTTCTCATTGCATATATTTATACTTAAAATTATCCTTAAATTTCAGTATATTTTTCAGTACATTTTTATACTGACTTTTGCACTAAAATTTCAGTATATTTTTCAGTATATATTTGTACTTAAATTGATCCTTAAATTTTCAGTGCATTTTTCAGTATATTTTTGCACTTAAATTTGTCCTTAAAATTCAGTACATTTTTCAGTATATATTTATACTTAAATTTGTACTTAAAATTCAGTATATTTTTCAGTACATGAATTTGTACTGAAAAATATACTGAAAAAAATTCAGTGCATTTTTCAGTACAAAAATATACTTAAATTTGTACTGAAACAAAACTAGTACATTTTTCAGTACATATTTGTACTGAAAACGCTCCTTTCAGTACAAATGCTCTGCCCTAGTGAAAGATTGTAATATGTTTAGAATTCACAATGCACAATTTAATACATAGTATTAGACTGCTACAAATGGGTATTTGATTCCTTGGAATGGTAATGGGGCAATGATATCTGAATGCACGTTGTCTGTGAAAAGAGAACAAAAAAATTCTTATTTTTCTATTCACTATCTAACTAGGCCTATTGTGCTATTTAAACTTTGCGGTAAAAAAACACCTATCAGGTGCCTTGATATGTCCTTGATCCCATGGCCCCTTCAATCAATAATGGTCACAATGACCTAATAACTTGCCGAGTATATTTGAATTTGATGTCAAATGATCTTTTATAAGATAGAAATCAATATAAGGTATGACAATAGATACAAGTCGACACATGCCTTTATACTATTGATTAATGCATCTTATGATTGCTTCATTAACAAATAAAATGCATCTTTGACATCAAGAAAATGTTTAAGCATAACATCTTTGGGAAAAATATTTATCATGCACATAAGCACCCTTACATGAATAATAGGGGAAACCCCCTAAATAAGGATTTGGGAATTACAGAGACCCAGATGGCCATTTTGCTGGTGCGTAAATATTTTTATATCACTTTACCTAACTTATATAGCCAAGAAGGATATTTGCAAGTACAGAATAATTGACTAATGATTGATTCATGTTAAATAAGAACATTTGCGGGCCAATAAAATCTGATAGCTGCATTATATATTGTTGAATATGAAATTCAAATTTATTTTTAATGTTTTTGAAATCTTTCAGGCAGAATGGCCCCAAGAACATTCACCCCTATGGAGGATGTTTTCTTGAAAAACGACTACGGAGCTATAAAGGAGTATATAACTCAGCTCAATGACTATGAACAAGTCTGTGGTGTGTATATAAATCTCCCTGGACAACACAAGAACAATGAAACTCTCGTTCCACACTGGCTGGCATTTCAAGGCTATACAGATCTCGTAAGAAAACTGTTTGATACCTTCCAAGAGCATAAAATCAAAGATCTCCAGGACAAACGAGGATGTGTACCTCTTCATTATGCTATTTGGAATGGAGACCACCAAACTATTAACTACCTCATAGCCACCGGAGGTATTCACTGCTATGACAATGAAGGACTCGGAGTACTCCATTACTGTTGTTTCCGTAAAAACAATCGTACCCAAACCGCCAACAATTTACTGAAGTACGACAATTCAATTTTGAAGCACAGTGACAATAATGGCTCAAGCGCCCTTCATAATGCTGTAATTGAAGGAAAAATAGATCTAGTTCAATTTTTTATTACAGTCTGGGGAGCAGACATAAACCTAACAAATTCACAGCTGGACACACCATTACATCTAGCTGCCTACTGGCAACATCATAACATTGTACAGTATTTACTTGATCTCAAAGCCATAACTGATATGAAGAACAATGATGAAAAGACTATTTTACATATGCATCTATCCGTCCATGAAGACACATGTCAAGAAAGCACTGACTGCCTTCAACTTTTACTAGAGAATAATCCGTCCAATATTCTTACAAAAGACAACAACTGTGATACTTCCATCCATCTGGCAAGTCAGGATGGCAATTCCAATGCTTTGAAAATTATGCTACAAAATCCTGAGATTAAAGAGGCCGATTTAAATATTGAAAACAGGGACCCTTATACCCCTTTACAGCTAGCAGTAAAAAGTCAAAGCTTTGAGACTGTTCAATGTTTGCTGGGACATCCAGGGGTCGATATCAATTACAAGAATAGCCAGTATCAGGAAACGGCACTTCATTATGCAAGTCGTGAAAATAACACAGAAATTACTAAAGCTCTGATTGATGCTGGAGCAGATATAAATGTACAGGCATTTGGACGAACGCCTCTACATGCCGCAACTCTACTTCATAAGAAAGACATGGTTGCGTTACTGTTAGAGAATGAAGCTGATCCAATGGTTGAAGACTGGAATGGATTAGCTGCTGAGGAATTAGCCACACCTAGAGTTAAGCCCATCTTCAGAAAGACTAGTTTGACTCCTTCTAGTGCCTCCAGTCAAAGATCATCTTCATCATCAACACAAAATTTTACGAGATATAGTTGTGATGGATACATTGATGAACGAACTATAAAAGAAATACTAGAGGATATCCAACAACGATTAACTGTTGTTGAAACAAAGGATTCAGATGTCCAGATACCAGATGATATACTTGCTGTCATGTTGGACATCAAAGAAAGACAGAAAGTGGTACGTGAGCAGTTAAAAGAAACCACAAGAATTAAACCAGGAAGCGCAAGATTAGACATACATGAAGCAGTGAATAAGCTCACTGATAGGGTGGCTCAACTGGAGGCAATCATCAAACATCCCATAGTTGGATTGGGATGGACCCCTTTGCAAACAGGTAAGTATTAGGCCTGTATTATATAATAGACAATATACAAATCATTTCCGACAAACATTGACATTCTAGATGCATATACTGTTCATATCTTGCAATAAGTTAGATTTTGTAACATTTTGTAACAAAGGACAGAATACATTTGTTACAGGATTTTGAGATATACAGTATATGCATTGATATGATTGGCTTTGCAGTATTTGCTGATGCAGATTCTGGTCAATCATGAAACCACATGAATCTGCCTTGTCTCAATAACAATCTTCCCCAGTATGATGTTATCTCCCTTTTGAAAACAGGAAGCCCTAACTTAAGCATAGATATAAACTCAAAAGCCATTTCACTGACAGTTGACTTCATTATAGACAATAGTTAATTCCCTCCCTCATGTCTCTCTCTCTGGTATCATGTTGTCCTGTAATACCTGCTCCAGTCTGGGGCCCCGTCTGCCTGCCACCCTCCCCCCCCCCCCCGCATTTCACCATTCCTATATAATGTCTTCTTGCGATTTAGGGATGCTATTGTAATTGTATTTTAAACTATATCAATGAAATAAATAATAATAAAAAAAAAATCTGCTTTGTTTATGTGAGAATCCTAATATGACAAAATATGATACTTTTAGGTCCATTGCGTGATGACAACATAAAGAAAATTGCTGGACAAATGGGACGAAATTGGAAGAGAGTAGCACGCAACTTAAACGTTCAGAATCCAGAACTAGACCAGATTGAGGCTTCATATCCTTACAACAATCCAAGGCAAATATTTGTGGCATTCTGTATTCACTGGGGGGTATCGTGATGCAACAACACCGTGTTGTTGCATCAAGATGGCCAAACTTCCGGTGATAGATTTTCGTACGATATTTTGTTTTCCCAATTTAAACCCATTTCTAGGACGAGTTGCTCAATAATCATACACGTGCAGTTAGCTCATGATCTATATTTTAAAAAACTCTCATTGGTATGCATGTAGCATCATCAAGAAGCGAGAAATTCGCGGTTTTAATTCCTCACTATTGATGCAACAACACCACTCTGTTTATTATCAATGATGCAACAACACCAATGTGCTGATGCAAAAACGCCAATATAATGTATCATTGAATATCAAGAGAAACTGTTTTATGTTCTGTTTATAGGTGTTGGTCGGGACATGAATAAAACGCGTGAGTGCGTGGTTCATGAATGAAACGTATTTTGTTTCGTTCCTTAATGTATTTGTCTTTATCAAAGTAAAAAGGATATACAAAGTAAACTAAATACATAGGCTAAGTATTGAATCCCCGGGAGCAAACCTCATTGATATTGTATCTGAAAAATAAAGATGATTCATTTCTAAATTAAATCCCCTTGATTTACCGTATCGTATGGAAATTGTTTACAAAGAACTAATATAACTAGACTTTGGAAATTGAACAAGTTCAATTTCAGACTCCAGATCTGGACTTTTTTAAGCCGAGTAAACTGGATGAAATAGGAAGGAGGGATAGGACAGAATAGGATGGAACGATGGGAGGGAATAGAGAAGAAAGATAGGATAGAATAGCAAGGAAAGGATGGGAAGGATAGATAGATAGGAAGGAAAGGATATGAAGGATAGATAGGAAGGAACGGATAGGGATAAAAGGGATAGGATAGGAAGGATAGGATAGAATAAGAAGGAACTATAGGATATAATGGTAGAATAGGAAGGATGGATGGATTTTTCAACATTTTCTTCGCTACTCTTGACTTTCTATCAGGATACCATCAGATCGATTTTTCTCGAAATTTCAAAACGCCATAGCTTCCGAACCGGAAGTCGGATCGAAATTTTGGAGAATTTTTTATTTTGACCTACTTTTGGACACCATATCTCAAAAGTGGGTTAAAATACTTTCTGACGGCAAAAGGCTAACACTATTAGTACACTCTTGGCTACATGTATACACAATTTCGAAGAATATAATTGAAGTGTAGTGTCAGAATCACAAAATAAGGAAAACTTTGAATTTGACCTAGATTTTGACCTTGACATTTTTGTGCCCAAATTTTAAAGCTAGATTGCTTTTGAGGTACCCTTCATTTAAAGGCTTTCATTAAATTAAGCTGTACTCGGTCGTATATATGTCGTATTTTACACTTCAAAAAAAAATTGTTTCCCATTGACTTAACATGGGGCACCAAATTTAGCGATTTTGAGTTTTCAAAACGCCATAACTTCCGATGAGTGTTGGTTTAATGATATTGCAGTTATACAATGCTATTATATAGAGGTTATTTACTGAGAGGGATTCAATATTGGTTTTATTCCGGGACACAATATGATATTTCCCGAGGGCCCAGGGGGAATCTGGGATTACTGTACCCCTATCAATTTACCTTTTCGGGACCTAAATCCTATTACCTACCTTTTTACTCAATCGGGGAGAACGAATCCAAAGAGAACAATACTTCTACATATGCGCTGTGCAAGATTTCCAATAGCTTGTCGTGTTTATCGAGAACGAAAGATGTTTGTCCACCATTTTGAATGATACTAATTGGTATCAGGGTCATCAAGCTATGGAACAGGGGTTTATGATAATAGATTGGGTTACTATAGCTTGCAATGTTAAAGGCGATTGAACTATGTTATAAAACAACTTCCAGTACATTACAGCATTATGATATTTAAAAGTATAAATTTTTGAAAAAACATATAAAGAATCTTCGCCCGCAGGACGTGTATTTTGAATGCCTGAGAAGAACGCAAATGGGTACTGGCCCGGTGTTGCAATAGTAGCATTTAAAAATCTGTTCCTCTCGAGATTTATGGTCTTCTGAAATTATACTATTAATTGGTGTTGTTGCATCATTGCTCAAATCTTGAGGAGTGTTGTTGCATCTTCGGTTTGGTGTTGTTGCATCAATAGTGAGGAACTAAAACCGTGAACTTGTTGATTCTTGATGATGCTACATGTATACTAATGACAGTTTCTTTAAATATAGATCGTGCGCTAACTTCACGTGTATGGTTATTGAGAAACTCGTCCTAGAAATGGGTTTAAATTGGGGAAACAACATATCGTACGAAAATCTATCACCGGAAGTCTGGCCATCTTGATGCAACAACACGGTGTTGTTGCATCACGATACCCCCCAGTGGTATTGGACGAGACAGGGTAGGGAACAACAGATATCGATTCATTTCTGCCTTAAAAGAGGAGGATTATATTCTAGTAGCAAAAGAGGTTGAAGCAATGGAGTGAACATTGACAATAATGAATTTCAAGAGGCATGAATCTAAAATATATGGGTATGTGATCCTTTCTGATAATTACCTTCAAAGACCATATTCTTTGTAATTAGCGCCTAAGAAAATTGAAATACATTCATTCTTATAAGTGCCAATGTATGAATGAAGTCAAAAATCCCTGGTAATTTCATGTATGGCAATTTTTCCTGCCAAGAATGCCTTATTTGCAACATCAAAATGAAGTAACAGCATAATTTTACAATAATAATATGTATTGTTATTGGACAAATTATGGTAAAGATCGCTTAAATAAAGCAAACTAAGGTCTTGCAAGAATCTAGTAACTAGACAATATTGAGTTATTGAGGAAATCCCCAGCAAAGCCCGCAAGTTGAAGGCAATATTTTCCCAGATTATGTTCAGTATTTGCACTAGAGACTGTTTGATATCAATCTAAAGTTATACCTTATCTTTTCAATTTGATGATAGATCATCATTTTTCATGTAAAAGTAGAGAAATATAAAAAAGAAACGAGAAAACTCATGACATGTTGACAATTTTAAAACTTGAATATTTCCTTCACTCATTATGGACTATCTTGAGATAATACAGGGTGTTAAAAAAAATGCAACCCAAAGAAATCGCTATGTCTTGAAAAATACTGGTTCAATAATGTTCATATTTTCAGGAAATAAAGAAGAGACTGCGTATGTATAGCTCCTGTAAATGGTTAGTTGTAAAACATCATGTCTTGGACACTTGCTCAAAAGACAGTTGTACTAGGAAAATACGAAAAACGCAGTCAGGTGTGACTGCAACCTCAAAAATATTAAATAACTTTCTAACCATCTTGTTTTGGCTCTTCAAATTTGGCACAAATCATTTTAATTCACTGTATGGTAAATCTGTAGAGTGAAATCAAAATCACTTCAGGGACTTTACAGTCATGGTTGAAATGCTTTCAAATCGCAGTCAAACGCCCTGGTTCAGGCAGACTTAAGAAGGCATTTTGACCATGACTGTAAAGTCCCTAGAGTGATTTTGATGGAACTCCACAAATTCAGCACACATTGAATGAGGATAATTTGTGCCAAATCTGAGGTGCCAAAACACCATGGTTAGAAAGTTATTTGATTTTATTGCTGGGGCTGTCACCTCTGACTGCGTTTTCATGTTTTCCTAGAACAACTGTCATTTGAGCAGGTGTCCAAGGCATCATGTTTTACAACTTAATGACAACAGGAGCTATACATACACAGTCTCTTCTTTCTTTTCCTGAAAAAATGAACATATTGGAATAAGTATTTTCCAAGATATAGTGATTTTCCATTCGCGTTTTTCGTATTTTGCTAGTACAACTGTCTTTTTAGCAAGTGTCAAAGACATCATGTTTTACAACTAACAACAGGGGCTATACATACACAGTCTCTTCTTTCTTTCCTGAAAATATAAACATAATTGGATGAGTATTTTCCAAGATATAGCGATTTCCTTGGGTTGCTTTTTTTTAACACCCTGTATTAGCTCAAAGCATGATGTGGGAAGCACCCAATGATAGATATTTGTTGGGAGGATGCATCAAATTACAAAATGCATCTCGTTTACAGCAGTTTAGTGAAAGTACTCTATATTTGCTCACTAGATTCATCAGAATTTTTTTTCTCATATATTCACTATTCCTTGGTCATTTCTATATTATAGTTCTTGAACTTAGTGAAGCAGGGTGTGCATTTATTAAGGGGCTGGTGCTAAATATGGCGATTATGGTATACAAAAAGTGATATTTTCATCTTTGAGGGGCCAAAAACCAAGAAATTTGGCATAATAGTTAAATACAATTGTGAATATGCATACAATGCATATAAGACTATTTGTTTGCATTAATATGTAAATATGATTATTTGTACACATTTGTATGAAATTTTCTTTTTTTGAGGGGATGTTGTATAGAGAATCTCTCCCCAATATATATATCAAAATGAAAAACTGATAAACAGATGTATGAACAATGTACATATGATATACATGTCGTCAGAGGTAGTGTGCATAGGCATTACATGTATGTATTTTCTCTACTATTTTGGTACTTTTGTACTTCATTAAGAAACAACGAGCTGTTTAGGAACTCTTTAGCTTGTGGTAAATATCTCAAGTCATAACATACCTCAAGCATAATCCGTGTAACCCAATATCCAACTGTTAAACTTTATTGTACAATGTATATATAATATTTATTATATATTTTATATTTTTATCTGCATAAGAGTAGTATGTAAACTTTTTAGGATATTGTGATATTGGTACTTTAAAAAAAATATATATATATTCATACAGTGTTAAATAGAAAAGTACTACAGACATAAAAGATATCACATGCCATTCAAACCGATGTAATACAATAAACAAGTTTTGTTTCCATATGATACTAGGTTTCAAATGGTAGTACATTTGGTGTTATTATACAGGGTGGTCCAAACTGATGGTCACAATTTTACAGTACTTAAACAACATGCTCCAGAGGCCACTTTTGCACTGTAGGTAAACCTGCATGTGTCATCAAAAATCCCTGTGCCCATCTTCTACCTCGGAGATACGGCAAAGATAGAGGATACAAGAATGACCTCAGGACAATTGCACACCTCAAAAGGGTGATCATCCGTGCCATTCAGGCCATTCTTCCTGAGGAATGCAGTTTGGTCATTGACAACATGTGCAGGTTTGCTTAAGTGCGATAATGGCCAAACCTGATGCATGTTGTTCAAAGTGCTGTAACACTGTGACTATCAGTCTGATGGTCATGAAATATTGTAGGCTGGTAGGAAACTGAATGATGTACAAATGTGTCAAATATCAGGGAGTAGTTCCTGAAAATTACAAAGAAATTAGGGAAATGCAGGGTTTCAGTTTTTACCACCCTGTACAAATACATGTGTAAATATTGTTATCCCATCGAATGAAGTTCGGAGGGATATAGGGAACGCCTCCCTCCGTCCGTCGGTCCGTACGTATGTACGTACATAAGTACGTACGTCCATATGTCCATCTGGGCAATAACTCAAATACTGTTGGCCTGATTTTGTTCATATTTTGAACACATATACCCTATGGGGGTAGAAGTTCTGCTCGAAAGCTGTTTTCAAAATGGCCGCTTATTTAAAAATGGTGGCTATTTTAGTGCGATTTTACAGTAATTTAGGTACAATATGTAAAACTGTAATAGCAATAAGTTTCAAATGTAAAAAAATTATATAGGACATTAATAAAGCTAGAAATGTAGATATTAAAGAAGCACATGGCAGCCATCTTGAAAAATGATGGCCTTTACTCGCTATTTTACAATTTTTGCTATAACTCAAAAAGTAGTGGAACGAATTTGTTCATATTTGGTATGTGAATACCATAAGCATGGCCAACTGTCTAATGACACTTTTGCCATTTTCGCCATTTTAACGCATTTTACTATAACTTGAAAAGTAGTGGAGTGATTTTGTTCATATTTGGAATGTGAATACTATAAGCATGGCACACTATCTAATGACACTTTTGGTAGAAGGCGGAAAATTATATAGGACATAAATAAAGCTAGAAATGTTAATATTAAAGAAGCACATGGCAGCCATCTTGAAAAATGGTGGCCTTTTATGGCTATTTTATGATTTTTGCTGTAACTCGAAAAGTAGTTGAGCTATTTTGTTCATATTTGGTATGTGTATACTATAAGCATGGCACGCTGTCTCATGACACTTTTGGTAGAAGGTGGCCATTTTGAAAAATGGCTGCCATTTTCACTTTATACTTTGTTTGCAATGGGATTTGCTACGCTTTGGCGTTGCTGTTGTCTAGTTGTACATTTTGTATTGAGTATATTACTAGGTGTTACTAGACTTTTGTCATATACAAAAATGAACCTCACAGTATGTGATACTTGGAACTGCTGTAATATACTGCTTCTGCATTTCCCATCTAAAGAGTTAAAATCGAAAGCTCATCCAGACAAGAAAACTAGAGAATATTAAATAAGTTCTGGGTAAAATTTGTTCTTTTGTCCTAGCTTGTTATTAGCAAATTAAGTGACATCATTTAGCTTATGGTATTATTTAAAATGGCAGCCCAGTTAAAAATGAACAATGTTTTTAAAAGGGTAACATTTTTGACATAAAGAAGATTTTCACATCATATTGATATTTTTTAATTGATTAAAGCAACCGTATAAAGACATCAACGGGCTAGTAAGGAATATATCTTTAAGGACTTTGATATATTTTTGTATAAAGGTGTCACATGTAATACTTGAAGAAAAAAAATTTTATGATTTAAAACATTATCAAATATTAATAATAGTTTAAGTTCATTTACTTCAGAGTAATATGTTTTTATTTTCGACGTTTCACCAGTCATCCAACTAGCTTTTTCAAGATTCAAAATGGAAGTCGAAAATAAAAACAATTATTACTCTGAAGTAAATGAACTTCAATTATTATTAATATATCACCAGAGTGATGAATCTACACAGAAATTATCAAATATGTATATATGTATTATGATGAATAAAGTTAGTTGATTTATTTACAATAATTGTGCCCTCTTCCTTGTCATTTCTATGGAGTCTGAGAGTAATGAATGTCTTCATGCACTTATTTTAACAAGAGGGTTGTAGGTGCATCATAAAATTCATTTTCTGCTCGAACTTCAATTTTTGTATTTCGATTTTTTTATTTTTGTATTAAAATAACCTTAAGAGAGGAAAATATACTAAAGATTTCTTGCACAAACAATCCCTATTCAGGAAAGCTCACAAGCACATTTTGTAGCTGTTTGTATCCAAAGTATCATATGACACTCAGACATGTAATTTAATAATTTTCTCCTTAGTAATCTTCGAGTTCATGGCTCCTAGATTATTCTTAACTTGTAAGGTTTTTTTTTAATTTGTTCATGATGTGGCAACCAATTCAAAGTTTGATTCAATTTTCTCCATCTATATGCAAATCTTCAGTCTTATTTCTAATTTTTTTTTACTTTTTCAACAATGTACCAGGTCGTTCAATAAGTTCTCATAATTTTGCTCTCATTTTAAGAGTTTTTTATATTTTTCCATGAAAATTTCACAGACGATGCAGAATGTATCTGTGTAACAACCCTGCAAAAATTAAGTTTTAATTCTAATGGTCGTGAAAATGGCGGTTGTTATAGTAACATGAAAAATGGGTAGGCGGGGCAGATTATTTGACGTCATAGTGGCATATAATTCAGTTCAACATTGTGGAGAGTAACAAGTGTTTTAATGTCATGTAGTCCCATTTATCCCATGAAATAGTATGGGGTAAATGTTTCTATTCCTACTTTAAATGCTCAAAATAATGTCCATTGGATGCGACACACTTTCGATGACGTTCTACCCAATCCTGGAAGATTTTATGGTATTATCATTTTCTTGTAGTTTTGAAAGAACACTAATTGTCATATTTTTTCAAAACATATGTGTTGGAATTCTTTCAATTTTAGCCAATGATTTTGCATTCATCTCTTCATAGATCATATTACTATAAATGCTCATACCTAATATGTAAACATAATATAAAATAAAATAGTACCATGGGTACTGCCCTCACATGGGAAGGTTTCAACATTTCCAATGTTTTACAGTAGGAGCTTAGAATAAATTAACGTTTTTTGCATATTATGAAAGGTTGATAATAATTTTGTAGAAGTACTTAGCTAGCTGAAATCAAAAACAAGGGTATTAGCTTGGATCAATAAATACCATTTTCCAGAATGAATTAAAACAGAGGAATTTCACAACTAAAAGGTAGCTTTAGAAATGATTTTTCTGCAATAAAAGTGGCGGCCATTTTGAAACTTGCAACATATTTTGCCTAAATTTGTAAACAAAGTTTTGATAACCTACAAATTAAGGTATTTGTTCAAGTTCATGAAATAAATGTGAAGATGAAAAAAGCTGAAAACCTGATATTTCTACATTAAAATTGGCAGCCAATTTGAATATTTGCGATATATTTTGCTGAAACTTGTAGACATTGTTGGTAATCTAAAAAAAATTAAAATTTCAAGCAAATTGATGGAATACTTATGGGGTTATGACCAAAAAAGTGTTGAAAACCTGATTTTTACGCCATAAAATGGCCGCCATTTTTAAAACAAGGCGAGCTTTTGAAACGCCACTTACAGAACAATTGACGACCTTGTGTAGACACAATTTAAAATTGAAACCATTCCAATTGTCGTGGAGGATTTTGAATTAGCTGCCAATGTGTTGACAAACAGACAGACGGACAGACAGACAGACAAACTGACGGACAGACAGACAGATGGACGGACGGACAGACAAGTGGGCCATAACAATAGCTCACCATGTGAGCTAAATATGTTAAATACACTAAAATGCAATGAAAATAATAGTTTCCCTGAAGGGGGTTGAACAATATATGGGGGTATAAAGGGTCCCAAACAAGCATCCTTTAAAGAAACAATTTTAAAAACTCCACAGACTAGTTAAAGATACTTCTGCAAATAAATTCACTCATTTCAGCAAACAAAGGGAGCAAAGGAGACCTTGAGCTGAATAACCAAATTATGAAGTTCCAGAACCGTATGGTAGAAAGCCTAATAAATTTTTTATAAGACAGCTGATGTCATGTGACCACTTGGAATGTAGCCAATCCCACAAAAATGAATGGTTTTGATAGTGGGTGTGTTCAATTAACATTGATGTAGCCATTTTTAGTGCAAATAAAAAGAAAGAGAGATTAATATGAAATAAGGAAAAAATTAGAATATATCGTATAGAAACAAAACAGAAGACCATTAAACCAAAACTGGCAAATAAAACCCTTTTTCTTTTACAATATCACATAAAAGCTAATCATCATGAACTTCAGTTTTTGAAAAAGCAAATAAAAATGTCATCAAGTACACTTCAATTCAGACAGTAAGCAAATAAAAAATCAATAATGAATCAGCAGAGAGATTACTGAATGGCACATATGTTACCCTAGAGGACAATAATTTGAACAAGAAAATCATGTATTTCAACGAACTAAAGTACATTGATATAAGCTTTAAAAATACAGGGTAACCGAAAATCAATATAATATATTTTTCAGGTACAAAACTACAATCCATGAATGACAATACAACATCAAAGTAACAAATACATTTATCATCATTTTTGCCAAGAACAATACAAAAATGTACCTTATTTGGGACAAAGATATTTTTTCAATCTTATGTGACAAACTATGGGATTCATATCTGTTTTTCCAATCACATTCTGTTGATTCCAACTTTAGCAAAATTTTGTAGAAATGAAGGCTGAGTTCACTATTGAGGAATTGGCACTATCATGCCATGTACAATTCTAGTGTTAGGTTATGTTTTCAGACTTTGTTCATATTGGTATTACGTTTTTAGGTGCTCATTGTATGTTTCCTGGATCAGTAGGCCTATATTCACTCCTCTTAATTTGGACTGTTACAGATTCATATTTTATCTTTTGTTAGTAATGTGTATGATTATGTGACTTTGATGCCACATGTCAAGACTATTGAGTGTTTGCTTTTTGAGACGTCATCCAACTGAAGCTAACACAGTGTAAGGAGGTGTTCTTGCTTCTAGTCTTGGATTGTCTTGGATGTGTAATCGTACTTGTTCGTCATTTTCGACAAATAACTGAACTTGAGATATGAGATATCATGCCTTTTTGGAGTTTCTTTCTGCAATGCTCATTCAGTCTTAAAGGACAACTGAAATAGTTTTTCTTAACTTGCAGTTACAAAAATGCAGTTTCTTCATTGTAAGCCCAACGTAGAGTTCTTGCGATAGCCATCATAAAAGAAATGTTAGATAACTGTTAACGGTCATAGATAACATTATAATATTAACAGATCAATCAGATTGGCCCCCACATTGGTTCCTTGGTAATCACAACGTCACGGCAACCATAGGATTGTTGTGTAAACAAATAACAAAACATTTTGGCATTACGACGTCATGATTTAATGGACCAAAACAGGCCACGTGGGGACCAGTGAGAGATCATGTGGGGGCCAAACCCAATTCAAATATTGCTTATTAAGCAGCTATAACGATCGTTAGAATGAAATAATTTTCACAATACTGATGAGAAAACATGTCCAAATACATTATCAAAAAATTATATTGATTCCTTTAGGTTAAAAATACCATTTCATATCTGCTTTAAGTCATGATTTTGTTCTGTGTCGTTTTTCTTTTGAATTGGCACATACTTAGATCAGCCATGGCATGATGAATAAAAACAATTATAAATATTCACCCATAGATACTAGATTCCACATCTCGATATAGTATGTTGGAAAAATGATTAAAATTTTGGATGGTTCTGTTTTTGGTAACCCTGTAAGAGTAGAACACAAAGAAGGATCATCACGAGGCAAATTATGAATGGAAGAGCTATATTCTCTCTCGGAGTACAAGCTAATACATTGCTACAATATACTAGAACCAATATAGTAAAACATGTAATGTAATACAAAGGGATCTAATTCAAACTTCAAAAAGATGAATACACACGATCATGAGTATGAAAAGAAAGGAGAGTCTAACAATTTCAAGTATGAATGGAAGGAAAGGGATTTACATACCCCAACTATATATACCACTGAGTATATACAGTCATCGGGTCTTTACTGCCTTTCACATGATTATATTCCAAATATGTAAGTTATTTGTTGTATATCTTCTATGATTTTATATATTATTTTATTATAATTATTAATGTTGATTTATTCAATACCAATTTAAAATCATATTTCTTCTCGATGTTTTGGCAAGTGTAATGAATGAAAAGGATAATAAAATACATTTTTTAAAGTTTATTTTTGTATTCTTTTCCAGAAATGTAGCACATTTTAAAATATTCAGCAACATATTTTTGAACCAATATGTTCATTCATTAGCATTTAGCAATAATAAAAATGGAGTAGCAGTCATGTTTCTAAGTGCATGTACAATTGTACATTAAATAGGAATGGAATTAACGAACATGACTTCACAACTGTTTAATTTAATAGAAGTACAAAATAAATGTTTCTGACGAAATATGATAATAAGGTAATCAATAAATCAATATGGATAATTTTAAGCATTGCTCCATCTATTATTCATAAAAAAATATATTTTACGATAGATGTCGTATATAAAAAGTGACGTCCATGTTGTGAAATCTGTTTCGAGTGAGCTCCCGGTGAAATTTTTACCAAAGTAATTTAAAGAGCATTTGAAGTGTAAGTACAGATTCAAAAGGTATTTTTACACAAAGTAGTTAGTATCAACAATGATGTTTGCATATCTAAAGAAATTCTAAAGCATGTGGAGCAGTCTGAAGCATGCAAACATCAACTCAAAGTTATCGCATTTAGACGCCACGTTTTTAAGTTCAAATAATCTTTTTTCAAGTTGCAATAGAGACTAAACCTACTCAAAAAGAAGTATATGCCCAATTCTACTCTTTAATATTACTTGGTGCAGCTCCTGAAGCCCTCTAGAAATAAACTAAATCAATGAACTCTGTATGCATCCAAAATGGATCATAATACTAGGTGGTCAAAAAATGCCAACCCTGGACTTTCCTCATATTTCTGCCATTTTAGGGAATAACTAGCTGATATTAGGCACATTTTTACCTCATTCAATTAGCTACCAGCCTACCATCTTTCATGATCATCAGACTGATAATCAGAATGTTGCATCACTTTAAACAACATACCCCAGATTACATTGTCTGGTCTAGTCTGATATTCAGATGAAGCCCATTTCTAACTTGATGGATAGGTAAACTCTAAAATGATATATTCTGGGGGAATTGAGCACATGATTAACTAATGGAGAGACCACTTCACACGGACAGATACACAGTCCTGTATGCACTCAGTAGATATGGGATTAAGGGTTGTTTTTCTTTGAAGAAGGGAAATGCAGTAACTGTCAAAACTGAATGCTATAGTGATTCTCAGGAAGTTCTGGAGGGTCTTAGGTAAACTCAGGGGGTGAGAGGCAGGAACAGTAGTTCCAACAAGATGGGCCCATGCTATATATATTTACATCTAATGATGCACTAGTCTGAATGACCAATTCAGTGACCACTTTCAAAGTAGGAGAACAGATAATGAAGGGGGCCCCCATAGCCTGGATATGTCCCTACTTGACTTTTACCTGTGGGGATACGCCAAAGATAGCATGTAGGAGAATAACCTCAGGACAATAGCAGACCTCAAAAGATAGATCCCACATGTCATTCAGGCCATATCTGCTGAGGAATGTAGTTGGGTCATTTACAACTTTTGATGATGTGTGCATTTGCCTACAGCGTAATTGTGGCCATTATGGAGTATGTTGTTCAAAGTGCTGTAACATAGTAAATTATTGGTATATAGAAAATCCAGGGTTGCCATTTTTATCAGCCTGTATTATTCTATTAGGTATTAATTGATTCTCTGTTGATAACACATCTTCTTGGTATTTTGCATATCTTACCAGAATATTAGATAATCCTGTTTTACTCCAAAACTTAAAACTGTTTCTTTTGATCTACTAACATTGTTCTGCATATCTTTCAGATGTCGGGACTGACATCTGAAAATCTAGCGCAGCTCTCAACACGCATTTCTCAGTTAGAAATGCTTCATGGAATCAACAAAGGTTATGGACACATGGCTACTGAAGACCTGTTAGGTAAGACCAATAATTCTTGACTTAAATGTCTATTGAAAATGACTCCACTGACCTAAGTACGTCCTCTAGACATTTAGTCTATTTGAGAAGGGGTGTATCTTCAGAATATATCCTGCTATACTGAATAAACATAAGTAGAATCAATCCAATAGACACATATGTGTAACTTCAAATTTCCTATTCTAAATATGAAACACTGAAGCTGAACTGATATTGAAATGGTGCAAGGGAAAACTTCTTGTTTAGAGGGGGGCAGATAAAAGGCATAGATACTTATCTACCCCACATTAATGTAAAAACCCATATGACTTATAGTAGTAATCATGTGGGGAAAATGTGTAGACTGCTTGAACCTCTCATTCCCTTGTATCACAGTGTGTCCACCCATCAATGCTTACCATTCATCAGGAGAATCAAAATTGTCTGGCCCATACTTTCATGATAATGCATAATAATTATAATGTTAGTCTGATAAATCAATTCATTAAAATATCTGTATTGGTTACAGGTACCATGTCTCCACTGGCTATAGTTCCGTATCTTGAGGACAAATTTGCAAAACTGATTGTGCATGGGGGAGACGAAACTGCCCTAGTGAATCCACCCCCAGATATCTGCTCAGTGAATTATGGTAATGGTCTCTCTATTGTATTGACATTAATTAATATCAAGAGATTTAAAATGTCTTCACATAATTATGACACCTAAATCAAGATTTGTGAAAAATATCCCTGAGTGAAGAATATATTCTCCCATGAGGTGTTTTTCATGGTCTTAATATATCGATTACAGATGTTGTCATTCACCTAAATGATTTGATCCTATGCACAACAATCTGTTTGAAATATAAGATATATTTTTGCGTCCGTACAGGTGAGCTTTGTGACAGAAACCTTCAACGTTTGGCAATTATAATTGACGACCAGCAGGAGAAAGGCTTCCAGGAGAGAGGTTTTTTCGAACTGCATGTCGCGTTTGGTATAACTGCAGAAAGATTGGACGAGGTATGTCCTGAATTAATATTCACCTGCCTTTATACACCCTATGCAGACAGAGCCTGTGGGAAATATTGGGTGCGGAGCAAATGAGCGGAGGGTGCGGAGCTAACGGTTATTTTTGAATTTAAATTTGGGATATTTCTGAAACTAAGCCGTTTTGGGACTTCAAATATACCAAGATATGTGTATTTGACACCAAATATCAATACAATTGTGAAAATAGTAGCGCAATTCATTCTATAGCGACGCAGTGTGCCTTAAACCTTTCCCAGACCTATATATTTTGAAATTATCCTTTTAATACTGAGTCCCCAGCATTCATAAAAAATGGTGTTCAAGGTGCACTATCTATACAAATTATTTTTGCATCTTGGAAGCCAGGCAGTATCTGTGTGATTTTATAAAAATTCGGAAATTTTTTCAGATATGAGCCCCCTCTAAATATTGGGTGCGGAGCAGCTCCATAAACGTAGCTCCGCACCCAATATTTAGAGGGGCTCATATCTGAAGAACATTTCCGAATTTTTATAAAATCACACAGATACTGCCTGGCTTCCAAGATGCAAAAATAATTTGCATGGGTAGTGTATCTTGAACACCATTTTTTATGAATGCTGGGGACGCAGTATTAAAAGGATAGTCTCAAAATATATAGGTCTGGGAAATGTTTAAGGCATACTGCGTCGCTATAAAATGAATTGCACTACTATTTTCACAATTTTATTGATATTTGGTGTCAAATACATATATCTTGGTATATTTGAAGTCCCAAAACGGCTTAGTTTCAGAAATATCCCAATTTTAAATTCAAAAATGACCGTTAGCTCCGCACCCTCCGCTCATTTGCGCCGCACCCAATATTTCCCACAGGCTCTGTCTGCATAGGGTGTTATAGTGACTTTGAAAACTACATGTACATACTTTGTCTGAATGTAACTTTCTTAATATCTACATAATAGGGTACATATGTCATTCACTTAGGTGGCATGGGAATATATACCCTACCACCATTTGTTGGATATAAGGACAACACCCCAAAAACTGCCCATATATTAATACAAATAACAATCTGGAGTTAAAATGCAGATACAAAAGCAACAAGCATCAAACCTCTGTCCCCCCCCCCCTTCTATTTACCTATCCAAAATAGAAGGTGTATATATCATTGATTAGGCAGCATGCAAATGCTTGATGGAGGACTTAATAGTAATGCACTGTGGTATAATGTAACATGTACACCCCCAAAATGCAATCGGATTTTCGAGGCCATTTCGGTGCCAAATTTCAGTGCCGTTTCAGACTGACTAGTCCAATGGCAAATGGTGCCTGAACAGCGCCGAATTTTTTCAATGTGTAATATAATATTAAAAATGATCTATAATCTCTTGTTTCAGGTGTTGTCTTATATGAAGGGTGCCTCTAACCCAGAACTGCTCTGTGCCATACTATGCATCGGACGTGAATTGGTCAAGGGCAATTTTTATAAATTTATTGAGACCCTCACAAAATCTGGGTTCAAAATAGAAGCAGATTGCCTTATCAAAATATGTGGTTAAAAGGGAACTATTATTTATTTAATAACTGTCTGAGCTTTATAACCACATGTATCACATGTCTAGGAATTTTGAAGCATTTTGATTTGGTCAGTTATGGATTGTGTTCAGCCTGTACTCCCGGTAACTATTATAATTTTTGATTTCGCTTTGAAACAATATAATGATGTCATACCGTTGAATTCGTACTTGTTTGTGAAAAAGTATGACAGCATAATGTTTTCCTTAGCTAGGAAGTGATATAACCAGTGACGTCACATTGTTGCTTTTGACTCCGTAGTGATACAGCCCACCGTATCACATGAAAATTAGTCACGTGTCATGTGATACGGAATATACATCATCACAATTGACCAATCAAAATGCTTAGACACTCCTAATCATGTGATAATACATCATATTGTTTCAAGATTCATCAGAGAAGGAGAACAAAAATTTGTGACAGGTCTACTTAATTAACATGATCTCCAGGTTAGGCTATATCAAAGTATCATAAGAAGAAAGGAGGACTTTTAGTATCGCTAATGGTTTTCAAGACATAACCAAATCACCTGAGTATTGAAGTCTTAATTTTACACAGAGACATTAAAGATGTTGTTTATTCATTGTAGAAAACAAAATATCAAATTGTGCAACATATTGTCTTGAAACAAATATTTCTCAACCTATTCATTTTTCTCCTCAAAACTAGTGCTTTTGTGACATCTTGAAAACCATATATATAACTAAAGCCCTCTTATTTATTGATTTTCGGATTTAGAAATCACATTCGCATCAGCAGTTATTATTTATCAAAAATTACATATCATGCCTTCTTTATGTATATCTGTGTCTTCTCATTTTACCCCAATGGTGCAACAACACATTAATTTCCAGCAAAACACATTTTTTATTTCACTTAGAGGTCAGGAAAAAGGTCATTGTGAGGAAATTGATTTCTTGGTTTTCTGGGGTTCAAAGTTGGTTAATACTTAAAAGTTTCAATTCAGTACAACAATGCATCCTGGTACTTTTTTCCTTTGATAGTATATTATATAATTTTTTTAAATCTGAACAATTGTGAAAAAATGTGCAGTACTATTATTGGTATTACTCATATTCTAGTCATCAATTTAGCAGTTATAAGTGGATATCAAAACATAGCCTTTTGTTTTGAAGGGTCATGGGGGAGTTAAGTCAAGAAAAAATCTATTCATTTTGCTGGATGTTGATTTATTTGCGCAAATTCAAAGTCATGAATCTCTTTAGTCATTAATATTTTCAAGTCAGCTTATTTACAAAATTTTAAGTTATCTCAGTCACATACATGTATGTCCATTTGTCAAAAGTTTTTGGACAAATATTAACCACCACTCATCTGAAGTAAACCTCATATCTATTATATGGGTCCGTACTTTTAATATTCTTCTTCTTTTAACTTATTTTAGAGAAATCTGCATTTTTCACCAATTTTCACCATTTTTAAGCCCATCGAAACTGCCATTTTTAAATAACATGTTTTTTAAATTACATCACTTATACAATATGATGTACACTGTTATCTATAAGTAACGAAAAAACATCAATGCATCACTTTCGTATTTTAAAGTGATCACAGATGTTTATACAAACAAAGCAGTATTTTGGCTAACTTTATTCCATTTTTAGTCTACTTGGATGCATTTCAATGTTATAAAGTAAAATAGAACTAGGACCATGACATGTACAAAAATTTCCAAAAAGAGCCTTTATTGTACATATCTCGTGTTACTGTATCTATTTCAGCTCAAGTTAGAATCAGGTTTACATACTTATGGACATGGATATTATTTTTCTGTACATAAAGTATATGAGAAAGGATTTGGTCAACATTTATTTGATTTCTTACCTTATGTTTACATAAAGTACAACTGAAATAGCTTTTCTCAACTTGCAGCTACAAAAATGCGGTCTTCTCCATTGTAAGCCCAACGTAGAGTTCTTGCGATAGCCATTATAAAATAAATGTTAGATAACTGCTAACGGTCATAGATAATGCAATAAAACTAACTGATCAATCAAATTGGCCCTCACGTGATTAGTAACGTCATATACAAAATATAGCTTTGGTTTATTGGTTCCTTAGTAATCACAATGTCACGACAACCATAGGATTGTTGTGTAAACAAATAACAAAACAGTTTGGCATTATGACGTCATGATCTAATTGACCAAAACGGGCCACGTGGGGACCAGTGAGAGATCACGTGGGGGCCAACAACCTCACAACCAATTCGAAAATTGCTTATTAAGCAGCTATAACGATAGAATGAAATAATTTTCACACTACTGATGAGAAAACATGTTTTATATTGTTCATTACATCTTATTTATTCATAATATAACTTTAAGTGTATACTTTAGTCTATCATAAGGAGAAATTATATTGTCTTCCCCACGCAAACGGTTTTGTATAGCAAATGCCGTGGTGGATGTATTCCCTATGCCAAACATGTTTATATGTAGGTTATTTGAGTTTTATACTGTACATGTACAATAAATTGTAACTTGCTATCATGTAGTTCTTTGCAGATATAAATTATTAGTCTTTTATATAATTTGTTTCTTTAAGATGTTAAAGACCAGAAATGATCAAAAAGATAATTGTTCAATATATGTATAGTCTATAGTGTTATTTTTCTGTGGGTAAAATAGATGAGAAAGGATCTGGTCAACATTTTGATTAATGCTTACATTAAAGATATCTTTAGTCAGTATTTTGTACAATTCATTTCTTTAAATTAAATATGTTAAATAGCAGAAATAATCAAAAAGATAATTGTTCAATATGTATATGTGATACATTCCATTTAGGGATGGCATGGAATAGAACAGAACAAGAATAAGTTGTTTCAATTTAAAATGCCAGCTGAATTAAACATTTTCATATTTATTTTTCCATTAGTACTACATTCCATGCCTCCCTGAATCAAATATGAACAAATTCAAAGGGTAATCTCTCGCTGAATCACAAAAATAGTTTTAAAAAATATTTTTAGTATATAAAGAACATTGTATATGTTATGTTATCATTGCTTTATATAATAAAATAAGTAAATTTGTAACCACTTAATTATGTCACTGTTCTTTTTACGTCCAGCCACTCTTCAGTTGTCACTGATACCACTGTTTCATATCTAAAAAGGATCTTGTCGCACTTACAACTATTTTCAGAATCTTTTAGCATTAATGGTCCAAAGTGGGATATAAAAATCTGCCGATTAAGCTGAGATCATTTTACCAATCTGAATCCATGTATTGTAAACAAGACCCTTTCAATAAGATGTTGATATAAGTATGATATGATGGCTGATAAACCTAACTCTCGAAAAAATCAAACATAAAGGGAAATTCTATATGAGACTGTTATTTATTCCTTAAAATACTTGATTATGTCTGACAATACATTGAAGGTTGGTTTTAGTAGCATGTTATCATATGAAATCATTACAATTCTGTATTTAACTCGAGGACTGTAAAGCCTTAACTTTGGCCTTCAGTCTTGGTTTGACAAGGCAACATGCAAAATGTCACCACGTGCCATTTGTTACAAGTGCCAAATACCAAGCACCAACTGTCAAATGCCGCACACAAAACACCAACTGTGGAACACTATCCATAACAAGAACACAAATGTGTACAAAATGTCCCCACCAATGGGTGATCCCATCAAATGGTTATCCCGAAAATGAGTAGACAAGACTTTACTGACACAATTTGAGGAAGGGAAATCCAAAATAGGCACCCAGAATGCCATAAAATTAGTAAGTTCTAGATTTTTATACTAAGAACCACCCCTGAAAATTTGAAATTGATCCGTCAAACAGTTAACCAGAAAACACGTAACAAGACTTTACAGACAAGATTTTAGGATGGAAAATCCAAAATGGCCACCTTGACATTTACCCAGAATGTCAAAAGACTAATCAGTTCTAGATTTTCATACTAAGAATCATCCCTGAAAATTTGAAATTGATCTACCAAACGGTTCACCTGAAAACGCGTAGACAAGACTTTACTGACAAGATTTTAGAACGGAAAATCCAAAATGGCTGCCTTGACATTTACCCAGAATGCCAAAAACTAATGAGATCTAGATTTTCATACTAAGAACCATCCCTGAACATTTTAAATTGATCTACCACACGGTTCACCTGAAAACGCGTAGACAAGACTTTACTGACAAGATTTTAGGACGGAAAATCTAAAATGGCTGCCTTGACATTTACCCAGAATGCCAAAAAATAATCAGATCTAGATTTTCATACTAAGAATCATCCCTGAAAATATGAAATTGATCTACCAAACGGTTCACCTAGAAATGCATAGACAACACTTTACAAACAAGATTTTAAGACAAACAATCCAAAATGGTCACCTTGACATTTATCCAGAATGCATAAAAACTAATCAGATCTAAATTTTCATACAAGAATCATCCCTGAAAATTTGAAATTCATCTACCAAACGGTTCACCTGGAAATGCATAGACAAGACTTTACCGACAAGATTTTAGGACAGAAAATCAAAAATGGCCACCTTGACATTTACCCAGAATGACAAAAAACTAATCAGATCTAGATTTTCATACCAAGAATCATCCCTGAAAATTTGAAATTGATCTACCAAACGGTTCACCTGAAAATGTGTAGACAAGATTTTACAGACAAGATTTTAGGACGGAAAAATCCAAAATGGCCGACAATAAAAAAGTGATTATGAGGTTTTGCTGATTACTTTTTACAAAATTATCACATGTAACTACCATTAACAATAACAGAGGCTTTTACAACAAAGTACACCTGGAATTATTTATAAAGCTACTAAATAGTTAAAGTATGAAAACTCAAAAACACCATTCAATATGATACAAAGTATTATCGCACGCTAACTTTTCTTAAGACATTAAAAATGGCTGCCATGACTGAGCTAACAGGTCCAAAATCTATTCAGATCTAGAATGAAGTGAGCTAAACAAAATGTTAAAGTTTTAAAAGCAACTGTGAAGCATTTTTTCTTAAATTTTGCAGACAAGGATTTTAGGCCGACAGGAAGTAGGTATCGAGTTAAAAAAATTTCATCCACATCTGTATGCACTCATATGTTATCCCTGAAAATTTAAAAGTGATATCTGTAGCAGTTTTGGAGAAAACTGCCGGATGTACGTACGGACGGGACGTCCGGACAGACGGACAGACGGACAAAATGGCCCCACACTATGTGGTGGGGACATAAAAAGGTTGGAAACAATAACAATATGTCACCACTTGTGTTATGTATGTATGTTATGTATAGAACTTGGTGGTCATCATTAAATAAAAGCCCAAGCCAAAACCTGCCGATGAACATTTATGTTATCTGTGTGATATTTTAGAAGATGATGACCATTTTATTGATTTATAAAAAGAATAAAACAGAAAGAAAATTTTTGTTTTACATCCTAAGGCAATTTAATATTGGAGGCGGTCCTCAGTTTTCCGTGAGTTAAAATGCTTTATTCTGCAAGTGAAATTAGTGAATTCTGCAAGGGAAAAGGATCAATTTTGAGGGAATTCTGTGAGAATTTTCGGAGTTTGTTATTGATAATCTTATAATAGGCTAGAGTTATTGACCCGCTATCAAATATGTGAGAAATGAAAGTACTAGATAGTACCAGATCTTTGATTGTTTTCATTGCAAATTCAGTTGAAAATCAAGACGTAATCACAAGGTGTTATACGCACGACTACATGTCTTTATCATAAGTGTTCATCAGACTTTGCGCATGCTCAGGAGAAAATCATCAATCAATCACATTTATAAATCAATTTTCCCATTTTCGTAATACCATATTGACTGAGTACATGTTAACAAATATGGTTTCGCAATAGCCTTGACAAACAGTAAGTATCATGACTGATGGGAATCTCGAAAAGGTAAATTTTCGAGAATGGAAGAAAAAATAAATAACAAACATTTTTGTATACTTTGGTCATTTCTGAGGGTTTTTACATTGAATTCAAAAGTAAAGAGTATTGAATTACTGAGGTAAGGTTTACTAATTCATACTTTCAGAAAATATGTCAACTCCACGAGAAATTCTGGGGAAATTGTTCAAAATTAATGATTCTGCGCTGGAAGGCCAAGTCCATCTGCGTTACATGAAAAGGGAATTTTGGGGGGAGTGTTTTATTATATTTTAATTGAAAAGCTGATGTCCCATCCCATAAAAATTGTTGGTAATTTTTTAACATTTCTAAAGTTCATTTATCATTCATTCAACTGGATTAATATTGCACTTTTGATATATCACACTAATATCTTTATATTCTGTCATTGACACGTATTTTAAATGTTACTTACAGCAGCAACTGGTAGCAGTATCTCTACAAACAAGCCAGCAAGAGCGTGTTTTATGTCCTTGTCCTTAACCTCCAGGAAGTAGGTGGCGCACTCTTGCAGGAATTGAACACAGGCCTCAAAGCTTTCTATTGGGTGCATCTGCAATTCAACAAATCAGATACATAATTCCTTTATTTATTTAGACTATTGGATCTGTTTGATTTCATGTTTGATGTGATAAAATATTTTTTACTTAGTGATGTGCTGCAGTAAACAATGTGAGCTAAATATGAGCCTCAAGACAATTAAACGGGACGTAATAATTTGTTTTTCCACTCATATAACCTAAAACTTGATAGAACAAACAATGTGTATATTGAACACCCTTCAGGAAACAAAAAAACATTTATTTATGCCTTTTACACAGAGCTAAATGCTTTCCTATATCTGACCACTTCAAGGTTTTAAACTCTAGTGCTCGGACCGGTAATGAAAAGTGGTGCCGGTATTACCGTATGTCATTACCGATATTTACCGACTATATAGCAAGTATTTTGAAAAAAGCTAAAAAAAGTTTTCCCCGGGTATATTTCGCCAAAAATCTCATAGTACGCCATACATACCACTTAATTTATCTGTAGAAACAGTAGACCCCACTCAGAATCATTTTAAACCACTAAAGAATCCTGATTCTAATGGTTCATGTGATATAAACTCGTAAAATAAATACGTTTTCGTTCGTTGTATTATCAGCCTCGTTCTGAACTTCAAATCGTGCGATAATAGGTAAAGTGAAACTTCAACGTCAGGAAAATGGTTTAATTCTGTTTATTTTACTTAGCAATGTACAAAATCGGTTTCTATACATAATAGTTTAGTTAATAAGTGAGAAAAGAAACTATAGAGATCATGCTGATGAAGGAATTTGGCTGATTCCGCCCGGGAATCTAATTCAGCTGAATGCCGTCCATTGCCGGTAAGAAGATTTTGATGCCGGCATTAGGTCAAATTAGTGCCGTTGCCGGTAATGCGGTATTACCTCCGACCACTATTTAACTCCCTTATTTTTGATTTATGACAGCCTTTATCCAGATTCTAGATTTTATATCCCCCAGATTTTCTTTCTGATCCATTTTCTCCAGTCAGTTGTAACCCGTTACAATGTATTTCTTTATTTCCAATTTAGGACTTCTTTCCTCTTCTTTCTTGAATACATGATCCTGTACCCTCTCTGCTCACCTTCACTCTGAAGAACTTCATCCCCATCAAGAGGCTGATGATGCTGTGTGTTGTGTATGGTGTCTGGTCTCTGTACCTCAACTCTTTGATCTCAGTCAGGAACCTCTTCCTCACTACATGAAACCTGAATATAGATGCAAAATATTGAGCAATAGTGTTGTCATATCATATTGCAAAATAAAGTATGAGAAAAAAAGTATTGTTCTTTTGTGTATCAATTCGGAAATAAGCAAGCCCCGATATCCAAATCAATGATCTATCTTATAAAGTAACATAATATCAAAAACCTCCTTCACTTCAAAATGTGTGTGATAAGGCCCCTTTTTCATGACCAAGCTCATAAATAATACACCTAGGGATGAATATCGCACATTTTATCAAAAAATTCAAAATGGCACCAAATGATTTACACTCAGAAAAACAGACAGACAGGCACACATATCAGCTCAAGAGGAACAATACTGCACTTTGTGTGATAAAAAGGATGTATTGGTTGATACAGTACCTGGACTGTGCAAGGACGCCAATCACTTCAGCATAGAGGTCAGCTATAATGTTAATATTCACAGCACTTGGACCATTCTGACTCCTGGAGATTCAGAAAATACACATAAACCTAATTATACAATTATTGTTGTTGTCAAAATGTCAACATTGAAGATTGTATATCCTTGCTAAGTATAATCACATTATGGTAGGAAATCTATGATAAAAGTCTTAAATTTGATACATGTTTGTTTGAATACATTACAAAAAGTTTGGCTCTTGGCATTAAGTAATCTGGAGCCTCATTCTAAAAAATCCAAGATGGCCGTCATTTTGTGACTTCTCGAATCGATTTTGTTTCAAATCTATTCAGCTACCATTGTGCCAAATTGTTGTTTATATCATATATACAGGGTGTCCGGAAAGTAAAGATACAAATGGTCTTATTTCAAGAGATTTACCTGTTATGAGATGAAATTGCTCCAGAATGTGATATGACATTATAACAATATATCCTGCAATTGTCATGACTTTAAGTTTCAAAATGAAAAAGTTATGGTTGTTATTGTAACGGGAGTCGAGAGTAAGTGGAGCAACGTCACAACCGTGTTCTACAAATCTCTTTCCTGCTCATATGATCTTGGCACTCCACCATCTATATTCCTATATTATATCAAATTATGTACCACAACAGCATAGGGATTAGTAATGTAACAGTATTTGATCATTTCATATTACTACTTTCATTGAATATCCATTATTTTCCCCATTATCGATACATTATTGGTGCATCTTGACCGGTGATTCAAAGACCTGACAAAACCACTGCTTTAGGCTTTATCAGGTTAATATGGGGGATTGATAGAAAGGTTTAATGTCAAGACACTCCATTGTAAGATTTGTTTTTTGCTTTGTGAATTGGTGCATCGTGGAGATGCAATATTGACTTTCCTACTAATGGCCAAAGACCATTCTTCTAGGCACATGTTCAATATTTCTTTCATTATACTGTTAGTGACATAACATAGTTCTGATATGTGGCAATGACATCATTATATAAAAGAAAACACTATGGCAGCAATAATACAATGATGAACAAAACAAAACATATATAGAAAATACAACAAAAAACACTGTTTCAAATGGTTGTCTCTTAGCAATTTTTCACATTTTAGCGTTGTTCTGGAACTGCTCCGCATACCTCTCACATCAGTAACTATAACAACCGTAACTTGAATACATTTAGACTACATGTGATGAAAGTTGGTAGATATATTGTAATATTGTTCCTCTACAATCTGTAGCAATTTCATTTCAAAAAATCAAAATTTCTTAAAATAAGAGTATTTGTATCTTTACTTTCCGGACACCCTGTATTTCATCTTGCTGTTATTCTACAAAGCTAAGCGAGATTGTACCATTTGATGCTTCTAAATTCTATAGGGACAATATACCATTTGATTCCAATTAACTTATATCGAGAAAAACATATCAAGAAAATAATATATTAAAGCTGCTGAAAAAAAACATTATTCTTTTACAGACAGAAGAGGGGGAACACAAATAATTTGGTTTAAAAGGTTGTATGTGACTGAGTGACACCATGGTCAAAGCTCTAATCAAAAAGTGCAAAATGTTGATTTAATCGATGTTATTATTCCACATACCCTTCCTTGTATTTGAAATGTTTGAATGCCATGACTGTGATGCGGTTGCTAAGGTCCTCATGGCCAGGATGATAGGGCAGCTGCTTCAAAACCTCTATGAGGACGAGACACAGCATGAAGTCTATCCCCAACTGAAATATGACAGTGATAAAAAATTGTAATATCATCTTACTAATGTGTTGATATCAAAAGGGAACTTTTGGATTTTCGAAACAATATAGTACTATGTACATGTTTCATACTCTTATCTTGGGCACAATACATCACCAAGGTTGGAGATAAAAAACAAAAACCTTCAAGAAATCTTATCTTCAAAAATCCAAGAGACAACAGGAGGATTTTAAGATGAATAACTCAAAAGCTTCTTTTTCAATTATAGATAATTGATAAGATCAATTAAAAATCGTTCAAGAGGATATAACTTACATCACGCCTTTCCTGGAGGTAGTCTTTCTCACTGAAACACAAATATTTCAATCCATTTACAACTTTTTGTATAGATACATATACTCGCATATGCAAACAATGTACATGTATTTATGCATATTTAATATATATTACATCAAAGACCAAATACAGCTTATAATACTGTCCTTACTCCATGGACAGTGCTAATGATATGAATATGATACCTCTTTTATTAAACATAAGAAATCAAAAATGTTGAAATAACTCACACTTTATTTTTAGATTTTTTCTGTGGTGATGAGGCCTCCGAAGGGGTCTGGAGCTCATACCATGCAAATAACGTCCTCAATAAAGATGGCAGACAGTGTTCCGCTACACAGCTCAGTGATGTCAATAGCTACAAATATATGATAGACTTAAAACTTGGCTACAGTTTACCCCTACCTTATACAAATATCTTTGACTATTTCAATATTTTCAGTTTGATTTTTCAATGTGAGAAGCCATAGCAGAACTGTAACCTCCAATATAATCTATTGAACTAGATGAAAATAAATCTAACCTGATCAAACTGTGGATCTACCTCTCGTTGAAGGGACTTGGATAGAGGGCGCTCCTAAAATTAACACAATAAATTAGAATTTAAATATATTTCAGAGTTATACTGAATTAGTTTGAAGGCAATTATGTGATTTGACTTTCACATTGTAACTTATGAGGCAATTTTTGAGTCTGTTAAAACCCCTGATATCACTCAACTTTATACAAAACAGGGAAAGCAATGATAATGCTGTATGCAAAAATTATCTTAAAATTGTGAGAACATTTCAAAATGTACCACTCATCAAATCTCTGTCCGTTGTTTCCTTTTTACAACTGAATGGAACTCCAAAAACTGAGCAATTGTTTCAAATGTATCTGAAATATTTCCAAATAAATGTCAAATGAATTGGAATGATAAAAAAACTGTAAATGACAATTAACTTCCCAGAGGCTGAACAAATGAAATATATTTCCCAATTTGAAATTTTGAAAAATCTAATTTTCTTACGAGTGGTTCCGCCATAATTTGTTCCAACTTTTTCTCTGCCAGGACAGTAAATTCAGCAAATAACGTCCTGAGGACAAATTCTCCTGGTTTGGCATAACCGTCAATTGCCACTGATGCTGGAAAGTCTATCTTTTCACGAGTTGCGCCCCATGGAAGCTTTGTCTCTGTCACTTCGGGTAATGCCTCAACAGAAATTTCAGAGATGCTTGTCACCTGTGAAGCTGAAAGATTTTAAAAACGTTAAAATGTCTCCAAAATAACAAAATCCTTTTATTCAGAACATCATGCAAAAATAATGGTAAAAAACTTTGTTGCATATTACTGCATCTTTTTGTCATTTAAAAAGTTTTTACTAAATATGAAGAGATCTTGTATTTTTTGCTTTTTAATCTCACATATATCAGGGGTTTCATAGCGGAAGGCAACAGGCGATTTTCACTGGTTGTTTTCACAAAATTGCCAGTTGTTCTTAGAGACTTTTCAACTTTTCCATGTTAAATTTATGATCTCCATTAATTTTGCCTATTGTTTTCATTTATTTAGCCTGTTGTGAGAATTTCTCGTGAAACCCCTGTATATATTTTACAGTGTCTTTGATGTAGCTTATTTGAATGATACCTGTGAACATAATGGGCTACTTTTCATAGTCAATGATTATACTAGCCTATATGTTTATAATAGCCCAAGTTCTTGATTTCCTGTATCATTTATATATCCTTCTAAATCTAGACTAGTGGTTTAGGTATAAACATACTTATCACTTTAGACTTGAATTTGAAGAAAAACATTATCTAATCCTCCAATATATGAGATGTTTACAAACTCTTGTGGAATACAAAACTATATAATATTGATGCTTCGTTAGATCCTGCTTGTATTGCGAATGTGCACATTTACACATACATTCTACATGTCTTTTAATTGCTATTAAAATCCCATTAACAAAACATTACCAGGTGATACAGGATTAATCATATTTTGACTTTTACATTCAAAGTGGAGATAAATTTCAAACTTCTTATTACTGATTAATTACAGCTTCGCATAAGAGAAAAATGATTTTGACAAAAAACAAAGACTTTCATGAATTAAAAAAAACTATTTTCATTCAAATTTACTTATTGTTATTATCATAATAAATCTGAAGTAACATTACAGCAATTTGAACAAATTCTATACATATGAATACATACGAGGGTTGTCCCAGAAGTAATGAACTATATGCTCTAACTTTATCGTATAGCCAAAAGAAATATTAAGAAATCAATAATAAAATATCCCCACCTTCCGCTCTGATATACCAATTCCAAACACCTGGGAACACATAACGACCATCTCGATTTATTCCTCGAACAACTTTTTTAGTTGTCATTATAAAAGTTCATTTGGTAATATTCCTTAAATCCTTTAGCCTTTTATCATCTGGATATACCATGAGCAAATTGTTTGGAGTAATAATATTATTTTATTTTGAAAATCATTTAAGTATTTTATTTTTATATTTACAAATTGTATAATAAAGTTGGTTTTTTTCCTCAGTAATGAATTTTCAATGTTTGAAAAACATTTATTTTCATCAAATTATTATCAATGTTTACACCATTCTTTATAAAGAATTTACTCTAAACTTAACAGAAAAAGTAGAATCAATCCTGAATCCTATATTGTTTTATTGTGTTGACAATTATTCCTCTCACATATATAGTTCATATGACAACCCTTACAAATAATATAACAGCCCTTATAAATAGTACCATGTTTCTGGCAGGTTATGTACTAACTATCTCTATTTACCACACTTATACCACACAGATATCCAAATATAGAGTAATAACTTATCATAAAGATTTAAAAGCTTATATTTTTATTGATCAAAGAGCAAAATGGGACATTTTCTTAAGAGTTTAGTGAGGAAAATGTGAAAAGGATAACCAGGGTTGAAATAATTTGTAAGGGTTAGGAGTAATAATGTGACAGGTGTCTTTATTACAATTAGCTAATTATTAAATTGTAAACAAATGAACATCTTGAAGGTTTACTACTCTATGGTCAAATTATATCCAATTACTATGCTATAATGGTAAGCATATTTTAATGAGAAAGATACATGGGCGTAGCCTGGGGGTGATATGGGTGCGATCGCAACCCCCTACCCCAACTCCACAAAAAAGAAAAAAAGAAATTTTGTAACATGTAAACATTAACAAATTAAAGTTTTAAATGCTTAGATTTGCACCATATACAATGTAAGATTTAAAAATTTCCATCGTCCAGTACACCCTTTTTTGGATTGCAGTGATGCAAACCCAAAAAATTGCACTCCCCTTGTCAATCGCTGGCACATCCCTCAGATATTTATAAAAACTTTGTATTATTTCAATTTGAATGGAATACATTCCAAATGAAATTGTCAAATTTTTGTTTTATATGTCTCTGATCTAAACAATGCTTTAATACATGTATATTCAACGATTGCAAACTAGAAAAACAGCAAATTTAAGAAAAAACAAGTGTAAACAATTGCATTATTAAACAATTGCATTATTCCAAATGGGCTATTTCAAAAATACAATCATTTCAATATGAGAAAGTTATTTTGGATTCAGATCAAATCTCAAAAATATAATTAGCTTATTTGGAGTTTAGGTAGAATTTCCACAACATGTTTATCACAATCGTGTGCCAGAATCATATGTAAAGAAAATCTAAACTTTTGCGAAACAAATAGTTCAGAAGATAATAGATTCATCTTTATTTTATCAGAATACCTCACTTTTGTTAACTAAATAGAACTGATCTGCCCTTTTTTGGATTGCAGTGATGCAAACCCAAAAAATTGCACTCCCCTTGTCAATCGCTGGCACATCCCTCAGATATTTATAAAAACTTTGTATTATTTCAATTTGAATGGAATACATTCCAAATGAAATTGTCAAATTTTTGTTTTATATGTCTCTGATCTAAACAATGCTTTAATACATGTATATTCAACGATTGCAAACTAGAAAAACAGCAAATTTAAGAAAAAACAAGTGTAAACAATTGCATTATTAAACAATTGCATTATTCCAAATGGGCTATTTCAAAAATACAATCATTTCAATATGAGAAAGTTATTTTGGATTCAGATCAAATCTCAAAAATATAATTAGCTTATTTGGAGTTAAGGTAGAATTTCCACAACATGTTTATCACAATCGTGTGCCAGAATCATATGTAAAGAAAATCTAAACTTTTGCGAAACAAATAGTTCAGAAGATAATAGATTCATCTTTATTTTATCAGAATACCTCACTTTTGTTAACTAAATAGAACTGATCTGCACTTTTAACTGATTTTGTTTGTGTAATTACAGTGAGGTATTATATGAAGTTATTTGTTTTATTACACAAACAAACAGACTGATGCGTAACTTATAAGCCAAGAAATTTAATGTCATAATATTTTTTCACAAAATCATCAACACCATTTCAAAATAACCCCCTGGTAAGGTAGGTTACAGAACAAAAATTTGACATTCCCATCTCCAGGTTAACAACTACCAGGCCCAGGTTCACTTTTTGAAAAATTCCAGGGGGGGTTCACTTTTGACAATTTTGGTTCAAAAATGGCCAAAATCACTTAAAAAGTGCTCAGCATGGTGAAAAGCTGCATGATTTTGAAAGAATTCTTGGCCAGGGGGGGGGGTTCCCCCAAACCCATTGAACCCCCCTGGCTATGGGCCTGACTACACACTAAACTTACATGTATCACTGATGGTACTGAGAGTGTCTGATGCAGGAATACTAGAATGTGTAGGGGTACTAGCAGCACTACTGGAGCAAGTAGACCCTGGTCCAGGTCCAGTCAGGCTCGTAAGATCATCCATCTTAATCCCAAGGTATATGCTTGTATAAAGGGGCTTCAGGTGATCATCTGATTGATTGGATATCGTAGTCTCTTTTCTTGTGTACAGTTAATTTCATGCTAAGGAGTTGCAGAACTTCCAGACTGTAACATAACAAAAAATAATCTGAGATTCAGACATTTTCAGAAAATGAACATGCACAAGGAAGTGTTTTATTAGCAATATTCTGACAATATTAATTAACATGGGTATCATTGATTTCAAGATAATATTGCTTGCAAATTAGAAATCTATTGATGTTGTTTAGGAATTATATTTTTGATTAAATTAAATTAAATTTGGGATTACACATTTAGTACATCTAAAGTCCGATTCATAATTCTATTGAGTACTTTGAATTTAAAAAATAAGCAATCGAATGACCATATTGCAACAGTATGAAAAAATAGAAACATATGTACAAGGCCTAACTTTTGTACTTGTATATTTACGTTTGTTTTGTAGTTTGGCTATCATACTGGTATATGTGACCGCTTATATTTTGATGCTTCTCGGTTAAAAATTAGCATGACTGAAACTCACTAAATTACAAGACCACAGCTTTGCTCCACATTATACCTTACTCCCTCATATATGCAAATGCTAGGCCTTGTACATATGTTTCTATTTTTTCATATACTGTTGCAATATGGTCATTTGATTGCTTATTTTCTAAATTCAAGTACTCAATAGAATTATGAATCTGACTATATGTACATGTAATCACTGCCCCCAGGATTCTGTGTTTGCCGAGCGCAGATGAAATTTGCGTTTGCTCATGAAATTGCAGAATTAACTATTTTGGTCAATCTCCGAGGAATTATCAGCGTGGAATTATCAAAGTGTCATCTTAGGTGGAAGCTACATGTAAGTCAGCAGCCCTAAAATGAGGGAAGTTTTAGTGAAAACAATGAATTAGATTGATCTGCATTTTCTTCCCGATTTTCTTAGAGTTGCCTTCATTTGAAGAGTCAATCTTCTTTTTGAAGAGCACTTTGAAATACAAGTTGCGCCACCATCCATGAGTTTCCAATCCCTTTGTGTTCGTTCCAGGACCGATGAAGATGGAGCAATATGAAAGTACAGCTATATATCTCATTCAAGCCTGTGTAGAAATATATAGAAATGACCTTGGAAGAAGGTTATATCCAGAGCACAAACAAATAATAATGGCAGGCCATCATTTTGTCAAAAAAATAAAAACAATGGGCGATAATAGGTATGGCAAACAACAATGGTTGGATTTAGTATGCATGAATTATATTTGACTGAATTCAGCTTACACATACATTAAATGGTGTCAATACTTACACTCAAAAACCTGTTGATTCAAAAAGAATTGCTCACATTCAATAAAATAGCAATTAAAAGAGAAATATATTTTTCATTTCCTGCTTTCAAAGTATTGCATGCTGGGATTGTTCAAGGTCAAAATGGCAGCTGTAAAATTTGCACAATCTCTCAAAGAACTCCGTATTCATCTGTGTCAGAGGTCTGCAACGAGCCAAGGAGTAAGGTGTGTATCACGCGAAATATAGTTCGCACTATCTTAAAGTTTTAGAGCGATCACAATTGTGAATGACCAGACATTTCGAATTTTGTATAAAAAAAATTACAGTTGTTTTTTATTGCTTGTCAATGAGCCAAGGGATTGGTTTCCAGTGTGCCAAATCGATATTCTGCCATATCTCCAAATTATCTCCAATAAATTTCAAAACATACAAAGGTGATCCACCAAGATATTACCTCTGTAAAAAGTTATCCGACTTTTTTGAAAAAAAACTTTCAAAAAGCAACAGTCGCATGAATTCACATTGTTGTAGATCTACTTACAAAATGATCCACCGCCTAACTTATACACCATCGAACTTGGTATTATTGTACACATAACTTACCATATTTTATGGCCACTGATACCATGGTCATGGCAGGATCCTTGCGAAACTTAAAAACACTTAATAACATGGTGATGGTTGTGCCAGCCATAAGTCTTGCAACATAGGGTCTCGCTTGAGTGGTGATACATTGTTACCCAAGTGGAATATTTCCTGTATCACATAAGCTGAAACGTGTGATGACCATTTTATCACATGTCTAGGGATTTTGAAGCATTTTGATTTGGTCAGTTATAATTCTGTTCAGTTACCCTGGACTCCTGGTAACTATTATAATTTTTGATTTCGCTTTGAAACAATATGACGT
This sequence comes from Owenia fusiformis, assembly GCA_903813345.2. Taxonomy (NCBI): domain Eukaryota; kingdom Metazoa; phylum Annelida; class Polychaeta; order Sabellida; family Oweniidae; genus Owenia; species Owenia fusiformis. Next base: position 27,256,185 of record CAIIXF020000002.1, read on the forward strand.
CATACCGTTGTATTCGTACTTGTTTGTGAAATAGTATGACATCATATTGTTTTCCTTAGCTAGAAGTGATATAATCAGTGACGTCACATTGTTGCTATTGACTCCGTAGTGATACAGTCCACCGTATCACATAAATATTAGTCACGTGTCATGTGATATGGAATATACATCATCACAATTGACCCACCAAAATGCTTAGACACTCCTAATCTAATGTGATGTACGTACGGTACAAATATATATGGTACCAAAATTACTCGGCAGTTTGGTGAACTTTCACAATTTGGTGCATCCGCAAAATTGAAATGGCCGACAAATTAAATACGTAGAAGCACAGTAGTTGCTTTTATCACATGTTTAATGACACCAAGTTTTGCTGTTTTTCAGGGATTTTGTTGAGAAGTACTATGTTGGAGTTAAGCAGGCCAATCCCAATTCTCCAATTCTGATCAGGGAGTGCAGCAATATCCAACCTAAGATATATGCAAGATATGGTACTTCATTTTATTTAAATTGATTATTAGATAAGGTTTTTTATAACATTTGAGGCAGGCTTAAAGCACTAGTTTATATCAAAACTGGAATACCCTGATCATCCAAAGTAGATAAGTACAAGGTCACCAACAAGGGGCACTTAGCAAAAGTAAATCACCCTATTCAATATTTATAGGCCCCTTTATGTTCAAGAAAAATTTGAAATATTGAACGCTCCAAATCATGCAAGTTTAAAAACATAATAGAGATCTGTTTTCTGCGTTACGCTTACAAACATGACAGAACTCTATCTTTTAATCATTTTTAAAATATGAGGGTCTTTAACCAAACTGTGCTTGTGAGGTTCTTTCATCCATGGGCTATCTCGACAGTGAGGTTGCTTTGACCAGTTAGCCAGATATTGTTTATATTTTACATGTATATGCCCTACGGGGTATGTGAGTTCAAGTTCTGCATGAAAGCCAATTTTGAAAATCTTCGCTGGTTTCAAAATGCAATAGAATATTGACATAAAAAATCTCGTAATGCAGATCTATCTTAACGAACAATATATAAATATTCTGATCATGCACTCTACCTTAATCATAATGAACGATTTTGTATTTCCAGAGCTTGGACGTGAGATGAGCATGCCTCTCGGTGGACTATCAGGTGAACAAGTTTTAGAGACAATCAAAACACTCTCCAGCAAGCAGACCTGAACATGTAGAACATAGGCGATTATTAATATTAGGATTATTTGTAAACACTCTCCAGCAAGCAGACCTGAACACATGGAACATAGGCGATTATTAATATTAGGATTATTTGTAATTTGATACCATAGCAACATGGTGTTTATTGTTTATGAGTGGATACTGTATTATGATTAATGTTTATAATAGGAACTTGGATTTGTTGCCAAATTATACGACATATACTTCATAAAGGGTGAAGTGGACTAGTATAACAACTTTGAATTAAATTTGAATTGATCTGGTTGCTTTTTCGAAAGACATAATATAAAAGGAAATTCACATTTAGCCTTGGAAATTGTTTTATTTATTGTAACATTATATACTATAGCTATAGGTTTAAATAAAAATGTAAATAATTATAATAAATACTGTAGTTCTTTTTCTCTTCATTGTATCAATACATTTTGATTTGTTTGTTAATGAGTTTTAGGTTTAAGAACATAGGAGGCAGGGACATAGGAAGAATCATATAACTTCCTTTTGGGTTAAAAAAGATCTGAATTGATATCTTCTGTTGAGTTTTCGGAGGCAGCTTCCTTACCCACATTATGCCTGGCTACACCTATAAAAGATAATATTAACATAACATTTAAGCCTGGTCCTAGTTTCTAGATTTGTATGAAGAACTGCATTCTCCAAACACAGTTCTCCAGAACTCGTACCTCCTTTCAGAAGAAGGAAGGAACATAATGGATGATGTCTGGAGCACTGCGTTGGGAGAGAGGAAGAACTGTTAGATAGTCACTAAGCTGTAGGCACCTCAGACTAAACTTTTACAACAATGTTATGCATAGGCCTGGGAACATGTATAAAAAATTGAGTCAAATACACAAGTAAAGAGACTTGGTGTGTTCGACTCAATTTTTTATGCATGTTCCTGGGCCTATGATGTTATGTCTCGTATATTTTATTTATAAGCTCTTCATATTATCTTTTTCCTCAGTCAGCAACTCAAGTGGCTTTCAAATTTTCTGATTTTTACCTCAAGATGGGTAACAGATTAGATTAGACTAGGGTTTCTCATAATGAAGTCAATAGACTAGATGCAAGAATAAATAATTTTGAATTTCATTATTAGAAATTCAAAATTCGGTCAAAGTGATATCATATTTGAAATCTACATGTAATCTTACATCCAGTGTTTTTCAACTTTGAAAATTATATTTTCTATGAAAATGTGATTTCTAGGTTGGGGAGATTCCCCATAGATCCCATGTTATAAATTCACAAAAAAGTGAAATATCATTTTTTGTATTGGGCAGATACTATTTTCTTCAATGGAAATATTTTAATTTTTAAAATTATCAGATATAAAGGGTAATATGAAAATTGAACCACATCACCCAAAAGTAAAAACAAAAATACTCCATCATATATCAGTGACCTCTTTAATACTTTTATAGAGATAAACACTAGAATGCAGAGGTTCAGATTTCAATATACTAGTACCAGTCACATTGCAAAGGAAATCACCTGTATATATGATGAATATATGAAATTTGAGTTAAAATCCAAATTACCAAGTATACACCCCATGCAGACAGATCGCCTGAAATTACATTCGTATGATGTGAGATTCGACATTCACCGGGAAAGTAGAAACATTTTGTCACCCATGATGCAAATTAATTTTATACTGCTTAATAAATTATGAATGACAGTCATATTAAGTCCTATAAGTATGAGAATAGCACGCCGTCTTGATATTTCAAGGTAACTCGTTCGAAAAATGATGACGGTGATCGAACTTACGATGTAAAGATAAAACTGCAACAAAATATTTGTAGATTTCTTTGAAAAACTAAGAAATATACATTTCATATCGAATTTTTCAAAACAGAAAAAACATGTATAAATAGTTCGGCATGTAGGTCCAATCCCCCCTGGTAACATTAACATTGGTCTCGTATAAGTCATATGAGTACTTCAATGTAATATTAATAAAGTAACATCATACTGATGTCCGATCATAAGTTCGAATGATAGTTGTATTTCAAATATTAATTGTATGACATGTATGAGACCAATGTTAATGCTACCAGGGGGAAACTGACCTACAGGCCTTACTTTTTATACATGTTTTTCTGTTTTGAAAAATTCGATATGTGATACGTCGACCGCAGATCAATTAAAGGGCCAGTAAGGGCCGTTAAGAAAGGGGACCATAATCCCTGGGGGACCATCACTTCTTTCACACCGGGCTTACGTTGCATGACTAGCGTCTGTCGTAGAGTTTTTGGTGGGTTATGTACCTTTGGAAACAGTTTTTTATGTCAGGTTTGCTGTCATACATGTTTCTTTGCCATGAACACAACGCAATAGATATATTGTTTGATGTAAGTTCACTGATACCACAGCAACCTATAATACAAAAAATTAAGTTACTATTGGTCAATGTATCACCACCATGATGTAAATGAAATAAAACATTAACGTTTATCAACAGAAATTCAAAATTCGCCATTTGGCTGCCGTAGGAAATGTGACTGCAAAAGTATCCGACCGCAGAAATTCTACGACGAGCGTAGAAATGTTACTAACCGCAGAAATGACAGACCGCACGGTCGCCTTAGGAAATGTGACTGGGGTGTAAATGACATCACGATGAGTTCATCCAGGGTGCGTGTAATTTTTTTATTTGCTAAAACATTGGAGTGGCACATTAGATATGACATTTATTATTGAAATATATCCTTTGTTCAATCAGCGTTAAAAAAGTAAAGTTTTTGCACGGTATAATGGTATATTTTAAGATTAAAAAATCTCAACTTTCATTTGAAAAATGGCGGGAAATTTAAATATTTGGGAAATGTAAAGCTGATACTTTTTGTCCCCAAATTTTATTTCCAAAATCTTTAAAGTAACTTTTGAAGTCATGAAAAATAGTAACTGAACATATTTTCAAACTTAACATGAGGCCTTATAACCCAAGGAAAATTTATTCCACTAATTACTGTTTCATGTCAATGACACGATTGTCGTATTTACTTTAGTGACAGAGCAAAAGTTATCAACTTGCCGTAAAATACGATGTTGTAAATATATATAAAAATAAAACTCTGGCCTGAAAAACGAGCTATATTTGCGAATGCAACTTTCGGTTGTCGGCTACAAGATGATATCGAAAAGCTCAGATCATTGCTGCATTCGTCCTTTAAGTCTTCGTCTTCCAATGGTTGCTGGGACAACTGAAACTTTGTGATCAAGATGCATAAAAAGCATCTCTTGGAGATGTGCGTTCTTGAGAGAGAGAGAGAGAGAGAGAGAGAGAGAGAGAGAGAGAGAGAGAGAGAGAGAGAGAGAGAGAGAGAGAGAGAGAGAGAGAGAGAGAGAGAGAGAGAGAGAGAGAGAGAGAGAGAGAGAGAGAGAGAGAGAGAGAGAGAGAGAGAGAGAGAGAGAGAGAGAGAGAGAGAGAGAGAGAGAGAGAGAGAGAGAGAGAGAGAGAGAGAGAGAGAGAGAGAGAGAGAGAGAGAGAGAGAGAGAGAGAGAGAGAGAGAGAGAGAGAGAGAGAGAGAGAGAGAGAGAGAGAGAGAGAGAGAGAGAGAGAGAGAGAGAGAGAGAGAGAGAGAGAGAGAGAGAGAGAGAGAGAGAGAGAGAGAGAGAGAGAGAGAGAGAGAGAGAGAGAGAGAGAGAGAGAGAGAGAGAGAGAGAGAGAGAGAGAGAGAGAGAGAGAGAGAGAGAGAGAGAGAGAGAGAGAGAGAGAGAGAGAGAGAGAGAGAGAGAGAGAGAGAGAGAGAGGGAGAGAGAGAGAGAGAAAGGGAGAGAGAGAGAGAGAGAGAGAGAGAGAGAGAGAGTAGATCAAAATGGCATAACGTATTTGTTTTTTTCCACAGATATATTTTAGATCCTAGCTGCAACCCTGGATAGTGGATATATACATATAATAGAAATGTTTTTGTTTTTTACTGTACCACGATCAAGCTCAATGTTACTCAACGCCCCTCAGCGCAGAGTCAATGTCATATTAAAGGTCATGTCATAGTCTCTGCAAAGGTGGTATTTGTATTTTTATGTCAGTTGACATTCAGAAGGATTTTGTAGGGCCTCAATTAGTGAGCGTTTTTGGGCATAACTTGACTATTTGGCTTTTAAGGCCAAATATCAAGAAATCTGCCTCAAATTTTCAAATTGAGTTGATTGGATCCGCCAGTGCACGTGTAGTTGATAATCCATAGAACAAGCGTACCTTCACTACGGCAAGGCACAGGAAGTACAGATTGCACTGAACGAAAGGCTCGGAGATTGGAGATATTGGAGATACAGCGTTTAAAGTCAATTAATTATCGCTAATACACTAGTTATAAAAAGGAATTTTTGGTTGATTTTAAAAAAGTATTCAAAAAATTAATACAAAATCCCCCAAAAATAGATAAAAATCAAGATAAACCTTTTATTTCATTAACAAGATACCTTTTTAATATCAACCAAAATTTCCTTTGTACAATTACAATGTTGAGAGACCTAAACATGTTGTGTTTATGTCGTTTTGTTCCAATGAGTTTCATTTCACTCTGGAAACATGATACCAAGAACAAAACAAGCCGCGGTTTGATGTGTTTTCTAAAACAATATTGATGAAAATATATAAGCCTATATATTTTTCAAATTATATTATTACCATTCAAAAGATGACCATTAAATTGACGATGTGTTAAATTTTTAGATTTTTTTATGACTAGTTTAAGAGAAACGTGTGTTCAAAAGTTCTCCATATCGATACCACTCCTTTTAGAGTATGATACGTGCCGTTTTCAGTTTACCCGCTAGTACTATTTCTTAAACCATAGTTGACCTAAACAGTCTAGTTAGATTTACAACAAATGACGGATTCTCGCCTGGTGCCATGGTGCCAAAATACAATAGCACTCCTTTAGATGCCAACCACCCAGCCAACCAATAACCCAAGCAACCAACCAACTGATCATGATCTCTCACTCAATATACCAGTCATCCAATCAAGCGACCAACCAACTAATCTACCAAGAAACCAACCAAGCAGTAAACCAACCAACTAACCAACCTATCAAAGGAGGAACAAACCAATCAATCAACCAGGCAACCAGTCAAGTAACTAACCAAAAGTATCAGCCACCCAAGCAACAAACCAACCGATTTATCAAACATGAAACCAATCGGCAAATAAACCAAGCAACACGCCAAGAGAACCAAAGCAACAAATCACCTAACCAAATAACGAGCGTACCAATCAACAAAGTAGCCAATCATACAACTAAGCCAGTTACTGGCCGACAACTCATCAATCAACCAAACAACTTAAAAGCAATCAACCGACCAACAAACCAACCACCTAACTGATCAATCAATTACCAACAAACAAACCAACTTACCAACAATGAAACCAATAAAACCGAGCAACAACCCAAGAGCAACCAAACAACCAAGTTGACTCTGACTGATCGGTTTGTTTGTTTGTCCAGTGGGTGCTTGCTTGCTTGATTGGTTGGATGGCTGGTATGTTGAGTGGGAGGTCAATATGGAGGGCGGTTGGTTGCTTGGATTGTTGGTTGGCATCTATTATTGTGTTGTATAGGACGTTTTATCGGGTCAGGAGATGGAGATTTTTTTATTGCAGAAAAAGGCGAGAATTCGTGATTTGATCTATCAACTAGTCAACTATACCCTGCGTGCAGAGTCTAGTTAAACTACGAAGCTCTCTTTTGAGAAGTGAAGTCAAACGAATGCAAAGGGAAAGTCAACTAGTTTAGGCTAACTAGTTTTTGAAATATCAAGTCCTAGAGAGATACATTGTAAAACGCATAATGTCGATGCTGCAAGGAAGATAAGATATCCACTACAGTGACGGATTCGAGGGGCCCCCCCCATTCTAGTGGCCTTTTTTGGGCCTTATTTAGACAATTTATCAAAACATGGGCCATCATTTTTTAATACTTGGGCCCAATTTTTGGTTTGAGGGCCTAAACTTTTTTGCGCGGAAATTCCTTTCCAGTTTCCAGAGTCAAAGTTTCATTGGGCCCCTGTTAATTTCTGGATCCGCCACTGCACTACACCATTCACCCGGTTACCCGACGTTCTCCTAGCACTCGTTTGAGTCCAATCGTGCCTCTTTACCTTACGTCAGGTAATAAGGTATGCAACGAACGGAATGAATTTTGAGAATGGTTACCCGACTATTCAAGTTACCTTGAATCAAGATCTGCTGATGCTCACTAGCTAGCCCGTGGTCTCAGGGCCGTCAGATGGTGAGGGGTGGAGGGGGGGGGGGGTGCGATGGGTACGACCGCACCCCTTCCGGCTTTCCCAAAAGTTTTTTTATCAATTTCTTTTGACTTATTATACACCTCGAACGTGCCCACGAATCACCAAATATTAAGCATTTTAAAATGGTTAAAACTTTTTAGAAGGCGTAGGCCACTCATCGCTTTCCCAAAATAATTGAAATTAATTCTGACTTTATTATAGTTTATTGTCTCAGACATCATATTGCCAGACAACATCATAGCACCTTGATTTGAAAAAATGTTTTGGAGGGAGGGCACCAACCTTTGCCCGCGGCACAATTTCCAAGAGAGAGAGGCCATCACTTCTTTTATTTATTTTATTTAATAAAAATGTATACAATAATAATCCATGACTAATACTGACACCAAATGGCATCTACAAGTATAATGTTAGTATCAAAAAGTATCACTAGCAAATAAAAAAGGTATTTATATAGTCTAACTAGTTTACAACGGTATATCATGCCCGGTGATCGTACAAAAATGATGGAGGGAGGGATTGGGCGATTTCTGCAAGAAAACTCAACAAATTTGGAGAATTTATTTTTTCAAGAGAAAATTTACAACTGAATTGCCAAATGAATAGGCACAGTGCATGGCAAAATATGTTAGGTCATCTGGTATTTTTTTTGAACTGATACCCTTCTAAGATATGAGATCTATGAAAAAAGGCGCATCATCACCAACGTGCAGTCAATGTTTTTGCTATAAATCGGGCAACAATGGTCTACACGATCTGTAATAAATAGGTATAAGGGACGTTATTATCACAATACTTAGGACATTGCTCACTTTTTAAAGTTAGTTCCCATGCGTTATACAAAAAATAATCGAAATAAATTAATTTGGGATGGAGGGGGGGATTTTTATATATTTACGATGGAACAAATTCACAAGAACTCGTGTATTTGAAAAAAAATAAAAACTCAGTATCCCAGTAAGAAACTGGATATTATATCTCTGGAGAATGAAAAACGGGAACATTTGGAGTCATAAGAATAAATTCAAGTAGCATGTCTTATCATGTCTTATATACACGTTTCTCTTGAAAAATAAAAATTCCAGATTTGTTGAGTTTTCTTGCAGAAATCGCTTAATCCCCCCTCCATCATTTTTGTACGATCACCTACCCTGCGTGCAGAGTCTAGTTAAAATATAGACGAAGCTCTCTTTTAAGAAGTGAAGTCAAACGATTGCAAAGGGTAACGATCACCGGGCGTGTACACTCCCCTCCATAAGTTTGGCAACCTTAGCTCCCTCATTGAACTACGTGTTAAAGCCTCTTTACTTTTGAATTTTTATTTCCTTAACCGGCGATGAAATAACTTATAACATTGATGGAAACGTAAATTGACTTTATTTCCAATACCTCCAAATTTTTCTTTCTTTTCCTCAATTACAATAAGTCGAAAATTGATGATAAATTTGATGAATTTTTGAAAATCGTCATTCCCATGTAATCCAATGGGAAATGGAGGGTTCTGGGCAAATCAGAAATCAGGATATCTGTTCAGTAAAATATTAAGCAAAAATATTTTTATATAGAAAATTGAATTTTCTAACTTTTTCCTAAGTGTTTAGTTCATTTGATGAATACTAAAGTTACAGCGCTTCAAAGTCATTTTTGAAAATAATTTTTTGCCTCCTGTGTTATTTCAATGGGAGAGGTTTTTTGAAAAACAATTTTGACTTTGAAGCCCTATAACTTTGTTAAATCTGAAGAAACATATCATTTTTTGTAAAATAAAGTTAGCAAATTCAATTGCCTGCCTAACTCGTATTTTTTGCAGGGTCTCGGATGAATGTTCTGTCATATGACTTGCGGCAAACCTACCATTTCCCATTGGTTAACATGGGGGAATGTCGATTTTCAAAAATTCATCAAATTTATCATCAATTTTCGACTTATTGTAATTGAGGAAAAAAATTGAGAAACTTTGGAGGTATTGGAAATAAAGTCAAATTACGTTTCCATCAATAGTATACTATTTTAATCGCAGGTTAAGTAAATAAAAATTCAAACATAAAGAGGCTTTAACACGTAGTTCAATGTGGAGATAAGGTTGCCAAACTTATGAAGGGGAGTGTATAAAGGTATATGCTTTTCATATTTACAAGTATTTACATCATGTACATGATATAAAATAGTACAATGCATATATTAAACATGCATGTATATATAGGGTTGTGTTAAATGATGTGCCATGGCGTATTGTTATAAACAATGCGTGGATAGTAAAATAAAACGAAATTATAGATTTTGACATTTTGGTGGAATTTTTAAGAGAATTCCATAGTGAAGGCCCATTACGTTTTTTATGATCTCTCTTTTCTAAATTGAAAATTCTGCATCACACCCCCTTTGGCACCTCCCCAGAGAAAATTATTTCTAGAGGGAGTGGGCTACACCTCGCATCCCAAAAAACAAATAGCACTGCCTTAAAATGGTAAAATGTTCTGGGGGAGAGCAGGAGAGGACCATCATTTGGGGCCCAACTAGCACTAGACCTTCCAAAAATGAATAAAAATGTTTTCCGTTGTTTTTCCTCAGTTTTAACGGCTTTCAAGAGGTGAAAGCCCATGGTTTTATTTAGTTTATCTCTATATTTGGAATTTTTGTCAACTTAAAGGGGGGGGGCTTAAACACTTTAAGATAATTGCCACATTGATTAAAAAATAGTTCTGGCACCAAAACCCAAAATATAAAGCATTTCAGTGGAAATAACCAGATAGCATAGTACTGATAATATTTTCCGGACGCGAATGGCGCATCCCTGTCCCTCTGCCGCCTCTTTCCAGTGGCGGATCCAGGAGGGTGGGGTTCAAGTTTAGAATTCCCAATTTATCATGTCAATCAAATTGCAGGATGTGATCACGTGAACAATCAATAGAGTAGATGCGAGTAGAAATAATCTTGATTTACGTTATTAAATATTCAAAATTCAGTCAAAATGATGACATATTTGAAATCTGCATGTAAAAGTACATCTAAAAATATGTTTTCGAATTGTCTATCAACTTTGAAAATTTAATTTTTTTTTGAAAATGTGACTTCTTGTTCGGGTTGATTCCTCATAGACCCCATGTTACCACAGGTCCGTGATGTTACAAAATCACAAAAAGTGAATTATCTTCTCGTGTATTGGACAGATAGCATTTTCTTTTACTGGACATATTTTAATTTGCATAACTATTAGATACATGAGGGTTATATGAAAATTGAACCACGCAAATAGATGTAATTTAAGTTAAAGGGAACTTTCTACTATACCCGCCACTGTGGCGTAGGAACAATGTACGCCAAAACGCCAGTGCGTAGTGTTGAAAAGTGAGAATAAAAAGGCTTATTAATTTTCCTATGTTTTTTATTCATATTTTCTCATTGTATTGTACAAAAGTTATCTCGAGCACACTAGCCTAAAGAAATTTATTTGTGGATACCATATGATATGCTCGTTTTTTCAATAGTACTCTTTTGCATGGTTTTTGTGCCTCTGTTATTTTTCTAATCTGGGCCACAGATAAATGACACTTTTTGAAAAATAAAATATTGAAAGTTACCTTGTTTCTACAGTTCTAATACTGTAGAATATGCAAAGTAACATGCTTTATTTCATGATAATCAAGCCACTATTGACTATCTTATGGATTTTAAAACTAAAATACAATTTCGCCAAATATTCGTGATTCGCGTTCTCTTCACGAATTTGAGAAAAAACAGTCTTTTCAAAAACTACTTGATGAATACCTTTGCAATTTTTTTTGCACATGTTCTGTAATGCTTATGCAATCAAACTGTGGTATCGTTTAATTACAATGATGAACCTCTTTAAATGAGATGTATATTTTTTATTCTCCCCTACCCCCCAATTTTTCAATTTCACTATATTGATTTATATTCCGTTGCTAGGCAAAATCATAGACGGAAATTATAGTTAAGTCAGCAACTATCTATTTTCTTACTAAATCACCAATTGTCATTGGTAGTACTTCTTGAAATATGAATGTTAAAGACAAAAACAACTTGAAAATGTTGATTATTCAAATACACGTTCCATCGATTTCAGTTCTAGAAAACCTATTACCAAGGTTTTTATTTCATTTGAAAGATAATAGATTATTGTTTTAGGAAATATAACATTTTTGGCACCCACCCTTAATTGTTTCATTGATCACGAATGCGTTTCTTTAAATCAATTGATCAAGCTAGATTCTTTAATCTGTACGTGTCGTATTGCACGGTACACGATGTAATCAGACAAAAATATATCTCAATTTAATTAAAATGATTAAAAATCTCTCATTGTTATTTGGAAATTGATCGTCTATATCGTTCGAGACATAAGAGAATGATTTGTGATTTTCCATGGTGATTTTAAATGATGAAAATCATTCGAACAATTTAAGCACATTAAAAGGGGCATCAAGGATTTTAAGCTTGCATATAAAATCGAAACGCCAACCTAAACGTATGACCAATCGCCCATACAAATGCATCGCTTAAACATTTCCGTTCACATTTAGGTTATGAAAACATTGCATTCTATTAACATAAAATGACGTTTAACGAGCATAAAATAGGCGTTTTGATATAGAAGATTTGACACAATTGTTTCATAGTTTTGGCGGGACTTTTTGGCGTAGTGTTGAATTTACACCTTCCTACGCCCCTGGGCCGCCATGCTATCTGACCCGAACGAGCAACCTGGTGGTGAATCTGGTAACTACCTACTCGCATCTGCGTTATTGTTTCAATTATAAACAATCATTAAATTTGAAATCGTGGGAATGGCGTTAACATCAGTTCAACATCATCATTTCAAACCAACGGTAATACTATTGAAGTTACTCGATCCATACTTGTAGAGAATACTCATAAAACTACAGCAAGCATTTGGGGATCCATTTCAATGGCAAATGAAGCCTGTTAATAAAATTTGTTTTCGAACGTGCCAATACGAAAGTTCATCTTTGGGAATCGCCCCCCCCCCCCCCTGTATCTCCCACGTGTTTCGAGTATTTTATTGGAATGTGTTGGAGCCAAGATTTTATTGTCCAATCAAGTTTCAAATATTTTATTGGAATGTGTTTCCAACAAGTTTGTATTGTCCAATCAAAATACCACGGGAGTTCGTCAATCAAGTTGATGTTTTGATTTGACCAATCAGACTTAAACAATTCAAATTAAGTCACGCCCACGAAGGCGGGCGAAGTATATAAATCAACACGAGATATTTTACCGGTATAATTTACTTGCAGACCCTTTGAAACGTCGTGCGAGTGAAATATTCTATCGCAATCTTACACCTTCCGAAAGAAGAAAGTAAACTCAAACCTTAACATGGTAAGTAACACATATTGTAGTTATTTCTTATGTAAAAATTGGAATGAAACTTTATGTATTTACACGAGAATATGATCGCAAAAGCAAGCGTAGGAACTTTGAAACCTCACGATCATAATTATGCCGACATTTTGTTTTACGTTGACCTCGAGCTTGTCAATGTCATCGTGTGGATAACAGTTGAACTCTTCTGTGCATCATTTTCGTTTGACACACATTTGCTACAGTCTAGATCTATCGTCTGAATCCCACACGGGATCCGACACGTCGATGTGATTTTAATTGAGATGAACATCGTCTATTCCATGTTTTTCTTTCATCCATCTTGGATTAGTCATATAAATCTGACCCTCGTATGATGTTATTTGTTGTTATTTTTTTCTGATTTGGATATTTATTTTTCTTATTTTCTTGCATACGAGGGTCATAAACACTAGCGCTTGTATATTGCGGGAATTGCTTTCCTGGCATGTCTACCCAACCAAATTCACACAAATGATAAATTAATTTCTTTGCTTCAACTATAAAGTATTTAATCTTACCTTAGGCACATAAAAACGCTTGGTAATTGAAGAAATATAAGCATGCTGCTAAATTTTAAAATTTTCTCATTTTGCCTACCAAGGTTACTTCCGGGTTAATCTGATAGTCTAGATGTAAAACTATATCAAACGAAATCATAAGTTTTTGTTACACGAATATGCAGTGTCGTTGAGAAGGGAAGTTATTTGGACAAGTTATTGTTTCAAAATGAGAAAAGTAATAAGTGGCAGAGAACGGCTTTGGAATCGATCTCTGTGTAATAAATAATTATGATTCCGTTTCGATACATGTAATACATTTAGACTACCGGAAACAACATTCAGCAACATGGCGGGCGATAATGAAAATATAATTCAATTGATTATATTTCGTCAATTATCAAGCGTTTTACATGTCTAAGGTAAGATTTAACACTTTGATGTTGGAGCTAAATAATTACGTGATAATTTGTGTGACTTTGGTTAGTATGGTAACTATATTTACCAAGACAGGCCAGAAAAGCGTTTACCGCAATTTGTTCCATATAATATCTACGACCGTGTATGCAAAGAAAATGATAAAAAATAAATATCCAAATAAGAACAAGGAATATCGAAGAACAGCATACAACGGTCGGATTTATATGACTATCTTGGATGAATTTTTCATACATTGAAATCGGAGGCTTAAAATCTTTGCCTAAAATTACCTGGGGCCCTGAATACAAACTTTGATGGATGGGGCTAGGAATAACCCTCGGATATTGGTATGTTCCCATACCATTCAATCAAATTTCAATATGTTCCCATACCAACCAATTTGTACAATCCAATTGACCTTTTGCGATCAGAATTCAGGAATTTTGTTTATGGATACTGTTGTCACGTATTTCGTCTTATTGGTATGACCATGGGCTTTCAACTAGAAGCCCATGGTATGACGTCATATAGAAATGATATTAGACATGATGGAATCACGAAATGGCGGACACGTGGCAGTTTTGAGCTAAAAATATTGTCGTTTCTTATATAAAAACCATGGGTCGGATATTTACCAGGTATGCCGATTTGACTAGATCATGAGTATGTCTATATATATGCGCCGAAGTTTGGGTGAAATTCATACTAAACATCGATGCCTATAAGCGCCCCCCGTTTTTGTCAAAATCGGGGGGCGCTAAACCGCTATCTAAATCATGTCAGTAAGACCTTAGACTTGGTATGTGCTTAGCATGAATGTTGATCTAGTCAAATAGAACGCTTTCGTGAAAAATAAATCAATAAAGCACGAAATATAGAAGATAATCTCTGAAAATCAAGCATCTAAAGCTGGGTGACCTAATTGTGACGTCACTAAAAGACAGAATCCATGCGGTGATCGCAAATCATCAATTGGCAATGTAAATAAAGTCCCCAAAGCTGTTAGCCAAATGTCAAAAAATAGGGGCTCAATGCCAAACCAAATGCCCAAATATAGGACCAATGTGAAGGTCTGGGAAATGATCAAAAACACCCTCAAATTATGGTGTATGCCATATCGTCCACAAAGACCATTCTCATACCAGAAAGTGGAACAATCTGACCATGGCCTAGTCCAACAACATTAGACCTAGCCTGGGCCTCGTTTCTTATCTGACATGTCTTATGGCCCCGGCTAGGTCTAACTTCCATGATGATTTTGCCCTTGATGCGATCATTTAATCGTTCAGCAGGTTTCGACATGCGGAACGAATTAAACCGTAATAAGATGGTATCGTTACAGAAATAATGTGATCAACGCATGCAATACCTTATGAATAAATACAAATCATCACATACCCCCCTGTAACCTCATCGATGTATAATTATGAAAATGTTGGGAGAAGGCTTTTTCTTAGTTTAGAAAACTCTGTTCTGGTTCCGGTAACATCGAAATGGCAAATCCTTTCAGGAATAAACCGCCGCTAGCAACACTGAACGAAACAAGTTCATAAAACGAAACGAACCCCGGTTATCCTATATATAAGTACAAAATATTGTAATACTGTAGGAGGCTTGCGATAAACATTGAAGTTATTAAAATGTAACAATTGTTACAAAGCATGTATGCTGAGTAAAATACATGATCCCAGTTATAAACAATTGAGTGTATTCCTAGGTACGTTTTTGCAAGCAGAAAACCATAAACAATTACCATAATTTAATATTTAGGCACAATTATTCAACACAATCACAATCTAGCACAATCAATGACATCTATATTTCTTTGAGCTGAAATTACCAGTAATCAAATGCATCAATAATGTTGCGAGTATTGCTTTTTAAAGTTTTTATAAATAACAATAGAGTAAACTTGGGTGAATATACGCGCTGTTTGAATAAAGCAAAGATTCGTGTCATACTGGATGGTTATAATAAATATCAATATTGAAGAACAATTTCGTTTCGCTGACCAAGTTTACTTTGGCGACGCACAGACAGACATTGCCGGTTGAAATATTCGTCTCATAAATTGGTAAGAATAGGACTCATTTTACGATTAAAAATGAACATTTAACACAATAATATTATGTGAAATCACCTGATGAAATGTGGTTTTATATTATTGTTAAGTATCAGTGTCATATTAGCGAGGAAAAGTGGTTTCGATAGATCCACAACTTGCATCAAAGGAAAGAATAGCATGGAGGTTAAACTCAATAATGGCCCCAAGAAAAAATTCCTAATAGTAAAGAACGCCGTTATTGAGTTTAACGACGTTGAACTAACCATGGCCATACCTCAGAAGTCATATATTCTGGGGCATTATTTACCAGATCCTAATTTGGGGCATTATCATGCCAGATTCTAAAATTTGGGTCCATTGCCATACCAAATGACAAAAGTTACCCCATGATTCAAGGATCCCGTCAAGGTTTATATGCAAAGTGAACCTCGGGGCCAAAATCTATCTCTGAGTTTTTTGTTTTGTTATTATTCATAACGAGATATAAAGTTTCCATAAATACATTTAAAGGACAACTGAAATAGCTTTTCTCAACTTGCAGCTACAAAAATGCGGTTTTCTCCATTTTAAGCCCAACGTAGAGTTCTTGCGATAGCCATTATAAAATAAATGTTAGAGTCCATTTCACTGCTTCATTTCGTCAGTAGAACGGCAAAAATAAGAAATTGGGAGACCATTGTGCAATAATATATGGAAAAGTATATTCATAATGTACATGATTGAATGACATTTGTATATCTTGGATTGCTTCTAGTTTGGCTTATAAAGTGTGTGGCCTCTTATATTTGGATGTTTCTCTGCCATGTTATTTTCAATAAGATTAACATGGCTGAAATTCTTCAAATTACAAGACGGCACAGGCTTATTGCACAAAAAACTAAAAAATCTGAAATATACAAATGTCATTCATGTACATTATGAATATACTTTTCCATATATTATTGCACAATGGTCTCCCAATTTCTTATTTTTGCCGTTCTACTGACGAAATGAAGCAGTGAAATGGACTTTAGATAACTGCTAACGGTCATAGATAACGAAATAAAACTAACTGATCAATCAAATTGGCCCCCACGTGATTAGTAACGTCATATACAAAATATAGCTTTGGTTTATTGGTTCCTTAGTAATCACAGCGTCACATCAACCATAGGATTGTTGTGTAAACAAATAACAAAACATTTTGGCATTATGACGTCATTTTCCAATGGACCAAAACGGGCCACGTGGGGCCAGTGAGAGATCACGTGGGGGCTAATAATGTCACAACCAATTCGAATATTGCTTATTAAGCAGCTATAACGATCGTTAGAGTGAAATAATTTTCACACTACTGATAAAACATGTCCAAATACATTTAAAAAATCACTGAAATAAATGTCATCCAAATTGTGTTTTGCTCATGCCTGGTTTTAATTGTTCTTGCAGAGAGAATGTATCAGCATCCATGTCGGCCAAGCCGGTGTCCAGATGGGCAATGCCTGCTGGGAGTTATACTGCCTTGAGCACGGAATCCAGCCTGATGGTCAGATGCCAAGTGACAAAACCATTGGAGGTGGTGACGATTCCTTCAACACATTCTTCAGTGAGACTGGAGCTGGTAAACACGTCCCAAGAGCTGTGTTTGTTGATCTTGAACCAACTGTTGTAGGTAAGAACATGACATACCTCATAGATCTAGAATTCAATAGAAAACTAGACTTTGGAAATTGAACGAGTTCAATTTCAGACTCCAGATTCAGACCTTTTTAGCCGAGTCATCCAAAATAAGCCGAGTCATCCAGAATAAGCTGAGTTATCCAGAAAAAGATGGATGGATAAAATAGGAAGGTAGGATAGGATAGAATAGGAAGGAACGATAGGATAGAATAAGAAAGAAGGATAGGATAGCAGGGATGTCATTACAAGCCGGATCATGGAGAATTCTCCGGCTTTCAGACGAAAATCACCGGCTTTCAATTTAGTTAAACATATCAAATGAAAGAATATAAATTGGCCTACCTTGTGAAGACAAAATCTAAGTATAATAGGCAGATAATTAGCAGTGTTTTAGAGAAACACTGAGATAATTATCTTACTGTAATCCGGCCACCATTTTGATTGACCTCTTACAACCCAAAACGTCATTGCTTTGAGATTAATGGGTCAGTAGCAAAAAACCTTTATCACTGTCCTGCCAACTTTCAATGGATATTATTATTAACAATTACACATAAACTTGAAAACAAACTGTTTAATTAATACAATTGATCTTCTTGGCATTATCTTACATCATAGTGAAGAAGCACAAAGGGCAACATTTGAAAACAAATAAAATATTACAATTCAAAAATACATATCAAACTATTGAATGTTGATCCTTATATTTCATTGAGATTGATAATGTGTCAGAAAGGAATATTGAGTTTATTAAACATCAGAGTGAGGAGGAACAAGGGACAACATTGAAAAACAAAGTAATTAAGAATTAAGAAAAAATTAATCACAATAAATTATGTATTGATCTGCTTTATTGAGATCAATTGCTCATATACAGTTTGATATTAGTGTCAGGAAAATACTGA
This sequence comes from Owenia fusiformis, assembly GCA_903813345.2. Taxonomy (NCBI): domain Eukaryota; kingdom Metazoa; phylum Annelida; class Polychaeta; order Sabellida; family Oweniidae; genus Owenia; species Owenia fusiformis. The sequence continues at coordinate 27,274,591 of CAIIXF020000002.1, forward strand.
TTTTATCTTATGGTTAAATGTTTTCAGAAAAAAGTTCAAAAATCTGCATAATTTATCTGAAAAAATAAAAATAAAGTTTTCTAACAACACAATTTTTTCTTATTTTTCTTATTGTTTATATAAATATTATTATTGGAAATTTTGTGCTGAGATATACTCAGAATGCACCAGAGAGGTTAAATTTCAAAATTTTCTGGGGGGGGATGCCCCCAGACCCCCCCTAGTTTGCGCCGCACGCCAAGTGTGCGGCGCTTCGCGAAGCCACCTTCCATTATTGCCACTGATACTTCTTTCAGGAATTCTAATGACATCCCTGGGATAGAATAGAATAGGAAAAAAGGATATGAGAGGATAGGATAGGAAGGAAAAGATAAAAAGGAAGGATAGATAGGAAGGATAGGATAGGATCAAATAGGAAGGATGGATGAATTTTTCAATATTTTCTTCTCTACTCTTGACTTTCTATCAGGATACCATCAGATCGATTTTTTTCGGAATTTCAAAACGCCATAACTTCCGAACTGGAAGTTGGATCAAATTTGATTTAAAGATTCGGATTCATGACAAAATTCTACCCCTAATTCATAACTCATACGTTAAATTTGGTCAATTTCTATTTTGACCAACTTTTCGGACACGCCATAACTTCGGAACCAGAAGTCGGATCAAAATTTGGTTTGCAGATCCAGATTTCTGAGAGAATTCTACCCCTTATTCATAACTCAAACGTTAAATTTGGAGAACTTTTTATTTTGACCTACTTTTCGGACACCATGTCTCAAAAGTGGGTCAAAATACTTTCTGACGGCAAAAGGCTAACACTATAAGCACACTCGTGGCTACATATATACACAATTTCGAGGAATATAATTAAAGTCTAGTGTCAGAATCGCAAAAATAAGGAAAACCATTGAATTTGACCTAGATTTTGACCTAGGCATTTTGGTGTCCAAATTTTGAAGCTAGATGGCTTTTGAGGTCCCCTCCTTTTGAAGGCTTTCATTAAATTAAGCTGAACTCTACATTTCGTATTTTTCACTTCAAAAAAATCTTTTTTCCCATTGACTTAATATGGGCACCAAATTTAGCAATTTTTGAGCTTTCAAAATGACATAACTTCCGAACCGGAAGTCGGATCAAAATTTGGTTTGCAGATTCGGATTCTTGACAAAATTCTACCCCTCATGATTCATAACTCATACATCGAATTTGGAGCACGTTTTGTTGTGACCTACTTTCCGGACGCCATATTTCAAAATCGGTAAGAGTAATCAAAAAACGATTTGCCTGGCGGAATTAGCTTTGTTTCCAAGGAACATGATGAAAAAAAAACGAGAAGAAATATTGAAGAACGACTGAGAAAATTGGTAAAATGATGAAAATACAAGATTTGACCTAGTTCTTGACCTTTGACCTAGATAAAAAATTGACCCAATTTTCGAGAAACTCGATACTGAACCTAAATTGACCATATGCAGGACTTGACTCAATGTCTTCTAGTTACTGAGAAAATGTGAAGAGAATAATAAAGAAGAAGAAGAATACTAATATATAATATATAATAATAATTACAAGAAGACTGCTAAATAAACAAAAGCACTGTGTTGGAGACTGAATATTCCTCAATTTTACTAACCTTAAAATATAACTGAAATCTGATATTTTAACTCATGAAAAATTAGATATTTTGGTTCAGCTGATCAATACCAAATTATTTTAGATTGAAATTTAATGATTTAATAACAGATCTTGTATTTATGATTTTTGTGATTTTTTCAGATGAGGTCCGAACTGGTACCTACCGCCAACTATTCCACCCTGAGCAGTTGATCACTGGTAAGGAAGATGCTGCCAACAACTACGCCCGTGGTCATTACACAATTGGCAAAGAAATCGTTGACCTTGTCCTTGATCGCATCAGGAAGTTGGCCGATCAGTGCACTGGTCTCCAGGGATTCCTCATCTTCCACTCCTTCGGTGGTGGTACTGGGTCTGGATTCACCTCATTGTTGATGGAGCGTCTTTCCGTCGACTATGGCAAGAAGTCTAAGCTGGAGTTTGCCGTCTACCCTGCTCCTCAGATTTCCACCGCTGTTGTTGAGCCATACAATTCTATCCTGACTACCCATACCACCCTTGAGCACTCCGACTGCGCCTTCATGGTCGACAACGAGGCTATCTATGATATCTGCCGTCGTAATTTGGACATTGAGCGCCCAACATACACCAACTTAAATCGTCTGATTGGACAGATTGTCAGCTCCATCACCGCCTCTCTGCGATTCGATGGTGCCCTGAATGTTGATCTGACTGAGTTCCAGACCAATTTGGTACCCTACCCTCGTATCCATTTCCCTCTGGCCACTTACGCACCAGTCATCTCTGCCGAAAAGGCCTACCACGAGCAGCTCTCAGTCGCTGAGATCACCAACGCTTGCTTTGAGCCAGCCAACCAGATGGTGAAATGTGATCCCCGTCACGGAAAGTACATGGCCTGTTGTATGTTGTACCGTGGTGATGTTGTCCCCAAGGATGTCAATGCCGCCATTGCTACCATCAAGACCAAGCGTACCATCCAGTTCGTGGACTGGTGTCCCACTGGGTTCAAGGTTGGCATCAACTACCAGCCACCCACCGTTGTTCCTGGAGGTGATTTGGCCAAGGTCCAACGTGCTGTATGCATGTTGAGCAATACCACTGCCATCGCCGAAGCCTGGGCTCGTCTTGACCACAAGTTCGATCTTATGTACGCCAAACGTGCTTTCGTCCACTGGTACGTAGGAGAAGGTATGGAGGAGGGAGAGTTCTCCGAGGCCCGTGAGGATTTGGCTGCCCTGGAGAAGGACTACGAAGAGGTCGGTGTCGACTCTGTTGAGGGAGAAGGTGAAGAGGAAGATGAATATTAAAGATTCCATGATATTTATTGATCCATAGTACATCCATGTTTTACAAAATACAAGATCTCAATCTTTATGTACTCCTTATTTCTACTACAGTGCTATCCTAGTGAACATTAATCTACGAAAAGAGACTACTTTATCAGCACACGGGAGTACTATGGGTATCAATATAGACTAAGTCGTGTGAATGACCCAAGAAAATATTTTGCTTTGTGCAATATACAGTTGCAATTGAGTTGCAATATTTTTTAACAAAAAGTGCTAATACCTGTACTATAGGTATCCTATACTTACCTTTAAAGGTGCCATTTATAAGTTCCTATTTTGGAAATTTTTGATAACATACATTTCTTATGACATACATATTTCATGAATTAATAAATTACATTCAAAGTGAAATATATTGGTTATTAGTGTATTTATTTAGGTTTAGGTAGCGATCTGAGGCACTTCGATCAGGGTGTTGTCGGGACAATTTCTCTTGTGACTTAGGTTATGTATTTAGGTCTATCTCAACAGATTTTACTGGTCTTATGCGCCGCAAATGGTGCGAAAGATGTTAAAATTGCATTTTCGACCCTAAAATTCAGATTTCTTGGGGGTACATTATTATTTAGCTATAAAACAAAAACTAAACAACCAATGCTTCTTTCTTTTGGTGTTTCTGTTAAGAGTAATCATACTTACAATGCATATGTAAAAGAATTGAAGAATTTTAACTTTATTTAAAAACAGCAACATTTTTTCACCCTAAAATCATAGAATTTAGGGGGGTTGAGAGACATTGATTGGAACTGATTTTTTAATTTCTCAATCAATCTCAGTTTAATATTAATGGAACTTTCCTAAAAGTAGCACCAACATGTCCCCAACACATTACCATAAAGAAAAAACTCAAACTCTAACATGTTTTTTGCCTATATGGGTCAATTTACCTCTCCCCTCTTTCCCTTTTTAGAAGGGCGTGGCCATATTGGCATGTTCATCTAAAAATAAATACTTCATGTTCATATCCATCCTCCGATCACAGGGCTTCAAAATCCAGAACATATTCTTTCTTTTTACCCCCAGCAATAAGCAGTTACCATTTCCCCGATTAAGAACTCGCAATCTGATTGGCTGTCGCAACACTGCGACAGAAATCATGTATACGTCATTGTGCATAATTAGATCACGTGATTCAGTTAAATCAGGCGCGTCGAAATTGGTTATCGCAGGGGGAAGAAGGAGGTACGGATTCTGGACACCTGCTTAGGAGATTGGTTCATATCATGTTATCATTTTTATGTCCCCAACAAAAAGTGGTGACATATTGTTATGGTCTCTGTTTTTTTTTGACAGTGGTCAGTGGTCGGCGGTTTGTGGTTGGAGCTTGGCAATAGACTAGATGCGAGTAAAAATAATCTTGATTTACGTCATTAAATATTCAAAATTCAAAGTGATGTCATATTTGAAATCTACATGTAAAAGTACATCTAGAAATATGGTTTCGAAAATTGTTTATCAACTTTGAAAATTTAATTTTTTTTGAAAATGGGTGACTTCTAGTTCGGTTTGATTCCCCATAGACGCCATGTTACAAAATCACAAAAAGTGAAATATCTTTTCTTGTATTGGACAGATAACATTTTCTTTTACTGGACATATTTTAATTTACATAACAGTTAGATACATAAGGGTTATATGAAAATTGAACCACTAAACAGATGTAATTTAAGTAAGGGGGAACATTCTACTATACCCGCCATGCTATCTGACCCGAACGAGCCACCTGGTGGTGAAACTGGTAACTACTTACTCGCATCTGCGTTATTGGTGTCTGTAACAAATTCTTACAATTTCAAATAATTAACAAATACTGTATAGACTGACTTCAATTGTTTTCAAAATCATCTACGTGTTTACAGATGTTCAAATCTGACATTATATTTAAAGATTTGACCTTCAATGACCTTTTCAAGGTCAGAAAAAGTCTTTTTTCAACTTGCTTCAAATTAACCATTTTTTCAAAATCATCTATAAGTTATCAGAAGTTCAAATCTGACTTAATGTTTGAGATTTGACATTCAATGACCTTCTTAAGATTTAAGAATATAGATTTGATCATTAAATGACATTCTAAAGGTCAAAATAGATTTGACCTTTAGTGACCTCCTCAAGGTCAAAAAGGTATTTTTTATCTTGTTTCAACTAGGTGGTGACATTTTGTTATGTTAATGCCTTGTTTTACTTGTAGCTAGTGAATGTCTTTGAAATGACATAAGCCTAATACAGTGGGACCTGGGTTAGTGAACACCTTTCTCTAGTGAACACCTGTGTAAAATGAACACCCTATTTTCAGCACATACCTTGATTCCAATACAAATTGTCTTTCTGTATTGAAATCTTTTTTTGTGGCTCTATAGATGTTCACTGTACACAGGTTTTACTTTATGCAAAACATCTTTATATTTAACTTTAATTAATAAACTGATTATCTAATTGCAATTATAAATTGCTATCTATTATTTGCAGGGAACATGTAGCAAAACAATAAGGGAGAATAGTAAGCTATTCAAGGCTTATTACTGTCTGATGTTCTATTATTAACTAATTTGATTGATTCAATTGATGGCTTTCTCAATCCATTCCAAATTGAGGACAATGATCATTTATACTGCATATCATCTGGAATGCCAACACCCTCTACTTTAGCAGATGATCTCTTAAATGCAGCATCCAAGGGCACACAAGCCTTTAAGCAATTTATTCAAGACCAATTTGTGCAGAAGGGAAAAAGTTTTCATAACCCCATAAAAGAATGAAACTGAAAACATCTGAATTCAATGCTGGAGTCAAAAAGGTGAAAAGCTCTGGAAACAAACTGATTGAGATTAGAGCTGAGCGCAATACATTTGGCCAGTTAGTCATGTTATCAGAGCAGCATAGTATCAGTCTAAAGCGAATATTAGAATATCCCCTGAGTCCAATACCCTGGGCTCTTGGAACACCTGATGGGCTCTTGGTTAAAACAGAAAAGTCAAAATTATTACATGAGCTGGAAACATATGATATTACATGGACCCAAACCAGAAAAAAACAATTATAGTCTATGATGGCAATGCATTGTTCCATATACTTCCTGAGCGACCCAAAACATTTGGATTATTGGCAGAGAGGATCCTTCAGATGCTTCCTATAAGAAAGATTCAATTAAAGAACCAGAAAGAATACGCAGGCGTGTCTCCAAAAAGCTAATAATAAAAGGACCTAATACCAGAATTCCTAACAATTGGAAGGAATTCCTTTTAAATGATGAGAATGAAATGCAGCTGAGTCAGTTGATCCTTGAAGAATGGAAAAAGATAAAAATGCTCCTTAACTCAAAGAAAGATAGATTCATGTGAGATCTGTACAGTGGTAACCAGTGATAGAACTACTGCTACACATACAGTTGAATCAAGCCTGAAATCTTCCCACAAAGAGGCAGATACAAAAATTATACTCAATGCAATTAACATGAAATGAACCTGAAAATACAGAAAAAACTATAGTTGTGAGATCCCCAGATAGCGATGTTTTTTGTACTTCTTACGCACTTTCCAATCTTATTCAAACTCCATTAATTTTTGACACTGGTAGTGCAGACCACATATGACTTATTAAAGGTGCAACAATTAGTGCAGGGGGGTAATTCAACGATCATCGACCAGTGTCAAATATATTTAAGTTTGGATGTTTCATCAAGAGTAACATATATTTTTATTATCTACAAAGAAACCCCCTTGATGAACATTATTTCAGCTGATATTCCTCTTGAAACGTGGTGAATCTTAAAAATCTTAAAAAGTGGGACTCCCTTTATAGAAGCTTTGAACTGAATTTACACTTCTAAATTGAGAGTTTATCCATACATTTTAAGAAAATAGATATGTCAAAGAAGATGTTAAGCCAAATATTGACCTGATAGCTCAGAAAAAAGAAAAAAAAATTGAATTTTCTCTCTACAGTCCCTTGTTGCCCCTTTAATGTAAAGGAAGTAGGAAATGCGCTCAGTTCAGACATTTGTAAATTTGTAATGCTTTACCAGCCTTCTATTCATTCACTGGATGTGATTCCTTCAGTGCCTTTGTGAGAAGGGAGAAAGTGTCCCCCCCCCTTAAAATTACTTATGAGAATTTCAAAAAGGTTTCGGCACCATTGGAGGGGTCATTAGTGATCAAACTGCTAAATGTGCTGAGAAGTTTACTTGCCAGATGTATGGAAACAAAAAGTGTTCAAATATAAATGAGCTGAGATATACCTTATTCAAGAACAAATTTCAACCAAAATCTGCTCCAAGTGTGATAACAAGCTATGAAGGCACTAACAATAAGCCTCCTACCCCCATGTAAAGATTCATTACAGCAGCATCTGGCAAGGGCCAGTTATCAAGCACACATATGGAAACTTGCCAACATCCCCTCCCCATCAATTCCCTCCCCTGTGTCACATGGATGGAGGATGAAAGATGGCCATTTGGATTTCAATGGGTGTCAAATCCAGATAAAATTCTACCCCAGGACCTGGTAGATGTTATGTATTAGATGATACTTTAGAAGATCAAAATGAAGAGGAAGTTTATGAAATACAAAGCTTTATGGATCAAATATATTCTGGTGAATAAAAACTACATTTGTGATGACAGAAATTCATACAATGAGTAAAATTAATATTATGACTGAGTCGTGAACTGTGTATTAGATAATATTCAACTTCAGATTTTCAATATTCTTATATCTCGAGCCTACATAGAAAAAATATTGTATTATAAATAATTCACAGGTATGTACTATATGTATACACCTAAGTGAAAATATTTTATGATAATATATTTGATAAAATACATGATATGTACATGTATTCATTTAATGTGCCATCATGCTACTGTTTAAATCCACATGTATTAATGGCCACACCCCTTTTATAAGGGAAAGAGGGGAGAGGTAAATTGACCCATACAGGCAAAAAACATGTTAGAGTTTGAGTTTTTTCTTTATAGTAATGTGTTGGGGACATGTTGGTGCTACTTTTAGGAAAGTTCCATTAATATTAAACTGAGATTGATTGAGAAATTAAAAAATCATTTCCAATCAATGTCTCTCAACCCCCCTAAATTCTATGATTTTAGGGTGAAAAAATGTTGCTGTTTTTAAATAAAGTTAAAATTCTTCAATTTTTTTACATATGCATTTCAAGTATGATTACTCTTAACAGAAACACCAAAAGAAAGAAGCATTGGTTGTTTAGTTTTTGTTTTATAGCTAAATAATAATGTACCCCCAAGAAATCTGAATTTTAGGGTCGAAAATGCAATTTTAACATCTTTCGCACCATTTGCGGCACATAAGACCAGTAAAATCTGTTGAGATAGACCTAAATACATAACCTAAGTCACAAGAGAAATTGTCCCGACAACACCCTGATCGAAGTGCCTCAGATCGCTACCTAGTTAGGTTATTAAGTAGATAATATTGCAGATCTTTTGGAAGATTTACATTCAGCATCGTGAAGAACGCGATGCTTGCTCAATTGTACACATTGCTTGCAAATTTTGTCACCCTCTATAGATCTGATTCCACCTTTAAATGAGATATTAGCAAAGAGATGCAATCATTGTTTTTCAAAAAGTCGGAATATTGAATGACTTATCTAGCTTTCGTATTTACAGAAAAAATGTCTGTCTATTAAAGCAAATCAATTTCACAAAATTTTAAGACACAAGGTTGGAGGCACTTTGGTTTTTGAGAAGATCCCTTGTAAAAGTTGACAGATCAATCTATTGACCTACCTGATAACAAGAAAGTTAGGTTTACACTTATTATGTTTGAGCTTTTATATCCACTCTGACTTCGTTGACATATCAATCTCTACCAGTCAACACATCAAGTGACCATCGACAACTTTGTTGCTATTGGTATTATAGCGGTAACTCAGTTATAAGGGCCAGTAGGTTTGATTACTTGGTGGTGTTGTGCCTTGTTCTAATAGTAACAAATCTGTTACATTTGTTGATTAAGGTTTAAGACTTGTCCTTGTAGGATATCATCACCATATTCTTGACTTTTGTAAATAATGATTTTGTTGTCGTGCTTTACCTGAGGTCCCGTCACTAAAGAATTTCAAAAATGCTCACGTCTCAAGAAAATCAAAATTGTTTTTTGAAAATTGTTCTCCCAAAATTATACTAAGCCCCCCCCCCATTGGCTCTCAAAAGCTTGGGTCGTGACATTTTGGTCAAATGATGATTTCTTTTTTAAATTTTGAACATTAAATGTTATTGGATGAATATAATATGAGCAAATTAGTTTAATATGTCGTTCTAATACTCAAACCATCTTTGTCTTAAGGCTGTGATCTGTCACGATGGAAATATGCAGCAATGAGAATTTTTGGTAAAATGTTAGATGAACAAAGTAAAGTTATCGGGATTATAAACAGATATCTCCGAAAAACCATTGTTTACATGTCGGGCCCATCTTAAGACATTTTTCAAAATGTCAGGCTTATTTTCTAAAAGTAGACCTATTCCTTTTCTCATTTTTATCATATCAAGTTTTTTCTGCAATATGTTAGCCTTTTGAAAGGGAGAAGGGCATTGACATATGAAGTTGAAAATACCATATATCCAATGTTATTTTCCCATTGAAAGAAGAACCATTGTTTTCAGCCCTATTTTGGTCATCAAAATTTGATATCTTGCAAATTAGGCTTTCAATGCCATTCTACCTTTGAAGAAGTTATAGATCTCTTTTATATATGATGAAGATCTATCAGGAAATAAAAAATATTTTGAAAATTGCAAGTAAGGTTATAATTCATGATTTTTGGAGAGTCCGATTGACAATTTCATAATCCTGGGGAACACACTAAGAGCTAGGAAAAATATTATTTTGATAAGAAAAAATTTATGGTCAAAGATATGACTGTCTAAAAGCATTTGCCATACTATACCTGGTCCTCTGCCAGTTTAGTGGCTGCCTTCAGTAATGTAATTTGTTTTTGTGTTTTAATTGGCAAAGATTCTTTCAAAATTCTTGTTACATCAAAATAGTTGACTATCATTTATCAGTTATATCGTACTTGAATTGAATAATCCTAGAATAGATATGATAAATTGATCTTTTGGAATTCAGTCAAAAAGTGTTTGGAAATATTTTAAATTTTTCTCCTTTGAATTATTTCATTTGTACACAATAATAGGAGATGTAAGGCTAAGTAAATATTGACCTTTGTTTTACAATATCTTGAACTTTGGATTAAGGCTACATTCGTTAAGTAAATAGTGATAAGAACTGTTTACTTGTACTAATATTTTGTATTCTTGAGTTAGTGATATCACATTTGGCATGTGCTCAACAATGCGCTTACACAATTGGGTTATGATATCATCATGCCAATGACAGATCATCTATGAAAATAGCAACATTGTGTTTCTACTCATGTGAGAGGTGTGTGGTAACATCATTTATCATACACCAATACCATCATGATAAACCATGACATCTCAAATCTTCTCAGCCCTGAGATGAAACAGAAAGATACTATGAGTATCAGAATGCACCAATACAGTAAAACATGTGTTAGTGAACACCTGTCTAGTGAACACCCCTTCTCAACACATACTGCACTGACTTCTGGATAAAATTGTTGTAGGTGTTCTCCATAGTGAACACCTAGAGTGACTCAATATGTGTTTAATGTACACAGGTTTTACTGTAATATGTAAAGGTAAAATATGTCACAACTTCTCAGTACTGACATTAACTAGGAAACGCACAAGATTCTGAACAACATATTCCAATAATTTTTGATTTTGATATTTATTATGTTCACTGTTTGAATAACAATATTATGCAATTTGCATTCAGCTGGTGGAACATGCATGCATAACGTTTAAAATAACTACTGTTGCCATGGTGATTTATATTTGCATGCATTACAATAACTTAGACTTATATCTGATACAACTTATAATTACAATTAACTGTATACATGTAAAGTATGTACATATTGACATGTACATATTATGTTTATGTACTTATATTTACATGAATTTATGCTACTATACAGTGTGTACAATATGAACATATTTCAGATAGATTGAAACAATTGCCCAAACTTTGAGAATAGTTTGGCATTAATCCTATTGTTATCCCAACGAACGAAGTTCGTTAGGGATATAGTGAAGCCCTCCGTCCGTCCGTCTGTTAGTCCGTCAGTCAGTCAGTCAGTCCGTCCGTCTGTCCGGAAGATAACTCAAATACTAGTTGACAGATTTTCTTCATATTTAGTGGAAAGATGTATATTGGTGAATAGTTTTACGCAAAAAATTTTTTTTCAAGATGGCCGCCACTTTAAAAATGACGGGACTTTTTCGCAAAAATCATAAATTTTTCATTCTAAACCAAAGTAATTAATATTATTGTTTGAAATTTTGGTAGTGCATTCACAACATTTATCTATTTCACATATATTCCGTGTTTTTCATCCTGACCCCCAGGGGCCATGTATGGGGGGACAGGAAAACAGAAATTTTCGCTAATTTTTAGATCTTTCTGAAGTATAGCTTTATTATACTCAAATGAAAGGCAATTAAGAGTAGATTGCAAATATTGTATCTTTTTTCTGATTCGAGCCTCGTAAAATTCAAAATGGCCGTCTAATGTACGATTTCGCAATAATTTTTCGATCCCTTCAAAGTATGGCTATATTATACTCAAATTGAAGGAATTTTGGAGTAGATCACAATTATGTTATTATTTTTCAGACTTGTACCTCAGAAAATTCAAAATGGCTGCTTTGCAGGAATTCGCAATTCTAAAATCTAATTTTTTCATTTTCAACCAAAGTAATGAGTATAATTGATTGGAATTCGGTAATTGATATTTTGTTCGTTGGGATTTGCTACTCCGCGGAGTTGCCGTTATCTAGTTTTACATGTACAGGGTGGTCAAAAAATGGAAACCCTGCATTTTCCTCAAATCTTTGTCATTTTAGGAAATTACTCCCTGATATTTCACACATTTGTAAATCATTCAATTTCCTAACACCCTACCATATTTCATGACCATAAATCTGATAGTCACAATTTTACAGCACTTTGAACAACATGCTTCAGGTTTGGCCATCCTCGCGCTGGAGACAAACCTGCACAGCTGTCAATGATCCAAATGCATTCCTCAGCAGGAATGATACAGATGATCTCACTTTTGAGGTCTGCAATTGTCCTGGGGTCATTATTGTACACTCTATCTCTGCCATATCCCCATAGGTAGGCATACCTGCCAACCTACCGTATTTTTACGGGAATCTACCGTAAATTTTTCGTTTTTCCGTAAAAAATGACAAACTACCGTAAAAAAATACCATGTTTTTCCCGTAAAAACGCCCGTAAAAAAATCTACCGTATTTTTTTCGAAATCTACCGTAAATTTTTTTAAAAACTCGTTTCTTCCATGAGAACGGCCGTAAAATCCACCGTAATTTTCAAAAATCTACAGTAAATTTTCAAAAATCTCCCGTATTTCTGCTAAAATCAACAGTATTTTTGTTCAAACTGCCGCAAAATTTCCCGTTATTGTTGGGAAATGCTGAAAAATTGAAGTCTTCCTGTACTGTCACTGTAATATTCCTTCACCAACCCGAATATAAATAGGTATCGGCAGGTCTGTGGTTATCAGGTTATTGCGCATTTATCCAAGGGCGATACAATACCCGGGAATTTATCGGTTCGTGCAGTACTTGTTTGTGATAGCGCCCTCTGTAGGTCACTGTGCTTATAGCCTACAGTAATACGGGGTAGGATATCGGGAATTCGGTCAGTTTCTATCCGTCGATTTCGCTATGAATTGAAGCAAGTGTGACCACTTTATCCACTTAAACAATTTGATAATTGATTAAATCTTTAAACAAAATCGATAAACACGTTATACACTTCCTATCTCCTTATGCTAATTAGTATGACGTCATATTTTCCTGGGGAATCCTAGATTTCAAAGCCTCAGTCTGTTATTGTGTCAAATGTAAACGCTCTTTTGCAGACAGAAAATTGACAGATTAGCTTTTAACTTTCAGCTTTGATGTTTAAATATTCTGTATTTCTACCGGACTTCTTGCTGAATATCATATAATGTTATAACTTGATTTGGACCATTGCCTGACTGATCATTCTGAAATTTTGATTGTGATTCATGATTGATTGACAAGAAAAATAATTCCTATTGTTTTCCAGCGAAGTGAAAATGTTACAGCATGAGTTATAATGTCGAGTTTGCATCATGTTAAATCCTGCTAGTGATTAGAAGTCCATGCACAAGCATACACATAAGAGACAAACACATCCAGGCTCCAGGCCGTGGATGGAAATATAAAACTATTTAAGGCACAAACTGGTATTAATAGACTGATATGTAGTGTCTGCAATGTATTGAAGGTAAACCAATCTGCATTATTGATGTTTCTTCTATCAATACATGGATTGTGCAATGGAAAAGCAATGGCACAATCAAAAATCTGCATATCAATCGTGAATATCTCTCGGTTCAAAGCTTATTTCCAACAGAATCGTGTCAAAATATGTGTCTGAGTAACAGTTATACATTATAAGATCGCAAACTCTTACCAATTATCAGCCGAATGGCTCATTTTCAACGAAATGTCCTTAAGACAACAGCCCTGGGTCGCGCCTGAGACCAAAAACTATTTCAAATAGCCCTCCCCTAATTATATTGGATAATCACATTTATGCGTGCGCGCGCAGCTCATCCACTGAACGAAACGCCACATCCCGCTGAAATCACTGGGTATTGATCTTTCCCTTGCATAAACATGGTATAAAAAGAACGTTGTTGTAACGTGTCCGTAAAGTTCGTTAGTGTGGAGACATAAGAAACAGGAACGTTTGATTTTTTACTACATTCTGGTCCATATGTGACGTAACTCAAACGTTAAAATTCAACGTTGTCAAAACAGGCTTTTAATATCAAAATATTTGTTGGTGGAAAAAAACATGACAAAAACTTTGTGTTCTCACTAAATTGGTTCATTACCAACGTTTTTTAACGTTAAAAGTTAACGTTGTCAAAATGTTCTTACGATGTGAAAAAACTCAAACGTGACGTCGAAAATAACGTACATGTATCGTCCAACATTATAAATAAAAAAATTCCTAACCCTGCTAGGAACGTTAAGTACCCGGTCACCCGGTTACCCGGTTACCCGGTCACCCGGTTTTTTACACAAACCCATAGAAGAGCAAATAAAAATCTATTTTGGAACTTACTGACTATCCATTGGATCATTTTTACGACGTTTTGTATTGACATTTGTATCGATAATTTTCATTGGCACTTGATTACAATGTATTAGCTACTCTGTCTGGAAACAAGGGTGGTCCATACATTGCTGTATGGAGAATCTGTCATGTGGTTCAAGAACTAGACGGTTTTTAATAAAGTTTATCATATTTTTCAGACATTACCATGGCTACACATTGATAATGGTGGCATTACAAATGGTCTCATATTCAATAAAAGTTGTTTCCTTTTGGTATTTATAAAAGGGCCTAGTTTTCAATAAACATGGTCTCCCAAAGTTATACACCTAGTAACTTGATTGTGAATATTTATAATGACAAAATAGGCTATTCTCGTACATCAAAAGTCTGAGGAAAACAACTGACTCTGTGGCTCCTTTAAAAAAGGATGGAGTATTGACCTGCGATAACATCGGCAAGGCCAATATACTCAATGAGCAGTTTCAGTTTGTTTTCTCCAAGGACCCTAACACCCCCTTGCCAGACAAAGGACATAGCCCTCACCCAACCATGCCGGACATCAACATCACCCAAGAAGGAGTCCGGAAGATGCTTGAAGGCCTGAACCCCAACAAGGCTAGTGGCCCAGACTCAATACCATCTCGAGTCTTGAAGGAGCTGGCATCTGACATCGCCATGCCGCTCACACTAATCTTCCAGCGGTCACTAGATCAAGGCAAAATACCAGCTGACTGGAAGAAAGCCACAATATGCCCCGTCTACAAGAAGGGTGAACGATACAAGGCCTCAAACTACAGACCAGTGTCCCTTACCTGCATATGTTGCAAGCTTGCTGAACATCTTCTAGTTAGCAACATGATGCAGTTTCTTGAGACCAATGGGATCCTGTATGACTTGCAACATGGTTTCAGGAGTAAGAGGTCATGTGAAACACAACTTGTCACCTTTTTCCATGACCTTGTACTGGCGAATGACACTAATCACCAGACTGATGTCATAGTGATGGACTTTGCAAAGGCATTTGACAAAGTATCACATCGCCACCTGCTTTACAAACTCCAATACTACGGTATCAGAGGTCAGGCCAACTACTGGATCAAAGACTTCCTGCAAGCAAGAACCCAAAGAGTTAGTGTAGATGGAGTGACATCGGATGAGGCAGCTGTAACATCAGGAGTCCCCCAGGGGACTGTCCTCGGTCCGATCCTCTTCCTCATTTACATTAACGACTTACCTGATGTCCTGCAACATAGTACCTTGAGGCTTTTTGCAGATGACAGCATCATTTACAGACAAGTTGATTCACCACTCGATGCAGCATTACTACAAGAAGACCTTAATGCTGCAGTAGCCTGGGAAAATCAATGGCTGATGCAATTCCACCCAGACAAGTGCACTGTGCTGTCGGCAACTGGAAGACGAACACCTGCTGTCTCCATCTACAACATGCAGGGACATGCCCTTAAACAGGTATCGTCTGCAGAATATCTTGGTGTTACAGTGCAGGCAGACCTTAAGTGGAACCAGCATATTGCTAAATCCATAACCAAGAGTAACCAGCTCCTTGGGCTTTGTATAAAAAACCTCCTACCCACGTACCCTCGTACCCACGTACGTGGGTCCTGACCCAGTCTTTAAAGAGTTGCGTGGGTAGGAGGTTTTTTATACAAAGCCAGAACTATGGAAATAAACAAACGTTCTCCACAGTTTGTAACCTCTTTGCAGCACCCTTTGAAGAAATAAAGGCTAGCCTACAGTTTGGGGGCAGGGGCAGGGTAGTGTGATACGTACCTTTAAGTTCTACATAACTTACCTAAACAGTAAAAGCTCATGCAGATCTGCCGTTCAAGTAGCACTGTCCGTCGTGTCCGACTGTTGCCTTCTTGTGTTCACACTTGAAAAGTTGCAAAGTTGCAAGAAAAGGGTTTGGAAACATTTACTTCCTCTCATTTCTTACATTTGTACTCCAGTCAGGAGAATGCAAATCGAAATTACTTGCACCGCAATGGAAGCCTAATAGACGAATGCAACAAAATTAGGTAAATAACATGAATAATCTAATAACGAAATATTTGAAAAGTAGAAGGATTCGCTACATTCGTTTTTAATCGCTTTTTGGCACAATTTAAGGATAATTGTGCGCACTAGTTCAGTGAATCATTTAGATGGAATTAAAAGTTAGAGTTGCCAAACTTATGCAGGGGAGTGTAAGTTTGGTTTTGTAAACTTCGACATTATTCATGGCCGTTTGATCCATAATTAGGTAATATGAAGAGTAGAGTTTTATTTTGACAATGATTTGATGTAAAACTGGTTTGAATGATAAAAGTTCAGCTTTGTAGTTTCTAGCTTTTTGCGCGTAAAATGTGAATACAATGGACAACAACGACACCAAATCTTTGACTAACATACGTTAATAACGTATAATATTCGTAAGAATGAATTCTAATAACATTTGAAATAAACATCTAATAAAATGTGGTGAATTTAATTGGTTGGAAACTCTAAGAAATATATTTTTAAAAAGATGTCAACTTTTGGACAAGGGTAAACTTCCGGGACATTTACAATCTGCATGAGGTAACAGGAGGCACGGATTGCACTGAACGAAGGCTAGGAGATTGCTAATCAGCACTGATGTGTTATACAGGTAAGACTGCCCGATCAACAAAAAACATTTCGACAATATCAAAAACATAAATCAAATAGCTCAAAAATAATGAACATTTATGCAATTCCGGCTTTATTTTATTTTACTAGAGAGATGTCAGACCTATAAATAAAGGCATATGGATGCATAAATTCATCTATAATTCAGGATAAACTGAGATTGAATAATGTTTTAAACATTTAAAAATTTAACTCTTTAAAGACTGGGACAGGACCCACGTACGTGGGTACGAGGGTACGTGGGTAGGAGGTTTTTTATACAAAGCCAGCTCCTTGGCATGCTGAGACGTCATTTATGGAAAGCTCCTCAACATACTAAGCAGACTGCATATTTCACCCTGATTAGACAAAGGCTTGAATATGCAGGCTGTGTCTGGGACCCTTACACATCAACCCAAAAACAAGCTCTGGAGATGACCCAGCGAAGAGCAGCACGGTATGTCATGAATGACTTCAACCGTGTTAGCTCTGTCGGTGCTATGCTGTCCAAGCTACAATGGGAGTCTCTGGAGCAGAGAAGACAACAACAACGGCTCACCATGCTCTATAAAATCAACAATAGCCTAGTTGGAATTCCCAAGGACCAATATCTTGAAGCCCCCTCCCACAATAGACCCAGACGATTACAAGTAACTAACAGCCAAGCCTTTGTCCGCCACAGATACAACAAAGATGTCACTTTGCAGTCTTTCTTCCCAAATACAATCAGGGAATGGAACTCCTTCCAGAATCAATAGTGACAGCGGGAACATTAGAAGGCTTTAAAACCACGCTGGGTTCTTACTACCAAAACCCCATTCCTTAACTCTTACTGTTGTGTAACTGTTTTTAAACCGATTTTAACTTTACCTTTTACTCTAACACTGTTTTTATCTTTTACTATGCATACTAACCCGCGATGTAGTAATCAGTAAATGATTGAATCGTGTACTATGATGATGAAAATAAACACATTCGCAGGGGCGGATCTGGGAACCAACAAGGGGGGGGGGGCCAAAACTTATGATCTGAGAAAAAAACGTCCGCGCTTGCGCGGAAAAAAATTTTGGGCCCCATAAACCCAAGGAGGATTGGAAGCCAGGGTTCCAACTCGATATTCTTTAATCTCCACGCATGCGTCATTTGCTATTCGTGTCTGTATAATTTGTACGACTGCATGGAGAATGACCCGATACTCTCCAACAAAGCTATCGCTAGGTGATTGTTTTGCAGAATATCGGTGTTGCATTCTGGGAGCCAATCCTCCTTGCCATAAACCCAAAAGTGGGCCCAAATTTTGAAATTTTGAGGCCCATTTTCTTCAAAATTTGGCCTAAAATTAACAAATAAGGCCTTACAAGGCCAATTTATGACCAAAAAGGCCTACTTTTTGGGGCTTTAAAGCCTTTTTAGGCTCAAAATTTTTTTTGGGCACAATTTTTTTTTTCTGGGCCCACCCAAGGGGGGGGGGGGGCCCGGGCCCCTGGGCCCCCCCCCCCCATATCCGCCAGTGCATTGCTACTCAAGGACTTGTTTCAACATAGTATTATTTCAGTGACTGTATCTGCAGAAAAGTATATGTTTCAGAACTTATGCATTTATAATGCTCTGAAATTACACTGAATGCACCTATAGTCAATTTTCTTGGGGAGGACACCACCAGACCCCCTATGCTTGGGTTCACTCGGCACGGTTCGCTTCGCCCACAGCCATTATCAAGCGCCCCTCCCCTAACACAAATTCCTGGATCCGGCCGAAGCTGATCCCCCCCCCCATTCTCCCCCTACCAAAATATAACGATTGATGATTCAGAGTTTCTTTTGATTGATTCTAATGAATCAGTGAGTCAAACAATCCAGTATGAGCTGGTTTCTAAATTTGTTTGCGACGTCATTTGATGAATCAGAACTTACACCGTTGAGTTGTTGTTGTTGAGTTGTTAATGTCTTCCACGTGTTTCAAGTATTTTATTGGAATGTGTTACAGCCAAGATTGTATTGTCCAATCAAGTTTCAAGTATTTTATTGGAATGTGTTTCCAACTAGTTTGTATTGTCCAATCAAAATACTCACTCAATTTAATGTTTTGATTTGACCAATCAGACTTAAACAATTCAAATTTAGTCACGCCCACGAAGGCGGGCGAAGTATATAAATCAACACGTGAGAATTTACCGGTGTAAACAACTTGCAGACCCTTTGCAACGTCGTGCGAGTGAAATATTCTATCGCAATCTCAGTCTTACACCTTCCGAAAGAAGAAAGTAAACTCAAACCTCAACATGGTAAGTAACACATATTGTAGTTATTTCTTATGTAAAAATTGGCATGAAACTGTATGTATTTACACGAGAATATGATCGCAAAAGGGGAGGAACTTTGAAACCTCACAATCATAATGATGCCGACATTTTGTATTTCGTTGACCTCCAGCTAGTCAATGTCATAGTGTGGATAACAGTTGAACTCTTCCGTGCATCATTTTCGTTTGATACATATATGTTAGTATTGTTACAGTCTATCGTCTGAATCCTACACGGGATCCCACGCGTCGATGTGATTTTAATCGAGATAAACATCGTCTATTCCATGTTTTTCTTTAGGGGATCTCATCCAAACCTACAAAATCATAAAAGGTCTTGACAGGATTAACATCACAGACATTGCTGAAAAATCTGAAGCTCATAGAACCAGAGGAAACACTGAGAAGCTCAATACAAGATACAGTAGACTGAATGTCAGGAAGAATGTTTTCGGAAACAGAATTGTGAAAGACTGGAACAATCTCCCACAGACTGCAATAGATGCTGACAATGTCAACCAGTTCAAGGCGCAAATTGACAAAAACTTCCACAACCTAAAGTACCACTACAACTAGATGACAGCCCCTTTAACCCATGTCCAGTGAGCTTTCAAGAAAACAACCCCCCCACCTTTTTCCCACTTAGTTTAAGACCTTATAACAAGATCTGGATAATATAGGATTCTTCCTTCTTCCAGAAGAAATGGTATACAGGTATACAGGTATGTCAGATGTAGGCTAGGACTAGATCATCATCCATCTTGGATGAAGTTTTCATATATTGAAATCTGAGGCTGAAATCTTTACCTAAAATACTTTGGGCTAGGATGAACCCATACCAGTCAATCAAACAAATTTCAATGTTCCCATACCAACCAATAAACTCCCCAAAGCTGTCATGCCAAATGTCAAAAATAGGGGCTCAGTGCCACTGTGGGGCATTGTCAGCCAGATTCTAAAATTTGGGTCCATTGCGATACCAAATGACATGATTCGAGGATCCCGTCAAGGTTTATATACAAAGTGAACCCCAGGGCCAAAATCTGAGTATTTTGTTTTGTTATTATTCATAACGAGATAAAGTTTCCACAAATATATTTAAAGTGAATTTTTTCACTTCCTCATCAGTGGCCAAATGATATCAAAGTTATTAGGCTATAGACTAGAGTGGGCTAAAAAATCACTGAAATACAACAATGTCATCCAAATTGTGTTTTGCTCATGCCTGGTGTTAATTGTTCTTGCAGAGAGAATGTATCAGCATCCATGTCGGCCAAGCCGGTGTCCAGATGGGCAATGCCTGCTGGGAGTTATACTGCCTTGAGCACGGAATCCAGCCTGATGGTCAGGTGCCAAGTGACAAAACCATTGGAGGTGGTGACGATTCCTTCAACACATTCTTCAGTGAGACTGGAGCTGGGAAACACGTTCCAAGAGCTGTGTTTGTTGATCTTGAACCAACTGTTGTAGGTAAGAACATGGCATACCTGATAGATTTAGAATTCAATAGAAAATAATTATCCCATCGAACGAAGTTCGGAGGGATATAGGGAACGACTCCGTCCGTCCATCCGTCCGTCCGGGCAATTACTCAAATTCCGCTGGCCCGATTTTGTTCATATTTTGTACACATATACCAAATGGGAGTAGAAGTTCTGCTCGAAAACCAATTTTCAAAATGGCCGCTCAAAAGAAAATGGCGGCCATTTTAGTGCCGATTTTACAGTAATTTACAGGGTGGTCAAAAAAATGGAAACCCTATTACCATTTTCCTCATATCTTTGTTATTTTGAAAAAAAACTCCCTGATATTTTACACTTTTGTACATCATTCAATTTGCTACCAGCCTACCTTATTTCATGACCATCAGATTGATAGTCACAATGTTACAGTACTTTAAAGAACATGCCCAGTGGCCACTATTGCGTTGTGGGGAAACCTGTACTCATCGTCTAAAATGTCCCTACCTGTGGGGATATGGCAGAGATAGAGTATATGAGAATGACCTCAGGACAATTGCGAACCTCAAAAGTGAGATCATCTGTTTCATTCAGGCCATACCTGCTGAGGAATGCATTCGGCTCATTGACAACTGTGCTGTTTTGCCTACAGCACGATAATGGTCAAATCTGAAGCATGTTATTCAAAGTGCTGTAAAATTGTGACTATCAGTCTGATGGTCATGAAATGTGGTAGGGTGGTAGGAAATTGAATAATGTACAAATGTGTGAAATATCAGGGAGTAATTCCTTAAAGTGACAAAGATATAAGGAAAATGCAGGGTTTTGACCACCCTGTAGGTACAGTATATAAAACTGTAATAGCAATATGTTTTAAGTTACATAAAACATTGATTAAGGTAGAAATGTAATAGAAGAGATACATGGCAGCCATCTTGAAAAATGGCTGCCTTTGCACGTCATTTTACGATTTTTGCTGTAACTAGAAAAGTAGTGGAGCGATTTTGTGCATATTTGGTATGTGAATACTTTAAGCATGGCACAATGTCTATTGACATTTTGAGTAGTAGGCGGCCATTTTGAAAAATGGCTGCCATTTTTACGTGTGTTATTTTTACAATTTTTACTAGCCTATAACTTGAAAAGTAGTGGAGCGATTTTGTTCATATTTGATATGTGAATACTCATGAGCCTTGCACACTGTCTCATGACACTTGCATAGTTGGGGGCCATTTTAAAAAAATGGCTGTCATTTTTACATTTTTTACGATTACTTGAAAAGTATTGGAGCGATTTTGTTCATATTTGATATGCAAGTACTTTAAGCATGGCACATTGTCTAATAAAACTTTGGGGAGTAGTCGGCCATTTTGAAAATGGCCAGCATTGGCGATTTTTTTAGAATTTTTATATGTGGCTACTTAAAAGCATATTACTTCTTCTGATGACAACTTGGCTAGTGATCAACCATTTTGTAAATGGTGGCCTTTCTTATGGGTGTTATTTTATGATATTTGCTATATATTTCAAATGTAAAAATGCTAGCCATGTCATTTTTACATTTTTTACGATAACTTGAAAAGTATTGGAGCGATTTTGTTCATATTTGATATGTGAATAATCGTAAGGATTGCATACTAGTATCTTATGACATTTTGGGTAGTAAACGGCCATTTTAAAAAATGGACAGCATTGGCGATTTTTTTAGAATTTTATATGTGGCTACTTAAAAGCATATTACTTCTTCTGATGACAACTTGGCTAGCTTATGGGTGTTATTTTATGATATTTGCTATATATTTCAAATGTAAAAATGCCAGCCTAATTTCTGTTCGATGGGATTCGCTACGCTTTGGCGTTGCCGTTGTTCTGGTTACAAGAAGACTGCTAAATGAACAAAAGCACTGTGTTGGAGACTGAATATTCCTCAATTTTACTAACCTTAAAATATAATTATCCCATCGAACGAAGTTCGGAGGGATATAGGGAACGCCACCGTCCGTCCGTACGTACGTACGTCCGTCCGTCCGGGCAATAACTCAAATACCGTTGGCCCGATTTTGTTCATATTTTGTACACATATACCCTATGGGGGTAGAAGTTCAGCTCGAAAGCAGATTTTCAAAATGGCCGCTAATTTCAAAATGGCGGCCATTTTAGTGCCGAATTTACAGTAATTTAGGTGCAATATGTAAAACTGTAATAGCAATATGTTTTAGATGTAAAAAAATTATATAGGACATTAATAAAGCTAGAAATGTAGATATTAAAGAAGCACATGGCAGCCATTTTGAAAAATGGCGGCCTTTACTCGTTATTTTACGAATTTTGCTGTAACTTGAAAAGTAGTGGAGCGATTTTGTTCATATTTGGTATGTGAATACTATAAACATTGCACACTGTCTAAAGACACTTTTGGTAGAAGGCGGCCATTTTGAAAAATGGCTACCATTTTAACGTATTTTACTATAACTCAAAAAGTAGTGGAGCGATTTTGTTCATATTTGGTATGTGAATACTATAAGCATGACACACTGTCCTATGACACTTTTGGTAGAAGGTGGCCATTTTGAAAAAAATGTTGAAAAATGGCCGCCATTTTAACATATTTTACTATAACTCGAAAAGTAGTGAAGCGATTTTGTTCATATTTGGTATGTGACTACTATAAGCATGGCACACTGTCTAATGACACTTTTGGTAGAAACCGGCCATTTTTCAAAATGGCCGCCATTTTAACGTATTTTACTATAACTCGAAAAGTAGTAGAGTGGAGGTATGACACTTTTAACGTTTTTTACTATAACTTGAAAAGTAGTGGAGCGATTTTGTATATGAATACTATAAGCATGGCACATGGTCTAATGACACTTTTGGTAGAAGGCGGCCATTTTGAAAAATGGCTGCCATTTTTGCTATATACTTTGTTTGTAAAAATGCCATCCATGGCTGTTCGATGGGATTCGCTACGCTTTGGCGTTGCCGTTGTTCTGGTTGAAATTTGTTATTTGAACTCTTGAAAAATTAGATGTTTTGGCTCACCTGAACAATATCAAATTATTTTAGATTGAAATTTAATAATTTAATAACAGATCTTGTATTTATGATTTTTGTGATTTTTTTCAGATGAGGTCCGAACTGGTACCTACCGCCAACTATTCCACCCTGAGCAGTTGATCACTGGTAAGGAAGATGCTGCCAACAACTACGCCCGTGGTCATTACACAATCGGGAAAGAAATCGTTGACCTTGTCCTTGATCGCATCAGGAAGTTGGCCGATCAGTGCACTGGTCTCCAGGGATTCCTCATCTTCCACTCCTTCGGTGGTGGAACTGGGTCTGGATTCACCTCATTGTTGATGGAGCGTCTTTCCGTCGACTATGGCAAGAAGTCTAAGCTGGAGTTTGCCGTCTACCCTGCTCCTCAGATTTCCACCGCTGTTGTTGAGCCATACAATTCTATCCTGACTACCCATACCACCCTTGAGCACTCCGACTGCGCCTTCATGGTTGACAACGAGGCTCTCTATGATATCTGCCGTCGTAACTTGGACATTGAGCGCCCAACATACACCAACTTGAATCGTCTGATTGGACAGATTGTCAGCTCCATCACCGCCTCTCTGCGTTTCGATGGTGCCCTGAACGTCGATCTGACTGAGTTCCAGACTAACTTGGTACCCTACCCACGTATCCATTTCCCACTGGCCTCATACGCACCAGTCATCTCTGCCGAAAAGGCCTACCACGAGCAGCTCTCAGTCGCTGAGATCACCAACGCTTGCTTTGAGCCAGCCAACCAGATGGTGAAGTGCGATCCCCGTCACGGAAAGTACATGGCCTGTTGCATGTTGTACCGTGGTGATGTCGTCCCCAAGGATGTCAACGCTGCCATTGCTACCATCAAGACCAAGCGTACCATCCAGTTCGTTGACTGGTGTCCCACTGGATTCAAGGTTGGCATCAACTACCAGCCACCCACCGCTGTCCCCGGAGGTGATTTGGCCAAGGTCCAACGTGCTGTATGCATGTTGAGCAACACCACTGCCATCGCTGAAGCCTGGGCTCGTCTTGACCACAAGTTCGATCTCATGTACGCCAAGCGTGCTTTCGTCCACTGGTACGTCGGAGAAGGTATGGAGGAGGGAGAGTTCTCGGAGGCTCGTGAGGATTTGGCTGCCCTGGAGAAGGACTATGAAGAGGTCGGTGTCGACTCTGTTGAGGGAGAAGGTGAAGAGGAAGATGAATATTAAAGATTCCATGATATTTATTGATCCATAGTACATCCATGTTTTACAAAATACAAGATCTCAATCTTAGTGTACTCCTTATTTCAACACAGTGCTATTTTAGTGAACATTAATCTACGAAAAGAGACTACTTTATATCAGCCCACGGCAGTACTATGGGTATCAATATAGACTAAGTCGTGTGAATGACCCAAGAAAATATTTTGCTTTGTGCAATATACAGTTGCAATTGAGTTTTATATTATATTTTGTTGCAATATTTTTTAACAAAAAGTGCTAATACCTGTACTATAGGTGTCATATACTTACCTTTAAAGGTAACAACATACATATTTCATAAATTAATAAATTACATTCAAAGTGAAAAGTATTGGTTATTAGTGTATTTATTTAGGTTAGGTTATTAAACTGTTAAATAGATAATATTGCAGATCTTTTGGAAGATTTACATTTAACATCGTGAAGAACGCGATGCTTGCTCAATTGGAAACATTGCTTGCAAATTTTGTCAACCTTTATAGATGTGATTCCACCTTTAAATGAGATATTAGCAAAGACTACTACATAGAGATGTAATTGTTGTTTCCAAAAACCGAAGTTTGAATGATTTTATCTTGCTTTGATATTTCCAGAAGAAGATATCGGTCCATTTATCGAATAATTTAAGACACCAGGTTGAGCCACTTGAGTTTTTGAGAAGGTCCCTTGTAAAAGTTGACAAATCAATCTATTGACCTACTACCTGATAACAAGAAAGTTAGGTTTACACTTATTAGACTCCAGATGAAATCTGGAGTCTATTGTTTTTGCCTGTTTTCTTATTATTTTTATTATTCTTCTTTTTTCTTCCTCCTAACAGATTTTCTCTCCAACTATAACATCTTACTTAATCCAACTTACATGGTTAACTAAAGACTGTATCCGGCTTTCTGGGAAATTAGGTCAAATTTTTATCTAGGTCAAAGGTCAAGAACTAGGTCAAATCTTACATTTTCAACATTCTTCATCATATCTTCGTCAATATTCTTCGTAACTCCTTCATCTTTTTTTTATCGTGTAGCTTAGAAAAAGGCAAATCAAAGATATGACATCAGAATTTTGATTACTCTTACCGATTTTGAGATATGGCGTCCGGAAAGTAGGTCAGAACAAAAAGTTCTCCAAATTCAACATGTGAGTTATGCAATAAGTGTAGAATGATCTCAGGAATCCGAATCTGCAAACCAAATTTGAATCGGACTTCCGGTTCGGAAGTTATGGCGTTTTGAAAGCTCAAAAATCGCTAAATTTGGTGCCTATGTTAAGTCAATGGGAAAAAAGACTTTTTCGAAGTGTAAAATACAAGATATAGACTGAGTACAGCTTAACATAATGATTGAATGCTTATAAAAGAAGGGGACCTCAAAAGCTACATAATTTCAAAATTTGGACACCAAAATGCCTAGGTCAAAATCTAGGTCAAATTCATAGTTTTTCCTTATTTTTACGATTCTGATACTACACTTTAATAATTTACTTCAAAATTTTGTATACAGGTAGCAAAGAGTATGCTAATAGTGTTAGCCTTTTGCCGTCAGAAAGTATTTTGACCTACTTTTGAGATATGGTGTCCGAAAAGTAGGTCAAAATAAAAAGTTCTCCAAATTCAACGTATGAGTTATGAATTAAGGGTAGAATTTTCTAAGGAATCCGAATCTGCAAACAAAATTTCGATCCGACTTCCGGTTCGAAAGTTATGGCGTTTTGAAAGCTCAAAAATCGCTAAATTTGGTGCCCCATGTCATGTCAATGAGAAAAAGGATTTTTTTGAAATGTCAAATACCAGATATAGACTAAGTACAGCTTAGTATTCTAAAAGCCTATAAAGGAGGGGACCTCGAAGGCTACCTAGCTTTAAAATTTGGACGCAAAAATGCCTAGGTCAAAATCTAGGTCAAATTCATAGTTTTTCCTTATTTTTGCGATTCTGACATTACACTTTAAGGATTTGCTTCAAAATTTTGTATACAGGTAGCAAAGAGTGTGCTTATAGTGTAAGCCTTCTGCCGTCAGAAAGTATTTTGACCCACTTTTGAGATATGGTGTCCGAAATGTAGGTCAAAATAAAAAATTCTCCAAATTTAACGTATGAGTTATGAATTAAGGGTAGAATTTTCTCAGGAATCAGAATCTTTAAATCAAATTTCGATCTAACTTCTGGTTAGATAGTTATAGCGGTTTGAAGTCTCGAAAAGTCGATATGATGATATCCCCATGTTAAGCTTATAGAGTTGAAGATAGCCTTCTTAAAAGTTGTCTAAATGTCTATATTCTAGCTGACTCAGCTTATTCTGAATGATTCAGCTTACAAGTTTTTGATGACTCAGCTTAAAAAAAGTTTGAAATCTGGAGTCTTAAATTGAACTTGTTCAATTTACATGTCTAGTTATTCATTCTTTCTTTCTTTCTTTCCGAACACTTTTTCTCAGCAACTAGAAGAACTTACTTTAACCTACTTACATGGCTAACATAGCCCATCAACCTAGTTTCTGGGAAATTAGGTCAAATTTTTATCTAGGTCAAAGGTCAAGAACTAGGTCAAATTTAGGTAAAATCAACATTCTGTCAATTATCTTCGTTGCTTATTGTCGTTACTCCTTCATCTTTTTTTCATCATGTAGCTTAGAAAAAAACAAATCGAGAGTGTGCCATCCGTTTTTTGATTACTCTTAGCGATTTTGAGATATGGCGTCCCGAAAGTAGGTCAAACTAAAAAAGTTCTCCAAATTTAACATATGAGCTATGGAATAAGGGTAGAATTTCCTCAGGAATCCGAATCTGCAAACCAAATTTCGATCCGACTTCCCGTTCGAAAGTTATGGCGTTTTGAAATTTCGAAAAAAATCGATCTGATGTTATCCTGATAGAAAGTCAAGGAAAAAAGATTTTTTTGAAGTGTAAAATACGAGAGATAGATTGAGTACAGCTTAAGATAATGAATTCCTATAAAAGAAGGGGACCTCAAAAGCTACCTAGTTTCAATATTTGGACACCAAAATGCCTAGGTCAAAATCTAGATCAAATTCATAGTTTTTCCTTATTTTTGCGATTCTGGCACTACACTTTTAGGATTTGCTTCAAAATTTTGTATACAGGTAGCAAAGAGTGTGCTAATAGTGTTAGCCTTTTGCCGTCAGAGAGTATTTTGACCCACTTTTGAGATATGGTGTCCGAAAAGTAGGTCAAAATAAAAAATTCTCCAAATTTAACATATGAGTTATGAATGAAGAGTAGAATTTTCTCAGGAATCCGAATCTGCAAACCAAATTTCGATCCGACTTCCGGTTCCAAAGTTATGGCGT
Organism: Owenia fusiformis; assembly: GCA_903813345.2. Classification (NCBI taxonomy): domain Eukaryota; kingdom Metazoa; phylum Annelida; class Polychaeta; order Sabellida; family Oweniidae; genus Owenia; species Owenia fusiformis. The sequence goes on from CAIIXF020000002.1 coordinate 27,302,788, forward strand.
GTCCGAAAAGTAGGTCAAAATAAAAATTCGCCAAATTTAACGTATGAGTTATGAATTAGGGGAAGAGTTTTGTCAGGAATCCGAATCTTTAAATCAAATTTCGATCCGACTTCCGATTCGGAAGTTATGGCGTTTTGAAATTTCGGAAAATTGATCTTATGGTATCCTGATAGAAAGTCAAGGAAAAAAGATTTTTTTGAAGTGTAAAATACGAGATATAGATTGAGTACAGCTTAAGATAATGAATTCCTATAAAAGAAGGGGACCTCAAATGCTACCTAGTTTCAATATTTGGACACCAAAATGCCTAGGTCAAAATCTAGGTCAAATTCATAGTTTTTCCTTATTTTTGCGATTCTGGCACTACACTTTTAGGATTTGCTTCAACATTTTGTATACAGGTAGCAAAGAGTGTGCTAATAGTGAGAGCCTTTTGCCGTCAGAAAATATTTTGACCCACTTTTGAGATATGGTGTCCGTAAAGTAGGTCAAAATAAAAAGTTCTCATAATTTAACTTATGAGTTATGAATTAAGGGTAGAATTTTCTCAGGAATCCAAATCTGCAAACCAAATTTCAATCCGACTTCCGGTCAAAAATTCCTACTTACCTACCTACTCGGCTACCTACTTAGCTACTTACTCAGCTACCTACTCAGCTACTTACTCAGCTACCTACTCAGCTACTTACTCAGCTACCTGCTCAACTACTTATTCAGCTACTTACTCAATTACTTACTCAATTACTTAATCATCTACTTACTCAGCTTCCTACTCAGTTACTTACTCAGCTCTTTACTCAAGTAAATCAATCTGGAGTCTTAAATTGAACTTTGTTTAATTTACCAATCTAGTTATGTTTGAGCTTTTATATCCACTCTGACTTCGTTGACATATCAATCTCTACCAGTCAACACATCAAGTGCGGTAACTCAGTTATAAGGGCCAGTAGGTTTGATTTATTTTATGATGTTTATACTTGATGGTGTTGTGCCTTGTTCTAATAGTAACAAATCTGTTACACTTGTTGATTAAGGTTTAAGACTTTTGTCCCTGTAGCACTGCTACCCACCTAGTTACACAGACGTATCGTCAGCGTATCATGGCTGAACTACTTCCGGGATTTGAATTTGGTAAGATATTTTTATTTCTCTTTTGTTACACTGACGATCGGCATTAATATTGCCAATATTACACTGTTATTGGTCGTTCGTCAGTGTAACAAAAGCGAGGGACTAAATACTCGAATTGTGTCTTCGTTAACATATAAAACCTAAAACCATCGACATATTCTCAAACTAGACTATCTTCCTTAACTTCGAGCCAAATTATTATCCACAACGTGACTTATAAGTAGTTGTAAATCGGGAAATAAAAAAATCTTACCGAAACCTAGTCCCGGAAGTAGTTCCGCCATGATACACTGACGATACGTCTGTGTAACTAGGTGGGTAGCAGTGTGTAGGATATCATCGGCATATTTTTGACTTATGGAAATAATGATTTTGCTGTCGTGCTTTCTCTGAGGTCCCCTCGCTAAAGAATTTGAAAAATGCTCACGTCTCAAGAAAATCATTAAAAGAAAAATCTGTGCCATTAAATCAAATTAATGATTGAAAATTGTTCTCCCAAAATTATACTAAGTCTCCCCCCCCCCATTCGCTCTCAAAGGCTTGTGTGTGACATTTTGGTCAAATGATGATTTTTTAAAAATTTTGAACATTAAATGTTATTGGATGAATATAATATGAGCAAATTAGTTGAATATGTCGTTCTAATACTCCAACCATCTTTGCCTTGCTAGGCTGTGATCTGTCACAATGGAAATATGCAGCTATGAGAATTTTTGGAAAAATGTTGAATGACCAAAGTAAAGTTATCGGGATTATAAACAGATATCTCCCGAAAAACCATTGTTGACATGTCGAGCCCATCTTAAGACATTTTTCAAAATGTCAGACTTATTTTCTAAAAGGAGACCACTCCTTTGCTCATTTTTACCATATCAAGTTTTTCCTGCAATCTGTTCACCTTTTGAAAGGGAGAAGGGCATTGAGATTTATAAATGAAGTTGAAAATACCATATCCAATGTTATTTTCCCATTGAAAGAAGAACCATTGTTTTCAGCCCTATTTTGGTCATCAAAATTTGATATCTTGCAAATTAGGCTTTCAATGCCATTCTACCTTTGAAGAAGTTATAGATCTCTTTTATGATGAACATCTCTTTTCAGGAAAAAAATATTTTGAAAATTGCTAAAGTAAGGTCATAATTCATGATTTTTGGAGAGTCCGATTGATAATTTCATAATCCTGGGGAACACACTTAGACACATGGTCAAAGATATGACTGTCTAAAAGCATTTGTTATACCATACCCGGTCCTTTGCCAATCTAGTGGCTGCCTTCAGGAATGGAATTTGTTTTTGTGTTAATGGCCTATGATTCTTTCAGATCATCAATGAAAATAGCAACAATGTGTTTCTACTTACTGTAGCTAAACTTAATTTGACGCTACTAAATTCGGCGGATTTGCTCAATTTCAAGTATTGATGGCTATTTAATTGGCGGAGTGAGAACTGAGCTGAAGTTTTAGCATAGATCTGAAAATGAACATTTCAGGTTCATGTGTTCTGCTTTCAGTATGTCTTGGTATGGCACTGACATGGCACTGGTGGATTTTTTCAATCTGTCAAATTAAAACGGTAGCCAAATTAAGTGCATCTACAGTATGTGAGATGTGTGTGGTAACAACATCTATCATACACCAATACAGTAAATCCTGTGTTAGTGGACACCCCTTCTCAGCACATACTGCACTGACTTCTGTATAAAATTGTCTCTGTATTGAACACCTAGAGTGAACACCTCTTTGTGACTCAATAGGTGTTTAATGTACACAGGTTTTACTGTAATATGTAGAGATGTCACGGGTCAGATATCTTTCTAATATTTTAATTCAGAAATCTTTTCAATATTGAAACTTTCCTCCTCCAGAAAACAAAATTGATCGGTTTTTGAAAGATTTTTTCAGCCATTTTACACACTTAAATTCTATCCCATTTATTTCCTTCAAGTACTACATACATGAAGCAAAGTGTTGATAATGTTGGACAAAAAGATTTGAACATGTTGTAGTGAAATGTTTAATCATGACATACAAATTTTTGATCACAAGTGGTGAAATATTTGTTGGTGTGTAGTTAATTGTTGACCGTGGTAGCCTGGACAGTTCACTTATTGCTTAACATTTAATATGACTAGGCCTAATATTTTGAGAATTCAAAAGTATCTAACATGTCTAATACCAGTTAGTATGTAAGATAATTAAATTTATTAAAATTAAAATAAAACAAGGCATTAACATGCAAAATGTCACTACCTGCCATTTGTTATAAAGGGTGTCAAATGGCGTTGTGCCCCCCCCCCCCCTCCACGGCATAAACTAGGAAAGATACACACACATACCATATACCATTGGAAAGAGCATTTAATTGTTGTTAACATGTGAAAAGATGAAGATGTATGATGGAAAATAAGATATATTTTTAATTTACTTTTAAAAGTGAGTATGACCCCCTTGGGCAGCCTTAACCGCTGCCAATCTAGCCGGATATGAAGCTAAAATGGAATGGAAAAGGGCTGTGTCTTTCTCAAGAGATTTTAATACTTCGTAATGAAACTAGCACCCTCATCTCGGGCTTCTCTAAATGCAATACACCTTATTCTGTCTCTATATTGCTGATTATCATCATCAAAAAGTTGTTTTGTCATCTTTATGTCAACTGTGAACTAGCTTTAGTCTAAATAAATAAAATATTAAAGGCACTACACTTTACAGTCAGCCACTTCTCAAAAATCAATGAAATAGAGCACTACACTAGTATATTTCAAATGCATGTGACACTATGTAGCAATATCATCTAGGGTTTATTTTATCCAGAATTGAATGCTCTTTCCAATGACATACATAATGTGTAGGTACCTTTCAAGTTTATGCTGTGGAGGGGGGGGAGGCACATGGAACACTAACTGTCACAAAAGTTGGGAGACTATAACAATATGTCACCACTTGTGCTGGTGACATAAAAACAACAAATAAATGACATAAAATATGTCACAACTTCTTGGTACTGACATTAACTAGGAAACGCACAAGATTCTGAACAAAATATTCCAATAATTTTTGATATTTATTATGTTCACTGTTTAAATAACAATATTATGCATAAATGCAATTTGCATTCAGCTGGTGGAACATGCATGCATAACGTATAAAATAACTACTGTTGCCATAGTGATTTATATTTGCATGCATTACAATAACTTATGACTTATATCATACAACTTATAATTACAATTAACTATACATGTAAAGTATGTACATATTGACATGTACATATGTTTATGTACTTATATTTACATGAATTTATGCTACTATACAGTGTGTACAATATGAAGATAGTTGCAGATTGAGTGAGAAAATTGCCCAAACTTTGAGAATACTTTGGCATTAATTCTTTTGTTTTACATGTATTTACAATATTCATTGGCATACATGGTGATGGCATATTTCAAGATTGAACTTCACTGTTATAACAGCTATATGGAAGGAACCGAAATACCCTTGGACCAAGGAAGGGAGGGGGGGGGGCTCTTTCAGAGGTACATCATTCTTATCTTAAAGTAAGACAGTGAAACCTGTATATCATTACATTTGTCACTATGAAGACTTTTTTCTCAGTCCCAATTTTTAAGACACACATTAAGAAATATTGGAAATGTGAATACCTGCTAATTTGAACACTTTTCATGTTTTGGCTTGTCCCAGAGGCATTCAGATTATAATGGTTTAACTTTACAATATTTATTGGCATACAAGGATATACCTAATCATATCATTAGCCAAATATTTACAATGTTTATTGGCATATCAGGGGGAAGAGTCTATCATAACAGAAATCCATGTTTTATCTTGATACATCCACCATTGACACACCGGAAAAGCCTGACTACGGTAAAGTTAGTTTCCGTTGTCACAAATAGCGGACATAACTGTCGCTTCAACTGTTTAATCACTTGGTCCTCATTTCATGGGATTTTATCATCGCTAATTCTGTGCATGTATTAAGCTCATGTGATGATGTTTCATATGAAATCCCAATTTCGATCAAATTGGGTCGTGAATCGCCACAATATAGCGTCTTCGATATCGTCAATGACAACGGAATCTGAATTTGAGTAATTTTGAAAGACAACGGCATATGGTAATTGAAGTGAAGAACATTATTACTGTACAATGAGTATTAAGACATTTTGATTGATTGTTGTTCCAAAGGAATTTAGTCTAGGTGCCCTATTAAACATACAGTTCATGAAAATCTAATTGAAGCGATGGTTAAGTCCGCATTTGTGACAACAGTATCTGACTTTACCATTGTCAGGCTATTCCGGGGTGATTAGGGAAACAAGAGAATCTTAAAGTTTCTACAAAGTATCGTAAATCATATCTTTCTAGCTATCACGTGCAGTTTTTGGCTTATAACTGAACCAACTGGAGATACCCTGACCCCCTCCCTATATCCTATGACTTTGATCATACGATTTATTCTTCAGTTCTCATGTAATTAATTGGCACTTTTTGATAACCTGGATTAAATAAAAATATAAATATTGGATAGTATTGTTTATACAAATGTACAATTATATAGCAAAACAATATAAGCAAATCAATAATGTATATATGTTTTTAAAATTATTGGAGGGACGACCAGTTGTTTGATTTTCTGCCCTTTTTTCTCAGTCCCATCTGTTGTATTCTTACATGACTTGTTGCTATAGTAGTGAAGCACTTACAAAGACATTGCCAAATAATTAGAAAAATGTCATTTATCCATTTAATTGAAATGTTTTGAACTATATTTTCTACCCTAAAATGTAAATATCCACATAAAAATGTGATTGAAATACTACTTTCACATACTAATGTATTTGGTTCTGTAATTATAATCATGAAAATAGAAACTCTCATAATGCAGATATACCTTGACAATTAGGATGCTACTTAATTAACCTTAATATATTTTCATGAAAAGCATGGACCATGTCCAGTTGTCACTGACTCTATTATCTTTTTACTATGAGGTGTATTATGGTGCTGTAAGTTGAACACACAGGCCCGTAGCCAGGAGGGGGGGGGGGGCTTCGATGGGTTTGAGCAAACCCCCCCCCCCCAGCCAAAAAATCTTTCAAAATCATGCAGTTTTTCACCATTCTGAGCACTTTTTAAGTGATTTTGGCCATTTTTGGACAAAAATTGACACAAGTGAACCCCCCTAAAATTTTTAAAAAGTGAACCCCCTGGCAAATCCTGGCTACAGGCCTGACACATATGGGCACATAGGTAATGTCTAATTAGAGATTGGTACAGACAATAGGTGGTAATTTAAGAATATTGTATAACTCATTGTATATCTCATTTCTGCATCAAGATATTGAACAAATATTTCACTCTATTGAGGTGAATACCTGTACATCTTTCACAAGTGATATTCCACGAAGCCCGAAGGGCAAGTGGAATATCACCTTGTGAAAGTGCTACAGGTATATAGTCATAGGTTAACATTGAAATACATTGAATCTACTCGGTTCGTCTGCCATTTTGACTTACACTGAACTAAATTATTTACACTGAACGAAAACAAATTCTTTGAAAATTCCCGGGAGCGTGGGATATCGCTAGATATCTCACGGTTGTCTTATCTGATTAGCATTGCCATTGAATATCGCCAGATATCCCACGACATGTGACCCGGTTTTGACCAATCATACTGTCGCTAGCTAGATAGTGATATAATAATGCCACAAATCCATTCCATTGTCCCTGAACTTCTCTCTCATTGTCTACACTGATACCTTAAAGATTTAATGAGTACTTTACACATGTAATAAAGTTGACTTGAGGTTTAATTGTCTTTTACAACGTATATGTGTAAACTATAACATAAAGTAATAATAATAGTAATAATGGGCATGTATGCTGTATTAATTACTTAGAGATACCCCCAAGCAAGTTAACCCTACATTGTCCATGAACCAATATTTTAGATCTATCTTAGGACTAATAATTTAGATGTAACCTCAGGTAGCATACTGCCATACTAATAACTTATAACTAATAGTATATGGTAATGTAGATAGTGTAACCTTGTCATAAGGTAATATCCAGCTCTTACTCATAACTTCTTTTCAACATTCTTGTCATGGATTTCGCACATTCTTACGAAATATCAGGCATTTTTATCCATATAAGGAGTGATCAAAAAGTTAACTGACTGTGTCTGTATTGTTTACTGAAATTTCATATAGCAACCATAAAATGCTTATTGGTTATAGGACTGAAACATTAATAATGCTTTAGTTTAATACATTAACATGTTTAGACATACAAAAAGTATGATAACGTTCCCTGCAACATTCAAATGAATGACTCAGATGTGAGTAGGTAGTTACCAGTGTATAACTTGTGTATATCATTACTCAATTCAAGAATCCTGAAGATATAACACTTCAACAACAGTATAAAAATAATGCTGGGGATAAAACCCTCTGATAGAAGTGAATAACTCAACCATCTGAGAGGTTTCCGCTTTCTAAAATGCTGTATGATTTTGTAATTTTTGCATTCTTCTGTTGTTTAACACTAACAACTACAGTTTGTCATAATGTATCCAGATTTACTTGTCTAATATATAGCCTGAAGAATTTTTCCTTTGTTCTATAGATGTCGCTGTAATTCTCATGTTCTCATGTCGCCATTGCTTGATTCTATCCCTCTCAACAGGTATCCATGAACACTGACCCTTAATAATTACTTAATTATGGGTAAGCCTACATTTATATCATATAGCCGTTTCTTTCAACCCTTTGAAGTCTGGGTGATTTCTCTCTCTTTTAGCACTTTTAACAGGTTTCAGATCGCGAGGAGATATTTTCAAATCTGATGTCAATTGTTCGATACTTTCTGGGGAAGTTTGTCTTTTTGGCCAATTCGGTGGGCGAATGTCCGTACCTGATAATGAGGCGATGGCAGGGCCATCTATATTGTCAGATCTATGTGGGTGAGAGGTACGAGACGAATCATGTGTCTGGGATTGATACATGGGTGTAGCTGCTAGGTTGTTGATGTGTGGCAATGGTTGCAAACGCTTACTCTGAAAATTAGAAATGGGGGTTAAAATATGTTATAATCAAAGAAACAACATTTATTTCTATGAATGTTCATCTCTCTGGTAGTGATGTACTATTAACATCCTATGGACATCCTACGAAGCGTCAAAAATAAAAATAAATAGCTCTGAGAAAGAAAATCAACAACTTTGTTAATGGTAACATTTATTTGGTATTTGTACTGTCACATAACAATTTTGGTGGGACTCACTACTATTATTTGATAAGACTATTAAGTGATGATCAACACAATGCAGGAAGTATCAGATCTAGTAAGTGGGGTGGGGTGCCAGTGGTCAGTGTTTTGACAAAAATAGTTTTCTGACTTTAATTAAGACAACAACTAAACAGACAAAACAAACCTTATCAACTGGTGTCTGGGTGAGCTTTCTAAGAGCTACCCCTTGTTTGTTGTACTGAGGAGGGTCCCTGTATGGGGGTGCATCTCTGTATTGTCCTTGACCCACAAAGTAACCTTGACCTTGGTGGTGACCTTGACCTTGAAGTTCCCTGGGACTGTTGTCATTGCTACCTCCTGCTGACCTTTGACCTTCAGAGTTTGACTGGTCCATCAGCTACAAAAATAAAGATTGCCATAATATCACATGGATCATCATTTAAAGATCGAATGTATAAGGGTGATCATTAAGTTCTCATATCTCTATATGTTTCATTCTTTAATATATCGTAATGAAATCTTCACAGAATTTGACACAAACAAGAACATTAATCCAGCAAAAGAAATTAGTTTATTAGAGAGATATTACAAGACCTTTTGATCACTCTTCATATGATAGTTGACTTTACATTATGAACCATTCACTTGCTAAACTGGGGTCACTGGCTACAATCAAGGGACAAAAATAAATAGTTCAATGTTAACATTTCCAATGACTTACCAGTTGCATTCTTTGGTCATGGCGTTTCTTTTTCTTCTTTTTAAATAAAGCTTGTAGTGAGTTCTTATCTTTCTCTCTGTCGAATCTATCATAACTGTCTCCAGGACTGAAATCAAGTATGTACCATTGTCACACTTTTGAATGTTACAGCATGATAGGTGGAATAATCACAATCGACCAACTTTTTGAGAGACAATATCTCCATAGAATTTCATGCAATGTACTCAAGACTTATAACTAAAGTACTCATCACTTACATTTCATGTATTACTAACTAGTATTCAAAATATTTTCTGGATGGATGGACAGACTGATTGACGGATGATGGACTTTACTATATCCCTATTAAACTTCATACATTGGGAGAATCATATTTAGTTCTAGAGTGTACTCACTACTTACATCAAGGGTACTCATACTCATTACTTATCATTGTGTACTCTTTTCTTACATTGAGAGTATTCATACTCATTACTTATACATTGTGTACTCACTACTTACATCAAGAGTACTCACACTCATTACTTATCATTGTGTACTCATTACTTACATGGAGAGCACTCATTACTTCTATATTGTGTACTCATTACTCACATTTGTTGCTGATTGTCCATATTCGTCTGAGATGATGAATATTTGACAATAGATTTGTTCTGGGGTGAGGATCCACGTCTTCCCTGACCTCCTTGACCCCCAGGCTCTCTATAGATACCAATATCTGAAATCAAGACAAACATGTGCTGATTTTGTTGTATAGCAAAAATCAGTGTGATGCCGATGAATTTACATATCCTAAATATAATGATTTTACAGAATTGAACTAATTGACATGAATGGACATGAATTTTTTTTTAATTTTGATTTTTAAATTGCATGCAAAAATTAGGCATGTCTCATTACCTAGTATTTAGTGTATCTTACACCATGAACAGTGGAAGAACTTTGAAAGACAATAGCAAAATGTTTATTATTCAAAATTCTCATGTTTTTCTGAGCAGAATGTATGAAATCTACATTACTTTGCATAAAGGAGGATAATTTAGTAATATGGGGGCCATTAACAGAAGCTTCATAAAGTTAAGAATTCGTAAAACCCATTGTTCTCTACCTGTGACATCATTATATCCAAGGTTACAATAATTGATTTACGAATTCGTAACTTTACTAAGTTTCTGTTAATGACCCCATGGTTAGTTTATTACCATGGTAATAATCAGGACTTTTCCTATAAACAAAACATTGCCAAAATAATCATGGGTACAATACATACTGAAGGAAAGTAGATGACTGATTAAAGGAAATAAAGTACAGGTAAAAGTAGGTCTGAAATAAACAAAAATCAAAAGCAATGCAAAATGACAATTAACATGCATGTTACAAATTTCACTATTAAGTATAGAATCCACTCATTTCTGAGAATTTTGCATCAACTGAATGACAAGAATGAAAGGATTGAAAATTCTAAAAGCTGCAGCAAATAAAGAAGATGTACTTCATATCATTGCATACAGTTACAAATAAAGATACTAAAGGCTGAATGCATTATGTAATAATAATAATAGATTATAGAAAAGCAAAAAGGTTTCCACTCGCCATGCCTACAGGGGAGTAAACAGAGGGAGTAAGTTGGATAAAAAGAAGAGTTTCTCACATTTCTGACTGTATAGGGGGCCTTTAAGACTTTTAAGTGGTTCTAAAAACAAACATGTGAATGATATGTGACAATACATGTGTATAGTGAAAATGGTGGAAAGAAAATGAGTTAACAGGGTGAGCACAAAGTGGAATCCACAAATCCTTAGGTTCTGTTTTTTGGGCCACCCTGTATAATATACAGCAAAACTTGTTTAAAGTGAGTGTCAAAAAGAGTCGAATTGGCTAGACCCAACATTTTACCCTCTGGAATCTTTTTCTAAATGAAATATCTGTACAAAATATATAAACTTTGGGGTTCCCAAAATCATCCCTTGATGCTTTTATACTGTCCAGCTAAATATCAATTTGTCATAAATCAACAAATCGACACATTCACAATAAGATTTGGAATCTTGACAGTTGGTATATACAGAGGATAATTAAATGAAAATTATACCACCCAATTCAAAATACCCACAGTACATCTTTAAAGGGACATCCCATTAATGGTACCAAAATAGAGTTTAAGTGTTCACTTTAAATAGATGTTCACTTACACAGGTTTTACTGTATATTTCATAATGAAACACATTTGACACATTCTTAGATCCACAATAGCACTATATGCTTTATTTATACAAGAATCTATAACACACTAGAAATGGGTGAGCTTATGGGTGTGATCTAACTATGGGTTAGGAAAACAAACAAAAAAACTAAAATATAGGCTGAAAAACACAAAAAAATTAACAGAGGATTAATGTCCACATATCAGTTTCTATAAATGAAGTATTAAAACATTTCCATCTGTATATATAAACAAAAGTTCTTGTTCTCATTTCCAACAGTGAATCATCATAGGCCTCATTTCAAACTTTTTTTTATTATTTGTAAACTATTTTCCGTTACTTAAAAGTTATTCTTGATATTCCCTTCGAACAAAACTTATTTGCCTTTAGTTTTACAAAATTCAACAGAAACTGATATTATGGCACTTTCTATGAAAAACATAAATATCTAAATAAATAAATAAATAAACAAATGTTTTGTTTAACTTGGTACCTTCTACAGATGGCATGCTGGGATCATTGTTGGCTAGGCTAGGGTCTGTAATCAACAATGCATCACAATCAAATAATGCATCACAATCACAAACAATGCATCACAATCAGAAACAATGCATCACAATCACAAATAAGGTATTAATATGCAAAATGTCACCACCTGCGATTTGTTACAGACACTGAACGCCGGACGCCTACCATCACAAAATATGGAGACCATAACAATACGTCAACACTTCTGGTGGTGACATAACAATGTTTCACAATCACAAATAAAAATCATATCAAAGATAACAACTTCCGATCCAATCATAACGATAAATAGCATGCATTTAAAAAACAAATTCAGATATAAACAGCTAAAAACATGGAGTTCACAGTGATCACCAAACATAAAAAAAACAATGTTTTTCTTTGTATCTGTCAGTATTTTTTTTTTTTTTGTATTTGACCACATCCATTTACAGACAAACACAACAAGCTATCAATACAAAGTGGAGGAATTGCTGAATTTCCCAATTTGTTACCAAGAGAAACCCATGATTATATCTCCTTAGTTAACTACTTTCCCATTTTGTTACCAAGACAAACCAATCATAATATCTAATTAGTTGAGTACTTTCCCATTTTGTTACCAAGACAGACCCATCATTATATCTCATTAGTTGAGTACTTTCCCATTTTGTTACCAAGACAAACCCATCATTATATCTCATTAGTTGAGTACTTTCCCATTTTGTTACTAAGACAAACCCATCATAATATCTCATTAGTTGAGTACTTTCCCATTTTGTTACCAAAACAGACCCATCATTATGTCTCATTAGTTGAGTACTTTCCCATTTTGTTACCAAGACAAACCCATCATTATATCTCATTAGTTGAGTACTTTCCCATTTTGTTAACAAGACAGACCCATCAATGTGAAAGGATTTAAGCCAAGGACTCAATGTATTGTATGATGATTTAACAATGTATGTGTTGTTTCCAGACCTTTGCATGAGTGCAGCAGCATGAATGCAAGGTCTAGGAAACAATGCATTAAAAACATCAACAATGCATTGAGCCGTGTGCTTAAATTAAGGAATAAATAATGATAGGCCATTCAATATGGTGAAATTCAGCACGAGTTGGACAGAATGTTGTACAAAGCACGAACCGAAGATTGAATAGAGCATGGTCGTGCATCTATGGAGAATTAGAGAACGTTCTATATTGGCTATGCTGCATTCTGATTGGTTGAGAAATTCGAATAGAGCACGATCACGTTTGAATTCATTTCACATATATCAAAACAATATATACAGAATAAAATGTCACTTGAATTTTTTGCATGGAAACTGTGCCACCAAAACTTCTCATTCAAGATTCAACAGAATATATGTGTATTGCTGTTTTATAGGATACACTGCTGGGCTGTTTCTTTAGATTATACATTCAATTCTTATACAGAAAACATCAATCTATTAAAAAAATACTCTTGACATCTTAAATTTTATTTGATTAACATAGCACGTACACAACTAATTATCAAGTAATTAAATCCACATTACCGTAATAATGGCCTTTAGTTCGCTTATCACGTGATGCAGTTCCAGCTCCCGACCCGACACTTCCATTGGGAAACGTCTTGTATTTGCCTTGGCCTTGGGGGTCCTGGTATTTTGCTTGCCCTGAGTTATCCAGAGACTGACTGACCAATGACGCTTGAGCAAGCTGTAGCGGAAAATAAATAGCGGAAAATATAAAATAAAAAATCTGCTCCGTCAAGATCTTTAAGTATTCAAATTAAAAATGATAACTTGTCTAAATAAGCCATTACTGTGTTTAAATAAAATAAAAAGGCTGCATAATTTTGAAGTTGACAAATATAAATTTATGTTTAAATTTTGATCTATATGTGCACATAATTGTACATATTTTGACCAAGGATTCATATAATATATTTATGCTCATTTCTCTAGTAATAACAGATCAAATTTCTCTTATTGATATTTTTAAAGTCATGAGGATGTTAGATGTGATCCATTTGTGACCCAACTTGCAATTATACCTTGCATCCTCAATGGTGATAAAAATATCTTGGAGAAAAAAAGTTTATTATGCTGTAACATATTTAGTTTTGTTGAGTTTTGTTTTATCAAGGATTGATGCTGAAAAGTTTGTGTATACTTTGCTGCATCATATCTCGTATGCTAAACACAGGGGACAGGACACAATTCACTTTTGGATCTAATTTGGCGCTACATATTTTGGAGGAATTGCTGTCTTGAGCATTAGGTGGCTACTTAATTTGGCGGATTTGTAATATTAAAATGTACTATACATATTTATGATTGATATATGAAATATTGAATTTGATGGATCCGCCAAATTAATTAGAAGTACAGTATTAAGACACTTGGCATACTTCAAGGTGTGGTTAATAAGTTAAGATTAGAGAGTTACTGTAAATCAATCCATACCTTAGCCTCAGCCAATCTTTCATCATGAGTTTTATTTGGTGCCGATCCATCTCGATTTTTCCGCCTGGAAATTGAGTTTGATTTAATCCTATCAAGTTCCTCCTGGTGGCTAGCATTGAATTTATTTTTACGATCTTGTGAATCTTGAGCATGCTGAGGTTGAAAATATTTATTTTTACGTTCCACTGCTGGGGATTGGCTATTATGATATTGTTTATTTTTCCTCTCCATCTGAGGGCTTTGCTGAGCCTGCTGGGAGTGAGCATGACTTTGCTGAGCATGCTGGGAGTGTGCATGGTGTGAAGACCCAGCGTTCACTTTAACAGTGTATGTATTGCTATTTTTTATATTGTTTGCTTGAACATTGGCATTACGATTCTCAACGCTCTGATTTTCAGTCTCATTTTGATAATCTTGTCGATGTCTGTCATGTTTTTTGAGGTACTTAGATTCCATATTTGGGTATTCTTGATCCTGATGCAAGTCTATACGAGATTCAGGTCGATGATGATCGACCCTTCGTTCATCGCTCTTCTGCTGAGCTCTTTGGGGATTCCCACTTGATTCAGAATTTCTAAAATCTGCAAACGTCCGATGTTTATCATTATTCAAGGGTTCAGTTCTACTTTCTGATCTTTGGTGGGAAGCTTCTGTTGTGTCATTTTTCACATTTTTGCTCAGATTTTTATAATTTTTTGATGGGTCCATATTCCCATGATGCTTTGCATCAGATCTGACTTCCATACTATCTTGACTATCACGCTTTTTATACGTCTTTATGTATTTGGCTACATGTTCATTTTCAGGATATTGCCTTTGATTAGCGATTTTCACAGCCTCAGTTTGAGGAGAGGATTTCCGACGCTCTTTTGATTTCATAAATTTATTATGTGTGGAGGTCTGATGATCATTGTTTGTTGTATCACTGTCTTGGCGACCATGAGATGAAAATTTGTTGTTCTGGTTGCTTGGTGGATGTTGTTGGGGTGGGGGTTTGTTGCTATGGTTACTCAACTGGACCTGGGATGAGGGCTGTTCAATTTGGGGGCTGGAAAAGAAAGTGAAATGGTATACATATGCAGATTAAAACGAGACAAATGAAGGAGCAGGAACCAATGGTAACCATGGTAAATAATGGTATAAAAAAACCAGTATGGAGCCCAAAAAATGGATATTAGACCAGACATAAGGCAGTTTCATTTGTATGAAAATGTTGATGAATGGATAGATGGACAGACAGAAGAGTGGACAATTCCATAGGCTCACCATGAGAGACAAAACAATGAAAAAAAGTAAAGCAAAACATCATAGAAAAGTAAATAAAAAAATCTATTTTGAAACTTACTGACTATCCATTGGATCATTTTTACGACGTTTTGTATTGACATTTGTGTCGATAATTTTCATTGGCACTTGATTACGATGTATTAGCTGTTCTGTCTGGAAACAAGGGTGGTCCATACATTGCTGTATAGAGAATCTGTCATGTGGTTCAAGAACTAGCGTGTTTTTAATAAAGTCTATCATGACACCACTTAGAATCCCTTTGTAGCGTTGTTGTAATGTTGTAGGGCTTGTCACCGCAGGGAACTGAAATCAAAGTTTAAATTATTTACATATTTTTCAAACATTGGCATGACCACACATTTACAATGGTGGCATTATGAATGGTCTCATTTTCAATAAAAATGGTCTCATTATAAAAGGGTCTAGTTTTCAATAAACATAGTCTCCCCAAATTGTACACCTAGTAACTTACTGGTAACATTGTGGCGACCATAATTTTTCACTGGCGAGTGTGAAAACACAAGTCACTTGCCAATTGGCGAGCAAGAGAAAAATCCTAAGACCCACACTGTGATTGTGAATATTTACAATGATAGAATAAACACATTGCTACATGAGAATGTTTCAACACAGTATTAACATTTTCAATTTTTTCAGTGTCAACCAAAATATGACTGATTTGTATGTTTCCATTAGAAACTGTACATGAATTGTTCAATTTGGAACTATTATCTTATTGTCTGAAATGTAAATGTCATCTGCACCAAGAATTGCATTATGGGTAATAAATATATTTGAATCATATAAATTTTACCTTAAGCCCCTGGAATCTTGGATTCTTGTAGAACATCTCCATTTGTTCAGGGGGTAAGGGAGCAATTATCTTTTGTATACAGTAAAGCTGATCTATCTCACTCTCTCCTGGAAACAGGGGTTGCCCATCACTCAGCTCTCCCAGTATACAGCCTATGGCCCATATATCTACAGGCTTACTGTAGGCTGATCTGTAATATATGATATATATTATGAAATCTTGTATATGATAGAGATTATTGTTGTGTTTAGAGAAGGAATATGGTAGCGCTTGCACAATAATTAAAATCTGAGGAAATCCATTTCACATAATTTCTCTACCCCATTGAGTTCTAGTTACAAAAAAAACAGATCAAAGATGTCAAACAAGTTTTATATAGAGCTGAACATTTTTCTAGCCCCTTCTGCTAGAAAATACGAAGATTCTACCCCCCTTCGATGTGTGTTGGCTGCTACAGAAAGAATACCTACCCCAGTAAAAGTTCTGGAAAATATTTCTTAGATAATCATCTCTTATGGCATTTTTGGGCAAAATCTGAAAAATTCTAATCCTAATTTGCATATTTTCAAACAAAATTTTTCTAGCCCCTATCCTAGAAAAGGGGCTAAGAATACCTACCCTAGTAAAAGTTCTGGTGAGCGGTACCACCTTGTGGCAACGTAGTCAGTGTAGTTGGCACTTCTGTCTCCCTGAAGGTTGCGTGCAAAACCTATGAACAAAAAATAGAGAATGACCAGTTACTGTATAACACTTATATTTCATGTGCAAAATCCCCTAACTCAGATTGGTTGAAAATTCCTGGGAATGGCAGAAATCGAATATCTGAGTATTTAGTAAATGATATACAGCTTAAAAAGGCTATTTTTACAATCAAAAAGTTGTTTTTTTAAAATTATTTTTATTGTATTACTAAATTTTGAATCAACCAATCTTACCATCCCAAAGAGAATTTCTTAAAAATCAATAATGTGATAAAGTAAAACCTGTGAACAAGGAATGCTCTCTGAACTGGCCAAAACTGTTCTTTGTAGACAGGTGTTCTTTAAAGAGAGAGTCCCTTAACATGTAAGTCAATGGAAATTATTTGGCTCTTTGGAAAACTGTTCCTTGGAGACAGGTGTTCCCAACAGAAAGGTGTTCCATTTTACTTTATACCATCAATTGGGGAAAAACTAACCATAAATTATATGAACTATAAATAATCTCAAAAACATTCAATGAAAAGGGATCTAATCCAACTTACCAAAGTCACACAATTTCAATTTGTCGTCTTTACTGATGAGCAAATTTTCTGGCTTTATATCTCTATGTATTATATCATTGGAGTGGCACCAAAATATAGCCTTGCAAAGTTGATAGATGTAGCTACGAACTTTCTCTGCTGGAACTCCATTTGGCATGTCTTCCAAAAGCTCCAGCATATTCTGAAATACAATTACATAGTTGTCAGATGCCTTTCAAAAGCTCCAGCATATTCTGAAACACAATTACTTAGTTGATAGATGTCTTCAAAAGCTCCAGCATATTCTGAAACACAATTACTTAGTTGATAGATGTCTTCAAAAGCTCCAGCATATTCTGAAACACAATTACATAGTTGACAGATGCCTTTCAAAAGCTCCAGCATATTCTGAAATACAATTTCTATCCATTTCTGGTCTGAGCTAATTTGATATAGCAATGAAGCTTTTATCTTAAAATACATTTTCTAAAGACATTACCTTTCTGCATACTAATAAGCTCTTTTAAGTTAGGTTATAATAAAAGACAACATGATTTGTATTGTCTTTTAGCACCTACATCCTAATTTATACAACAAACATTTACATAATTATTGTTAAAAACATGGTGATGTGCATTGGGATTCGTGGGACGAAACTTTAAGTTTTTAACAACATCTCAATTGCTCATAAAGAGACCATCTCTTCTAAAACATGTAGTATGGAATTTTACATCTCCTGTACATACCCGTTCAACATATTCAAAGACGAGATAGAGTTTCCCGCGACGTCTGAATGCCTCTCGTAGCTCGACAATGTTTTCCTGTTTGAGAGAGCGTAACATCTTGAGCTCGCGAAGAGTTGTACGCTTGACATCTTCATTGTCTGGAAATAAAAAATGTACATCATTTACCCTGGGTCCATATGAACCAGTATAGTAACAACTCCCTCTGACTATTGATGATTTTTTACAGTTTCGACGTTTGTCTTAGGATCTGCAGCTTCGATGGGAGTTTAAAGGACGATTCTCGGTTTGGAGAACGAAGTTCATCAATCTAAATGAGCATTATCCCTGCTTCGGACAAATTTGATTTTTTTACATAATATAGATTTGAATGTCTTCTTTTGAATAGTCATAATTTAATTTGGGTAATATTTCTAGATTTTTCGAAAAAAAAATATTAGCGCAGTACACTGATGAACTTCTTTCCCCAAATCGAGACTTGTATTTTATTGAATCGGTCAAATTGAGCGTTATCCCTGCTTCAGACCAATTTGTTATTTTTACATCTTGTAGATTTAAATGTCCTCTTTTGAATATTCATAGTTTAATTTGGGTAATATTTCTATATTTTTTATGAAAAAAATTATTAGCCCAGGAGACTGTTCTCCAAACCGAGAATCGTCCTTTGAAATAGAAGATTAGCTTATAGGTGGCAAATGGAGTATTTTGATTTTTGACAATACATAAGTCATTTATCACTATTATGTATATATGTTTATATGATTTTAATTAACAAAAAAATCTATATATATGTATGATATATAGGCCAGAAAAAAGCTCATTTAAAGAGTTTAGACGAAGTCTTACGAAGGGTATTCAAAATGTCATGTCAGTGATCCTCTAACAAATGATCCAATGAATTACAGGATCAATTACCCAGCTCTATGTAAACGTGTATAGTATATAAAAATATAATGTAAAATACATACTTGAAATTGAAGCAGATTTTATTCAACTTTTTGAATTACAAGTAGGGTGGTACTACCAATATGAGAACACTGTAATTGAAAGTTAAGAACTGAATACACTCAACACTTGACATCTCTCCCAAAGAGTTCTTTTATAATTTTAGCTTACATTTTTGAACTCAAACATGATGCATAGGAATTATTAAGAGTATCATCAGAATTTGTATTTTCATATGCAACTTTTCTTGTGTCCTAATTTAACTTTAACAATAAAGGTCTAAAGGGTCCAAAAAAGTTGATAAGGTTGTTTATGACTATGTTAATTTACATAGGGGAAAATAAACTTGCTTATTACACATCACTTCATTATATTAATGTCATACGCAAATCAATTTAATTCTAGTATTATAACGTACACATAAATATAAAATGTGAATCTTGGTAACTTGGTCTTAACTGAATTTATATTGAGCCAAATGGACAGATGTTTTATAGATGACAAATCATACATTCTTGCCTCGACCTTCTTATTTTTTGATGTAGATATTTTACCATTTATAAACATAGCTAACAATTAAAGCTTTAAAATCAAAGAATTCCTTTTTACTGTCAAGGTTATTACAATTTAAAAAAACAGATGTTCATTTTACAAAAAAAATATCTAAAGTATGAATATATGAAAACTAGGCACTGTATAACAAAACACATATTTTAGTACACACAAGTTGAATATTATCATACAATACAATATTCATAAAATGGAATTTTAATGTTTTCAAATTCATTGACACATGGAATTTACAAATCCCCAAAACTGCATACAAATTACTGAATAATCGAAAAGTAACAATGTAAGGTCAAAAAGCACAAAGGGGAAAGTTTCACAATGTTTATAAATCGAAATATTGAGAAAAGGTTAGTCTCTATGTACATATTTGTTCAATAGGTTGCCCCAGCCATATATAACTCTGTACCTTCGAGGAAATAATATTACAGTAGATCGTTTCTACGCAAATTAAGAATTTATAAGCACTTCGGTCTATAACCATAATGTTATTAATGATACAGAAATCCCTCAAAATTGGACAATTTATTACAACATAAGAAAAAAGAAAATCGTTATTTAGGTTTAATCAGGTGAATTTTCTTGAACTGGCCCAAAGGAAACAAACACATTATGTTGACCTACACATAGCATTGTTAAGGTGTGTAGACTATGCAACGGTATATAAAAGCGTCTAAATAGTAAAATGTTTTGAAATCAGATTACAAAGCTTGGACAGAATTTCAAAATCAATATACATGTGTGTCACGTACAAACTGTATATACAAAGTATCTCAAAAAAAGAATTTGTGAAATGATAAAAAATTGAAATTTTCTCTTAATTGGTTTAAAGCTTTAAAAGTTTAAAACATGTACGTTTAGAACACTTAACCCTCTAACAAGTAAGGTATCCACTCATATGATTAACAATGCCTGGTCCGGATACCAACACTAACAACTAACAGATACTATATACAAATTAATTTCTGAGGTGTAATATTTCAATACATTTTCAACATTTTCAAAATGTACGCAATTTCCCAGAAGACTTCCTCCTATTGGCAATAATATAAATATAATAACAATTCCCTTTGATTTAAACTCTGAAAATTGTGTTAACTAAATGTAGTCTTGCACCAGGCTCCTGTATAGGTTTTGTCAAAATACAGTAGAAACAGGCCCCTGGTTCACACTACAGGTTGGTCATCAAAACTTCCACAACTGATCCCCGTTTCATTCAGCTCAAGGAGCTATATGAATATGATAGAACTAACGCATAAATCACAATGGATTAATCCTTTCTTGATGAGGTAATTATTCATTGATTTAATTACATAAAGCAAACATCTGTTTTCATTAAACAATCAGATACCATCAAATCAACCATTAACTCGTTATTTTATCTCCAAGAAAGACATTCTTATCCAACTATTTATGAGGAGATTTTTAATTAGACACTATATCAAGCTAAGATCAATATGACTGAAACAAGATATTCGCCGTGTCACACCCCTAGGAAACTCTTAATTTTTGTATTGAATTTTGCTTCCTAACACGTATCATATTACATGTATCTACATATGTATTATGTCAGTTCAAACACCGTAGAAAGAAGATAAGAGCCAAATACCCCCTACTGCGGAGCTTTTTCCCAGAATGTAAAAGCACCATGGGCTTAAAGTAACAAGGCCTTGAAAAATGCAACTACCTGCCATTTGCTACAGATACCAACCACCAAATGCCAACCACCGAACACCATCCACAAAAAAGTTAGAGACTATAACAATTGTCAGCACTTGTGGTAGTGACAAAAAAAACTAAATTGGGGTAGTTCATGTTACCCTTTCAAATAGTTTGATTTTGGTTCTCTAAAAGAGAGCTTCATATACACTCTTACTAAGAGTCTCTTAGTCTAGCTACAAGCCTTTATGACCCCCCCCCCCTCATACCCCTCCAACAAGGTCGTGTATGCTCTATTTGAGAAAATGGGGGTCCAGATTTGAAGCAAGAGTGCTATACTCTTTGAGTTAGAGATAATCCTTTGATTTGGCCTAACCTCATGTATTAGGTCTTGGCACTCAGAGTAAGTACATGTAATCCTTTTTGGATCAAATGTGTTTCAGTTTTCAATTCTACATTTCAGCGAGACAACTGGATAAGACATTTGAGTATCTGGTTGAGGAAGCCCTTTTTAAAAACATTAGGATGACACTTTTCCAATTTGACATTTAAGTAACATTGATTTGTGCCAAAGATCCAGGGGCCCCGGAATAAAAAAGCAACCCATTATTTCAAGACAGGAATATTCTTTAAGTTAATCGTCTTAACTCTGTAAAGGCATTTTGATTGATTAGAATCAATCTTTATCTTAAGCTACTCCTCTTCCAGAGATAGTAGAGACAAATTGTATAGCACCTTTAAGTAGTCTTGGTGAAAAATCTGCATGATTTTGAAATTTTTGCTCAGGGGGCTTAGTGACTGAACTTAAAAATTGAAGTCAGAACATAAAAACATTTTTATATGACCTATATAGTAATCCATACAGTGACAGGACTGCAGTTTTGTGGCCTTCCGTTAAACTTGATCTTCCCAATCATAAACTGATTTGAAACAGAAGAATGGGTAGTGCTTTATGCCCCATGTTGTCTGCCGGTAGCTCTGTATCCCTTAGGGTTTATTTTCACAAATTATATAGCACCTTTAAGTAGTCTCTAAAATGGATCTGACTTACTTTCATAATATAGGGTTTCAAGAATGATCCATAATAGGCTAAATCAATTGGCAATTCAATTCTCAATACCTGAAATCTATTTACTCTTAAAATAAATATAACAGAATTGAAAGAGATTATGATATAAACACCCAGAGACTGATTAAATATAACTGAGGTTTGTGGTAAAAATAAAAGGACAAAATATATTCAGCTCTGCAAAACAACACTAATAAGTGCATGATAAATACATCAGAATAAAAACCTTCAGAAATTAAAATTTATTAAACTTAACTTATATACAAGAAACCAAGACATTTCCTTCGGTAATTTCATCATATTAAAGCACATGGATATATGAGAAGTTTTTGATCACCCCCCATATGTAAATTTTCAGAAATCCTAGTTTGAGTGAGTTGGAAGATAATTGATCACAATGATGGAAATGATGCTACTGCCCCAGTTAACACCAAAGTAAGGCATTTACACGACAAAATTTCACCTCCCCCCCATAAATGCAACAATTTGTTACAGATGCCATATGCTAACCACCAATACAAAAAAATGAAGGCTATGACAACATTGTGACATTAAAAGTATGTATAATTGGTTCACTAGTGAAATCCTTAGAATTAAGCATTCTGATACTCTGATACGTCACAGAAGGACATAGATGGAGAGGGTGTGGCTTACCATGATGAAAATTAATGAATTCTGATGAAACATGATTTCAGTGAAGTGATCGGTTTATCCCAATACCACTTACCTTCACTGTCTTTGAACTTCTTTATTGCAACTATTTCACCTGTGTCCTGAAACAAACAAAAAAACATTCCTTTTAACTCTCAATATCATCATCAAAGAGGTATACATATCTCGAATGAACTCTAAGTTGAGACCACATTTTGACTCAAAATTCATTTTTCACAAAATCATTTTTTCGAGCCAAATATCTTCAGCTTTAATCCAGAAAATTCAGACAATAACATAACCCAAACATGTACATCATCTGAGAAAAACATGATAAAACAAGATATAGAGGCAGTCAGATAAGCTTCTCTTGTGATCTGCCAAGCAGTGAAGGAACCCAGGTGTTTCGCATTCTGCTATACATGAATAAGATCATCTCTAATTTAATGCAAGAGAGAAGAGAAATATTCATCATCTTGGGCGTGGCTTTATTTGATGATTGCTTCATATACAGGGGCAGATTTGGGAACCACCAACAAGGGGGGGGGCCCAAATTTCAGGTCTGATAAAAAATATTTGGGCCCCTTAAACCGTCAAAATTTGGCCTATACTGAAACAATAAGGCCTTTAAAGGTCTAGTAATGGCCAAAAAGGCCCACTTTTGGGGCCTTAAGGCTTTTTTTGCCCAATTTTTTCTGGGCCTGCCCAAGGGGTGGGTATTAATAGTGAGTATTCGAGATAGAGTTTACAGAAGAGTCTTGATAAAATCCTGGGGAGTTTTCCCTTGTGGAGAGGCAAGAAACTGAGTCTAAAAAGCAAACTTGAGTTATACAAAAAACCAAACATGTATTTGCATCTTCTTACTGTATGTATTCATCAGGGCAGTCAAAGGTCACTATCTCTTGTAGATAAAGTCACAATTCTCCTCATATTTTATTTACAAGACTTTTCCCAATAGATACAGAGTTATGTAAATCATTTCCCATGCAACAAACACAAGTATTTTCCAAGCAAAATATTATATTAAGCCTAGAGCGATAACTTTTGTGAATAACTTGGTTGAAATGATTTAAAGTTAATCAAAATATATTTTTGTGTAAATAGATAGCTACAGGTATAAGTGTTGAACATTATCTGCTAATTGCAATAATAGATCATTGTATTTCTCAGTTCCAAATAACTTGAAAGATTACGAATGTAAATAGTACCAGTGTAATAATATTTATCCACATTTACATAGAGAACTTTATCACTTTGTTGAAATCAAGATTTGTCAGTGAAAAAGTGTTGAAATTCAGGCCAGAGATCACATATTTAACAATGGAAGGCATGCTTATAATAACAAATCTATATAAGTTAATAATCTATCAAAGTATTTTGTAAAATTGAAGGAATGCATGGTAGAATGATACAAAGAATCTACTAAAATGACAAATGCCTCAGTCACATTTGATCTATGGCAATGTATGGCGGCTGTAGCTTCCCAAAATCAAAAGAATGCAGCATAATATATAGGGATAAGCAGCACCATGTAGAATTCTATATCATTTTCCAAAACTAAGGCTGCTGTACACCCACCGTAGAGCAGATGCAACTGAGGGTTAAATGGCATTCCGGAAAATACATTTGAGGGGACTAAAAGTAATTTTACGAGCCAAGATTGATCATATTAAGTATAAAAATACAATAATTGTGCCATAGCATGCAGTCTGCAGGCCATCAACCTGATATCATACATTTCCAATAGCTAAAAATGGAAGCAGATACTAAAAAGCCAATAATACCTTGGTATCTTTACAGTGTTACTATGGCGCTAATACACATCACTTAGCAACATACAAGTAACTCAAGTATCTCTTGTCAAACTGAATTCCTAAAGATATTAATTTCTAGCCATTGGTCAAAACTTTTGAAAGTTACTTTGCGATAATTTCATGTACTAAATCGTTATTGCCTTTGTAAGAAATACTATAGAAAAGTTAAGATGAACGTTTGAATACCAAAAACACCACTATCCCGATGCTTACATAACTGAAGATATTGAATATGTCATAACATAAATGTTTAACAGAAAAAGCATACAAATGAATTCCTAAGAAAACATACTCTGACATCAATATGAGAATATTGAATTACTGGATCTGCAATAATTTACATGAGGTCAACTGAAGGTCATATTTGTTAAAAGTTTCAATAGGCACAATTTCACAAAATAAAAAGTCAATATTGTTAGACTCTGACTGACAAACAAAAACTGAGAAGTGTGTAAAATATAAAAATGCAAATCTTGATTTCCTAGTAAAAACAGGAATATCAATTCCATTTCAGTGTGAGATACCAGAATAATCCTACCAAATGAAGAACCTAATAAAATATGTGTAATTCCTAATCAGGGCATTGAGACCTGTCAAAATGGATCAGTGTCTTGCTTAAAAGAACTACCTATAATGCAACCAAATTGAGATAGATCAACGAAGGGTTTTAACTTAAACGAATGTTATACGTTGAGAGCCATTTGACTATAAAAAAACAAGTTTAATTAAGGAATAATTAGGGGTGTTCAACTCATAAAAGTGTCTCACTTATAGAATGAAAACCTGTATATACAAACACCTGGCTAATCTGAACATCTCCCAATCTGAACACCCTTTTTTGGTCCATTTTTCCTAACCATCAACTCCCATGTTAAATAAAAACCTAGAAATATGGAACACCTCCTAATCCGAACACTTTTAGCTGATCCCAATGGTGTTCAGATTAGACAGATTTTACTGACCTAAGTCCTAAACTCAGAGATTTTTGTTTGACCTATTGATCTAAAATAAATATTGCTCCATAACTTGAGCCATTTTTTGTTGATGAGCACAAGACTGTAAAGGGCTAAAGAAAGTTCACCATAACACAGGTACCACCATACCAGGTAGCCTGATTCAGATACATAGTAAATTAGTCTTCTATAGCCCACTGTTTATCAACACCTAAAGTGGATTAAGTTATCTCTAAGATAAACATTTTTCTTTACATATACATAGGGGAATGTCTGGGTTCTATCAGTTCTGGCAAGATAAACTGGTGTCTGAAACTGACCATTTTCTTGACCAGTTAAGAAATATATTAATAAAAATATTCCATATGGAAGGTATAGGTGAGACCATGATACAGTGAAGTAGCCACACCTACCTATATTCTATTGTCTCTCAAATGAGATGGCGTTTTTACAGAAAACTGTCATATAAACACCCCTCTAAGGTGAACACTTCATTATATGAATATGAACACTTTTTAGACTCATTGTATAAAACCAATTTACTCACTCATTATCAGAACCTTGAAATATGAACACCTTTTATTTCTAACCAATCATAAACATCCACTTCAATCAGGTTTAACTGTGTATCTAATGTAAATATTTTCAATTGTTCAAATCTCAGATTTTGTTATTTGCTTAGAAACTGATAATAACATAGCAACATCTCAGTAGCAATATGTTTCTAAGACTATACCATTGTTGAGTATAGTACAGCATGAAAGATTTGAATAATTAATGTGACTCATGGGCAGATTCTTATCACTGTTTTCAGACAGAACAAGAATCATGTCAAAAGTAAAGCATTTCAGGAAGTGAAAATTAAATTCAAAATTACGAGGAATTATAAGACTTACACCATAATCATAATTTATATAAGAAATCTCCAAATTATTGTTGTTCTGTTGTAAATACATGTATGTCAATATTTATCAATTTGTAAAGGAAATAAAAATCTTATCTGTCATCATGGAATCTCTATACAGCTTATTTTTCACATAAACAAATGCATATGCGCCTAAGAAAACTGAGCCACCAAGCATCTGTTTATTCTAACAAAGTTTTTCAAATATATAAATAGTTTCAGAAAAAAGTCCAACCACCAAGATTTTATTATTTGAAAATGATCAATCATACAATTATATTAAAATGCTTGTCTGAGTGAGAATTTTATTCAGTGTTGTTTTGGCCATGACTTCTCTCGTAACCTCAAGAACTTATGCGAGAACAGGATTTGAGATGTGCAAACTGACTGCGCAATCGGCACTGAAGTACAACCTTAAGCACATTTGTGACAATTCAATTGGAGACTGCTCATATGGAAATTGATCAACAATCATACAAGGGAGCCTACCTTATGTCTACACCGCAGGACCACACCATATGCTCCCTCACCGACCACTCCAAGTACCTCATACTTATTCATGGTAGCACGGCACCTCCCATAGCCCTAGTGTTGCCTGAAATTTGAAAAAATATGTATAAATATAAAACCGTTTTAGGCTATGTTTTTTTTCATTTGAGGCACATAACAATTATGTATAGCCATGTCAATATTTGACAATGCATTAAGATGTAAAATGTCACCACCTCCAATAGTTACAGATGCCAAATACCAACCGCAAAACACCATTGCAAAAAATCTACAGACCATAACAATATGTCACCACTTTTGGTGGTGACATAACAAGGTATAAACAACAAAAATGTTAGACTGATGGTAGAAAGTATAAACTTTGTTCATTGCTATGGCAACCAATATTTTCCATAATCCAAAGATGTCAAGCACTTACACCAAGCTGAAAACCTGTTGCAAAAATGGTAGCTATAAACTAATAACATTTAACATAACTGTTGTTATGACAACAACACTTGGATGTATGGATGAAATACATGTACTTAATGAGCAATGTTTCGTTTAGACCTCACATGATAAAGTCAAGAATCCAGAATGACATTACACTTTTTATATTTATAAACAGCCTTTTTTATTACAAACACACACCCTAATTCCAGTCTATCTAAATAAACTGTGAATTCTGGAAGGAGCAGTGTTAACACTAACTACATGATCATATTATATAGGCTTAGAGGTTTGAGAATACTATGTCTAGATATTCAGCAAATGATTTAATGATACATGAATTTTACATGTTGCAAGATGGTAACTGGAAATCAGCTCTCCCAATTAATTATAGATATACTCTGTGAACAAACCCATCTAATATGTAGTCAGACAGTACCTGGCATGTATGGAAAAAACAATTTACTGAAATATGAATAGGTAATTAACACAGGACAGCTATGCTGAACAAGCCTCCCAATAAATTGTAAACTAAAAGAGCATGCAATATGTCACTACCTGCCATTTGTTACAGATGCTGAATACCAACAGTCATAACCAAAACACAACTGCCATGTCAAACACTGAGAAAACGAGAAAATAAAATTTATTTGGAACAACTCTATTGAATCAGTCTCCCAAAAGATTAAAAACGAATGTTAAAAATCAAAAAGAAAAATGAGAAAATAAAATTTATTTACCGTAATACAGTAGTGTGTTTCCTGAAACTGGCAAACTGTTCTACCAATGTGTTTTTTTCAATATTATGGAACAGCTTATCGGATCACAGTGGGAAACTGATATATTTTTAAATCCGAACTGAACACATGGAAAATATTTCTCTTATCATGACACAGATACTTGTCTAGTTACAGGACTTCTACTTCTATGTCATCACGACCTGCCAAAAATTAAAGTGCAGTCTTCACTTGCTAATAACTACAGGGTGATCAATATAAATGCAACTTTTCTTTCCGCAAATAACTCTGTCAAAATCAAGATGATTTTAGGTATTGAGAAAGAGTAACAAAAATAGCTTGTATAAGGGTAGAGATTAAAAGGTGGATTGGATCGAGTGGATTGGATTCATGTAAAAGGTGGATTGGATCGGGAATCTTCAAAATATGGATTTTTTAGTTGATCTCCCTCTAAGCAATTTCCTCCGGCCTAAAGTATTTTGTGATTACATGGGTCCCTTTAAGGAATGGACAAAGCAATGACAAATACATCTTCAATTAGTTGATAGATACTCTAAAGTATTCAACTGCTCTCCCTTGTAAATCAACATTAGAAAGACATAATAAACAAAGATCTGTAGATAAGAGCTGTCATTCAAATTGACGTGTGGGTGTTCCCAAGACATTTTGCCATGTTCTGTTTGAATTGAAAACAGATGATATGGATCTTCGACTTCAAAAGTCTGCCTTATGATTTGTGAAATGTCTAAAATTACCCTTGGAATGAATAAGATTGTGTATCAGATCACCTTTCCAGCCTACCCAAGCAAAATAATATAATTTCTATTATTTGACATTGTGGAAGTGAGGAGAGCATTAATCGTCTGATGGGAGATCAATGTAATTTTTTTAAGGAAAATCCATATTTTGAAGAATCCCGATCCAATCCACCTTTTACATGAATCCAATCCACTCGATCCAATCCACCTTTTAATCTTTACCTGTATAAGACATTTTGGAAAATATGTTCAAAATCTAAAGTTCAGAGGCATTCACAGGCTAGAATTGAATTATTGTACATATTACCAAGTTTATCACAGTCTCCCCTTTATTCAGACTGGACCACCCAAAGATGAGATGACTGGTTGAATTAAAAAAAACTGATCATAATATAGCACCCAAAGGTGTGATAAAAAGTTAATTAAAAGAGATGGGTCGCATCTTTTTCAATCACCTTGTAGTTGCATATAACTTGATCTGATGGAATATTATTTTGATGGAATGCCTAGAACCTGTGGGATTAAGATTAGTATGAATTTGGAAGAGTGGAAATTTCCAAATTCGATGACCTATATTTGGTAATGGTAAGTTACCCTGACCTAGTTTTTGTTCCACTTATCACCTCCACCTCCCTATCATTATGTTTCATTACATTTTCAATCTTCACACACAGGGGATTGAGATTTAATTTACCCCTAATTTTATCAATTCAATGTTTGTCATTTCATCTGACTATCAAGATTTTTTGTCAAATGGTCTCTCCAAAATTCTAATTTCACCTAGTTTGACTAAGAATGTCAAAAATCAAGCAAGAATATAGAGTCAAAACCTGTTTATATCCAAATACCTCTCTAATCTGAACACTTTTCAATATGATCACCTTTTCTTGGTCCCGATATTAGTTCCAATCATTGATTCATATGTTAAGAAACAGAAATGTGAACACAGCTACGAATCCAAGCACTTGACTGGTCCCAGTGGTATTCAAATAAGACAGGTATTACTGTATTTCAAACTGGATATAATAAAATGTTCACAATTTTGTAAACACCTGCTTGATTTAAAGCTTAGCAGATCACAGCTAAACATTTCAGCAGCAGCTTTACAAAAGATGTAACAGAGAAATCCTGGCATGATTTCCTTATTCTAAGCTATTTTTCAGTATTATCTAGTTTAGTATAACCTCAAAAAAGTCATTTAAACAAACAGAATACCAGCTAGTGCTAGCTGTAGAGATAAGGTACCCACTTGTTCACAATTTAATATCCTTTCCAACTTTGTTACTTTTCAAGTGCTGGATATATGACATAAGATCAATTATTGATTCTAAAGAAAAGGCCACAAAAATGCATTCTTAATCAGTTCAATAATTTAAATCTCATCATCATTCATGTCTTTAAAAAAAAGTTTGTCTAAAATTCAGATTTAGAAAATTTACAAAAGTAGAACTGCTTGCTACAAATTGATCTTGAAAGATGCATTGGTTTTTCCCAAATTCACCACATAGCATGTGTTACACAAAGCATGAAATGTCACAAAATGTCAAAAATCTGCGTTGCTGATGACACAATTATGAAAAAGTTGCGAGAGTGAGGATTGACAACTTCTAGAACAAAGAACCAGTCTGCTTTACAGTCTAGCATATAAGCCAGAAACATATTGACAAAATATTAATATTTTTCAGCTTGTTTGTATACATGTATAACTATTTGTCCATTTTGAGTTTTGCTTGGCCTGAAGGTCCTTGAGAGACAAGAACAATTTGAAGTGCTACTTATTCTCATGTTATCCTGGCTCTCATCTACTTCAGTCTGTAACAAATTAAACCTGAACATACCCTTGATACCTAACATCTTTCTATACGCCCTCTAACCATAACAGAATAGTTCAAAGTTTTGATATTGATAAGATCTTATCGATCTCATTTGGGACTCTTATGGGAGTTTGAATGTGAAATGAAATTTAGCGACCCACAGGTATGTGACATTGTTACTTTCCGATGACATAGTCTGATTGGTTTTACATCATGTATATAAAAGTATGATCTCTCATTTTAAGAGTATATTTATGGATAATGAAGTAGAAAGCTTGACAAGGGTAACCTGATTCTTAAAGGCATTCCAGCTTTACAACTTTTCTCACTTAAAACAAGTAGAGATTTCTCATGTTTCTCTTGAACCTTTTGGGTATTTTCCTTCTTATTCTCTTGTAATTTTATCCTTATATGAGGAAGGAGGGTTCATACTGGAGAAGCATTTCATATTGATCAAAACATATTTAGATCTTCTGGTCAATTTCATCAACATTGAAGCAATCAAGCAAAAATTCAGACAAAATTTGAAAATAATCTAGTAGGGATAATTATTTAAAACATATTGAAAACTGAATATTTTAGCTGAAATTTGTTTCAGAATAATGAAAATGTTTGTTCCATGTTGTTCCAGTTATACATGTATACATGTACTATAGTAACTACCAACAAGTATTCATACCTAGAATAGCCATATCTGTACCAAGCCTTATTGCGAGTCAAAACAAATATGCAGCTTGTTATCTGAGATATAAATGTTGTTAATTGATATGAAACAAGGTAATCACTAACCAGCTATACCTCAAAACTTGATATTTTCTTTCAAACATCAAACCATTAACATTCCACTCTGAAACATTACCTACAGAAACTAAATCAGTACTTTCTATACCAGTTAAAGTTTGTGAATGCGAGAACTTAATTGGAAAAATAAGCAACTCTGTGGATGAAAACTTTAACTGTGGCATATCTATAGATGAAATGGTACATGATATGATATTAAAATCGAAGATAAGTCAAAATCTGCCATTCAAATATTTGGAATGGTAAGTCATAAAAAAATGAAACTTTCAAACCTATAAAATACAGCTTAAACACTGAAAATTATCATTTTAGGCTTACTCACAATATCAACCATGGGCCATTTATTGATAGTTCAGTAAAACAAGTATATTCGAACACCTCTCTAAACTGAACACTTCTCAATGTGAACACTTATTGGTCCTATAATTGTTATCTTTCATTGGCCTACATATTGAAAAACGCTTGAAATGCTAATTTCAAACACTTTTGGCTGGTCCCAATTTCAGATAAGACAGGTTTTATTATTTAGTACAGCAAATTTGAGGGAAATCAAAGATTTTCATTAATATGCATGTTAAATGATTTCTAAGCTTCCAGTCAGTCTGTTGAATAGATACTATGTGAACCCCCCTACCATGGTAAGTTAGTCACCCCCTCTCTAATATTCTCTGTTAAAATACAGAGACTATAAGAGGGAGGGGTGACTTACTCAACATGCCCTGTACCCCAGGACTTGCTCACAGTGATGCAAACCCAAAAAATCACAGGTTGTATTCACAAAATCGCTGTTGTTTTTAGGGACTTTTCTATTTTTTATGATTTTCCATATAATTTTGCCTGTTGTTTTCATTTATTTAGCCAGTTGTGAGAAATTCAAGTGAAACCCCTGAGTTTGACAATTTTTGAAATTTTGTAAGAAATATTCAAACTATGGCTGTTGTAATGTTGGTGTACAAACATATTTGTTTACATGTAAATTATAATTCAAAATGGCATATTTGTTATCTCCATTAATGCTGTGCTACTTTTTATAGCATTTTATTGTACAGGGTGGTCAAAAAAAATGGAAACCCTGCATTTTCCTCATATCTTTGTCACTTTAAGAAATTACTCCCTGATATTTCACACATTTGTAAATCATTCAATTTCCCACCACCCTACTATATTTCATGACCATCAGACTGATAGTCACAATTTTACAGCACTTTGAACAACATGCTTCAGGTTTGGCCATCATCGCGCTGGAGGCAAACCTGCACAGCTGTCAATGATTCAAATGCATTCCTCAGCAGGTATGGCCTGAATGATACAGATAATCTCTCTTTTGAGGTCTGCAATTGTCCTGGGGTCATTATTATACACTTTATCTCTGCCATAGCCCATAGGGAAGGACATTTTGGACGTCATGTGCAGGTTGGTCTTCAGCGCAATAGTGGCCACTGGGAATGTTCTTTAAAGTGCTGTAACATGTTGACTATCAATCAGATGGTCATGTAATATGGTAGGCTGGTAGGAAATTGAGTGATGTACAAATGTGCAAAGTTATTTCTTAAAATAATAAGCATATTATGAAAATGGTGTAAGGGTTTCCAGTTTTTACGAGTTGTCTTGGGTACGACTTGTCTTGGGTACGAGTTGACCAGTTACCAGTACATACACCCACTTGGGTATGTCTGATTGTGGAGTCCGTGGGTATGCTCCCCAGAATTTTTTTGAAGATGTCATTTGATGCTATCTGAGCATTTTTTTTATGAAACACGAATTAACTCGATTAGCGTCGATCAGCGGCTTACTTTTGGTCTCTAACTGTGTCTTCCATCGGTATCATCAATCCGTGCAAGTATTGGAGCGCTGAAGTACTTCTTTTTCGATCAAGACTTGTAAAATGTTCATCGAGTGAATGTTTTTTGACCCATTTCCAATATGGCAGTTTGCTAGGAGCAAGATACGCAACGAACGAAATGAATTTTGGGAATGAGTTAGGTTCGGACAACCTACGGAGATTTACGAAAATGTCCGAGCAGACAACGCCATATTGGAATTTGGCAGAAAAAACATTCACTTGACTAACAATTACAATTCTTGATCGCAAAGGAAGTACTTCAGCGCTCCAATACTTGCACAGAAGGATGATAATGATGTATGACATAGTTAGAGAACAAAAATAAGCCGCTGATCGACGCCGATCGACTCAATTCGTGTTTCAAAGGTCACTATTATTCAGCTGTCCATTTCCACGTTCTCGAAGTAAGTAATAAATGACAACTTTCACTCCTCAGTGTACGTGGTGGTTACGTCACTGGGGTGACTTCCTGTGTGCTTGTGTGAGGTTAGGCCTAAGCTACCCCCATAAATGTAGGGTTGCTTTTTCAAATCATCGGTGATTGAAAAATCAACCCCCGGAATCAACCCCACATGTATGCCGGAGGTTATCCCGATGCCTTGGCTAAATTAAAACATGGATTTTCTGTCATGTGAGTCTGTGGTTTAAAGTTTTCATTTCACGAGACTACAGTGACAATATCAAATAGTATTGATCCTAATTAATTATCTGTAACTGTAATAAATATGTCATGAGATATCCCCGGGAACTGATCAAACTCAGCGCAGAAAAATAAAAATAAAACTTACGATGTTTTGGACTTTTTCTTCCCTTTGTCAGGCTCTTCCTCTTTCAATAGTTAATTATATACAGCTTTGCTTTATTAGTTTACGTAAGCATAATATCATAACGGGTTTTGTAATGGTTAACATGTGATAAATCATGAATTTAGTTAATGTTTTAACTTTTCAACGTCCGCCATAATTTTCCTTGCCAACATACCCACAATTCATAGCGCCAAATACTTTTTGGTCGATCTCCACACAGGGGTTGAAATAACCATACAGCTGTTCTGGTTTTATCCAGAAGAATTTCAGTTCCATTGTCAAGAAGGCGATATTTAATTTATAAATAAATTATAATATACTAAATTTATCATTATTATAAATTGATTAGATACACAAAATCTCTATGAAACTATAGAAAACTACCAATATTTACAGATGGCACATTTATTGAAATTCTCATTTTGCCAAGAGATATCAAGAATTTGCCAGAATTAATTTGATAATTCACACAAAGTTATTGAAAAATTAAACCATCCAACTGGCCCTTCAATCAAGGCCCTCCAATATCCATGATCTCGTCCACCTACTGATTAAATATTTAATTTCTTCTCTTTCTTGGTTGGTTCTTGCATTGGCATTCAACCTCCAGTTCTAAAGTCTGATTCAAAATAATCCTATTGAGTACTTTGAATTTAAAAAATAAGCAATCAAATGACTATATTCACAACAGTATATGGAAAAACAGAAACATATTAACAGGGCCTAACTTTTGTATATGTCAGGTATGCAGCTAAGCAGTGGCCTTTTGTAGTTTAGGGAGTATGATAGCCACGAACTACAAAACAAACCAAAATATATAAAAGTTGGCCTTGTATTATTGTTTCTATTTTTCATATACTGTTTCACTATGGTCCTTTGGTTATGCTCGGATTCAAAGTACTCAATGGCATTATGAAT
This sequence comes from Owenia fusiformis, assembly GCA_903813345.2. Classification (NCBI taxonomy): domain Eukaryota; kingdom Metazoa; phylum Annelida; class Polychaeta; order Sabellida; family Oweniidae; genus Owenia; species Owenia fusiformis. The sequence continues at coordinate 27,338,322 of CAIIXF020000002.1, forward strand.
CTGACTTTAGGTAAATGAATGGTTCTTGCAAAATAAAATATGTAACCTCAGGGACGTGGTAGCCCAGGGGCGTAGGAAGGTGTAAATTCAACACTACGCCAAAAATCCCGCCAAAAAATATGAAACAATTGTGTCAATATTCTATATCAAAACGCCTATATTATGCATGCTCGTAAAACGTCATTTTATGGTAACAGAGATTTTAAGCTTCCAATATTCACCAACCTAAATGTGAACGGAAATACTTAAGCGATGCATTTGTATGGGCGATTGGTCATACGTATAGGTTGGCGTTTCGATTTCATATGCAAGCTTTAAATCCCTGATACCTTTTTAATGTGCTTTAAAATGTTCGAATGATTTTCATCATTTAAAATCACCTTGGAAAGCCTATCTTTTAAATCTCGACACAAATCATTCTCACTTTGCTAATGTTTCGAACGATTGAAACGACCAATTTCAAAAAAACAATTAGAGATATTTTAATCATTTTCGAATAATTGAATTAAGATATATAGTATTGTCGGATTCCATCGTGTACCGTGCAATACAATACGTACAGATTAAAGAAACTAGTTTGATCAATTGATATAAAGAAACGCATTCGTGATCAATGAAACAAATAAACACACTTACCACAAAGGTCAAATCGAGTTCAACGTGACTTAGGGGATGCCAAAAAATGTTATAAAACAAGAATCTATTATTTTTCAAATGAAAAAAAAACTAGGTAATCGCTTTTCTAGAACTGAAACCAATGGAACATGTAATTGAATAATCAGCCGCATTTTCAAGTTGTTTTTGTCTTTAACATCCATATTTCAAAAAGTACTACCAATAACAATTAGTGATTTAGTAAGAAGATAGATAATTGTTGACTTAACTATAATTTCGTGTCTATGATTTTGCATAGCAACGGAATATAAATCGATAGTGAAATTGAAAAATTGGGGTAGGGAAGAATAAAAAAATATACATCTAAATTTAAAGAGGTTCATCATTATAATTATATGATACCATAGTTAGCATAAGCATTACGGAAAATGCAGAAAAAATGTCAAAGGTATTCATCAAGTAGTTTTTGAAAAAAAAACAGTTTTCCTCTCAAATTCGTGAAGAGAACGCGATTCACGAATATTTGGCGAAATTGTATTTATAAGACAGTCAATAGTGGCTCGATTTTCATGAAATAAAGCATGTTGGTAAGGGAATTCAATCTGTTAAATGATGTTTGCCAGACAGACCAATAATGATATGGTATCCACAAAACATTTCTTTAGGCTAGTGTGCTCGAGATTACTTTTGCACAATACAATGAGAAAATATGACTAAAGAACATAGGAAAGTTAAAAAGTCTTTTTTATTCTCACTTTTCAACACTACGCACTGGCGTTTTGGCGTACATTGTTCCTACGCCACTGTAGCCTGTAGTGTTACTAACAGAAAATGCCCTGCAGTTTAAAAATCTGGGAAAGCACTGGATGGACCACTCAGCCAAATATGCCAACAAGTAACAAAATGCCCCGTGATGTACAATATTGATAATATTCTCCATTTAGAAGTGCGTCTTTATCATAGACAACATAGTTTGTATTTCCTGTTAGGATTGAAAAATAGAAACCCCGTGTGGAGTATTAGTGTAATCCGGTAGACTTTTGAAACATGGTTTTCAAAATTTATCATTTTTAGGAACAAAATCCGGGATAAATAAGATGCTATAGTAAACTTCAAACACATAATTAGTCGCTGCATATACCAGACATTAGCTGTGCCGAATTCCAAAGCGATCATTGGTGGTATAGTTAAAAATGGAGGTAAGATAAAGATGATCTGATCAAATAATTTTTTGCCTTTTCTTTTCTTCAAAATCTTGCTCTACGTTTTTTAAACGTTAGAAATACAAGAAGGAATAGAATACTCTTATTATACATGGGGAGTTAGTTAATCTTTTGGTTTAGAGCAATCGAAAATTTTCAATACAAGGATGTCATATTATTTTACATCGCAACACAGCCGGCCTATAGTCTAGACTAGTGCTAGATTGTGTATTGAAATGATATTATAAAGCATGAACGATTGCACTTACGATGAAATATAGAGTAGAATAACCCAGATGCGAGTAGGTTGTTACCACTTTCACCACGAAGTGGCTTATTAGTCTATTCATGGGCTTTCAAGAGATCAGTTTTAGTCGTTCAATTTTCATATTTCTATTATATATTTGATTGTTATACAAATTAAAATATGTTCAGTTAAAGAAAATGGTGCCATGGTAGTTAACAGGAAATGACAAAACAGGAAGTGACAAACCCATTCTGGATTTCAAACTTTTTTTGAACTACTCCTTGTTGCGTGTTAAAAAAGGCAAGAACTTAACTTCGACATTTGAGTGTTTCCTGATGAATGGGACCCTCACGTGCCTTCCAAATGGTAGTAAACGAACTCCAATATAACTACATCAGCTTATCTTTCCGTCTGATCAACAATAAGTATAGTTATACAAAAAATGTAATCGAACTGAAAAAATTGTCATTTCCGGAAGTTCTGATACGTTATATTACCAACATGTGTGAAAATGAAATGTTTGTTCGATGCTCTGATATTCACATTTTATTTAGCTCTCTTAAAATGAACGAACAAACATTTCATTTTCACACATGTTCGGTAATATGATGTATCATAACTTCTGGAAATAACAAGCCAGTCGGAACATTTTTGGGAATTTTTTCAGTTAGTTTACATTTCTTGTATAACTGTACTTATTGTTGATCGGACGGAAAGATAAGCTGATGTAGTTACATTGGAGTTCGTTTACTACCATTTGGAAGGCACGTGAGGGTCCCATTCATCAGGTAACATGGATGTGTCGAAGTTAAGTTCTTGCCTTTTTAACATATCTTGGTTCAAAAAATGTTTGAAGTCAAGCATGGTTTTATCTCTTCCTGTTTTGTCATTTCCTGTTAAGTATCATGACACCTAAGAAATGGTATTTCACTTTTTGTGATTTTATAACGCGGGGCTTATGGGGAATCTCCCCATCTTAGAAGTCATATTTTCAAAGAAAATTAAATTTTCAAAGTTGATAAACACTTTTTAAAATCACATTTATAGATGTAATTTGACATGTAGATTTCAAATATGTAATCACTGAATTTTGAATTCTTAATTATTTTTATTTGCAAGATGTATCTAGTCTTAATAACATTTTGACATGATACTACAACTCTGTAAGCATGCAAGGTTAAACCTTGTTGTTCTCAAATCTTACTTCTTAATTTGGTTCCAGGAAGTTCAGAAACATTCCGTGCATACATTGGTGTTCAGATCGCTGAAGCGTACCCATGACATGTTCCTGGCCGATCAAGGCACAGCACCACCAGTAGATGAAAGGGCGTAAGTGTAGAACATTTAGTTGCATCTTGCAATATCAATTGTCATTGTATTATTTTAGGTACAAAGACCTAAATTCTATCATTCTATCAATTGTGGTCAAAGATTTTATTCTGTTTATTGTTAAGTCTGAAATTACATGGGCATTGAGGTCTCAGGCAATGTCTAAAATAAAATCTGTTGTCATATGTTTGCCATGAATAATTAAATCAAGGTCTTTGTTACAATTCTAATATGATAAAAGTATGTACATTTACGAGTCTATAATGCTATTTACTCTTCATTCATGCCCTGTTATTGCCCAAGAAACCAATTTTTCTAGTTATTGTGACAACATTAATTTCAAATATACAACTTTTGTTTTTGATTTCTCATGGACATAAATCTGTGAATTAAAAATTAGATACATTAAAGGTGCAACAACCAGTGTCAAAATATATTTAAGTAAATGGATATTTCATCAAGACTAACATATATTTTTATTATCAACAAAGAAACCACCTGGATGAACATTATTTCAGCTGATATTCCTCTTGAAACATGGTGGATCATAAAAATCAATATAAGTGGGACTCCTTTAAAGAAGCTTTTTACTGAATTTACACTTCTTAATGCTGAAATTGAGAGTTTATCCATACATTTTAAGAAAATAGGTATGTAAACAAAGATTTTAAGCTAAATATTGACCTGATAGCTCAGAAAAAATAAAAAAATCAAATTTTCTCTACAGTCCTTGTTGCCCCTTTAAAAATGATAAGTACATTAATGCAATTAGCAGTTACTGTACTGATAATTCATTTTATAGGCTTGCTACCAAATTGGCGGTAAAGATAAGAGACGAATATGGTCTGGTAAAAGATCTCACAGAACAAGAGGAGAGAAGAAAGGCCAGCAGGGGGCCAAGTCAAGAAGCATGGCGAGGTATTTATTGATGCTATCTAATTTATACAGGGTGACCTAAAAATAACAGTCCAAAATTATAATAATTGTAATTCGCCTAATTTTCCATTTCAAATTGATTTTTAGATCTCTTCAAATTTTGACAAATATTTATACCCAAATCAGTTTTTTCTTTTTTGGCTGTAGACAGCAATGTAAGATTCTGCGAACTTTTCAAAAACTTTTCACAACTAGGAACAATGTAAATTTTTCCTATACCCTATTATTGTGACAACACTGAACTTGCATCTTGGCATTCTTTTCTGTTTGGTCCAATCCTTCGAGGTCCACGAAAATTGTACTTTAATAGTACATGTAGTTTCTAGTGCAAATTTTTGAAGAGAAGCAAATACATTTTTGTTATAGTAATAACCAGTGTTATTTCCTTTTTTCAGCCCAGCAAAAGAAGAGAGAAGAAGGGAAGGAAGGTAAATTGTTTTTTTCACTAATTTTGTTACAGAATAATAAGTTCCTTGATTCTTCGATTTATGGCTTAATACAAACATGTTATGATGCCCATTGAAATTGCGACATATTATTATATCCAACATACAAACATATTGTGCTGAGCATTGAAATTGTGACATATTATTATATCCACCTTCTTGTGACGAGCATGCGGCGTCAATGTCAGAATTTGCATCATTCTGTAACAGTTGTTACATTTTTGAAATTGCATTCAGTTTGTCACATTTTATTTAAATCTCATATCGATATGGTACTGAAGTTAGGTGGAAAATGGAAATATAAAGTGGTAGTTTATGTGTACCAGTATGTTAGGTCTCTGTCCTGGGTTATATGCCTTAAAATACGATATAGCATACCCATGAAGCAATTTGTGTTTGCAAAATTACACAAGTGATATCACTTACTGCATGTGTAGTTTCCATACTTGTAGGCCAAAATATTAATTGGCACTTTTGTTTATGTTCACTGTATTATACCCCGGGATAGTGTCATAATTTTCTAATTTGATGTATCTCTTTTTTTTCAATAGGAGAGACTGCAGACTATGATAGATCAGTCATATCCAGGTATGTATTCAGATTTTTATTATACAGTAAAACATGTAAGGTGGAACACCTCTGTAAATGGTTCTCCTCAATAAATGGAATACTTCAAAGTTCTGTTTTTCATCTTGAGCTTAATGTAAAACGAACATCTATACATGGAAGGCCATCAATGTGAAACACTATTTTCAGGTACCAATTTCACAGGTTTTACTATATTTGATTTATTGTACCATACTGGAGATATCCAAAAAATCAGTAGACATGTAATGATAAATCCTTCCCATCGAACGAAGTTCAGGGGATATAGAGAACGGCTCCGTCCATTTGTCCATCAGGACAATAACTCAAATACTGTTGGCCCGTTGGCTCGATATCATTTGTATTTTATATACATATTTGCCCCATGTGTAAAGAAGTTCTGTCGAAAGCTGATTTTCAAAATGGCCACTAGTTTCAAAATGAACGCCATTTTAGTTTCAGTTTTACAGTATTTTAGATAGAACATATTAAACTTTAAAGGCTCATAGATTTGAACCTGGGTGAAGCTATTAAGAATCAGTCCTAATGTGTTTGGTTTAAATGTCCAGCATATTCAGAACAAAATGGTCTGCTATAATAGAGGGCTTACAGACAACTCATCCCCTAGACAACTCATCCCCTGGACATCTCATCCCCTGGACAACTCATCCCCTGGACAGCTCCTCCCCTTGACAACTCATCCCCTGGACAACGCATCCTTTATCAAATGAAGCCAAATTGTAAAGTGTTTCTGGATATTGAAAGTTAAGAACATTGTAAATGAAGAATCGTAAAACTTCAAAGTCAAATTTTTAATGTATTGACAAAGCATCAAAAGTTCCTCAAGTTCAGGGTTTGAACTTAACCTGATATTTTTTCTAGGTATCTCAATACCAAAGAAAGGTAAAAGGATTTAAGGATTAAAGGTTAAAGGATTTAAGCCCTGGACTCAGTGCATTGTGTGCTGGATCATTCCTCTTGAAGGTGTTGTTTTCAAAGGAAACGATGCCTGAGTGGAATGAATCAGCCACAATACATCGAGTCTTGAGCTTAAATTCTTTTCACACATTGCAAAATATTTTATACTATATCACCTAAAAGATATGAAATGACTTCAAAGAATATATTTTCAAGGGAACTTTTTGCATGGGTCAGGTTGAAACTTCTGTGTCTGTCAGTCAGCATCATGGATTGTCACCTTGACAACACTTACCATTTGACCATAAGCACATAGATTGTTATTCCCTATGATGCTATGAATAGATTTTACTCAACTATAAAATTGATCAGTGTATCTGTTTCATTAGTTTAACTTGATAAGATAAATTTCTATCATGTAATGTCCAAAATGACAAGATATTTGATAATACATGTTTTGTTGGGTTGGACATGCAACTTTTTGGAGTTGCTGTTTTCTAGCTTTAAGTGTTCTGCCTTTATATTCTAAAATTAACAGCCATCTTTTATAAAAGAATGCTTAGACCATCGAACCATAAAAGACTCAAAAGAACATTATATTTTTGTCATAAAGCAACAATCCAATTATTAAAACTCTGAATTTATCTTCAGATTGGAGGGAGAACCTGAAATTCTACAAGAGAACAACCCATCATCAAGGGTGAGTAAAAGGCATGTTGCTCTAAGGAGTTTAATGAGCAGGAACCAAAATTTGACGATTTATCCAGTTTTTTAACCAAAGTTGCCTATTGTTTATAGGAATTTGGCAACTATTTTCATGTTGAAAATACATTTTCCGGTAATTTTGCCTGCTGTTTTTATGCATTTGGCTTGGTGTTTGAAATTTTAATGAAACCTTCGTATTTAGTAAACTTAGCATCTCTCTCATTTGTTTAAATTGCAAAATAAATAAGGTCCTTGTATACCACAAATAATTGATTTTAAGTACATTTATAGTTTTACAAAGCATTTCCCTTTGAGTAAATATTTCTTTATTATTTAAAACTATTGCTGTAGTATCATCTTCACCAATTCTAAACATATTTACAAATGCTCTACTGATTGTGTAATAAAACTGTGATTCAAATATATCTACTTTATTTGAAATATGTATCTTATGTTGTACATTTACATATTTAGTTGGATAACATTATATAAAACCAATTTACATAACATTTTCAGGCTTTAGTAGCTGTAAACCCTGGAAAGGACATGTCATTGGTTCCCAAGAAGGCCCCAACAATGCCAAAACCCACATGGCACGCCCCTTGGAAGCTATACAGGGTAAGGGTTCTATTCAATTTATAAAGCATTTGTTACATATTATGATAAACATGCTTAGATGGACTACATGCTGTTGCGCCATACACATTAGCTGTGGAAATGTAGAGGTTTCCTCAGCTGCCTCCAACTTCCATCAGAGTAGACATCCCAACTAACATTATAATTAAAATACAATTGATAATTATAAAAGAATTCATCATCACCCATATATACAATAAGTTTTGATAACAGTGAATCTTAATGATCTCATTTGATGTAATCATCTGACCCAACTTCATGTACATTATATAGGCTATAATCTAGACCCTCCTCATCTGACCCAACTTCATGTACATTATATAGGCTATAATCTAGACCTTCCTCATCTGACCCAACTTCATGTACATTATATAGGCTATAATCTAGACCTTCCTCATGACTCCTCTGACCCAACTTCATGTACATTATATAGGCTATAATCTAGACCTTCCTCATCTGACTCAACTTCATGTATATTATATAGGCTATAATCTAGACCTTCCTCATCTGACCCAACTTCATGTACATTATATAGGCTATAATCTAGACCTTCCTCATCTGATTCAACTTCATGTACATTATATAGGCTATAATCTAGACCTTCCTCATCTGACCCAACTTCATGTACATTATATAGGCTATAATCTAGACCTTCCTCATCTGACCCAACTTCATGTACATTATATAGGATATAATCTAGACCTTCCTCATACTTGTATTTTTAAGTCTGTGTCTTTCTTTGTACAGTGTATATAGAAATGTACATTTTATTTATGTACTCTAGGTGCTAAGTGGACATTTAGGATGGGTAAGGTGTATTGCTGTTGAACCTGGTAATGAATGGTTTGCTACAGGATCTGGAGACAGGGTTATCAAGGTATGTTATAAACAGTATTATCTGAGAGGGGGTGGATGCAATCAGGATGATATGGGTTGAGCTTGGGTCCTGGGTGTTCAGATGGGTTTGGCCCAGAATGTTCAGTTGGGTTTGGTTCAAAGTGTTCAGTTGGGTTTGGTTCAAAGTGTTCAGTTGGGTTGGTTCAAGAATGTTCAGATGAATTAGATCCAAAATGTTCATTTTGGTGGGATCCAAAATGTTCAGTTGGGTTGGGATTAGATCCAAAATGTTCATTTTGGTGGGATCCAAAATGTTCAGTTGGGTATGGTTCAAAGTGTTTACTTGGGTTGGGCCCAGAAGGTTCATTAAGTTTATGTGCTTTTGAATGTTCATCCATTTACAGCTCAAAATATGCATAAAGTAGTTATTCACGATCACCCAGAGGGATTTGATATGGGGAATTTCACAAGGGTGATATCAATATTTCAAGATCATCTGTTTTTATAAAAGAAATTTAGAATTTGAACTTTTATTTTTGACATTTTCAAATTTGAACCTATTATGTTACAGATCTGGGATCTTGCAACTGGAACCTTAAAGCTGTCTTTGACAGGACATATTAGTGCTGTACGTGGTCTCGCTGTATCTGCACGACAACCTTATCTCTTTAGCTGTGGGGAAGATAAGCAGGTATGGAGTGCCAAATTGTTAATTCAGGGTTCAATTAATTGTAACAAGTTAAGAAAGAAATGATTTTGGTAATAGACAAATACATGTAGTTCAAAATTAAAACAATGTGTTGTTATAGTTACATACAGGTATGCTCTTCTAAGTTTTCTCACATTTCCCCTTGTTTATAGGATGCTAGTGTTAGCGCCATCTATATCAAGTAATTCCATGAAACCAAAAAATAATGTGAATAATATATTCACTTTATTAATGGTTTATGCACCATCCTATTCAATAATGCTCAATTCATATATAATATCTCATTCCTACTTTTTGTCCCATGACACCCTCTACAAGCAAATATTGAAGATCTGAAGTAATTCATTACATAAACAACCAAATTGTTTGCACTGATATATTGAGTTAATTCAGCAGGGCTAAGCACAAATGTTTTCTATGCCCCCAAATGACCGAAAGCTTTTGTGCCTAGCCCTAAGGTATTTTTTATAAGTCGATATGATACCTGATCTGAGGTCTTTATTACAATTTGAACATGAAAACTTTGCAAAATCTTCACTTCATTTCATACTTCCGATTTAGCACTGAACAAAAACACTTAGTACAGACCAGGTATTGTGTCGAAGAATAAAAACCAGGTGAAATATTGACATTGTTCACAGTTTATAGAAGGTGTGAATACAGTCATGTTTGAATATCAAATAGGGAAATACAGTAAGTGAATTACCATGTTATTTATGATTTTTCTTTTTACAGGTCAAATGTTGGGACCTTGAATACAACAAAGTGATCAGGCATTACCATGGTCACCTGAGTGCTTGTCATGATCTGGCATTGCATCCAACCATTGACGTCCTTGTCTCATGTGGGCGTGACGCCACAGCAAGGGTAAGTGACTCCTCCGTAGCATATAGACGTTAGCATGAGTGTTTCTACAATTCAATACTACCACCTTGTTATTTCTATGATCTATCATATAATTTTTAGAATGAGGAGCAATTTGATAAAATATGTTTTGTGCCCTGGGATTTGCTACTCCATAGAGTTGCTGTCTTTCCAGTTGGACTCTGGATTTATTAAAGCAAAATTGCTATAAAACACTATAGGACCTAAATACCTGTCAAATATTACCTTATTTATTTTTTGATTATTGCCTTATTGTAGAATTTTTTTTCATATTTACTGTAGTAACTATTTTACAGGTATGGGACATGAGAACGAAGGCATGCATTCATACATTGACGGGACACACTAACACAGTAGCATCTGTGAAATGCCAGGCAGCAGAGCCTCAGGTAAGACATACTAGTATACACTCTTTATTCGTTTCTGTTCATATTAAGGATTCGAGCACCTGCCCTCTTTCTGAACCAAAGAAACTCATATCTATCAGTTTTATGATCGGTGATTTTTCTCAACAAAATTCGAAGATACTTTTTGCCATACCTAAAGGTATTGTTACCATGTTGTTAGTCAGGTAGATGATGTGATTTCATTTTTTTCTTTGTATTTTAATTTCTTCGTATTTTCAGACACTCATAGATACTAGTTTTCTGTTTTTTTCTAATTTTTCCCCTTGCAGAATATCCCATTTTTCTTGCAGAATTTTTTACAGAAGTACTTTAATTTTTTTCACGCAGAAAACTAATATGTCTAGACAATCGCTAAATGAATTGATTTGAGATTTTCAAGGATGTTTTTTGAATGTAAATCTAGAATTGATTAATTTTTGAGCATGCTGGTTTCATGTTGAGGAATTCAATCTGGTTTAAGGTATGATTATCGTTCAACCTGTGACCAGTTTAGAATTAGCAATAAGTTACAAATAAGGATCTATTTTCTAATTTGCTTATTTTGCTAAATTTGTGGGATTTAAGTTAAGCATTACCTCTTGTAGTATGAGGTTGCATTATTGTTTATCATATAACTTGTGTTTAACCTTTACCATGCTGCCTTATTTCAGCAAATATATCCCACGCAACTGGCTTATTTTTCAAAGAGTGCAAAAAATGATATGCCTGGACTAAATAATTAATATCTCAATAACTACTGAATGAATCTGGATAAAATTTTCACAAAGGGAAGATACAGTGGCCTGGCTCATGAAAAAAATGTTCTCATGAATTTTTTCGTACATTAACACGACTGGGCATAAATATACCATGAATACTCCTCCGGAATCCGCCGCTCCGCCTCTTCGTCTGGTCAGAATCCAAATCTGAATTTGCAGCGATCGAATGTTCAATTTTTCAATTCAGAAAATATTCTAGTTTCTATTTTCGATGACCGTTATCGGCTTCCAAGAGCCTAAAGAGCTCGAAATCGTAATCCACTTCCTCCACATTTTCGTTGTGATCGTATTTGTCCACCATTTTGTACGATTCGTTCACTAAAAACGACTAAAACACTGTTTAAATTGTTGAATTGAGAATTATTTTTCGAAATATCGCCATTTCTAGGTCAACAGGAAGTCATGTTAGGCACTGAATAAATCGGGCAATCTAATTGGACAATACGAACGGCGCGAAAAAGTAAAGTTTTTAAAAGTTTGAAATCGGGCGTACGGGTCCGCCGGCAGTTGTGAGAGACATTTTAGTCTCGGCGGACGAGTCCGCCGGCAGCACGCTAAAGGTTAAAGGCCCTATATAATATGCCCAATAATATGTGGCCAAGAATATAAAAACATGGTGTTTAGAAATGATCAAATAACCAATTATCACACCCTAATAAATAACATACAGTTATACAGTACTTGAAAAAAGATTAAAATTTTGTAAAATGAAAAAGGCGAAAAATTTAAGACTTACTTTTTTGGAAAGGTTAACAAAATTTGACAATTAATTGTTAACACATAAACTTTAAATATAACATAAAAACATAAAAATTGTTTATATTGCGTTATGAGCTTACAAGGCAACTGATTAAATCACTATGTTATGATGGGGTTATCCAGTACATCTTATATTTTTCTTTCAATATCACTATTATATTATTTGAACTACTTGTCCATTAGCCAAGGAAATGCTTGTCTTAAATCAATTAACCCTTTCAATTAATATGGCATTAAGGAGTATCATTGTTTCCATCCACTTAAACAGGGAAATGGGGTTTTCATTGGGAAAATGGACTTATGGCTGCATTTTTGTATATGATTTTTTGGCCGCAAGCAAGATTTTAACCCTAAAAATTAGCTATGATTTGAGTTAGCTTGTGAAATACAGTACTGCTGTGTAAAACTACTTGTAATAGATAAAATATTACGCTACCATATCAAATTCACTTGCTCCACAGTCATACAAAAATGCACTCTTTATCTCTATTCAGACACATATTGAATTTTAAACAATATCACTTTGTTTTCTATTTTTTAGCCTCATCAGATACTTGAAAATGCCAATATGTCATAACTTGACTTGCAGAGGTGTCATGATATTCCATATAATTTCTAAAAATAAATCAAAAAATACAAAATTTCTCCTCATTTAATCACTGGATTAGCCTGCATCCTTGAAATAATGATTTACATGACATCAGTTAGACAGGCCTTGAACACAGTTTTACATGACACCTAATTATTTCAAATCTAACTGCCTTTTAGATGAATCGACAATAACCGATTGTGTCATAATGTGTCAGTTGGGATCAGTATACAATCTCTGTGAATTCCTACATGAGATTAGTATACAATCTCCGTGAATTTCTACATAGTATGTATGACATAATGATTTTCAGTGTCGGGATATAATGCTCATTTTATTCACTTATTTGCTTCATGTCACAAAATTTGGTAACATTTGATTCCTTACAGTGTTCTCCACAAGATTTTTTCTGAAGTGGGCACAAAATTCTCATTCTCATAATTTAGACTAAAATTGGTCAAACTATGCCCATTTTTCATGATTTTTCTCATTTTTAAATGGGTGCAAATGGATTTTCACTTGGGTTCAAGCCTGTTTTTCAAATCTCAGGTGGGTGCTACACCCACTTGCTTTAAAGGCTGACGCATATTGTTTAGCAAATCGAACGCTCGTTTCTGGTGTTGGTCACCGTTTAGTATAAAAGGCCCGATCCCGGAATAATACTCAAGGGTTCACAGGTTCGAGGTCGTTGTGTCAACACCTCTAACTGTTATATAGCATGAGTATATTATAGATCGTCACACATTTATAAAAGGGTCATTTTTATTTTGACAAATCAATTCCACATTTATGGGTGAAGTTTCAGGATCTCCTATTTGTGTATAATAAGGAAAAATTGGCATCTAAATTTCCCCATAACGTAATAGCACACAGCTTGGCATATGAAATATCCTACAAATGAAACAAAGCAAGACAAACCGGTTTCTAATACAAGAATTTATATTGGCTGTTGTACATGTATTATTTGAACGCAATCACTCTTTGGATAACGTTTTCAAAATCATTATAAATGGATTACTTTATCTCAAAGACAATTTCAATAAACTGGATTTTACAGAACTCCCCTTATTTCTTAAAAATGGACTGATCCAGTTGATTCGCCTGGAGCCGCCATATTGTTTTTATACGGGATGCTAATCGGAACCCTTTAATGCTGGGGAGATCACTGCCTTAATTAATATACAGCTGAACAGGTATTTCTTATTTGTAGAAAATTGAAATTCCATGTATGGTGTATTGACGTTCGTTGTCGTATATTAAAATGAGTTTATAATTCTTCTGCAAGGTTTTAACATTATATTACATTGATTCAATTGTCTTAGTATGTACAAAGGCTAACCTAAAAACTCAAAACCTTTATGAGAAGCTAAGGCATGATGTCCAAGATTATCAATACTTGTTGAAGAACGATGTCGATTTTGTTACGAGAGGGGCTAAAAGATGATTTTGATAGCGAAGAGTTGATTGAGTTGAATTCCCTTATATGAGGGGATAGGGAGGCGATAAAACTGATGCAGAAATTCCTATAATAATGATATAACATTAAAATTGTTACATTACAATTATTGTTCATATTGCTATGGATAGTCCAAAAATGGGCAAATTTTTCAAAAAGTAAGTCCATAAATTCTAGTTCCTGACAGTTAGGTTGATTACACAGATATTATTGTTATTTTGGGTTGTTTTGTTTTTTGGGTCATCCTGCACTGGCTGATCTTGGGGGGGGGGGGGGGTATTACTGGGCCTTGTAATGTCCTATTTTTTAATTTTAATTATCAAGAAAATGGGCTTTAAATTTTCATAATTTGGGCTCTTCCAGATCCGCCCCTGCCCTGTAGACACCGTTCTGAAGTAATCAGCAAATTCTTAGACATTGAACCTCTGAATGAATGCAACCTGGCACTAAACTATTAAATTTGGCATTAAATCAGCCAGGCCTTTTATAGCTATTGAATGAAGCCTCTATAGCCATGACATCCTTTAATTACAAACTCACTAAAATCACCTCTGTGTCATGCAATACATCCTCTACAGAACTATGTGACCGGCTTTCTATTTCAATTTTAGAATTCCGATATCTGTCTTTACTGTATTTCATCTGTGAAATGTTAAGAATAGTAAAATTCTGAAAAAAGAAAAGGGGATTGACATCCGACATGTCAGATAGGTTTTGAAATGACATTTGAGGCTACGTCAGGGTCCAAGACAAAGTTTAAAAACATAATTGCCCAGTTTAACAAAGGCATTCAATCCATTGCCCAATAGGCAACCAGTTTTTCCAAGTTCATTACCAAGGGCAGGGGTTTCACTCGAATTTCTCACAACAGGCTAGATAAATGAAAACAACAGGCAAAATTAATGGAAATCATAAAACATGGAAAAGTCCCTAAAAACAACAGGCAATTTTGTGAAAACAACCGATGAAAATTGCCTGTTGCTAATGAAACCCCTGAAGGGTAAAAAGTGATTGATTTATAAGAAATTAGGCAGCTGTGAGATTTGATTCTTGTCCAATATATTAACTCATTGCTGATCAACCCCGAGATATCTCGTCTATGACGTCATAATTGTATCTGACCAACCCCAAGATATCTCGTCTATGACGTCATAAATGTATCTGACCAACCCCGAGATATCTCGGGGTGCTTTACAATAATTGTCACACAATTTGTACCAATAATCTTTGGAAATATTGCAGGGGTCACATGGGGAATACCGTTGGGTGCAATTGAAATATATTGTCATCATATTGTCATTGCTGTTTACAATGGTATTAAACATAGCAAAGAGGGTGTTGATACAGTCCATTAAAATGCTAATATGAAAACATGGCATTTTGATCAATTTTTTATCAAAATGGCCAGTCACCAGCAGAAAACTTCAAAAATAGCTTTGACCAGCAATGAGTTAAAATATTTTTTTATCATTATTGTTTGCTCCAGATCATTACTGGGAGCCATGATTGCACAATACGTCTCTGGGATCTAGCAGCAGGGAAGTCTAAGGTGACACTGACCAATCACAAAAAGAGCGTCAGATCTGTCGTTCTTCATCCCACTCAGTAAGATATTTCTGTTTTAAATATGTGTTCTTGTTGAAGTTTGAGAGATAAACAGTCATGGAATTTTCATAATTTTCGTCCCATCCCATTTTCATCCATCAATGAAGAAATACATGTACTCTAAAAAAAGAAAAATTAGAGTATATTTCTCTAAATTGTACATAAAGTACTCAAAGAATACATCTTATTAACATTCCTTTGTATTTCTTCATTAGATTAAGATTTTTAAAAAAAAAAGAAAAATTAGAGTATATTTCTCTAAATTGTACATAAAGTACTCAAAGAATACATCTTATTAACATTCCTTTGTATTTATTCATTAGATTAAGATTTTTCCCAATAATAAAAAAGTTAATAAAAAACTGGTACCATATTGTAATTTGTTTATCATAGGTACTCATTCGCATCTGGTGCCCCGGACAACATCAAACAGTGGAAATTCCCAGATGGTAATTTCCTACAGAACTTCAGTGGCCATAATGCTATTGTTAACTCACTGGCCATGAATGCTGACAATGTGCTCGTCTCAGGAGGTATGCCAACTTATATATTGTTATAGTAGCCATTTTTTGTAAAATGTGTTTGATTGTGTTTAGTCAGGCATTTGACACATTTGTTATGCTTATGTAATTGCTACCAGGTTGTGATATTTCATCATTTGAATTCCTTATACATATTTTTTGTTATCGCACGATGAAAAAGTGCTTAATTGTTGTTCTTTTATGATGTTGGGCAAGCGGGCTGGTAGCATTTATTAATCTTGTCATGAAAACTTTGGATGAAAGATGGATGTTTGAGCTCAATGTTTATGGTGCTTAAAGTAAGGTAGAAGAATTTTCAAGGTATCTGCTGACAGATTTTTATTAAGTAGTTTTATGTCACCACCAAAAGTGGTGCCATATTGTTATAGTCTCCAACTTTTTTTGGGATGGAGTTCGATGGTTGGTGTTTGGTTGTCAATGTTTGTAACAAATGGGAGGTGGTGACAGTTTGCATGTTAATGCCTTCATGGGTTAATATATACACTTAAAGCCTGAATCCTTCACCCACCATCTATTGACAGTCATGAAGGCCATTGCTACAGCAGTTCAGTGTTGTTTTATGAATCTATAAACGAACCCAAATTAACCAAGGGCGAATGTAATACCCAGAATGTGTGTCGTTCTTTCAATTAATTAACAATGTGTGCAATGAAATAGAGTTAAATTACCGCAAAACGGTGCTGAAAAAATGTGCCTAGGTCTGAGAAATCTTACCGCCTTAACCACTACTTTGGAATGAAGACATGCAAAGCCCTGGATGACAATGTCGTTTCACTTCGTTTGGTACACATACTAGGGCCCGGGTATTAAATAAGCCCTTGAATTAACCGCATGAGTCACTTCTCAACCACTCAGTAAAATTCAAAAAGTTCAGATGACTGATGGAATATGTTCATTCAAAGAGTTTTCTATTTTCCTCTGATTTTGCTACCTCCTTTCAGCTTTACAAAACTCAATCTTGACTTTCTTTTATGATTTTATAATTTTGGAAATTCAATGAGGATTTATTCTAGTGAACACAACCATAAAAGACATAATGCACATACTTATTGTATTTGATAACATACATTTATTAACATTAACATATAACTAACTCAAAACATTTACAAAACAATACATTTACATTTTATTTTACTGACATAAACCAGTGTTGTTCAGCACAGTCTATGCACAGTTCCAAAAAACATGGTCAATTAGTCCAGTCTTAATGAGTGAATGGCACTTCAGTTAGTGGCATTTTTGTAACTGTGCCTTAGACTGAGTAATATTATTGTGTCATATAATGGGTTCCACAGCATTTATTAACTCTAGAGCATTTAATTATTGTGAAGGATCATTTCAGTTTGTAGATTCCAAACAATCTAAAAACTCTAGAGCATTAGAAAATTAAATTAATTCATTATATAAAAACAGCTCCTCGGGGAAATTCTGATTATGGACCTACCTGAGACTTATTGACAGCTCAACTCAAAATTACAATATCACTGTTTGCATACAAATGACAGGCCTGTAGCCAGGATTTGCCAAGGTGGGTTCACTTTTTGAAAAATTCCAGGGGGAGTTCACTTGTGACAATTTTGGTTCAAAAATGACCAAAATCACTTAAAAAGTGCTCAAATGGTGAAAACTGCATGATTTTGAAAGATTTTTTGGCCAACGAATCCCCCTGGCTACAGGCCTGAATCACATACACATCTATATCTATGAGCAACTTTGAAATGATTGATGTCTCAGCCAGAACTGCCAGAAGGATTTCAGTAACTGTTTCATCATGCCAATAAGTCAAAAGATTGTGCTGAGAATTGGTCAGTAAAATATATTACTTTATTTGATTAAGTGCACCGCATTGAGATATTTATCTTAGATTTATAAGTCTCTAAGTCATTAGGGAGTAGTTTATCAAAATTGATTGTCTTTGTGTTTTGGACACATTTCATAAAGGCCTGATGCAATTTGAATTTGATACATATGATGATGGATAACTTTAGGGTATTGAACTTTTGCTATTCATTTTAGCTCAATGAGACCATGTCATCTGTTGACTCGTTCTTCAATCTGTTTGTCTGTCCATTAACAATTTTCAAACAATTTGCAATATTGAAATTTTGCGGCTATTAATTTTTGATAATTAGTAAATTCCTGGAAATTTCGCAACAGTATATTTCACGAATAAGAGCTATTAGAATTTTGTGGCTGTTATATTTTGCAAAGTTTCAAAACTTGCTGAAAGCGCAAAATATAGTACCAACCTTTTATGAGGGTCCATGGTATCATAAAAACAATTTATACCATTGGTTATGGCTCATACTTTCGCCTTGTTTTAGAGAAATTTGCATTTTGTTGTCATTTTCACCATTTAAGCCCACCATTATATTACCATTTTATGTTTACATTTTTTTAACAGTTTCACCACAAAAAAAATTATACATATTTTCTCTAATGCTGAATACATTGTCCATTAAACACATTTAATTAAAATCTAATTTCCAATTTGAATTCCAGTCTATTGAAGAAATTGTTAATAAATAGGTGTCTCTGTGTGGAATATCACAACATTTTCTAATACTGCCCCATGGTCTTCAAAGTGGGGGATTTCCCTATGAGTTCCATTGAACATATTTGAGACATCAGATCTTTTATTAACTCCCTTCTGCTTAATGAGCTTCGGACACAACATACGTTTAAAGGCAAGTTTAAACCTTGCGTTAAAGAATGGGTAAAGCAAGGGATTGATGGTTGAGTTTATCCACAGTAACCAGAAAGCTACTTCAAAGACTGTGGGATGTACACAGGTTGGACAGAGGGAAATCATCAAAGCTGCTATCTCATATGGCATCCAACATATCCCGAAAACACCGACTAGGATACTCAAAGAAATCACTGCTTTTTTGTCATCGAGAAATTTTGCCCGTATTTTGTCTATTTTTGGAGTTTTAACTATCGTTGCGCTTGGGAATAAGTTGTTTTGATTATTACTGTCATGATGAGTCTTGTCATGATGAGTCTTGTCATTGTGGGTCTTGTCATTATGAGTCCTGTCATTGTGAGTCTTTCCAATTATTGGACTGTTCCTGATATCATTACCTTCCCCTACTAAAGTTGATCTTGTAAGTACAGATGTATAAGAGTTTAAGGATTCTTTGCTCTCATTGACACCTGCCACATTGTTTAATCTGGTAGCGTGTCTTACCTCTGTAGAGTGTCCATGCGTAATGTGTCCATCAGTATTGTGTCTGGTGTCTTTGTTGTATTTATTATTAGCATTGTTTCGTTTGTACGGACTCTCAGAGTTGTAGGAGTTCTCAGAGTTAGGGTTGTTGACGGTGCGATGCCTCCTGACGGACATGTTCCCGTTAGTGGTGCGTCTAATGCTGATGAACATAAGGGTATACAAGATACACACGGTGGTGAATGGGATGAAAAATTCAATCACTTGACTGAATAACAAGTAACCTAAGTTGTTATAGAATTCTACGAAACATTGGTCATCTGGAACGACGCTATTCCCAACCCACATATCCCAGAATGCAATAGCAGGCATGTATGTGATGAATCCCGCTAACCACGGTGTTATGATGTAAATCAGTTTAACTTTATGTGAATCCTGCGCCAAGCGGTGTTTCAGAGGGTATGCTATGCTGTAATAACGATCCATACATATTAACATGATGTTCACGGATGAGACACAGCCCACTAAGTAATCGAACACCAACCATATCTTACACGCGATTCTCCCCATTGGCCACGTCCCTGTCACGAGGTAGGGTATATACAGAGGGATACATAGGACCCCTAAGATTAGATCAGCTACCGCCAAATTCAGCACGAGATAGTTATTAAATGTACGCAAATTTTTATAGAGCGTAAATGCAGTTAGCACCAATATGTTCCCAAATATGGTCAAAAGTGCCATAAGTGACGTCATGATAATAAGTATCACAGTTACCTCAGTGGAGAACTTAGCTTGTTGCGGAACATAGATTGTTTCATTGTCATTTGATAGATTCGTTGTTAGGGTCTCCGTTCCATTCGTATAAGATGGAATGGTATTCGTTGTTGTGTTCATGGTGAAATTATCTTTCTTTCGATCTTGCTTTATTACGTCAATAAATTGTCCAATCTTTCAAATGAAAAAACAAATCGAGAAATATCACCATTGTGAGAATTAAAAAATCCACTTGTGAAAATATTTATGTTCCTTTTTCATTCTGTCTCTATGTCACTATTTCAGCTGTATTTTTACAATATTATCCACTTCGTCACTATTTCATCAGCTTTGTTTTTATTTTTGTTTCATTTTTTTTATTCATAATTTATTTATTTTGTTTGATTTACTTGCTTTTTTATGTGCTTTCCATGTTTATGATGTAATAATATTCCTATCCTGTCTTCTGCGCAAATTGTAATGTTTAGAGTCAACAGTTTCGTGACATAACACCAGCCTTCCCAAAGCTATATCTACTTGTCCAACTTCCTTATTTTATTATTTTAGTGAGGAATTTGATGATACAACAACCAAATGTTATCTACCATTTTTCAAATTTTTGTACAGTTCTCCAATTTTGATTGACCTTATCATCTTGATGTATTGAGTTGGAGAAATTCCACAGATTCATGAAATCACATATCTATTGATGTTTTATCTCTATTTCTTCCCAATTTAGTAAAGTGTTAAATCCTTTTTTACCTTTATTTATATTTTGATAAATCATCTGCCATTAGCTATTAACTCAGTTTTACAATTGTGCAATTTTAATCTGATCTCTACTCCATAAATTGTATTTGTTTTGCTTGTTATCGTGTGAAATAAAAACTTTCATGACGCTAACTAGATAACTGTTATCTGTTTCTCCGTCTCTGCTAGATGAACAATTAATAGAGTATTAGCATCTCTATCCACAGACTACAACTCCCTTACAAAAAAATCTTGTGCATTTCTTACAAAATTTTGTGCTGTTCGTGCTTTGTCCATTCTAAACCAAAAAGATAAGCAGAATTATAAATGATGTAATCACTTGTTTAGAAATCAAGAAAATTAGATGCATTACAAATTTTTCAGAGACAAAAATGTTGTTATTTGTATCATAACTTTGCATTTTTTGAAGGGACCTGTCATGTTGGATCCAAGAAGAAAATCTGTGGGGATTTCTAATTGCATGATTGTGATATATTTAATATATATACAGTGTATGGTTATTAATTATTAATTATATACTAATTAATGAAATAAAGTTTAGATTAATTAACAACATTAACAAGAAATCTAATTTTGAGTACTTATATTTGTATTTGTACCAAATTCCTTAGGAGAGTTAACTCGTGAATTTATCCAGGCTGTTTCAATTAAAGATCATTAGAAAATTAACTTAACACTTATGCAATGTGCCTACTAAGTATTATCATCTGCAGACAAGGATTTTGGAAGTTTGATAACTATCTGTATATGAGGGGAAGAGTCAAGAAATCAATTATCATCTTAAATCAAATTTAAACCATTCAGGGGTGATGAAAATATCTATTTGTTATGTCATATGAATCTAGAAATATGGCAATGATCTTTTCTGTCATTTTTGTTGTTTTCTTCAAAGTATGATTCTTAAAAAGTTGAACAGGGGTAAAGCCAGAAACAATTTTTTGCATCGACAGTCATTACTTTTTGGATATGACCCCTTAGCCTTTCAAAGGGAAAGGATAAACAGTAACTGTTAATATAGAGAGAAAGTGCATGTGATACATATTTGCTGTTATTCACTTTACATTACTCTTGTAGTGCATTCCTTATTAAAGCCATATGGAATACCTCTTGGATTTAAACATTATGAAATTTTTTATCTGGTGGTGACGTATTTTTATAGTCTCCAACTTTTTTTATGGCTGGTGTTCAGCGGTTGGTGTTCAGTGTTCGGTGGTTGGTGTCTGTAACAAATGGCTGGTAGTGACATTTTGCATGTTAATGCCTTTTTCGTTCTACTTTATTTTTTTCATGATTATGCTTAAAAGGAGAGATACTTTTCTTCTTTTTTGCCTAACTTTTTTGCGAGGGAGGGGTTTTATAAACAGGATTGAAATAATATGTTTTCGGTTGTTGACCCAGTCTCATATATATTCACTAGGAACTCCTATCAAATCTAAGCTATCCCTGTTTTTCTGAAAACATTTTCATGATATTTAAATTGCTGCCTATGCATATAATTACCCTTTACATTTGCCATTTTACTCATTTATATTCACAAACCAAATCCCATATTTATTTATCACTTCAAGTATCAACATATGTCAATATATTACATCCATTCATTTCTCACTTATTCCTTTCTTTGTCCCGATCAGTGAGGAATTGCATGAAATTCTTGATATTTTATAATCAGGTTAGATAATTCTAACAAGATTATGAAAAATGATTCAATATCCATCAAGATCAATCAGGGAGTTTTAACGAAGACCTCCGCTGGGTTCGGCGTTTGAGTTAATGATAAGCTGAAAACACAAATGAGACCGAGGAACTTAATAATAAAGAGATTGTAATGCATAACATGTTGAAGTGGAAGGAAGATGGATCTCCGCAGTCCTCAGTAAATGTTAGTGACAGTATCCATTCAATTTGAAGTTTATAAAAGATATATTTCGGTAATTGACTTCCTTTCCCAATAAATCAGATTGGTAATATCAAAATTACAATAGCGTATAAAACTCAGTTTTGTACACAGCCATGAAAAACATCACCAATAAGGTCATTGCCCGATGTTAATGACTGGAACAATCCCCTTAATTTAGGGAAAAGTTTGTGGCTTTGCAATTGACTTATGATAGCACAAATCTGATATTTTCAATTCAGAGAAATCATGAAAGAAATAGAAATCTACGATTGGAGAATCAATTAGTGATTTATGGGAATTGTTCGGCAACTCTTTCTTAGCCTTCCTTCTAATTAGTCAACCCGTGTCTTTAGATTCCTCAGTCATGCTTATTTCACTCAATTTCTCTCTAAAATTTGAATGAAGTGCCAGACTTTTCAGCATTTCTATACAATTTAGAGTATCAGCTACATTTTTGTTTACTTTATTCCTTATTTTTTCTTCCCTTTTGCACTCTATTTTCTATTTTAAAACATGATGATGTGAGATTACAACCAATGGTAAAACACTAATATACTTTACTGCTTTACTAATAGAATATAAACAGGAAGTGCTAAGAACTTTAGCCTAATTGTATATGTCCTTTACTATTAATGTTAAAAAGAAGCTGTCCTACTCAAATAAGTTTTCTAAATGTACATTTTTTAAAATGTCCTTACTATTAATGTTTTAAAGAACCTGTCCTACTCAAAAAGGTTTTCTAAATGTACATTTTACAAAATGTCCTTACTATTAATGTTTAAAGAAGCTGTCCTACTCAAATAAGTTTTTTAAATGTACATTTTACAATGCAAAATGACCTTACTATAAATCTTATAAATAATCTGTCCTACTCAAATAAGTTTTCTAAATGTATATTTTACACTACAATTTATTTCAAAATGATTTTTTTTATATATTTTAAAAGTGACTTATGAAAAGGCGAAAGATGGATTGTTCTTTTAGATCTCTGAGTACTTTAAATTTTATATCTTATTTTTTATTAGCTCATTTTATTTTTAATAAAAAATGTTGCTTTCCAAATAAGATGCTTGCATTAAGTGTAAATTTTAGGAAACAAAGTCTGAAAGGAATGGTTATTACACAATGCATTTAGTCTTGGGCTTAAATTCTTTTCACAGGTTGCAAAATGTTTTCTACAATATCATCCGATGGATACAAAATCACTAAAAGAACATATTTTCTATGAAACTTTTTGCATATGTCAAGCTGACAAAGTATCAATTTCAATCTGATGAGTCCAATCATCACCATGACAACTGTTTACCTAGTGACTTCGTTATTAGTTATATAACAGAATGCAGTTACATGAAATAGCACATTCTGATTGGCTGGAATTGGACACACCTTGCCTGGAGCTATGTGTGAATTTACAATCACAGTAACCTGCAATATGCGCTTTAAAAGTGAAATGATTTGATTGTCCAAGATTCAAATCTCTTTTATCAGTCTAATGAATCTTTATTGTCTTTTTACAACATTAAATCACAATCTATCAATTAGTTTCAATAAAGCAAGTTGAATTAAATTCTCAGGGAGAGAAGCATGTGGAATCACATCTTTCCGTTTCATTTGAAAGTATAAGTGTTAACTTTACCTTATCATTTAATTTGCCTATTGCCTAATATTTGCCAGATTTGGAAAGTTAAATGTCGGAGATATTATCTTCATAGTGTTATCTAATGGGAAGTTTCTTGTCATTTAGAAAATTAAATTTCGCCAAATTAACCACTCGGATTAAATACCACTTATACAGTGCTCTGATATTTGACATATTTTCTGTTTTACTGAAAATATGGGTTGATGTTTAACACAACTTTCTTGCTTATTAGTAACTTAGATACTTTGTAACTTAGTTAGCTGTTAATATGTCACCACCATTAAGTGCTACATTTTTGTAACCATTTGCAAACATTTACTTGGTAGTGATATGTTGTCATGTAAATGCTTCATTTTCTACTAGGTTTGCGTGGTATTTCTTTCTCAACATGATCTGCTTTGATCCTTTCTGATCTCAGTTGGATCTCTTTTGATCCCATACGCTCGAACTTGATCTCTTTTGTAATAGAAACTGCAGGGAAACCTATCAATGTGAATAACACCATAAACTGAAGTTTGTAAGATGCTTTAGTCTCATTTTTAACATGTCCTTTTCTCCCATGTTCTAAGACCCTCTACCTCTAGTCTAAATAAATAAACCATTTTCAGTACAGTAAAACCCGTCTTATCTGAACGCCACTTGGATATGCCAAAAGTGTTCAGATTGACAGGTTTTCGCATTTCTATGGCAGATTTAGAAAAAGGAACAGACAAAAGCAATTCATATTGAGAAGTGTTCAGAATAAAATGGTCTTCAGATGTATAACTGTAGTTTGATTTTCCTTTCTTAAAAGAGAACTTCATCTACTGTACTTCATGTACTATACCTCTAGGCTCTAAATACATACTGATGTCAACATCTTTTCCATGTGGTGGATTGTTCGTTTTAGACAAGTTTTACTGTATATTTGCATGGACTATGTTGTCTTTACAGTGTTCTTCACAGGATTTTTCTCAAGTGGTTGCTAAATTCTCATTTTCACAATTCGGACCAAAATTGGTCAAAATATGTCCATTTTTCATGTTTTTTCACATTTTCAAGTGGGTGCTAATGGATTTTCAGGTGGGTGCAAGCCTCTTTTTAAAATCTCAGGTGGGTGCTGCGCCCACTTGCTTTAATGCTGGGAGATCACTGCTTTAGATCCCCCGTGTTTTAATCAGTAAAATCATCCTTGGATTTGCAGAATATGATCGGGAAAATTAACTTTATTTGTTAACAATATTTATTAATGATGATGGATGACAAGGAGGCGTACATAAAAAAAGTATTTCGATGTAGGTGTTTCAATCAAAGTTACCAAGCATTAAGAAAGGTGTTCAAAGAATGTTCGGTCACACCTTGAGAGACTCTCAAAATTATTGAAAATCTATCAAATGCAATGTTTCATTCTTTTATGCAATGCATACTGACTTGGGAGCTATTTTTGCCACTTTCAAATATGTACACCTTTTTCTGAGACAACTTGATCTATGAGACTGTATAGACTATAATAGGCCTATCGATGCATACATATAACTATTTGTAAAATGATATACACAATAAATAATAAATAAAGATAAGAGAATTGATACAAACTCATTAAAAAGATATAATATTACATACATTATTTTATGGATCTAAATAACTCTCATTATTACAATTATATCCGTAAAAGTGTTGAGATTGTAAAGATATGTTGATAAAGTGAATAATATAACAGAAATGATTGACCATGATTGACCAAGAGGATAATGTGCTTCCATAAAACCACATTTTGAAGACCTTTAAATCACAATACAAAAACAAGGTGTCTGGTTTCCAATTGTTGGGATCATCATTCATTATAATGGGTTTCATGATGCCATATTATATATCATACTTTTTAATCTAAAATGGATATAAATCACATCCTATTATATCACAAAAGTGTCAAGATTGTAAATATATACTGATGAATTGAATAATGTAATTTTACCTAGGCCTTCCTAGTATGTAAAGTAGTGTTATGTAAAAATAATGCGATTTAATAGAACTTAACTTAATAAAATGAAGTGAATACTATAATGAGAAGTGATTGGCCGAGAGGATAATGCTTAAATAAAACCATTGAATGCTGTTGAATCGCAATATAAAGGTGTCTGGCTACCAGTTGTGAGTAAATCATTCTTCTGTTCTATACTCGTGTTTTCAGTATAACAATATATTTGGCAGCAGGGGCTTAGTGGCAAGCTGCAAACATATCTTGAGGGAACATCTAAAAATATCAGTGATGAAGGAAGCATTATATAAATAAAAGCAGGACACAAATTGATATATCACTTTGAAAAGTGAAATCGCTGCCGTGGTATTTACCCAGCATGCCCAAAACTTTAATAATGAGATTTTCACACTATCTGCTCTTTTATCTGTAAAAAATTCAAGTTGAACAGATAAGATGACAACATTTATGTATCGCCCCCCCCCCCCACTACCCAGCAGCATTCCCCCACCAACCAACCAGCGGCACCCCCCCCTCCCTCCACCAAGCAGCAGCATAAGACAGTATTTTTCTAAGTATTAATTTATTTGTGAGCCTTTATAATTATGGGGTCTGGTTTTTGCTGGTCGCCACCTTGCAGCTTTAACATAATTACAATATTTGCATGATCTTTTGAATCTATGATAACAGACAAAAAGCTCCAGATCAAAACAAGTCCTTATAAACAGATATTACTAATAGAAAATAGAACAGGTAATCTGAGGAAAAGATATAACGAGTCAGTAAAGAGTTTATGGCATTATTGTTTTGTATTTTAATTTATTTGATCTTAGCTTTGGTATTAGTAGCACTCTTCTAATGGCAGGAAATTCTATGTAACATTCTGATACTAATAGCATCTTTCTATTTCACCTGAAACATGCTCTGATATTATGAGGCATATTCTGTGATCCGAGCACATCAGATGGGAAGAGTTATAACTGTCAATAAGTGTGATAGTTATCATGTAATCATTTACCTTAATGTCAATACATTACATAATAGGCATTGTATTTAACAGCAGATATTCTAACAGGTACAGGCACACACCTTTTATGACCCCAATTAGATGAAATATGAGCTGGGATGAAAGATCTCAAAAATCCTCAATTTTGGGCTCTCCTGGATCGCCAAATCAAGCTCATTATATCATGGCATCACAGGGCTGAGAAGAAATGAGATGTCATGGTTTAGCTTTACCCATGGTTTATCATGATGGCTACGTAAAGTTTAGGTTGAAACTAGATAACAATTCATATTATCATTCAATGCTTAAGGCATACCAAATTACCAAGTAGAATAGGGAATCCGACAAATTAACTTAAATCTTTCGTGAATTGACGTCAATGTACAAACAGATTGAGACAAATTTTTATTTTGGCTAACTTAAAAAACATATATTAAGATTAAGCTTTTCTTTGTTGCTTGATAAACACATTGATTTCTTTCTATAATTTTTGCTTACATGCACTTTCTATAATTTTCGTTTACATGCACTTTCTATCATTTTCGTTTACATGCACTTTCTATCATTTTCGTTTACATGCATACTTTTGAATCCCACTCTGTAGAGATATTCCAATTGGTATTTGAAATTTTAAGAGAGCTGAATGGAAGCGAAATCTGGCTATCTATTTCTCCCGTCTGTTTACCTAAAATGAAATCTATGATATGTTTACAAACAAAAATTACCAAGTTAATCATTCGTAAATTATCTCTCATAAAATATTTAAGCAGATATAGTGCCATAGAAATCGTAACAAAAGATACCTGAGTGTTTCATTAACTCTACCAGCAATGGTAAGTCAAGCTTACAAGCCAGTCTCTGGAATCAAAGATAACCCTTACAAAAAATGAATGGTACTCCAGGTAATGCATTCCCTTTCAAAATGTACTGATTTGTGTTGAGGTATATAATTGCTTAAATATTGCCATGGCAACTCACCACTATATATTCAATATGTTGAGGACTTTGGATACCTTCCCGTCTCTATAATCAAAGTTAACCCTTGCAAAAAATGAATGGAACTAATTTCGCTTACAAGATGTGCTGATTTGTATCGGGGTATATAATTGCTAAAATATTGCCGTGGTAACTCACCACTCAATATATTCAGTCTATGTTTAGGACTTTTGTAAATCAGTATGATGAGTTGAGATACATGGAATGTAAACAAAAAAACAATGAAAGTTCTATGAGCAGATTTTGGATTCCAGGCAAACTGATGACGAAAATCAAACCAATTGTTCACACTGAGCATTAAACATTAAAACAAGACACATGGTGATAAATATTGCACTTTTTGAAAAAAATTGAAACCTAATCAGATCTTGGCACTAGTCTGCTCTTGCTCCAGGAAAAAAATTAAGTAAATGGTTTTCCTGGAATTTTGATGACAAGATTTTTGTGTTGCCAACCTCCACACAATTACACATGCCTATCACCACAAGACAACAGTATAGCACATTAAAAAGAGTGCAAACCAAATAAAGCCTTTTCACATTGCGATACAATGCATGGGAATACAATATATCATGAACAAATAAAAATAGAAAGAAAAGATCAAAATACCCTCCTTCTGTATTGTTTCTTATCAATCAATTTGTTAGCAAAAAACAAGTACAGTCAAACCTGCCTAAAGCACCACCAAAAGTGTTCGGATTAGCAGGTATTTATATTTCAAGTTTTTTGTGTCACTATCAGAAGTGGTGACATATTGTTATTCTCTTTCACTTTTTTGTGGAAGCAGTTGGTGTTTCGCATTTGGAGTTTGGTGTCTGTAACAAATAGCAGGATTGGTAGATGGTGACATTTTGCATGTCCATGGCTTGTCCAACATTGTATAGTAGTCAATGGAAGATTAAAAATTGGGACTGAGAAGAAATGTTCACATTGAAAGGTGTTCAGATTAGAGAGATGTTTGGATATACAGGTTTTACTATTGATGAATATGCCTTACATTTTTTCATACAACAGATCTTTAATGTGGACCATTATGGCCAGTGATCCATACAATTTAGATAATCATATTTCATTCCTGTATTGTCTATAACATCTTCAATTTTCCATTTTTAGATTTGTAGTTTTTGGTAAACTCTTAACATTTTCATCTTTACCAGTTGCAATCAGGGATACTGAATTTGTACACTGAAGCATGCATTGATTGATGCAGCGCCTGCTGCATTTTTCTATGACTTAATTGATTCCTTTATCCACCTGTGACCAGATGTAGCCCTGGATTCAGTGAACGATAAACAAAAGCTTTGATCTGGACTTATGCCTATTCTCCATCATTCATCTTTACGTTACCTCGTTAAAAATTCATATTGGAAATTGTCAACAATTAAGATTCACCTGAAATCAGTCATAGTTGGGTTTATATTTGAAAATGACTAAAAATAAAATTCACATTTGAAAATGAAAATTAAGATTGGCCTTAAATCAGTCATAGTTGGGTTTCTTCCAAATTCATTATTGGGCTGATTTGAAGTTAGGTGCTTTCCCCTTTTGAAACTTGTGCTTTGTATAATAATTATAATTATTTCAATGAAGACAAATTAAAAATGTACTGATGATGGGAGGCAACTTAGCCTTTCATGTTTAGTTTCTGTTTTTGGTGAACTGCTTTCAATCATCATCAATTGAATAAGTGGCCATCTGAGTAGTTTATTCATGAAAACAGCATTATAATATCTTTATACCACATGTCTTTTATTTAGACTTTCAATTTATATAACAGCAAAAGCGACAGTAACATATAGCTATGTTATGGTGGTGACATATTGTTACAGTCTCAAATGTTTTTTGGATGGTGTTTGGTGTTTGGCATCTGTAAAAAATGGCAGGTGGTGACATTTTGCATGTTAATAACTAAGCCTTGTTTATCTATTATTCAGGAAGTTTTGTATTCATTTTCAGTACATGCTGGATTATGATTTCATAAAATACCTCTTCTCATCTTAGTTTCAGCTATTTCATTGAGTCCTGTATATTTCATTGAGTCCAGTATATTTCATTGAGTCCTGTATATTTCATTGAGTCCAGTATATTTCATTGAGTCCAGTATATTTCATTGAGTCCTGTATATTTCATTGAGTCCAGTATATTTCATTGAGTCCTGTATATTTCATTGAGTCCAGTATATTTCATTGAGTCCAGTATATTTCATTGAGTCCAGTATATTTCATTGAGTCCTGTATATTTCATTGAGTCCAATATATTTCATTAATAAGGCTTCATATTAATGTTCGATAGTAAAGGTCACGAAAATATGAGAAAATAGCAATAGGCTTTAATCCCATGTTGATCTCCTTCCTTTGGTCATGTATTGAAAACATGGCCCTTTAATCACTCTATTGTATTGATTGCTATCTGATGCATTGAATACTTGAATAAACAGATAAAAAGCAGAGATTTATGAGGTTAATCTTGTGATTGATGTCCATTTATATAGTAAGCCCCATTTAAAATGGCAGAACTTTATGCTTTTTGTCTTTGATGTACAGTGCTGATAATGCAAACCTGGTATAACAGTAAATATGTTTCCCAGATTCAAATGATAAAACATCGCTGTATATCATGATCATCCATTATGATAAAAAATATTTTTATTATTATTATTTTATGTATGACAAACCCATGATCCAAACCCAAAGACAAAAATGCGACCTTCACTATGCGCTATAAAAATAAGGAAAAGTTCCAAAAAGTCACAGTAGTAATTTTAGGGGTCACTATGGTTACTTATCTCTAGTTTTTTTAACATTCCACATATTTTATCCAAATTTTACACACATCTTTGTTACAAATAAAAATAATATTCTAAAAGTAAGGAATTGTATGGTTTCATTTATCAAAAGTTATGAGCATTGCATGATGACGCACAGATTTTTTTGAACTAGGGGGTATACACCCCTTGTCCTATTTTTTCACGTACATTTAACACATAACAAAACGGTCACATGATAGTTTTAAATAAAAATTCAATTGGACATAACAAATGAAATAAAAATGCTTGATTCCTATTCTTCAGGTGACAACGGGACAATGTACTTCTGGGACTGGAAATCTGGGTATAACTTCCAACGTCTCCAAGCCCCCGTCCAGCCAGGTTCTATCGATTCAGAGGCAGGAATATTCGCCATGACGTTTGATCAGAGTGGATCGAGACTGATCACCGCTGAGGCAGACAAGACCATCAAAATATACAAAGAAGATGATACAGCAGTAAGTGATAACCCTAAGCAAGATCTCAATGTTGTATTCCCTCTTAAAAAATATTTTAAATCTTTGATCTTGTTTAATTAAGAGGAATATGTAGTTAGCACATTCCGAGATAAGGCCTACCATTTTATGCTTGTAAATAGCTGCCATTAATGATTTTACCATTCAACTCTTAAAAAGGCCATGAAAGGTCCATTTTGGTTTGTTAAGATCTTGATGCTCAGGTGTGACATTTTTAGTCATCCCACTGAAGAGAATATGAATGCAAACTGCATCACACATATTCATACTAAATAAAACTTTTAGGAGCATATCTTTGGTAGAGTTCTCATAACCAGGAGTTATTAATTATCCCAACAAATGAAGTTCTGTAGGGATGTAGTGAAACCCTTCATCTGTCAACCCATCAGTCCATCTGTCCATAGCATAACTCAAATAAGGACCAATTTTCTTAATATTTGGTAGAATGATGTATATTGGTAAACAGTTTTATGCAAATATTTTTTTTTCATAAGGTTGGCACCACTTTGAAAATGGTTGGGAGTTTTCATGAAAATATATGGTCTGAAAATATGTTAAAAGTGTACTATCTGGTTCGCCAACACATTATAGCAAGCCATACTATACCAACAGTGTTTATCACTTTGAATTGATGCAGATTCCATACATATTGTGTGTTTTCCAACATTTTGTGTTTTCATATGGTCCCTCACTGGCTACAATAACTTGTTTTAGTGTGAATATTTGCGCTTTGCACCAGTCAGATTTACTCAGAGGTGTTGAGATATGAGTGCCTGCTAATTTCCTATTGTTATCAGTTTCATTATAAGACATAACATTGTAAATTGCGAACCATTATCACTGCAGGATTGTTAAAGTATGAGTTGTTGAACTGGGTCATTCTAACTTGGTCTCTGTTTTGTATTTTGCCTTATACCTCTTATAGTTTAATCCATTGCCTTACATTTTGCAGTTGTAAAACACCTTTGCTTTTTAACAATTCCAAGTGTTCCATCATATTTTGAAAAATTTCCACCAATTTAGGAATATTGGTGACCATTTAGGAGTTTCATAGGTACATATCATGAGGATAATCCAATATTTGAGCTCTGTCGAGTTATCAAAAATTCCTGTATTCCCGAACCCTCATACACAACCCCTGCGCAAATTTTTGTGAAAATTTCCCATCATTTTTAAAGATGTGGAAACATTTTAAACTATTCACCAATACACATCTTCCCGACAAATATGTAGAAAATCTGTCAACTTGTATTTGAGTTATCTAATGGGCGAATTTTAGAGTAGATCACCATATGGTTTCAATTACAGTACTAAAGATCCTTGATATATTCATGAGCCATTCAAAGATTTCCTTTAGAATATGTCACATGCACATTTCATTCTGAAATACAGCACCATCTAATAATGAATTTCAGAAATATAATCAAATACAATATACCTCTCTGAGAGAGGTACATAACGCCCAGATACAATTTTGAAATCCAGTTTAGAATTTCATGTGCCTCAAGGATTATATGTGCATCCTTCGAACTTTTACCTTCTTCCAGAAGGGACATAGTGGATGTCTGGAGCCCTACGTTCGGAGGTTGAGTCAGGTGTTCCAATGCCCAAAAAAAATTTGCAAATTGCAATTAAATTTATTAATCAATGCAAATTTAAGTTTAGTGGAATAGCGGCATTTTCTAAATTCTTATTATTTTCTTGTTTCAGTCGGAAGAGAGTCACCCAATCAACTGGAAGCCTAATATCATGAGAAAACCCCGCTACTAACAAAAACCATGCAGCCGACAAACCAAATCATGAAGGAATCTTTCTTTGACACTGGACCTATTAATCTGATGATAAAATTGGACTGTGTAAAAGTCGCATCCTCCATTTGAAGAGCTACATAAGCTTGGATGATTGACAATGAAACTACATGAATAAAGCAAAGGACAATGCTCATCTGTGTTCTCTTGCAGTTTAGGTCTTGCAATCACTAGGGGAAAGCATTTTATTTGTACTGAATGGAGCGTTTTCAGCACATTTTTGTCCTGAAAAATATACTGACTTTTTTTAGTAAAAAATATGCTGATAAGTCTATTTTTCAGTACATTTTCATACTCAAAAAAAAAAATTTTAAGTATAAAAATGAACTGAAAATGCTCTTTTCAAGACGAATGCTCTCCTCAATTGTAAAAAAAATCTGAAACATATTTACCACCAATCTTTGAACAGCCCTTACTTCATAACTAGAACACAAACAAGAAGTTAAAATCAAATAAGTCATCTGTATTCATTATTATATCATGTAACATGAGAATCACAAATTGTGTGGCATTTTCCTACATAGTATATTATATGATATACAATGGGCAATGTCATTAAATGAACGGTCTCAACTTCACATGATTATAAAAAACAATTTTGTATTGTACTCGATTGTAATAAACTACAATCATGTATACATGTATGATGTATTTTCTCAAAATAAAATTTGTCATAGAAAAGTAGAAAATAATTTGCATTGTCCCATAATGAAAGGCCGATTTATATGAACGTGATCACTTCACCACAATTTTCACAATTTGTAATTAGGCCATAAGAAGTAGATTTTTTGTTTTGCTTCCCCTTGCTTGCACGATTTTGAGTAAATCAGAAAAAACGAACACATTCAAATAGCAATCACGAGGGTCTGAAAGTACCATCGCATTTCATTCAATCAGAATCAAACGAAATGGCAGATAATTTGATGTGCGTCAAAATTGACAGTGTTATAATTACTTTGGCATACATTGTGTATTTCTCATTTTTTACCCTTGAGTTTGTGTTTGTTTTCCTTGTACCCTTGCATGATATGGATTTTGCCAGGACACAAAAACAAAGTATCTACTTCTTATATATATGGCTTTGGTATGGAGTATTTTCAAGAAACAAATCTTATGAATTACTTTGCCGGTAAAATCAGTATCATGAGTGTTGAAGGGTATTCCATTGCCTGAGAATTTAACATTTCTTTGATATCATTATCATACAAAATTCTCAAAATTGCACATATCATTTTGTGGCCTGCTAAAAACAGACACTTCAACAGAAAAACATTCACACAAATAAAATCAAGTTATTTAGTGAACCAGTCCAATGGTAAGTAATGTTCCAAGATTTTGTATGTTAAATTCCTAGAACATGGAAATCCACTTGATTATATTATTGGTCTTTGGACTGAATCTGCCTAAAATAATATTCAGTTATCACTATATATTGCCCCGACACTGACAATGAACAGAATAATAGAGAGGTTAACTAATGTGCATTTACGAGAACTTGAATGTGTAACATAATGATATGATATCCATAGATTATTATCCCCTATTCATTAGTTAATATGGGGACCTAACTATTTCTTTATGCAAAACATTGGTAACTCAACCTCTCTATTTTTAATGCTGAAACTTGCATCTTAGTATTTTTTAATTCCCAATTTGGCTCTGAAGTATCAATTAACATATATTGCAGCTCAAAATTAGATACTTTTCAATATTTCACATGTATAAATCCTTTTGTTTTCACAACAAACAATTGTATGGGCCCAAAATCCTGACAATTTTTTTTCAATGTCAAGGCAATAAAGATTTGTGGTAGAATTAAATCATTACAATGTTGACACAGAAAACATTGTAACTTCAGAAAACACAATTCACAAAAACAATAGCCCAATATATTTGTTCCACAGAAATGTTCACTGAATCTTCCTGAACAATATTCTATTATGTTTTGTTCCACAGCCTCAATATTCTACATTGTGCACTTCACATATAACTGATACAAGTACATATTCCTGTAACATCTCCCCATCATTAACCCTTTGTTCAACAGTCGCTCTTTTTCATTGCAAGGTAAACGAAGTGACCTCTTTTAGGGGTGTTTGTATAGGATATTAAGAGATTGTGTCAAAATAGCAACAGCTATGGAAAAGCAAATTTAATTTTCATCCCAAGTTTAAGGTACATGTAAGTCATTATTAGGGAGTTTAAGCTTGCAATGTTTTTCACAACCTAAACGTGAATGGAAAATATTTAAGCATTTGTATGGGCGATTGGTCATACATATAGGTTGGCGTTTCGATTGTATATGCAAGCTTAAACTCCCTATTTTTAAAGATAAGTGACAAAGCCATAATTTACCCCCCCCCCCCCAATGAAATTAACTTGATTCTCCCATAACTGTTGATATTTGCACACATCTCTAACTTTCTCATTCAATTCTTACTTATTCCTCTCCTTAAGTTGAAGTTCCAGGGAATGCAAAACGCATCTGTTCTACCCAAGCACCATGTAAAACCTTATTCCACGTGAGATTTATCCCCTCCTGTCGTACTCCAATCTCAATCAGGCA
Organism: Owenia fusiformis; assembly: GCA_903813345.2. Classification (NCBI taxonomy): domain Eukaryota; kingdom Metazoa; phylum Annelida; class Polychaeta; order Sabellida; family Oweniidae; genus Owenia; species Owenia fusiformis. The sequence continues at coordinate 27,374,338 of CAIIXF020000002.1, forward strand.
CCTCTATTGAAACCATGGGGTGTGTAGCCTTACATGGGTCATCAGGGTTAATAAACTTAATGCTTTTACTAGTGCTAGGTTTATCTCTGTCTATAGTCTGGGTGTCAGGCTGACGATTGTGTGAAGATCGTTGTATTTTATATGACACGTTTCCATATTCTTGGAGTAAAGGACACACACCGAGGATAAATTGACAGAAGTCTTTTCTTATACCAAACCACCCTGAAATGAAAAGGAATGAGATGTTAAAGGGGCTCAATGCCTATTTATGATCCTAAAATACACCGAAATTGAAAATAATTCATAATAACATGTCATGTGTATCATACACACACTTTTTTTTTCTGTAAACATTAGAGCTTGAAAAAATATGTAAGGAATGAATATTCCATCAAATCCATGAAATTCACATCCATTTTCCTCAACTGTCACAATTACCAATGTAAAAAGAATAATTTTAAAGTCAAATATATATTCATTTCAGAATAATTGTGGTGTTGAACTTCATAAATAAAAATAATTCTTGTGAAAGACACCCCATTTAAAAAATGTTTGAAAAAATCATTTTTTGTTATAAGGAAATTATCAGCTGGTTGGAAAGAGAATTCACTGAGCATTGAGCAATGAACTACTGTTATTTGACTAATGTAATCATGTTATGATACTATTGACCCTATGCATCAGTGTGACGTCATGCCTTTGTCCGGCCAGAAAATATTGCTGGCCGTCTAGAAAACGTCATAAGCAACCAGTGCTCAAAATGGCGACGAAGTGATGAGAAAAAGTTAAAAGAGTATGCCTAAATGCTGCGTTGCTGTTGAATGTTCGAATAGAGAACAAGTCGGCAGTACGTTTTATCGCTTTCCGAGTGACAAGAAGTCACCTGTAAAAAGAAAGCTATGGATAAATGCTGTAAAAAGGCAAAACTGGGAACCAAAAGAACACGATCGACTTTGCAGCGCTCATTTCTTGTCAGGTACAGTGTTGAGTAATCGAAACAGACCTGGTTTTCAAAATAATAAGTAAAATAAAATTTTATTAATTATAAAGTTATCAGTAAATAATGCACATTCAAATACCACGCATTGTGTTAATAACGCTATCATTAAACACGAGGGAAGTAGGCCCATGTAAGTAATATTATGTTTTTTTTGTTTTTTTATTTCTCTATTCAAACAGTGCAAGTACAATAATTAGAACAGTTCAGATATTTTTCACACCACCTCCATTCATTCAGACATTTGCAACAGTCATACTTTTAAGTTCAGGTACATAATAAAACATTTCTTTTTTCAAATTGCGCCTCATACAGATTGGGATTCACTTCGTCGAACTCTTTGATAAAAATATAGTACTTAATTGCAAGGGTAAGTCTATTTGGTAAGATATTTTTCTTGTTAGTTTGCCTTCCAAAAACCATGTCCTGGGCGTAAAATCGAAATCAACTTTAAATAAACGCTTTAAATTCCCTTTGATTGCTTTCAGAAATATTTGAATCCTTTTGCACTCCCAGAATTTGTGTTTTAACGTATCTGGAAAGGCACAATAGTTACATTTAGAGTCATTTTAATGCCTATCTGCGCTAAAAAGGCATTTGTAGTGCAGATACCATGAAGTATTTTAAACTGAAGTTGTCGCGTTTTATTCTGTTTCGTGCACATATAAGGCATTTTAAAATAATCGGTTCTTTTTAATTCACGATCATGTTTGTCTTTATATAACGGTTCAAAGAACTTGTTTCCATTTAATATTGTTTGAATTGATTTAACCGTTATACTAGAGATTGTCACCTGTTTTTCACCAAGTTTCAAATACACGAGTTCTTCCTGTATGCTGGGTTCAAAGGTCGAATTTAAATCTGATTTCAATAAAAAATTCCAATCATTTGGTATAGCCGATATGATTGAAAAATACACAAGAAAGTTTATATTAATATTATACTTAGTCTTAAACTCATTGTACTGTAAAAACCCCCCATTCGCGTTAAGAAGGTCATTAATATAAATGACTCCCTTTTCCATGACATGTTTGTACATCACCTCCTTATCATTAATTAGAATTGATTTTTATTCCAAATTATTTCACCTTTAACCCCTGAACTGGTTCTAGGCGGCGACATATTTCTTAATTCTGAATAGTTTCGAAGCAAATTCATATAAAAGGTAGGAACACTGTGTGCCAGTGTTTTAATATCATAATTACACTGCAACAAAAAACTCAGTCCTCCAAGACGCTTGAAATGAACTTGAGAAATAAGCTTCACGTGACTAGTTCGTGTGTCAAGTAAACGTCTTAGCCACATTAATTTCAAGGCTTTCTCCATTGTGAACATATTAATCATTCTTAGACCCCATCCTCAAAATCCCAAATAAAAGTATTTCGCTTAATTTTCTCACCCTTTCCTCCCCATAAAAAAGAATAGACTAGTCGTTGAGCCTTCGTCAAGATATCATCAGGCGTATTGGTCATTGTCATCGAGTATATTAGCTTCGACACTGCCTGGGACTTAATTATGAGTACCTTTCCATAAAAAGTAAGATCTCGCTTTGACCACAATATAAGAACCTTTTCAAGCATATTTAACTTTCTCTCAAAATTATCCGTGTTATTTGCATTTGTGTCATATGATATTGTTATCCCTAAAAGTCTACTTGGTATCTTTACCCATTTCAGACCAAAAAGGTTTATTTCATTATTATGACGATCACTTCCAATATACAAACACTCTGTTTTTTCTCTATTAATACATAAACCTGATATTAGTCTGAAATCTTCAAAGATGTCCAATGCTTTTCGTAATGACGTAACGTCCTTAAGAGTCAACGTGGTATCATCTGCAAAAATCGCTAGTAAGTAATATTAATGTGACTGTCGGTGACCCACGTTGATTTTCACGAGTATTTATGCATGTACTTTTTATGGAGAAAACTAAAAACTTAAAATAAACCTTTGTAATATTTGTTTGGATATTGATGTGCGCTTCACTCGAATATCAATCATTGTGTTTGCAACCTGTTTTAATTTTTAAAATTGAGATCCCTTTCTAACATTGATATTCCACACAGAAAGAAATGATTGAGACCATGGCATGCATGATATGAGTATATACAAATCCACTTATTTATCAAACATATATTTTCAGGACAAAAGTCAAATATTGAAGATCATCCCGACTTCATTCCCTCTGTCTTTTCGTACAAATCTAGCGAGGAGATCGAGAGGAAGCGAAAGAGCTTACATGCATATGAACGTCATGCCTCAAAGAGATGCAGAGTCACGAATATTGTTTAGTGTGAAACATTCGACACGTTCACTGATACGAGAGTTGGTAAACAGACCGACCTTTCTTGTTCCGAGTTGGATAATATTATGCGAGAAGTGATGGACCTAAAACGTGAAAACACGGAATTAAAGGAAAAGAGCAGACTATGTAATACATTAAGAAATTAAAAAATAACGAAAACAAACTGAAATATTATACCGGGTTGCCAACATTTGCAGTCTTTTTGGCTCATCTTAACATGATGATTGGACACCTGGTCCCCAGAGCAACCATGAGTAAATCTTCTCAATTCATATTAACCTTGATGAGACTTCGTCTAAATCTTGGCACTCACGATTTAGCATACCGCTTTAACATCGATCAATCTACAGTTTCACGAATATTCTCTCACGTAATCGATGTTTGCAACGCAAGACTTGTACCTGTACTTGTTAAATGGCCGAATGACTTATTGAATCTTCGGGCTACACTACCACGGTCGTTTTTAGGGGCATTTAGTAAGTGTGTTGGTATCATCGACTGTTTTGAAATTTTCATTGAAAAGCCAAAGGACCTTGATGCTCGAGCAACAACATATAGTCACTATAAATCGAACAATACAATCAAATATCTTATCGCAATTGCACCCCAAGGCGTTGTGACTTTTGTTTCCAAAGGTTGGGGAGGACGTGTTAGTGACAAACATTTAACTTATAATTGTGGTCTTCTAGAGAAGCTTCAGCCAGGAGACTTAATACTTGCAGACCGTGGTTTTGACATACAAGATCTTGTTGGACTTCATGGTGCAAAAGTAGAAATCCCAGCTTTCACAAGAGGAAAATCGCAATTAAGTTTGTACGAGGTGGAATGTACCAGAGGATTAGCCTCTGTTCGAATACACGTTGAGAGAGTTATTGGTCTAGTCAGGAGCAAGTACACAATGCTTAGTGCAAAAATACCAATATCACTCCTTCAAACAGATGAAACAACTGGGCTTACTACTCTAGACAAGGTGGTTTTTGTTTCCAGTGCCCTGTCAAATACATGTGAATCAGTTGTACCATTTTAATAAAATATGTTATATTTCTGAATGAATTACACAATTCGTAATATACATTGCAGTCTAGTATAAAGTCAGTGTCTAGTATAAACTGATGAGGTTACACTTCATACAGAATATTTTCTAATTCAAACCTGGAAAATAGATTTACGTCCTTCCTAACATTGGATCTATGAAGTCGAGAGATTTATTTTAGAATCCTTAATTGACAGTTTCTACACTGGTCTTAAGGGGACTCATCTCTAACCTAGCCGATTTGGAGGTACCCTGAACGCACTGTTTATGTTTCTTTTTTCGGAAGTGTTTCATATATGCTTTCATTTAATGTAAAAAACACTGAATGTTAGCCATCAAAATATTTCCCTACATCGTCTGAAAGATGGGTGTGACGTTACGGAAAAAAACGCCTCAATTTACCCGCTTCACTAGAATATGCTTGCTTTAAAAGCGACACGTTCTTATTTTATCGATGATTGATAGGAAAATCGTCACACAGCCACCAAGGTTGTTTTTAATTTACGGCATTTGATAAGCTGAAGACTTTTAATGGCAATTAGTTTTTCATGGGCACTAATAAAGCATAGTAAGAACAGCTTAGATAAAGGGTTTTGACCCCTTACCCAAGTTCGGCAGTGAAATTGACGCCATATAAAATTATAATTGTATTCCAATTTTCATAAACTTTGACATTTTCTGAGGAAAAAACTAAAACATTGACATATTGTTTTTATTGTTTCAAACAATAGTTCACGTATCCCTAAATAACATTTGAAAATATAAAAAGGTTCCACCGTCGATTTTTTCTGTTATTTAGATTTAAAATTTCGGCTTTTTTCTGATATTTTTATGAATTTCATCGATTATCTCCAACAAGAAATGTTTATATTGCTCACCGGTAAGGTTTTGCCATACGCGTATTAGACATGTGAATCATTATACAGCCGCTTAAGATGTCTTTGATTAACTTCAGTTTGATCATCTGAAGAGTTTGATTTCCAAAAAATTCGATTCGGGGTAAATAAAGCATTTTTATACCAATATTTTTAAAGGCCTCTGACCCCTTACCCAAAATCGGCAGTACAATTGACGCCATATCAAATTTTAGTTGACTTTCAATTTTCATAAACTTTGACATTTTTTGAGGAAAAAACTAAAACATTGACATATTGTTTTTATTGTTTTAAACAATAGTTCACGTGCCCCTAAATAACATTTTAAAAGATAAAAAGGTTCCACCGTCGATTTTTTCTGTTATTTAGATTCCAATTTTCGGCTTTTTCTGATATTTCTTAAGAATTTCATCAATTAACTCCAACAAGAAATGTTTATATTGCTCACCGGTATGGTTTCGCTATGCGTGTTATTGGGCATGCGAATTATTTTACAATCGTTTAAAATGATATAAATGCAATGCCTTTTATTATCTGAATAATTTAAATATCAAGAAAATTAAAATTGGGGTAAATAAAGCATCACAAGACCAACCTTTGAAAAGGATTGTGACCCCTCACCCAAGTTCGGCAATAAAAATTACGACATGGCATGCGAATCATTTTACAATCGCTTAAAATTATATAAATGCAATGCCTTTTATTATCTGAATAGTTTGAATTCCAAGAAAATTAAAATGAGGGTAAATATATTAAAGCCCTATAAGACTAACATTTGTAAATGGTTCATGACGCCATGTTGAATTTTAATCCCCTCTTTATTTCAATAAACTTTGATATTATTTCACGTAAAAAATCGATGGTGAAACCTTTTTTATTTTAGATGTTATTAAGAGGCACACAATTTGGTGGCTGTACCGTAGGCTAAAACGATTTTTTTAAACATCAGTAATATATATATATATGGGAATACTAAGCATTTTGATTTCCAAGGTAATATTTAATGAAACCCTATATAAATTGCTCATACTAATGCCATTTAGCGAAAAAAGCAAGTGACATGCTAGTTTGTCTGTAAAACCTTTGCTTGCTTGTTAAACTGCTGAAATATAACGAACTAAGCTTGAACGAATAGGCTACAAGAAAACAAAGCAAACACCCAAATTATACAATTATTTGGGAAATCAGTGACGTATAGCTCATTTGTTTGTTTAATTGTTGATGGGGCAATGTGCCACTGACGTCACAGATAATGGTACCATATTCCAAGAATTCGTGAGCAAGAGTGTTATATGACGTCATGATAAAACACTGCTTCAAGTGAGGAGCTCATAGTTGCTATGAGCTACTATGTCGTAAAGTGTCACATACCGTCATTCAGCGTCATTAACATTTTATTATAAAACACTTGTCAAACGTGAAGTTAACAAACAAGCTTTTTCTGAAGATGTTTATTTTCTGTTCTGTAATTGGCAAGTATATCACCATTGTCGTAAGGGTTAGAGATGAGTCCCCTTAATTATTCCTCTTATCAATCAATGAAAACATCATATAACCTTAGATATTTGAGATGATTTCCTAGTAGAAGAAACAGTTGTTGTTTTGCTTTCCGTCATATTTGATTTTTTGATTTTCCCGGGCTTTTCTAGACGGCCAGCTGAACTGAGCTGGAAAAATGTGTATTTGTGACGTCACTCGTGCATAGGGTCAATATGTCAATAAAAGTTATATATACCAGACTCCAAAAGCTGATTCTCAAAACATCATGAATTGCCATAGTATGATAAAAAAATTATTTAATTGTGAAAGAGAACCACTGAATTTCATGAATCCCACAGAAAATTTGAAAACTGGACCTTGGTTAGGGTGACTCAAAAGGAGTTTTTTTCAGAAAATTTTACATTTCGTGGTATTTTGGTGTAGAGATTTAGGTAAAAAGTGAAAAAAAAATTTCAGATTTTTTTTATAAAATTTAGGGGTCCCCCACTGACCCTAAAATTTCTGTTTTTTGGTGAAAATCTACCAAAATGCATAACACTATCACATACAAGTAAGTCATAACCTTGGTTCTTTAAAGAATTCCTACTTACAATGATTGCCTGATTTTGAACCAAATGCCATACACATTAGAGTGATGAGAGACACTTGCAGAGGGATATTTATGGCAATGTAGGAATAATCATTCTCTCCATCTAACCTATTAGCCAGGAGAATCTGAAATGAAATGAAACATGTATAGGAGAACACCTCAGTAAGTGATTATCTTCATAAGTATATCTCTTCAAAGTCTGGTTATCAATTAACTAAATGTGAAATGCACCCAGGTGGACACTGTTTTTAGGTGTTTCACTGACACCACTTTTGTAGTACTGTACTCACTGAGAGGAAAGGTTATAATGCAGAGATTGGCATAATAAGTTGGGCCACCAGTAAAATGAGTAAAAGAATTTCTAATTTGATGATCTTTTCAATCTATTTTATTATTATTCACAGAAACATATGTTTTTCTCAAAATTTTATTTTCTTAAGATTTGAGCATCTGGTATATTTATATACGTATATCTACACCACTGTAGATTTTTATTACAAAAATTACAACTATACATTGAAATCTTACTTGGAATATAAGCATGGGTATAGCAAGGCATGTGTACCCGACTGCAGAACAGACATTCCCTCTACGCTGCTCAGGTACAATGTCGTTAGATTTGAGCAAAATCATGGCAAGAATAATGGCATATAGGACGGCAATAAGCGCAACACACATCACGATCCACAGTGGAATGAGTACAATCTGCAATTTAGAAAATGTGGTTACTATGGTATCAAGGATGTATCTGAGGGCTGTTATAGCAATATGGCTGCTTCAACAGAAAAGTAAAACCTTTCTAATCTGAACGTATCTGGGTCTCTGGGACCAGCATAGAGTGTTAAGATTAGTAGGTGTACACATTTCAAGGTTTTATAAAAAGGTAAGTGAAAAAGAGTAAAACAAATTTGGGACTGAGAAAAAGTGTTCACATTTGGAGGTGTTCAGATAAGAGAGGTGAGGATATGCAGGTTTCACTGTACATTAGAACATGGGACTGGTGTATAAGTCACACCAGTGAAATGATAATATGGGTTTAGCTTTCTTTTAAATGTAACTTGAAAGAAATATTCTGTTAAAACTAATATGTTAAAAATAGCACACATTGTTATACTGTATTTTTTCTTAAAAAAACTTATTTCTGTTATAGCTAATGAATTGTATGAGCAGGCATGGTATTTTTTTAAACATACGCCAAATTCTTGTTTGATCTGTCAAAGATATACCACAAAATACCTGTTGTCTTTTTGGCTCAGAGATAGGGGGGGGGGGGTGAAATTATTATAAGAACATGTGAACATGATCAAAATCAATCAAATAAAAAAAGTCACACTTACCACCCATTTCCAAACAATGAACTTATCTAGTCGCAGAGCAAGGAATATAAACTGTAGTATGTTAACAGAACAGAACAGCTCCATCTGAAAGTATAGGAACATAAACTTGTAGAAAAGATTATGCTTAGGTCACAAATTGATATCACTGCCAAAATCAAACAAATTCTCTTTTCAAAGTAATGTTTTTCATACAAAGCCGCTCATTAATTGTACTTGAATTATGTTAATAGCTTGAAATGAAATTCTTATGATGCAAAAATCAAACTTAAGCCAAACATAGAAAGTACTGGCAGTTGACCTAGTCTATCAAAGCAGTCTTCTAAAGAAATGTCCATCTGGAGATTCGTTTAACTTTCATTTGTGATGAAAAACTAACAAATCCCTTTCATTTGTGATGAAAAACTAACAAATACCTTTCATTTGTGATGAAAAACTATCAAATCCAATGTTTTTTAGACAATGCTTCTTTCAAGTAAAACCTGCGAACAGGGAATGCTCTTGGGACTGGAGGAAAGTTTCCTTGTTCAGAGGTTTTCCCTACAGAGAGGGGCCGCACTTTCAGCAAACTCAAACTTGCCGAATAAGCATATTTGTATATATAAAGGCATGTAAGAACTACATCAACCCCATTTTATATCATTGATAATCTAGAAGTTTGGATCAGTAAACATTTGAGGAGATTTGGCTCAACATGACACTTATGTACTTATCTGTTATCTCCATAAAACAATTGTGTCAGTCCCTAGATTATCGCAACTGATGAGATGTAATTAGGTTTGTTGAAAGGAAGAATTAGTGTCATGATAATAAGTAATGAACAGATTAGTATTAGTTTAAAAATATATCAGGGTAATTAACAGTGGGATGCTACAATTGATTGGCATATCTTAATCTCATTCATATTAATCCAAGCTTTTTAGAATCAGATATTGGCTAAGACTTTCACACCTCTGAAAAACAATGGAATACACAGTGACACCAATATTCCAAATTCCTTGTTCATAGGTTTTCCCTACAGAGAGGTATTCCATCAGGCAGGTTTTACTGTATGAAAAGAATAGATATATATTTTTTACTTAAAAAATTGTTAAAACTAAACGTTCCGAAGCAGATAAAGATAATTATAACATACCTCGAAAGATCTGTCATGCTTAACAGACCACACACATATCCCGATAGATACGACGGACATGAAGATAAGAGGTATAAACACAAACACGTACAGGTGACGCCTTGTCTCTAATTGGTCGCAAAGTAGAATCTCAAACATCATAAGTAGAAGGTGCAATGATGTGCTGATTATCATGGCGTGAAACTGTTTTGGTCCATCGTGCTCCAATCTATAAGCAAACAAGTGAAATCAACTGAAGACTGAATATTAAAGGTCGCTTTCCTGGGAGATATACGGTCCAGGAAGTAACCTTGTCATGAATATAATGTTTAACCTATTTCAACATCTGGCAAAATAGGTTTATATTTGGTGTTATATGAATATTAAGTTTTAGAATTTTTTAATTTCAGAATAACACTTATATTAGGAGGTACATTGAATTATTAGAGGCGTTATAAATTAATTAGAGACGCTGCACCTCATTTTTTCAGAAAGTATTACAAATACTGTAATATTTTTTACATACTAATTATATACCAACAAAAATATACAAGGCATTAACACATATAATGTCACCACCTGTCATTTGTTACAGATGATGACCACTGAATGCCGACACCAACCAAATGACAAAAATCATCCACAAAAAAGGTGGTCAGACTATAACATTATGTCACCACTTCTGGTGGCGACATAATAATTACATACTGAATTAATTGTATGTGCTTACCTATACTGCGGATGTTTCACCCAGACACATGTACCTACAATGGCCCCAGAGATAACAAGCATCTTCCACAGCCATACTGGAAGGAAGATAACCCAGTAGTTCCAAGTGATTGTACCATCTAGCTTCAAGGCAAACAGGAAAGAGAAGATGAACAGGCACACGTATACCAGGAATTTACTGCAACAAAAATGGATGCGTCAGATCAAATGATGCTGTATTATTGGGATTGTTTATATATGGATATATACATTTTACATTTTAGTTAGGCACCTCATGCCAGGGTAGCATTTGTACAGAATTTGAAACTGCTCTCAGGAGGAAAAATGTAATGATGTTGTAAAGACAAAGCCAGTGGTCACATTTCGAAATTGTCATAATTTTTGATCTAGTCGCATATCATTGTCAAAAAGTAGATCGACAATGGTTTTCTCAGAATCAGACTTTTTGTTACAAATATGCTAAAACGAGCCCCAGAGGCAGAAAAAATCAAAATACAAGTAAAAGTCAACAAACAATCGAAAATGTGCTTAAGTTTTGTAATTATTTTTTTTAATTTGAAAATAAGATGTAAACCATAGATTTATTATTTCATGGTGAAATTAATTTAAACTTGAGAGGGGTTTCTCAAGACAGCCTGGGTCATCACCAGGTCAACATATGTTTCCTGCATGCTTCAACTGTTATGTAAAATTCTTGTGTCTGGCTGTTATCTGCTTATTCTGCTACTGTCCTTGCAGCGGACAACATGTGCTAGGTATAATGCTATATTGCTTGTAATTTTTGGCTCCCTCCCCTATGGTGCCATAATTCATACATGGTTTTTTTTCGATGCAATGTAACCTCTCCGGATGGTGGGGGTAATTGATTCATTTCATTCTATGAATCAATTTTCCTGTAATTTTGTTGTTATTAGTTAGCCTAGAGTAGAACAATAAATTACATAATGCCAAACATTTTTCTCTAGTTGTGTGCGCATTCTTTTATAAGTCACATGAGTTTAACTATTTTTTAATTTGAATTCTATGCTTACAAGAGTCCATATCACTGCTTCATTGCGTCAGTAGAACGGCAAAAATAAGAAATTGGGAGACCATTTTGCAATAATATATGGAAAAGTATATTCATAATGTACATGAATGACATTTGTATATTTCAGATTTTTTAGTTTTTTATGCAATAAGCCTGTGCCGTCTTGTAATTTGAAGAATTTCAGCCATGTTAATCTTATTGAAAATAACATGGCAGAGAAGCATGCAAATATAAGAGGCCACACGCTTTATAAGCCAAACTAGAACCAATCCAAGATATACAAATGTCATTCATGTACAACAGGAATATATTTTTCCGTATATTAATATTGCAAAATGATATTTTGATTTCTTATTTTTTAGCTTTTACTGACGCAGTTAAGGTGCTATGGAAGTTAACAGGAAATGACAAAACAGGAAGTGACAATTTTTTTGCATTTTTAGACATTTTTTGAACAAAGATAACAGAGTTGTGTTTTGACCTCCAGTCGATTCAACTAGTTCCAAATACCATTTACAGGTCCAGGATCACAATGTGCAGGGTCAGAATGACCCTAAACATGATGAAATAACCTTTTTAGCCCTTTGAAAGTGTGACTGAAAAAAAGCTAAAAGTAGGAGCTAGGGAAGGTCACTGAACAGAATCTTTTGAATTTTTCAGAAAATGTGCCCAATATAATGCTCCAACTGATACAATCTTTGAAATTTTAGAAAATTGTCTTAAACAAAAATGACAGTCATAAAAAGGAAAATAAATCGCTTTTAAAATCAGTTTTTTTCATTTTTTTTCTTTTTCCATGAATGATATCAAATTTTCAAAGATTGTATCATTTAGAGCAATATATTGGACACATTTTCTGAAAAATTCAAAAGATTCTGTTCAGTGACCTTTCCTACCCTCCTACTTTTAGCTATTTTTCAGTCACATTTTCAAAGGACTGAAAACATTATTTCATCATGTTTAGGGTCATTCTGACCATGAACATTGTGATCCTGGACCTGTAAATGGTATTTGGAACTAGTTGAATTGACTGGAGGTCAAAACAGAACTCTGTTATCTTTGTTCAAAAAATGTCTAAAAATGCAAAAAAAATTGTCACTTTCTGTTTTGTCATTTCCTGTTAAGTTCCATAGCACCTTAAACAGTGAAATGGACTCTACGAGGAGTGATCAATAAGTAATGGACACTTTTTAACACGGATGCTTTTTATGGACCAATCTCTTTGATTTTTCCACCAACTATAAGGTGCTATGGAAGTTAACAGGAAATGACAAAGCAAAAAAAAATGTGAAAACCATGCTGGATTTTGAAAATACAATTTTAAAAAATTTCATATCTTTCTTAGAAAAAGAAAAAAAATGAAAAAACTGAATTTAAAATCGATCTATTTTCCTTTTAACTCCAGCCATTATTGTTTCAGACGATTTTTTTAAATTTCAAAAATTGTATCATTTAGAGCAATATATTGGACACATTTTCTGAAAAAGTCAAAACGTTCTGTTCAGTGACCTTTCCTGAGCACATACTCTTAGCTATTTTTCAGTCACATTTTTAGAGTGCTGAAAAGGTTATTTCATCATGTTTATGGTCATTCTGACCATTTCCATTGTGTTCCCAGTCATGTAAATGATATGTGAAACTAGTAAACTGACTGGAGGTCCAAACAGAACTCTGTTATCTTGGTTCAAAAAAATTTCAAAATCCAGCATGGTTTTCACATTTTTTGTTTTGTCATTTCCTGTTAACTTCCATAGCACCTTAAATTATTTTTTCTACCGGGTACCATTCTGATAGTTTGACCCCATCATGGAGGATTTACTACCCGGTTTTTTCTACAAACCCCCTAGTCCGATGGATGACATAGAACAAACTGGTAAGTAGATACATGGTAACATTACATCATTTCGTTATTTTAACCATATGAACTGGTCACCAGATTAAGTGATTTGAGTATAGTCTAGCCTAATTTTTCATGTTTTTTCCGGAAATAATTATTTTTTATGTTTTACGTTACTCAAATTAATTGACCACTCTGGTGCTTACTTGATGATCATATTATCTTCAAAGCTATAGAAAAAGCTGATACTACAATGTTTACCTTGGATTGAAGTCTTGGAAAAGGTTACGAAGGTTCATTTCCATATTTTTCTTCCAAAATTTATTTTCAATTTCGAGCCACCATCTTGAAATTTACCCATACTGCCCTACGATGCCGCTAAAACAACAACAATTTTCCTACTCTTTTCAGTATTTTTGACATTTAGAAGCAGGAACAGAGACATATTGTACAGGAGAATATTGATCTGTAATTAACCTATGATAGCAATGTCATATTTTCAAAATAATTATATCTCAAATTATAATTATTTTTCAATGTTTAAGCAGCTGTGATCTAAAGATGTAAATTCATAATTATTATTTTCTTGTATCTATTTCTCACACAGGGATTCCTGTGAATTTGTCAGTTGTTAAAAATGAGGAGTGATGTCGAGGCAGGTCAGTGTATAGTGCACTGCTGTTTGAGGAATGATTTCTATATGTTGCGTGATCTTCTCGATGAAGGTGGAGACCCTAACACCCGTGATAGACGGGGTCGAACAGGTCTTCACATCGCTGCATCGAAGAATGATACTGAGATGATGCAGGTGGGTCCTTCTTCACACTAGAAACCTTTTCACCATTATCCATAAGTTAACAGTTCATGAGCGATACCTTTGAAGGGCTTCTGTAATTGTCGAAAGTTGACAGATCAGATTCAAGGAGACTTCTATGGGGATATGATCGTTTCGTTGTATCTTGAGTGTTTGTGTAAAGCTGTTGTGGTATGTTTAGGCCAGGTACGCAATGTTGTCCATGTAGGCAATTGTCGGATAGATCACTGCCATGGGTGTCCATCCGAATATTACCTACAGAGACAACAGTGCCTCCCCATCCTTTAGTATTTAATTTTTTATATTGTATAAAGCTTCCTGTGAAGTTACGTCTTTGCCATATTTCAAGGGGTGTCTCTATATTCTCCTCTTGCATAAGATTAGACAGGGCTGACCTGGCTCTGATGAGCTGGACCATCAGAGTTTTGTTTTACATCAGTAAAAGCCCTAAAAATTTAAGATATATAAATGAAGGCAAGTTTGGTCTGCCTGATTTACAGAAGAGTAAAGCTTCAAGAGAGCATATAATGCAATACTTCGGGGACAACCCTCATAAAGCTTCAACATCCCTCTCTGTTCTAGGTGTTGTTAGACCATAATGCAGAGTTGAATGTGCTAGACTGCCAAGGGAATACTGTTATGCATTACTGTGGACATGAGGAGAGCATACAACTTCTGGTGGATTACGCTGCTGGTTCCCAGGTCCATATGAAGTAAGTGCATTAATGCGAAGTAAGAACTGCTAAGAACATGTTGGCCTATATGAAGTATGCTCGTGTAGATCAATCATCCTCCGATCACAGGCTACAAAATCCAGAATATAATATTTCTCTTTACCCCCTGCGATAAGCAGTTAGCAATTTCCTCGATTAAGAACTCGCATTCTGATTGGCTGTCGCAACACTGCGACAGAAATCATGTATAAGTCATTGCGCATAATTAGATCACTTGATTCAGTTTAATCGGGCGCTTCCAAATTGGTTATATAGCTGGAGGAAGAGAGAGAGGTATGGATTCTGGATACCTGCTTAGGAGGATGAGATCAATATGAAGAGAGAAATTAAAATGTAGGTCCATATGAAGTAAGTACATAAATGCGAAGTAAGAACTGCTAGGAAAATGAAGGTCCATATGAAGTATGCTCGTGTAGATCAATATGAAGAAATTAAAATGTAGGTCCATATGAAGTAAGTGCATAAATGCGAAGAACTGCTAGGAAAATGAAGGTCCATATGAAGTATCACTGCGTGAAATCTGGGATTCCAAATCTTGACACGTCTAGAAACTAGTCTTTTCACGCCGAGTTCCTAGACGTGTCAATTATTTACACCTCTTGACACGCGATGAATCCAACTCTTTACACCTCTATGCACTTCTTGACACACGCCGTGTAACGCAGTGCAAAGACCATGTCAAAAGTCCTGACACGCGCTGTGACAATTATTGGAATCTCATTACTCGCTCTTGGCACATTGATAATTATGTGTAAACAACTGACCAAATTACCATAAGCAATACATTTAGTATTTTAACATGAAGTAATTCTACTTCATATATTTTTAAAAGGGATAAGTAATTTATCTTTTGTGATAATATAATACTACTTGTTGATTGGTTTGCCAAATATAAGACCCCGTCATAAGACCCTTGTCTCTGATTGTGAAACATGTGTATGCATCCCCGGGTATGCATCAAATCCGAGAAATATTACATTATGTGAAACAATTCCAAAAAGTTTTGTCTTGAACTCAATCAAATAGCGATATATTTCAACATGTGGAAATTATTCATTAACGTAATGTCAGGCACTATAGGTTAACAGGTTAACAGGTTTTTAGTTTTGCTCTTTTTTGTCACGCTTAAATTGTGTGCTTTATTTTTTGGGGATTTGAATTTGAAAAGGTGAATTCACGATCCAATAAAGCTTATAGTATCATTTATTAACAGATGCATCGAGATAGAGCCACCGTTCAAAAGACATAAACATAACTCTGTCGAGGGCAAACCAGTTTTAAATGTTTAAACCTACATGTAGTAAAGTTTACAACATCAATGGATATAATTACAGTCACATGTACTTTGTTATTAAATTCAGAAACTTTAACGGCCGGCGCGTAAGCAGCTTATTGTCGGATTTTAAACTTGATATTGTTTATTGGATTGTTATCAAGATTCTTCTTCAATTTTTTTATTTGGGAACGTATATTTTTTATTATTAGAGAACCCAGGAAAACAATACATGTACAACAATTACTATTACTAATTAAGCTAATGGTCACTTGGCTTGGTGTATTTCCATTCTCATTTATAAAGTTCAAAAGACGAGCGCGTTCTTATAAATAAATAAATGAATAACGAAAACCACATCCTTAATGTTTTTATTCAGAATCGTATTTTATATTCAGTACTTTTTTTATTTATTAAGTTACAGACACAAGCGGCACATATATGTTTGTTGTAAGATCATTTCTGCGATGACCAAGGTGCGTATTTTGGTTTTATAACGGGGATATTGCTCGAGCTTGAATAACAAATAAAAGGCATGTTCTTATTTCTGTATTCTGTCCTTTGATTGTGTATTAAGTTGAGCTGCACGCCAAACGTAAAAGATTGTTAAAACGCTTAAAATAAAACTTTATTCCTTTCAATTTACATAAAAATGAAACAGATTAGATTCGAATCTCAGTCACACCAGCCACTGGTCAAAGGAAGTACAAATATCTATATTAATCAAATGTCTGAAAATTTGATAACTGTCTGGAATCCAATGTTAATTTTATTGAATCAAACTAAGAAAAGTATAAAGAATAGATGAATTTTAAACTTTTAGAGGGAAAAGTCAAATATGCATTGTAACCCAAAAAATAATTCATTAAAGTGTCGTACACATTTCATAACATTTATATAAATAAAACAAATAAAGCACAACTCTAATGCCCTAATGAATTCATATCGGCGCAAACGGCCCTTGCAATAAAAATGCATCGAAGCAGGGAATGCTTGGTAAATTCTTCCGAGACTGACTTTTGTTATTTCAAAATTGAAATATGCCAAATTCATTTGAAATAATCAAATAACCACACGATCTTTCCCCTGGATTTTACTCTATTTTAGATTTACCAGAAAAATGTTTATATGATGTTGTGATGATTTCGTTTGCTTCTCACGAGTTCATTGAAAAGTTCAGTCGAAAAACTTCAGAGATCAAAAGACTAATTAGGCACCTGATTGCGAAAGTTTGATTGCATTTCGATCGCCGGGATTTTACAAACGTATTGTTTATGTAGCGATCGTGTTCTTGCATGGGATCTTGATAACTTCCTATTTTAAGTTTTGGGTTGGAAGCAATGAGTATGTCGGACTTTCTCAAGTCCACATATTTCTGTTTTCAAATGAAATAATTTCACCCTTGCCGACTGACTTGTAGATAATGCACGAATCAAATAGCATGGAGATCAGATAATCAGATTCATTCGTATTTTCGCAATCAGATGAATTAACTTATTGTTTTCTCTGATTAAAAGGCGGTTTGAAGCTCCCGGGCTGAAGCTACTTTTAACTGTTTACAGGATTTGTAAATTCGCAATCAGACTGGCTTATTTTAATATTTAGTCAGTGCAAGAGGAGGGGGCTATAATGTAGAACAATAACTGAATAATTTATCACAATTGTTAAATACGCAAACAGAGACAGGTTTAAAAATGAGAATAGAGGCAAAAAAACTCATGAAATGTAATTAAAACCCGGGAATTAAAAGACTGTTAGATGATCTCTTCTGTAATCAAGGTGATGTTGGTACACTTCCGCTGTTAGAAAAACAAAGACTAAGACAAAGACTATATAGCAATTAATCCTTTTCACTGGGGAGTATCGTGATGCAACAACACCGTGTTGTTGCATCAAGATGGCCAGACTTCCGGTGATAGATTTTCGTACGATATTTTGTTTCCCCAATTAAACCCATTTCTAGGACGAGTTGCTCAATAACCATACACGTGCAGTTAGCGCACGATCTATATTTAAAGAAACTGTCATTAGTATACATGTACCATCACCAAGAAGCAATAAGTTCACGGTTTTAGTTCCTCACTATTGATGCAACAACACCAAACCGAAGATGCAACAACACTCCTCTAGATTTGAGCAATGATGCAGCAACACCAATTAATAGTATAATTTCAGAAGACCATAAATCTCGAGTGGAACAGATTTTTAAATGCTACTATTGCGATACCGTTACCCATTACCCATATTTGCGTTCTTCTCAAGGCATTCAAAATACACTTCCTGCGGGCGAAGATCGTGTGTTTTCAAAAAATTTATACTTTTAAACATTATAACGTTCTGGACGTTGTTCTATAACATAGTTCAATCGCCTTTAACATGGCAAGCTTTAGTAACCCAATCTATTTTCATAAACCACTATTCCATAGCTTGATGACCCTGACTCCAGTTAGTATCATTCAAAATGGTGGACAAACATCTTTCGTTCTCGGTAAATATGATGAGCTATTGGAAATTATCTGTCATCCATCTGTGGAACAGTGATAAACTAGTAGATTTACGTTACCACTGTTTATCAAATTATAACTAAAACAGTTGTTTCATCTATGATATAATATGATATGATTCTTTATTTCCTCCAATTTGGAGAGCCAACGTGTAAAAACGTCTAATTGACTTTATTAGAGAAGCCATTTAGTTACACGTTTAATGGAAATCTTGAACGACGCACATGTAGAATTATTGCTCTCTTTGGATTCCTTCTCTCCGACTGAGTAAAAAGGTAAACAAAAGTGATAAGATTAAGGGCCCAAAAAGGTAAATTGATAGGGGTACAGTTATCCCAGATATCCCGGGCCCTCGGGAAATATCATATTGTCTCTCGGAATAAAACCAATATTGAATCCCTCTCAGTAAATAACCTTTATATAATAGCATTGTATAACTGCAATATCATTAAACCAATACTCATCCTATACATCTCTTGAGAACGATGTACAACTCCTGGATAGCGTAAACTCCTGAGCAGCGTATAAAACTCTTCAACTTGATATATGACATCATACTTTGGGTGGGATAACAAAGGATATACAATATACAATTGTAGACCTCTCTTGAGGTCAACTGGCAAAATTGTATACTGATACTGTAATCCTTGAAAGTTCGGAGGTCGAGGTCAGCAGTACTCTCAGGGTTTACTGTTGAGGTATACACTTTGGCCAGTTGACCGAATAGAGAGGTTAACAATTGTTTGTTAGTCCGAAGAATATAATAATTTGAAAGAAATAATATACAATTGTAGACCTCTCTTAAGGTCAACTGGCAAAATTGTATACCGATACTGTAAACCTTGAAAGTACTGTTGATCAAGACCAGAGGTCGAGGACACTTTTGCCAGTTGACCGAAAAGAGAGGTTAACAATTGTTCTGTTAGTCCAAATAATATAATAATTGGACGAATATATAATCGAATATCACGTGAACATATTTTATAAGTAAAGGTTGTTACGCGGTAAACACGATACAAAAATATGTCATATTCCGCAACGAATATGGCATATTCACTTGCAGTGTATGACAGATTCACCTGCGGTATATGGCATACACACTAACCAATGAGAACGTGATACGGAAGTACGCAATTGTCAATTGCATCGATTGAACGAACAAGTAAAACGATATAAATTATTATAATGATTACTGAATCAACACTACTGTGTATCGAATATATTAACTTAGCAGAAGTATCAGTCACCTTCTCGCGTAATAAACTTACTCAATCAATCCAGGATTCATATATTAGTACTCGACGCATTAACTATATTGGTAATCCAGCGTAGTTTTACATTTAGAGTCGATTCTCGCTACCAATCAAATCAAGGCTTTCTGTATCACGTTTTCACCTGCGGTACATGGCATATTCACCTGCGGTATATGGCATATTCCGCAAGTGAGTATGACATATTCTGCAGATGAGTATCGGGTATTCACGGAAATCAATGTATCGCATATTCACTGCGGAATATCGCATACTCACTTGCGGAATATGCCATATACCGCAGGTGAGTATGGCATATTCACCCGTATCACAAATACCGCACAACCATGAATGTATGCCATATACCGCGTAACAAAGGTATCATATTCTAGCAAAAAATCCCAAAACCGTCGAATACTTGTAATTTTTGCACAACTTATTTTTTCAAAATTAAAAAAATTTCAACAATAAAAAACAATTTTTCAAAAATAGGGGTCAACAGTACCTAGTAGTGGTCAACAGTTTACAATTGTTGACCTCCCCAGAGGTCAACCGGCAAAATTGTATACCGAGACTGCAAACCGAAAAACTACTGTTGACAGAGACTGAAGGTCGAGGTCAACAGTAGTTTCAAGGTTTACAGTCGAGGTATATGATTTTGACGGTTGATCGAATGGAGAGGTCTACAATTGTTTTGTTAGTCCGAGTAAACTAATAATACACATATAGACGACAATCATCAATCGGCATGGCTTCATTTCACAACCTTTTCTCCGAACCACGTTAGCAATATTTTTTTTAGAAAATCCGGAGACAGTGCGAGTAGCTTAACTCTGTATTTGGCACATCACGGCGTACTCGTTAGTGAATTAATGTTAATTTTAAGTTTCTATTTGTATTTTTGCTATACTTGTCGCCTAGTAAAGTCATTCTCATCCAATAATCACCCAATCAGAATCGAGTATTTCAGTTGAGGTACTAACAATACATTTTGTTGACCGCTCATCAACCAATCAGAATTGAGTATTTCAATTGAGGTACTAACAACACAAAATGACTGATATCTGTTGTCTTTCTAAAATTATATTAGTTATTTGTAGAACAATTTTCATACGGTAAATCAAGGGCATTTAATTTAGAAAATGTATAATCTTTATTTTTCAGATACAATATCAATGAGATTGCCTCCCGGGGATTCAGTTCTTTATTTAGTTTGCCTTGTATATCCTTTTAACTTTGATATAGACAAAGAAACCAAACAAAATATGCTTCGTTCATGGACCACTGACTCACACGTTTTATTCATGTCCCGACCTACACCTGTAAACAGAACATAAAACAGTTTCTCTTGTTGTTCAATGATGCATTATATTGGCGTTTTTGCATCAGCACATTGGTGTTGTTGTATCATCGATAAGAAACAGAGTGGTGTTGTTGCATCAATAGTGAGGAATTAAAACCACGAATTTATCGCTTCTTGATGATGCTACATGTATACCAATGACAGTTTTTTAAAATACAGATCATAACCTAACTGCATGTGTATGATTATTGAGCAACTCGTCCTAGAAATGGGTGTAAATTGGGAAAACAAAACATCGTACGAAAATCTATCACCGGAAGTCTGGCCATCTTGATGCAACAACACGGTGTTGTTGCATCACGATACCCCCCAGTGCTTTTGTAATCATTAAATGTTAGATTCTTATTATTTTGTTGGACAATGTTCAGACTTCTGACCAAGATTAATTCATTTATGTTTGTATTTAAGAAATAGTATTTCAAATAGACAGACGTTCTAATGAGTTAGAAAAATACATTTGTTGAAAGTTTAGCATTGTTTTTCATAACTTGACGCTTCCATGAACAGAATGACTTTGAAATGAGTTTTTATAATTTTAGCTTTTATACGGACATGCTTATTGTATATTTCTATATGAACGTTGTAATTTATGTGATGTAACATCGCCCCCCCCCCCCAAAATTACAGGTATACAAATTTTGATCGGAATGCTTTAACTTGCAATTAAAAGCAATTTCAGACTGTTAGATGATCTCTTATGTAATCTAGGTGATGTTGGTACACTTCCGCATTTAAGAAAACAAAGACTAAGACAAAGAGAACTAAGCAATTAATCCTTTTGTTATCATTAAATGTTA
Organism: Owenia fusiformis; assembly: GCA_903813345.2. Lineage (NCBI taxonomy): Eukaryota > Metazoa > Annelida > Polychaeta > Sabellida > Oweniidae > Owenia > Owenia fusiformis. The sequence goes on from CAIIXF020000002.1 coordinate 27,396,418, forward strand.
GATTCTTATTTTATATTGGACACTATTAAGACTTCTGTCTCCGATTGTTATGCAGGTATGTGTATAAAATCATGCGAACAACATTATCGTGGAAACTCCCATATTCATTCTCATAATGTCTTACAGCTATTTCGCAAATGGCATAATCCTAAACAACATGTGGACTTAATATTACAGAACTGAGCGAAAAGAAAGGTGGAACAAATCAGATTAAGATATTTTATTTTTTAAATGCACAAAGGGCAACAGTTGAAGAACAAAAGTTAAAGGCGTTGTGAAATAGACCGTGCTTTTATATGATCCCCTTCTGTAGTACCCTACCCTTTGCATTTGTTCGACTTAACTTCTTAAAGTCTTCTCGTCTTCTCGTAGTTTATAATTAGACTCTGCACGCAGCGTAATAGTGCCCCTATTATCAATGACCAGGGGCATAGCCAATTTTCAGTCGGGGGGGGGGTGCAATCGCCAGAAAACAATAACGGTTTTCAGTCGGGGGGAGGGGGTTGCGATTGTGGCAAAAGCAAGCCAAAAGATGCAACTTCCTTCAAAATAGCATCTACTATAATATTTATTTTTCTATCCGATATACAACTGATATTGATATCTTTTCCCGGACAATGTGTTATCTCATGGTCCGTTGACATCATCAACAATGTGATTTACCACAAGAGATTAACCAACATTCCTTAATTAAAGATCTAATAGCAAAGGTTTTGCAAAAATAAATCAATGCAGTGTAAAACAAATGTATGTATAATGAAGAAATAAATATTTAATGAAAAAAATAGATATGTGTTTGTAATATTGGTATTAACTTAAGATTAAAAAGTGTCACTATCTCTTTCATTTTTCAACAAATATAGGCTCACGTGACATATGACGCGGGGCAGTCAATTTTGATCTATCGTAGACCATATCAGTATCAAACTGCCGATATTTCAACCTCGTCTTGCGAGGCCATTTTTATTTGAAACATCTTGAATTTGGTGTCAAAATAAAGCTGGTCACGCCCACTTTCAGAGTTATCAATGAATCATTTACTACGACTACTATATTCATTTAGGAGGCGTGTAAAGTTAACCAATCAGAAAGACAATTGCTCCATATATGACAGTTCATTAACATATTCAGTATTTACTATTGTTTTTCGCGTCATGACAACACGAGTAGTAACCAATCAAAATGCCGTATTTTATCACGTGAGTTCAGAGTGACATGCACGACATGTAAGTTTAGTCTGAGCTGATCGCGATGTTGAACAATTTCTTCTCGGAATTTGTCCAGAGAAATCAGCGATTCTAAATTAAGGTAGGATCTCCCATTTCTTCCTGTACAAGTTTTAACTTATCTCTATCGAATCCTAAAGTTTTGGATGAAGATATGAAGCATACGTTTAAAAACGAAGCGATTAATTTGACGATCTGATTTTGCAATTTGCAATGGCCAATTTACTGCAAGTCTGCGTGTATTTGACAAGAGATAGCGCCAAGTAATTGTATCCGAATGCTTGTTAAGCCACTCAAAAACAAGATCCATATTTTCTAAATTTGATAACTTTGCAGAGAGCCCGTTTTCATAACCTGTTTTCCGCGTCTAAATTCAAACTGAGTAGGATTATAGGATCGCTGGGATTCTCAGTCAATGGCAACGGGTCTTCATTCCAGAACGCACATTTTTTTAGTTGATTCTCCGGCATAGTACAGTAAAACCTGTCCGATGGAATACCTCTCTGTAGGGAAAACCTATGAACAAGGAATGCTTTTCAAAAGAACCGAATATTTTTCCATTGACTTACATGTTAGCGGACCCTCTCTGTAAGGAAAACCTGTGAACAGGGAACAAGGAACACTATTTTGGGGCAATATATGAAAATTCACCTGTGAACAAGGAATATGGAATATTGGTGACACTGTATATTCCATTATTTTTCAGAGATGTGAAAGTCTTAAGCCAATATCTGAATATAAAAAGCTTGGATTAATATGACTGAGATTAAGATAAGCCAATTGTTGACATGATGTAGCATCCCACCCACTGTTAATTACCTTGATTTATTTTAAAACTAATACTAATCTGTTTTTTACTTATTATCATGACACCAATTCCTCCTTTCAAAAACCTAATTACATCAAATCAGTTGTGATAATCTAGGGATTGACACAATTGTTTTATGGAGATAACAGATAGTAAGTACATGGTCATGTTGAGCCAAATCTCTTTAAATCTTTTACTGATCCAACTTCCAGATTATAAATGATATAAAATGGGGTTGATGAAACTTGAATTTCAGTTCTTAGCAATATACCTCTACAAATCATATCAATGATCTTTGATCAACTAGACATCATCAGACGCTAGAAGCAGCTAAAATCAACATGGGGAGAACGTAACCAAGTATGCAGTCGGCATTTGTACAATCAATCAATATATATACAAATATGCTTATTCGGCAATTTTGAGTTTGCTGAAAGTGCGGCCCCTCTCTATAGGGAAAACCTCTGAACAAGGAAACTTTCCTCCAGTCCCAAGAGCATTCCCTGTTCGCAGGTTTTACTGTACTTGTCTAAAGTCCATATCTGCTCTTTTACTGGCATACTTGGACATATTTCCCCTCCTTAAATTGTCCTCCTTAAATAACACCCTCTCGCCGATTTATATATAGCCATTTCCCAGAACCCGGGAGTCAGAATCGCTGATGTTTGCCATATTGAACATGTTGAAATATGTACTGTAATATCTGTAATACTAGGCATTGCCTGCTATGCGTAAGGGTCACGTGACTAGCGCGATACAGGAAAAATGGGAAATTTCGAAACAACAATTTTTGGGCACTTTTATTGCAAATTTCAGGTATTTATAAGTGTTTGTGGTATAAAACATAATCCACAGACATAAATGAACATCCAAACTACATATTTTATTACGTTTTGGAGCCTTTTTTGCTTTTAAAATGACATCTTTAAAAAGTTGACATTTCTTGAATTTTTAAAGCAAAAACACTATGACACAATAACATCGAGGCAAAATCAAAACATGGTGTGGAAATAAAAGGCATACAAAATGGCCATTAAAAAGACATTTTTGTTCATAAAAGTATCAACTTTACTACATTGGTCGCAAATACAAAGTATAGAATAAATAAAAATAACGTCTTCCCAGAGATTACAATACGGATCAGTAAGTCAACAAATCTAACCGTTGAATAAACAAACTTCGCCCACGTCTGAAACTGTTCGTCTGCTGGTCAGAACTTGGTATTCGCTTCGGATAATCAATTTCTGAGAATACTGATGTCTTAAATAATTCATAAAGACGACGTTGTCTTTAAATAAGGATCTTTAATCTACAAACTGTTATTAATAACAGTTTTTAGTACACAAATTGAACATACAAAATGTAGCGTACTGATTACACGTTACAGTGGCGTAGCCAGCTTTCAGTCGGGGCATGAGCCCATGGTCGGGGGGGGGGGGGGGGGGAGGGGGGTGCGATCATGGCATAAAAAATGTTTTTGAAGATTTGTTTTGAATTTTACAAAAATTGGTGCAACTTCGTTCAGATCGAGCTAGAAGCTTCAAATAAAAAGCATTTTGAGACTTTTTTCTTCTATCTAATGGTTCTATTTTCATCGGTTATGGAGGGGGGGGGGGTGCGATCGCACCCATCACATCCCCCTGGCTACGCCTATGCGCTATATTAATATAACAAGGTTATCATATCATGCCAATAGTTAGATGGTTAACTAATATTAACACAAAATAATAATACACGATAATTAAAAAAATAAACCTCGGTATTCGGGCCTAAAATCCAAGGATACGTGTACCATTACTTAAGTGTAAGCTGCAATACCATATCGAATACCTGTACCATTACTCAATAATAACCACCAGTAAGACCATAATAACAAGCTTAATAACTAGCTTATTGCAAGTTATTTCATACGATTTTGTCTTGTGTGTCCTAATGAGATAGTTTTGAATTTCGAAAACCGGGTGAAATTGGTTATAGTAAATTGAATATGATAATCAGAGCCAGAAAACAGAGATACATGTACGTAGCTAAAATAATGGGGAATTAAAAATAGCCTCAAATAAAGTGCAATCATGAACTCTCTTGAAAGCCCATGCTCTAATCAAAGTAATCTTGGGATATCCTGTCCATAAAAAGCAAGAACCCAATCAAACAGTTAATTAATTGATTATCTGGTCTAGACTAGGGTACAAGAAAAGTATTAATATATGAAGGACAGGGGGCTACTGAAACTGGTAGTTCAAGCGTATGCTTGTAATGCCTGGGTCACATTTGCTCAGAATCATCGTTCGGCCTCCGGTTGATTGAGTATTTTGTTTAAATTGTATTAGGGTTTGAACAAAACACTCAATCGGCCGGCGCCCGGCAGATGAATTGGAGCAAATGGGACCTAGGCATATGAGGGGCAACATTTTAGATATAGTATTGTTTGAAATCCTGGGAAAATGCACTCCCCCAATTTTGCAAATATGGTCTGGTGCTAATGAACCCTCTAATTTGTTTTACGTTTACATGAGCAACTAACAAATATATTTATTCTCATTCTGTCTCAGCTTAGTTTTAATTAAATTTTACCCCCACCCTTCGAACGTCTTTGTCTCCCTGATTTTTGCAACCCTACATTCAGTTTCTTTTTAAACCAAATCAAGAACTATCCGTCCACATATCAGATATTAAATCAATAGTTGTTTATTATTATAAGATGTTTATAGATCATAAGCTATTTGTAATTTCAGCTATAAAATTAGCCCTCCCCCCCCCCTCTTCGCCGACAGATAGAGATGTATTGTTTAAAATAATACTGCATCCCCGGCCAATAATTCTTTTACCACATTGAGCAGTTTGTAATTTTGAGCAATTATCAAATGTGACCCGACCCCTGGAATAATTCAAAAGTCATTCCCTTAGCAAATGTAGGCTTCGGACCTGGTACTTATCAAGACGAAATAATTTGCGTTGATTATTGGAAATATCCATTTAAACAGACCCTCTAATTTATGACAAGTTAACAATAAAAAAGAATGTTGCGATGCTTTTTGATTTGAGAACGCATATTTAGCTAAAGCAAAATACGAAATATAAACTCATGCGGTAATTATGATTTAATTTACAAATACCCGGGTCCAAATATCATGAGTGTTGATTGCAATTATGTTCGATGATCGTCAACATGAAAGAAATATATGTCTGAATAATTAGCTATAAAACATCTTTATCAAAACTTCCCTACACTTTTAAATGCTCATCTTGTCAAAGAGTACCATCCACCTGAGATTTAGATGTAGATCGAAAATCAAATTGTTTTCAAAAGTAAGTGTATTCTTTGCGTAACAAAGAGTTGTTTTGCTTCCAGGGTCCTAAATTCTTCAATTTAAATAGTAATTAATAAGATTAATAAGATCAAAAAGACTTGAGGCACTGCCGTCGCCCCATCATGATCAATACAGGTGACAATAAGCGACAGTTGTTACAGTACAAGTTATTGATTCAGGTTCATATTTGTTATAAATATAGACTTGATTACATTTCAGACCCGTAGCCAGGATTTGCCAAGAGGTGGGTTACTTTTTAAAAAATTCCAGGGGGAGTTCACTTTTGGCAATGTTAGTTCAAAAATGGCCAAAATAATTTAAAAAGTGCTCAGAATGGTGTAAAATAATGCATTTTTGGTGACGGAGGAGGTCGCTAGAACCAATCTACTCCCCCCCTGTATACGGGCCTGCATGTGCTATCTACATATTTGACTATTTGATCAGTCCCGTAGCCAGTATTTGCCAAGGGGATCACTTAAAACGTGCTCAGAATGGTGAAACCTGCATGATTTTGAAAGACTTTTTGGCCGGGGGGGGGGGGGGGGTCGAACCCGTCGACCCCCTGGCTACGGGCCTGTTGATTGACACGGTTGAAAGTGGAGTTTGTTAATTATTCAAACTGTTCTAAAAGAGGAATATGCGTCCAATTAAAATCATATCGTGATCCTGTAAAAATGTCAGATTTAGCAAAATAAATAGGCGATCTCCATCTGCACACGTCTACACTTACGCGCACACACATACTTTAAGATTAAATTTATTTTGATAATGATTTAAAAAACATCAATTATTATCAACATGAAATTAAAACGATTGTCAGTATATTCCAAAAGTATAATTAAGCGTGATTATAGCGCATAACAACAGGTAGCCGGTATAATTATACTGTTTGTTTTGATAAGGCAGTGCAAAGAGATATCAAAACTCTTGACACGCTCTGTACACGCGAGGTCTTTGCACCTCTTGACACGTCTTGGAATCTCTAGATACGCGGAGTTTCTAGACTATCTTTGCACGTCTAGAAATTGCTTGGAACTTCACATTTGACGCAGTGTATGCTCGTGTAGATCAATATGAAGAAAGATATTAAAATGTAGTAGTAAGTGCAAAGTGTAAATGCGAAGTAAGAACTGCTAAGAACATGTTGGTCCATATGAAGTCTGCTCATGTACACTGTAGGTCCATATGAAGGAAGAAAATGTAGGTCTATATGAAGTGCAGCAATACAAAGTAATAAGAATACTCGTAATACATGTTGGTCCATATGATTTGTCATCAATGTGTTACAAATAGTTTTGTAATTGCAACCAGAAGATGACTTTGCTACATTCAAACGTTTGCGTTAAAAAGTAGGGATTTTGATATTGATTGCTTGTTATTGATTGAGAAATGGTTCATCCATTTTTCAATGGTTCTGATAGAAACTTTCACATAAATTGAGATGCTATTCAATAAGTCATGGTTGCTATGGTAACTCGTGTTTTGATCATGTGGGAATACCTTTTATTCACATGTGTTATTTTCCTTGCAGGAACTTTGGGGGTGCCACACCTGTTACTCTAGCCAAACGAAGAGGAATATCTGACCACATAATTGAAATATTAGAGAATTTAAAAAACACAAGTGAACCAATTCCTGATAAACGTTACTTTCCTCCACCCGCAGCTCCAGTGGCGCCACCTAGACTTGAACTTCCAGCTCATCCAGAGCCTGAAGATCAAGCAGATCCGCCTAGTGCTTTTGACAATATAAAAAATGCGTGGTTTGAATTCTGTACAGACTTAGGACCAGAGAAGTTGGCATGTTTATTAGTACTGGCAGTGTTTGTGTCGCTGTATGTCGCATATGCTGTATCAACATATTCTAAAAGACTTGTGCAAGATACAAGAATTCCTGTTCCTGTATCGGATGATAATTTCAGTGAACATATAGAGCTTTGAATATTATTAAATTTAATAGAGAGGGGTACATTTTTTGTAATTCTGTGATGTAGGAAATGTTGTGCATTTGACATGAAGATTTTCAATTCAATTATATACCAGTCCAGACAATCTACCTTCAAATTACTGGGTGTCCCAAAAAATTATACCCAATTGAAACAGGAATATCTCTTTTTTCCTTCATCGAAAAAAGCTGAACTTTTAACATGGTAAAGAGAATCCATTTTTTAATAAGCAGTAAAAAGTTTATAGGGAATATTACTTACTGAGAACTTCTAGAGACATTTTAGAAGACAATTATACTCAAAATGATCTCCATCATGATTGTTGACGAGCATGTGAACATTATTCCAAACATGAGAAATAATATAATTATAACTTTCGGGACACCCAGTAATTAATATATAATAGCCTGATGTGATCAAAGTTTTATTTATAACAGTAATGGCTGTGCCTGTATCACCATAATTCTTGTTATTATCTCACAGTGTCTAACTACGATATATTATAAAACAAGTATTTACAGTTAACAATTTTAACATTTTAAAACATATTACGAGAGTTTCTCGTAATGACACCATGCAAAGTAAGGCTTAATTCCAGGTATGTTGCTCTCAAATAAATGCCCATGGGCAGTTTATATCTTAGGTCCATCAATACAAGAAACTCTAGTGGTTTGTTTCCTAATGTTGCTTTTAGGGAGCTCAACGTGAAAGTAGCGACTTTAGCATATACAGTGCGACCAAACTGAGGAGAATTCTGTTTTGGGGTAATAGCAAAATTTGTGTGTGTGATCCCATCATTTATACCCCATTATTTATATTTCAAACCAAAAAATGGTTGCATGACTGGAAATTGCAAAGCATAGATGCATTTATTTGACCAGAAGTAATTTGGAATTTGAAATTGTACTGCTGTTAGTTTTTTGGCTCACATGGAATTGCCCACTTGTCAGTCAGTCTGCTAGTGAGCCATGTTTGGCTAATAGATCTATTTAATGGTGGTTCATACTAATAATTTACACCATAAGTCCTGGCTTTGTTTGCCTTGTTTTGAAGAAATCAGCTTTTCACCATGTGAGGCTAAAAGGTGCCATTTTTGAAGATAACGATAGAAGTCATGTGCTGGAGTGAAAGAAATTCTGATTAAATTTCAGTTTATTATATGTCAACACCAAAAAGTGGTGACATTTTGTTATGTTCTCCATTTTTGTGACAGCAGTTGGTGATCGGCGGTTGGCGTCTGTAACAAATGGTGGTAACATTTTGCATGTTGATGCTTTATTTAAGAGCCGTTTCACTGCAATTCATAAACATATTGTGCAATACTAAAATATTATTTATTACACATGTTTAATTATATGTACTTATAGACCATACTTATGTGTGTAATGTCGGATGACAGTTCATCTAGGTTTTTCACTTCATTGAAATAAATAAAAATTACACCTTTAAAATCACCCAAAATATCTTAGAATATTTATTTATTCATCGGGAGCAAGAAAATGTCATGAGAGAGACATGCAACCTGATTATATTTAGATATTTCATTCGTTCAAAGTGAAGGGTCAAGGTCAACAGAAATGAGGTCAGCAAAGGTCATATAACGATAATGTTAGAGGTCAAGTTAACTTTTCACATTTTACTTGAACAATAGCCACAGCAAACAATACACAACAAAATAATATTATTGTATGTATTTCTACAAATTGTATTTCATATATAGCCTGTATTCTTTAAAATGCCACATTTTAGTATTTACACAATCGTGACTAACAATATCCCACTAAATACATACATGTAGTCACAAAATTATGGAAGTTGCACGCATATAAAATGTTTGATTACACATGGCAATATACACACGTCACATAGAAAATGTCATGGGAACATAAACTATGATATTTTTTTACACAAATGAATAAATATAACAGATTAATGAATGATACGCCATAGAATGATTCATGATTTCAAAATCAGTTATATTTAGAAAGATAGTTGCACAGAATAAACTGGTTTTTAGGATGGAAACATTACCATTTTTCTCGATTCATACTGGCCATGAGTTGAATTCACCTCACCATGTAGAAGTACATATGTATATCATAAATAAATATGAACTCTTCAAAAAGGAGAGTGGTCTATTTTGTCTTTTTTTATATGCAATAAGGCCCCCAAAGCATAATGCAATATCCTGAGTATGTTGCGAGTATAATATGCTTGAATAAACATACCATATACATGTACATGTACTTCTAAGATGTGTATGTATATCAGTATATCCCTTGGTGGAGTACAAGGCACTCACATACCCTGACCAATTTTTTAACTTTTTTATCAAGTCCCATATAACACTTCTCTATTCTTCATAACTTTAAAGAGAAAATATCAAAAATGTCTAAAATCATGAATTATTCTGTGAACATGAAATGATAAGAAATGGCACATAATATTTTGGAATCATATTTTTAACTTTAGAATTGTTTGTAAAGGTGCTCCTGGATATTTCATATTTCATTCAGGATGGACTTGTCAGATTATTTCTACAAAATGGAATTATACTCATTTCTCTCATTATTATGGTATTTTACAGTCAAAGACATGGCCAACCTGTCATACAGTAAAACATGTATATCCAAACACCTCCTGATGCAAATCCTTTTCAGCCTATTTTCTTAATTTGCCATAAAATTCTGAATTTCAATTCCAAATATTTCAGAGAAATGGGCATCTGAACAATAACTGAATGAAGCATCCAGGAGGACCTATTATATGACCAACTGCATTTCGTAAAAAATTTATTTTCATAAATTTTTAATCATCAAACAATAGATTCATAGACAGCCATATAAAATGTACAATATATACAGTAATATTTACAATGACTGCTTTTTGATTGAGATATCACAATTTTTAATAATCAATAAAAAAAATCAAGTCCAAATTTTGGTCATATTTTGAACCTATAGTTATTTAGTTGTTTAACAAATCTATCAATAAACCCTAGCACCTTACACTTAGGCCGAGTAACTTCAATTCTTGGTTTTGAGGCATGGGAACATTAATAACTTGAAGTTAACATACTCGTCCAACAAGGTTTTACTCAATATAGAGTACATAAGAAATGGAAATATGTAAACAATGGTTTTTAGCTCATATGGGTTTTGTTTTAGTTTTAATATCCAGGCTAGTCACAGGAAAATCTGAATTTTGTGAGCTTGAATACTCAAGCATTTGGCTTAACTCTCGTATCACTGTATCACAATTATATTAATAGTTAAGAATGGAAAATAAACTGAGAATCGAAACCCTTTAGCCTAACACTAAACAAAGATACACACTTACAACATATATTTCATACATTGGGAAGGAACATACAAATAGATTGTGTTTAGCATCCCTAAGCCAGTTAAGTGGAAGCACAGATTTCTGATGTAAATATTTGTGAATTATTCTTTTCAAAATTCAACATTATGATGTCATAATGCATTTGTTTTTCTCCTATGGGTGGCATTCCCATGAGTATGTTGGATCTGCCTAAATCAATCTGTATTCGGACTGTGTCTCCGTATTTAAACACTATGATACAATCAACCTCCGATCACAGGGCTTCAAAATCCAGAATATATTCTTTCTTTTTATCCCCTGCGATAAGCAGTTAGCATTTCCCCGATTAGGAACTCGCAATCTGATTGGCTGTGGCAACATTGCGACAGAAATCATGTATAAGTCATTGCGCAAAATAAGATCACTTGATTCAGTTTAATCGGGCACTTCCAAATTGGTTATAGCAGGGGGGAAGAAGGAGGTACGGATTCCTGACACCTGCTTAGGAGGATGTGATACAATATGATAAAGCTTGTCGTAAAATGAAAATGGCATACATGGGCTTGAAAGGTCATCCGAGGTACAATTTTGAAAAACTTTTTTTTTTGATAGCCATATGCCTTGCTTTTATGAAACACTTTTGGTGATAACACCTGGTTATATTATTATCGCCAATATTATTGCCAAACCAGTATAAATTTTACAAAAATCGTAATATTATCTTATTCTCCCTCCTATGATGCCAAAAGTAAACTAAAATTCTGATATTTACATATAAAATATACCAGTTGTTTTGTATCTGCAAGGAATGGATTAATTCTGTACTGCAATTTTACAATATCATTTTGTGTAATATTTTTTCCCTTTATGATTGAAACACAAGCTTCAATGATATGTACACAATACATCTACTGAATATAATTAACTTAAGGTTTCAATAATAGCTAGGATCTTTGGCAAAGAAGAAATGAATTTATAACAAATGTATAATATTATATTAGCCTGTATGAAAAAACATAATGCTTTATTTTGTATATTATTGAAATACATGTATAGTACGGTAGTTATTAATATTTCATTAAAAATTTCATGGAAAATATTAACCCTTTTTATTACTATGCTATTTTGGACAGTAATATTATGATATACAAACATAATGATTTTATTTGGCTTCCAATACGTCAATGAAAATTAAATCGGTATATATAGAGTTTCATTCAAGACTACTGTACATTATAAAATATGTTAACAGTACTATACATTCTTTTACATTGGTTTTGTAAAGATGGAATATATGATAACGTAAAATTCAACATTTGGCATAAATTCATGACATCCCGGAATTTTATAATTCTCGCAATCGTCGTAGCAAATCATCAGCCTCTGTGTCACCAGTGCCGCCATTACTTATTTGGACTTTTTCTGGCGATGGTCTTTCCCGGTCATAATTTGAAGAAGCGCTATTTCTTGGAACACGGGTACGTTTTGGTCTTACATTAGCAGGACTTGCTCCAAGTTCATCAAAGTTCATTTCTGAACTAACGTTCATAGAGGCATCGGGACTCAAGACATTTTGTCTGGAACGCGATCTCGCCAATTGGGCCCGTCTCTCCGCTGGAAAAAGACATGAAATGATCGTATAAAAATCACAGAGGCTATGCATCCCCAAGCAAAATACAAAATTTAAAATAATACTGAATATATTATTTTCTATCATGTCTTGCTTCAGAGAATTAAAATTATTATTTTAAGTAATGACTCAACTTCAGAACTACCTATTAAACATTGCAATACAATATACCAGTGCAGTTGATGTATCTACGTGATATTATAATTATTTAGGAAAAGAGGAAAACAGAGTAAAATGTGCAAAGAAAATATTAAGAGTGCTCTAGAGTGTTATCCAGTACCATTAACAACTACACTAGGAGAACTGAACAAATTAAAAGAAACCTAACTCTGAGATTACATATAATCCTTCCAAAAGAAACCATTATTAAAAATATGATTTTTCATGATCTATAATACGAAAATTATAGAATCCATTACCATGACACTTGAATTGATAATGTTAAGCTACATGTTTTAAAGAGAACTTGGACATGTGTCGAATCATGCATAGTTCTCTAGGTTTTGCACCCTTTGTATCATTTACTTGTCTGAGTGAGTATAAATAGGTTTAAAGAAAAAAAATTCCCTCGAAAACCGATTGAGAGTTGGACAATATTCCCTGGGGGTATTATCATTATACATGTACCACGTCCAAGTACAAATTCCCTTAAAAACACATAGCTTAACCTCCCTACTATAACTTTTCCTCTCACTTTTCTTTTGAGAGACCCATCATCATCATGATTTATTTCTAAAACAACTTATTCCATAACCTAAATGTCCATGCTATTATTTCTATGCATTTCCCTTTTGTTGTTTTGGTTAACTGTTTATGAAAATAAAACCATTAATTCAAAGGTTAAATAAATTACATTTTTTTTGAATTACATTGAGCTGAGCTTAATTGATAATGCACAACCTAGGGCTAAGGGCTATTTTGATGCAATTAAGGCAGAACATTAGAGAATGACTAGGGGCATGCTTGCAAATGACTTGTATTTTGCAGTCAAAGCCAAAATGTAAAAATTTATGGTATTATCCAACAGCATTTTAATACGCAAATGAACTAGATTAATAAATGTAAAAAACTATATTTTGCTATTAAATCCTTAAAATGCAACAAAAAAGGTTAGGTCATTAAAAATGCAATTATAAAAAAATGCAAAAAAATAAAAATGCAAAAATAAGTAAATGCTGAAAAAGCAGCAATGCCAATTAATGCCAAGATGCTTTCTGATATGAAAGATTTTCCTTACAAGTCGATCTGTGGTGCAAAAATGAAAACAAAAAATAAACAATTAAATAAAAGATAATTAAACAACAAATATTAATGAATCAAACACACAGCAATAAGCTTCATTATTAATGACAATGATGAAGTATTTCTTAATGACATTCAGTAAAAATGTACGTGTATTTTCAAGAAAATGACATATGAAATTAGCGTTGTTCTTATTTGTTGATGATAAGTAACGTTTAAGTGAATTAAGCATTTAATGACAGAGATGTGATGGTTTAATTTTATGATTAATGTTTGATATGGATAAAGCATAACTCAAAAATTCTCAGTAGCAATTAGCCATGCAAAGCTAGAATTGAATCATACTGCTTATGGTAGTTTTTAGAGAACCTTCAAAGCTTGTAATTTTTACAGAACCTTCAAAGATATACCACCAATTAATGTACTCAATTCACGTTAAAACTATTCATGACACATTTTGATTATTTAAAACATGCACGTCTTGAGCCAATGTGGCAGTTAAATTGACTGCATACAACGTTGTAAGACATTTAGTATGCACTACCTAAAGTTTACGCTATGAGCCTGTACAGTTTGTTTGAACCATCCAGACTGACAATAAGAATCACCAATCAGAAGCTCTGATACATTTTAGATGCGTACTAGCAAAATAATGTTTTCGCACTGGTACATGCGACAAGTTTGCCTGGTGCTCAATACAGGTGTAATTACATCCATTATTGTCATTGTCCACAAATCTTGTTTAATTCAATTCACTTAATATTCATTATCTTTATTTATTATTTATTCACTAACATGCAAACTTAGGAAAGATGCATGGTTAGTATACCTATACCACACTAAGGTTAGGGGTAGGGGTCATCTGTGAAACAGTCTTTGAAATAGAGTTCTACCTAGATTCAGAGATTCAGATTAAAAAAGATGTAAAATTGATATGAGGATAGTCATGCGTGTTATATTGATATTTTCTGGTAATGGTATGACACAGATCACATCAAGCATTTATCAAGTAAGAATAAAAGCATACAAAATTATCATTTTGTGCCGATATTAAGTTTGGAAACTTGAGTTATTATTAAGAATTTGAAAGCATATTGGTAATTAGTTACTAGTATGTATCATACAAGGCATTAACATGACAAAATGTCACCACCTAAAACAATTTTGTCAATTTAAAGCAAGTTGAAAAAATACCTCTTTGACTTTTTTTGACATTGAGAAGGTCATTGAAGGTCAAATGTCAAATGTAAAGTCAGATTTGAACTTCTGAGAACATGTAGATGATTTTGAAAAAAAAATTAAGTAAATTTGAAGCAAGTTGAAAAAAGACCTTTTTGACATTGAAAAGGTCATTGAAGGTCAAATGTCAAATCTAAAGTCAGATTTGAACTTCTGAGAACATGAAGATGATTTCGAAAAAAAAATTAGTCAATTTGAAGCAAGTTGAAAAAAGACCTTTCTGACCTTGAGAAGGTCATTGAAGGTCAAAGGTCAAATCTAAAGTCAGATTTGAACTTCTGAGAACTTGTAAAGTCAAATTTGAACTTCTGAAAAGATGTAGATGATTTTGAAAGAAAAATTGTTCAATTTGAAGCAAGTTGAAAACAGACCTTTTTGACCTTTTTTGACCTTGAGAAGGTCATTAAAGGTCAAATGTCAAATCTAAAGTCAGATTTGAATTTCTGAGAACATGTAGATGATTTTGAAAAAAAAATTAGTCAATTTGAAGCAAGTTGAAAAAAGACCTTTTTTGACCTTGAGAAGGTCATTGAAGGTCAAATGTCAAATCTAAAGTCATATTTGAATTTCTGAGAACATGTAGATGATTTTGAAAAAAAGATTTAGTCAATTTGAAGCAAGATGAAAAAATACCTTTTTGACCTTTTTTGACATTGAGAAGGTCATTGAAGGTCAAATGTCAAATCTGAAGTCAGATTTAAATTTCTGAGAACATGTAGATGATTTTGAAAAAAAATTTAGTCAATTGGAAGCAAGTTGACAAAAGACCTTTTTGACCTTTTTGACTTTGAGAAGGTCATTGAAGGTCAAATGTCAAATCTTAAGTCAAATCTAAAGTCAGATTTGAATTTCTGAAAACACATAAATGATTTTGAAAATTTTTTTAGTCAATTTGAAGCAAGTTGAAAACAGACCTTTTTGACCTTTTTTG
The DNA here is from genome assembly GCA_903813345.2 of Owenia fusiformis. Taxonomy (NCBI): domain Eukaryota; kingdom Metazoa; phylum Annelida; class Polychaeta; order Sabellida; family Oweniidae; genus Owenia; species Owenia fusiformis. Next base: position 27,412,071 of record CAIIXF020000002.1, read on the forward strand.
ACCTTGAGAAGGTCATTGAAGGTCAAATGTCAAATCTTAAGTCAGATTTGAAGGTCAAACGTCAAATCTAAAGTCAGATTTGAATTTCTGAGAACAAGTAGATGATTTTGAAATAAAAATTTAGTCAATTTGAAGCAAGTTGAAAAAGACCTTTTTGACCTTTTTTGACTTTGAGAAGGTCATTGAAGGTCAAATGTCAAATCTTAAGTCAAATCTAAAGTCAGATTTGAATTTCTGAGAACACATAGATGATTTTGAAAATTTTTTTTAGTCAATTTGAAGCAAGTTGAAAACAGACCTTTTTGACCTTTTTTGACCTTAAGAAGGTCATTGAAGGTCAAATGTCAAATCTAAAGTCAGATTTGAAGGTCAATGTCAAATCTAAAGTCAGATTTGAATTTCTGAGAACATGTAGATGATTTTGAAAAAAAATTTAGTCAATGTGAAGCAAGTTGAAAAAAGACCTTTTTGACCTTGAGAAGGTCATTGAAGGTCAAATGTAAAATCTAAAGTCAGATTTGAACTTCTGAGAACATGTAGATGATTTAGAAAAAAATTGAAGTCAATCTAAACAGTATTTGTTAAGTTATAGGAAGTTGTAAGAAATTGTTACAGACGCCGGACGCCAACCTCCAACCACCAACCGCCGGACACCAACCGCCGGACGCCAACCACCGTCGCAAAAAAACGGAGACCATAACAATATGTCACCACTTTTGGTGGTGACATAAAAATAGAAAGCTATTAGCAATTAAGCAGTACAAAATTGCAACAATCATTCAGAACAACATTTCTCAATTTCCATAAAATCACACAATTATACAACATTATATTAATATAAATAACAATATTCAAAGCAGTGAACTGATAGACAGTGCTAGAATAAATTGGCAAACTTTTGATTAAAAGTTACTGGTGGACTAACCTCCCGCAGCTCTTGGGGTTCGTCGTTCTCCGCGCGTCCTGTTGACATTGAACGCCATTCCTGTCTTCAAGGCCTCCATCAAGTTATCCATGACCCCTTCTTGGTCGTCGTCTGCAAGAACAGAGGCATTATGGGTATTATAGGTGAGAATACAAAATGATTACAAAATGATGTGGCTGATGAGTTTTGTTATCCATGACTCCCTCTTGGTCGTCGTCTGCAGGAACAGAGGCATTATGGGTATTATGGGTGGGAATACAAAAAGATGTGGCTGATGGTTTTTTAGCATTGATGTACACAATAACACTAACAATGAGCAAAGATAGGCAAAAAAGCAACTCCAAAATGAAAGAGTGAAGCAATATATTCAAAACAATTTTCTCTGATAATGAATTCTGGAAATAGAACGCCATCTTTCTTACCCGCCGTCATATCCACAATGGCCTTTTTCCTCATCTGTTTTTCCTTCTTCTCCCGATCCGATCGTTCCTTTGCTTCCTTGGCACGTCGGATTTTCTCTTCGGTTTCACGCAGCTTAGCATTGTCTTTACCAGCTTTCTGTAATATGAACAGGTTATGTTTTAGTGGAGGGTGGAAGTCTGAGTTAGCTTGGGTGGCTGTTGTTGGAGGGATTGGTTCTAACAATTGAACTTCATTTGAAATTTTATGTACACAAATCTTTCCTGCTACTGTTGTAAACACACTCTCACAATAAACAAATGTAATCACCTTCACTTACAAACATGTGCAAAATTGGAGATTTCTTTCAGTGTACTACTCATTAAATTTTAACCTGCACATCATGTGGCATTGTGCACCAATATATGAAACAAGAAACAAAAACATTCTAGTGTTGTCCAAAGAATTCCTCCAAAATACATATGGAGATTTCCTACAGTGTACCATAATCTGCACCTTATATGGGCAATCTATGAAACTAATCTTTGAAACAAGAAAGAAAAACATTCTAGTGTTGTCCAAAGAATTCCTCCAAAATATATATGGAGATTTTCTACAGTGTACCATAATCTGCACCTTATATGGGCATTCTATGAAACTAATCTATGAAACAAGAAAGAAAAACTTACTATAAAACTAGCTTTAAAGGCCTTCAAATCCCCGAAGAATTCTTCCATGCCATATTTTTTTGGATCAAAAGTGTAGAACTTTGACATCTGTAAGAACAACTGCTCCATCTTCTTATGCATACTTGAAAGTACTTCCACCTGTTCTTTGGCACCATTTACAAAATTGTATACACAGTTAAAGAAAAATATCACATATATATATCTTTTATTGACTCTTTAGATGTCATATCATGACATATTAGTCACTAAGGTAGAGCAGTTCTTCCCATTGTCGAGTTGAAGAACTGGTATCTTTATCCTGGCTAGAACCATAGACAATTCTAGCCAGCGCCAGCCTTTTATCGAGTTAGCAGCACTCTAGTAATCGCCGGTATAGGTCAGCAGTCATAGGTCAAAGAAAAATATCATAAAATATAACCCTATGTAGACGGGTGTGCAAAAAATGCAATAACAATATGTCCTCATCAATTCAGGTGTCAGGTGGTGACACTGAACAACATTGTTTTCAAAGTTTAGTAAACTAAATTTGTCATTAGCATATAGAGTCAATTGAAAATAAAGGTTTTCCATAATAATCTTCCTCACTTGCAAAAACACAAAAAAATGATTACTATTAAGCATTTTAATTGCAATTAAAAGGATATCCCCATGACCTCTTGGAATCTGTCATTGTCTGATTGTTGTTTATAGTTCTTGAGGTCCAGCTCAAGATCTTTGATGTTCTTCTCCATACTCTTCAAGCTTTTAACAACAGTCTCCTCAGACACTGCAAAATAAAATTGAATATTAAAGTATCACGCCAAGTATCAAGTACAGTGACAAAATATACGTGTGTACACTTTAGCTGTACATTGTCATGTTTGAAGAAAAGATTTTATTGTCAAGACTCAAAAGATAGCCCTCACATCGAAAAGTTTATGATAGTTTAGTTTAGTTTCTTTTCATAATCAAATCTTATCTAAAATATTAAGCAAGGGTAACAGTGACTTGAAACAGGACTGCCAACTGCTACATATGTTTTCATTTTTTAAATATCTATGTTGGCAATTATTTAGTCTGTCCGTAGATTGAGCACTTTACCTCTAGCTGCCTGGTCTATGTGGATTAATTCTTCAGTGAAAGACATAATATCAGGGTATTTTTCCTCTACTGTCTGAACAAGGAAATGCAGCAAGGTAGTTTTGTTGTCAGCAGACTTTGTATTAGCCAGCTGCAATAGATATTACATGTAAGCTTACTTCATATGTAACTGTTCAATATACATGTTACTCTACAATATGCAATAACTGACCAGAACAGAAACTCCAACATGATGATATTATTTCTAGGGGAGTTCAAAAAGTAAAGGCAATATGCAAACATTTGTTTTTTGATTATAAATCTACATGCAATGTTGGTACATGTACATGGAGAGAATAAATATTAGATTCAAATATGATAATTATGTGACGTCACAATAACAAAAACAATTTATTTACTGGTCTATAATCGAGTGTGTATGACCACACCATAAAATCATAGAATCTCAGTCTTTATTCCTAAATAACCATCCATATTTAAAATTTAAAAAAAATGAGTCCAACCTTTGTAAGATAGTTCATCTCAAATCCTAAAGATTGAGCATTCCTTGAGCCTGCATTCATGTAATTGCCCATCAGTAGTATAAGTTCAAGAAGTTTTGAGAATTTGCCACTTTGTTTAACTTCCTCACAGGCTGCCGTTACAGCAACTATGTCCTAGAATGTGGAAATAAATAACTTTTAAAAATACATATCTTGGTATAGGTGTCAGAGTTATTGTAGCATTTATTTGTTCATTATTATTTGTAGCATTTTTTGGGGAATTTGAAAAAACAAACAATGCAAGTAGCATTGATTTGATTTCAAATGCGACTATTTCACCATTGATTCTCCATTGCACATCAAGAGCAAATAAGTATTGTTCAAACTGATCAGTTAAAAGAAATCAACTTGTACCGTTATAATTATATTGATTGGGCCATTTCCAATTTGGAGCTGGGTGTGTTAGCCAATTGCTAATCTTTATTCACAACAAATACTAATACATACAAGGATTAGCATGTCACTACCTGCCATTTGTTACAGATGCTCAACGCTGACCACCAAACACTGAACACAAAAAAGTTTGAGACTATAACAATATGTCACACTTGTGTAGCTGACATAATAAGACTGTAAAGGATGACTTTAAAACACTGATGAAAACAAAATGCCTCTGAACTGCCGTGGTATGCTTTAATGATTCATACTTACAGGTTTTACGTCTGCGACAAGCTCTGAGAATTGTAATTTGAACGTAATAGACCTCAATCTTGGAGGTAATCTCTTGATGCTGGACATCTGGAAAAAAAAATTCATGTTACAATATAGGACAATTCCAAAAAACCACCATGTGAGTCAAAAAGAACATAAAACCAAAAGTATTGTGCATTCAATTTGCAAAAAATATTCAAAATTTCAGAAAACCCTAGGGCCATACACATTATGCATCTGGACCATTTTATTAGTTTTATAAAAACTCATTCCACCCTATTAGCCACAAATGGACTCTCCCAACTTCCATTTTGGAAGAGTTTAAGTCAAACTAAAGGGGTGCCAAGCTGCATGAAACTTGTAGATCAGAAGCAATTTGAATAACTCACAATTACTGCAAATTGTTCTGCCTCTCCCAGATCAGCATGTTCCTCTTTGGGAATCTCTGCAAGTTTCTTCATCTGGTCTGGTTCTGGCATGTTTTTGATTAAGGATTCAAGCATTTCAGAACTAAGGTGTTCCTCATCTAATTCCATTATACGACGTTTGATCTCAAGATATGAGATCTTCATCGATCCCAACATAATTGCTATAAAATAAAATAAATTATTATGAAAAATTATAAAAACGCAAATAGAGTGATAAACAAATATAGTGAACTTTGATGCATCTGTATATTTGTAAACCTCATGTAGACTAAACAGATTCTGAGAGGCTTAATTCCATATCACATTACTCTATAAAATGTGACAATAGTTTAAACCTGCACATTGCTCCAAAACGCAATATGTTGACATATATTGTTTTTACATTTTCAAGCTCTAATATAAAGTTTATGTAAATAAAAATTGTTTTTTTCTGCGTAATATCAAAGAACAATCATTTAGTTAAAAAAAATAAAAAGGCGAATGCGGGATTCGAACCCGGGCCTCCCGGGTGCTAAGCGAGAATTCTACCGCGAGACCACCGTGTTATTATGAATGGTGGAAGTAATTAAACGCTACTTATTTTGAATGCTACGATTCGGAAGTGACGTCACGTTCTTCATTTAGAAATCTTTCCAAAATCATATCGCTGGCGCCGATCGAAGCAATTCAATGAAAAATCTTTGAAATGACACATTTATCGTAAGTATTTCTACACAAGATTTGCCCCATTTGTTCATCATTCTATAATCTTTCATTAAGCTCAAAATGATAAAGTTCACCCCCAAAACAACCCAAGATTGCGTTTCGGGGCAAGGTCCAGCTTTAACTCATTCAATACTGGGGCAAAAAACACTATAATACTGACGATATTTTGAAAATTGCCATATATGGTACCTCTGAAATAATATATATTGTATATACATAGGCATACATATATAGTGTTATATATCATTTTAAAGCATATGATATACTCTTTCAGAATGAATAGTTTTTTAAGTCCCATTTTATAAGTTGTCATGGTTACAAGATTCCCAAAAATACATTGGGTTTGTGCTTGGACTTGATATCACGTCCTTAGTAGTCAACGTATGTGCTTTATGACGTCATATCAAGTCCTTAGTAGCGAATGAGTTAATATATAAACTTGTTGAACTTTGACGCATTTGTACTAATAGACTCACATAGATTTTGAGAGGCTTTCATATCCAAAACTCTGAGATCTTTTCCTTTCTTGGCCGGTTTCTTAGCACCATCAAGATCCAATTTCTTAGCTGAAATGAAAATAATCAAATATTCAATATTATCATATTCCAACTCATGATTCATTGTTTTTGAACTCATGAATTGTAAATTAAGCCCATCAAAACCAAAACCAACCAAGGAAAATAAGTGAGCAATATCTCTGTCAAGTTTAAATCTTTTCATAAGCATCTAAAATAAGCTGGACGTTTAATCAATCATGTGTGTTTTCTTACGTGCAAAACAATACAACAACGGGACTACATGTTTCTAGCTAATCTACACAATACAATCCCTTTGAGATTCCCTTTCCTCTTGGTTATTTCAACATATACTATCCAATCCCCATTGTACCATTAGTTGTCTGTCATAACAATTATCATAAGCTGAACAAGGGGCCTAGCAGTTTAACGTGTGTAGCCTCTTGGCTAAGCTATGATACCACAAACATGCTGAGGGTACGATGGGATTTGGAGGGTATTAATGTAATTCATCAACAAAAATATAATAACTGGTTCAAAAAGGCACAACCCTTTAAAACTACTACAAAAAGGCACAGACCCTTATAAATGGTACAAAATGGCACAGGTCCTTTAAACCTGATACAAAAAGGCACATATCCTTTTGAACACGCAGTTTCAACATGCACCTATTCTACACATTACAATTATTCTATCAATCCTTCTTAACATATTAATGTCATATATTGATGTTACCTTTCATGTAAATTCTGAATATTTCTTTGCGAATTTCTCATTTGTCTTTGTGATTAAGAAAGTTTATGTTTCATTATTCAAACAATAACACATCAAGTCTGATATTAATTTAATCGTGAAAACAAAATGCAATTAGTATTTGTCATCATCAAAATAAAATCATTTTTTAAAACAAATAACAAAAAAACTAATAAAAATACTGAACCGATCAAAATAATAAACAAACTAACACAATGCACAATAAAATACTACATTCAAACACTGGATGTAACATGAAAACATCACTAGTATATCTATATGCAACTGGACCATCGCATTCATCACACCCTATTAGCCACAAATGGACTCTCCCAACTTCCATTTTGGAAGAGTTTAAGTCAAACTAAAGGGGTGCAAAGCTGTATGAAGTTAATACAATTATACAACACCTTGTTGGGCTCGATCTGCTGCTTGGAAAAATAAAATGAAAGTGGAATGTGTTTAATAATCAACAATAATGGAAAAAGATGGTATGATGGTCCATTGGATCCTCACTTCCAGTAAAAGTTGACTCACACATATTTCTTAATTTTGAATAAAATTTGCAAAATGCCATTCTTGTAACACTTACAAATAACAAAGTCAAATATTTAATGCAAAACCTTTTCACATCAAAAAAGCTGCAACTCTTAAAGCTATTAAAATTGCCCATCACTCCATTCTTAAAGCAGGTTGGTCACATGACCCATGCTATGATACCTGAGTAATTACTCTCTCAGTATGAACGGATACAAGCACCAGATATTTTTACAAACGCTAACGAGTGAATGGGTGAATGAACTTACAAATGACTTTAGAAGCAAAGTTTTCCTGTAAAGCTTTAAAGATGTCAGGGTCCTCTAGCTTTTCTTCGTTTGCTTTTACCCAGAATGCATCTTCGGAAAGATTCTTCACATTGATCTGGAAGATAAAACCAAAAGATTAAACTGTTTTAACTTACTCATTATAAAACTCTATTGATTCTCGAAAACAGGGTCTAGTGAAAATTCGTTTGACTTTTGATGAGATTTTTAGTTTGTTTATTTATCAGTCTGATTGTTTGTTTATTTATTTGTGTAAGTCTGACCTTGTTCCAGTTTGCTCTTTTCATCTGATTCTCTGGAGCATATTTCTTCTTCATCTTCATCCCGTGGGGTAGTTGTGCAGGGGGTGGGGTGAATGGGGAGGCAGGACCAGGAGGTCTCATTCCCATCATTGGTGGGGGTGGTGGTCCACCCATACCTGGGGGAGGGGGAGGAGGGGGCGGTCCTCCCATACCTGGGGGAGGGGGAGGAGGGGGTGGTCCACCCATACCTGGGGGAGGAGGAGGTGGGGGAGGAGGTCCGCCACCCCCTGGGAAAGGTGGGGGTGGAGGGGGAGGGGGCCCACCACCACCTGGCATTGGAGGGGGTGGTGGGGGAGGGGGTCCACCACCTCCAGGGGGAGGGGGAGGTGGCGGAGGACCACCAGCTATGGCTGTTCCTATTACGGCTGCTGTGCCTTGCTGCACCTAAAAATAGAACAGAATTCTTGTTTTGTTTAAACTTAAAATGTTTGAATACATTGAAAATAGACACAATACATTAATCAATCTAATCACAATAGTCATGAAATCAAAACTATTTAAATGAATTGAATGATTGGGTCTCATTCTGTGCCCCAGTACATGACACAACCCATAATAACTACAATAAGTGATATTTTGTATACTTTAACCTGCCATATCCAAATTGGTCCTTTTCCACCAAGTTCCCTTCAACACTACATAAAGCGCCAAACAGTGGCTCCAATAACAAAGAAAATGACACAAACACTGCATAATACACTGTGACAATTCCATTTGATATAACATTAACAACAATATGCCACATCACTTGGGTTGTGTAACAGCTTAAGTGCTTCATACATGCAGCATTATATTATTTTGCATTTTACATAAAAAGTAACTGCCATACTGTTACAATTTCAAGTGTGAAAAAGAAGAGTAACCATCCATGATCCAACATACATCATAAACCAACATGCTTGCAGGACTGACATGTTGTGTATGCTGACATGCCATGTGTGTTGACATGACATGCTTAAGTACTGACATGCCTGCTGTACTGACATGCTGAGTGTATTGACATGCCTGCTATACTACAATGCCTGTTGCACAGTGTGTACTAATAAAACTAAATCTACACAAATTAAGATTTCTAAGTTACCTACAAATAAAGATTCTACGGTGAGGTTCTACTAACTAAACTACCAATCTAAATCACAAATTGGTACCTTTTGGTATTATAAAATGGTGCCATCTTTAGCTAAGTATAACATTTGGTGCCATTTTAATAAATTGGTACTGAAAGGGTGGAACAATAGGTACCACTTACAAAGTACTAATTTGTGAAATGGATTTACTAAACCATTCTTACATCTTCAATGATTCTCTTATCATCTAAATTCCCATTATCAAGCTCATTTTGAGGATTTTCAGGAATTTCACTTGTCTCTTCAACTTTCTCATTTTCTGTTTCTTCTTCATCTAACGCATCATTCTGCATGCTTGTGCCGACATCACATTTCAAGATGGTTGTCTTGGGTTTAAACATTGCGGAACTCTGTTTGAGAGCAAATATACTTTTTGAAATTTTCTTTCTCAATGCTTGTGCCTTATCTTTGTTGAGCTTCGATAAATCTTTTAAGGTCTTTGTTGGACTCTTCATCACTTTATCACCACCTTGCTGTTGGTTTTGGACAACTTTATTTATGTTGGAGTCACCAGCTACAGTCATATCATCATCAACTTTAACAGAAATGTCAAGTTCTTTTTCATGGTCTTTGTCTTCTACAGTTGCGATATCTTTTGGATGGTCAGGATCAGGTTCTTCATTTAGATGTTCATCAAGTTCATTATCATCATCAATTACTTTGAAGTCTTCGTCAGAAAACTTGAATTGAACTTCATCACTGTCATCATTATCATCGAGGTTATTTTCAGTTTTCTTTTCAGCAGAATCGTCAACAACATTTTCAGTAGTCCCTAACTGTGCAGCAGCCTTAGGCTCATTATCCTCATCAAATGAGTTCGAATTTGAGCGGGAAAACTCTAGTGAGGATTCATGGAATATCCGTGGGGGTTTTGGTGGAGGGGCAAGTGAATTTGGAGAGGTGCATGCTGGGATTGATTCAGCAGATGACAATGAAGCAATATCAAAATCGTCAGAAAATTCACCAAATACAAACTCCATCTGATTGTAAGCATGTAGAGAAATCACAAGAAGACAGTGATGATTAGTGTGATATTCAGAGCAATGGTGCACATGCTTTTAAATAATAAATAAACAGTGTAATGCGAAAGATTCCATTCTACCATGATCTGAGAACTATAGATTATAGGTGCTATTTTTATTTGGGTTTTCAATATATTCCCCATTAGAAATATAGAATTGTGTTGAATAGACTAGAATCAGAATGATTAATTCATGATTATTATTGATCAAGTTATTGAAAAGCATGCTAACACATTGAGCTTATAAATAAAGATTTTTGCAGTAATTGTATATTTAAATTCATTTATGTAAGAAAGGTAAAGCTTATACGAGTATGTAGCAATTTTTACTATAAATACTTAAAAGAGTACATCATTACAAAACAAATAATAACTACTAGGCCTCTAGGAAGACCAGGCTTGTACTGACAGAGCTACCCAGAATAAATAGTACGACACTGTAGTTTTAAAATCAAATCATATCCGACTTTTAAAATTAGATTCATTTAGCTTTGTATATAACAATACATATTTGGAGAATATAGTGCGTAATTGTGTTGCCTATTTCCTCTCTGTCGAACCCCTCCACATAACACAGCCAAATAACCTTGATACAAAACCGAGAGGGGCAGACCACTTGAACCTCGAGCAGAACACAACCTTTTTCAAAAAGAGAAAAGGCCCCCCCAAAGACCGCATGTTCCCCCCATCAGAAAATCATCTTGTTTTGTATTGATGTACACCAGTAGCTACTCACATGCAAATATTTTCAGAATAATATAATAGCGTACGAATGCATTCAAGATGCAAACAATAGAAGTACAACAAGTAATAGAAGTACAACATTGACCAACTAATTTACATGAAGTTACAACATATACATTGTAATATGATAATGCATCAAATGTCTTGTTTTGCATCATTTTCAGAAGTCAGGGTACATAGAGAAAACCTCTCTAATCCAAACATGTTTTTGGTTCCCACTTTTTATTTTCCCACTGATTCTCAATATAAAAATCACTCTAAACTGAAAATTTTTCTGCTCCCACTTTGATTTTCCCACTGAATTACAATGTGAACACTATTATTTCTCCCATTGATTGCTAATGTGAACACCTCTAATCTGAACACTTTTTGTTCCCATTTTTTTATTCTCCCAGTAACTTCAAAAGTGAACGAACTCTGAACGAACCCTGAACTCAAAACAGAACTTAAAAGTATGCATGTTTGACATTTGATGCAGAACTAAGTAAAAACTATCTTAGACTTATTCTGTACTACAGCTAATAAGCAGGGTTGCTATGGTTACCAAATGTACATGATCAATGCAAATTCATTTACATTTGGGCATTCAATATGAGGTCTACAAAGCCAAAAATTCTCACAAAATCATAAAATCAAACAGCACATTAACATAAGTACATTATAAACAAGGCATTGACATGCAAAATGTCACCACCAGCCATTTGTTACAGACACCAAACACTAATAGCCAGACACTGTCCACAAAAACGTTGGAGACTATAACAATAAGTGGCGACATAAAATCTAAATGCTGTATGCAAAATGATTCATGTAAGAATTTTTTAAGGACTGCCATTTTGAAAAAAGTGACTACAGTGCCCCCTACCTTCATGCTCCCGTCTAATGCATCAACATTTTGTGCAAATGCCTGAACAGGACAAAAACAATTGTTTAAAATGTCAACTTCATTTCTGAACAAATTACTGTCTGATTTAAATTAAATTAAACCTGTATACTAGTAGTAGTTCTTGTATATTGACCTTATTATTAATACTTTGTAGTCATATAAAAGATATAATAAATAGACATTTATGATTGACAGTTATGTAGTATTACAAATATATTCCACATCGATTATATTAAATTATGTTATAACTTGCAAGGAATGCATGGTATATTTATTTAAAAGTAACAAAAATTATTGAAATGCCACCAGTTTAAATTGAGATGAGATAAATAAAGGAAATCCTAGATGTTAAAGGTGTAGGCTATTCAGTTTAAATCCTAGTATTAAATACTTTATCATTATATTTAGGCAACATCGGAGAGATAAGTGACTTCTAGGAAAAGCTTTACAAGAATGAAAAAATGTTTTATTAAATCTATATCTGTATGCATAATTGGAGTTTAAAGGTGAAAGCATTCGCAGGTCAAGTGATACGTAACTTTGTCAAAGCTAAAATAATTCCCATAAACCAATAATCCTTCCTATCTATAAAATATATAATAAAAAAATATTTAAGGCAACTTCAACCTCTAGTAATATAAAGGAGTTCAGCATGTAGAAGCATAAAATGTTGGTAATTTCTAGATATAGAAGCTTTCATATGATATATAACACATGGAGATATGCTATCTAGGATTGGTGATTGATGGGGAATGGTCATTATGAGACACCGTGGTTTCAAACTAAACTATATGATTGACATATCAGGTTTGAAAATGGATGATACGAATAAGCTATATTCAAATAATTTTGATATATTCTGACAAAAAGGTTAACAGTAGACACATGTTCATGTGTACTACATACTAAATATATTACAATGCTGTGTTAAAATGTCATTGGGCGGAGTGATGTTCAATTTGCAGGTCTTAAATGAGATAATGGTTTGAGATTAGACAATTGATTTACAGAATTTAAAGGAAAAGCAACGGGTGAAAAGCTGAACGAGGACATAATACTATAATTGACAATGTTACAAAATAACATGCCATTTTTTCAACCAACCATGCGATGCTATCCATTTCCAATGGCAGGGGATTGATTGCAAATATTAGTCGTTTACATTTTTCATATTTATGCATTGAAATTGTTATCATGCATATGGGCCATAGCTTTGATTGGGCATCAATATAAGTGCAGTAGTTGTCTATATTTACGATGTTTTCATTAACCAATATAGATTATATATAATGTAAAATGTGTCTCATAAGCCCAGGTAGGGCTGTCTATTTTAGATAGGTGACACTGAAATAAATGAATGAATAAATAAATCAATAAATAATCTCCTTTATGTTTCACAGAAAAGACAAAATAAAAAAACTATTCTATTCATATGGTTCATGGAGTCGAGGGTCTTTCAAACAGAGCAATTTGAACTTTCTCATTTTAAGTGTAACACTACATGTATATAATTTTTAATGCAACATTTCACATGATTTTAACTTTAAGCGCAACATATTTAGATGTTCAATTTCTAGTGCAACATTTAGAGATTTTTACTTTTTAGTTAAACATTTTGGGATTTTTAATTTCTGGTGCAACATTTAGAGATTTTCAATCTTAGTGCAACATTTAAGTATTGTTTGATTTTAAATCTTAGAGGAACATCATTACATTGAATTAATGTATGTGCGTTTTATGTTCCCACACTAGAGATTTCAATGTGGGCGCCACAAACATGCACATTAAAAGTAATCTAACCTTATAAATCTATCTGGGAAAATCAAGTATTAATGAAATCATGTAATAAAAAAAATTAATTATAACGATACAATGTTTCAACAAAGGTTATCCGTACAATTTATACTAGCCAATTTATATTTAGAGTGTCAGTCAAAAATGCTACTTTATTTACTTTTTATTCATTTCTGACAATTGGTGTTGACAAAAATCATTATTTGTCCTGTTCACACTCAAATAGCATTGATAAGCATGATCTAAGTTTAACATGAAAAGCAGGCGTTTCTATTTCTAGCATGCAAATCTATCTATATCAAGCATATAAATAAATAAATGATTTGGAATATATTTAGATTAGCGACACCTATCTGAAGCAATCTTGAAAAGCATTCATAAAATCATGGAAAGAAGGTTCACAAACAAGATAAATGAGACACCAGCAAGCTATAATTTTAACATCAGTAAAACCATGAGACACCAATTAAAGCATATAAATATTGGAAAGCTAATAAAATAAAAGTAAAACCATGAGACACCAATCAAGGCAAATGAAATAAGACACCAGTAAAGCCATGAGACACCAACTTGGGAAAGCTCATTACTGTTCAAGCACATACACCACCAAGTTAATTTTTGAACAATAACATATAACATTATATAGTATTTAAATACATATTTCAAAAAAAAACACACACAAAATGCAAAACACATACCTTGGTTTTTATATCATTCAACTCCTCATCTTTCTTTTTGAGTCGCTCTTCAAGACTAGACACCCGGGCTTCAGATTCCATCTTCACGGTGACGGCTTCCTCAAATTTTTGCCGTATGTGTTGCGGAAGGCTCTGAATCTCACTATCTTCAATATTTACATTGTTGCCCAAGTTACCTGTAATTATCGTTATAGTGACTTGCATTTTTGTTGTATAAATGAAATGAAAACGAAACAAGAAGCATACATGCACATCTGACTGTATACCATGATGTTATGTAGATTGACTCAGTTTAACCATATACATAATATATCTTTTTATATCAATACAATGAAGAAAAAAAAAAAAAAAAAATCTTAAAAATTTTCGAAAAAAATTCATTTCAATTTTGATTTTCTTTGAAAGATATTTCGTTCCTGTATAAATCTGGCAGATTCAAATATTAACTCATCATGTTTTGAATAAATTCCTTTTAAAAAATAAAAGAATGACATCTGCAAATTCAAGCAAGACTAATCAATTTTCAGAATAGTTTCAGAATAGTACAGCTGTTCCATATACATACCCACTAAAGGCTCCACATCTATTTCAAATCTCTTAGTATGTCTAAAATCTGGATCCATTCCGTTTTTATGAAGCACGATCTGAGTGACACACTCCTCTATCAGTTTATAATATTGCGGTCGGACATTTGCGTCATCACGAATCGTGAGTAAATGTTGTAGGATAGACAGGAAGAATGGCTCTGCGGTTGAGTTGGCTACGGTATTTTGGATGAGTTCGAAGCATTCACGGGCATCACTGGGGTTTATGTCAAGGAATTTAAAATGTATGCTCAAAATGAATCACACGAAATGTCTGATATGAATATCTAATGTCATTGTGAAGAACAAGGCATAAAAATGCAAAATGTCACCAACTGCCTCTTGTTACAGATGCCGAATGCCAGACACTAACTGCCAAATCCCATTAAAATATAAAATAAAAACTTGGAGACCATAAAAATATGTCACCACATTTAATTGATTATTGATCAAAATGAATCGCCCAGATTGGAATTTAAAATGCATATTGATCAAAATAAATCATCCAAAATATCTAATATGAGATGAGTGGTTTAGCACCTTTTTCTACTTATGTTATTTTGTAGGGCTCTCAGAAGTTAAATAATAAAAATAACAATTGTAATGCCAACTATTGCATCTTGTATGTAGCTATTTTAAAAGGATACTCTAATTCCATGCGAACATTCTCATATCGCTGTGAGAAGTCTTCAAAATCTTCCTCCTTATGTTCCACAAAAATATTAATTTGTACTTTCACCTCTTCTGTTTTGTCTCGTTCTAAAACCTGAAAATTTATTAAAAATTATAATTTCGAAGAACAGTTATCTTTATTGTGAATAAAATATATTTAACATTCAACAAAAAACAAGATACACTGAAGTGTTATCAACTTTATAAATCAAGAAAATGTATAACATCATTCAAATAATAAAGAGCAAATACATAAAAAACAATGACAGAGTGATATTTCAACTACTGTCGTCTGCTTGTCGTCTGCTTACTTCCAAAAGGTCAACCAGACCTGTGCGCATGAACTCATTCCTGAGATGCATTCTGAAGTCAAGGTCATCTGGCGTACTAATTATTGCATTGATGAGCTGGATACACGCCACCTGCATATGAAATATACTTGTCATAACATACCTTAGATATTGATTGGATATGGGTTTTATCTCTAGGTATATAGGTATGATATCATAAGGAGAAAAAAGTCTCTATACATCTTACTATAGAGGCATTTTTGAGTGAAATGACATAGTTTCTTGCAATCACAATTTTATATACAATACGCAGTCTATAAGTTTTTTTTAGAAATGTGCTATGAATGTATAGCAGAAAGTGACACAAAAAACATTTACAGGAGCACCTCTCTAAAGTGAACCTGTCGACTGTTTTTGATTCCAGCTTCTGGACATTGCCTTATTCACTTATTCATATGAACATCTCTCAATGTGAACACTCAAGCAATAGTGCAAGCCATAAGTGTTCAATTTAGAATGCAGGTTTTCACATATTATGAGATACAGAGCAAGCAGATGTCCTACCCGCATAGAAGAATTGTCCTCCATGGCTAGTCCCATGATGATGGGGGTCAAACGGTCCTGACTACGTATCTCCCCACATATTGTAATACCCTCCAGGACTTTGTCGTGTCTGCAAGGAGAGTAAATGTGAGGTAACTGTTTGAAATGAACTGTATTAAAATTGAAATGGAGTGAATCATTTTAACATGTGCATTATATATGCAAATACATAAGCATAACGATATTCTTATTTCAAGATAAGAAAATGGCCAACTCTCAAAATAACAAATTATAAATGAATAAAAATAATTGTCTGATATACAAAAAATTCTATAATATAATCACGCCCGGTGATCGTGAAAATGGTACGGAGGGGGAGCAAGCAATTTCTGGTAGAAAAATGAACAAATCTGCAAAAATTATTTTTTCAAGAAAAGGTTTATGATTTAATTGCTAAACGAATAGGCGCACGGTATGGTAAAATATGTCACGTATTCTACGAATTTTTTTTAGCCGATTCTCTTCTTAGGTATAAGATCTATTAAAAAAGGCGCAACGCCACCAACGTGCAAAAGTCAATGTTATTGCTTTAAATCAAGCATCAACGGTCTACACAACCTGCAATAAATATTTGTAAGTGACATTATCATCATAAAATTAATGACCTTAATGACTTTACAAAATATATTTCCATACGTTGTATAAAAAATAATCGAAAATAATTAAAATGGGACGGAGGGGGGAGGGGATGGAGGGGGGGAGCAATATGTCTATAAGATATGATATGAGATGTTACCTGATACTTTATATCCAGATTTTCCCATTATCTCCTCAATTACAAAGGGTCAGGAATTGATAACATGTTGTACTTGTTAGGTTTAGTTAGAGGGGTCAAATTAAGGTTGGCAAAATATTCCAGGAGACTGTTTATCTATAAATGTTTACCTGTCTTAACCTTTTTACTTGCTGATTTGTAGGCATATCATACACAGCACATCACACTTTGGACATGTAAGCTTCAGCGAAAATGTAAGTTATTCACAGCGAAGTAACAATCTACTTGATATTAATTATGCGATATATTTTAATTATGCAGAATTGAATAAATACAAGAAGCTCACGCGTCTCCAACTCACGACTTGATGGTTATGACGTCTTTGTCTAGCTGAGATTTTGGGCGCTGTAGACTGCTCGGCCAACTGGCAATGCCAAAAAAACATGTTCCATCAGCCGATCTGACTAGAGAATTTACACTTAATAGTCTGCTAGGAAGGTTCCCAGTGAATGTGCCACATTCATGCCATGGGTGCAACCCCTATTACGCCAAGTGAGAAAATATATGCAAAGTACAGTACAGTATTTGGCGTAATAGGTGATGTGCCCATGGTATAACTACGAATACAACTTGTTATCAATTCCTAACCCATTGTAATTGAGGAGAAAATGGGAAAATTTGGATATAGAAGTGAAGTAACATCTCGCATCATGGCGTATAGACATTTTGCTCCCCCCTCCGTTCCCTCCCCCCCTCCGTCCCATTTCAATTATTTTCGATTATTTTTTATACAACGTATGGAAACGTATTTTGTAAAGTCATTAAGGTCATTAATTTTATGATGATAATGTCACTTACAAATATTTATTGCAGGTTGTGTAGACCGTTGATGCTTGATTTAAAGCAAAAACATTGACTTTTGCACGTTGGTGGCGTTGCGCCTTTTTTAATAGATCTTATACCTAAGAAGAGAATCGGCTAAAAAAAATTCGTAGAATACGTGACATATTTTACCATACCGTGCGCCTATTTGTTTAGCAATTAAATCATAAACCTTTTCTTGAAAAAATATTTTTTTCTACCAGAAATTGCTTGCTCCCCCCTCCGTCCCATTTTCACAATCACCGGGCGTGATCATATAATAATTTCATGTAGGAAAAAGTTTGATCAGCGTTAATCTTGGAACACCAAGCATAAATCCCACAAATGAACTTGCCCATCCAGGGGTACCAAGCATATATCTGGTAAATGAACTCTCCCATCTGGGGGGTACCAAGCATATATCCCACAAATGAACTCACCCATTCAGGTGTACCAAGCATATATCAAATGAATGAACTCACCCATCCAGGGGTACCAAGCATATATCCCACAAATGAACTCACCCATCCAGGGGTACCAAACATATATCCCACAAATGAACTCACCGATCCAGGGGTACCAAGCATATATCCCACAAATGAACTCTCACATCTGGGGGTACCAAGCATAAATCCCATAAATGAACTCGCCCATCCAGGGGTACCAAGCATATATCTGGTAAATGAACTCTCCCATCTAGGGGTACCAAGCATATATCCCACAAATGAACTCGCCCATCCAGGGGTACCAAGCATATATCCGGTAAATGAACTCTCCCATCTGGGGGTACCAAGCATATATCCCACACATGAACTCACCCATCTGGGGGTACCAAGCATATATCCCACACATGAACTCACCCATCCAGGGGAACCAAGCATATATCAAATAAATTAACTCACCCATCTGGGGGTACCAAGCATATGGCAGCCAGAATGCGGACTGCTTCTAACATGGTCACCTGATCAGAAGGGTCCACAGACCTGGCTAGGATTGTCAATGCCTCTTCATGGTTGATAATTTGTAATAAGCCATACTGGAAAGAGTAATAACAAATAGACAATAGTATAAAAATTAAAGATAATTACATAACAACAACTTTGGGATAGTCTGATGATTTTTTGTAAAAATAAAAATTATATTGGGAGCCACACAGACAAGCTAAAGAAAAATATTTGAATGAACATTAAGAACCTTTACATTTAATTAATGAAAACCAATTTAGTGAAACTATCAACATACCTTGCTGTTCATGAAAGCTTTAAGGCACTTAACACACTCATGGGCACTTCTCCTCTCAGATTTACTGAAAATAAAGATATTGAATTAATAAAAAATTTCAAATTAAGGTAGTTGGAGTAGAGTTTATTATCTGGTTTTCCAACTCAGTTTACCTTAATTTAGAACCTAACGAATCAAAATAATATCAATCACTGTGACCAAACAGAAAATTAAAATCACAACACTTCAATTTGAAAAGCGCTTGGTCTTGATAAATTTAATTGTTTCATCAAATATGTCTTGAAGCGTTGAGAAAAATCCAATGGTAAATAGTGTTCGATTGGGAGAATATCAGAGATTTTTTGACAAAAACAGCTTTGGATTGTAATAAAAGTTATTTTCTATGAAAATGTATTTTACAAAACATCAGCTTGGCATGTAACTTTAAAAAAATGGAAAAAAGTTAAGTTAGCACCATATACCAGCATATGACTTCAAAGAACCAATATCATTTAGAGAATTCATTAAAACATTGCCATTTCAAGGTACCAAAATAATTTATTTTAGATTTTTTTAATCAATAGGTGCTATATGCCTGAGATAAAAACAAACAGTATCACTTTTTGAAATATAGAATCATATGTTACACTGGCGGATCTGGGGGGGGGGAAAGAAAAACAAATTTGGCCCAAATTTTTTTTAGGGGCCCAATTAGTGGGCCTTTTTGGGCATAACTGAGCCTTTTATAATAAGATCTTATCTTTAAATTTTAGGCCAAATTATCAAGAAAACAAGCCTTAAATTTTCAAAATTTGGGCCCACTTTTTGATTTTAGGGGCCCAAAATGTTTTCCCCACTTATATAGCCCCCCCTTGTTGGTTTCCAGATCCGCCCCTGTGTAAAGCTTGCAGAACAGAACTTGGCAGCATTTAGAACAGCACGCCACAAGTGTACATAGGCAAACTTTTTAAATGTGCCTTTTCACTTTCCAAACGTCAACATAGTTAAATAATGGGTCAATGGGAGACAACACTGCAGAGCTGCCTCAAGAAACATAATGTGTTAGTAGACACAATTTGGTTGCCCTGGCAACATTATTGTGTTGCAAGCAAACAAAACTGTGTTGCTAGGTAACAAAGTTACTAAGCAACCAATACTAGGCAACCAAAGAAGCTGAATCAACATAATATGAACTAGAGAATTAATTTTTCCTTAGTCTGGAATGAAAATTGATCAAATATTTGGCAACATTATACAGGGTGTCAAGAAAGTATGATACCACTGACACATATTTCCGGACACCCTGTATTTTACATGATTGGTGTCAATATGTAAATAGCCAAACTGTAATATATACCTACACCTTCCGTTTGGGGCTGGGGGTAACTACAGCACTAGCACTAACATACAAGTACACATATTAAAGCAAATATAAGGACATTAAAATCTGTAAAGTGGAACACCTCTCTAAGTAAAACACTCTAGTAAATTAACACTTTTTAGAGTTGCATGACCAATTGACTTTATGTTCAATAAATCTTGACTAAATGTGAAATGAATGAATGTGAGTAGAACATTTCCCAAATGGAATGCGTTTTAGGGGTACCGAGGGTGTTCCACTTCCACAGGTTTTATAATAGAATAGACTTGAATCAAGTAATTTTCCCTTCCTCTCATCTCTCTCTTTCCCCAGTAAACTTATACTATGGGGTAGACAGAGAGGGGGCAGGATCGTCTGAAAGAAAACTATGTAAAACTAAAGAAAAGTGAACTAAATATAAAGAAAAAGAAAAGACAGAAGTCGATATATTTTCACATGTATTGAAAACTATAAAATCCTAAATGCTTGCTATGCTTTCAAACTAACATCACCCTACTAGGACATACTTCCACTAAGGACTCCATTGCCAATATATTTTTCAAATATTCCTCAGTTTACAATAGGATAGGAGAGACTACATGAACATATGAACTTACCTATCAGAGCAATATGTAAGATTCTTCAGGATTGCATTTAAGCCATCTATACCAAATTCCTGCACCCAACTGGAAAACAACAGGATTCATTATTGATTTGCCATTGTCAATATTAAAAACACAATTAGTACAGGGTGTTTCATTAAATAAAGGAAAACAACAGTTTTCATTATTGATTTGCCATTGTAAATATTACAATCACAATTAGTACAGGGTGTCTCATTAAATACAGGAAAACATCAGTTTTCATTATTGATTTCCCACTGTCAATATTACAACATAACAACATACTTCATCATCTTCATTGCATTGTCAATATTACAACACAATTAGTACAGGGTGTCTCAGGATATAAGGCCCTTTAATGAGTTACATAAGCCTTTAAAGTCCCCGTCTAAAGTTTGAAAATATTTTTTTATCATTCATTTACTATTTGTCAGGACTTAAAAAGTGATTTTAGAGATTTTTGAACAAAAAAAAATTTTTGAAAAAAAGTTGTGAGCATTTCATTTCTCAAATATTCAAATTTCCCGCCATTTTTAAAAAAAAGTTGAAATTTCTTAATCATCAGTTAAGTGATTTTAGAGATTTTTGAACAAAAAAAAAATTTTGAAAAAAAGTTGTGAGCATTTCATTTCTCAAATATTCAAATTTCCCGCCATTTTTAAAAAAAAGTTGAAATTTCTTAATCATCAAATATTTCTTAATGCATTTCAAAAAAGATTATATTTTTAACACCAATGCAAAGGTTGAACAAAGGACACACTATTTCAATAATAAAATGCTATATTTAATGGGCCACTTCAATGTTTTAACATATCAAAAATATTTTGAAACAATAGTGATGTCACTAAGGTACCAAAAACTTTTTGAAAAAATTGGAATTTTTTTTTCAATGTCAATCTTTTCTAAATATGTTAGACTTTCATAGAAAACCAATGTTGATTGTCTAACCAGGTTAAAAGGAAGAATAAATTATGTTTTTGATATCATTGTACCATTGGTTTCTATGAGAACTAAAATTTTGAAATGCATTTTTCTCAGAACCATTTTCATGCACTGATAAGTTCATTTCTCGCTTATTTATGAACCGATTTTCTTAATTTTTTCGGCAAAAAACATGGGAGGATGAATGCTATGCATCGGTATGAATTGTGGCTAATTAGAAGATATGAGTGACCTCTAAAAGTTGGTTTTAAATAAATTCACAAATTTTGGAACAAAAAGTCTATCAAAAACCACTTTTTGAAATTAAAAAAAAAAGTTTCACATATCACACTTTAATAACATTGGGTAAGACTACAATATAAGCCAAAGTGGTTTAAACTTTAGATGGGGCCTTTAAGGTTTGAAGTAAAAACATTTTGATATTGTGTAATGACAGTCCTTAAAGTGAACAAAATCAAGGCTTAAACATTATCATGGTAAACATTTTATCAGAATTCTAAAGTGAGTCACTTCACTTTAAACTTAGCTCATTATGTATCTTGAAGTTACCTTGCCTCTCTTGCCTAGCTAGTTACACCCACTGCACTGAGACTGAGTGAATGTACATGTTTTACATACTGGACCTACCTGACTGTGTTACTGGTGAGAGATACACGCAGACTCTCTAACAGTCGCAGTCTTTTCTCTCCCTTCAGTTCAAAACCATTCAGATTGTGAATGAACTCTTGGGGACTGTCAATCTTGCCACTACGTTGCTGGAACAAAATATAATACATTACTAAATGAACTCTTGGGGACTGTCAATCTTGCCACTACGTTGCTGGAACAAAATATAACACATTACTAAATGAACTCTTGGGGACTGTCAATCTTGCCACTACGTTGCTGGAACAAAATATAACACATTACTAAATGAACTCTTGGGGACTGTCAATCTTGCCACTACGTTGCTGGAACAAAATATAACACATTACTAAATGAACTCTTGGGGACTGTCAATCTTGCCACTACGTTGCTGGAACAAAATATAACGCATTACTAAATGAACTCTTGGGGACTGTCAATCATGCCACTACGTTGCTGGAACAAAATATAACACATTGCTAAACATAAACATGAATAGTGAGCTTCCTTCAAAGATATATTTCATGAAATGAGATATATGTCATGAAATATGACATATTTTTCAGTTTATATTATTTTCAAATTTCCAATCTGTGTGCAATAAGCTTCGATTTTGAATAAAAATTTATGGCCGTAGCACCTGTTAAGTCTAGCATGCAAAGACATACCTGAGAGATCTTTTGAAATACATTACTCAGATTGTATAAAAGTATATGAGACATATTATATATAAAAACATACATATACCATATGGTATGATTTAATAAAAAACTACAAAGAAACTCATGGTCACAAGATACTGCTTTAACAGACTTATTGTTCAACTGATTTCAACAATGTATAAAAGGCATTAACATGCAAAATGCCACCACCTTCCATTTGTTACAGAGATGCCAAAGGTTGACACCAACCAGTGAACACCATCCACAAAAAAGTTTCCACTTTTAGTGGTTACACAAAAATGATGAATGAACAAATGAATGATTGTTTCAATGAGACATGACACAACCCCCTAACTTAATTGTGTTGAATAATTTGAAGTACATCAATTTACTATGTTTTTTACAATCTTGCTTGACAATCAATGATTCCCAATGAAATACTTAAGCAATGAGAAAATATTTACATATTTACATTTTGAAATTAAAGAATAACTTTTATTGTTTGGGTTTACTTCCTATCAATCAGAACATTTATTTCACATATTCATTAAATCTAGAACTCATCTCATTATTCAAAAATGAAATTTGAGAATTTTTTGCAAGGTTCGATTCCATTAATTGTCCCAAATATAAAATTAGAGCCAACTTTAATTTGTTGAAATAAATCTACAAAAATAAGATAACTGGCCAGTTTACTTACACATATCAACCAAATTAGAATCTAAAAAAATCTTAACAAACAATATTATTTAATACACAAAAACTATGAAAACAGATTTCACCACAAGGTATTTAAAAAAAACATTAAAAATGAAAAAGGATGCAATCGCCTGACAAGATTTATTTTAACATTAACTATGCGTGTTAATGGATTATGTGTAATTGTAGGAATCTATTGTTGTTGTTTCACATTTTTCATAAAAAATGGTGACGTTTAGATATTTCATTATCATTTGGATTTTAATCCCCTACATTTCAGGTGAGTCGGAATAAAAACATTTTTTTATTACAAGTATAATGGAATTGATTTTTATATCAAAATAGCTAAATACAGATAAAGTAGTAATTATTAATGCTATTTTCCTAATATCACTTTTTCATGGAGTTTAGTAAAGTCATGTCGAAATGTCAAGCAAATTTTCAGTCATGCAGTACATACACAAGTTATTAAATTCATACTTCTAGAATTACTGCTTACTTTGTAAGTAAATAAATTGTTTGAGTGGATCATTTGTGTCTGACATAAGGCTCATAATAATTTCATTATGTTAGAAAAAAATTATCAAGAAATTCAGTAAAACAAGATGTTTTTATTTTAGCTAATCAATTGGTTTAATTATTTCAGCTAAAAACTGTACCACACCACCCCAGATTGAGAATGGATACGTTCTAGCATCCCTTCCCACCAGATGGACGGAGGATGGGTTGATAAAGTTTACGCCCGGGATGTCTATTCCTCCAAAGACAAAAGTGATATATAAATGTAACACAAAGTGTTATTCCATGGGAGGGCGTAACAAGATGTTCTGTAAGAAGACTGGGATATATAATCGGGAGCCACCACAATGTGTTGGTAGGTTTGGCATTTCTTTTAAAAATAAAACCCATAAGAAAATATATGCAAGTGACAAAAAATAATTTTTTTAAACGAAATTGATGTTTTATATTTTGAATTTCATGTAATAATTTCAAAACATGATTTTTTGTCCATAGTGGGGACGCTTCCTAGTCAACTCGTACCCAAGACAACTCGTATCCAAGACAACTCGTACCCAAGACAACTCGTACCCAAGACAACTCGTACCCAAGATTATTTTCAGTATTATGGTTGCATATTAGGGAAAAAATTGAGTTTGTAATGCTTTCATGTTACAATGTGAATCAAATAAGCCTCAATATTTTTTTGAATTTAGACGACATTTTTTCTCAATGGATCAGTAAAGCATTTTTTATTAAATAAAAGAAGTGCTTGAAGCGCTTGTTCTCAACATTTTTTGTCAAACATATATATGTTATATAAATAAATATAATTACAACATTAGATCTGACACTTGTTCCAAACATTCATAAACATACAATATTTTGAAAAATGATTATGAATATGTGGAATAAACATGTCTCTTCACTCGAACATCCTGAATATGTGACCAATATAAAATATTAGTCAATATAAATTGTCACAAAATTAAATCAATTTCTTCCGAAAATTCTTCTTCAAACTTTAAACTATTCTGAACAGTATGTTACAATTATAATATGTATATCTATTCACATTCCCAGTCCAATGCTTGATTCAAAACAAAATATATACTTGGGTACGAGTTGTCTTGGGTACGAGTTGTCTTGGGTACGAGTTGACGAGTTACCGTGGGGACAGAACTTGAGTATATTTTCAAATATATATATTAAATGAATAAAGACAAGGAGCTCAAGCATCTCAAACTCACAACGTCATGGTAACAGTGACAGCCCCTAACTAGGCATGTCATATTTTGTGACTCATTGTGATTGTAAAGCTTTGGTGATAGGTGCTAACAAGGTTAACTGTTTTCAATTTAAAAATGAGATTTTTTTAATTATCAGAACAAAAAATTATACCATATAATTTCAGAGGCTCCGCAGAGGTGTCGTCCAGCATGGATCAAAGAAAACATTATCAATGCAACACAAGAGTATGCTGATCGCGTTTATGAACTGAACGCAAAATGGTGGAATGATTCTTTGTTGACAATGGAAGAACGTCAAGCATACATTCTTATATGTCTATATCGCAAAATAGCCGCACGTGATGCACTGAGACCATTGCTTCGAAAAAGTGATAAATTATTTCAAAGTGAGAAAAATGAATTGGCAGAATTCGTGCAAGAATTTGAGAAAATTGGCATTGTTTTCGCCAAGTTGAGGAGGTCATGGCTAAATATGGACATTAATGAACAAATAATAGAAGTTGAACAATCGACGCCAACCAACTAAAAATAAAACTTAAAACTTTGCTCTTTTTCAAAAAAATTATAATTTTCACAAGCATCATAATGTTGATGTAATAAAAAAATTACAATCATTTTAAAGCATGTCAAAATGTACATAGGTTTAAATCACATAATTTCTTTTCTCGAAGTATAAAATACATTTATATAATATACAGTTCTATGATGAAAAACCAAATGTTTTGTTTTTTATTTCCTCAAAATTTGGCTCATTAAAGTACCTAAAAATATTTGCTCTATCAATGCTAAAAAATGTGAAAATCTTCATTAACTAGACTTAAACAATGTTTTTGTCTATATAAATCATGCAGTATAAAAGGCCTTGTAAAAGTTGATTTAAAAAGCAAAACAGAGTAGACATTTGATACAAATACCAGAAAACGGGAAAGTTCATTTATTTAATCTAAACTGACAGACCTTTACTGATACATAATCGTTTAGTCACTCTAATGTTCATGTTTCGCATTAATGATTAACTAGTAAAATAGAGGACAAATCTGTTTATTGCGTGTCAGGTAAAATATGTTGTTTACTAGGATTTAAGTCAACTGTGATTAATTATTCCAGAATAAATTAAATTAAAAACTTGTTGTAGGGACCATTTCAAAAACCAATTATTTTTCATTTCACAACTGTCATAAGACATCAGCTTTTAAAATCTGAACCTAATCTGTCAGCTTTAAGTTATTGCCTGAACAGATAAACAAGTAGAGAATGAATAGACAGAGGATAAACAAACAATGAATGAATGGACAGAGGATGAACAAATGATGAATGAATGGACAGAGGATGAACAAATGATGAATGAATGGACAGCGGATGAACAAATGATGAATTAATGGACAGAGGATGAACAAATGATGAATGAATGGACAGAGGATGAATAAATGATGAATGAATGGACAGAGGATGAATAAATGATGAATGAATGGACAGAGGATGAACAAATGATGAATGAATGGACAGAGGATGAATAAATGATGAATGAATGGACAGAGGATGAATAAATGATGAATGAATGGACAGAGGATGAACAAATGATGAATGAATGGACAGAGGATGAACAAATGATGAATAAATGGACAGAGGATGAACAAATGATGAATGAATGGACAGCAGATGAACAAATGATGAATCAATAGACAGAAGATGAACAAATGATGAATGGACAGAGGATAAACAAACAATGAATGAATGGACAGAGGATAAACAAACAATGAATGAATGGACAGAGGATGAACAAATGATGAATGAATGGATAGAGGATAAACAAACAATGAATGAATGGACAGAGGATGAACAAATGATGAATGAATGGACAGAGGATAAACAAACAATGAATGAATGGACAGAGGATGAACAAATGATGAATGAATGGATAGAGGATGAACAAATGATGAATGAATGGATAGAGGATGAACAAATGATGAATGAATGGACAGAGGATGAACGAATGATGAATGAGTGGATAGAAGATGAATAAATGGTGAATGAATGGACAGAGGATGAATAAATGATGAATGAATGGACAGAAGATGAACAAATTATGAATGAATGGACAGAGGATGAACAAATGATGAATGAATGGACAGAGGATGAACAAATGATAAAGGAATGGACACCAAAGGAACAAATGATGAATGGATGGACAGAGGATGAATAAATGATGAATGAATGGACAGAGGATGAATAAATGATGAATGAATGGACAGAAGATGAACAAATGATGAATGAATGGACAGAGGATGAATAAATGACGAATGAATGGACAGAGGATGAATAAATGATGAATGAATGGACAGAAGATGAATAAATGATGAATGAATGGACAGAGGATGAATAAATGATGAATGAATTGACAGAGGATGAACAAATGATGAATGAATGGACAGAGGATGAACAAATGATGAATGAATGGACAGAGGATGAATAAATGATGAATGAATGGACAGAGGATGAACAAATGATGAATGAATGGACAGAGGATGAACAAATGATGAATAAATGGACAGAGGATGAACAAATGATGAATGAATGGACAGCAGATGAACAAACAATGAATGAATGGACAGAGGATAAACAAACAATGAATGAATGGACAGAGGATGAACAAATGATGAATGAATGGATAGAGGATGAACAAATGATGAATGAATGGATAGAGGATGAACAAATGATGAATGAATGGACAGAGGATGAACAAATGATGAATGAGTGGACAGAAGATGAATAAATGATGAATGAATGGACAGAGGATGAATAAATGATGAATGAATGGACAGAGGATGAATAAATGATGAATGAATGGACAGAGGATGAATAAATGATGAATGAATGGACAGAGGATGAATAAATGATGAATGAATGGACAGAGGATGAACAAATGATGAATGAATGGACAGAGGATGAACAAATGATGAATGAATGGACAGAGGGTGAATAAATGATGAATGAATGGACAGAGGATGAATAAATGATGAATGAATGGACAGAGGATGAATAAATGATGAATGAATGGACAGATGATGAACAAACAATGAATGAATGGACAGAGAATGAACAAATGATGAATGAATGGACAGAGGATGAATAAATGATGAATGAATGGACAGAGGATGAATGATGAATGAATAGACAGACTTTAGATTAAATAATTGTTGAATCTTAAGAGTGTAGACAGATTTGTTATCTGGCAAAGGGTACTCACCTGGCTACTTTTAAGATGCATAGCAATCATTGAACGTTTCATTTCAATGTTGCCCTTACGTAGAGGCTCTTTCTTCTCATCTGTAAGGTTCATGTCATCCTGAAAATACATGATCATACAATTAAGATATTTTAAAGTACCTTTCTTATGTTCTCTATGGGACAAGTATCATCACTTTCTACTGGATCTAAACCCTTATTAATCAAAACCTTCCCACTCAAAATGTTACTTGGGACAGTATTTTGGTTTTACTAAGACAAGATTAAGGAATCATCCCTTATTCAAAGGGTAAATATGAATGTGAAATCACACTACTGATGAGAGTATTCTAGGGTAATGGAGGAACTTGGTTACATTTCGGAATTAGGAAGTACTCCTCCTTCAAATACAGTTTCTACTATCCCTTAAAAAAGAGCTTTAGACAAAGAGATACTCTGATAAATCAGAATGCTTCTCCCTTGTAGAGTTCCCTTCTCTAACTGCTTTAATTTTATCAGAAAGGTAGGTGTCTCGATTAAGGAAGATCTGCAAAATGATGTTTTTCATGTATTTTCATGATTTAGTAATTACAAATATTTAACGAAATGGGAAATATTATTCAAAAATTTAATGTGTCTATTGTTATTATAAGATACATATATGTAGTTCAAAAGCAAAATATTTTGTTTAAATTATATTAACATGAAATTTTCCCAAATTATTTTTCTTTTTTTTCTGGAAAGTGTGTAACTACCTAAAATGCTTGAAAATTCAGACTTCATTCTGAGGTAATATTCCTAGTTGTTATTTAAAGATACCCAATGAGATAACATGATATACCTAACAGGTGATATGCAACTGGGAGTGAAGCAGTAAAGACATTGTTGCTAGGATATATTACATCATGTTAGTTGGTTGCTATGGTAACTGTCAAAAACTCTAGATAATTTTAATGAGTCTTTGGCAACAACAGATTACTTTAGAGAAATCCATCCCATAAATTTTAGCTTTTCTCAAATTCTTCATTATCAATATTTTATCAACAGGTTTTTCTGTATATTATGTGTTCACCAGAGTACAGTGCGAAACACAGTTTCAGAAATGCATCAACAGGGGCTTCACTAGAATTTCTCACAACAGGCTAAATAAATGAAAACAACAGGCAAAATTGATGTAAATCGTAAAAGCATGGAAAAGTTGAAAGTCTCTAAAAACAACAGGCGATTTTGTGAAAACAACCGATGAAAATTGCGTGTTGCCTGCTGCTAATGAAACCCCTGATCAAGGCATCCTATATATTCCTGTATATCTTCCTAACTAGTTTGCTTTTATGTGACTATGCACCATAAAGGTGTATTATTTATTGTTTTATTACTTGTGAAACAACCAGAAAAAACAATGTGGCCTGATGGCAATGATTGCATGTAGTGGATTTATATACTTTGATCAACTCATCTCTCTTCAAGAATATTCTTTTAAATCTTTAAACTTTTAACTCATTCATATTCCACAGAGATATGCAAAATAATAAAGCCAAATCCCCAGATTTCTCATAAATTCGAAATATGAACTCGACACACCCTGCCCATTAATTCATATTATTTCCTCTAGTTTCAATTATATTTTCCACATGCTAGGAGGGACCTATAGTTCATACTTCCTTCACCAAAAGTACACTAGCTATTTTATTGCCTCTGAGTTCTTATGCAAAATGTCATTTTGATTTTTGCTGTCATAAAAGCCAGCTATATGCACTTTAACATAAAATTAAAATATTTCCCCCCAAGTGCCATATTTTCTTTCGTATTTATGTAAGAAACAGGAAACCGAAAATGTCATGAAGACTTGCGACATAGTTAGGCATTTTCTATTTGGTAGGAGTTTAAAAAACAATTCAAATAGCTACTGGAGTCTACATAATTGACACATATTGGAATCATTGTCTCAAGGAATTGTTTTGTAAGAATACTAAAGAATACTAAAGACATTTTTCATTTTGCATTAATAACTATATTATTAAAAGCTCTAAACGTTAAGGTTTTTGGCTTGCTGTAGCAACAAAACATACATGTATATAAAAGTAACCTAATATAAAGAGACCTATTTTCGATAAGGGCTTGACCATGGTCTCTCCCACCTAATATTATTAGTGCTGAGGGGGGGATTTTTTTCTATGTTACCTGCACAAGAGGCTTTAATATAAATTTTACTATTTTACTTACAAAAGAGGCTTTAATGTAAATGTTATTGTTTTTATTGACATGAAATGAAAACAACTTGTCCCTACTTGACACTTGTAGGACAGGAATGTGCCACTACATCCAATGTCATCTGTTCATATTATAAGGTTTAACACATACTACATCTAATTCTCTATCAGAGTAAAATATAAGCATAACAAGGCATTAACATGAAAAATGTCGCCATCTGTCATTTTTTTACAGAGACCATGATTTGTTACAGATGGACCAACAAACACCAACCGCGATCCACAAAAGTTGATGACTATTAACAATACTTGTGGCAGTGACATAAAAACAGTAGTTAGACCAAGATCTTTGTAATTACAAACTCAAATTTCAAGCAATAAATATAACCAAGTCCAATGCATATAGTCACAGATATACTAGTGAAACCTACGTATCTGAAATCTGAATAAAAGAAACAAATATACAGTTATGAACTTATGATGATGATAAAATCTCATTAATGACCACAATTGGCCAAAAGTAGGTCTGAAATATTCTGACTGGTTGAAGGCTACATCAAAGGGTTACTTGTATCTCAAATAGTCAAAAAGTGTAAATAAAGTTCCCTTTTAAAAGAATCAAAAACTACTGAAAAGGTATCTTGTTCAACTATACATGATATGCTGGGGTTGTTCCCAAGACTGTATTCATGTTATGAGATTGCCCTTTAATGTTTCACATTATCGTTGAAATGAGTGTTCAGAATCTCTGTGTGGGTGTAGGTAGCATACAGAAGGCAGTAGTACATAAACTGAGACTTCCAAGTCAGGTTGTTCTAGTAGGGTCACTGCTAATGGTCACCTCTGTCTGAATTTTTTGTTTTAGCATTTGAATCATGTTCTTGCTTACTCATTTTTTGCCTT
Source organism: Owenia fusiformis (assembly GCA_903813345.2). Taxonomy (NCBI): domain Eukaryota; kingdom Metazoa; phylum Annelida; class Polychaeta; order Sabellida; family Oweniidae; genus Owenia; species Owenia fusiformis. Next base: position 27,444,096 of record CAIIXF020000002.1, read on the forward strand.
GATTTATATATAGTTACAAACTAAACTTCAGAAAAGTGAACCAACATATACTCATTCATATTTCAATGCATCTTTCAAATTTTGGGGATTTACAAACAAATTTTGGGGATTTAAATTTTTTATATTATTGATATTTATTTATACAAATATCAATAGTACATCTAAAATCACCAAGTATTATAGGAGAATACCGGAGCTCTGTTGCAAAATCTTTTAAAATGAATCTATTCTCGTCGGAGTCAGCCCCTACAGTACAGCCCTGCTCTCAATAAGGGGTTTAGTTTAGTTATTTTCAATAGGTGAAATGCAAGGGAATTTTCTTGTCACCTCATTTTGCAACTTATGTCCAACTAGTGTGAAGAAAAACAGTCTGTTATTAAGGATAGTGGAAAGAGATATATGGAAATGATCCAAGGAAAATATTTGAACCACTTCTGTTGAACATTAAATACTGGGACAGTTGGCAAACCATATGGAATCTGGTTTTCCCTTTCAAATCTTCTCAAGCTATGGTCAAACACAAATCTCTTGATTTTAGATTCGTGAGAGAGCCTAATAGAGCATCAGAGGAACAGGAAATTCGCACAAGACATGATAGAATATAGATTATTAATCCACTGGGGTAGGTTGGGTTATATTGAATATGAACTGATCAGTTATCATGTAATCTTCCCTATAGTACATGTACAAGCAAACAAATCACTAAGTCAAGTCCAGTCCATATTTATTTTATTTCTATTTAATTTTTTTTGACATAAGGCATTGCCCTTGAGGCCATTCCCACACCCTGAGTATATATCTTTTATCGACTCTTTAGATGTCATATCCTGACATATTAGTCACTTAGGTAGAGCAGTTCTTCCCATTGTCGAGTTGAAGAACTGGTATCTTTATCCTGGCTAGAACCATAGACAATTCTAGCCAGCGCCAGCCTTTTATCGAGTTAGCAGCACTCTCGTAAATAGGTACAGAACATAATGGGAAAACCTGCCCTATCTAACATAGTATGTGGGGTTACAACACTTATATCATGAAAACAACTTTTATGAAATATCTTGTAAGAGTTACTGCCAGAGAGATAGATACATAGAAATTACAAGTGTTTGGTCAGATAAACATGCAATCCCAAACAATATGAATCTACAATGGTCAAAAAATGTATTTCAATTTTTGGCGAAAATCATGAAGCATGTACACTGTACTAAACAATTTAAAAACAAATCACTATTTACCATTTACTACATCTGTTTATCCTTTTCTTTTGAACCTGTTTTCATGATATAAAGAACAAAAACCACAAACATATTTTGCAGGAGGGGTTTATGAAGACACTTGTAATCAAATAAATTGTGATAAAGTCATGTATAATTTCCTATTCATACAACTCATGAATCAATGTAATATTTAAGAAGAGTTCGATATAGTACAAAATGCCTCATCTGCCACTATACTGTAACGACCCTCACTCTGCGTGGTAAGCGCGAAAGGTAGTGGTAGCGTTAAAGGGTTTATGAGTGAGTGGAAGAATCGTCACATTATTACCGGGTCCGTGTTGTGATTGTATATGCTCTCGAGGGTTTTACAGACATGACTGGTTGAATGGCAAAATGGCTGAATATGTCGCACTGCGACATAAAACATACACCTAACTGACAAAACAGATGATTTAGTTTAAATATAAATGACATAATTATGGGTTTATTTACAATGTGATTACAAAGTGAGTATAGTAATTATGACAATTACACACATAGTGTGGAAATATATATATATAAATAAAAGTGCTGATATTGTGACACATGGATGATATATGGTGCAGCGTTACTCAATGGCAACGGGTACCCATATTCAAGGATTACGCACAAAGGTGGATCGTTATGCAACTAAGATCCCTGATATGTGGTTACGATAATATACATAGTATTTCCTATCAAGTACAATACATACTCAAGTAAGATTACATAATTACCAAGAAGCTGAAACTGCAATTACACATTATTGAGCTCACATTCATAAATCTTACATTAAACATATAATATACAATACTTTCATCTGGGAGAGTGTGTGACACAACTGGTGACCAAATAAACATACATAGCAATATGTATTACCATGACATTGCAACAACCTTTGACAATGAGAACAACAACAACTGGCACCTTGGAGTGTACGACATGACGCAAAGAACCTAATTACAACCACTGACAAAATGTAAGACCGACTAGAAATATCAATGTAACATTACGTATTCACAAGCTTGGGTGAAACATACCAAATAATGACTATAACAATAACTTGTACAACATTTGATTCAACATACCAATTAGTGATAACAATGTATACATGACTGCTCATTATGTAACATGCTAGGAAAATTAATGTCATATAACATGTGGGTGCAATCACATGACATGGATATACATGTCACATAACTAGTGGGCGCCTGCTATGAAACATGCCGACGCGTGCTACATGACATATGGGTGCGATTACACATCATGTGGGTACATGCTATGTAACAAGTGGGTGCATATTATGTAGTAAGTGATCAATCATGAACATAAGTGAACCTGTAGACCCAAGTTGGTAGTAGTACATCACCAACTTATAATATTCCATGACACAACACAAGGGTGGGTGCAACAACTTGTATTCCCTTTGGTAATATTGGGTGCAACAAATTGTATCTCCCTAGGGTGGCTTTGGGGAAAGCCATACATGCATACAGTATATAAATTATAGTACGACCTTAAAGCAACGATACAATAAAACCGACACTCCAACCATCGATAAACAATAGAACAGTTCAAGTTCAAAACTAGTATCAGGCTAGACCATAAACTAGAGTTCCATTAGGGTTTAACTCAACACCATCATCTATCTGATACTAACTGTTGCCCAACAGTAAGACTTGAACTCCATAAGCCGACTATATACAAGCGAGACATTACGTAACATACAGCTGCACAGGGTAGTTTGCAGTGTACCAAAACATGATCAATTTGGGTATTGATCATCAACAATGAAGCAAACTGACATGATCAAACTGGGTATGTTGATCATCAACCATGTAAACCAAATATGGGTCAAATAATTCCAATGTGCTTTTGCATTAACAAGTCAAATCCAAATACTTGCCAATTTGTCACACTCGATATACATAGAGTGCTTACAGCTTGAAATGAGGTGTAGGGTGTCCATCCACATGAGGTATTTGCATCAGCATATGAGTGGTTGGTTGTTGGTGGTATGTAGTTCGCCATTTGACAGACGTGTTGACAATTGCAAGTCATGTGGGAGGGGTGAACCTCAAACTTCAAGCCTGATTTGGGGGTCAGACTTCGTGCAAATCCTGTTGTAATCACCTCATGTGGACGGACGACTTACTGGTGTAAATCGTGAGACAGTTTAGACACCTCGACGGTCAACAATAGCGACATTTTGAGTGAAGATAGCGGAGCAAATCACGAATGATTTACTCGAAAAACATAAGATGGCTACCTGTCTTCTACGCATGCGCAGCGACTTACATAAATTACGAACTTATGTAAATCCACAAAAACGGCCATAACTTCGCCAATACGGGACCAATTGCAAAGTTTGAACTACCTATAGAGAGCTTAATTTACGTATTATGTGCATATCCTACTAGATTAATGATAAAACATAGTAAACAGGGTGAAATTTAGACCAGAAAACTACGACAGTAACCTTGACCTTTTTACGTCAAAAGTACGAACGGAACTAAGAATAGTTCGAGAATTACGCCAAAAGTACGAACGGGAGCAACAATATCCACAAATTACTAGAATAGGACACTTTAGTGGATAATAACGATCTAAACATGTATGTGAGTATATAAACAACATTAAGTGAAACCCAACAGTGGTGAGACATTGAACTGACATTACTGAATATCAGCAAACAAATAAGTAAATCTGTTGGGTTATCACAATACTAAAAGAACAAGGCATTTCCATGCAAAATGTCACCACCTGCCATTTGTTATAGACACCAACTGCCGAACACAAGGCAGCCAAACACTGACTGCCAAACACCAACTACCCAACACCATCCACAAAAAAGTTAGAGATTACAACAATATGTCACAACTTGTGGTGGTGACATAAAAAAGAGAGTACTCTTACAGGCCTTTTACTTTGAACCACTCTAATATTTTGATTTTTCTAAAGTTAGAACTTCTACTCAATGAAATAAAACATCTTGCCTTGTCCATGAATTTAATAAAGGCAACAAGAGATCACTTTGGAGACAAAAACTTCATTGGAAACCAGAGCATGTAACACCTACATTCAACAATATATCATCATATAATTATTCAAAACAGTAACATAACACAAGCAATTTACACATTTTTATGAATCTTCCTACGTAATGATAATGATAATTTTTGACATAAGGTGAAACTTATATCCAAAGGCAAATATGACTGTAACATTATCAGTTGTATTAAGTGTTGTTTTGATTTGGCTTTATTAATATTTGAATGTTTCTCACCCTTCGTGATGAGTAAAAGGAAAGGAAGCAGCTTGGGGGGAAGGCTGAAATATTGTACTACATACAAGCTTTTTTTATTTATTTATTTTTATTTTTTATTTTATTTTTTTATTTTTTATTTTATTTACATACAAGCTTTTGACCAAGATGTTCATTAAGAAATTACTATCATGACAATACTAATCATAAGATGATTTCATGATTTAAAGTGACAAAATCTATAAACAATGAATCATTACGTTTATAGGGCATATTACTCAAGGAAATCTAGTTTTCAGATATTTTCTTATTTCTTTTTGACACAATTTAAGCTACTTCAATCAAGTCATCAATTTAAAGCAAGGCAATTGTCAGGCATTTAGAGCATGGCATGCCACCATTGTCTAGCCTATGTATTTGAATGGTCTTATTCGTCCTCCATCCTCCAAACAAGGGCTTCAGATATCATTTACTCAACATCTTCTCTCCAAAGAGTAGACAAGGCATTAAAATGCAAAATGTCACCACCTGCCATTTGTTGCAGATGCTGAACTCTGAATGCCAACTGCCAAACACCAACCAAAAATAAATTTGGAGGCTAACAATTTGTGGTAGTGACATAATGAGAGGCTTTGTGGTAGTGACATAATGAGAGGCTTTGTGGTAGTGACATAATGAGAGGCTTTGTGGTAGTGACATAATGAGAGGCTTTGTGGTAGTGACATAATGAGAGTTTTGAATGTCAAGGATGGACAATCTCTGTTAACTGTACGTAATTTCACTATGTATTGTTTATGTTTATATTGCAATGATGAAAGAATCAGAGCTAGAATGGTTTAATAACATAAAGTGACCTTTATTTACTTTCACAACATCAACAATACTACAAATGATATGAGTAGGTAGAGCCTGAGGCAATCAATGACATGACTTCTAATTTAAAAAAGATAAAAATCATGCTGAACCTTTATCACGTTGCATAGGCAGAGGATATAATTCATTTTGCCTCTAATTTTTGCTTCTTAAAAGGGAGCTTTATCTACAATTGCCCTAAATCTTATAATTGGTCTTGTTACCCTGAAGATGTTTGTAAAAAGCTAACTCATGTTGTTAAGAATCACAGTGACAAATTAACAGAGAAACGGATTGATCTTCAATATTAACCATTATTTTTGAAAACAAGCATTATAAAAAAGTTCTAACAGCTAACATAATACAGATAAGGAAAGCAAATATTCAACTGCAATTAGCTGAAAGGGCTATGTGGAGATATTCTTATTTTGAAGAAAGCAAACTTTGAAACTTCCTATACTGTGGACGATTCATACACTTTGATAATACTTACACTGTAGATAATTCATACTCGTATATTTCTTAAAACTATAATGTAACGTAACATTTCTTATAATTATCTGTGATCTCCCCAGCATTAAACCAAGTGGGCGCAGCACCCACATGAGATTTTGAAAATAGGCTTGCACCCACCTGAAAATCCATTTGCACCCACTTGAAAATGAGAAAAATCATGAAGAATTGGCATATCTTGACCAATTTTGGTCTGAATTGTGAAAATGAGAATTTTGCACCCACCTGAGACAAAGTTCTGGGGAGATCAGTGATTATTCAATTATAACCATTATTCTTGAGGTGTAGAGACAGTAGAGAAAATAACATAAAAAAGAAAGTTCAAACACCTGATCAAAAAACAAATGTTGATAAGGAAGTGTAAGGCAACTCAGTTATGATTCATTATAGGCTGATATGAAACTGAAAACTCAAGCATAAACTCCCTGTATCTTATAGATATGTACGCGTTTGTTGTATTTTGACATTTTTTATTACAGACTCTTTGCAGATAGTAATATAATAGATGGTAATGGCACAGAAGATAAAACTCCCGTTAAGGCAACATAAAAATATTACTCTGTGTCAGTCCTTTGTTTTAATAGTTTACTAGAAAAAAATTATTAAAAATAAATAATCTTTTATGTATTTTAATATCCCAGTACTAGTGTCAGGATTTGTACTTTTGAGTGTACAGTTATGTATATTTTTTTCTTTTCTCTTCCTGATCAAAAAACAACAACTTTAAGGTTAAAGATAAAAACTTATGGAGTTAGAGCAGAAGACAGTATACTTGCTAAAGGACAAAAATGTCTTATTTCTATTATTAACAGTAGAATAGCGAAGTCACATTAATGGGCTTCTTATGTATAATAATGAAGTATTGCAAATAGCTTTATTCTCCAATGCTTATTTCCATTAAGAACAAATCTACCATAATCCAATTTCTCAGTTAAGTTAGGAATTATACAAACTTCTTAATGCCTAAATGAGTTTCTGAGTTTCTCCCAATTCAATATCCAAGTTATTCTACCAGTATACTGTTGGTTATGAATTTTGATGAATATAAGATGATTGGGACTGTTTACGAATAAAATTGCGGGATCAAGCTTGTTATCCATCGATATAGAACACAATTGATACCAAATCCAAAATATCGGAAAGAGTTTTACAAAACACAATGAAAAAAGAAACATCTAAGAGCGCAGCAAGTAGTGAGAAAAACCACAATATCCCAAAATGGTATAACCTAAAAATTAACAAGATCTGACATCTCTCTCCCTACCACTCAGGAATCATTATCACAACAAAATTATCCTTAAGCATGACATCATTAAGGTGCATCATAGTACTGAATGAATATATCTACTAAGGGACCAGTATGGAAATCTACATGTAGTCAACTGTAGGACCACCAAACCTCGTAGTTCCAAATTTGATATAACCTTACTAGCCCACTTTGCCAAAACACACCAGAATCATAATTTAAAATCTATTTCTGTGATGCAGATTTTCTACAAAAATGCAAAAATTGCCTTGTTATTAGTATAGAGACAAGACTTCAATTCAAGAAACTGGCTTTGCACTTGTGCAAAAAAGGGATATAAACTTGTCTAGAAACTGGCTGCATCTTTCCAAAAACAAGTACATGTACTATGCCTTGCTTGGACGTGAAGAACTTTCTCCAGTTAAAAGTTGCAAATGTCAAACGCTGTATTGATTTCATTAGTCTCTATAGCAACCATTTATTTTGTAAGTATGTTCAGTTATTTTGACTTAGTTAAGCTTATGAACAAGGATGTTGGAAGCATTTAAAATATAGACATAAAAATTGAAGTTCATTTATGTAGTATTTATGGCAATAAAGTCTGAAAACCTCACTTGGGTATCATGATCTCTTTCAAAAGTATCATTTTTAACATAACTCTTTCTGGTAGAAATATATAGAGAATATAACAGCAAGAGATCACTTTTTACTTTAGAAAGGCTTTCTGTGTTTTATGAGATTCTCAAGTAGTGAAAAAGACCAGATCATAACACATGATGTCATTTCTTATTTATAACATAGTTGTATGAAAGCATATGAATCTCTCGAGTCTGCAGTATATAAAGCAGTATCAAAGAAAACCGACTGCACCGAGTTGAAAATTGATTTGCACCCAGTTGAGAATTTGCACCCAGTTGAGCAATCAGATCATTTTTTTCAAAACTGGGATCACATTTTGTTTGCTACAGATTACAATGACACTTGCCAAGGGAGGGGGTGCTAAACTAATGTTTTTGGCTTATTATATGGAAGTTTTATTGAGACATTCTTTCTTTTTTGAATTTCATTACTTAATTGTGGCTTATTATGCTGTATTGCAAAGCCGCAACATGTGTTTATATTTTTTATGGAAATAAACCATTAATAAAAAAAGATAAAAAATTAATATGGAAGTACTTACCAGCATTTGCTCAAACTTTGCCTTGACCTCATCATCCGTAAGTCGGTTGACGATCTGTTGCGAATCCGCATCGGCTGTGCCATCACTCCCATAATCCTCAGAGTGAGTACGCACAGCAGACGGAACAGATTCTTTCTCTTTTTTAAATTTTTCCTTCTTCCCTTTTGTAAATGTTCCACCAATTTTATCGAGCTGAAAATGAAAAAATTATTAAATGAAATATATGTAGTACTGTACATGTACTACATATATTCTTGAATCAAGAATGCTTGATATACTTTAGATGTTACTTTATAATACACCATTACAGGTATAGACTAACCAACTCTAGGACAAGCCAAAAGTGTTCAGATTAGCAGGTGTTCACATTTCAAGGTTTAATAAACTTGTAAGTCAATGGGTGACAATTTGGGAAGAGAAAAATGTTCACATTGGGAGGTGTTCGGATTATGGAAGAGTTCTGATATAAAGGTTTCACTATAATGTACTTTTTACAAATATCTATTTAGGTTAGTGAATATGCGACACTTAAAAAACGCAACATCAGTAAGTAACAACCCTAAGCAGTAGTTTTCCTAAAGATATAAATCATTTAGGGATTTGCCATCATTTCTAATTGATTGTAATTCAATCAGATATATCAACTGGACCAGTTGTTCATTTTGATCAATTCAATCATTTACTGATATGAATTACACTGGTATAGAGCATCTATTACTATATATGCTATATTCTATGCATATTGCAAACACAAGTGGTCTATTGAAATGCATACGTTTATTAAATTGAATTAAGTCAATATTGATCTCAAAAAGGGCTTTTACTTTATAACTTAAACTGATCCAGTATCATTTGAAATATCAATAACTTGCTTTATAAAGGGAGAATATTTAATACCCGTATATGTATCTACTTCCATTTTAAAAGTGTGTGGAGTTCTAGTTTCTCCTCCCCATGATTTATGTTATTGAAGGGGGGGGGGGATACTGTATATACAAGACCTCTCAATGTGTCATTTAAAACCATGATTTTTAAAATGGCTGTAAAATCATGACCATAAAAATAGATCAATGAAACTTATATAGAATGAAAGAACATTGAACAAGGTTCGATTGTGCCAAATATGATTTTGAATCCATGCTGAATGATAGAGTTATTAACATTTGTTTGGGCTACCTTTTTTGGCTTTAACCCTGTATACAAGTTTAACTGTACTGTAATTACAGTGTTTGTCTGAGAAACCATTCAAATTACAATTAGGTATGCACAGGCCCGTAGCCAGGGGGGGGGGTCATGCAGTTTTTCACAATTCTGACTATTTTTGAGTGATTTTTGGCCAAATTTACCAAAGTGGACCCCCCCTAGAATTTTTTGGAAAAGTGAACCCCCCCCCCTTAGAAAATTCTGGCTACGGGCCTGACGCATTTTACCCTGCATGCAAAGTCTAGTTGAACTACGACGAAGCCCTCTTTTAAGAAGTGAAGTCGCACGAATGCAAAGGGTAGACGCATTTGTATATCATAATTCTATGATTGCAATAATAGGCAATTATCTTTTTGTAATTGGCTTTTACTCAATATGTTAATTGATGGTTTATTATAAGTACAGTTTACATACATATGGACTGTACATCACATGTCTGGATGTACATGTTTACATCATGCCAAATATATGTACATGTCTCTTTGGCTGTTTAATATCAGGTTTTTAGAGAAGTTAATGAAAGTTTATAATCCCGGTAAACTTAAGTCAACTCTTAAAATTTCATTGTATCTTAGCAGAAATATAAATGGAGACAGATCATTCTACAACAAATTTCCTGAGAAATAAATTAAATCGCACTTCAAAAGATTTGACCACTGTCCAAAGTCCTGGTGATAATATATGTCAAGTTTTATCTGAGTGGAGTGGACTGATCTGTTGATATTGTACTTGAACATTTGAGAATATTGTAATTGAGCATTTGAGAATATACTGATGTTGGCAAGCTAACTTTACTACGTGTATCCACTGAACAAGATTTCAAGAAATTTTGCTGTAAACTTAAACTTGTCTCAAGACTGTATACCTCCCCCTCCCTTTTGTACAGCACCTGTGTTATGTTAGGAAGGTGAAGTACAGAGGGAAGGGGGGGGGTAAGGCTACTGTAAACTTTAATAACAACAATTTAAAGTACAGTTCATGAAATGTATGCTTAATAGATCAGGTTTTGATATGTATGGGTCTGACCAGTGACCTTGTTCATATATAAATCCCTAAAACAAATATATAAACATAACATCCCAACATTCTTTGGAGTGATTGAAATGAATCTAAAATGATGAAGGCCATATTTATTTTACTTGATCATCTGAGGTGAAAACTAAACAATTCTCTCATAGGCATATGACGATACGTGTAACTCTATTTAGTTCATGAATTCTGTTCTGGAGGCCATCCTAAATACTTAGATTAGTAAGACATAAAACAATTGGCATTCACAAGCAAAATGTCATCATCATTTGTTACAGACGCCAACCGCTGATCATCAACTGTGATCTCTGTCACAAAACACCATAACAATATGTCACCACTTTTTGGTGGTGACATAACTAGCCAAACCTAGTTTCATCCTTGACCAGGAAGGGGGAAAATCATAGAATTTTTCAATGTCATAGCAATCAGTGTTTTACCAATAAGTCAACATTAAAGACTTGACAGTGAGATTAGAAAAAATAAAATGTGACTAAATGGCAATGACAAAGAAAACAAAAACAAACGACATGATGGCACTTTATAAATGCAGTGATCTCCACTTGTGTTCCAAAAGGAGATCAATACCTTACCGTTTCCGAATATCGTGATTTTTTGGTTCACGTTAGCAAATTTGTACATTCGGTGGATTTACTCCATTTTCATACAAAACGAGGTTTATGGCCATGATTTATCAATATCTTGCCTGTTTATCGATAATTCCTGCTTTGAATTAAGACACCTACTTTAATAACCAAACCCGTCTGGCCCAGTTATCTACTCCCGACCTCGTAGATCTGGGCCAGACAATGTCCAATGCAAAAATGGGGTATTTACTCCGGAAAAAACACACTTGTTTTTCAATGTATAATACGTGCTGATAAATGAATAAACATCACAAAAGTCACTTACGTGTTTGTTCCTTGTATCAAACTTTGTATTTATATTAGGTTTCCATCGCTGGATGACGGCTAATAAATAAGAAATACACTTATAGTTATGTTGTAAATGTATGTTGACTAAATGAATGTTGAATAAAATTGCAATTGTTGTTGATTGTTGATTGATAAAAGAATGAGTAAGAATAAAGTGTATGTAAAACCAATGCAAGGGATGTGCTTTCATATCCTATTTTGATGCTGCATATTTCGTTCAGTACTACATTCGGTCAGTTCAACAAATTGAAAAATCGTATTTAATGTCCACCATATTTCTTTTCAGTCTAAATACAACACAGATACGTCTGTTTTATAGAGTAATCTACGTTTTGATAACAAATCTGCTGAACAAATCGTAATATTTGGAATGTATTGATTCCCGGGAAATGAATTTTCGTTCCATGAAAGTTTAGAAATTATCGCGTCACACTCGTGTTACGTCACATCCCGTGACTTTATTCGGTGCGGAGAACTGACGAAATATTGACGAAATGTTGTGCCCATTTCAACATCAAAATAACAAACAAAACACCACATTTACGTGTAAGTTATGTACTCTTTATTTCAAATAAATACTTGGGTTTACATGTAGCCCGATGTTTTGGTTGGATGGCTAATAGGGAATGAATAATAAGTGATGATTCAGCGACATGTTTTTTCCTGAGTAAATCCCCCCTTTTTTGCATTGGACCTTGTCTGGCCTAGATCTACGATATCGAGAGTAGATAACTGGGCCAGACGGGTTTGGTTACTACTTTAATTGATTCTTTATATATTCCGGTATTCGGTATTGGAATTTCAGTACCAGAATTAGGTACAGTAGGCCAGAATGTCACCATTACGGTATTTCCGGCAATACCGCAGATCACTAATCTCCACAGGATTTTTTCAATACATCGAATTTCAACAATTCTGAAAGATTTGCAGATTACACTGATAGCATCACATGAAAGTCCTGAACTCGAAGTCGAACTTGAAAACACAGTTGGAGTTTCTTCAGAACTATACTTACAAAACTGCTGCGTTTCTCTTTGTCCTTCTTGGGTTCCATTTTAGAAGTCTTTTATGGCACAGCTAGGTTATAAATCAATAATCCATTTTACAATGATTTGAGCTTTTTCAAATCTGCTGTTTGGAACACAGAATTTTTCTGAGATATTTTTGAATCACTGTAATAAAAAGTTGTCAAACTATTCCTCTGCTCATGATTTTCTCCGACAAACTATCAAAACAATAATCTATATGTTTTATTCTTGTTGTCTGTATAATCGTATCCAAGTGTAATGTGTAAATCCTCGTTCAATTTCGTATTTTGTCTAACATTTAATTTTTCAAATCTTGTCCCACCATTTTGAAAACACCCAAGACACTTTTGAATCATCGACCAATCAAAATACAGCTTTCAAACACTTCCCAGAGTATTGGTCACGTGACAAAATAAAATACCTCTTATTAACAGCTTGTTTTCATATTAATCGTGATTCATACGTAATTTTGTTTTTGTCTATAATTTTGATAGATAAATTTCTGCATATTTCACCAGTAATAATGACCATGTATAATTATTTAGATTATAAAAATTGACAGAAGTCATCAGCCAATCAAATTAAGCGTTACATTCACAAGGAACCAACATGGCAGATGTTGCCTTGAAAAACGAAGGCTGGTAAGTTGAGTCTGCAACTAGGACCACGATTGAGTTATAACAATATGTCAACATTCTACTTATGGAACATATTTCCATGATCAAGTTCAACAATTTTCAAGGCCAAATTCCTCTTATTTATCAAGTTATTGACAATTCCAAGTCACATGTTCAGAAAAAAATTTGACACACTCTTTTTTCTACATCCCTTTTCATTTTTGACATTTACATGTAATTAATACAATGTGAGAGTTATTTGAACTATGCATACAGCATAATTATATAGTAGCACCAGGTCAATGCTATCTATACTGCAGTTGTACATCTCCCTAGACCTCACCTTATCAACTTAGATTTGTGAGCTCGGTGGTGATGTTAAAAGTGACATTCGGCTTTGTCGAACAGCAAATTAAATTATTAGTTTTACAGGAAGAAAGATAGCGATACTATATAAGATAAAGTTTTGAGCAATGCAAAGGCTAAATGATTGAGCAAAAGTAAAAGTCTTATCTGGCAGTATTAAGTCTCTGATTATATAGACTTGTGACATGCCAAAAATTATTGATAGGCAAAAATGGCAATCGTAACAAATGAATGACGTTGAGAAAGTGTCATTGATATTGCCACTTGTTTGTCAAATAACCAAATAAAATAGAATCAACTGAATGAGTAAGCATGCACCATGAGGGATCTATTGATATGAGTCCAGTTCAGAGAAGATATTAGTACCATCCTATTACCACCTGTTCGTTTTTCTTTAGAAATACTCAAGGGATTGGATAAAGCATATTGGGATTTTTTCTTTGAGACTATCTCCTACGGCAGAATTTGGAAGTTGCATAAAAAAATTATAAAGAGAGAATATGTTGCCAACTAATTTTAAAAGTACATGTTGGTGAAAATATTTCCTGTATTGCTGATCAACTTTGGTAGCATTAGACTATGTGACAGATAAAACAAGGAGGGGGAGTTTTTCAAAGTCACTAAACTCCCACGAAATTTTCAAAGTCACTAAACTCCCACGGCGCATTTAGGGTGTCTAAGGGGAAGATGATCATCAAAGTCACTCAGTATTAGCATTTATTTTAGCTTTAAACCATTGTCGAGAGGCCATCCTGACTATACTAGTCATAGTTCAACAAGTTAAACCTAGTCTGGGCCTTTTTTCTCATCTGACATATCTTGTGGCCCGCCCTAGGTTTAACGTCCGTGCCTATTCGGCCCTTGATGCAAAAATTTTAATGGTGGCCTATGGTAGCGCATAGAATTTTATGCGCGTTTAATTCATAACTGGTAGTGAGAATTTGCATCAAATGAAGGCATAGCACAGAAGTTAAACCCAACCACGGTAACAAGAACATTCAGATTAATAAATGAAAGCCGTGGTATTGGGTTTAACTTGTTGAACTATACTAGTCAGTGCTCTCCTGACATTGAAATCTCTGAATAATAGCAATTTGTGCATTCCATAACTTTAAAATGTTTAAGAAAATCACAAAAATACAAAAACTTAAATGTTGCACTTTTTCCTCCCCACAAAAAATCTTGGAAAGAGCGCTGATGATAATTTGTAATTATGAAGAGACATTATGATGATTTGTAATTACGGAAGAGACATTATGTAAACTTTGATTATACAAAACTTAAATTACTAAATTGTTTATATTTGAACAAATTTGGCTAAACAATAATTTGAATCCGGAACTTAGATGCATTCATTCGAATATCAACATGCTCTCCCAACTGAGGTAGATAGGCAGACATTTAGTATTTCATGTTTTTACCTGTAAGCATATTCTTCCTTTTTTGCTGGTATTTGTCAGTATACTTAACACACATACTAGTTTTCTGTATGAGAAAATCAAAATTCTGCAAGGGGAAAATTGATTCTGCGTAATTTTCGGTGATTCTTCAAAGTCCATCCGCAGCACAGAATTATGGAAAACTAGTATTTATGGCTTATACTCCCTTTTATTGCAGGTATTTGTCAGCTGATGGTATCGCTGAGTGCTCAGAAGATGGAAGGACAGGCATACAAGACATAATCAAAGCTGCTCTAGATGTAAGTAAAATGCAGATTTATCGATCTTATAGGTAGCTCATCAACTGCTTGATTTTGAATAGTGAGAACCAATTAGGTTATGGGCTAGCCCTTAAATTGCGGTATGGAGGTAGAATTTTGGAGACCATGCTAGTTACATCCTAATTTGTAATTCTCACCACAATTTGGCAATAATTAGGCAAAATTTTACAGCGTTTAGGAAAAAATCAATATTTATACCCCCCGCACGACAAAAGTAGGGGGTACATAGAAAATAATTAATAACTTTACAAAAACAATATGAATAACCACAATTTTTTCAGAATATATGCACATATATGTCATTGATAACTGGTAAAAAATTGGTGACTATAGGTATGATGGTTGCTATGGAAACAGAATTTGATTTTCAAAATTTGCTAATTTATGTCTATCTTGGGGGGCTAGTCAATGAGAAAATCCTATGTCAGCAAGTTATGCTGCAAAAATAGCATTGTTTTTAGGTTTAGAAAATTGCATATGTATGTCCTCCATGCATTAAAATTAAAATGATGATTGAGTCTCAATCAAAAATATTTTAAATCTTTTTTTCTATGACCCACCCTCTCTAAATAATCCAAGGTGGGCGTGGCATTTAATTGAATGATCAAGCTAACTTAACAGTAGATATCTTCAATTGTATAGCAAGTATTTTCACAATTTCAACAGAAGGTATGATTCTGGTATCAGTTAACACTTTCTATGATTTTTTTATCCCCCTCAATATTTATAACCCCTCTCCCTCCTCCACCACCCCTCCCGTATGACAAAAGCAGGGGATACATTGAAAATCATTAATAACTTTACAACGATGCAACGAATAACCACCAATTTTTCAGACAGAATAAATGTATATGTCATCAGTAATTTGAAATAATTCTTGATGGTTTTATAGAAACAGGATTTGATTGTTTTGAATTTGTGTAGATTGGGTGGGGGTAGGGGGGGGGGCTAGTTCATAAAGAATCATATCCTTGTAAATTATGCTGCAAAATACCATTGTTTTAAGGTTTAGGAACTGTCTCCTACATACATTAAAACTGAAATAATGATAGGGTGTCATTCACAGATAAATTTTTTGATGAGGTTATAATAATAGGTGATATTAATAAACTTTGTTTTAGCGGCAGAAAAAAAGGTTTATAATAGTGCCTGATACTGTTTCACTGCAATGCTTTCGTTAGATTGGGGATATTCCATATTCTTTTGTGCTGTGGGAAGATATATGAGATTAAGGGTTCGAGGACATACTTATAGAATCTTAGATATATGCAGTTAAATTGATGGTAGTGGAAAAAGTTTCAACAAAGCCTTCAGAGTAAAAAAAAGTAAGTCATAAAGTCATGAAAGAAGAATTGGAATCCTTGATGATTTCAAAATTCCATGAATCTGGAGAGTATTCAGCTTACTTATTGTTTGATCTGTAAAATGAAGCCCTCTGATTTGTCAGTTCTTGTGCTGTACCAATCTGTATTGCTACTGAGATTGTCCTCATTGATCATCTCCGTAGCAACTCAAAAAATATTGGTACAGAGGGGACAATCTCAGTAGCAATACAGAATATTTCAAAGGAATTACCTCCTGAGTAAAATGTATTGGCCTAAGACCACACGATAAAAACGTTATAGAATGATTTGATGTGCAATACAGGATATATTCTGCTCTCGATATTATGTATTGGCACTCGACTTTGTCTCGTTCCAACACAGAATTTCTCGAGCAGAATATATACTGTATTGCATTTCAAATCATTCAATAACTTATATTAAACGAAATGTGTTTGAAATGTGGCTACTTGGTAAAAGGACATGTTGCCACTAACACTTTCACTGTTTTGTAAGTTGTGACACACGCTTCTCCCTGAATAACTGCAATTTGCTTTTTGCTAAGGACCATGGAATCTGCCCTAATTAGCTTTCCATGATTCTATGGCTCTCCATGAGTTTTTATTTCTTCATCTTGATTTGGGCGCATCAAACGGTTTAATACAGGCATTTAACAAATTCTTGATAAGCCATAGCTCCTAACACTGGGTGGATTTTTTGACTTGAGTAAATGCTGGAAGTCCTGATGATATGCATAGGAGTCTGTGATATCAAATTGCTTGATAAACACCACTAATCAGCACTTTTGGTACATTAATAGTACCGTACAGTACCATTCTATTCTGGTGCTATACAGTGTCCATGGTACTGTACAATACCATTTTAGTCTATGGTACCATATATTACCGTATCATACAGTACCATAGCCCAAAAGGTACCATATGATACTGTTAGAGATACACAACTGTATGTAATTTTACTGTACTGTTGCCTGTGAACCTGTCAAATGGACGTGGACCGTTATCTTCATCTATGATCATCATAAACAACATGTTTGGGACTAAATCTTTTTATACCAGCATTGTACCTACCCCATAACCTCCTTTCATAATACACCCCCCCCCCATCATCTAGCTAAGATTTGTCACCAGAAAATATTGTATCTACGCTAAGCAATGTCAGAAGATATAATACTCTTTAAAACATTTTATTGACTATTGTTTTGGTTTATATCACAACCCAATGAGGTGTGTATTAATGATTCACTTTCCTGTTATCTCAAAATCTGCTTGGATACCATAGGATTGCTATGGGAAATTTCTCAAAGAGAAAATTCTAGGGAATAAGGAATGGGTACCATTTACACAATTTGAGAAATTATTGGCATACATTAAACCTATTTTAAAACAGCATTTATATGATCGTAATCAATGATTCCCAGCCCTCTGAAGTTTGAAAAATAAAAAACCTGGGTGTTTATTAGGAGGCCCTCCTGAAAGGGCCTCCTATAGCTTTTGTAGCTTTTCTTTATTCTTTATTCTTTATTCTTTATTCTTTAATCTTTATTTATTATTCTTCCAAAGCATTTTTCTCCTACTTCCAACTACCTTTCAACTACCTACTATATGATCCTACTAGTAACCTTGGCTGGAATAGGGGGGAAAATATTTTTTATCTAGGTCAAGGTCAAAGGTCAAAATCTAGGTCAAATCTAAGTTTTTTTTCAAGTTTCTCAAGTTTGTCCTTATACTTCATTATTTCTTGCGATGAATTAAACTGAAACTACATTTAAGTATTCTCTACAAATTGTTCACTATATGTCAGCATTAAATTTTTACCGTTTTTGAGATATTTGACGTCAAAAAACGGTCAAAAAAGGTCATTTTTCAACTTGCTTCAATCTGACCAATTTTTTTTTTAAAAATCATCTACAAGTTCCCAGGAGTCCGAATCTGACCTCAGATTTAACCTTTGACCTTTAGTTGACCTTCAGTGACCTTCGAAAGGTCAGAAAAGTTGATTTTTCAAATTGAGTCTTTGGATTCAAATTTGAGTCAATCTAATTACAAATAGCCTACTGAGGTCTAAAAAAGTAAAAATTTCAAGGTCAAAGGTCAAGGTCATCAAATTAGGTCACAAACTGTGCTATCTAAGTTTCTCATAGTTCAAGACTACAAATCAATATTTTTAATTGAAAGTCAAGATGTACATTCCTCTGAGGGTTCTACACATATTAGTCATTGACTATTTATTAAAATTTTGTCCCGGTTTTGAGATATAAGAGCTCAAAAACTGAAAAAGGTCAATTTTTTAAAGTTTATAAGGTCAAATTTTAACTTGCTTCAAATTCACCCAACTTTTTTTAAAAAATCATCTACAACTTCTCAGGAGTTCATATTTAACCTCAGATTTGACATTTGACCTTTAGTTGACCTTCAGTGACCTTCTAAAGGTCAGAAAAGTTGATTTTTCAAATTGAGTTTTTGGATTCAAATTTAGGGTAAGCCTAATCATAAAAGACCTACTGAGCTCTAAAGCAGTAAAATTTTCAAGGTCAAGGGTCACGGTTATCAAATTAGGTCAAAGGTCAAAATCTAGGTCAAATCTACATTTTTTTCAAGTTTCTCAACTTTGTCCTTATACTTCATTATTTCTTGCGATGAATTAAACTGAAACTACATTTTAGTATTCTCTACAAATTGTTTACAATATGTCAGCATTAAATTTTTACCATTTTTGAGATATTTGACGCCAAAAAAGGTAAAAAAAGTCATTTTTCAACTTGCTTCAATCTGACCAATTTTTTTTTAAAAAATCATCTACAAGTTCCGAGGAGTCCAAATCTGACCTCAGATTAAACCTTTGACCTTTAGTTGACCTTCAATGACCTTCGAAAGGTAAAAAAAGTTGATTTTTCAAATTGAGTCTTTGGATTCAAATTTAGGTCAGCCTAATTACAAAAGACCTACTGAGGTCTAAAAAAGTAAAACTTTTCAGGGTCAAAGGTCAAGATCATGAAATTAGGTCACAAACTTTGCTATCTAAGTTTCGCAAAGTTCGAGACTACAAACCGATATTTTTAATCCGAAGTCGAAATATACACATTCCTCTAAGGGTTCTACACATATTAGCAATTGACTTTCTAATGGAATTTTGTCCCAGTTTGAGATATAAGAGTTCAAAAGCTGAAAAAAGGTCAATTTCGAAATTTTTCAAGGTCAAATTTAAACTCGCTTCAAATTGACAAAATCGTTTTTTGAAAATCATCTACAAGTTCTCAGGAGTTCACATCTGACCTCAGATTTGATATTTGTCCTTTAGTTGACCTTCAAATTGTCAAAAATGCCTAAGAGGGCCTCCGTGAGATTGCTTGCAATCTTCAAAAGTCTAGTTCTTAGGTAATCCTTGAAAAAGAGAAATATTTTTTGGGGATTATATGGTGCAGTCTTATAGTCAATAAAATAGTTTAAAGTGTATTGATGTTTTTAAGATAAAAACACAAGCAAAATGCATGAAAAACTTCCCTGATTTATTCTACAAACAACATGCGGTCCTTTGCTTGACAATCGAATCCTTTTCCATAGCAACCATCAAACCTATAATCACCTTAATCTTTTTCCAGTTACTAATGACATATACATGTGTAATTTTTATTCCAGTTACTAATGACATATACATGTGTAATTTTTAGTACGTTAATACGAGGGGAGTGGCATAGATATTTGGGGATGAACAAAATGATAAAAGTTAACTGATGCCTACATTCTGTAGAAATGTTGAACTATTAAGTAGGTTTGATCATAAAGTTAAATGTCACACTCACTTTGGATAATAAAGAGGGATTTGGTCATAGTGAAATCTAAAAAATCAATCGAAAGCCAATCATCATTTCAGTTTTAATGCATGCAGGACATATGCAGTTTTCTAAACCTTAAAACAATGGTAATTTTGAAGAAGAATTCGCAAGCATAGTATTCTTTGTGAACCAGCCCCCCCTCTCAATATCTTCACAAATTTTGACGATCAAATCCTGTTTCGAATTTTACTATCATACCTATGATTACCAAGAATTTTTCTAATTACTGATGACATATACATTTATTCTGTCTGAAAAATTGGTGGTTATTCGCTGCATTGTTGTAAAGTTATTAATCATTTTCAAGGTATCCCCTACTTTTGTCACGTGGGAGGGGTGGTGGTGACGAAGGAGGGGTTGTAAATATTGAGAGGGATAAACAAAATCATATAAACTGGTAACTGATACCAGAATCCTACATTCTGTTGAAATTGTGATAATACAGGCTATAGGAATTGAAGCTATCTACTGTTAAGTAGGTTTGATCATTCAGTTAAATGCCACGCCCACTTTGGATTATTTAGAGGGAGTGGGTCAAAGAAAAAAAAATTAAAAATATTTTTGATTGAGACTCAATCATCATTCTAATTTTAATGCATGCAGGACATATTTCCAGACCTTAAAACAATACTATTTTTGCAGCATAACTTGCTGACATAGGATTTTTTCGTTAACGAGCCTCCCAAAATAGACACAAATTAGCAAATTTTGACAATCAAATTATGTTTCCATAGCAACCATCATACCTATTGTCACCAATTTTTTACAAGTTATCAATGACATACATGTGCATATATTCTGAAAAAATTGTGGTTATTCATAATGTTTCTGTTAAGTTATTAATTATTTTCTATGTACCCCCTACTTTTGTCGTGCAGGGGGTATAAATATTGAATTTTTCCTTAACGCTGTAAAATTTTGCCTAATTATTGTCAAATTGTGGTGAGAATTACAAATTAGGATGTAACTAGCATGGTCTCCAAAATTCTACCTCCATACCGCAATTTAAGGGCTAGCCCATCACCTAAATGACATGTATGATGAAAATAAAGTGAAAGTATTGCTTTTAACCTTTACAGTTTTATGTGTGGGACACACTTTCTAAGAATAATTTAGTTCCTGATACTCACTTTCTACTAATCCTACTGAAAACACTGATAACCAAACAAAATACCCTTGTTAGCCAGACGAAATCCTTATTTATTACCACTCAAAAGTGAATAAAATACTGACTACGATGAATTGTGACCCATACTTTCATTACACCTTTTATAATTATAGCCATGCTCTGCCCTTGAAGCATTTATGAAAATGTCTTCCATTTACATAAATTGTATATCAGTCTGTTTTTGTTTTTTAGAGTGATTTCAAGTTGATTGGGGGCAAAAGTCTCTCAGAGGGCGTCAAATCTGGAAAAGAAAGTGTAAGTATTAATAAAATTCACTTGAGGTAATTTTGCAAATGAGGTAAAATATATTACTCAATAAGGATATGATACTTAACATTTTTTCCCTTGATTCATTAAGTTGGAATGAGGCATGATCTTTTCACATTTATCTCTATATTCATAATCTACAAAAGGGTAATAAACACATTTAAAGCAGACTTATAATTTAACAGTGATAGAATTTGAATATAGTTCAACTGATGATTTCAACTCATTTTTCAAGGCTGCTGTAAATAGGTCTCTATGTTCAGGACACTTGGCCAGGGTATCACACTTAAAGTATGAAATTCAAACTTTAAATAGAAGTAGGGCATGTGTATTTCAGCTTCAAGGTACATATGTAGTTCAAGTCCAGAAAGTTCGCAATGTATCTGCCCCTAAGGACAATGAAGAGTCTAATGCAGCGCCACCTTTACTTCGTGTAACGTTTACAGATGGCTACACTAACCTTAATGGCCTTGTTATGGAGACTATATCTCAACTAGGGTATGTATATTTTTATCGCACTTTAAAAATAAAATAAATTAAAACAGTTGAAGAATCTTGCTCATTATGTCATTCTTATAGTTTCAGGCCAGACATACTTATCACTAAATCACCAAAACATCTTGCGATTTTGTTTACAAACATCGCTACCTGTAAAGTATGACGTAAATCTAGACAATATACCCTAGTGTTCTTTTTTACCAAAATTGGTCAAGATCATATATTTATTTTTATTTTATATGAGTGCTTATAAATTTGCATTATTTTACATTAACGTTTACAAAAGTAGGTTATGTTTGTTGTACATAGAATATAATTGTTATGTCAACACCAGAAATGGTGACATATTGTTATATTCTCCAACCTTTTTGTGGATGGTGTTTGGAGGTTGGTGTTCAGTATCTGTAACAATGTTTGGCATCTGTACCAAATGGCAGTTGATGAAATTTTGCATGTTAATGCCTTGTTATAATATGATTGTAGACTGAATACTCCACCAGGCACAAAGTTAAAGCTGACTGGAAAGATCCCTAGTGTAGCTGGCTTCTTACAGTTGAGGCCTGCTAATGTAAAGGTGCTGGGAGGCAGGGTTGATAAGCTAGTGGATAACTGGGAGCTCAAGAGGGTAAGACAATATGAGACATTAGATTTGTTCCTAAAGTGACTCGATCAGCCATTTTGAATTTTTCGATAAATTGTTGTTATGTTTATCACTGTGTGTCTTATTTCTGAATTTTTAATATTTACAAAAGAAATAATGAAAATAATGATATTTTTCCAGACATTAGCTAAACAAACCCGCACAGTGACGGGAAGTGATGGGGGACCTCCACCATGGGTCGAGTTTGGTAAAAGAATTGCTGCTGAACATGAAGCCCCCCGGGGCAGAGGTAGGTCATGATGACACACCCCATGTATGTTCTTTAAACAAAAGCAGAAAATCAAATTCATCACAAATTTTCAGCAGATCCCCTGACTTTCATACTGAAAGTCTGACTAGTCTGTGGACTGTGTTAATCAATATACTAAATCTATGTTGTCTGTAATTTTCCGCACATTTTCACAAACCTGAATTCTATTCAGATGTAAGAGATGCTCAAGTAGGCCAGATAACTCTTTCACAAAAACAGAGAATTGAGTGAAACTCTTGTCAATGTACAAAAACAAATGTTGAATTCTCATTAAACTTCTCAGTGCTTCAGATGTATCCATGTCTCTAAAGCTAAAACAATGATCTTTTGAGATAAATTATCCCTGTTGTAGATACATTCAAGTCTTTTGCCAAAAAAGTTTAAAGATCAATTAAGGAAATCATATTAATAAAAAAAACAGTAATTTTAATTCGAACATGACTGTATTCACGCCTTCTATAAACTGTAAACAAACTCAACATGTGTAATATCGTCGAATACACCCCTTAGAACTAGGCACAACGCTTTCGTACAGAAAACATTTGTGCCTAGCCCTACAGGGTGTATTTTGTATTTGACAATATTACCCCTGCTCTTTGTTATATATTTCTTAAATAAAATGTGTCTGTTTTAGATACATTCAAGTCTTTAGAGGCCAACAAAGTTAAAAAATCAGATGGAGAGTTTGAGGCTCAAAGAAAAGCTCAGATTGCTGAAATTGCCAAATCAAAAGATGGGACTGGAGGTGGGAAAAACTTTGGTCCAGGGACAAAGCAGGTAAATTCTAGTGGTTTAGTTGTAGCCTTTTGTTATTCTCCATTCGGCACTTGCTAAATTAGGACATAGTGAAACAGATTGTAAAAAATGATTTAAAATTATTTTTAAATGTTTGCTCACTTACTTAAAAGAGGGCTACCATATCATTTTAGCTCAATGTACATGTAACTGCAATGAAACTGGGAAATAGACTCCTGAAAGTAAACCTACCATGTCAAAATACACAGTATATTATTACCAAAACCTCCCTCTAATTATTCACTTACAATGTCTATTTACATTTATTTATTTCTGAATTTTGTTTCCAGGATAAAGAAATAGCTAGAATCATGGAGATGGGGTTTACTTTAGAACAGGCCACAATTGCTTTAAGACAATCGAATAATAATGTTAATGATGCTATTACAATGCTAGTTAACCCCCAATCATTTAGAGGGGGATATGAAAACCAGGGGGGACATGATAACCAAAACAGAGGTGGATATGATAACAGGGGAGGTGGATATGATAATAGAGGAGCTGGGGATAGATATCAAGATAGAGGAGAAAGACCTGAGCGATATCAAAACAACAGACCTGATCGAAATTCTTCACGGCAGAATGAGAGGCCGCCACAGGAGCGGGAACGCAACAGTTACCAGGGAAAATCAGAGGAACGGCTTTCCAGACCCGGTGAAAATGAACGTCGTGATGTGGAGCGGCGTGACACAGATCGCATTTCAGATGATGGTCGGGGACGTGGTAAACCCATAGAAAAATCAGAGAGGCCTGACAGAGGAGGTAATTACACATAATTTATTTTTTGTTATTAATATATTTGATAAATGGTAAAACAATAGAGGTAAGATATGGGCTGATCAGTGCCACAAGAGGTAATTTCCCACAATTCCTCACAAATGAATGTGGTAAACCAATGAGCCAGAGCTGTTTGTTTCTCACAACTTGCATTGACATGATAGTATATAAAAATGTAATCATCCATATTATTATATTAGGCCAATGATTATATATTCAGCTGTTCACATTCTGACACATCTCTGATGATGAACATGAAATAGAATGAGGCTCTCATATCTCATTATATTTGTCATGAAATCAGTTAAATGCAGTGCTCCAATTAAATATTGACCCCCCTCCCACTGGACCGAAATTGAAGCAATACATGTGTTCAGCTTGTTAGGGAAACTGATTATTTCTAACTATTCAATGTAAATTCAATCTTGAATTCTATGATGTCACTAGGCCGGGGTAGGCGAGGTCGAGATGAAAATGAAGGAGACGATTATGGGCCGCCAAGCAAGCCATCTGCTCCTGCAACACTTTTCGACTTTCTGGTAAAGAAAACCAACATAGAAGTCAAAGAAGGTAAAGTTTTTACTTTAAATGGAACAATGTTAAAATAAAAGCAGCTAAGTTGAAAATATTCACAGTTAAGCTGTTAAAGAAAAGCCAGCTCATATAGAAGTATTTCTGTGATGTAATCCTCTTAAAATGTAAACATGTTTCATTACATTTCAGACAAATCTGATTCATCATCAGAGAAAGGACGTGATGAAAAGCGCCCTCTATATAATGACCAGTCTCGCAAACCGTCCAACCTCCCACCACGGCTACAACACAAAGACATTAAGAAAGAAATTCAATTAAATAATGAAATGAAAGAGCGGGAGCGACGACCTCCAGGTCCTCCTCAATCAAGATCTATGAACAATTACGATCCTAGACAAAAAGCTATGATGGATCGGCCTCAGAGGAGGAGTGAGGAACGGCAGATGGGAGGTCGGCCCAGGTATGACCAGGGTCCACCCCCTAGGGGTAGAGGCGGGGAGCCAGGGTACTACAGAAGGGGGGAGAGACAGGGAGGATATAATGATGAAAACAGGGGTAGAGGACGCAACAATACAATGGTTATATCAAATAGTCATTACAACAACAACAATCAGACTCAGAACTATCCACCAAATTATAGCGGCCCACATCGGGGCTATCGGGAAAATTATAGGGAAAATACTAGATATGAAAATAAAGCCAGTGAAGACAATAGACAACAAAATTATAGGGATAAAAATAGTAGAAATCCAGATAGGGGCAAATATCAAGGAGACACTGCTACTGAAGAAACCACTTCACAGGTGGAGCCACAGGTCACAGAAACTGAACAACAACAGCAAATGGTTGCCACAACTACACAACATGAGTTAAACAATCAGCAGCAAGTGCCCCCAGGTCAACAGGTCACATCTCAGATGCAGCAAATGACCTTAGATCAAGGTGAAGGACAGAGTGAAGTAACAGTTACACAAGTGCAACAGGTCAGTGAATCAACAGTGAACTTCGTTTATATTTTGATTACCACCATATTCAGTGGAGCATTACCTCATTAATACATGACAGAGCGTTAAAACCCTCATTGGAAGAGCCATGTGCTCTTTTATGTACACTGATACACAGACACAAAAATAGAGAGTTCAAAGATTTTACATTACCCAGTTGACTAGTGCCAGACTATTGCCAAGATCTGATTAGGTTTTTGTCCATACTGGGTAAATCACTTAGTGGCCATTTTGAGTTTTACTATAAAAAGTGTGATACTTATCACTGCATTGTGTCTTGTTTTGGGTAGATCTTAATATTCAAAAATGTCATTTTGGCCCCAAGCATTTCAAATTACCCCATTAACTTAACCCAATTAACTCATAGAAATAATATTTCAAATGCTAGTATTTAAAATTAAATGGATTTAGGACATACTGTAGATTGGGTTAATTTGGCGCCCGCTTTAATTTGGCGAATTTGGCGAAATTGAAAAATTCGCCAATATAAATCTTCGCCAAAATTTAGAATGAATCCCCGGGAATTATCTAGTGAATTTCGTCTAGTGTATTTAGGTCACTTCCGGTTTAGTTTTTTCCAAAAATATGAAAAACTGTCTCTCATAAATTGGTTCAAAACTGGTCAGTCACTCATTAATACTCAGGGAACTAGAAAGGAAAAACGGGGTATAGTAGCAGCATTGATCGAGGTGTAAAATGTAAAGAATGGTCTCACAAAAACGTACAAACGTGGCGAATATCGCCAGTGGTCCTCAAAAGAAAAAATGAGCATAGCCAAACATGCCCATTTACATGGTAATTTGCAAACAGCGGGTAAGTTTAACATTTTTGCATTTCCGCCAAATTAAATAGCCGCCAATATGCCAAAAATGGCAAAATCGCCAAATTAAGTAGCGCCAAATTAACCCAATCTACAGTATGACAGTATAGTCTTCTCTGAGAAATTTGCTGAGAGTAAAGTTTAGTGCATGTTTTATCGTACCTAAAAGGTACAATATTGTTTATCTTTTCCTTTGTATTCTAGATAAACCATTTACTGAAACCTTAATCTGGTGTTTCTTGCATGAAGTCCATTGTGTGCATCCACTCAATGAAAAAACATCAACCATGATGAGACAAAACAATTTGCGAACCATCTGGAATGCTTTAACCATATCAATGTTTCGAAATTAGATAAAAATTTACCTTATAGATTATTATGAAAGTATATTAAAAAAACATCAGTCGCATTTAAAGGATCACACATGATTAATGTCTTGCAAAAATATATAATCACAGGAACATATATAATTATGAAAAAATATCAATGTTTCGAAAAGGGTTTCCACATGTTTGATTCCATTGCGAGTTCTGATTATAAAATGTTTCAAACTTGTAATGGCAAAGCCCTACTAATTGTAGAATCTACATCCATAATTTTTTTTCAATTTATTTATATTTCCTTCACATTGATATAACTACAGTATAAAAAATATAAACACAGGAATTTACACAATACAAAAACCACGTAGTATGTTCAGTCTGTATGTATGCTTGCTCCCCCTCCCACCCATCATCCATATTGATCGATGTACTTAAGTCGGTTTTAATCCTATATTGCCTGTTTCCAGATGAGCACTGTTCCTGCAGTAAACCAACCTTCAAGCCAAGTACAAGAGACCTCCATGTCACAGGAAATTGTCATGTCTCAGAACAGTCAGACTAGTCAGGTAATTCACATATGGTGTGTCATGTCTCAGAACAGTCAGACTAGTCAGGTAATCTACTTGTGGTGTGTCATGTCTCAGAACAGTCATAGTGGGGGGAATTTACCCCTATATTAGGCAGAATATTTCAGATGGTGATACAAGTATAAACTTTGGCTTTTCTGATTGTTAAAACATTTTTCTAAAAATCTGTCCCTGTGATCGACTGAATATTTCACTTCTTCTCCCCAAAATCCAAGATGGCCGACAAAGTATGACTTAAATAACATGTAGGGTGGGCAAATTTTTTTATTTTTGGAAAATTCATGCTCTCATGGTGAAATGTTGTTCTTTAAGGTGAAAATGGTCATGTGAATTTTTTTCATATTTTTAAACTGAATTTTAGCCCTCTCCCATGGCCCCAAAGTGTGACGATTTGGCGTAAAATGGGAAATAATGTTCATTTTCTAGGTTCAAATAAAGAATGCAATGACAAATAACATTAATTATTATTTAAAAAACATCTAATAACTTTGCCTGATACTACAGTATGAAGATTTCAATTATTGAAAAATTGAAAGTATTTTTTAAAAAGCGTTGAAAGTGCCCTACCCCATAAAATTGGAAAAAGGAAGTTGTGGTCAATTTTATCAATTTGTAGGATTAAGTTAGAAACCTGTATCAACAGAAAACAAATAAGTATATTCAGACCATCTTCAAAGGTAACTGGATATTATAATATGATTATTATAACTATATAGGACACAACATATTTTATATATGTGTATGATTATATGTTTATGTAGTACATGTATCACTATGTAATGTAATATAATCATAAAATAGAGAGGTAGCTATGATTTCATCAGAGTATGATTAGACATGTTTATCTCTATGTTTAGAGCTGTAGTATACAACATACACACATAACTCATAATACTGTTATGAGCTCAAGTCAAAATAAATAATTAGGAGTTAAGCAAGGTTCATTCCTGACACCCTCATTATTTTGTATACTCACAAATTGGTACAATGGATACTCTATTTAATTTAATGAATTTAACATCATTGGTACTACTGTTCTATAATAAGGAATATACATTCACTAATTTACAACAAAATCAGTTTTTAAAAGTCATTATTACATAGGAGCCTTTTAAGGTTCACTTTTGACACCCTTCTTATTCTTTACACTTACAAATGCACTAATTTACAACAAAATCAATTTGTGTAAATTGCCAAAAACAACTTAAGTTGCCAAAACCACATTGAGTACTGAGTTAGTTTTGCAGATTTATCAATGTATTTACCATGTTTTACAACTACAACACCATTACTTTGACAGCAAGAAAATAATTGCAGAATTTTGACGTGAGTTTAAACAATGGAGTATCATTGCTTGTGGCACTATTGTCCTTCAGGTTTTGTTGTGATTAGCAGCTTTAGTCTTTTTTGTCAGTTTAATTTCCATTTTTTCTGCTTCTATCCCTAAAGCTGCATACAAACTCAGAGAGGTTGGAAAACAGGTTGATCAAACCTCACTCAGTTATTCAGCCAGCTCTGCACAATGCAGCCATAGTCATCATTTTTCTGTTTGGCCTATTTCTAAGAGAGCCTTGTTCCACTCCATTGCTGTTAACTCCAGCAGAATTTAACAGCCAGGAAAGGGACTATCATATTGTTCTGATGTGATGATAATCAAGTCATTTGGGCAATAAAGGAGTCTCATTGTAATAGTCATTACAATTAGTCACCAATCTGTTGCCTGAATCACATATGTTGCTTTAGGACTCTTTAGGCAGTTTGAAGTACTTGTGACAATTGGGTCAATATGTTGGATGTTCTTTTAGGCCTTCCTGCCTTGCCTAGTTGGTTGGTTCATTGTCATTTGCCAGAGTAACCCAATCAATCCATGAAAATGTGATACTAGTATGTTGGATGTGGGTTACCATTTCTCATTTTAAATTCATTGCACTCCTTGTGGCTCCTTTCAGAAGGATGTTCATAGCTGTCATGAATAGTAATATGCAGCCTGCCGTAATTCCCTTCTCTAAAGGCTGCCAACCAGTGGTGATAGTTTCAGTCAAGAATCTCAACTGAATACCTTCAAGGTGCTCTATCTCAAGGCCAATCACATGTTGAGGAACATTATAATGCTTCAAAGCTGTTGAGTTCATTAGTGTGGTACACTTCTGTCTTAGTTATATCAAGCCATACAATTGGCAAGTTGGTTTTGTGTTGCTTTGTTTCTGCTATTAGCTGTGTTATAGCTGCAACATCATTTGGCCTTTACTGTTGACCTCACTGTAGACATCTCGGCACGGGGCTCTAAACCCAGCAAGTCTCTAGACATGTTTTTACTTGCTTTTGTAAAAAATCTGTACTTAAATGTACAGTGCAATTGTGCAATTCCACACTTAATTCTGTATAATTGATAAGTTCTTGTCTACCTGCCCTTATTTCATCATACTATTACGAGATTGTGATAATAATGGACTAAGGTATAACCTTGGAAGACTACTTCAATGTTTGCATTGATACTTGGTTGACAATATTCTCATTCAAACTTGAAATATATTCTTGAATTATGTCTTAGATATTAAATGTATTAGAGAATGTTATAAAGTAATTCAAGTTCTAACAGAGAGGGCCAAAATAGAACCTTGAAGAACTCCCATAAAACTCTTTTTGCCAAAATTCAAATCAAAGAAGATCATACCATTTCTAATGTCTTAGTACTGAGTGAACCTATTTTTTAACCATATTATCTCTATGAATCTAAATTGTCATTTTTTAACTCAAATATGGTATTAGGTTTGGCTGATTTGAGTGATGGAATTTTTCTTTATTGCATAAATAACTGACTAGCCCATAAATTTGCATGTATCGCAATTTTGAATATTTTCCAACTTGTACTTGTTAGACAGTGTTTTCATGTAAACTTGAAATATCAGATTGAGTTATGTGTGAAATATCAACATTATTCAAGAAAACAAGTTTAATGACTAAAGTTGTTGCAAAATAAGAGTGCTCCCAAAATAGAACCTTGTAGAATCCCTATATAAAGTCATTTTGCCCAAATTCAGCTCATTAATGAATGTAACTGTATTTCTAGATATAATATACAGGCTTTAGGACTGAATCAATATAATTTTAAACCATATTTATCTTTATATATGAATCTAGAGTGTTATTTGTATTGAATTACACATATACGGCAGCCATCTTGAATTTTTTCCTGAAATAGTGTTCAGTTTGATCGATCACAGGGACAGAATTTTTCCAAATAGTTTAAATAACAGATTAAGCCAATAAATTTGCTTGTATCACCATTTGAAATATTTTCCACTAAATTCCCCCCACTATCAGACTAGTCAGGTAATTCACATATGGTGTGTCATGTCTCAGAACAGTCAGACTAGTCAGGTAATCTACTTGTGGTGTGTCATGTCTCAGAACAGTCAGACTAGTCAGGTAATTCGCTTGTGGTGTGTCATGTCTCAGAACAGTCAGACTAGTCAGGTAATCCACTTGTGGTGTGTCATGTCTCAGAACAGTCAGACTAGTCAGGTAATTCACTTGTGGTGTGTCATGTCTCAGAACAGTCAGACTAGTCAGGTAATTCACTTGTGGTGTGTCATGTCTCAGAACAGTCAGACTAGTCAGGTAATTCACTTGTGGTGTGTCATGTCTCAGAACAGTCAGACTAGTCAGGTAATTACTTGTGGTGTGTCATGTCTCAGAAACAGTCAGACTAGTCAGGTAATCTGCCTTTGGTGAGTCATGTCTCGGAGCAGTTAGATAGTCAGCTATGATAGCGACAATATTGACCAATTGTACCGTTTGAAGTAAAACATCAAAATTGATGATTCTCAAAAATTTTCAGGTTTATGCTCAGCCAGCTTACAGCCAAGAAGGACATCCCCCAGGGTTCCAAGTGCAGATGTTTCAGCAACCTCAGCAATATCCAGCCACAGCAGGTTACATTACCCAAGATGCATTGCAACAGGGTCAGGTTGCCTATAACCAAGGAGGCAACCAAATAATCTATGGAGGACAAACCTATCAACAAATACAGATTTACAATGGAACCCCATCTTACCCACAAGTCCCAGGTTACCCTGTGCCACAGGAGGGTGCCATGGTGGCAACAAGTTCAGGAGTAATCGACACAAATGGTACCATGCAGTATCAGTCTCCGGAGAATGGTGCCATACAATATGTTCAGATACAGCCAGAGAAAAATGGCATATCTATTTCTCCAGAGGTAAGCTTACCCCTCCCCCCACCTTAAAGAATTTAGAAAATATGATTCCTTTAGTCAAGAAGTTATTGAACACAAAGATTTATTGTAATGCTTTGGTAGCTGTGATTATCCTAAAAATGGGAGCAGGATAAATTTTAATCTATCTAAAAAATTTGATAAACCTAAAATAGCAAAAATAAGTAACTTTTTTTTAAATTTCAAAATCACTAAAAACGAAATAGTGTCAGAATTACAAAGTGTATAGTATTAGTATATGAATATTTTATGGTTGTTCAAGAATGTATTATCATATTTTCTCATGTACATCACCTTCATGAAGTTTATCAATTGACTAAGGTATATGCCTCTCAAACAATCATCAAATGTATTTCTGTTGTTCTAATTGACTATTATGAAATCATTTGTACACATAGACATAATGTATCGAGTGGATGTTATTTTAAACATATTTACACATTTTTAGGAGCACAAAGCTTTCTTGAAGAAACTCCAAGTTGGCGACTTTGTGTCTGCAAAGTATTACGATGATCAGGAGGTAGGTGGTGCCATCTGTTCATTTAGAAATTTAAATTAGGATTTAATTCTGCATCTTAACAGATACAAAACTAAGCAAATAACTGTTTATTCTTTCATAAATTGTGAGTGGAAATGAACGAAGTTCGGAGGGATATAGGGAATGCCTCCTTCCATCTTTCTACCGTATGTACGTCCGGGCAATAACTCAAATACCGTTGGCCCGATTTTGTTCATATTTTGTACACATATACCCTATGGGGGTAGAAGTTCTGCTCGAAAGCCGATTTTCAAATGGCCGCTCATTTAAAAATGGCGGCCATTTTTGTGCTGATTTTACATTAATTTAGGTGCAATATGTAAAACTGTAATAGCAATATGTTTTAAATGTAAAAAAATTATATAGGACATTAATAAAGCTAGAAATGTAGATATTAAAGAAACACATGGCAGCCATCTTGAAAAATGGCGGCCCTTACTCGTTATTTTACGATTTTTGCTGTGACTCGAAAAGCAGTGGAGCGATTTTGTTCATATTTGGTATGTGAACACTATAAGCATGGCACACTGTCTAATGACACTTTTGGTAGAAGGGGCCGCCATTTTTACGTATTTTACTATAACTCGAAAAGTAGTGGAGCGATTTTGTTCATATTTGGTATGTGAATACTATAAACAAGGCTTACTATCTAATGACACTTTTGGTAGAAGGTGGCCATTTTGAAAAATGGCTGCCATTTTTGCTATATACTTTGTTTGTAAATATGCCAGCAATGGCTGTTCGATGGGATTTGCTACGCTTTGGCGTTGCTGTTGTTTAGTTTGTATTTATGTTAATAACTTACACCAATGTCCTTGTGGACAACATGTTCATAAATAGTGTTTCCATTTCAGTTCTATCGTGCTACAATCCATCAGTTAGGTCCAGATGGTGTAACAGCATTTGTCACCTACACAGACTATGGCAACACTGAACAGATAGCAATAGAAGATATACATCCCCTCACCAAACAGGTAACATTCATTGAAATACTACATACTACATACTATATAGTTTGTTCTTTTTCAAATGTTAATTTTATTATACCATATAATTGCATATAAATAATATGTATCTCCTAATTAATTTAGGGCAATAAAGCTATACATATATACATACAGTTCACATAGTTCATGGGAGAAGTTCAGTATCAGTATCAAACATCATCCATCTGTTTCCATTTTTTTCTGAAAAAGAATTGAGATATGTTATCAAATATAAAATTTATTGAGGTTAGGTGCCTCTCAAATTATTGCAGATTGAAATTGTGATGTGTAATGTCTCAGATATAAAAACATCCTTGTTAGATGGACTTGGAATTCATACAATGATCACACGTAGGCGTGTTATAATCCTCTTCAGATTTGGAGCAATATCTTCACCCCCGTTCTGCGCAATCAAGTGGTGACATTTTGTCATACGAATGCTTGTTTATTTCATTTACTCCTAAAACAGTATAAATCAATCCCTCATTGTGTGCTATACTGTTCAGTGAGATGCATGTAAATATTCATTCTTTCAATTTTGTATTTTGTGATGTTTTTCAGGATATGGCACAAATGCATGTAGATATTCATTCTTTCAATTTTGTATTTTTGACATTTTTCAGGATATGGCACTAATGCATGTAAATATTCATTCTTTCAATTTTGTATTTTGTGATGGCACAAATGCATGTAAATATTCATTCTTTCAATTTTGTATTTTGTGATGTTTTCAGGATATGGCACAAATGCAAGTTCAAATGCAGCAAGTGTATGTGCAACCACAAGTTTCCCTTCAAACAATGCAACCTGGTGTCACAGCCCAGTACATGAATGTACAACAGTCTTATCCTGGATACCAGCAGCAAGGTGAGTAAATAAAATAAATGTGCAACAGTCTTATCCTGGATACCAGCAGCAAGGTCAGTAAATGAAATAAATGTACAACAGTCTTATCCTGGATACCAGCAGCAAGGTGAGTAAATAAAATGAATGTACAACAGTCTTATCCTGGATACTAGCAGCAAGGTCAGTAAATGAAATAAATGTACAACAGTCTTATCCTGGATACCAGCAGCAAGGTGAGTAAATAAAATGAATGTACAACAGTCTTATCCTGGATACCAGCAGCAAGGTGAGTAAATGAAATAAATGTACAACAGTCATATCCTGTATACCAGCAGCAAGGTGAGTAAATGAAATAAATGTACAACAGTCCTTTCCTGGATACCAGCAGCAAGGTGAGTAAATAAGATGAATGTACAACAGTCTTATCCTGTATGTATGTGCAACCACAAGTTTCCCTTCAAACAATGCAACCTGGTGTCACAGCCCAGTACATGAATGTACAACAGTCTTATCCTGGATACCAGCAGCAAGGTGAGTAAATGAAATAAATGTACAACAGTCCTTTCCTGGATACCAGCAGCAAGTTGAGTAAATAAAATGAATGTACAACAGTCATATCCTGGATACTAGCAGTAAGGTCAGTAAATGAAATAAATGTACAACAGTCTTATCCTGTATACCAGCAGCAAGGTAAGTAAATATAAATAAAATGAATGTACAACAGTCTTATCCTGTATACCAGAATCAAGGTCGGTAAATGAAATAAATGTACAACAGTCTTATCCTGGATACCAGCAGCAAGGTCAGTAAATGAAATAAATGTACAACAGTCTTATCCTGTATACCAGCAGCAACGTGAGTAAATAAAATAAATGCATA
Source organism: Owenia fusiformis (assembly GCA_903813345.2). Taxonomy (NCBI): domain Eukaryota; kingdom Metazoa; phylum Annelida; class Polychaeta; order Sabellida; family Oweniidae; genus Owenia; species Owenia fusiformis. The sequence continues at coordinate 27,479,630 of CAIIXF020000002.1, forward strand.
TTAGTCTTATCATGGACACCAGCAACAAAGTGAGTAAATAATGTACAACAGTCTTGTCCTGGATACCAGCTCGGCAGCAAGGTAAGTAAATATTAGTCTTATCCTGGATACCTACAGCAAGGTTAGTAAATAATGCGCAACAGTCTTATCTTTTATACCACCTCAGCTAGGGGAGTAAATAATGTACAATTGCACAATAGTATTATCCTGGAAACAAGTAGCAAGGTGAATATTATAAAATTATGAACAACAGTCTTATCCTTCAAACCAGCAGTAAGGTGAGTGAATAATCCACTACAGTCTTATCCTGGATACCAGCAGCAAGGTGAATACATAATGCACATCAGTCTTATCCTGGATACCAGCAGCAAGGTGAGTAAATAATCCACATCAGTCTTATCCTGGATACCAGCAGCAAGGTGAGTAAATAATGCACAATAGTCTTGTCCTGGATACCAGCAGCAAGGTGAGTAAATAATGTACAATAGTCTTATCCTGGATACCAGCTCAGCTAGGTGGGTAAAAAATGCACAACAAAAAATGAATATTGAGTGTGATAGTACACATTTATCAATTATTCTGGAAGAAGGATATTTCCTATGAATGAATCCTTTGTAACTTCAAAACAGTCCCAACAGGTTTAAATTCTGTTTTTTCTAAAATTATTTATTCAACATACAACATATTCTGTATTTTGATTTTTAGGTTGTTGATCTCAGCAAACTTGTATTTGAAACACAAGAATAAATCATGGGTTAAGAGGTGGTGTGAAAAACTCATTTTGCTGACGATGACGATTACGGTTCCTTTGATGATGCGTCAAATTCTTCATCAACAAGTCACGTTTAAAATAAGCTTAAATTTGGACCTCAGAAAAACAGAAGCTGGATTCAAAATCTCGCTACTTTTAACTCCTTGCCCAAATGAATAATGAAATGCATTTTAACCCTTCCAGGAGCATCTATACCAGCAGCAAATATGGCAGCTCCTAATATGGCAGCTCCAAATATGGCAAACCCAAATATAGTACCCCAAAATGTGGTAGCTGGTCAAACCATTGAATTCCGACGAGGAGGAAATGGGCAGTCTTTTCAGAATTCCCGCCCTAATGACAGGCGCATCAACAAAGGACAGACTCTTTATCAACCTGGCCCTTACAAAAGTAATTAATGATTTGAAACTGTTACACAAATATTGGGAGCTCTTTAAAATTGGAAATTTCAATTCCGGAGCTATCAATATTTTTGGAACAGTTATTTTTTATTTCGATTTTAGTGGTCTTTTTTCTTTGAGTGCCTGTGGAATTCATGCTATTTCTAAAGGTGCTTGGCTACACACAAGTTGTGTACCTAGGGGGATAATGGTTGTTAGGGAAATGTAATGTTGCTAAGCAGTTACTTGGCACAAGGGTTGCTAGGGATACAAGTGGGTTATAAGGTGCAACATACAATTGCTTGGGCAATGTCTGTTATATCCTATAGTAGGGGAATCAGGATAATATCAGGGGTTAATTGATTGGTCGTCAGGGGGCAACAATGGTTGCTATGGTAACAATCATGCTACATTATTGGCATTATTTTATAGTAATGTAACACAGGTTGCTAAGTATAAATCCTATATCAAGCGTGGAACGGCCAATTCAAAAATGAAACCAAATAATATTTTTTGACAAAATGTTCAATGTGTACAGAGATGTTATTTACATGTTAATTGTAACTAGATCATGTACTTAATTCCCGTGTAAAAAGTTTAATAAAATTTAAATGTAAAGAAATCTACTCCTGTATACTTCTTACTCCAGACATGCTGTAAACTTTGAAGTTTGTTGATATTACCTGTAGACTTGATGTATATATTATTTACCTTTTGAATTAGAAAGTATGTTTTCCAAACAAAATTGTGCAGTTAAATGGAATATAAATTAGATGTGTACATTTTTTCAAATAGAAAATGTGACAATCCACTTTGAACAATAATTTTTCTAAAGTCTTTGTAATTTCATCGCAAACTTTTTCACATTCTTTCACATTCTTCGACAAAACGAACGCTATGAGCCATAAGGTTTCTGAAATATCAGTTTTTTCAAAAACTTGCTCTGAACTTCAACTCTATATTTCTACTTCTAATTCAAGATGTCTGATAGCATTGAAATATGTAAATAAAAGATGCCTTGTTCTCTGGTGCAACTTGAACTTTTTTGGTATCCATAATCATAAAGCTATAATCTAGACTAATCTTCTAAAAGTCATTTCTCCCAAAAAATTTACTGCTCCAATTGAAGTTATAAGTTATCTGTAAATTGAACTTTTTTTTTAGATATTTCTATTTTCGGAGAAATTTATACCACATTCTATCTACAGGATGATCCAAAAGCATGTATAAGTTTTAGAGATTTTGAATCAAGTAATACAGGCACTAATTTTAAATTGTATTACCCTCATATGTCTCGTGTAAGTTAGTCTTTTTATCATCACTTATTGAACACCCTGTAAATGTATGTATTTTCATAATTTTGAGAGAAATCTATGTAACATATATGCTCTTGCTTATTTCATGTAAAAACATGCATTTTGTTTATTTGCGACATGCTAGCTTATAATGTTTATTTATTTAATTTAATACTAAGTTATAAAACTAAGGGGTACTTAACAAATACATTTATTATAAATAATTATTCACTACCATAAGTGTGCGTCATTATTAAATTTTTTTGTCGCCATGTGAGTTAATTTAGAACAACTTCAAGACTTCCTTTATCAAATATCTGGATTAATTGGCCATATTATAATGACGAATGTTAAGTTCTCAATGAAGGCAAATTGATTTTAAGAAACCGTATAATTGAATGTTTTAAGCAAGAAGTATCGAGGATCATCTAGATTTGGCTGAGTAGAGTCAGAAACTGTTAAAAAAAACATTGCGGCACATTGGATGATAGATTTTCAATTTTTCATGTATATAGAAGTAAATTATGTTGTAAATAGTAGGATGTTATTATAAATTAGTGCTTTATAGCACAGTGTTTTATAGCACAGTGTTATGTAGCACAGTGTTCATTGTAGCACATTGTTATATAGCACACTGTTATGTAACATAATACTATAAAACACAATGTTATTTAGCACAATGTTATATAGAGCAGTGGTATGCAGCACTGTTATTATATTATAGCACTATGTTATGTACCACAGTGTTATGTAGCACAGTGGTATGCAACACTGTCATTATATTATAGCACAGTGTTATTTAGCACCATGTTATGTAGCACAGTGTTATTTAGCACAATGTTATATAGATCAGTGGTATGTGGCACTGTCATTGTATTATAGCACAGTGTTATATAGCACCATGTTATGTAGCACTGTGTTATGTACCACAGTGTTATGTAGCACAGTGGTATGCAACACTGTCATTATATTATAGCACAGTGTTATTTAGCACCATGTTATGTAGCACAGTGTTATTTAGCACAATGTTATATAGATCAGTGGTATGTGGCACTGTCATTGTATTATAGCACAGTGTTATATAGCACCATGTTATGTAGCACAGTGATATGTAGCACACTGTTATATAGAGCAGTGGTATGTGGCACTGTCATTGTATTATAGCACAGTGTTATATAGCACCGTGGTATGCAACACACACTGTCATTATATTATAGCACAGTGTTATATAACATATGTCTCATTTATAAAGCACAATGTAAATTACCACCATGTTATTACACAGAGTTGAATCAAGAGAAATAGGGAGTCATTTGAAACCATATATGGTATGCATTATGACATGTTTGTGTTCTGTGACATCATATTCTTGGTATGTAACATCATGTTCTTGTTATGTGACATATACATGACATGTCTTCAACATATACATATATTCCATGACATGCCAATGTCATATGACATGTCTATATTGTCTTGCTTGTCTACATTGTGTAACATGTCTACATTTTGTGAATGTCCACATTGTGTAACATGTCCACATTTTGTAACATGTCCACATTGTGTAACATGTCCACATTGTGTAACATGTCTACATTTTGTGAATATTCACATTGTGTAACATGTCCATATTGTGTAACATGTCTACATTTTGTGAATGTCCACATTGTGTAACATGTCCACATTTTGTAACATGTCCACATTGTGTAACATGTCAACATTTTGTGAATGTCCAAATTTTATGAAATGTCCACATTTTGTAACATGTCTGCATGTTGTGACATGTCTTTTGTTCACAACTTTATTTGTTTGTATACTTTTTTAGAACATATTGCTGAGTCAAGCGAAACCATATATGGTATGCAGTATGACGTGTTTTGTGTCATTATATTCTTTGACGTGTCTGTGTAGTGTATATACTTAAAGGGCAGGGTCAATATCAAGTATATTTCCAAATGTAACTGCTTACATGTGAGGTCTTCAAATAGAAAAACAACAATTTCTATATCTGAGTCGAAAACTGGCTGGAATATTTTCAAACTATTGAAAATCATACTTATTTTAATCAAAGTTCACCATCAGTGATAGAAGCAGTCAAAACACACCCACAGTTTTACATTAGCATGCTCAAACCCTACATTTGCATGCTGAAACTACATTTGCATGCTTAAAGCCTAATGAGTCACAGCATATCACTAAATGCTGTAGAGGACAGAGACATAGAAAAATTTGAAAGAATCCCAGTATACATTACTTGTGTTAAACAAATGTTTTGTTTTGATATGAGATTGTGGGAGGGGATCGAGTATACATGTAATGTGTTTCATTTGAAAAGGCATTGATATTTTGATTCAGCCCCCTTATAACATGAAATAGATAGGTATAATATGAAACTGTACACATTGTGGATTTGAGTAAATTATATAGATAAGTTGAATGTGTCATATAATGTGAAAATTATATTTTTGGTGTACAATGTAACAAATGTAATCTAAACTGCATTTAGTACCCATAGTGCAAAATGAAAATGTTCATACCCATAATGCAATGGCATTAAATAGTCAGATGCATTATGGGATTTCTGAATTAACTGTTGATAGGCTTGAAAGCATTAGTCTAGATTGAATATTTATCTACTTAACAAGAGGAGGAAATTACCTAGAATTCAATGATGAACCTATCTTTGTAGAAGATACCATCTCGCTATATCTTTACATGAAGATGGGTCCATCTTTGAATTCTGGGTTATTTCCTTGTCATCTACTTAACCAAATCTTCTGTGTCAGTATGTTTGTCATTAACAAAATCAATGGAGACAAAATCCTATAGAATTATGTAGTACATTTAGCATGGATTCTAATTACAATGCTCTATCAGCTTATTTTGTTAGTAGGATGAACACTGTCATTAGCAAGATGGTATTATTGTACATGTGTATAAAATGATTTCGCTTCAAATGAAGGCCTCTTGCTTGCTGGGTGTCAACCTCCTTTGTTAAAGCACACCTTCATGGATAGATATTTGAAGGTTTTAACAAATAATTTGTAATTCTTGCATTTATTTGTTGTCTCGAATATTATAAACGATTTTAGATGTCTATGTTTAAATGCTATATTAAATTATGAAAGTCGGTTAACTAATATTGTTTATTTAATGAACAGCTCCATTATACATGGTGGCCCAAAAATACTTTTACCTACTTTTATGCCTGTACAATGACTAAGAGAGCTATTAGTATGTTTAATAATTGTAGAATGACATTAATGTACTTTTAGATGTCAAACTTCATTTCGATTTACAGTATTCTTTTGTCAATTTGTAAACACTATTGTAAACACCAATCCCGTTATTTTACATTCTTGGGTGTAGCAAGGCACTAGGCAAGGAATGCAACTGCAACTTCAAAATTCTACAAGAATTTATTTCTCAGACAATTACACATCTTGTTTTGCCTAAATTTGCCTCACCAATTTCAATTTGCCTCACCTATTTCAATTTGCCTCACCTATTTCAATTTGCCTCACCACATATAATTGTTTCACCTATCTCAATTTGCATCACCTTTATCAATTTGCCTCACCTACATCAATTTGCCTCACCTATATCAATTTGCCTCACCTATTTCAATTTGCCTTACCTATTTCAATTTGCCTCACCTATATCAATTTGCCTCACCTATATCAATTTGCCTCACCTATTTCAATTTGCCTCACCTACATCAATTTGCCTCACCTACATCAATTTGCCTCACCTATTTCAATTTGCCTCACCACATATAATTGTTTCACCTATCTCAATATAATTGTTTCACCTATCTCAATTTGCATCACCTATTTCAATTTGCCTCACCTATTTCAATTTGCCTCACCACATATAATTGTTTCACCTATCTCAATTTGTCTCACCTATTTCAATTTGCCTCATCTATTTACATTTGCCTCAACTCCTTGCTACACCTCTGATGTTGAAAAATCAAACATATGAAAAACCATTTTTTTTTTTACTTTGTACACGATTAATTTGACTATGTTTTGTATTGATATTTTCCCAGTTATTTTTCACACATCTATTTTTAATTGGTAGTGAAAAAGATAATTATTGTGGCTGTGTTCTTTAGGTCATTTTGACCTCTTAAAGTTAAATTCTAAATATTTTGTAGTTTGCCTTTTAAAGTTCTTTGCTAAGCTTAAGCTTGTGATATCTACTGTAGAAATCAAAGAATAAAAGCACAGGTGTGTAATTAAAGCGTACAATCATACAGTCCACCAGTGTACGCCTACAAGTGTTGTGTACCTGTTCATTAAGTATACGCCTGTGCTGTTTAATAAGAAATTGTTGTCACCATGGTGATGGTTGCCATGCATTACTTCATAAAAATATCATGAATCGAAATTATCAATTTACTATCCATCGCCTAATTAATATGATAATTACTATAATTATTCAATTTTTGCGCATTTTTCTACCAAACCTGCCTCATGTTCAGTATGTATTTTTGTGATATTTTATAGTTGATGATTTATGGCCACCATTAGTATATATTTGACAAAGCTTATTACTCCTTAATAAATTCTGCACAAGTGGTATATATTAGTTGTCAAGTTTGATATATTAAGTGGAAAAAACACTATTTTAATGTAAAAAATTAAACCTGGTCACCCCTATTTTATATTCCATATTGGACTTCCAATATTACATGGACCATTCCATTTGGAAGTGTTAGGGGGTGACAGGAGGTAAATATGTGTAATTTGTAGTGTAGTCTGTAACTATAGGTTGTATGGTTATATATACAAAATAAACAATATATGAGATGTTTTGAAAAATAACATTGTTTTTTTATTATGTCCCAAACACACAATCTGTGGCCATATTGTCAGCCATCAATCTGTCTCCAGGCCCGTAGCCAGGGGGGGTTGGATGGGCTCGAGCGAGCCCCCCCCCCCTGGCCAAAACAAAAAATCATTCAAAATAATGCAGTTTTTCACCATTCTGAGCACTTTTTAAGTGATTTTGGCCATGTTTGGACCAAATTGTCACAAGTGAACCCCCCCTGGAATTTTTCAAAAAGTGAACCCCACTTTGGCAAATCCTGGCTATGGGCCTGTGTCTCTGTCCATACATCTGGTTTTCTTTGAAACCGCTATGGTAACAACTTCACATTTTTAGGAATAACTTTTGAATACATACAGATGTGATCAAAAATATTTTTTCTCTACTTCCTGTCAACAATTTTGGGATTTTCCGTCATAAAATCTTGTCTTTCAAGTGTTGTCTTCGGATGAATCGTTTGACATATCAATTTCAACTTTTCAGGGAAGATTCCTCGTATGAAATTCTCGAAGCAACTAGTTTTTGGGCATTCTGGGTAAATGTTAAGGCAGCCATTTTGGACTTTTTTGATTTTGCCTCAATTAACAAATTGATAACTTAATACATGTACAGTCTGGCAGAGATGCAAAGGGCAGAGTTCTTAGTTCATGTTTATTCTGGTATTATATTCTGCCAGCGTTGAGAGATGAAATTTTTGGAACTGTAACTTATGATTTCATAAATTACGATCATACTAAAATTGAATACCTGATTAGTAATAGTGCTAATAAAAACAAGGAGTCGAATCATACAATTATACATGTAGTTTATTTCATAATTGACGTATTGGAAAATACAATTCATTTGCTTATGGCATTCCGAGTTGCAGCCGCAGAAGTGCTCAGTCAGCTCTATCTTATAATGTTTACCTGTTAATCATATAGACCATTAGACTGGCTGTAATACATTATATGATTTACAGGTATATGATAGTGCCCACTGTGCATAAATGCCTCTAGCATCAGCAACTCAAAATATTAAATCACAATACATAAATAAAAATAATACATATACATAAATACAATATCCAACTTTGAAATCTTAAGTGTTTTATTTTATTATGCTGTTCATTATCAAGGAGATTCTCTTTGTTATTATCTATGTTGCATTTAAATTCAAATTTTCGATTCTGCCTACAGAAAAACCTAAAAAAACTTTTTGAACAACCCTTGTATATATGAACACCTTAAGTATGAACAGCTTTCAATGAGAACACTTTCTTGGTCCATTTTTTGTTTTTTTAATCTGCCAGGGACTTCCATGTTAAAAACCTCAAATCCAAAAACAGTAGATTTTGGAAATACGATATCTTACTTTGGACCTTCTGGCCCCTAATTTTTTTTAAGGATATTCCCCATATCTAGAAGTAAGAATCACATATTTAATGCATCATATTGATTATTGTGTACTGAAAATAGTGATGGTCCATTTTAATCAAAATTTCATAACCTGCGACTTATTTACTACCCTGCGTGCAGAGTCTAGTTAAACTACACCCACCTTAAAAGAGAGCTTCGTCTTTGGTATAACAAGACGAAGCTCTCTTTTAAGAAGTGAAGTCGAACGAATGCAAAGGGTATTATTTACTCACGTTCTTGTATGTTATGAATTATCAAATCTCATTACATACAGTTTTTAAGACTTTATTTGTATATGAATATTGTACAATATAATATACGTAATATAATATAATACAATATAATATAATATGATACATACAATATAATACTCGGGGTCCGACGTCTTCTGTGTTTCATGTTACAAAAGCCGTGAGCTACAAAGTATAATGGATAAAGTTCACTGTTTCTACACTGAATGAGCACAAGTTTTCCAGGAGTATTAGGGCAAGATATACAAGAGATCATAGCATTATTACATGATGGGGAGTGTGATATCTTGAAATATCGTCTCAAGGAAAAAATATTACATGAGACATATAGCAGAGTGATATTTTATATTATCCTACACTTAGTGTACTAAATGTATAATAACATTAAAAAATAAATTTGAAATTTATTGGCAAAATGAATATCTGGAGGATATCGTAACGATATACTCCGGGCGGATGATATCGTGACGATATACTCTGAAAAACCCAATATCGTAGGATATTGTGACGATATACTCCGCTTGATGATTTCCCGCCAAACTGACTCGGCATGAAATTCATTTTGCAATGATATTATACATTTAGTACACTCCTTGTAACTGTAGGATGATAAGAACATCCTATGATTTTTTTCAGAATATCATTTTAATCTACTTGGTGATAATGATATATGCACTCGTTCGCTTCTCTCTCTCTTGCAGATATCAATATCACCTCGTAGATAAAAATGATATTCCTCAAAATCATAGGATATCCTATAATTATGTAACACTCCCCATCTCCAACAAATGTGTTTATCACGCAAAAATGTATTATCACAACATTTAAAGGTGGCATCAGATCTAGTAGAGTATAGTAGTCGTAATGACAATGATTGTTTTGTTTTTAGAACATTTTAGGCTCATATCATTCCTTGTCATGTCTATTTTATAAAAATCCCCAAAGTGTACACTGTATTTGAGGAAAACTAAAGATTCCTATAATAATGCATTCATTTTTTATAAATATGATAACCATCTTTATCATTTAGGAGAATTTAAACATTCTTTCACTTGGAAACTTTAACAACTTCACCAATTTATAACATATCTGGTTCTTATGGGAGATATTATATTTAAGATTCCAAGGAATATACTGGTAGGTCAATTGTTCACATTGCTTTACATTTTGTCACCCCCTATAGATCTGATTCTGCCTTTAAGTACATATTATATACACAATTCTTGGAAGGTGTCTGGAACACCCTTTGATAACATATCGTAATTCTATTTCTTAAAATAAAAGAAATTAGTATTGGCAACTAGCATTGGCAATCCAAGATTTTATTCTCTCTTTTCTTTACTGCCTCTTTAAACAGGCCCGCAGCCAGGTAGTTGGGGGAACCCCCTTGTAAAATCATGCAGTTTTTCATCATTCTGAGCACTTTTCAAGTAATTTTGGGCAAAGTTCTGAACTTTGAACCCTCTCTGGAATTTTTGGAAAAGTGAACCATCCCTTTGGCTAAGCTGGATATGGGTCTGGTATATATTCCAATTTATAAAATTGCCCAGAGTCTTTTAACCTTATAGGGTTACTAAAAGTTGTCTAATGATTTGATTATTGACATTTGTATTATCATGGGCTTTCAACTAGAAGGGTATGCAACTCTATGTAATAACATGAGACCTTCAAAATGAGCAATGACATGCTTCCCTTTTATGGCAATATTTCAAAAAGTATTAGATAAATGTATATGTTTTAGTATTATTTTGAATAAAAATCAATTTTTAATATGATTTAAGCATAACATATATTCAATATCATATAAAAGTAAGCAAAAGAGACCAATAAGAATAAGAGTTATCAAGATGTTCTCTTTGAGTATTGCATTGTGGGTAATTATTCAAGAACACATTCCAATAAAAAGATAATTTGTGGGAGAATGTTCACTTTCTGTATTGTCATGATTAGGATGAATTCCAATTTTTATTAAATTATCAAGATGTATGTTGAAGATCATGTTTTTATTTTTGAGTTATTTCTTTTAATCATCAATAAAAAGTACACAATAAGATTTTCTTGGAATGTGTACATTCTCCAATTTCGAAAACCCATGGCAATGTTTATGTATGAAATATGGGAAGTTGCCTACCCTTCTAGTTGAAAGCCCATGGTATTATACAATATGTAAAAATACATCCCGATGACAAAAATAAATATTTTTTAATCATATGTTTGTGAAGTATGTGAACATTATTTAAAGCCCTAATCAAATTCCATCTAAATTGTGCATTTATCCAGTATACAATTTATTTACCAGAACATCTATATTATACATGTGTATGTATATATTTATAGGTATATTTATAATTCATAACTATTATAATTTATAAATATATGCTTCAGTTTATATGCTAAAATATACATTTCTTCCAATGTAAATAACTTTTCTTTCTTCATTTTTATATACCCTCTGTGAATTAAAAATGTGCATGGTACTTAATCAATCATATCTTTTTTAGTTCTATTAAGTTTATCTCTCTGGTTTATATATATACTAAAACAACTTTCTTCATTTCTTTTTTTATTAGATCAAGGCTTCTGACTTGTATCCTCGAGTCTTTTTCAAGATTTAGAAATGAACAAAGTTGTAAAGTAAGTATTTTAAATCTTGAAAAAGACTTGAGGATACAAGTCGAAAGCCTTGATTTAACAAAAAGGTTCTCTGAAGAAATGAATAAAGTTGTTTTAGTATACATATATATTTCTTTTGTTTTCTCTATTGTAACACCAAAGGAACAATAAATGCATGCATAAACCTGTTGGAGAAAATTTCAAAGAATTTCATGAATATGGTTAAAAGGGAATGTTTCACAAAACTGTCATTGTGTTATTTTTATCATAAATTGATATGAGAAAGCTATACATGAACAGCATTTTGTTCAATAAGAGGATCTTTAAAATACATGTAGAAAATTTAAAATTGTCAGTTAAGTTTAGAACAATGCACAATTCTAAAAAGTTTTTAACCCAATAAAATTTTGTAAAAATATCAGTTAGCAGAATGAACATCTGGTGAAAAACCAACAATTTTTTTAAATAAAATTTGAGTTAGTATCTTTCATGATTCAGAAGTCTCTCCTTAATTTAAAATTAGGAAGTTTGCTTGTTTTAACCTTTTCGACCATTATATATTTATTCACAATTCAGTTAATCACAAAGAGTGAAGTAAAAAAAAAAATTGAAATTGTCATGATTGAAAAAGACCATGCACCTTAGTAACAGATGGTATTTAGAGGTTATGTCACTATCGTGGCATATATGCCCGAGGTCTCAGTGATATATGGCCTGACCTTGGGAGGGACTTTGATCTCTGAGAACCGAGGGCATATGTGCCACGATAGTGACATAAACGATTTATAACATACCTATGATGATGTAGACTGGTCAAAGAGTACCGTTTTCTTATAGAATTGACAAACAAATGGTTGGAAAATGATTGAAATGAGTTTAGAAAAATTGCTCTCGCAGTTTTATCTTCGATTGATTGGTTATGACATCAGCGCCTTGACCAATCAGAAAGTTAGCGGGCGCAGGCTTTTCAAAACTTATATTGGCCCGCTGTCTTGTGTACACTTTGCACTATACATCATCATAGGTATGTTATAATATAAGTTATTGAATGATTTGAAGTGCAATACAGGATATATTATATTCAAGAAATTTTGTATTGGAACGAGACGAAGTTGAGTGCCAATACAGAATATCGAGACAGAATATATCCTGTATTGCACTTCAAATCATTCAATAACGATCCTCTGTATTGCTACTGAGATTGTCCCCTCCATACCAATATTTTCTGTATTGCGACGGAGATGGTCAACGGGGACAACCTCAGTAGCAATACAGATTGGTACAGCACAAGAACTGACCAATCAGAGGGCTTCATTTTACAGATCATACGATAAATATTTTTATTAACTCTGATGTCAAAGCAATGACATATTTGGTCATAACAACATACAACATACAAAACTAAATCTAAGCTAAAATGAGACATCAGGACTAAGCCATGTTTGTTGGACCATCTATTAGAGTCTCTTTATTTGCTTCTTCTGCTTCATTATCATGAACATCACCTTCGGGTGGAGACTCTTTCACAAGATATCGTCTTACAAGCGGTTCAAATAAAATCACGATCCCACCAAGCAGGATGGATGCCCCACATAATCTGAAGGATGAGTTATAGCTATTCGTGACGTCCCGCAACCAACCTACAAGCATACAAAAATACACTGTGCATATATTTAAGTAACTAAGGTAATATAGAGTATTGATTTCTACTGAAAGTATTTAATGTATTTATTGAATTCATGCATCTTAATTTCTATTGTGGGAAAAACAAATATCATATCAAATGTCTCTCTGTGAGTCTAGAAATAACTTGAATAAACATGGAATCTTGCAGTTAAAATGTTCGATGCAAAGAGTGATTTACTTGTAGGAGAAATGAATTGAAATTTGCGTCACTTGTATTAAAATAACATGTATACCTATTGAGCATATACTATCTATCCAGAAGATAAATACAATAAATATTTACCCAAGAAAGGTGGTCCGACCATTGACGATGAACCAAACAGCATGAGGGTCAAGCCAAACCCGCTAGACAGTTTCTCCACACCCAGAAAATCCACAAGTACCACGGCAAGAAGGGCAACAAACGTTCCTCCAAACATCCCAACAAAACTAATATACACCGCCATTCCCTCAAACGTTTTGATCAATGGGACGAATAATCCTGCGATTCCAGTAAATACCATACTAATTGACATTATATGTGAGCGTTTGATGATTCCTAAATCAGCCACCCATCCGCAGAAAATGCGTCCAATAAGATCTGTAGCTCCCATTATAGCCATCAACAATGCCTGATTGTCTTTTGAGATGCCGATATCATTGCAATATGGCGGGATAAACAGAAATTGATTGGCGTAGAAAAAATTCCCGAGTAATGCAGAGATAACAAATATGACGAATAACGGATTGCGAAATAATGAGCATTCAAATAATGGCGGATTGGAGTTATCTATTTCGCTTGAGCACGTACATAACCAACTAAAACGTGACCTTGAGATTTTAAGGTCAGTTATATCCCCTTCTTGATTTGATTGTCTGTCTGATATTTGTTGAAGAGACGCATCAGCTAATGACAAATTACTAGCGTATAAAAATGTTTCATGTTTATTTTTACTTGTACTGACGGGACTGCTATTTTTACTTGTCAGCTTTGGAGATTCAGATCTTGATCCGGATGATGATCGTCGAACTAACTGAACTTTTGAAAAATCATCACAGTTCAAAGTCTCATCCATAGGTGTCGTTAGTGGTGTTGCAGCCTCGATTTGGATTTCAATTTGGTTGCCTTGAGATTCTTTAAGATTTGAGCTTTTTTTACTATCATCCTCCTTAATTACCTTCGCTGACTTAAATGCTGGCTTGACTGGCCGAGCGTAATATGAAAGGGGTCTCATGAGCGCACCCGCAAGTATAATGTTCATCATCAAGCCCCCAAGAACAAGCATCGCTCCTTGGTAGGTGAAGTTATCGATGAGAATACGAAGCAAAGGAGGCAGTACAAACTGTCCCACGCTGCTACCTGCTACTGCGATACCATTGGCCAACGCTCGACGTTTCTCAAAGTACATTGCCACCATTATAATGCTTGGCCCATAGGCTAAACCCACTCCTGCACCTGGAATAAGAGATATGTGAAATTATTTCAAAGCTACTTACAGCAAAGACTCCCTACACTGGTACTTTTATGTTGAATAGGGTCTCAAGAAAATGGAAGAAGTTTAATGCATTTGTTTCAATTATTTACAAAGATATCGATTGATGATTATATTTAATGCAGAGAAATACAGGAGCTGTATGAAAACCTTAGGGATAACAATTAAAAAGATTATCGACTCAGTGGTGCTCAGCGGTAGCACAGGTACCTCTTACGCAATAGGTCCCAGATTTGATCCCCGTTCAGGCAAGACTTAATTTGCTTGTTTGTGTAAAGTACCTCAGGGTGTTTTACTGAGTGGTCTACAACTCGTACAAAAGGCTGTGGTGTGTGGTGTGGCTGTGGTGTGTACTTATATATATACTTATACTCATATGTCTATGTATGGGTGCACATAAAAGAACACAGGGCTCCTTTGAGGAGGGGTTTCTGGGTCCTCTGCCAGGCTAATTGTGTAATTACGACCGTATATAACGGAATATACCCAAGAGGTATTGCTCACCTCCATTGGTGGCAAACAAAATACAATACAAATCAGTCAGCGATATTGTTTTCTAAATTTTTTGTATGTGCACTAATAAGAATGTCTCAATATCACATCCTTTTAAATTTCAATTTGGAACTGTGCGCTCATTGGAAAGAATACGGTTCTATATGCTACCAACACCTACCCATAAGCAGTCCATAAGAGAAGATAATGTAGACAATATTGGTGGCGAATGACGTAAGTATTGGACTCATAGTGCTGAGGATACCACCGACAATGATCACCTTCCTGTGTCCAAACCTCTGGCTCAAACTATTTGCCACTGGAGCTACAAATATAATATCAAAATATATACAGGGTGAAACAAAAAATAGAACGCTAATTTTGGAATACTGGAACTACTAATACATGGTAATATATATACAGGGTGATACAAAAATGCAACTCACTATTTTATGAATACTGGAGCTCCAAATACATGAAAAATATGTACAGGGTGGTATAAAAATGCAGCTTCTAATTTTGGAATGTCAGTTCTTATTTTTGATGGAATTTTCATGAATTTCTTGATTTTGTGTCAACTTTTACATTGTTTTTCACAGGGTCATGCAGAATTTGAAAATATTTGTTTTAATACGATAATCAACCTATTTCCCGTGATTTAAAATGTTGTTATTATTTGTTATAGTTTCTAACAAAAAGTTATTTTATTTACCTCCCAATGAGAAAAGCATTCCCATGACGGCAGCCATCCATGCTGTAGATGCGGTGCTTGAGCGGAATTCTTCAAGGAACTCAACAAAGAGAATACCCAGTGACTTATACGCACCGATCGTGACAAAGTTCATTATGAAGCAACCTGAAAAAAACACACAAATTATAAAATATGCAAGCTCGAAAATCAAATCCTTGCTTTACTAAATTGATTGACATCAGCTGAGTAGAATGTCAGCTGAGTAGAATGAGTAAGTACATATAATGGCTTTTTATTTCATCATTTTACATGCAGATTTGTTCAGCGATGTTGAGCTCAGAGGTGCAAAAGATATTATACTCTTAGACTATCTCCCTTCCTTAATTTTCATTCAGAAGTTAATAATAGAGGTCAAGGTCAATAGAAGAGTTGCAATGGTTATTAGAGTTCATATTTCACATATGTGCCCCCTAATGGTGACAATATGAGAAATTCTGAAATTAAACTTTTGGAGAAAACATACTTATTTTTTTCCTAATAATCCAGAACATGAAATTATTGATTTCTAAGTAAGATAATAAATAATTAAGTCCTTACCCACAACTATGAGCCAAGCATAGCCTCTGTCTATAGGAGCTCTAGACATATCTACTGCTGGGGCAGAACCTTTGTCAGCCATCTTGAATTATGAAATTCCTTATTCAAATGCCTTTGGAATGCTGGGATTTCTTCATAAATTCATTTTGTCTGAAACCGGAAATATAGCATCGTACAATTTCAAATTTAGCATACAGCATACAAATCATTACAAAGTTAAGTCAAACTATTTCTAATTCATTCATCTTGCAACCACCAGAGCAGAAATTTCATTTTTTGTGATTTTACTATACCGTGTATTATTACTGAACCTGGGACAATAGTGGTGGATCCAGAAATTAACAAGGGGGGGAGGGGGGGGGGCATTTTGAGTCTGGAAAAAAATTTCCATGCTTGTAGGAAACAAAAATGTTGGCCCCTAAATTGGGCCCAAATTTTGAAAATTTATTTGAATAGACTAGTGACATGGCTGAGACTGCATAGTCAAATCAATACAATAATAATAAAAAAAATGACATGTAATTTTGGGACACCCTTTATACATTTTGCATTTTTCACAAAGATTCTTTACAATTCATATATTCCAACATACTGAATGGCGCTGTGTAAATTACAAGCAATGTAATCATTGAATACTAAAAAGTATTTGGATTCAATAAACCTGACTATGTTCAGAGTTATTGCTTTTTAAAGCGGATATTATTGCTAAATGTGTTAATTACGGGTTGCGTTAAATTTAGTATCAAAGGGTGAATCAAAGGACAATTCTGATAAAATCCATAGAAACGTTTCGATAACATTTTCTGAATAATCCATGAGTTTTCCCCAGAATGCAAGAATCAAGCATTTATTTAATACCTGGGGGTCATAGTATGTGTACGGAACAGAAAAAGACATCAGGGGATTAGTATGGCCCTTATTACATTGTTTTTATTTGTTTATTTGTATGCTATAAAAAGGCGCCAAGTACATTGAATTTGCAAACGAGACACGTTCTGAAAGATGTGTGAAACATTTTTTTATTAATTTTCAATCGCTTTAAAATGGATAATTAATACAAAATCTTAAACTACTATAAACCAAGAGATTACATATCCCTCAAGTTATGATTACTCTCTTTTTACATTACACTTAACTATTGTTAGCTAGATTCATATATCATATAGACTGCTATTTAAGAGAAACTACTTATTAGTAATGAGATATGACAATAATCATAATCACACTGATTTATAATCAAGAACTCTGTTTGGAATATTATCACATCTATAGGTCGCCAAAAGGCGTACATACACCACCAGTTCATAATGGAGAGAATAGTAAATGTACCCAAATAGCCAAACACTGTTAGTAAGATGAGGCCTATACATTCGAGAATAAATGTTCCTATATGCATTTTCAATTATTCACAAATAGGTAGAAAATGTATTACTGCATGTTGACCAATCAGAATGGAGTTTGACCAATTCTTTACCATATACCCTAAACTAGCATGGTTCATAAGGGAAAACATGGCCTTGCATGAAAAATGATTCCCCAAATAGGTGCCTACATGACATCTAAGCATTAGGTAATTATGGTAACTAAAAACTGAGACTTGAATGGTGATTGTAATATAGTCTATAGCCTTGAAGAAAAAGACAAAGTGTCAGCAATTGCCATTTGTTACAGACACTGAACAGCAACTGCTAAATGCCAAATACCAACTACCAAACACCAACTGCCAAACACTGACTACCACAAAAAAGTTGGAGACTATAACAATATTTCACCACTTCTACTATATTGTAACCCCCCCCTTTTAATGATTCCATGCAATGCTACAAGGTAAGACCCTAAGAAGAAGGCTGACTATCTCAATGAACATAGTTACTGACTGAAAAGGACTCATATTACATAATAACTGAACCTAATATATTGCATGTACTACTAAAGAGCCTCTTAGACTAGTCTGGCACTTGGAGATTGTATTTTCGACTTCAAAAACATATATATATACTCACTGTACTGGATATTATGCATTTTAAAACCAAATGCTTAGAGTAAACATTCTCCAAATAACAGACAAATATGCCACTTAATCTGAATAAAGTAACTACAAACCGTAACTACCTCAATCAAATTGTAACTAAATCCCTAAATGTAATCACAAACAACAAACAATTTTGTAACAACTTAGGAATCCTACAGCAAAACACCAGGGGATACAAATATAACTATTTACCCTTATTCAAATGTATCTACTTCTGCAAGAATATTTCCTGAGTTTTCTTATTGTTTTCCTGAAACTAGGTTATAATCTGATAATCCATGCTACATATCAACTGAACAAAAAAATATTTTCTTTATTTGCTAAATTATTACCTTCTGCGCTCTTCTCCTATGAGAGTATACTAAAGTAGTTTTTTGTATAGGTAGGGGTGAATGATCGGAGAGTGAACTCCACAAGAATGAGGTGAGAATGAATGTAAATGAACACTGCATCTTAACCTGTCTGTGTACATGTCTATTAATGTACAGATATGTTTGCTAGCGTATCGCAATTATTCAACATGTAAAGAGAGGATAGAAATATCGTTTTTTGTTCATTTTCTTCCTAGAGGGTAAATAATACTAAATATAGACAATAAAGCATGAGTTTCTATTGAAATGAATGTGCAAGTAATAAGCTAGAATTGTGGGTTATTATTGGGTCATGAATTGTATAAGAATATCTAGGCAAGAGAAAAGCCTCCAAAGTAGTGATGGTTTTAAATAGTTCAGCACATTTATCTCTGTTTACTAGATTACCATTCATAAATATTTATCCTTCATATTTGCAAATTGCAGAATGATCAAAACTTTTATCAAAACTTTTTCATGCTGAAATTTATTCCCCAAAAATGTATCTATTTATTTGTAGATCAAAGATTATACCAATTGAGATGGAAAATAACATGTACATGTACTTCTTTTTTTGACAATACTAGATATAGTATCTTCAGGTATATATCTATTAAAAACAATTAACTACAACGTTGTAGATTAGAAGTTACATAATATCAAATTAATTTAATTTAATGAGAAATTGCATAACATTACATCACCTTAATCACAAGTACATGTAAATAATATTATAATTGTATCATACAGTTTGTAATATACATCCATCATTTATTTACATAAAGCAGGCTGACATTCTCTATTTACAAATCCTACACCTAATCAATAGTTCTTCACAAAGAAAGACAATCTAATCAGTCCTTTATAGTGATCTCCACATGATTTTTTCTGAAGTGGTTGCAAAATTCTCATTTTCACAATTCAGACCAAAATTGGTCAAAATATGCCAATTTTTCACAATTTTTCTCATTTTCGAGTGATTGCAAATGTATTTTCAGGTGAGTGCAAGCCTGTTTTCAAAATCTCTGGTGGGTGCTGCGCCCACTTGCTTTAATGCTGGGGAGATCACAGCTATATATTCTGACACTTTATCCTATTGGCAAATCCAAGGCCTCGATAATATTTCCTCACAATGAAACAAAAGCACTGCCTTGTCCTATTGAAAGACCTCAGGCAAGAATAAGAAAAAAGGATAATACTTACATGTATATAGCAGCTGCTTCTTATCCTACATTGCACAATTCCTGCATTACTGATAGATATTTACATTAACATGGCATCCACTGCAGTCTGCAACTTGGGAGATGATTATTTATGATCTTCTTCCAGCGTGTTTATAGCAATAGCGTTATCAGAAGATATCAGAAGATATCAGCATGATATTGCGAATGTCACATAATTACTTGCGTTGTTGGCCAATTATTTATCTTGCTCACTTATATCTGAAATTACATTATTATAAAAACCTTAGTCACTCTGATCACTATGGAGATTGTTTTTAATAATGGAATGGTATCAATACTTAAATAAATAAAAGAAAATAAGCTCAAAGGAATGTGAATAAATATTGGAAATCTGTGGAAAAATTGAAATTGTGAATTAATATGGGAAATCATGAATATAAAGTGAATAAATATGGGAGATTGTGAATAAATGCTGTTAAATATGAATAAAAATGGAAAGGAGTGGTATCGATATGGAGAACTTTTTGAACACACGTTTCTCTTAACCTCTTGACTACCCAGAGGGACGAGAAAATCCGTCACAAGATTTTTCACAAAAATTGCTCTTATTTGAACAATTTTCATCCAATTTACACAAAAATTGTTTTAAAACATGTAGAAATGATCTCTGCTGTCTAATTTTACTAAGTTGAACATCTAAAGTTCTATAGGTATGTAGTAAAATGTCAAAAGGTGGCAAAAGTGAAAAATTCTCTGGTTTGAAGCAATTTTAGAGCCTGGGATTCAAGAGGTTAAACCAGTCATGAAAAAAATCTAAAAATTTAACACATCGGCAATTTAATGGTCATATTTTGAATGGTAACAATATACATGTAATTTATAAAATATGTATATACGAGGGCATATCATAAAGTTCTCATAATATCTCTCTAATTTTTTTATTTTTCAATATATTCTAATGAAATTTTCATAGAATCTGCAGTATAGAATACTTTATTAATCTATCAAAAATATTTGGTATAACAGAAACATTAGATAAGTAATGGTTGCCATAGTAACCGGAAATCAAGGCACCCGGGGCAAATAAAAATAATTGAGAGAATGAGTTTAATTAACCTTGTTTACATACATAATAAACTCTCATAAATTACCAAAGACATTAAAATGTTAACTTCAATATGTTGTTAAATGCTTTTACTATTAAATAAATTGATCATGTGGATTGTCTGGTGTCATAGGGGATGCTTACATGCTTCATTAGATGTGATACCAGACTCTGAGAATCAAAGCTTAATGATTAGAAATGACTGAGTATGATAATGCATTGATGCAGGGATCATCAGAAAAATAATATTAACACTGATAAAAAGTTTAGTTTAGTTCGAAAAATCCTTTGCTCATACTAAATATGATCTAAAACAAATATGTTGCAAAGATATCAACATAATTGCACCTTGTGCATGGTCTATCATTTATTTAAGATGAACTAAAGTGGAAAATCGACTTGCCTTGGAAAACTTGACAAAACAGTTGTAGTGTCTAACATCACTTCTAATGAAGCATTGCAATCATCCATTATGAGATCACACAATTCACATGACCATTATAATAGTTTAAAACAGTCAAGAATACATGGTATTTAACAATTTGATGTGTTTCATAGCTTATTTGATAACTTATTATGCATTTAAGCATGGTTCATTGGGACTATTTCTGCACGATTTTTTATTTGCCCCAGGAGCCTTGATTTCCGGTTACTATGGAAACCATTTCTTAAATAATATTTCTGTTATACCAAATATTTTTTGAGAGATTAATACAGCATTCTATTCACCACATTCTGTGAAAAATTCATCAGAATATATTGAAAAATAAAAAAATTAGAGAGATATTATGAGAACTTTATGATATACCCTCGTATACTTTCATCTACTTTCGTATACTTTCATATACTTTCTCGTATATTGTTTTAGAAAACACATCAAACACTTGTTTTGTTCTTGGTATCATGTTTCCAGAGTATTAGACAAAAATTCTTTCAAAATCATGCAGTTTTTCACCATTCTGAGCACTTTTCAAGTGATTTTGGGCCAAAGTAGTCAGATATGGACTCCCCTGAGTTTTTTTAGTGAACCAACTCCTTGGAAAAAATTGCTACGGGTCTGTGCTGTGGAGCTGTAACGACCCTTGGGCACATCCGCCGGGGAGCTGTAGTTTACCGAGCCAGATACTAGACTCGAAAGAGAGTGTGCTAAATTCAATGCCCCGTAGGAAAATCAAACCCAGGACCTTCCCCTCTCGAGTCAGACACTCTTCCCCTGAGCCATAAAGGCTAGCCAGTAGCCACTATAGTTGAGACTGTAGTAGCGACTTGCTATCGAAGGTCATTACACCATCCCCCCTTGAAGACGACGTCCCGTCGTAACTGATTTACAAGGGCAATCCAACTACTGACACCAATGTAACAACCCTTGGGCACGTCCGTCGGGAAGCTGTAGTGTACCGAGCCAGATACTAGACTCGAAAGAGAGTGTGCTTAATTCAATGCCCGTATGGGAATCGAACTCCGGACCTTCCTCTCTCGAGTCAGACGATCTACCCCTGAGCCATAAGGGCTAGCCACTGCAGCTGAGACTGTAGTAGCGACTTGCTATGGAAGGTCATTACAGAGCCATACGGATATGACAGTTGCAAATACTGAATAAAAAAGAAACCATATATAAGCCATGAAATTTTTTCAATGACATTATTTGTGAAATGACTGAACAAATGATCACTGAGATTTCACTCCTGAGAATTCACGACTTGGATGAATTCACAACTTGGATAAATAAGGGCAAGACCATTGAGTCAGTGAGAAATTCCAATTCATTTCTTCATGTTGATGGTATTGGTAACATGGTATGCAAGGACTGGTATGATTTTAAAAGGATCAAGTTTGGAAATCAACAGTGAAACACTTTCTAAGCTTTTATTAGACCTTTTTTAAATATGGTCCAACCTTACTTTATTTGCACATGTATGTAGCCATCTATGAGATAGCTTTGGGGTTTGTGTAAAAAACTGGGTGACCGGGTAACCGGGTAGCTGGGTGACCAGGTACCCTACCTTCCTACCAGGGTTAGGAATTTGATTTTTTCATTTTATGCCTCAAAACGCCCAACTGACATCCCAATCAATGTACCAGTGACACAACCAATCAAGCAAACAACCAAACAAACAACCAAATTTATTTACCAATAAATCAATCGGCAAAACGACAAACAAAATTAATATAATGTCAATCTTGAGGCAATAAATCAAGCAGATAACGTTGTATTGTACATCGTACACTAATTAACAGATAAAAACGGCAAATAACGTTTCAATTTACGCGTACGTAAATCTTCCAGGTTTGTTTAATATCTAGTAGAAATCGCCATCATAGAAAATAATCATCGATATCCTGTTAATCACTCAGACAATAAATCAAGCAACTAACGTCATCGTACGTGTAAACTGTGTAAATAACTACCTACATGTAGGACTTCCAAAATCCAGTCTCTTACAGGTTCTTGGTAAAATGATAACGTGAAAATATTGAAGGGTAGTCTACAAATGTGCAACTTTGAAAGTTGGTAACCCTGCAAGGAACGTTAAGTATCCGGTTACCCGGCTACCCGGTCACCCGTTTTTTTTACACAAACCCGATGGCTTTGTGTGAAGTCTGACCCGCGGACGTCCGACGCTCCTGAACAGCATAATATTGTGCAAATATGTGCTTTGTATCAATATTATAATAATGTACATGTAAACATGGGATTACAAGAGAAAGCCAATGTGAAACCCCATGGTGGAACCAGGGCTGCAAATAATTGCAGTCTGTACAGATTGATGACTTTTCTATTTGCAAAAGTGAAAGTGTAACTGGCTTCAATCTAAGTATGTGTACTTACATCTTGATGTCAACAAAAGTACCTGACAGTGGCAGTTATAGATAACAGTGCAGTGTTTTTCACGAAAAAGATCAATAGCATTGCAGAATATTCTTACATTTTCACTCCAGTTTTTTAATTGATGTTTGACCAATCAGATTTCAGCATTTTCTTCAGCCCTTGTCAGAGAAATATTTTGACATTTTCAAATTTTGTGAAGTATTCGGTAAAAAACTTGTGTTTATTCGGACACATAGTGATAAAGATACAGTTTCTTGCCACAAAATGTAATGAACATTTTAGCTGATGAATTCTAGGGGATTGAAATGCGATAAAGTACATGAAAATAAGATATATTTAACTCGACAACTCTATTATCGCCCATCACGATCATAAACAATTTTGTTTAGGCATTCAATATGATGGAACTAAGCCTATCACGGGTTGATTACATACAGGTAAGTTATTTTGTTTATATTATGTACTTCCCTAATTTGTGTGGATTTGCTTGGTTCAGCGTTGACATTTTATTTGTGTTTATTGGCTGCCTAAATCACTTGAGATGAAAAATATATTACAGTCAGCCCGTTTCATAGTTTTATTTCTTCAATAGCCTAGAACCCCAAAAACAAGAAATCAGGAGACCATTTGTGGCATTTGTGCAATAATATTAGTTCAAAGATAAATCCCTGCCTATTTTTTACTGCTGTATATGGGTCATGTCGTAATCATAAAATTTGAAATCAAATGGTCGCCATTTTTCCACATCACAATTTGAATTGCAAGTTTTGGTCTTATTACCCAAAAATTCCAAAACACACATGAAGTGATTAATGTATTTGTTCACATCTTTTGGATCGCTAACTTAGAATTTACAGTAGACTACATCCTCTAGTCTGAAATTTTTTTGAAATTTGGAATGAAAATATTCAGACTATAGCCCTTATATGTTAAAATTTGGGATTGAAAATTATTTGTTTGCATAGGAAGTGCCATTCAAAATGGCCGACTGGGTAAATTGATTTGCATATTTGTTACTTCCCCTAGCTTTATTTCCATTTGACAATATGCTGTGTTACTTTTTTTATAGCATTTAATTGTACCTTACTACTTAATTGAATTGTTATAATGCTTATTTATGGGGAGTGAAGTTTCCTAAAATTGATAATTGTGTGCAGGAGATTTCCTGTTTTTTTCCATAGGAGGGACATAATGATCAATAGACTGAATTCTCAGGAAATTCAGTCTAATGGATATAGACTAGAATTTACAGCCAGTTACTAATGTCAGACAATAATGACATTTCATCCAGTTTTCGAATATCGCCATTTTTCTTAGAGCCATTTATTTTAGTGTTAGATGAAATCCTGACAAAATCCTGATGAAATCATGCAATATCTCATCAAGGAGCCAAGCCAGTTCCATTTTAATTCATGATTTATTTATCTGGCGATTTTTAATGGTTCAAGGTGTTCCAGATGAAATCACTTCTAGCCAAGTATTGGCTAGAGACTCGAGTAAGCTTTTGCCCTTTTGTAATTTAAAGAATTTCAGCCATGTTAATCTTTTAGAAAATACTATGGCAGAAAAGCATCAAAATATAGGAGGCCACATACTTTATTAGCCAAATTAGAAGCAATCCAAGATAAACAAATGTCATTTATGTACAATAAGAATATATTTTTTCCATATATTATTGCGTAATGATCTTTTGATTTCTTATTTTGTAGGTTTTATTGACGAAATAAAACAATGAAATGGGCTATAGGCTTTCAATGGACAATCCAGTGAAAATATCACTATAAAAATACAAAGGCTATATGATATGTGAAGAAAACCGATTCACTTTTTACCAAATGCCACAGAAGAAGACAATGAACAAAACCTTATTTTTGTTTTTTGTTGGTTAGGTAACAGTTTAATGAGGACGCCACTGATTAATATTTTGAATCAACAGTAATGTGTGACGTTTAGATTATTTGTTTGTTTAGTTGCTGATGGTGCATTATGTGACTGATATCATAGTTGATGTGATATGTCATATCTTCGAATCACATCATATAACACTTGATAGTTTCCTTGACGACTTGCCATGTATAAACTAATAATAAAGGTTTATGGAATGGGAAGTCATGTGAATGGTACAAACCCGTTCCATTGTACAAAGAGCTCACCCCCCACTTCATGGAGGGCTTTTGTAAAAACTACAAAATCTTACACAAGGCTATAGGCAGATGTTCTGTTATGTCTATTTATAATGAATCAGTGGTCAAGATCTCAGTGCGACAAGACTGCCAAATGACAATTTTTCACCTGTTGAGTACAAAGACACTTTGCGTTTCCTGAGGTTGCTTAGATCATTATTCATATTATTAAGCACACATTTGGTTAGTTTCATAGGCTGAGGTCGATAGAAATAATTTTAATCGATCTGTGTTTATTAAAAAAAATAATATTGGATTCTACTGGTGTTTCCATCTTTATATCAGCCTTATATCAGCTTTATTAAGGCCTCTAGGATACCCAGGATGTCCAGAACACAGACCAAAATCTTTGGTACAAATTGATTGTCCCATCAGGACCAATCTTTTAGGATAATGACAATATCGGGAAACTTTGATTATATCACTTCTATAGAAGTTCTTGTATGAGTGCACGTACCTGTGCAAGAATCTATTCTTGATTAGATTATTAAAACTAATCAAGAATGGACAATTTTGCACCGCTACGAGTATTAGAAAGTTTTTCTCATGTTGTGTGTTGTTTGTTATTAGGTAGGAGTCACAGCTCCAAAGACGATGCGTCTACTCCCTCCTGCAGGAAAGAAGGATCCAATTCAAAAGGTAATACATGTTTTGATTATCTACATCTCTACATTGTACCTTCATCTAAAAGAGGTGATGGTGTTTTTTTGAAAAAATCTGAAAAAATTTACTTGCAGCATTCATTGTTGCAGCATTTTTTAAACACCATGTATTATTACCGAAGAATGCTTTGGATTTTGAGATTATTTGGCAGTTATTCTTTAGGAGAGGGTAAACCTTTTCATTTGTAATGAATTTATCGTCTTAAATCGTCTTAAATAATATGCACTTATTTGACCAGATGTCTCAAAATTTTTTTGAATTCAAACCATGAACGGTCAACAAATCAGTATGTTTATTGCTTGTCAACATTTTACATTATATTTTGCTGCTACTCGTAAAATGCACATCTACTCAAATATACCCTTTGGGGAATCAATCTCAAGAATAGAAAATATGGTGAATGATAAACCCATTTGATTGACTGTATAGGGACCTGCCAAAAGTCTTTGGAATATGAGGTATTCACATTTCAAGGTTTTTAACAAGTGAGTCATTGAAAGAATTTTGAGACTGAGAAAAAGTGTTCATATTGAAAGGCATTCAAATTAGAGAGGTGTTTGGCTATACAGGTTTCATTGTGTTGTTGTTTCAGATCGCCATAGCTGACCAGGATGGTGTGTTACAGTGTTTTAACATGAAGAAGGCTGAGCCAGTTGTAAGTTTAAATATGGCATAATTATTTAAGGGATATTCCTTGCAAGCCAATTTATTATGTTACCACCAGAAAGTGGTAACGTATTGTTATTGTCTCCAATGATTATTGTGGATGGCGTTTGGTGGTCGGTAGTTGGTGTTTGAATGATATCTGTCGCAAATGGCAGGTGATGACATTTTGCATGTTATTGCCTTGTCTCGCTGTCCACATTTGTGGTGTTCACATATTAAAGTATTCACATTAGAAAGATGTTCTCTTCAGAGATTTCATGTTATGTATATCAAACAAATGAAATAAATGTATAACCAAAAATAACCAAAAAAAAAAAAAAAATATCAAACAAATGAATCACTTATCAGTACACCAAATTACAATGCAACATTTCACATGGGTCTCCTTTTTTCCAGCATGCTTTCAAGACCCTCCCAGGCCAGAAAATTAGTCGCATGGAGCTTGGGGGTCCAGTAGGAGGTGTAAGGGAGAAGATATTTGTCGCCTCCGGGGCAGAGGTTCGTGGATATACCAAAAAAGGAAAGCAGTTTCTTGGGTTTGATACAAATCTTACGGAGACTATTAAAACCATGTAAGTTATTTTTATATGGAAATACTTTTAAAAACTATAAGTTGTTTGTTTGATAAAGAATTTCAGATTCAATATTCATGAGAATGTTTTCTTTGAAATGAATGCAAATGTGAGTACAGCTTGCATTAACTATTATTTGTTCATCAATGTATAGATGGCTCTGTCTACTAGTGGCAAAGAGGGTTGCATTTTTTTAAAGATCTAATAGCAAAGGTTTTGCAAAAAAAAAATCAATGTAGTATAAAACAAATGTATGTATAATGAAGAAATAAATATATAATGAAAAAAATAGATATCTGTTTGTAATATTGGTATAAACTTAAGATTAAAAAGTGTCACTATCTCTTTCACTTTTCAACAAATATAGGCTCACGTGACATCTGACGCGGGGCAGGCAATTTTGATCTATCGTAGACCATATCAGTATCAACCTCGTCTTGTGAGGCCATTTTGATTTGAAACATCTTGAATTTGGTGTCAAAATGAAGCTGGTCACGCCCACTTTCAGAGTTATCAATGAATCATTTACTACGACTACTATATTCATTTAGGACGCGTGTAAAGTTAACCAATCAGAAAGACAATTGTTCCATATATGGCAGTTCATTAACATATTCAGTGTTTACTACTGCTTTTCGCGTCATGACAACACGAGTAGTAACCAATCAAGATGTCGTATTTTATCACGTGAGTTCAGAGTGACACGCACGCGACATGTTGTCTGAGGTGATCGCGATGTTGAACAATTTCTTCTCGGAATTTGTCCAGAGAAATCAGCGATTCTAAATTAAGGTAGGATCTGCCATTTTTTCCTGTACAAGTTATAACTTATCTCTATCGAATCCTAAAGTTTCGGAAGAAGATATGAAGCGTAGGTTTAAAAACGAAGCGATTAATTTGACGATCTGATTTTGCAATTTGCAATGGCCAATTTACTGCAAGTCCAGTGCATGTATTTGACAAGAGATAGCGCCAAGTCTTGTATCTAAATGCTTGTTAAGCCACTCAAAAACAAGATCTATATTTTCTAAATTTGATAACTTTGCAGAAAACCTGTTTTCATAATCCGTTTC
The DNA here is from genome assembly GCA_903813345.2 of Owenia fusiformis. Lineage (NCBI taxonomy): Eukaryota > Metazoa > Annelida > Polychaeta > Sabellida > Oweniidae > Owenia > Owenia fusiformis. The sequence continues at coordinate 27,508,767 of CAIIXF020000002.1, forward strand.
CGCGTCTAGATTCAAACTGAGTATGATAATAGGATCGCTGGAATCTTCAGTCAATGGCAACGGGTCTTCATTCCAGAACTCACATTTTTAGTTGATTCTCCGTCATAGTTCTTGTCTAAAGTCCCCATATCTGCTCTCTTACTGCCATACTTGCACACATTTCCCCTCCTTAAATTGTCTTCATTCAAATTACACCCTCTCGCCGATTTATATAGCCATTTCCCAGAATCCGGGAATCAGAATCGCTGATGTTTGCCATATTGAACATATGTACTGTAATATCTGTACATTGCCTGCTACGCGTAATGGTCACGTGACTAGCGCGATACAGGAAAAATGGGGAATTTCGAAACAACAATTTTTGGGCACTTTTATTGCAAATTTCAGGTATTTATAAAGTGTTTGTGGTATAAAATATAATCCACAGACATAAATGAACATCCAAACTACATATTTCATTAAGTTTTGGAGCCTTTTTTGCTCTTAAATTAACATCTTTAAGTGAAAGAAAGTGGGGAGAGATTGAGTAAAATAATAGCAGCAAGAAGGGCCTCATAAAATATGTAATTGTGGTTATACTGAAAGGTCTTATCTCATGTTGAGTTTGTCTAATTTCTATTTTTAGGTATGTCGAGGGCTCTGACTTGTTTCTCTGCGGCAACTACATCTATAACCACTACCGTGACTGCAAGGATATGAACTACTTCCTGTCAGCTGACAAAGTGAATGACGTCATATGTTTGCCGACAGATCATAATCCAGATGTCACCCCAATACTTGCCTGTCAGGACCGTGTATTGAGAGTGCTCCAGGTATGAAATTAAAAATTCATTTAGATCATTTTTGAAGAAAAAAATCTGTGAAATTTCTGCCATCTATCATAATTATTATTAAGTCACCAACTAGAAGGGATGACATATTGTTACGGTCTCCAACCTTTTTGGTGGATGGTGTTCAGGGGTTGGTGTTTGGTGTGTGTAATAATTGGCAGGTGGTGACATTTGGTATGCTAATGCCTTGTTCATAAATATTGTTAGTTTGGTTTCATGTTTTTTTTTGTTTCTCAGTATTAGCATGCGATGTTATAAGCCGCTCAAATGCTGATGAATTAGAAAAGAATTTTTACTCAAAGAGTTTCAAAACATTTACCTTTATGCATGGGCTGATGCTTTAAGGTATCAGTACCACAATTTCAGATTTTTGAGACCTCTTCAAAATAAGGTCCATGGTTAAAGATATGAACTATTTTGGAAATAGAAGCTCATCCTCAAAAATCAAAATCATATTAACAAATGCTTTTTTGGGGCCAAAACGAGGTTGGGGAAAGGGGAGGGGGGTCCTCCTTTATTTTACGACTATATCAGTTAGTCTGTGGCTAAATATGCCATAACATACTTTTGTGCTTTGTAGGATTCGGAATTGCTATATGAGGTTGAAGTACCAGGACCTCCAACTACACTCAGTCTTTATTCAAATGACGGAGGTAAGTTCTATTTTGTGTTTTTTAATCACCCTATAAAAGGAGATAGCAACTATTTCGAATGGTAGTGGTAAAGAGGAGCCATGATGACTAAAGTTGACATTTCCTGACCAGTTTTTAGCAGTAATATAGCATAGCTATGTGGGTGGGCCCAGAAAAAAAAAATTGGGCCAAAAAAAATTTTAAAAGGCCTTAAGGCCACAAAAAGTGGGTCTTTTTGGTCATTACTGGGCCTTTTAAGGCCTTATTTGTTAATTTCAGGCCAAATTTAAAGAAAATGGGCCTCAAAATTTGGGGCCCACTTTTGGGGTTTAGGGCCCCAAAATTATTTTTTTCTCTGACCTGAAATTTTGGCCCCCCCCCCCCCCCCTTGTTGGTTCCCAGATCCGCCCCTGAATGTGGCAGAGACAAAATCATCAGAAAAGATCTTCCTTTGCAACTAAATATGTACATAACAATAATATTTTGAATATACACATTAATTACTTTGATGTTGTTTGGCAAGTGGTGGTCGTTGTCTGTTAAAATCCCTTTAAGTCTTCTTCAATATTTCCATTTATCGTATGATCTGTAAAATGAAGCCTTCTGATTGGTCAGTTCTTGTGCTGTACCAATCTGTATTGCTACTGAGATTGTCCCCATTGATCATCTCTGCGCAATACAGAAAATATTGGTACGGAGGGGACATTCTCAGTAGCAATACAGAGGATCACACGATAAAAACGTTATAGAATGATTTGAAGTGCAATACAGGATATATTCTGTCTCGATAAAATCGATATTTCTCGAGCAGTATATATCCTGTAATGCACTTCAAATCATACAAAAACTTATAGTATCACGATTTAATTTCGACAGGTTGATAGGTTTACTATAGAATTTTGAAGTGTATCCAATCCAGAAACCTGATAGCACTTGTTCATAGTGTTATCTAATGGTAAAATGTATTGTTCATGAATCTATGACAAATTGAAATAAAAACGTGACGTTAGTTTTTTTATTGATGTACGCTATAAAAATAATTGCATAAAAGGGAGGGAAATACAACCAAGGACTTCTGACATCTACAAGGAGTTAGTCAATACGCATCCTTATGAGAAAATTACACGATTATAATCTATTTTTAAAAATTAGTTATTTTTCAAAAGGATGATAAGGAAAAAGCCCTCAAGTGTGATTTAGAATAATAAGTCGATTCGATGGTCATTTTGAAGTGCGGGAATAAAAAGTATGGACCTTAAGGACAAAACGCATCTATTCCTTTGTTTTATTGTATGAAAATGCCCCAAAAATTAGATATGTGTGAAAGACATATGATTGAACATTGATGTTAAAGGATGTATATAACTATCAAGGGCTTAGAAAAACAATGAAATAGAGTTTTTGAAGAATATCATCAATTAAATTCATTTTCATCAATTGAATATCCTAATCAAATGTCTAAGTGCTCTACATGTAATAACGAAAGTAAAAGTATTTGGCCATTGTTAGGAATTCCCCAAAATAAATTTTACAATGAATGTCTCCATACCATCCAACGCATATTGATGACGTAATGATCGTAGCCCGCTCTCGTGAAAATCCAATGTATAATGTGACATTATTTCCCTAACAACGATAGCTTTGGAGAAACCCCCAAACTCTTTGTGAATACCCCAAATTATTTCACATTTATATACAAAATTAACTCTAACTTTGGTAAAATAAGCATTATATCATATTGCAATAGATTCCTCAATATTAATACAAATATATGACAATAATAGCGTGTAATGCTTTGAAGAAATAAGCCCAAAATCGGCAATGTTATTGTAAATGAATTAAGGTGGGCGCCTCATTAAATTCAATGGATGAAACTTTCTGAAATTTTTTAGGGTATGGGTCATTGTAAAAGCCCCCATTAAATCAATATTTTATCAATTTCTGTTTTCTTTTAATGGAATGAAAAAGAATAAGTTTTGATTATTATTATATACACAGCAACGCACTGTATTTAAGCTTTGAAAAGGAGTGAAGATCAGTTTAATAGTTATACAACCTTTAACTATCCAGTACATGTGCATTCGCTAGTCTTGCTTCCAAACTCAGAACCCCCCTGATTGAGTTGATATGGGATATTACAATGGCTTTGAACAATACTATAATGTTGCATGCCATCTCTTCTACATTTCGATTTCAATTTCAATATTTGGGATAAATTGCAGGCCCGTAGCCAGAATTTTCCAAGGGGGGTTCACTTTTTCAAAAAATTTGAGGGGGGTTCATGTTTGGCAAATTTGGCCAAAAATCACTCAAAAATAGTCAGAATGGTGAAAAACTCCATAATTTTGAAAGAAATTTTGGCCAGTTCACCCAAACCCCCCAAACCCCCCCCCCCCTGGCTATGGGCCTGAATTTACATCACTTATATATTGGTACAAATAACACTGGATGCAGATCATATTTTAAGTGAACATGCATTTTCTTGTGTCTGACAAATTGATGAACATTTATAAAACATCAGATTAATGTACATATATCGTGAAATAAGGCGATGTTCTGATCAGATGTCGGCAATTGACAAGAACATTTTTCAGTGAACATATTGTAGTGAGACATATTAAAAAATTAAAAAAGTTGCAGCATTTTTATCAGTACTTATTGAGCGCCCTGTATATGTCACTGACCAGTGTATGAATAAAAGCTAATAAAAAGGCATTAACATGCAAAATGTAACAGTAAACCACCTCCAATTTGTAGTTGTGATTTGATATTGAATCATTTTTCTTAGTTTGTTATCTAATGTTACAGCAGGATCCAGTCCCTCTCACAATTGAGTTACACTTTAGCAATAGCTGCTAAATTCAAGTTGGCTGCCTTTTTTAGAAAGAATGTAATTTCTAATAACTCAAATAACTAATAACTTATAACTCAAATACCATTCTTTGGGCTAATTACCTCTGCTTGAGAATGAAATTCCAATATGTTGTGTCATGTCATGCCATGGGGTAGATTTTGCTTAAAGGAGTCAATACTGCTAATACTGCCTTGCTATTAGTACCATAAAATGAGTGATTTGATAAAAAATGTTTCATTCGGTCAAGGTCAAGGTTTGTCAAGAAGCTTCTTGAAAATGATGGTCAAATCAGATTAGATCTATTAGCATCTCATTCCTGATGTTTACTTATATAAGTTGGTACAGTATTAATGGCCTCTTCAAGGAGGTGAAAGAAAATTCTAATGTACCATTTTTTAAAATATTGATTCCCTATAAAACGCAAAGACATTGAGATAATCTCTATTGTTTCATGGGCTTTCAATTTCTATCTCTGGACTGCGCTCAAGCAGGACTCTCCAGTTTGATGTCTGATTTGGCTATGTTATTTCTCTCATAGATAGACATCCTTGCAATGATTAAAGGATTTAAGTCCAAGACTCAATGCATTGTTTGCTGAATCATATGATGAAGGTGTTGTTTCCAAACCTTTGCATGACCGCACAGCGGGAATGCAAAGTTTAGGAAACAACGCCTGAATGGAGTGAAGCAGCTATAATGCATTGAGTTTTGGGCTTAAATTCTTTTCACACATTGCAAATTTTTTTCTATAAAATCATCTAAAAGGAACAAAATCACGAAAAGAACACATTTTCAATGAAATTTTTTTGCAAGGGTCAAGTTGGCAAGTCATCAAATCCAATGTGAAAAATCCATTCATCACCATGACAACTGTTTAACTACTGACCTTGCATGTGTTATTGATATTTCACACACTGTTCATTTTGTGAATACTCTGTTCGGATTGGCTGGAATCAGACACACCTTGCCTAGCTATGTGTGAATTATATTGTAATGGCATCCAAAGGTCAGGCTGAACCCAAGTCAGCATAGAATCAGTATCAAAGGGCATTGACTTTAAGAGGAAATAATTATTTTATTAACATCATGAACTTTTATAGACTTCTTATAGACTTCGAAAAGGAATATAGATTTTATTTATCCTCTTTTTGCTTAATGAGGGAATTATATTTACAAAAGGTCTCATTCTGATTTAGGCTAATATCTCTATTTGTATGAAATTCTTCACAATGCCATAATAAAGTCATTATCTAATTTGCTTTAAATTATCAATTATTTTATGTTGCTATTATCTAATGATAAAGAATCAATTTCCTCATGTAATATTTCATCAATTAGAGTGTCCACACTCTTAATATCTTCAGTAGGACAATGGTTGCTCGTGATTTCAGCATTTAGAAAATCCTCATTTTCAATCTCCTTATTATCTCCCTCAGGTATATTTTCATGCATTTCATCAAAATTACTGTCATTCTTTCTAAAATTTGGATCAGGTTTTCCAAAAGGTCTTTTACTTTTACCTAATAAACCAAACAGTTTGGTAGCCTTTTTCAAATTTTTCATTTTCTTCCAAGCCCGTTTTGCTTTTTTCTTACGTTGCCTCAGTTGGCTGAGTTTGTATTGTTCTCTGCTGCTTTGTATTGTTATTAAGTCAATGGCCACGACTAGGGCAATCTCAAATATTAAAATCATAAGAGCAAATGAGCCTATTATTGTAGAGTGTTTCCCTTCTGTGGGCTCTGGTTCAAACTTAACAATTTGTTTGTAGAAGTCTGCATTGCTGTTGAATTCTTTTTTAGTAATATGTATAACTGGAACTGGACTTGTTGTTGATGGTGTCACATAGTCTTCTGTCTGGGAAGGCGAAACAGACTCCGTAGCTATTGTAAAGGATGTTGCCATGATTGAGTATGATGGTGACATTACTGCCAAAAATGATGATGATTGTATAGTCATTGATGGTGTTGATGATTGTATAGTCATTGATGGTGTTGATGATTGTATCGTCATTGATGATGTTGATGATTGTATAGTCATTGATGTTATTGATGATTGTATAGTCATTGATGGTATCGGTGATTGTATAGTCATTGATGGTGTTGATGATTGTATAGTCATTGATGGTGTTGATGATTGTATCGTCATTGATGATGTTGATGATTGTATAGTCATTGATGTTATTGATGATTGTATAGTCATTGATGATTGTAAAGTCATTGATGGTGTTGATGATTGTAAAGTCATTGATGGTGTTGGTGATTGTATAGCTATTGATGATGTTGATGATTGTATAGTCATTGATGGTGTTGATGATTGTAACGTTATTGATGGTGTTGATGATTGAACAGTCACTGATGGTGTTGATGATTGTATAGTCATTGATGGTGTTGATGATTGTAACGTTATTGATGGTGTTGATGATTGAACAGTCACTGATGGTGTTGATGATTGTATAGTCATTGATGGTGTTGATGATTGAACAGTCACTGATGGTGTTGGTGATTGTATAGTCATTGATTGTGTTGTTTGTATAGTTGGGCAGGCTGGTTGAGAGAGGTTTGCTCCTGCAATAACAAATTAACAATGAGGAAATAACATTTTTGCATTAGCCGATGAATTGAAGTTTATCTTCCAACTGAATGAGATTTTAAGCCTAAGAAAATAACATTTACTAATTCTAGGTCTTATATACATTTTTACATACACTTATTTTAGATTTAATATACACTTTACTTTGGTCTGACATACACTTATCCTAGGTCTAATACATACTCATCCTGGGTCTGGCATACACTTATTATAAGTCTAATGTACACTTACCCTTGGTCTGACATATACTTATATTAGTTCTAATGTACACTTACCCTTGGTCTGAGATATACTTATATTATGTCTTATGTACACTTACCCTTGGCCTGACATACACTTATATTAGGTCTAGTGTACACTTACCCTTGGTCCGACATACACTTATATTAGGTCTAGTGTACACTTACCCTTGGTCCGACATACACTTATATTAGGTCTTATGTACACTTACCTTTGGTCTGACATACACTTATATAAGGTCTAGTGTACGCTTACCCTTGGTCTGACATACACTTAAATTAGGTCTAGTGTACACTTACCTTTGGTCTGACATACACTTATAATAAATCTAATATACACTTACCCTTGGTCTGACATTCACTTATATTAGGTCTAATATACACTTACCTTTGGTCTGACATACACTTATATAAGGTCTAGTGTACGCTTACCCTGGGTCTGACATACACTTATATTAGGTCTAATGTACACTTACCCTAGGTCTGACATACACTTATATTAGGTCTAATGTACACTTACCCTGGGTCTGACATTCACTTATATTAGGTCTAGTGTACACTTACCGTGGGTCTGACATTCACTTATATTAGGTCTAATGTACACTTACCCTGGGTCTGACATACACTTATATTAGGTCTAATGTACACTTACCCTGGGTCTGACATACACTTATATTAGGTCTAATGTACACTTACCCTTGGTCTGACATTCACTTATATTAGGTCTAGTGTACACTTACCGTGGGTCCGACATACACTTATATTAGGTCTAATGTACACTTTCCCTGGGTCTGACATACACTTATATTAGGTCTAATATACACTTACCTTTGGTCTGACATACACTTATATAAGGTCTAGTGTACGCTTACCCTTGGTCTGACATACACTTAAATTAGGTCTAATGTACACTTACCCTGGGCCTGACATACACTTATATTAGGTCTAATGTACACTTACCCTGGGTCTGACATATGAAATAAGTTGGTGTATCACAGTTTTCCTCTTCCCAAACTGGATTATCCGAGCTCACGGTTTTTAAAATTACGCAATCATAGAAATCTTTCATCAAGTCAAAAGACTTGCTGGGACTACTAAAGTTCACTGAGCAGTTATAAATGTCTGGCCTCATGAATCCGCCATCACTCCATGTGTCTGAAGAGACTTTCCTCATCCCAATGAACAATTTACTGGAATTTAATAAGTAAAATTTGGAGCAATTGTTACCATGCATTCATTTACATTTTCATAAATTGAATTAAATCATAAGCATCAAAATGACATTCAAAGAATCAAATATATTTACATCTGTTCATAAAATACATACAATATTCTGTTTGATAAAAAAAACTTGATAAAAACATTTTGTTTTTTCTAGTTAATTTATCAAAAGATTGGAGTTTTGAATTGATAAATAATTTTAAAAACATACTTGATAGATTGAGTTTTTGCGATATTGCTCAATAGAATCTGTTCCTCGGTCGAGTAAGGTATCGCAAGAAATCCTTGGTGTTCCTCCCAACAGTATGCTTGTGTCTCAGAGTACGTGCGCTTAACAGGGGATAAAAAATAGGCTGTTTGGCAGAATTCTATACTCCAAAGTCCTATGAGCAGTAGAAATACCATTTTTATCCTTCTTATATCCTGTTTATATTTCAGGTCGAAATGCTGATTTGAAATAGTTAAATAGTCGTTATTGCCAGTGACGACAATAAATTTCTATAATTACTTAATAATAAACCTTGCACATTGACTATTGTTTTGTGAAATGGAATAGTGGTTAATGCCATTTGAGGGGTTGTCTCAAAAAATTTCTTTCTTGACATTTATCAAATATGTGATATAAAGAGGTTATTTAATGGGAGGGATGGAATATGAATTTTATTCCATGAAAAAATATGATATTGGCCAAGAAAAATATCGGATTGACCAAGGGCAATAGCCTGAAAAAAAACTATAGACAGCAATCCGGCTGATTTCGCCCAGGAATCTGATTAATTAGGTGAGTGCCATCTATTGCCAGTTAGCAGATTTTGATACCGGCATTTGGTCAAACTAGTGCCATTGTTGGTAATGCTTTATTACCTCCGACTACAAGTGATCTTCCCAGCATTAAAGTAGGTGGGTGCTGCCATTTTATGAAAACCATGGCAGCCATGGTTTTAATTATAATTTCTGCGGGATATTAGAATTAATAATTTCTGTGGGATATTAGAATTAAGCCTCTTACTTTGTTGCCAGCTGCTAAGAGGATTAGATTTGTTCTCAACGAAACTTACTATCATTATTACCTCCTAAGAAATTCTCCATTGAAAACTACACAAATTACAAGCAAACACATCAAAGATTAATCCTTATATGTAGTGTAGTGTAGTGTAGTGTAGTGTAGTATAGTGTAGTCAAGAAATGTTACTAATTTTTACTAATAATCAATGCAAGGGGTAAAATGTATACATTTGTTGTCATTATCAGTAATTATAATTATGAAAATCGGTTTAAACAATCAACATTAAATGCATTTGCAAAGATATGAATAAAAATAGAAATGATGGAGGGCATAAAAATCAGATTACCTTGCCTCAAGGAAATATTGGCTTGCTGTTTGGTAGTCACAGTCACTGTATTGATTTTATGAGATGAAATCCTAAGAAAACATCAAAATTCACCATGAATTCTTGTGAATCAGATGTATTTCTTTTTGTTGTTTTTTATGATGATGGTATCCCTTGATGATTCTCAAACGAATATTCTTCAAATACATAAGCAGTTCCAGAAACAAAGGAGGTGATACATTTAAAGGCCCCATGGAAAGATTGACATTTTTTTATTCTTCAAATATCTTGTCACAAAAAGTTTGGTAATATTGATTTGTATTTGTAATATGTAATATGTTTTTGAAGATTTATTTTCCAAATATTTGAATCTCCTTCCATTTTAACAACAAAAGCAATGGTTTTCAAATGGTAAAATACTTCATTATATATTGTAAGCACATTATTTTCTCAAAAACATTGAAAACTTTAAGTAAATCAGTTGAATGATATTATAAATAAACATACATGTATATTGATTTCAGAACAGTTGCTAAGGATGTTTAAACTTTCCGCAGGTCATTATTGTAATTTTTGCATCATTGTAACAACATTGACCTGCCATGAGCAAAAATACTCTTATGTTCTTTCGACAGCATTGTACTCAACTATGCAATTGGTATATCCTAGAGTTAAATAGAATGAAAATCATACAATGGATCAAAGCCTTGTATAAATTCCTTGCTTTTCTTTCTATATTTGTAGTTTGAATACAAAAAGATTTGATGAGTATCAGAATGACTATACATTAACATTATGTATAATTGGTTTCACAAAAAATATAAAAACCTCCATTGAATGTTACAGTAGTGATCTCCCAAGGAAATAAGAGCAATTGGGTGATGTATTCTTATCTTGAAAATTAAATATTCAAAATTCAGTCAAATTGATGTCATATTTGAAATCTACCTGTAAAGTACATCTAGAAATATGGTTCTAGTTCGGGTTGATTCCACTTAGACTCCATGTTACAAAATCACAAAAGTGAAATATCTTTTCTTGTATTGGACAGATAACATTTCCTTTTTCTGAACAAATATTAATTTGCATAAGTATTTGATACATAAGGGTTATATGAAAATTGAACCACTAAAACAAATGTAATTTAAGATCAAGGGAACTTTCTACTATTCTCGCCATGCTATCTGACCCGAACTAGCCACCTGGTGGTGAAACTGGTAACTCCCTACTTGGATCTGCGTTATTGCAAAGTAATTGTCAATGAGTAGTAATAGTCTGTTATTCAATATTTTATTTCAATCCCAAAGAGTTTATTATGACTCAATGCCTCTTCAGGGGGTCTTCAGGGGTCTTGGAGACCAGGGAGCCATTCTTAGAAACTGTGTAAAGTTAAGTCCATTGTTCTCTAACTTTGATGTAATTGTATCTATCCCAGACAAAGTTTCTGTTAATGGCCCCCAGGGCAATATGTATTTTTTATTTATGAAGCTGTCATGCAGTCCCTCCCAAAAGATAAGACTTGTACGAGGGGTGATCACTAAGTAATAGAGGCATTTTTTACAGAAACATCTTATTATACTGTATCCATACTTGTGTACTTGTTTTTTTGGCCCACCCTGTAAAAATATGAAGAATTATATGCAGAATTATCAAAATTTATTCAAATACCATGAACAAAGAATATTTAAAAAATCATTTGCTCTCTGACCCCATGGTGACCTTGACCTGACTTTAACCTCATGATGACCTTGCATTTTTACTTCAGGTGAAGATGGAAATGAAATCTGCTATGGCACATCCGATGGAAAATGTGGACTTGTTCAGATTAATAGGTATGTATTCTTTTGTGTATTACGGAATTTTCACCGTAGGCTAATGAATGTAAAGATAGTCAAAGTCCATGTCAACGGATATAGGTATGATAGAATATCTGATGTAATTGGTGGATTTCTCACAGCCTTACAGCCTCTTCTCAATCAATGCGTAGTGACATTTATGTCTTTTGTTAAAGCTAGAACTTTTTAGTGCAAAAGGGTGAATTTTGCTAGTATGTTTAGTACATAAAGGTGAATTTGGCAAGTACGCTTAGTACATAAGGGTGGATTTGATTAGTACATTCAGTTTATTTCTTAAAACTTTAGTCTTATGATTATCTCAATAGATTTTATGAATTTCTTTTTTGAAGAAATTTTTACAAAAAATGATGAAGTTTATTAAGAAATCAACTTGTTTGTGCATTTGAGAGATTTTTGTTAAACAAGACCTAAAATAATCAAAAGGTATATCTTTATCTTTTTTAGGCAAATATTGTTTTTGGGTCACACTAATAACATTTGTTTTTGTTACCCTTTTGGCTCACTCTGTATGTTTTGGATGTTTACTTGAACTATGAAAAAGTAGACTATGCATGACCATGTCTTGATATTGAGTAGAAACATGAAATTACACATTTAAAATATATGTATGTTGGAAAAATTATAATAATCTTAACTATGATAGAAAAACCTCCAAAATGTTCTTCATATGTAATTTTCAAATCTTTCAACTCTATAAAGACTTGTTAAAGGCTAAGAAGTTGTAAAATTGGATGGTTTGTGCGAAAGGAGGATTGACTCCAAGCACTCTTTGGGATCTTCTTTTGACTGGCAAGGACAAATTTTGTAGCACTATTACTATAATTGTATTCATTTCCTGACTAGAGATGACCATAATAGTAATATTATTACAAATTCGTCCATGCCAGTCAAATGAAGATCACAATAGAATGTTGGGAGCCAGTCTACTTTATTATCCCATCGAACGAAGTTTGGAGGGATATAGGGAACGCCTCCGTCCGTCCGTCCGTCCGTCCGTACGTACGTCCGTCCATCCGTCCGTCCGGGCAATAACTCAAATACCGTTGGCCCGATTTTGTTCATATTTTGTACACATATACCCTATGGGGGTAGAAGTTCTGTTGAAAAGCCGATTTTCAAAATGGCCGCTCATTTCAAAATGGCGGCCATTTTAGTGCCGATTTTACAGTAATTTAGGTGCAATATGTAAAACTGTAATAGCAATATGTTTTAAATGTAAAAAAATTATAAAAGACATTAATAATGCTACAAATGTAGATATTAAAGAAGCACATGGCAGCCATCTTGAAAAATGGCGGCCTTTACTCGTCATTTTACGATTTTTGCTGTAACTCAAAAAATAGTGGAGCGATTTTGTTCATATTTGGTATGTGAATACTATAAGCTTTGCACACTGTCTAAAGACACTTTTGGTAGAAGGCGGCCATTTTAACGTATTTTACTATAACTCGAAAAGTAGTGGAGCGATTTTGTTCATATTTGGTATGTGAATACTATAAGCATGGCACACTGTCCTATGACATTTTTGGTAGAAGGCGGCCATTTTGAAAAAAAATTTGAAAAATGGCCCCCATTTTAATGTATTTTACTATAACTCGAAAAGTAGTGGAGCGATTTTGTTCATATTTGGTATGTGAATACTATAAGCATGGCACACTGTCCTATGACACTTTTGGTAGAAGGTGGCCATTTTGAAAAAATTTTGAAAAATGGCCGCCATTTTAACATATTTTACTATAACTCGAAAAGTAGTGGAGCGATTTTGTTCATTGGTATGTGAATACTATAAGCATGGCACACTGTCTATTTCTAATGGCACTTTTGGTAGAAGGTGGCCATTTTAAAAAATGGTCGCCATTTTAACATATTTTACTATAACTCGAAAAGTAGTTGAGCGATTTTGTTCATATTTGATATGTGAATACTTTAAGCATGGCACATTGTCTAATAAAACTTTGGGGAGTAGTCGGCCATTTTGAAAAATGGCCACCATTTTTATGTGTGTTATTTTACAAGTACGTGTGCGATTTTTCAAAAATTTTAGAGTGGCTACTTAAAAGCATATTATTTCTCCTGATGACAACTTGGCTAGTGAGCAACCATTTTGAAAATGATGGCCTTTCTGGTGTGTTGTTTTATGATATTTGCTATTCGTTTGTAAAAATGCCAGCCATTTCTGTTCGATGGGATTCGCTACGCTTTGGCGTTGCCGTTGTTCTGGTTTCTGCATGCCAACAGTTAATTTCTGCTCCCTGTAAATACTGTTGCTATGACGATTAAACATCATGCACTGTTTCATAAAACTATAAAATAGTAGAATGAAACCTCTATTAATTTTGATGTGGGGGTATAGTTGCATGGTACCAGTACTATTACATGTTGTTCAGTGATCTCCCCAGCATTAAAGCAAGTTGGCGCAGCACCCACCTGAGATTTTGAAAACAGCCTTGCACCCACCTGAAAATGTATTTGCACCCACTTGAAAATGAGAAAACTCATGAAAAATTGGCATATTTTGACGAATTTTGGTCTGAATTGTGAAAATGAGAATTTTGCACCCTCTAGAGAAAAAATTCTGTGGAGATCACTGTAGTTTGACGTTATGCATGATACTTTTGTTGGCAGGCCTGAAGCATTTGCCCCTATAACTAAAAGGTGATTATGCTAATATAGTCCATGTTAGACTTGGTGTGCCAGTCTGTTGTATATATGTATTATTCGTATTGCCTCAATATATAGGGTATATACATATTTGAAAATCCATGGGCCCCAAAAACCTCTGAATCTCTCTAAAGTTGATTTCTTTTAGCAGAAACAAGGGTGAAGTTTTAATGTACCTCAATGTATTGTATGTACAGTATTTAAATCTATTGTACATGAACTGCCTCAATGTATTTTATATATGGTTTACGGTAACTTAATATATTGTACATGTAGTGCCTCAATTTATTTTATACATGGTTTACAGTAACTTAATATATTGTACATGTAGTTCTTCAATGTATTTTATATATAGTAACTTAATATATTGTACATGTAGTGCCTAAATGTGTTTCATATACAGTAACTTATTATATTGTACATGTAGTGCCTCAATGTATTTTATATATGGTTTACGGTAACTTAATATATTGTACATGTAGTACCTAAATGTGTATTATATACAGTTACTTATTATATTGTACATGTACCGTGTAGTGCCTAAATGTGTTGTACATATAGTGCCTCAATACGGTGTATCCCATCTCATCCCACATTGTACATGTAGTGCACCAATAAATTGTACATGTAGGCCCAATATATCTATATGTCACTACTCCCAGTTGATGAATTCAAGTGAAAAAGCAAGTGAAAAAGGCCAATTTGGTAGCGCAAATTCTGCAGGACTTCTTGTCTTTCATTATGAAAGAAATGTTGTGCAAGTCCTTATAATCATTCGTTCGTTCGTTCATTTGTTTTGTTCGTTCGTGTATTCATTGTAAGAATAAAACAACAGAAAGCAACTCCAATTATTTAGGGAACTCCTTTCAGTATTTTACCTTCTGAAACATAAACATTAAGATTTCTGTGGGCCAAGGTAAGTTTTGTCTGCAATTTGTGGGAATGGAAAACTGGGAGGAGTGATATGTTGCACATTGTCAATAGCTTATTAAATGAATTATGGGAGGACACAAGGAGGATTGGCTCCCAGGATCGAAACTCGATATTTTCCAACAATGAAAACGTCGAAATGTCGTTATTTTCTGAAATTAAAACCGACTATAAATTCAAAATAAACAGTTCAAAAGATTCGAACCAATATCTCGATCATTTCTTGTGAGTTTTGGAATTTTTCGTTTGGAAATAAGACCAAAATTCACGATTTAAATGTTGAAGTGAACAAAATGGCGGCTGTTTGAATTCGAATTTTGTATTACGACATACCCATATATGGGACAGAATATCGGTGGTGCACTCTGGGAGCCAATCCTCCTTGGGGAGGACATGGGCGTAGGGCTATATTTTGAGTTGGTACGCACACTCGGGGATGCCTGATTGCGTGGCCGAAGGCTGTGCATCGCACGAGGTCCGGGGTAATGCTCCCCCGCCAAATTTTTTTTCAAGGATGTATTTCATGGAATTTTAGCATTTTTATCAACTTTAAATGTTGACAATGGTAAACATACAGATACGGTAGGAAGCATCAATAAATTAGCAAATAAATTAATGCATTTTAACACATTTTTAATTTTTTCAAATTCATTTGGTACGCCTGTGCGTATTTTGCGTAATAGGCGCTACGCCCATGGAGGATATTATGTGTGTTTTAGGATGAGAATTTTTTTCCAAAAATTCTTGTTACATGTGTAATCATCTCACCATGGGCTTTCACAAGGTCAAGCAACAAAGAATCAGGGGATAAAAGTGCTTGTGAAAAATTTGAATTTGCTGTGTTATGTATGAAGAATGAATAAACGAACTAAAAGAAAAAATCTCACCATGGGCCTTCTCTTGAAGGCCAATGATCTCATATAACCTGAATAAGCTATATTCTTTTGTATTATGTGGGCCAAGGCAAGTTGTCTGCACTCTGTGGAAATAGAAAACTTGAATGTTGCATGTTAATCCTCTCACATATTGCCTGATCGTCTCATAAATTCTTTTATATTATGTGGGGTACCGTAATGTTTCTTAATTGCCTTTCTCTTTGGGGTATAAGGAGTACAGTATTGCTTTGTATTTTCAAAGGAATGTGTACTTAATTATTATTTTTATGCTATTTATTTGTATTATTTTTATTTTCTATTGTGATGATACATGTCCTTGTTACGTCTCCATTGATTCCTCGTTCATTGTGTTCTTTGTAACAGTTATAATCAATAGATTTCATATTTGAAAATGACATCATTATTCAGTGACACATCATTCCTAATGTATTTAACTCCTACTTCACATGCCAAGCCTTGTAGTAAGTGAAGTGAAAATCTCCAGAGTTTTTTTTGAGATCTTAGATTTAAATTTAAGAGACAACTACACGCAATAAGTGTTCTGAGCAGACACATACTATGAGTGGTGAATATGAAAATCAAGAGAGAGGCCAATTTCTTAAAAATAAGCCATAAATTAAAAAATGAAGTCCAGTAATGCCAGTATGTTACCTAAATTGACCAATGTGTTGGGGAGAAGCAAATTTTGGGCCCTAAAAATATTTGGGTCTCAATTTGTTTTAGTCACAGCAAAGCCCCCCCCCCCCCCTCATATCCGCAACTGTATATTATCAGAAGGTTCATCTCATTTTTAATGATCTTACTCATCTATGGCAGGCATTGAAACTAAGCAATTATTTACTTTGGCAATGCAGGTTTTGAGCCCTTTTTTGACTGTGATAAGTGGTTTCACATTTAAATCTTCAGAGCAAAAATCAGAGTCAATAATGTCCCTCATCTTAAAATGATACTGACAAGTAATCGAACCATTATATCGACTTCTGAAGACAATGACATCTAAGTGCAATGTTACCAATTATCTGAATAGTTGTCAAGGCAATGGTTTGAAAGAAAAATCTCTAACATGAGAGTGCTATTAGGAAACTTCATTTATACAGGGTGGTCCAAATAAATAGGACCACCCATATTTCAAAAATAAATATTGATTTTGTTTATGGAAATATGTCATATTATATACCAATGGATAGGGAATTTACTTATCTTTAATTTGGTATATCATGAGTTCAAATTTATTATAATGACAACCAGCGTCCATAATATTAGTGATGTCATTTTTGTTTCAAAACGGGGTTTTGCAAAACTTGTCAAACTCATTTCCATAAACATTTGTTCAATATGACCACCATTTTGATCAATTATAGCCCTCAAATTTGGCCTAAACTGGTCAATAGCATCATTGACTGAGGTATCTTCATCATTCCATATTGAGCCCACATTGGCATTCTCAGTACCTCCATTGTATTTTTTTCTCACACTGAACCCGCATTGCCTATTTCACACTGAACCCACATTGCCTATCTCACACTGAACCCGCATTGCCTATCTCACACTGAACCTGCATTGCCTATCTCACACTGAACCCGCATTGCCTATCTCACACTGAACCCACATTGCCTATCTCACACTGAAGCCACATTGCCTATCTCACACTGAAGCCACATTGCCTATCTAACACTGAACCCACATTGCCTATCTCACACTGAACCCGCATTGCCTATCTCACACTGAACCCACAATGCCTATCTCACACTGAACCCACATTGCCTATCTCACACTGAACCCACATTGCCTATCTCACACTGAACCCGCATTGCCTATCTCACACTGAACCCGCATTGCCTATCTCACACTGAACCTGCATTGCCTATCTCACACTGAAGCCACATTGCCTATCTCACACTGAACCCACATTGCCTATCTCACACTGAACCCACATTGCCTATCTCACACTGAACCCACATTGCCTATCTCACACTGAAGCCACATTGCCTATCTCACACTGAACCCACATTGTCTATCTCACACTGAACCCACATTGCCTATCTCACAGGGAATCATTGTCAGCAAAAACAAGTAGCTACTTTTCATTGCAGGGGAGAAATTCTAGGCATGTATTTACAAATGCTCGATTGCTAATAATAAATAAATGATTTGAGTACTCAACCGCATATACTTAAATAATCCATTATGCTAGTAATGTTTAGAATGGCATCCAACCCTGAACAAAAGATTATACACTTCATATATGATATGTTCCTAGATTACAAAGATCCATGAAGTAAAAGGGACTGTATCAAAAACCTTGGTATTTATTTTCGATGAATAGAGTTCATTACATTTGATGGAGGGCATCAAGAACTGTCTCAACCATTTTCTATTTCTTCCCTGTCCTTATCGGATTCAGACCTCAGACTCGGACTCTTTTTGGCATCTGGGGTTCCTGTTATACAGTAAGGTGAAATTGCTTTGTTGTGAAGCATTTTGATAAAAAGCTTTGTAATAAAGGATGTGCCTGTGTAACATGTTAAAAATACTTTGTTACAAATCTTTTTGACAAAAATTCTTCATACTGTGTAACTCGTAATATCTAGTATATAACATCCGTTTTAGCTTTTCGCAAGTTACAGGAAGTGCTAGTTATACTTGAGAAAAAAATCTATATCTCAAGCTAACCTATTACATATCTCTCTTGTAATATGACATCAACATACAATGTTCACCTAAGTATATTATCGGGTTGTCATGCCAATCATAGTTTGTCTGATGTCTTTTCTTTATGAAAG
The DNA here is from genome assembly GCA_903813345.2 of Owenia fusiformis. Classification (NCBI taxonomy): domain Eukaryota; kingdom Metazoa; phylum Annelida; class Polychaeta; order Sabellida; family Oweniidae; genus Owenia; species Owenia fusiformis. The sequence goes on from CAIIXF020000002.1 coordinate 27,527,589, forward strand.
AGAGCACGAAGATAACCATGTAAGGTGAAAATGTCAAATCTTGGTACTTGTGATAATAAGTTGACTGAACCTATTCACAATACATACTGCATAAGTGGTAACTTTGCTTAATCATTTGATATGCCTATTGCCTAATTTTTCCAATGTTCGGAAAATACATGTTGGAGATATTATCTTCATAATGTTATACAATGGGGAGTTTCTTGTCATAAGAAAAATTAAAATTAGGTAAATGATAAAGTTTGACCATTCGGCAAATTACCCACTGGGATTAAATACCACTTACCGAAATCGCCATAATAAGCGCCCATCCCGCTTCACAGAGATCAAGAAATATCGAGGAATGATCAAGTATTAACAAATATATCAGAAAAAATCAAATTTCCAAAGAAATATAGTGGCCAATGAGTACTTACACTAAAATGCAGAAAACATGGCGCTTTTTGTAATTCGATCCATTCTCCCAATAAATATCTATCAGTGTGTGCCTACCACATCATACTAAGCTAATATTATCTCAAAATAGTCCATAATGAATGAAGGAAATGATCACGTTTCAGACTTTTGTTTCGACATTTTACCAACTAGCGATTGTCAAGGTCAGGTCAAGGTCGTGATTTTTCTTGTTTCTTTTTGAGATATCTCGACTTTTACATGACTTTACATGAAAAATGATGATCTGTCATCAAATTAAAAAAATAAGGTATAACTTTAGATCGATGTCTAGCAGTCTATAGCGGAAATATTGAAGATAATCGCGGAAAACAATTCTTTCACCTCGAGGGGCTCTGCTGGGGAGTTCTTCAATCACTGTCTATATAGTATTCTTGTTTTATTTAAGCGATCTTTACCATATGCTCTCCAATAACGATACATATCATTATTGTAAAAATATGCTGTCACTTTCTTGCCAATAAGGCATTTTTGGCAGGAAAAATTCCCATACATGAAATTCTTGGGGATTTTTGACTTCTCTCATATATGGGCACTCTTTGTAATGGGTTACAATAGGAATTTCAATTTCAAAAGCGCCCTGGGCGCTTTTTACGGCGAATACAGTAGACTTAAATGAATGTTTTGATGAACAGACATTTCCAATAAATCCTGCAATCATTCAGATGTTCAAAGCATCTCTCTCACTGTGTTGAAGGACAGAGGTGGCTCACTACAATGCCTGTAATGGTGCCTCTTTTGGTGAACAAATTAAACCATTGTATATTAGCTTGATTTATGATTGTCATACCTGGCAGGTAATACAATCTTTGTAAACAAAATTGAAATTGTAAGTAACATTTTTGCCCTGAAACTGTGAAAATGACATCATAATCAGGATTAACTTGGTTTGATTTGTCATGAACCATTTTGACATAAAGCTGTGTAATAAAGAATATTTTACCTGTGTAACAACTCAAAAATCCTGCGTTATGAAGATTTTTCGACAAAATCTTTTGAACGAAGCAAGGAACTTTAACATTGAGAATTTCCTCTTATATTTGAATAATTGTTTGGTTATAGGCAGCAACCAATTCACAGATGGGAGTTAGGAAATGAGAAGAGAAATGGAGGTAAGTGACAATCTACCCTTGGGCCAAGAGGATAGTAGCAATAACTACACTCTGAGATTGATAAAATGACATAATTCATAAGGAATTTTAGAATGTAAAAATGAGACCATTCGATTTTTCTATCTACAGGGGTTCTCTGCATTGATAATTATGACATCACAGCTGATGGAGTTCTTGATTTGATCGTTGGTCGTGACGATGGCCTGGTTGAGATATATGGATACGATGAGGCAGATGAACCAGTTCTTCGTCATAGCCATGTGAGTATAAAAAAGATGTCATGTCAGTATAATGACAATGTCATGTCAATATGATTGTAATGTCAGTAGGGCGTGTCCTATCAGTATGATTTCATATCAGTACAATGATAATGTCATGCCAGTGTAATGATGTCTGTTTGATGTCATGTCACTTTGATGCTGTCATGTCAGTATGATATGTCATGTCAGTATGGTGTGTCATATCAATACAGTGATAATGTCATGTCAGTACATTGTATAATGATGCCTGAATGATGTCATGTCACTTTGATGCTGCCATGTCAGTATGATATGTCATGTCATTATGGTGTGTCATATCAGTATGATGATAGTGTCATGTCAGTATGATGCTGTGTAATGTCAGTATGATATGTCATGTCAATATGGTGTGTCATATCAGTTTGATGATAGTGTCATGTCAGTATGATGCTGTGTAATGTCAGTATGATATGTCATGTCAATGTGGCGTGTCATATCAGTATGATGATAGTATCATGTCAGTATGATGCTGTGTGCAGTATGATGAGAATATGTCAGTGTGATAATTTTCATGATTTTATTTTTTATTCACATAAATAACTTGTAAATAACAAAGATGATATTAGAAGACATTTGTAGAATAAAAAAAATCTTTAATAATTTATGTGATTTTCATTGCTGTATTCTAGCAATGCAGTGAAAGTGTGACGTCAGTTCAGGGTGGTGTTGTTGCCTCGGCAGGATATGACGAGATTGTTTGTGCTACTTATGCAGGTAAAATAGCCCTTAGATCAAATCAATGAATTCTACAATGTAAAAATCAGGCTAGTTATTGATTGTCCTTGGTTCAAAATGAGCATAAATATTATTTCAGTTTGTTATTGTCCTGTTTAGAGATCATATTGCCAGATTGAAATAATAGAAATACAGTTGTATGTTACTTATATTAGGGATGGTGTTCAAAACTCGACAATTGTGGAAGAACGAAGTTAGTTTTGATAGGGATGGAGGGGGTAAATGAAATGCGAAAATTGATCTTTTTATCTCAAGGGGGCTAGGGGATGGGGTGAGTTTAAGCGATATTGAAATTAACTTCATTTTTCAATAATTGTTGGATTGTTATGATTACCATTGAAAATAGTATCATTCATTGAAAATAAAAACAATACATGTCTAAACTGTATACAAAATAGCAGTACATGTATAGGCATAGCCCTTGGTTTTGTGTGTACTATGTGTACCTTGCATATTGAGGGAACACACAATATCCATAACAACATTCAATATCCATCGAAACACACACATAGTATCCATAGCAACACAATATTCATAGAAAGTAAGGGACACAATATCCTTAGTAACTTACAGTATCCATAGAAAAATGCAATATCCTTAAAAACATACACTATCCTTAACATCATTCAGTATCCATAAGAACAACCGATGTCCTAAGCATCATACAATATACTTTGCAACATACAGTATCCATAGAAACACAAAATTCTCTTAACAGCATACAGTATCCATGGAAACACACAATATCCTTTGCAACATACAATATCAATATTTGTAGGTGCATATTCATACTATCTTTTCTTTTTTAGGTTTCAAAAGCAAAAATGTGAAACAGACTATAAACCACTAAAAAATGAATTTCCCTTTCAGTATATCCATATGTGCAGCAAGATTGCAGTTATCAAAGACAAATGTATTTTCATTTACTCTTAACAGTTTATTGTGTTTTTCTACACATTTAGATTCAGAGTAGACAGGACTCTGTCATTGTTTTAATTATATGTACCTTCAGGTAGTAGCATCAGTGTTAAGCAGACCTAGTTTGAGACAATCATCAATTACTGTATAACCTTTAGTTTTTTTCAATTGTTTTACAGTACTTGTTCAGTGTAAAAGAAAATATATTTGCTTTATGTTAAAACTCTGTAAAGCATTCATAAAGTGATACAGGCTAATTGCAAAATGACCACATAAACTAACGTTAAATCTCCAGGTTGGCTATTTAGCCTGACAACGGAGCAGTCAAGTTTTGATCGCACACTGGGTAACGAAGCTCCCAGAATGCTCAGCCAGGAGGCCAGTGCTAAAATAATCAATCTTAGGTAAAAATCAAAATAATCCTCCTGTGGGGGTTCCACCCACCAAGGGGCCCTGGTGAAGGGACGTGCATATGTTACGCAAGTGGCTTGCTAGTATCCATTGTTACTATGTGTTGTGTTTACTACATGTGTTTTAATACATAGAATGATCTCAAAAAAGAATTTTAATTGGTAAAAGCCTTAATTATTTCAGTTTGTTGTAAGTCACTGCTCCAGGTTCCCCACTCCTATTTTTATGTCACCACCACAAGTATAGTGGTTGGTAATTCAGCAGTTGGTGTTTGGCATTCAGGGGTTGGTGTTTGATGCTTGGCATCTGTAACAAATGGCAGGTGGTGCCATTTCGCATATTAATTCCTTGCCAGTTTGTCTATTTGGCTGTGTATGAAAAAATGGTAAAGGAGACATGAACACATTAGGAGTTGAAACTGGAACTATTTTCTGAATATATGTTTTCTGGTTAACTTATCCTTCTCTTCCTAAATGATACATGTAGTAAGCACAACTCAATGTCACCATCACATAGTATATTGCGAAGGTCACGTATTGTCAGACAGTGTTCTTTTAAATGGAACTTTTCATAATACAGGACCTCCATTAGATACTATGTGAGGTTGCATCTTACATATTTATATATATATACATGTATAGTAAAACCAGTCTGTGTGGGCACCTTGTACTTGTGAGTATCCACAGTTGGGCCTGACTTCTGGTCCAGCTGTCCGTGAAAGTTGTTGTCAGCGTGCAAGTGTGTATCGACCATGGGTTACCATGGCAACCTCCTCACCTTGATTCACAGATTGTTGTAAAAAGATGATGCAATGAAATGAGGAATAAGATAAGGCTTTTAATTGAATGATTTATTTTGCCTTTCCATGTTCAGACTTTCATATAAAAATAGTATTTAAAAAAAATAAAATTTGATCATTGCAATCCTTCAGCAATATGCTGTCCCTTTTTACAAATCTCCATTATACAGTGAAACTTTTATTCACAAAAAAAGGTTTCTATTGCAGGCAGATTTTACAATATGTAACAGTTATCATTGTACTGTATTGTACAGTGGTTGAATGTAACATTCCAGTATTGCTTAAGTTGCAGACTTGGGTGGCTTTTGATTTTGTATTTTTGTTGAATTGTATGGTGATACATGTATTTTGTGAGTTTCTGCGAGTTTCAGCAATATTGGAATTAAAACTATAGTACTAATCTCAAACATATTTACCAAACTTACTTTGCATGAAGCATGGGTGGTGAGGAAATTGCAGGCTGGAGTTAGGACCTTCAACATAGAATTTCCCATATTTTGCTTGCCTATATGTATCGAAGCACATACCGGTTTGAATTACTAGAGTAGCATGAATGGAAAAACCAGTTGCTCAAAACAAGGAAACCCATAAAGCACAAGTCTCATTGTGGAAAATGTGTAAATGAGGGACAAATTAGGTCTTTTTGGCAAAATTGCACTGAGTTCTGAATTTTAAGATTTTCTGTTTTCTCCCTCATACTGTAAAAGCCCAAATTTTCGCTGACAAAAAATTTCACTATTTTAATTGTCAATCTTGGGCATTTAATTCCATTATTTGAAGAAATATCCAATTGAATTCAATGTTAAATCAAATTTTCACGGTGCCTTTAATTTCATGGTCTAGCCTCTTCAGCGAACATAGTGAAAATTAGGGCACCTTGAAAATTTGGGCGTTTACGGTAATTGTTCATTTGTGCTACGAATAAAAAGATCAGTGCTTCAGCCATTTCAGATACCCTGGCATAACATATTAAGCAATGAAGAGTAGACTATTTAAACTCTTAATCCCAATTGCTTACACCCCTTTGCACATATGATATCCAAGATGGATCTGGAAGCTAAAAGGGGGTGGGGCAAAAATAATTTTTTAGGAATCAAAGATTTCTGGGCTCTTTTAATAGCTTTTGTACCTACTTTTTCCAAAATTGAAGCCATTTTTGTTTTCTTAATTTCTAAAAATGGCTCGCATTAGGGAGCAAGGCCCAGATCCATCAGTGTATATTGTGGTGTATTATTGTGGTACTATTATTGTGGGGATAGACTGGAGACTTGATGTAAGATGCCTGCCCCTCCAATGAGCTGCATGATACACACTGTACAGTACACGGGGTGATCAATAATAATGTGTGTTTTTGTAATGTATACGTTTTCATAGCAGCAAAAACATCCTTTATTTACTGAACACCCCTTGTATTGCGACAAGTAGATAATAATGTAACCCCCTACCTGAGCCCATTTTTGGCCATCGCTCTAACCATACTGCATGTTGTACTAGGCTGGGTGTTGGGTATAACAACAGAGCCCCAGATAAAGGAGCAATCTAACACACCAGGGGGCACCACACAGTCGTATGTTGACAAAGCTGTGCATCAAAAAATAGGCACCTTAAAGTGAGTGAATAGACTAAAAATAGATGATAATAAATAATTTTGATTTTATCAAAGTACTTTCTTTAAGATGTGACATTTGATGATATGATTTTGTTAAAAGTCAAATTTGCTCTACGGTGGCTGTAGCTTCACTGCCTATCAATATATTTATGCTGCATATTTCTCTCGATTTTTGGAAGCTGCGGCCACTGTATGATTGCAGTAGATCAAATGTGACTGAGGCATAAGGAACACATAATTCTTGATATTTTATTATGAAATATTGGTTTCTTTTTCTGACACTAATTTTACTCATACAAGGGTGTAGACAGGACCTACAAATATGTAAGGCCTTACATAGGGTAAGGCGAAAATGAAGTTAAATGTAATACAATACTTTCATTTCTAATTTCATTTTCAAAGTTTCAGTCTATATTTTCCAGTAAAATGGCAAAGCGGTTGCCTTGTACTTGGCTACACCCTTGCTCATATGAGACACTACACTGTCTGCATTGAAAACTCTTGTTTTTGATACTAAAATGATTTTAATTTTTATTCTGGACATTCAGCAGCTAGTAATGATTACTGTAGATGCTCTCTTTTAAAACTCAAATCAGATTCTTGAAAAGGGTAATTTTCTCTGAGGATAATTCCCAGTCAACTTAAATCATTCCACGAATCAGATGATCACATCCTTTTCCTAACATGAGATGATTTTTAAACATGGTGACGAGAGATATAGTTAGACTTAAAGATGGCAGCAACAGTCTTGTCTGTTTAAAGAAAATATGAAAATAGAAGTACCAATACTGAACAAATATTTCACTCTATTGAGGTGAATACCTGTACATCTTTCACAAGTGATATTCCACGAAGCCCGAAGGGCAAGTGGAATATCACCTTGTGAAAGTGCTACAGGTATTCACCGAAAATAGAGTGAAATATTTGTTTTATTATATCACTGTCTAGCTAAACATCCCTAATATTATTAAGTCATTAAGTCTTCAGATATTTTTACGAATCTATACTCGGTTCGTCTGCCATTTTGACTTAAACTGAACTAAATTATTTACACTGAACGAAAACAAATTCTTTGAAAATTCCCGGGAGCGTGGGATATCGCTAGATATCTCATGGTTGTCTTATCTGATTAGCATTGCCATAGAATATCGCCAGATATCCCACGACATTTGACCCGGTTTTGACCAATCATAATGTCGCTAGCTAGATAGCGATATAATAACGCCAGATATCCCACGACATGTGACCCGGTTTTGACCAATCATAATGTCGCTAGCTAGATAGTGATATAATAATGTCATATATCTGTCAACCTAGTGTATATGTTATTAAATGTTTGCACAAATGTACTATATTGTATATATGACTTGCTTGGGTTTCTGCATGCTTAATATGGTCTTCGTGCACTTGTACCAGTGTGACTTATATTTGGCATTTCTGGTTTTAACATGGTTCAGATAATATTGGAAGGCGAATATTTTTCAGGCAACTAAATTTTTTTTAAAATATTATATGACACATTATGTGTTATTAGTATTTTGCTACTTGGCACTCTATACTATACTATAGAATTATATGGTATATATTGAATCTCTTTACCACGTCATGCAACTTTAAAGTAAAATCTCTTCTCTATATAGTTAGATATACTGGTACATTACAAGGAAGGTAAGGTTATATAATGTAATTAAGTTTGTAGCCCATTTAGCAGCATATAAATAACTAAAGCTAAACCAATATTTTAACTGATGAAAAATTATGAACAAAAATTCACTTCACTGCCATCTTTCATTCTGAAGTACATGTTTTTTTCTGGTTATATTTTTATTTTAATTAGTAACTATTTTACAAAATAAAAAAGTGTTCCACTTGGGAGGTGCTCCACTTATAGAGGTTTATTTAACATTAAGTCAGTTGGTCTTGGAACTCTGAAAAGTGTTCCACTAACATAGGTGTACCCATCCAAGAGTAGTTCCACTTAACAGGTTTTACTTTATAAGAACCTCTATATGTCCTTATTAGGCAAGAATTAGAAGACCTCCAGCAGAAGGTTGTTAGGGAACGTGAACGCTACCAGACAACTGCACATAACAAGAAAGCCATCTCCGCTGTACCACACTTTAACATTAACGACAAATTCATCCTGAGTCGGGAAGATGCCAGTTACACGCTGAGTCTGGAAGTTCAAATGGCAATTGATAATGTGCTGTTACAGGTGAGTTTATACACCCTTTATGCACCCTTTATGTTTATGTACTAGGGGTACCGCGAGCGCTCGAGTGCTCGAGCAATTCACCTCCGATACGAGCTGTATCGATACATAAAATAAATATCAGTCGTATCGTTTTTTGACCGGAAGTCCCTTCCTAAAGGGAGGGAAAAACTCAGAGCTTAGAGATGACAGACAGTCATAGTTACGTATCTTCCTTGCCGCCTTCGTTTGCCCCGATTGTTCCCGAATACCACACGTCGTTTAGATGTTTTAATCGATGTTAGCATATTTTACAACTTTCTTTGTTGTAAACGTAATCTGGCTGAAGTACTTCTGGCTTTACAAGTTTGAAAAATTAGAATAAAGTTAAGTTTTACTTCAATTTAAGCTGTATCATAGTATCGTTCGTATCGTATCGCGAGGTCAGTATCGTAGATACGTATCGATATTAAATTTATCGTATCGTGGTACCCCTATTATGTACCCTTCCTATCTCCAGTTTGAAATGATGAATTCTGTAAATGAAAAAGGCCAGTTCTAGAGGAGTTGATCAAAATTCACGATACTGTAGGTACTGTAACTACATGGGCCAATGCAAATTTTGTCTGCCATCTGGAAAGTGTTTGTTGGTTGAAGAAATCAACCTTTTGGAATAAATGAGACTAATAATTGACGTGAATATATTTTCTCATTTACTTCTCTTCACAGGTTTTATACTCTATATTGTACTGTAGATTGGGTTAATTTGGCGCCCGCTTTAATTTGGCAAATTTGGCGAAATTGAAAAATTCGCCAATATAAATCTACGCCAAAATTTAGAATGAATCCCCGGGAATAATCTAGGGTATTTCGCCGAGTGTATTTAGGTAACTTCCGGTTTAGTTTTTTCCAAAAATATGAAAAAATGTCTCTCATAAATTGGCTCAGAACTGGTCAGTCACTCATTAATACTCAGGGAAAAACTAGAAAGGAAAAGCACAGTATAGTAGCAGCATCAATCGAGGTGCAAAATGTAAAGGATGATCTCACAAAAATGTACAAACGTGGTGAATATTGCCAGTGGTCCTCAAAAGAAAAAATGAACATAGCCAAACATGCTATTTACATGGTAATTCGCAAACAACGCGTAAGTTAATTAAATTTTTTTTGAATATCCGCCAAATTAAATAGCCGCCAATATGCCAAAAATGGCAAAATCGCCAAATTAAGTAGCGCCAAATTAACCCAATCTACAGTATTTAGTTGGTACCACATTGTTATTGTCTCCACCTTTTTTGTGGATGGTGTTCGGCATTTGGTGGTTAGTGTTCAGCATTCGACAGCTGGTGTTCAGTGTTCGGCATCTATAACAAATTGCAGGTGGTGACATTTTGCCTGTTAAATGCTTTGTTATACTATATGTACTTTCAGAGTGATGTCCCTATCGACTTACTTGATGTAGATAAGAACTCAGCAGTTGTTAGCTATAGTGCCTGCAACCCAGAGGTAATAAGTGATCTCCCAACATTAAACCAAGTGGCCACTGCACCCATTTGAGATTTCAATAAAAGACAAGCACCCACCCGAGATTCCATTTGCACTTTTGACTCCCTTAGTTCCATTGGGGTTTGGTTTTAATTCATGATTTCAATATCAGAGAAGATAGTGGTATTAAATATTCTTTGAAATTAAAACGTGTTCATATTTTATAGGAAGGAAATTTCCTACTGGCGACATATCGCTGTCAGGCAAACATGACACGTCTTGAGTTGAAGATTCGCTCAATAGAGGGCCAGTATGGTACAGTACAAGCCTATGTGACACCCCGGTTACAACCTAAAACATGCCAAGTTCGTCAGTATCATATTAAACCCCTCAGTCTGCACCAGCGTACACACAACTTTGACGAAAACAGGTACATTTTAGATAAACTGATTTTTAATTGTACATTTTATATAAACTGATTTTTAATTGTACATTTTAGATAAACTGATTTTTTATTGTACATTTTAGATAAACTGATTTTTAATTGTACATTTTAATCATTGGTTTGTTTAGAAACCGGAAGTGGAATACATTCTGGTTTCTAAATGTTTGGACGTATTTAAACATTTTTAAACATTTGAACTTATTTTCTAGACACTACAACTCCTTGATACTAACGGGCAACTTCAGTTTGGCGGAGATTCATTCGTGGGTCTGTTTCTGTCTCCCTGAGCTCCCTGAACGTACTCCTGCGGGAGACTCCGTATCTTTTCACTTCCTGTCATCGTTCTTGGACACCATGTTAGACTGCTCCTACAAGTAAGTGCTCGTTACAGTGAAACCTGTATATCTGAACACCTTTCTTATCCAAAATCCTCTCAATATGAACACTTTTTTCTCAAATTCTCAATTTTTTTTCTCAAATTCTTCTGATTCAAATATTTAAAAAAAACTGAAAATGTGAACACTTGTTAGTTCAATTACTTATCATTGGTCCCAGTGTGGTGTTCTGATTAAACTGGTTTTACTGTATTTTGTATAAATTAAGGTAGGACAAGTAGAATGAATGGACTGTTGTTACTTGTATACTGACATGTGCAGATAGGGCAAATGCTATAAACATAGAACCACCTTAATCCAAAGGAGTCCTCAAATGAAATGGTGAGATAGTGTCCAAAATTCAACAGGTGTGGAAGTTCATTTCATTTGTGCGGAAGGGTGTTAGTTAAATATTGATTTTTTGGCAATGGAAATACACAGGTTAATACCTATCCTGAGGGCCGTGAGCTTGCTCGGTTAGTATCATAGCTAAGGCACGGTGCAAACTCGGTGATAGGTTCAGCTCAACATGGATTTTCAAATGCTCACGGTATGTTGATGTCTGGTTGGTACCTGTGGGAATGTTAGTAAATCATTAATTTTTAGTTTCATTATATGTATGTGGAGGGATGGGGATAAACCGTAATGGAAATTTTCAATTCAATTTTTTTTCAATTCAATTTATTTATTTCATAATGTACACTATAATGTACACTATAAAAACAGGCCGCTAGACACCCTAGTGGGTATATTTTGCGATGTTCCATCAAAATAAATTTGTTTTTCCCATGACTCTTAATGAGGTTTGGACACCAATCCTTACTTACATAAGAACTGCTTGTTTAACCCAGAGTTTCGAGTTGACTGATTAGCTAACTCATATTTCAGAGAGCTTCTAATATGCAAGTAACGTCATTTGAACTTATTTTTAGCTCAAATGGATGTAAACAACAAATAATTGTTATCATGACAAAAAGCATGAATGGCAACATGTACGAAATTCAAAGTAAAAAAAACTTATGACCTATGAGAAAATCATATTCCATTCTTATTAATTAGTTAGCTGCTGTTTTGACACAAAAAAGTTCAAGTTTTAGAAATTATTTTAGTATTTCTTAATTAGCTGGCTGACTTTCATCCATGATGTTAATTGATTGCCAGACTATATGCAGATGTTCTATTGTGAGGCTAATTGGTATATTTTATGACACTCACGACATTTTGAGAAACAACTATTTTGGGATAATTGGATGATATTCTAGTTTTTCTCCAAAGGTAAATGACAAACCGAGCTTACGTAAAACAAAAGTTGAATGCAGTCCATAAGGGGGGGGGGGGGGGTGCTACGCCCTTGTCATGTCACAGCTGTGAGGAGTAGTCTTGAAAGAATTACTTGATATGGGACTTAGAGGAACTAAATATTAAGCATGAGGGTTTTGAATGAGGATGGTTGCCCAAATTCAAAGGCTAATATACAAGAAAATAGTGCTTTAAATCTTCAACAATTCAGAGTCATGTGCTTGAATTCTTTTTACTTTAGTGTTTTACCATCGTATTTTAATCCTACATGCAAACCTATTATATCTAGTTTAGTTTTAGTGAAACATTTTTAATATCCTTAATAAGATGCGATATTTCAGTTATATTTTGTCTGATTGCAAAGACGCACCTGTGCAAAAGATTATAGACGCAAGTGTTTTAAAATACTTATTGACCTTTTAGTTTGACCTGTACTCTTTACATTCCTTTACACTCTTATTAAGATTAAGACTTTATTATAATTTTTTTTAGAAAACTACTGGGTATAGGATAAAGCAGTTATCAGTATGTAACACTTATGTACAGTCAGTTTGGAAATGTAGTATATCCCGCTGGAGATAATCTCCCTCTGGATAAACCCCATATCCAAAACCTTCCAGTACATAACCCTTTTTTATTCTTAGAATAATAACTTCTCAATAAAACATAAACTTTGAATGTGGGACTCATTGCATCAAACCAAACCAACAATCTACTATTGTATAGTATCAAGTTTTCATTTTTATAATCAACACTATCATATAGTTAATCATAAATTCTTAGAATAGAATGAAGCTTCAACACGAATATGCCTTATTAGCATTCTACAGTTTAACGTAGGAGGCATGCAGAATCGGAAATCATATCAGAAATCATAATTAACAATCATAATTAAGTTTAATAATCAGCTACATGTAGATATATGGATTAATTTCGGAGCCTCATGTTTAGTCTTGTTGCATGATAATTAAATTATTCCACATGTATATTGCTTACCTACTGTTTAGATGATTTTATAATCTTAAAGGATAGGTAATGATATGGAGAACTGAATTCAACAATGTTTTTCTCTTAAACCAATCATTGAAAACATTCTGTAAAAAAACATGGTATTTTATGTAATGTTGACTGATTGACAACAATTTATTGCGAAAATTATTTAGAAATATTTTATACAACTGTTTTTGTTAACATTTTTTGTTTTTTTAGTGCAATTGTTTTTGCTCCTTTCTACCAATTCTTGAGAATAAAATAAGATGTCTTTCCGAACCTTGTTGGAACAAAATAGCATATACAACATGTTTTTAGACCTCTCAATATTAAAGTTATACAAAGGAATTTTTGGTTGATTTTGAAAAAGTATTCAAATTAAAACAAAATCCCCCCCAAAAGTATAGAAAAAAATCAAGAAAACCCTTTTATTTCATTAACAAGATACTTTTTTAAAATCAACCAAAATTTCCTTTGTACAATTACAATATTGAGAGACCTTAACATGTTGTGTTTATGTTGTTTTGTTCCAATGAGGTTCGGAAAGATGTTTCATTTCCCTCTGGAAACATGATACCAAGAACAAAACAAGTGTTTGATGTGTTTTTAAAACAATATAGATGAAAGTATGTACCGTATTCTCTGTAATTAGCGCCCAGGGCGTTTAGAAAATTGAAAATACATTATTTAGACCATTCTAATAAGCGCCCATGTATGAAAGAAATCAGAAATCCCGAGGAATTTCATGTATGGCAATTTTTCTTGACAAGAATGCATTTTCTTCAACATATTTTTATAATAATATGACAAGTGCTGTTATTGGAGAGAATACGGTAAAGATCGCTTAAACAATATTGACAGTGGTTGAAGACCCGTCTATGTCTAATTTATTTCCGGCACGCCCACTTTGTCATTATCGCCGATTACCTTCAATATTTCCACTAGAGACTGCTGGATATCGATCTAAAGTTATACATTATTTCTAATTTGATGAGAGATCATCATTATTCGTGCAAAAGTCGTGTAAAAGTCGAGAAACATTAAAAAGAAACCAGAAAGTTCACGACCTTGACATGCGCAGAACATCTGCGCAGTAGCTTTTGAAATTTCTGAATGCCGATAAAGAACAATTCCTTCATTCATTATGGACTATTTGGAGACAATATTAGCATGGTATGGTGTGGGAAGCACCCATCGATAGATATGTATCGAGAGGATGCATAGAATTACAAAACGCGTTGTGTTTACAGCAGTTTTAGGGTAAGTACTCTATTATCGCCCGCTCCTTTTTCCTGATATATTCTTCAATTCTTGTTGATTCCTCGATGTTTCTTGAACTTTGTGAAGCGGGGTGGGCGCTTATTAGAGAGTGGGCGGTAATTACAGAGAATACGGTATATCTATTTCAAATTATATTGTTACCATTCAAAAGATGGCCATTAAATTGACAATTTGTAAGATTTTCAAAAATTTTTGATGACTGGTTTAAGAGAAACGTGTGTTCAAAAAGTTCGCAATATCGATACCCATTCTTTCTGTAAATATCTTTCACAAATCAAGCTTAGGTAGTTCATGTATCCAGGACATTTAAATCATGCAACTTGACTCTTTAGTTATAATTCTAAAGGTTTTCTTTTGAAAAATTACACTGTCTACCCAAGGTGTATGGGGAGGGCTTATTTGTATCATAAAATGCAAATACATGTATATACCCCCAAAATGCAATCTGATTTTCAATGCCGTTTCGGTGCCAAATTTCGGTGTCGTTTTGGCACCAAATGGACTGACTAGTCTGGTAGCAGATTTTGGTATCCAACGGTTTCGGTGCCGGAACGGTGTCGAAACGGTGCCGGAACAGTGCTGAATTTTTTTGATGCCGAAACGGCGTCGAATTATATTGGCTGTGTACAAATAATTATACACTTGGTGTATCTTTGTTACATATTTGGATAATATGAGGTTATATAATGGTTGATTCCGTATATCGTGTTTATACTCAAGTGAGTATTTGATATATTCACGAGTGACTGAAGGGAACGAGTGAATATATCATATACTCACGAGAGTATAACGATATACAGAATCAACCATTATATGATCTTATTATCCCACCCTTATCTTTAATCAATAAAAGGTTAATCTAAATTCAGCAGTTGTATATCAAGTCGAAGAGTTGTATACGCTGCCCAGGAGTTGTTTACGCTCTCCAGGAGTTGTATATCGTTCTCAAGAGTTGTATAGGATGAGAGTTGGTTTTATATTGCAGTTATACAATGCTATTATACAATCATATAAAGCACTTAGGGTGGGATAATCTTCGTTATATTATTCTTTGGGTTGTCACTGAAATCATAAATGTACATTTGACAAGCTTATTTCAATTATTAAATATTGCTTTGCTAAAGAGTTGACATTTAGTTTGAATGAAGAAAAATTAATGTGTCATACAATCTGAATTTTCAAAATGCTTATCAATTTAAGTAGATTTTTGACATAATATATGACCAAAAGGTCACTATGTTTATTGTTAAAAGACAGAAATCTTGTAGCAATTGAGGTCTTTGGCAATGGCCAGAATAAAATTTGATGTCATATATTTAACATAAATCATAAAATTGAGGTCTTTGTTATGATTCTAATATGATAAACAGACAACAACAATATTCTAATATGATAAACAGAAATGCAACTATTTGCATTTATGAATTTTAGCGGTTGTATCATATTAGAATTCAGTTTTGGTGTGTCAGTTTAGGGGAAAGAAGCTGTTCTACATGTACTCCCGTGACTCAATGGAGGCTTCTCATTTCTGAGGCCTGTCAGTGTGTTTGATGCGGTCACGGACGCAATTTGAAAAAAATATGTTTTTATATGTACCAGAACTTAATAGTATGACTGTTGCAAATGTCTGAATGAATGGAGGTAGCGTGAAAAATAACTGAACTGTTTTAATTATTGTACTTGTCATGTTTGAAAAGAGAAATAAAAAAAAAAATTTTTTTTAAAAATCTCAGGAAAAATCCCCAGGGAAATAACAGCATATTAGGCAATCAGTTCAATTTTTTATTTACTGTACAGTGATCTTAGTAACTTTATGATGGTTTTGAGCATTACTGGGAATGGAGTCAATATGCAGTTGAAATTAAAGGTAAATTGAGCAATTATAATAAGACCTTAAATCAGTGTATCTCTGATGTCTTAAAACTATTTCTGGTAAAAAATGTGAAACGATACACTTCTTGAATGTGATGTAACAAACTTTTAATTATTGATAGATTAAACTTTTAATACTTCAGTACCACCTGATTACTCAATAAATTGGATTGGAATCCTCTACATCACCTGCTCTACTGCACTATCATCATTATTCAAGGTTCCTTCTTTTAATGTCAACCAGTACGTTTTTTATTTTTAATCATTTATTTCATAAATTAAGTTTATGGTAAGTTATA
Source organism: Owenia fusiformis (assembly GCA_903813345.2). Taxonomy (NCBI): domain Eukaryota; kingdom Metazoa; phylum Annelida; class Polychaeta; order Sabellida; family Oweniidae; genus Owenia; species Owenia fusiformis. The sequence continues at coordinate 27,544,161 of CAIIXF020000002.1, forward strand.
ATTGTTATACCGCCTAGGTTTGAACATAAAAATTGTTGGCAGACATTAATTAATGAGGATGTATCATGATCTTCTTAGATAATTAATGAGAATGTATCATGTTCTGAGACTTATGATTACACATATTATCTTATGATGATTCCAATGAATTCAAAGGTATCATTATTCTGTCATTTTGCATTGCCTCTTTTGCAATGCCCATAGTTAATGAGCTAATCATATATTTGGTAAAATATATATTTTGTGTTCTTATACATCATCAACATCGTCATCTATCAGTCGTCTTATATATAATAATAATTGTATTTCAATCAATTCTGAATAAACATAATCTCTTTAGAATAACTTGTCGGATTTTTGCTCTTGCTCTGTTTTGTAACACTTTTTGGCTCACACAGTGAGCCTATGGGATCGACCAGGCGTCCGTCCGTTTGTCCGTCCGTCCTTAGTCTTTTCCTTTCGACACCTGTCCTTACATATTTAGAGGTTATGTCATTATCAGGGCATGCTGGAGGTTCTTAGTGATATAAGAGCCGTCCTTGCAATTTCTAAAAATTGCATGCACAGTTTTATTTTCAGTTGATCAGTCAGTACACACTTAGTAGTCCCGGCACCTTGACCAATCATTTAGCGGGTTTAGGGTTTTCAAAACTTAAATTTGGGTGTATGTGACATCGTGTGAGATTTTTATGAAAAGTGTTTGCATTCGATAGGTTGATTTTTCAAATATGACTGGCCATTGTCCAAATTGAGAGGTGTTCACATTTTAAGTATTTTTAACATGGGAGTCATTGGGAGGAAAAAACGGACCAAAATAGTGTTCAGAATCATTGAGAGGTGTTTGGATTAGCAGGGTGTTCAGATATACAGAGTTTTACTGTATTTGGTAATTTCTGTGCTTTTTTGATGTGTTTGAGTGTTAGAGGAGAATATGGCTATTTTTCAAATTTTAGACGTTTTCAGGACTAGATCTCCCGTGCCCCTTATTGAAAACATGATCAGTCCCAAAGGCATGGCAGACAACTATTATGCATCATTTAATATACATTTATTTATTTATTTAGATATTACGATACAATATTATATTTTATATTATTTTATACAACATTACATATTATCATTTGTAAGTTTACTCTGTAATACTGCTGTTTGTTCCAAATTAATTATGTTTCCACTGTAACCCTGCTGTTTGTTCCAAATTAATTATTATCAAGTTCCAATGAAGGCACATATGTCACCTACAATGATGTAATTGTCTGATCCAATAATCAACTCTCGTGTTCTCAACGTTCATTAATTTGGCTCAGCATAATAATTTCATTCATAAATACTGAAAAATCCCACTCATCTATTAGACTACAATCTTATAAATGTTAATTCATTATTACAAGGAATATGTTTTTGTACAGATTTTTCCCCAAAAGTTATTTACCTAATATTGATTTTTTTCTCAAGTACATTTTGAATTTTTTAGTTTTACTGTGACAGTTAAACATCCCTGGGGTGGCCAGGTTACATGCCATAAACATGTGTTTGATTGAAGTTTAGATAAAAAAGAAGATATTTTATTTTAATGTTGTTATCATAATGTGCCAATGGGATTCATTCTCATCTAGACAATATCTAAAAAAACAATATCAAAAATATATAACTACATGTAAGTGTACAGAAGAGACAATAAGTAAAATATCCTGTTTTGAGAACTTAGATAATTTTTTAAAGGGATATTTTAGTAACCCAAAATATTACAGACGAGCTAAGTACACTCACGATACAACAGAGAGACAACTTTTCTGACATCCTTTAACAATTTGTAACGTAAGCAGTCCTGATGTTTGAAAAGCTGATGTCTCATAAAATTCTTATGTTATTTTACATTGAGCAAAATTCACTTATCATTCATTCAGAAAATTAGATTGATACTATGCTGATAATACATCACACTGACACTTTTACATTTCATAATGCTGTTTTTACAATTGACTTGTATTTAATTAAGTCTACTTTTCATTAGTTTAGTACCCTTTGCATTCGTTCAACTTCACTTCTTAAAAAAATATCATAGTGTTCACCCTGCACGCAGAGTCTTGTTATAACAAAGACGAAGCTGTCTTTTAAGAAGCGAAGTAGTACAAATACAAAGGGTAGTTTATAACTAGATTTAAGTATAAGAATATGTTTAAGTATATTTTACATTGAAATGACCAATATGTCATTGTTTGGACACCTCCGAGCCAGTAATTAATTAGAATTAAATTTTTCATTAAATATATTCTACAGTACATAATATTTCCAAGAATCAAACCTATTTATGGATACTATTAGTATAGACTTAGCATGTAGTTTCAAATAGGCCTATCTCAAATGATAGTATTTACATTATCTCAATCAGGAGCTGATTTTATATGCAATTTGATAAACCTTGATTATGTAAATTAATGTGCATTTTTGTATCACCCTGTATTATTCCAATTAGGTTGTGTTTGTGCCATGATCTAAGTAGAAGCCTAATGTGAAAACATAATACAATGTATTGTATTATCGTATGATCTGTAAAATGAAGTCCTCTGATTGGTCAGTTATTGTGCTGTACCAACCTGTATTGCTACTGAGATTGTCTCCGTTGATCAACTCTGTCGCAATACAGAAAATATTGGTACGGAGGGGACATTCTCAGTAGCAATACAGACCATCACACGATAAAAATGTTATTGAATGATTTGAAGTGCAATACAGGATATATTCTGTCTTGATATTCTGTATTGGCACTCGACTTCGTCTCGTTCCAATATGGAATTCTCGAGCAGAATATATCCTGTATTACACTTCAAATCATTCAATAACTTATAATATTGCAATTCAGTTTTATCTTCAGTATATTTCTAACTAAAAGTAGTAGTACAGGGTGACACAAAATGTTACTCTCTAATTTTGGAATAATTTCTCAAATATGATGTAATCTTTGTGATTTTATTTAAGTTAGATTGAATGTTCCATAGAGGAAACAATGGTGTACAGTACTTATTTTGCATCTATTATTTTGAGATTTAGAGAAATCATGTTTTCCATCCAGGATGCTCTTGCATGTAATTGTCCAAAAACAATTTCTTAAAATTACCTAATAAGTCAGTTTGAACTTCATCATATTTGAAAAAAAATTGTATTTTTGGTCGATTTCACGTTAGAGCATACCTAGATGGTAAACATGATTTCAATCTTAGATGCAATGTAGCTACACAACTGTAGCTACATCATGTTTGAAAAAGTGATTCCAAAACTAAAGGGTGCATATTTTGTGTCGCCCTGTATTTCACTGTAAGGATTCACTTGTACTTGTACATGTACTTAAATAATATGGTCAAACTGCCATAAAGTTATCGTTTACAAGGACACAACAACTGTTTAAAATTCTTACGAAACCGAGCACTCATGAGAGCATATAAAAATGGGTTGCATGCACTGTTGACCCATAATAAAAAGTTTGCCGCCTCATATAAGTCTTTATCAACAGTGTCCGGCGTGACTGACTCAATGAATGTCATAATGGTATATGGGCACCAGCACATGAAATATACGACAACAAGGATACTTAAAGATCTAGCAGCCCTTCTGTCTCGGCGGAGAACAATTTGGTTCGCCTTGTTTTGATTTCTGATAATCGCACCTTGTGGCAGGCTCATAGTACGAGAACTAGTAGGAGCATTGTCACTGGTTGTGGCATAATGATATGTTCTCTGAACGCCACTATTCTGTCCTTTGCAGTGTTGATCTGTTTGGTCCAAGTTATTTTGATCTTCTCTCTGACCCATACTAAGGTCATCTTGTTCCACTCTCTGGCCTTGACATTGGTCATGTTGACTTGAAACTTGGGGACGTTGACCTTCTATCTCATCTTGGTGAAGTTGACCTTCTCTCTGACTTATGTTGATGTCAAGTTGATCCTGTATTTGTCCTTCAGCTGTGTCTTGGTCTTGGCCTACATTTTGACTTTGCACCTGGACATGTTGACATTGAGCTGGGTCACATTGACATTCCCTCAGTTCCTGAGGTTGGTCGTGTTGACTTTCTTCCTGGCCGATGTCTTGATTATGTGGCCTTAGACCATGTGGTTTGTCATTTTGTCCTTCTCCTTGACTTATAGCCTGTTTGTGTCCACTTCCTGTTTGAGCTGATCCAGTTTCTTTATCTTTCGATCTTTCAATTTTTAGTCCCTCACTTTGTGTTTGGTACGAGGATATACCAGCTGAAGCGACTTTTCTGCTACGATCCCTGATGTTCAGATAAACGCGGAGATTCAAATATGCAGTCAGAACCAGCGGGATAAAGAACTCGAGGATGGCAGTAGTCAGAGTATACTCCATGTTGTTAAAGAACTCAACATCACAGTCATCTTCAGCCGTTGTTCTTCGCCCGATCCAATATTCCCAAAAAATAATAGCCGGTCCATATAACAAAAATGACAAAATCCAGGAACAGATGATATAGACCACAGCTTTTCTTACTGTTTGTTTTGCTGTGTATGACGCCCCCTGGGAAATAAGCATGAAACGATCAAAGCTGATCAGAACGATTGTCAGCGAGGATTCAGCACAAACCAAAAAGTCAATTACCAGCCATATTTTGCACCATAAACGTCCAAAAGTCCATGTATAATTGTTGATTGTGTAGAATACATAAAAAGGTAGACTCACCACTCCCACTGCTAAGTCAACTATCGATAGATTAAAAATGTAAATATTTTGTACTGTACGTAATTGCCTATCTCTGAGGAAAGATACGATTGTCAAAACATTTCCTAAAACTGTGACAATTACAAGGAACAATAATGTCACTCCAATAACATATTTCAATTCGAGAGAAAATCCATCTTCAAATTCTTCATCCTCAAACACTTCAATTGATGAATTGCGAAAGCTCATTTTGTCCAATAAATGACTTCATGAAACATACCTGTAGAACTTTATAATGTCACTCCATAATAGCATATTTTTTTATTCAAAAGAAAATCAATCTTCAAATTCTTCATCCATTCTTGCGATCACTCATTTTGTCTGGTAAATGTCTTCTCGACGTTCCTGTGTACAACTGAATTTAATTAAGTCATCCGGGTAAATATATACTGTAAATAGATAATTTTCCCCACGTGGCATGAGCAATTTGTCAAAATGAACATATGACAGTATACATGTAGTAACTATATACTAACTATAAGTACATACCAGTAAATATAGTTATTATACTACTTTATATAATACTCTATAAATATAAAATAATTGTCTTTGATATTGATTTGATCTTTATCATATTGCATTAAAACCCATTAATGAGTATAATACGATCCTCCTCACGGATAAGGTTGCAAAAATTAAAATGTGCAAATAATTCAATAATCCAATCTCTTAATAATTATCAAACTGCAGTAAACCTCATGTGGTGGATGCAACTAAATGCCTGGCTATATGCAACTAAATGCAAGGCTATATGCAACTAAATGCAAGGCTATATGCAACTAAATACAAGGCTATATGTTACTAAATGCAAGGCTATATGCAACTAAATGCAAGGCTATATGCAACTAAACGTAAGGCTATATGCAACTAAATGCAAGGCTATATTCAACTAAATGCAAGGCTATATGTTACTAAATGCAATGCTATATGCAATTAAATGCAAAGCTATATGCAACTAAATGCAAGGCTACATGCAACTAAATGCAAGGCTATATGCAACTAAATGCAAGGCTATATGTTACTAAATGCAAGGCTATATGCAACTAAATGCAAGGCTATATGTTACTAAATGCAATGCTATATGCAATTAAATGCAAGGCTATATGTTACTAAATGCAATGCTATATGTTACTAAATGCAATGCTATATGTTACTAAATGCAATGCTATATGCAATTAAATGCAAGGCTATATGCAACTAAATGCTAGGCTATATGTTACTAAATGCAATGCTATATGCAATTAAATGCAAGGCTATATGCAACTAAATGCAAGGCTATTTTTGTCATGGCAAGTATCTTTTTGTTGTGCCATTCACAATATCTAGCTCAGAAAGAATGGTACTCTCCTCTACTCAATGGGAATATAACACTAACATTAATGAGAGAAATTAAGTTCATTTTTGCTTTGTTGAATAACTTGTTAAGATTGTTAATTTACTGGTGATATGAGTTTTGATTGTTTATATAACAAATGGTTGGGACTCTCATATTGATTTATTAAAGGCACATTTTTAGGTTAAGCCATTATGTCACCACTACTAGATGTGACATATTGTTCGGGTTTCTAACTTTTTGTGAACTGTGTTCAGCATCTGGCGGTCAGTGGTCCGCATTTGGCATTCGGAGTTTGGTATCTATATCAAATGGCAGGTGGTGACATTTTGCATGTGAATGCCTTGTTATCATTTGTTCTTACGAAAGATTAAAGGAAACTGAATAAGATCCTTTAACAAGTTGATAATACATCATAGTATGTGAGTCTTCTAGTCTCACAACATTCGATATTCCCTGTAGAAATACATTAGGTGATGAACACCTTTGTTTTTTGCTCAGGGGGTGTTTAAGTAACAGAAGTTTATCTTACATTATGTACTGTAATTAGAAACCTGACCTAAAGGGGCATTTTTTATATATAAAACATTAAGTGCTTATTGTATTGATTTGGATTCACACATGTATCAATGACACTGGTAATCCACTCCATTACACTGGTTACCAAAACGGTGGGGATTCTGCCTACAACACGTGAAATAAGGAAAAAAGAAAAGGTACCTTCGACGTTCCGACATTTTGTTACCGAACCGGTTCGGTTACCAGCGTAATTGAGCAGATCACCAGTGAATGACCTTGCTATGACGAGAATGTTCATTAAGCTCACAGTTGTCCAAAGTCCATGTGACAAACTATGGCATTGAAACAATTTCTCAATTTGTTCACCAATATCTTTGCCATTTTTGATTACCCTAGGGATCGTTTCTGGTATGATTGTTGCTTACGGTTCAGAGAAAACTATTGTCTACTTTTTGACGAACGATGACTTTTAGACCATATTATATGTTAAGACAGTTTCAAAAAGAGACCCCTTGGAAGGAAACTATTTATTAGAATGTATACAATGAACTTGATATGTGATTATCTCCCTCCTTTCTAAAAGGGGCTTAATGGAAACAATATGTGATTTCTTAAGCCTCTGAGAATTTATCAATAACATTGGAAGGAGCCAATAATGTGAAATATTTCGTACACACCTATGAACATAATAGTGACTTATTGGCAATAAAGAGTATTTATTGTCACGAGATACAGAATTTCCTGAAGCATTCATGCCTGTGAGAACTGTGCCAACATTACAAAAGGTTTGGTAACAATCCTATTAACTTCTTCATTTGATACTCAAATTAATTGAGTAATATAGATTAAATGTATCAGGATTTCTCAACTTCCTAATGTATTTGCATTCAATATATTGAGCCTCTTACTATCATATTCTTCGATAGGCTTTATATCTCCAAGTCAGGTAAAATGAGGCTTTAGAAATGAACTTTCATTCACTTTTCAACACCAACTAGAGACAAGTTGAGGGTAACATGATTTTACAATATACAGGGTGTCCAGAATGTCTCTTTGCAATTACAATACTATGTATGTGTAAAGTGTAAAGAAATTTTAGGGACACCCTGTATTGCCCAAAACACAAGTCCAACGATTCTGAATTGTTCACGATTATGCTTCAATTTAACAGTTATAGGTAAATAATTTGATATTCCCTTTATTAGTGCAATAGGTTTTATTTGGACATTTCTGCATTTTGAATATTCAAGAACTTCCATGTTTGGTCAGATATATCAATTACTATCTTATTTAATTGAAAACGATTGTAGTAAATTTTAGCATTTTACAAACTAATCTTTGAAAAATTTAAAAATACAAAGGATAGAAAGTACACACTCTGATGATCTTTTCAAAAATTATTCCTATTTTATTTTCTAAAAAAAAGAATTGTAATATCTGATCAAATATGGAATTTATTGGAAATTTAACAAGCAAACTGTCAATATTCACCAGAATTGGAAAGGGGAAGGCAACTTTTCTCAATTGAATTTTGCCAGATAACCTATAAGGCAAATGAAGGATTGAGGCACAACTGTTGTTTTTTAAGAAAAAGGCATAACATGGAATGATGAGAGTACATTTTTTTTATAAAATTCTGACAATTGTTTTTGTCCCTTTAACACATACTGTGATTGGACACTTCTCAGAGTAAAGATTAAGTGCGCCTAATAAGTCAAATGCGAGTAGGTATTCACCAGTTCCGCCACCAGGTGGCTTAATCGGGGAAATAACATGGCAGGGTAGTACCCTTTATGTATCTGATAGTCATACAAATTGAAATATGTCCATTAAAAGAAAATATCTGCCCAAGAAAAGAAGAAAACAAGAACAAGAAAAGATATTTCACATTTTGTGATTTTACAACATGGGATCTTATATGGGTAATCTCCCCGACTCAGAAGTCACATTTTCAAAGAAAAGTAAATTTTCAAAGTTGATAAACTCTTTTCAAAACTACATTTCAAATGTGATTTTACATGTAGATTCCAAATATGACATCAATTTGACTGAATTTTGACTTTAATGAAGAAAATCAAGATTATTACTACTTGCATGATCGCATCTAGTCTATTGAATCATTACTTTGTTTAATTAACTTGGCCATTTTGAATGACATGATCAGACCAGGTGGGAAGGTTGCATTTGAAATCCCAAGTTTGGGATTGTGTTTGAAAATGTGGGCCTAGTTTTGAAGAATTTTTTACTATTAGAAATCAAGCACCTTTGTTTTTCAAATAAGGCCAATTTTCTCAAAGATAGTCGGGCCAAAATAGGATTTGGAAAAGTTGACTGAAGATGATGTTGGATATCTATCTACAAAAATACTATATATAATACATGTACATTACACAATAAATGTAAAATATATTCTATTCTATTTCAACCTTTTATATCTTACATATTAGCTTGTTTTCATCTCTTTAACATTTCAAAGTATAGGTATTTACATACTTTAAATCAATAATGCTTGATTATTGTTTGTAAATCGATTCTCTTTAAAGTGATTATAATAACAAAATGCATGTAAATAAAAAACTGTTAAGTCTCACAAGTGGTTATAAAGTTTATAAAAATACATCTACGGTTAATACATATATTTGCATCATAATGAAACACAGTAACATCTGAATCACAAGTCTATATATTCTTGATTTGTATCAGATGCCAATATGAGTGTATCTAGTGGCAATTCACAATAAGTCCCTGTATACTGGGGAAGACACTGGCATGTGAATCTGCCTTTTTCTGGGTGACAAGTACCTCCATTGAAACATGGCCGACTTATGCAATAGTCTATGATTGTTTCACATAATACACCGGTGTAGTGATCATGGCAGCAACATGATTGGTTAAAACAAAAGCCATTGACACATCCAGCTGGGATTGGACATTCTGGGTCGTAAATTGGAGGAACTGTCCTAAATTTGCAGTCATTTTCAGTTATGCTTGACCAACCTGGGTTGCAGATTCTCGCCCCTGTTGTTCTGTCACATGTATAGTGCCCATTCTCGCAGCTGTCCTGTGGGGCACAGTAGGTGTTGCATTCAGGGGGGTTGTAGTAGCCAGGCGGGCAGCCACTAGGTGGCACTGAACAGTTGATGCCAGTGTAGCCTTCTGGACATGCACATCGATATCCTCCATCTGGATTTTGTAAGCATGTCCCTCCATTCTGACATGGCTGACTTATACATGATAGGTAACTCTCACAATGTACTCCAGTGTAGCCATCCCTGCACAAACATTGGTAGCCGCTCTCTGAAGGCTGACAAGATGCCAGGTTCTGGCACGGTTCACTATTACATGCAGATATAGGAGTTTCACATCTAGAACCTGTAAAGCCAGGCGTACAGCAGCACGTTTTTTGATGACATTGTCCAAAATTAAGACAGACACCAATATCAGGGCATTCTGGATCTAGTATTGGTGGGAGATTGCGTACCTTGCAGTCTGTGCCATACCAGTTAGGTAAACAGTCTTTAGTCCCGGTGTTAGGATCACATGTGTAATGCCCCCTTTCACAGTCATCAGCAGCTAAGCAGTACACTTCACATCTAGGCCCATAGTAATTTGGAGGACAGGATGCTATGAAGCTCTCACAGTTACTTCCTGTGTAACCTGGCAGACATTCACATCGGTATTCATTCTCACTAGTGATGCATGTACCTCCATTTAAACATGGATTGCTGGTACATGGTGTGATTGGAACTTCACAAAATGCTCCAGTCCAGTTGTCTATACAGCAACAAGTCTTGTTGAAACATTGTCCATTGCTACATGGCCGAGCATCAGGGCAGTCAGGATCCACAGGAGGCGGAGTTTCTTTCAGGGTACAGTTTATCTCTGGGGAACTCCAGCCAGGCAAACAGAGCTTAGCACCAGATGTTGGGTCACATGCATAATGACCTCCTTCACAACTGTTTGTGGCAAAGCAGAACACACTACACCCAGGCCCGTAATAGTGAGGTGGACAGTTTGGTATGTATGTTTCACAGTGCCTTCCTGTATAATCTGGCAGACACGTGCACATATAGCCATTTTCTATGATGTTGCAAGTGGCACCATTCTTACATGGATTGCTAGAACAAGGACTTATTATGTTTTCGCAGCGGGGACCATAATAATTACCATAGCAGCAACATGTCTTCTTATGACACTGTCCCCCTACACATGGGCTATCATCAGGGCATTCTGGATCAATTATTGGGGGTTCAGTCCTCAATGTACAATTATAGTCTGGCCAACCCCACCCAGCTCTGCAGATTTTGGCTCCTGTGTCGGGGTCACAAGTGTAATGGCCATTTAAGCAGTCATCAGCATCTAAGCAGTATACCTCACATCTAGGCCCATAGTAATTTGGAGGACAGGTCTTTATGTAGGTCTCACAGTTCTGTCCTGTGTAGCCTATAGGACAAATGCAGTTGTATCTATCTCCAACAGCCTGACATGTTGCTCCATTCAAGCATGGCTGACTTGTGCATGAAGTAATGGGGATTTCACACCTTTGTCCAGTGTGGTTGGCATCGCAACAACATGTTCCATTATGACATTGCCCATAAACACATGGTTCGGGAGGGCATTCTTGGTCAACTACTGGGGGCACTGTCCTCAATGTGCAATTCCATTCTGGTCTATCCCATCCATTTCGACATATCTTGGCTCCTGAGTTAGGATCGCATGTATAATGTCCCCTATCACAATCATCAGCAGCAAGGCAGTATACCTCACATCTAGGCCCATAGTAATTTGGAGGACAGTTCCTTATGTAGGTTTCACAATTCTGTCCTGTGTAGTCTTCAGGACAAAAACAGGTATAACCACCTTCAATAACCTGGCATGTCCCTCCATTCAAGCATGGTTGACTTGTGCATGTAGTTATGGGGATTTCACACCTTGATCCAGTGTACTTGTCATAGCAACAGCATGTTCCATTATGACATTGTCCATAAACACATGGTTCGGGAGGGCATTCTGGGTCAACTACTGGGGGCACTGTCCTCAATGTGCAATTCCATTCTGGTCTATCCCATCCATTTCGACATATCTTGGCTCCTGAGTTAGGATCGCATGTATAATGTCCCCTATCACAATCATCAGCACCAAGACAATATACCTCACATCTAGGCCCATAGTAATTTGGAGGACAGTTCCTTATGTAGGTTTCACAATTCTGTCCTGTGTAGTCTACAGGACAAAAACAGGTATAACCACCTTCAATAACCTGGCATGTCCCTCCATTCAAGCATGGTTGACTTGTGCATGTAGTTATGGGGATTTCACACCTTGGTCCAGTGTACTTGTCATAGCAACAGCATGTTCCATTATGGCATTGCCCATAAACACATGGTTCGGGAGGGCATTCTGGGTCAACTACTGGGGGCACAGTCCTCAATGTGCAATTTAATTCTGGTCTATCCCATCCATTTCGACATATCTTGGCTCCTGAGTTAGAATCACATGTATAATGACCTCTATCACAATCATCAGCTGCTAAGCAAAATGTCTCACAGTTAGGCCCAAAGTAGTTGGGTGGACAAACTCTAATAGAAATCTCACAGTGAGTTCCTGTGAAATCAGGCAGACATGTACAAGTGTAGGTGTTGTCCACCAAGTTGCAAGTTCCACCATTCTGACATGGTTCACTTGTGCATGGTGTTATAAGAATTTCACAGTATTGTCCATGATAGTTATCAAAACAACAGCATGTTTTCTTGTGGCATTGACCATGAATGCATGGGGATTCATCAGGGCATTCTGGATCAATTATTGGAGGTACTGTCCTCAATGTACAGTTCAATTCTGGTCTATCCCATCCTTCTCTACATATCTTGGCTCCTGAGTTAGGATCGCATGTATAGTGTCCTCTATCACAATCATCTGCCTCCAAGCAATAAATGTTACATTCTGGTGGGTTAAAGTAGTTAGGAGGGCACTGCCCAATAGCTGTTTCACATAAGATTCCAGTGAAACCTTGTACACAAGTACATGTAAACCCTCCTAATGAAGGAATACAGGTACCCCCATTCAGACAAGGTCTGCTTAAACAGTAGTCAATGTTTGTTTCACATCGATCACCGGTGTAATGATTGTCACAGCAGCATCCCTGTCTGTAGCATCTTCCATTAACACATGGAGAGTCAGTTGGGCAATCTGGATCAGATGGTGGTGGTATTGTTTTGACTTTACAGTCAATTTCAGGTTCAGCATAACCAGGAAGGCAAATTTTTGTACCAGTATATTGATCACATGTATAATGTCCTCTCTCACAATCATTTGCAGCCAAGCAATAGTTATTACATTCTGGTGGGTTGTAATAATTGGGGGGACAGTTGTATGTTTCACACAACATCCCTGTGAAATTTGGAAGACATGTACATACATATCCACGTCCACCAGCTGCTGGACTGCATGTTGCCCCATTTTGACATGGTTGAGTGCTACAGTAATCAATAATTGTTTCACATCGATCACCGGTGTAATGATTGTTACAGCAGCATCCCTGTCTGTAGCATCTTCCATAAACACATGGAGAGTCAGTTGGGCACTCTGGATCAGATGGGGGTGGTATGGTTTTAATTGTACAATTGTTTTCAGGCATTGTATATCCAGGTAAACAAAACTTTGACCCCGTGTTGGGATCACAAGTATAATGCCCTCTATCACAATCATCTGCAGCAAGACAGTACACATTGCAAGCAGGTGGGTTGTAGTAATTTGGAGGACATTGTGGATCATATGTTTCGCAATGAGTGCCCGTGAAGTCCCTTGAGCAAGTGCACGTGTACCCACCTACAATTTGATTACATGTGCCTCCATTCAAACAAGGCTGGCTTATGCAGTAGTTTATAAATGTTTCACATCTAGTGCCAGTGTAATGTTCATTACAGCAACACCCTCGTCTATAACATCTTCCATAAACACATGGAGAGTCAGTTGGGCAATCTGGATCAGTTGGTGGAGGAATTGTCTTGAATTTACAGTCATTTTCAGGAACTGCATATCCAGGCAGACAAACTTTCGCTCCTGTATTGGGATCACATGTATAATGCCCTCTATCACAATCATCTGCAGCAGAACAGTAAACATTGCAAGCAGGTGGGTTGTAGTAATTTGGAGGACATTGCGGGTCATATGTTTCACAATGAGTGCCTGTGTAGTCAATCAAACAAGTACATGTGTAACCACCAACAATAGGATTGCATGTTCCTCCATTTAAACATGGTTGACTGATACAGTAGTTGAAGAATACTTCACATCGATTGCCAGTGTATTGGTTGTCACAACAGCATCCTCGTCTATAGCATCTTCCATTAACACAAGGAGAATCAGTTGGGCAATCTGGATCGGATGGTGGTGGAATCGTCTTTACTTTACAGTCATTTTCAGGAACTGCATAACCAGGAAGACAAATCTTAGCACCAGTATATTGATCACATTCATAGTGTCCTCTATCACAATCATCTGCAGCCAAGCAATAAATATTACACTCTGGTGGGCTATAGTAGTTTGGAGGGCATGGAGAATCATATGTTTCACATAAAGTCCCAGTGAAATATGGAAGACAGGTACACACATATCCACCAACTACTGAAGTGCATGTTGCCCCATTTTGGCATGGTTGACTGCTACAGTTATCAACGATTGTTTCACAATAAAGTCCTGTGTATCTGGGATTGCAATGACATATCACACCACCAAGAATGTCCTGGCAGGTTCCTCCATTTTGACAAGGCCGACTATAGCAATAAGGTATAGCTGATTCACAACGAGATCCCATGTAATGCTCCCGACAGCAGCAGTTACTATTCCAACAATACCCATAAATACATGGAGTGTCAGTTGGACAGTTTGGATCATTCTCTGGTAGTGTAATTTTTGTCTTACAATCGTTTTCTGGGTTTGCATAAGTTGGTCGACATTCTTTTTGACCTGTAAGTGGATTGCATGTATAATGTCCATATTGACAGTCATCAGCTGGTATACAATATACATCACAGTTTGGCCCATAGTAGTTTGGTAGGCAGATTGATTCTTCACATTGAATTCCAGAGAATTGAGGAAGACATTGACAGATATATGTACCACTAACTTCAGAACAAGTTCCCCCATTTTGGCAAGGGTTGCTATGGCATGGGTTGATTGGTAGATCACATCTATCCCCACCATGGTTATCATCACAACAACATCCTTGGTTGAAGCAGTAGCCATTTACACAAAATGATGGTGAAGGACAGTTTGGATCACGTTCTGGTGGTGTACTTTTTAGTTTACAATCATTGATTGGATCGTTATATGTTGGACGGCATAGCTTTTGTCCGGTCACTCTGTCACAGGTGTAGTGTCCTCTGACACAGTCATTAGCGGGTAAACAGAACATAGAACAAGTAGGTCCATAATAGTTTGGATCACAGAGATTTGTCTCACAATTCTTTCCTGTGAATTGTGGCAAGCAGGTGCAAGTATAACTACCTAATTGTGATGTGCATGTCCCACCATTAAGACATGGGGCACCTTCACAGTAGTCGACTGGTATTTCACAGAATGTTCCTGTATAATGATCATCACAGCAGCAACCTTGGCGAAAACATGTTCCACGTATGCATTGTCCTGTAGTGGGACAGTCAGGGTCAATCTCTGGTGAGATAGTCTTCTCAGTGCAGTTCATCAATGAATTTCTCCAACCTTGCCTACAAATCTTTGCTCCACTTAATTGATCACATGTATAATGTCCTCCATCACAGCTGTTTTGAGCTTGGCAAAATACTTCACATGTTGGACCGTAATAGTTTGGTGGGCAGCCAGTTCTTGTCTCACAGTTGATGCCTGTTGATTGCTCTGGGCATGTACAGATGTAACCACCCCCTCCTGGTCTTTCGCGACACGTGCCTCCATTTTGGCATGGGTTACTCAAACAGTACCTAATAAGTTCATCACAGAGAAACCCAGTATAGTGTTCTTCACAGCAGCAAGCCTGTCTGAAGCATTGTCCCCTTACGCAGAACCCACTATCAGGACACTGTGGATCTAAGGCTGGTGGGAGAGAACGTTCGGTACAGTTGGGACCTTCCCAGTTTTCTAGACATATTTTCTCACCATTAGGGCCACACGTAAAGTGACCTGTGCAATCATCTCGAGGTACGCATGTATTCTGTACACCAGTATCCACCTCAATGATTGGACTGCTCCCCACCTGAAAATAGATACAAGGAAAATATTAAATATCATGGAGTGTCATCACATAATATTAATAATGAAGTATAAGACACTTACTTATCTGTCCAAAGGTAGACAAATAAATGATACAGCGTGTATAATCAAAAATTGAATTTTTTAAATGTAAGGTATTTGTAAGTTAGTTCCATCTTTTATCCCCTGGTTGCTAGTACTTAGAGGGACTAGAAGTGATAGAGACATGTTTGATATTCATAAGAATCACAATGGTGTTCTGTGTTATAATGTTATTTATTATGTTAGGAACCTTGATCTTACTTTATGATCACCCTGTATTTTTAATTTATTTACCTCTTAAATAAAAGAAAGGTGTAATCACATTAGATATTAATCTGAGGTAGATGTTACAATGATAACCATAACATGATGCAAGGTCAATATGTTGTTGTGAATTAAACATGGAATGTTTTCATAAGTAAAATAGATGGCAGAATTATCAACTTGAGTGAAGAACTGATAAAAATCTAAAATAGTGAAGAGGTTGATTTAATGAAATATCATTTATTTAAAAGGGGCACTAAAGAATAAAGACAAGTTCTGAGTGACATTCTAAAATATTTTTCAACTTTTTTGCTCATTGATATTCCATGTTATACTTATTTTCAGAAAATAAAAGTCAAAGTACTGAATTATTTTGCGGTGATTCTTCAAATCTTAAGAATACCTAGTGGTAAGTTGATGCCCCCCCCCCCCCGCCTTTCAGTTCTATTGAATTTGAATATTTTGTGGATTAAATCTACTCCTTTGATCAGATATCTGAATTTTTCCCCAGGTTATAAAATCACGATTGTGAAGAAAACATTGATATGCTTTTTGAAAGGATTAGTTCTAATATTTTACACTCGTTATTATTCTTTGCTTAGACTTTAATATAAAACTACTTAAAAATGATACTCGAGTGCAATGTACTTCTGATCAATATTATTATCAATCAAATCATGTTTGGAGTGAGATGAGAAGTGAGATACTCGAAAACATAAGGATATATTGAGATAAAAAGCTTCCAATATTTGATACAAGGGTCTATATAAGTGTAAAATTCAAACACTTTCAGCCCCTCCCATGATAATGGAACCAACAATTAATTACAAAGATGTCACGTTTGTCTCTTAATTTGAATGCAATTGTGAGAAATATGAATGAAATGAACACATGGAGTATGTGCGGTCATGATGTTGGTTTTTGAGATCAATTGACCTGTTTTCAATATGATTGATGCATGGAGGTTTCTCTTGATGGTGTTATATATATGCTGTGGTAAGAATATCAAAAACATATATTACAGGGGTGTAGCCAGTTTTCAGTCAGGGGGGGGTGCGATCGCCTAAAAAATTTCGGTTTTCAGTCAGGGAGAATGCGATTTTGGCATAAACAAGATGATTTGAATTTTACAAAAATTGATTCAGCTTCCTTCAAAATTATGCGATCACACCAATCACCCCCCCCCCTGGCTACGCCTATGTATTATTATATTAATGTATGTGTTTCTTGTAATTTTTTTTGATTAGGAAACATTGTATTCAGCAAATTGAAGCAGATTTAATGTCAAGATTAAATTAAATGGTACACTTTTGCAGGTGAAACACCTCTATAAGTAGAACACCTCTATCAGTAAATATATTCCAAATGAACATTTTTACCAGATGACATTTCATTAACGCAGGTCTTACTGCACTGCCCATTTCTTACAATCAAGGGTTGCACATATTTATTTGTATGCTAAATTGAATTCATTTAATCAGAATTTTATATTTTGATAAAGTAAATATGAGTAAGAATGAGGATTAAAAAGCTTACAAATTGCATTTCAGAATCTGTTTATCAAAAGTGAATTCCACTTTCATATTTTTTTTCTTTTATGAGGTCATTATTATTTTCTTTCTTGAGTCGTAAATAATATTTATGTAGAGCATAATGTCTGCAATATTAGATTTATAGAACATAAGGCTTTTCATTATTAGATTATTTCGTGAAGTTATTGTTAGTGGCAAACATTGTTTCATTGGCTATATATCGTTTTCTTAAGTCTCAATGCCAATTGTGGAAGATAGATGGATCAACATAAATCAACGCCCATGTAATAGTGCATGTTTAGGGGGTTGTAGAAGCTCATTTTGTTTTATGCTAGAAATGAGTTCCTCTTTTAGGTAAAGTATTACGTTGTAGAGATATGTACATCCATTTAAAAGTTAAGGTGTTGTTAAGGGTGTGGTTATTGACTTTACTCTATTTTTATATGCAAAAATTATTTTTTATACATTCTTGAATTATTATGATTATCTTATATATTTTATACGATGGGGTAATGTTCAATCAAAAAGGCATTATTTTTAAACCATTTCTAGAGGGAGCTATGGGGATTTATAATTGAAGTTAACGTTGTTTCACAGAAATATGCTATTTGTGATATTTCAAAATATATTCATGGAGGATCATTTTACAATATTTGATTGAATAACATTTCTTAATGGACCATACTGGAGATAACACTGTGTATTTCATTTGCTCACATTTTTTAGCCCTTATGTAGCTTTAATGACAAGAAATGTCGTATTTGTTCAGCATACGGAACATTAATTCTTCCGCCATTTCTTTGAAATTATCAGAACAAAAAAGTACTTTATTACCTAGCCAAGTAGAAAGGTATTGCTTTTCTGAGACAAATACGATACATATACAAATATTAATGTCAGATTAATAGTGTCATTTGAGATGTCAGGCTACATGCATGATTATGACATCTATTTTTATTTCAATTTAATTATTTTGTGAAAAGTGTAAAAGAAAGTGTAAGCGTTCATCTAACATTTTGTAAATGTTACAGAGGTAACTACAGTATTATGGGTTTCCAAATGGTTGTCCATAAAACATATTTTTGTTAAAACATTTTTAAATATAATTTTGTAAGAGGGTCATATTCGGAAACTATGTACGAAACTAATTTATATATACAGTATCATGATTAAGAAATTAGAAAATCTGAAATTCATAATTCAATTTTCCAAGAATATTTTTCAATTGTCTTGAAAATTGTTTAAAATACATTATCAGCACTCGTGAAAGGTCATGATTGGCATGATGGGAGATATATGTAGACATTTTATTTTAACAACTCATGTAATCCTTATGCTCAATATAGCAATCCTCATTCCAAAGGACAACATAGTGAAATCTTGGCCCAAGTTATCACCACCTATTGAAAACAACTAAAGAATGAACTTGATAGTGATCACTATGGCCTGCCACTATATATCAAGTCAATATAAAGAAGTTGTTCACCAGGAGGGATTTGATATGGGGAATATCACAAGAATGATATCATCTGAGGGATTTTACCCATATCATCCCGACAGGTTAATAACAACCTTATACCATGGTCAAGAGCAATATCTACCTAAAATCGTCTGTTGAATGAGAGAAAAAATGATTGAATCTTGGAAATATTAATGTTACATATTATCCCATTCCAAAGTACATTTAGAATTTAAGGGCAAAAAACATAATTCTTCAAAAAATTAAAAATGAAGATGATTTTTAACCAAAAAATAAAGATATTTGAAAAAAGTTATTTGTAATAAGCAAATTTTTGAAAAAGTGAAAAATTCTGAAAAAATGAGAAATTTCGAAAAAATGAAAAAATTGGGAAAAAGATTTTTCGGGAAAAATGTAATTTTTTTACCTTACCTGGGATGATATCAGTATCATCCCTGATATCATCCCTCTAATCCCGATATCATCCCTGTTCCAAATATGTGATTTATCACTTGCTATTATAGACCTGATATTACTCTGACCATGGTATAAAGTAAATTATAATCCTTCTAAACTAGCACCTATACCCTGGAAAATGCCTAACAAGGTGATGATAATAGGGATTTGTCTTTTTGTGTGTGTGTCTAATGTTGCCCATTGAGCAAAAGTATGTGAAATTGAAATCCTCTTTGTTGAAATAGCCTTTTCGCTGAGCTTAATATGTTAAAACAATGGAGCTTGGAGTTTTATCCATCAGGGGGTTTATTTGATATTGTATCTCTGTATAGATTGTATGGGAATTTTGCTTTCAATAACAGCTTCATCAATAAAATACTCTCATTTCAATTGGCTAGATTTGAAAAGGGACATTAACTGATTAATTTAATATCATATTTTCAAGCACGTTGTAGTGTACAATGTATATAATTAAATGAAGTATTTTTCTAATTTGACATGAGAAATTAGATCATTATAAAACTGGATAGCAACTGGGATGAAAATAATTTCAGAAAATTGAGATGCAATGGTTGTTTCCTTCATAGGTTTTAATGAGAGTCTTTATTGTTCGAATGTACTATTTTTACACTTATTATTACACTCTTCCCTCTTTCAAAATCTATTTTCATTTAAAAGGACATCTCTTGGTACAAACGCTCCATATGTTAAGTTATAACTTGAACAATTTGAAATCAGCCAAAATTTCAAAGTCATGGTGAGAGGTGATACCCATAGAATGTAAATTTTAAAAAAATTATTTGAGAAGTAAAAACATCAACAAAGCTTTATAGATTCAATATTCAAGATTTTATTGTGTTTCAAACCAAACACTTGGTTTCCTCACAAAATCAATTACAAGACATTTACATATAATTATATAGTTAAAAAAACAACATGCATTGTTTCACAAATACTATCATACAATCTAATTTTTTCCTTTTTCAAATAGCTCCCGACTCTGATTAAAAAGTTTATTTATAAAATGTATCAATTTGTTAACAATTTCAAAATCATCAGAAGTATCATACAGTAAATCACACTATAATGTAGCAACCTTTGAATGCACGAATCGACAGATAGTCCATCGTTTATTTTTTCTCTAAAATGGCTCTAAATTTAACATGTTATGTTTAATATGCACAAATTATGTGTTAAAATGTGTATAATTGATACATGTATGTTACATAAACCTCAAATATTGAGTATTAAGATAGTAAAATGGCACAAACTGAAAAGGTTGAGATATTCATAATGTTAATAAGAAAATAAACATACCTTTGCTAGCAACAAACACAGCGCAACCAGCAACATTGTTTGCCAGTTGAAATCGCACATTGTGCCGAAATTTAATTTTCGGAAGTCCTGAAGTGATAGCCAATCTGTTTTGAATTGTTCCAACCTTGGAACGGCTTTTATACAAAGTGTGGATATACAGGTGATGTGGGTGTCACACAAAAAACACTTCAGTTAAAGCTTACCTCGAAACCCAAATTGAGATTTCCATTGAAACACCATGACAACCTGGTTATTGCTCTTTAAATTTAAGTCCGGGTTCTTATCTAAATTATCAATGTACCAATCACAAAAAGCTTTCAAAATATTCATCCCAGGTACTTCTACGAATTACTTCAGTTCTGTGAATTATGAAATTTTTGATAATCAACTTCATGATTAATTATATTTTTGTAAGTTGTTAATTATTTAAATTCAAGTACCTGCACCTCTTCGTAGATTTAATAAAAAATGAGAAAAATTGAAATGAAACTTTTATTCTTCATGAGAAAGTAGCAAAGCATGTACATGTATTCGTAGTATACATATACAGTCTTCCTGAGAATTTTCTTGACAACTTTGAATCTAAAAAATGAGCAATTGAAGGACCACATATGTAATTTTTGTGTGTTTGAGTAAATGTGAGTACAATTATTGAGTGAATAAATATTTTTGATGTTTCTCGATGGTTTATTTCATGACTCAGGAACAAACTGATCCACTGTAAATCTAACCACCGAAAATGATTGTGAACAGAATGACACGTTTGTTTGCTTTGCCGTGTGGGTAAGGAAACGTGCCTATGACGTCATAAACTGTTCAAATTAAAACCAATCAATGAGGCCTAGATGATTTGGTTCAAGTTGTTACTGAGCGATATATGTTTGATGTCATGCATGATCGCATTATATTCCTAGAATCAATAAGCAAAAAGCAAACTTCCAAAAACGACGTTAATTAACATCCAGGCTTTGTTCACTTGTTATTTGGGCTTTGTTCACTTGAGTGAAACACAGAAGCAAGAAAAGAAATCTGCGATTTCTGTTTTTTCCTTGCTAAAAATTCTAAGTCAATCTTGAGATTATTTGCTTAGTAATTGCTATTTGTAACAAAGCTGTGTCTCTAGTCATTATATGGATCGGGTCATCCAGGCTTTGATAGCCTTGCCATTGACAATGTCAATGATTACTTGATTATCCTGACATTGAACTCTGCAGAGGATAGCACCTCAAAGGTATCACTTTGACATTTGGCTCAAGAGACTCTAAACATACCTATAGAGACCCTAATTGTGTGTATGATGCTTAATAACAGGATGGCAGGATTATCTGACATTAAAGGTTTCATAATAGAGTCTACTTCACTTGCTACTAGTATTGATGGTTAAGTAGCGATTGTTGAGTCTGATACTGAGAGTGAACAACAATATTATAACATCTCGTGAGAGATAACTGGAATCTGTCAGTTCTTATCGAGACATGTTGCGTGTTTGAAAGATGTGATGAGTATCAGAATGAATCTTAAATCTCTTTTTTTTAAATATTAGATCTGCTTTGCATATCTGCAACACGATTTGATATAGGCATTCGTTCGTTCATTCATGATTTAATTAAATTACGTTTCACAGGCTTACCGCAAAGAAACTTGTGACCATATATGGTTCACTTAATTATTAACATATTACTAAACAAAACAAAAATGGCTGACTGTCAAGACGTGAGAAAACAAATTTTCTGGTTTGTTTTCCTCGTTTATTTTTGCACGTATTCTCGCTACAATAACAATTCAATATTCAACAATGGTACTTGAAATAAAGAAAGTATAGGTTTGAACAGTAATTAATGTTTCATGAGCTAAATTAACCGTATTTTATTTCTCGTATCATTTCTATTGTATTCTGAGGTAGATATTGTTGATCGTATCGAAATTCAAAAGAGTGTATCATAGGATCCCTAATAGGCACTCCACTTAATTAGGGTGTTGAGTGCAAATGCTTTTAATGTTCTAATACTTGTATGTTGTACATATGTTGTATCATGAAATAAACTAGAACTATAAACTACATACATGACATATGTAACACTATGTATTCACATATTCCATCATTCTCATTGTTTAGTTATCATTATTTTCTTTCAACTTTGTGTTATTTGATAGAGAAATTTTTAACTGGGGAAAACTTTTTTAGCAGATGTAATCATTTTTTTAGAATTTTGATACACATTTATAGATACTTTAGTAATAACGACTTTATTTTTTTAGGAAAAAGTCATTAACTTTTGCATTTTATATTTACACTTCTAAAAATCAGCTGACCTCATCTATATTTGATTTTCCAAATAACATTTTGCCTGTTAACCCTTTTCAAGAATTTGATTTTTAAAAGAGAGCTTCATCTCCATAATCTCAATAGGAACCCATCCATTGATCTAGCTTTATCCAATCAGATTGGATGAATCGAAATATAGCTACCCAATCAGAATTGTGATTACTGCAATTTTATCGCACTCATTTACAGTTGTCTTCAAGAGCAGACATTAGTGCCAAGATATGATTAGGTTTTGGGCATGCTGGGTAAATTATTTGGTGGAGATCTTGAATTTGTGTGATATTTATTATTACTGTGTGCCTTTTTTGCCATCATAAGTAGCTGTCATTTAATTTGTATTCAAACTCCTATGAAGGGCACGCACAGCTACTTTGGGTTGTGTAGATCAGCACCAAACTGAAATTGTCCCTCTTAGTTAGAGGGTAGCAATTACAACCAGACTCTACACCTCAGGGTACATGAACTGAGGACGTGAATCTATATATGAGGAAATCTGAAGCGGATGTACTTGTACTTTCTATGAATTTATAATGTTTTGTCAACATGATCAAGCTGATATTTATTCCAGTTAAGTACATATTTATTTGGATTTCATGGGAAAATATTTCCAGTCGAGGTCAAGTTGTCTTGAATATTTTGCAATTTTTTGCAAGGTTGAATCTATGAAATCCTGAGAGTTTTTTTAGCCTGTACAGGTATAAAGGTAGAAATAATGAATGAATTTTAGGATTTGAATAATTTGATATGATAAGGAATGATGATCTCAAAGGGATTCTTATTTTTTGACAAATGTAGTTCTATAGTTCAAGAGTCAGTCTCTAGTCAATGTTACCTTTGATGAAAATGACTTTTTCATGAAATCCTTACCCTTTGCATTTGCTCGACTTCACTTCTTAAAAGAGAGCTTCGTCTTCTTTCTTTCAGTTTGCAATAACTGTCTGATCTCACCGAGCCAGTCAGAGTTTCGTTGTCGAAAACAGACGACTTTCTTGGTCATTTTCTCTGATATCATCATAGAGTTAATGAGCTCGCATTTAGTGTTCCTTCCAGTTCGTTGATTGGTTGAGAAAAGGTGAGTGTTGAAGGTTTGAAATGATTTATGACCCTGGCTGTCACAGGCACCGGTCGTCAGGGGGGGGGGGGGTCCTAAACTGTAATATAGTCTATTCTTAAAGTAGAGGGTAGTTTATAACTAGACTCTGTGCACAGGGTATGAAATCCTAGATATGGTGACCAAAATGATGTGCTGTTTTAAAAAATATTGTTCAAAGGTATATCAACAGAAGTTAGCTTATGCGACATGATTTTTTACAAAATGGCCTAGAGGCTTAAAAGTCACACTGTTGGAGATTTAAATTTTGCATTGATTAATCTTCTTGTATCTTGACTTTATTTATCTAACTTATGGCCCGTGGGTGATAACTGAAATAATAAACTTTGATTGATCACATTAGTCAGCGCATCTCATATTTCATTCTCAATAAGGATTACTTAGGTACAGAATTTCAAATGCCAGACAGAAAGTTTCCAGGGTTTTCTTTTACCTTTAACTGTCTCAGCAATTAATTTGAGTTGTCTGGGTCTGCCATTTTAAAGCCTCTCAACTGGCATTAAAAAACAATAAGTAACATAATATAATTTAGGCTGGGTTCATTAAGTGTAAGTTTAAGAATGACATGTAGGTAAGACCCTTTAAAAAAGTCTAAATGAATAAAAAAGACATATATAATATTAATATACAATATACAGTACTCATAACATGTTCATTTAATTTATTAAAGCCTAAAAATATAATTTGGATTTCAAGAGATTTAAAGGAGAACTTGAGACTGAAGCATAGGTACCAATAAAAAATAAATAAATAAATAAAAAAAATAAATAAACAAATAAATAAATAGAAATATGTATAAAGCGTATGTTTCCTTGACATTTACATTAGATATATGTGGGTTAATGTTCATTATATTATTGTGGATAGAATTGATTTTTAGAAATACCATGTTTATTTTACGTAAGCACCTTTAAATTGTGATTAAAAACAGACATTGTTCGTATTGAATGACTAAATAATGAAACGGCAGAACATAATTATAGTGCCATTTTGTCAATATCTTGTTATTATATCCTTTGAAGATTTGCTAGAGCCTCTTTTTGTAGAGGAGAAATGGCAAGAGAAAATCTAAGATATTCTGAAATATTTTTGTGTTTTGTGTTTGCAAAACGGAAATCCGATAAACATCTGATTATTCAGTATTTTTATTGGTGTAAATGGATATTTCCTTAACAACCATAACATATCTTTGATGGCTTTTGTGGCATATAATCAATCAGAGCAAATCTCTTCAGAGAATATTTCATGTCATTTTCCTGTGTGGTATTTCTTTCTTTTGTTTTTCCCTGTACCCTTTTGTCTCAGATTACCTAATACTAATGGATGTGTACATCGGTAGGAAGGCAAATTATAACATCATCAGTTTTCATTCTTTGATAGTGTAGCAATTTAAGATTTACAGATTTTTGTGATCGTGACACATATGTACAGTAAGTCAGTAACTGATAGGGGTATGTATATTTTGATTGATTGCTTTTTTATTGATATAGAAATCGGTATGGTAACTGGAATACAGAAATTGTTATCTTCGTTAAACCAAGTTTAATCACATTTGGATTACTTACATCTTTGATTACCATGGTATAAAGTTTTCATATGATCATCGTAATTGATTGAAAATCAAACTGGTAAACGAGTATGGAATACTTGAGAGACGGATACATCTATTACATCTATCACATGTTTGACGTTATGATACCTGAGTGACAAATATATCACTTTTCTGATTAAAACAAATCATGTTCAAAATGAGTGGATAACGAATCGCCTCATAGAGCCGTGTCATGTTTTGTTATTTGTTTATGTCAGCACAGAATATTAAAGAGATTTTCGAGAATAAATGATGACAGTGCTGTTATTCCTTGAATTATTAATGAAGTTGTTAGACTTTAAAAAATAGATGTGACAAGGGATGATTTAGATCCTTTAAGTTAATATTATCTTTGTTGAATGATACAGTGTTTCACTATCCACTTTTTTTCGGATCAAGATGGAGTTTTGCCCAGTTGGTTTCTTAAAGAAAGCAAGCACAAAACATTTTAGCTAAATCCTTTGAAATTTAAACCTCCCCCTACCACATGTTCTCATGCCAATTCACTACCGTGTTCATAGATGTCTAAAAATTGCAGAAAGTGTCATTTTCATCATGTCGATTGATTACAAAATTACTTTTGAAATAAATACA
This sequence comes from Owenia fusiformis, assembly GCA_903813345.2. NCBI lineage: Eukaryota > Metazoa > Annelida > Polychaeta > Sabellida > Oweniidae > Owenia > Owenia fusiformis. Next base: position 27,570,660 of record CAIIXF020000002.1, read on the forward strand.
ATTTAACAAAAATACAATACACAATAAATAGTTGAATATTTCATCATAAATATATAATTATTTATTTGGATGTACATGTACAGGATACACAAATTATCTCATACACCATAAAGCACTCTTTCCTAACAATCTTATAACTGTGATGAAAAATATAATCTCTGGATCAGTAATCTCTGTGCTTTATATATATTTTTGTACAATGTTATATATATATTTCTTATATTTGCTATAGCTTTTAAAAAACTTAACAGGCGTTTTAGGACAGTTTCTCTCAACAGGCATAAGAAGTGCAAGCAATAGGCAAAATCTATATTGGAAATTTTAATTTTAGCAAAGAAACAGTTGTTATATAAAACAGAGGAATTTGTTAAAAAAACAACCACAGAAAGTTTGCCGCTGCCTGCTTCTTTGATAACACCCCCGATTATAGGATTAACTAGAAAAATGCACAATTGTGAAATACAGTAAAGGTGATACAGAATACCTGTACAGTAAAACCTGTAAAGTGAAACATTTCTGAAAGTTATATAAAATGTACATATGTAAGTGGAACACCTAAGTGGAACCAAAAGTATTTCACTTACACAGGTTCTACTGTACATGCTCTGCAATAACATACTCATATGCTCATCACAGTGTAAAAAATGGTTATGGTAAACTATTGAACTCACTGAAAAAATTAAGTATTTGTGCTTGAAAAGTATAATCATATCGTGAAACTCTTCAAATGCACGAACTTGTTTATCACGATTCAACACTAGTTATCTGTTTATATCAAAAATCAATAGGTTTGTTTATCATTTGAATTTATCAACTATTTATATCATTGTTTTGTCAATAAAATTATTAAATAGTGTTTAGTCAGAAAATTGCTGAGTCAATACAAAGGCAGTCTAGTCTCATATGAATCATAGTTTAAGAATCAATTTATGTTTAACGTTTAAATTCATTTTCATTATGTCACCACCAGATTTGTTGAGATATTTTTATAATCTCCGACCTTTTGTGTCTGTGGTTGGTGTTTGGTGGTAGGGGTTTGGCATCTAAAAAATGGCAGGTGGTGACATTTTGCATGTTACTGACTTGTTTAACATTGACATCATTGCACATTGTGTTCAATTGTATCAAATTGCCGTATAAGCACCTTTATACGTATAATGTTCAATGAATGTTGTGTCTATACAAACACATAATTTCAATTTCCATATATATAAATTATGCCTATAGGATTTTTACAATCAGAAGTACATAGCATTCATTATAACATTGTGTATTCTTTATTATAACCAATATAGATGCTTAGTAGGCCAATACTGGCCAGCCCTAAGCAGTCCAAGATATGAAGAATTTTTAGATAATTTGAAGTAATTTTCTGTATTTTATGTAATAAATAAATAAATAGATAAATATATGAATGTCTACACTTCGAGATATGCTGTATTTCTATATACATGATATACAGATTGGCCCTTGTTAACAAAAAATGGTCAGAATAAGGCAATTATTTATCGATAATAGTGTCTCAGTGTCATTGTTGCTTTTCAAAATGAAATCAAAAGATCAATATCAATTTGATTTAAAAATAATATGCTTGATTTTTCTGTGCCAGGGGCCATGTTTAAATTTGTTCAATCAGATCTTACTGAGTCTCTAGGATGCCCTTGTTTGTTCCGTCATCATCTTAGTTTGCACGGAGATGCGTCGCACATCTCCAACTTTATTCCGTTTCCAGAAACATAAAATTTTCCTAAAATTCTCTCTAAATCGGGAGCTCATCAGGGCATAAAGAAAAGGATTTAAGGATGAATTTAACCAAAGCAAAAAGTTTGACGCTTCGTAAATATCCTCATTAACGCAAGAATCGCAGATTGCTTTAATAATTGTCATCAAAGTATACGGTGACCAACAGACAAAGTACACAACAACTAGAATCGCAAGAGATTTTGCAGCTTTGCGATCACGTGACAGTTTCCTCTGTATCTGCTCATCCGGTTTAGATTGATCGACCTTCCCCGATATAACGGCCAGATTAGACTGTTTTGAAATCATGTTTTTTGTGCGTTCATGAATACTAAGATACACACGAATGTTAAAGAATGACACGAGAATGACAGGAACTCCAAACTCTATAATTGCAGTAATCAATGTCACGGTTGAATCATATACAAATTCAGTATCACAATCCATATCCTCCACGACGGATGGTTGACCGAAGTTGTAAAACACTAGCCAAGGAGTATAGAGAATGAACGCCAGAAACCATGAGATGCCAATCAGGACTTTAGCTTTGATGGGTGTTTGTTTAACGTTATATTGGGCCCCTTGTGATACTAACAAAAAGCGGTCGTAACTGATAAGAATGATCATAAGGGATGATTCTGCACATATCGTATAGTCCACCACCAGCCAAAAGGTGCAAAAGGGTCGTCCAAATGTCCATGTGTAGTATTCTATCGTATAATGCACATAAAATGGTAGGCTGACAATACCGACCAAACAGTCAGCAACAGCTAAATTGAATATATAATAGTTCTGCACAATTCTCAGTTGTTTATCTCTCCAAAAAGCAGCAATTGTTAATAAATTTCCACAGACGTCAACTACGATCATTGTACCAAGGAGAATTCCCATGACTGCTTTGAGTCCGTCAGAGAAACCTTCATCATCTTCTTCTTCGATGACTGTTGAGTTAAGCCCATAACTAGTCATAGTTGTAGCCATTTTGAACAGATTTCTATCACCTCAGGAGTTATCCGTGTTCAATTATTTTTTTATTTACAAGTTTCAGGTTAAAACTACAATGTGTGTGTTTTTATGTTTTTTCTCTGTATGTTTGTTTATAAATTGCGCTTCACTAGATTAATCCCTATTTGTTCTTTGCTTTAGTCTATTCAGTCTATGTTTGAAATATCATCTAGATTAGTGTCCGCAGTTTCTTAATTGTCAACTTCTGTGCATTGCTCATGCTGCAATATTTCAAGTCCTTTGATGCTGAGCCCTCAAACAAATGAAATCTCCGATATTATTACCGTCCTTATAAGCCATCCTTTTCCTGAAATATAGAACATAAGTTTTAATTAAAATAATCTATGAGTAAATAAGATCCTTTATACAGTTATAAGAATAATACATTCAATTCATAGTGTGAAAAACATCTTCAGTTTCAGTAAATTAATTTATTTTGTAGCCTTATTTTTCTGTGTTTTTTTCGTTTCGATCGCCAAATATACAAATACCAACCTACGTCATGGACGCAAATGAACAATTATCCAATTCATTGAAGAATGCTTTGAATCCTCTCGTATTAATCCTCACGCTTAGAAATTATTCAATATGTGTATTCACTTAATTACCTTAATTAATAATTTGTAGATTCTGAAGATGTATAATGTCCCACTTACAAAATTTTCCCCTTGTGATCCTGTCATATTCTATGGCAAATAATCATTATTACCGATAGTTTTTATAACATAAAAGATATGAGCCTGTATTTTTATTGGTTGCTATGTCGATGTAGAACAGAATGATTTCAATGACATTCACGCTTATTCGGAATGTTCAACAGTAGAAGTGATAGAATGCAAATTGTCTTTCGGCACAATTCTTCGATACAATTTCAGCTAATTTGATAAATGATAAAATGTTAGTGATTAATCAAAAGGATGTTCGGGATAGTGCTTTTCTTATTTTTAGTATTAACAATAATAATATCTAATATCCTAAGGTATTTTAAGAATGATAGCAGGATATGTTTTTGAAGGAAAAGTAATTTGCGGTTTTTCACGACAATATAAATTCTATCCAAATATTTTATCATGATTAACTAATAAGTGTCTCGGTCTCGGGGAAACTAATTACTTTTTTTTAATTTTCAAAACAATCTTTAGATAATGTGTCAGTTCGAGAGAAAAAATATAATACTGCATGGTGGATCACCTCTAAAAGGGCTAACCATTACAGCGTATTCTAATTAGTGTCCCGTTTTATTTGCTAAATCATCTGTATGCTAGTAATATTTTGTAATTCATCTGAAGTAAATGAGACGTGATGCCCTTCTATGTATCATTAAATAAGAAAATTATGACATGAAGTTATTTGCACAGGTTCTATGTACACATCCAGATGAGAGTAATTTACTTACAAAATGACATCACCTATTCTAAATTTACCTTCAAGTATGAAGCCTAATGGAATAAAACTGTATGACAATATGAAAGACATGCTCTCTCTTTTAAGTGATATAATTAAACGTGAAATAAAATGTATATTTGTCCGGGATATTTGCATATCAATTATCAGTGCAAATCTGAGATGGTAGTACTATGGTTATTCTTGGTCCAACAGTATTTCACTTCTTTCCTTTCCTTTTCTTTTTTTCTTTTCTTGAATTGAGGGAATTTAAAGTGAAGCCCTTTGAATGAAGGGTATACAACTGGTAAATCAAGACTCAGAATTCTATCATATCCAAGATTTATGTAATCATTTTATCCATAAAATACAATGCCACTAACTAAACTTTATCAATAAGAATAATAATATTATAATTATCTTAAAATTAACTTGAGCCCCAAATGCGAAAAGAACTAACAAAGAAATATCACAATAATCGCCTATCACTGGCGGATTAGGGCCCAGGAGCCTGACCCCCCCCCAAAAAAAACAAACATTTGGGCCCAAAAATTAATGGACCTTTTGGGCATTACTGGGGCTTTCTGGACCTTATTTTTAATTTTAGGCCAAATTTTCAATTTTAGGCCAAATATTTAGTCATATTTGAAATTTGGCCCCCCTTGTTAGTTTCCAAATCCACCTTGACCTCACCAATAAGATCAAAAAGTTTTCTATCTTTGAGTAAAAGTCTTGATTATGAAACTAATCAATCTAAGAATCACAGTATAAGCCTCCCAGTATAGACTCAACCTTAAGGTGTTTTTTATTAAGGTGTTATAGCACTATATATTAATTTGTTGTTTTATTTTGACTTTGGGCAATGCTAGACACCAGAGAGAGAGAGTTGAGACAATATCCAGGGTCAATGTTATCTTCTGCTTTCAACCAATTATTAACAATTTGTCTTAAATGTTCAGTTGTTCTTTTTATATATTATATTAAAAGACATATTATTTTTGTAATTTTTTTGTTGCATTGCTTTAATAGCCTTCAAAGATAAATGTGGGGGATAGTGAACTGTAGGCCCCATTTGTTTATTTATTTTTTAATTGATGTCATCCAAAAGTTTCCTCTTTCCGCTGAAGAGGCCTGTGTTAGGAGGACGAGGATGTGTAGTAATCATGTTTCACTTAAAAATGAAATATCAGATACATTCTGATACTCAAAGCATCTCCCTCTGTTGCATCGCAGATCCAGAAGGATAGAGATGGAGAGGGCGTGGCTTACCACGATGTATCAGATATAGAATCTGTACTTCAAGGCCATAAAATTGATATTTTTTGAAAGGGTTCCTTCCAATGCCATATGAGAAAGTTAATTATGACCGCTTCATCTAATCTTCAATAAGACTAGTTACCCAATAGGTTTAAACTTGTCAAACGTGACAAATAGATCATTAATTTTGTCTTTGAGAAGAAAGACTGATGGTGCCAGTAATATTATATAATCAGCTGAGAAATTAATATCAAATTGTTAAGAAGAGATTAATTTTGTTTGAACGATCTATGCGCAGCTCATTATTTTGATATAAGGTGATCATTATCATGAAATATGATTATACTCTCGCCTAAAACCTTATATTTGTTTGGATTATTTCACAAAATATCTCTCTTATATTCAAATAAACTGCCTCATTTTTGGGGATTTCTTTACAATTTAGAATATTTATTTCATGTTTGTTAACTTCATTTATTTCTAAATACTCTCCTTTGAACCATTTTCTTCATTTTAAAAAATGACCTTCCTAAAATTTTATGACACATTTAATACATCAACGAAGCAGAAAATGATGTAAAAGAGAAAGTGAGCATGCAACTTAAGCCCATAGATGTTCAATGAGGGATGCATTCAATTAATAAGGGAAGAATATTGTTTCTTAGTTGCAAAGAATTCTGTTGTAGTGGTCCCCATCCTTGGTCCAAGGGTGTTTCAATGCTTTAGTAATGAAGTCCAATATTGATGGATGAATGGGGCCATGTAATCCTGGGTTGTTAGATCTAGATCCATACATCATCCTTGGTCCAAGGATATTTCATTTCATTCCACCCCCGTGCTGAATTGAAAAATAAATGAAGTCCTTTGAATGATGGATGTCCATACATGGGTTATCACCTCTTGTCAAGATGCATGTATTCAACAAAACGTAAGCACCAAGACGGCCAGGGGAGATAACGCATTTACTTAATTCCTTGCTCACCTTGTATTGTCTTGAGATCAATGACATTCCTTTTTTTATCCCAAGTTCAATGCTGATAAATGTTTAATGATTTTCCAACGTCCTGCAAGTTTGTTTAGTTTAAATCAAAAGGTGAAATGTTTTCATAGGGGATGTTTTTGTCATTTGGGATTTTATATATTACCCTATCACACACATGAACTAATTGAACAAGGCTTTGAGTGGAAACAAAGTAAGATTGATGAGAAGCATCAATTCAGAATGGATTACCCGATTATAAATTATGAACATGGTCACGCCATTTTTCACAAATTTTCTTCTTAAAATTTCAATAAACTGACTGACTGCATTTTATGTATCTTAGATTGTAAACTGTATCTCAGGCTTAGTTTTTAATCCTTGCTTGTTCATGTTTTTCCATTCTTTTTCTTTATTCCATAACATGACTTTCATGACATTTTTTACATTGGGCATGTGATTTTTGCCAATATTTTAATATACATGTATAGATGAAACAGTGAAGAATAATAGAGATAAATGTGAAATTGAAACTCCAAATAAATAAACATGTATATTTATTGTAAAAATATCTGTGGAATTGATTGAGGAATGCATGAAACATTGATGTCTACAAATTAAATGAAATCAACTGGTATCTGAAATCATGTGAAAAAGTCATTAGTTGATTCAGTTAAAGGAGGACGCTAATGCCTCAAAACATCAATTCCCAAAATGAAATACTAAAAGCTGTTTATGTGTTAGTAGATTTAACTCATGATCATATTTAAATTACCCAAATGTGAGAAGGTAGTTACCAGTTTCACCACCAGGTGGCTGATTCGGGTCAATTAACAGGGCAGGTATTATAAGAAAGTTCCCTTAAACTTGAATATTATCAATTTAAGTGGCTCAATTTTCATATAACCCTTATGTATCTAATACTTATACTAATGAAAATATGTCCAGTAAAGCAAAATATTATCTGTCCACTAAAAGAAAAGATATTTCATTTTTTGTGATTTTATAGCATGGGGTCTATGGGGAATCTCCCCGAGCTAGAAGTCACATTTTCAAAGAAAATAATTTTTCAAAGTTGATAAACACTTTTTAAAACCACATTTCTAGATGTAATTTTACATGTAGATTTCAAATATGATATTACTTTGACTGAATTTTGAATTTTTAATGACGTAAATCAAGATTATTTCTACTCGCATCTGGGTTATTGACTCCTGCCATGAATCCCATGATCATATTAAAGACTCTTGTTAGTGTTAAGGTTAAAAAATCTTCGCCAAACTTTGACTGCAAGCCAAAAATTGTTACCCTTTATGGAAATGGTAATGCTGTCCAGCTCAATAGAATATTCTTAGGAATTTTGCCAAACTATCAAGAATTGTGGAATATTGAAGTTACTTTTTAGGGGAAGAGAGTAAACGGCAATTTCAATTGCTAAAGATTGTTTAAAATTAAGGTGAATTAGGCAACTCTTTATTTTCAAATTTGTTATATTGGGGAACTTGAATTGTTTTACAACAACTTTTAACAATTTGAGCACCGACCTTTAAGAAATAATTATAGTACAATTCTAGTAATAATATCGTAATAAAAAATGGGTATTACTAACAATTTCACCACAGGAGAAAATAAACTGTAGGAAATTACAGTAATAACAATGCTAGGAATCTCTGACAGCAATTGTTCTTCTAAAGTTCAAACTACAAGCATAATGATAGAGCCCTTGATTTCTATCTTCGGAAATACATTATGAGTCAAGATGAACTATCAAAGTAAAATAAAAGATATTATTTATTGGATATACATGAATAGCTGAATTATTTGCTATGGTTGGGTAAATTTGCTATTTTAGTAAATGATATGTTTGAAAGAGGGGTTTATCTCAGTATTTCATTTTTTAGTGTAGGAAATCATGAATATGTTGCGATCATATATTATAGTGGGGGGTATCGTAAAAGAGTGTTTATTGGTTTTGCGCATGAGAACTATGATCGAATGCTATTGATCACTGATTTGGGTAAATAATGAAGTGAGTACTCAATTATCGCCCACCTAATTTTTTCTCATAATTATAATAATTCAATGCCATTACTGCCGTCATGATAAAAAATGTGACATGTCACTTATTAGCCATGAGATTTTTTTGTGAAAGGGAGTATCAGAATGCGATCCATTGATCTCCCCAGGATTTTTTCCCAAGTGGGTGCAAAATTCTCATTTTCACAATTCACACTGAAATTGGTTAAAATATGCCCGTTTTTCATGATTTTTTTCATTTTCAAGTGGGTGCAAATGGATTTTCAGGTGGGTGCAAGACTATTTTTAAAATCTCAGGTGGGTGCTGCGTCCACTTGCTTTAATGCTGGGGAGATCACTGCATTCCTTCATGTTACATAATAAATTAAGACATTGATTTAAAATGTGATAAATTGAGTGCTTATTGGTGAGTGGCTGATGATAATGGCGATCATAGTACTTCTAAAACCCTAGATTCAGTATGAAAACTCCTCTGTATAGTCTTGGAACAAGCCATTGTGACCCGTAGGAGTTGGAAGGGTCCTGTGACCTGATGTAAATGTAAGATTATCTCTTGAATCAGTCCTCTTGATCCCATCAGGTGCCCCATAGTTTGTTATTTCAACTTTACACTGTGTCATGTTTTATGAAGATGAAAAGGATGTTGCTTGACATTAATAGTCTTGATTCAGATCCTGTATACTTGTACATTGATTTATCTTCAACTTCAAATAATGCGAGATTTGCGTGGCAAATGTTAACTATATACAGGTATGTAACAGTTGTTGCAGCTGCCCATGTTCAATGCAAGCAACAAAAAATGGTGGTAATGATAACACATGACCACTACTTGGTTTTGATGAGATGTATATAATGTTTAAACCTGATAGGTCAATATGGATTTACATGTACATGTAAGATACAAATCTCATATTGTTAAAGTTTATGTAGTATAATTTGTAGCATCAAGATTTTTCTACGGGAGTCCACAAGAAAATATTTCAGCAGAAAATACACAATTGTTAGCAATTATTATGTTGATCGATAGACAAAACATAAAAGTTTTGAATGACAGCATGGGGAAAAGCACACGTAGAAGTGACTTGCAGCTTATAATTCCATTACTTGAGAAAAATGGTGCGATTATATACTGTATTGATATCTTATTTCATGGCTTATATTGTCATTGTTTTTATTGTGTGTTAATACCTCTAGGAAATGAGGACGTGATGTTTGTTTATTCGCAGTTTGCTTTCTGTTTGCCTACAGCAAGAGTTGGCCCTTTAGAATAATAATGCAATTTTCGTTAATCAATTCTAATGTTTTGGACATCAAAATATTGATTTTGATTTACAATTTTCATTAAATCTTGTTACATTATTTTAGCCAGATTCTCTCCATATTTGCCCAAAGGTTATTTCACTTTTCTCATATGAGGCGCAACAGAATTGAAGCCTGATATTGAAAGATGACTTCTTTCCGTACTGACTTATATCATAACAACACAATCCAAGTGAGAAAGTTTGTATTACCTGACTACCTGTTCATTCAATTTACCTGAAATTCATTCAATTTACCTGAAGTTCATTCAATATACCTGAAGTTCATTCAATTTACCTGAAGTTCATTCAATATACCTGAAGTTCATTCAATTTACCTGAAGTTCATTCAATATACCTGAAGTTCATTCAATTTACCTGAAGTTCATTCAATTTACCTGAAGTTCATTCAATATACCTGAAGTTCATTCAATTTACCTGAAGTTCATTCAATATACCTGAAGTTCATTCAATTTACCTGAAGTTCATTCAATTTACCTGAAGTTCATTCAATATTCCTGAAGTTCATTCAATTTAAATAGGCATCCTTTGAGATCCAAATAAAGTAAACTCAGATCTGCTACATTGATTCCATTTTGTGCATTTTTTTTTTTTTTTTTTTATAAATTTTATTGTTCTCATTCTCAGCCAATTTGACCTCACAATACCATAAATCCCTTCACTGTGATAATTCACTCAGTAAAATCATATGTTTTACTCAATAATTTTTATTGTATAGTTTTTATCTATTAATAATGTCAGTCTGGTTTGTGCTTTGGTCATACTAAATCTTCTCTCTACCTGTGTCTCCATTCCAACTTATCTTTCTCTTAAATTTGTTTGAACTGTCTCACGAGTTCTAACATTTTCTACAATTTGCTGTTTACTGTATTTTTATAATTCATGTATTTCTAACTAAACGCAACTGTTTCCAGACTGTTATGGATTTTAAAACACGACGATCATAACATTTTTCTCACGGGTCAATTCCATATAATAAAGCAATGGAATCAAAAAATCAATTGTTAAAAAAATTCAGGGAAAAATGGTCTAATCTCAGAGTAAGTTATACATTGCATCTATTTTTTTTACATATCTTAAAAAACCTTGAGTTTTTAATGAATTTTAAATGTTTTGTTCGGGTTTGCATTCCTAGATAGAATCTAGACAATTGATAAGTTAAGCTGATTGCTGAACAAATACAGCTTGTAGTAATATTTCTCAGTAAAATCTCATAAATGCACGCATTCCTGTTTGCAGATCAATGTTTCAATTCATTGCACAGAATGTTATATGACGATAAAGACATATGTGGGTTGTAAATCTTCATTAACGATATATTATGAAAAAATGACTTCAGTCAAGATCTATCAACATCTCATACAGTGTAGAATTTCTGACTGCCATCCCTAACCCTGCACCTCACCTCAGCTCCCCCTCCCTAACCCTGCACCTCACCTCCCCCTCCCTAACCCTGCACCTCACCCTCCCTAACCCTACACCTCACCCTCCCTAACCCTGCACCTCTGCACCTCACCCTCCCTAACCCTGCACCTCACCCTCCCTAACCCTGCACCTCTGACCTTCCCTCCCTAACCCTGCACCTCACTTCCCCCTCCCTCCATAACCTCAATGGGTCTTTTATAACCTTATTATTATAAGACTCATCAATTGCTCTTTTTCATGGATTGACCCACCTTTTTGTGTTTAAAATAAACACTTCATTAATGTGTCAACCTTCCCGCCTTAAGTTTCATATTTCTCATAAACACTTTATTAACATGACAGTCTTATATTATTTCCCTACCTGGATTTGTTATAAACAAGTATTTGATTGACAAGAACAACTAATAATGATGATTTTAAATGCAAGTCTAACACTCCCACAATGCTTATGGTTCATTTGCCCTTCCTAATTCTAAATGGAAAGTACCGTTCCCTCATTTCTCAAGTTAAATTTCAATTTACAGTACTGGAAATCATTTGCAATTATATTATGCAGTTCCATTATTTGGTTGAATTATCTCTATGAAAACATTTTCTTCATAAATGTATGCCATATTGTGAAATACTAATTACATAAGTATTATGGTATATACTGTCAATCATGTTAAATTCATACAGTAAGTTTTGTTTGATATTTTTTATGTTTCAAAGTACAACAGTTGATTTTGAATAAAGTTCTTATTACTGAGCAGTAAGAAAATTAAAAATACAAAAATTTGAAGAATATCTTTGAAAAATATACAAATAGTAAACAAATAAAATACGAGACCATTCAAATGTAAAAATAATTCTTGCTTCAGAATGAAAATATATAAATAAATAACAATTTTTTAAATGCATGAACACTAAATAAGTAGGTAAGTTATTGACCCAAGATGACCATGCAACTATACTGGAAATGTCTTCTGAACAATGCAACGATTTTCTTGTCACAATTTACATCATTAATTAACCTTCCAAATTATTTCATTTTTTAATTGTCTTTAATTTGTGGCTCTTGGATAATAATTATGCCATGGTTATACTCATTTAAGGTATTTTGATTCATTCTTTTAATTAATTGCGCCATTTCTCTCCTCTCCACTCATTTCCTATATAAAAGTGATTGTCGCATGATGTTTCATTTAAGGGTCATTGAAACGAGGTGGACACGGAGGAAGGAACATGAATACACTTGTCTTTTAAAGATTATTATTATTTTGTCATATATTAACGAAATATAATGTAATTTATTTTCTTTTTCCCAATTAAAAGTTGTTTTCCGTTCCGATAGTGCTTGAATCCAATAATTATTGTATGTAGACGATCTCATAGATTTCTATTTATTAAGCATTAAGTTTTATAAAGCGTGAAGTTATGTTTGTTCACATTTTACAATTTATACAAAGCTTGTTTGCCTCAAGTCAGTCTGATGTTCATGTTGCTCTTGGATCCTCTGATCAAATGAGCATATCGCTATTTTATTTATTCCAGTTTGACTTGCATTTTAATCGCTATTTGAAAAAGTGCTTTATTTTCAATGTCTGCTGCTGGGTGGCTGGATGGACAGGCGCCACAAAAATCTTATAAGTGCTCGTCAGTTTACCTTGAAATTTTTACAGCAGTATCTGCATTCATTTTTGGGTTAATTACATGGTGGCCATTTTGCTCTTTACGGAGCGTTATTTATCACGGTGTATCTTGTTTTATTTGCACTAATAAAATATTACGAGATATAACAGTTTAAGAGTATCCATTTTATGTAATAAGAAACGATGTCAGTAAACTGCAAATCCCGGCCATATGAGTAATACCAGTATGAGGTGTTAAGTGACACATTTGACACATTTGACACATTAATAGCACAATAATCTGAGTATGATCTTCTAATCTGAGAAGACGCTTATTGTTAAACAGTTAATCATAATAGATGGATTATCACATTCACTGTATAATAAACCACTATCGTTTGTCTGCATCATCAAATTATACAAGAATGTTATGTAAATTTAACAATGAGATTTCCTATTTATAGAAGTTCTTTTTAGAATACTTGAATTAATAAAGAATCTTGTTATATTATGGATTTCACAATTTGCTGATCTCATGCATAATTCATGAGTTATATTCCATAAACAATATATCAATTGTGTAATCATGTTATTGCAAGCAGAAACTTGAAAAAATTCAAGATTTCATCAGGATATGTCATTCTGATACGCACATCTCTGTTCTACATATATATCTCTGAGAAACTGTCATGCGATATCATCATGGGATATGAAGCAGTTAACCTCAGTATAGAGGTTAGTTCTAAAGTAACGTCTGAATAGTTATGATGATTAAATTGTTCAGCAACCCCACCCCACTGCCACTTGGGTCAGCTTGGGTCATAAATCAATTCAAACCAACCACGCTGACATTTCCTGAACCAATCAGTGAACAGAAAGAAACTCATTTAAATAATATTTAATGTTGGTCAATACTAGGTAAACAATGACTTCAAAGGAAATTACCATATATGGAAAATCATTCTCCTCCTTTCGACAACAAGCTTTTGTTGGCTCAGCAACTTCTCAAGGTTTCTCTTAAGCTTCAAAAGTGAAGATGAATTGCTCTTTTAAGGAGCTAAGTCAAACAGACGCCAAGGGTATCCTTTATTATGGCACCACCATAGAAGGCTAAAAGCAGATAATCCCTGTAATGTATTATCTCTCATACATTCTTTACTCTTCAAATATTATCATTGTATTAGATTATCAATTACTATACTGCTGTTTATGTGTCAGTACGATGGAATGAAAGTGTAGTTCCTGATTTTTTTCTTTTTTCGATTAAAATCAAAACTTTCATGGCATTTCTAATTCTAATTATATTTGTGCATACTTGTACTTTCAAATCAGTGTATTCCTTCAATCATGAAGTACCCGATGGATCAAGATGGTTTTTTGAGCATGCATTAAATGTCTCTACATTATGAGGGTGAGCTGTTTTTTCATCAAAATACCATTATGGAAACTGCCATTTTTCTGGACTTATGCTCATATCGATTTCAATTTGTTCCAAACTGGTATAATTTGTCTACATTTACATTATTTTATCATGTTCTATAAACTATAAACAGTGAAACCTGTATGGAACACTTATAGAAGTGGAACAACTCTGTTAGTGGAACACTTCTCTGATTCACAAGATCAACGAACTTAATGTTAAATTAATCTCTATAATTGGAACACTTTTAAGAGGTACCAAAGGTGTTCCACCTAGACAGGTTTTACTGTACATTATGCTTAAGAACAGATCTACTCTTATGTCCGGTATTTGCCCAAACCTTTTTAACTGAGGTCCAAGTAAAAATCCAAATCAAATGTCAAGGTGTTGATAAATTGATAAAAACCCAAAATATTGAACAAGAGGCTCATTCTTATGCGAGCTTTTTTGTCATTAAAATAAACTATTTTTCACCATGTGTGCCACGGAAAGAAAATTTTTTGGCCAAAAAATTTTTATTCTTCAAACTTATTTTTGTATTTTAAGAAGTGTAGTTGATTGCTTGTGTGCGAAATGTTCCCCTTAATTATTAATTAAGATAATAAAATAAATATTTCCGGAATAGAACATCTGTAACACCCTACCAATAATTAAAAAGCAATTATTTTAACATATATGTCTTGATTATCACTTACCAATGTGAGCCTAGCACCTGTATAGAGATTTATTAATATCAACAACAGTTTAATAAACTTTCTCACTATATCTGTATTGTTACATATAACCACCATTCTTATGCATTGTTGATTAACGGATATAGACTCATACTGTACTTATCATTCTGGAATTTCATCATAATATGTTCATTATTGCAGAATTTTGTCTATTGATATTAATATTTACTTTATTGCTTGATCTCTAACTTGGAAACTCAGATAATTTTTTTCTAAGACTGATGAAAATTAGACATCATCCTTTAGCCTGTGGTAATGAAATTAGCATGTGTTACAGTGTGTTTACAGATTATATGCCACTTTTCTCTAGGCATTGAATCATTTCTTTTATTATTGAAAACAATAATTCGATGCTTGCTTTCAACTTGTAAAAGATAAGAGAACTTATCTATTGGAGGCACATCAAGAACATCTTCCAAATACAAGTGCCCTTCAGTAATCATCCAATAATCTAATCAGAATTACCAGATTCAAAACTTGTGTAGTACTCAGGCCCGTAGGCCAGGGGGTGTTCGATGGGTCCCCCCCCCCCCCCCCTAGCCAAACATTCATGCAGTTTTTCACCATTCCGAGCACTTTTTAAGTGATTTTGGACCAAAATGAGTGTGAACCACCCCTGGGATTTTCCAAAAAGTTAACCCCCCTTGGCAAATCCTGGCTACAGGCCTGGTACTGTTACAGTTGTGCTGTCTAATCTGAACACCACTGGGACAAGCCAAATATGTTCAGATTAGCAGGTGTTCACATTTGAAGGTTTTCTTAATATGTAAGTCTATGGGAGATAACAAAATCATGACAGAGAAAAACCTGTTCACATTGAGAGATGTTTGGATAAACAGGTTTCACTGTACCTTGACTGGTACAAAACAGCTTTTGACTATCAATTAAAGATCAGAGAGTTCTTTAAAAGGAAGGCAATCAATTAGAATCAATATGTTTCAGCGTGAACTGATGGAACATTTGATATAGGATTATTCCAGTTAAGCTCACAATATATACAGCTGACCTGTCAACCCTCACGCATTAGGCATGATTGTCACGCATTTGCTGGAAAAAATAAAATCACGCATTATGCAAATCACGCATTATGTTGATATTTAGAAAAATTGCTTTTTATAAAATGCCAATACAGTAAAAAAACGAACGTCGAAAAAAAGCGAACACATTCCGTTCTGACTTTTCATGTGAATTCCGTATATGTCACGCATTAAATGCTTCGAAATATTTTGTACCTACTATGGGGATTTTCAGTCCAAAAATCAACTTTCAATGATCAATATAGCTAAGTATTAATTTTGTCATTCCAATCTTCATAGAATTTCACTCACTGATTGAGCAATGCAGAAGGACGGAGATGGAGAAGGCATGGCTCATGTTATTTTGTTCTATAAAATCAAAAAGTTATCACCTGTTACATACATGTATGTCAGAACCTTGCAGTTTAAAAAATAGATAAATATATGAGATATCAAAATTGTCATGGTAACTATGGGTTTTAAAGAGAAAGCTTGAAACCTATACAATAACCTGACAGTGCCTCATTAAGCTTAGGGATTAATTTTATTGGAAAGTAAAAGTACTTTCTGATTGTTGACTAATGCAATGTGATTGATCCCATCTTCCATCAAAATGAATAGCATTGTTAGCTAAGCTAATATTTCTACAATCCGTACCTTTATTCTATTTGCTATTAATTAACTCGAGATTTTAAATCTGATTTATTTCCGTTATAAACGCTGAGTTTAATGGTATCTATTGTTTTTGTGTTATAACAATGGGGAAAGGAATTCGATATTTAGTACATGGTCCCTTTTGGCCAATAATTGTAAATATTTTATTTTGTAATCAAATCTAGCATAGAAATGCAAATTGTTCTCCATTTCCTCTTCACTACAGTAGTTAAACTAATTATCGGTTGCTTCTATATTTCGTTTTGGAAAACTCACTATTGACGATTCGTTATCAATGAAAAGTTTCAAGCATCTACCTCTTAGATAATATTGAAAAGTCAGATCTGCAAAAATTAAAAAATCGTGAATTTATTTATTTTATCTTTTTTAGGTCACACATGTTTTTTAATTCGCAATAATTCGCACCAATGCACACCATTCATCCTCGCATGTTTTCGAATATTTGAGAAATGAAAAGCTGACAACTTTTTTCACCAATTTTTTTTCAAAAATCTCTTAAATAAGTTTTGACGAATAGTAAATGAATGATAAAAGCATATTTTCAAATTTTACATGGGGACTTTAAGAAACAATTGATTAGCATGTAATTAATTTATATTTTAGACAATTAAGTTAGTTTTCAGTCATAAAGCTGTAGGAATGTATAGGCTACCTCTGCAAATATACATTCTTCTCATATTATTGACCTATCCGTGACATCTTGAATATGAGAATAAATTGCTTCATGTGTTTGTTAGAGGAATTCATCAGCTTTAGATTTCTAGGTTGTTTTTTTGGATTGCGTGTGTTATCAGAATTCTGTTGAAGTTATCAATATTGGATGTAGGTAGTCTAATGTCAAAGTTGATTTTTTGATTAAGACTCTGTGTTGATGTCATAGGTGTATCATTGTTTTTTGGGCTTATTATGCCACACCTGGCGAAGGATCAACCATCTAGATGATCTGGGGGGACAGAATTTTATATTTTTGATATGATTTATTATACTCTGAGCATTTCTAATATGATAATAAGATGAAAAATAAATGAAAACCAGTGCTGCCATCTTTTATTCAGATTTTTTCTTGGGCCAGACTTCCATTGACTTCTATATTAAGATCTTGTGAAAGTGACTTTATTTCATGATTTTATCAAAACATGTAGGTTGAATATGTTTAAAACTTGATTGCTATATCATGTGATGACCCTTTTAACATACTTATTGTGATTTATCATCAAAATGTGGGTTGCTAAACAAAAAAAAACAAGGTTTTTAGAAAATTTAAACATTGCATTAATGGAGATTTGTTTTTTTTAAAAAAAGTCATGGAAATGATTTAGATAACATAACTGTATAAATAGAAGTTATTCTTGTAGAAAACAGTTCCCTGAATTCAAAATTTGCCAATTAAAAGAAGGCAACGTAAGTCATTAGAGATCTAATATGCAAATCTCTTAAAACCTCACGAAAAACGAGATTTAGTGAGATTTCAAAAGCTATATAGAAACTGTACTATTGATTAATTTCTAATTAAATCCTATTTTTTAGAAAAGTTTATTGCAGACACATTTTGTATGTATATATTTATATTTAATTCGAGATGAGACATATTAAAAAATGATGTCACTTTTTGATTATGTACTAATATCTTTCAGTACAGTGTAAACATAACCAAAATGGCTTTTCTTTTCTTTGAACAAATTATTTTGTTTGGGTTCTTAGAGAGCTAATCACTTTACTCAAGGAGACTATTCTCCAGTCAATTTTCTCCAATAAATAATGATCAGGTTCTTTTAAGCTGTCACTGTAAACCATACCTTTCAGTATGTAATTAATAACTAGCCCTAGGTACCTTGAAACCTTACACTGTGTACCTGATATCCTTCCCAAGAGCGTCATCGTATTCTTTAACCCCTTGAATGCCAAGGGTGTCAGATGAGTCAATGGATTTCTCAATAGAATGGCTCTAACTTTAGCAAATTTTGTTCAATTTACAAAATACTATGTATTACAATGCTTGTAATTTTTCTTTGTTCAATCATTATCCAAAATAGACATAAAATTAAAACGGCTCTAATTTTGACGAATTTTGTTCAATTTACACAAACAATTTTTCTATGTTCAATTGTCATACCAAAATGAACATCAAATTTCAAAATTATGTATTAAGATAGAAATATTGGAAAACCATATAAAAATGAAAAATGCTCTAGAATTCATGAGGTTGAATAAGGAATTCCTTTCATCAAATCAAGTCACCAAACATCCAATCAGAATATAAAGTAGGTGCAAATTCCTGATTTTACAGTTGAGACCAAATTTGGTCAAAAAATGCCTATTTTTCATGATTTTTTTTATCATAGGCTTGTTTTTAAGAGGAAGAACTAAACATATCAAGTAGTATTAAGGTCTAGTCAGAGGAGAGAAATTAGATATGATCTTTTTTTTATCATAGGCTTGTTTTTAAGAGGAAGAACTAAACATATCAAATAGTATTAAGGTCTAGTCAGAGGAGAGAAATTAGATATGATCTTGCCTAGGGTAGTTACAAACCTTTTTATTGAGCAATTTTATAAAGAGTGACACGAAGGCGGCTAATATATTATTTTAGTCTAATTATTACGTATATCTCTGTATCAGATTTCACATTTCTACTCAGCTTCGCCAACTTAAGTAAAACTAAATAATCAAAAAATCAATGCCCAAAAAAGTTAATCGCTGTCAAACAGAAATAGAATATTTATATTGTTTGTATAAGCTTGATGGTTCAAATAAGTAGCTCCTTATATGGAATTGTCTCCTGAAGGAGAAAACTCGCAGTAAGGTTATTCACCCTCTCAGTCAGGTTATTCACTCTCTCAGTCAGGTTATTCACTCTCTCAGTCAGGTTATTCACTCTCTCAGTCAGGTTATGGCTCTCCCCTCATAGTGATTGTATACTACACTTATCAACGTCAGCCCCTCCCTGATAGTAAACACAAGAGGCCATAGAGGACTCAAGGCCAAAACATTAATCAAAAAACAACTCAGGTATAGCATTTAAGAATGCAAGGAAATAAATCCCCAGAATCCCAAACAATTATCTCATATACACTGAAACAGCAAAAACACCCCACCCCTGACCCCTCCCTGTTTTGAGCTTTGAGAAAAAATGTGTCATAAGGGAAGTAAATTGTGCACCTAAATTCTCAGATTCTATCTTAAACTGCAATATATGGGGGATAAGTACTGCCTCCTTGAATTACCTCTCTACTAGCTTATCATATCACTACATTAAGGAAATGTAGTTCCACTTTGACATGTCCTTTTATGACAACCTGAAAAGGAAAAAATAATTTGACCAAAGATTTGATATAAATAAAAGAAATCCTTTCAGAAAGGTAAAGACAATTTCCGTATGCTAATATTGCATTGATTAAATCTGATACGTTTTCCGATATTTCATGAAGTCAATGGTTTCAAGTTTGTCAGTTTTTCTATTTGTTATGTCTAATAGAAGTATTGGAATACATTATGTTTCATACACCTTGTAAACTAATGAAACGTTTATTTAGATTGGTATGCGTGGGTTTTTGTTATGGCGCAGTGGTCCCTGAATCTTGTTCTGTTTCGAACCTTTATACCTTATGTTTTTAACCTTTATACCTTATGTTTTTAACCTTTATACCTTATGTTTTTAACCTTTATACCTTATGTTTTTCAAAAAGTCTAAGAAGTTCATTTGACTTTACACTAATTTACAGTAGTAGTGGTGATACTGAACATCTGCAGAATTCAAACGTGACTTTACGTTCATGTAAATACCATCATCATCAAAGTAAATGAACAGCAGATATTTGTATAGAGTAATTTAATTATAAATTGTATTGACTTTAATTTAGACTATATATACAACAATAGCTGTCTTCATCACACTCTCATGTTTGATACATAAGCGACTTTTTAAATCATGTTTTGTCTCTTTATGTTTTTTTACTCAATTTATTTCTTCATTTGTATTACATACATATGTGTGTGTTTATATTGTCTGTGCAATTGAATAAGAAATAATACTATGATATCCATTAATGCAAAATAAAACCATTATTGAAATATTCATATCTAAAACCATTATTGTGATATTCATATCTAAAAATATTTTTGTGATATTCATATCTAAAATTGTGATATTCATATCTATAACCATTATTGTGATATTCATATCTAAAACCATTATTGTGAAATTCATATCAGACATGCATACATGGATCATGACAATTTAAACAAAATTATTTGGTTACCTTATAAGTAATATATAGAGTCAGGGATGTCGCCAAGACTTTGCCAAGGGGGAGGTACATGTATCTACATCTAAAAAACAAAAAATCAGTCTCCAACATCATAGCTTGCACTAGAGGCATAGCTTCTCCTGCTCTCTCTCTAGGGTGTGTAGTTCTTCTTTTTCATGAGTCTCCTCAGCACAATGAATGAAATCTCCCCATGCGAATGCCCATGCAATTTTTGTGGTATAGCAGAGTAGTCTATAACTTGTATGAACCTAAAAGTCACATAAGTCACATAAGATAATATAAGGCTCCTCCAAGTAGAAATTTTATGTTATTTGCATGAATTATGATTATATTACATACCAAAGAGCTAAGTGGATATTGTCATTGGTTGTAACGAAATATTTATATATTTTCAGAAAAGGTGAAGGGATATTCCGATCAGATAACATTTCTACGATCTCCATCTTGAAAGATGTTTTATCAAAAGAGGCAACAAGGAAGAAAATCCACCTGAATATCAACTATGGTATGTAGTTTTTGGAATACCAAGCTTTAAAAGGGTTTGAATTCAGAGTAGCTTTATGTCACCACCACAAGTTGTGACATATTGTTATGGTCCCCAACTTTTTTGTGACGGCATCTGGCAGTTGGTATTTGGGGTAAGGTGTCTGTAGCAATTGGCAGGTGGAGACATTTTGCAAGGAGTTAATGAAAAGTATGTGTTCCCAGGGGATTAACCTCTTGAATCCAAGGCTCTAAAATCTGTTGAAACCAGAGAATTTTTTATTTTTGCCAACCTTTGACATTTTACTACATATCTATTACCTATACAATTTTAAATGCTCAACTTAGTAAAATTAGACTGCACAGATCATTTCTTCACATTTCAAAACAATTTTTGTTTAAATCGCATGAAAATTTTTCAATAAGAGCAACTTAAGTGAAAAATTTTGTGACAAATTTTCTAATCACTCTGGGTTTCAAGGTCATTTCTGAGGTGATAGGAAATCTCCAGCTAGTCAAGAGGTTAGATGAGCACATATTATACAGGGTGTCAAATAGATATGTTCTCCCCCTCAGCTTTAACATCTACATAATGTTGCATAGCTTTTTTGTCTGCATGATATCTGAATTGTTCTTTAGGGCACATTCAAACTTAAGCTTCATGGAGCAACTCCACAAGAAGTTTCAGATGATTAGCTCAACTAGTTGCCCTTTTATGCACATAGGTTCATACTTTTGAAATCAAGGGGAGAAGGGGAGAACTTATTTATTTGACACCCTGTAGTTGTGAAAGACAAAGGTTCACTCTTAAGCAAAATCAAACAAATGCAAAGGTACTAGACTACAGAATTCCAGTAGTTAAGAAATGTGAATAAAAAATAATGATAAATAAATGTCTTTGAATGGTCTCTAATCAATGTAGAATGTAGATGTGATTATTTGTTTAAAAAATCTGTTAGTTGTTTTTTCTCAGAATTGACTGAGTTATTGTTTTGCTTGTGAAATCTGGGATTAACATATTAAGTATATTCAGATTCTAATAATTGCGAAAAAAAGCCTTGCAAATAAAATTATTCATTTGATTGTGAAAAAAGTATTATGCTCTTAACAATAGTTAGCAATTATTTTTTACATTGAGAGGAATGAAGTTGACCCTTCAGACTTTTCAGGAGATAAAATGATAATTCCTAACTGGCCATTACAACCTGGGAATATAGCAAGCTGTTTCAGGGACAAGGACAATATACTTGGCTATTGATGTACTGTTCACTTAAGTGCCTACCTACAAACATATCCACTGAGTGCCAAAGCCTACAAAAGTCTATGTCAGTGCATTGGAAAGGAGCATTTTTGCTAGAGGTGTCATGGATACTCGATTGTGTTTTGACCCGCGGAATTTCCACTCTCGGAACGGAACAGTAAGAAAAATTCCGAATTTCGGTTCTGATCCAGAACAAGAAAATCTTACGCTTTCTCAGCTTGTAGCCCTTAAATCACAAAAAAACAACATTTTTGTTTCAATTTTTTACACCAAAAGAAATCTACTCTTTTCACTCCTTCTCATTGAACAGTTTTGAAGAGCTTTTTACTTCTAAATAAACCTAGACAATCAACTTATTATCCCATCGAACGAAGTTCGGAGGGATATAGGGAACGCCTCCGTCCGTCTGTCCGTCCGTCCATCCGTACGTCCGTACGTCCGTACGTCCGTCCATCCATCCGTTGCCGTCCGCCCGTCCGGACAATAACTCAAATACCATTGGCCCGATTTTGTTCATATTTTGTAGACATATACCCTATGGGGATAGAAGTTCTGCTCGAAAGCTAATTTTTAAAATGGCCGCTCATTTCAAAATGGCGGCCATTTTAATGCCGAATTTACAGTAATTTAGGTGCAATATGTAAAACTGTAATACCAATATGTTTTAAATGTAAAAAAATTATATAGGATATTAATAAAGCTAGAAATGTAGATATTAAAGAAGCACATGGCAGCCATCTTGAAAAATGGCGGCCTTTACTCGTTATTTTACGATTTTTGCTGTAACTCGAAAAGTAGTGGAGCGATTTTGTTCATATTTGGTATGTGAATACTATAAACATTGCACACTGTCTAAAGACACTTTTGGTAGAAGGTGGCCATTTTAAAAAATGGCTGCCATTTTAACCTATTTTACTATAACTCAAAAAGTAGTGAAGCGATTTTGTTCATCTTTGGTATGTGAATACTACAAGGATGGCACACTGTCTAATGACACTTTTGGTAGAAGGCGGCCATTTTGAAAAATGGCCGCATTTTAATGTGTTTTACTATAACTCGAAAAGTAGTGGAGCGATTTTGTTCATATTTGGTATGTGAATGCTAAAAGCATGACACACTATCCTATGACACTTTTAGTAGAAGGTGGCCATTTTGAAATTTTTTTTTAAAAATAGCCGCCATTTTAATGTATTTTATAATAATTTGAAAAGTAGTGAAGCGATTTTGTTCATATTTGGTATGTGAATACTGTAAACATGGCACACTGTCTAATGACACTTTTGGTAGAAGGTGGCCATTTTTCAAAATGGCCGCCATTTTAACGTATTTTACTATAACTCGAAAAGTAGTGGAGCGATTTTGTTCATATTTGGTATGTGAATACTATAAGTATGGCAAATGGTCTAATGATACTTTTGGTAGAAGGCGGCCATTTTGAAAAATGCCTGCCATTTTTGCTATATACTTTGTTTGTAAAAATATGGCTGTTCGATGGGATTCGCTACACTTTGGCATTGCCGTTGTTCTGGTTTTAATCTACACATGCAGACACTCTGTTCCGAACTGTTCTAAAATTCCATTACATCCTTTCCGAAGCAAAATGTTCCGAACCAAACCATTCCGATTTTTGTTGTTCCCTGACACCTCTAATTTTTGCTATAAACAATAAAAAATCCACAAAACAGCAATATGTTGCAAACAAAATGCCTCTGTCTCAAATGAATTTGCGATTCAATAAGTTGCATATAGAACTCCGTCATCATTTGAAGCCATTTGAAGGAATTTGTAGAAAAAATGCAACAGAAAGAAAACTTTAGCTTGTCACCCTTAGACAATTCAGTTTTGTAGACAGTTCTGAATTCATATTTAAAAAGCTGATTTCTCGTAAACATTCTTATGTAATTAAGCGAAGAAGATGCATTAATTCCACTGGGAGGATTTCTTTGATGAGCAATTACTGTTCAATTATGGAACCTGAGAAAGTGGCCCGTAATAATCTTGCTAGTTTTCTACATTAAAGTAGGCAGAGTAGAATGGGATGAAGGGTAATTTGTAGAGTAGAATGGGTAATCAGGGTAATTTGTAGAGTAGAATGGGTAATCAGGGTAATTTGTAGAGTAGAATGGGTAATCAGGGTAATTTGTAGAGTAGAATGGGTAATCAGGGTAATTTATAGAAAAGAATGGGTAATCAGGGTAATTTGTAGAGTAGAATGGGTAATCAGGGTAATTTGTAGAGTAGAATGGGTAATCAGGGTAATTTGTAGAGTAGAATGGGTAATCAGGGTAATTTGTAGAGTAGAATGGGTAATCAGGGTAATTTGTAGAGTAGAATGGGTAATCAGGGTAATTTGTAGAGTAGAATGGGTAATCAGGGTAATTTGTAGAGTAGAATGGGTAATCAGGGTAATTTGTAGAGTAGAATGGTAATCAGGGTAATTTGGTAACTTTGAGCCTTTTCAACTAGTCTTTGATATATTGTCATGAGCATAGTTTTCTTAGTGTCCCACTGGGGTTGCCTTAATGAGAAACTACACAACAGCAATGCCAAGGTGTTGCAAATCCCATCGAAGGTCATGGCTGCTATTTTTGGAAATGGCCATCAATTAGCCCAAAATGTCATTAGAAAGTGTAATAAGCTTTTAAGTACTTACATACATATAGTTTAACAAAATTGCTCCACTACTTTTCCAGTTACAATAAAAAATACCAAATGAATTGTAAAAATGGTGGCCAAATTTTCAAAATGGTCAAAATTCTTTTTTTGCATTCAAAAATACAGTAAAATTTTGAAAATAGATTTTCAAGCAGCTAGAGCTTGTATTGACATGGGACATATTCATGTAAAATATAAAAGATATTGGGCCAACTGGTATTTGAGTTATTGACTGAATGGATGGATATACGTACCAACGGAGCCATTCTCTATATCCCCTTGAACTTCGTTACCATGGATTAAAAGTGTCATAATCATTTAGAATGCTGTAACGCTGAATATGAAAATTGTACTCATTGTTCAGTGTATCAACTTTACTATGGCATTGATGATATTTTATCGAAGTGTTGAAGTGGCTCTTCTTCAAATCTGACTGCAATATTTGCCTATTACTCAATCTGTACAGTGTGGTTAAAAGTCATGCTAAACAATCTAAAAAATATGCCGCATTTTTTCTAAATCGTGGAGTTCTCTTTAGGTTGAGTAAATTGCGGAAACAGTTGGAAACCTTAAACATAATACATTCATAAATATACATTTATTGTGTAATATTATATCTTTATGGAATAAATGTCTACATAATAAACTTTATAGTTTCACATAAATATAATAGTAAAATAATAGTCAAATGTCACATTGACTTTTCCACACAAATTAGAACTCCCACTCTCAAGCCTAAGGCTAATTTATTATATAATACTATATAATATTTTTATTTAGGTGAACACCTTTTGTAAGTGATATTCCACATAGGCCAGATACTACAGTTATTCAATGAAATAGAATTAAAAATTTGTTTTATTAATCACTGTCAAGTTAATAACATTGAAAAAATTTATATTTCAAATGAATTATATATGAAATATAAAATTGCATAAATACATCAATGAAATTGAAATAGCACTGGACTAATTCAATCCTGGGGATGAATAAAATCAAAATTACACTGAACTAAGTTACATACATTGTGTACTTTATTGATTACCTAAACATCCTTACATTTTAGTTTTATCCAATTTGTCATAGAAGAATCAGCACAGCCATAATATTATTTTAATTGAATTGTTATGAAGGATATAAAATCTGTTAGCCCAATTAAAGGCTAGAGGAATAAAGGCTAAATTAAAGTAAATATCCAGAGGTGTTTTGAAGCATTTTCAGCAAGCTTAAAACTGCTCAACAAGTACTGAAAAAATGCATACAGTAAAACCTGTCTTAATGAACACCTCTTTCTTGTGAACACCAGTCTCTACTGGATACCTTTACTCTGCACATACTCTACTGTCTTCTGTATAGATTACCCTCTCTGCAGTGAACATTGACCTAACCCACTGGAATACTTTTAGTTAATGTGGATTTTTGAAACATTGGCACTGTATCCTATCAGAATACTACTCAATAATATATAACCGAAATGTGGATCAGATGAATATAACAATGAAAGATATATTGATATTTATTGCTCATAAAAAATGTGCAAAAATCAAACCTCATGAGTATATCACTTGATATGTGCTGAAAGTGCCTCTGAAATATAATTATATTACATCTGAATGTATATTGATGGATATACATATGTGATGTTTCAGACATAAATGATGCCTCTATACCCTACACACTACAGCTGATCCACCCCAAGCTAGAATATCAGCTTGGGGTACAGTACATGTCTTCAATATATATTTAATAATTAATGTATATGTATGTGTTGTTTCAGAGATAAATGATGCCTCTATACCCTACACACTACAGCTGATCCACCCCAAGCTTGAATATCAGCTTGGGGTACAGTACATGTCTTCAATATATATTTAATAATTTATGTATATGTATGTGTTGTTTCAGAGATAAATGATGCCTCTATACCCTACACACTACAGCTGATCCACCCCAAGCTTGAATATCAGCTTGGGGTACAGTACATGTCTTCAATATATATTTAATAATTTATGTATATATATGTGTTGTTTCAGAGATAAATGATGCCTCTATACCCTACACACTACAGCTGATCCACCCCAAGCTTGAATATCAGCTTGGGGTACAGTACATGTCTTCAATATATATTTAATAATTTATGTATATGTATGTGTTGTTTCAGAGATAAATGATGCCTCTATACCCTACACACTACAGCTGATCCACCCCAAGCTTGAATATCAGCTTGGGGTACAGTACATGTCTTCAATATATATTCAATAATTAATGTATATGTATCTGATATTTCAGAGATAAATGATGCCTCTATACCCTACACACTACAGCTGATCCATCCCAAGCTAGAATATCAGCTTAGGGTACAGTACATGTCTTTAATATATATTTAATAATTTATGAATATGTATCTAATATTTCAGAGATAAATGATGCCTCTATACCCTACACACTACAGCTGATCCACCCTAAGCTTGAATATCAACTACTACTGGCTAAGAAGGTTCAACTTATTGATGCACTCAAGGTAAAGCCAATTATCATTAAGAGATAGAATAGACATCATAGCAATTGAAAAGCAATAAATGCAGTTAAGGACAGGGTGCATGTTGGGAAATTTTCTGCATTCCTCAATTGAGTCACATGTTATTTTTCAAACAAGAATAACTCCTTCCCCACATTGTCTACATCTTCCAAGTTTGCACAAAGAGTGCACTTATGTGCCTAGAAAAGCCTTGTGAGAAGGTTTGTTTTGTAAAATGTATAAAAAGGAGTGATTCTTGTTTGAAAAATAACATTTGACTCAGTTGAGGAATGCAGAAGATTTCCCATCATGCACCCTGACCTTAAATTACATCCCATGTAGACCATCCTGTGGCAGTTGATATTGTTTTTCCTAGTCATACATTTATGTATATTGAGTAGTTAGTTTCCTGTTCTGTGAGAAAGATGTTAAATCATGGACTTACTTTACTTGGGGAACTATCAGGAGTGTTACGAATGGTAAACTTCATTTGGTGGATATTTATAGGGTACAAGGCTAGTTGAATATAATCTTTGGAAAATGCAAAAGGATTCACAAAAATCAGAATGAAGTACTTGTTTTATTATATTACTGTCAGGCTCACCATTCTCAATATCATTGAGTAATATGCTTCAACATTGCTGAATACATTTATATTGGTCAAAACCTTTTTTATGTGCCTTGATTATATTCAATTGTTTGTGTTTCTACAGTACATTTTCTCCCATGGATAGTGTTTCTACAGTACATTTTCTCCTATGGATTGTATTTCAGGAGCTACAAGTCCATGAACAAGACATCTCATTCATGTCACCTGAATACCAACAGATTCTCAAAGATGCAGACAAACTCCAAGAAGAGTACAAGAAACAGCCCTGCCATCTGGAAAGACTTTATGGTGAGTTTTTGTTTGGTGAATGGTAAATCCTATACGGCATATGATATATTATTGATGTTTGACCAATCACAAAATATTTCTCTGTCAAGGGCTGAACCAAATGCTGAAATCTGATTGGTCAAACATCAATAATATATCATATGCCATATAGGATTTAATCGCGTCCGTTTTTGTTTGATGTGAGTTGTGAGACCATGTTAAGCCTCAGGTTGAGACAACTGTGGTCGCGCCAGGCTAATGCCATACTAGACTAATGTTACATTATGTAATGTTTTGTTGGAGTAACATCATGTTTGAATAAAAACCTCTTCATTTTCGTTTAAAAAAATTCCAAACATGAATCAAAAATCACAGTCCACAACATTCAGTTGTGTCTCTATATGGCTTATAATCTAGCTAATTGCCCTTGTGAAATAAAAATAAGAATTACAAGAACATTGAATTGAATGGAATATCTCCTGTGAGGATATAATGAAAGTGTATGCATATATATTTTCAGGTATGATCACAGATCTATTTATAGACAAATACAAGTTCAAAGGTCAGAATGTGAAGAGTCGTGTACCCCATCTATTGGAGGTTCTGGACAACTATGAACTTCAAGGACTAATTGAATTCTTTCAGACTTCTTAACAGAGCAAACAGCAATCCAGGAACCTTATGCCTCTAAAATATTGTATATAGCAATCTCCGAAATTCAAGTGTGTTTCACAATTTTAAGACGAAATTATGCGACAGACTTTTTCAATAGATCTTTACTTCTATTGGTGAACCATAAAAAACTAGGCTTTTTCAGGCAACAATGTTTCGAAACAAAATTGTAAGGAATTTTCAAAGATTACCAAGTTTATCCTATTTCTGAAACTATGAAAATGACCTCATCACCATGTAATATATAACTTTTATTGACTCTTTAGATGTCATGACCTGACATATTTGTCAAAATTAATGGCATGGTTTACTGAAGTTGTCTTGTGAGTTTCATTGGGAAACATTGCTCAATATTTTTTCTTGAAATGTGTACAATAAGTTTCTTGGAAAAAAATGGGGAATTCAGTGAGATCTGTATGTTAAAGGCTGAAAGTGGTACCAAAGATACAGGAGATGATTTTATTTATGGACAAAATTGTACATAATATTGTTACTTTAAACTGTAAAATAGTACAATGGAATATACAATTCAGAGATACGATTCAAATTCAATCAGTTGAATTCTTTGAGTTGTTCACAAGATTGAGTAATATAAAATTGAATTAAAGAAATACAAGCATTCCAAAAGTGTTTTTGTAAAATTAAGTACAATCTTTTTCGATGAGCTATATTTAATGAATATCAACTAGGCCTACAGTAAGCTGGATATTTTATGAAAAGTAGATGTACATGTAATCAAATATGCTATTTGAGTTACCAACTATTTTGTGAAACACAAAGATAGATATTTTCTTATATCGGGTGCACTGTACTTGTACTCTGTACTAGTCCTTTAGCCTGGTAGTATTTGATTTTTCAAATACATTTAATATATTTTAAAGTCAAGGAATAGTTTGAGAGCTAAAATCTTGAATGTTTCTAAGTAGATGTACATGTTTATGCACCATATTTTGTCTCAGCATTATGTGTGTTCTTTAAAAGATATTTGTTGTTTCTGTTTGGTTAGAGTTTACAGATAACAGGGTTTCTAGAAGGAAATGCATCAACAGTATCAAACCAGAAAATCATATTTCACTGATTCTTATTATTGTAAAATGGCCATAAATTGCATAACTCTGGTAATAAGGTATCCAAATATAGATATTGATGAAAATATTGGCTTTCAATCTATCAAGTTTTATATAACAAATGGGAAATAATTATTACAAAATGTCAATATGTTTTTTTATATCTCATTTTCTCTGTTCTATTCTATGTATGTATAATGAAATATATTCAATGAATCTCTGAATGGCTTTCCTGAATGGTATTGAAGAAAGCACGAACTAGAAATATTATTTTCATGTCAAGAGAAATATAAAATTCATGGTTTGGTTGAACTGTTGTAACTCTGTAGTCAATCAGATATTCATGTATAATTATGAAGAATCCGTCCTGAAATATGTTGTTGTTTGTAGTATATGACACACCTAAAAAGAGTGCTGTGTCAGCTCCATCTATACTGTATTGTCACCATAGTCTCCAACTTTTCTGTAGATGGCATCTGGCATTCGGCGTTTCAAATTAGAGTTTGCAACAAATAGCAAGTGGTGACATTTTGTATGTTCATGCCTTGTTATAACTTTATTATGAAACTATTCAGTAAAGTTTAGGGCCATTTCTTATTGATATATCGTCGATCAATTTGTGGTTTTTAATAGGAGCAGTGATAAACAGTGTAAATGTACATATTGTATCAGTTGTAAGTATTTAAAGAATATATACAAATTGTAAAGTAAAACAACAGGACTTTTGTTGTTATTGCATAAAAAATTATCATTTTTCAAAAAATACGTGAAAGTTGGTTGCAAGTTTAGACGATAGCTATAAATCCAAAATGATAATATGAATACACTCTCAGGGGTTTCAGTAGAATTTCTCAAAATAAATAAATGAAAATCATAAAAACGGGGAAAAGTTGAAGTCTTTAAAAACAATTGGCAATTTTGTGAAAACAACCTATGAAAATCGCCTGTTGCCTGCTGCTAACGAAACCTCGTGTGGCCCAAATAGGGAATTTTGTTTGCCAAACTTTTGGAGGGGAGTGTACATCATGTACATTGAATATCATTTCCATATACATAGAGTCATTGGAGACTGGTCACACCCATACTCAGCTTTTGCCAAGAGGGTTCAATTTTCTAAAAATTCTAGGGGGTTCACTTTTAACAACATTTGCCTAAAATGGCATGAAAAGAGCTCAGAATGGTGAAAAACTGCATGATTTTGAAGTCATTTTTGGCCAGGGGGTACTTCAAACCCCCTCGACCCCTAGCTACAGGCCTGCTGGTGTTCCATCTTATTACATATGGAATAAACATTTTATTAATACAGAGAATAAAATGTCTAACAATAAGCACCATCTATTTTAAAATACACATATATTTTATCTTTTAAAGGAAAATAAGGTTGTATAAAATGTGTATAATGGTTATCAAAATTACATGTATGGATGTATTACTATACAATCAGTATGCTATATAAATTGTATAAAATATAATTATGAATTACATTCATATATTGTCTTTTGATAAATTACTGCAATGTTTAAAACATTGTATATGATATAAACATTATGAAACCAATTTAATTACAATACCTTAGTAAAAAAAATGTTTTAATATATTAAATACACTTCAGATAACTCAACTAAAATCTTGAATGATTTTAAAAACAAAAATAATTCAACACTACTCTCAATTTAAGATGTTTTGCAATGAATGAGAAAACAATCAAATATATTGATTTCTTGCATTGGAACGGTACATATTATGAGTAGAAATTATTTAAAAAAAGATTTTTGTAAGCCATTCATTGAATGCAACAAAATGTCTAAAATATCATATCAGACAAAATGATTAAATACATGTTAATTGATTGTACATGTAAATAAAAAATACATGTTAATTGATTGTACATGTAAATGAAATAATACATGTTAATTGATTGTACATGTAAATAAAATAATACATGTTAATTGATTGTACATGGAAATGAAATAATACATGTTAATTGATTGTACATGTAAATGAAATAATACATGTTAATTGATTGTGCATGTAAATAAAATAATACATGTTAATTGATTGTACATGTAAATAAAAAATACATGTTAATTGTTAAAACATGAGAAAATCATGGAATAAAAAAAATGTTTGTATCCACAATATTGCTTTCTCTCATCAAACTAAAATATATTATTATTTTTCATGCCATCTTTTTATCTAACCTTATCATCCTAAGATATAATTCTTCAAAATACAGGTTTGGAATTGGTTACATTATCTTGAAAAGTCTAAGATCCAGTGCTCTCCATGAAATGAGATAGGAGCTCTCTGATTGTCATGGAAATAATTCAAACCTCATAAAAGGACACCAAATATTCAATATGATTTTTAATGTTTGAACACTGAGAATTTTAATGCACTCAAAAATAATATGTGACATAATTAAGTGTTTGGGGCGTACATGACATAATCACCTCAAAAAAATTGGGACGAGATCATATTTAATAATAGCTAGTTTTTATGATTTTCTACAGTAAACTGTGTTAAGTGGAACACCTTTGCATGTGAAAACGCTCCATAGGTAGAATACTTCAAAGTCCAGTTTCTCTTTCATTTTATGTGAAATTAACCTCTATAAATGGAATATTAAATGTGGAAATATTTTTGAGGTATCAAAGGCTAGGCATCTTACTTACACAGATTTTACTGTTTTTGCATACCTCTGTGTCTAAACAATTTTTTCGAATGAGATTTGTAGAATTTTTTTATTTTTATCCTACCGTATTGATCAACAACATTGTTTTCTTTTTCTGTTATGTCATTGTTTTGATTTGATCCGTTTTCAGCTACACTGTCTTTGTTCTTACTGTAATAGTCATTGATGATGCCCATTACAAATTCATTTTCCTCTTTTGTAACATTTCTCCCTGAAAAAAACATAATACATAATTCACACATAGCTAAGCAAGGTGTGTCCGGCCAATCAGAACAGGTTATTTCATATAACTGCATTGCAATATACATGTACTACTTTAATTCAACCAAGGTTATTTATAGATTCTAGTGAAACTAATGAAATCATTAAGCTGATCAATTTCATAGTTGAGTAATGACTCAATGCATTGTGGTCAATTCATTCCAATCAGGCATTGTTTTCTAAACTTAGCACTCGATGCTGCACATATTTTGGCAAGTTTGAAACAACACCTTTGAGGAATTAAATTAGCCCACAATGCACCGAGTCCAGGACTTAAATTCTAAAACCATTCATCCTTTCCACATTGAACATATGTTTTTCAAATAAAGAATAGATCCTTATTATACGATGGTGAGGGCTCTGTTAAAAACATATGAGCCTGGCCATAGGAAAACCGGTCTTATCACAAAAATTAGAATTGTGCTACAGAGCAAAAAATGTGCCAAAGATTAAGAGGAAAATGTGCTAAATTCAGATCCGACTTTTGGGTCTATATATGGAAGAAAAAATTGTTAAGACATAAGCCATGGCTCATTTGAAAGGTCTCTTTGTGCTTTCTAAGATAAACAAAAATCAGAATATTGAAAAAATCTGTGATAAGACCCCTTTTCCTGTGGCCTGGCTCATATATTACTCACACAATGATGGATCCCTTACATAGTTCAATAAGTCTGGCTCTGCATCCTCTGATGTATCATTTCTATTGTTGCTTTTTTCACATGTAATTTGCTTCAAAGGTTCTCGATGTGAATGTGACTTTTGTTCGCGTATACACCTTATTTCAGGTACATGTGCTGAAAAAAATAAAATGATTTAATTTAAAGTGGCAACAAATTCTCAGTCTCAATTAGTTTTATGAGATTCTAGGCTTGTCATGGAATCTGGATTTTTTCATAAAATTTCAATGTTGTCAAGGTATCAACGTAGTTCTGTATGTTTAGAAATTTTTATGGCTTTATAATGCTCCTTTTTCCATTTAAATGTAGCTTTGAAATCTTCAAAATGTAATTTTACGATATGAAATAACTAGCCACAGAATACAGCACAATGCAACCAAGGTCATTTATAGATAGAGAAACTAATGCAACTGATAAGCTGATCAATTTTATAGTTGAGTAAAAGTCCACCAATAGTATCATAGGGAATAACAAGCCAAGTGCTCATGCAGGTCAAGAAGTAAGTGTTGAATGGTTGTCAAGGTGACAAATTGACCCTTTGAGTTTCTTTGAAATCTATTCTTTGAAGTCATTTTGTATCTTTTGAGTGATATTGTACAAAATATGTTGCAATGTGTGAAAAGAATTTAAGCCCAAACCTCAATGCATTGTGGCTGATTCATTCCACTCAGGTGTTGTTTCCTTAACTTAGCACTCAATGCTGTGCATCTCATGCGAGACTTTGAAGCAACACCTTTGAGGAATAATAAATAGTCCACAATGCACTGAGTCCAGGACTTAAATCCTTGAACCATTTATTCTTTCCATATTGAGCATATAAGCTTTTCAAGAATAGATCCTTAGTATCTGATGATTAAGACTCTGTTAAAAATTCCTATTACTCACACATCGATGGATTCCTTAAGGAGTTCAATAAGTTAGGCTCTGTAGCCCCTGTTTTAGCATTCATCTCTTTAACAATATGCGAATATGTCTTTTGTTCTTGTATACACCTTATTTCAGGCAGTACTGAAAAAATATAATGATTTAATTTATTTAAAGTGGCAACAAAGAATACAAATAGCAAAATTTTGGAAATGATCCTGAATTATTTAGTTTGTCAAGGGGGGGGGCACATTTCAAGTCAGGGAGGGAAAAATTCTTGGACCCCTAAAACCAAAATATTACCCTTTGCATTCGTTCGACTTCGCTTCTTAAAAAAAGAGCTTCTTCTACTTTATAACGTGACTCTGCAGTGCAAGCAGTGTACCAAAATATGGGCCGAAATTTTGAAAATTGAAGGGCCATTTTTGGCCCCTAAAAACCGAAAAGTGGGCCCAAATTTTGAAAATTGAGGCCCATTTTCTTCAAAAATTTGGCCTGAAATTAAAAAATAAGGCCTAGTTATGACCAAAAGGCCCACTTTTTGAGGTTTTTTTTGGGCCCAATTTTTTTTCTCTGGGCCCAACTTACCCCCAACTCACCCCCCCCCCCATCCGCTAGTGTTGTACAACACTGAATCACTATGAAAAGACTATCAGATCTACCTCAAAGTAAGCATATTTCGGGGGTTGGTCCAGAAGTTGTCAACGGAAATCCCTTCCAACACAGAGTCTTACACAGAGTAGAAAAAAAGGAAGAGATTGAAAATTTACAATTTGCTGATTTTCTAAATAGATTCTATAAACTAGATTGTTACCTGCCGCATCTGTTTCATTTACACATGTGCCTAGACAGAGGCCTAGAGAACCACCAGTGCAACGAATGCAGTCTCCCATCATGATTTAGTGGATGTCCAACAAATATAAATAACTTTTCTAAATTGTCTGCATGATTGCCGTTCATAAGCTCTTCAAAAAGGAAGTTACGTTTACCATGAGTAGATCTTCAAATTCAAATTCATTCAGGGGTGGAACTTTAATTTTTCTCACGAAAATAAACCACCAAGTAAATCATTTCATTGAATATTACGAATATTATTGCATCGCGTATTTAGAAAACAAATAAATTACAAAAATGATAATTAAATGTAGTGACGTAAGTCGCAACACAAATGCGTAACGTTTGTGTAATAATTTGATAGAGCTCTAGTAGACTCTAGACTATTGTTTGGCGGGAAATTCAAAAGTACACTAAACTTATCCAGTGCCAGTCACGGGATAACACTAAACTTGATGGATTTGACAAGGGTTGGCAGAAATTGACATGATCACAATTACCGGGCCATATCATCTCTAATCCTTACGATTGGCCTGGAGTAAGAATATTGAATGTTTTTAATACGTTTGAATTTTATTACCATTTGTATTTTAGCTACATGTTGTATTGATATGCCCAGGACACTTTAATAAATTTTACAAATACAAAAAATAATGGTGATATACAGTGTACGGTCGAATATCAAAGGTTCTTTGGCGACTTTAGATGACACCCTTGGTATACGCAGCTAACGAAAATTGACCGGTACGGGTCAAAAGCTGGACCGGTACGGGTTAACGGTTTTATTTGAATTTAAAATAGCCGTAACTTGCTCAATATTGACTTCCTCGTGTCTAATTTGAAATATATGATGCCTCCCGATGCTTTTAAGTACCCCAATTATTTACAGATTTTTAAACGGACCAAAACTCTCTAAATGCGCATTTATGCTCTTTTCTCTCGAGAACGACTGTCTTATTTTCACGACTAACTTTTATTTAGTACTTCTAACATATAAGATCTATTTTTCCCCATCAAGGTATGATGTAAATGACATGCTATTTACATCTTGTGAGTTTCAATGACGCGCGTTTGATTTTATAAAAAATGCCAAACTTTGTGACAAAGAATTTCATCCTGCTTGCAGCGAGAAGACGGACCGGTTCGGGGCAATAGCTGATGAAATTCTTTGTCACAAAGTTTGGCATTTTTTATAAAATCAAACGCGCGTCATTGAAACTCACAAGATGTAAATAGCATGTCATTTACATCATACCTTGATGGGGAAAAATAGATCTTATATGTTAGAAGTACTAAATAAATGTTATCGTGAAAATGAGACAGTCGTTCTCTAGAGAAAAGAGCATAAATGCGCATTTAGAGAGTTTTGGTCCGTTTAAAAATCTGTAAAAAAATTGGGGTACTTAAAAGCATCGGGAGGCATCATATATTTCAAATTAGACACGAGGAAGTCAATATTGAGCAAGTTATGGCTGTTTTAAATTCAAATAAAACCGTTAACCCGTACCGGTCCAGCTTTTGACCCGTACCGGTCAATTTTCGTTAGCTGCGTATACCAAGGGTGAATGATAATAGTGAAGCGGGAACGTTCGCCCGGCTCTTATATTGAGACTGGGAGAGGAGAATAGTATAGCGGGAGGGGTTAACAAGAGTAATTTCTACCAACTCTAAAAGTCAGAGTCATGTAGCGTACCTTCCACATATACTTACATACGACAAACTAATCCAATGTGTTTCAATAATATATTTCCAGTATAATTAATTCCTTTAGTAAATTAGTACAATACAGCTTTGTACATCATATCTCCGGTAAATCTGAATGCTCATAAAATATAAATCTGTAGAACGTGTAGAGAGTTGTAAAACTGTGTAAATCTTGTAAAGGCTAAAATATATGTTCAAATCTTGTCAAATCTCACATCTCTTCTCTCGCACCTAGTGATGACATTTTATACTGTATTTTCCTACCCTTATGAGCCAATCATGTCCATTCTCAGTCGAACGGATCATGATTGACAGCAAAGGGCAGTCTTAACCAAATAAAATGTCATCCCAAAGGTGCTCACTGACCAGGCCACGTGTCAGTAAGATGATGAACTGATGAAACGTTGATTAAAAGAAACACAATAATGAAAACTATATGATCGTTCTGCTACACAGCTCCCCACAAGCCGTTGGAAACTCCTGTGACAACAGAACTCTAATAACGGAGCAAACGATATCAAATATTTTAAACGAAAAGTAATAAAATTGTCAAATATACTAAGTGAGTCACCATTTAAAATCAACATTTTTGCTAATAATATGTCCATAATAAATAATCCAACCATGCGATGCTAGAATTGTCTCTTGGTGTTCATTCAGTCCATGATTCGATAATAAAATCCAGTAGTTTAAGTCTATAAAATCAGCGTCTCGTTTGTCAGCCTCCCCGTCAGCATCCGCCATATTGGTACTTTCACTGGATCCCCGTCGACTGGAATTCGCCGGTAATTAGAGTCCGTAAAGAAACAACCAGATAGCTACGGCAATTCAGGAACCAAGCTGAGTATAAGTTGACATTAAGGAATTCCATCCGTAGTGCTGGGAACGCCCTAGGAAAATTACGCCTTCCTGCAACATACGTGGGAAAGCATCCCATAACATTGTCTTCTTTCCCCTCGAAAGACTTGTAGCGCCTCGGGGAATTGTCATCATGCAAGGCTTCCCACAGACATCTTCTTTTCCCCCTCGAAAGACTGGTAGCGCCTCTGAGAATTGTCATCATGCGAAGACTTCCCACAGACATCTTCTTCTTTTCCCCTCGAAAGACTGGTAGCGCCTCGGAGAATTGTCATCATGCGAAGACTTCCCACAGACATCTTCTTCTTTTCCCCTCGAAAGACTGGTAGCGCCTCGGGGAATTGTCATCATGCAAGGCTTCCCACTGACATCTTCTTTTCCCCTCGAAAGACTGGTAGCGCCTCGGAGAATTGTCATCATGCGAAGACTCTTCTTTTCCCCTCGAAAGACTGGTAGCGCCTCGGGGAATCAGCGTGTCACCCACTTCATAAGACTTGGTCAGAATATACACTGCCATTACGGTTTTTTTTATCTCCAGGCCGACTGTCCACACAGCTTCAGGGCACATTTCTTACATCAATACGCCGAGCCATCAATACGCTCTTCCTCGAGCGTCACAATCATTCATTTATTTCTCATTGTCAAGTTTATTCAACTTGACAATACATTTCCTCTAACAGGAAAACAACAATTCATTAAATAATGAATCAACATACTCTTCAGGGAAGCACAAAGGTACCGTTTGATTCCCACCAAGCATTTTAAACCAAGCATCATGACTTATCAAGATTGGACTTTATACCCCGCCAGTCAAAATAAAGTAACACTCAGCTGATCAGACTGAGTTCATCAATATAATCGGACTTATCCTGGATGGGCAATCTGAATAGATTTCTTTAAAGGACTAGACATTCATGCCAAAAAGACATCAACCAATAAAGTTAATCTAATACGTCCAGAAAATGCTTATTCTTGCCTCGTACCCTAAGTACCCTGGCACAGAGGGCAAACAATTTTCCCTCTTCAAACTCCAATCTAACTCTCAAGTCATCTCTTTCCCTTACGAAATCATGCTCATGCTCAAAGTATCATTTATTCATAATGATTGTCAGATATCTTTCAAAACCCGATATCTCAATGTCTCACATATTTAATTCGTGAATACACCCCGAATTACTGGCTTCTTGGACTAGGAAGCAGTCAACGACCATGCCTAATTGAACGCATTTTTGTTGCTCTCTGACATACCAAGTACATTTAACAAATTCACTGCCAAATCATTTCAATAGATCTGTTTTCTTTTATATCATTGTTAAACATAATCATTACATAACGTTATCACTACAATCTACTTCTTTACTGTATGTACACACGGCTCACTACCGTGAAATATGCTTTCATTTAGCAATTGCCATTCACATATCAGTGGGTACACGACCGTTGACACGATACGCTTTGTCAAGGACATCCACTCCCGGGCATCTACTTATTTTTGTATTCAACTGATATCCTCATTCAATTCAGGATTAACAACTTAATTATTTTCCTGATTATCGGGAACCTAATCGATTCGCACCCTCTCTTTTGATGTCTGGACCCCAGACATTTGCCTCTCAACATGACATGGCCCTGTCTACTTTTTCTTCAACCCCTGTTATATTTGGGTACTTTTATAAATTCAGAGTAGGCTAGCAATGTTGCAGAAGCCCCTGTGTCAATTAAAAAGTTAGAATATATATAATTATTTACATGTATGTTTATATACTTCCCCTCTCAGTTGTTTGCATTCTCTATAATACATCTCTGAGAGGTTTTCTCTAGGGAGTCGTTTACTCCTTCTTTGGGGCATTAATGGCCCTCTTTTCAAGTACCACTGTCATATCCAATGGAGGTCGTTTCGTGGTTTTCAGGACCTCGTCTTGCGCAACATACCCCGACGCGGCGCCTACTTTTCCAAACGCCTTACTTTCTCCTGGGGTTGCGTAACCAGAGGGTTGATCAGGTCCTCGATGGGTCATTTTCATCTGAACCTCATCTTCATACACAGACCATACACTCCTTTTATCATCTTCTAGATAATATTGTGCATTTGTATTATCCTCCATAGCGCTTATTGATTTTTAGCTTATCAATAACAACTCTTTACGTACTACCTAGAGTTACCGTTGTTTATTTATTTTTAATTGCCTCGACAAATTACTTTATGTACAGAGACAATTGGGAGGGGGTTTACTTTGGTAACCTGATATTGTCTAACAGGCAATCAGAATTTATCAACTCAGGCGTTACATGCACTTGTTAGTATTTATTCAGATACAATGTTTTTATTATCAATTTCCACACGCATTAGTTCCTTAAGCAACTATCTAGTGTGTGGGAGTCACTTCAATCCAAACACTATTTTGGTTCAATTCGTGTTTATGGTCTATTCTCAGGGCATTCATCAAACCATATCACAATAACACAATGGCTATTTCCTATTTCAATTTCAGTACCTCGCAAGGAGTGATACCAAGTACGTGATAATATCAACTACCTGTCACTTCGAGCGCACCTTAGAAGGATCAAGCAATGTTTTCATTTGTACCAATTTCACCACATTCAATGAATGTACTCGATAAAAGCATTCAAAATGAAAAACCAACAGATATTATATAATCTGATATAATAGTTTGCATTTCAATGAAGTTTACAAGCATTAGTCATTCCCACACAACACGATGTGAATCTCTCTAGATACTTGCAAGTAATGCAATTTTTCGTATTTCAGAAATTTCACTTCTCCAAATTTCTTTTACAAACGTTTTTTCTTTACCAAAACATTTCTTTCAACGCAAATACGTTTTATATTTGGACTATATCAGAGTTTAAAGCAGTATTCTTATACTGACACTCATAAACACACCAGAGTACTTCAAAACATATATTATATCAGTTTTACAATATACTCAGTTTTTGCGGGTTTCTTTCAACAGAATCACCACTTACACATCTATGTAAGCGATTACTCCAAAAAAGGGGGGGGGTTGACTCGAGCCTCGCCGCTAATGTACATTTACGGTAGCGATTTACTAATTAGCAGCTTTATTAATGAGTCAAGTTTCAAATAACAAGGGTAATACACAGCTTCTTCTGTTCTTGTTTCAGATTCGACTCTTGCCCTGAGGGTACACCTGAGTACTAGAACCTTTCTTTGAACGAAGCTTTAATACAATTCAGAATCAGATTCAATGCAGTTCACAGTATTTTCTTACTGTCAAAATGATTATTTTAACTGGTTACAGCTTTACTGTACTAGAGCTTCTTCTGGCTCTCTGCAGTTCGTGCCGTACCATCGAATCATTTAAGAAAGAAATTACTAGCGTCATTTAATCTGATTCTGGTTATAGCTTTACTGTACTAGAGCGTCTTCTGGCTCTCTGCAGTTAATGCTGTACCATCGAATCATTTAAGATGGAAATTACTAGCATGAGATTCAGATTCGGATTGTAGCTTAACTGTACTAGAGCGTCTTCTGGCTCTCTGCAGTGTTTGCTATACAATCGAATCATTTAAGATTGGAATTACTAGCATGAGATTGAGATTCAGATTCTGATTGTAGCTTTACTGTACTAGAGCTCTTTTGGCTATCTGCAGTTTTTGCTATACAATCGAATCATTTAGTTTAGCATGACATTCAGATTCAGATCCTGATTGTAGCTTTACTGTGCTAGAGCTCTTTTGGCTATCTGCAGTTTTTGCTATACAATCGAATCGATCATTTACACGGGTTGTATCCAAAGCCCCGTTATAATTGAGAGGTCGCGAGCAAGTTCCCGCTGAAATCACGAGCAAAGTCCTTTTTATTTAATTCATCTGGAAATATGGACCAAAAAGGTAAGAATACGCATTACTGTTCTTTGATACTTTAGGTATACTTTCAGAACAGGTATATCTTCACAAACAATGACATGAAAGATAACTATTTTTACTGGCATGGAAGAAACGGGCGTCAATGTGCACGTTTGCATAATTTACTGTTAACATATTACTTTTATGGTTAAAATAGAGACACGAACTACGATATACATACCTCATTATGAATATTGGACCAACATTGTATGTATTGATAAGTTTGTTTTCAAAAACATCCACTGTGGGGGGTGAAATACATCATTAAAGGTGTGCCAGTGGCCCCGCTGAAATTATGAGGAAGCCCCGCTGAAAACATGAGGAGGTCCCGCTGAAAACAGGAGCAGATATCACGAGTACCCGCTTCGATCACGAGGAAAGCTCATTACTATTACATAAAATATTGAGGTTCTTCAAATAAACGTACTCGAAAGACCAAGTTAAGTACTTCTAATAATTACTGTATATATACTGTTTCATTCTAGGGCCAGGTTTCTAATGTTTCCATTCCAACTTCAAGCCACCAGAGATTTCGTCAAACATTTTATAGAGTTGCATCCATATCAAAATGTATAGGAGAAAGGTGGATATCATTTCAAGAATGAACTTAATTGAAGCCTGAGGTTCAGGGTAATGAGTCTTGTATTAAACAAAGACACCCCAAGTTGCAAGAAGATGAAATTTAGAGAGAAAGGAGAACCACAACGTCTCCATGATAATTCAGGTTCTACTTTTATAATTTAACAATAACATTTAACAATAACATTCAAGTTTTTGTTTTTAAATATATATTTATTAAAATAATGATGATTTGTATTCCATACCTGATAATTTTCAGGGACATATCAACCAGGAATATATTCCATATCCGGGCAAATATTTTTCGTATGTCCCGCTCAAACGTGGATCCGGGACATATAAATCGTATGTCCTGCATAAGCCATTTTCCTGGACATATTGTTACGCGGTAAACACGATACAAATATATGTCATATTCCACAATGAATATGGCATATTCACTTGTGGAGTATGACAGATTCACCTGCGGTATATGGCATACTCACCTGCGGTGTAAGGCATATTCTGCAAGTGAGTATGACATATTCTGCGACCATGGGGTATTTACTGAAATCAATGCATCACATATTCAATACGGAATATGCCATACTCACCTGCAGAATACGCCATATACCACAGCTGAATATGGCATATACACCCGTATCACAAATACCACGCAACCATGAATATATGCCATATTCCGCGTAACACATACGATGTTACGCGGAGTATGGCATACATTTATGGTTGCGTGGTAGTTGTGATACGGGTATACAGTATATGCCATACTCACCTGCAGTTTATGGCATATTCCGCAGGTGAGTATGCGATATTCCGCCGTGAATATGCGATACACTGATTTCAGTGAATACCTGATAGTCACCTGCAGAATATGTCATACTCACTTGTCGAATATGTCATATACCGCAGGTGAAAATGACACAATGATTACCCGTTTGTTCAATCAATGCAATTGACAATTGCGTACTTCCGTATCGTGTTCTCATCGCTTAGAGGGTATGCAATATACTGCAGCTGAATCTGTCATACACATAACATAAAATTGTTTTTACAGAACTTTCGACAGCACAAATACAGAGGACGTTTGTTAGATCAATTATGTATACTGGTCTAGAACTATTTAGGTTGAATGATTTTAGGTCTCTGAGTCCAAGTATATGGTGGTGTGTTGCCAGAAAGTTCCCTGTTGCCCTCGGTGGTTGCAAAATTATGGTCAAGCTTCTGACAAACGAACATACTCTAGGTACAAAATATCGAGGCGGAGAAAACAAGTCAAAATTATGTTATATGTGTAATACGTTTCAACAGGAAAATGTCATCCATTTTATGTTAACGTGCACAGCAAATAGTTATACCCCGTTTAGACGTAAACTGAATGAGCACTGCCAAAAGTTTGGTATAGAGATGAATATTAACAACATTTTAGGGATTAACTTTAGAAATGATCCCAGGTCTTTAGATTTTTTGAGAGGGGTTTCACTTATCGTGCAAGAGCAATACCACCTCCGTGCTTCGTGTTTGCAATGCAACTCATAACTGACTTATATAATTTCGGATGCGTTTTAATGCAAACCATGGGTTAAAATCTGTTGATTAATGCGTCAAGTATTTTATATCTTTCTATATATTTTATATACATAAGGTATAAACCATATGTACATACTTAATCTATATCTACTGTCAATTGTGATCTCTG
Organism: Owenia fusiformis; assembly: GCA_903813345.2. Lineage (NCBI taxonomy): Eukaryota > Metazoa > Annelida > Polychaeta > Sabellida > Oweniidae > Owenia > Owenia fusiformis. Next base: position 27,615,120 of record CAIIXF020000002.1, read on the forward strand.
AACAAATGATCTCTCAAATGGTTGTAATTGGACGATGAGGTAGCGGTAGCATCTTATATCGTCTGTGGTTCATTGGATGAGATGCTTACATCGACCTTGGGGAAGATGGTTTGCACTCAACTAATGAGATAAGTGTATTATATAATGTATAAAATGTTTGTACATACTTAACCTTTTTACTTTTTCAATTATGATCTCTGCACAAAATGATCTCATTAAGGGTTGTAATTGGACGATGAGATAGCGGTAGCATCTTATATCGTCTGTGGTTCAGTGGATGAGATGCTTACATCGACCTTGGGGAAGATGGTTTGCACTCAACTAATGAGATAAGTGTATTATATAATGTATAAAATTGTATGTACATACTTAACCTTTCTTAACCTAACCTTTTTTTACTTTTTCAATTATGCTCTCTGCACAAATGATCTCATTGAGGGTTGTAATTGGACGATGAGATAGCGGTAGCATCTTATATCGTCTGTGGTTCGTTAGATGAGATGCTTACATCGACCTTGGGGAAGATGGTTAGCACTCATCTAACGTAGTCGTATAAAGTGTGTTTTATATATTGTATATATTTTTATTCTATGTTCATTTAACATTAATGTTATATCAGCATTATTTTCATTGTACACTGTATACATGTATCTCCTTTTCATAAAGGGCAATAAAGATATACATACATACATACATACATAACATAAGTGAATATGCCATATTTATTGCAGAATATGACACATATTTGCATCATGTTTTCCGCGTAACACGTGCGTTTAACATAACCTACGATTAATTGTTAATGATGAAATTATTTGATTATTATTATTTCGGACTCATAATCGGATGATGTACTCCTTTGTTACTTACATCTAGCAGTTGATCCATAAATTGCCTTTTCAAACGTGTGCGCCATTGGTGCTGAATCCTCTAAGGTAGTAATATACTGAACTACAGTATAATGTAACTTCAGTGAAATATAAATATATATTGCATACAAAGAAGAACGAGTTGTTTGAAACTTGTCAAAAGTCGTGGAATGGATTTAAATCTTCTCTTGGTAAATTTCTCGATGGAGTCAGGTCGAAATACATTAAGTGAAATGGTTTTATTGGAATCATGCTCGTAGCCAGCATTTGGTAAGGGGGGGGGGGTTGCTCGAACCGATAATAACAATGACAATGATATATGATATATATGTGCTCTGTAGAGTATCAATAATTAATATATTTATGACGTTGGCTACAGTCGTGGCAGATTTGCAAAGTCAAATCGGTCTTCACTCCATTTTAGAGAGCCACTTGCTCCTGATTTCAGCGGGACCTCCTCATGTTTTCAGCGGGGCCTCCTCATGTTTTCAGCGGGATCTTTAGTTTATTGCTCATTGTAGAAGCGGGGCCTCAAGGGATATGCTAAATTTGAAATATATAATTTTTTGTGAAACTTTAGGAAGTGAAACTCACAATACCTTCATTTCATATTGCTATGACCATTTCAACTGAAGGGCAATGACCTTCTTCAGCTATAAAATATAGAAATATATAGATAAAGATTCAAGATGATACATTCTCTCTCCAATTATCAAATAACAAAACTCAGAACATCAGCTCGTGATCCTTTTTTGCAGAAGTTGCTTTTTAGTATCAATACCATGTAATAATTGAGTAAAATTAAATGAAAATGCTTTTTACAACATACAATTTAAGTAAACAAAAGATAACCCTTCTTTTCTTTTAATTGCTCGCGATTTCAGCGGGTATTTGCTCGCGACTTCTAAATCATAGCGGGGCTTTAGATACTACCCGTGATTTAGTTTGTAGTTCTCCCAAATCTCACCCTTTACTGCCACCAATGAAGCGGGAACGTTCGCCCGGCTCTTATATTGAGACTGGGAGAGGAGAATAGTATAGCGGGAGGGGTTAACAAGAGTAATTTCTACCAACTCTAAAAGTCAGAGTCATGTAGCGTACCTTCCACATATACTTACATACGACAAACTAATCCAATGTGTTTCAATAATATATTTCCAGTATAATTAATTCCTTTAGTAAATTAGTACAATACAGCTTTGTACATCATATCTCCGGTAAATCTGAATGCTCATAAAATATAAATCTGTAGAACGTGTAGAGAGTTGTAAAACTGTGTAAATCTTGTAAAGGCTAAAATATATGTTCAAATCTTGTCAAATCTCACATCTCTTCTCTCGCACCTAGTGATGACATTTTATACTGTATTTTCCTACCCTTATGAGCCAATCATGTCCATTCTCAGTCGAACGGATCATGATTGACAGCAAAGGGCAGTCTTAACCAAATAAAATGTCATCCCAAAGGTGCTCACTGACCAGGCCACGTGTCAGTAAGATGATGAACTGATGAAACGTTGATTAAAAGAAACACAATAATGAAAACTATATGATCGTTCTGCTACAATAGAATAAAATACTTGCATTTCTGCTGTACAATGATGTTTGCACAGTCGACGTGAAACCTTCTTATATTTGTTTAAAACAATAAAAACTATATCAATGTTCCTGTTTTTTCCTCAAAGAATGTCAAGTCTATTGAAATAATAAGGCAATTGAAATTCGAAAAGGCGTCAATTGTTGGGTAAGGGGTCACGACCCTCTGCAAATGCTTTATTAGCTTCACATATTTAATGGAATTCTAAAAATATCAGAAAAAAGAAACTTTGGTTATAAATAACAGAAAAACTCGATGATGGGACCTTTTTTATCTTTTAGAATGTTAATTAGGGATACATGGACTATAAAAACAATGTCAATGTTCTAGTTTTTTCCTCAAAAAATGTCAAAGTTTATGAAAATAGAACGTGTCGCTTTTAAGCAAGCCTGTTCTGTTCTAGCAGAAGCGCGTAAATTGATGCGTTTTCCTTAACGTCATACCTGAATCTTTTAAGACAAAGTGAAATATTTTTGAAGATCTTAATTATTTTATATTTAGTGAAAGCATATTTGAAACCCTTCCTAAAAAAACACGGTAACAGTAAGCTTACATTCACGGCACCCCAAATCGGCTAGGTTAGAGATGAGTCCCCTTAAGTTTTCCAAGTTATCCACAGAGAGACAATAAAAAGGCCTGATAAAAATCATATGAGAGATTTCGCTCAAACGTGAAAAACACAACTATTATGCTTATGCGTTTCGCAAAATTATGTACAGTACTTAGATATGTATGTTTCATTTTCTAATGCTCTTTCACCAAGATTTGACGGCGTGATTTTAAAGACAGACAATGTTAAATGTTTTTTTTTTGTATTTTCATACTGAACAATGTTCCATGCAAATTGACTAACCAGAATGAAATTGGTCTTCTAACAACTGAGACATCACTTCAGTTAAAACATGACATTACAGACCAAGAAGATATGTTTTTACGTGCGTTTTTCATCGTGATTAATGAGTTTACACAACATTTTAATCACAACCTTGTAAAGGTAGGCCTACATCGCGGCCTATAGTCATTTGATTCCTTGCTTTAGGTTTATTTTCCTGACCACCAACCACGGACCACCGACCACGACTAGATTTTTTTGCGCCTCCATTATTTTTTTCCTTGAGCCACAGATATACGACACTATTTGGCGTAAAAACCAAGGTAGTTTGGAATTGAAAAGCAAAGTTATGAAAGCCTAGTTCGGACTTGATGCCAATAAAATTGAAATTCATAAAATATCAGTGCTTGTTACCTTGTTTCTAATAATCTACAGGGTGTTTCATAATGACCGTCCCCCCATCCACAGGCAATCCTACTTCACATGCCCCCATAATCTATATACCACAATAAAGCGTATTCAATTCTGGACTTATGTGCCAAATATTAGAATGCCTGGTCTTTGAGAACATAATTTGTGAACTTATATTTTGTAGCCACTATCCCCTCAATTTGCATGATTTGTGGCTACTATTCCTGATGGATTTAAAGAGAAAGGCAGATCGCTATATTATCCATTGTATCATTTAGAGCTCTCTGGGCATTTCTTTGAACTATTTAATACTTTTATCTTTCAAATATCATCAAGATATATCTTCAACATCCATCAAATGTTAGAAGTTGTACATTACTATACCCAATAGTGTATTGACAGTGGCGTAGCCAGGATTTGGTGACCGGGGGTTCTTTAAGTTTGAATTCTTATTTGCATAATTTGTAAAGAAAAAACTATTTTGGGAGGGGAAATATAATTCATTTCAATACCTTCATTAAAGACAGAATCTGATCTATAGGGGGTGATAAAATCACAAGCAACATGTATAATTGACCTACCAATCTATTCCTTACAATATCAAATACAATATCTCCCAAAAGATTCACAACATTTTTACATTTTTGTAAAAATCTTTAGTTTTCCTGGAATAAAGTATGCACTGTTGTGGTTTTTAGAAAATAGACATGACAAGAAATGACATGAGAAAAGTCTGGACGTAAAAATGATTTTCAAAAATGACCTTGTAGCTTTGCAACTTTAATGTTCACAAAGTAAAATAAACAGGCAACGTGCAAAAAAGTCAGACAACTTATAATTAATTTTCTGCATCAAAATATACTTCAGTGAATCTTTTACTGAATACATATCCTGAAATCTGATTTGCCCCGAATCCACCATTATTTCGACTGATTTCTGGAAGACCCTGGAGCATGATTTGTTTCCAAGGAATATAAACTATTTCGCACAGTTTATTCTTTAACTTAAGCTACTTCATCTAGGACAAAATAAATCACCTCATGCAATGGCTTATCATTATTTTTCAGGAAATTTGTTGGAAGCCAGTTCGGATCAAATGCAAGTTAGGTTATTGAAATTGACGCAAACACCCTATACTCCGAAAGATCGTTCCTCTATGATAACTTTTCACAACGTTTACACAAAGGCTTTATAAACTATCCGGGATAGTCGTATTACTGATGAAAATATCTATTATTCAAATAAGTGGGTCTCGGTTATGCTTTGTTTTAAAAAGTTAAAAATATTTCTTTGGACGTCATCGGAGCTCAGTGGTAAGTCCCCCAGAGCAGATCAACCGCAATTGATAATAAAAACGTTTTAGTGGATAAAATTATATATAAATACAAGCGACTGTTATTTTGTTAAGTTCAGACGGCTTAATAACAAATTAGGCCTTCATTATTTGAAGATTAATACCATTTAATTTTTCAATGTTTTTTTTTTATTATATTATTTATTCGCTAAACAAATCATGACATTAACATGAAAATGGATAGTTCAACAAGTCAAACCCAATACCACGGCTTTCATTTATTAATCTGAATGTTATTGTTGCCGTGGTTGGGTTCAACTTCCGTGCTATACTTTCATTCATTGCAAATTCACACTATCAGTTATTAATTAAACGCGCATGGAATTCCATGCGCTACCATAGGCCACTATTAAAATTTTTGCATCAAGGGCCGAATAGGCACGGACGTTAAACCTAGGACGGGCCACAAGATATGTCAGATAAGAAATAAGGCCCAGACTAGATTTAACTTGTTGAAATAGAAAATGGAGAGCAAGTAAACTGGAACGATAACAATTTGAATTCTATACAATCTCTTAGATGAGTGGAGTGTATCTGAAAAAAAAAATCATTTTTGCAATGATAGATTTTTCTTTGGAAAGTGATTGGTAAATAAATACTGAACAAATGAAAGAATGAATGAATTTGAACAAATGCTTGTGTTTATAAATGATATACGCTTTTAAATAATTCATTTCACAACGTTTTTAATTATTAATTGGTTTCGGGGACTTGCCAGCCCCAGGGACGCCCGAAGAAATATTTTAAATTTTTAAATATTTATTCGCCAATGTTGTAAAAATCATTCGGAGTATGGGACGTCTGCATTGTTTTCAATAACTTTCAATAACTTCGTATTGGACCAGAACTGGCTTAAAACAAAATTCCTACAAAGGACTGATTTAGCCATTGCCAAAGATGTTTTTTTGTCCGAGATGAAGCATGCTAAACGTTTTGAGGGAAGTGTAACTTCACTATGACATGTTTTTAAGAAAATAATGCTCTCGTGTTCACCATAACAAATATCAATTCATTTACTGCTCATATAATGTAGTTTTCAAATAGCACAGTAATTCAATGATTCTGGTTATAGCCTATGCATTTTTTCGCAAAATGATATTTTGGGAAATCCTGACCGGGGCTTCGTTCGAACCCACCGAACCCCCGCTGGCTACGGCTATGATTGAGGCATGGTTATCATTACATAGCTGTTTGCAGGGTAGGCCTACATGGCTAATTTTGGAAAAAATGTGGCTTTCAGATTCTATGCTAGAGTATTTAAAATGGGTACCTCTAATCTTTATAGAGATATGTAGCAAGTTGTAAAAAATGTTAAGCTTAATCAAAGTTGATTCAATAAGTCCAGAATTGACCAACCTTTATATGATATATAACACATGGGGGTATGCTATTCAGGACTGGTGGTTGATGGGGGGACGGTCATTATGAAACACTCTGTAGAAATTACAAAAGATTGACTATTGCTCTGTTTAATCCTGGATTTGACTTTTGTTATCATGTTATTAATGTAAGTCTTACTTGTTGTACATCTTTCTACAAGTCTTTGACATTCAAAATATTTAAACATTCCCTTGCCTAACACCCATTTAGAATTAAACATATTGTAACAGTTTGACCTATTTTTGTGGATATACGTGGTAGCGTGGCTAATAGGCCCACTGTTTAGTAAACGGTGTTTACTTGGTGAGTTACACGGCACACGTTAAATGTGCGATTGTCCCTAAAGAATTAAACAGACATATACAATTAAATATAAATATAAAACAGTATATTGTGGCGTTTATAAGCCCAAATAAAGATGTACATTAAATGTCAAGTATGAAGGTTAAAATGCTACGATATTATTCTCTCTCTCAAAACTCACAACTCAAAAGTCCATATAAGCTAATATTTATCACTAATAAAGCAATATCTAGAGTCCGTATAAGCTAATAATAATCACTAAGAACACAATATCCAGAGTCCATATAAACTAAAGTAGATGATCACTATATACCACTGTTGTATCTCCAATATTAAAAGTTCATATATGTTGTAATACTTGTACGTCTTGTATTGTACTTGTAACTTGAACCTGAAATAGTAATCTCCTGGATCCTCCTCTATGTAGTGTAGTATGATTCAAATTTGATGATGTGAAATCATCTAAGTCACACTATTGCTCCGTAAACGTAAATCTCCTGGATCCTCTTCACTGTATTGTAGTATAATTCAGCTTTGATAATGTGAAATCATCAAGTCAACTATCGGCTCGGTAAATGGCTATCTCCTGGATCCTCCTCTCTGGGTTGTAGTATAATTCAACTTTGATTATGTAAAATAATCTAAGTTAAATTATCGGCTCTGTAAACGGCTATCTCCTGGATCCTCTTCACTGTGTTGTATTATAATTCAACTTTGATTATGTGAAATAATCTAAGTCAAACTATCAGTTGTGTAAACTCCTAAGTCCTGGATCCTCCTCAATGTGTTGTAGTATAATTCAACTTTGATTATGTGAAATAATCTAAGTCAAACTATCAGTTATGTAAACTCCTAAGTCCTGGATCCTCTACTATGTAGATGTATATTCTAACTTCAATGACCCAAAATCATCAAAGTCAAAATATCTCGCTGGATAATCTGCTAAGTCCTGGAACGTCCTCTCTGTAGATGTATATTCTAACTTCAATGACCCAAAATCATCAAAGTCAAAATATCTCGTTGAATAAACTGCTAAGTCCCAGAACCTCTTCTCTCCAGATGTATAAGTCAAACTATCACAATCTTCAAACTACCAAGTTCAAGGACGTCTAATACATGGCATCAACTGCTAAGTCCATGTAGCCTGCTTTCTTCACAATTAAATAAGGCTACCTACAAATATAGCATGCACACAACGACATATGCAAAAATATAACAAATGAAAATATTTGCCCTTTTAAATTGGCTAAGTTAATTTAATGTTAAGTGATACTGATATTAAAATATTCTAAGTTCAATATTTCTCTTTCCAAAAAACAACTAAGTCCAAAATAATATTTCACCAAATATTGACTAAGTTAATTTCATACTAAGTTATACTGATGTTAAAATATTCTAAGTTAAATATTTCTTTCTCCAAAAACAACAAAGTCCAAAATAATGTTTCACCAAATACTAAGTCCAATAATGTTGTAAAATGTCTAAGTTCCTTGATGATCAAAATAGCTTGTTTCTCAAACACAAGTTATGTCAGCAGTTCCTCTCAGTCTATGAAGGCTGGACAATACGTCTAATGCTTTGCGCTGGGGATAGCTTCACCCTGTCGAAGTTTTGTCCAGTCTTGTAGATCTCCCTTACTTCCAGTGCGATAAATAAACTAAGTTTCACAAACTTAGTTGCATCAAAGTTTCCCAGAAATCCAAGTTCCAAAATAAACTAAGTTTCGCACACTTAGTTTCCTCAATCTGCCCTTGTATACTGCAAACGTATAGCTTGGCTCAACAGATGTATTCTACTAAGGTACAGCTTCTATCTTTATGTGTATACTGCAAACGTATAGCTTCAACTCCACAAAATCGACTAAGTTCTATAAAACTTAGAAGATTTAAGCTGTTTCCCGAAATTCCGCTCTGGAGGTCCTTCCTCGACAACATCTGGCATCGCACTGACGAGCCTTCAACAGCGAGATAGTTATATAGGCCCGATGACGTCATCGATTTTCGTACAAGATTTCAACTGTGAATTACAGCTTACTTACGCCATATTTCGCTTTAATATTGATCATACAGCAAGATTATAATATTGACTCAAGAAATACAACAGTAATTAATCACTATTTAGTCTAATTTTACTTCGATTCCATCGAATCAAAAGCAGGAAGTAAAATAATAAAGGTGTCATGTTAGACTACCGATCAACTACAAATTAGACTGCCAGATAAAACTGCCCGATCAACATAAACAAAATCTTGATAAAATATGCGAACTATTTCACCTCTGTAAGTACAATTTAAGTGCTGCAAATGATACTACAATTATAAATCTTAATAATCTCAATGGGAAATTACTTTCCAAGTGTAATAATTACCTAATGTACAAAAACACAGCACTTAATCAAAAATCAAAAATTTTACATTTAAAATTCCGTTACAATATCTACAACTTAGGCCTACACGCCAATGCTCAGGAGGCATTTGCGCACAGGCAATGGAAGTATTTGAAATGGTCGATTTGAAATATGTGATGAGTATCACGAGTATCAGAATATCATTCGTTTAATGTAAATAAGCCGTATCATGGTCGTCCTTGCTCAAAAGCATATTCATCAATCATCATTATTATTAATCCATGTTGTCCAGAAATAATAGGAATGGTTTCGTTTGCCGTCAGGCATTGTTTACTTCCGTATTCAAATTGAGGAATATGGCTGCCCCACGAACAAATCCACAAGATCCTATTTTGGGTAAATATCAGATTATTCTTTGTAAAATTCGATGTTTTGATTATGTCAATGGGTCAACACAAGACCAGTGTCCATTTCAGATATTTGTCAACCAAATCGTACGCAAACAAAACATATAAAATTAAAATTTAATTTGACTGAATTTTTTTCAAGAAATCAAAATGAATCATTGAATGAATTTTAATCATGTGATTGTTAGGCTACCCGCTGATATTCTTAGGAAAAGTATGTATAACAGGACATACATGGTTAAAATACACTGCACATGCATGGCCTTATTGCCCGTACATGTAGTCACGGACCTCTGCCAGATTACCTCTTCTTCAGTGGTGTCTAGGCTCAATAAATATACTCAAGGACAAGCCACGAAATCTTCGGAAAATTTATATTTCCTTGATTTTGGAGTCAGTTTATCAATAAATATCACATGTCATACCTAAAACGATGCGTGTTGCTAGCTTCATCTCCAATCACTTAAAGGTGGAATAAAGACTATTGAAGAAATTTGGGAGTCATTTTACCTTTCCCGAGCTATTAGTGCAACTTTTGGCCTAATGTCTTCTTCGCCATACCTATTTTCTTAAAATATATACACTTTTCGACGAATACCACCAATCAGACTTGCAAATAGACTTCTAAATAAGCAATTGAAAGGTTGGACGTCCCGCATTTTGTTTTTTGAAACATTTCTAAATCTCCGCCATTTAAAATTCTTGCTGCAGCTGAGATAGGTAAGACCGCATGTTACAGTATAACCGCGGTTGTCTGATAAAACCGTATGCATGGTACACGATATGACCGCCGTTGACGGTCTATTTCCGGCGACTCTTGCAGTTAATTTGATCCACTGACGAAGAAAAATCAAAAAAATCTAAGACTAAAACACCTCAAATCTGCCCATATTCAAGGTCTTCTTGACACGCGCATGGTATAAAGGAAACAGAATGTTGGATAGAACGTTAGGTGAAAACGGGGCTGGAATCCAATGACAATATAACCGGGAAATCATTAAAAGGTACGTGAGCATTTTTTCTGTCGATGTCGGGAGAAGATTCCCGGGGATTTAGGATGCCAGTGATTGTGAATATCGGCAGAAATTAGGTACATTCGGGGGTTTTCTTTGTAGCTAATGAAAATAGATGTTAGCCTTGATGAAATATTCAAAATTCGATATATTTTGACACCAGGACCATGATCGTTGGATACGTCTCTGCACTATTTATTCAACCTTTAAGCCACACATCAAAGTAAGCGTCTGTTGATAAAAGCATAAAATAAGCGAGTGTATATTTAATGGAGTGCTTCGGCTATTTCCGTTGTTCAAATGTTTATTCCCAAAGTCAAATGTCTTTTCTGAGAATATGACACCACTCCGGATGACGTCACATCAGAGATTACAGAAAAAAAACATGACGTATCTCTAAAATCCTGTAGAAACAATAACAACGGTTTGTTAGGCTACACAAGATTTACTTTCATTGGCTGTTTGTTGCAATGTGACGTAATTTGAGAGGTGAACAACATCGGACATTGGCGGAAATTACCGAAACACTTCATTATCTTTACGCTCTGAAAATTTGAAAGAAATATACCGGGAAAATTCGATTTACAGCGTCAATAATTGATATCATGCAACCATTCAAACTAATACATAAAGAAGAGACACAGGGTCAATATCGATCAATCAATGTCTGACAGATGGAAAAAATAAAGGTCAGTACGAGGGTCATATTTTTGGGTGGTCTTTTTTTTATGTAGCGTTTTTGGCTTGTGTCTTATCTTCCCATTTATTCTTTGAGCCTACTTCCAATAGGGGCTGGATCTGGCTCCGGATCTGTGCCCGTAGTCAGGTTTTATTTTTATGCAAAAAGAATTTCTGGCTGGGGGGTTTGGGTTAACCATTGCATTTTCATGGCACTACTTTATATTTGTCAAGGGGCGTAGCCAGTTTGGGGATGTGATTCTTTGGGGTTTGCATTACTGCGAGCGAAACTCAAAGAGAGGGGGTTGTAAAATTCACTACAATCTGATTTTTAGTATCTATACATACATGGTATCTATCTCAAGAGACATTAGTACTATCATTAAAAATTGGCTTGGCCTGTGGAAATGTGATGGATGTGAAAATAAGGATGGGCCTGGAAAAAAAATTGTTGAAAAAATATTAACAAATAACAGTTTGAAATGCTTAGAATGCACCATATACAATGTAGATTTTAAAAGATATCCGGAATGAACCCCTGTACCCTTTTTTGAGGCTCGCTTCACTCGCAGTGATGTAACCCAAAAAAGTTACATCTCTGAAATTGTAACACCCCTGTAATAAATTAACCTTTATTAATAGGTATGTACAGTTTGTTTGCATGTTTGTTTATTCATCAATAAACCATATACATATATGTAATTTTGTAATGTGTATGGGCCACTAAGCATCAAATAATATGTAAGCTAATTATATGTTTAACATCCTGATGAAGGGCTAATTCTTAGGAGGGATGTAGAAAACAATTAAAAACAAGTCACAACACATCCAAATCAAGCAATTCATGTGAACATTTTTATCAAGAAGTTATTGAAGCTGAAATACAAGCAGTTTTCAATCTGAGATTTCATCTCACTATTATGTGACACAAGATCACAATTTTAGAGTTTCTGTTGTCGTTTGATATCATTACAAGTACATATATATGGGCATTTAAATTTTGTTAAAGTTTTTTGAAAAATTGACTTAATCATTGATAATGGGGATTAAACAAATTATATTACAATTTGAATGGCCTATAATTGTGGTCACTCTTTTGTTAATATTTTCAAAGAAGCCATTGATTGGATTTTTGAAGTAATACATATTATATTAGTGCTATGAAACAATATTGTTTAAGCAGAGGAGAAAGGTACATGAAAACTAACCAGTTCAACATTTTATTTAAATTCTCAAATGGAGCTTCTGACCATGAAGTATTTCAGAGGTAAGAATGATATGAAATGAAATACGCTGAATGTTATGTTTGTCTCAGGTATGTATAATGGCCATATGAGATTTTAGGAAATAGATTTGCATCAACTTAAATAGACATTTGCATTCACTTAAAAATTAAAATTAGTCAAAATTATGAAGAAAATGAGAATTTTCATTTTTAAATTCTCATTTTCATTATTGAGACCAAAATTGGTCAAAATATCCCAATTTTTCAGAATTTTTCTCATTTTCAAGTAGGTGCAAATGGATTTTCAGGTGGGTGCAAGCCTATTCCCAAAATCTCAGGTGTGTGCTGCGCTCACTTGCTTTAATGCTGGGGAGATCACTAATGTGTTCCATATTCTGCAGGTCCCCCTGAAGAAAGCCTAGAAGGGAGCTATGATGCTAAGACTGCTGTCACGGGAATGCGTAACAGATACAGTAGTATCGAACAAGGCAGAAGAGGACAGGACATTTTTGAAGAGGACTATGTCATGCTACAGAAACCGGAGAATGAAATTGAGGCTCAACGTATGGCAAACAATTATCTGGTAAGTATCTTATTTTTATCACGCTTTTTCAAAGTGCTTTGTTGCCATCATCTTGTGCTGCTAGTCGGCTGTGTGCCACATGATTCTTGTCATCGAAATTTTAGGAAAGGATTGGTATCGATATGGTGAACCTTTTGAACACATGTTTTTCTTAAACCAGTTATAATTTTTTTTTAAAAACTTTACATATCGTCAATTTAATGATGTTAACAATATAATTTGAGAAAAATTTTTTTTCTCTATATTGTTTTAGAAAAAACATCAGAAACTTGTTTTGTTCTTGGTATCATAAGTTAGGAATGAAATGTAACATCTATCCGAACCTCATTGGAACAAAATGACATAAACACAACGTAGGTCTCTCAATATTGTAATTGTACAAAGGAAAGTTAATGAAATAAAAGGTTTATCTTAATTTTTATCTATTTTTGGGGTTGCTGTTTTAATTTTTTTTTGAATACTTTTTGTTAAATCAACCAAATGTTCCTTTGTATTAGTGCCTTACGGTAATGCCGGGTTGTCGGCAGCGGCAGTAGATACTCTCAATTGCCGGTAATAAAATCCATTGCCGATAATCGCCATGCTGCTGCAACATGATGATTGGCATTGCGATCCATTGTCAAATTTACGAAACAATGTTCGTTTAAGAATATTTTATCAATCATGTATATTTCAATCTCCACATTAGAAGAGCTAATCTGTCAATCAACTGCAAAGGATTCGTAAAAGGCGGGAGGATAAGCAAAACCCCACCCACTTCTGTCAATCATCTCCCATGCCGCGAGATTAACAAATCACGTGACGTGATATTTCGGTGAAGTAAAAACAAAAACAAATAGTTTGATCAATTTTGATCGAATTCACTCTATATTATCATTCAAAGACTTCCTAACAATACACAATCACACACGAGATACACGATGATACAATATATCCACTGTAGTTGATGTGAGCGGGAAATAAAGCTGAGAAATCGGCTTCGTTAAGGATTTTTCGAAATATTTTAGTTTCACTTTCAGGTTTTTCCCCGGGATTTTAGGAACATTATCAGTATCAACGATTATCGGTAACGGTAAGGTAATGGAGGTGAAATTTACTGGCAGGGAGATCCATTACCGTTGCAAGCACTACTTTGTATAACTATAATAACTAGATTGGTAAATTGAACAAAGTTCAATTTAAGACTCCAGATTGATTTACTTGAGTAAAGAGCTGAGTAGGAAGCTGAGTACGTAGATGATTAAGTAATTGAGTAAGTAGCTGAGTAGGTAGCTGAGTAGGTAGCTGAGTAAGTAGCTGAGTAGGTAGCTGAGTAAGTAGCTGAGTAGGTAGCTGAGAAGTAGGTAGCTAAGTAGGTAGCATTTGATGGATCTGCATTGTGGATACTGGCAAATGTGAATTTTAAACAAATGTGAATTTTAAAATGGCATAGAATCTAAACTGGGAGTCGGATTGAAAGTTGATTTGGAGATTTGGATTCCTTAGAAAATTCTACCCTTAATTCATAACTCATACGTTAAATTTGGAGAACTTTTTATTTTGACCTACTTTTCGGACACCATATCTCAAAAGTGGGTCAAAATACTTTCTGACGGCAAAAGGCTAACACTATTAGCATACTCTTTGTTACCTGTATACAAAATTTTGAAGCAAATTATTAAAGCGTAATGTCAGAATCGCAAAAATAAGGAAAAGCTATGAATTTGACCTAGATTTTGACCTTGACATTTTGGTGTCCACATTTTGAAGCTAGGTAGCCTTTGAGGTCCCCTTCTTTTATAGACTTTCATTATGTTGAGCTGTACTCAGTCTATACCTGGTATTTTACACTTCAAAAATATATTTTTCCCTATTGATATAACATTGGGCACCAAATTTAGCAATTTTTGAGCTTTCAAAATGCCATAACTTCCGACCTGGAAGTCAAATCAAAATTTGGTTTGCAGATTCGGTTTCCTGAGAAAATTCTACCCTTATTTCATAGCTCATATGTTAAATTTGGAAAACTTTTTATTTTGACCTACTTTTCGGACACCATATTTCAAAAGTGGGTCAAAATACTTTCTGACGGCAAAAGGCTAACATTATTAGCACACTCTTTGCTACCTGTATACAAAATTTAGAAGCAAATCATTTAAGTGTAGTGTCAGAATCGTAAAAATTAAGAAAAACTATCAATTTGACCTAGATTTTGACCTTGGGATTTTGGTGTCCAAATTTTGAAGCTAGGTAGCTTTTGGGTACCCTTCTTTTATAGGAATTCATTATGTTAATCTGCACTCTGTCTATATCTCATATTTTACAATTAAAAAAAGTCTTTTTTCCCATTGACTTAACATGGGACACCAAATTTAGCAATTTTTGAGCTTTCAAATCGCCATAACTTCCGAACGGGAAGTCGGATCGAAATTTGGTTTGCAGATTCGGATTTCTGAGAAAATTCTTCCCTTATTTCATAGCTCATATGCTAAATTTGGAGAACTTTTTTAGTTTGACCTACTTTCCGGACGCCATATCTCAAAATTGCTAAGAGTAATAAAAAAACGGATGGCACACTCTCGATTTGTTTTTTTCTAAGCTACATGTTGAAAAAAAGATGAAGGAGTTACCACAAGTAACAACAAAGATAATTGACAGAATGTTGATTTGACCTAAATTTGACCTAGTTCTTGACCTATTGACTATTTTCCCAGAAACTAGGTTGATGGGCTATGTTAGCCATGTAAGTAGGCCAAAGTAAGTTCTTCTAGTTGCTGAGAAAAAGTGTTCGGAAAGAAAGAAAGAAAGAATGAATAACTAGATTGGTAAATTGAACAAAGTTCAATTTAAGACTCCAGATTGATTTACTTAAGTAGCTGAGTAGGTAGCTGAGAAGTAGGTAGCTAAGTAGGTAGCCGAGTAGGTAGGTAGGGAAGTAGGAATTTTTGACTGGAAGTCAGATTGAAATTTGGTTTGCAGATTCAGATTCCTGGGAAAATTCTACCCTTATTTCATAACTTATACATTAAAGGACCTTATACACCCTCTATTGGGATCTCCCCATGGGAAAAAAATAATTCATCTGATTTTTCAAAATGAGTATTCTGCTTCAATTATTACATTTATATGCACACTAGTATCTTGTTGACCTATATTCATCACTGTATTGATGTATAGGCCACTTATTAGGGTCATAATTCAATCATGAAGTGTAGAGGCATAGATTCCAAACCAGGAAGTATTTTTGTGTCTGTCAAAATCCATTTACATCCTACGCATCCCTGCATCTTATCCAAATTTGTTACTACATAATGAAATATAATAGTATAATCTTTGGTTTTACAAACTTGTATGATATTTGATAAGTGTAAAAGTTGTTTTTGGAGCATTTTTCTATAGCCATTTTGTAGGGAAAAAATGATGAAAAAATGTACAATCTTTTAATTTTAAGTATGACCTGAATCGATTGCAAACTTCATATTTGCACATTTGATGAGATAAACGATTTGTGTCATATTGTGAAATTATTAAGTTTGCAATCGATTCAGGTCATAGTGTATTTTTGGTATTTCTGTGATAATCAATGGAAACCAATGGCCTCTATTAGAATCTGCTGATATCCTCATGTTAAGTCAATGGTGCACAGCCCCATGTAAGTCAATACAACCTTACTGAACGAAATGATCCCTATCTCAGCTTATGTGTGTCCGAGCACTTTAATATTTTCCGAAGTATTATATGACATTTTATTCTTCATGTTACACCTACGAATGATTCATTTTGACCATAGGGATATTTGCCAATAATTGCACCTTGTCCTTTGGAGATTTTTTTATTTTGACCCACTTTTAGGACGCCATATCTCAAAAGTGGGTCAAAATACTTTTTGACGGCAAAAGGCTAACACTATTAGCACACTCTTTTCTACCTGTATACAAAATTTTGAAGCAAATAATTGAAGTGTAGTGTCAGAATCGCAAAAATAAGTAAAAACTATAAATTTGACCTAGATTTTGACCTAGGCATTTTGGTGTCCAAATTTTGAAGCAAGATAGCTTTTGAGGTCCCTTTCTTTTATAGGCTTTCATTATGTAAAGCTGTACTCAGTCTATATCTCGTATTTTACACTTCAAAAAAATCTTTTTTCCCATTGCCATAACATGAGGCACCAAATTTAGCGATTTTTGAGCTTTCAAAACGCCATAACTTCTGAACAGGAAGTCAGATCGAAATTGGTTTTGCAGATTCGGATTCCTGAGAAAATTTTACCCCTAATTCATAAGACATACGTTAAATTTAGCGAATTTTTATTTTGACCTACTTTTTGGACACGGTATAACTTCGTAACCAGAAGTCCGATCGAATTTTGGTTTGCAGATTCGGATTCCTGGGAAAATTCTACCCTTGATTCATATCTCATATGTTAAATTTGGAGAACATTTTATTTTGACCTACATTTCGGACACCATATCTCAAAAGTGGGTCAAAATACTTTCTGATCATAATTGCTTATAACAATATACATTCATCTGATTCGATAATTACTTTATTCTAGATTTCAATCATTAGTCTCAAGGCGTGCCAAGACTTTTTGTCACACTTTAAGCACGTCTTTGCACTGCGTGTGCTTAGACGTGCCTAGAGTTGGTTTCATCGCGTACCTAGACGTGTCAAAACTAGTCACGCCTAAGCACCCGGCGTGCTTAGACTTAGTTTCTAGACGTGCTTAGTCTAGAAATTCCATTTTTCACGCAGTGTAAATTATTTACCAATAACTGTCAAATTGTAGCATTATCATGAAAAATTCAGAATAGATGGACTTGTGTTTTGGGCAATACAGATGTCCATAAAGTTTCTTTACACTTTACATAGACATAGTATTGTAATTGCAAAGAGACTTGATGGACACCCTGTATATTGTAAATTTATGTTACCTTCAACTGGTCCCTAGTCAGTGTTGTTGTTGTGAAAAGTGAATGAAAATTCATTTCTAAAGCCTCATTTTACATGACTTGAAGATACAAAGCCTATCAAAGAATATGATAGTAAGAGGCTCAATGAATTGAATGCAAATACAATAGAAAGCTGAGAAATCCTGATACGTTTAATCAGAGCTCTCTTATATAAGACTCACTTCGATCTATACAGAACTAATTTGACGACAGAGTATAAAATAAAGAAGATAATAGGATTGTCACCAATTCCTTTGTAATGTTGGCACAGTACCCACTGGCATGAATGCTTCAGGAAATTCTGTATCTCGTGACAATAAATACTCTTTATTGCCAATAAGTCACTATTATGTGTGTACGAAATATTTCACATTATTGGCTCCTTCCGATGTTAATGATAAATTCTCAGGGGTTTAAGAAATCAAATATTGTTTTCATTAAGCCTCTTTTAGAATCGTTCGTCAAAAAGTAGACAAAAGTTTTCTCTGAACCGTAAGTAATGATCATACCAAAAACGAACCCCAGGGTATATAATCAACAATGGCAAAGATATTGGTGAACAAATTGAGAAATTGTTTCGATGCCATATTTTGTCACATGGATAAGTGTGAGCTAAATTAACAGTCTCATCATACCAAGGTCATTGATATATGTGTGGATCCAAATCAATACTATAAGCACTTAATGTTTTACAAATATAAAATGCCCCTATAGGTCAGGTTTCTAATTACAATACATAATGTAAGATAAACCTCTGTTATATGTACTTAAAAGACCCCAGAGTGAAAAACAAAGGTATTCATCAACTAATGTATTTCTACAGGAAAAATCAAATGTTTTGAGACTAGAAGAATCACATACTATAGATTATGTAT
Organism: Owenia fusiformis; assembly: GCA_903813345.2. Lineage (NCBI taxonomy): Eukaryota > Metazoa > Annelida > Polychaeta > Sabellida > Oweniidae > Owenia > Owenia fusiformis. The sequence goes on from CAIIXF020000002.1 coordinate 27,633,923, forward strand.
TATCAACTTGTTAAAGGATCTTATTCAGCTTTCTTTAATCTTTCGCAAGAACAGCTGATGACAAGGCATAACATGCAAAATGTCACCACCTATCGTTTGTTATAGATACTCTGAATGCCAAATGTGGGCCACTGACTGCCAGATATAATAGCTGAAACTAAAAATATGTGCCTTGAATAAATTAATGTTATCAGAAGCATCCTCTAATCTGACCGCCAGATGCCGAACACAGTTCACAAAAAGTTAGAAACCCGAACAATATGTCACATCTAGTAGTGGTGACATAATGGCTTAACCTAAAAATGTGCCTTTAATAAATCAATATGAGAGTCCCAACCATTTGTTATATAAACAATCAAAACTCATATCACCAGTAAATTAACAATCTTAACAAGTTATTCAACAAAGCAAAAATGTACTTAATTTCTCTCATTAATGTTAGTGTTATATTCCCATTGAGTAGAGGAGAGTACCATTCTTTCTGAGCTAGATATTGTGAATGGCACAACAAAAAGATACTTGCCATGACAAAAATAGCCTTGCATTTAGTTGTATATAGCCTTGCATTTAATTGCATATAGCATTGCATTTAGTAACATATAGCCTTGCATTCAGTTGCATATAGCCTTGCATTTAGTTGCATATAGCCTTGCATTTAATTGCATATAGCATTGCATTTAGTAACATATAGCCTTGCATTTAGTTGCATATAGCCTTGCATTTAGTTGCATTTAACCTTGCATTTAGTTGCATATAGCCTTGCATTTAGTTGCATATAGCCTTGCATTTAGTTGCATATAGGATTGCATTTAGTAACATATAGCCTTGCATTTAGTTGCATATAGCCTTGCTTTTAGTTGCATATAGCCTTGTATTTAGTTGCATGTAGCCTTGCATTTAGTTGCATATAGCCTTGCCTTTAATTGCATATAGCATTGCATTTAGTTGCGTATAGCCTTTGTATTTAGTTGCATATAGCCTTGTATTTAGTTGCATGTAGCCTTGCATTTAGTTGCATATAGCCTTGCATTTAGTTTCATGTAGCCTTGCATTTAGTTTCATGTAGCCTTGCATTTAGTTGCATATAGCCTTGCATTTAGTTGCATCCACCACATGAGGTTTACTGCAGTTTGATAATTATTAATGAAGCGGTGAAAGAGATTGGATTATTGAATTATTTGCACATTTTAATTTTTGCAACCTTATCCGTGAGGAGGATCGTATTATACTCATTAATGGGTTTTAATGCAATATGATATAGATCAAATCAATATCAAAGACAATTATTTATTTTATATAGTTAAATAACTCATTAGAGTAGTATAACAACTATATATACTGGTATGTCCTTTAGTGTGCAATATAGTTACTACATGTATACTGTTGTATGTTCATTTTGACAAATTGCTCATGTCACATGGGGAAGATTAACTATTTACAGTATATATTTACCCGGATGACTTAATTAAATTCAGTTGTACACAGGAACGTCGAGAAGACAGTTACCAGACAAAATGAGTGATCGCAAGAATGGATGAAGAATTTGAAGATTGATTTTCTTTTGAAAAAAAAAATATGCTATTATGGAGTGACATTATAAAGTTCTACAGGTACATGTATGTTTTGTGAAGTCATTTATTGGACAAAATGAGCTTTCACAATTCATCAATTGAAGCATTTGAGGATGAAGAATTTGAAGATGGAATTTCTCTTGAATAAAAAATATGCTATTATGAAGTGACATTATAAAGTTGCACAGGTATGTTTTGTGAAGTCATTTATTAAACAAAATGAGCTTTCGCAATTCATCAATTGAAGTGTTTGAGGATGAGGAATTTGAAGATGGATTTTCTCTTGAATTGAAATATGTTATTGGAGTGACATTATTGTTCCTTGTAATTGTCACAATTTTAGGAAATGTTTTGACAATCGTATCTTTCCTCAGAGATAGGCAATTACGTACGGTACAAAATATTTACATTTTTAATCTATCGATAGTTGACTTAGCAGTGGGAGTGGTGAGTCTACCTTTTTATGTATTCTACACGATCAACAATTATACATGGACTTTTGGACGTTTATGGTGCAAAATATGGCTGGTAATTGACTTTTTGGTTTGCGCTGAATCCTCGCTGACAATCGTTCTGATCAGCTTTGATCGTTTCATGCTTATTTCCCAGGGGGCATCATACACAGCAAAACAAACAGTAAGAAAAGCTGTGGTCTATATCATCGGTTCCTGGATTTTGTCGTTTTTGTTATATGGACCGGCAATTATTTTTTGGGAATATTGGATCGGGCAAAGAACAACGGCTGAGAGTGACTGTAATGTTGAGTTCTTTAACAATATGGAGTATACTCTTACTACGGCCATTCTCGAGTTCTTCATTCCATTGGGGCTGACTGCATACTTTAATCTCCGAGTTTATCTGAACATCAGGGATCGTAGCAGAAAAGTAGCTTCAGCTGGTATATCATCATACCAAACACAAAGTGAGGGACTCAAAATCGAAAGATCGAAAGATAAAGAAACTGAACCAGCTCAAACAGGAAGTGGACACAATCAGGCTATAAGTCAAGGAGGAGTACAAAATGACAAACCACATGGTCTAAGGTCACATAATCAAGACATCGACCAGGAAGAAAGTCAAAATGACCAATCTCAGGAACTGAGGGAATGTCAATGTGACCCAGCTCAATGTCAACATGTCCATGTGCAAAGTCAAAATGTAGGCCAAGACCAAGACACAGCTGAAGGACAAATACAGGATCGACTTGACATCAACTTAAGTCAGAGAGAAGGTCAACTTCACCAAGAGGAGATAGAAGGTCAACGTTCCCAGGCTTCAAGTCAACATGACCAAAGTCAAGGTCAGAGAGTGGAACAAGATGACCTTAGTGTTGGTCAGAGAGAAGATCAAAACAACTTGGACCAAATAGTAAATCAACGCTACAAAAGACAGAACAGTGGCATCCAGAGAACATATCATAATGCCACAACTGGTGACAATGCTCCTACTAGTACTCGTACTATGAGCCTGCCACAAGGTGCGATTATCAGAAATCAAAACAAGTCGAACCAAATTGTTCTCCGCCGAGACAGAAGGGCTGCTAGATCTTTAAGTATCCTTGTTGTCATATATTTCATGTGCTGGTGCCCATATACCATTATGACATTCATTGAGTCAGTCAGGCCCGACACTGTTGATAAAGACTTATATGAGGCAACAAACTTCATTTTGTGGTTCAACAGCGCGTGCAACCCATTTTTATATGCTCTCATGAGTGCTCGGTTTCGTAAGAATTTTAAACAGTTGTTGTGTCCTTGTAAACGATAAATTTATGGCAGTTTACAATTGACCATATTCACTTAGACACACAACGGAGTAGAAGCAGTGGCTGTGCCGCTGTCCTTCAGCAGGCAGTAACTCAGTAGGTTTCACAACATAGCCTATAAGCTAAATAGAAAAATAGCTAGGGGAAGGGTAATTTAATAGCCCTACTAGAACAGCCAGATTTTATCTAAAATGATTAAATCTTTCATTGTGGGTCTAAGTGTATTATTTAAGTACATGTGCAAGAGAATCCTTACAGTGAAATACAGGGCAACACAAAATATGCCACCCTTTAGTTTTGGAATCACTTTCTCAAATATGATATTATCTTTGAGATTTTTCTACGTAGTGTTCAATTGAGAAAACAGTTGTGTAGATATATTGCATCTATGATTTTGAGATTTAAAGAAATCATGAGTGCATACCAAATACCATCTCGGTATGCTCTAACATGAAATCGACCAAAAACACAATTTTTCTTCAAATATGATGAAGTTCAAACTGACTTATTAGGTAATTTTAAGAAATTGTTTTTGGACAATTACATGCGAGATCATCCTGGATAGAAAATGATTTCTCTAAATCTCAAAATAATAGATGCAAAATAAGTACTGTACACCACTGTTTCCTCTATTGAACACTCTATCTACATAAATACAATCACAAAGATTACATCATATTTGAGAAATAATTCCAAAATTAGAGAGTAACATTTTGTGTCACCCTGTACTATTACTTTTAGTTAGAAATATGCTGAAGACAAAATTGAATTGCAATATTATAATACATTGTATTATATTGTCACATTAGGCTTCTACTTAGATCATGACACAAACACAACCTAATTCGAATAATACAGGGTGATACAAAAATGCACATTAATTTACACAATCATGTTTGATCAAAGTGCATATAAAATCAGCTCCTGATTGAGATAATGCAAATACTATCATTCGATATAGGCCTATTTGAAACTACATGTTAAGCCTATACTAATATAGTATCCATAAAAAGGTTTGATTCTTGGAAATATTATGTACTGTAGAATATATTTAATGAAACATCTAATTCCAATTAATTACTGATATATATAGTACTATGTATAGTGTATACAGTACTTTATTCCATGATGGTGAAATTCCCTGCAATCTGATTGGTCCATGTGACTTAAATATATCCTGTATTTACACGCACTTTCCACTTAGCATTGAATACAGAGTGAAAATGACGTCAGCGTTGTGAAATGGTCCAGTATCCCAACGCCCCAGATTTCCATCCAGGATACAGGGGCGGATCCAGGAACCAACAAGGGGGGGGGCCCAAATTTCAGGTCAGAGAAAAAACGTCCGCGCTTGCGCGGAAAAAGTTTTGGGCCCCTAAAATCCAAAAGTGGGCCCAAATTTTGAAATTTTGAGGCCCATTTTCTTCAAAATTTGGCCTGATATTAACAAATAAGGCCTTAAAAGGCCCAGTAATGACCAAAAAGGCCCACTTTTTGAGGCCTGAAGGCCTTGTTTGGCCCAAAAAATTTTTTGGGCCCAATTTTTTTTTTCTGGGCCCACCCAAGGGGGGGGGGCCCGGGCCCCTGGGCCCCCCCCCCCTAATCCGCCAGTGGGATATGACTATTACTGAAAAAATCAATTGCGATCTGTTTACACCAACGAATGCTAATATTTGCATTTTGCTAGAAATATCTAATTTGAATATCAGGAAATGATACGGTGATCACCACAATTTATTATTTTAGGATAAAAACACTCATCTGTAATTATAAAAAAATCAGTATGAAGCATGCACATTGTTTTCATGAACTAGTAAAAATCTAATATGGCAGACGAAAGTCGAAAAAACGTTTCGTTACACTATTCCAGCTGATGAAATTGAAGAAAAATGTTGAAGAAAATCAAACGTATCGTATAATACAATAAAAGCAAAACAACAAGGCCGAAAAGATTTTGAAGGAATATCGATGTAAAATATTTTTGAGGTGAGAAGGTTGATCTGTTTCTCCGGTCCCAAGCCAAGGAAATTGACTTGATTTAGGGGAGTTTTATCTGAGTATTCATTGAATAAAAACGTTATTCAATGATTTCTCGTGAAATACAAAAATATTCTTCCCTTGAACGTCTGTATTTCACTCTGCTAGCGCATCGTGAAATACGACCTTCTCGGGAAGAATATTTTCTGTATTTCACTCGAATCATTGAATAGCTTATAGTATATAACAATGACACATTGGTCATTACAATGTAAAATATACTTAAACATATACTTGTAATTAAATCTAAACTAATACCCTGGGTGCAAAATCTAGTTATAAACTACCCTTTTGTTTGTATTTGTTTTACTTTGCTTCTTAAAAGAGAGCTTCGTCTTTGTTATAACAAGACCCTGCATGCAGGGTGAACACTATGAAGACTAAGATCCCCTTTAAGAAGCGAGGTCAAACGCATTCAAAGGGTATTTAAATAATGGAAACTCGACTTAATTAAATACAAGTCAATTGTAAAAACAGCATGATGAAATGTAAAAGTGTCAGTGTGATGCATTATCTACGGAAAGTGAAAGAGGATATACCGCAGAATTTAAAATTCAATGGAGTTTTAACATGGGAGTGATATCACACACCGCGGACCAGTCAGATAGATTTCTGCACACTTTATTTATTTAATTCACTTTGCACAACGCGCCCCCTGTAATTCATTCAGTGCGCGATTAAAAAATGGTTATGAGTGATATCGCACACCGCGGCCCAGTCAGATCGATCTCTGCGCGGGAAATTAAAAAGTCAAACTGACCTCAAAATGGTTTACATTAGTACACAGTGTACACTGCCATCTTTCAATAAAGTGTATACTACAGACCTTCGTATACAAAATACCAGAATGATTGATGTTATACCTGTATACCATTTCTTCTGGGAGAAGGAAAGTTCCTATATGTATTCCAGGGCCGTAGCCAGGGGGCCTCACCCTCCTCCCCTTTGCCTAATATTCGTTCAAAATCATGCAGTTTTTCACCATTCTTAGCACTTTTCGCATGATTTTTTTGCCAAAACTGTCAAAAAGCTCCCCGCCTCTTGGCAAAATCTCCCCCTTGGTAAAACCACTCCCCCAGGTTAATCCAGGATACGGGTCTGTATAATTCTTAGACGAGATTGTTTAAGAACGTAAGGTAGACATAAGTGCCACCTGTTAAAAGCTAGGAGATCTTTTCTAAGTTATTAAGTCATCAATCAGCAGACTGGTAATTGTATCCCCCAGTCCCCACCCACTTCAAACTCCATACACTAACATACTATTACAATTTAAAATCAATTTTATCTGTCTTTATTTGACTGTAGAAGGTGTACATTCATCGCATTGAATTGCATTTCATTGCATTGTATTGTATTATATAGCACATCATTGTATTGTATTGTACTGCATTTTATTGTATTGCATTGTATTGTATTGCACTGCATTGTATTTTATTGCATTATATTGTGCTGTATTGCACTGTATTATATTATATTGCACTGCATTGTACTTTATTGCACTGCATTGTATTGTACTGCAGTGTACTACATTGTATTGCGCTGCATTGTATTGTATTGTACTGCATTATAATGAATTGCACTGTACCACATTGTGTTGCACTGCACTGTATTACATTGCATTGTTTTGTATTGCACTGCAATATATTGCACTGCACCATATTGTATTGCACTGCATTGCAGTGCACTGCATTGTATTATATTGCAATGTATTGTATTGCACAGTATTGTATTGCATTGTCTTGAATTACACTGCATTTTATTACACTGCATTGTATTTTATTGCACTGTATTGTACTGCAGTGTACTGTATTGTATTGCACAGCATTGTATTGTATTGCACTGTATTGTATTGAATTGCACTGTATTGTATTTTATTGCACTGTATTGCACTACATTGTATTGCACACTATTGAACTGCGATGTATTGTCTTGCACTGCATTGTATTGCACTGTACCACATTGTATTGCACTGCACTGCAGTCTTTCGAAAAAATCAAATTCGTGGTGCCACGAATTTTTATTCGTTATTTATTCACAGATAATCATTTTTCATTGCGCACTGAATGCCGGAATTTCTGCGCACTTTATTTTAATTAACTTTGCACAATGCGGCCCCTGTAATTCATTCAGTGCGCGATGAAATCTATCTGACTGGGCCGCGGTGTGTGATATCACTCCCATGTTAAAACTCCATTCGATTTTGAAGAATGCGCAGGTCCCCTATCGCTTTCCGTAATTATCAGCACAATATCAATTTAATTTTCTGAATGAATGATAAGTGAATTTTGCTCAATGTAAAATAACATAAGAATTTTATGAGACATCAGCTTTTTAAACATCAGGACTGCTTACATTACAAATTGTTTATGGATGTCAGAAAAGATATCTTTCTGTTGTATCATGAGTGTTTTAAGCTTGTCTGTAATTTTGGGTGTTATTAAAATATCCCTCTAAAAAATTATAAGTTCTCAAAACAGAATATTTTACTAATTGTCTCTTCTGTACACTTAGTTATATATTTTTGATATTGTTTTTTTAGATATTGTTTTTTTTTAGATATTGTTTTGTTGAGAATGAATCCCATTGGCACATTATGATAACAACATTTAAAAAAGAAATCTTCTTTTTTATTTAAACTTCAATCAAACGCATGTTTGTGGCACGTGACCTTGCCACCCCAGGGATGTATAACTGTCACAGTAACAGGCCTGTCAACTTGGGAACACCTAACATGAGTGACTTGGAAATGTTGAACACCTCCCCTCAAAATGTGGACACCTTGGTTCAAATCTGAACACCTTGATCCAAATGTTGAACACCTTGGTTTAAATTTCATTACATCTTGCCAAATTTTGAACACCTCAAATTTTTCGCGCTCGCTACCCTCGCGTTTCAAACATCCATCAAGGGGGGGAGGTACGAAACATTTCGGACGGAATGCTGCACATATACGTAATTCGCGTGAAAAGTCGGAACGAAATGCGTACATTTTTTCCGGCGTTCGTATTTTTGCTGTGTTGACGATCTTTTTTAGAAATTTTTCTACAGAAATATTTTTGCTTGACAATTACCAGGTAAAATGCGTATTTGCGTGACATTTTCTGTCACGCAAAAATAACTGGCGTGACTTCAAATTCTTCAGCAAATGCGTGACAAATACGCAAATTGCTGGACAGTTGACAGGCCTGCAGTAAAACTAAAAATGTAAAAATTCAAAATGTACTTGTGCAAAAAATCTATAAGGTAAATACCCTTTGGGAAAAAATCTGTACAAAAACATATTCCTTGTTTAAAAAATAATGAATTAACAAAAATTTTATAAGATTGTAGTCTAATAGATGAGTGGGATTTTTCAGTGTTTATGAATGAAATTATTATGCTGAGCCAAATTAATGAATCACGAGAGTTGATTATTGTATCGGACAATACCATCATTGTAGGTAGCATATGACCTCGTTGGAACTTGATAATTAATTTGGAATAAACAGCATGATTACAGTGGAAACATAATTAATTTGGAACAAACAGCAGTATTGCAGATTAGTATTACAGAGTAAACGTACAAGTGATAATATGTTATGTTGTACAAAATAATATTGTATATAATATTGTATCGTAATGTCTAAATAAATAAATAAAGTATATCAAATGCTACATAATAGTTGTCTGCCATGCCCTTGGGACTGATCGTGTTTTCAATAAGGGGCACGGGAGAAAAATTAGTCTAAAATTTGAAAAATAGCCATATTTTCCTCTGGCACTCAAACACATCAAAAAAGCACAGAAATTACCAAATACAGTAAAACTCTGTGTATCTGAACACCTGGCTAATCCAAACACCTCCCAATCTGAACACTATTTTGGTCCGTTTTTTTCCTCCCATTGACTCACATGTTAAAAATACTTAAAATGTGAACACCTCTCAATTTGGACAGTGAACAGTCATATTTGAAAAATCAACCTATCTAATGCAAACACTTTTCATAAAAATCACATACACCTTAATTTAAGTTTTGAAAAGCCCGCACCCGCTAATCAACTGAGGATAAAACTGTGCGAGCAAAATAATTTAATTCTGTTTAGATTAATTATTTATTTATATTTTAGAAATTGCAAGGAAGGCTCTTATATCACTAAGAACCTCCAGCATGCGATGATAATGACATAATCTCTGAAATATGTAAGGACAAGTGTTGAAAGGAAAAGACTAAAAAGTGTTACAAAACAGAGCAAGAGCAAAAAATGCGACAAGTTATTCTAAAGAGATTATGTTTATTCAGAATTGATTGAAACACAATTATAAGACTGATAAATGAAGATGTTGATGATGTGTAAGAACACAAAATATATATTTTACCAAAAATATGATTAGCTCATTAACTATGGGCATAGCAAAAAGGCAATGCAAAAGGACAGAATAATGATAACTTTGAAATCATTTGAATCATCATAAGATAATACGTGTAATCATAAGTCTCAGACTTATCTAAGAAGAACATTAATAGATCCTCATTAATTAATGTCTGCCAATAATGTTTATGTTCATACCTAGGCAGTATAACAATTATAACTTACCATAAACTTAATTTATGAAATAAATGATTAAAAATAAAAAGACGTACTGGTTGACATTAAAAGAAGGAACCTTGAATAATGATGATAGTGCAGTAGAGCAGGTGATGTAGAGGATTCCAATCCAATTTATTGAGTACCCAGGTGGTACTGAAGTATTAAAAGTTTAATCTATCACTAATTAAAAATTTGTTACATCACATTCAAATGTAACACTTTCCTCAAAGAAGTGTGTCGTTTCACAATTTTTTTACCAGAAATAGTTTGAAGACATCAGAGATACAGGGTGATCACTAAGTTCTGGGAATTTATTCTTTCATTTCATTATTTTTCAACCAATCTGACCCTCATAAAAAATTTAACCTTGAAAGTCCGAATTTAAACCGTTTCCATCAATCATTGAATAATGATTGTTTCAACTACCAAGATCAAAGGAAAAACCATTGTACGATGATAAGCAATCATTGTGCAACCATTGTGTTCAACCAAGCGAAGTCAACTCTTTTTCAACGACTGCGCAACCGTTTCTATACAATCATTGTAATCTGCAACCATTGTAAACTGCAACCATTTCACATTGAAATGTAAATGGTTGCAATATGTTTTGTTCAATGATTACATAGTTCAACCCCTGCAACCATCCTGAATTAGTATCGTTCCAAAAAATTATCATTTTACCTGAATTAAAATTATCTTTAATTTTAACTTATTTTAATAAGTTTGGTTTATGGATAACGAAATAAACCACGCCTGCTTAACCTTATATAGAGTTGGGCGTGACTTGTTTGACATGTTGTGGTTGCACACGGATGCACACGTATTATTAGAGCTATATTTGTAATGTTCTTCCTTCTTTCAAATGTAACCAAGCTGAATACACGTTGGTCTACATTTGGAATTCAAGTATTATCATTAATAAATAAATAAAAGTAATCTAAATACTAGTAAAAATATGCCTAGACAAAGAAGTAGCAGACGAGTTCGTGAAGCTGGAGGCCTAGGGGAGGACCTTAATGCGCCAACGTTAAGGAAAAAGCTTACAGAACTAGGGATAAAGGTTCCTCCCACGTTCAGTAAAGCTACGTTGTTGAAACTTTACAAACAAAACAAGGACAATGGCAATGATGCTGCCGTTAATATAGTACCTGATGTAACTGATAAACCTCGAGAAATCAATGGCGCGTCTGCATCCAATACTAATGATGGAGAGGCTGATATCACGGCATTGCCAAGCATGTCGTCCCAGAGTATTACTCAAAACCAAGGGGGATTACTGTTTGAGGCTATAAACAGTCTAAAGGACATGGTTGCATCACAGAAAACGTCAAGTTCTCGTTTATTGATATCTGATGATAACCGACCAGTCGATAGAGAGGCATCACCTGATATGAGTCTTGGCTCGCGTGGCGTTCCAATGGAGAACATACAAAACATAGATGTTATTTCTAACAGCCTCAGGAGATCAATCATAGAAGGTAAGACGATCAACATTGCTTGTCTCCTAGTCACAAACTATGAGGAGCAAAAAACACCAAGTCTTGTATCAAATCGCGATGGCACAATTCAACTAAAAACAATTACCAACGTGAATGATCCTAAGCTGAAGAAGTTCCTGACAGCCAGCGAGTTTGCTACGGCATTTGGCAGATATAATCGGATTATGTGCGACATATTTCCCCAACGACAATATGAACTGGATACGTATATGAACGATATATTGGAGTTATACACAAAAATAGGCTACAAAGCTTACGAGTATCACGAACAATTTTCGGCACAGGCGGGATCCTTATGGATTAACAAAGGAATTAAGGTCGATTGGTCGAGGAAGGACAAGGAATTGCTGCAAATGGTATCACTCCCTCGCTATCCTGATCGTCCCCCATTAGATCATGAGAAATCACAAAGAATGGTAGTGCGCGACAGAAACGGACGTACGCGTACATATATGGATGATGGCGGGGAAATATGTAACAATTTTAACTCAGCAGGCGGATGCAAGAGACCCATTTGTACATATGTACACGCTTGCTCCAAATGTAAGAACAGAAACCACGGAGAGTCTGCATGCGGAAATAAGCAAAGTACAACGCTTGAAAAACCGCCTCGTCCTCAATGACTCCAAGAAATAACTTTAAAAGCATCCACATGTATCAACGTTGATTGTTTGGAATCAGAGCTCAATAATCACCCAGATAAACAATTTACTACATACTTATTGGATGGTTTGCGAAACGGTTTCAATATTATGATGGGTGAAGAAATTGCTGAATTGGATCCCTACCAGTGCAAGAATCTGCTATCTGCCCGCACTCAACCGGAGGTAGTACGGGAACTCATTGAGAAAGATTTAAAGAACGAATTCCTCATAGGGCCGTTTAAACAACCGCCATTTGATAAATACAGAATAAGCCCCATCGGTGTGGCAACAGGAAAGTATTCTCAGAAAAAGAGGCTCATATTTGATTTATCATCCCCACATAATAACGCTGATTATCCAAGCATAAATGATCTTATAGATAAAGAGTTATGCTCCTTAAAATACGTTAGAATCGATGACGCAATTAAGATCATTTGTGAACTTGGTGTCGGTGCGCAATTATGTAAAATAGACATTGCTAATGCCTTTAAAAACATTCCTGTTACTCCCCGTCAATGGAAATGGCTGTTAATTCAATGGATGGATGATATATACGTATGCCCGAGATTACCCTTCGGATTAAGGTCCAGTCCCAAGATATTCACACACTTGTCTCAAGCAATCGCTTGGATTGCAAAAAATAATTATAGCATAACGAACATATTATACCTCTTGGACGATTTCTTAACAATCGATCCACCTAAATTTCAATCTGAAAGGACTATGGCTCTACTTAGCTTGATTTTTAATCGCCTAAGAATTCCCATAGCCATTAAGAAAACTGAAGGTCCGACAACGTGTCTCGAATATCTTGGGGTGGTCCTTGATTCACAAAACATGGAAGTTAGACTTCCATCTGAGGAGATTAAACGCATTCTGGAGTTTATTGACATGATGTTACAGAAACGGATATGCTCTAAACGTACTCTACTTCAACTATTGGGTCATCTTATATACGCAACTCGCGTTGTTATACCCGGTAGAAGTTTCGTGTCATATCTGTTCAAACTTTCCACAACAGTCAAAGACTTACACGACCCAGTGTTTATAAATGACAATTGTCGGGAATACTATACCCCGTAGTTGTCGCAGCCATCATCTTTGGTCAAAAATGGAAGTGTAAACGGATCATCTTTCAATGTGACAATACGGCGACAGTAGCTATAATAAACAAAGGACGATCAAAGTGCTCGCCAATCATGAAACTAATGCGTTCCCTGACATGGGCAGCGTTTACACATAATTTCGTATGTAATGCAGAACATTTACCAGGAGTTAAAAATGAAATCAGTGACGCACTTTCTCGTTTCTATTTTCAGAAGTTCCGAGTTCTAGCACCAGACGCAGCGAACGAACCGATGACTTGTCCAGATCCGTTAGAAATAATCTGGCGTTAACACGGACGGTAAATGATCTATTGGAGAGCGGAGTAAGCAAGGCCACGGCAACGGCATATCAATCTGGATTTAACTCGTATACATTATTCTTAATGCAAAACAACATTATCAATAACAGAAACATTATTCCACCTATCAGCGAAGAATTACTTATTTATTTCGTCGCACATTGTCATAGCGTATTACGGATATCTTATTCTACAATTAAACTATATCTTTGTGGGATTAGGAATCATTTCATCTGTTACGGTTCTGATTTTTACGTTATTGAGGGAAAGGATATGCAACGACTGGCTTTAGCGCTTAAGTCAATTAAAAAGAATGAAAAGCCATCGTCAAAACAACGTTTACCCATAACTTTTCATATTTTGCAACGCATTTGCAATATATTGAGGCATGGATTATTTGACCTTTACACGGACTTGTTGATGGAAACGGCATGTACTTTGGCGTTTTTCGGATTCCTCAGGTGTGGCGAATTTACGATCAATTCGTCATCCAGACACGACAGTCACATTCCCCTGCTAATGGAAAATGTCAACATCAACAATTATAGTGTAGTTATCAGCTTATCAGCCTCAAAAACCGACCCTTTTAGGAACGGAGTGTTGATAACTTTATATAAAACAGATACAGATATATGCCCAGTTACCGTGTCAGTGAAGTACAAAGCCAGCCGAGTGAAACGTTTCCAAAATTGCGAAAACAGTCACTTCTACCTTACAAAAGGAGGACAGCCATTATCACGGGATCGTTTCATCTCATACTTAAGATACACCCTATCCTGTTTAGGATATGATTCAAACAATTATAGTGGCCATTCATTCAGAATCGGTGCAAGCACGGAAGGTGCATCGGCTCGCCTCGAGGACCATCTAATCAAAACACTTGGTCGGTGGTCTTCCGACAGATACAGGAGGTACATCCGAACTCCTGCAAATGTTATTCAAGATGCTCAAAAAGAATTGACTAAGTCACGCAAGGCTTTGTAAATGGACACTGTAAATAATTATGTACCACTTTGTAACATTTGACTGAAAGCACCAGTGTGAATAATATTGATATTGTTAATGTCAATAAAAGTTAGACCAATCCCGAACGGAATGTAGCAATGATCGTATCATGTTTTATCACCTGACCTACAAACCCAAATCAATCAACTTCTATTACAATTGGGGTTCCCATATGCTTCACTCATTTCACTAAACAATTTCTCGGTGAAATATCTGCTTGCACATGGTTTGGCAATTATTCATTTCAACTCATTCTTCCCCAACTGCAATTCATTACATTTTAATGATAGTGCAGCTGCTTCAAGATAAACCAGTTCATAGTATTCAATTATGTAAATATACATCGCTTTCGCTATCATTTTTCAATGAACATTCTTTGAGGCATAGGGAATAAAGCCAATTAATAGTTGATTGTAAATATTTGTATTCAAAATTAAATATATTCATATTTTCTTGTTTCTAATTGATTGTTTTGTTGTTAGACATAAATTTTGACTTATTTTAATAAGTTTGGTTTATGGATAACGAAATAAACCACGCCTGCTTAACCTTATATAGAGTTGGGCGTGACTTGTTTGACATGTTGTGGTTGCACACGGATGCACACGTATTATTAGAGCTATATTTGTAATGTTCTTCCTTCTTTCAAATGTAACCAAGCTGAATACACGTTGGTCTACATTTGGAATTCAAGTATCCACCGCCATCCCCATCCTCATCACCTTCATTGAATTTTGCTAGTACTTTTTGGCATAGTTTGTTTTCAAGTTACAATTATTCATTTCAACTCATTCTTCCCCAACTGCAATTCATTACATTTTAATGATAGTGCAGCTGCTTCAAGATAAACCAGTTCATAGTATTCAATTATGTAAATATACATCGCTTTCTATGTACATAATTGTCTCCAATTTCAAATAATCATGTTCGCAACGCGACTTATCTAGCTGATAAGACAGGTACACTCTACGGTTTACCGTCTTGATTGTTTGAAAGTGAATTAGGTTTACTTGGGCTTCTTCCCGACAATCACGGTCCCGCAGGGCCACAGTTCCGCAGAGCTGGCTGGAGGACCCCGCGCATGGTCTCAACTCTAGCACCGATTGTCTCCTTAGTTATTACCACGTAATGACTTATGCATATACGCAATTGCGTCACAACGGTGACTTCGCTATCATTTTTCAATGAACATTCTTTGAGGCATAAGGAATAAAGCCAATTAATAGTTGATTGTAAATATTTGTATTCAAAATTAAATATATTCATATTTTCTTGTTTCTAATTGATTGTTTTGTTGTTAGACATAAAGTAAGGATTTGAATATACCTCTATTCAACAACAGTATATTAGGATATTTTTTTTGCAAGCATACATGCATGTTTATTATCCTAAATAACTTAATTCATGTTAATATGTTTCTTTCTCCAGTACGAATTTAGGAATGCGATACCAGACTAGTTTTCCACTAAATGGCATATGATAATTTATGTTCTCTTTAATATTAATTATGAAAAGAATTTAGCAAAAATCCAATTTGGTTAAGAAATTGACCAAAGAAAAATGGTAAGATTTCCTTTAAACTTAGCAAAATCACAAGATGAGACACAATGGCTTTTGTTCATGATCAGACTGATGATCAAAAGAAGCAGGATAAACGATGTACAAAATAATACAAACATATGTACACGTAATCACAAGTTGATTGCTTTATTTAGTGAAAATGTTTTATAGTAATAATGCATTCAGGCAGCAGAGACTTACTTTTCACAGTTTCAACTGGAAAACATCTGAATTAATAATTTCACTAAAATTTTGTCAAGGTAGATGAATTATTGCTACACCCATGATATACAAATAGATTGGTATGGGATCATATTGATATCAGAGGGTTTAACTAAGGACCCCCACAAAAGTTTATATACAATGAACAGGCCAGTTGCCAGCCCCCCCCCCTCCAGCAAAATGGGTCTTCAAATGTATTCATATATGTGTACTTAACACCTAATATCAAATGTATGGCTCACTAAAATTTAAAAAATACAAACAAGAGAACAATTTTGATTCACATTATTCATAACAGATTTAATTACCATGTTCTTTCTTGGCAAATATTTTTTATAACAATGCTCAACACAACAATACCTACTACATATTGATATTCTCATGGGTTTAGGCAAATCAGAATGCTTGAACAGCCAATTAAAACGGTTGAACGGCTAATTAAAATGGTTGAACAGCTAATTAAAACGGTTGAACAACTAATTAAAATGGTTGAACAGCTAATTAAAATGCTTGACCAGAAATAGGGTTCATAGTCCTAGTTTCTGTTATATTTATTTTCATTTTGTGTTATACTATATATATATTTTTTATTCTCTATTTCATGGAGAGGGGGGGGGGGCGTAAAAATTTAAAAAGTGTTTTCAGATTTTTGAAGGTGTATTTCTTTATTCAGTTACTTTAATAAGTGCCGAGAAATCTCAAATAGCAAGTATATGAAACTGCAATTACTATTTTCAGAATTTTTTATTTCATTTTTTTAGTTTGTTTTACCATGGGCATTCAATAGATTGAAAGTTCATGGCTTTACTGTATTCACTAGGGCATAGCATTTCTACTGAAATGTGTAATCAGTTTAAATAATATGTGTCAATGATTAAAAAAAACAGAGCTTATTTTTCAAAACTCTTAACTTGAAAAAATCTGGAGGAAAATATGGAAAATTTTCTTTGGCAAATTATTTATCAAGTTCTGTGTATGGAATAATTAAATTACATAGGATGCTTCCTTTATAGCAGACTCTAATCAAACTGTGAGTCTCTCTGTAATAAGGTTTGTTTTGCCTTGCCAAATTATTTTTGTTTTGTTTATGGATTAATAAAGTTTCTTTAGACACATCCTTCAAAGCAGACTCTAATCAAACTAGAGAAACGGAGTCTTTCTGTAATCAGAGTTTTTTAAGTTATGCTTATTGACTTAATTATTTAAAACACATCCTGTAATGTCTGATTGCATCTTCTCTATCAAATCAAAAATATCAAATCAATAAACAGATTATTTTCTGATTGAAGGATTTCTTCCTTCCAGACAGATCTTCCCTCCTTTATAATTGTGATAATTTCTCAGGTGAAGTATAAGTGTCTGAATTTGTAAAATTCAAGACTTCACCCCAATCAAAATTATTTCAAATGTTTTTGCAATAACTTCAAAAGTAGTGAAGGGATTTTGTAAAAATGATTGTCATGACAGTGAGGGGATTTGCTATGCCTTAGCATTGCTGTTACATGTATCTAGATAATATACATGTGAGTGAGACAATCGTCATCCTTCAAAGTTGGATGAAAATTTTTTCAATATATTTTCATTCACAAGACAAGTTTACTAAACTATTTCAATACTTTAAATATCTTTTTGATCAAAAACTTTAAATTCTGACATGTATGCATGAAATACATACATTTGAAATATGAGCAATATAATTATTTTATGTTGTATTGAGATAATATTGCCATAGGTTTAAAGGGTTGCATTCGATTGAAACGGTTGCAAGAAATTCAATCAAAATTTTCAAGCGTTTACAATGGTTACATATGATTGAAACATTTTCAATGAGTTTACAACCAAAATTGTAATGGTTGCGTTGTAACGGTTGGCATGGTTGCATAAATGATCGGATCAATGATTGTACAATGATTGTGCAACGGTTTAAATTCGGACTTTCAAGGTTGAATTTTTTATAAGTAATTTTTATTAGTAATACTTGAAATTTTCATGGTAAATGGAGAATGTAATTTTGGGTTGGATAAAACAGTCTCATTGTCATATGATGTCACAATGGATAATTATTGTTACTATAGCAACATTACAAATGGCGTAGCGGGTCAAGCAAAACTTAAATTCATTTTTATTTTACTTGATCCAAATTGACTCAAAATCGCGGGGAGTTATCTTCCATTATGACTATGCTTCTTCCCACTCCTCAAATTGTCCATACTACTCTTTAAGAATTCACACAAGGGTTCACACAAGTTGTCCATGCCCCATATTTACCATATACAGTTCACCAGATAAACCACCATTAGGTTCACTAAATTTGACTGTTGAAGCAGCATATGATAGATCATCATAAGTTTGGTTCCGATGAGGGACTGATCTCAACAGCTTGAGGAAATCTTCAAGGGATACCATAGGGAGGACTGGAAAGCGTCTTTATGGACTAGGTTTGACAAGAATGCATGTGCGTCCGGGCCTATGGAAATCATTATAAATGAAATGATCCTCCAAGCAATGGAGAGTACTTCTGAATAAATGACTTCAAGAGTACTGCTCTGCCTCTAGTACAAAAAGTTTGAACCAACCATCTTGGCAAGATGAATATGTTCTAGCAGGAAATTTTCAAATTAGTGTTAGTCAAAATTTGCTGACCCACGGACCACTTTTACTTTTTTTTATAATAACAATAAAATAAATTGTAAAAGGGATAAGTATATGAAACATTGTCCGTCAATTCAGAACAATGTACATTTGCTGGAAATTTCAACTGAATTGGTTGAAAAATGATACACTGATTTAAGGTCTTATTATAATTGCTCAATTTACCTTTAATTTCAACTGCATATTGACTCCATTCCCAGTATTGTTCAAAACCATTCATAAAGTTTCTAAGATCACTGTACAGCTGATCATATCAGAATATTTTTGTTGTCTGTTTATCATATTAGAATCATAACAAAGACCTCAATGTTATGATTTATGTCAAATATATGACCTCAAATTTTATTCTGGCCATTGCCAAAGACCTCAATTGCTACACGATTTCGGCCTTTTAATATTAAACAGAATGACCTTTCGGTCACATATTATGACATAAATCTAGTAAAATTGATAAGTATTTTGAAAATTCAGATTGTATGACACATTAATTTGTTTTCATTCAAACCAAATGTCAACTTTTTAGCAAAGCAATATTTAATAATTGCAATAATCGTGTCAAATGTACATTTATGATTTCAGTGACACCCCAAAGAATAATATAGCTATGATTATCCAAATATGTAACAAAGATACACTAAGTGTGTAATTATTTGCATATTTGCATTTTATGATACTAATAAGCCCTCACCAGACACCTGTGGTAGACAGTGTCATTTTTCAAAAGAAAAACCTTTAGAATTATAACTAAAGAGTCAAGTTGCATGATTTAAATGTCCCGGATACATGTACTACCTAAGCTTGATTTGTGAAAGATATTTACAGAAAGAATGGGTATTGATATGGCGATATTTTTAAACACACGTTTCTCTTAAACCAGTCATCAAAAATTTCTGAAAATCTTACAAATTGTCAATTCAATGGCCATCTTTTGAATGGTAACAATATAATTTGAAATAGATATACATGTGTACATACTTTCATCTATATTGTTTTAAAAAACACATCAAACACTTGTTTTGTTCTTGGTATCATGTTTCCAGAGTGAAATGAAACATCTATCTGAACCTCATTAGAACAAAACGACATAAACACAACATGTTTAGGTCTCTCAATATTGTAACTGTAGAAAGGAAATTTTGGTTGATTTTAAAAAAGTATCTTGTAAATGAAATAAAAGTTTTTTCTTGATTTTTATCTATTTTGGGGGGATTTTGTTTTAATTTTTTGAATACTTTTTCAAAATCAACCAAAATTTCCCTTGTATAACTTTAATATTGAGAGGTCTAAAAACATGTTGTATATGCTATTTTGTTCCAACAAGGTTTGGAAAGACATTTTATTTTATTCTCAAGAATTGGTAGAAAGGAGCAAAAACAATTGCACTAAAAAAACAAAAAATGTTAACAAAAACAGTTGTATAAAATATTTCTAAATAATTTTCGCATTAAATTGTTGTCAATCAGTCAACATTACATAAAATACCATGTTTTTTTACAGAATGTTTTCAACAATTGGTTTAAGAGAAAAACATTGTTGAATTCGGTTCACCATATCGATACCAATCCTTTGCTTATTGTACAACTTGAATTCTTTACAGCTCAGATGCAATAGCAGACTAATGCCAATATCTGATTTGGTCTTAGTTATGCTGGGTGAATTATTTGGTGGCCATTTTGAATTTTTTGATTATAAGTGCGATATTTATCACTGTGTGTCTTTCTCATAGTAGGGTAGCATTTATAATAGCTGTAGTTTCAAGAGACTAAGAAAAAACACCAAATTTGTATTCAAAATGGTTGTTTTGTTTGATTTTTATTCATCAAGTCATTACTTAGAAACTACAGGAAGCTTTATGCATCAGCACATGTAATTGTGATGTACCAAGGAGACACAGCTGCGTCTTCAGGCCGAAGAGTTTGCACACTAAAAAGTGAAGATTCCATACTCAAAGTTGGATCTTGTATTGTAAACTCTTGTTGATAACAAAGTTGGTGATTTCTTAGTGGATAGCCATACCACAGCTGAAATAGAAATGCAACTTGAAAATATATAAAAGGTACATAATGAGTTGCATCAAAGAAATCTTTCTGAAATATTTTTGTGAAATGGAATCAGAAAGGATAGTGGGTGTTGAGTGTTGGAAGCAATTTTTATATAATAAAAGTCAGAACTATTGGACTGATAAAAAATGTTAGAAAACAGGCATGACTTGGAAGGATAAAAGCTTAACATATTCAAAAAGTTGTGACAATTTTTTCGAAACTTTGTACTTTCAACTCATCTCTATTACCATTCTACTCTCTTTAACTCAGATAAGAAGTCTATAATATTTAAATTCAAAACAGTAAAGGGTTTTGTTCACAGTACATGTAAATGGATGTCCATACCTTGATTGTACTACCTGACTGACACCCAAAGTTTGTCAGGTTTGCGACGATTGAAAATGGTCCATTTATGCAGCATTTAAGGAGGTCAGTATCAATCTCAGCATCATTGGAGAAAAAAACCTGTCCCTTGCGTGAACTATAAACTCTTGTGTAATCCGGATTTGGGCTGCTAGTAGCTTCACTCATTGTAAACTTGCAGGGTCCTTCTGAATAATGTCCATCCCAAATGTAAAAATTTTAACTTTTCAACATTCAATACTCTATGTAATGATATTCTACATTTTGAACAGTTTATGTTGATTCATGCAGTATAAGTATGAAATATATAACCATTTCACACAATCTGACTATCAGTAATTGAAAAATATAGAAATAGTTATTATTTTGAAAAATAATAAATTAATGTCAAAGTAGATTGCCAAAGTTTATATGATGCTTTCTGACTGACTGAGTCTGCTATTCGTTTTACTACCTTGACCTCTAGATTCTAGATTAATGACCTTTCACCACCATTAGATAACACTAACCTTCTGCCGTTGTTGTCGAAGGGCAAAGTGTCCAAGCCAAAGATGTTTGGTAAAAACTTAAACGAAAAAGTCCGCCACACTTTTGCGTACTATCGCCTGGACATATAGATCTGCACTCTGCATCTGGTCGCAGACTATATTCACCATAATTGTTGGTACAATAGCAGCTTTGTCCCAATGTAGCCCCTGCATACTTATAATAACCTGAAAAGTAAAATATGAATGTGTGGTATGAGTACCCCCATGAATGTGGGGGTGTTTTGCCTTTTTCTTGTTCTTGACATTTAGTGATAGGAAAACTATACTTATCAAAGTCAAAAATTAAAAGAAAGCAAACATTTATGGGGGTTGGTACGAGCAGATATCAAATATCATATAGAGTACAAGTACTAGAAAAACATAAACATTATCTCTAAATTGAACACTAATCCCTGATTACGATTTCAATAACAAAACACTATTAGAATCACAAAACATGTGAAAGAAAATGGAGTCTCAAAACTAAGATATAGTTAGTTCGATAAAAGCTTGTTAAAGTTGTACTAAAACCATTGTCAGAATAGCTTGTACTTAGCACAAATAACATCTATTTTGTTATTTGTGATATGCCCCACAAAACATGATTTATTAGACAAAACTGTCAACTTCTGAAATGTTATTTTTCACACACTTTCTAAAGTCATGTGACCATTTGACGTGTCGTGTGCCAAGTTATTCTGGCGCTAAATTTAAAGTTGTTGTTGTAGTTGTGTAGTAATTTTATTTTGAAAAATAAAATCAGCCCGGCAGCCAGTAGCCAGTAGTTGCATTCGCAAATGCAGCCTAAATAAGTTTGTCTTGTCACTCGGAAAAGTGTTCCACTAACGGAGGTGTTGCACTTCCAAAGGTGTTCCACTTTACAGGTTTCACTGTATTTACCTGCTCGACTACATGATACACTGCACCGCTCTGGGGTATTGTTTAAGTCTGAGTTGTATGCCATGTAAGGTAGATCAGCATAGGAGTCAACCTTAAAACATCCAATGTATGCATCGCTTGATGCTGAAATAGAAATACAGTAAAACCTGTATATAGAATAGGATTTAATTAGTACTGATGCCCTTTTAGGGCCAAACGTACATCCAATATACAATTTTCAATAACAATGTCTGTATATAGTGAACACCTATGGAGCCACAAGAAAGTGTCCACTGTAGGTAGGTGTTCACTACAGAGAGAGATCTTATAAAGGAGTCAATGTAAAATTTGTCTTAAAGTGGTGTTCACTAAACAAAGGTGTTCACTGGAGAGAGGTGTCCATTAAGACAGGTTTACTGTAATGAAAATTATTAAATTACAATATATATAGTCATAACCAACGAAATAATGCATTCATATGATGATCTAAAAGTTGCTAAAAGAATTACCGAGTTTTTGACTAACCTTCTAATAACAATGGTAGCATCCCAATAGCAAGAGGCAAAGCAATCTGAATCAATCCTAGTCTTGAAGAAGTCATCCTCATTTTGGTAAAAGTGTTGTATTACTCAGTTAGATAACTTACTGCAAATAATTTTTTCCAATGTAAGTTGCATATTCATGCGCCTGTTGTTATCCTAGCTAGAAAACATGTTGTCCGTTATGAAACTAATATTGTATGATTCCATCTTCATTTTAGTTTCAATTTCCTGCAAAATATTACATTTAAATAGATATTACCTTCATAAAATGGAAACAGCAATTTGTTTAGTTATTTGTTTTAAAATATTAGATTTTGGCTCATAACATGTAAAACATAAAAAATGTCACATTTTATGATTTGACTCAGAGGAGCTTTGTTAGTAAGTAATAAGCGATGATGTCTTATTGGCAACACAGACAAGGAAAATTAGGTTTATTTCTTTATGGTTTGCTCCTCATCTAACAAAATTTTGAAAAGTTAATTTGTCTTTTATTTGAACATTTGCAAATCAGCACTCTATGCTAACAAAATCTGTTGGAATGTGCTTATTTGAAGGTGCTTATTGGAAGGTGCTATATTCACCTTTCCATAAAGTCAGCTCATGAATATTATAATGAGCCGCTTAAAAATCTGTGACGTCAATGAGGGAAACTTTTTCCCGCGAAAAACAAATGCAATTGAGTTTACATGTAAATCCTCGGTTGATTGCTGTAAGTTTTACCTCTTCAAACATGCAAATTATCAGTAAATTATTGACAGATTTTTATTGAACGTCAAATTGACATTTATTTACGCCTTCTTAGCGATTTAAATATTAAATTTCTGTTCATAATGAGTAAATAAATTGAAGAGAATTACTCCCGGTCAGTTTTCAATCATAATGGGAACTGCATGTGAACAGGTGAAATTATCATAATCATTGGTTCACCAACATTATAACATGTCTCTCATGCATAAAAAGATATAGATAGATAGTCTATTTTAAGTTAATTTTCAGTGTCATTTGATGAATGACCTGTTCAAATTAAAAACATTTTCTCTTATTCATTAAATCATTGACTTCATTACTCCCATAATTCAATCAACTAAACACGATTACTTCCTATTTATTTCTGCAAGTCATGTAAGATCGTATCTTGAAAATATTATACATGAAAACATCGGGATATAGAATTGATATATTCCAATGTATATTTCCCGCTGCGTATCTCCCGATCCAAATATTCCCGGGAAAATGTTTTTTATTCAGTGTAGAAACAGTCAATTTATTAGAATATCTTGCTAAAGCAAAACTGTCAAAATAGATCCAGCAGACCGTAGAAGTTTTCTTAACCAAAATGATGATGGATTTCTCGAAAATAATGGGAATGCTTAGAAAACAAACCTGAATATGCAGGGTGTCCTGAAAACTTCGAATTCACTTGTGTAACCTCACTTGTCATAGGATAAATTACTTATGTGATGATCGGTTTTGAATAATGATCACTGGGAAGATTTCAAAGTAAGAGCGTATATCATATAATATTTATTGATGATACTCAGTATGTTGATATTGCTGATCGTTGTTGACATCGCTGATGGCGAATTAATACCAATAGTAACAATATCGTTATGTCATTTGGTAAATAATAAAGTAATGGTTTAAGTCTAGCTTCTTGGATAGAAAATTTGGCTTCGAAGTCACCATTTTAATAGCCAATGAGATGATTTAACCGAGTTGTTTGTAACTTCACAATTTACATTTTTTGTTTACAATCGCACGAGATATGTGAGCCCGGGTTTGTGAAGCTGATCTCAGAAGTCTTAATAAACAATAGTTCTGTCAAAAAATGATTAATTTAAATTACATAAGTTTCGGAAATAAAGTGCCCCGTCCATATTTCATATTTGATTAAAAAATATGGTGCAGTGGGCAAATAGAATCCTTTTTATTGTAGTTTATTCAAAATATTCCTATGCTGGCTGTACTAATTCTTCAAAACTTTCAGTCATTGACGTCATTGATTTGGCTCATTTGCATACAACCAATCAGCGCGCCGGAAATTATCGATTTTCTTTACTTTGTGGAAAGGTGAATACGCTCACATTTGTGTTTTGGTTTTAGTTTGGTTTTAAGAAGTGGAAGAGCCATGTGACATCACGCCCCCTAGAGGACAGATCTGAGATTGTAAAGTCACTCTACAAAGAGGAGTCCCCAGCTCTAGGAAGAGGTTAGTTCCCATGATTCAATTACTTAATTAGACCTTCAGTCTCTATGATCCACATACCCCCTATCAACCAATCATATGATTGTGGTATACATGTATGTTCAACGGTGAATTAAATTGAATCAACATATTTTTATTTTCAGTTAGTTTGTTCAAGCCTGGTAACTTTGTATATGTGGTGCTGTTTGGCTGGTGGGTGGCTCTGATTTACCTTCTACTTGCTCTCATCATGGGGCTTACTATAATAGGACGTCAGTATAGTAAGTTATTTAAAGTGTGTCTCAACTGAGCATCCTGGTTGCATAGTTTCACTCATTCTCTTTGGGGTTTGTAGAAAAAAAAAATTATCAATAGGTAAGCTTGATTCACTAAATCAAATAACAGTACATATGAGCGGCTTTGTGAAATAACATCATAAGCCACTTTGGTATTAATAGAAATAAAAATTAAACTTGGGCTGTAAGTGATCTGATAAAAATAATATTACAGTCTAGGTAAATAGTCTGCATCAATCCTCAAGTTACCATATAAAGTTATAATTGTAGAATAATCTTTCCCTTGCAGCATTTTTCTGTCTCAAATTAGCAAAATATTTCATCTGGCCATTTGGAAAGTTCATCCACAAAAAAGCTTCTGATGTTATCCTTCAAGATGATATGTCTCCCAATGGAAGAGTTAGGAGGGATGCCACCATGGAGGAGAGAAGGTACATTTGTACAGTGAATCCTGTATGTAATTATAATATATCACAATAAAATCTTAATGAAGATATTGATGTTTCAATGAATGAAAAATAAAAATAAAATGAAAAGTATTATTTTTTCGATTGGTCAATCATTTTTACAAATATGATATTATAACATGTCTTAATGCAGATATTCGTGTTGCAATAAATCAGAAATAAAAATATGTTATCAAAAATATAATATTGTTTTTTCTATAGGTATGAAAGTTTCACACACTCTCCCGAGGAGTCCACCACTCTTTTGTCTGACAATAAAGGAATAGAGAGGACTAGAAGCTCAAATGATCCCATGGCACATAGAATTTCAGCATATTGGGTATGTCTAGTGTTATGTAAAGCCTCAGACACATTTGCGATTTGATGGGCATATGGCGGCTGTAGCTTCACAAAATTGATAAAGAAAGTCTACATCCTACTGCTTATCCCTGTATTATATGCTGCACAAATCTCACAAATTTGAGAAAGTACGGCAGCTGTACAGTTGCCTTAGATCGTAGATGTGACTGAAGCATTAGTTTCATCACATTTAGCAATGGTCATTAAGTGATTAAGAAATCCCTAAAATGATATTTAGAATGATTTGCACAGTAAAACTTAAATGAAATGCGCTGAATGACCATAGTATTAATCCCAATGACTAATTTCATTATGGATGTGTTCATAATTGCTAAAAATAACCATTTCCATAGTTAATTTCAATGAAACCTTTCGGGGAATCTTTAGGTGCATTGAGTAATGGATCCTTTCTAATTATCTATGTCTAAAATCTTTTGTAGAATGAATATAAAATTCTTGTTTGAATTTAGCATATTATCATTACTTTGAATAAAAAATATATTCTCATATAGTCATTTGCGATTGTAACAATTCAAATTACTTTTTCCAGAAACGTCCCAGTACCTATGTATGGCTGATACTAGGGTTTCCCATAGCTGTCATTGTACACTGTTTGGTGTGTTTCCTTAGTTGGTTGACGGTCATCTTTATTCCCATATCAAAGGTAAGTAAGAAATTATAGTCATTTTTAATTAGATGGGGGGGGCACCCTGGCTCTGATGAGTTTGAATATCTGACTTACACAAGGCTCCCCATCTCAGATATATTAGTAAAGGCCTACAGGTACATCATTATTGCACCTATTTTTTTTAATACAGACGCCTGTCACACAGGGGAGTTTTTGCTCACATAACATGACAGGAATTCAAAGAGTTCCCCTCAAAGTAGATTATTGTAGTTTTTTGTACTAAGATTCAGCTCCATTTTGGCACATAAACAACTATAATTAACGAAATTACATTTATTTCAGATAAATGCAAAAACAATTAGACGGATCTTGCTGTTGCCCCCAGATGTCATGGAGATAGACTCAGCTGACATGGTAACTACATTACATGTTTCCCATAATGCAAAGTACCTTGCAGAAGTATGTACTCAGTTCAATGTATAACAATACAATTTGAGTAACATATGACACTACTACTGTACCATATTGCGCAGTAATGTATGGTATCATGGAAGACATGATACATTACCATCGCAGATTGACTATATTCAGTATTAGTTAATAATCAAAAGTGATTTGTATTACTATAAAGCATTGGTCTGGGTAAAGGTGTATTTTGTTGTTGTGTTTCAGAATGTTAGGCAGCCCCAGGGAGAGATTATTATGTTTACAACCAATGCAGCAAATCTCTATTTTTACAAATACACAGTGGATGGAATGAATGTTATCTTAGTTAGTATCCTTGAAAGAAGGGCTTTAAAAATTGAAAGAGATGGTCTTTTAAATACATGTACTGTTCCATGTTGTTCATGTTTCATTATGTCACCAACAAAAGTGTTGGCAATTGGGATCTGTGGCAAATTGTTCCAATTTAGCATGGGCTCTCTTGAAAGCCCATATTAGTAACCATTTGTAATAACTTGTCATGTTGATAGAATAGGCGAGATTATGTATACATTTTGAAAGCTTAACAATTTATTGCCAGAAAAATTTATCCCATGTAATATTTGGGATTTAGGGAGGGAGACGGGACCATACCTAGGTATGGAGATAGGGGAGACGAGGTACATGGCAGGGGTGACATTGAGCTGAGGGGCCGGTCCTTCAGGAGACAATTGGACATTGTGGATATGACTGCTTCACGATGACATCACACAACCTCACACTAACCCAACCGATCCCAACCAACCAACTGTCGAAAGGAGAACTGAAAAAATGAATAAGATTGCCCATAAAATTAATTAACCAGGGTCTGGCACAATTTAATGTTCCTTAAATGTGAATCTGATACAGAGGTATTATTAATATATTAATATGTTTTGAAAGGCTGATGTTTTAGATTTATAAGATCCTTAACAGTATTCGATCTGCTTGTTTTTGTGATTCTTGCCCTGTTGATAGGCTATCTGGATCCTGACAACACCTACACCTCTGACATCACAGTAAGTAACTATGACATCATAGTGAATAATTTGTAATGACATCACAGTAAATGACATCATTGGTGTCATGCAAATCTGATACTGATTAAACTAAAATTAAACAAGGCTATATAAAAATACATTTTTATTAATCAGTACTATTTTATGCATTTAAGATATTCTATGAAGTATAGAAAATGTGTATCAATCCATTGTGAGTTGAAATTTTGTTATGTACAAGTATTTAGGCCCTTTGTAATTTCTGTTTTGCAGAAGTTCGTCCTTGCCCTACTAGCAATTATACCCTTAGCCTACTATATTGGTATGGCCATAGCTAGGTGAGTAAACACACCAGAAAGAAATGATTTGTTTTTAGTCTCTGTCACTCTGATATTCTCTCAGATATATTCATTTATTCACCAACTTTGCAAATTTAAAATTTGAGATTCTTATCAAAATGTTATCAAGTAAATGATGAGTTGAAGTGCTCGTCACAATATTTGGATATATGCTGGAGACTATTATGTACATTTCAAAACTTATTGATTGCCCCTCATATATATATTTGCAGTATACAGTGGGCGCTGTTCTCAATGCTGTTCTGAATCTGTAGTGGAGATTAGATTGTTCATTTCACAGACTTATTGAACACCCCTCATGTATTTTCAGTATTTCGGCGCAGAGCAACTTTGCAGTGGGTGCAGTACTAAATGCAACATTTGGATCTGTGGTGGAGATAACCCTTTATATAACATCCCTTTTAAAGGGAATTGAGAAGAAAACAAGCTGTTATTCTGAGCTTGTCAAATCTGCATTGACAGGTAATTGTTATAAGTTCAAATATTGATGGAACACATATTTGTAATTCATAATATAGGACTCGTACAGATGAAATTCGTCCAGATTTTTAGAAATTTCTTTCGTTAATATAACAGACAATAAACTTAACAGAGGCATTGAAAAGCACTGACAAATTATAACCAAATATCATTTTAAGTTCTATTTTTATAGGAACTCTATTGGCTACCATGCTGTTGATTCCTGTAAGTATATGCAGTTTTTACGTTTTTGCAATTTTAATATAACAATATTGATAAAAGTATGGAATAAAATGTATACTGCTCTTCAAGTAGTAGGATGAATATTGGAACAAACATCTTTGTCCCATTTTTTAACCTTGTTAAAAAAATCAGGGTAACATTAGCTAAAAGTCTAAATAATAAACTACTTGTATTTCACCATTTTTTGTTAAACAGTGGTAACATATTGTCACTGTCTCCAACCTTTTTTGGATGATGTTAAGCAATCGGCAGTTGTTGTTTGGCATTCAGCGTCTGTAATAAATGGCAGGTAGTGACATTTTACATGTTAATGCCTTGTTTTATAGAGCTATGCTTTATGATACTTTCATTTTTAGGGCTTATGTATGGTTTATGATAGTTTTATATTTTATAGGGCATATGTACATGTATGGTACATGTTAGTTTTATATTTTATAGGGCATATGTATGGTGCTGGGAGGTATCAAGTACAGGGTGCAGAGGTTTAATCCAAGATCCCAGGGTGTTAGTTCATCTCTACTGTTTGTTTCAGTAGCAGGTGTGTCCATAGTCAGTTTTATCACATTCATAAAACTCCTTATATCAATTCCAAAAACAGATATCTTATTCATTAAGCAGTTGACTGGAAAATATCAATGTTCATCTCAGATGTAGGAGAGATATGTTCATCTAAATTTTTATTATAAAGAATGTTTGCATTTACTGCAATATCTGCATGATCCAATTCTGCCAAACTAAATGCTAATCCAAGATCTAATTGTTGACCTTTAAGGGGCAATCTGACATCTGTCTGACAATGTATGTAATATCAGTTGAAAGTTATAAGGCAAAATCAATTGTATAAATTGGAATTTGATCTGAATTCTTAAATAAATATCAAAATATTACCTGAAAGGAGGAATTTCTGACAATCGACATGTACATTTTGTGTTACATCCGTTGAAAAGTTAAAGGCAAATTCAACTATCTGACTGTAGTTTGATTTGAATTCTCCAATAATGTGAATAATCAAAATACAGTAAAACCTGCGAACAGGGAATGCTCTTAGGACTGGAGGAAAGTTTCCTTGTTCAGAGGTTTTCCCTATAGAGAGGGGCCGCACTTTCAGCAAACTCAAAATTGCCGAATAAGCATATTTGTATATATATTGATTGATTGTACAAATGCCGACTCCATACTTGGTTACGTTCTCCTCATGTTGATTTTAGCTGCTTCTAGGGTGTGATGATGTCATGATGATGTCTAGGCCTAGTTGATGTAATCATTGATATGATGTGTAGAGATATATTGCTAAGAACTGAACTTCAAGTATTGATAATCTAGAAGTTGGATCAGTAAAAGATTTAAAGAGATTTGGCTCAACATGATCATGTACTTACTATCTGTTAACTCCATAAAACAATTGTGTCAGTCCCTGAGTCCCTAGATTGTCACAACTGATTTGATGTAATTTGAAAGGAAGAATGGTGTCATGATAATAAGTAACAGATTAGTATTAGTTTTAAAATATGTCGGGGTAATTAGCAGTGGCTGGGATGCTACATCATGTCAACAATTGGCTTATCTTAATCTCAATCATATTAATCCAAGCTTTTTATATTCAGATATTGGCTTAAGACTTTCACACCTCTGAAATATAATGGAATATGCAGTGTCATGAAAATTCCATATTCCTTGTTCACAGGTGAATTTTCATAATTTGCCCAAAAATAGTGTTCCTTGTTCCCTGTTCAGAGGTTTTCCCTACAGAGAGGGTCCCTTAACATGTAAGTCAATGGCAAAATATTCGGTTCTTTTGAAAAGCATTCCTTGTTCATAGGTTTTCCCTACAGAGAGGTATTCCATCGGACAGGTTTTACTGTATGTGTATTTATTTAAAGGAGCATTTGCGCCATCTATATTCTCGAAAGCATATGGTACGCTGGAATGTGCTAAATGTGTCAATTCATCAACAATGGCAACCATTAACTCGACAGAAAACATCACATGGGGATTACAGTGTACTGACTGCTACAATTCTGTGGTAGGGGACCTTTGATACAGGACTTCTGTACTTTTGTTAATTTGTCTAATATCTTTATAATTTTTGATACTCTGATTTGTTAGTTTCTCTAGCATTCATACTTTGCAATGAATAAAATTTTGAAATAAACTCTTTGTAAAGCTACACATTAAGAATTCCATATAAATTGCATCAATAAATTTAATATCCATATAGATTCAGAAAAAACCATAGTGAATTAAAAAGAGATAAACATAAAAAATGAAGCCCTTTTGTTGAACAAAGATCTATACATCTGTTTCTATCTTCTATCTATTTGTTTTAGTTTGGTATTAGCGGAGACAAAACTATATACAACACTCACATAAGACCGCTGGTCTACACATGTGCTATGTTGCTTCCCCTGGCTTACATTGTGGGACTGGTTTTCTCCCTGAAGACACACAGGAGCCATATATATGACACCTTCAAGTCTGATGCTGTGGAAGGTATAGTATTACATTGTGGGTCTTTTATTCTTCCTAAAGACACAAAGGAACAATTATTACATTGTGTGTCTTCTGTTTTCCCCATAGACACACAAGAGCCATATATATGACATCTTCAAGTCTGATGCTGTGGAAGGTATAGTATTACATTGTGGGTCTTTTATTCTTCCTAAAGACACACAGGAGCAATTATTACATTGTGTGTCTTCTGTTTTCCCCATAGACACACAGGAGCCATATATATGACATCTTCAAGTCTGATGCTGTGGAAGGTATAGTATTACATTGTGGGTCTTTTATTCTTCCTAAAGACACACAGGAGCAATTATTACATTGTGTGTCTTCTGTTTTCCCCATAGACACACAAGAGCCATATATGACATCTTCAAGTCTGATGCTGTGGAAGGTATAGTATTACATTGTGGGTCTTTTATTCTTCCTAAAACACACAGGAGCAATTATTACATTGTGTGTCTTCTGTTCTCCCCATAGACACACTAGAGCCATATATATTACACTTTCAAATCTGATGCTGTGGGAGGTACAGTATTACATTGTGGGTCTTTTATTCTCCCCAAAGACACACAGGAGCCATATATATTACATATTCAAGTCTGATGCTAGGTACAGTATTACATTGTGGGTCTTTTGTTCTCCCCAAAGACACACACGAGCCATATATATTACATATTCAAATCTGATGCTGTGGCAGGTACAGTATTATATTGTGGGTCTTCTATTCTCCCCAAAGACACACAGGAGCCATATATATGACACATTCAAGTCTGAAGGTGCAGTATTACTTTGTGGTCTTTTATTCTTTCTAAAGACAGACAGGAGGCATTATTGCATTGTGGGTCTTATTCTCCTCAAAGGCTCACAAGAGCCATATATATTACACATTCAAATCTGATGCTGTGGGAGGTACAGTATTACATTGTGGGTCTTTTATTCTCCCCAAAGACACACAGGAGCCATATATATTACACATTCAAACTTGATGCTGTGGAAGGTACAGTAATACATTTCAAAACTGAACACCAATGATGCATGAAAATGTTTGCAAAAACAGGTTTTTACGCATGTAGTTTCTCAATTGAATTCATTGGGAAGATAAAAATTAAACTGAAGTGTTCGTTTAGTGGTGTTCACATTTTAGAGTTGTTTGGGATTCACATGCTTTATGTCATATAGTATATATCAGTAGTGACAGTTGTCAAGCAAAATAAGATAAAATGGGACAATTTGATGCACAGGCATTTTCTTGTCTGCTTATTCAGGAACGAAGCACTTGATATATGGATTTAATATTTTCAGGAATGTTTTTTGGTATGAAAATCTACTGGGTCGCATAAATTCTAAGGCAGTCATAAATGAATTTTAAAAGCCATATTATATACATGCATAATAGCATGCTGAGGGATGTGCTTTATTGATTAAAACAATTTATATATTATACTTAAAATATATTGCAGTTTCTTATTTGTTAGTTAACATTGTATTTCTAGGTCCAGGTCATGGGGTCCATTGGGGTCGTATAAAGAGTGCTATAATCCTTCTCGTGTCTACTGTTCTGATGTCCCTTGCAGCTGACCTGGTCACTGAACATATTCACCCGTTGTTACAAACTTCTGGTGTCTCAATCGTAAGTTAATCAAAATGTTTACTATGAATAGTGCTTTGACTTCCAACAGCTGAAAATTTAAAAACACTTGCATGGAGTGACAGTGACAACTCTGACATTTTCAGAAATGCACAATTATTACATTTAGTGAAATGAGGAGTTGTTTTAAAAGGTAACATTACTTTATTCTAACTACTCTACCGCTGGATTAACACATGTTAAGCTATGCTTTTTCAAGTGTGAATTTCTGGGAAGAAGATTATTGTGACATATTGTCAGCATCTGTAACAAAGTGTTACAGTTTTGTATCCATTTGCATTCACTAATTTTCGTCAATTTTCACGATTTAGAACTATTGGAATTTTTTGCGGCTATATGGTAGCATGCAAAAATGACCAGGATTACAGTATTATACAAATACACTTTTTTACTTCTTTATTCCAGTATTTCTTTGGGGTGACTCTACTTGCACTTGTTCCTGACATTCCTGAGATTGTTAATGGGATCCAATTTGCATTACAGAACAATATTTCCCTCAGGTAAGAACATTGGCTTAGGGGAGCCTGCTAGGGTAAGATGGACCATAGGAAAATTTACATGCATGTATCCCTGATATTAAAAGTCATATTCGGGCTGTTCTGGCTCATTTTTAGAGACCAATGGATATACATGTATTGTTACTAGCCAATTAATTAATAGATATTATTGTTGTATTGTTATTGACCAGTGTATATTGTTACCAACAATATAAGGGGAGAGGGGTACAAAGTGGATATTTTGTGTCGGGGGGGGGGGGGGGGGGCATTTGCTTCTGATTCCCCTGTGTTTATCATAAAACCTTAGCTATTTTCTGAGTAATGGTCTATTTTTTAATTTTCTCATATATATTTTCAGTATTGAAGTAGCCAACTGTATTGCAGTCCAAGTGTGTCTCCTACAGATCCCTATCTTAGTACTGGCAAATGTAATAAAAGTAAGTACAATTGGCTACTGTTCAGACCCCATTATGCTGTTATGTGTACAGTGAAACCTGTCAGATTGAACTTATGAAGTAGAACACCTCCCAAGTGGAACAACTCTGAAGTAGAACACCTCTGTTAGTACACTAGTCCCAAAACCAACTGACTTAATGTTAAATTAACCTTTATTAGTGGAAAACCTCCCAAGTGGAACACTTTAGAGGTACCAACGTGTTTAACTTAGACAGGTTCTACTGTAGTTTGCTCCTTGGTTCATCAGTTCAATGTGAGGACCTTTTTAAATGCATTTAATCCCTGGCTTGAAATATAATACTGCAAGCAAGTTCATGTTTGAATGTAATTGTATATTACATGATTTAAGAGTTAAGGACTGAACATGTATTTGTATATTTCAGGATTTAGGGCTGATCCTTGTGTTTACAGACATTCATCTCTGGTCTGTTATATTTGCTGTCATTATGATGAATTATGTCTTTCAAGATGGAAAATCAAACTATTTCCAAGGTATGTTCATGTTTTATTATACGGTTTAAAAATCCTTATGATCAACATGTTCAATTAATTATTTTGTATTTTGTTTTATTACCAACTAAGGCAAAGAACACACCACAGTCTATTATGTGTAAAAAGTGGTGACATATTGTTATGGTCTCGTTTTTTTGTCTGCAGTTGGTAGTTGGCGATCGGCATCTGTAACAAATCCGTATAACTTCCAATAACTTAACAAATACTGTTTAGACTGACATCAATTTTTTTTCAACTTGCTTCAAATTGACCAATTTATTTTTTCAAGATCATCTACAAGTTCTCAGAAATTCAAATCTGACTGCATCTATGGCAGGTGGTTACATTTTGCATGTTAATGCCTGCCTTGTTGTATGTGTTCTGAAATGTCTTGCCTGTTCAGAAAATGCCATCATTGGTTGGAAAATTTTTGATGTCACAACGTCTATAAATTAGAGCAGCCCATTGTTTGAAAATGTGAACATTTTACATGTGCCTATATATCTAAATATTCTATTTGTTTCAGGTACAGCCCTTGTGTTGGTCTACCTAGCCTTGATTGCTATGTATTTCTTTGCGCCAAACCCAAGAGGAGCCGAATGTTAGATCTTCCAATATGTCCATATCCTTAAAGACAAATACAGTGAATAGATGTCTTTTAAACCTAGATTTGAAATAGTTCAGTTTAACTGTGTGCTGGGTACATACAAGTTTATTTACTGTCTCTATTGATGTACATAACTATGTGCAGTACATAAATGCTTACAATGCGTATTGAAATTGTAGTACAGTATTTACTAAATATGGTGAAAGTTTGCATAAGGAAATATACTACTAGAGGGCTAGCACAGAAGGATATTGATGGACCCTAGTATTCATAACGATTCATTCAGTGCCTGAACTTTTTACAGTATAAGTGAAACTGTGGTGAAAGTTGACTTTTTGGTCAAGAAAACAGCTAGGGCTGTCACAGAATTGAGACCTGAACTTTGAAGAAATCTACTCTTTCTTGAAAAGGTCCGCCTTTCGCACCAGAAAAAATGGTCCACTGAGTTAATGGATGACTCAAGTAAGAATTTGCTATTCAGAAATACAAGGAGTCGTGATTCAAACAGTGAATTTCATATGAGAAGTAAATGTAAAAAAGTTTGATAGAAAGAAACATTTTTAGCCACCCTGGAAAATGCCTTGGTCCAGAGGGCAGATATATTACCCAAGGAGTATAATCCTAATATCAAACTGGTATATATGGAATAGCCTTCATCTTAAATACATATAAGGACTAATTTCTGATTGGAACAGCCTACAATATGCAGTTCCAAGTTGAGATTCTTGAGGGGGTCCTCACTTCCCAATGTTCTTCTCTATATTAGCTTTCCCTTTTAACCCTTGTATTTTATCTTGTAAATATGACAATTATATTTTATTTAGCCCAACCATGACAGTATATTACATAATGTGAAAGAAGAACATGAAATGTTAATTATGAATATTGTACAAAGTACGGTAGTAAGTACAAAGTACTATATACATGTAATGTTTAATGCATGTTTAAAAGGAGGTACACTTGTAAACTTGTAAAAGAGAAAATGACAAGTCGAGAGAAAGTTTCAAAACTTTCATTTTTACTCTCATTCTTTCTTCCATGTCATGTCTATTTTATAAAGTCCAACAGTTC
This sequence comes from Owenia fusiformis, assembly GCA_903813345.2. Lineage (NCBI taxonomy): Eukaryota > Metazoa > Annelida > Polychaeta > Sabellida > Oweniidae > Owenia > Owenia fusiformis. The sequence goes on from CAIIXF020000002.1 coordinate 27,670,920, forward strand.
TGACTTTAATTCAGGATAAATCTTCAGTTGATGATGTTATTGGACAAATAATTGAAAAATGTAGCACTGTTTTTCAACTTTAAGCAATTTTAAGAAAATAGTTACTGTCCTTAAGTAATACTTCACGTAATAATAATAATTATATATTACTCCTTTTTAATGAGATTTCATTGCATCTGAGTTGGAATGTAAATGTTATAAATGTAGATTCGGTGCCATTAATTACTAATGCTTTATTTATAATGATTTTAATGACTTGTACATTTTTATTAATATTTAATAGTAAGTAATATGTAATATTTAAGCACTGTATTATAATTCTATGTGTAATCCTGGAGGTTATTAATAATCAAGATATTTTGTTAATATTTTAGATAAACTAATTATTCTACATTATATTGTATTATCTGCTTTTTTGTCACCACCACCAAGTAGCCACATTGTAATTTTAAGCAACGTTTTTTGACAAACATTTGGTGTTTGGCATCAGCAGCTTCATGACTACATTTGGTGTTTGGCATCAGCTACGTTATGGTTACACTTGTGATTGCAGCCAGGTGGTGACATTTTGTCATATTAATGTCTTGCCTCACTTATACATGTAATTAGTAAGACTAAGAGATTATTATAAACAATTTTTCAATTATACTCAATTTTGGTATTTAGCAAGATACTCTGTTTTTTCATATTGAAAAAATTTCCAATATACTGTACAAGGAATGTCTCAGAAGTTATGACTTGGGATATAGAACATCTGAGCTCTATTTACACATTAAAAGTGAAAAAAGAAAATGAATGTTTCAGTCTCATTGAACATGTTAAATGTTGTAAATAAAAGTACTTGATGTTGAAAATTTGAGTAATATTTTTATGTATGAGATCCTCAAAAAAGAGAATAAATTCAGTTTGGACTAAGAACTATTTATTTAAAGATGTACAGTTATATACAAAGTACATGTGTTGCATAATTACCCTATTTCTAAGATCTCAGTAGATTATACCTGGGAATATAAGGGATGAATACTGTAAAACAGTCAGGGTGAGCAAAAAATGGAAGCCCAAACAAATTTTGATAACTCAGTCATCCAGTGTGGGTTTAAAGTCATATTTGGCACAATTGAACATTTGTTCAGGTTACCTTTTTTTGGCTCACCATGTATCTGTCCCAGACTCCTGTTATTGAATATCTGGTGGAATTGATCTCCTGTTCATGTAGATTGATATCTGCCTATTGTGAAAGAAAGTAGGGGATACATCAGTTATGATCAGTGTGATTTAGATAAAGGTTTATCAAATTGGGGAATATGTGTATTTCCCTCATTTCCTGCAGTCCCTTGGAAGATACACAAATTTCCCTTGGGTTAGATCCTGTATCTACGACCTTCCAGCACAATAACTTTTATGCATGTACATGTATATCCTCTAAGATTAACAGTATGTTAATGATGATTTCAATTAATATCAATTATATATAGAGAAGTGAGGAACCAGGAATGTTAATAGACCATGGCACATGGTGAAATACTTTGGCTGTAACGAGATACATTTGAATCCCATATTTGAATATACCGTTAGGCAAGAAAAGTTCAAAATGTGTTTCATGCGGGTCAAATGAGGTAGGCCTATTGTGTTCATTGTCCATCATGCCCCAGTCTCCCCTACTGGGTGGCTGCCATTATTTAGGACCTGGGAGTTTTGCTTCTGTGTATGTTAATTTAATATGTGGAGCCTTCATTGGCAAAAACCAGTACTCATAATTATAAAAGAAATAAAACTTATTCTCTGAAAATACAGTTTCTAGTGCTTGGATGACACTTTGAATCGCTGATACGATTGGCTGGTGTGGTTGAAAATTACTATAAAAGGCTCTAATATCAGTCGCGAGTGAATTATTCACAGAAATAGGTCCAAAAATGGTTGAGGCATTTCCCAAATATTGAGGCTCGTCACAGTAAAGATGAATTCGAGTGTAGTTAAGATGGACGCTCTGGTTGAATTTTGCTCCCATCAGTCCCATGACGTTGAATGCACGTACGACGAAACTTGCACAATCGTAGGAATCAAACCACATTTTGCCACCGGGGGAGTCCTCAACAGTCCAAGTCTCATAGTATATTCCTGTATCATTATCCCCCTTCGCCCAAACTCCAAACTTGTTGAACTGATCCCCTGGAATTATATTTAGAAATTATTCTCAGAATATTGAATGAATATATAATACCATGTTTTTCAAGGTTCACCCAATTTCTTGTTTGATTATGAAATATAATGTGCCATGAACATTTTTATATCAAGGTAGCACAAGTTATTATGTATAATTTTGGTATGGATGCAGTGTTCTTACATCAGTGCAAAATTCTTTATTTCACAATTTAGACCGAATTTGGTCAAAATATGCCTTTTTCGTGATTTTTCTCATTTCAAGTGGGTGCAAATGGATTATCAGGTGTGTACAAGCCGATTATTAAAATTTCAAGAAGGTGCAACACCTATTTGCACTACTGCTTGGGAGATCACTGTTATGTAGGGTGCCATTTTATCAAGAGATATCAAGACTTTCACATATTTTGAACTTCAAACTGTTTAATTTTCAGGAAAATTAACCACCCCATGCAATATGGCTAAGTCAGTCATCATTCTGCAGGAATTTTTTTGGCAGTTTTGATCTAATACAAAATCATTGATTATGCAATTTTGTGGAAGTAAGTTCTCATCCAAAACAAAATAATACTGGCACAGTCTACACTTCAATTTCAGTTTTCATTATCAATGACGTTATAGATTATTCTGATTTCTACATTGTTGTTGTATTTAGAACAAGAAGGGGATATTTTTCATTCAATATCCAGGATGTCCATAACGTTTCTTTACAAATACAATGCAAAGTCTGTGCAAAGTGTAAATAGACCTTGAGGACACCCTGTATATTGGAATTCCAATTATATTACTCTACCTGTCATTTCTGCAACCTTAACAAGAGTCCCATTTGCAGCCCAGTGCTGGTCATCAATTGTGTCATAGATACATGCAGCACCCTGGTTACACCACACGGGGGTTGGTGTCTCTGATGTTATATGAGGGAAGGTGGAATTGCCAAGCTGGAAGAGCTCATACCACTCCATGGTGTAGTTCTGACCTGTACGGTTGTTCCTGAAGCCTATGGCATCATGAATGATGTCCTGAAATATGAGAATACACTGTAGATTTAAATCTGTATATCTGAATACCTCTATTATTTGAACACCTGTCCATGTGAACACTTTTCCCAGTCTTCCATAGACTCACATATTATGAAAACCTATAAATGTGAACACCTGCTAATCTGAACACTTTTTGCCAGTCCCAGTGGCGTTTGGATTAGACAGGTTTTACTATACACAATGTGAGCGTATGTTCAGAAAAAGTGGAAATATATTCTGATTTGGAAATAACGAAAAAATGTAGGATTATATGGATTAAGTTTTGCTCAAGTGCCAGCTTTCAAAGGGACAAAAATATGTTTCAAAACAGACCAAGAAATTAAATATCTACAAGTATAAGTTCAAATAAACCCCAAGACCACAAGACCATTAATGCTAAAGACCATTACAATATATTACAAAGAGTGAAATTATTGTGAAATATGAAAATATGATCTCGTATAGAGGCATCATTGCAAACACTATCAATTATATAATTAGGAGAAAGTTCAAGGTAAACAGGAAAATTAACTAAAGACATGCATACTTGTATATGGTACTAGTATACAGTATAATTTTCAAGATATCTAAAATAATTCCATAACTTACAAATTTAGCCAAAAGATTTCCAAACTTGAACTCCCAAACTGGTGCTTTCATAGCAAACACTTCTATTACATCATCGCTTTGCATCTTGGGCATGCCACCTTCTGGATTCCCTGTGGGGCAGAATGGGTAAAGGGCCTTGCAGTAAGGGTCAGCCTTGGGCCTGGACTGGAACCTCCTTCAAAATAAGATATTTTTGAAAACCTGTAAATGGGAACGTCTGTTAGTGGAACACTTCCCATGCGGAACACTTATTTGAGTGCATCAGAGGTATTCCACTTGGAAAGGTTTTACTATAAGCCTTTTGGTGATATACACTGTACATTGTAAATGTCACTTCTTCTGAATTTCTTAATCTGTCATTTATTGACCAAATGATGTATTACTGATCATGATCAATATTTCCTCTGATCACACAAACCAAAAGGATGATTTTTTGCATTATTAAAACATAGTTTATAAAAAAACAGTAAGTCAAAAGTAAAGCTGAATTTACATCAAATGTGCATATTGTCAATACACAAATTAACTAGGTCTAGCCGTTTATCCAGCGGGAGAGAGTTTATCAAACAATACACTGGTACATGGTACATGTATACCGGTGTGAAAGAAATTATGGTCCCCCGGGGATTATGGTCCCCCTTCTTAACAGCCCTTACTGGCCCTGATTGTGTATAAGATAATAAGGGAAAGAGGTCACCATATAATACGCTGGCACATGGTACATGCATACCGGTGTAAAAGGGTAGGAGGTCCTATCAAATTATAGTCCGACTCTCCATTGATTTATATAGTGACCTAAATACAACTCTTTCCCTCATTATCTTATACGCAATCAGGGCTAGTAAGGGCCGTTAAGAAAGGGGACCATAATCCCTGGGGGACCATCATTTCTTTCACACCGGTACTTACTTATATGGTACAGGCCACATTATGGATGCAACTGGATCAAGCAGAACTCCCAATGCTAGCAGTACTAATACATTCAGTAAGGGTTGATACTCCATTGTTGCAGAAATTATGATCTTCAGTTATTATAGATTTATTTCATAAAATCATAATTCACAGATTTTAGCCTTGAACTTCTTCCTTGATTTCTGAAATGCCAGTGCATATGACAATATCTATTATCCACATTGTTTATCTTATTTGTATGTCACATGAGACTAAATGTGGACTTTGATAAGTTGATTATTTACCAAACAAACAGACTTGATGATTGTCAATACGGTCATAAGATACTTGGGTATATCAATGGGGGGGGGGGTCTTAGATCATATCTTCAGACTTTCAAGACATAAGAATCAAAAAACAACACATTGAAAACTCTTACAAATAATATAAGGGGGACACCAACATCCTCCTTAAATAAAACTTTAAAGCATTTGACTAACAAGAACACACAGAAATCCAAATAAACCATAATTCACCCCAAAAACCAACACAGACAAAATGACACTTAATTTCTTGTTCTTGGAGTCAAGATTTTTCAAAGTCAACACTATATGTTGCAACCAAAGTACAGGTAGATGACATACTTTTAGTTTCTCACTTCATGCTGTATAACCCACTTGGACCAAACAAAATAACTATAACTTCCTTATCAATTGCTAACAAAAAATGTCACTATTTTGTCACTCTGAAATATTCCATGGGCATGAATCAAATATTTCTCAATATTCAAAGGAATTCAATGTTAAATCTTTTCATCGTGACTTGAATTTCATGGTAAAGCCTCTTTAGCAAAAATAGTGAAAATTGGGGCACCTTGCAATTTTTAGTGTACAGTTTTTGAGTCCTAATAAACAAGTATTAAGATTTACAGCATCAATGATACAATATGATCAAGGAATCAATTGACAAATTAAACCAAAATCAGCACTTTAAATATATATAATATCAGGTATTTATTTTACTTTTCTTACATGACTAGTTATAATTAACATATTTTTATTGTTACAGGTTAAATATTTATTTAACAATATACATATTTAATGCATTTTTTCGGAATTTACAACCTGAAATATTTTGAACAAAACAAAATACAATCCACTTGATACCATGGTAACTGGTGATATAAAATCAATGATTTGCTTGATGTATAATGACATTCAAATATATCGAATGAATTGGAAAATGGTTTTCAAGCATTGCATTCTTGTATAAAATAAATCAATACTTCAACATAGGGATTTGTTCGGTTTCCATAGCAACATATTTTCAAAAAACAAACTTAGCACAGGATTTCATTATAACTAAGTCTTGTAGTCGATAGGATGTTTCAGTGTTTGCCTTTTTAACTTTTTTAAAAACATATGCTGTCTTTCCTGAGATTACATCAGTGCTTTATATGTTATAAAGTTTATTTCCCAAAACATAAACTTAGGCACATGTTAAAATACTGCAACAGTATCTACTATAATACTGAGACAATATGGAGGTTCAAAATCTTAACACACTGACAAAGAAATCAAAGGATATAATTGAACGACATAGCAGTGTGATATTGATTGTTTCAAGCTGAAATGTTTATCAGTTATTTTGTGCAAGCTTACAATTCTGATACTTTTACCAAATATGTTTTCTTAACTCCATCATTTGTATATCTAAATGCAGTCTTACTCAAAAAACAGTAAATTTCGTTGCATTAATTGCCCCGAAATTTCTCGAACTTGCCATGATAGGCTATTATCTGTGATGAAAATTGGCATGGTTTTCTTCCAAATGAACCATCCAGTATGACTCATTCGAATGAGAAAAATGTTTATGAAGTAAGAGCCAATAAACATTTCTGCATAACTACTCTATGTATAGGAAGACCACGATGATCATTTAATGTACATTAGGAGAAAACAAAGCTATTTTTGCAAGTCATGGATTCTAAGTGTCTTTTTCAGTTATGTAGACTCCCTGACAGACTGCAAAGACTGGCCAAATAGGTGCTTAGCTTGGTTTCTCGTCAACTCAGATGCTGGTTAATGCCCAAGTCAAATTTGTGCAGGGAACAGGCTGATAAATAGAAATCGACTGATTTCCCTTTGTCCCCAGGACATCCAATATCAATCCAACATCATGGATTTGCCGTGAGTACGTCACATGTGACAAGGGTCTCCTTGAATTAAGGTCAGAGTTGAGAATAGTCCAAATTGACATGGGTCTGAGTTAACTAAGTGATAGTTTACATTAAAAGTGTTTAGTTTAATATCCTGGTCAGTCCTATTCTCCACTTTTCATTTCTTTAGTACATTCTCTTACTGTTCACTATTTGTTGAAGTTTTTCTTCTTTTGAGCGCCTATTGTGGCATAACTGAAAATAACATTCACATTCATATTTTACACAACTATTTTTCAATAAAATTCTGAGCACAAATTAAACAGAAGTGAAATTATTAATAATGCATCATTACTTTTCAATTTTTGTAAATTGAAGAATACCATGCCTCAAAATAGAATAATCCATTGGTGGAAAATCTTGGTTATATATAACATGTAAAATGAATTTGTACTTTATGAATTCTACCCAAAATATAATGTTATTGAACCTGACCAATGCTTGGGTCACATTTGTTCCGAAAAAAAATTCCACATATTTTAAACCATAATTAGTGGAGATTTAACAATTTAATTTTTCAAAGATAGACAAATTCAGTAAAATATTTCATGATAGATTTATCTCATCAGGCAAGATTTAAGACCTTGGTTTTACTCAAGTGCCTAAATTCATCCTTATAATGTCACCTGTATAACATAAAAAAAAATCATGGATATACTTACAGATCTTTTTTCCAAGTATTGTTGTATAAAATCATCTATTGGTATTTTTTCTGAAGAACACAATGAATACATTATTAATAAAATGGTACATAAAGAGGGCTAGAGAGGTAGGAGGGGACAAATGAAAATGCTCAAGATGTAAATTTAAAGATTAAATGAGAATAATTAATATTTTACTAAACACCTTCATTTAACATTTAGTAAGAATATTGTGATAAAGTGCAACTGTTGTCTTCATATTCCACTTTTGACTCCATATTGTAACAACTATAAATAATTATATTCTCTATGCTTATGACGTACTAAAAGAAACCTTGAAATTCTTTCCACTTTCTAATGGTAGTATTAAAGAGACACAATTTCCATACTTTCAAAAGCACTGGAGGAACAATCCAGATATCAAATTATTGTTGAAAACTTACTACTCAAAAATTCATCTGCTATTTTTTCTGATTGTTCCTCAGCTTCCAGTGTGGCCAATTTTAGTGTTGTCTCTATGTTACGTGCGCTGTATGTCTCCCTTAGTTCATCCTGTTTTTGACTGTTTGTATCAAATCTTGTCTTGAGCTCATTAAGATCATCAAACTACAATTGAAGAAATAACACTGACTGATACAATTATACAGAAAAAAAATTTTACTTTAAAGATTGCTAGCAATGTTACAGAAGGAAGCCCTTTTGGAGCAATGTTTTAGGGCCTTGCATCAGGTTCAAAGTGTTGAATTCTCGGTGCCAGATTGCACTCATCAAAATAATAACAGAAATTGTTGATTGGCTTAAACTCTTAACTCTTACTCTGAAAAAGAAATAACTCATAAAACTACTTTACCCTTTTTAAAAGTATCTCTTTATTTTTCTCAATAACAGGCCGATTGGCAATATTTTCCTCTGAAAGAAAACAAGATTATTTTATTGAATATAAATCATTTTAGATAATTCAGTGATTATATTTATATACAATTATATTCTAAAAGCCAGACATTTCACTTTTGGTGGCACGGGAACTCCTTAGGGTAGTACATGGGCCAACCGTGTTCACTGAAAGACCAGGGTCCCACTTCTAGGTACTAAAGGGGAGTGTCAACCTTTGGGAAGATGTTCCCCTTGGTAAATTGAAGTGGACCATGAACTCTATCTGTGTCTGGTCTCTATATTCATGTTTTTAGCACCTGTTATCTCATTCTATGTAATAACTAATTATTATTATCTCCAAAAATGGAGGCGAAATAAATGTAATAATAATACACTTACTTGCAATTGTTTCGTTTGTATTACACATGTGTTGTCTATCCTCCCCTAGTTTGAGAATCTCTGGCAGTTGTTGTAAGATCTCTAATAGTTTGTCCTCATTTTCACTTAGTTCTTGAAGCTCTGACACACTGTAAACCCAAAATTTAAACCATCACATTCATATCTAGTTTTATTTTGAATTCAAACAGTGAGTATATTTTACTTAACATTTTTCTTGGCATCTTAAAGTTCAACAAAACACCCTGTTTTTAATTTTAAGACAGATTTATTTCATCAAATCCAATTCTTACCTTAAATCCCTTAGTTGTGGAAAACTTGTGGGTATATCAGGCATCTTATATGTACCTAATGTATGCTCAGACTGAAAGATAAAACATTATACATTTACTTATTAGTAACATATTATTCATGGGGTGCCAGGTGAGGTAAATTTAAATAGGCGAGGCAAAAATTGGGACTCATATACTATTCATAAGATTTCAAATTGGTAAAAAATTCTCAACTAATATTTATCTTCAAAAGTACTGCTTCGCCACTTTATGCTTGGCTATGGTCATCCAGTGCAGAATAAAATTATGGATCAAATAATTTAAATATCTGGAGTAATGATGATGGAATATGCGTTAATACACATAACACAATATGTTCTTTGTTATAATGAAACAACTGAGTTAAAAAATAAATCATGTTTCCTTGGTATTTTTCAAAAACAACTCACCTCCAAATAACAAATAATGGATTCTGTTAACATCCAATAATACTGAACCAAATTAGCTTTAGAATCTAAATATTTTAATACATGTATTATTTTTGTACAAAGAGCTGTAATGGCACTGTAAAATACTTGTTGTTTCTTTAACCTGAAAAAAGTACACATTCTTCATCCCCCAATATCTTCATGAATCCTATACCAGGATGTGTTTTTGAAAATATATCTCAAAAATGATTTAAGACCTCATTTTGAATTGAAGCCAAATTTTTTACCATATTATTATACGAAGAGCTGTACTGTGGTTGACTACTTTGTGATGTCACAATAGAATGTTGGGGCACCGAGGGCACATCTGACGTTACACTGGAGCGTGGTGGTAAAGTTGGCATTCTGATATTTGTCATATAGTCATTAGATGGGCCTGTGTTTCTTGTATAAGAATAAGGTGTCGCTGTGTTAGCTCCTGAGAATGGAGGAGGTGCTGCCCCCTGAGGAGCAACATGGCCACCTGGTGGGTTAAGAGAATATGGAAGATTGGGCAGCATGCTACTGAAAATAAAAATGGAAGTTAATATTATACAAATCGCAACTCAAAAAGTAATTGATAAATCTGCTAGCTTTTAAGTTTGTGATAACTGTCATCAATATTATTATGTATCAGTACTCTAACTTAAAAGAAAAACACAAAAATTGTTTCTTACTTATTTGGTATATGCTATTTATTACTTAACAAATAAGTGTACACTGATTATACAGTATAAAACAAACTTACTAATTGCGCTGCCCTTGTAGCTGTGGTGGATTACGCTGGAACTCTTCTACTATTTCTCTGACAATTTTTCCTAAGTCCTTGTGCATGTTGAACTAAAACAATGAAATAGGAATACATGTGAAACATCAATCTTTCATATACTGTAAAACCTGTCTAAATAGAACACCTTTGGTACCTCTAAAAAGTGTTCCACTTTGGAGGTGTTCTACTTATAGAGGTTCATTTAACATTAAGCCAGTTGGTCTTGGAACTCTGAAAAGTGTTCTACTAACAGAGGTGTTCTACTGAGTGTTCTATATTGAGCACTCAACATCCAAGTTATATTCATATGTTCTTTGGACAGATTTTATCAACCTCTTAGACTCTTAAAGTTTTAGTGTGTGTCTGAGTGTGTGTGAAATAAATAATTGATATGAATATAATAAATAAGGCATCAACATGAAAATGTCACCACCTGCCATTTGTAACAGATGCTGACAGCCGAACACTTTCCACAAAAAAGTTGGAAACCATAACAATATGTCACCACTTCTGGCAGTGACATGATAAACGCAACCATAAATAATGAATTATTCTGTATTCTTTTCAAAATTGTCAAACAAAACATTCTCAATTTACAGTAAGTGTGTTGCTACACTACACTGTACTTACCTCATTGAGGCTCATCCAGCCAGTAACATGTTCTCAATTTACAGTAAGTGTGTTGCTATACTACACTGTACTTACCTCATTGAGGCTCATACAGCCAGTAACATGTTCTCAATTTACAGTAAGTGTGTTGCTACACTACACTGTACTTACCTTATTGAGGCTCATACAGCCAGTAAACTGTTCTCAATTTACAATAAGTGTGTTGCTACACCACACTGTACTTACCTCATGGAGGCTCATACAGCCAGTAAAATGTTCTCAATTTACAGTAAGTGTGTTGCTATACTACACTGTACTTACCTCATTGAGGCTCATACAGCAAGTAACATGTTCTCAATTTACAGTAAGTGTGTTGCTACACTACACTGTACTTACCTCATTGAGGTTCATACAGCCAGTAACAGGTTCTCAATTTACAGTAAGTGTGTTGCTACACTGCACTGTATTTACCTCATTGAGGTTCATACAGCCAGTAACATGTTCTTAATTTACAGTAAGTATGTTGCGACACTAAACTGTACTTACCTCATTGAGGCTCATACAGCCAGTTACACGATTTTGTTGGTCAACCCAAGCATGCTGAACTGGGGGATACACTGACACCATTGGCCTTATCTGTGGAAACTGTGGAGGAAGAGTGCTACAAGAAAGTAAAATAGTTTATTATTTCCATGCTGTTAATACCTTTTTGACCAGTTTAACTGTTTGCTTAAAAACAAGTAGAAATTCTTAGGTATGATTAAATATGGTTGGAAAAATTGCATTTGCTGTCTCTTAAATTGAACACAAGGGTAAAAAATATACAAATACTGAATGATGTGGAGTTGGATATTTTTATACATTTATAAAGGTATATTCGATGATGTATGGATGATGAATTGAAATCTGAGTTATGAATGGATGGAGGATTTTTTGGGAATTATTTCAAGATAATCTTCAAAATATGGATACTGGTAATAATTTTGCAAAAATATGGAAATAATATTATTTATATTTTATTCAGACTCTCTGATGACAATACACAAAATTGAACTACATGTAAGATTAGACTAGTGAATACAAAGATACAAAATCACAAGATGTAAAACGTAAGAATACAAGATAATTGTAAAAAACAAGACATGACAGACATTTTAAAATTATCAGTGTGATATATCATTTTCACAATATTAATCCATTTTTGAGTGAATGATAAATGAACTTTGCAAAATGTAAAATTTTGAGACATCAGTTTTAAATAAAAATAAAGTCAGCACTGCCTATTTTATATGTCAAATAGGCAATTTTATTATGTCTGTGAATGGGACACTTGTCATCATCAATCTACACTGTCAGTCTTGCCTTAGATGAATGACGAACAATCGTTTAACTTACATGTTCAGTGAGATACTAGTAGTTCCACCAAGAGTCAAATTTACTCTGTACTCTTCATCTCTTCGGATCTCAGTAACACTGGAAATAAAACCCCATAAATTCATCAACTGATTAAAATTTTTCATTTGTTCAAATTTTAAATATGAACGAATAGTAAACATATATATGGATGCACTGAACTCAGAGGCATTTTTTCATGATTTCCATTCTCTAAGCTTAGAGGAGAAATGGTTCTGTCATTGTACTGCTAGTTATCATATGTAAAAATTTGTAGTACATGTATTACTATTTAGTTTTATATTCATAAGGTAAATAATTCTAGTTTCAACTGAGGTCAGAATGTATCTTGGCTATTAACATAAGAATGAGGGTGCAATAATTTGGACTAGTTAGCTTAACCAGTTAACCAGCCTTCTTTATCAATCTGTGTTGTCTTGTTGAAACATATACAGCTGCTGGCTAAAGGTCTACATGTATGCTTAGACCTTTGCTATTTGAAAATCATACTTAGTTTTAAGTTTCATAGACAAACCATCACTTGAAAATGAATCAACAATCTGATTTTAGTTCATGATCGTCTAATTGGCATATAGCTTCCAAAAGTAGATTATAGAATCATTACATAGTGCCCCTATATCTAAGAATATCAGAATCATTAAAATAATCCTGGATCAACAACAGAGTTTATTCTCCTGAACAACTGGCTGGATCGAGGGCAATCTTTTGCCTGTACGATTACAACTTTAATTGCGTGATATATACACATATTTTGTACCAAATGCGTGACATAAACGGCAATCGCGTGCAAAAACCGAACAGAATGTGTTCGATTTTTTCGCTGTTGGTATTTTACCGTTTCGGCATTTCACAAAAAGACGATTTTGAAAATATCAACAAAATGCGTGATTTGCGTGATATTTGATCATTACACGCTAAATTGATGCGTGATTTCTATTTTTCTAGCAAATGGGTGACAATCACGCCTAATACGTGAGTGTTATCATCATTATGTAACATAAAGCAGCGGACAACTAATAATGTTTATATCATCAATTTAATTTCATGACGTGTACCTCAATGTAATGTGAATTACTAAAAAAACAAAAACAAGGCTGAATAATTTTGACGCATATTTCTAAGACAACTTACTTCTGATTGAACGATTTTAGGGTTGCAATTTGCCTTGCTCGCTGTGTCTGGAGTGCAGTTGGAGCAGGTACATTACTTTTCGTTTTCGAAAAGAACCAAGACGTCATTGTGATAATATCTATGCGAAAATTTGTCAAATTTCGAAAAAATGATTCATAAATTATACCGGAAGTGTGAGGTACGTCATCGAAAAGTGCGTAAGAGTAGCCGCGCGTGCGCATAGTAAGTGAGCCAGAAAAATCCACAAAGAAATTCAAACCTGCCACTTTATTTAAAAAAACTGCATTACTGGGAGTTTTGATCGATTTCGTGATTCAGCGCAGTTATAAGGTAGCTATTTATTCTCAATATCACCACAAACTAAACTCTTATAGACCTCATTATGATTCTTAAAATTGTTTCTGAAAAAGCAGGACATGTTTTTACAGAAAATCACAAAACATGAAAAATTGAAAAACATGACAATGAGCATTTGTTTTTATCCACAACAATACAGTGACTTAGCCAAGAAGAATAATCAACGATTAGAAAAATATTTGCAAACCTGTAAAAAAGCTATGAGGCAAGCGCCTCGTCTGCCTCATCCTGGCTACTCTACAACATTTCGATTTATCAGTGCGGTGATTTATCATTCTCGGGCGGTATTCCTCTACAAATCCGTGGCATCGGGTGAAAATGTTGGTTATTGTCATGTTAGACTCTACAATTATATCACAGTATCACAATGTGTCTATTGGCTCTAATTGGAAGTTTCAATCAAAAAAAAACATAGAACAAAGATTTATTGAAGTTTGACAATGCCCCATGTCTGAGAATGCCCCTATGTATTCAGATTCCTATGTAACTCAGTCAGGAATACAAATGTAAATTATGCCTCGGATATAGTTTTATAGTGGTGATACCAAATAATAAAGGTGGGTTTTCAAACCAAACAGAGTGCTCCTACCAAAAAGGATTTGCCTATATACCCCTGAGACTCTTATCTGATTGATAGAATGCACAAATAAAACAAAAGTTTTGCTATTATAGGTAAAAAAGTTCTCTTAAGCTTTTCTCCATCTAAAATGTCACTCGACTTTTTTGTGATTATGAGTCAAAGAAAGCATTCTTGAGTTTCAAATTGACTTCTGTGGTAACTTGAAACCATCTTCTAATTTATTCCACTTACCTTTTATTGTTTCTCCAAATATATTCTTTGAAAATCGGATTTTAAGATTGTTAATCAGGGTAATTCTGTGCCATTTTATCAAAAATCTTCTTGCTATTTAGAAACGAGCAATTGTGATCTTGTTGTTACCTAGGAACGAGCAACTGTGATGTCACATCACACTCATGTTAATTCTGGAATCACATGGCAGCCATTTTGGAAATTTCAAAAAAGTTCCCAATTAAAAAGGCTAAATGCTGTTTACAAATTGGAAACTATGGCAGAATCAACAAAGGGTTTGTGAAATAATTAGGATATGCTTTCAAAATTATGCACATGACAATATAGGACTACTAAATGCAGGCAGGGACTTTTAATTGCCAAAAAGTCGAGTGACATTTTAGATGGAGAAAAGCTTATTTCACTAAATCACTAGAAAAAAATATGGCACACACCGTGCGCATGGGCACTAAAGTTAAAACCAATCAGATTATTCAATTATTTTGCGCAAATGAATGATTTGCTTCTTAGCTAGTGCTTGCAATGGTAATGGATCTCACTGCCGGTAAATTTCACCTCCATTACCTTACCGTTACCGATAAATCGTTGATATTGATAGTGTTTCTAAAATCCCGGGAAAACCTGAAAGTGAAACTAAAATATTTGGAAAAATCCTTAACGAAGCCGATTTCTCAGCTTGATTTCCCGCTTACATCAACTGCAGTAGATATATTGTATCATTGTGTATCTCGTGTGTGATTGTGTAATGTTAGGAAGTCTTTGAAACGATTTTAAAGAGTGAATTCGATCAAAATTGATCAAACTATTTGTGTTTGTTTTTTACTTTGCCGAAATCTCACGTCACATGATGATTTGTAAATCTTTTACGAATGCTGTGCAGTTGATTGACAGATTAGCTCTTCAAATGTGGAGATTGAAATATACATGATAAAACATTCTAAACGAACATTGTTTCGTAAATATGACATTGGATCGCAATGCCAATCATCATGTTGCAGCAGCATGGCGATTATCGGCAATGGATTTTATTGCCGGCAATTGAGAGTATCTACTGCCGCTGCCGACAACCCGGCATTACCGTAAGACACTATTCTGAGCACTAACCATTTGAAGCTAACCACAATAAACAAACCTGGCGGAGATTACACTTACTTCATTTTAACAAAATTTCAGCTCAAACTCGTGACAAATGCATTATGCATACGCTGGTATGAAGCCTTGGAGACAATCATTTTGGTAAATATGACTTACGGTATATAACAATGAACAATGAGTCCATCCGTTGCAAATTACATGCTCACACGTTTTCAACAAAAGCAGTTCATCCAAGTGCACTTAAACCACTACTTAACGCTTTGGCAACCTTGTCATCTGCTTGCATGTGTCAACCGTGCCGGCTTGTTGCTAGTGCACCACAGGAGTTTGATTGCAATAAACCGTGATGTCTTTCAAAATAGTGTTATTCATGTGCGGAAAATATCAAATAATCTGATGGTTTAAACTCACATTCACCCATGTTTACGGCAGTAACGTTAAAGATAGTGAACCGAATGCAGAATTAACAGGTGAAATCAAATCACATCCTGTGATGATAGATTCGTCTATATGCATTTATTACAGGTCGTTTAGACTTCCACTTCTTGATTTATATCAAAAAGATTGACTTTTGCACTCTTCTGAAGTTGCACCTTTTAAAATAGATCTCATACCTTAAACGTGTATCATTAACAAAAAATCATAAAATACCTTTATATTTCAACATAACTTGCATCTGTTAATTTATTCATAAACTTTCTTATGAAAAATTCAAACATGACCGTGCTCTATTTGAATTTCTCAACCAATCAGAATGCAGCATAGCCAATATAGAACGTTCTCTAATTCTCCATAGATGCACGGCCATGCTCTATTCAATCTGCAATTTGCATTGTTTTGAGTGACGTCATCTCAGCTGCACATCTGGGGCTCTGTCCAGGGATAGCTGTTCTTTTTTACTCCCTCCGTAACTACTGCAACTATTTTATCAACACCCCATGTTTCATACACCGTATAAAATCTAAAACGGGGAGTAAAATAGAACAGCCCAAACAAATTCTAAAATTTTTCCGGCCGACTTCAGAATCTTGATAGCATGCGTATTCTTCCTTCATGCCCGTTCCACAGACACGGCTTTTACTAATTTTTATGTTTGAATCGGAATAAATAATGATAGGCCATTCAATATGGTGAAATTCAGCACTCGTTGGACAGAATGTTAGTACAAATGCACTCACCTTCGGTTCGTGCTTTGTACAACATTCTGTCCAACTCGTGCTGAATTTCACCATATTGAATGGCCTATCATTATTTATTCCTTAAATAAATCATGCAGATTAGTTAAATTTTCTAAATTTTTCAGATTACCAGTTGAGAGATATATAGGTTATAAATAGGTTAAATTTTGTAGTTTCTTGAGAAACTGGTTATTTGTGGCATGAGAAATGGTTTATTTAAATGTGGGACTAGGTCTTGCTATTTTGTTTGTATTAGGCCGGAATAAATAATTCTGTATCATTCGTTATTGGAATTTTAAAAGCATGAGTGTATGCACAACCTGTACACCTTTATGCATGAGGGTGGAGCCCGAGTACATTATCGAGATTCATTAGTACCTGTATGAATGCTTATAAAACCAATAAGTAATGATACAATGCAATTCAAATGTACTATCACTCTTTATAAAAATGAGTCCAGTTCTTTTTGAAACCATGATGCACGTGATGACATCAGGTTCAATATTTGTGTGGCATTGTATTTTCAATATATTTTAACGTTGAGTGTGTGGTATTCATATATTTTCAGGTTGAATGTTTGCGTGTGGGATTATACTTAGGAACTGGAAGGCAAGACCACAAAGCTATTTCTGCAGTGGTTACGACTGGTTACTGAGAGCCTAGATGTAACCAACACTCATCTGAAACTTTCCCCAATGAAAATGCCTTCAGCGTACAATGATTATGGGATAAAGGACATATGGGCGAGCAATCTGGAGGAAGAGTTCAAAAGTATAAGGCAGCTGATCAACAAGTATAGCTATGTGGCGATGGTAGGAAAATTACTTAAAAGTCCATTAGAGTTTAAGGATCCATAGTTAAAAGCATACAGTTCCGGTTTAGTTCTATGAAAGCAGAAATAGTCTACAAATCTGAAAATATGGATAGGCCTGGTGCACATATTTTGACGAAATAATAATTTTCCCATGTCTTATATGTACATTTACTTTGATATACACATTAATGATACACTGTTTATCATTCCTTTCAGGACACAGAATTTCCGGGAGTTGTGGCAAGACCGATTGGAGAATTCAAAAGTACAGCGGATTATCAGTATCAAATGTTACGATGTAACGTGGACTTATTAAAAATTATCCAAATTGGATTTACATTTCTGGATGAAGAAGGGAATCATGTGAAACCACATCAGACGTATCAGTTCAACTTCAAATTTAACCTCACGTGAGTACATTTGGTCTTCATATTATTTTCTCATATGATTAACCAAGATGCAGCCATCTTTATTTTTTACCCCATGCAAGATATGCCACCTTTCATCCTAAAAAGTCACATGTGCAAGATGAGATTTACTTATGACTTCACTGGTTTATAAGCAAAATGGTAATCAATGCTTTTCTACATAATTAGTTGTGATGTTATTATAATGGAGCTTTGTTGCCATGCAAACATGCATTTTCTGCGATAGGGGGTCCTTGAGATAAAGAGAGTAAGTTCCATTAATTTGAAGAGGTTTTACACTCACGTTTTTCATAAAAAAGTTGAAAATATGGCATAATACAGAGTCACATGACAAAAACCTTCTTGTACTCGTATCTGTGCAAGAAGTCCGATAAAGCTCAACAAGAATGGGCGATCTTGCAACTTGCATACTCATAATAGAACCTCTGTCTTCCATGGTTAGCCGTATGGAGAATTGTTTTTCCATTTGTCCACCAAAAAAGTTTATTTGACAATTTCATGAAAAGGACACTCACAAAAATGCACAAAAATACCTTACACACATCTAGGTTTGGATAATTTTAACTAACATGTATCAAAGTCTGAATTTGATTTTTTGATTTTTTAATTCCAGTGAGGATATGTATGCCCAAGATTCCATAGACTTACTACAAAACTCAGGCATACAGTTTAAACGTCATGAAGATGATGGTATCGACCCTGTCCACTTTGCGGAACTTTTGATGACATCAGGTGTTGTTCTTAGTGAGCAAGTCAAGTGGCTTTCATTTCACAGGTAATATAGATGGTGCCATATGTAAATGATACTGGGCTTCTGGATAGGCAGGTGGCAGCTGCATGAATCCTGTCATTAACATTGCTGGCCAAGGCTATTTTGGAGGTTTTCTGCTGGTGACTGGCCATTTTGATGAAAATTGATCAAAATGCCATGTTTTCATATCAGCATTTTAATGGACTGTATCAACACCCTCTTTGCTATGTTTGATACCATTGTGAACAGCAATGACAATATGATAACAATATATTTCACCCAAACGGTATTCCCCATGTGACCCCTACAATATCTCGTAAAAGAATATTGGTACAAAATTGTATGACACTTATTGTACAGGTACGATAATGACGCCTAAACAAGATATATACAAACATGATTTCATAGTTTTCACCCTCTATATGTTGACCTTTTTTCTCTCATTGCAACTCTGAATATTCCAGTCATCACACTTTGGGTATTAGGATTTTTCTATCACTCGCAAAGTGGCAATCGACTTGTGTTTTCACACTCCCCAATGAAAAATTACACTCGTCACAGTGTTGCCACTGATGATATGTATACTCACAGTTTTGTTGTGAATAAAAATCTTTAAAAAGAAAGTAATTTGATTATGAAAGTACTTGAAATTGACTTTGTTATATAATTAACAATCGTGAATTTCATGTTTTTCATGTTCGAAAATGTGGCAAGGCATTTCAATTTTACACTCAACTCTAATATTTACATCCGCCTGGGGCTACTGTCGAGCAGATATGACCCACACTGCATTAGAGCCAAGTGACATTGCCAAGTGTATTCTTATAATGTATTGATTATAAAAATAGAGTATAAACCTAAAAAAACTTTTCAATTTCACGTGTGCATTTGTAAATTGAACTTCATTTTTCAGTGGTTATGACTTCGGGTACATGTTGAAAATATTGACCAATACAAATCTACCTACAGAGGAGCAAGAATTCTTTGAGTTGCTACGGATATATTTTCCAAACATATATGACGTAAAGTACCTGATGAAAAGCACTAAAAATCTCAAGGGAGGACTACAGGAAGTTGGCGAACAACTAGAGGTGAGTTTTGGTGAAATACCATGGATTGCTAAATTGGGTAGTGCCAGATCTAGCGAGCAATCTAAACAAGAAATTGTCACAGTTTTAAAGACGTATACCGCCGTATTTACATAAGGGGATTAGAAGGGTTTATTTTTTATTTAGGTATGCAAGCTATATAAAATTAGGCATTCTAGCATGCATGTACTCGTGTGTACAATCAGCATGCCCTTCAATATTACAGGGTGACCCAAAAAAATGCAACCCTCCATTTCATCAATATTTTTCTTAAATGGAGGTAAATTGCTCTGAGATTTGGCACACAAGGACTTCATTCAATGTGGGATCCTCTGGCAAAGTTTTAATAATCATAGTCTTATATTGATAGAGTTATGGTTGTTTCAAAATATGCTCCAGATGTCGTCAATTTCGCTGAAAACAAACTTGCAATGTTCAAGGAAAACTGTTCATAAAACGGATGCATTCTTCCCCATGGGTATGGATCAAATTTTTGCAGCCATTGCTTGTTGGAGTTCTGCAATTGCGGTAGGGTTATTTTCATACACATTATCCTTTAAAGATGTCATTTTAAAAGCAAAAAAGGCTCCAAAACGTAATAAAATATGTAGTTTGGATGTTCATTTATGTCTGTGGATTATATTTTATACCACAAACACTTATAAATACCTGAAATTTGCAATAAAAGTGCCCAAAAATTGTTGTTTCGAAATTCCCCATTTTTCCTGTATCGCGCTAGTCACGTGACCCTTACGCGTAGCAGGCAATGCCTAGTATTACAGATATTACAGTACATATTTCAACATGTTCAATATGGCAAACATCAGCGATTCTGACTCCCGGGTTCTGGGAAATGGCTATATATAAATCGGCGAGAGGGTGTTATTTAAGGAGGACAATTTAAGGAGGGGAAATATGTCCAAGTATGCCAGTAAAAGAGCAGATATGGACTTTAGACAAGTACTATGACGGAGAATCAACTAAAAAAATGTGCGTTCTGGAATGAAGACCCGTTGCCATTGACTGAGAATCCCAGCGATCCTATAATCCTACTCAGTTTGAATTTAGACGCGGAAAACAGGTTATGAAAACGGGCTCTCTGCAAAGTTATCAAATTTAGAAAATATGGATCTTGTTTTTGAGTGGCTTAACAAGCATTCGGATACAAGACTTGGCGCTATCTCTTGTCAAATACACGCAGACTTGCAGTAAATTGGCCATTGCAAATTGCAAAATCAGATCGTCAAATTAATCGCTTCGTTTTTAAACGTATGCTTCATATCTTCATCCAAAACTTTAGGATTCGATAGAGATAAGTTAAAACTTGTACAGGAAGAAATGGGAGATCCTACCTTAATTTAGAATCGCTGATTTCTCTGGACAAATTCCGAGAAGAAATTGTTCAACATCGCGATCAGCTCAGACTAAACTTACATGTCGTGCATGTCACTCTGAACTCACGTGATAAAATACGGCATTTTGATTGGTTACTACTCGTGTTGTCATGACGCGAAAAACAATAGTAAACACTGAATATGTTAATGAACTGTCATATATGGAGCAATTGTCTTTCTGATTGGTTAACTTTACACGCCTCCTAAATGAATATAGTAGTCGTAGTAAATGATTCATTGATAACTCTGAAAGTGGGCGTGACCAGCTTTATTTTGACACCAAATTCAAGATGTTTCAAATAAAAATGGCCTCGCAAGACGAGGTTGAAATATCGGCAGTTTGATACTGATATGGTCTACGATAGATCAAAATTGACTGCCCCGCGTCATATGTCACGTGAGCCTATATTTGTTGAAAAATGAAAGAGATAGTGACACTTTTTAATCTTAAGTTAATACCAATATTACAAACACATATCTATTTTTTTCATTAAATATTTATTTCTTCATTATACATTTGTTTTACACTGCATTGATTTATTTTTGCAAAACCTTTGCTATTAGATCTTTAAATAACCCCATATATAGAAGTCAGTGGCATTGAGATCAAGTCTGTGGGATGACCATGGGTTCTCCGTCCTAGGAGAGATAATCTTCTCATAGAAATGACTAGTGAGCCAGGCTATGCTATCATTAGAAGTGTGAGGAGTAGCTCCATCCTTCTAGAACTACTGTTCTTGTCTATTGAAGCCTCTATGTCACTCTAGAACTTCCTGGGAACACCAATATTGCGTTGTGTGTTAACAGTAACAGCATTGCCATTATCAACCTCAAACCAAAAGGGGCTGATGATTTCATGTTTGGAAATTGGCAGCTCAAGCTGTGCATTTAACAGAATGAAGGGGCCTTTGAAGCACTTCATCTGGAATTTGTGATCCCAGAACACATTATTTCTTGAGTTTACATGTTCTGAAAGAAGGGAATGTGATTCATCCGAAAACCTAACATTGGAAATGGACGACATTTGGAGCATATTTTGGAACGACCATAACTCTATAAATATAAGACTATGATTATTGAAACTTTGCCACATTGAATGAAGTCCTTGTGTGCCAAATTTCAGAGCAATTAAACTCAATTTAAGAAAAATATTGAAGAAATGAAGGGTTGCATTTTTTTGGGGTCACCCTGTATATAAACACGGTGTTACTATACCAGGCTATTCAATATGTACTACATAATGTACACTATTTATGTGTGTACTACATAGGGATACGATTCTCGGGGAAACAAAAGACAAATACTTTATATATGTCCAAAATGAGCCATTTGATTGATATATACACTAAATAGTTTTATAAATAACATCTACAAAGTATATCTAATAGTAATTTTCAATTTCAATGGTGAAACTTCCCTGGTTACGATAATAAGGGAAATCATCACGAGACGAAGATCGTTCGCCTTCCTGGCTTACCTCTGAATCGTGTACCTGGTAATCTCTTTATATAGTTTAGCGAGAACGCTGCGCCTGCGCAGTATTAAACTTTGGCGCACACTTTAAATATTTTTGGCTCACATCGTTCCTTTTCATATCTATTTTCTAAAAATCCCCATAGCGCTAAAGATAAAAACTAACGATTTTTCGATAACATTTATAATTTTAGCATTTTCTCGCATTTGTGGCAAATTGAGTACATCGATTCTTAAATATTTTCACCACTTGATTTCATAGTGGTGATTTTTGGGAGATATATATTTGAGATAGTCGAGAATACATTGGTTGGTCAATTGTACACGTTGCTTGCAATTTTGTCACCCCCACAGCTCTGATTCTGCCCAAATTATATGGATTGTAAATACTATGGCAATTCGGTAAAACCTGTCTTAGTGAACACCTCTCTAGTGAATACCTCCTGTCAGCTCATACACTGACTTCTGTGTAAAATTGCCTCTCTGTAGTGACTACCTATAGTGAACACATTTTTTAGGGTCCATATGTGTTCACTATTCACAGGTTTTACTGTAATTTCCTTTTACTTTATAATAGAATGGGTGACACATAAAATGTATAGAATGTCAAGATAGAGTTTGAATTGCTCTGGGTGTGCCTGTATAACACAGCAATACAATAGAAATACAGTAGAAAAATTAGGCTTTGAAGTTTTGTTACATCATCAAAGTTTTATCATGGTTTATTTTCTGCGGCATGGACCTTCTTTCTAATGTAGTTAAAATTAGTCAAAGGAAGATGTACTAAACACAATTTGCTGTTTTCAGTTGCATGAACCTCTATTCTCGCATTACAGTAAATGTACATATTAAAATATTGTCTGTAATATTGTCTGTAATAGTATATTGCTTGTTATGTCACCAATGTATTGTAGTACACTATATAGTCTCCAAAATTTTTGTGACAGCGTCTGGGAGTTTGAGTTCGATGTTTGGTATCTGTAACAAATAGAAGGTGGTGACATTTTGCATCTAAATGACTTGTATCTGATTTATGATGTTAGCCAATGTACAGTACAACCTGTATATAGTGAACACCTATGGAGCCACAAAAAATGTTCACTATAGAATGGTGTTCACTTCAGAAAGGGGATTTTATACAGGAGTCAATGTAAAATTGCCTTGAAGTGGTGTTCACTAAACACAGGTGTTCACTAGAGAGAGGTGTTCACTAAGACAGGTTTCACTGTACCTGTTAACATACACTTTGCAAATACATTTACATTGACATGTTTCAGATTGAAAGGCAAGGTCCACAGCATCAAGCAGGAAGTGATAGTTTACTAACTGGGAATGCTTTCTTCAAGATGAGAGAAGTAAGAAAATTTGATATATAGTGCAATGCAACCTTTCTAATACTGACCAAATGTGTTGATTAGTATCTGTTCAAATATAACGGTTCTATACAAAGGGTTACAACAGTACAATGTTTTATAGAGGTTTTTCTCAAGTTGACGCAAAATTCTTTGATCATAGGCCTGGGTACATGTATAAAAAATCAAGTGGTATTTGACTTGATTTTTAAACATGTTCCAGGGTCTATGTCTTTGATATACTTCTCAGACAACAGGTTCGAAAATCAACAAAGACTTTGACCTGCAAATTTTTATTTGATTTTCAGATGTTTTTCGAAGATAATATCGATGATGCAAAGTATTGTGGCCATCTATATGGATTAGGGACATCTTATGTTCAGAATGGGAACTCATGTGAAGTGATCAATCAAAGTTCTGCATATGCTGGACCTGGAAAAACCAATTCCCATACTCCTACTCCTACGCCGAATAGCTCTGACACCCCAAATTCCTCAACGCCTGTTCCATCATCAAGTTGACCCGAAAGAGAACCATGAGCTGTATATGTGGATAATCATTGAATATGTCCATTTAGTTTAAAGTATAACAGAGTATGCAACCATCAATCAATTACACTACAGAATTTTTAATCCGTCTGCTTTTCTATTCACTCCTGATTATATACATGAGCTACCAGATGTGCAAGGAGCCACCACAAAGAAATTTGGATTTGGAGTAATACTTGAAGGAATATGGATCATGTAAGCATTTATATTAATAAGTGTGCAGTTTTACAGAGCTTGAAGAAGCAGTCATTACTTTCAACATTGCAGTAAATAGACGCAGTTTGTTCATTTGGAACACACATCTTTTTGTGATTTTAACTTTTTATTATGCACTTTTGAAACTGTTTTGGTTTTTGAATGATGTGTATTTGTATAAAATGTTAAGATTAAGATTTTTCATTCAAACTCAATGTCAACAAGGAAAAAGCAAAGAAAAAATTATTGTTTGAATGTTTTAGCAATGCATTTTGTAATATTTGTTTGTTTGCATATCAAGCAAACTTCTCATTGACATACATTGTTTTGAAGTCTGGAATACAGTCTGCCCCCTTTTAGCTTTACATTTTATTTTAAGAACACCTCAAGTCTATTGAGAATAATACGCCTTATGATTATTGCCGTATGTAGCGCATTATTTTCATCCTTTAACAATATGTCATGTCTGATTGATATTTGATACATGGATGTCACTTGTGACAATTTGTTGTCAGCATTATACAACATACAGGTCGTTATTCAATCTGTTTTCATGACTCAAGTAAGGATCTAGGCTAAGGTAAATAAAGAAAATGTTTAGCATGTCCAAAACATTAAGTGGAAGATGACCCATGATTTTAGCATTTTCAACAGCTTTGAAAGAAATGCATATTGCACAGGATATAATTAGCCAGTTTAAATAACTAATTGGCCTTTGTTCTTTTACAAAAAAACAAAAATATGTTAAACATATTTTGATTACTCTAGCCTCATTTCTAATCTAGCAACTTGTGGTTGTGTATTGTAAAATACGATGAAGTGCAATATAGGTGGGAAATATGAACATATAGCTCCACCATGAATACTGTATTTATAATGCGATAATGGCCATTTCATATTCTGGTACAAGCCCTAGGGACTGGGCCAAATATGTGTCATTTAATACTCAAGTAATTCTGTTTGAGAGTGTATCAAAGGCACGCTAATTAAAATGAAAAACATTTGTAACGTTGATGTTCTAAAGGTTGTTTGTCAAACAGTAAACATAGGGATGGATCTCATCCCATATGGGTTATTATTGCAAAAATAGACTTTTTGAACTGCTCCCTTAGCTGTCTGAATGAAGAGTGAACTACCCTTGGATTATTTGCATTGTCTACAGCTTGGACTTAGAATTAGATGACAGTCCTACCTAAAAAGTTTTAGTTAAGAATATGTAAAGTAAAACGTGTTTAAGTCGCACATCAGTTAAATCAGCCAAAATTGTAAGTGACAGAAAGATATTTTTACATGTAAACCAATGCCTGCTGCACTGGAGTCTTTTTATTTTTTGAAAATACCTGTTTCCATTTAAATATCAACTGGTGTTGAATATGTTACTGTTAATAGACTTACTTTTTAACATGTTGGTAAACTAAAGGAAATCCAAATCTTTACATTTTATATAAGTACAGTATGTGATCTGAAAAAAACTCAAGGTTTTGTCCTGATACAGAGTTGTAAATCTGTTATGTTTTAAAATTCTCACTATTTATAATTTGAATTATCCAACTGCGGAATGAATCACACTCATCATGTGCCAAAATTGCATACACTGTCTTATTTAAACAATATGGACATATTAATGTATTATAATTTATGGACAACTTGTTAGAATAATCTTTCTTTTAGGGAGTCTGTATAAAAATGATTTTAATTCACAATACTGGCTAAATGGAACATGGGGGTCAGAGTTAAAGTAATACTGTATAGTCTGAATATTGAAAATCACTTCAAATTTAAGCATGAGGTCAGGGGTGCATTACCTTAAATGAAATGCATATTCACAAGTTTTAGGTAGGATGACCAGAATTCAATGCTCCTTTAAAGACTGGTATTTTACTGAAACTGATAGGAAAAACATCAAAAATAGCCATCCACTAACATAGTCTTTTTTTAATTATATCGCTCACTTCTTAAGCAAAGTGTTTTGCAAATAAAACTGGATTGAATATGCATGTAACCTTGGAGAAAAACTATGGAAATACAACCCTGACTTCATACTTCATTCTACTTCAATAAATAACATGGATGTACAATTTTCTAGACAATGTGTATTACATTGTCCCCCTTGAGGGGACAATTTTGTCGAGGAAGTGAAAAGGGTGTATTTAATGTACATGTATCTTTTCTCTGATATGTATAACTGACCTTCTCTTACCCCTGTATTTTATTAAAGCTTATGAATGACATATTTTACTGCAAGTCAAAGCCTCAGATAAATCAATCTAGATATGTCGATGTATTTTAGTACAGTTACAATAGAGGTTCATAGCAGAGTGATATTTCATGAGACATACTCTAATTTATAGAACTTCCTCCAAAGTAAATGTTAATAAACGAACTAATTAATCATGACTTAATTTATAATAAAGAATTCATGAATTTTTGATGAATGTTTGGAGGGCCATTTTAAGGTACAAAAAAATCTGATGAAGCATTTATATTCTTATGTCAGATTTTGGAGATTTGTAATATGTATTTATTATAAAAGACAAGTTTGCTATAAAGTTATGAATGAAAGATCATTTATGTAAAATGTTCCTTCATTTAGAGTGATTTTGTATAGCTGTACTTAAATCTCATTTCACTTTTCTACTCATGTTAGGTTAAAAAATGTGTGAAAATTTTTGTTAAATTACAATATATTAGTTTTCTCCCCAGATTTGAAGTGGCCGCTGCACCCACTTGAGATTTTAATAATATGCTTGCAACCACCCAAAAATCAGTTTGCACCCACTTGAAATTGAGAAAAATCATGGAATCAAGTTGTGAGGAATTTTGCACCGACTTGATAAGAAATCCTTGAGAGAACACTGAATATTAACATCTAGTCTGATTGTACTTCAATTTCTTCATTTTTAATGTTTTCACATCTGAAATGTAAATCACTCATTCAACCAACTACTACAGCTGATATTATCTCTTATATGTAGTTGATAGCTACATTTTACCATCGTTGTAGAATCTGTATGCTTTTTCATTGGTTCATATAACTACATGTAATTGTGCTGAACAAAAATTTTTATAATGGCCTGGTCAAATATCAATGTTAAATTTTGATGAAATGAATGTGAAAACATAACTTTCATTTTTTATATTGTACAAAAAAATAGGAAGGGGTGTAATCATTTTTGTTATCCAGTATCTGTTTTTACAAAGGATATTGATATCTTGAGCTTATCTCTTAAAAGACAGAAAATGTGATTTTGTCTATCATATCGTTGAAGGTATCGCTGAAGGTATCCTTATGATTTTGTCTTCATAACACACACATTATTTGGTCTATGTTAGAAATATCTGTACACAGGCTTTAGTCAAGCAATGTGGTCTGTTACATTAGAACTTCATCTGAAGTTTTATTTTAGTTAAAATGGTGTTAATGGGTTTTATCATAAAATGATTGTAATATGTTAGTATTTCACAACTGAAAGTTGCTTTTGTTGTGCCAAATGATAAATGTCTTGGAATAATTTTGGTGTTAAGGGTTATATTCAGTATGAGATAATCTTACTGCTGTATAGTGATGTTTGATTGAGAAATCTAAACGAGGCAAGAAAATATTACTAACTGGTTGCATTTAAAAATGTGTGTAACAATTGTTACACGCACTGAATGATTGTCACGAAAATGATGGTTAGGTGGCTAAGAAAGTTTTAAATTTTTCTCCAGATGATTGTTTACACCAATTATATGTGGTTTTATGAACTGAATTTTAAAAGCATGCACATGAATGTCCATTTTCATGTTTTGATGTATCGTTTCACCCCTTTCAATTGAACTCTTCTAAATAGCATTCTAAGGGGTGTTAAGATGATGGAATGGCCCTCCACGTTTCATTTCTTTTAATATGAATTATATTTGGAGAAAGTTGTGTACTTTGGAAGTTGTCTCATGTTTTATGATGTGTAAATAATATGAACAACTGAATAAAAATATACTGCATAGAATTTCTTTGATTTGTGTTTGAAATTATTGTTAAAGGGTGACGCATATCGTTTAGCAAATCGAACGCTCGTTTCTGGTGTTGCTCACCATTTAGTATAAAAGGCTCGATCCCGGAATAATACTCAAGGGTTCAAAGGCTCGAGGTCGTTGTGTCAACACCTCTAACTTTTATATAACATTGGTACAGTTAAGATCGTCACATTCATCGCTAACATTTCAGGATCATCTATTTGTTTTTATACGGGACGCTTATCGGAACCCTTTAAATGCCTGGATTCATGAAAAAATCCAGTCGCCCTGCAGTTTTTTGTAGCAACAGCCTGTCCATGACTATCAAGACCGGAAGGGATCGAACACCGCTACTGACAATCCTGTGGTGAAAAATAGTTCAATGTGAATTGACTTTGAATAGCAAATACGATATATATGTACCCCCTTAAAAATTTCTCGAGCAGACAAAAGCTTGTGGTCAATTTTTTGTATTCGTTTACTCTAAAATTGCTCGGGTCACATAGTGATTATATGGAATCTACTAGGCGTTCGTTCGTCCGTGGTTGGCCCGTCCAACCTCTAAGTAGGCTTGAGGACGTTAATCGAAGTGCATGTCTCTGAGTCCATATTAATGTACCAACTCATTTATCCCGTGCCAGGACTATAGTCCTGCGAACGTCTTATTCTTTTGCCTGTACGATTACAACATGGGAGAATTTTCTACGCTTCTTACACTTAAAATACCTATTTCAATGGATTCCTTGGTATTTTAGCATTCTTTTCGTGAAGTTGAATCCACAATTGTCTCAACTCAAATTGTCTCAACTACACGAAAAGAATGCTAAAATACCAAGGAATCTATTGAAGTAGGTATCTTAAGTGTAAGGGGCGTAGATAATTTTCCCAAGTTGTAATAGTACAGGCAAAAGAATGCGCTCGTTACAGGACTATACGGGATAACCAACTCATATGCCAGCAGCTCATGCTTGTTAGGTCAGCATATTCACAAAACAAGACAAGCTGAACGTTGGTGCTTCGTCCGAGCGCATATACCGTCTGAGCCCAGGGGTCAGAGGTCCGACAAAGAATGAGACACTCTATGCAGACGGAGCCTGTGAGAAATATTGGGTGCGGCATAAATGAGTGGATGGTGCGGATTTAACTGTCATTTTGAATTTAAAGGATAGGTATCGATATGGCGAACTGAATTCAACATTGGTTTTCTCTTAAACCAAGATGAAAACGTTCTGTAAAAAACATGGTCCTTTATGTTATGGTCACTGATTGACAACAATTTAATGCGAACATATATTTAAATACGTATATTTTTTATAACTTTTTTTGTTAACATTTTTTTTAATTTTAGTGCAATTGTTTTTTGTTCCTTTCTACCAGATCTTGAGAATGAAATAAAATATCTTTCCAAAGCTTGTTGGAACAAAATAGCATATACAACATTTTCTTAGACCTCTCAATATTTTAGTTATACAAAGGAAAATAATTTGGTAGGTTTAACAAAAATTGTTCAAAAAATTCAAACAAAACCCCCCCAAAATAAATAAATTTCATTGACAGCATTCATTTATTTCATTCACAAGATGCTTTTTTTAAATCAACCAAATTGTCCTTTGTACAATTTCAATATTGAGAGACCTAAATCACGAGGGGGAAAGTCTACCCGCCTATACAACCAGAAGACAGATTGACCAGTAGAGATTAGGAACGTGAAACATATTCATTTTTATCCATGAATATGGATAATAATTGATTTAAATGCAATTCCGCGCTATTACTATCCTCAAAGATATCAGTACAACGGCTACCAAAATGAAAAATGATTGGCCAGTAGAGATTAGGATCGTGGAACATATTCATTTTATAATTGATTTCAATGCAATAGACTAGGTGCGTGTGGAAATTATCTTGATTTACGTCATTAAATATTCAAAATTCAGTCAACGTGATGTCATATTTGAAATCTGCATGTAAAGTACGTCTAGAAATATGGTTTCGAAAATTGTTTATCAACTTTGAAAATTTAATTTTTTTGAAATGTGACTTCTTGTTCGGGTTGATTCCCCATAGACCCCATGATACAAAATCACAAAAAGTGAAATATCTTTTCTTGTATTGGATAGATAACATTTTCTTTTACTGGACATATTTTAATTTGCATAACTATCAGATACATAAGGGTTATATGAAAATTGAACCATTAAAACAGATGTGATTTAAGTTAAAGGGATTTTTCTCCAAAACCCGCCATGCTACATGTATCTGACTCGAACGAGCCACCTGGTGGTGAATCTGGTAACTACCTACTTGCATCTGCGTTATTCCGCGCTATTTCTATCCTCCAGTGTTGATAGCTTAATTTCTACTGTGTCAGTCTGGTTCAAAATGTTACAATAGTATTAATAACGAGGAACCCTTCTAATAAAGGCAACTCGACGATATCATCGGATCTCAACAGATTTTACTCAAGTAGTCCGGATTCTGAGATCCTTTACTCAAGATATTTTCGGATCTTTATAATATTACTCATCGATCACATCGGGTCCGATGTCCGATAACATCGGATCTTTTAGGACAGGGTTTATGTGAAGATTTTGCTGTTCAAAGTGTTATTTTTACCTAATAATTTGACAATTAATATATTATACATATATGACATACATTTACCGGCCCAAGTATGTTAATTAAAGCGAGTACGAATGAGAAAAACAAATGGAATACCATCATACGTTTTACTTATCTCTTAATTTGGATATAAAAATTATATTTCAACTAAAATTCTGGGCCAATTCCGCCTGCTAGAACATCTTAGTAACGATTTAAACCATCCAAGGGAATTGATAGTGGCCTAATATTACCTTTGTTGTCCATTTTCCTATGGGATGTAGTTTACCATTGGATTTGCGGTATAAGCGTGTCTTACTCGGCGGTAGGTTGTATATAGGCGGGTAGACTTTCCCCCGTGTATTAGGGTTTTCATTTTTGGTACAGTTAGCTAAATATTGGCCCAGATTATTGATGAAGTCAATAAATCGCCAATTTGAATTGATATGCTAAATCAACTTTCAAAACAAACTACTTGCATTGACACTTTATAAATTTAGTAGAGCTTTATTATGATAAAAATTGTCTGAATACATTGTATTTTTCGTCTTTCCTTTAGTATATCCATACACATTTATACAATATATAGAGATGAAAATATAAAATCAAAGAAAACGATTGATACATGAGCACATATCCATATACAAAACATTTATACATGTTATAACAAATACAATGACGACAACAAATATTTTCAAATATATTCTGACAACCCAAGTGTTCTGAGTTCACTTATTTTATCAAACCTTGAGAGAGAGAGAGAATGGCAAAAAATAATTTTGCTGAAAAAGATGTTGCGTGGCCTGAAAATGTTAGGCCTTTTTCAGAATTTAGAAATATGCTTATCTTCAGAAAGTCAATTTTTCTAAAAAGAGGCATGTTCCTGATATTAAGACCCATAAGTCGAACGTCTAGGGATCTGTCACTCCTCAGCTGGTACCTTCTTAGCTTATATATAAATAAATGATGGAACTTTGTGCAAGAGACAAAAAAGCATGCTATAAGTGAATTGCAAAATTTCTCCAATTTCAACAGTCATCTTTTCGAGAAACTTTAGTGATTTAACTGTAGTTTAAAAATCAACCTACCGAGTGTATGTGGTAAAATGAGTAAACCTAGGATACTTGGGAAAAGTCACAATACTTTGGTTACTAAAACCCATTAATTTACTTTGAATATAAAAAACATCGATTTTCGGGAAAATCAATGACTAAACCTATTTACCAGTAAATATCTTTCTTTTTGGAAACTAACCAATAGTTCACTTGCAAAGGAAAAATAGTGTCAATCTTTACTTAAAAAATTCTAGACGAAATTATGAGATCTTGAAGGATCAACAATACATCTTGCACTAAAACTGCAATTAACAGAAATATGTACACATTTTCGATCCATACACAAGTGAGCTATTGAAAAGTTTTTATTTTACAAACTCACTTTTGAAAACGATATTGTTAAAGCAGAAGCAATGTTATGCAGTAGCAATATCCTGAGTATATACAATAAGTGTAGCATAATGCTAGAATTCTCTTCGGATATTTGATTTAATATTCATCTCGTAGATAGTAACCATGGTAGCAATAATCTTGAATATGATAAGTCAAATATGACATAGTAGGTACTAGGTACTCTCATGGAATGGGTTCAGGAATGGGTAGAGGCAATGTTCTGAAAAACATCAAATATTTCAATATTAATGAATATACTGTTTTGGCTTAAGTTAAATTAAGGAGTTGACCTATTTAATTACCCAAAGATAGGTCGGGCCAAAAATGTCCATATTTTTTATTCCGAAACTCATTTTTGTGTTTATAAAAATGTATGAATTTCGATAGAATTTCTACATAAATCAATTTGACAACGGTTCCTGAAATGAGAAAAATAAAATTTTAGTTTTTTTATGAGAAAGCTTATCCAATACTTGGGGTCTATTTAAAGAAATATACATTTTCCAGGATCATATTCGAATCAACGATTTCACAGTGACATTAGTTATGCTTCATATTTTAGTACCAAATTAACATATTATTTAATGCATCAGAGAAATACATGAGTATGATGCTCAGTATATTTTGGAAACATTAAATAAGTTCATAGTCTGGTAATATTAAATAATTTATTGGTGTTCATTGTCACAGACTTTATTACAAGTTTTCTTTTGTTTTAGACGTTTCGAATGCAAACTGCATCCATGATCACTAAATTTAAATTGAAAACAGTTGAAATGAATACAGGTAAATCTACTATTACGTCATTAAACTTTAACAACGTCAAAAATAATTAATTGCTATGGCAATATAACTTCATCCCATTATTTTGGAAACATTGCAAGGCAAAATGGAATGCCAGGAGTAACTTATCATGAGACAAATGAGTGAGATGAAGAGATGATGTAAAATAAAGAGTTTTTGCATTTTTGTGACAATATTGATATCCATGCATTTCAATTATTTGTATATAGATTTTATTTATTTTGATGGATTTACGATATATCATTTTACCTAGTTTTTAAATAATATCGAAGAGACCATCCTGACTTTGTGATGGAACCGTCCGTTGAGAACGTCATGTAGAATGACCTCCCTGTCGTTGTAAAAGGGCCGGGCAGCTTTACCCCACATAATGTACCGATTCGCCCGAATAATGCACTTGTACCATCATATATCTAAAGTGTTCGACAAAATAACATCAATTAATTTGATATTAGGATGTTCATAATCAAAACTCATGGTACCGATTAAATATAATGAACATCATTCTGTATATACCATTAGGCTGTCATAAGTACAACCAGATGTACTCTCAACATTAAAAGCCATAAAGACAATCGTCAATGGACCCCTCGGAGCAGTGACTGAGTATGTGCAAAACGCTCTATTCAAATATAAACCCGGGTAGTTTGGCGAGCTGATATAGCCACTTTGCTGAGAAAAATGTCCACTCCCTCCACATCCTACAAAAACGATTAACAACTGAGAATAATCTAAAATGGTCAATGAAAAGCATCACAGGTACGTTTAAGTATAAAGTGTGATATCTTATTTGTTGGATATCCATATTCTAGAGAATCAGATAAAACCATTCCTCAATTTCTTTCAAAACACCAAAGGGCCACTCAAATACTTGGCAGGAATTTAGAGATTTATCAAATGCGACTTTTTTTTATCTACAACTCGAAAAGATTTTTTGACACATTTACTTTAATAATTATAAAGTAACTCAGGTTAAGCGTTTTGTATATTAAAAGTTTAAAACGTTTTCTTTTCATTCAACGCTGTTTGTTTCTTAATTTTAAAAGCTCACTTGGTGCTGAGGTTGTTGTAGGTTGTGCCGTTGTTGGAAGTAGAGGAACGATTTCTAGATTATCAATTGCAATATCTCCTCTATAACCTTGCCCACGGATACCTTCAAACACTAAAGCCGATACATTACCAGACAGGGCCAGATGCACTCTTCTCCAAGCTACAAAAAGATGAAATTCACATTTGCATTCAAGCAAAATTAAGAATGGTTGATAAAGTCAACTGCTATATGGGTTCCTAATTACCTTAAACTGCATTTTCACGAAGGATGCACATACATCTTTCTCAATGTACTCAAAATTTAAATGATTTGAGCGTTTCAAAGTTATTACGCAAGTTTTGAACTTAATCCATAAGAATCCGCCCTAATCAGAAATATATTAATCGGACAGACTGTGTTAATTTGTCTAGTTGCCTAGAATGACTTTCTCCTGGTGATTCCCTTTCCGAGTAAAGACAGTTAACCTTATGTAGAGACTTTTGAGAAATAAAAGCAAATATGAAAAAGAAAATTCATGAACCAAAATGGACATATTAAGATATCAGTATTCCGATTGCAAATGGGATGTCATATGCTGAAAACTATCGATAACAGTTTCTTTGGAGTAAAAGATTAATTTACAGTTTACGCCAAAAAAACAAAAAACAGAATCCTCTCAAGTGAAATAATTTCTTAAATATTTATCCTATCAACTCAATCAACTAAAATCTATAGATGATGATTTTATATTAAGGTTGTTTCACAAAATTGATTATTTGTGATACAATACATGATCTCAGAATGTGTCCAATTTTCGGGAAATCAACAATCACATTAAATCATTTCACGAGATATTATAAAAATTCAGAAAGAAATTTCAAAGAAACGTAAAATCAAAGTCTCAATTAATATTTTGATTGGAAAATGAAGAATAAGCAATGGTAAAACATATCGTGAAATAGTAATATCAGATTGAAATTCCTCACAGCTGAGCAAGAACACAGCAAACGCTGTACAAAATTCTGATGGACGGATTCTCAAGAAATCATTATGACAGCAGAATGATCAGTCATGAGCACTGCATGACATTGCATGCAAAATGCAGCTTAACAAGAACCTAAAAGAATGCGATTGCTTTAAACAAACGATGTGGAACCATTTGGTTGACACGAAAATCATACAATTTTTTTCTCTGTCAAAAGTGGGCACATTTTTTAATTGAGCAGAAAAAAGAATATTGAATATAATGTAACGAATTTAGTATGGCATTGTCTTCCATAGATTGCAGTTCCTGTACATGAGAAGTGAAGCTGAACACTTAGCCATTATGTCCCTTTCATTGAACATATGCCTGAGGTCTGACGGACCGAAGGCACATATTCAATGGCACGGACATAATTGTTGAATTACATACCTAAAGTACAAAATCATAGAATTTCTAATATGTAGAAATGCGTGAAAAGACCAACATTTTACACGATTCCAGTCGAAATTACTTTGTTTGCATGTTATGACGTCATAAAATTGTCATGGTAATAAAGTTTGGCGGCTAATACTTAGAGGTTATGTCACTATGACGCAGCAGGAGATCCAAGACGTCATTTCCATTGTTCTTTCGGCAAAATCGCGTAGTAATCTACGGTGATCAGTCCATTTAAATTTCACGCTTTTGAACGTCATGGTGTATACATGCATTTCTAATCGATCATATCTCAGTCAATATTTATCATTATATTATAAATTTGATAATTAATGAAAGCTTATAACCAGGGCATTACGTATGTGAATTTATTATTTTGGTCAGATAAAATACCAACCAGTTACGGGTGCTAAAGTTTTGACATATTTTTCATTAAAAATGCAGAAATGTGTATCATTTTCGCGAGTTAAATAGGCTATTAAAACAAGTCGGGTTAAAAAATGTTTTTCACTCATCATTTAGCCCACATCGAGCTCTTTCCAATGGTATAGTTGTTTTTTTCTGAAACCCCTGAAGACAAATTTCTGCCAACTTTCTGTAACGACGAGTGAAAAATCATGTTTTTTCCCGCAAACCAATGACGTCGTGTTTCTCGATTTTTATACCAAGATTAGATTTGATACGCGTATGATATTTGTTCACGGTCATATCTCGGTCAATATTCGTCATTGAATGATCATTTTTATAGTTAATGAAAGCTTATTACAAGGGCAATGCGCATATGGATAAGTTATTTCGACCCGATTAAATACCACCCAGCTACGGGTACAAACGTGTAAAACATTTTTTCACAGAAATTCACTGAAAATGCACAAATGTGTATCACATTCGCGCGTTAATTGGGCCATTAAATCTCGTTGAGTTAAAAAATGTTTTTCGCTCTACATTTAGCCCACAATGAGCTCTCTCCAATGGTACGATTGTTTTTTTCTGAAACCTCTGAAGACAAATTTCTGCCAACTTTCTGTAACGACGAGTGAAAAATCATGGTTTTTACCGCAAACCAATGACGACGTCGTATTTCTCGATTTTTAAACCAAGATTAGATTTGATACGCGTATGTATTTGTTCATGGCCATATCTCGATCAATATGCATTAATGATTCAGTATGAATCTAATACAACATAAAAGAGTATCACAAGCACATCACATTGATGGACTTATTACATATGATCCGATGGAATGCAGCCAATAAAACCAGGTTACGTGTTACCGTTCTTCACGCCAAATGCGTAAATGTGACTCGTTTTAGCGCATTAATTGAAGCATGGTTGGACATCAGTAAGAATTCTTTTCCAACTTTGAACAATGAAAGTCAAAATACCCGGCTTTTAATTTTACGTTGTGAGGTCGGCGGCCGTCTCTATTTCTCGATTTGTCGAATGAGGGAATTCATTGTATAAATGTGCAATCATTGCTCGCTCTGTATTTAAATCGATTTTATATCAAGACCGGACACCGGATATCACGACGATGAATAAATATCCGAATTAAGCGCATTATTTC
The DNA here is from genome assembly GCA_903813345.2 of Owenia fusiformis. Lineage (NCBI taxonomy): Eukaryota > Metazoa > Annelida > Polychaeta > Sabellida > Oweniidae > Owenia > Owenia fusiformis. The sequence continues at coordinate 27,708,738 of CAIIXF020000002.1, forward strand.
GAAGGCATGTTTTATTCGAAAATGATCAGCTCATGTAAACATATTCATTCATAGCATAATGACCCCTGTTTAGTCTCGGATGAGCTGTGAATGCCTTCTATGCCCGGCTTCAATTCAACAATTCTGCCGACGCCCCTAAGTCAACACGCTATTAAAAATCATCCAATAAAACCGCTATCAGGCTATGCAGATATAAATTTTCGAAAACACTATCTCAGACACAGATTGGTTTTAAAAAACATTGTACTGGTTTCAGCATTATGTTCCGAGGAGCCACTCACCTAATAGCCATAATTTGTAAATTGTGCATCCTCAGTCTGTCAGCCGCTTAGCGTATGGATCAGTGACGCTGACCGCATATTGCACCTTTTATAATTTGTAGCAGTTTGCACAACGTCGACGTGCAACTAGTTGGTGCAAGGAGGGTTGACTCCGAGAATTTCATTTTTGGAATGTTTCGATAGGAAATAAGACCAAAATTCACGATCCAAATGTTGAAGTGAACAAATGGCGGCTGTTGGAATTCGAATTTTGAAGCACATTCCCATATATGAGACAGAATATGGATATTGCACTCTGGGAGGCAATCTTCCTTGCCCTTAGGAAAATCAATAGTACATCGACTTTATTTATTTAATAATTGAAAGGAAGTGAAGTTAACGAAATATTCGAATACAATACATACTGCCGAAAAAGCACATTTATTTCGTGGGTATTTAAAGGACCGCGAGTTGTTTGTAGAATGAATCTAGGGAGCTTGTTCATGCATTCCACTTGTGTTTTTCATCTAAAAAACATCAATACACTTTTAAACACTATGTAACAATACTTGGGTGTTAATCCATAGATAATACTAGAAAATGAGATATTTTTGGGGATTATATGGTGCAATCTTAAAGTCAATTAAATGTTTTAAAGTGTATCATTCTACAAACAACTCACGGTCCTTTACCCTACAAAACTCCCCTACCCTTCCGTGTTTTCCTGACGTTTTCACGAACCTTCCCTGTTCCACCTAACAAGACTCTTTTCCCCCATTGCTATACCCGTATACTGGTATACTGCCCATAGATCTGTGCACAGGAGTTTCACACGGAAAATGAACTTATTTTAGGAAATATTGTGGAAAAAATTATACATAGTAAATAATTTCTCAACAATATAGGCTGACCGTTGAATGCAATTATTCATTTATTTCATTTCATCAATACTAGTAATCATAAAATCATGACGCTGACATGCCAGCATGCTGACATGGTTTTAATTCTAAAAATTAAGATAAAGTGCAGTTATATAGTACCAAATAATATTCATTCATAATATGCTAGGCTATGGAACAAATACTCAGTAATATGTCTTTTGTGGAGATCAATTCTGAAAAAGAGGGGTGGACCCCCAGAGCTTTAGCGATGACTGATATATTAGTCTCCTGCCTACCACCTACCATGAGTCTGGGTATCGACTTAGAAAATATTGAAAATTGTAATGTCTGAAAAACCAACTCAATCACACATATTATTAAACTTCAATATCTTATCCTTCTATTCTGAGATTACAAAAATATCAATTTGTATCACAATTGATGAAGAATATTGGCATCAAAGACAAATCAATGGCAAATATTAAATGAATTATTTATACAAAAACTTTGAAACATATCCTCCAAAATATTGCGTACTTTCTTTGTATAGACATTGAATGGTATTTCTGGATAAGTGAATTGGTGTTTATCTGGGTAATCAAGGGATTATAGTCACTCAAAGTTACTGAGCATCCAGTTTTGAGACTTCAATTGTGTTAGTGAAGGACGATTCTCGGTTTGGAGAACAGTCTCTTGGGCTAATTATTTTTTTGCGAAAAATCTAGAAATATTACCCAAATTAAATTATGACTATTCAATAGAGGACATTTAAATCTATATTATGTAAAAAAAATCAAATTTGTCCGGAGCAGGGATAATGCTCATTTAGATTGATGAACTTCGTTCTCCAAACCGAGAATCGTCCTTTACACATATTTCAGTCAAATTCATGCTGAGCACAACATTTTGGTTTCAATATTATAATCTCTATACATGACCCTGGTGATGAAGATTCAGAATCAGTCAAAAAAACCTAAACCGGAAAACTGTGCTCATTGTGCAAAACTAAAAGTGAAGCAACTTTTTTTCTGATATTTCTTACATCAAATGGCAGCCATCTTGTTTTTCCCCCTTCAAATTAAACTGGCAGGAAATTCAAAAATTTGAAAAAAATTTTAATCCTAAAATACATTTCAAAAATATGATTTTCTTTTTAATTCTTCATGGGTCTTAAGTTATTTCTCCTTTGTATGTCATACATGTTGCCATTGGTGTTTTTTCTATGATAATGACCCTCTTTATTTGTTCAGATACTTATTCTGATCTCAGCAGGGGGTTAATTTTGCATCAAAACTCGTGAAAAAGTAAATATACTTATCAAATATAACTAGGACAGTAATAAAAACCATATTTCACATACATTTGACTGAGGGACCAAAAGGGCATATATCCGGACACATCCTTCTCATGAGTTAGTTTTCTAATATTACACGTCGTCGTGATGTTTTAATGGATGTAAGCATATTCATTACACTTTTCTTTATCTTGATGTGAAAATCCAAGCTATGATGTTATTAGAAAATTTGAATCCGCCATTTTTGTTTATCGATTTGGACCAATCAGAGGTGTACCAACTGTACGTCATCTCAATACATGTTTACATTATAAATGTAGTCATCTTTGAACTCTGAGGTTAATCCCTCTCCCCCCCCCCCCCCGATTCTGAAATATCTATGAATGAATACTCCGTAAACATGTGTATGGTAATATTTCTCAAATGTAAAGATTCTATTCTATGTTCTCTCAATGACAAATAATGATTTAGACATTCTTATCAGAAGCTTATTCCATGGCTCAAAGGTTCAAACTAACAATTATGCTATTAGACAGTGTTGTGTATGTAGTACAGTATCACAGCAGTGTAGTATAGCAGACAGCTCCAAGAGATACCTCAATCTCCCAATTCTTGATGGGCCAAGATTTACTGCATAACATAACACAAATCATTGTAATTTGTTGAGCTACTCCAGAAGATCATACTACTGCACATATTATCCACTGTCTATTTAAATTTTTCATTGAAACGAATCAGGAAGACTGGCAGTGTCATTTGGAACTAATTCACTTAGTTCATGTTCATTATAGAATGAACTATATTCAGGTTTTGAATCCATGGAGGGAATTTTAGAACACATTCTGTAGCTTTCCTTCTTTTGTATCTGCAATTTTGCCAGATGTCAACTTCGTCAGCTTATCTTCAACTCCAGAGAATATGATGGCTACCTGCTCCTGCCATGGGGACTGCAAAGATATATCATAAACATAAAATTTGAAGGAAATGTGTGACAAATGAGTTGTCAAATTCACCTCTATTCTCTGCTCTGTTTGCCACTTCAATTTTAGTCCTTTTCTCAATGTTTTCGCCCACTGTGAGTTTTTGAAGTATCTTAAATGAATGCCCATGGGGTTTCACAAAGAGGGAAAAAACGTTTTCATACACCTTTTTCAGATAAACGCCCATGGGCCTAAACGTGAGAAACTCTGGTAAATATTTATAACACACATGTGCAATGTGAAATAAGAGCATGTGCAAAACATGAAGTAGGCCAATTAATATAATATTTTTGACCACTCTGTCAGACCAATCTTTTATCAAAACTACTAGTATGTGTCCTTAATATGTAAAATAATCATATACCATTTCAAATGTTGACCTTGACCTTAAGTTAAGAAAACATTAACTCAACAAGAAGCAAATCACAGTGAAGTAATTTTTTTTGATAAATAGTGGTCGTCTTAAAAATTTCTCCTTAAACCGACCTTTTACCAGTTTACTGGTATTTCAATTTTCAAAAAACATGTTTTCTTGTAAAAAATAATGGCCATTTTAATATCAGCTGTCTTCTTGAACCTACCTATTTCATGGCTTAAATCTGATCCTACACATGATACAGACTTCAGGGACCCACATTGATGGAGGGATCTACTATAGAAGTCATTGATCTTAGGAATCTGGATATGTGAATGGAGCTCTGGAAATACCCAAAAAATGTGTAAATTAGTGTAGATTATAACTAGTCTTTGCATCAGGATGCAATAAAGCAAAATATAATTGTGTCAAATATTAGTGGGAGTACAGTATATCATGAACATGTATATCAGAATGTACCTTGACCTGCATATTTATAATTTGAAAATGAACACTCAACTTAATTCATGAAACATACTGTAGATACAGTTAATTATCACACTTAAGAACTGAGATTAAGAACTGAGTTTTAAGTTTTATCATTGATCTGGAAATCAGCATTTCAAACTCAGGTGTATAGCATACAGTAAGTCTTGGTATAGCAATGAAATCCAAATAGAAAGGCTTACACAAATGAAATCTTTCAGAGATTTGGAGATTTTCCAAAATAAACCTGAAAATTGGTGGATTTTTGTTTGGCAGACCTTTTCAATCCGTCAAATTAAACAGTAGCCAAATTAAAGGTGCAACAATTAGTGCATAGGGGGCATTAAATGATCATTGACCAGTGTCAAAATATATTTAAGTTTGTATATTTCATCAAGACTAAAATTATTTTTTATTATCTCCTAAGAAACCCCCTGGATGAACATTAGCTCAGCTGATATTCCTCTTGAAACGTTGTGAATCTTAAAATCCATGAATTGGGACACCCTTTATAGAAGCTTTGAACTGAATTTATACTGCTTAATGCTGAAATTGATAGTTTATCCATACATTTCAAGAAAATAGATATGTCAAAGAAGATATAAAGCTAAATATTGACCTGATAGCTCAGAAAAAAATAAAAAATTTCGAAGTTTCTCTCTACAGTCCTTGTTGCCCCTTTAAGTGTATCTACAGTACCCACGTAATACGACTTTCTCACCTGTTTTGCTTATCTCTGAAGTATTCTCACATGATGTCACAGCCAGAGTAAGAAGTCAGGTATTAGAGAGGAGCAGCATCAGAAAGCCGTGCCAGATACAACAATGATGATGTACTTTATGGCATCTAAAGAAATATTTAAACAAGTTGTTAGAGAAAATTAGTACATAGATGACAGGCAGGTTTATGGTTGTTTCAATACCTATTACTCCAATATCATCAAGGCAACAATAAATATTTTTGAAGCAATCTCTAACAAAGCATTAAAATGACAAAATGTAGCCACCTGGATGCTACATCTAATCTAAACACTATTAGTTAAATTTTTTCAAGTTCTAAGAATTTGTTCTAGATGCTGAATGCTAATTGCTGACAACTGGATGTTGGAGTATGCATCACTGCTAAAATTCATAAATGCAAATAGTTGTGTTTCTTGTCTGTTTATCATATTAGAATCGTAACAAAGACCTCGATTTTATGATATATGTCAAATATATGACCTCAAATTTTATTCTGGCCATTGCCAAAGACCTCAATCGCTTTGCAATTTCGGTCTTTTAACAATGAGCAGAATAAAATTTTCGGTCATATATTACGCCATAAATTATAAAATCTTGGTCTTTATTCCTTAAATATCTTACCATTTTAGTAGGTAGTGACATAAAATCAATGTGTGTACAAAAGTGTAACATCTTGAAGTCTCTGACTGCCAACAGCCTAATTTTAGTAACAAAAATGCTTTTAGCAATATCAAACATTCAGGTTTTTGATCATTTGAACCCACGTGAGCTAATATTATCATGACTTCAACTAATTTAAATGAACAAGGAAACAAACCTGCATCTTTGAGTTTCTTGAGGAACTGAGTAACTATAGATCATTTCTACTCAAGCAATCTGCATGGGTTCTTTCACTTCATGTTCATATAACACCCAGAGCTTTAGTACCCACTCTTTGCCTGCCTGAAAATCAAAGTGTGAAGAGCATTTAGTATACAGTCAGTTCTTGGATATGTTATGCATGGAAATAGTCCTTTTGCATCTGTAAAAAAGCATCTAATATTGAAATTTAGATTCATTCAAATGCTAACTTACCATCCTATTTGGCCAATGCAGTTGTGCTCTCTGGCTAATGACATTTTCAGTTCATTTTCCCCATAGAATATAAAAAATACCCTTCTCAAAAGTGAAATTGACTGAAAAGGCTATAAATATTGCCTATACCTAACATTAATAAGACAATGCATTAAATGCAATGGTGCAAAGATAAAGTGTTTTGCACTGTAAACGGTGAAGTGGACTATTTGATGATTAAAAAATTTCACCTTTTATTGAAAAATGGTTGGATATTTGAATATTTGAGAAACATTTCCAATATTTTTGCTTATGTCTGCTAATTTTGGACCTTTTGATAGTAAAGGCTTGAGAGATTTTTCTACAGCGATGCTTGATCAAAATATGAAAATTTGAAAATGAATTCCACAGATCATCAAAAGCAAGGCTTTTTGGCCAGAGTTCAACTCAGTTCATAACATGAAAAAGTTTCACACCAACTGTTAAAATTATGAGAAAGCTGCTAGTAAAGGCTTAAGAAGATCTGGATATATTTTATCAATGATGCTAGATCAAAATATGAAAATGAATTCCACAGATCAACTTGCTTTTATAAATGTCACTACATGAAAAAGTTTCACACCAACCATTGAAATTATATTGAAAGATTAAGTGTAGCTAAATTAAACTGGCTCTCTCTAAAGCTGGCCAGATATAAGTATTAGCAGTATTACCAGGAGCTTTTCTTGCATCAAAATGAGAAAAATATGCCCAATAAACAATAACAATTTCAGTTGATCAAAATAATAAAGACAATACAGAGAAAGAAATGTCATGTCACCCTACACTTGAAGGCTCCGGATCTGTGGTTTAAATTGTCACTCGGTAGTTTTTCACAATGAAATTCCCAATAAAATTTCCCCGCTCGTCACCCTTATTTCCTGATTTTTGGAAATATGTTTGAGAAATGATAAGTCAATAAGGCAAATTAGAAGTCGGTGTCAAATTACTACACAAGTTGATTTTGAACTGTGAAATGCAGACATGACAGCAATCTTAGTTCAACTAGGCTTAATCATCCTGATGAAGTCAAAGAAAGAAAACTTGGTGAGCCTTAGTTATCGCAGTCCACAAGTTGTAGACCGTAATAATGCCTTGGCCCAGGGACATGAAAAACAGTTTTTCATGTCTCTGCTTGGCCCTTGGTCTAGATCGGGATTCATAAAAGTCTTAAGTTGATCAAGAATAAGGGTAATATCCCAGTGTAATATCGACCATCTAGTTATACCCTAAAAGCACAATAATTCAGATTGGAATGGCAAAACTGGTCATTCAAAATTCAACTTAGAAAATTGGAAGCCATCTTCGATCTTGGAATAATTTTAGTGAACTTTTACGACTTGTTCCTTCACTTTCATCGATAGCACCTGTTATATACTTACTTCAATGTTATCTGTTTGTTCCCTTATACTTTATACACCAGACAGCAATACCTTAGGGTCCAATTTATTGTTACTGTCGTCATATTCGGGCATATTCGACAGAAATTTGAAAACTTCCACCTAAAAAGTTCAAAACCGGAATTTACGTCATGAGGTCATGACTCGCCAAAAATACGATTTAGGGTGAAAATGAGAGTGCACTTTCGATATCATTTTCTCCATGAACTACAGGTAGGTTAAAAAAGTTAAGCTGACAAAAAGATCAGAGATATCCAAAATAATCGAGAATACCTGAGGGTTAGTGCTGAAAACCCTGAAGACAAATTTCTGCCAACTTTTTAGCGGAAAAATTTTTTTTTTGGAAAAATCTTCCAAAAATATTCAAGTCGGGCCTACACCAAATACACTATTTTATCCCTTATGAAACATAACGATGGCTTTACATATCACAACTCTCATATATGGCATCCTAAAAATTCAAACAGAATCAAAATTGATAATTTATGGGTTGAGTTATGGCCTCTTGACTTGAGGTGTCGTATTTTTCTACGAACTCGTGTACCGAGAAATCGGGACTATATCACGCCACGGCGGAGATAGAAATGTCGCTAACCGAAGCACAATTTGCCCTTTGGATCTCCTGCTGTGACGTGAAATATGCCTGAGTTCTCCCAATATAGGCCGACCTTGGGAGGCTCTATATTTGGGCAAGAACGAATACAGGAATATAGCCGCCCTTCGGCTCCATTGACTTCCATGCAAATACTTCGCTAGGTATGTAATACATGTGTTTAAAGAAGTTATTTCATTTTTGGAGGGGTCTGTTTTTGGGTCACCCTGAATTATGCACATAATGTTAAGGATGAACATCACAAGGAATTAAAAGCATATATAGACTAGGCATTAGCATGATAAAATGTCACCACTTAGTTGCTCACAATATTGTGAGTTCAATCTTACGTCAGATTTGAATTTCTGATCAACCGCCAACCACCAATCGCCGTCAGAAAAAATGGAGACCACTACAATATCTCACCACTTTTCGATGGTGACAAAAAAAGAACAATCAGCAACTTAGAACTGGGTTAAGTTTTCAACTAACATTGCATATGGATACAAGAACACAAATGTGTACAAAATGTCCCCACCAATGGGTGATCCCGTCAAATGGTTTGCCTGAAAATGAGTAGACAAGACTTTACAGACACAATTTGAGGACGGAAAATCCAAAATGGCCTCCTTAAAATTTACCCAGAATGCCAAAAAGTTAGTCAGTCCTAGAATTTCATACTAAGAACCACCCCTGAAATTGATCCGTCAGACAGTTAACCAGAAAACAAGTAAACAAGACTTTACAGACAAGATTTTAGGATAGAAAATCCAAAATGGCTGCCTTGACATTTACCCAGAATGTAAAAAAAACTTAAATCAGTTCTAGATTTTCATCCTAAGAATCATCCCTGAAAATTTGAAATTGATCTACCAAACGGTTCACCTGAAAACGCATAGACAATTTTACAGACAACATTTTAGGACGTAAAATCCAAAATGGCTGCCTTGACATTTACCCAGAACGCAAAAAAAACCTAATCAGATCTACATTTTCATACTAAGAATCATCCCTGAAAATTTGAAATTGATCTACCAAACGGTTCACCTGAAAACGCGTAGACAAGACTTTGCAGACAAGATTTTAGGACGGAAAAATCCAAAATGGCCGACAATAAAAAGTGATTATGAATTTTTGCTGATTTATTTTTACAAAATTATCACATATAACTACTGTTAACAATAACATAGGCTTTTACAACAAAGTACACCTGGAATTATTTATAAAGCTACTAAATAGTTAAAGTATGAAAACTCAAAAACACCATTCAATATGATACAAAGTATTATCGCGCGCTAACTTTTCTTAAGACATTCAAATGGCTGGCATGACTGAGCTAACAGGCCCAAAACCTATTCAGATGTAGAATGAAGTGAGCTGAACAAGATTTTAAAGTTTTAAAAGCAACTGTGAAGCTGTTTTTCTTAAATTTTGCAGACAAGGATTTTAGCATTTGACTTCAAAATGGCCGACAGGAAGTAGGTATCACCAAGTTAATTTTTTTTCATCCACATCTGTACGCACTCATAAGTTTTCCCTGAAAATTTGAAGGTGATATCTGTAGCGGTTTTGGAGAAAATTGCCGGACGTACGGACGGACGGACGCGCCTAGGCCGACAATATGGCCCAACACTATGTGGTGGGGACACAACAAGGCATTAACATGACAAAATGTCACCACCTAGTTGCTCACAATGTTAGGAGTACACTTTTAAGTCAGAATTGAAATTATGAGAACTTGTAGATGATTCTAAAAAAGTAAGTCAACTTGAAGCAAGTTGAAAAGGGAACTTTTTTGACCATGCATGAGAAGGTCGTTGCAGGAGAAATCTCCAATCTAAAGTCAGATTTGAACGTTTGATAACTTGTAGATGATTTTGAAAAAAAATTGGTTAATTTGAAGCAAGTTGAAAAAGACTTATTTGACCCTGAGAAGGTCATTGAAGGTCAAATCATTTTTTACGTTGAGAAGGTCATTGAGGGTCAATTTTGAAAAAAAGTGTTGTCAATTTGAAGCGAATTGAAAAAGATCCTTTGGCCTGTTTTGACCGTGAGAAAGTCATTGAAGGTGAAATCTCAAATCTAAAGTCAGATTTGAACTTCTGAGAACTCGTGATTTTGAAAAAAGAATGGGTCAATTTGAAATAAGTTGAAAAAAGATCTTTTTACCTTTTTTTACCTTTGGGAGGTCATTGAAGGTCAAATCTTAAATATAATGTCAGATTGAGCTTCTGACAACTTGTTGATGATTTTGAGAAAAACTGAAGTCAGTCCAAACAGTATTTGTTAAGTTATCGAAAGTTGTATACAACAAGAATCTGTTATAGATGCCAACCACGAATCACCAACCGCCACCCGCCGATCACCAACGGCAACCACTGTCACAAAAAACGTAGACCATAACAATATGTCACCACTTTTTGGTGGTGAAATAAAAGAACAGAATTTTGTGCACAAATTAATACGGTTATATCCCCAGCTAATTGAACACTGGAAAAAAATCCACAATCAGTCTACCCTGTTTCTGTCCAAGGTCGGATACTAATAGGATGAATTTAGATTTGAAAGGGCCATTTGAGTAATGCTTACTTCTGTATCGGCTAATGTACTGCGCCAAACGTGTTCCATCCGTCTTTTTTATCACGAGTTTTCCGATATCACTGCCGTTCATGCTCAAGGCGAATGACAACTGGGATATGCCCGACGGTGATGTTACATTTGGAATTATCATCCGAGCAACATCTCCAGCTAACCGAGGACGTGATGTTTCTATGTACATATAATATCCTGAAAATATATGGTGTGTGTATCGGGTGTCCCAAAAATAATCGCTTGTTGACAAGTGTTTTCTAAGCAATTGAATATTTAAATTGATTGAAAATTTCTATACAGTAGGCATAGCCAAATGCATAGTACTATCAAGAAATCCAATATCAGAGCTGGGCAATAAGACTTCATAGCATTTGTGCCTGCTATTAGGTGATTGAATCAGTCTGTCTCAGTCTCAAAAACAGCTTGTCTGTGCGTCAGGTTTATTGATTTGTTACATTGTTCTCTGTTTTTAAAATACGTTCTGTCCAAAAAGTTCTGTTTTTAGGGATAAACAATGCCTTTAAGAAATAAGCGAAAAGGCTACTATTGAAAACTATTTTAGGGTGAAGGTTTTGAGTGGAATATCAATCATAAAGGAAAGGGCAAGAGTAAGAGTCCTGTTATTGTCAATAAACGTATGAACAAAAATGCAAAACATCCAAAATACATTAAAGGATGGGATAATTATGTCATCGAAGGCGATATTTAAAGAAAAATACACAATTTCGGCTCGAAAAAACAGCTTTTTTCAGACTGAAATAAGTGGCTCTCCATTGAATGGAACTTTTGGCATGTATTTTTGAATTTGTCATTTCCCACATAATATATGAGTGAATCCTGTCACCAATGATACCCTTAGGCCACTCGATAAAAATTTGCAACGAATTTGAGCGATCACTTGCTGAAAAACAGTTGTCAAACAGCGATTTATTTTTTGGGGGACACCCGAAATGTGTCAAATATAAGGTCGATGATCTTATCAATCATTATGGCTTTACAGCAGCCCGAGCTGTAAATGCTGTGATTAATTCGATCAAAAGGTCCTACACTGTGACACACACACACAGACCTCTGTTTCCATTGTAGTCCGAGGATGGCCCTGTGTATGCAGTAGGAGTCGATCCATTGTGCCTTGTCCACTGAAAGTCTGCATTCTCATCATGTGTTATACCACACATTCCCTCATCAAATGTGCATCTAAATCCCATATCACTTGTTGGAGGGATAGAGTTAGATGCGGTTGTAGGAAGAGTGGTCGTTATGTTCGAAGTACTATCACCACCTCTGGATGTTGGAAGAGCAGTTGTATGAAAAGTAGTTGTAGGAAAAGCAGTTGTTATGCTTGTAGTATTGTCAAGGCCTATTACTTGAATATCGTCAATTGCAATATCACCTCTATAACTTGCCCCTCGTTTTCCTTCAAACACCAGCTCGTGCCGTCCTGTTGGAATACTAATGTATTCTGAGCGTTTCCATAGTGAACCATAACGACTAGCTGCTTGCTGCCCTATAATATTGATAGATCTTATGTGACATGTTGATATATCTATACATATCCTTTTATTCAATGGGAGTTTATAAATAGGGCCTCCAGAAGAGCTGTTCAAAGCGCTCAGAAGATCGACAAAAGACTAAAAGAGTGAAACGAATAATGTAAAGTGATATTGTTTTTCTGGGAATTCGTAAATTGCACTGTAAATGTTTAAATGACTTTTTGTATAGTAAGATTAAGGAATAATAGAAATTTACCTGCTATTTGCCATATGGTTGTATTATCCAATCTTACATTGAGTTCATCAATAGCCGAGCCAAACATATTGTACCAAAACCACAATATTCTGCTTGAGTAATGTTCTTCCATGTCGAACTTTATTCTGGCAATATCTCCCATCTTTCTCGGTCTTGACGTTTCAATGTAAAGGTAATGTCCTTAAATAAAACATTTATCTTCATAATGATAGTAGCCTAGGATTCAATGAATCGGTGGTGGCATAAACAACAATGTATTTGAACGTCCGGCCATTGATTTGTTGACATACTGATTTATTCAAAATACCAATTTTTAAGTTGTGTACATGTGAATTTAATTTTTGAAAATAGTTTGTATGTATCTGACTAACCTTCAATTTGTATGTTTGTTTAAAATTAGGAAATTACTGACCTAGACCATTGTATGAATGATCGCCATTTGGACCAGTGAAACGACTAGGTGTTCGGCCGAAATTCCTAGTCCATTTAAAGTCAGCAGAATCATCGTGTGAACCATTACAAATAGATTGCTCAAATGTACACTGGAATATAACATTTGATCCCAAAGCTGCAGTTGTTGATGTTGCATCTGTTGTGACGTAATGAGTACGTGACATATATGGGGTTGTTGTTGTTGGCGTTCTTGTTGTTGTTGTTGTTATTGATGTTGTTGTTGTTGTTGTGAATCGATACCCTGTTGTACTTGGTCTTGCAGTCGACCGAGATGGCAAGGTACTATCTACTGTTGTTTCGTGTGCTGTGTATCTTTGACTTGTCGATGATATTCTAGCTGTCTGCAAGTTTGATGTGCCGTACTGATAATGGTCTGTTGTATTTGGCCTCGATGTGGTTTCATAGTTTTCGGGAGTTTGAGTGGTTGGTGTTATATCCGTATCTGCATTTAAGAAAGGAAGAGGTGCGATTATTGGCAAATACCCCCATGGTCAAAATGAATAATTCTAAGGTGTCACATGAAGAATAGAATGTCATATAACTCTTTGGAAAATATTAAAGTGCTCGGGCACACATAGGCTGAGATAGGGCCATTTAGTTCAGTAAGGTTGTATTGACTTACATGGGGCAGTGCATCATTGACTTAACATGAGGATATCAGCAGATCCCAATAGATTGGTTTCCATTGATTATCACAAAATACCAAAAATACACTATGACCTGAATCGATTGCAAACTTAATAATTTCACAATATGACACAAATGATTTATCTCATCAAATGTGCAAATATGAAGTTTGCAATCAATTCAGGTCATACTTTAAATAAAAAGATTGTACATTTTTTCATCAATTTTTTCCCTACAAAAAGGCTCTAGAAAAATGCTCCAAAAACAACTTTTACACTTATCAAATATCATACAGGTTTGTAAAACCATAGATTATACTATTATTATGTCACCACCAAAAGTGGTGACATATTGTTATGGTCTCCGTTTTTTTGCGACGGCGTCCGGCGGTTGGTGGTTGGCGTCCGGCGGTTGGCGGTTGGCGTCCGGCGTCTGTAACAATTTCTTACAACTTCCTATAACTTAACAAATACTGTTTAGACTGACTTCAATTTTTTTCTAAATCATCTACATGTTCTAAGAAGTCCAAATCTGACTTTAGATTTGACATTTGACCTTCAATGACCTTCTCAAGGTCAAAAAGGTCTTTTTTCAACTTGCTTCACATTGACTAAATTTTTTTTCAAAATCATCTACATGTTCTCAGAAATTCAAATCTGACTTTAGATTTGACATTTGACCTTCAAATCTGACTTTAGATTTGACATTTGACCTTCAATGACCTTCTCAAGGTCAAAAAAGGTAAAAAAGGTCTGTTTTCAACTTGCTTCAAATTGACTAAATTTTTTTTTCAAAATCATCTACGTGTTCTCAGAAATTCAAATCTGACTTAAGATTTGACTTAAGATTTGACATTTGACCTTCAATGACCTTCTCAAGGTCAAAAAAGGTCAAAAGGTCTGTTTTCAACTTGCTTCAAATTGACTAAAAAATTTTTTCAAAATCATCTACGTGTTCTCAGAAATTCAAATCTGACTTTAGATTTGACTTAAGATTTGACATTTGACCTTCAATGACCTTCTCAAAGTCAAAAAAGGTCAAAAAGGTCTTTTTTCAACTTGCTTCAAATTGACTAAATTTTTTTTTCAAAATCATCTACATGTTCTCAGAAATTCAAATCTGACTTTAGATTTGACATTTGACCTTCAATGACCTTCTCAAGGTCAAGAAAGGTCAAAAAGGTCTGTTTTCAACTTGCTTCAAATTGACTAAATTTTTTTTTCAAAATCATCTACGTGTTCTCAGAAATTCAAATCTGACTTAAGATTTGACTTAAGATTTGACATTTGACCTTCTCAAGGTCAAAAAAGGTCAAAAAGGTCTGTTTTCAACTTGCTTCAAATTGACTAAAAAAAAATTTCAAAATCATCTACGTGTTCTCAGAAATTCAAATCTGACTTTAGATTTGACTTAAGATTTGACATTTGACCTTCAATGACCTTCTCAAAGTCAAAAAAGGTCAAAAAGGTCTTTTTTCAACTTGCTTCAAATTGACTAATTTTTTTTTTCAAAATCATCTACATGTTCTCAGAAATTCAAATCTGACTTTAGATTTGACATTTGACCTTCAATGACCTTCTCAATGTCCAAAAAGGTCAAAAAGGTATTTTTTTCATCTTGCTTCAAATTGACTAAATCTTTTTTTCAAAATCATCTACGTGTTCTCAGAAATTCAAATCTGACTTAAGATTTGACTTAAGATTTGACATTTGACCTTCTCAAGGTCAAAAAAGGTCAAAAAGGTCTGTTTTCAACTTGCTTCAAATTGACTAAAAAAAAATTTCAAAATCATCTACGTGTTCTCAGAAATTCAAATCTGACTTTAGATTTGACTTAAGATTTGACATTTGACCTTCAATGACCTTCTCAAAGTCAAAAAAGGTCAAAAAGGTCTTTTTTCAACTTGCTTCAAATTGACTAATTTTTTTTTTCAAAATCATCTACATGTTCTCAGAAATTCAAATATGACTTTAGATTTGACATTTGACCTTCAATGACCTTCTCAAGGTCAAAAAAGGTCAAAAAGGTCTTTTTTCAACTTGCTTCAAATTGACTAATTTTTTTTTTCAAAATCATCTACATGTTCTCAGAAATTCAAATCTGACTTTAGATTTGACATTTGACCTTTAATGACCTTCTCAAGGTCAAAAAAGGTCAAAAAGGTCTGTTTTCAACTTGCTTCAAATTGACTAAAAAAAATTTTCAAAATCATCTACGTGTTCTCAGAAATTCAAATCTGACTTAAGATTTGACATTTGACCATCAATGACCTTCTCAAAGTCAAAAAAGGTCAAAAAGGTCTTTTTTCAACTTGCTTCAAATTGACAAATTTTTTTTTTCAAAATCATCTACATGTTCTCAGAAATTCAAATCTGACTTTAGATTTGACATTTGACCTTCAATGACCTTCTCAATGTCAAAAAAGTCAAAAAGGTATTTTTTCATCTTGCTTCAAATTGACTAATTTTTTTTTCAAAATCATCTACATGTTCTCAGAAATTCAAATATGACTTTAGATTTGACTTGAGATTTGACATTTGACCTTCAATGACCTTCTCAAGGTCAAAAAAGGTCAAAAAGGTCTTTTTTCAACTTGCTTCAAATTGACTAATTTTTTTTCAAAATCATCTACATGTTCTCAGAAATTCAAATCTGACTTTAGATTTGACATTTGACCTTTAATGACCTTCTCAAGGTCAAAAAAGGTCAAAAAGGTCTGTTTTCAACTTGCTTCAAATTGACCAAATTTTTTTTTCAAAATCATCTACATCTTTTCAAAAGTTCAAATTTGACTTTACAAGTTCTCAGAAATTCAAATCTGACCTAAGTTTGAACTCATAATATTGTGAGCAGCTAGGTGGTGACATTTTGTCATGTTAATGCCTTGTATTTCATTATTTTGAAACATATTTGGATAAGATGCAGGGATACGTAGAATGCAAATGGATTTTGATAGACATAAAAATACTTCCTGGTTTGGAATCTATGCCTCTACACTTCATGCTTGAATTTTTCCCCTGATAAGTGGCCTGTACATCAATACAGTGCTGAATATAGGTCAACAAGATACTTGTGTGTATATAAATGTAATAATAAAAGCAGTGTACTAATTTTGTAAAATCAGATGAATTAATTTTGCTTCATGGGGAGATCATAATGAAGAGCGCATTACTTCCTTTACCGTATTGGGATAGTATTATACTTCATAGGGTCAGCCAAAAAAGTAACCCACACAAAACTTAATTACTCAGTCATCCAGTATGGATCTGAAGTCATATGTGGCACAATTGAATCTTGAACAATGTTCTTAAATACGCGAAAGTTTCATCCCAATGTTAACGATTTTATAATTTACAAAACATGCTCAAAATGCCGGCCTTGTCTTTGGAGGCAAAACTGAATGCTTCGGGTGAAGTTTTCTAACGACACGCTTACAGATACCTTATACAAAGACTCATTCCCCTTCAAATCTCTTGTTTCAACTCTGATGCTTCTTGGGTTGTCAATATACACATTATCTGTGAAATAGCCCCAACTATAAAATTCCAGGGATTCATATTGGTTGATGTTGGTATGTTTTTGAGCATGTTTTGTAAAATTACTATTTGATGTAAACTAATGAAACTTAGTTGAAAGGAAATGCTCAATTGTGCCAACTATGACTTAAAAGTTAAAACCTATATACTGGATGACTGAGTGTTATTAAGATTTGTTTGGGTAACCTTTTTTGGCTCTATATGATTGGAATTATATTATATCATTTTATATTATATTACATCATTTTATATTATATTATGGTAATGTATATATTGCTGTCTCTAGCCCCTCTATTTTATCGTTACACCTTGGGGGCCTGGAAAAAGTTTTTTGGGGTTTTTATCTTCCAAGTGCTTCCCTAGTATATAACTCCCTTGGTGGTAAGGACATTAATTTGAGACAAAAATGCCTTTAGAAAGAAATGCGGAGGGGGTACAATATTATATTTTTTATCAATTAAACTGAGATACTTTTGAGCACGAAAGGGGGAGAAATCAGACATTTCAAGCAATATGTCTCAAGAAAGAAGTCTCACCTATTTATTAGGACGGGTTCAGGCCCCAAAATAGCTGATCCATTAGTGCTTTCATTTTGAACCAAAATGCATTTTCTTGATCCCTGGCCTATATGTATAACGTACCTGTACTGTATAGTCATTCTTATGACTTTCAAGAGTTTGAGAATTAGGGGGGTCCAAAATAACACTTTTTAAAAATTAATTCTCATATGGTGAAACGGTGTTCCATTAGGGGTTAAACAGTTTTAACCCAATTTTTCACCTCCCTAGGCCCCTAAAATTGGACGATTTGGAAAAACGTATATCGTTTTTTAATATAAATACATGTGATCAAAAATAATATCATACCTAGGTTTCGCATTGCCTTAAATGTTCTGAGAGGGTCTGTACAGAATGAATCAATTAGTCCACTGATTGTATTTTTATCATCAGATAGAGATCCGTGGCCACTGATTTTGGACGAACCAACCCTACCAGGGAGCCAATCCTCGGGGGTAAACATGAAAAAACTTATTCCAACTCCACGAATGTAATGAGCTCCAGCGTTCCCTGGTCCATTGAATTCAACAGTTCCAGATATAAGTCCTTGTTTGGAGATGTTCAAGATGAGACTGTAGTTTGATAAACCGCAGACAAACCATCCAACCCATTCTCCCTTTAGACCTCTTGCTGAAAATATAGTGCGTGATTCATTATTCCACACAACTTTACCCTCATGAATTACATTTAAAAATCATTTCATGGGCTCTTCAAATTAAATAAAAATACGCATACATTGTACATTACGGTCTTGCCCTAAATAATTACAATGTGAACCAGGAATCTTACTATGAATATATCGTATCCTTTTATAAAATTGCAAGTCAATCAAAAAAGTTGATAGGGGATAACGACCTTATAAGTTGGATGCAGGTTTAGGTTTATCAAAATGTTGATATATTGATACGAAAAATAAGTCAAGCCAACGGTTACTAGTATTTACATTAACTCATCAGAGGTATGTCTGGGCAATATGTTGTTATTTGCGGAAAATGTCATACTATTTTCATTGTCTGATAACACTGATGCAGGAATTGTTGTGATCGGCATTGGAATAGGTGTTGTTATTCTTTCACTGACTTCTGCAGCTGTTGTTTCTCTGACTTCTGTAACTCTTGATTCTCTGACTTCTGCAGTTGTTGTTTCACTGACTAAATGCATAAATAACATTTATATATTATTCAATGAGTTATTGTACAATTATAGTTGCTAAAATAATGTTTTAGAACAAGCTGTAAAAGGACCAAGTATATTATGGCGAGTGATTTTCATATCTTTAAACATGAGTTCTTTCTCAATTTATAAATAACATTACTCATTAGAACACAATATATCAAATACTCAATGATAATAAAAACTATTATAAAACAATTCAAAAAATTATGAATAGGGACAACTGCCTACATTATTCCGATCCGAAATGTTGAACCTATTTACTCGAAGGAGGATCTTTTTTATTCTTATTGGTCCAAAACTTCTTCAAAACTAGAATGGTATTGAAGAAAGTCTTGTTTTGAAGGTATCAATTTTCGAGGTCCATTTACTGAACACAGTGGATAGCATGAGTTTTCCTTAATAACGTGGAAAATAACGTAGAATATGTGGTTTTCAACTTTATCTTATTTCAATACCCACCACCTTTTCGGAAGTTGTTATTATGGTGCAAAAGAAACCTTTGATATATTTAAATTGACAAAATCAAGATCCTCTTTTAGGAAACAAGTCTAGCATTTTCAAAAAAGTGTCAAGGTTGGGTCATAATTCATAATTTTGAGAGAGTTGGATTGATATTTTTTATTATCACTTGAAAGAAAACATATTGTTTTAATAAAAACCACTGCATTTATGGCCAGAACGTACTCATGGTGAAAAATATGACTGTCCAAAATCACTTGCCATACTGTACCTGCATTGCCTGTCCTATTTAAAAAACTATTTTTATAATCAATTTTGAGATGTACTTGAAATTGACGTTACCATATCAAAAGTAATGTCAATGCTGACTTTAAAAAATAAGTTTCCATACGTTATATAAAAATAATCGAAAATGTTATGTTATGTTATATTTATTTTCATATTATAATTATTACAAATTAAATAACAAGGTTTGCACAAGACGCTGGGCGTATACTGTGCAGTTTACACCACATTACATATTACATTGTAGTATATATATAGCAAGATAAAATGTAATTTCTTTGATGATAAGGATCACTAGATTAGCAATGAAACATGAACAAAATGAACCATGACATGATATTTGGTATTAGATGTAGGTGGAGAGGAGGAAGTGATTTCAAAGACGATTTAAACAAAGACAAAGTAGAAGACATAATGATGTTTTCATTTACTACATTCCATACTCTTGATAGTTCTACTTTTATTGACTTTTCACCAAATTTGTTTTTAAACATATATGAACGTATACGGTCTTTATTTCTAGTTTCGTGGTCATGTGTATCAGCATTTGTAGAATAGAATTGTTTAAAAAGGTGATGTGGGAACTTGTCAGGTTTATACATATTTTGGTATGCACAGTTGGCAACATTGAAGTTATATATGTCATAAATATTTAAGATACTAAGATCTTTCAATAAAGAGGCGGCATGAGCTAACTTGCTAGAATTTGTTATTAACCTGGCAAATTTCTTCTGGAGTATATGCAGAGGCTCGAGGTGTTTTTATCAGCATTACCCCAAATTATTTTACAGTAATCAAGCCCCGAATGAATAAGAGCATTATAAATTTTCATTTTCGAAAAGTTGTCAAGTAAGTGCTTAGAAGTATATAATATGTGTATAATTTAAGCTATCTTCCCTTTTAGTTTTTGAGTGTGAAGTTTCCAATTTAGTTTGTCATCGATTAGGACACTAAGAAAATTAATGTTATCCTTCCTTGTAATATTTTTGTCATCAATTTTTATCTTGATCTCTTCAGGGTTATACGTTCTTCTTTTAGGTGAAAAGAATAAAAAATTAGTCTTTTCAATATTAAGCGATAACTTGAACCAGTCATGCCAGCCATGAACCAGTCATTAACTTTTCTAAGTTCATTATTTGCAACAGATATGAGTTCTTCTTTCGACTCATGTGAATGTAAAATACTGGTGCCATCTGCAAAAAGTACAAACTTCAATATAGCAGAAGTAAAACTGAGGTCATTTGTATAAATAATAAAAAGTAGGGGTCCTAGGATAGACCCTTGGGGTACTCCACATGAAATAGTTGTTGGGGTTGACATATGGTCTTTATATTGTGTAATTTGTTTTCTATCTGTTAAGTAAGAGTTTGCAACACCACGAATTCCATAATAATGAAGCTTTTCCAGCAAAATAGCGTGATCAACCGTATCAAAAGCTTTCGATAAGTCAAGAAAAAGACCGATACAGAATTTATTATTATTAAGAGAATCTCGAAGTGATTCTAAAAAGGTGAGAATTGCCATATAGGTTGATAAGTTTTTTCTGAAACCAAATTGATCTTTACTTAATAATTTGAATTTATCCAAAAATAGTGTGACTTTTTTCACTTTGGCAGTTTTTAAGGTGTCTGGGAAAACTCCAGTTTTAAGTGATATATTACATAAGTAAGTCAGAATATTTCCTAGAGCAAGCTTATTTTCTTTCAATATAATTGGTTTGATTTGATCAAGTCCAGGTGAACCATTCTTAAGTTCAGATATTATGTTTACTATTTCTTCCTCTGAGATTGGTCTTAAGAAAATTGAGGAGTTAGCACTGTCATTGTTTGACATAAAAGCCCTAAAAGATTTATTAGGTTTAATTTTAATTGCTAGATTTCTCCCAACGTTTGCAAAAAGTCATTAAATCTTTCGGCTATACCTTGATTGTCCGTAATTTTATTACCATCAACTTGAAAGAATGAAACATCCTGTGATTTATTAAGTTTTCTTTTTAAAATCTTGTTTAATATTGACCAGGTTTTCTTAATATCCCCTTTGCATTCATTAATTTTTTGTTTAAAATATGTTTTTTCTGCATTCCGTATTAGAGTTGTAAGAATATTTTTAAATGTCTTATAATTAGTACTATTAATAGGATTGGGATTTTTTAAATATTCTTTATATAGTTTGTTCTTCTCTTTAACTGATGTGAGAATAGCTTCAGTCAACCAAGGTTTCCTTGTATTAAGGTAAATCTTTATTGTTTTTGATTTTGAAGGAAAGCATTCATTATAAACACTCATAAATTTGTCAATAAAAACTGAATATGCTTGATTGCAATTATCTGACTGTTTGACATCATTCCAGTCTGTGTTTGAAAGCTGGTAGTTGAATTTCTCCTTAGCTGTTTTATTAATTATCCTATAATTAATAGTCTTGTAAATTGACTGTTTTAGTTGTTTTTTTAGTGGTTAGGAAAATAGGGAAATGATCAGATATATCAGTTAGCACAATGCCAGAATAACTTATATCTACAGCATTTGTAAAAATATTATCAATAAGGGTAGCTGATCTTGATCCTATTCGTGTTGGCTTGTAGATTGAAGGATGAAAACCATTTGTTAACAAAGAATTGTAGAAATCCTCGGTCATATAATGCTCATTTGCCTTTAATATGTCTATGTTAAAGTCTCCTAAGATGTACGTGACTTTCCCTTCACCATTTAATCTTTTTTATATGTTGCTGTTAAAATCTCTGAGGTTAACATTCGGGGGCTTATAAAGGACAGATATTAGTATATAGGGTGTCCGGAAAGTAAAGATACAAATACTCTAATTTTAAGAGATTTAGATTTTGTGTAATGAAATTGCTACAGATTGTAGAGGAACTTTATTAAAATACATCTGCCAACTTTTATAACATACAGTCTTAACGTGTTAAAGTTACGGTTGTCATGGTTACGGTGGTGAGGGGTATGCGGAGCAGTTCCAGGATATCACTAAATTGCGATAAATTGCTAAAATATAACCATTTGAAACAGTGTCTATTTTGGTATTTCCTATCAATGTTTTATTTTGTTCAATATTGTATTCTTGCTGCCATAGTATTCTCTTTAGTTTAATGAATCATTGATACATATCAGAACTATATAATGTCACCAAAATAATCAAAGAAAAAGTATACAAGTGCTTAGAAAAAGGGTCCCTAGATTAATAGAAAAGTCAATAGTGCACCTCCACAGTCAATGCACCAATTCACAAAGCAAAGAAAACAAATCTCACAATTGAATGTCTTGACATTAAACCTTTTTGTACAATGGTCAATATTTGCCTGATAATGTCCCGTTGGACTTCTACATTAATGAATATCTTAAAGCAATATTTGTTCAACATGAAAATGAGATTCGGCTGGAAGCCAATGTTAGCAGCAATCTTAGAGATGGGCAGCGGCGGTTTTGTCAGGTCTTGGAATCTCCAGTCAAAATGCACCAAGAATGTTAAGATAATGGTGAGAAATACATAATACCGGATAACAGAAATGCCAAATGACTAAATAATGTTAGAGTACTAATCCTTTTGCTGTTGTGGTACATAATTTGATATGTAATAGCAACAGATGACAAAGTGTCAAGATGATATGAACTGGAGAAAAGATTTATAAAACATAATTGTGACGCTGCTCCACATACCCGCGACTCCTGTTACCATAACAACCATAACTTTTTTATTTTGTAACAATTTGTCATGATATTTGCAGGATAAATTGTTACAATGACATTCTACAATCTGTAGCAATTTCATCTCACAACAGGTAAATCTATTGAAATAAGAGCATTTGTATCTTTACTTTCCGGACACCCTGTATTTTGCCCAGACTTTAAAGACATCTCAATAGTGCATGAGTCGCAATTATCCATGTTAAATCTGGTCTTTTGGTGAAATTAATATTGTCAAGAATATGTATACAAACTGCCTATCCTACCATCTCTAGATTTGCACATAGTGCTATATCCTTCTAAGTTATAATTATCTTGGTTACTATTGTTTAACCAGGTTTCAGACATGGCTATAATAGGAAAGTCATGCTTTAATAAATTGTGCAAGTTATCAAATTTGCATTGATTTTTCATGACACTTCTCATATTTACATGTATCATAGACAAGTTATTTCCACTGTCCATTGGTTGGCTGTTCATTTGCTCAAGAGTATAATATTTACATTTTTCAATTAAAGTTGTTGAAAAATCATTATCTTCAATAACATTATGATTGGAGGGGTCATTAGCAACACCTCTGTCAAGGTCTTTTGGATTAAATATTAAGCTTTCAAAGTCAATGTAATTATTAGCTGATGGAATGGCATCAAAGAACATCACTGGAGTAACGTTATAAAAGGGTAGCTCACACAGATGCAAGTCATCCATGGTTAATCAGGTTTAAATGTTGTTGTATGGAAGTCGGATTAGTAAGGAGACCCCTTCTAATCTCATCAAATATTCATATATATAAGGATGAATGAAAGCTGTATCTAGAGCTATCAGTTGAATTGACCTGGTGACCTTTAGTTCATGTTTCATTGTAAAATAAGCATGGAATGAGAGTGAGAGCTCATTAAGAATAGCTACAGTTGTATATGTTTCATAAATGATCCTTATTCGGTGATTGTTATCAGCATATCGCTTTGAAGTGGTGTCTTCAAATGAAGTGATTATAATTGGCAAACATACTAGTATCTTTGATTTATGTTCTTGAATTTGTGAAGAAACTAAACTATGTTTTCTATATACTAATACTAAACTGACTAATAGAAAAGACAAACATATGAATATGTTTGCAATGTCCAAGATGTCATTTCTGTTGATGAAACTCCCAACTTTTATCTTTCAAAAGTTTTCAGACAATATATATAAGGATATGTTAGTCCAAAATATGTAAGTTCAATGGAAAAAGTCATTAGATGATTGCTTTGGCATATTAAAATGGTGCTGTAATTGAAGATTATTTAGATAGAATATCTGTTATTGGTGTACCAATATCGACTTGGATAGTTCCTTTTCGGCCTTGCAGGCGGCAATAGACTTTGGTGTTGAACATCCATGCATCAGTTATATTTGGATCATTTTTTAGGCGATTGATCAGTCCCATGTTCTTAGTGATGTCCTCATGTATTCCTATACCCGTTCCTTTCAGCCGTTTACGATTGCTGATGAACTTCTCTTTGTGCTCCCGTGCCTTAAACCTCACAATTATGGACCTTGGTTTTGTAGAGGCATCGTTTTTTGCGTCGACTTTCCTTCCAACCCTATGACATGCATCTATGTCCTCTGTTCCAAGCTTAATACCAATTTCAGTGGCTATTTTACGTACTGTCTGGCTACAAACTTCATCACCCTCTTCCTTTACGCCAGTAATTTTGATATTTGATTTCCGTGAGTATTGTTCATTGTAGTTAGCATGTCGTTCAATTTCGAGTAGTTTAATATCCTGATTTTTGATGGTTTCCCTAAGTTGTTGATTGTCTTCCTCCAGCGCTACAATTTTGTCATTGAGATGTTCCAAGGATGATGAAAGTTCCTCTCTTACAATAAGTCTAATGTCTTCTGGGGTTGCTATCTTTTTAGTGAGGACTTCAATGATTTTTTCTAGTTTATCAAATTTTTCAACTTTTGGTGGTGGCATGATGGTAAATGATTGTCTCTGGATCAGGATAAAAGTAGTTATATAGTAGTTTTATAGTTTTAATATAATCCTCAGATGTAAGTTCCTTATCTAACACATAATCCTCCTATATTGTATGCACATGGTAGTTATTTATTGTCTAAAGCACAATGTTACTCCATTTTAAACAGCTCAATGATAGTCCTATAATCCTCCTAAATTATTGTCATATATTTTAAACATATCCTGTCAGGTTTAATATACAATCCTCCTACATTTTATGCACATATTTTGTCTAAATCCTGTTATTTTAAGCATTTATTAGGAATTTCATCAGGAGAAATTAAATGTGTGCCATCTTGGAAGACCCCTTCTATTTTATTGAAATAGTTTAAATGGGACGGGGGGGGGGGGTGGGGGTGGAGGGGGATGTCTATAAAACAGAGACGATACATGACTTTATGCCACATACCTCATCATTTCCTATTTTTTACTTTTCGGAGATGTAATATCCATTTGCTTACTTAAATACCGAGCTTATGTTTCAAATACAAGGATTTGTGTATATTTTTCCACCTTATAGACATATTGCTACCCCCTCTCGATCTGTCCCCTCACCCTCCGTCCCATTTTATTATGTTTATAATATATATGTATAATGTATGGAGACTTGTTTTGTAAAGTCAGCAATGGCATTTTTGATATGACAACGTCACTTACATGTATTTATTACAGGTCGTGTGGACCATTGTTTGACAGGTGAGCGATAGATGATTTAATATACTATTATCTCAATCCATGCCACGGTGTGTTTGGACGAATGGGGTGACACGAAATGAAGTATTTATCTTGAGCATGCACCAGATAAAATATCGTTAAATAATTTGATAATAAAATTACATATGTAACTAAGCCTACCAATTGCACTAATGCAGAGAGAATCAATGGCAATATCAGATTCAAATCCTGAATTAGTAAGCGTGACACTAAATTCAACTGACGTTGTCCCTGTTGGCAATGTGGCTGTCGCTACCTTCCAAAGTGATGACGATGTCATGTTTATCCTCGTAGCTACAATAAAACGTCTTATATTCAAACAAAAGTTCATCTATCACAGACATTTTTAAGATAAAGCTTACATTGTCATACATTGTCATGTATAGATACAAATTCGTTGGTTATTGTGGCGGGAAATTTGAATTCGGGGTCGGACGGGTTAATTATTCAGGCCGACCGAGTTGGCAGGTCAGCTTAGAAACTGGGGTGTATATGATTTAAATATATCTCTTTCTCTGTATCAGAGAGATGAACCTAGAACGCATTCCTACCTTATTAACTGAAGAAGTTCTATTAATGTAGTCTTAAGTAAGCTTTATCTAAAAATGTATGTGAGATGAACTTTAAGAACATGAATAATACTAGGCAGATAAACATATAATAGAATTACAATGTTTACTTCATTACCATGACTTGTCTGTAAACAACAAACTGACCTGGTCCAATTAAAGTATCGTAAGCGTATGCATTTACTGACAGTACCCCAAGATCACTTCCACGTGTGTGATAGTGGAACGTCATTGTTTTTTCAACACTTCCGATTAGTAAAGGAGTTCTTATGGATGCTGTGTCGAGAATAGATCGTGGAGAGGACGCTTCTGTGTATATGTAGAAACCTAAAAGTACAGTTCATGATAGTGAAGGAATTATGTTTGTGCTTCAAATTGTAATTTTATGACACACAGAAAATAAATCTTAATGTAACCAGGGGACATTGGACCTGTAATCATGAATTTTAGTCTGTATACATAAACCTTCTCACCGTCTCACCGTTTTCAAACGGAAAAATAGTACTTAGTTAATACTTAATTATGAATGTCTGAAAATAAATTACTATTTTGGAATATACAAATAAACCATGACATTACACAAGATATTATAATGGAATGCATTTTTGATATTTGCTACCGATCTACCCAATGTATGAACTAGATGTACCACTTAGATATACTACATAGCACGTAGGACGAAACAGTTCATTTAACCGTACCGGGAGCTTGGCCTTAAATATAACTTGGTTAAGTTGGCTACTGGATGTGAAGTACCAGTATCAAAAAGAATCAGTAATAGATTATGTGATTTTTGACATGGCTGAAATCATGTTTAATAGTATGCTTTATCATACTGTAACGACCCTTGGGCACGTCCGTCGGGGAGCTGTAGTGTACCGAGCCAGATACTAGACTCGAAAGAGAGTGTGCTAAATTCAATGCCCCGTACCCCTGAGCCATAAAGGCTAGCCTCTACAGCTGAGACTGTAGTAGCGACTTGTTATCGAAGGTCATTACAATACCATATAATTGACCAAGAGGGAAAGCCCCAGAGCGTAGAGATAACAGACATGATTACAATGTACGTCTCTTGCTTACCACCTTCGTTTGTTCGAATTTCCACCGGCTATTTTCTCCAAATACGACGCTTCGATGTGATGTTTAAACAGATTTCATTAATGCAGAGAGAATCAATGGCAATTTCAGATCGAAATCCTGAATTAGTATGCGTGACGCTAAATTCAACTGACGAACTAGATCTTTATCTTCAAATGAAATAAGAAGCTATGATATTGGTTAACACGCCAGAAATGAACATACACGTACTAAGTTCTACACCTCTCAAAATTATTTTAACTGTCAAGTCAAGGGAATGGTTAAAAGTGCAAATTTAAACCGTTTTCATTAGATGTTCCATTTATGTAACAAAGGTGGGGAATTGTGACCCGTACACGCTTGTGGCTTCTCAACCCGTTTAAAAGTTCTGCTGCAATAATCTTGCCCCATCATGTTCATCATATAATCTACGGTGTTATCATTTTCATACAATTTGAGAGTATTAATGGCAAGGTCTCAATCATTTGTTTCCGAGAAAATAGACCTTCTATTTTTTATGCGATAATTTAGGTTAATTTTTATTACCGCCATTCAATCCAGCAGATGGACCTGTATCTGATGAGGGGGTTGCTCCTCTGATTCTCGTAAAGTCGAAATCATCCGTTTTCAATTGTGTCATTCCCCGAAACCCATTACCGCATCCATCGTTGTCTCGTGGATTATCCCATCCAAGGCGTTCAAAATCACAGCACCATGTACTTACAGGTGTTTGAGGACGTGGACTTGAAGTTGGAACTAGTAAGAACAAGTCGTATTTTTCATTTCTGTTATGGTGAATGCGTCGCTTGAACTCATTTGATTATTGTCTACTTTTTAAAATTGCAAAATGCAAATTTAAAATTATGCGTAAAATACTGCTTGTACAGGGTGTTCAATAAAGATGTACAAAAGGTGTCTAAAACGACTAGTCATTGAGCAAAAACCTTGATTTTTGCAGGAGTTATTAATTTGATTTGTACCTTGCTCAGTTTAAAGTATTGTTGTTGAAACAAACTCAAAGTTATTCGCTTTAGTAAACGGTGTCACGGCAATCTGACAGTCTGAGTTGAATAAAGTAAAAAACGTGACCATAATTTCTCCGTTTTTCTTCAATGTTCTTGGCGACCCGCCTACCTTGTCATCAGGGTGATACGGCAGGCATATATTTTTTGTTTCAAGATGAAAAACTCTGGTATTATGGAGGGGTGGTACTTAAATTATTACAGTTATTTCACTGAAAATCATAAAATATGCTAAATAGCTTTAAGGAATTAATACTGATAGAACACCTTTGCACGGATTTAGTGGACGCCCTGTCATGCTTTTTAGAAATTGATACATATCTTAAAAAATACAAATATGCTAAATACTTACATTTACTTCTCTAAGTAAGGCATAAGTACTACCCTGTTTATAATCTCAGAGCTAAATATTTCACGAATATATTCATCATACACCCCCCAAAAAACTGTTAATTTAAGATATCGGCACAGTTAGTTCCAATTTACCAGGTTGGTATCTGTTCAGTGTGGTTTTGATCCAATTGACTGCTCTGGACACCGATGCAATTGCATGGGGAGAACTTTTTTCAGCACACGAAAGACCACCTTTGTGAAAGCTTGTGACTCCAGCCAGCGACCACAAGTTATTATCTGAGCGGCAAGCAAGAGGTGATCCACTGTCCCCCTATAATTGATATATTACCTTATTATTATCAAAGTCTATGTACTCAACATGTTCTCTGAATGATATCATTAATGTGTTTTCTGAAAATCGGGAAAAATCGGAAAAATTGTTTTTTTGAAAATCATGGTGTAAATCGGGATTAATTTTCTGAAAAAAATCGGGAGAAAATTTGGAATTCTATAAGAAAATTCGAGATTTCAATAAAAAAAAATCGGAATTTCAAAAAGAAATCGGGAGCAAAAGCGAGATTACGAAAACTAAATCGACAGTTCGAAAAAATCGAGAGAAAATCTGGATTTCTAAAAATGAATCAGGGAGAAAAATCGGGGAAAAAATCAATATGTGACAATTCGACAATAATCGGGAGAACATCGGTATTGCTAAATATAAATCGGGAAAAATCGGGGTTCACAAAAAATAAATCGAAGAATCCGTTTTCTAAAAATTTCTATTCATTGCAAAATAATATATTTGCACCTTCTTTTAGTCGCCTATATATCTTGTATATGTAACAGAAAAATGTACTAGAAAGTCTGCTAGGCATTGTTCACGTTCATTTCCAAGTTTACTTCAAATTAACTTTACAGTTTAGATCACTGGTAAACTTTAATAATTGTCGTCACTTTCTCTTTTTTCTTTTAACAATTTGTTGTTTTCCTGTGAAGATGGCCGTAAAATCTTCCGTATTTTCCACCATAAAATCTATCGTTTTTGCTGAAATCTACCGTATTTTCAAAGTAATTTGACAAGTCTGTGACCTTAATTATTGGGAGACGTACTTCTTTCTTTCACAGCTCTCAGTTTCGCGCCCCGTGAAAATGTATTATGTAAAAACTCTGAGTGGGGAATGCGCCCCCTTGTTATCTTTGTCTGATCACTGGGTGTGAAATGCATAAGCAATCAGTAGGCTTATTACTTATTATTTTTGTCAAAAAAACCAAACTCAACGCAAGCCATTGTTGAACCAACACAACACAACACAACTAGGCACTACCTGATGTCAACCCATCATTACACGATCGGACACAACCTGATACACAACTGATATAACCAAACCATTAAAACACAATCCGTTACAACCTATAAACCGTGATAACTTACACCAATCTGACAATACAATCGGGCACAACCCGACACCTACTCGGTTAGGTACAACCAGACACCAAATCAGCATAACACAATCACAGCACGACACAAATCATTGTCAAATTAGCATAAAACAATTGGGAACAATTCCATACTGAACTAACAAAAACACAACCAGGTACAACGATATAACCACCACCAAAATACAATTGACTGTGAAACCAGCAAATCCAAATCGGGCACAACACAGTTGAGCACAACCTAAGACCAAAAAGACCACAAAAAGATGATCAACCACCAAAACACAATAGACTGGCAAACCAACACAACCAAATCGGACACAACCAAATCGGGCACAAAGCAAGTTGATTCAACAAAACACAATTGAGGACAATCTAACACCAAATCACCATAGCACTATCAAGCACAAGTACATTTTTTTTAAAAATCCTGCCATAACTACCGATTTTTCAAAAATCTACCAAAATAAGTACCGTTTCTTTGAAATCCTACTAAAAGTTTTTTCTTAAACTTACCGCAATAACTACTGCTTTTTCACAAAAATACATTTTTAAAGAATCCGCAAAAACAACATTTTTTAATAAACCGCCGGAAAAAACTACCGGATTTGGAAAGATTCTACCGAATGTCCCTTTCTTAGGACATTAAATGGCTACCTGTTATGACTCAGTCTGAAAACAGAAACGAATGTAGAATGACCGATATAAACGAAACAAGCATGTACTCACAAAACAGGTATTTCCAAATCCTGACGCAAATCCAGTACAGAGTATATCACGAGTATGTGATCTGTCACTATATCTTCTCCTACACGCTTCTCTCGTCCAAATAACAGTTTTGGTTTCCACAAGATGGTCAGGTAAGCTACTTGAATCTACAAATGGATTATCATCAAATGTGTTATGAGTACTGACTTCTTACCAGGTTCTGATTGGACATGCCGGATTAATTACTCGGTGGACACTTCATTTTTTTAGATAAAAAGTGCGTAGTCATTTATTTTATTTTTATAGCATTTCTGATGCCGTGATATCTTTTACTGTGTATAACTATTTAGGACTAATTTGTGGGCCAATTTGCGATAATTGATATTTAAAAAATCTGTTGTACTAGATACTGCGACATACATGTATACTGTAACAAAATTTTGAATTTTTTATTTTCAATTTAGTGCTGTGTACTCGTTATTGTACATTTATTACACTTGATTTGTGGTTCACATGTGAGATCATTAAGATCTTAAATTGTAGCAATGTTTGCAGTACTGTAGTTATAGTTACAGGGGTGAAATAGCGTTTTCATGTCATCGAATTGGGATTTAATTAATGTTGATCGGGTAGTCGATCGGGTACTTTAAATGGAGGTCACTTTTTGGAATTTACTTCCTGCTTCTTATTCTATCGAACCGAAGTAAAACTAGAGTAAGTAGCGATCAATTACTGTTAGATTTATTAAGTTCCAATTATTATCTTGTTGTGTGAGCAATATTAAAGCGGGATATGGCGTCAATAACTTGTTATTTAACTTTGAAATCTTGTTCGTAAAGTGATGACGTCACCAAGCCTATAAAAGTATTTCGCCGATGTAAACTCGGCAGATTACAGCAAGCTTTTGACTGGGACAGAGCTCCGCTCGAAATATTTTGTGATTTCTGACAATTTTGATTTTGTTGGACTTTGACATTTTCTGTACATGATAACTTCGACTTAGAATGTTTCTGACTGGCACTTGGGAATATTCTTTGACTTTGTTTCTGTTCACATGTACCTGGCTGTAGACGAATCTACTTGAGGTTAAACTCGGACAAAATCAATTTTGTTGGACTTTTCGCTGTAGATGATAACTTGGACTTAGAATATTTTAATCATTTTTAATATTCTTTGACTTTGTTCTGTGATACATCTACCTGAAGTTGGAGTTGTACATTTTGCTGTGGATGCTAACTTAGACTTGGAATATTTTCACTTTGAAATATTCTTTGACCTTGTTCTGTGATACATCTACCTGAAGTGGGCTTACACACTTTAGCTGTGGATGGTAACTTGGACTTAGAATGTTTTAATCATTTTAAATATTCTTTGACTTTGTTCCGTGATACATCTACCTGAAGTTGGAGTTGTACATTTTGCTGTGGATGCTAACTTAGACTTGGAATGTTTTCACTTTGAAATATTCTTTGACCTTGTTCTGTGATACATCTACCTGAAGTGGGCTTACACACTTTAGCTGTGGATGGTAACTTGGACTTAGAATGTTTTAATCATTTTAAATATTCTTTGACTTTGTTCCGTGATACATCTACCTGAAGTTGGAGTTGTACATTTTGCTGTGGATGCTAACTTAGACTTGGAATGTTTTCACTTTGAAATATTCTTTGACCTTGTTCTGTGATACATCTACCTGAAGTGGGCTTACACACTTTAGCTGTGGATGGTAACTTGGACTTAGAATGTTTTAATCATTTTAAATATTCTTTGACTTTGTTCCGTGATACATCTACCTGAAGTTGGAGTTGTACATTTTGCTGTGGATGCTAACTTAGACTTGGAATATTTTCACTTTGAAATATTCTTTGACCTTGTTCTGTGATACATCTACCTGAAGTGGGCTTACACACTTTAGCTGTGGATGGTAACTTGGACTTAGAATGTTTTAATCATTTTCAATATTCTTTGACTTTGTTCTGTGATACATCTACCTGAAGTTGGACTTGTATATTTTTCTGTAGATGATAACTTGGACTTAGAATGTTTTAATCATTTTCAATATTCTTTGACTTTGTTCTGTGATACATCTACCTGAAGTTGGACTTGTATATTTTGCTGTGGATGCTAACTTGGACTTAGAACATTTCTTACTGGCACTTCGAAATATTCTTTGACTTTGTTCTGTGGTACATCTACCTGGAGTTGGACTTATACATTTTAGTCGTTTATACTAACTTGGACTTAGAATATTTTTTACTCACACTTTGAAATATTCTTCGACTTTGTTCTATTTGAAGTTTGACTTAGATAATTTATTGTGAAACTTCCTCACTGAAGACGTTCCATTGGACTTCACCGGAAGAGGCTACTCGAGGGAGAAGAGGATCCATTGGACTTAGCCGGAAGAGGCTACCTGAGGGAGACGTTCCAGTTGACTTTGTCGAATGGACTCACTGAGGCTGGGTCTTTATTTCAGCGAATGTCGAACGGACTTCCTGAGGAAGGTGATCCATTGGACTTAGCCGGAGGAGGCTACCTGAGGGAGAAGAGGATCTACTGGACTTAGCCGGAGGAGGCTACCTGAGGGAGAAGAGGATCCACTGGACTTAGCCGGAAGAGGCTACCTGAGGGAGAAGAGGATCCACTGGACTTAGCCGGAAGAGGCTACCTGAGGGAGACGTTCCAGTTGACTTTGTCGAACGGACTCACTGAGGCTGGGTCTTTATTTTAGCAACTGTCGAACGGACTTCCTGAGGAAGGCGATACATTGGACTTAGCCGGAAGAGGCTACCTGAGGGAGAAGAGCATCCATTGGACTTAGCCGGAGGAGGCTACCTGAGGGAGAAGGGGATCCACTGGACTTAGCCAGAGGAGGCTACCTGAGAGAGAAGAGGATCCATTGGATTTAGCCAGAGGAGGCTACCTGAGAGAGAAGAGGATCCACTGGACTTAGCCGGAGGAGGCTACCTGAGGGAGACGTTCCAGTTGACTTTGTCGAACGGACTCACTGAGGAAGGTGATCCATTTGACTTAGCCGGAAGAGGCTACCTGAGGGAGAAGACGCTCCATTGGACTTAGCCGGAAGAGGCTACCTGGGGGAGAAGACGTTCCATTGGACTTAGCCGGAAGAGGCTACCTGAGGGAGAAGAGGATCCATTGGACTTAGCCGGAGGAGGCTACCTGAGGGAGACGTTCCAGTTGACTTTGTCGAACGGACTCACTGAGGCTGGGTCTTTATTTTAGCGACTTTGTCGAACAGACTTTCTGAGGAAGGTGATCCATTGGACTTAGCCGGAGGAGGCTACCTGAGGGAGAAGAGGATCCATTGGACTTAGCCGGAGGAGGCTACCTGAGGGAGAAGGCATTCCATTGGACTTAGCCGGAGGAGGCTACCTGAGGGAGAAGAGGATCCATTGGACTTCACCGGAAGAGGCTACCTGAGGGAGAACACGTTCCAGTTGACTTTGTCGAACGGACTCACTGAGGCTGGGTCTTTATTTTAGCGACTTTGTCGAACGGACTTCCTGAGGAAGGTGATCCATTGGACTTAGCCTGAGGAGGCTTCCTGAGGGAGAAGAGGATCTATTGGACTTAGCCGGAGGAGGTTACCTGAGCGAGAAGAGGATCCACTGGACTAAGCCGGAAGAGGCTACCTGAGGGAGAAGACGCTCCATTGGACTTAGCCGGAAGAGGCTACCTGGGGGAGAAGACGTTCCATTGGACTTAGCCGGAAGAGGCTACCTGAGGGAGAAGAGGATCCATTGGACTTAGCCGGAGGAGGCTACCTGAGGGAGACGTTCCAGTTGACTTTGTCGAACGGACTCACTGAGGCTGGGTCTTTATTTTAGCGACTTTGTCGAACGGACTTCCTGAGGAAGGTGATCCATTGGACTTAGCCGGAGGAGGCTACCTGAGGGAGAAGAGGATCCATTGGACTTAGCCGGAGGAGGCTACCTGAGGGAGAAGGCATTCCATTGGACTTAGCCGGAGGAGGCTACCTGAGGGAGAAGAGGATCCATTGGACTTCACCGGAAGAGGCTACCTGAGGGAGAACACGTTCCAGTTGACTTTGTCGAACGGACTCACTGAGGCTGGGTCTTTATTTTAGCGACTTTGTCGAACGGACTTCCTGAGGAAGGCGATACATTGGACTTAGCTGAAGAGGCTACCTGAGGAAGAAGAGGATCCATTGGACTTAGCTAGAGGAGGCTACCTGAGGGAGAAGACGTTCCAGTTGACTTTGTCGAACGGACTCACTGAGGCTGGGTCTTTATTTCAGCGACTGTCGAACGGACTTCCTGAGGAAGGTGATCCATTGGACTTAGCCGGAGGGGGCTACCTGAGGGAGAAGAGGATCTATTGGACTAAGCCGGAAGAGGCTACCTGAGGGAGAAGACGTTCCAGTTGACTTTGTCGAACGGACTCACTGAGGCTGGGTCTTTATTTTAGCGACTTTGTCGAACGGACTTCCTGAGGAAGGTGATCCATTTGACTTAGCCGGAGGAGGCTACCTGAGGGAGAAGAGGATCTATTGGACTTAGCCGGAGGAGGCTACCTGAGGGAGAAGACGATTCACTAGACTTAGCCGGAGGAGGCTACCTGCACGAGACAAGATACTGGTCCTTGTATGGAACTGGATGTTCTTTTCATCGCTTTGATTGTGGGCAGCATATCGTTTGTACTCCTTTGTTTGATGTTTGTAATTTGCACTCGTGTTTGCATTACCACTACAGACGAAGAATCTAATGATCAATCTGCTCCAGTACCAACTAGACAGATTCCAGTGTTGCAGTCATCGCTTGGCTTCAGCCTGAGTACAGTGAACTTTGTGTGACTTCAATCCAATCCCACAATTGATGTTTATATGTATAGACTTACAGTGAATAATAATAACAACAACAACAACGAACATTGGTTCTATTCAAGTTTATTGCAAGGACATTTTGCTATTTGTTGTACACAATTTTGGGCCTACAGACGCCACAATATATCGTTTGTTGTGTAATAAATATAATTGAATGTTCTGTTGAATCTTTGGTGCAAACACATTTAACGTGTGTCACGTAACCCACAAGGTATACAGAGGTCTATTAGTCCACACTACCATAATATCCACAAAAAGGCCTAACTGTTACAATACGTTGATTTCATGGACATGCAATGTGTTATTTTTGTTTCGGTTGACAATGCTTCAACTAGTCATTTCCACAAAGTATTTGTTTGGGATATTGCTTATCTTTTTTTAAGATATTGCTTTAGCGATGGATTTTTAGAAAACTAACAAATGTTTTATTTTTTTCGGAAAATATAAACTCGGATTTATTAACCTATAATGTATCGATTGCGTTGATATCTTTTAGCATGTTAATAAAATGTATATGCGACCAACTCTTGAAAACATACTTAATTATGTGACCAAGACATATAAAATATCCCGCTTTCAAGAGTTGGTCGCATATACATTTTATCTTAAATTGCATCTTAAATTGCAGACATTGGAGATGATTGAGTGTAGGTATTTCTGTCGTGAATTCAAGTTGTCTAGATTAGACAAGGCGAAAGGAATATATTTAATTAAAATGTCTTAAATCGGTATATAAAAAAGTGCAAATAAATAAATATTTTGCTTTTCAACATTATTTATAATGTATGATGCTATAAAGTAGGTCATGTCATAGTAGAATGGTCAATGAAGTCTAATATAAATGTATCCTCCAAAACAGATGTGTTGGATAATTCATGATTATTAGACACGTTTTTCTGGGAAAAACATATTGAATGAAGCCACAAACTTTGTCCTATAGTGAGGGCATTGGGAAAGAAGAGTACATGTAAAATTATATGAACGTATTTGCCCATTTCTTAAGTTATCACTTTTGACAAAGGGGTCGTTCAAAATAATTTACAGCTAATAATTTTAAACGATAGCGCTGAATCTATTTACATTTTTATTTTTACAATTCAATACTTGTATCGAAGGAACATGTTTATTGATTGTTTGACACTCACAAATGTGACAAATAATATATTTTTTGAAATTAAACCAGACTTATTGAACGATTAACGAAAATATGTTAATTTGTCATTTCTTTGAAAATTGCTCAGGTTACGAAATGCCAATGTAGTTCCAATGATGCCGCTTACGAATTTATACTATATAATGTGTTTCCTTTGCAATTCATGAATTGATTGATCAATCAAGAAAAAATCATCGCCATACGAATATTTCAATTTTTGAATTTTGTATATTTTGAAATACCAATTATCGTAAATTGGCCCATGTACGGTCGACGACTGGTTATAATTAATTAATAATTAATAATTTCTATTTGTCTTTTGAACACCATTAAGGTACATCGAGATATAAGTCTAATGAAGTAAATCTACCTCTAGCTACATCTAGTAAAAATTTAGTGAACAATTAAATAAAACAAAGCAAAACATAAGAATTACAATCTGATTTTGAAAGTCATTAAGTTGAACGCAAAATAGATCAAGACGTGAGTGATCCACTTGAATAAAAGAAACAAACCTGATCCCCAGGGATCTAAGTGGCCTATTTTGGCCATAACACGAGATATTGAGGCCCGTGTCCCGACCTGTGAGATTAATACCCGTTGGCACCAAATACGAGGGCGACACACATGTGTGCCTGATTTTTGATAGAAAAATACCACATTTAAAGGGTATCGAGGGGAAAATAAAGCAGGGGACACGATACAACTAGAATGGTAAGTCAAGATGAAAGAACGTGGATGAAAGAAAAAAGTCAAAGAAAAAATCAGAGATATTTCGATATTTTTTTTGGATAATTATCTAAAGAAACCCATCATATTTAGCAAATAAACATGTAGGCCTATACCTGCTCAGGAAAGACTGCAAATGCAATGATTCTACAAGAGGGGTTGATAACTGCCGAGAAATATTGGGGGACATTTTGTTACCGAAAAGAACCGGAAAATGGGAAACTGCATGTAGAAGTGTCGTTAGACAAATAAGTAAAAAGAAAAACCGATCCAGCATTCAGTAAAACGGCGAAAACCTGCTAATACAGAGACAGTTATTCCGAGACCTTATTTTTGGCAAGGAAGATCATTATGGGGCTTGATTAAGCCAACGCATTACCTTGTTTCCTCGATGTACTTAATTTAGGACTCAGATAAGTATTTTGCTAATTTGACGAGAAAATGAATAAATCTATGGAAAAGCGTGGGAAATAGATCTATCTAATGAGTTCATTTCCAGTTCACCGCACAAGTGAACTTGGGCGATAATAGAGGAATGACGTCATGCACCATCTATTGACGATTTCAGCGTTTTACTCCATTGTTGGATAAATAAGAAAATAAATGATGCCCAACCAATCAGAACATTGAGGAAGGATTAACATAATTTCATATTTGGCCACCATCCGAACCAGATTTTAATCCTAAAACATGTATATATTGTATCATATTTATAAATAAATGAAAGCAAAAGTCATGGATACATTGTATGGTAACCCTACAGTTTGGTTGTTTGTGAATTTAGGAATGTAATGCCTTATATTTTGTGTCCACTCAGACAGTTTTAAGTCTTACCTTCTGGTATCACACGTCCAAACCCTGCTGTATGACACTCGAGACTCCTGTTTGATTGGAAATCTTCATTTTGTTCGGGCAGACATATTGGGTTTACGAACTCCGTTATTTTGACCGGAGTTCTAAATTGTATCAACGCCAAATCATTAAGAGTATAATAACGACTATATCCTGGATCAATAATAAATCGACGAACATCTACGAATTGTTCATTTTCAGATGTCTTCCGCCATGGATAGGTCACCTTTCGATTCGTACCGAATATCAGTTTGGTGTTACTCGTTGATTGACTACAAAATATAAAATAATTAAGAGTTCATATTTGCACAACAACTAGTTATAGTTTTGTACATGTACGTACAAACATATCACCAGGAATTTTAAATAAACTCACTTTACCACAGCATGCAAAGAAAGGTAATGCTAAATTAATAGAGTTTAAGCTCGCGCTGTTTTCACAACGTAAACCTGACCGAAAAGTACATAATCAATATAGGAATTTGTCGAATACGCAATTACGCATACTTTCGTATGCGCTTCAAACGCTGGTCGCGATGGACAGTAACTAATACATTTTACAAAAACTTGCAGAAACATAGTAAAATGCCATAAATGTGAGGCATGCTCTGTGAGTTTCTGCTGTGATCGTATTCAGGATGACACCAATACAAAGAATTTTAATGAAATGTGCAAACGACAGATGACAGTGATTTACAGATCTACAGATTAAATAATCATTTTTTGTACTTAAGTTAAATTTGAAATAATTGTGCCCTCATATCATTAATAACTTTATAATGGATCCTATTAACAAGAAACATTTTATCAATGATTGCGCGTAAGATCCTCAAATTTTGCGCTCTGACCAGATTTGAATCAAGAGGACATACATAAGGGTTATGTACTGGGAGGTTTTGGATGCACCCTGTAACCAAAACCGACCGTACATAACAGATGTATTTCATACCTACTGATGTTCTAGGTACGTCATATACCTTATAAAGTTCCAAAATTCAAAAATATACTGACGATACGCATTTTCTTGGTGTTATAAATAAGGGTTATGTACTGGGAGGTTTTGGATATGGGGTTTATCCAGAGGGAGATATGCATATCTACCTGAGGGACCGTAGGGACCGAAGGTAGATGTGCATACCTCACGAGGGATGAACCCAATATCCAAACCGACCGTACATAACTGCTTTATCCTATACCAAGTAGAGATTTCTAATTTTCTTTCGATTTTTTCAATTTTTTTCACATTTTTCTAATTTTTTTCAATTTTTTCAATTTTTTTCAAATATTATTTTTTTAATTTTTTTTCACATTTTTTCTTTTTTTCAATTTTTTAAAAAAAATTTTAATTTTTTTTTCGAAGCGGGAAGATATGCGCTGGAGCGGGAGATATGGCGGGAGATATGGAGGTTCAGGATATGGAAACCTCAATACGGGATATATCTTACCAGCTTATCTCCCTAAAACTCTACTTTGCATAGGATAAAGTGTTTTTTTAAGTTTCTGAGATTTTCAAACTCATATAACTCATATTTTGAAAAATAAAATTTGAAAAAAAATTTGAAAAAAAT
The DNA here is from genome assembly GCA_903813345.2 of Owenia fusiformis. Lineage (NCBI taxonomy): Eukaryota > Metazoa > Annelida > Polychaeta > Sabellida > Oweniidae > Owenia > Owenia fusiformis. The sequence continues at coordinate 27,748,981 of CAIIXF020000002.1, forward strand.
GTGAAAAATTCTTTTTGAAAAAGGATGGTGAAAAAAAAATTTGAAAAAATGGGAACATTTTTTTGGAAAAAAAAATTTGAAAAAAATTCAAAAAAAAATTGAAAAAAATGTGAAAAAGAAAATTTCAGGAGCGGGACCGGGATGGATACAGCGTGTATCCATCCCGCCCCGGGCCTTGGCTAGATACAGTATATATTCCCGCTCGTTATGTATAGTACCCAGAACCTCAGTAGGTATGAAATACATAGAGGATATCCTATGATTTATGAGTGATATGATTTTTATCCACGAATGGATATGATATCTGCACGAGCGAGCGTAGCGAGAGAGTGCAGATATCAATATCCATGAGTGGATTAAAATCATATCACGAGTAAATCATAGGATGTTCTTTTTATTCCATAGTTAAAGTCATCATCAGAATTGTCGGAAATTAAGTCATTTAATTCGTATGTTCCAAACGATCCGGCGATGTTGACACTTAGCCTCGTTTTGAGTCTGAAGTAGCAAAAATCCATTAACCATCGCATACGACGTCGTATGTCATGGCTAAAAAACCGTATGCTATGGTTAAGTGAAAATTTGTCAAAAATATCATATTTTACCACTGATTACAAAAATACCGTTTTTATTTTCACATGTTATCCAATGAATATCATGCTAACTATGGAATAAATAAATATTCTTTGTACTTTGATTAATATAAAGCAAATTGAGCATAGTAAAACGTTATTTGAAGCATTTATGACCGCTAAGTTGTTTCTGGATCTCCAGATACATAGAGCAACCCTAAATGCAGCTTAAGATAATGGATACTATGCCAAAGGACGATTCTCGGTTTGGAGAAGGAAGTTCATCAATCGAAATGAGCATTATCCCTGCTTTGGACAAATTTGATTTGTTTACACAATATAGATTTGAATGTCCTCTTTTGAATAGTCATAATTTAATTTGGGTAATATTTCTAGATTGTTCGCAAAAAAATATTAGCGCTGTACACTGATGAACTTCTTTCCCCAAATCGAGACTTGTATTTTATTGAATCGGTCTAATTGAGCGTTATCCCTGCTTCAGACCAATTTGTTATTTTTACATCTTGTAGATTTAAATGTCCTCTTTTGAATATTCATAGTTTAATTTGGGTAATATTTCGATATTTTTCATGAAAAAAATTATTAGCCCAGGAGACTGTTCTCCAAACCGAGAATCGTCCTTTGTCATTATAAATTTGAAATGCTTGCGCCCTCATATCATTAACCACTTTCAATATTCTCTGATTATGAAACATATGAATACTGCAATTGTAACATATAAAATAAAGGGAAAAAGTGATCGTATTCATGCATTTTATGTTATATTCCTCTTTTCTTAAGACAGAATAACACAAGATGTGTTCATTTTTTCTAAAATTTTTCTGTATACGTAGGATATCAACATTAAAAATAAACCAGGTTTGGTTCTTACCTTGTTACGCAATGCGCAGCAGTTATCGCCCACCATTCATCAATAAGAGCAGCCCCACACACATGTCCTTCAGAACGACTTGATATAGCACCGAACCATGGCCAGCGCCCTGTAGTTCATGAAATTACATTCGATTATAGCTTCAATTATATTTTACATTTTGCCAATCGTTAACAGATTTTTGATGTAATGGCCAACGCCTAACCATCGACAGCGTACAGTGACAAAATATACTGTCGTACACTTTCACTATTAACTGATTTGATTCGTGTGTATTCGCTTAGAAAACTTTTCGCTTTTTCGAAGTACCCACAAATTAATCAGTCGGAACATGTTGGTTTTTCAGATTTCGCCTAAGAGTGTCGATTATTTTTATGAGAATATGTTTCTGTAGTTTACGAAAACTACACGATTTAGGATGAGTGAAGATTTGTGAAATAATTCTATATTGGGTATAATGTTTAAGAAATCAAAAATGTACGGATCAGCTCCACTGTACGGTGTCAGTGTAATTGAAATTCATGAGATGTAAAATTAAACAATCCAATGATTATATTTCAAACTCCATTCAGGTGAGTAACAAGTTATGATCAACGAACATGTTCAAGTATCCCTAAAATAGATGTTGCTAAAGATAAGGTAAATGTGATTTTTAAATCTTGTTGAATGCTATTTTATTTTATGAAAGTGTTGGTGTGTTGACTTATATGTGACCATGAGGTGTTAGCTTACAACCTCTTGATCATTTAGCGTCTGTACATTAGCGTTTTGTTAAGATACCCTTTTATGAATTTTAACCAGAACAACGGCAACGCCAAAGCGTAGCGAATCCCATCGAACAGCCATGGATGGCATTTTTACAAATAAAGTATATAGCAAAAATGGCAGCCATTTTTCAAAATGGCCACCTTCTACCAAATGTGCCATTAGTAAAATTGCTCCACTACTTTTCGAGTCATAGTAAAATACGTTAAAATGTACCAAAAGTGTCATTAGACAGTGTGCCATGCTTATAGTATTCACATACCTTATATGAAAAAAATCGCTTCACTATTTTTTGAATTATAGTAAAATATGTTAAAATGGTGGCCATTTTACAAAAAAAATTTCAAAATGACCGCCTTCTACCAAAAGTGTCATAGGACAGTGTGTCATGCTTCTAGTATTCACATACCAAATATGAACAAAATCGCTCCACTACTTTTCGAGTTATAGTAAAATACGTTAAAATGGCGGCCATTTTTCAAAATGGCCGCCTTCTACGAAAAGTGTCATTAGACAGTGTACCATGCTTATAGTATTCACATACCAAATATGAACAAAATCGCTTCACTACTTTTCGAGTTATAGTAAAATATGTTACAATGGCGGCCATTTTTCAAGATGGCTGCCATGAGCATCTTTAATATCTACATTTCTAGCTTTATTAATGTCCTATATAATTTTTTTACATCTAAAACATATTGCTATTACAATTTTACATATTGCACCTAAATTACTGTAAATTCGGCACTAAAATGGCCGCCATTTTGGAATGAGCGGCCATTTTGAAAATCGGCTTTCGAGCAGAACTTCTACCCCCATAGGGTATATGTGTACAAAATATGAACAAAATCGGGCCAACGGTATTTGAGTTATTGCCCGGACGGACGGAAGGAAATAACATGGGGTATCTGGCGCGTGCCACGCGCCTTTTACCCCATAATGGGGTATTAGGCGCGTGGACATGGGGTATCAGGCGCGTGGATGGGGTATTTTGTACTTTTTGTCCGTCCATTTTTCAGAATGGGGTATTTGGATCTCGTGAGGGGTAATAGTGGACGGAGAGCTCATTTTCGGATTTTACCGCGTTTTCGTTCCATGAGGCAATTAAGTTAGAAAATTAACGAATTTAACGTATTTTTACGAAAAATAGCGCTAGTTTTATTATATCATGCAATTCTCAACTTTTAGAGGGCTTTTATCGTTTATTAATGTAGATATTTCGAAAGCTATCTTATTTTAAATGATAATAGAGACTGTAGATCGACATTAGCAGGAGGTGGTGTACTTTTGCCAGACAATCGAATTGAGAGATAATTATTAATTTGTGGAATCTAAAATAAAAGATAAGTCTAACTTGTTCCAACAACTAAAAGCATTCATTAGGTTCATTATCACGGCGTCATAATTACTAAAATACATTAACGTCGTGTTAAAACACGATTCTGTTCTAATTCTGTTCAACTTAAATTGCTCAGAATGCACCAAATGATTAATGTTTAATATTCGAAATTTTCTGGGACCAGAGACCCCACTATTTTTGCGCTCGTTCGCTGGCTAACTCGACGCGGTTCGCTTCGCTCACAGCCATTATCAAGCACCCCTCCCCCAACATAAAATAAAAATAAGCTGTGATGCAAAAGGACTTCTCCTAGGGCATGTAGGGAGAACAAATTAATACGTACAGTAACTATAGAGGTTCAATTGTCCTTGAAGAAACAAAATTAGAAATGTTTCTCGTTTAAGAGATAAAATCATACAAGACATACTCTTAGTCATAAGGTGAAGTTTTACTAAGGGCAAATAAAAAGATACTTAAGTGTTGGTAGGTTACATATTAGTACTGGCTTCAGAAATCATATCCCCAGGGGGGGGGGCGGGTAACTAGAAATGTTTACCCTGAAGTGTACATACAGCATTAAAACCTTGTACTAGAAAGGTTTCTCTCAATAACCACAGCATGGCTTGATACTTCCTTGGTCACATTTGCACATCAAATCACAAGGCATTAGGAGGAGGAGTTACCAGTATTAGAGGTTTAAAATGCATACAGGGAATGGCCTTTCAGAGGGAGACAAGTGAAAGTGACACAAGAAATCTGCTCAGAGAGATAAATTGATAGACTAATTACTAGAATAGTAGATTGATTCCTCCTCATAGTCTATACTACTGTACTTATAAGTGACTACACCATAAGATTTTTAAAGTTCACAAACATAAAAACACAAACTGAAATAAATTAAATGATTGGGTTAAATGCATATTTTATTTGTTCAAGTTTCACATTTCATTACAAATTACAATTCAATGTACCAATTTCAAAACATTTAGTATTTTAATACAGTATAGCTAAAAGATATTCACTAAGATATTAACCAAATATTGGCAAGATTAGAAAATCTCAATCCCCAATCTACAGGGTAGGCCACAGAAAATTGGAACATCTTTTCCATTCATTGTAAATTTATTGTTAGTCATGTATGATCTTCAATACATGTACTTTAGGAAATTGAAAACAATTTATTGTCAACACCTAGTGGAAATGAATATATGTCAAGCTTAACATTTAATCATTCAATGCAAGGGTTTCCTTAAAATGTCTTCCACCCACCTGAACAATCAGTCTGAGCAGTATTTGACATACATGGCTTAAATGATAGGTTTTGGTACATTTTGTGCCGGTTTTGAAAAAACTGAGGTCAGTTAAGCTAAATAACCCAAAGGAGGACATGTCTAGCTTCTCCTAAGGATAACTACATACATGTATCTTTAATTGATGGACATTGTGTTGAGACTATTTCCAGCAGTGATGTCTAAAGCAGAGAAAATTGGAAACTTTCCATGACCATTAACTGATTTTTGGTGGATTGAACTGCAATATTAAAGAAAATTGAGTAAATAGAAAAATGTTCCAATTTTATTGGCCCACCCTGTAAAGTGATGAAATTATTACTGAATACAGTTTAATCTTCTCTTATACATGTATTGTTCTGATTGGATAGGAGGCTCAGTAAATACATTAATTGTGTTGAATATTTTGTATTGCCATACATGTAGCTCTGGTGAAAATAATACTGTGTACTTTCGGATATTATTCTTTTTTAAAAAGCATATTTTTTGAAATCCACCAAATATTTTTCTTACTATAAAATGTGTAAGCTTTACTCAAAATATCTAAATTGAACAAGGTGCAAACTTTATAAGAAAACAATCGATTTTTCAAGAAAGGTCTGAACAGAATTTATCAGAATTACAGTTCCATGAAAAAAAGAAATCAGATGATTGCTTTCATAAAATATTGTGATATGTTCATTCCATTGATTGTGAACATTGGTGTACTGGTGTAGTTCCAGCAATTTGATTTATCCTTAAAACAAAAATTGATAGGCCTATTTGATTAATAAAAAAGTATTTTTAAATTTTGCAGTGAATAACAGTCATGGTATACCATCATACAGGGCAATACAAATATCTAAAAACACTTAATGAACCATGACTTGTATCTGAATCTAATTCACAAAACACTACACAAAGGTGAAAGGAAAGGATTTGAATAAGACTTGAGAAAGTAAATGTATTTGTGAACTTGGCCCAAGTGCCCCATCTCCGATCTCCATGTAGCCCTGATGCTATCCTGAATTGCGCACCGTTCATTTACTCTGAATTGAAAGCCCCTAATGTCACGTGCCCCAAAACTCCAGGCTAGTAAAAAAGCTGTACAGAAATAATTAAACATGATGCTAGATGCATAGAACACCAGGAGAAAATAAAGTTATTGAAATTCCAATAAACAAACATTGAAAGGATCAAATTAAAATAATTGATTTAAATGTCAATCAATCACATTCCAATTGCTAAGATTCCTGAGCTAGAATATTTGGAATGTATAGTACAGGTATCCCCAAATTATAGGAGTCTCATTAAAAGACTTTATATCCATTTTAAGACTCTTTCATTACTTGAACTCCACATATTTGGTAAGATACAAAAAATCATTACAATTATTACATTTGTCACTAGCATTAGCCTCCTAGTGTGAGGCAGTGTAGCCTCTTTTTCTTCGCACTTTAAAGGTTTCTGTACCATTCAGTTTTAAATTCGCCATATATCCATTTCTCAGCAAAAGCTATACTTGATTGTTTTGCAAGAATTAGCCTACTTCTATTTCTGTTGGCTTATAATACTAAACAATGTTTTTTCACTTGGCCCTACACTTTACTAGATTTATTGGCCATATATCCAATAGAGTATATTTGATGAATCAGCACTATGCTTGATTCTTCACCTGGTTCTACAGATAGTTGTATAATAATTAGTTTTCTTGGAGCTAGATCTGTTGATTCATATATTTGTTGGTTCATATGGTCCCATATTTCCTGGTTCAACTCTTTGCTGACTTGTATATTGTTTGTTAACATGGCTCTGTACCTTTTTAACTTTGCTGAAAATAAAAAGTTTTATATTAATGTTTGCAGATGAGATAAGTCAGATTAGACACTCTAGTAGCTGAGCTCATTTTCTTGCAAAATGTTTAGTTTGAATTTGAGTTGATAAATGTTCTCAATGTGCAATGGCGGAGCTATATGACATCATATTTGTTTGAAATGAGTTCCCTGAGATTTGGCTCATTTGTGCTATACATTGGGTGCATTCTTTGTTTTTTAATCAAAAGTGCTCCCTAATTTTGTGTGCCCCATCACATATTTTTGTATCACTTGGCTTTATTAAACATTTTAAATGGTATTTCCATCCATTTATGTTCAGCTTAGATCATCTATTAAATCTTGAACACAAAATATGTATGCAATGGTGGTAAGAAACATTTTTTATGAATTTGTGATATAAACAGATGCTTTATTTGTTATTTTTAAGTAAGTGCCCCCTAACACTTCATGGTAAACTATCTGTGAGATTAACCTACCCTCAGGACCTATATGATTGACTCTCAGTGAGAGAAACTACCCTTGGGACCTTTATGGTTATTATCAGTGAGGTTGACCTACCCTCAGGACCTATATGACTGACTCTCAAGGAGAGAAACTACCCTCAGGACCTTTATGGTTAACTATCAGTGAGGTTGACCTACCATCAAGACCTATATGATTGACTCTCAGGGAGAGAAACTACCTTTGGGACCTTGATGGTTAACTATCAGTGAGGTTGACCTACCCTCAGGACCTATATGATTGACTCTTGGTGAGAGGAACTACCCTTGGATCCTTTATGGTTATTGTCAGTGAGGTTGACCTACCCTCAGGACTTATATGATTGACTCTCAAGTAGAGGAACTACCCTTGGGACCTTTATGGTTATTGTCAGTGAGGTTGACCTACCCTCAGGACCTATAAGACTGACTCTCAAGGAGAGAAACTACCCTCAGGACCTTTATGGTTAACTATCATTGACTCTCAAGTAGAGGAACTACCCTTGGGACCTTTATGGTTATTGTCAGTGAGGTTGACCTACCCTCAGGACCTATAAGACTGACTCTCAAGGAGAGAAACTACTCTCAGGACCTTTATGGTTAATTATCAGCGAGGTTGACCTACCATCAGGACCTATATGATTGACTCTCAGGGAAAGAAACTACGTTTGGGACCTTGATGGTTAACTATCAGTGAGGTTGACCTACCCTCAGGACCTATATGATTTACTCTTGGTGAGAGGAACTACCATTGGGACCTTTATGGTTATTTTCAGTGAGGTTGACCTACCCTCAGGACCTATATGATTGACTCTTGGTGAGAGGAACTACCCTTGGGACCTTTATGGTTATTTTCAGTGAGGTTGACCTACCCTCAGGGCCTATATGATTGACTCTCAAGTAGAGGAACTACCCTCATATATATGATTGAGTCTTAGGGAGAGGAACTACGCTCAGGACCTTCATGGTTAACTATCAATAAAGTTGACCTACCCTCAAGACCTATATGATTGACTCTCAGGGAGAGGAACTGCGCTCAGGACCTCCATGGTTAACTATCAGTGAGGTTGACCCACCCTCAAGACATATATGATTGACTCTCAAGGAGAGGAACTACCCTCAGGACCTTCATGGTTATTGTCAGTGAGGTTGACCTACCCTCAGGACATTCATGGTTAACTATCAATGAGGTTGACCTACCCTCAGGACCTATATGATTGACTCTCATGGAGAGGAACTACCCTCAGGACCTTCATGGTTATTGTCAGTGAGGTTGACCTTCCCTCAGGACATTCATGGTTAACTATTAATGAGGTTGACCTATCCTCAGGACCTATACGATTGACTCTTGGGGAGAGAAACTACCCTCAGGACCTTCATGGTTATCTACTCTCAGGACCTTCATGGTTAACTACCAGTGAGGTTGACCTACCCTCTGGACCTATATGATTGACTCTTGGTGAGAGGAACTACCCTTGAGACCTTTATGGTTATTGTCATGGAGGTTGATCTACCCTCAGGACCTATATGATTGACTCTCAGGGAGAGAACTACCCCCAGGACCTTCATGGTTAACTATCAGTGAGGTTGACCTACCCCCAGGACCTATATGATTGACTCTTGGTGAGAGGAACTACCCTTGGGACCTTTATGGTTATTATCAGTGAGGTTGACCTACCCTCAGGACCTATATAACTGACGCTCAAGGAGAGAAACTACCCTCAGGACCTTTATGGTTAACTATCAGTGAGGTTGACCTACCATCAGGACCTATATGATTGACTCTCAGGGAGAAAAACTACCTTTGGGACCTTGATGGTTAACAATCAGTGAGGTTGACCTACCCTCAGGACCTATATGATTGACTCTTGGTGAGAGGAACTACCCTTGGGACCTTTATGGTTATTGTCAGTGAGGTTGACCTACCCTCAGGACCTATAAGACTGACTCTCAAGGAGAGAATCTACACTCAGGACCTTTATGGTTAACTATCAGTGAGGTTGACCTACCATCAGGACCTATATGATTGACTCTCAGGGAGAGAAACTACCTTTGGGACTTTCATGGTTAACTATCAGTGAGGTTGACCTACCCTCAGGACCTATATGATTGACTCTTGGTGAGAGGAACTACCCTTGGGACCTTTATGGTTATTTTCAGTGAGGTTCACCTACCCTCAGGGCCTATATGATTGACTCTCAAGTAGAGGAACTACCCTCATATATATGATTGAGTCTCAGGGAGAGAAACTACCCTCAGGACCTTCATGGTTAACTATCAGTGAGGTTGACCTACCTTCTGGACTTATATGATTGACTCTTGGTGAGAGGAACTACCCTTGAGACCTTTATGGTTATTGTCAGGGAGGTTGATCTACCCTCAGGACCAATATGATTGACTCTCAGGGAGAGAAACTACCCTCAGGACCTTCATTGTTATCTATCAGTGAGGTTGACCTACCTTCTGGACCTATATGATTGACTCCTGGTGAGAGGAACTACCCTTGAGACCTTTATGGTTATTGTCAGGGAGGTTGATCTACCCTCAGGACCTATATGATTGACTCTCAGGGAGAGAAACTACCCTCAGGACCTTCATGGTTAACTATCAGAGAGGTTGACCTACCTTCTGGACCTATATGATTGACTCCTGGTGAGAGGAACTACCTTTGGGACCTTTATGGTTATTGTCAGTGAGGTTGACCTACCCTCAGGACCAGGGCCGAGGCTGAATTCAGTATTATTGGCCCTGTTAATACCAAAGTTTATTCAAATTTACAGAAATCCTCATGTAGTTGTCCTAATCTTTATGTAATATCATGGTTAAATTGCTCCCCTTCCAATGTTTATCGAGGTTCTTTTTAAAAGTTTCTAAGGATTGGGATTGTATGACAAATGGTGTTAACAAGTTCCAGTCAGTTCCAGTTTTTTCAAATGTCAAGTCTAAGACATTATTTATATAGTTTCTTTGGATGACCCCTGGTGGTGGATTAATTCTCAATAAAGAAGGAACTTGATTCAATTCTAACACACCCTATGCAGACAGAGCCTGTGGGAAATATTGGGTGCGGCGCAAATGAGCAGAGGGTGCGGAGCTAACGGTCATTTTTGAATTTAAAATTGGGATATTTCTGAAACTAAGCCGTTTTGGGACTTCAAATATACCAAGATATGTGTGTTTGACACCAAATATCAATACAATTGTGAAAATAGTAGCGCAATTCATTTTATAGCGACGCAGTGTGCCTTAAACCTTTCCAAGACCTATATATTTTGAAACTATCCTTTTAATACTGCGTCCCCAGCATTCATAAAAAATGGTGTTCAAGATACACTACCCATGCAAATTATTTTTGCATCTTGGAAGCCAGGCAGTATCTGTGTGATTTTATAAAAATTCGGAAATGTTCTTCAGATATGAGCCCCCTCTAAATATTGGGTGCGGAGGTACATTTATGGAGCTGCGTCGCTATAGAATGAATTGCGCTACTATTTTCACAATTGTATTGATATTTGGTGTCAAATTCACATATCTTGGTATATTTGAAGTCCCAAAACGGCTTAGTTTCAGAAATATCCCAAATTTAAATTGAAAAATGACCGTTAGCTCCGCACCCTCCGCTCATTTGCTCCGCACCCAATATTTCCCACAGGCTCTGTCTGCATAGGGTGTAACATAGGCATTGAAAATTTTGTAAACTTCAATCATATCACCTCTCCTTCTTCTGTATTTCAGGGAGAATAAATTGAGTTTCTTTAGTCGTTCTGTATAACTCAAGGCTTTAATTGAATTATCATGTTTAGTAGCTTTACATTTGACTCTATTTGATACTGTCCATTACATATCTTGGATGCCATATGACATTTCCATATTTTATTAATGGTGTTATAAGTGTTTATAGCACTAAAATAATCATGGAACACTGGAACCTATTTTATGCATTGTAGTTCGTTATAAAGTTAGATACATTGATAATTGCTTAAACACATTTTGCAGAGAAACTTAGTTGAAATTTTGCCATAACCCATATGGAATATTCCATTATTTCCTCTTCTGGTGTCTATAATTGCATTATCTAAGTTATATAAGAACAACATTAGTATTGCCCTTTTCATGATAACTTTAGCCTTAAATTAAAGGCATTGTCTCCAAATGACTTGAAAATGAGTAAAGATTCAACTATTTGATACAGATTTTACTCCATTGTTTAGACTATATTACCAATACCTGCCATAATGTTAAAATACACCGAATAATATTGTTACAGTTACAGGTTCAGCAAATTGTTTTGATATAACTTGATATAAAGAAATCTGTCTAAATTAATAAGTCAAGTTATAAAAATGGCCTGGTATCACTTGACTGAGGATTATTTACAGAGGAAATGGTACTCTTCAATGAGATACTCACAATATCTTATTCACTATCAGTGAGGTTACCTACCTACAAGACCTACCTAATTCACTGATGATTCTGAGATGACCTATAGACAAGACCTACCTAAGAAAGTTTCAGTGAGGTGACCTATTCCAAAAACCTACATTATTCACTATCAGTGAGGTGAGCTTCCCAGAATATCTACCTGAGATAAAATATGTGTACCTCCAAGACCTAACTTATTCCCTATCAGTGAGGTGAGCTATCCAAAGAAACCACATTGATCACTAATAGTGAGGTGGGCTTTTAAGAAGACCCACTTTTTTTACTTTCAATGTGGTAAGCTATCTATAAAACATACCATATTCATTATCAGTGAGATGAGTTACATGTACAAAATATACATCATTATCAGTGAGGTGAGTTACCAAGAAAACCTACCTTAGTCACCATCAGTAACATTTTCCCTATCAATTAGGTAAACTACCAACAAAATCTACCTTAGTCACTTTCAATGAGGTGAGCTTCCAAGAAGGCCAATAGTTTTCACTACCGATGGGGTTAGCTACAAGAACTTTCTTATTTGCTATCAGCGAGGAGAGTTACCTACCACTCCTATCATAGTCACTATCAGTGAGGTTAGCTACCTAAAAGACCTACCTTAATCAATATCTTTGAGACCAGTAGCTCATATCTGTGGAGGTATGTGTTAGGGTAATCAATAACTTTGCTTGAGAATCCAGGTCTACCTGCAAAGGAATGGGCAACATGTACAGCACATATTGTAATGCTCATAAAAGTGCACCTAATATGCTAGTCTACCTTAGAAGACCTACCTTATTCAGTATCAGTGAGTTTAAGCTACCAAGAAAACATTATTCCCTTTCAGTATTATGCAACATTATGTGGGTGGCATTATTTGTTTCAACCTGAACAATTTCATTTTCTGCATATGTTTGTCATAATTTCAAATTATGATGTAAATTGTAACATAAATATTATATTGCACTCACTGGCTATAATACGCTACATCAATCCAAATTGTAGAATTATGAAGTATATCTTTTTCAAAAATCTGATATCTTATAATGCAAATATGGCCCCATAATGGAGGTATTGTCATTAATTAACATACAAATTACCTCATTTCAAAGAGCAACAAAGTGTCATTAGTATCACCATGGGCATGTGAACATTAAATGCGCATATGGGCAATTTCTATGGAAACTGAGTTTTTTGTTTTAAAGGAGCACGTGGGTTATCGCAAACAATTTCAGAAGGTTATATCTTGGATTATGACTATTTTCTGACAATGAAGACAAGTTTATCTTTTAGATCAATTCATTTTCTCAATGAAAATTATGCACAGTAATAATAAATTCAAACAAACTCGGAGATATTTAACTAGCAATTAACCCATCAACACACTTTTTTACCCCATTTTGAAGATGTTGACCCCATTTTCACCAAAAATGCAATCATTTTTTACAATGTTTAATGCATTACTATTCTTTATTTTGATGTATCAAATAGTTCTTGAAAGAAAAACTTAATTGCATTAAGATAAGAGTTCCCCATGTTATTTCTCCATTGAAAAATCTCATGCTATCCATTGGTTTCAGTTCATTTTGGTCATCCAAATTGAATATCTTTAAAGTCCCTGGAGCAATCAAATTTTCCTTTTAGAATATCGAACATGTCTCAAAGCACATTCTAATTATGCATTCAACAATATAATAATAGGTTGCATTTTTGGTGAAAATTAGGTCAACATTTTTGAAAAAGTATGTTGATTGGTCCATTGCCCCTTCAATATCACTTAGGTCTGATTAACTAAATTATCATTATATATACTTTTCTTGAAGATAATGAATGGATCTAAAAGATACACCCATGTTCATGATCAGAAAATATTCATAATTCAAGTTAGAATCGTTTAAAATTGTTTGCGATAACCTACGTACTCCTTTACCTTTTTTACAAAGAAATATTATTTACAAAGAAATATTAATTATTTTGCATGATAAATCAGTTATTAGAATCTAGTGAAACTAATCAATCTGATCAATTTCACAGTTGAGTAAAAATTTATATAAAGTATCATAAGGAATAACAAGCTATGCACTTATTCAGGTCTTTCTGCGTATAGTCAAGTTTCATAGGAGCTTTCTGTATAAATCTTTATTTAAATGGTTTATTAATGCCATTTCTATGTTTGTCATATATAAAAATTTCAACGATATTGAAGAATTAAAAAAATTTGCCCCCAGTAGTGAGGTGAACTCACTTCAGTACACACTTGAAGGATCATGTGTATTGTAAGACCTGAAGAGAGATCACCAGATATATCAGGACCATTTCTCTGGAGGAATGTGTTAAGGTCTTCAAGAACTTTGCCTGCAGAATCCAGGTGTGCCTGCAAAGGAATGGACAACATTAAGAGCACATCTTCAAAGTGTATCTACAGTTGAGCTAGTTATTCGGAACTTCTTGTGGAGTTGCTCAATGGTGCCTATCTAGTTTTAATGTACTAAGAAAGTCAAAAATCATTCAGATAATAAAAATGTTATGAATCATTATCTAAGCGATCTTTGGCAGTAGGTGAATATCTTTATTTATACTATGAATTACTATGAAATATGTATATACAGAGCATAATTAAATTGTTAATTAAACTTCATAATTAAAGAATTCAAATTCTTTGAGTTAAGTTAAAGTAAGTAAGTAAAATCTATTCGGAGATCATAAACATTACAAAGTGAGGGTGTTCATCAAATGCTGTATTTGGCCATATATAGTATTGAATAAATTGGTGATGAGCTAGATTCAATTTTAACCAACAAAATTGGTTTGTATACTAGTAATATAATTTTTAAATTTTTTCATTTTTAAAGTTATAAGTTAACATTTACATAGATCCTTCAAGAAACAACAAAATCATGTTGAATTGTAGTTTAAGCAATATAATATTTGAGTTGTGCTGTGACCTTGAACTTATATACCTGATTAACTTTCATCAGAACAGTTCATAGAGATGCCAAGAAATGTTTATCTAAAGAAATGTGGTAAGATATATTGCAGGTTTTGATGAATACTTAGGTATACATTAGGTATTTTAATGAAATTGAATTTATTGGCCAATTGATAAATATAGCAATAATATCAGTCTTTTTTCTTCATCCTTGCATTTCCTCACCAACAATTTAAAGGAGTAAAATTATCTGTTACATAAACCAGTCATATCTGATATTTCTGCATTGTTTTAGTTATGTGGTAATATTGTTTTCTTGACATAACTTCTTAACATAAAAAAATTATTAAAAGACAGCTTCCTAAGTTTTATATATAGCCATCTTGACATTTATGACATTATTTGACATCATTATATTATGTTCCTGAAATGAGAATCTGCATATCAAAGAATATGAAAGAGATAACTATGAAGTGTAGCATCCGTAATAGAGACCAAGTGAATATATTGTCATTGGAAACATACATACTGGAATAAAATAAAAGATCTATACTGGTGCATGATACCATGTGAATAGATACTGGGGTAAGTGCCATGGGTAAAATATATACTGGAATAAATAAAAGAACCATACTGGTGAAAGATTCAAAATACAATCAGAATACTGGAGTACTGGATGATATAACATGACATTAACATGCAAAATGTCACAACCTGCCATCTGTTACAGACACCAATCTTGAAATTTTCTTCGAATTTTAATAAAATATGTGTCACTACTTTAATATCAATCAGAATAATTTTTACCACTTTGACATACATTTTTATGCTTAACATTTACTACATGATCTGGACTGTACATTATTTAATAGGTGATGTCACTTACTTATTGATGAATATAAAAAATATTTTTTATTATTTTGGCACATGCTCTACTTTGAAAAAAAATTTGGGTGTCTTGAATGTTCTGTTTCTGTTTGATTTTTTGTCACTTAACGGATATCAGCACCGCTTGCTTAGAGGTAGCACATTTTTATTTAATGTATCAAAATTTGTAGAAAATGACAAAGAAGCCTTTCAACTTTCAAAACGCAAATATAATTTGTATTGATATGTCATTTGATCACCAATATTGAATGAATGCTGTTAACGCTGTGTAACAGCTGCAATTTCACATTATTTCCACAATAATTTACGCACTGCTTGTTTTCGTATAGCACAGTCTGCATAGGGTGATCAAGGGAAATAGGTCTCGATTGATCCTAAATTTGCAGCTCATTAAGAGGACTCATCTCTGACCTAGCTGATTTTTGGGTGTCCTGAATGTTCTGTTTCTGTTTGATTTTTTCAGAAGGGGATCATATATGCTTTCATTATATATAAAGTAAATTGGATCTTCACTGTGAAAGTATTTCAGTACATCGTCTTAAAGATTAGATGGGTATGACGTTACGGAAAAAAACGCCTCAAATCATCATACTGCCTACAAGATTGTTTTTAATTTACGGCATTTGATAAGCTGAAGTGTTTTGGTGCCAATTATTTTTCATGAGTACTAATAAAGCTAGCATTGCAATAACAGAATAGATATAGGGTTTTGACCCCTTACCCAAGTTTGGCAGTACAATTGACGCCATATCAAATTTTAATTGACTTTCAATTTTCATAACTTTGACATTTTTTGAGGAAAAAAATAGAATAGAAAATTGACATAATGTTTTTATTGTTTTAAACAAGTTAGATCATGTACCCCTGAATAAAATTTGAAAATATAAAAAGGTTCCACTGTCAATTTTTTCTTTAAGTTATTTATAACCAGAGTTTTGCTTTTTTCTGACATTTTTAGAATTTCATTAAATATATTTATTTCAATAAACTTTGATATTCTTTGAGATAGGTGGAACCTTTTTTTATTTTTTAAGTGTTATACGGAGTACACTCACTACACAATCTTGCTGGCCATACCATATAATGATTTTCTTATACATCTAATCAGAGACATATAAAATAAAACTAGAATGCGGAAAACTAATATTTTCTCATGCTGTTGGCATTTAGCAGAAAAAGCAAGTTACATGATAGGGTTGTCATAAGACTCATAATGTCTGTAAAACATTTGCGACACATATGTAGATTCTGCTGGAATATAATGAATGAAATTAGAACAACTTAGGAAAACAAATAAAAGCATTGTCCCAAATTATGCAATGGGATTTGAAAAATCAGTGACGTACGCATGTATATTTCGTTTATTGGTTTAATTGTTAATGGAGCAATGTGTCACTGACGTCACAGATAATAGTACCATATTCCAAGAATTTGTTAACAAGAGGGTTATATGACGTCATGATAAAACAATGCTGAGGAGCTCATACATGTAGTTGCTATGAGTTACTATGTCGTAAAACATCATTTACCATCATTGACATTAAATATAGAACACTCGTAAAACGTGAAGTTAACAAACAAGCTTTTCCTAGAGATGTTTATTTTCTATTTCTTCACTAGGCAAATATATCACCTTTGTCGTAAGAATAGAGGTGAGTCACAGATAGTTATGGACATTAATTCAATCATCCTCCGATCACAGGGCTTCAAAATCCAGAATATCTTCTTTCTTTTTACACCCTGCTATAAGCAGTTAGCAGTTCCCCGATTAAGAACTCGCAATCTGATTGGCTGTCGCAACACTGCGACAGAAATCACGTATAAGTCATTGCGCATAATTAGATCACGTGATTCAGTTAAATCGGGCGCGTCCAAATTGGTTATAGCAGGGGGGAAGAAGGAGGTACGTATTCTGGACACCTGCTTAGGAGGATGTAATTCAATCGGGCTTTCAATTTCTCATGATTCAATCCACCTATCAAAATTCTGATTAGTGAATTAGGCATAGCCGTAGGCAGCGGGGGTTTGGTGGGTTCGAACGAACCCCCAGTCAGGATTTCCCAAAATATCATTTTGCGAAAAATGCATATAACCAGAAACATTAAATCACTTTGCTATTTGAAAACTACATGTAAAAACTATGTATGAGCAGTAAATGAATTGATATTTGCTATGGTGAGCACGAGAGCCTTTTTTGTTAAAAACACGTCATAGTGAAGTTACACTTCCCTCAAAACGTTTGGCAACCTTAGGCAAGGGGTGAGATTTAATTTTGGGAAGACCCCAGAGCATGAGATTTTACATTTAGAAATAACAATAATTTCGCACAATTAACTTAAAAGCTGTTTCTTCTCGGACAAAATAACCCATCTTTGGCAATGGCTAAATCAGCCCTTTGAAGGAATTTTGTTTTAAGCCAGTTCTGGTCCAATACAAAGTTATTGAAAGTTATTGAAAACAATGCAGACGTCCCATACTCCGAATGATTTTTACAACATTGACGAATAAATATCTGGAAAAGTCATAATATTGATGAAACACATGTTCTTTCAAATGTGTACATCTTTGTTTTGTTTTATTTTAATTAAAATTTAAAATATTAT
The DNA here is from genome assembly GCA_903813345.2 of Owenia fusiformis. Lineage (NCBI taxonomy): Eukaryota > Metazoa > Annelida > Polychaeta > Sabellida > Oweniidae > Owenia > Owenia fusiformis. Next base: position 27,766,970 of record CAIIXF020000002.1, read on the forward strand.
TAATTATAATAATATAATTATTTAAAAGCGTATATCATTTATAAACACAAGCATTTGTTCAATTTATTCATTCTTTCATTTGTTCAGTATTTATTTACCCATCACTTTTCCAAAGAAAAATCAATCATTGCAAAAAATGATTTTGTTTTTTCAGATACACTCCACTCATCTAAGAGATTGTATAGAATTCAAATTTTTATCGTTCCAGTTTACTTGCTCTCCATTTTCATGTTAAAGAGAGAATCAGATATAGCGAGCAGGCTAAACAAAAAATTATATCTGGCTCATGTCGTTCCTTTTCATGTTTATTTTCTAAAAATCACAAAAGTGCATACTTTATTCCAGGAAAACTAAAGATGTTTACAATAATGTATTATTTTTCGATAAGAATGGTTACCATTCTTATTATTTGGGAGAATTTAAACATTTTTCACTCATTTTTGCACTTTGAATCATAATAACTTCACCAATTTATAACATAAATCTTTTGGGAGATATTGTATTTGATATTGTAAGGAATGGATTGGTAGGTCAATTATACATGTTGCTTGTAATTTTGTTACCCCAGATTCTGCCTTTAATGTCATGATATGTCTAGCGAATAAATTACATTTAAAAAAAACATTGAAAAATCATATGGTATTAATCTTCAAATAATGAAGGCCTAATTAGTTATCAAGCCGTCTGAACTTAACAAAATAAGTTTTATATTCGAACAGTCGCTTGTATTTATATATGATTTATATCCACCAAAACGTTTTTATTATCAATTGCAGTTGATCTGCTCCGGGGGACTCACCAGTCACCAGTGAGCTCCGGGGACGTCCAAAAAAAATTTTTAACTTTGTAAAACAAAGCATAACCGAGACCCACTTATTTGATAGTAGATATTTTCATCAGCAATACGACGGATAGTTTAAAAAAGCCTTCGTGTAAACGTTGTGAAAAGTTATCGTAGAAGAACGATCTTTCGCAGTATAGGGTGTTTGCGCCAATTTCAATAACCTTGCATTTGATCTGAACTGGCTTCCAACAAAATTACTGAAAAATAATGATTAAGCCATTGCATCAGGTGATTTATATTGTCCTAGCCTAAGTTAAAGAATAAATTGTGCGAAATAGTTGATATTCCTTGGAAACAAATCATGCTCCAGAGTCTTCCAGAAATCAGACAAAATAATGGTGGATTCGGGGCAAATCAGATTTCAGGATATGTATTCACTAAAACATTCACCGAAATACATTTTGATGCAAAAAAATTGATTATAAGTTGTCTGACTTTTTTGCACGTTACCTGTTTATTTTACTTTGTGAACACAAAGCTACAAGGTCAGTTTTGTAAATCATTTTTACGTCCTTTGTTATTTCAATGCGAGAGGTTTCTTGATAAAGCCTATTACTTTCAGACTTTGCTTAACGTAAATAAAGACATCATTTTTGTTAAATAAAATTCAATAGTCTACTTAACTTAATGAAGGTATTAAAATGAATTATATTTCCCCTCCCAAAATAATTTTTCTTTACAAATAAGAATTCAAACTTAATGGTGCGTTAATACATAACCCAATGGGTTAGTTAGGATTGCCAAACTTTTGGAGAGGGTGTAATTGTACAAATTGCATTATTTGAGGAACCCTAATGAAGGGGGGGGGATTTGTGAATAACATAAAAATAGAACCCCCGGTCACCAAATCCTGGCTACGGCACTGTTAGGCCTAAGCCTTGTTGAACCAGTCTAGAAGTTTCCAAAAGTGCATGAACACAGTCCTGAAATTACACTAGCCCAAGGCCAAATCAGTTTTGCTATTCCAAGTCCGTGGCTATTCTTATCTTCCTAATCTTTAGTTAGAATAAAATGAAAGCCCAAATCAAACTGCAAAGTCTGGGATCTATAGTCTATTGACGCCACAGGCAAATGATTGACGGGGAATGAGACTCTAGAATTATTTTACCATATTCTATGGCCACTGACTGACTGAGTGTCTCGAGTAAGAATTATTTTACAAAACCATGGGCTTTCGTTTCAACTAGAGTCCATTTCACTGCTTCATTTCGTCAGTAGAACGGCAAAAATAAGAAATTGGGAGACCATTGTGCAATAACATATGGAAAAGTATATTCATAATGTACATGAATGACATTTGTATATTTCAGATTTTTTAGTTTTTTGTGCAATAAGCCTGTGCCGTCTTGTAATTTGAAGAATTTCAGCCATGTTAATCTTATTGAAAATAACATGGCAGAGAAACATAAGAGCTGAGAGGCCACACACTTCATAAGCCAAACTAGAAGCAATCCAAGATATACAAATATCATTCATGTACATTATGAATATACTTTTCCATATATTATTGCATAATGGTCTCCCAATTTCTTATATTTGCCATTCTACTGACGAAATGAAGCAGTGAAATTTTTTCTAAGTTAGAAGCCCATGACAAAACCAGCATTTACATACAAAATTTCCTTGTTAGCCTAGATCAGTCATTAATTAATTCACAATAATATCTTATAAGTAAGAGAACAACGATTGCATTTATAATATCACAACATCTCCAAAATGATTCAAAATGAATTTGAAATTGAACTTACCAGATTTCTCAACTTTAACTCCTGGCTCGATTACGCCATCCCTCTGAACGAAACAAACAAAGAATTCCCGGGATGCAGTTTCTCAAGTGTAGCTTAAATTCGTAACGCTTGCTGGTTTGTAGGAAACATGGTGAAAACGGTGCCAACGTATTATACTCTAATATGTACCTTTCCTTAACATTTAATGACATGATATTGTGATATGCTAATATCTGCATTCATGTAATATATCTAATATGTTTTCTATCAGTTTGAAGACCAGTAAGTTGATGGGTGGTCTTCAGACTGTTTGCTGAAAACATATTATATCTTTTGTAATGTTTTGAGTTTTGTCCACTGTTGTTGAGACACTTTTCTATCATTTACTAAAACAATTTTGGTTAGAAATTAGACATAGTGGATCTCAAAGTTCACCAAACCATTCAAGGCTTTTTGTCAGGATGATAACTCCAATACCTGTTATAAGATTTAGTTGAAATTTTAAGCGTTATCTGGATAACAAGAACATGTATTTGTGAGCCGATTATACAACCAATTGTAGAGAGTTTAATTAGAGAGTTTAAGTTCAGGTTTACATAGATAACGTTCCAATTATTAAGGGAAATTAAATGTGACATAATTGATTTCTTTAAAAAATAGGTTGTTTTGCTGTGCAAAATGATATACAAGGTAAGGAAACAGTAGGTATTTGGATACGTATTTAGAACCGATATGTTTAAAACTCGTCAATTAATCGTAAACCAAGGTGCAATTATGAATAATTTACTTCTAATAGATTAAATTAAATAATACAAAAGAGTGTTCAAAATCAGCGGACGGGCACCATTCGTAATCTTAAAATGGGCCTAGCGCTTTCATCAATTGAGCATCTTATGTCTTATTTTTCTTAAATGCGTGTCTTTATTGTATAAACATATTTACAAATGTATATTGGGGTTATTTTTCGATAATATGATTATACAACAAAAAAATCAAAAAATAAATAAACGATGAAAAACGCTCGTAACTTGGGGTAAAATACGCGTAGACGGGCAAGCATTTCTTGATCTAACGTATTCATTAACGTACTGTGTTCTGGCAAAGTACATCAGAAGTTTGTATTTTTTAGTCGTGATTTATTTAATGTATTTATACAGGTATAATATAATGTTTCGAGACTTTAATCTAAACAATTATCGTTTTACGAAAAACGCTCGTAATATGGGGTAAAAGGAGCGTAAAAATCAATCTCGATTACATCAATTTTCTCAAAATATATTTAAATGTGGATAAATTCCTGTCAATGAGATGTTCTTTAGACTATATTCTCAAATCTGACGAAGTTTGAGCGGAAGAATCGAACGAGAAAGATATGAAAAATAATTTCCCTCAAGTTTCTAATCTCATGAGAGATAGGTCCGAATGTTGTAACAAGATAGGGTCCATTTTTTCGGTGGACGGAGAAAACCGTATACTATACGTCATTGTTTTTATGTGTGATCAGAACCATAAAATAGGGATTCAAAAACGCTTTCCATCGGTGTATACGGCTATTTCAAGCGATGTTAGGAACAATGTTTTTCAGCCACGCGCCTGATACCCCAGTCAAAAAAATTTGAAAGGTAATAACTTGCGCTTAAATCATTATTGCTGATCAAATTGCAGTTTACAGGTGCGTGGGGATATATTCTATAGTATCTGATCGTTAAAACTTCATTTTAAAACAAAATAATTGAAATATTGCAAAAAGTTTTTTTTCGAAAAGTGGACGGAGAAAACATGGGGTATTGTATGGAGGGACGGACGGACGGACGGACGGACGGAGGCGTTCCCTATATCCCTCCGAACTTCGTTCGATGGGATAATAATCTTACGAAATCTTAAGAAGAGATTTATACTAGCTAGTCGAAGGACTTTTTAATATCCCGTTATGCTATATCTGGAAAGTGCAATCTATATTTCAATCAAGTAATTCTGTAATTGTTCAGTTTCAGTTTAAAATGCATCTGACCCCCTGCCCGTTGTCTGTGTTAGAGTTAACTGTGAATTGAGATGTTTAAGTTCAATGGAACAACGTACATCATTTTTAAAATTGTGGCTAAACGTAAAAATTTATTAAATCTTCAACCGACCTTAATTGTGCAATTTAGAGAAACATAATCTCACAAAAATAATTGACACTACTAGGCGACAGGGGTAAAAAGATCAAAGGAAATGTGAAAAACAACATTTTCCAACCGATCAATTTTGTGGGTAGATTTACTACGAAGAAATCGAGCACTGTTTGAAAATCTTTCAACGTAATCAGAAAGCTAAAACTCTTCCCAAGCAGATACTCACGAAATTAAACATAAAATCCTTATAGTTGACACCTGAAACTATTTTTAAAGCTTATAAATAGTTTAATTATGAGAACTCAAAAACACCTTCTAATATGATACTAATTATCGCTCGCTGACTTTTCTTCTTAACACATTCAAAATGGCTGCCATGACTGAGCCAACATGTCCAAAACCTAATCAGACGTAGAATGAAGTGAATTAAAGAATATGTTAAAGTTTTAAAAGTAACTATGAAGCTGTTTTTCTTAAAGTTTGCAGACAAGGATTTTAACATTTGACTTCAAAATGGTATCGAATCGAAATTGTGTCTACCGGATCTGTATGATATACTCATAAGTTATCCCTGAAAACTAAAAGTAAGTGTCACTAACACAACGAGAAACACTATATAATAAACATCAATACGACGAGATAATAGATTTATTATCCAAATTGAATAATAACTGATAAGACCAGTTACTGTTGAATAACATTCTGCTCGGGATTTGTTATTAATCATATAGAAATGTCTTATCCGAACAGCTTACATGTACGTATTATCCGTTGCGGCCATTAACAATTTTACATATCTAATTAGCTAAGTAAATAAACATGCGTCGACACAGTCGCAGTTGACTATGAAAAGCTCAATCATCAATCTTATTTTTATTTTCTTGATTTAAAGATTTATTATGTTTAAAAAAGAAAATGTTTGATTTTTAAGTTCAACCTTTAATTCTTATTATCAAGAACGCGCATGCAAATTCGCCAACCATGTACATTGTTTGCAGTCTGAGCAATTTAATGTACAGGGCGTTCATAAAGTTCTTGCAAAAGTACTCTAATTTTTTTGTTTCTCAATCAATCTGGCTGAAATTTTCCCTCAGTATACCTACACTATTCATACATTTGAATCTTGAATAATAATGGATATGTCCTTGAAGAAAAAAAAGTTATGATTGCTAGAGTAACACAAGTCGGGGGTATGCGGAGCAGCATTAAAAAAAAGAAAAATTTAGATAAAAAATATGGGTTAGAGGTAACTTTAACATACTTTAAAGTATCCTTGAAAATACAAAACTAGCCAATGTTGCCACGTCAACAATAAGATGTCATATGTTGACATCATAGTTGAAATTTCATTCATAAAATCACTCATATGGTATCATAGTGTCCTATATTGGTTGATAACATTGGACTTTGTGAAAGGCAGCGTTAATTTTATTTTTGTGGAAATGGCTGCAAAATCAGCAAACGATGATGAATTGCAATTACAAATAATCAGTAGCATTGGGATGTATGTTTTACTGGGAAATTCAAGAAAACAAACACTTGATGATATTCATAAGGTGTTTTGGAAGTAGGCTATGGCCAAAAGAACCATTTACAAAATGGACTAAGACATTTATACTGATGGAAGAACAAATGGTAAGGCAATGCTAGATCAGGCTGTCCAAGAACAAAATCCAGTGAGGATCAGATGACGTTGGTAAAAGCCATCCATACAAAGATCAATCGCAATAGATTTTCTAACAGGGTTCCCCCATATATTTGAGGAATGGTAAGTAAGACAGCAGAAGTGTATAGACCACAATGGACACTATTTTGAACACCTATACTCTTGGGATACTGTTATTAAAGTAAATAGGAAAGTAAATAGGACAGTAAAAAGATTTTGAACATCCAAACAAAACAGATCCTTTTTTGCCTGCTCCGCCTACCCCTGACTCATGTGACTATAACAACCATAACTTTTTTTCCTCAAGGACTGATTAATTATAACTTTGGATCTCAATGTATGAATAGTGTAGGTATAGTGAGTGAAAATTTCAGTCAGATTGACTGAGATACAAAAATTTTAGAGTACTTTTGCAAGAACTTTATGAACACCCTGTAAATCATTGTATATTTTTCGATATACTGTAATACTATTCATTATTTGTAAAATTGAACGAATATAATCAAAAATTAATCAGCTTTAAATACATTTTATGTCATAAAAGTTGCCTTAAAACAATACAATTCGTGCGTTTGTAAATGCTCTAAAGCCCCGCTAGTATATGAACGAATCCTAAATAGAAATGAGTAAAATTCGTTCCCATTAGTGTGTACACGTTCTACACCAAGACTTCTCCTTTAAATCAAATCAGTCCACTGGTATGAGTTAAGAATGGACAGAGGGACGGATGGCTTCATTCAATGGGATAATTAAGATATTTCAAAACCAGTGTCATTCTTCTATGCATACATCACTCCAATCATAACATGAAACAAGCTGTTTATTTTAAAACTATTCTTTACGAATCTATGATAAGTGTATAATGTTCAATAATACAAATCGCAGTCAGTGATTGTTCTCCACACTCACCCCTCCCCCTTCCTGACATGAACTATTTTGTAAAACCATTGACAGTGTGGAAAGGATTTTTACACTCGAGTGTCAAGGGGGGGGGGGGCAGTTACAGAAATATACAAGGCGATGGTTCAAATTGGACAATTTTCAAAACTGCTCAACATGGTGAAAACTTCACGTTTTTAAAGAATGCTTGCTCGGCGAGTGGTTTGCTCTGGATTGCGAGAGAACAAAAACTTTGAGTTAGGATTTTTCCTAATACTATCTATACAACTTTTTAAACCGTCTCTGACTACATATCATGCCAATTAATACCATTATTGTGTTGACAGGATTAAATATGATATCTATGGAATTATAATTTAATGAACTCAATAGTCTAAATGATAATAACTTCATAATTTAGTCTTTGCTGACGTAGTCTTGCACCATCAGAGTTGGATTGCAAATACCTCCCTAAATCAAATATTTAAAATTTACAAATTTACTAGTGTACGGGGTGGGGAAACAAGTCTCCATCCAACCACTAAAGTTTAAAAGGAAGACTATAGTGTCCCGTGAATTCATTATAATTATCTTAGACAATAGTGAAGCGGTACAATCATTGGAGTGTTAATTAATCGGAATGCAAGTTTGATTTAAAATAACTCCTTTGGATCAAATATTTAAATTCTACTAGAATGCCGGGAGTGGAAACAAGTCTCCATTCAAGCACTAAATATCAAAAGAAAGATTTCAGTACCCATTAACTTCACTCCCGGACTTTACTATTCACCACCACCTCTCCCCCTTCCCCAAGTTTCCCTTATGACCCCAGAATGTTCGTTTCTGTGCCCCCCCCCTGTCCATGGCCAGTAAGTAATCTATGTGTTACTGTATATATCTGTATAAAACCAGATGCAGGCATAGACATTGACAAGGTGAGGGGATTTAAATATAAAAATAGTCTTGTTTTTGGCTCCGACTTATATATTTTGGCACTGTTTAACGAAGCCGGTTTAAGGAATGAGAGGCAGAAATAATTCCTAGAAATAAGATGGCCTCATCGCGATAGCCGCGACCCCTTTGTCTTTATCCTTCCACAATCGGCAGATAAGAGTGGCTCTGGCATACCAGAATGAGATGGCCTGTCTTTACCGTAATCAAGATATGGTACCTAACCGCAGTTATTTTGGTTTTATAACGGGGATATTGCTCGAACTTGAATAACAAATAAAAGGCATGTTCTTATTTCTGTATTCTGACCTTTGATTGTGTATTAAGTTGAGCTGCACGCCAAACGTTAAAATTGTTAAAACGCTGAAAATAAAACTTTATTCCTCTCAATTTACATAAAAATGAAACAGATTAGATTCGAATCTCAGTCACACCAGCACCACTGGTCAAAGGAAGTACAAATATCTATATTAATCTAATGTCTGAGAATTTGATAACTGTCTGGGATCCAATGTTAATTTTATTGAAGCAAACTAAGAAAAGATGAATTTTAAACGTTTAGAGGGAAAAGTCAAATATGCATTGTAACCCTAAAAATAATTCATTAAAGTGTCGTACACATTTTATAACATTTATATAAATAAAACAAATAAAGCACAACCCTAATGCCCTATAATGAATTCATATCGGCGCTAAACGGCCCTTGCAATAAAAACGCATCGAAGCAGGGAATGCTTGGAAAATTCTTCCGAGACTGACTTCTGTTATTTCAAAATTGAAATATGCCTAATTCCTATGAACACGCGATCTTTTTCCCTGGGTTTTACTCTATTTTAGATTTACTAGAAAAATGTTTATATGATGATTGCGTTTGCTTCTCACGAGTTCATTGAAACGTTCAGTCGTAAAACTTTAGAGATCAAAAGACTAATTAGGCACCTGATTGCGAAAGTTTGATTGCATTTCGATCGCCGGGATTTTACAAACGTATTGTTTAAGTAGCGGTTCTTGGGATCTTGATAACTTCCTATTTTAAGTTTTGGGTTGAAAGCAATGAGTATGTCGGACTTTCTCAAGTCCACATAATGAAACAATATCCCTTTATATTAGTCCAATCGGAAGTTGCATAAACATACCAGTTTTATATTGCAAAAATAACTGTAATTTATAGCCTACATAAAATCATCATGATAAATAAAACATTAAAGCATATATAAAGCCTATTGTTATCGCACCCATCGCCCCCCCCCCCCCCCTCCTGGCTACGCCTATGGATATTTTGGCAACTTTCACGTTTACCCCGCCCCCTAATAATTCTTGCACCCCCTCTAAATATCAGACCCGTCAGGCGTTGAGGCATGGATCAGGATACCCTGACTCCCAAGCTGTGCGACTTCTGGCAACCGCTACACCTATATTCCCGGGGAAAACGCTTTTAGAAAAATTGTCAAATATGGTCGTGTGTGGGCAAACACGGAGGAGGAGGAGAGGGGTGCGTGCATTGTGTGCGACCCTTCATCAGTTGTGTACCTTATTTTTTGTATGAATTTCTTCCGAATAGTTATGCTAGAGGGGTTCTGATATTTATTTCTGTTTTCAAATGAAATAATTTCACCCTTGCCCGACTGACTTGTAGATAATGCACGAATCAAATAGCATGGAGATCAGATAATCAGATTGATTCGTATTTTCGCAATCAGATGAATTAACTTATTGTTTTCTCTGATTAAAAGGCGGTTTGAAGCTACTTTTACAGGATTTGTAAATTCGCAATCAGACTGGCTTATTTTAATATTCAGTCAGCGCAAGAGGAGGGGACTATAATGTAGAAAATTGTTTTGGTTTCGACACTAACTGAATAATTTATCACAATTGTTAAATAAGCAAACAGAAACAGGTTTAAAATGAGAATAGAGGCAAAAAAGTCTATACATAAAATGTAATTAAAACCCGGGAATTAAAAGCAATTTTAGACTGTTAGATGATCTCTTCTGTAATCAAGGTGATGTTGGTACACTTCCGCCGTTAGAAAAACAAAGACTAAGACAAAGACTATATAGCAATTAATCCTTTTGTAATCATTAAATGTTAGATTCTTATTATTTTGTTGGACAATGTTCAGACTTCTGACCAAGATTAAATCATTTATGTTTGTATTTAAAAATAGTATTTCAATCAGACAGACGTTCTAATGAGTTAGAAAAATACATTTGTCCATTTCCTCTCAAGAAGTTTTCAAAGGTAATCAAGTCGATTTGTTTGAGTGTTTAGCATTGTTTTTCATAACTTGACGCTTCCATGAACATAATGACTTTGAAATGAGTTTTTATAATTTTAGCTTTTATACGGACATGCTTATTGTATATTTCTATATGAACGTTGTAGTTATGTGATGTAGCATCGCCCCCCCCCCCAATTACAGGTATACACATTTTGGTCGGAATGCATTAACTTGCAATTAAAAGCAATTTTGGACTGTTAAATGATCTCTTATGTAATCTAGGTGATGTTGGTACACTTCCGCATTTAAGAAAACAAAGAGAACTAAGCAATTAATCCTTTTGTTATCATTAAATGTTAGATTCTCATTTTTTATTGGACAATATTAAGACTTCTGTCTCCGATTGTTATGCAGGTATGTGTATAAAATCATGTGAACAACATTATCGTGGAAACTCCCATATTCATTCTCATAATGTCTTACAGCTATTTCGCAAATGACATAATCCTAAATAACATATGGAAATAATAGTGCAGAACTGAGCGAAAAGAAAGGTGGAACAAATCAGATTAAGATATTTTGTTTTTGAAATGCACAAAGGGCAACAGTTGAAGAACAAAAGTTAAAGGCGTTGTGAAATAGATCGTGCCTTTATATGATCCCCTTCTATAGTACCCTACCCTTTGCATTCGTTCGACTTCACTTCTCTAATGAGAGTTTCGTCTTCTTGTAGTTTATAATTAGACTCTGCACGCAGCGTAATAGTTCCCCTATTATCCATGTTCATGTTCTCATTTGATTTTCATCAGTTATGACTTGGTAACATTTGTTCCGATTTTCATTAAGGCGCCCGGCCGATTGAGTATTTTGTTCAGAATTGAATACAATTTTGAACAAAATACTCATCGGCCGGGCGCCGGTGCTGAAAATCTGAGCAAATGTGACCACGTCATTATAAAAGCATACTCTTTAATACACGAACAGATTCAAAATGAGACTTTATCTATCAGAGAAATAAAAATGGAAAATTTGTATTCTGAAAATATTAACTGATGCATTGGTTAGTATTAAATATTAAGTTTTACAGTCGGAAACCTCAAGGGGCGGGAAATTTGATTAAACAAAACGCCGGATTAATATGTGGACAACTTGCAAATGAAATGTAAGTAACATGACAGAACGAGTATGTACGCCCAATAAATACTTTTATAGTTTTAATGTGCATTCAAAGGACCCCGTTTGTAAAATTGATAGAAATGAATAGTTTTATTACCGGAAAAACTGAGAAATATCTACCCGATTCGCCAGAATAGTCATCATCATATCAGTGCGAAAAATTAGCTATATTTATTTTCTATGCGATATACACCTGATATTGATAGCCTTCCACGATCATGGTCCGTTGACATCATCAACCTTGTGATTTGCCCTAAGTGATTAACCAACATTTTAAAACAATTTAAAGTCGAGGTTGACGTTTCTTGACTTTTCACACTGACATCCAAACAAAACATAATTTGAAAATAAAAGGCATAAAATGGCCATTAAAAGTACATTTTTGAACAAAAGTATTAACTTATATTACACTGCACGCAAATACAAAGTGAAAAGAACGTCTTCCCGGAGATTGAAATACGGATCGGTAAGTCAACAAATCTAACTGTTAATTAAACAAGCTTAGCCTATGTCTGCGATTGTTTGTCTGAGTGGCCAGATGTTATCCGTTTCGGATAATAAATTTCTGAGAATACTACTGATATCTAGAATACATCTTCCGTGATATTTTTCATAAAACTACCCTTTGCGTTCGTTTGACTTCACTTCTTAAAATAGAGCTTCGTCTTAGTGTAGTTTAACTAGACTCTGCACGCAGGGTATCGTAAAACAGGCGTCTTAGCTGCAATTTTGAATAATAGCGTAATTCATAGCACAATATAAATTAACCCGCCTCTGTTTAATTCAAATATGCATTACCCTTAAGAATCATATACTTTGACACCTTTTCATTCTTGATTCGAATTTTTATCTTGTCTTCATCTAAATTTGTGGATTAATAACAGTTTTTAGTATACAAATTGAACATACAAAATGTAGCGTATTGATTACACGTTACAGTGGCGTAGCCAGCTTTCAGTCGGGGGAGGGGGGGGGTGCGATCGTGGCATAAAAAATGTTTTTGAAGATTTGTTTTGAATTTTACTAAAATTGGTGCAACTTCGTTCAAAATCGAGCTAGAAGCTTCAAATAAAAAGCATTTTAAGACTTTTTTCTTCTATCTAATGGTTCTATTTTCATTGGTTATGGAGGGGGGGGGGGGGTGCGATCGCACACATCGCATCCCCCTGGCTACGCCTATGCGCTATATTAATATAACAAGGTTATCATATCATGCCAATAGTTATATGGTTAACTAATATTAACACAAAATAATAATACACGATAATTAAAAAAATAAACCTCGGTATTCGGGCCTAAAATCCAAGGATACGTGTACCATTACTTAAGTGTAAGCTGCAATACCATATCGAATACCTGTACCATTACTCAATAATAACCACTAGTAAGACCATAATAACAAGCTTAATAACTAGCTTATCGCAAGTTATTCCATACGATTTTGTCTTGTGTAAAAGGAAGTAGCAATGCTATTGTGATTTTTTTTTACAATCAACAACAACACTGGATTCATTGTTATATTCCTTAAAATGTACAAATCTATATAATAATGAAATGTGTGAACTGAAAATTAATAATTGAATTAATCAATCTCTGCACTGATGAAAATTTACCGGCCCAGTAATTAACATTTTAAAACACACTTGTCCCGACTTAACTTTTAGAAAAAGAAAGTGCAGGATATGCTCACCAGTTAAAAGTTTCATATACAAGTTATTTACCTTGATTTTATAAAAGCATTGTTTAAAGTACCTAATTCTGACATTCGTCCTCCTATAATCAAGGGAATAACTGGACTGTTTTCTGGTCTCAAACCACACGATGACACAAAGCATGTCAGGTAAACAGACTGGTTGTTGTAGCACGAAGATGTAACCTAAACAACATATAAATATGATTTAATTATTTCTTGTGTTCTGATCTGGCGAAATTGCTTTACTGTAAAAAACGTATTTAGTTTCTCGCCTTCTAAAATCTGCAATTTCAATTTTTTTATTTGTTAGTCGTGTACATATTTTTAACTGAAATTATCAGTACAAGTCATAAACACAACAAAATGTCACCACCTAGTTGCTTACAATATTATTGGTTCAATTTTTAGTCAGATTTGAATTTCTGAGAACTTATTTTAAAAAATGGTCAATTAAAAGCAAGTTGCCAAAGACCTTTTATGACCCTGAGAAGGTCATTGAATGTAAAATCTCAAATTATAGTCAGTTGAACTTCGTGTATATGATTTTGAAAAAATGCTCAATTTGGAGCAAGTTGAAAAAGACCTTTTTGACCTTGAGAAGGTCATTGAAGATCAACATCTTTTTTTGAACCTGAGAAGGTCATTGAAGTTCAAATCTATAGTCAGATTTGACATTTTGAGAACTTGTAGATGATGAAAAATCGTCAATTCGGAGCAAATTGAAAAATACCTTTTTTGACCTTGAGAAGGTTATTGGAGGTGATATTTCAAATCTAAAGTCAGAGTTCTAAACTTTTTAGAACTTGTAAATGATTTTGAAATAAATTGGTCAATTTAATATAAAGTCTGATTTGAATACTCGATGGGGGTGACATAAAACTGCTACAATCCAATACAATACAATATCCACCTGAGGAACTGTAGGGACCGAGTGAATACAGTATATGCCCTGGAGCGAGAAATATGGCGGGAGATACGGAAGTTTTGGATATGGAAACCTCAAAATCAGGATACGGGATATATCTGACTAACTTATCTCCTTATAAAACTCTACTTGGTATAGGTTATGAAACTCATATCAAAGTATCTTGATAAGTATTTCAATCAATATATTTATATATTATGTATACATTTCAATCCCTGCAATAAACTTTCCAGGGGTCTGTACCGTCCTTGTGGCTGGTAAACACGCTGGGTATGGTAAAACGAGTAAGAGGGATTAAAATAAACAATTTATTTCCATTGTGTCACAAGGATTATGTTTATACACGTTTTTATTTGTATTACCGAAAATAATATTACGTTCTGCTTCTAATAGTGGTTCTCAAAGTTAAAGTTCATATGTACGCAGGAAATTCACTGTCGATTGCTATTTCTAGCATATATTAGGGTGACCGGAAAAAGAGGAGTATTTTTTTTCTTTAACTTTCATATGATTCCCGGGATATGATTATCACGATCTGGTTACTTTTTGGCTTTTTACTCTTTTTTTAATTGATGCATGACATATCTAAAGTGTGAAATGACCACCTCCTTCTATTTTTATTTGAAGGGTATTTCGGGACATGCCCTGATAGGTGTGCTCCCTGGCGCTGTGTTGTTTTAAGTCTTAAATGAAAATACAAACTCTGAGTACCTGTGGAGTAAGAGAACTGTTGATCATATGTGCATATTTGGAAAAATTGGACAGCATTGACGCTGTCCTGTTGTGAAGACCGAAACCAATTTTCTTGCAAAGAAAGTCACTGAACTCTGGCCTCCAGTTGTTGTAACAAAATGGTATCCATTGACCACTTGAATAAAGTTCGACTCGTCTTGGTCCATTTTCTTGTTCTGGATGCGCAAATCGCACTGGAAGAAAATAATATAACGTTATTCTAAAAACAGTCTGCCAACCTTGTAAGTTCACAAATTAGAAGTGGTTTATAATTAGAAACAGAGATCCTGGGATCATGATTCATGTCCTGAAGGTTGATGTAAAACATCAATCCTGTTCAGTTTATATAGAACCCACTACCCCTAGTTTTCCTGGCAGGTATTGGTCAATGAAGACACAGAATAACATCCTTCGCAAAATGCTGTTCAGTGAAAAAGCAGTTGAGTAAGTATGAAAACCCCACCTATCATGATCTCATTTTGACTTTCCCCATGGTCAAGATCGCCGGTCATAGGATCATTCTAACTTATCAGTATTATATTTTAAAATTGCGGAAAAATGTTCTAAAATTTATGAAATCATCTTCCGTAGCAGGAATTTTGTAATCATTGAAATCTATCATCATTCCTAATACTGCTATTGAAACGATGTTTTAGTGTATTCAGTTTTTTACCACAGTTTTGTTCATCAGAACCATCGTTACAATCTTCATGTCCATCACATCTTGTTGTATTGCTAACGCATTGGTAGTGTCTGCATTTGAACTGATCATCTCGACAAGTACCTGGAAAATACACTCAATAAAGTTGCCTGTAAGAATTGCGACTTTCCAGCTTCCAACGCTTTAAATATCAATGTATAGTTACGTTGAAATCAATTGTTGCTGGGTCAAATTAGTTTTTCTACAGTACTTACTACAGTTTTGCTCATCAGTCCCATCTTTGCAGTCCACAACACCATCACATATTGAGGAAATGTGGACACAAATTCCATCACCGCAGCTACGTTCATCATATCTACAAGCTGCAATAATCAACGTGACACCTAGTATATCAATTTATCCCATACTTGGACGTGTTACAGGTACATAAAGCCGGTTTGTAAAAACTTATATTTTCATCAGCGGGCAGATATAGCTTTACGTCCCGCTCCGAGCGGGCAGATATAGTATATCTGCCCGCTACGTCACAATCGCTACTCGCATATTTGTTCATAATTTGTAACGTTCGCGTAATGACTGTAAACGACAATGGAGAAAACACAGACAATCGGGATCTGTTTGATGGTTTAAAAAAGAGAAGGAGCATCAACTTAATCAATCAGAAATTTGGGAAAATAAATGTGGGAATATTTGAGAGAACAGGAAAATCCGCCCACGGCCAAGAAAACAAAACTGGACATGAATATTCTAAAATATTTCCACGATTGAACAATGTTAACCAGATGACCAATATTGGTATGGGATAAACATATTATCCTATAGTCGGTTCAGGATATTGGGATTATCCCTTGGCCAATATAATATATTTTCCCTCGGGACCTGCGGCCCTCGGGCAAATATATTATATTAGCCTCGGGATAATCCCAATATCCTGAACCTCATATAGGATAATCTCTATATAAGTGATGGGACATCGTTGCTACGCAAAACATATTCATCGGTAAATGATCACTGAGAACATTTTTAATATATATTTTTAATACGTTAAACATATGTGTAAGCAGAAAAGTCCTTCATCAAAATAGCGATGATCAAGACCAGACCAGATCTGACCTTCATATAACCCCATGGCCTTTAAGAGATAGTAAAATAGCATGTAACGGCCGCCATTTTTTCAAGATGGCCACAATGTTTTTTTGATATTTAGATTTTCAACTAAATCAATATCCTTTATCTTTTCTTGCATTTAAAACATATTCATAATACATTTTTATATGTAATGCTTAAACTACTGTATATACAGGGTGGTCCAAAAAATGGGACACTCATATTTCAAAAATAAATATTGATTTTCTTGAGGAAAACATGTCATATTATATACCAGTGGATAGGGAATTTACCTATCTTTTATTTGGTATACCATGAGTTCAAATTTATTATAATGCCTGTCAACCAGCGTCCATAATATAGATGACGTCATTTTCGTTCAACAAAACAGGTCTTCCGAAACTTGCAAAAACCAAGTTTTTTGTCAACTTAATTTACATAAACAGACTCTCAATATGTCCACCATTTTGATCAGTTAATAGCCCTCAATTTTGGCCTAAACTGGTCAAATGCATCATTAAGATGCTGTTGAGACAGTGAATTCGACTTCTCAATTATTCTGTCCTTGAGGGACTGTCCGACTGATTAGATGTAAGGAGTTCATGATAAACCAATTCTGTTAGTTCTCTAAATATGCGGTAGTCGCAGATGTTGACATCGGATGATCCAATTATCTTGTTTTGGACCATCCTGATATGAGCTCATTTTCGAATCATTACATTTTCTAACAAGATGGGGCTCCAAGCAATAGATCTCACAAGAGTGTCAAATGTTTAAAAGAAAATGTGCCTAGATTCATGCCCCTTAATCACTGCCTCGCCCAGATCACCCGATTACCCAACGTTTGCGACTACCACGTATAGGGAGGACTGACAAAATTGGATAATACCATAAATCCTTACGATCTATTCAGCCCCTTAAGGACAGAATTATTGAGAAGTGAAATTCATTGTCTCAACAGCATATAAATGATGCTATTGACCAATTTAGGCCAAAATTGAGGGCTACAATTGATCAAAGTGGTGGACATATTAAACATCTGTCTATGTAAATAAAGTTGACAATAAACTTGGTTTTTGCTTGTTTTGGAAAACCCGTTTTGAAATGAAAATGACGTCATTTATATCATGGACGCTGGTTGACAGACATTATAATAGATTTGAACTCATGATATACCAAATTAAAGATGAGTAAATTCCCTATCCACTGGTATATAATATGACATGTTTTCATCAAGAAAATCAACATCTATTTTCGAAATACAAGTGTCCCATTTTTTTTGGACCACCTGTATATAAAATCGACACTAAAAATGGCAACCATTTTGAAACCGGCGGCCATTCGTGGTGCTTGTAGAACTTGTATTACCATGGGGCATTTGCCTTTAAAATATAAACCACATTCGTCCAACGGTATTTGAGTTATTCTCTGGACGGAGGGACAGATAGACTTACGGAAGGACGTACGAAAGGGCGGAACTGTGTGACCAACGGAACGTCAGTTATCTCAAAATACAGGTGTATTTTCATAAGGGAAATTTTTATCTTGTCAAATCATGTATAGCTCAATGAATTGCATTGAATATTTTAACACGTAGCAAGAATGACCACCTGGTCATGCAACATCGACCTTGGGGAAGATGTATGCGGTTCCAAGTATTTCATAGCTTATGTTCATATGCATGTGTGTATTATACCTACTCTTATCAACTCTCAGATCTTACTTATAATGTTATTGGTGTTTATTAGAGTTCTATTTTGTCTATTGTTTAAATTTTGATACGCATCCAATAATACTGTAATATATAATTATTATATTATCTCCAATCAATGGAGGGAAAATAAATCTAATAATAATAATAACCATATCTTTAGACCCAAAAT
Source organism: Owenia fusiformis (assembly GCA_903813345.2). NCBI lineage: Eukaryota > Metazoa > Annelida > Polychaeta > Sabellida > Oweniidae > Owenia > Owenia fusiformis. The sequence continues at coordinate 27,785,549 of CAIIXF020000002.1, forward strand.
AACAATCAAACCAGGCAAATTGCTGATACTGTGAAAAGGGCATACAGTAACATCAACGTATATCTGTCAAAGAGCGGACGAATAAAGAACCTGATCATGGTGAACTAAAATAACACAAAAACATACATACGGCAGTTGTTCTCGTCATCCATGAAAGGACAATCTTTGAAGCTGTCACACCTCTTATATAATGGTATGCATTTACTGCTGTTTGTACATGGATGTTCGTATGGCGTACAGCCTATAATAAAAGCAAACGATCATTATGTAACTACTGGATCATTTAAACATGATATCTACATGTGTCCCACGAAAGAGAAAGGAAAATTAAAGAAAATATGCGCCTAATGGACAATATATTTAGTTATGGAATACACATTTACTGTCGATAATTGCAATATGTGGGATACTTCCCACGATAATATTAATGAGGGATTCCAAATTTTGAACACATTTTAGAAAACGTTTCACACGTCCAAGATAGGTATCTTATGTCACGATTAGCCCGCTAGTTAAATTAATTATTTTTGAGAAGAGATGAGGTGTTAAAATTTAAATTAGGCGTAAACCTACCCCCACTTCTTATCAGATAAATATCATCTACAGCGACTGCTATGGCTTGATATGAAACCATAGACTTGATGTTGATTCCGAAATAATCAATAGCATAATAATAGCCTATCGAACGTAGATCTATGGTTTCAGTAAGCCATACATTCGTAGTCTCGGGACTGATTCGTACTGAAAAATTAGAGTTACTATGTTATAGTAGCATAGACATTGACTATATCTAAATTTTTCCGAACAATGTAAATGGTATGTGGTGAAGTAAATGCTACGTGTCACTCTTGTACAAAATAAAATGACACTTTTCACTTTATAATTAAGATGCATATCAACAATATAGATATAGATCCTTTCATTGGTATTTTAACTGTTTTAAACCAAATAATACGTGTTCACCAAACACTGTTAAATGCTTTTGAGTCTGGATTATTGTTGTTCACCTCGTCAATTTTTATGGACTTTTTGATTATAGAAACGCAAACATGTAACAATATTACACTACAGAAATAGATAAATAAATCCTCAATGTTGTTGCACTAATAAGATCTAAGATTTTACCATATCTACTTAAAGTCGTCTGCCGCCTGCTATAGCTATTTAATCTGGTTCCAGCGAAAAATTCCCATACTTTCAACTGTCCAGAATACATATCAACATCGTATCTATCCATGATAACCATAATCTTCAACTGAACCACCCCATTTGACGTAGTAGTTGTTGGGAGTGAAATGTTAAAAACACTGTTTGTAGTACTCTGTGAAAGGTCTGAACCATTGGTTTCAAAGTATGCATAATGTCCTGGAATAAACAACATCAAAAAATGTATTTGAAACGTTTCATTTATTTGGGTTATTCACCTTTTAATGAATAGATCTTAATCAGGGGTACTACAGAGTAATCGGATTAGACAGCCCACAGATAACTGGCATTATTCAAGGAATCAGGGTTCAATTTCTCTAAAATTAGTAAAGTTACTAATTAGCAACTTTACTAATTTTGTAAGTTTCAAAAAGTTGTTTAAAAGTTACGAAACCGCGAACTGTATTTCTCGAGTTTTAGAGACTTACAAAATTAGCAAGTTTATGTATAGTCAATAATTATATCAACAATGATTTTTTTGAATACTTAATCCTTCTGTGTCATATAATATCTGTAAGAACGAATGTAAAGGGGTCTAGGATGACTTACGAAAGACTTACAAGACCTCTGGAGGTACTATAAGAGCTACGATATAAATCGCAGATGATGTCATTATTTAGTAACTTTTCGAAAAAAGTTACTTATCTTCGTCAAGTACCTATTTTCGAGAAATGCAAGTTGTTAGTAAGTCCTAGCAAAACAATAGACTCACTAATTCGTAACTTTACCAACTTTGGAGAAATAGACCCCTCTTTCATTAAGTTTAGGCCAAGATTTAATTTTTTTAGTATCCCTATGTCAAGAAAATATTCATTTCAGCCATGTCTCAACGGGTATTGCTTATATCAAAATGAATTCGTTATATTATGTGAAAATTTCAGCTCAATTTCAATGAAAATATTCCCGTGTCATGTTGGTACATTTTTGATACACCCTGTAAATAAAGTTTAAAAACATTGAAAGCATCAAAACTACTCGAATGGAAACACCCGGACAGATGCCTGTATCAAATTGTTTAACATTAGTCTGCAAACGAGTAACGATCTGGAATGCTAGGTGTCGGTAGATTATATTTTGAAAGAGGTGTCTAACACTACAGACGCAAAAAATCCTTATGCATATCACCAATGGTTTTTGAGACACAGATAATGTTCATAAAAATATGGAAGCAAGAGAAACAATAGCATATTTAGACCACTACTGCCTATGTGTATTACCCATGCATGTCCCTAATGTAGCATCAACAGCTGGCGCATTTGCAGATGAACTTAGTTTTCTGTTTGTGATACTCCATGGAGATTTGTATCCATTCCCCATCATTAATGAATCTGAGCAGCTCTCCTCAGTCCGATTCTCAAATGAGCATTTGTAAATCATGCGCTCATTGTCAACACGCCCGCCTTTTCAAAAACATCAAGAAAAAGTACTATTTTGCATACTCCAGACATTCCTTTTACGGAAACTAAGCATGCATACGCTATAGGTCATGGTATGACATTTCTAGAACCCCTAATTAAGGAGCTGGTAGCACACTATAGTGCAATTAGAATTGAGATTTGGATTTATATTTACATACCTACATACCGGTATTTATTTTTTATTATGGGGACCAATATACTATCAGCGGATAGGCTGAATTATGCCTGTCATTAGCTGGTTTCAAAAAATACTAATTGATTTACATTTTTACAAGTTTAAGAAATTAATGTACTGCTTTTTTATTACACTTATATGTGCACTCATATCTTGTTGACTTATATTCTGCACTGTTTCGATGAATGGGTCACTTATTAGGGTTAGTATACAATTATGAGGTGTAGAGGCATAGATGATAAATCAGCTAAACTTTTTGTGTCTTTTGAAATCCATTTGTATAGACGTGTCCCTACATCTTATCCAAATATGTTATTACATAATGACACATTATAGTATAATCGTTGGACGAGCAAAACGCTTGCCCCCCCATAGGGCATATGTGATGAATATGAAAAAATCGGGTCAACTGTATTTGAGTTATCAACCAGACGAACAGACGGGTGGAAGGACGAACGAAGGCGTTCCCTATATATCACTGACCATCGTTCGATGGGATAATTAATAAGACAGTGGATGAGGAAAACGGTACTCACATGGTACTATAATTATGTCATCTAAAATAACGCCTTTGCCTGTTATTTCAAAGACCACTCTAAATGTTCCTGGGGTGATGGTACTGCTACTATAAGTTCGCCATCTGTAACTGGAAACTGGAATAAAGCGAATTTAAGATGCATTTAAACATGCTTTCAAACAGTAAAAAATTTAAATACTTAATTTTAGATATCTTTGTCCATGTATTCAGAAAGTATAGTCATATTTACCAATCAGTCTCTTAAGTAATATGTGTGTAGAAGAAAGGATTTGAGTCAGTCAAACGACAATAAAAATAATATACTGAATATAATATAATATACTGACATAATATACTGAAAAGTTACAAAATGTCAAAATAAGTTCAATTACAATAGTATAAATTCCATCTATGTGGACGACTGCAATGCAATTGTTCATTTATTTATTTATTATTAATCATCATTATTTTATTCCAATAATACAAGTTGAAAGAAGTAAACAATTGCAAAAGTCTAGTGACATTGATGGCAATTTTGAATGGCATCTATAAGAATGTTATTTAAATTTTATACATAGATGAGAAAAAAGTAAATGAAATACCACTTAACTACACTCGTATCTTTAATATGTAAGGTGCATTTCCTTGGTCAGAGGGATTCCAGATGTATTATGTTAAAATTGATTATATATTCAATAGATCTTAACCACAAACAAACATTCGTTTTTCATTCTACTGAGGATTTAATATGTCCAAAAAGTAGGCAGTGGACATTCCAACAGGAAATGTAAAGTTATCTGGTTTGAATAATCATATGAACATTTCTGACTAGCAACTCGTTTAAAATTGTGTGCATGAAGGTGAGCTTGAAAGAGAAGCCCAGACCTGAGTCGGTTTAAGAAATTTCTAAGTAACAAGGCATGGTATTCTTTCGTTTTGACGTTGATAAGATAGAAGCGGTTTCCGGACAACTCGGACCCGGGATGGGATGGAGGGGGGGGGGGGGGGGGTCGGATGGAGGGGGAGATTAAAACAAAGGCTAAATAATCCCCCCCCTCCATCCCGTTTTTATTATTTTCGATTATTTTTTTATATAACGTATAGTAATGTGTTTTACAAAACCAACGATGACAATAGTTTATTGATAATAACTTCACTTCAAGTAATAAACTTCAAGTATTTATTACAGGTCGTGTAGACCCCTGTTGCTTTAGTTATAGCCAAAACATTGGCATTTGCACATTGGCGAGGCTGCGCCTTTTTAATAGATCTTTTACCTTAGAAGTCAATCGGTTCAAAAAAAATCGTAGAAGACCTAACATATTTCCCCGTGCACTGCGCCTATTCATTTAGCAATTCAATAGTAAACTTTCTGTTAAAAAATTAAATCTCCAAGATTTCTTGAATTTTCTACCAAAAATCAGCAAATCCCCCCTCCATCCAATTCGTCCGATCACCAGGTGTGGTTATTCCAAAGAGCCATTCCTTTGAGAATTGTTGATTTCTTAGTCAAAGCGCTTGTTTGGAGGCGAATCGTATAGTCCCTGTGATTTTTTGGGATTTTTTAAAATAAAAAATGAGAAAATATGTCCAAATGTAAAGCTAAAATGGAATAACAAGTATGAAAACCTACAATGGAAAAATGTATATATTATCAAAAATGGAAACTAAGTAATACCAAGAAGTGTAAGAAGTGTAAATATTGTGTAGAAGAGGAGGATACTTTTTTTACCAATTTTTTTAATTAATGTCACCAAGTAAAAAGTATTGGGATGATGTAGAAACAGTGTTAAAAAATATAAAAATATAACTTTCACTGATGTAAATGTACTTTTATTCTATAAGAACATTATGAGAAAATTATTGTGATAATTTGTGAATGTGATGTCCCTCTCTTTTAGACGACAATGTTTTCCATGTTATCATAATTGATGTTTTACTTTGTGTATCATACAAAACATCTTGTACATACGTGTGATATTTGCGGTGATGTTGGTTTCCTGATGAGTTGTTAAATCCAGTCGTAAAATTCTTAAGACACCATAAGGAGAAGAACTCGACCATCTTAGAACAGAAACTTTCAAGCAGTATTCTGATTGTGTTGAAAGTACTGGTGTCAACAATCTATTTCTCTCTCCATTACCTTGATATATTTGCATTACTCGCCCTGCAATACATACCATAAAATACATGTGAGTAAGTACAAAACAATTTTAGTCCTAGTATTGTTTAGGACATCATTCGATAATGAAGAAAGCAATAAATTATGTTTAAATAAAGAGTAAAAATAGTCAACAGAATATATTCTCCATCATTGTTCCCAAGAATGATCAAACATGCCGTCGGTTCTCTCTTGATTTCTTGAAATGGATTTTTGTCCACTGTAATTTTCTTGACTGTTAAAGGCTCGATAATGAATGTGGCTTTTTGCACTCAGTTTAAGTGCATGCACGACGTTTATTTTATAAATTTGATTGGTTGATACATTATCAAATGAGCATATACATCACACTACTATACCTTGCATTAGGTGTTCATGAGTAACCCATTTGGCTTATTAGTAATGATTATGTATTTGTTTTTATTTGTCTGTTCCTTATGAATGGTTTATCGGTTGAAAATTAGATGCTAGTAAGGCACTTTCAAAAATATATTAAACAATTCAATTAGACAAACAAAGTATCTTATGCATTTCTAGGTGTTAGGTATAGTAGTGTGATACATGCGTGAAGTCTGATGAACACTTATGATGTAAAAACGCGTAGCGGGAATTACTAGCTCTTAAATGAAATTCCGAAATTCGAATCATTTTACTATTTGCTAATCGTGGCTAAAGGAATAACAAGCTGCTCCAAGCAGATTATGTGCGAGTTTTCGACAAAACATTCAAGTATCTGAACAATTGCAATCCGTATGATGAGAAGGGTTTTTAAATCTAATTCTTGAAGTGCAAATCTTATTCAAATAAGAATAATGTTAAATGATAAGCTATGATTTAATGATTATAGCCCATGCGATTCAAAAGAAAAGTTCACAAAATGTCAAAAATGAAGAAATAAAATAGAGATGTATATTGTCCACCTCATAGTATAGGTCATTTAGAAATGGAGAAAATTTGAAGTTGAACTTTTCAATGGTGAAAATAACTGGTGTTAATTGTAGTCGCTTATTGGGAAATTATTAGTTCTCCAATTCATACTAAAGGAAACAAGGTAAATAGCAGTCTATCCCCATTTAAACTCAATGCAAATGGGTTTTTACGCAGGCAAATTTCCTTTCATTTATCTGTAAGTAATAAAGACGGAAAAAGTGAAGGTAAACGGGATATCATAAAATCGATTATTCATATTATGCACAGAACAGGATCTTAAGAGGTTCTGGACAAATCATTTGATTCTGGACTTGACATATTTTTTTTCCAACGAAATCACATCCAAGGGTTGAATTTTTATTGGATATTTAGAGAGCGAGTCCTGTTTTGATTTCAATAAAAAGGTTAAAATAGAACGCTATTTGAGAGTTAATCTTATACTTTCATTACATTGATAAATTAAGGCAAATTCTGAAAAATTTTAAAGTGCATTTTTTATGAAATATTATCCAAGTATTTAGATGAAACGGTCTTATTTAAATACAAATCATAACATGATGATATTTTTTCATAAAATATTTCTTCAAGAAATTCAATTGAAGGCTCAAGATAAAACGAGCTAATTTAGGTGAAAACCCTTACATGATGATGTGTTTTCATGACTTCTTTCATAAAATTCCATCAAGGGGTGAAAATAAAATGATCGAATTTAAGTGATTTAAGGATCACGAGGATAGGTTTTCTTGGATATTTTCTATGAAATCCCATCCAGTGGTCAAGGTAAAATTTTTATTTGGTATATTTGGTCACGTGTTCGAACCCATAGAACCATATAGGAACGTCATTTTGAATGTTACGTGATAAATCCATATAAGGCTTTTAGAACAATGTGGGGAAAGATGAGGGGAAACCCCTGACACCTGTTCACGATTTTATCCGAACGTTCATCGGATCATTTCGGTTTTTATGCACTTCATTATTTTACCGAAGTTTGCCGATTCGATTCGTCGTATTTCGGAATATTGGGGACAATTTTATACTCCATTGGGAGTATTTTTAATCTACTTCTTATTACGAAGATTCCCGAACCTTGTTCGGATTAATCCGGATTTTCTGACCTACTTCATCTACCGAGATTTAACGAGTTTACATTCGGCTCATTTCGGAATCCTGGTGACAATTTTATACTCCATTGGAGTATTTTTGATCTACTTCTTATGACGAAGATTTCCGAACCTTGTTCGGATTAATCCGGATTTTCTGACCTACTTCATCTACCGAGATTTAACGAGTTTACATTCGTCTCATTTCGGAATCCTGGTGACAATTTTATACTCCATTGGAGTATTTTTGATCTACTTTTTCTGGATTTTGCCCTACTTATTATATCTTTACAACAAGCAAATCAAAAAATTCGCCATGAACGGGTCTCGATCGACTAACCTAGAGCATGGAAGCTAGGCACGTTAGCCATGAGGCTAACGTGCAACCGATACGAAAGGATAAAAGTATTATATATTTATACCGAGCGTCAATTCAAAATGATCTTCACTTTTGACTGCACGTAAATACAACTCGTCAGTTGTATCCAGAATAGATGAACGCCTATGGTACTAGTGAATAACCAAGTCCCAGGCGAGTGGTTCGCACCCCACCGTGATATGTTATTTTTGCTTTTTTAATACGACAGAAAGGAGCAAGGTCACTGTAGCGGTCCTGATATCGATACATTCTACACGCAATAAAACCAGATACCTGCGTGTGATTAAAACTACATGTTAGAGCGTCGATATCCTACAAATCCTATTTTTTCATAAAAATATTTTTTCATGAAATCCAATCGAAGGGTGAAGATAAAACGATCTTTTAGGTAAAACAGCTTTACATGATCTGGTGATGTGTTTTCATAACTTTTTTCATAAATAAGACCATTCTCGGTTTGGAGAACAAAGTTCGTCACTCTAATTGAGCGTTATCCCTGCTTCGGACAAATTTGATTTTTTTACATAATATAGATTTGAATGTCTTCTTTTGAATAGTCATAGTTTAATTTGGGTAATATTTCTAGATTTTTCATATAAAAATTACTAGTGAAACACCCAACGTCGCTTTTATGATTCGTACCACTTTTTTAACTTGGTGTATTGCATATTTCCGTGGGTTGATTTGAAAAAAAGACAAACAACGTATACATGAATATGTCATAAGCATATAGTGAGATAATTGTTAGATTAGGTTTGCTATAAGTGACTTTAAAACAAAAAAAACAACAACATTAGTTCACGTGTTAAAGTCCCATTGACCACGACATCAAGGAAAATTGAGCTTTTTGTCATCAGACATCTTTATAGATGGAACTAGCTATGTACTACATTTTTAAATACACTCACATTGTACATGTAGCTGTAATATCTAAGATGTTATTTTTATTGATGAAAAGATTCTTACATACTAAAGTTACATTAAAATATCAATTGCAATAGCCACCTGTTTTTAACATCCCTTTGTCACTCATCCCTTAATTATCTCTGTGTATCTTAAACGTGTGTGTGTTCGATGTTGATAGCACCCGAGTGCAACCTAAGGAGCACATACAATACATTTTGTGTATGCCCAGTCTGGCCGCCTTATATCTGCCTGCACCGAGAAATGGGCGCAGCTTTGACAATTAACGAATGATATAACGATATCACGGATTTCACCGAATGTTATTCATCCCTAAATAGCTTTTTTATTTAGTCTTATGATCCGACTGATGTTTCAATTTTTTGCAGTGACTCTGAAATTGCTGCGCCAGATATGACATCACAGCGACTCATTTTCCTACATTTAAATCACTAAACTAAATCAATTGAAACATAATCATTAAAGAATGAGGACCTTGTATTTTACTTTGGACGAGGGTAGTGGCCATGTCTTGGCATGGCTAGTTGTGCATTAACGTTTGATACTGTTGTGCGGATAAAAATAATGAATATATGTTAAAGTAGCACTAAACAGATACTTTTAAAGTTAAAAGAATATAGTTACATTTAAAGAATGGGCCCAACGAATAGATATTGAATATAGGACTCGTTTGATGAAACGTTCGTTCTTTTAATTCTAATAAACCTAGAAATCAATCAACGATTAAGTAAATTGACAAGACTTCATGTTCAAGTTGGCTGAATTTCGTGTAACTTAACTCTGTTATGTTTCTAGATTTTACATATGGAGAACAGAATTCGAAATCATAATCACAATCGTATTTTAAGGCAAATAGGCCATGAATATGCTTTTAGTTACACGGTGGATGATCAAATTAACACATTTTGGATGTTGAATTTCATTTCAAGTTCATTCGAATTCACGCATTATCGTGGGAAAGCCCATGGCATTATCCAATAAAATTGATATATATACTGTCTAGGCTGAGACTAACATATGATATTAATGTATTTAATATACAGGATATATCTGAGAAAGTTATGCAATATATCTACACGAGAAATAGTAGGGACCGAGGGTTGATATATTACCTTTACCTGTCGAAAATCGAGTATAAACTATGAGGATTAGATACGCATTGAATGTAATGGAACCGTCATGTAATAATTAGAAATGATAATCACAATCAAATCATGAATATTTTATCTAGATTTAAAGTGCTTAAGATTTATTTTTAAAACTCAACCGAACTATTAACATTTAAAAGCACCGAACGAATTTTATGGGGATTGCTGATGAGCGGGTGGGATGGGATGGGAGGGATAAAATGAAATACTAGATAAAATATTGATACCTTTACGCATGTCAATCTCAAATTAGAATGCATATATCATTATCTCTTTTATTCTTCTGTATTGTAATACGATAGTCTGATTATTGTCAATATCCTATACATGAAATAATGTACAACGTGTATTCTACATTGAATAACAAACGAAATAAAACTCATCTTTGTACGAATTTATTTTTCATATGACACAAAGTAACATAACATTGTTATATGTTGCATTTACGACTACTACAGCAAATCAGAAAATTCGTACAATATCAAACGTAAGAGTTGTTCACAAATACATTGGTATTTTGATATGAGTATCATGTAGTATTAAAATATTAAAATCATATGATCAGCAAGTTTATAAGCTTAATATTGTATTGTTTTTTATTTAAGTGTCGCATGCTTAATTTCATACATATACATCTGTACAATCATCCAAAAAGCCTCGAGCCACCAATGGCTTATGAGACACTGCTAATCAAAATAAATCATATAATATTATATAATAAGATGCATAATATGAGTCAGTTGCAGAAATAGGATTATGAATAAAGCAAAGTTCATGACCTCTATTACGAACATTGTTTGATGAACTCGATCACTCAGTCAGTTGTTGAACATATGCAAATGTGGTCAGGTTATAAATATAAGTACAATTTAAGTCCATGATATTTTCACATATTGAACATAACACTCAGTTCACAAAGAGATGTATACAAATCTAATCCACAAGTAGAAATGATTGTTTCATGCTGTTTATGCATTGTGTATAAACTGTAATCCAAAACATGAATAAAGTGGGCAAGAGGTGGTTGTATGATGGCCCATAAAATCACATTATGTAACACCGGCACCCTGGTTCAATATAGTGCAGTGGCCCATGTTTGATATACGTACATCAAAACTCATGTTTTTTCAAGGAAAGAAGCTAGATTAGTGATATATTGAAAAATCAAACTACTATACCCCAATACTGTAGCCCGTATTTCTTTAAAAGGAATACAGGCTACAGTGAAGTTGCAAATGGAGGACCTTTGTTTATTTCCATAGTTCTGGAGGAATACTAGATTTTACATTGTATAGATTCATCGAGCAGTTTGCAACGCACTATCACCAGAAATGTCCTATGGAAAAGGACAAAGAATACCCGCTCTATTTGCAACTTAACTGTACCCTGTATTCTTTTTAAATGTGTTCACGTGGTATGGTAGTGTGATACTCCCTCTGCCTATGCCTACATCGTTCAATCTTTTTTTCATAGTATAACGCCTTATTAATACAACAGTTATTGAGCTGTTAAGAAAACATACTAACAAACAAACCACCGAGTTTAGAGTAAGACATATACATGTATTGTTCTATTATCAAATCATATATTGTGTCCCAATTCTAAAACGTTAACAGTTTATGGTGTACAATAAAACTATTACTATTAACCACTTTAATATATTTAGACATAAAATATCAAGTTACTCATCAGCCAACAAATCTCAAAATATCGAAAAATGAAAAATACGAGGTACTTGTTCACTCAAATCTAGGAGTCAATTGGTAATGTGTACCTATAGATAGTTCTCAAAGTAAATGAGCAAAAGCGTAACATTTGTATGTAGCATGCTTCATAAAACACTAAACTTAGCCCAAAAAGTAAGCGTGCATTTTGTTCCTGGCACTGATTGGTTAATAAGTGATGCAATTCGTTGAATGCACGATGCACTCAAAAGATTAGCAGCTGGGAAAGGCTATTGAACAAAAAGTACGCTTTCGTACTCAAAAAAGGATTACCCTTTTACAACTTTGACAACTTTGAAGCATGAACTTCGGAAGATCTAACGAAATGTACTTACTGTTACCCTGTGGATCCCAGGGTTTTGATATGTTCTACAAAGTCATGCAAAGACAGACCATATATGCACTAAAAATATCTGTGACACTTGTATGATATGTATTCCACTTTGAACCACCATCTATTTCAATATTGTGAAAATATATATTTCCCAAATTATGAAATAAAAAAGGAGCTTGTATTCGCGAATGCCGCTAACGCCTGTCGGCTACCGGATAAACCTACTTTACTATTTTATGGGCAATTCATTAAAATATTAATGGAATATTGTCAGGTTCTTTTCATATTTAAATGAGTCGCCCATAGAATGGTAGGTTAATCCGGAAGCTGAAATCTTCCATTCCCAAATCATAGTCTTAGCTTGTATTCGCAAATGCAACTAACGCCTGTCGGCTACCGGATTAACCTATTATTTTACTGGAAACTCATGTCAATACGAATAGTACCTGCCACTATTCCATTCATATTTAAATGACTTGGTCATATTATACTGGGTTAATCAGGTAGCCGGAAGGCGTTAGTTGCATTCGCGAATATAAGGTTAGCTTGTATTCAATAATGCAAGAAACGCCTGTCGGCAACCGGATTAAACTACCTCTGGAGACATCGGGATTTTAAAGCGGCGTGCAAAGCGTAATCGGGTACACCCCAGTTCTCCGAAACCCAGTTGTCCGAAACCCATTACTCCGAAAAATAAAGTCATAATTAACCAGAGAAAGCGGGGGGCGTAGCTTACTTAAACTTACGTCAGTTTCATGCCATGTATTTGGCCAAATTAATGACATGGACGCATTCTGTTATTCATAGATCTCTCTCTCACTTTGAATTGCATCCATTGCATGGCGTTACCAGAATGGCAGGAACGGGAGATTTATTTTACATTGTGATTCTAAAAAAAAGGTTATTAAAACACAATATATATTACGGAACAGTTTATCTTATCTTCTTCAATCTCTTTTATATAGGCAAAATAAAATGAAACATTTTGAAACAGATAAAATAATTTATCGCATAGAACTTTAAGAATAAAACAGTATACAAATTACGTTGTCAAAATATTTCGTCGCATTTAATTTCTTAGTCTCGGTCTCTTATCAAATCGTAAAAGAATAAAACATTCTATACTTAATCACTTGGGATTTATGTTTCGGCATTCGTTTCAGGCATTTGTTTTTTATGTTCTTCTCCTGAAATGTATTTGTTTGACAATAATCAGAGAAAGTGCGTATACGTATAAATATGCCACGCAAACAAACGGATGTGACTTCAATTTCTTGTCTGTCTGAGGACGTATTGGGAACGAGGTAGAATTAAAGAATTCTTATGAACGAGTCATGCAAGATACTAGAACTAGTAAAGTAATGTAAATGGATAAGTTAATTTCTGATGGATCTGGATATAATATATTTCAAAACTTTGTAAACACTAGATAACTTCATTTAGGCAGATATAGTATCTTGATATATTTGGCTATCATGCGTTTAAAATACGTTCCTAAAACTATGAAGACGTTAGGTGAGAAATATTGCTATTGTACGTTCGAAAAGTATTTGGTTGTATTTTGTAGTTCTCAAGTTACCCATGAACTTTCGTGGGCTAATTAACGTCTTGACTTAGCATATTTAGCCTAATTTTGCGATGATGTCAACGTGATTCAAATGTTATGCTGTCGTGATTCGCAGAGGTTGCGACAAGATTCGTTTTACAACAGATGTAACTATGAGAACATGAAAGCTCATAATCCTGATTATGCAACCTTATACAATCGTTATCTTTGGGACAAGAGCCCAAAAACAAGGTACTCGTGAACGAGAGTTGAATTTGCTCCGTGAACGATAGGATACGCTGTTCCCCACCAACAAAATACAGACATATGCTTCAGTGTCCTCAACGCAGATTGTAGAGAACAAGAGAAAAAATGAAATATACTTTGCCATAACAGAATACTGTTAAAGTATTGTTTATTAAGTTTATTAAGTTTCACAAATAACTTTTAAATGCCTTCTTTACCGTCAACGGACACTCAAATAAATACACAATACAATGCAATGCAATGTAATACAACGCATTACAATACAAACTAAATTAGAGTATTTGTGCATAGCATTTTCCCCTTTTGTTTGAAGGATATTTTAAGAATAATTCCAGCGTTCGTACACACCTGGAAATGTCAGGGTTTTGATTTAATTTTCCAAGTGCCTGAAATGTCAGAGAATTTTAAAATAAGGTCAAAAAGGGCCAAAGAGTCCGGGAATTTTGAAACTGTAGACATGTCATGGAAATGTCAGGGAAATTTGTATCAGTGTTGAAAAAATGATGTTCCAGAAAAATAAATTTTAGGACTATGACAGGATCTCAATGAAATCCAAAATGTAACATTTAGTTGATTCCACACGGGGCGTGTACATTGTCTAACATATATCTAAAAGGTTTACACTGTCTTGATTAATGAACTTCTTAGATCTAGTCGCGCTTCAGAAGTGGAAATCCTTCATTTATCAGAGGTTAATGTTTCTAAAACTGTATTGAAATAAACGTACGTCTTGTTTTCAAACCTACACCTTGCTCCTTTCTGTCGTATTAATAAAGCAAAAATAACATATCACGGTGGGATACGAACCACTCGCCTGGGATTTGGTTATTCACTAACACCATAGGCGTTCACCTATTCTGGATACAACTGACGAGTTGTATCTAAGTGGAGTCAAAAGCGAAGATCATTCTAAATTGACGCTCGGTATAAATATATGATACTTTTATCATCTCACACAGGTGAACGTTAGCCTCATGGCTAGCGTGTTTAGCTTCCACTCTCTAGGTTAGTCGATCGAAACCCGTTCATGGCGAACTTTTTGATTTGCTTGCTGTCAACTTATAATAAGTAGGGCAAAATCCAGAAAAAGTAGATCAAAAATACTCCAATGGAGTATAAAATTGTCACCAGGATTCCGAAATGAGACGAATGTTAACTCGTTAAATCTCGGTAGATAAAGTAGGTCAGAAAATCCGGATTAATCCGAACTGATTCGGGAATCTTCGTCATAAGAAGTAGATCAAAAATCCAGAGAAGTAGATCAAAAATACTCCAATGGAGTATAAAATTGTCACCAGGATTCCGAAATGAGCCGAATGTAAACTCGTTAAATCTCGGTAGATGAAGTAGGTCAGAAAATCCGGATTAATCCGAACAAGGTTCGGGAATCTTCGTAATAAGAAGTAGATTAAAAATACTCCCAATGGAGTATAAAGTTGTCCCCAATATTCCGAAATACGACGAATCGAATCGGCAAACTTCGGTAAAATAATGAAGTGCATAAAAACCGAAATGATCCGATGAACGTTCGGATAAAATCGTGAACAGGTGTCAGGGGTTTCCCCTCATCTTTCCCCACATTGTTCTAAAAGCCTTATATGGATTTATCACGTAACATTCAAAATGACGTTCCTATATGGTTCTATGGGTTCGAACACGTGACCAAATATACCAAATAAAAATTTTACCTTGACCACTGGATGGGATTTCATAGAAAATATCCAAGAAAACCTATCCTCGTGATCCTTAAATCACTTAAATTCGATCATTTTATTTTCACCCCTTGATGGAATTTTATGAAAGAAGTCATGAAAACACATCATCATGTAAGGGTTTTCACCTAAATTAGCTCGTTTTATCTTGAGCCTTCAATTGAATTTCTTGAAGAAATATTTTATGAAAAAATATCATCATGTTATGATTTGTATTTAAATAAGACCGTTTCATCTAAATACTTGGATAATATTTCATAAAAAATGCACTTTAAAATTTTTCAGAATTTGCCTTAATTTATCAATGTATTGAAAGTATAAGATTAACTCTCAAATAGCGTTCTATTTTAACCTTTTTATTGAATTCAATACAGGACTCGCTCTCTAAATATCCAATAAAAATTCAACCCTTGGATGTGATTTCGTTGGAAAAAAAATATGTCAAGTCCAGAATCAAATGATTTGTCCAGAACCTCTTAAGATCCTGTTACAGAAATAATGTCAAATAACATAGAAAAAATGATAAAATAGAAGGTATAACTATAAACAATAATGAAATTAAAATACTACAACATGCGGACGATACAACAATTATGTTAAGACAAAAAGACTCAATAATATATTTTCTCGAAGAAATAAACAAATTCTCAAAATTAAGTGGCTTAAAGTTAAACTTAGATAAAACACATGGTATATGGCTTGGAAATCAGAACAATGAACCAGATTTATACAAGAATATAAAAGTTACAAAGGAACCAATTAAAGTCCTTGGAGTTTATATTGGAAATGATCTTAAAAAGTGTGAAGAATTGAATTGGGACCCAAAAATTTTAGAATTCGAAAAATTATTTAAATCGTGGAGAAAAGAAAATTGACCTATTTTAGAAAAGTTCAAGTGATTAATAGCTTAGGGATTTCAAAACTAGTTTATAATTTTTAATACTGAATGTGCCTGATTATGTTTTAAAGAAAGTTAATAAAATGATTTTTGATTTCTTATGGAAAAGAGATCGATTAAAAAGAAATAAAATTATAGGAAAAGTTGAAAATGGGGGTCAAGGGTTAGTAGATCTAGAATTGAAAATAGCTTCAATTAAAGGAAGTTGGGTAAAACGAATCTTTTCTGAAGATAATATATTCCAGTACATTATATTAAAAATGTGGATTTGAGGTAAAAGATTTCATTAAAACTACATTTACACATGAAATAAAGATAAATATGCTTATATTCTATAAGGATATTTTTAGTGCATTCAATAGATATAAAATTGACAAATTAAACAAATTAAGTTTTTTAAAGTCATAACTGGATAAAAAGTGGGTTTTTATATATAAAGGATTTTTTAAAGATGGAGTTTTTGTTTATGAGCAATATATTCTGAATAAATTGATAAAGAAACATAATTGGATGATCGGATATATACGAATAAAAGGTTATTTAATAAACTCACTCAAAATTTGGATTGAAAAACAGAAAAATATACAAATATAAAAGCAAAAAACAATTACCTTATGAAAGATGGTAAATGGATACATATACAGCACATCAATGCTAAACGATTGTATGATATTTTACTAGAAAGTAAACATGAAAGAAGCATTATGGAAAGACATTGGGCAACAATTTTCAGCACACCAAGATGTAAAACGTTCTATGGGAAAGTATATGATTCAAAAATAAAAAACATGATATATAAAAAACATGCAGAATTCAATTTTAAGCTTTTCCATAATATTCTAGCGTGTGGGAATACTAGTATATACAAATGGAATGAAGAAATTAACAAGTATTGTAGTGAATGTAGAGTGATACAAACTCCAAAACATTTATTACTGGACTGTAAGATTGTACAAAATATTTGGGGAAAAAATTAGAAATATCTTAAGATGTGATATCAAATGGAAACATTTTATTTTAGGGTTCTATATGTTGGAAGTAATGTCTCTCAGCCAAGAAATGTAATTCTCAGTGATATAGTGGGAAACACAATTTATTCAAATTGGGTTAAGAACTCAAATAATATGGACAGATACAAAAGTATAAATTTTGAAAACACTAATCAACCGACTGAAATTCTACATAAACAATTTAGATATGATGAAAAGTGAAAAAAATTTATTCTAAAAAATAGCTTAGAGATCTTTTTCAACAAATTTGAATAGACTATGTATGTGTATTGATATATTGTGATGTATTATGATATATTGTATATATGTTTAATTTGCAAATAAATAAAAAATAATAGAAAAAATCGATTTCCTGACAATCACGTAAACTCCTCGTATACATGTATTACCTGACTTGAAATTTGTAGTATGATCTTTCTTGTAAATTCTGGATGCCTCCATCCATTGCCATGGTGATTGAGTAGGATGTGTCATATTGCAGTCAGACGTCTCAAAATTACATACGAATATTGGTTGAACTGTCGAATTCGTGGCTGCACTGAGCAAGTCATTCCCTAAGACAAAAGTACTGGTATAACTAGTTAACATGTACTGCAGTATGATCTGACATATCAAGAATCAAATAATCAATATGATTTGAATAACAGAGTATGCAAGAACAAGTAACAAAGGGGAATACCTTAAAAAGCCTTATAAAACATGTCGGAAAGGAAATACCAAGGACTAAAAACAGAATAAATTCCAGACATCCCAACGATGGACCAAATGTTATGTGCAAAGGTAATGAACAAAAGCGTAATACTATGTGACTTAAGAGAATACAACTTACCACAGTTTGCTTCATCTTCCGCATTGTTGCAGTCGTCGACACAGTCACACACGGAAGAAGGCGAGACACATCGTCCATTATCACATACAAACTCATCTGCTCTACACACTAATGAAAACGTCCACTTATAAACACCATAATAATAGAAATGTTGTCATATTTCATAACGTACATCAATTAAAATCCGAATACATTTTGAGGGAATTATGTGTGAATTACAGAAATTAATATATTACATTGGGTAAGGTTGCATTGAAAGTTATAATGAAATGACTCGAAAAATTGTTAGAACGTTCCGCCTGATATTTTAGAGGACTAAACAACAAAGTTATGTAATTTAATTGATATACTAGACATTTACAGGTGGTAGAATACTATTTTGGTAAGAAATATCAAGAACTTCGCAAAAAATTGAAAAGAAGGTTTCAAATAAATGTTGGAGATGTAAATCTTACTCTAAATACTGATTAAAATATATTATTTTGATCATTCAATGAAATGACTGCTTTGCGTTGAAAATCTAACGGATGGTTGCATCTCATCGCCCCATTTGACAAGATAATACTCACAACAGCCCATTTCATCAGTGGCACCAGGACAATCAATTTCCCTGTCACAAATTTTGTTGAAAGAAATACAGATTGTGCTACCTGGACAACGCTCTTCATAAAAACGACACTCTGCAAAAATAATCAGACAAAATATTTTTGACACTTTTTTCATTATCCTATTCGAGGCTATGCCATTTCATTTAGCTGCTATTATACGTAGAATTAAAATAATATGGTGAAAATGAATACCTCTTTTTTGAACAATGACGTCATCTATCGCTACATGATCATATGGTGTTGCAAGTGTTTCTATTACAATAGTGTAAGGTTTGGAACCTGTCATAGGCACATTTGCGTGGTACCATGTGTTGGATGTATTTGCTGTTGAATCAATGTACACAGACATAGCATATTAGAATCGATGTTAAATTAGAAATGAAAATCAAAAGATATAAAAATCTCAAGAAAGCAATCAAATGTTAAGACACGATAGTTTCATTTAAATATTTTAAGAGATAAAATAAAGAATCTTTAGAATATGCAAAATCTTATTTACAATAAAATAAACAAATTAAAGGGACCAAAAGGTCGTTTCACTTTAGAGTAACACGAGATTTAAAATATTTTGATCACTGGCGGATCCAAAAGCTAACAGGGGAGGGGGCACATTTCAGGTCAGATTTTTTTTGAAAATATTGAAAATTTAAGGCCCATTTTTAAAATAATTTGGCCAGAAAAGCGAAGTTATGCCAAGAAAGGCCCATTGTTAATGACATAATAACGGCCTGCACTGTCACTGATAGACGCAATTATAGAAAAATGAATGACATTCGTACCAAGGTTTGTCGTCCAAAGCTGTTTGCCTCCTATATTCTGGTAAACTCTAAGTCCCATTTCTCGACTAGATAATGCTCTATATATAAAGAGCCCAATAGAGAGTATATAGTACTTAAAACTCAAATCAACAGATCCATTAATATTTGGGATCAAAAGTCTAGCTGGATAGGCTTTCCTATAGGTTAGGTATATTGTGTTGATGAACAGAAAATGTCCTACAAAAAGAATGTACTGAGCTTTACGTACAATCTATGAACAGAGAATGTCCAAAATCTTTATAATTCTGTATAGAACAAAGGTTTGACAGAAATGTTTTGTTGATTACAAAATTTAATTTATAGACATATGGAAGTTCTTATCTAAATGTTGTAAGAAAGGTGACGTTACATTGATATCGTAGTGCTATTACAATGATTTGAACTATAGAGTACCGTGGCCCACTATTGAAATATATAATCCTTATAAGGTAATATCATCAGCTGACTAGAGAACTGATAGTACATATGATAACTCACCTTCACAGTTGGCAAACGTTGCATCTCTATTGGGAAGGGATATACCCATGTTATCATTCCTCGATTTTCTTGACCATTCAAGGTAAGCTTTAGGATCATCTTCTAGTAAAGCACAATCTGAAGACCCCTCGAATGTACAATTGATTAAAGGAGTGTCTTCTTTGGGAATAATTACATCTGAAGAAATGAATCGTTAATACAAAATATCATTTTTCACAAAATAATAGCACGTTAATGATCTTAATATCATTATCATCGTGAAATAAATCAACTGTAGCTCTGAGTCCCAGGCTGTAAGTTACCTATTTACAAAGTAATAGTATTTAGTTCAAGGATTTTCACAACGGATACATTGCTTTGTCTGGTATGTATAGCAAATAGTTTTCGCTTGTCTTTAACTAAAACCGAGGGTTAATGTTCAAGACTAGCATACAAGTAATATATGGCTGCACTCTATAACATACTACAGCTATGATTTGGCCAAGGATACTGTAATAAAAAAAAATTATAAAAGAGACCCCAAAAATAGCTCATAACAAAATTTATGTGTCTCAGTCAGTATTTTATGAAATCTAGAGAAAATAGTTACAAAGAAGACCCTACCATTACAATGTCCCAGAAGCATAACGTTGTCGAGGCCGTATCCTTGTTCAGTGAGGTTCTTATCCACTTCGCCAGCAAATACGAGATTAAATGTCCCTGCTTGAAGATCGTGAACAACGTGTCTTTGCCATACCTTTTCATGTGCTGAAATATGCTAACTTGAAAACAAAACAGTGCGTCTACCGCATTTCCCCAGTTTATTATATTTTAATGAACTATTTATTTAAATATACGTACATGTATACGGCCAATGTTTAAATTTCCATACATTGCAGCATCTCATTTTGACTTCTGACAAATCTCAACCAATTCCTGACAGTTAGGTAGTTTATATTCTCAACATTTAAATGTAATTTTAATTTTCATCTCCCCGAACATTTTATTTGAAGAAACACATTTCCCCGGAAAGGGAGATCATACTGAACAAAATATATTTTATCAAATTACTTGAATTCAACAACTATCTTAAAAAGTCCTCGTTAATCAGATAGAGCTATGCCAATGCGGCATCAGCACAGACACATGTAACAGTCAAGCCAAGTAACAAAGTCAACATTCGAAAATAAAAATCTCAAAAATCGTACATCTTTGATTTCCAAAATAATTTGTGAGGTGGTTATTAAGATGATAATACATCTTTTAACGTATTAATTTTGAGTACATCTTGAATCCATTCTCAACAAAGCGTTGTCGAAATAAGGATTCGAAATATTTGAGTTCGGGATAATAAAAGTACGTTAAGATATACCGCTCCTTAACAAACTCCTTTGGGAACAAGATATAGAATCAAATGCATATTCTTCTTATTTACTCCCTGACACATGCCAGCGAATGTTACATAAGTTAATATCTCCGTTTTAAATAATTTTGTAAACGTTGTTCTCTACAGGTGCCATTTTTTATAATTGAAAAACAAAATTGAACATTTTGCATTTCTAAATTGATAATTTATAAGTTTCTTGGAATACAACTTAACTGTTAACGATTTAAGTCATTAATAATATTTCCCTCAGTGATCCCATGCTAAATAGACAGTAACTAGGTTATTATTTTGTGTTCAACCTTATTTTCATGACTTTTAAACATGAGTCGACAATTATGTAGGAAATTTCAATTCCAAATGTAAGCCTGTCAACTCCTGTTTTGCACAAAATTTAGCCTTTTATGAAGATAGATCGCCAAAATCTGCATGTACCTCTCAATGAGGCGACATGTTTTTAAATTTATAGATGCTGAGCTATAAACTCAAACAAAAATTCAAACCACCCGCTATTATTTTGAATACACTAGACGAAATTTCCACTCCCGGGGAGCACTGTGATAACACTTTGAAGGAGGATTCTTGAAAAATCGTTCGAATTTTCACAAAAGGTTTCACGCAATTTTATTGCTTTGTTTAAGCCTCAACTAAAATCATACTCAAATCCGATACCATAATTATAAATTAAAATGAAACATTAAACTCAGGTCAGGTTATATGATAAACCGTTTCGAGAATTGATGATTTGAGTTAACTGTGTATATTTAAATAAATGTAAGTCGGCATGTATTCGACAGTTAATGTAGAAACATGATGTATGCATCCACGTGTGACTTAAATATCGATTCATGACTATCATTTTTGGCTTTCAAAAATTAAGTTGGAAGTTACAGTGGTTGGAGATTAACGAAAACGTCAATCACATCCGAATATCCGAACGACGTCAAGTATTAACAATACCCTTTCTGTGCATCTCGAACAAGGCAAGGTTCTGTGATCCAGCAATGTGCATTCCGAAAGAAAAAATTCACAAATATCAACAAATTTCATTGAGTTGGATATTACATTCGAAATCACAACTTTCGAAATGTTTGTTTTAAACAAGAATTGTAAGAACTTAAAACATGTTGTTAGTTTTTCAAACCACATATCCTCACTTACGTTCTTTGACAAGGATGATTTCATTAGAAAACATGGATTTTCTTGATTATTCTTCAAAACTATCCTTGAAATATAAGTATGTGGGATATTACAGTGTAAATTGTCACGCATTTGTTTCCCCCATATCATGAGAAAATAAATGCAGTACCATCTTTCAATATTTGGAAACAAAAAGTTCATTCTGTATGTAAACAAGAAAAAATACATTTATGGTTGATTCATAATGAAAAATGACAAATAACATACTATATAAATAACATAAGAGAAATAACATACATCTTTTTAAGTAAGGGTATACAGGGACATAGTGGAAATTCAGAAATTTAGGCCATATCCTAAAGACTGCTTCACCAATATGTAACAGAACATCAAATTTATCATTTACACGTTTGCTGATAGGTTTATTGAAAATAATTAAACAGAGGTTTACTTCAATTGTGGCACCATTCTAAGTTAATACTGATGAACATACGAATATCGAATGTTGACTAAGTTACTTGGCTTGACCGGTTATAAAATCTGAGTCATGGAAAATTGTATTTTTGGCAATTGGATAAGCCTATAACAATGTGGACAAAATGATGAACAAGGTATTAACATGACAAAATTTCACCACCTAGCTGCTCACAATATTATTAGTTCAATCTTAAGTCAAATCTGAACTTGTAGATGATTTTCAAAAAATAAATTGGTTAATTTGAAGCAAGTTGAAAAAATGCCTTTTTTACCCTGAGAAGGTCATTGAAGGTGAAATCTCAAATCTGAAATCAGATTTGAACTTCTAAGAACATGAAGATGATTTTGAAAAGGTCAATTTGAAGCAAGATGAAAAAAGACCTTTTTGACCTTGAGAAGGTCATTGAAGGTCAAATCTTTTTTGACCTTGAGAATGTCATTGAATGTCAAATCTATAGTCAGATTTGGATCTTTGAGAACTTGTAGATGATTTTGAAAAAAAATTGGTCAGTTTGAAGCAACTTGAAAAAAGACCTTTTAGATCTTCTTTTGACCTTGAGAAGGTCATTAAAGGTCAAATCTCAAATCTGAAGTCAGATTTAAACTTCTGATAACTTGTAGAGGATTTTGAGAAAAAGTGGTCAATATGAAGCGAGTTGAAAAATACCTTTTTACCGTTTTAACCTTTTTGACCTTGAAAATTTTTGACCTTAAAATATAAAGTCAGATTTGAATTTCTGAAAAATTGGAGATGATTTAAAAAGAATGAACTCAGTCTAAACAGTATTTGTAAAGTTATTGGAACCACCAACCGCTGAACAAAATAATATAGAATAAAAACTGGGGGTAATTTTTAGAATTAAGCAGACTTTTACTTGCAATTACTGGAAATCAATGTATGGCTTAATGATTTATACCATTTGTAATTTGTAGGCACACAGACTAGAATTAAACCTGGCAAGTCAAATATTCATAGCATGGAAAGCTAATATATGAAATTATAAGACAGTGCTGTATACTTATGCCTGACAGCTGTAGTATGCTTTCCTCAATTGAATCATTTCCTCTATAGATACTGAACTTCGTTGTATTGGATCCCCATGTCATCAGGTCAAAGACCAAGCAATGTTCTGAATTTATCGTTATATTTGGTGTCTTAAGTCTTTCCTTGCCTAGATAATATGGGTTATCATATGAGGAATCGATGCCATTCAGAGAGTGTGTAATCTGCATCGAAGCACCTGTTAAAATGGAAATAAAATATTAGCACAATTTATAGTTAACTGACCAGGCAACATGTACATGTTGGGCCAAAAACGTCAATTTTAGGAATAACGTTTTAATAAGACATTGACACCACTGATGTTTTCGCTACTGAAGATGCAATATTTCAAACTTTTTGGATGGGCTTAATTTTTATATTAAATAAAGTCACATATACGTATGTCATAACATTGAATGAGAAGTAACACCGAAACATTAAAAGCATTGGGACAAAATCAACTATCTTTTTGAGCACATGTTGTGTCAAAGAACTAGAAATTAAAGACATTCTAAACCAAATCCTGGAAATGCTATTTCTAAGGTTTCAAGTTGCGTCTAAAGGATTGCCAAGGTTATAAAATCAGCTCATACCTTGGCTTTTTGAAAAGGTCCAATTCCATCTACTCAAGCTGTTTCCATTAGTAAAATTACACGGCCCATCCTCAAAATTACACATGTAATACACGATTTGGTCTTTCTCAAATACTTTCATTTTTGTAGACTCCATTGGAAACTCATTAACTTTTGCTAAAAATCACATAAGTAACAGTCGTCATCGTTCACTAGATCAATTCAATACTGGATATGAAAGTCTCTCTAGTAAAATACCTCAGCTAAAATGTTACATTATGACATTTATGATCTTAAAGTTGTGCGTTTCGTATTCTTGAAGGAAAGCATCTCCAACTCAAAATCATGTATCACGCGTGATATCTACCGGGTGAGCCAAAAAAGTAAACCAAACAAATGTTGATACCTGGTTCATTAGGTACGGTTTTAAAGTCATATTGCGCACGATTTAACCTTGTTCAATGTTCTTTCATTCTATGAAGTTCCATTGGTCTATTCCCAATTGTCTTGATTTCATGGCCATTTTACAAAACGATCTACTGACCTGAGTTGTTCATTGTACATGCACATATCGCGTGACACAAAAACTGACACCCACCCACAAAATGTTTCATAACATTTTTGTCTGAAGAAATTCTGACTTGAATTCTTTTGCAAATGAAAACTTCACTTTATTTTGCAGCTCCACAAGAAGTTTCAGATGACTAGCTCACCTAGATGCACATTTATGAGCGCTACAAAATGTGTCGTCTATTCATTTGCTGGTACAACTGGATCTTACACAAAAAATGAGACCCACCTTTTGTAACGTGATTTTGGAAATAAGTTATAATAATTTTATCAGCGACAACAACTACATGATTTTGTGTTTAATTGAATGGACTTCATTTCCCTGAAAGTACAAGCCAAAATCATTAGTATTTACAAAGTTATGTTACAAAACTTGAGTGGCAAAATGTAGTAACACTCATAAAATGTGATCAACTCGACCCACACATATTTTGACATTTCTTGAGGTGCTTTTGCATTATGCCAACTTTAAATGTACCAAAGGACAAGTTGACATGTTAATAGACAAAAAAGTTATGCAACGTCAGATGGTTGTCATTTTTGTATCACCCTAGTGTAAACGATAGTAAACAATATAAACACGGTATGTTTAGGTTACCTTCTTTAGTAAACTCACTGTTCTATACTTTTAAATACAGAAAAATAGATCGTTTTCGATTTTTATGTTTACCTATAAATACAGGGTGGTCCAAAAAAATGGGACACTCGTATTTCAAAAATAAATACTGATTTTCTTGATGAAAACGTGTCATATTATATACCAGTGGATAGGGAATTTACTGATGTTTAATTTGGTATATCATAAGTTCAAATTTATTATAATGTCTGTCAACCAGCGTCCATAATATAAATGACGTCATTTTCATTTTAAAACGAGTTTTCCAAAACTTGCAAAAACAAGTTTTATTGTCAACTTTATATACATAAACAGACATTCGATATGTTCACCATTTTGATCAATTGTACCCCTCAATTTTGGCCTTAACTGACCAATAGCATCATTGATATGCTAAGACATGGAACTTCACTTCTCATTAATTCAATTCTGTCCTCAAGAGACTGAATAGATGTAAAGGATTCATGGTAGACGAGTTCTGTTAGTTCTCCCCTTATTTGGTAGTTGCAGACGTTGGGTGATCGTGTGATCTGGTCTGGGGGAGGCAGCGATTAGGGGGATGAATCTAGGCACATTTTCCTTTAAACATTTGACACTCTTGTGAGATCTATTGCTTGGAGCTCCATCTTGTTGGAAAATGTAATGATTCGAGAATGAGCTCATATCAGGGGGGTCTAAAAACAACATAGTTGGATAATGCGATGTCAACGTCTGCGACTACCAGGTATTTGGAGAACCTACAGAATTGGTTTACCATGAACCCCTTACATCTACTCAGTCCCTTATTAAGGATAAACTTGTTGAGAAGTGGAATTCATTGTCTCAACAGAATATCAATGATGTTTTTGACCAGTTTAGGCCAAAATTGAGGGCTATAATTGATCAAAATGATGAACATATTGAACGTCTGTTTGTGTAAATGAAGTTGACAAAAAACTTGTTTTTTGCAAGTTTTGGATAACCCGTTTTGAATCTAAAATGACATCATTTATATAACGGACGCTGGTTGACAGACATTATAATAAATTTGAACTTATGATATACCAAATTAAGATAAGTGAATTCCCTATCCACTGGTATACAATATGACATGTTTTCATCAAGAAAATCAATATTTATTTTTGAAATACGAGTGTCCCATTTTTTTGGACCACCCTGTATATCCACCATTTTTTAAGTGATGCTATACATGTATAATCCCTTATACAAGCCCGACAACCATTAAGAATTTGTCATGCTTGTAACTGAGCTAGCTTATATACAAATACAGATCTGTATGAACTCTTCGACTTAGATAGAAGACTATGTATATAAAGTCTACTTACTACAATTCATTTCGTCCTCCCCATTCATGCAGTCATCAATACAATTGCAAACTTTATCTGCTGGATTCAAACACAGTCTTCTCCCATCTTGATCCAAACATTCAAATTGCCTTATGATATGGCATACTGTAGAAATAACGTATTTAAAATTATGTTAACATCTATCAGTCCTTTTTACCAAGAATTAATCATTTGTTTTTTTAACCAGCCATTTCAAATAAACTATTTTAAATAGGCTCCATGGTATATGGTGAGGTTTATTAAGATAAACCAGAAAACAGCAATTCCAAAATTCAGCTGCCATCTTTGAAATTCAGTGGCCATCTTCAAAATATCTCCAGGAGCAAAATTCACAGCATAAAAACTGACTAAATCCGTCGACTAGTATTTGAGTTACAAAATATTACATTTTTATGAAACATTACGGCCGTTCTGAATTGGGTAGCCATATTGAAAATTCCTTCTCGAGCAGAGGTCCTACATTCAGAAGGCATGAGCCTATTTTGAACCCTATCCGTCAATTGTTAATTTAGTTATCGCCCGGACGGACGTTATATTTATCCCTCTCGAACTCCATTCATTGGGATAATGATTCAAAAATAAGCTGTATGAGTGGTATATACGATATATGAGTGGTATATGCAGTATATGAGTGGTATATGCCTTCTATATGTTTCTTTAGGAAAATGAAGTTTCGGTTAAAATCCGTATTTACATGTTCATACACTAATTTGTATCATTGTTCCATAAACTGTATAGTGTATATACATGCACGGTTTGCATTGGTGCAAATGTTATCACTATCACTGGCGTTTAACGTAACCCAGACATGATCTTAACGTTACGGAGTAGTATGTCCGGGCTACGTTAAACGCCAGTGATATATCATGTATACATCAGTTTACTTTGTATTATATTGTGTATTGCTTTAAACATATAACAACAATTACGTCAATCATTATAAAAGATTATGGAAGATTATGTACACTATGTAACGATGACTCAGTTGAAACAGAAATACATTTTCTATTCTATTGCAATAGATATGATGATCTGAGAAAAACATATTTCGATGAGGTAAAGAATGGGTATCGATATGGCGAACTTTTTGAACACACTTTTCTCTTAAACCAGTCATCAAAAATTTCTGAAAATCTTACAAATTGCCAATTTAATAGTCATCTTTTGAATGGTAAAAATATAATTTGAAATAGATATACATACTTTCATCTTTATTGTTTTAAAAAACACATCAAACACTTAATTTGTTCTTGGTATCATGTTTCCAGAGTGAAATGAAACATCTTTCCGAACCTCATTGGAACAAAACGACATAAACACAACATGTTTAGGTCTCTCAATATTGTAATTGTACAAAGGAAATTTTGGTTGATTTTTTTTTGGTTGGTTTTTCTTGATTTTTATCTATTTTTTTTGGGGGGGGGGTTGTTTTAATTTTTTGAATACTTTTTTAAAATCAACCAAAAATTCCTTTGTATAACTTAAATATTGAGAGGTCTAAAAACATGTTGTATATGCTATTTTGTTCCAAGAAGGTTCGGAAAGACATTTTATTTCATTCTCAAGAATTGGTAGAAAGGAGCAAAAACAATTGCACTAAAAAAACACAAAAAATATTAACAAAAACAGTTATATAAAATATTTCTAAATAATTTTCGCATTAAATTGTTGTCAATCAGTCAACATTACATAAAATACCATATTTTTTACAGAATGTTTTCAATGATTGGTTTAAGAGAAACATTGTTGAATTCAGTTCTCCATATCGCTACCTATCCTTTTAAAGATTTGGAGAATGAAGATAGCAAAATTGAATTTATTTTTAGGGAACATACCTGTAAAATTGTTAAATTTATTAAGATAGCTTTTGTGCGCAGAAGTCTATTCATTTACAAGCTGTGATATTGATTTTCGTGTATTAATTTTGTATTTCCTATTGCTAACAGTGGTTAATAAGCCCAAGGTGGGCTGGGTAAAACTGATATTAATTTTTTATATATTATAATTGAATTGTAATACTGACGACTATAAATAAATAAATAAACTAAACTAAACTATATAATATGTAAAATGTACTCACTGCAATCATCTTCGTCATCTCTTTCAGGGCAATCATTAATTTGATTGCACTTGTTAAGCAATGGTATGCAGATATTTGAGTTTCTGCATTGGTATTCATTAGACAGGCAGTCCTCTAAAAAATGATGGTAAATATTTCAGAATAACTTGTTGAGAGACCTCTTTTACAATGAAGCAAAATTTTGGATAGACTACATTTTAAGATCCAATATCTATAAAAATTAAACATTTATTCAATTTTGACGTATATTTATAGTGTATATGTGTTGATATTCGGTAGACCATGAAGTAAAACAACTCCCTCTCGCGATTACTACAGTTTATACACGACCACTCTACTATACCTTGCATTTGGTGTTCATAAGCAACCCATTTGGCTTATTAGTAATGATTATTTTATTTGTTTTTATGTGTCTGTTCCTTATGAATGGTTTATCGGATGAAATAGTAGAGTCTTACGACTATAGCAAATAAATAGTTATCTGTCATGTGCTTACCCATTTGAGAAACAGAAATGTCATCTATAGCTACAAGTCCTAAAGTTTCAATCGTAAGAGTAAACGGATAAGGTGTACTGCTCAGTAATATTTCAGCCTGACGCCATCTTGGTTCTAAGCCACCTTCAACTTGAACTATGAAATACATGGTCACAGTCAGATAATAAAAAACGTTATAGATCTCATAAAGTAAAACGTTTCAAAGATATTTATTTATTTCAGCTGTGGCTCGTTATTGCCGATATCATTTAACTTTAATTATTTGTATTATTCTAAAACTCTGTCCATATGTTACTCTATGATTGAGTTGCGGGATACAATGGCACGAGACATTGCATTTTTGTTTTCATGCATAATTCGCAAATCTAATTTGTTTTTTAACCTTTCTATTAGTTAAATAGAGATGGCCGATAAGTACCGCCGTGTAGTACCTTAAAAAGGTAGGTCAATGGAACTTAAACATTTTACATTAATTTTAAATTATTTGTTAAGGCAGACTGATACGTTGTCTCATCTCAGATGAAATCTTCAAACTTTATAAAAATGATTCGCCTTTTTACTACTTGATCTTACTTCTCGATCAAAGATCAATTGTGAATAGCGAAACATTCATATTGCCTAGGTTCTTACCATCCTTTGCATGCCACATCACATATATCTTGCCATTCATTTTTCTCAAAACAGAAGTGCGAGAAGTGCTTGATGCATAGTAATTAAATACTAAATATAGTGCCTTTGATCCGCTGAATATTGGCAGTGCCAGTATATACAATTTATCAATGGACAGGAAGGTCTTACTCCCACCGAATATGTAATGACCAGGAGCTGAAACAAAAAATGATTGAGCATGCGTGAATATACAGGATTTTTAAAAGGAGTGGTATCGATATGGAGAACTGAATTCAACAATGTTTTTCTCTTAAACCAATCATTGAAAACATTCTGTAAAAAACACGGTCTCTTATGTAATGTTGACTGTTTGACAACAATTTAATGCGAAAATTAATTAGATCTATTTCATACAATTTTATAACTGTTTTTGTTAACATTGTTTTGGTGCAATTGTTTTTGCTCCTTTCTACCAATTCTTGAGAATGAAATAAAATGTCTTTCCAAACCTTATTGGAACAAAATAGCATATACAACATGTTTTTAGACCTCTCAATAATATTATAGATATACAAAGGAATTTTTGGTTGATTTTAGAAAAGTATTCAAAAAATTAAAACAAAATCCCCCAAAATAGATAAAAATCAAGATAAACCCTTTATTTCATGAACAAGATACTTTTTTAAAATCAACATGTTGTGTTTATGTCGTTTTGTTCCAATGAAGTTCGGAAAGATGTTTTATTCTACTCTGGAAACATGATACCAAGATCAAAACAAGTGTTTGATGTGTTTTCTAAAACAATATAGATGGAAGTATATATATATATATTTTTCAAATTATATTGTTACCATTCAAAAGATGACCATTAAATTGACGATGTGTTAAATTTTTCGATTTTTTTCATTACTGGTTTAAGAGAGACGTGTGTTCAAAAAGTTCTCCATATCGGTACCACTCCTTTGAGTGCTTAATATAACGTTACAATCAGAAACTTCCCCATAAACTTCCGTTTGTACTACACAAAGTAAATGTATCTCTTCGGTTAGATCACTATCAATTTGATTTACAACATATTAAAACGGTACTTACCTTGGCATTGTTGCATAGTTGTATCTCTTAAGGGCAGTGAGTCAATGGTTACATTTTCTGTTGACATTAAAGACCACTCATATTGCATATTTCCATCTTTCAATAAAGCACAGTCAGGGTCATTCTCAAACTTGCAGTTGAATACATTCAGCGATTTATTAGTACGCTGGGCATGCTTCAAATCTGTAAAGTATCGAACAATGTGGAAAAACAGTTTGAATTGCTTGAATGTCTATACATTGTAACAACAACAATCTCATCAAATAACGGTGCAATTTGATTTCATTTGAGATTTATATAATATTGATATCAGCCGGTTATTTTTAATTAATATTAATACAGAGTGACCCAGAAACTAAGATTTTGAAGCATTTTAATTCAGGCTAAACTTGTCAACCTTACAGGTTCATACAGGGTGGGCCAAAAACGTCCATGTTTGTTATGTCAATACAACTTTTTTTGAAATTGCTGTATTTCAATGAAAAGTTTCCAGGATATGCAGGAATCAGTTGTACAATTGTTCCTAAATTACGTTAAATGAATCTCTAAGATTTTTTGATAATAAAGATAAACAAACACTAGAGGTCTATTTGAAAAAAATGTCCAGATTTCGGGATTTTATTTGAAGCGACGATTTTATAGTAATATTAGTCATTCCACAAATTAAAGATTGGCATATTATTCAGTATGTTCGAGAAACACTTGGGGCAGCGTGTTCAGTATATTCTAAAACGATTTTGAGACAAAAATGGAGTATTAGAAGTATTACAAGACAGATAAGTAAGGTGAAGTAAACCTTATTCAGCCTCAGAAAAACTGTGATGTTGGAAAATATGTACAGGGAAAAGCTATTTTGAGATGTTATTTGTGCCCAAGAAGATCATTATGGTGCTTGATTGAGCCTACACATTAAGGAATTTTTGTTTTTGATGTCCTTTAAGACTCAGATTAATACTTTAAAAATTTTACTGGATAGAATGAAAACATCATTTCACCCAAAATTTACCTCTACAGCCAAAACCAAGATATTTGGTACCAAGTGTGATATATCATTGGAAAGGTCTTCCAAAGTTACGTTGATTTGCATATATCTGACACATGTCAATCGATCTCACAATTTTTTACATTGTATCAATTGAGGTGACCGTATGCCTAGAAACACGGCAATTTGGCATATTTGGCAGGATTTTGAGAATCGGGTATAAGAAAGGTCAAGGGACCAAAAGATGACTAAATATATTTATGGCAATGAATTTAACCAATTTCTGGATAGGGTTAGATGTGTAGAAAATAGAGGGGCAGGGAAAGTGCTGAAAACCATTTTGTAACAAGTGGAATGCGAAAAAGATCAACTTTTTGACGTATTTCTGAGGTCATATCCTTGTCAATTTGACGCAAAAAAGCTACTTAAAGGAGGGCACGTAGACTATAAAAGACATCATAAAAATATAGGTAAATTTCATCCAAAATACTTGAGAGTTGGTGAGTTAACATAACTTTGGATGATCTTTCCAATGGTATATCACACTAGGTACCGTCTGTTAAGGCTTTAGCTGTAGCAGGGGGGACGGGACTTATTTGACACCCTGTATAGATGTTTGATTAGAAACATACTAATTTTGTAGTTTCCTCTCATTTCTCTCTGAACACGAACCAGCTGACTATAATTAAATAAGTACAAATCTTTTTGAAAAAGAAATGGCATTTTAAAACTGTTCTCTAGCTATCACTCCATTAGACCTAACAAACGATTATAAAAAGCAAGTCGATGTCCTGTTTAAGAACCCCTAATCTTACTATTAAAAGTGGATTCTAGCAATGCTACCCCACATGAATCTACTTGTTGAGACTCGATCGTTGATGTGTGCAGATTTCTAAACAGGTTCTTATACTGGTGGAACGAAAACATTTGTGTTTGAGAAAAAAACTTGGAAAATTAGATGGCATGAAATATCAGCATTTCCTGGAGTTACCATTGACCTTTTACCAGATTTACTAAATGAAAAGATCAAGGAAATTCACAGATACCTTCATACTTTATTTTGTACCAGAAAATAACATGTGCTAGCATTTTTTCAGAATTGTTTTCAACCAGTACCTTGACTAAAGCCTATATGAAAACTTTGGTTAGGACTACACATAAGACATAACGTACGGCATTACCTTGATTGCAGTCTTTTAACAATGTGAAGTCAACGAGAGTTATCAGATTAGAGCTTCTGATCGATTTGTGTAGTTTAACTTGAATGTTAAGACTGTATGACCCGGGATCTATACCAGTAACAATTATACTCCTTATATCTGTGGAACGTCGATTATCGAAAACTGAAACGAAATATACCATTTCATCAGTATAACATTACATCGTTAATGAATCCATTTTTGGAGTAAAATTGGTACAAAAAGTAGTAGCTAACGGACCTCACTTAGTATGCAATACGTATGTCTTCAGAATTACTGGACAATAGTCCCAACGTTTGATCGCCAATAACAGTTGGGTTTCACACGTAGTCTCACTTTTAGGAATGATAATTAAAACGTGCCAGGAATTAATAAACATGTCCTAATACCAAATACAAGTGCCTTAAGTTACTTACTCATTATATCCTCACTATGGATACGAACTGCCTGTGCATCACTTTCCTTTCTGTATACCAGTACAGTGGTTAAATAAGATTCATATTGAAGTCCGAAGTTCAGATGGAATATCGCGCAATGTTGTGATGTTGCATTAAACATGGGTGAAAATAAAAGACCAATCGTTGAGTTCGATGTACGTGTCCATGCAAAACCAATTCCTGAAATCACATAACACGTTTTACTCAAGGGGCGAGGAGGAAAATTCTCAATAAATGGTGTATAGTTGGTTTG
The DNA here is from genome assembly GCA_903813345.2 of Owenia fusiformis. NCBI lineage: Eukaryota > Metazoa > Annelida > Polychaeta > Sabellida > Oweniidae > Owenia > Owenia fusiformis. The sequence goes on from CAIIXF020000002.1 coordinate 27,820,007, forward strand.
GCAGTATTTTCAGATAGGGGAGAGTCTTGGATGAAATTTCCACCTAGGTGATAGCTTCGCAGAGTGGTAGGAAGTTCTTTTTTTGAGGAGTTAGCCCCCCACCCCCCAAAAACACCCTACCCTGGGGAAAAAATTGTTCACACTAAATAACCTTAGATATTTTGATGTTTGTAAGTGACATACATAGATATTATATATATGAATCATTTGCAGTATAATTGATGCTGATTACTCCTAAAGAATTTGAATATCAGTACAAAGTGTGTACCCCAGGGGGCAAATTCGTGACTCATTTTCTTACTGTTTTGATTCTAACTTTTCAATTAGACACTGTAAGAGGTTGAAAAAATTCATGTGAAGTGCCCAATAGCAGGGTTAGTAACCCTGAAAGATGCAAAGCCATTGAAGAAGTAGGAGCTGAAAAAAAAATTGTTGATTTTTCGAAAAATTTGACATTTTTGACAACTTGATTTTGTGTATGACTATAGCTGACCCCTATAGTTTCTAGATCCATCCCTCTATGATGATATTTATGGTTTTATACTGTGGAACTAAGATGTAAAACATAATTTAGATGGGTTTTAAGGAAGTTAAAGGTTTTAAACAAGTCCAAAATTTGAAAAATTGTAAATATAAGGTTTCAAATTTACGAATTCCAGGTATAGCCATGGCTGACCCCTATAGTTTCTAGATCCATCCATCTTTGATGATATTTATGCTTTCATAGTGTGAAACTAAGATGTAAAACATAAATTAGATGGGTTTTAAGGAAGTTATAGGTTTTAAACAAGTCCAAAATTCGAAAAATTGTAAATGTAAGGTTTCAAATTTAAGAATTCCAGCTATAGCCATGGCTGACCCCTATAGTTTCTAGATCCATCCCTCTTTGATGATATTTATGGTTTTGTAGTATGGAACTAAAGATGTAAAACATAATTTAGATGGGTTTTAAGGAAGTTAATGATCTAAAACAAGTCCAAAATTTGAAAAATTGTAAATATAAGGTTTCAAATTTACGAATTTTAGGTATAGCCATGGATGACCCTTATGGCTTTTTCATCAATACTTCTATGATGAAACATATACTTTTAGAGTGTGAAACTAAGATGTAAAACATACCGAAGATGAATTTTAAGGAAGTTAAGAATTTTAACAAGTGCAATATTTGAAAAATTGAGAAACATCAGGTCTCAAAGGAGCACGGAAAGTATCGCAACAGATTTCAGAGAGTCATATGTTGGATTTTGTCTGTTTTCTGAGGATTTAAGCAGGTGCATATGATAGGCCATTGCATTACCTACGGGAAAAGAACTCTTAGAGATGATAAAATAGTTTGGAATTTGAGACAGCGAAGGTGAAAACAATCCACCCACATGTTTTTGGGGAAATGTCGTCCTGATTTTCAACCCTATTCACCCCTGGTTTTTCAATTTTTTTTGCAATATGTTGCGTTTGAGACATAGTTAACCATTAAAAGGATAAATTTCTTTTAGATAAAGCGGAAAACAATATTTTCCTGTTATTTTCCCATAGGTAAAACTCATGTGATCCATTGCTTTCAGCTTAATTTTGGTCACCCATATTTGATATCTTTAAAATCCCTGATGGAATGTAATTTTCATTTAAAGTGGTTAACTGTATGTAAAACACATATATTCATACATATACACATATATATTTATGCATGTGGATGGGTTGTTTGCACCTTCCCTGTCTCAAAATAGAAATTATTTTATCATATCTATGGGTGCTTTTCCTGGAGGAAATGCATTGGCCTAACATGCAACATGAAATATGCACCTCCTCAAATCCTCAGAAAATAGCCAAAATCCAACATATGATTGCTGAAATCTGTTGCGATACTTTCAGTCCTCCTTTACGATTTCAGGTATAGCCCTAGATGTCCCTCTTTTTGAATGTATGACTTAGCTTAGAAATTAGATGTTGAAAATATTGTGGTCAGGTTTGATCCATGTTACATGTATTGTTAAAAGAAAAATCATTAGAGTTGAGGACTTAACCCTTGAGTTCCTAAGGGGGTGAGAGGTTAATAAATCCCCCAGTAAGTGTAACTGCTCCTAGGGATATCGTATACAGTGTAGTAATTGATTGATTAAATGGATTATAACTAGTTAATTATTATTTGATGATATTTATTATGTGATATAGCATTTTTACTTTTTCACATCAACATGTTCGATGTAATGTTCTGCATTATCAAAATACATAAAGACATGGTTAATTGAAAGAAACATGTTTTCTCTATATTTTGTTATGCCCCTTCTGTAATTAAGCAATGATCATCTCCTAATACAAAATGTTGTTATGACTTATCAAATTATAATCACTACACTCCCAATAAAACAATTTGTCATCAGGCAACGGTAATTATTTGGGAAAATAAGGATTATAAGGATCATACCCCCCCCCTGGGCCTAGAAACTTCCGTTAGTGCAATGATATAAGGAACTCTAGGGTAAAAGGGTCTTGTCACATTAAAATCTTCATGTAGATCAATAAAGTATATATGGTGATATGATCAATATGTTTCAAACAAACAGACATTGAAGAAAATGTTTACATACTGACTTTGCAGATGACATTTTCTAGCATAGTTGAAGAATTTTTTTCATTTATTGAAATGATAGTCATAAAATTATAATATCAGTGTCATTTGATGCAAATTACTGCAGTCCCACATGTTCTGCTGAATGTAAAACAGAGTGAATAATTTTAAAATCAGCCTCTTCAGGAGTGGAATTTAACAGGAGATTTCAGTTATCATTTTCACAGATATTTGAGTTCTCTCCAGTAGTTCCACTTAAAACAATCTTGACATTTGGCACACTTTTAGAATGCTGCTTTATTGAATTTCTTTGTAATCTTTGAAAATTTGTCTTATATTACTTGGACAAAGGTATTCATATTTTTAGGTAATGGTGTAATTTCTTCTATGGATTAAAGTTCAATAGGGGAAGCATCCATTCTTCGCATTCTTTCAGAATCCTTTACTGATGGAGACAACTAGCTAGGAGTCTAATATGAAATCTATTCTTTGGGCTCCTTTACTAGATTTGATGGAGTAGTCAAATCTAGCTTTCCAAAACTCTCCAAATTTCAACATATAAGTTAATCTTCATTTTCCCTTTGTCATAGCCATTGCATCAATCATGAAAGTTTTATCAATTTGTGGTATGGTTTCATCGATCTCCATTTCAAACCCCTTTTTAAGTTCTGATTTTACAGGATAAGATAGATGATCATTGTCAAACGAACTGTTTGTATCCATATAAGATCATAGTTTACTCACACATTTCTAGGCAAGGTGTGTCCAATTCCAGCCAATTCAATATTCCATATAACTGCATTCCAATTTACTACTCTCATAAACCCAAGGTCAATTTTAGATTCTAGAGAAACTAATGAAACTAATGATCATAGGGAATAGCATGCCAAGTGCTTGTATTTGAATTTATGTGGATTACTCATTTGGTAGACACCTTTATCAAATGTTAAAGTGTTGTTGATTTTCAAGTTGTAGAAGCACAGTGTCATGGGTGCTTTCTTTTCCTGACATAGTATAACATTGTGGTAAAAATTATCAAAGGCACCTTGTACAGTAGTTCTAGTTCATCATCTTGTATAAATGATATATCAGCAGTGAAACCTGTATATCCCAACATCTGACTATTGTGAACACCTACCAATCATCCCAACACCTGACTTATCTGAAAACCAACCAATCTGAACACTTTTCCCCAGTTCAATTTTTCCTTCCTCCCATTGACTCCTATGTTTAAAAATTGAAATCTGAACACCTCTTAATTCGAACAGTGAACACTCATATTTGAAAAATCAACCTGTTTTACTTGAACTTTTTTTACCAAATATCACATATTTCTTACAAAATTGCTCAAATATTGTCAGTTTAACACTGAATTGTTATGATATCAAAACTTTTGAATTGGATTTTGGAATGCTATTAAGCTTTTTGGGTGGTCAGTATAAATATTATTAATATTTATTAATATTTTTCATTGAGAATGAATTCATATTTCTTCAAAATCCAGAATATTGCAGATGTAAAAACCTCAAAATTCAAACACTTCTAATTTGAAGGCTTTTAGCTGGTCCAAATACTATATCTAGTAGCATTCAGATTAGAAAGATTTTACTGTAGTTCATGACTTTTCACTCCATTTATATGCAGCAGACTAACTGCTGCAACAGGTATATATTCTACACCTGGTCTCTAAGCTATGATATCACAGTTGTTACTATTATGCTCATAACCTTCAAACCTGAATAACGTGAATTTGAGACCAATTTTCGAGATCAATTTTTCAAATTTTGCACTTGTTACCTTGAACTTCCTTCAAACTCATCTTATGCATCTTTTACATTTTAGTTAAATACTCTAAAAATATATATCTCATCACTGAGGTATAGATGTAAAAAAAACACAAGGGTCATCTTTGGCTATACCTGAAATTCATGAATTTGAAAACTTACATTTACAATTCTTCAAATTTTTGACTTGTTTAAAACCTTAAACTTTCTTAAAATTCATTTTGGGTATGTTAAATCTTAGTCCCACACTCTAAAACTGTATATTTAATCATAGAGGTACGGATGTAAAAACCATAAGGGTCAGCCATGGCTATACCTGAAATTCGTAAATTTGAAACCTTATATTTACAATTTTTCAAATTTTGAACTTGTTTAAAACCTTAAACTTCCTTAAAACCCATCTAAATTGTGTTTTACATATTAGTTCCATACAGCAATACCATAAGTATCACCATAGAGGGATGGATCTAGAAACTATAGGGGTCTGCCATGGCTCTACCTGGAATTCGTAAATTTGAAACCTTATATTTACAATTTTTCAAATTTTGGACTTGTTTAAAACCTTAAACTTCCTTAAAACCCATCTTAATTATGTTTTACATCTTAGTTCCACACTATAAAACCATATATATCATCATAGAGGGATGGATCCAGGAACTATAGGGGTCAGCTATAGTCATACACAAAATCCAGTTGTCAAAAATGTCAAATTTTTCGAAAAAATCAACAATTATTTTCTCAGCTCCTACTTCTTCCATGGCTTTGCATCTTTCAGGGTTACTAACCCTTCTATTGGGCACTTCACATGAATTTTTTCAACCTCTTACAGTGTCTAGTTGAAAAGTTAGGATCAAAATAGTAAGGAAATTGGTCACGAATTCGCCCCCTGGGGTACACACTTTGTACTAATATTCAATTTTTTAGGAGTAATCAGCATCAATTATACTGCAAATGATTCATATATATAATATCTATGTATGTCACTTACAAACATCAAAATATCTAAGGTTATTTAGTGTGAACAATTTTTTTCCCCGGGGTGGGGTGTTTTTGTGGGGTAGGGGGCTAACTCTTCAAAAAAAAGAACTTCCTACCACTCTGTGAAGCTATCACCTAGGTGGAAATTTCATCCAAGACTCTCCCCTAACTGAAAATGCTGCCAAACCAACTATACTCCATTTATTGAGAATTTCCCTCCTCGCCCCTTGAGTATTTAGTCTTTGAATGAATTAAAAATTATAAAGTGTCTGAAATAAATCTATAAATGTATTTGGCTGTTGTTTTACCATTTATTCATTCGATATAAAGTTGGAGATCTACAAATTATGGAAATAATATTAGAAACAAACGTACTTCCATTCATGTCCCAACCGGCGAACTTCCAGGATCCGTATTCGTCAGAACTTTCGAATCCACATGGAGAAAGCTCAAAATTACACATAAAGATGACCTCCTGGTTGTTCATATTCGCAGCAAAGCTATGGCTTCTATTAGCCATAAGAGGCACTGTAAAATTCGCCAAAAAATAGTAAATGACGTTTAAATGTTCTTGTAAAATCCATCTCTCCTTAAAGCAGGGTCCAAATATTGCGTTAGGTATTATGTTATTCAGACTTATTACAGATCCTTTTAGTGGTAGAAGAGTATGTATTTCAGTTGAAGATATCGGGTAATCATCCATCTTGCCAGGTACTTCCCTATCTTAGTTCTTGGCTACTACAATACCTTCAGGCACCAAAAATATTTCCATAATTTTTATTGGAATTTTCACAAATTTTGCTCTCTAAATGTGTTCCTGTTCTATTTTAAAGCACCGGGAAAACTTAATTATTGGCTTTGACCTAACCCTAACCCCAACTGTACCCCTAACCCTAACGATACCCTAACCCCTGGGCCCAACCCTTACCCCTAACCCAAACCTTGGCCTAGCCCTAAGTGATCAAATACAGTGTACAGAGAAACCACCTATCCATTTAGAGATCTATAATTGCAACTATGAATTGTTTTGGTTTACTTTGATTGTTAACCTAGTGACATTACTGTATTACTGTATTACAATATCAATGATTCCGTTTTCCATTGTCAATGATTTCGTTTTACATGTAACCTATATAGTTTTTCACGTAAACTATATAGTTTTGAATACAGATCTAACCTCATGTGCTACTTCCAAAATACATTAGTCTGTTCAGTATGTGTAACAATTACTACAACAATTAGGCTTCAATCAGGTAGAGTTTATCCTACGCTTTTGCTTGTAGTGAAATCAAAGAAGGACACATTTTGGATATCAGTGTCAGGAAACTATTTTTGGGTTCTCTCTGCAGGGGCGTAACCAGCTTTCAGTCAGGGGGGAGGGTGCGATCGCCACAAAAATTCGGTTTTCAGTCAGGAGGTGCGATTGTGCCATAAACAAGCCAAAACCTATAAGATTTATCTTGAATTTTCGAAATTTTGTTCAACTTCATTCAAAATTGAGCTAGAAGCTTCAAATAAAAAGCATTTTAAAGCTTTTTTCCTCTTCTATATCATTGTTATATTTTTTTATTTGTTATGGGGTGTGGGGGAATGCGATCGCGACCCCCCCCCCCGGGTACGCCTATGCTCTGATTCATTAAAGACATGGTACCAGATTGGTGCCTTGTTGTGGTTATGTTACGAAGTAAATAAGACAAGTATCAGGCCTATACTAAAACGGTTCGCGGATTCATGTTTTGTTTATATGTCATTATCAACACCAATCAAAAGTGTTGCCAAAGCAGCAACAAACCAGGTGCTTGTTGACATTATTGTAACGCTCGCAGCCAGAATAGAGAATTACTTTACAAGATGGCGGAATACCTGATGCCTGAGGGGGTCAAGGTCAAAACGGCGGATTCACTTACCGGATGGCGAATTGTCTGAAACCTTGTACTGACGTACATGTAATTAAATTGTAATAACGATGAAACTTACGACAATTGTTCTCATCCTCTGCCGTACTGCAGTCTGGTTTACAATCACAAACTTTTCGTTTATCTATACAAGCTCCATCATTGCATTCGAATTGGACGGACGAACAATCTACAGAGAAGATATTGATTGGTGTTAGCACCCCGGGGTTAGCACATATGTCTTAACAAAACGGAACCCATACTACTGTTTCTTAGTATCTTCCTAAGTCATCAATCAAATATAATTTGCACCTATACGTTTCAAAATTAAAACCGTGTCAATATCTTAACCTTTGTAACGGCCACATCTGGATGGCTCGACTTGAATTTGGTGGTCACATTGTTATTCAAATTGATTTGAAGTTTTTACCATTTTTAATAGAAAAATATGTGATCTGTGTATTATATTAGGACAACATAATCTCGAGCACAAGCCAATACTGATTTAAACCATTGTTTCGCACTACTTTTGAATTAAAATCGGAATGGATTACACCGGGTCTATATTCCATACTATTGAAAGATACACTTTAAAAATTTGTCTCCATTCAATCCGTAATATCCATATCAATGATTGTACTTTACCACAGTTTTTCTCGTCGTCCTTCTCTGGACAGTCGTACACACCATCACAAATGTTGTAGAGAGGTATACACTTAGATGTGTTAAAGCATCGCATTCCGTCGAAATCACATCCTACAAATTAAAGTTTCAAAGTTATATTTACAGGTAAGAAACACATCAAAATTAGGTTTATCGTATGATCTGTAAAATGAAGCCTTCTGATTGGTCAGTTCTTGTGCTGTACCAATCTGTATTATTGCTACTGATATTGTCCCCACTGATCATCTCCCTCGCAATACAGAAAATATTGGTACGGAGGGGACATTCTCAGTAGGAATACAGAGGATCACACGATAAAAACGTTATAGAATGATTTGATGCAGGATATATTCTGTCTCGATATTCTGTATTGGCACGATCGACTTCGTATCGTTCCAATACGGAATTTCTCGAGCAGAATATATCCTGTATTGCACTTCAAATCATTCAATAACTTATAGTATTTTAGTGCCTCCAATAATTAGAATTCCTCATTGGAATGTGATACACTAGGTTTTTTACCGGTACAGCTACAAATCATATTTGTTTTTTACTGATTTTCTATTTACCTCTAGTTCCCAGTTCTATGTCGTCTATTGCTACACTTCCTAGTGTTGCACCACTGGTTTCAATAGCAAACGTAACATTTTCAGCACCAGTAGGTGACTTAATGAACGCATACTGCCATGTGTTATTAGCTGTCAAAGTAAAATGTCAATATGAGTGCGTTATTTACTGATCAGATTTCTAACGTGTAAATGGTTCAGATGTGCGGGAACGGGAAATTACAATTGGTTTTCTTTTGATAGCCTACGAAATGCTAGTCTCCACATTGATAAAATTAACAAGTGATTCGTGTCCATAAACCAATACAGAAATCTTAAATATGAACAATTCGAAAATATATCTAATATAATCTTACTATATAGTATTGGATTCCAAAGAAATTCCGATGTTGATTTCTCTTTTATATATACCCGCAGTCCACGCAAGGAAACAGAATGGTGTATTCTATAGGCAAATCTGAGCCCAACGGTGCCTGTCATTGTTGGCAGATAATACCTCGCACTGCCAGAAGCTGGCGATGAGGCAAACACACCTAATAATGGTAAAAAGAAGTTTGATTAGTATAAATGCTTATATATGCGACCTACGTGACTTGTTATCATAATTGAGGACACTTTGAGTTGGTGAAGTGAAGCAAAATAGAAAATTATGTCATATCTCCCGATATTTTAACTTTATCCGTGAAAATATCATTTAGTAATTGGAATTGAATAAAAAACATTTAAGCGTTTTAGTTGAATTAATAGTGATTGTACGATTTCACAAACCTCTGCAATTCTTGAATGTATTATCAGATGTAGGTCCCCAATAATTGTCACTTGATCTCCCAGACTCAACGATCCATTTCAGCGGTGATATCATATCATTTGTCATCTTAGAACATTTAGACATATAGTCGTCTTCCTCAAATGTACACCTAAATAGGGGGTCATCCTCCAACATGTCCTCGCCGTTAAGATCTGCACAATCAAAGTTTTACTTACTAGCATTTCTTGAGTTATAATGACCTTCGCTAATCATATTTTATTTAAGTTTTTAGAGCTATGGTTGGCTTACCGGTACAATTTGACGAAACAATTAAGTCATCTATGGCTATAAACCTAGAATTATCAGTAGCAAATCTAAAACGTATTTGGTATTCTCCTGGCTGTATATTGGTCAGAATAGCACGCCGCCACGATGTCACTGGCCTACCTATTAAATACAAAACACAAAAGTAACAATGATGTATCGCTCTCTGTTATATGCAGAGGAAAAAACAAACATGTTAGAATGTATTTGTTTGAGTAATTTTAAATAAATACTTCAAATTGAAATAATAACGTGACGGCCAACAAGCAGAAACGAAAAAAATGTGAACATGGACTTCAAAAAAGAATATAAAAATTATACCAGATTTTGTGTTTTTTGTTTATATTTATTAGGCCAGTGGATTTTAATTATTTGTTTAACGTCAGTTGTATGCATGAGTTCTCGTTTTTTCAAAAACAAGAAAATGTTCTCTGAAATTCTCTTAGGAACCATGAAATATGTCTTCTGGAAGAAGAATTAAGCCTCAAAAGAGTAATATTTTCGGGTGGAACCAACATTTAGAGGTTTTAAGCTAAATGTATCAACCTAAAATAAATTCGACTTAAGTGTTGGAAGAGGAGATAAGTGGGATCCGTTAAAAGGTATAAGTTAAGAATAACTGATTTTCCTTGACACGTTAGCATGATTAAATTTACAACACTGTTTTCATCTATTTTGACCCCTCTGAAAGTCTATAAGCTTTGCCAATTTTTTTTACAAAATTAACTCATAAACTACTGTTTACAGTGACATGTGTTTTTACAAGAACACAAATGTGTACAAAATGTCCCCACCTATGGGTGATTTTGTCAAATGGTTATCCTAGAAATGAGTAGACAAGACTTTACCGACACAATTTGAGGACAGAAAATCCAAAATGGACACCTTGAAATTTACCCAGAATGCCAAAGAACCACCCCTGAAAATTTGAAATTGATCCGTCACACAGTTAACCAGAAAACATGTAAACAAGACTTTACAGACAAGATTTGAGGACAAAAAATCCAAAATGGCTGCGTTGACATTTATCCAGAATGCCAAAAAACTAATCTCTTCTAGATTTTCATACTAAGAATCATCCCTGAACATTTTAAATTTCTACCAAACGGTTCACCTGGAAATGCGTAGACAAGACTTTACAAACAAGATTTTAGGACAGAAAATCCAAAATGGCTGCCTTGACATTTACCAAGAATGCCCAAAAACTAATCAGATCTAGATTTTCATACTAAGAATCATCCCTGAAAATTTGAAATTGATCTACCAAACGGTTCACCTAAAAACGCGTAGACAAGACTTTACGGGCAAGATTTTAAGACGGAAAATCCAAAATGGCTGCCTTGACATTTATCCAGAATGCCAAAAAACTAATCAGATCTAGATTTTCATACTAAGAATCATCCCTGAAAATTTGAAATTGATCCACCAAACGGTTCACCTGAAAACGCGTAGACAAGACTTTACAGACAAGATTTTAGGACGGAAAATCCAAAATGGCTGCCTTGACATTTACCAAAAATGCCCAAAAACTAATCAGATCTAGATTTATACTAAGAATCATCCCTGAAAATTTGAAATTGATCTACCAAGCGGTTCACCTAGAAAAGCGTAGACAAGACTTTACAGACAAGATTTTAGGACGGAAAATCCAAAATGGCTGCCTTGACATTTATCCAGAATGCCAAAAAACTAATCAGATCTAGATTTTCATACTAAGAATCATCCCTGAAAATTTGAAATTGATCCACCAAACGGTTCACCTGAAAACGCGTAGACAAGACTTTACAGACAAGATTTTAGGACGGAAAATCCAAAATGGCTGCCTTGACATTTACCAAAAATGCCCAAAAACTAATCAGATCTAGATTTATACTAAGAATCATCCCTGAAAATTTGAAATTGATCTACCAAGCAGTTCACCTAGAAAAGCGTAGACAAGACTTTACAGACAAGATTTTAGGACGGAAAATCCAAAATGGCTGCCTTGACATTTACCAAGAATGCCAAAAACTAATCGGATCTAGATTTTCATACTAAGAATCATCCCTGAAAATTTGAAATTGATCTACCAATTGGTTCACCTGAAAACGCGTAGACAAGACTTTACAGACTAGATTTTAGGACGGAAAAATCCAAAATTGCCGACAATAAAAAAGTGATTATGAGTTTTTGCTGATTTCTTTTTACAAAATTATCACATATAACTACTGTTAACAATAACATAGGCTTTTACAACAAAGCACATCTGAAATTAATTATAAAGCTACTAAATATTTAAAGTATGAAAACTCAAAAACACTATTCAATATGATACAAAGTATTATCGTGTGCTAACTTTTCCTAAAACATTCAAAATGGCTGACATGACTGAGCTAACAGGTCCAAATAAACCTAATCAGATCTAGAATGAAGTGATCTGAACAAGATATAAAGTTTTAAAAGCAACTGTGAAGCCGTTTTTCTTAAAGTTTGCAGACAAGGATTTTAGCATTTGACTTCAAAATGGCCGACAGGAAGTAGGTATCGAGTTAATTTTTTTTCATCCACATCTGTATGCACTCATAAGTTATCCCTGAAAATTTGAAGGTGATATCTATAGCGGTTTTGGAGAAAACTGCCGGACGTACGTACGGACGGACGGACAGACAGACGGACGCGCCTAGGCCGATAATATGGCCCAACACTATGTGATGGGGACATAACAATGCAGGACACCTGAAATTAGTTATAAAGGTATTGAATGGTCCAAAAGTGAACTGAGAAAGAGTCGAAGGCAAATATACAAAGCCGGTGTAAAAGGGTAGGAGGTCCTCTCAAATTATGGTCCTACTCTCCATTGATTTATATGGTGACCTAAATACAACTCGTTCCCTCATTATCTTATACGCAATCAGGGCCAGTAAGGGCCGTTAAGAAAGGGGACCATAATCCCTGGGGGACCATCATTTCTTTCACACCGGCTTTCAAAGCCGGCTTCTACAGTACATCTGAAGCCGGCTTCTGGCGTCACCAAGAAGCCGGCTTTTAAAAACCGGCTTCGAATGACTTACAGAAGCCGGCTTCTGCAGCTACCAAGAAGCCAGTTTTAAAAGCCAGATTCTCTCTCTCAATCATTTTGTTGTGCATTATGCATCTTATTCTCGTATAATTAGCATGGAAATGAGAGAAAAAATGAAAATAAGTAAAATTACAACATATTGCAAGAGTTTTTGCAAAAAGTAATTTCAAACCAAAACTATGGGGGAAATTTAATTCTAAGTAAAAATATCGATGAATTAAATCATGTTCGTTAAATAAGAGTAGATTATGCATTGCATTTCTGTTTGATAAAAACGCATCGCTCATTTTACAAAACTGGCTCCAACTTGGAGCCTGTTTGCAAATCAGCTCGCTCCATCTTACACAAGCTATGTAGGGGCAATCTAGCAACTGGGAATAACGGGATACTGTTTCATGATAATTGTTATGTGCATTATGCATCTTATTCTCGTATAATTTGCATGAAAATGAGAGAAAAATGAAAAATACGTAAAATTATTACATATTTCAAGATTTTTTGGAAAAAGTCATTTCTAGCCAAAACTATGACAGTAAATTTAATTCTAAGCACAGATATCGATGAATAAGATCACATTCATCAAATCAGAATATATTATGCATTGCATTTCCGTTTAATAAAAACGCACCGCTCACTTTTCAAAACTGGCTCCAACTTGGAGCCAGTTTGCAAATCAGCTAGCCCCATATGACAAATGCTATGTAGGTACAATCTGATAACTGGGAATCACGAAATACTATCTCACAGTTATTTTTATGTGCATTATACATGTTATTCTCGTATAATTTGCATGAAAATGAGAAAAAACTGAAAAATACATAAAGTTGTAATATATTTAAAGATTTTTTGCAAAAAGTCATTTCAAGCCAAAACTATGAGAGAAAAATCAATTCTAAGTAAAAATATCGATGAATTAGATCATGTTCACCAAATCAGAACAGATTATGCATTGCATTTCCGTTTAATAAAAACGCATCGCTCATTTTACAAAACTGGCTCCAACTTGGAGCCAGTTTACATATCAGCTCGCTCCATCTTACACAAGCTATGTAGGGACAATCTAGCAACTGGGAATCACGGGATACTGTCTCACGATCATTTCTATGTGCATTATGCATCTTATTCTCGTATAATTTGCATGAAAATGAGAAAAAAACTGAAAAATACGTAAAATTGTAACTTATTTCAAGATTTTTTGCAAAAAGTCATTTCAAGCCAAAACTATGAGAGAAAATTCATTTCTAAGTACAAATATCGATGAATTAGATCACGTTCACTTAATCAGAACAGATTATGCATTGCATTTCCGTTTAATAAAAACGCACCGCTCATTTTTCAAAACTGGCTCCAAATGAATTTTGAAAAATGAGCGGTGCGTTTTTATTAAACAGAAATTAATGCATAATATTTTTGGAATTGATGAACGTGATCAAATTCATCGATATCCATGCTTAGAATTCAATTTACCCGTATAGTTTTGCAAAAATATGACAATATAAACTATATTCAAAAGCAATCTTCTGCAGTACGTCAGTAAGTAAGAAGCCAGTTTTAAAAGCCGGCTTCTTGGTGACTCCAGAAGCCGGCTTCTGTTGTCCTTCAGAAGCCGGTTTTTAAAAGCCGGCTTCTTGTTGACTGTAGAAGCCGGCTTCTGTAGTACGTAAGAAGCCAGTTTGTAAAAGCCGACTTCTTGGTGACTCCAGAAGCCGGCTTCTGTAGTACGTAAGACAGTTTGTAAAAGCGGTTTTTGCCTTCGAGTACTTCTGAGTGAACTTGCCACAACTAAAAAGGCAGCCACTTTGATAATAGGAAAGCGTTTGAACCTGGACTCACATGAGGGATTTCTGGATTAAAGAGGAACCAAAATAATTTAAAACAGTAATCCTATTGATCCAGGTTTTAAAATCTGCCACTATTGTTACCCGACTGAGAGAGACAGATGGTCAAATTAATTATAACTAAAATTGCCAACTATAAAAAGCAGATATGATGTTTTGCAGATTTTTATAATAAATTGATCTCTTAAAACAAAAATGGCGGCTATTTTGAAAATAGATTTTAATCCAGGAGTCATAGGGTTTTTTCTCTATCAATGTTGAACAAAAATAACTTAAAACAGGAATTCTATCGGCATAGGTTTTAAAACAAATGGTCCAAAAGTGAATTTCCCCAGACAAAAATGGCGGCAATTTTGGAAATAGGCAAGCCTTAAAACCAGGAGTCGTAGGGGTTTTTCTGTATTGTTGTACATACAGACGGACAGACGGACCGACGGACCGACAGACAAGTGAGTGATTGCAAAAACTCACCATATGATTATGAGATAAAAAGAAAAGAAGTTCTGAGCAAATGAGGATTTCATCAAGAATTTCTTCAAAGAACATTTTTTAACTCTATATCATTTTATTGTGCCTCATGATTTATGGTTATATAAATAACTATGGACCAAAAACGATTGTATAAGTTGTTTTTAACCTATTGGATAAAGTGGAAAACTTTGGAGTGTAATTTTATTGTACTATAAATTATGTTGCATTATATTGTATTGTAGTATTGTATTGTATGTATTTTAAACGAAATTGAAGTTCAAGGATTCGAACGTGAAACAAAAAACATTTTGAGCAATCCATTCCAATATGTTAAATAAAGTCGCATTTTCTCAAACAATTTCTGTATGATAATAATTACCTATATAAATTCAGGTTTGGACATTTAGGAAAAGCCGTGCATGAGAGCAAAACGATATTGTAAAACTATGACAATTGATTCGACACTTATATCAACTACTTTATATCTCTTTTACTTGTGGGACACATTGAATAAACTGCACGCTTGTAATAAACTTATCGTACTTGACCATATGGTGGATACCGTCCCATTCGATGTTTCATTTCTGTCGACATATATTGTTTCGTAACTGTAAACATAAGTGCTTTTGTAGTAAAACATGATACAATGTGGTGTAGTGGTGCGAATTTTTGGTGATACTGCGTATGTGTAACGCCGGCTCCAAGAAGATGATGTGCGGACCCCCAAGTAGTGTCCTGGAAGCATACATGTACAGTTCAACTAATATTTCTTAACAGTGCTGATATGCAATATTCCAGATTCACATTGTTATAAAATTATTATTGTTATGCGGTAACGCGATACAAAAATATGTCATTATTCCGCAATGAATAAGGCATATCCACTTACGGTGTATGACAGATTCACCTGTGTAATATGACAAACTCACTAACCAATAAGAATGCGATGTGGAAGTACGCAAATGTCAATTGCATCGATTAAACGAACGGACAAAAGTTTATAAATTATTATAATGATAACTGAAACAACAGGTCTGTTGAATATATCAGCTACCATCGAATAACATACATTAATGGTACCTGCATTGTTTGATGTTGTTTTACACGCAAATACAGACCGCAAGGGAAAGGTTATTATACATAAATAAACGAACCTACGTTCGTGGAGCTTTATAAATGACTTTTTAACTAAATCGACAGGGGTTGATAAAGACTAGATAAAAACCAACAAAATCACGAGTATTAATGAATTGTTGTATTGGCAACCACGGTTACACATTCTGATACTTCCGGTAGTATTATTCAGCAATTGCACATAATAAACTTACTTAATCAATCCGCGCTCACAATATGGGTAGTCCAGAGTAGTTTTACATTTATAATCGATTCATTCGACCAATAAAATCGAGGCTTTCTTTACCAAGTTTTCACCTGCGGCACATGGTATATTCTGCAGGTGAGTATGACATATTCACTGTGGAATATGCCATACTCACCTGCAGAATATGCCATATACCGCAGATGAGTATGGCGTATTCACCCGTATCACATATACCGCACAACCATGAATATATGCCATATGTATAACAATTATGATGGCTTGTACTTTTGATTTTTTATTTGCCAGATGGATTCTGCAGTAAAGTTTTGAATATCTATTGCACATCCCGTGTACCCCAAATTCAGCCATAGATTGCGCAATGATTGTGAGTACTATTTTAACAGATGCTGGAGCCGCAGCATGCTCAAATATCAGAACTTATAGTAATACAAATGAATGCTAGTCCACCATAAACAACGAGACTGGAGTCTAACACGGACGGTTTTAATTGAACATCATGTCGTTGGAAAATCGATACTGCATGAATCATAGGAGATGTCTTTAATAAATGGTAAACTATCAATTTGAAAAAATTCAGGCTTGAGAATGCCATGGGCGAAACTCTTAATTCGATAGTGGCTTCATAGAGTGACACAACCTTTTTTCCAAGAGGCAAGTCACCCCAAAAAATAGTTTCATCCTGAAAACGTTGAGATAATGATTATTAAGTGAACCCTTAGATATTACATAAAATCATCATTTTCAGTAAGAATACTTGGACCACAAATATATTATTCCATATAGGCCGAAGAGAAAATTCTTGGAATGAATAGCACAACAGTCGAAAAGGTTTATACCACTCTGTGAATCCACTGATAAAATAGCATCCTTTTAACTGAAAACACTATCAAAGTTGGTATACACCAATTAGAACTCTTGTGGCTTCTAGCGTATGAGGGACGTCCGCAAAATCAGGCCAATAAATTATTACAAAATTAGCTAACTTACTTAAATTTCATAATAGTAATAACAAAAAAATTGCAATACAAACCATATGAATTTGATAATGTATGGTCCGAAAAAGCGGTGGCCCGTGCACGGGTCCAAATGTAGTACGAATTTAGACCTCCGCTTGTAAATCCACAGTCATGCATCTCAAAATTGCAGCTTAAGAGGACAGTTGGTTTATTCTGTTTAAATGTACGTTTCCTTGTTGGCTTGGATATATGGGGCGTCCTTGCAATATTGACTGGGAACGATGCTGTGGAATTGAATGAAATACAAATATACAATGGTTTTAAAGGTGTGATTTTCACATATTCAGCAAATGTTATTCATAAAGTACAGATTACCAAGCAAAGGCATATATAAGTCATTCAATGAGTTCACAGGAAAATGCTCTCAGTTCAAAGGTTTTTAATATTTTTTCACGAAGCTTTCACATAACATCCACAAAACGTTTAGCTATTGAGTTGTAAAATATCAGCATCTTGATTGGTCGAAGATGATGTTACTATGGTAACTTGACTTTTGGGTAGGCGGGCACTTTAGGTCACACAATTTACCATTACAGAAATATAGGAATGCATGCAAATAAATGCTTATTTCCCTACTTTATTTTTTATTTGTTCTCATTTAAATTACAAAAGGTTAATGTAGAACAGCTACACGATATCAAAATCACTGTTCTAGTAAACTTTATAACATGCATGATTGCCCTGATGAAATCATCAAACAAAACGACAATGGAGAGATTCCGAGATAGCTGAAATTGAAAGGGAAGAAGCTTTCACAGATCATAGCTACCATTAGATACTGTAGCCCCGCCTACTCAAAAGTCAAGTTATTATAGTAAATGTTGTTTTCACCATCACATAAGGTAATGATATCTTGGGAATCAATAGTCAGATATTTTTTGTAGATGTAGAATATACGTCTGATTTTGTGTATCTTATACCTTCTGAGTTTTTTTGGCATATAACGCGCCTAACAATCCTAGCTTTTTTAAAAAATGTTTATAATATTTATATTTATATATTAGTCCATGGCATGACTTCATGAAGGATCCGTAGCACACTATAGTGAAGCAAAATTTGAACCAATAGTTAAGCAGGTGCATATGTATTGACTTTTTCGAACACCATGGTGTGAAAAACTTCCGGCTTTTGGGTCGAAAAATGTCTTTAACCACAAGGGGTCAAAAAACGTAAATGTTTTGATTCGAACTTTTATAAATTCTCTCATATCATGACTAGTATTAGGTTGTGCACCTGCACCTAAAGTATTTGCCATTTTTATAACAGTTGTGACGTGATTTGCTATATCTAAATACCGTTCCGGGTGGCAGGGACCTGGTATGAAAAAAATATTTAGAAAAGTAGCTGTAATATAATATTTTTTGTTGAAACTGATACTGAAAGTTGTTAAGATGTTGATCTTTATTATCTGAATGTTTCATGATCATATTAGAAAATAGCAAAGTTAGAGTGGGGCGTCAAAGACTTTTGGATCAGCCTCGTACATTTTATAAGACACAGACCGTTTTTCTAAGTATAAGGACAAAATAAAATATTATCCTAATGTAAAGTTTTACTATAACTTCACTGTAAATGTCGTTGTTTTATCAGTTTAATTACACAAGTGTGCTTTTCAGATTTTTTTGATTTTTCAAATACCTAGCATATCGACAAAATTGCATGTATGGAATATTTAGGTGATTTATAATTGCGAACATATTAGTTTTCTTACAATTTAATACATTTTATCACCAGAATGTATCCATATTATCGCAAGGGGTCAAACAACAAATGGTTGTTCATGTTTTATAAAAAAATAATTCAATAACAAATAGGTAAGATTTATATTTAATTAAATGTTACAGAGGTATTGGTATGTTCATATATTCCAAGGACATGACTAATAATCTGTTTGAGTCAAATGCAATCGAACGCTTTACAATTCTTCCACGACGTTACTGCTGGCTATCATCAAATTTTCTGATGGTTGTTTCTTCTTTGACCTTACGGCTGGATACATTCAAATTTTAAGCAGATAATGAAAACTATTTTTCTCAATGATTCATCAATTCGACAAAGTCTTGATAGCTGTTTTATAAGCAACTGAGCAATATGTAACTACGTGAAATAGAATTTTGGCTGTAGTCGCAAATAGTCAGGGAAGAGCAATAGGCCCTCCTTTATTGATAATGTTCACCGCGGAATAAAAGTCCATTTCTAAATACGTATTGAGACTCATTTTGTGAAAAACTAGCATAATTTAAGTCATTCTAATATAAAAGTGATTCATTTGTACCATTTATCTCATTAATAGCTGAGAAACAATACAAAATGTCGATGCACTGATAACATAGTTTTTGGGTATCCAAGAGAAAAATAACCTCAAACTTATAGCTTAGAAACCAAAATCATATATTTAAAATTGTTTTGTATTATTTTCTGTCGCGAACTCCCATGCAGTGTCTCGGTAATAGACACTGCGGCGGGCAGATGAAGAAATCCCCAAAATTTGGGGAAAATAGTTCCCTTTTTCATCATATATGTGGTCAATGTTCACACAACTTATAAAATATGTATTCATGAATGTTCCCCAAACATTATTTGTCAAAATTATTGAAATATGAGAAGAAATCACCGCGGAAGGAATTCTGAGTAAAAGTTGTGTTGACAATAGTTTACCGCACGTGTTGTTTATAAGTTCATACGCGCAATTCAAGCAATGAAATTGTCTAAATTTTACAATCACGCGACCTGAGCATGGGACTAGAACCAATCACGTCAGTTGTTTATTACGAAGTTACCATACTTACGGTGAGATACCTGCCCGCCGCAGTGATATATCACTGCACGGGAGTTCGTTTCTGTCGCATTGTGTACTCCAAATTGTGAAAAATGGGATTTTTGTTTTTGGTAATTATTTAACCTCAGCTAATGACAGGCATTACTCAGCCTAAAACCCGGAAGTATGTTAAACGGTTATAAAAGATTATTAGGGAACATATGTAGGTATGCTAATATGAGGTCAAATATCGCTGCGCTATAGTGTGCTACCAGCTCCTTTATTAGACGTCCTAGCGATTTCATACCATGGACTATATGTATGTGTGAGACTTTGATAAATTATTTTACTGCTGCTATATATTCACCATTGCATGGTCCCGGTGCAATTGTTACGTCATCTATTGCAGCATCACCGCTATAGCCATCTCCAACAGTCCCTTCTATGATCATATAGTAAGACCCGGTACGCAATGGTATATCAGCCCTTAGCCACTTATCACCCTTATCCCCTTGTTCAAAAAAGATAAGAGGGAATATAGTACATCAAGAGGAACATACTACAAAACAATGATTATAAAAGTTACAAGTTATAGCACACTGTAACACAAGACCTGCTTTAAGTACAACCAAGAAGTCGTCATCTTAGAATATCAATTAATTGTCGTCAATAATGGTATGGATGACTTTTGTGTTCCATTTGCTAAATACGATTACTGAGAAAGTCATTGCGAAATAAAGATGTATTCTTGAATCTTTTTAGAAATGACATATTTTTGTGATTTAAGGATTTAAGCCTTGGACCCAGTGCATTGTGTTCTGAACCATTCCACGGAGATGTTGTTTCCAAATTTTTGCATGACACCGCAGGGGGAATGCAAAGTTAGGGAAACAACATCTGAGTGGAATGAAGCAGCCACAAGGCATTGAGTCTTGGGCTCAAATTATTTTCACACAGTAAATCCATTATGTTGTAAGTGCTATGGTCCTGCATTGTGATAATGGTACTTGGATCGTTGGGAAGGGGTTTACGACATTGTTTCTTTTCACGTTGGATTATGGTTTTGGATAGTTGGGATTTGTTTTCTGATGATTGGTGTAAACTTAGATATTTTTAGTCGAACTTGTACTTACATAATAATATTGCCAATATTTGACTCTAAATTAATCAGAATTGAAGTCCAAAATCGAAGGGAACTGAAGATTTTACGATTAATATTTCTTAAATCAGGAACGTTAACTGAAAGTGTACCTGATGACATCCACACAACCTCCTGTTCCTGTTCTCTTTGAATTATCACGCTGAGGCTCCCCATGTGTTTACCGTACATGTGGTAAAACAATGTTAAACATGCGTCGTCAGTGATTCTTAGCTGTGGTGACTGCATCCGTGCAATATCTCCATTTTTTCTTGGAGTTGATGCCTCTATGTACATATAACTCCCTGGAATAGTCGATTAAAAACAACATTGAATGCGACATTGATTTTTTAAAACACAAATTGACATAAAGCACTAGTATACACCGACCATGATACAATCTGGCGGAATATGAAGTCCTATGAACTGTTAAGGTAAGACTAATGATTAAAACTATTTATAAACCCATAATCGTAGACATGTCTAACAAATGCTTACTCACCACATCTGTATGTATGGTCTGAAACGGGCCCCGTTAATTTGCTTGGTGTATCTCCAGAATTGAGCGTCCATGCAAAATCACCAATCGGGAATGTCGCGTTGGATGTATTTTTCATGCCGCACATTCCATTTTCAAAGTCACAATGGTAATGGTTATCTACATGTTATGAATAATATATTCAGCAAGAAATCTTTGCAAGCATGGGCTTTCATTTAAAGAAACCCCATGGTTCAATCATTTTTATCTTCATTTGATGTGTCACGGTGCAAGGATCTCCATGCCAACAATGTCACAACATACAGAATTTTTATTTTATCATTCACATTTGGTTTAGATTTTAATGAATGTACCTGTATTTAAGTATTTAAGGACCAGACTACTTGCTTTAAAGCAAAACTAAAGACTGTTACGTTGTCCTTCTTAATGCAATTCTAATTTGAAAGTACTTAGATATTCTGCTTTAGAAAGAGAATACAAAAATCTTACTTAAAAGTAAATTTTTAAAATGCATTCATCTTTTTGATGTTTTACAACAGCGGTCTGCTTGTTAGATAAATATACTGTAGTAGCAAGAGTTGGGGTTGCACACGTGTGGCCTTTTTAGTCAATTAAGGTCAAGGTCGAAATAACCATTCAATTGTTGTCGAATCTTAAATGGTTATACTGTGTTCTGATTGGTTACAAAGTGATTAAAATGCCAATATCTGTCATATCCTTGCAATAATTAGTTCTTTGATTTTCAGAATGGAATCGTTGATATTAATGCATTACTTTTTTACTCACCAATATGTCGCATATAGTAATCTGCTGTACAATTAACAAGTACAGTAGTATTCGATGAAGATCTCAAAAAACATCTTCCGAGGGATCTTATATACTCCACTGATCGACATGGAAAACTTTCTTCAAGAAGGCATCTGTGCAAACATTCATAGATTGTCAGTCTTACTCCATAATAACTTCTTTCATAACGAAAAGGTATACAAGATTGTTGTGCCATTTGCCATGTTAACCCATACGTGAAGTTGACGAATCTTTCTGAAAATGTGTTATATAAATATACAAACAAAGAACAATGTTCACTATAATTCGAAATATTCACATCTGTTTAAGGTATGCTTAGGGTGCCTAATAATTGATTAACTGTAGTGAACATTGACTGTTCATGAAATGGGTCATGGGGATAAGCCATAATCATACTCACGTGCAGAATTTGTAGTTGCTTCTGTTGTTGGCATAGTTGTAACAAATGGCGTGAAACCTTGAAACGATAATTATCTTTATGGGAAAATAAATTAATAAAAGGGACTTTTGCACACGGGCAATCTTTATCTAAAATCATACATTTAATTGCACATTATTGTTTACTAATAAATTTTAATTTCGTTTCACTAAAACAGACATTAAGTATGAGAAAAATTGGAAAATTTACTATCATAGAAAGAACGTAAGAAGGTTAGAGATGTTCAGCAAGGTTTTCCCCGCTTTCAACAAAATGTCTTTTTAATATAATTATTTATTTGTTTATTTGGTAAATAGATGACATATATGATCGATATCTACACCAAAATAAATAAACCACGAGATATGTATATGACAGTTTAATTTTAGAACCGATTTCTTTACTTCAGGGGGAGTTTTATGCATTTAACTAAATGTGTTTTACATCTAAAAGGTCATGCACTAAGCAACGTTTTATCGACTTTAAGATAGCATCATATAATCCAAAACATATTTCTCATTTTCAAGGATAGGTATTTTTATTTTTTGAACATCGTGGAGAGTAGTTATAGAAACAAGAGTTCTGGCACACCTTTAACATGGAGTCCTATGGGGAGGCACACGATTTTTCATATTACCCTCCCTAACGTGGGGTCCAATGGGGAGGGACATCTGTGAGCCTCCCTGAGCTCGGGAGGCACATACGGGAACCCCACCCTCCCTCTCGACGTGGTGGCGTGACATTTTTTCGGGGATCTCGGGATTCTCGGATCCTAGGGGTAT
Source organism: Owenia fusiformis (assembly GCA_903813345.2). Lineage (NCBI taxonomy): Eukaryota > Metazoa > Annelida > Polychaeta > Sabellida > Oweniidae > Owenia > Owenia fusiformis. Next base: position 27,843,658 of record CAIIXF020000002.1, read on the forward strand.
AAGACGCTCTACCCTTAAGGCCACGGCTGTACATTAACCTTGTTGAGAGAGATACTTCGTATTATTCGAATTCCCGCCATAAACCATAAATGATAGCCAGTACGCTATGTCCCTCCCCATTGGAGCCCATGCTAGGGAGGGTAATATGAAAAATAAAAACACAGATAACTTTTTTGAAACTTAAATGATATGAATGCAGTTTTAATAGGTAACTTATGCAAATAAATGTTGAATATGAATATATTGTAGGCATTCCCCAACCCCTAGAAATCCTATTAAATAATTTATTTTGTGTGAGTGAAAGTAAGTTAGTGTTGCTGTATGATCAAATATACTTGTTGCTATTTTAAGATTTCAGTCAAATCTAGTTTTATCTGCTTATAGTCCGGAATGTGGGAGCTAAGTTTTCATACTAACCTGACGTATTAGTTCTTGTCTCGGGAGTTGGCAATGTAGAAAGTGTTGAACCTTAAAAAGTATAAATACAGGGTGGTCAGAAAAATGGGAATCCTGCATTTTCCTTATATCTTGGTCACTTTGAAATATTACTCCCTGATATTTCACACATTGGTACATCATTCAATTTCCTACCATCCTACCATATTTCATGATCATCAGACTGATAGTCACAATTTTACAGTACTTTGAAAAACATGCTTCAGATTTGGCCATCATCACGCTGTAGGCAAAACAGCACAGTTGTCAATGACCCAAATGCATTCCTCAGCAGGTATGGCCTGAATGACACGAATGATTTCACTTTTGAGGTTTGCAATTGTCCTGAGGTCATTCTCATATACTCTATCTCTGCCATATCCTCACAGGTAAGGACATTTTAGACGATGAGTACAGGTTTCCCCACAAGGCAATAGTGGCCACTGGGCATGTTCTTTAAATTACTGTAACATTGTGACTATCAATCTGATGGTCATGAAATAAAGTAGGCAAGTAGCAAATTGAATGATGTACAAAAGTGTAAAATATCAGGGAGTTATTTTATAAAATGACAAAGATATTAGGAAAATGGTATTAGGGTTTCCATTTTTTTTAATTGCAACTTATTGAACTTTAAGATATTTGGTTCATATAGATTCTTTTAAATATAATATATATGAGTAGAGTATCCCTATTTCTCGTCCTCTCTGACTTTATAAGTAAAAGAATACTGAACTTAAGCTAGAACGTAAGTGTTCATACTAACTTGGCGTATCCGTTGTTGTCTCGGGAGTTGGCAATGTAGAAAGTGTAGAGCCTGAGAGGAAAAAATGCAACTGCAATTTATTAAACAACATTACATAACAAAGTAGTTGGTTTTTTGTTTGTATTTGAACAAGTTTAATTCATAGTAAATTCATTAATTGAATACAAGGGCATGACAAAACGTATTCCTTTTATAAGTATGAAATATTAAACAAATCCCCTTTTGAGAGCTGGTTGCAAATATACTTTAACAAGTTGGAAATTATCGAAGTACATGATACATCATTCATTATGTTGTCTGAGTTTATACTAGCAAACTTTGATTTTGTATTAAAAATGTTTCTAAGAATAAATAAGCGATATTCTCAGTAAACGTATATCGCAAAGTCATAAGTCATGATACCCAGTTGTGTTGACATAAAAATAGTGCACATCAAATGTCGTTGATATTAACACACATATTGCAAGCTTTGGTAGAGTAAAAGAATTTGAAAATATCAATTGTCGTAAAGGGGCAGGTACCTTATTGCAAGATTTTTTGACAGCTCTTACTTAAGTTCTAATAATTATTTGACCACAAAAACAAATGCGTTTGTTTTCTGGGGAAAATTGCTGATGATGGGTGGATTAATGACAGCTTAATGGATAATATGATGGACTTTATTTTCATTCTATTGTCCCTTAATGAAGATAACGCATTGGCCAAACAAACCCATTTGTTTATGTGGTCAAATAATTATTAGGTCTTAGTTTGGAGATGTCTAAAATAGCTTGCAATAACGTACCTGCCTCTTTGCCCATATGTGAGTATTCCTATGTCTTGCCCTCCCTGCGTATATAAGCAAAATCTAAAGAATCCTGAACGTAAGAGCATAGTTTTCATACTTACTTGGCGTATCCGTTGTTGTCTCTGGAGTTGGTAATGTAGAATGTGTGGAATCTTAGAGAATAAGAAATACAATTGCAATTTATTGATTAACATCCTTGGAGTAGTCTTCAAAATTACAATTTATGAAAAATCAACAGCTACACCAGCTGTTTATTGGGAGCTAGGACGTTATCCTTTAAAAATTCGTTTTGACATTAAGTGGATTAAATATTGGTTGCGTTTAATGAAATGACATGAAGAAAATATGCTCAATAAATCATATTTGTATGACCTTGAAACGAATGGTTTAGGCTACGCTAGCACTTGGTCCAGTAAAGTTATTGATATATTAGACTGTGGACTACTCTGATATAATTGCAACTTCTACTTTTCATGGAAGGTCACACATTCCAACATATTTCAAACAGTCTGTATGGTTATGCTGGGCACTTTCTGGGTAGTTGGACTTCATGTAGGGGTGCCAGACGGCCCTCAGGCCAATTCATACCCCCACCCCAAGAAAACCTTGGGGGTACTTTAATACCACCTAATAAAAAGAATACTAATGCATGTCATACATTCTTAGTTTTATAGTAGACAGGGCATACCATGGTTAGTCAGTGCCAGGAATGTCCAATCTCTAACTTATATGGTTACCATAGAAATAGTATTTATATCTCAAAATCTTCTCAATTTGACCTCCTACAAAATATGTCCCTTAGCCCTCAAAGTGAAATATTTGCAAAGTTTGGATTTTGTGGCTATTACTTTGTCAAAAAATGTATAAATATGTACATATTCACACTAAAGCACTAAAAAGAGTTGATATAATGCTCCAATAAATCAATAATATTTATCAAATATAGTCACACACAACTACTTTTAGGGAAAAGTGGGCGTGGCACTTTTTGGTACTTGTGTAATTGTTGCAGCATTAAGCGAAAAATACATATTACACTAACAATAATTGACATTTAATTATCATTTACTAACATTGTGTAACATTGTAATATGTCCATTATCATTATTAGATACTTAGGATAGTTTATGTAAGTGTTATCATGAACTTTCCCTTTATCCCTATACCATACAGGGTGGGCATCACCAATGGTGTCAAACTAACTTTTCTGTTTAACTTATTTTTTACCATAGACAAGGGAAAAAGCTTTACTTGAAGTAGTGACCTCATTAGGTGCTATGTATATGGATAGATGGATTGATACTAGTCGGTAGATGGCAGCACTTGTGCTAGTTGAGCTCGATACTAGTATTTACCATTGACTTGACATATTATGTCAATGTTTATTGATTTACCGTATTCGTTCTGTTGGATTAAAGTAAAACTGCATTTGCATTGAATTTGATGATGTTCAGATAGTGTTTGAAACTTGATGATAATCAGAAGTGTTTGAAACTGGATGTTGTTCTGATTGTGTATACATGAACTTTAAAAGGACCACTGAAACAATAAGCCAATGTTTAAGATTCTTTAAAATTATCTCAATGAGAATTTAGCCTGTTAACCCAAGGGCTTATTTAATACCCGGCTTAGTTGTGTACCAAACGAAACGACACGACACCCGGGGCTTTGTTTGGTCTTCATTAGACAATAGTGCATCATGTTTATTGTTTATTGGCTAATTCAAATCGGATGCGGTAAAAAACCGAACGCCAATTTGCGAACGATCCGGGTATTACATTCGCCCTTGGTTAACCTAAAGTTAAACTATACTTCAGCAAGATTTCGAAGCTATATAGCAGATCTCATCATTTGCAACTTTTTCATTATTTGATAATTTAGCCCATTATTAATTGCTGATTTAAAAATAGCAAGGAATTCAAATGACCTAGAGAAGCCAGTGATATGAATTTGGCCTTATTCATTGAGTTACATTAAAATGGAAAATTGTGAAGAACAAGAGAACTGTTCCACGGCTTCACAGGAAATATGGAAGCAAAGTCAACAAGGGAAGTGGGAACTAGGCTGTTAACATATAGAGACTTAGAACTCTCCAGGGAAGTGTCTCTATTTGGTATAAAATACACAGGTCTATGCATGCACACCATTTTAAATATGAATCAAAATTAGTGATATCCATGTTTCTGGTGAAAGCATCAATTGAAAGAGACAAACATCCTACCCCCTATGGTATCAAATATAAGAAAGTTCGAAGCAGTAAAAAGGTATTGCCATTTTAGATTTGATTGAACAAATTGAATCAGAGGCAATTTTTAAATTTCGATATATTAAAAAAGAGGCTCTCGTGGTTAGATGGGAGAATTAGCTGCATGTTAAAGGTGCCACTTTGTTCAGTTTATAACAAAATTGATATTAAGCCCGAAACAGTAAGAAATATTAAGCAAATATTTCATTCTATGGAGGGCAATACCTGTTCATCTTTCAATGATTTTTGCAATATGTATTGCCCACAGCCTGTAGGGCAATGGTAATACATGTTGCAAAAATCATTGAAAGTGCAGTTGTCAGAATCCCCAGGCTGGCAATACGTTGGGCAATACATCTTTTAAATATGCCAATAACAGAATAATTCAGGGAGCTGTGAAATACGCTATGGTATTTTTAGTCACATGGTACTGAATTAGCCAATCAAATCACACGATTTATAGCAATGATGTAATAATTAGTGCTACTTCCATGAACACCCATTTTGTAGAATAAGATTCTGATTCTCGTATTTGGTATGACGTGTCGCAAAAAGGTCGCGCACGCATTGTTACACATTTTCGCTTTTTAACACCACAGAATGTGACGTTTTTTGAGAAAAAATGTACACACATGGAAATCCTTTCGTCCTCCACATTTACCTCTATATCTCAAAATGTTTAAGTCGAATAACTATGATATCGTACATGTATTAACAATGGGATAAGAGCATCATAAAACACGAATCAATTGATATTTAAGGTGAAATAGATATACGTGTTGTTGTGCTTGAAAATAGGCGAATGGCGTAAATAAGCCCTATTTTAATGAATTTTGAAAACCTTTCGTCCTCCACTTTTCCACATACAACAGAAAACACATACTTTTGCGAACAAAATCAACTGTTTATTAATAAAATAGAGTTTAGGAGCAAAATAATCATGTATGATTTATTAAAAATTGATCTCGTATTTTTTGTTTAATGTACACCTGAAAAGCTGAAGGTAACAAAAAATGAGCAAAAAAGGTCGCTGTCACCGTATTCTATTTTTCAAACTCTAAAAAAGAACGCGCAAGAATCGTGAACGGAGTGTAGTTGATCTAAAAACTTCATCGAAACAGCTTTAAAATGATATATAACTTTAATTAGAATATTATCTTATAATCCGGGGAATCAAAGTTACATTCACGCGATACCCTTAAAAAGCGCCACCTTTTTGCGACACGTCTATATATATGAATTAGATAAAAAAAAATCCAGTCAAACATATTGTTGAGCATTAAACAAAGGTACAAGCTATATATCATTTCTCAAAATGGCCACTTTACTGAAGAAATTGTCAAAAGATTATATGTATCAAGTTTTAATGTATTTACATATAAATATAGCTGTCTTAATAAGTACACATGATGAAAATACAGGCACAAACAAAATGCATACTTTCTGAAACCCTGCGTTTGGATATTGATAAATTGAATGATATTGGCTAAAAACTTCTGTCAGAATTGAAACAATATTTCAACAAGAAAAGTCGACATTTCAAAACAACAGCAATAGCTAGAACTATCCTATTTAGATGTTTACTTGACAGTATGGAGAATTGGGGAAACCTGACAGAGAATCATCACAGAGGTAGAAAGATTTGATAAAGAAAATGGAGTTTTGGTGTGGGAGGGGGGGGGGGCGTGTAATTGTATACTTGTTTATAAAATTGATAAAATGACATATTCTAGACAAGGATAGGCATTTGCCATCATAAAATATGAGAGATAATGACTCATAAACTTAAACTATGGAGATTTGGGGTAGTAATATGGATTATACAGTATATGGAAACTGTAACTTTATAAGATCTTGTCCAATTACTCAGAAGCGAGTAGGTAGTTATCAATTTCGCCACCAGGTGGCTGATTCGGGGGAAATAACATGGCAGGGTATTACAAAATTCCCTTGAACTTGAATATTCATCAGTTTTAGTGATTCACTTTTCATATTACCCATATGTATGTGATAGTTATACAAATTAAAATATGTCCAGTAAAAGAAAATATTATCTGCCCAACACAAGAAAAGATATTTCACTTTTTGTGGTTTTACAACATGGGGTCTATGGGGAATCTCCCCGACCTAGAAGTCACATTTTCAAAGAAAATTAAATTTTCAAAGTTAATGAACTCTTTTCAAAGCCACATTTCTAGATGTAATTTTACATGTAGATTCCAAATATGACATCAGGTTGACTAAATGATAAAATAAGAAATCTTAGTTATGTATTAAGGCAGGGCATTACATTTCACATATCATTTATTCGTGTTTACTACATCTATAGTTCCAATGTCATTTAAGCCTGATTTGGTGCAAATGTCAAAGCATAACGTCAACTCTAAAGTAGCTTAATTCAATGAAAATTAAAAATATCAAAATTGACAATTACTGTCCGCCATTTTAGATGCGAAGGTTACGGCCGTTACCTTCGCTTGGTACTGATCAGTGTCCTTGCTCTGTTACAAATTTTCATTGCCCTGTTTTTAACCCCTCCCTCCTTCTCGATTAAGGCAATGAATATGAAGATGATTTAGAGGTAATATGAGAGATACTAGTGAAGGGTTGTTTTATGATAAATGAGTTCATATAACTTAATCCAAGTCATAACTGTTACTAGTATGCAAATCACACCAGCATGAGATAACATCATACTCAAAGGATGGAACGGTCCATTACTTTTCAATTGCATAAAATGGCTCTAACCCTGACAAATATATTAATCAATTTTAACTCATAGCTCTTGATCAATGAAGCTATTCATATTCTAGGTACAAGTCAATGAATACGACTTTGACAAACTAAAAAGACTAAGGATCTCTAGGACTTAAAAGTTAATTTGACCATTGATGACCTATGATAGGGAAGGGTCATGATAACACTTATATAAAATATTTAAAGTATCTAATAATGATAATGAACATACTACAATGTTAGTAGATGCTAATTGAATGTCAATTGTTGTTAGTGTAATATGTGTTTTTCATTTAATGCTGCAACAATTACACAAGTAACAAAAAGTGCCACGCCCATTTTTCCCTAAAAGCAGTTGTGTGTGACTACATTTGATAAATATTATTAATTTATCAGATCATTATATCAAGTTTTTAGTGCTTTAGTGTGAATACATATATATTAATTCAACTTTTTACAAAGTAGCAGCCACAAAATCCAAACAGATTTGCAAATATTTCACTTTGAGAACTTAAGGACACATTTGGGACGGGGTCAAATTGAGAGGATTGTGAGATATAAATACTGTTTCCATGGTAACCATATAAGTCAGAGATTGGAAATTTCTGGCACTGACTAACCATGGCATGCCCTACCCACTATAAAACGATGAATATCTGATATGCATTAGTATTCTTTTTATTAGGTGGTATTAAAGTACCCCCAAGGTTTTGTTGGGGTAGGGGTATAAATTGGCCTGAGGGCCTTCTGCCACCCCTACATAAAGTCCAACTACCCAGAAAGTGTCCAGCATAATCATACAGATTGTTTGAAATATGTTGGAATGTGTGACCTTCCATGAAAAGCAGAATGCATTTCTAGAGCACTTCTACAGAATAGTCCACAGTCTATATTAAAACAATGTGATTTATTTTTTCATTGGTTGACTCAAAATGTTGAAGAGGATTATATATTCATTCAAATGATCACAAAGAAAGTAAAAAGTAATTATGCACTTCAATGGGAACATGATATTCTTACTTTTCCTGTACTTAGGACAAATATAAAATTCAAAAATACTTTCACCAAAGAATCATATTTAAACATTCAAAATAAAAAGTATAGACATACATTAACTAGGCTCAGGATGAGTTCACATAAATTACAGATAGAAGTTGGGTGGTACTCAAAACCAAAGCCAAAACCCACAAGTGATTGGTTATGTCGTGGTGGATAAATTGAGGATGAGCTTCACTTTACCATGGCTGCACAAAGAACTTAAAACACAGAGAACTTTTGTTTGAAACTTTAAAATCTGATCTGAAACAGCACAAAGATCCAGATAAACTGTTTGAAACTATTATGTCTAGTAAAAGCTCTCATGTTAACTTACATTCAGCCAAAGGTCCATAATTACCGAGTAATGTTAAACAAATAACATACCAATAGAAGTTATGACAATCTCATCTAGAGCTATATCTGATGACCAAAAACGTTCGTCATCTGGTAACGTCACGGTGAAGTCAACGTATGCTGTCCCATTGGGTAACTCTATTGAAGCAGATTTCCAAGCGTCCATGGACATCATATTTAATCCTAAATACAATTAAAAAATAAATTAAGTCCTTATTACGTAGACAAATATTTCATCCATACGTCTATCATACATTGTATATATACAGTATATACTCGACGGAGTTAAATAGAACTTTGATTTCAGAAATTAATTTGACATAACAGGAATCACTTAAGTTACATAAACGGTATGGGTTAAAAGTGTTCGTTTCGGTATCCAGCGTGATCGAGTGGATCACCACTGAGCTATAGCTACGGATAAAATACAATGTTTGGTGCAAAAATCGAGGTGATCTGGGGCTGGGTATAGTACGGATGATGGGAACTTGGTGTTCGAAAACTAGGGTGCTTGAAAATCACACAATCCCTATCATGTTTTCATGAAATAAAAACATAAACTGGTTCTATATAAATTCCGACCAGGCGATATTACAAGGTAATCGGATTTTTATGGACTGGACTGAGATGACTGAGATGAATGTTTTAATCATGTGTTGTTTTTAATTGAAAAAATTAAAATACACAAAAATCTCCACCCTCTGTTACTTTGACCCACTTTTGACCTTATTAGACCTACTTTTTGAACCTCCCTCGAGAGTTTTGAATGACCTATAAAACAGTGCCTTAGTTTTGACTGTACCTCTTTAACTCTGGAAATTATCTGACCCCCTGCCAGTTAGTGTTATTAAAAATACCTTACCAGCGTTAGAGTTAAGAAGTCTAAAAATATAAAAAATACAGGGTGTCCATGAAGTCTCTTTTAACGTTACGCCGGTTTTGGTTGTAATTGTACAGAGACTTTATTGACACCATGTATTTCTGCAAGTCTATACCAATTTGTAACGCTGTTATTCTCTGAGTATTTCCATTAATCGCTTCGACCACAATATTTCCCAGCACGTAGCCTTTAGTGTGGTACTTGAACGTTAAATACTGTTGAAGTGTATCTTGTAGCCTAGCAGTTCGAACACTTGCAAACATTCCTCTCCTATCAGGTTGACTGCTGGTAGGAGACGATTCCGTGAAGATGAAATAACCTGTATTGTAATTAGTGAACGAAAATGAATACATAACATCTGGAGAACAACTGAAAAATGGCACCAACAATTTAAATTTAAATTGTATGACGCGTTCTAATTTGAATATAATTGTAGATGCTGGTTGGTACACCACTCTCCATAAGTTTGTAAATAGGCTTATGTGTTAAAGCCTGTCTATGCTTAATTTTTTATTCTCACAACCTTCAAAGAAGAAACTAATAGTACAAAAGGCGATGTAACTTGACTTTATTTCCTTTGCCTCCAAATTTTCAATTACAACAGTTCGAAAATTGATGATCAATTGGATGAATTTTTGAAACACTTGGAGGGAGTAAAATCGGAGCATATGTGACCAAGGCATAAAGTTCATGGAAACTTTATCCAATAGCTGACTTTATGTCTATTCTTGACTTATGAGCCTTTGAAAATATACTTTACCGAAATCACTTCCAGATGATGGACCAGTATGGACGGATGGAGTTGCAATGTTTCGTCTCGTAAAGTTAAAGCTATCGGATATAGACTGTGTCATCCCAGCAAAGTTATGTCCACAGCCTGATCTATCCAAAGGATTATCCCAGCCAGCTCGTTCAAAGTCACAGGCCCATACAACTCCTGAATTGACAGGTGGGGTAGTTATCTGGTCATCTGTAACAATGGGAAATTTTTCAAAATTACTTATTTCAAAATTACTTTGATTAAATCAGTCAGAGTGATTATCAAAACATCCAACAAGCGTAACTTCATTGGTTTACATTTCGGCGAGATATCGGGAAAAGATCAGAGGGAGATCACCATGTCAACGGCGTTATAAATGTATGGCTAGTTATTAAAACATACTGCACCTAATTCATCGATACACACATCGTCAATGGCAATGTCGGAGGACCAAAACTTGTCATCATCAGGAAGGGTCACTGTGACTTCTACAGCAGTTGTTCCATTTGGTAACGCCATCGTCACACTTTTCCATTGATCAGATGAAGTCATTGACAATTGACCAAATGCTAAAATGCGTCAATACATATTTAACGGATAATACTTACAAAGGGGTGATCTAATCTCACCTGAACAGTGCAATATTTCTTCCGAAGAATAAATATATGCACGTGTGAAAAGGAACTATCGGACTCAGCTACTGTTTTTATTAGCCATTTTCTCTAAAAAGACTACAATACGATAACGTTCAGTTAATGAGATGTTCAACTTTAGTTGAAGGAAAGCAATATCTCACTCACCTGGCCCTATAAAACTGTTGGCATTAAAAGCATCAACATTCAAAGTCCCTAATAACTGACCACGAGTATGGTATTTGAAACGTATCACCTTATGGGCATCACCATCAAGATCTGGCGTTCGTATTGTAGCCTTTTCCCTTCTTGTGCGAGGGGGTGAAGACTCGGCGTATACATAGAATCCTTAAATTTTATTTAACAAATTGTGATGATGATAATTATTTACAACAATCATATTGTGACTTTGTTATCTTGATGAAGTAGAAAAACTCTCGAATGTGGCAAATCATCCCACCGAACAAGATTACTTATTTAGTAGAGTAATATAACTCTAAGCCAATGGCATATAAAATCTAAAACTGGTATTGGAGGTATCAGAAATTGTACTATTTACAAAAAAGACGCGGTCATTTTGAATTGAGCAGCCATCTTGGAAATTCATTCTCTACATGGGTCTTATTTCCATAAGACATTGGCCTTTGATTATTAAAGTCTGATTTAAGTTATTAAAGTTATCACAACTTACATTTTAATTGAAATTGTGGCAGTGTTTTAATTCTCCGTTAATACGTCGCTTGTACTTGTGGTATCAAAGATTACATCATTGATTTCATATTGCAACCATATTGAATCGAGCTGCCTGTTTGAATATCATTCTCGAACTGATCATGAGGTTTCTCTTAATCCATACTCAAACCATATTTGAAGGAATAATATCTAATATTTATATTATGGCTCAGAAGCAAAAGCATTACAACCAATAAAACAAGCCCAAAAACTAGAAAACTGTAACTCCACGGAGAGGCAAATCCCAACGAACAAAAATATAAACATTGAATACATTAGAGATATATGAGAATTTCTACCAATTTTAAAAGCATTTGTGTGACCATTTTAAAAGAGTTAAAGGCATAAATAATAAAAAGACAATTTGAATTTTCTGGGGCACAAATCAGGACAACAATACCAAAATAGTGATCTGCCCTAAATTTCCTTCAATTTGTGAGTAATATAGCCATACTTTGAAGAGATCCGAAAATTATTGCGAAATTCCACATAAGGCGGTGGCCATTTTGAATTTTACGATGCCCAAATTACAAACCGAAACAATACTTGCAATCTACTATAAATTGCCTTTCATTTGAGTATAATAAAGCTATACTTTAGAAATATCTCAAAATTAACGCAAATTCCCATTTTCCCGACCATTCCCATTTTCCCGACATGACCCCTGGGGGTTATGGTGAAAAATTCGGAATGTATATGAAATAAATAGGTGTTGTAAATGTATTACGAAAATTTCAAACAATAATCTTTGGTTTAAAATGAAATACTTATATGACGTGCACGGACCTGGGGACAATTCGGGAAATACGGGCTGATTTCAGCTTTGAGCGTTAATCTCTGCCTTATTTAAAAAGCAAGCTATGTGTTTTATATATCATTTTGAAGTATTTTTTATTCCCATGTCAGTGAAATTATTTTTTCTTCAAAATTTTGATGGGATCCAACATATTTTTAAAGTTAAATATATTCCGACATCGTCAAATACGCTGTAAGACGTAACACTTTACACTTACAGGGCTCGTTGAAATTGGGATAACTTTTGAAATAATTATCAAAATCCCACTAAAATTTCACAATTTATTCAATGGAACATGTACATTTATGACGTCACAATTGCTTAACGGCTACAGTTCAAATTATCATATATGAACGCTTTTAAAATTTTCAAAATTGTGTAAGGTTTTGAAGGCAAATGGGACGAGCAATAAGTTTACCTTCATTTAACCTTCTAATTTAAGTCTGATTTGAAAGAAAAATTAACTGCACAATATTGTCATGGCGAAATTTACAAAACAATAACCAGTTTGTTTATTTTGCAAATAATATTAAAATAAGAGCTGGTTTTCGAGACTTGAAAAAAATGTGACGCATCGATGTTGTATAATATTGTCCTCGAGATCTTCACTGGGGAGTATCGTGATGCAACAACACCGTGTTGTTGCATCAAGATGGCCAGACTTCCGGTGATAGATTTTCGTACGATATTTTGTTTCCCCAATTAAACCCATTTCTAGGACGAGTTGCTCAATAACCATACACGTGCAGTTAGCGCACGATCTATATTTAAAGAAACTGTCATTAGTATACATGTACCATCACCAAGAAGCAATAAGTTCACGGTTTTAGTTCCTCACTATTGATGCAACAACACCAAACCGAAGATGCAACAACACTCCTCTAGATTTGAGCAATGATGCAGCAACACCAATTAATAGTATAATTTCAGAAGACCATAAATCTCGAGTGGAACAGATTTTTAAATGCTACTATTGCGATACCGTTACCCATTACCCATATTTGCATTCTTCTCAAGGCATTCAAAATACACTTCCTGCGGGCGAAGATCCTTTATATGTGTTTTCAAAAAATTTATACTTTTAAACATTATAACGTTCTGGACGTTGTTCTATAACATAGTTCAATCGCCTTTAACATGGCAAGCTTTAGTAACCCAATCTATTTTCATAAACCACTATTCCATAGCTTGATGACCCTGACTCCAGTTAGTATCATTCAAAATGGTGGACAAACATCTTTCGTTCTCGGTAAATATGATGAGCTATTGGAAATTATCTGTCATCCATCTGTGGAACAGTGATAAACTAGTAGATTTACGTTACCACTGTTTATCAAATTATAACTAAAACAGTTTAACTGTGACATTCGTGAGCTTATGTTGATGGGATGATTGTTTCATCTATGATATAATATGATATGATTCTTTATTTCCTCCAATTTGGAGAGCCAACGTGTAAAAACGTCTAATTGACTTTATTAGAGAAGCCGTTTAGTTACACGTTTAATGGAAATCTTGAACGACGCACATGTAGAATTATTGCTCTCTTTGGATTCCTTCTCTCCGACTGAGTAAAAAGGTAAACAAAAGTGATAAGATTAAGGGCCCAAAAAGGTAAATTGATAGGGGTACAGTTATCCCAGATATCCCGGGCCCTCGGGAAATATCATATTGTCTCTCGGAATAAAACCAATATTGAATCCCTCTCAGTAAATAACCTTTATATAATAGCATTGTATAACTGCAATATCATTAAACCAATACTCATCCTATACATCTCTTGAGAACGATGTACAACTCCTGGATAGCGCAAACTCCTGAGCAGCGTATAAAACTCTTCAACTTGATATATGACATCATACTTTGGGTGGGATAACAAAGGATATACAATATACAATTGTAGACCTCTCTTGAGGTCAACTGGCAAAAGTGTATACCGATACTGTAATCCTTGAAAGTTCGGAGGTCGAGGTCAACAGTACTCTCAGGGTTTACTGTTGAGGTAAACACTTTGGCCAGTTGACCGAATACAGAGGTTAACAATTGTTTGTTAGTCCGAAGAATATAATAATTTGAAAGAAATAATATACAATTGTAGACCTCTCTTAAGGTCAACTGGCAAAATTGTATACCGATACTGTAAACCTTGAAAGTACTGTTGATCAAGACCAGAGGTCGAGGACACTTTTGCCAGTTGACCGAAAATAGAGGTTAACAATTGTTCTGTTAGTCCAAATAATATAATAATTGGACGAATATATAATCGAATATCACGTGAACATATTATATAAGTAAAGGTTGTTACGCGGTAAACACGATACAAAAATATGTCATATTCCGCAACGAATATGGCATATTCACTTGCGGTGTATGCAATACACACTAACCAATGAGAACGTGATACGGAAGTACGCAATTGTCAATTGCATCGATTGAACGAACAAGTAAAACGATATAAATTATTATAATGATTACTGAATAAACACTACTGTGTATCGAATATATTAACTTAGCAGAAGTATCAGTCACCTTCTCGCGTAATAAACTTACTCAATCAATCCAGGATTCATATATTAGTACTCGACGCATTAACTATATTGGTAATCCAGCGTAGTTTTACATTTAGAGTCGATTCTCGCTACCAATCAAATCAAGGCTTTCTGTATCACGTTTTCACCTGCGGTATATGGCATATTCACCTGCGGTATATGGCATATTCCGCAAGTGAGTATGACATATTCTGCAGATGAGTATCGGGTATTCACTGAAATCAATGTATCGCATATTCACTGCGGAATATTGCATACTCACTTGCGGAATATGCCATATACCGCAGGTGAGTATGGCATATTCACCCGTATCACAAATACCGCACAACCATGAATGTATGCCATATACCGCGTAACAAAGGTATCATATTCTAGCAAAATATCCCAAAAACCGTCGAATACTTGTAATTTTTGCACAACTTATTTTTTCAAAATCAAAAATATTTCAACATTAAAAAACAATTTTTCAAAAATAGGGGTCAACAGTACCTAGTAGTGGTCAACAGTTTACAATTGTTGACCTCCCCAGAGGTCAACCGGCAAAATTGTATACCGAGACTGTAAACCGAAAAACTACTGTTGACAGAGACTGAAAGTCGAGGTCAACAGTAGTTTCAAGGTTTACAGTCGAGGTATATGATTTTGACGGTTGATCGAATGGAGAGGTCTACAATTGTTTTGTTAGTCCGAGTAAACTAATAATACACATATAGACGACAATCATCAATCGGCATGGCTTCATTTCACAACCTTTTCTCCGAACCACGTTAGCAATATTTTTTTTAGAAAATCTGGAGACAGTGCAAGTAGCTTAACTCTGTATTTGGCACATCACGGCGTACTCGTTAGTGAATTAATGTTAATTTTAAGTTTCTATTTGTATTTTTGCTATCGAGTATTTCAGTTGAGGTACTAACAATACATTTTGTTGACCGCTCATCAACCAATCAGAATTGAGTATTTCAATTGAGGTACTAACAACACAAAATGACTGATATCTGTTGTCTTTCTAAAATTATATTAGTTATTTGTAAACAATTTCCATACGGTAAATCAAGGGCATTTAATTTAGAAAATGTATAATCTTTATTTTTCAGATACAATATCAATGAGATTGCCTCCCGGGGATTCAGTACTTTATTTAGTTTGCCTTGTATATCCTTTTAACTTTGATATAGACAAAGAAACCAAACAAAATACGCTTCGTTCATGGACCACTGACTCACGCGTTTTATTCATGTCCCGACCTACACCTGTAAACAGAACATAAAACAGTTTCTCTTGTTGTTCAATGATACATTATATTGGCGTTTTTGCATCAGCACATTGGTGTTGTTGCATCATCGATAAGAAACAGAGTGGTGTTGTTGCATCAATAGTGAGGAATTAAAACCACGAATTTATCGCTTCTTGATGATGCTACATGTATACCAATGACAGTTTTTTTAAAATACAGATCATAACCTAACTGCATGTGTATGATTATTGAGCAACTCGTCCTAGAAATGGGTGTAAATTGGGAAAAGAAAACATCGTACGAAAATCTATCACCGGAAGTCTGGCCATCTTGATGCAACAACACGGTGTTGTTGCATCACGATACCCCCCAGTGATCTTGCTACCCTGTAAATTTTGTCATGATTAGATAAGGATAAAGTATTTGACGCCATAATGTTACGCTAATTGTCCCCAGTTTCATGCGACGTGTATCAAGATTTTCGCGGCCACCTTGGATTTTTTTGTTGCGTACATCTATTCAGTATTCACCAATATACATCTTTCCACCAAATATGAAGATAATCCGTCCACTAGTATTCGAGTTAGCTTTCGGACGCATGACGATCGGAAGGCTTCCCTATATCCCTACCAAACTTCGTTCGTTGGGATAAAACATAAATGATAATATTGTTTATATCTAGTTTCCATTTTTTCATGTCATTCAAATGTTACCTCCATCCGACATCTCCGGTCCAGTATGGCCCGAAGGAGTGTTTCCACTGAGCCTTATGAAATCGAAGTCATCCGTTATCAGCTGGTTCATGCCACGGTATCCTCTCCCGCATCCAGACCCATCATTAGAATCATCCCAACTGGAGCTCTCGAAGTTGCAACACCATAGGTGATTTGGTGCACTTGATACAGGAGTTGTCACAGGTGTTACAGGTGATCTCGTTGATATCAAAGGTGATGATACACTGGATGGTGTTTCTGTGGATACAGCTGAAGTGCAAACAGAAGTTAACAACAATTAGAAGTACATGCATTCTGATATGTGTTTCATTGCTTTTTCAAAGCTACACCCCTTATCCACACTCTCAAATCACGGTACCGTACGGTACATTAAGAGCATGGTACCGTATGGTACCGTTTTAGTCTACGGTACAAGTAAGTCTATCGCAATAACGTAAGAATATTCTTAAAGATTTCGGGTGCGTTTTGTTCATGAATAATGGTGATTTAAGATTTTTAGTCATTAAATATCTAAGCACAAGTGCCAAAGAGAGAGGACTAAAAATGTAAAAAAACTAGCAAGAACCTGAGTGTAAACCTGTCATAAGAAAAATAGACCCTATGTATCCCAAAACCATGTTGTAACACCCCCTACCCCCTTCTCTCTTCCAATCCAGTCTCAATATCACAATCCAGGACCAGAACACCAAGGGACATTAAATAAACGAACATGTTTATGTCACAGGGGCTTGTATCAAAGATCGGGCAGAGCCCTAATGTCTTATAAGCCCATAGTACAAAGGGAGGTCAGTAGTGAAGTAGGTAGAGCTAGGTAGTGAATAGAAAAAATAATTCGTACTTAAATATGTTGAATCATTCCCATATTTTACATACATATTCAACGTGTAAAATGACTGGGGTAAATAAAGTAATTGAAGCAATCCATCGAGTAGTTGCTGAGTTTAAATAATTCTTGAAAATGTTAAGAAATGAGAAAGAAACCTGTGAAATTGTCATTAAAAGGATTATTGAATTTAGTTATCATTACGGCACTGAGAAATCAGTGTCCACTTTTTGCATGCTCTAATTAAATTGGAGTCTTACTGACACTCGTCCTTTCAAAAAAGTCCACAAGAGCACATTGTTTAACAGACTGACTAGATGACGATTCCCTGCTTCTGGTACAATCTCTGGTTGAATTGGCATATTCTATAGATCTACAGCTTGGAACACCTTCCTGAATACACATATTCAAGCAGTCATCCAAATCATAGTCGGCATATTTCTTATCGTTGTATCCCAAAATGCATGACTTCGTTGCCCTGCGCCACACATAACCTGCATGTGTAAAGTCCGTAAATGACGTTGCATCTGTGAATAGCCCTACGCAAGCTGAAAAACAAAGTATACATTTTCAGTGGGAATATTTAACTAATACGATAAATGCAGATTAATTTACTGTATACTCGTAAGTCGTAATTAAGTGGAAACTATCATGCCAGTCTCATAGAATGATTTGACTCTTATCGTGACGGCTTCAATTCACAATGTAAATTGATTTTAAGATGTTATTTTTCCGACATTTAATTATCCGACACTAAGCATAAATCGGAAATCGGAAAATTAAATGTCTCGGCAAATTAGCCACTTATAGAGTATATCGTTAAATTCCATAAATTGATTATAACTGAATCGTGTTTTATCATTTTTTTCAAACTGTTTAATGTGCTTTGCTCTTTAGTCTGTTGCCGGACAATCACATAAGGATTCACTTCTAATTACAATTGAGATCCGATACAATCACATAAGGATTTACCTCTAACTACAATTGAGATCCGATACAATCACATAAGGATTCACTTCTAATTACAATTGAGATCCGACAAGTCTCAGTGTCTAAATCCTTTTCATCATCAAGTCATAGCTACGTCTAGCTATTCTGACGTGAATCTTTTTAAACTAACCTTTGGAAGTCACACATATCGTTTAATAAGCGGTAATTCACACCAATGCATAGCATCCATCCTAACATATTTTTGCCGAAAAATTAAGAAAATTGATTGATTAATAGGCGAGAAATGAATCCATCCATACAGGAAAATGGTTCAGAGAAAAATGCATTTCAAAACTTTTGTTCTCAGAGAAACCAGTGGTACAATAATATTTAAAACATAATATAATCGTCATTTTAATCTGGGTAGACGATCGATATTGATTTACATTTGAAATTAAGCATATTTAGAAAAGAGTGACAATGAAAAACCTAATTTTTTCAAAAAGTTTTTTTTGCTTTTTGCCACCTGAGTGATCACTTAGGGTGCAAAATATTTCCTATATGCTAAAACATTAAAGATTTTGCCATTTTATTATTGAAATAATGTTTGCTTTGTTCAATCCTTGCATTGGTGTTAAAAAGAAAAATGGCGGTAAATTTGAATATTTGAGAAATGAAAAGTTGATATTTTTAAAAAATATTTCTTGTAAAATGTCAATAATAACTTACAGATAAGTTAAGTAATGAAAAATAGTAAAATAATTATAAAAGCATATTTTCAAACTTCACGCGGGGCCTTTAAATAGAAGTTAGTCGATAGTGTGTGAATTTGTCTATTTTTAGATATTGCAGTTACTCGAGCCATTTGAAATACATCCGGAAATCTACCTGTTAAAATTGATAAATTGAAAGTGAATGCAAGTGGAGCTGCTATGAATTCATAAAATGATTTATAACTTCAAGCTTTATATCATCAATTGAAGCTGTAGAATCTTAACATGTCACGTTGATATGTTTCAAACTATATAAAAATATGTATGCGACTAGCTCCAAAAGGGCGATGTTAGATATTATATGTGTTACCCATAAAATGAAGTATTCTTACTGTGGGTACGATTTGTCTAATATTTGTATCCTCCAACACACGGGTTAAATTAACCTTGTTTGTGCATCATTGGTGAAAACTGAGCCAAGAAGTACTCTTAACTAAAAGGATACCTTTTAAATGACAGATAACGGAACAAGTCAAATAAGGTGCTTTGTGAGTCGAACGATTGTATCTGTGCATTATGTTAATGTTTGACTGACACATCAGTTGAGGGTTAACCCCAGTGAAGCAAGTTTATATCTTAGTTCAACCAAGGGCGTTACAATACCCGGGAATTTATCGGTTCGTGCAGTACTTGTTTGTGATAGCGTCCTCTGTAGGTCATTGTGCTTATAGCCTACAGTAATACGGGGTAGGATATCGGGAATTCGGTCAGTTTCCATCCGTCGATTTCGCTATGAATTGAAGCAAGTGTGACCACTTTATCCACTTAAACAATTTGATAATTGATTAAATATTTAAACAAAATCGATAAACACGTTATACACTTCCTATCTCCTTAGATATTAGCATGTATTTATGGATTGTGTTTTCGAACAAGGCTCGACCCAAACCAATAGGGAAATCCTTATGCTAATTAGTATGACGTCATATTTTCCTGGGGAATCCTAGATTTCAAAGCCTCAGTCTGTTATTGTGTCAAATGTAAACGCTCTTTTGCAGACAGAAAATTGACAGATTAGCTTTTGACTTTCAGCTTTGATGTTTAAATATTCTGTATTTCTACCGGACTTCTTGCTGAATATCATATAATGTTATAACTTGATTTGGATCATTGCCTGATTGCTCATTCTGAAATTTTGATTGTGATTCATGATTGATTGGCAAGAAAAATAATTCCTATTGTTTTCCAGCGAAGTCAAAATGTTACAGCATGAGTTATAATGTCGAGTTTGCATCATGTTAAATTCTGCTAGTGATTAGAAGTCCATGCACAAGCATACACATAAGAGACAAACACACCCAGGCTCCAGGCCGTGGATGGAAATATAAAACTATTTAAGGCACAAACTGGTATTAATAGACCGATATGTAGTGTCTGCCATGTATTGAAGGTAAACCAATCTGCATTATTAATGTTTCTTCTATCAATACATGGATTGTGCAATGGAAAAGCAATGGCACAATCAAAAATGTGCATATCAATCGTGAATATCTCTCGGTTCAAAGCTTATTTCCAACAGAATCGTGTCAAAATATGTGTCTGAGTAACAGTTATACATTATAAGATCGCAAACTCTCACCAATTATCAGCCGAATGGCTCATTTTCAACGAAATGTCCTTAAGACATCAGCCCTGGGTCGCGCCTAAGACCAAAAACTATTTCAAATAGCCCTCCCCTAATTATATTGGATACAAGGAGGATTGGCTCCCAGGATCGAAACTCGATATTTTCCAACAATGAAAACGTCGAAATGTCGTTATTTTCTGAAATTAAAACCGACTATAAATTCAAAATAAACAGTTCAAAAGATTCGAACCAATATCTCGATCATTTCTTGTGAGTTTTGGAATTTTTCGTTTGGAAATAAGACCAAAATTCACGATTTAAATGTTGAAGTGAACAAAATGGCGGCTGTTTGAATTCGAATTTTGTATTACGACATACCCATATATGGGACAGAATATCGGTGGTGCACTCTGGGAGCCAATCCAAGGGAAAGATCAATACCCGGTGATTTCAGCAGGAAGTGGCGTTTCGTTCATTGGATGAGCTGCGCGCGCACGCATAAATGTGATTATCCAATATAATTAGGGGAGGGCTATTTGAAGTAGTTTTTGGTCTCAGGCGCGACCCAGGGCTGTTGTCTTAAGGACATTTCGTTGAAAATGAGCCATTCGGCTGATAATTGGTAAGAGTTTGCGATCTTATAATGTATAACTGTTACTCAGACACATATTTTGACACGATTCTGTTGGAAATAAGCTTTGAACCGAGAGATATTCACGATTGATATGCACATTTTTGATTGTGCCATTGCTTTTCTATTGCACAACCCATGTATTGATAGAAGAAACATTAATAATACAGATTGGTTTACCTTCAATACATGGCAGACACTACATATCGGTCTATTAATACCAGTTTGTGCCTTAAATAGTTTTATATTTCCATCCACGGCCTGGAGCCTGGGTGTGTTTGTCTCTTATGTGTATGCTTGTGCATGGACTTCTAATCACTAGCAGAATTTAACATGATGCAAACTCGACATTATAACTCATGCTGTAACATTTTGACTTCGCTGGAAAACAATAGGAATTATTTTTCTTGCCAATCAATCATGAATCACAATCAAAATTTCAGAATGATCAATCAGGCAATGATCCAAATCAAGTTATAACATTATATGATATTCAGCAAGAAGTCCGGTAGAAATACAGAATATTTAAACATCAAAGCTGAAAGTTAAAAGCTAATCTGTCAATTTTCTGTCTGCAAAAGAGCGTCCCAAGAGCGTTTACATTTGACACAATAACAGACTGAGGCCTTGAAATCTAGGATTCCCCAGGAAAATATGACGTCATACTAATTAGCATAAGGATTTCCCTATTGGGGTGGGTCGAGCCTTGTTCGAAAACACAATCCATAAATACATGCTAATTTCTAAGGAGATAGGAAGTGTATAACGTGTTTATCGATTTTGTTTAAAGATTTAATCAATTATCAAATTGTTTAAGTGGATAAAGTGGTCACACTTGCTTCAATTCATAGCGAAATCGACGGATAGAAACTGTCCGAATTCCCGATATCCTACCCCGTATTACTGTAGGCTATAAGCACAGTGACCTACAGAGGGCGCTATCACAAACAAGTACTGGACGAACCGATAAATTCCCGGGTATTGTAACGCCCTTGGCCAATCCTCCTTGATTGGATAATCACATTTATGCGTGCGCGCGCAGCTCATCCAATGAACGAAACGCCACTTCCCGCTGAAATCACCGGGTATTGATCTTTCCCTTGGTTCAACTTACAGGCTGCTTGCAATAGCACTTACTAGTAGCTCACAATAGAACGTTCTGATAATATAATTTAAGTAAATCACTGTACATGCAATTGTATCATAATAATATTGCATATCATTTATGAATAATTAATATATTTATACACGTATGGACATTTAATATATTTATATCCTTATGGACACTTAATATATTGATGTACTTAAGGCCATTAAAAATTGCCGCCCATTCCTCACCACCCCCCAACAGTTCTATTAATACCAAACTTGTGAAGTTAAATAAATGGAAAATAATAATATTTACACGCAACACGAATTGTTATGTTTGCTTCAGACAACAAGCAGATCTAGGGAGTAACAAAAATTCTGAATTATATCTATTAGATGTGATAGTATATTACGTGTGTTAAGCATGTATTGGAGGATGCAAAACATATGGATATCATAGCAAACTTTGATTTTTGTCTAAAAAATTCATCATGGCGCTATTTTTAAGAAAAAGGGTAAAGAGTCTTTCCAGTACATACATTTGAACATCATTAGTCATATGATTTCCCATTGTGTTGGCAACAAAATTACATTCCAGTCAGATACCCATTTAAGAAATGCTGCCTCCCATTATAACATAACCTTATTCTTGAAGTCTAAATCTAATATCGTATGATTAGCACTATACACTAGAAGCGAGGATAAAAGTCAGTAAATGATATTTGACACATACGTGCCATCTGAGACTAAGGTGCCATTAATTTAATGATAAAACACTAACAATTTATATCACACAAAAACCATTGAGCATTCATCTCAAAATGAAGTTACCTTTCAGTGACAAAATTAACGAGCTACAATTTTTTTTCAAAAAAACTATTGGACCATTTAAGAATTTAACATCCGCGTTCCAACCGCATTACACAGAAAACCCAGTTTTGATTGGTTTATGTCAAATACAAGGATCTTGTGTGTACAAATGTAATAAATGTAAACAAAAACATATACTTCATAAATAAAACTTGGTGTACGTATATCTATATTTCTGGTCACGTTGATCATAGGCTTAAAATAGGCCTATAACCCCAAGAATCAATAAGGGATTGATGCAAAATGACACCATCCGCCATTTGTTACAGACGCCGACTGTTGAACTCCGACCGCTGGAAACAGCGTTCACAAAAAAGTTGGAGACTATAACAATATGTCACCATTTGGCAACATTAAGGCCATCACAAATTATATGTGGCCGCCACAGGTATCGGTCTGAGTAGCCAAACGTGGAACAGGCGTAGTAATGGGATCTCCGGAATTTTATAGAAATTAATTAAATCACTTTTTATCAAAACTTTGAAGTTTTATGATGATGTTGCTTCCATGTGTGTAGAAGAGGAGGGCATCTCCGGAGACACGAATGTAAAAAGGGTCGTCGTTCTTAACGAATACGAGGCCGTTGTAGGTATCGGTCTGAGTAGCCAGGCGTGGGATGGTCAAAGCAACGGCCTCCCATAGATGTTATAGAAATAAAAGCAATTTTCATCAAAACTTGGAAATGAAGTTTTATGATGGTGTTTTCCTCAAATATGTGTGTAAAAGAGGAGGACCTCTCCGGAGACGCGAATCTTGGTGTAAAATAAGGTGCCATTCTCATAAAAATATGTTCGAACAGATCACCTGGATCGCACATTACACTTTCTCCAAACCTGGTCCCCTTTAGGATTGGCCACAATTATGCATATTATTATTCCGAACATGAGATTAAAGGGCGTAATATTTGGCATATCAAGCATGTAAAATGGATACAACTCACTCACTATCTTTATTCCTTGCTACCATATAATATAGAATGTATGTTTGAAATTTTACTAAGTTTGGTTGATCCATTTTACAATATTACTGGTTTCTTAAAAGCTGGCCATCCAGTTTATAATTAAAAACAATATTGTTATCAGAATAATTATTGATATTCTTGTAAACAGGGTTTGGATTCTTAAGTTTGTTACGTTTTATATATTTCAAGATCACAACAAAAAATAAATAACAGACGTGAGATTAACATGAAAATCTTGATTTTCTAACTACACCAGAAAATCTCAAACTTGTCTTATACCTTGATTCGCATTTCAATTGAATTTTCAGACTTACCTATGCATATCGATGCAACGATCGTCAAAGAAGGCATTTCGTACAATATCTAAAATGCAAGAGATGGTGCATTTATAATCACAATCGCGCTGTCATCGTCTTTATCATTTAAGTATATTCAGCGTATTCATATTTAAGACATTAAACTGTTGCCATAATATTAGTTTTACAAATCCAGAAATCTCCGGTCACTTTCTTTATCAGGAGAGCTGTCAACACATCTGATAAGAAGTGTTCTTAGCAGCTCTAGTGAAACTTGATGCTATGTTGGTCTAATACAAGATGCAGCCTACTTGTAAATAAAATACGTTATCCATGTACGTAATATATGGTTCCACAAAAAACAGCAACTAAAAAACAACAACTAAATATGAGAAACTTATGTGGTATATGCCATATTTATGTGTCTGATCATATAATCTTCAAATTATCCATCAATTTCTTAAGAAATTGGCGAAATTAAGGAAACCAGAAAACACATTTAATGAAAGGGCGGTGTTTATAGGCTGTATGAAATGCCCCTGCATTAACGCTCACATATATGAGTTTTAAACAATAATTTAGTAGACTAAAGTGTTGATACGAAATCTCAGTAATAGTACCAGTTAGGAGATAAGGTGATGTCCGATTTAACATTACGATTGCTGGATATGATCATCACAGACGCATTTACTATATTTAAAACAGAAATTTCTGATATATAATTTACTGTTACCTATTTTCAACATCCATATGTTGGTCCTAATATGTATGATCGAGGTTTGAACCCTTGAAGCGTCTACTTGGTTTATAACTGTCAACATACAATAAATATAGTTCATAACACGACATCATTTCAATTGGGTGCGCGTTACCATATCATTCTACACACAGCTAAGAAATAGAAAAAATCAACCAATCATAGTTCATGACATGACATTTCTCATTTTGATTCATAATGTTCCATATGGTTCAAAATCTGCTTGATAATTGAACAAGGAATCTCAATTCACTTAGTGAACAAAACAATGGGAAATGATAATACTGTCGCGCGCCAGACTCCCGCCGAGTACCTGTACTCCCTCGGAGAAGGTCTGGTGGCGATGATAAGGGATTCGGAGGTGTTTCTCACGGGCGCCGAGCTTGTTTGGTGCTTCGGCTGTCACTGAGCTAGGAGATGGAGAACACAGGAATATACAAAACAATCAATTACAGGATTTTTAACAATCTATTCAACACAATAATCACAATAAATTTCAAAGTGTCCTTTAATAAAGCCTTTATGGCCAATAACTCAAATGCAAATGTCTCTATATATATACAAGGGTCCAAAACACTCTGGCTCTGAGTTATCTGTCTCTACTCTAATCTGCAATACTCTGCTCTCTACTCTGCTTGTCTCTGCTCTGCTGTACTCTGATATACTCGGCTCTGCTCTCTGCTATGCTCTGCTCTCTGCAATACTCTGCTTGTCTACTCCGCTCTGCGCTGCTTGAAAAGAGCTCTCCCTCTTGAGCTATCTCGTCTTTGGGAAGGAGCCCTGGCTCCGGAAGTAACCTCTGCTTCGGGAGTCGCCTTGTCACGGGAGTAACCACCTTTAAACTCTCCTCAAAAGAGTGCTTTCACTCTATGAGCTACACTGTCTCTTGGAAGGAGTCCAGGCTCCGAGAGTAACCTCTGCTCTTGGAGTCACCACTTCTCAGGATATACCTCTCTACAACCTCTGCTCAATTCACTCTTGAGCTACACTGTCTCTTGGAAGGGGTCCAGGTTCCGGGAGTATCCTCTGCTCTTGGAGTCGTCACTTCTCAGGAGAAACCTCTGCTCTCCAACGAAATCCACACACTGGGAGTACCTCAGCCCCGGGAATCGCCTCGTCTCAGGAGTAACCTCTACTCTTGAACGAGATCCACACACTGCTAGTACCTCAGCCCCGGGAATCGCCTCGTCTCAGGAGTAACCTCTACTCAAAGAGTGCTCTCACTCAATGAGCTATACTGTCTCCAAAGAGTAACTTCTACTCAAAAAGTGCTCTCACTCAATGAGCTACACTGTCTCCAAAGAGTAACCTCTGCTCTCGGAGTCACCGCTTCGCAGGAGCAACCTCACTACAACCTCTGTAGAGAATAACAACTCTAGAATGTCGATCAAAGGATGAGATTAGACAGAGCTGTTACCTGTCGCCCTTGGAGCACCTCAGTTCCGGTAATGTAACCTTGGCTCCGATGAGAGTAAACCTTCCTCAACATACAACCCTGGGTGAGAGTCAGATCGCCTCGTCAAAGTAGGAGCATTTATAGCTTGGAGGGGTAATGACCAGGAGCCACCAATACTCAGAGCAGAATGACTCACGAATATCGATCAAAGAAATGAGATTAGACAGAGCCAAATCTACTCAGAGAATCTGGAGCTCAAAACTTCTCAAAATGACGTCACTTCCTTCAAAATCAAAGATGGCCGACCGCCGGGAATTGTGGGAACAAGAAAGCAAGATGGCGGACAGCTAATTACCCATTTTATGCCAACCTCAATCAAGAAAATGGCTAACTCACCAAAACACTGGCTGTTGTCTTGTATTTTCTTCAATAGTCGCACCAAATACAATCTGCATCTAACGATTACTGCAACTAATCCAATATATCCAAAATAATGCTCCAATAAGTCCACAGATTAAATAAAACACGCTTGCACATAAATAAATCCAAACTGACGAGGTCTTGTATCTTCAAGATCTTAGTTTACTCTGATTCACGTGGTTAATTGCAAACAATAAAATCCAGACACCTCAAGTTGCATCATGGGAAAACTACAACTTAAGTTGGAGGGAAATTCAAATAAAAGAATCTGATTGGCTGATCACCGGTTGCTGGGTACTTATTATTCTAATTTATTCCACTACAGTCTGCTGATCAGTAAACATCCCAGTGCCTACGTGACATTCTGCATGTACACATTTGAGCCATCAAACTCTCTGAAAGAGTCGACTGACTCCAAATATAAAAGTACAAAATTAAAACAAAAATGAAACTCACAATTTTGTCACACTCCCTCCTCCCAGGATGGATCGCCCTCGATCCAACAAGGAAGATATAACATACATGTTTCTAACTAACAATAGAGCTATAAATCTCAAAATTGAGACTTCAAAACATGAACAATAGAACTCACGACTATATACACTAATATAACACATTATCTCTAAAACAATCAACGATCATAGTCGAACATGTCTCTTTATGATCACACAGCATTAATCTTGAATGTCTGCTGGTGCAGACACAACACAACTGTAATCCTTCAAGTATGTAGGAACATGTCTTCTCCGTGTGGGACGAGGAGGTTTCTTCTCTCTGGATGACTGTTGAAGTTCACTCCTCTCGTGGTCGTCCATAGAGCTATCCTCACTATTTCTGGGTAACTCTTCTCTGAAGCTTGATTTAGACTCAACAACTTTCCCCTCGTTGGCTTTTTTCCTTCTCACTTTGGGTTTTACCTTCTTTGGGGAAGGAGAGCTCAAACTCTCAGAGTCCATCTTTCTCTTTCTCAGGCTCAGCGTTTCATCTTCTATTCTTTTCAAATCAGTCAAGGGTTGCTCTGGTAATGAAGCACATTCTGGTTCTTCATCAGCCAATATCCATCGGGACCAAGTAGCAGGTAGCTTGCACTCAAATGGTTTCAGAAGATTCTGGTGAACCACCTTTGGCTTCCCCGTCTTCTTCTCCTTGATTCTGTAAATCACGGGAGAGAGTCGACCCACTATCTGGTATGGTCCTATCCATCGTGGTTGTAACTTTGGGGACTTGCCAACTCTTCTCTGCTTATTCCGCAACCACACAGGATCCCCGAGCTGGTATTCTCTCTGATCGGCAGATCTGTTATACCTGCTCTTCTGCCTTTCTGAAGCTAAGTCCAGTTGTGTTCTTGCCCGCTCATGTACAACCTCCATCCTCTGTCTCAAGGATAAAGCATAGTCAGTCTCTAAGGGAGGGAGTACAGGGGTCTCAATCATCTGCTCCATAGGAGCACACATCTCTCTTCCAACCATCATCATGCTTGGAGTTTCTCCTGTTACCTCATGCACAGAGGTTCTGTATGCCATAAGAGCTATTGGAACTTGCAAATCCCAATCCTCTTGCTCATAAGCTGGTGCGAGAAGTTTAACAATGTTGTCCACCAGGGTGCCATTATATCTCTCCACGAGTCCATTCGACTCAGGGTGAAAAGGAGTTGTGCGGGTCTTTTCAACACCCATCAGCTTGCAGACTTCTCCAAATACAGCGGACTCAAAATTCCTGCCTTGATCTGAATGCAGCTGCTTAGGTATGCCCCATCTACAGCAAACTTCATCCACCAGTTTGGAAGCAACTGTGGGAGCCTTCTGATCTGGCAATGGAAATACCTCTGGCCACTTGGTAAAGTGGTCAACACATACCAGCAACACAGTATTGCCTCTTGGTGTCATAGGGAAGGGCCCTAGTACATCAATACCCCATCTCTCCATGGGAGCCCCGACTCTCACTTGCTGCAAAGGAGCTTTTCTAGTAGGACGAGGATTCCTCCTAGAACTGCAAATCTGGCATGCCCTGCAATAAGATCGGACATCAGAAGACAACTCTACCCAGTAAAATCTCTCTCTGCATCTAGCCAATGTCCTCTTGACTCCATAGTGTCCTGCTGTCTTGGCCGAGTGACTCAGCTCCAAGATCCTTGGTTGGAGAACTGCAGGTGTCACTACTTGATACTGCTGCTTGCTTCCATCTTCACTCTCCCAAAGACGGCATAACACTCCTTTCTCCATTCTCAAGCGGTCCCATTGATTCCAGAGACTCTTTGTCACAGTCGATTTGGAACTGATCTGCTCCCAAGGAATCTGAGCTTTCCCAGACTCAAACAATTTCAGTAAAGGAGCTAGATTTACATCTTGTCTCTGTGCCTCAGCTATTCGCTCCAAGGTCCATTCAGGTTTCAAGGAAACTGCCAAAACAACATCATCCAGAGTATCATCTGCCTCTGTGGTAACACACTGTCCATTACAGTGACTGCACTGCTTACAGGGAACTCTGGACATCAAGTCTGCGTTCTGATGCTTCTCACCAGGGCGGTATTCCACCTCATACTGGAACTCTTGAAGACTCTGGATCCACCGAGCCAGCTGACCCTCGGGCTCCTTAAAGTTCACAAGCCATCTAAGTGAACTGTGGTCAGTCCTCAAGCGGAAACGCACACCATAGAGGTATTGTTTAAAATACTTGGTGTAATTCACTACCGCTAACAGCTCTCTCCGCGTAACACAGTAATTCCTCTCCTGTCTGTTTAACCTCTTACTCGCATAATAGAGCACTTTTTCCTCCCCATCTTGCTCTTGAGACAGGACAGCTCCAATAGCTTCTAGGCTCGCATCGGTGTCTAGGATGTATGTACAGCCGTTTTGTGGATAACCCATGATAGGTGCAGTTACCAAACGCTGCTTGAGTTCATCCATCGCCTTCTG
Source organism: Owenia fusiformis (assembly GCA_903813345.2). NCBI lineage: Eukaryota > Metazoa > Annelida > Polychaeta > Sabellida > Oweniidae > Owenia > Owenia fusiformis. The sequence continues at coordinate 27,873,767 of CAIIXF020000002.1, forward strand.
GCAATCATGAGTCCAAATGAAGACTGCATTCTTCTTTGTCAAGTCATGAAGTGGTCCAGCTATGTGGGCAAAATCTTTGATGTGACGGCGATAGTAGGATACCCCTCCTAGGAACTGACGTACCTGCTTCAATGTATTAGGCATGGGGTACTGCAGGATTTGCTCTACCTTGGCAGGATTGGGAGTAACTCCATCTCTTGAGACAATATATCCGAGGAACTCCACTTGTCTCCGGAACAAGGAGCACTTAGAGGGCTTCAACCTGAGTCCAGCTTCTCTGAATCTCCCAAATATCTCCTGCAGGCGCTCCACAGCAACTTCAAACTTGTCTGCATATGTAATGACGTCATCTAAGTAGACTAAGGAGGTCCGGAGAGTGAGTCCATGAAGCACCTTCTCCATCAGTCTTGAAAATGTAGAGGGAGCTCCTGTCAACCCAAATGGCATCACAACCCATTGATACTGCCCTCCCCGCACGGAGAATGCAGTCTTCTCCCTATCAGCTGGGTCCACTTCCAGTTGCCAATAACCAGAACAGAGATCCAGGCTGGAGAAATAATCACAGGCTCCCATCAAATCAAGTGTCTCTGCTATGTTTGGTATCGGAAAGGCATCCTTCTTGGTTACACTATTCAATTTCCGATAGTCGACACATAAGCGCCATGTCCCATCTTTCTTCTTAACAAGAACAATGGGGGAAGACCATGGACTCTGGCTATCTTCAATCACGCCTCTCTTAAGAAGGTCTTGTACTTGGGAGTCAACTTCCCCCTGGCGTCCTGGGGCTAATCTCCTATAGGACTGCTTTATTGGCTGAGCATCTCCAGTTGGTATACTGTGACGTGCCCAGGTTGTTCTTCCCAAGTCTCCGTCAGAAGCAGCAAACACATCTTGGTAAGAGTAAAGAAGTCTCTTCACTGCTTCCTTCTGATGTTCCTGCAATCCTCCAGTGCTTCTCTTCATCAAATCTTGTAAATATTCTGGGAGCTTTATCTCCTGATGAGCCTCTGGTGCTCGACTCTCAAGAGCTGCTCCTCTCATCCCGTCTTCTGTTTTTAAGTCCAGTATATGTGATTCATCTTCCATTACTCTACTGGGTAAAGAGTGGTCTAGAGACTCATCCCTCCATGAAACTTGGTTCACTCCTCTAGTCTGCTCTGGCATAGTATACACTCCAGCTATGGAAGATGTAAAATGACCTATCAGTCTTCCTTCTCCAACATATAAGGGGAGTGGTGAGTCATTCCATACTTCGGCAGAACTCAGGCCATTCTCTGTATGAATCAATCCACTCACCAATTCCAAATCTCGTGTAGTCCATTTAGGAGCTTGTTCCAGCACTCCATCCAGGTTAGAGTCTTCTGCTCCTTCTACTCTCAATGTCACCATTTGTTTGGAGAATGGGGGCACTTCTACCCCTTCTGCTACAGTGCAGACAAGATAATCCTCTCTCCCACAAACAAGCACAGTTGGGTTACAGCTATCCTCCCTCTCGGTATCTGGAGTCGAGACTGCAGGCTCCTGGATAACTGTCTCAGGTGCCATGTGAGAGATTCCTGCAGCTCTTCTGGAATCAAGGAGTTTTCCAAGTCCAGGCAAACACTCGCTTGGCTGGTCATCATCTTCTACATCAGTCTCAGGGACATATGTTATCTCGTCTTCATCAGAATCAGTCAGGAGCACCTTTTCCTCTTGTTCCCTTTGTTTCTCACTTGTTTCCTGGGAAGGAGTCGGTGAACTTTCTAGCCTCCTAATACTGAATGGGGATGTCTCTCCCAACAGAGAGCTACTGCAACTCTGGACTTCTCCTTGAGTGTTTGCCTCTGATGAGTCCTCCGGATCTTGGAAGTTCATCTGCAGGGAACCATATTTGATGTTGGCTTTACTAGCCAAAAGATAATCCGTCCCCAATATCCCATCTTGGCCAATCTCTGCAATTGTGATGTCGAGGGGAGTGATTCTTCCATCCAAATCTACTTCCAATTTACATGATCCATATGATGCTAGTGGAGAACCATCTGCTTGAAGCAATACATCTTTTGCTGATTTCAACTTTGGTCTGTCTCTGTAGTAAATTCGATTGAAGCTATGCAAACTCATGAGAGAAACCACAGCTCCGGTATCTATCAAGAATTCCATAGTTACTCCACAGATTTTCACCATGGCCACTACCTTTCCAACATTATCTGCTCTCTCAGGGTTTGTGACTTCTTGACCACTTCGATCGAGGAAATGAACCGGGTTGACAGTTGAGCTACTATTGGCCCGAGAATGGTCATTATCCCACTCTCTTTTTTTCTTGGGTCTCCGGCACTCAACTGCCATGTGTCCTGCCTCAGAGCAGTTAAAACAAATGATCAAGGGGCATCTCTTCACTGTATGCCCTTCTTCTCCACATTTCCTACAGATGAAGGGTTCTCTCTTCTCTTTGGAGGTCTTTACAGTTCCTGCAATCTCCTTGATTCCATCCTTTAACTCCCTTAACTCTTTAGTCATTCCCTTCTGAATCCCCTCCTGCACTCCTTTCTGGATTCCTTCTTGGAACTCTTTCATCATCTTAAGAAGTTTTTCTTCTTGGGAGTCATTGGTAACAGCTGTAATATGATGGTCTCGCTGTCTTGGCTTCAGGCCTTTACGGATACGCTCTGACTCCAAGTATGCCTCCTCCTTCTGAGCCTCTTCTATGGCCTGGTCAAGAGACTTGGGGTCTCTACGATGGACAGCTGCTCGCACCTCATCATCTGTTATGGCATTCTCATAACATTTCCTCGCCAACCTATCCTGAGAAGAGCGAGGCATCTCTGGATATGCAAGAGCAGCTAATCTCCTTATGCTCTGGCCAAGACTCTGTAATGACTCCTTTGGCTTCCTCGTCCTGGTGTTTAGTTCAGCTTCATACATTGAAGCTTTTTCCCCTGGTCCGAATCTTTTAGTTAGTGCCTCAATCAGCTCATCGTAGGAGTGGCCTTGCTCCAGCTCTTGCACTACCTGCTGGGCATCTCCTCTCAACTGGTTCGTCAACTGTTGCCGCTTCTCCTCGTCACTCCAGCCATTACAGTCGATGCAGTTCTGGAAGTACACCTTGTAATCCAGCCATGGTGTCTTCCCATCAAATAACTGGGTTGGCTTTATCTTAGTCTTCTTCTCAGTATTAGATGAGCTCAGTGCTTTCACCAACTGCTCATTGTTTGATTTGCACATTTGCATGGCCTGCTCAGCAAGAAGCAGGGCTCTATTGGTCTCTTCAGCTGCAGAATCTCTTGACTTCTCAACTAGTTTACCATGCACTCCTTCAGTGGTATCCTGGTCAGGGATAGTAGGAGCTGGTCTTCTCTCTGGGGACACTCCCACTGGTTGAGTTTCAGGTCTCTCTGCAGGTATAAACATTCGATCCTGTCTCCTTAAACTCCAAGGTTTGGACACGGGGAACATCCCCACAGGAGCCTCAGGGAGTCCAGGAACAGGACAACTCTTAGAGCCTCTCGCTTCCATCTCTTGATCATCAACAGGCATGGGACAATAGGAGGACTGCTGAAGATGTTCTACCCACTTTGCAGTCTCTGGCACCTTCGACCTCTGTGGAGTCCTAATCTCTGGAAAGAAAATTTTACTCCTTGGGTCCTCAGCATGTGTCCCTTGGATACGCTGCAATATTTCCCTCTCTGGCATCTCTGGTCTAGGGGAAGGAGACCTTTCCTCTCTCCAGGACTGTATGGGTTCTTGTAGGCGAGGTGGACTTCTCCTGGTTGCAGGCATAGGCAACTGATCCTGCCATCTTCCTGTAGATAGTTGAGGGTTATCTTCACGAGTAATCAAACTCAACTTCCTTGTGGTCTCTTGCAGTTGTTTCTGGGGAGCACCTTCACTCAGTATATCTGCCTCAAACTCTTTCTCCCTCAAGTCTGTGTGACTCTTACTCGACCTTCTTCGTGGAGTGGAGCATCGAGAAGAAGCAATTGAAGGTGCCAACTTCACCAGTGTTTCATGTAATTGGCCCATCTGTCGTGTCAAGTCAAACTTCATCTCTTCTTGGCCTTGTCGAATCTCAAGCTTCATTCCTTCTTGAGTCTGTCTCAAATTTTCTTCTTGATGGTGAAGCTGCTGTCTTGTCTGAAAGGTCTGGGATACCAATTCATCTTTGATACCCAAAACGTCCTGCTTTAAAGACTCCACATCTTGTTCCACTTTGATGAGTTCAAGCTTGCTCTTCTTTTGAGCATATTCACTTGATGTGGGCTTCCTGGATACTCCCCGATCACTTTTGATCTCTGTGGAAGTAACAGGCAAGGGCTGGTCCTGTCTGCCTAGTATTCCAGGAGTACGAAATTTGGAGGGAGTAAACTCACTCTGCATCCTGGACTGCATCCTTGACTCTGACCAATACCCAGTACTGTCTTGGGCCTCTCTCGGCCATGGTCTCTGTTCAGGAACATGCAAACATCTCTCTGCGCCACCCATGGCACCATACTTTTCTGGATCCAGAACCGAGTCCCTTGGCTCCAAAGGAAGAGTATCTTGGGTCTCCAGCTCCAGGTTTCTGGGGCCACCTTTAAAAACCACTGTGTCGTCTGGCTCCGGTGTCCTCCTGAGTGTCCTCCCCTTTGGGATACCCATTGGATCATCAATTGAGCCGCCGTGGTCAGAAGTTCTTGGACTTTTCCCTGCCTCTGACATCTCCATGCTTCTCTCCATCTCTAGGAACAGTGAAAAATCCCACCGCTGCCACCAATGTCGCGCGCCAGACTCCCGCCGAGTACCTGTACTCCCTCGGAGAAGGTCTGGTGGCGATGATAAGGGATTCGGAGGTGTTTCTCACGGGCGCCGAGCTTGTTTGGTGCTTCGGCTGTCACTGAGCTAGGAGATGGAGAACACAGGAATATACAAAACAATCAATTACAGGATTTTTAACAATCTATTCAACACAATAATCACAATAAATTTCAAAGTGTCCTTTAATAAAGCCTTTATGGCCAATAACTCAAATGCAAATGTCTCTATATATATACAAGGGTCCAAAACACTCTGGCTCTGAGTTATCTGTCTCTACTCTAATCTGCAATACTCTGCTCTCTACTCTGCTTGTCTCTGCTCTGCTGTACTCTGATATACTCGGCTCTGCTCTCTGCTATGCTCTGCTCTCTGCAATACTCTGCTTGTCTACTCCGCTCTGCGCTGCTTGAAAAGAGCTCTCCCTCTTGAGCTATCTCGTCTTTGGGAAGGAGCCCTGGCTCCGGAAGTAACCTCTGCTTCGGGAGTCGCCTTGTCACGGGAGTAACCACCTTTAAACTCTCCTCAAAAGAGTGCTTTCACTCTATGAGCTACACTGTCTCTTGGAAGGAGTCCAGGCTCCGAGAGTAACCTCTGCTCTTGGAGTCACCACTTCTCAGGATATACCTCTCTACAACCTCTGCTCAATTCACTCTTGAGCTACACTGTCTCTTGGAAGGGGTCCAGGTTCCGGGAGTATCCTCTGCTCTTGGAGTCGTCACTTCTCAGGAGAAACCTCTGCTCTCCAACGAGATCCACACACTGGGAGTACCTCAGCCCCGGGAATCGCCTCGTCTCAGGAGTAACCTCTACTCTTGAACGAGATCCACACACTGCTAGTACCTCAGCCCCGGGAATCGCCTCGTCTCAGGAGTAACCTCTACTCAAAGAGTGCTCTCACTCAATGAGCTATACTGTCTCCAAAGAGTAACTTCTACTCAAAAAGTGCTCTCACTCAATGAGCTACACTGTCTCCAAAGAGTAACCTCTGCTCTCGGAGTCACCGCTTCGCAGGAGCAACCTCACTACAACCTCTGTAGAGAATAACAACTCTAGAATGTCGATCAAAGGATGAGATTAGACAAAGCTGTTACCTCTCGCCCTTGGAGCACCTCAGTTCCGGTAATGTAACCTTGGCTCCGATGAGAGTAAACCTTCCTCAACATACAACCCTGGGTGAGAGTCAGATCGCCTCGTCAAAGTAGGAGCATTTATAGCTTGGAGGGGTAATGACCAGGAGCCACCAATACTCAGAGCAGAATGACTCACGAATATCGATCAAAGAAATGAGATTAGACAGAGCCAAATCTACTCAGAGAATCTGGAGCTCAAAACTTCTCAAAATGACGTCACTTCCTTCAAAATCAAAGATGGCCGACCGCCGGGAATTGTGGGAACAAGAAAGCAAGATGGCGGACAGCTAATTACCCATTTTATGCCAACCTCAATCAAGAAAATGGCTAACTCACCAAAACACTGGCTGTTGTCTTGTATTTTCTTCAATAGTCGCACCAAATACAATCTGCATCTAACGATTACTGCAACTAATCCAATATATCCAAAATAATGCTCCAATAAGTCCACAGATTAAATAAAACACGCTTGCACATAAATAAATCCAAACTGACGAGGTCTTGTATCTTCAAGATCTTAGTTTACTCTGATTCACGTGGTTAATTGCAAACAATAAAATCCAGACACCTCAAGTTGCATCATGGGAAAACTACAACTTAAGTTGGAGGGAAATTCAAATAAAAGAATCTGATTGGCTGATCACCGGTTGCTGGGTACTTATTATTCTAATTTATTCCACTACAGTCTGCTGATCAGTAAACATCCCAGTGCCTACGTGACATTCTGCATGTACACATTTGAGCCATCAAACTCTCTGAAAGAGTCGACTGACTCCAAATATAAAAGTACAAAATTAAAACAAAAATGAAACTCACAATTTTGTCACAATACTTATATAAAAAGACGAGATAACAATGAGCGACAATAACCATATATTAAGATCAGAAATACACCAAACAGGAAATGAAAAAACATGTGGATTCTAGAGTTTTTTTGAACTTATGACAGAGTTTTGCTTTAACCTTCAATCAGTTAAAAAATTATAAAAATTGTCTGAATCAAAAATTGTGGTCATAAAAAGATTTTTCTCTATTTCTGGAAATGAATTCAAATTTTCAACGCTCCTATCATTTAAAGCAGTATGTTGGGCACATTTTCTGAAAAATTCTATATATTCAGTTTAGTGAACTTTCCGAAACGCTAACTTTTAACTTTTTTCAGTCACATTTTCAGATGGCTGAAAAAAGCTATTTCAGCATGGTTATCAAAGTTATTATTTCAGCAAGTTATCAAAAGTCCAAATCTGACTTTAGATTTGAGAATTGACCTTCAATAACCTTCTCAAGATCACAAAAGGTAAAAAAGGTGTATTTTCAACTTGCTTCAAATTGACCAATTCTTTTTTCAAAATCATTTACAAGTTCTAAAAATTCAAAGCTGACTTTAGATTTGACCTTCAAAGTGACGTTCAAGTTCTCAAAACTTCAATTCTGACTAGATTTGACCCTAAATGACATCCTCAAGGTCAAAAAAGATCAGACCTTCAATGACCTTTTCAAGGTCAAAAAGGTCTGTTTTCAACTTGCTTCAAATAGACGACCAATTTACAAAATCGACTCCAAGTTCTCAGAAGTTCAAATCTGATTTTAGATTTAAGTTTTCACCTTCAATGACCTTCTCAGGGTCGATCAAAAAATGTATTTTTTACTTGTTTCAAATTTCACCAAAGATCTAAGAAATTCAAAATCTGACTGAACTAATAATATTGTTAGCAAGTTGGTGGTGACATTTTGTCATGTTAATGCCTTGTCTGATGGTTGTTTTTTCTTTGACCTTACCGCTGGATATAATAAAATTTTAGGAAGATAATGATAACGATTTTTCTCAATTATTCATAAATTCGACCAAATCTTGATGGTTGTTTTATAAGCAACTGAGCTATATCTAACTACAAGAAATAGAATTTTAACTGTAGTCGTAATTAGTCAAGGAAGAGCAATAGACCCTCATTTATTGATAATATTCACCGCGGAATAAATGTCCATATCTCAAAACGTATTGAGACATTTTTTCTGAAAAACTAGCATAATTTAAGCATATGTCATTCTATTATAAAAGTGATTCATTTGTACCATGCATCTCATTAATAGCTGAAAAACAATACAAAACGTCGATACACTGATTACATAATTTTTTGGTATTGATAAGAAAAATAACCTCTAACTTATAGCTTAAAAACCTAAATCATACATATGTAGGTATGTTAATATTAGATTAAATATCGCTGCGCTATAGTGTGCTACCAGCTCCTTTATTTTAGTTGTCCTAGAGATTTCATACCATGGACTATTAAGAGAAAAATAGTACTGATATCTATTCTCTGAGTGATGATTCCCAGGGTGCTAGGCTCTCAGTAAAAAAAAATATTTGAAACTATTGAGATCAAATGGTTAATTCTAAATTGGTTACATGAATTCCCGGCATAATTACTTATCATTTAAGCTCCAAAATTTAACATTTATTTTTAACGGTTATTCGTGTTCGTTTTGGAGGACCCACGCACATCGTGTTTTGTGTGTTTGTTTGTATCCCCGGGCTTGTATCACAAATTGGAGGCAGTGACGTCCTCACCAGTCTCATGAAGGACCGTTCTATTGAATTGACCTGTATGCTTCTAGCAGCCGTAATTGTATAGTTTCTAAAGACTGCCAAGATTAGAGCACCAACGAATATTTTGGTCAAAGGATTGGCATCGATATGGAGAACTGAATTCAACAATATTTTAAACCAATCATTGAAAACATTCTGGAGATAAACACGGTATTTTATGTAATGTTGACTGATTGACAACAATTTAATGCGAAAATTATTTAGAAATATTTTATATAACTGTTTTTGTTAACATTTTTTTAAAATTGTTTTTGCTCCTTTCTACCAATTCTGGAGAATGAAACAAAATGTCTTTCCGAACCTTGTTGGAACAAATAGCATATAAGGTAAACCTTTTATTTCATTAACTTTTTTAAAATCAACCAAAATTTCCTTTGTAAAATTACAATATTGAGAGACCTAAACATATTGTATTTATGTCGTTTTGTTCCAACGAGGTTCGGAAAGATGTTTTATTTCACTCTCGCTGGTGATCCACTCGATTACGCTGGTTACCGAAACGATTCGTTTTGGTAGCAAAATGTCGGAACATCGAAGGTACGATTTTTCTCTTTTCCTTATTTCACACGTTGTAGGCAGAATTCCCACGACATTTTTAACACAAACGTGTATCAGTATCATATGTTTAAGAAAATGTACATATGTGCGAACAAATAGTTCAGAAGACAACAGAATCGTCGATTTAATTCTTCATTTAAGTTACATAAACGGTTTTTCGAAAAACAGTAAAGATCTGCACTTTTAACCCAAACCGTTTATGTAACTTAAGTGAGGGAGTAAATCGACGATTCCGTTGTCTTCTGAGCTATTTTTCGCAAACATGAACATTTTCTAAAACATGTGATACTGATACACGTTTGTGAGAAAAACGTCGTGGGGATAAAAAAAAGTTCTCCATATCGATACCACTCCTTTCAATGCTTTAACACACCGTACATTATCGTAATTGTGTTTTGACGACCGAAAATTACGCTGCGGTCTAGAGTGAACTGGAAACGCTGCGGTAGTCTAGATCTGTTTAGGAAATATATAGCTTGACTTTCCTTTTCAGGAAGAGAAAGAAAAGATAAATTATACCCATTGGCATCAAAAGAAGAAAGATCGTCTAATGTAGGCTTAGTCGGCTAGTTGCATGTTTAGCACCACCAGGTTGGGACGTTTCAATTTGCCTAACAAGCACAACACTTTTTGAGAGATACATGTATATTCAATTCCGAACTCTTCTCGAATAATCTGAAAATAATATCAAAATAAAATGGTAAGAGCGTTTCTAAAATTGTGTCCTAAATCGACGGAGCGTTTCGAGGAAAACAAGCCAATGAAGCGATTTCTTGAGAACAAGTAATCACGGTGTCCAACCCAAACGCTCTTACATGCATGACGGAGCGTTTCATTCACGCGGAAACGCTGTGGGTGAAATAAAATGGCGACTAATGAAGATCCCATTATGACCAAAAGTACTGTTTCACTCGTTTCTCTTACATAGTACCCCGGACAGGTTGTATGATGCAGTCGTTTTTTTACTCTATATTTGCAATAGAACAACCATTTTTATTGAAATTTTCAAGATTTATTCTAAAGACAATTTCCAACATGGAAAATAAATATTTTATCAAAATTTCCAATTTTATGATTTTGACAGACTTTTTTCAAAAACACTACACTTAAGTAAAATACAGGTTTTTGCTTGAACAATTGAACTTTTAACGTCATTTCGAATATTGTCTGGCTATGGAATTTCCGGCCGCCTCAAGTCTTTCCAGATTAATGGCTGATTATTGTTATTCACTTGAGTCATATTCAATATTATTACAGTGCATTAGGCCAATATAAAATTGTTGCTCTGGGCCTCGTTTTGTGAAGCGTTCCCTAGATTGAGCCCAGATAGAGGAGGTCAGTCTTCTTGTCCACAGACATGAGTTCAACCCGGTCACTGTTCAATACTGTTCAAAATAAAGTAAAACATTACGAATCTCCTATTTGAAGTATTCTTGACATTAAATCCTTCAGAGATGTTAATACAGCTGTGTCAAATTTTATCATGAAATTGTCAGGGAGACCTGACATTTTAAAAGCATGGCACAATTTATGTGCCACGGGCTCTTATGCTGAGTGACGGTGGCGGAGAAATCCAGTGGAGAAAAAGGTGCGTTTTCAGAGAAAACGTGACCCAGAATGACAAGTTTTTCATTGGCCTAATGCACTGTAATAATATTAGGCCTATTGAATATGACTAAAATGAATAACAATGATCAGCCATAATTAATATGGCATCAAATACATCTGGAAAGACTTTAGGCTGTCAAAAGTCCAATAGCTAGACAATCTTTGAAATGACGTCAAAAGTTCAATTGTTTAAGCAAAAACCTGTATTTTATTGACAGTGTAGTGTTTTTGAAAAAAGCCCACCAAAATCATAAAATTGGAGATTTTGACAAAATATTTATTTTCCATGTTGGAAATTGTCTCCAGAATAAAATATGAAAATTTCAATAAGAATGGTTGTTCTATTGCAAATATAGAGTAAAAAAACGACTGCATCATACAACCTGTCCGGGGTACTATCATACGTTATGGTGACATATTATGTACCGTTCGATGAACAATACCCTAAGCAAAGATCTTATTTATTCAACTTCTGATGGTAAACTGTTATTTGCTTGATCAAAGCGTAGATCAAACGAATCTGAAGTAATTTTTCATTTTATTTCCTCAATGATTACATGTTGTTAAAACTAAAAAGCAACTACTTGAAAAAGGAATCACGAGCTGTCGTTCTTGGTCTCGTTATTTGAGAATTGGAGAAAGTATCATCTTGGATCTTTATGTATTCATTTCCATATGTTATAGCTGAAGAACGTCATTGCGCTGCGATTTAAATAACCATTTTGATTTTAAGTTGTCCTGAGTTTCAATGTCTTAAGTTTTACAGAACCTTTTATAGTTCAATTTTATCATGTATCTTTCAAGGCCCCGCTTCTAGCATGAGCACTAAACCAAAGTTCCCGCTGAAAACATGAGGACGCCCCGCGGAAAATCATGAGCAAGTCTTTCACAAAAATGGAGTGAACCCCGATTATACCCTGCAAATCTTCGACTATTGAAGCCACTTTGATCCACGGTTGTACACTTCAAAGCACGTGCAACTGGAATATAATAAGTGATGAAATCATTCGAGTGAAATACAAAAACATTGTCTGCATTGACATTTTCGTGTACTATTTTTTTCTGTATTTCACTAGAAATCATTGAATGACGTTTTTATTACATGATCAAGGGATATTTCTAGAAGAAAATTATCCTAGAAAAATCAGGCAGACAACCTTCACACCCCTTAATTTTTTTCAGTGATGTACTTCAACTTCGATTGAGACAGAAAAAATTAACATTTTCTTAAATAATCAGTTCCTGTGACCGGATTCCTTCCTTCTTCCTTCGATTCCTAGCCCACGTCCTCCCTTCTTCCCATTCTTCCCTTTCTTTTTTCTCACTTTCCTTCCTTACTCCTTTCTTTCCTCCCTTACTCCTTTCTCATTCATTCCTTACTCCTTTCTTTCCTTCCTTACTCCTTTCTTCTCTTTCCTTACTCCCTTCCATAATCCATCCATATTCTTTTTCTTTCTGCCATACATTCCTTTCACACTCCCCTTTCACTTCCTTCAATGCTCCCTTTCTTCCATATTTCCTTTCATACTTCTTTCCCTTCTTCTAAATTCCCTTCTTTCCATACTCTCATCCTTTCTTTACTCCCTTCATTCCAGATAGCCTTCATTCCTTCCGTAGGCTACTCCATTCATTCCATACTCTCTTCATACAATTCCCGTCCTTCCTTCCATACTTCCTTCCTTCAGTAATCCTCCATTCCTTCCATACCAATTTTTGGGCCAATTTAAAGAAGGCCATCTGGTGGTTAGTCCAAATCTTTCACGTCAGTCATACATCTGCTTTGTACTTGAGATGTCAATTACATCTTTGCTCTCTTCTAGGCTATAAGGGACATCATCATGATGATGGTGCAAAAATGTATTGAAAAATTTCAATTTTTTTATTTTCTAAATCTTTTCAAAATATGCTTAACTTTCAAAAATGTTGATTGTCAAATTAGGTAGAAAAGAAGAATATAATGTGTTTTAGATATCATTGTACGATTGTATACGTTTCTATGAGAACTAAAATTTTGAAATGCGTTTTTCTCTGATCCACTTTCATGCATTGATTAGTTAATTTCTCGCTTATTTATTAACTGATTTTCTAAATCTTTTCTTCAAACAGAGACATATAAAACATGTTTAATATGTCTCTGCTTCAAACGACACGTGGCGTTGAATGCTGCGCATTTAGTGTTAACAATCGCTTATTAAAACATATTTGTGAGCTCTAAAATCTAGTTTTAAATAAATTCACACTAATGTTTCACATATCACATTTTGATATCATTGGGTAAGACTACAATTTAATCCAAAGTGGTTTAAACTTTATATGGGCCCTTTAAGCATGTACTTCATAATTATATAATCCCATCGATTTATAGAGGTCGCGTCAATACGAAGTGTTCAATCAGTGTTTATTTTTAGTTTCTTTCGCCAGATGTCACTACTACAGCAGTCGAAAAGTTTTGCACAAACTTTCGAGAAAGGTTTACTAACAATTTCTCCATATATCGTCCTCCAAACTCCTAAATTCATCTACTTCAACAAGTTTAAAGGAAGTTGAAAGACAACTTTTAGATACCTGTGCAAGGTAGGTCATTTGATGTTTTTAAATCAGAAATATTAGACTGAAAACTTTTTCACCAAAAAATCAAATGTTTCAATTTGTATTCATGAAGTTTGTCTAAGAATTAGATTTATTTTTGGCAATAAGTCTATGTAGATATATTCGCTGATCTTCTAGCATCTCATTTCTATGGTTTCTGGAAAGCTGTTGTACTTGTTCCAATTGATGATTTGCGATCACCGGATGGATTCTATCTTGAAGTGACGTCACAATTAGGTCACTCAGCTTTAGATGTTTGATTTTGAGAGATTATCTTCTATATTTCGTGCTTTATTGATTTATTTTTCACGAAAGCGTTCTATTTGACTAGATCAACATTCATGGTAAGTGCATACCAAGTCTAAGATCTTACTGACGTGATTTAGATAGCGGTTAAGCGCCCCCCGATTTTGAAGAAATCGGGGGGCGCTTATAGGCATCGATGTTTAGTATAAATTTCACCCAAACTTCGCACATATATAGATATACTCATGATCTAGTCAAATCGGCATACCTGGTAAATATCCGACCCATGGTTTTCATAAAAGAAACGACAATATTTTTTGCACAAAACTGCCACGTGTCCGCCATTTCGTGATTCCATCATGTCTAATATCATTTCTATATGACGTCACACCAATAAGACGAAATACGTGACAACAGTATCCATAAACAAAATTCCTGAATTCTGATCGCAAAAGGTCAATTGTACAGTTGTTACTTGGGATGAAGTCACTGTTGGAACAGAAGCACAGAATACTTGTTCCGGTATGTGTTTTAGCTTATGAGATTCACTGTATATAAACCTTGACAGGGATCCTCGGTGCATATGGGGTACCTTTTTGCATTTTGGTGGGACAATGGAACCAAATTTTAGGATCTGGTATGAGAATGCCCCCCAAATTACGACTTGAGGTATAGCTTACAGGCCCGTAGCCAGAGGGGGAGCTAGGGGAGCAGAAGCTCCCCCCCCTGGCCAGAAATTCTTTCAAAATCATGCAGTTTTTCACCATTCTGAGAATTTTTCGCATGATTTTTAGCCAAAATTGTGAAAAAGCTCCCCCCCTGGAAAAAAGCTACCCCTCCTGGTAAAAGCTGGCTACGGGCAAGGCTTACATGTACTATATTTGGTATGGCATTGGTCCTATATTTGGACATTTGGTGTGGTATTGGTCTTATATTTGGATATGTTGTATGGCTTTTAGGCGTTTCTTTGGTTGATATGAGAACACATGGAAATTTGATTGGTATGGGAATATATTGATATCTGAGGGTTCAGCATAGGACCCCCGTCTAATTTTGTACGCAGTGAACCACCTGGGGTTTTTAGCAAGAAAAACAGAAATTCTAGATTTGTTTTCTCCTCACTGATTGGTTTTAATTTGAACAGTTTATGACATCATAGGCACGTTTCCTTACTGACACATCAATACAAACAAATGTGTCATTCTGTTCATTGCCTTTGTAATATTCGTGGTTTAATGCGCCTTTGATTTACAGTGGATCAGTATTCATGAAACAATTTGGATAAGCAAACTCAACTGATGTCCCCGAGTCATGAAATAAACCACCAGAAAACATCAGAAATATTTATTTACTCAATAACATTCACTAGTGATCAGTTTACAGTATATTTAAGTGTAATTGCGTGGCCGTCTCCTCTCCTTTTTCTTGGAAATTTTTTGTCAAAGAATGAATTTATTTGTTCAAAAGTTTATGCATTATATTATATATTCAGAGGTTATGAAAGTAATTAGATAATCTATTCATTTCAATCATGCTGAGTTAAGTCAGCCACAGGCTCACCAAAGCTGGTAGACAGGTAGAGCACCGTGAGTCTGTCAAGCGTAAGGGACAGTAAGAATTAGGGCGTCCTCCTTTCAATTAGATTAAAAAATGGCAATGGTAAAACATGGGTTTTGCTGCTTTCATGATTTAAAGAGATGTCAAATCGATAGGAATTCATGAGAAAAAACATAAAGCTAAAATTTGATTCCAAAATTCATGAGACAGTTAAATTGAAAAAACAGTTAAAGTCAGAGACAGTTAAATTGAAAATGTTTGTAGATGTTATCCATTTTGAGATCACACCCCTCTTTCAGATCCTGCCTTGATATTTCTATATATCGTTAGTTTGAAAATCAAAAGCTGTTATAAGTTGCAGATATGTGTCTTGTCAATGAAAATTATACATTGATTTTAAGAAAGATTAGCAGCTTTAGATTTAGTAAATTTTCTATTATATTTTTTACAGACAGGGACAGTATGACATTAGCATAAATCTTTTAAGTCATCTCAAATATTAAGAGGCTAGCGAAGTTAGCCAGTGGGGGCCCATAGTAATTATTGGTTTAATAGTATCCATGTCATTGTGACCCCAGACAAACCCTGGGATTCAACCCTTAACATGTCAGACAAAAGAGCTAATAATATTTTCTTAACCACCTGAGAGAAACGTTGAACTCGCCTGCATGTAAAATATGCAATTTCACGCTTCATTATAGAAAAAGTGAATAGTCTAAGACAGGTATATTGACAATTATAGGTAAAACAGAAGTTCAAAAAGGCTTGACACTTTATTTTGTTTTTAAATATTAAGGTGAAATATATGAAATAATTCTTACATTAAAGAGAATTGTTTCACTATTTTTATAAGGATTGTTTAGAATTCAAAGGGAGATATAATTACTGTGTAAATACGATTTGACATCATACACACGATCAAATACAATTTGACATCATACACACGATTTAATTATGTGTCCATATAACATGTTACCTTAACACTAAATGATACCGATTTTAACGACTTTGATTCTTTCTTGAAGTGCTCACTTTAAAGTGACACATTATTTATTTCTCGTGTAAAATGACAAAATAAATGATTACTTCTTCTATATTCTAAGAAAGACTCCGTTTTTCTAAATTTTACAAGGTCTAGTACTAAAATCGGATTTATACTAATTCATAACTGAACTGATTTTCTCCTTTTCTCTCTAATTTCACTCATTTTCTCTTTGTTTAATTATTATTTTACTGCATTAAATAGGTGAAAATACTTCTTGAGAATGAGATCCTCTCCCATTGATGAAAGTTACGGTAAACTTTAGGCACTTAACTTAGCACTTGTGTATCAAAGGCACTCAAAGAGTTTTGATATCTCCGCATAATTATTCGTACTAATTTAAAAAGTTCTGATGACGGATATCTCTAAAAATTAAATTTGTGATTTACCGGACATCGGTTATTCTTTGATCTTGCTGTAAATAGTTACTGTTTATTGTGTTAAAGGCACGAATGCTGGTTAACCTCTTGACTACCCAGAATGACGAGATTTCTGGTCACCTCAGAAATGACCTTGAAACCCAGAGGGACGAGGAAATCGGTCACAAAATTTCTCACAAAAATTGCTCTTATTTGAACAATTTTCATCCAATTTACACAAAAAATGTTTTAAAACATGTAGAAATGATCTCTGCCATCTAATTTTACTAAGTTGAGCATCTAAAGTTGTAAAGGTATGTAGTAAAATGTCAAAGGCATCATGATAAACCATGACATCTCATTTCTTCTCAGCCCTGAGATGGTGAAACAGAAAAATGCTATGAGTATCAGTATGGTCAAAAGGTGGCAAAAATGAAAAATTCTCTGGTTTTAAGCAAATTTAGAGCCTGGGATTCAAGAAGTTAACTAGTGAGCTATGAAATGTTCTCTGCAAAAACCCAAATTACATCTATAGGAATAGAAAATTCTTTTTTTTACCATGGCTGTTTTGGGGTCATTTTTTGATACTCAGGCAGCGCAGGATTAACTCCTATGCTAAGGGCTGATGTGAAAAGTCAGTCCACCTAATTTCAAAGGTGACTGCCTGTTCCACATCTATATAGCCTATAGGGTACATCTTATGAAATATGTCAGGCTCATTGGTACTTGATTCGAGCCTTAACCTGGTTTTATATGATTTTAATGGCACATATTGTTATAGGTATATTGTGGATGGTGTTTGGTGTTCGGCATCTGTAACAGCTTCTGTAAAGGCAGTTGGCATCTGTAACAAATGGCAGTTGGTGACATTTTGCATGCTAATGTCTTGTATTTTTTATTGTACAAGTCTGAATACTTCGTTCTAATATAAGTCATTTTGAGTTTAAAGTTTTAAGCACAAAGGATGTCTTCTGTAAACTTCAATTTCATAGATGTTTCCAAGAGTTGGATTTCACAGTTGAAACATCTCATAAAATATGAAAATTTGTCAAAGTTGAATACTACATGTACAAGTCCCTATTAACCATGGAGCTATAGTGAATTGCTTCTTTCACAAGAATACGTCTGTCTCGTGTTGTGTTGTGTTCTATAGCTCTATCTTCATCTATGGTAGAGCATGTAATTCTAACAAGCCTCTTGGTCACGGGGTAATGATATATTGGGTCACTGTATATGTAAAATGTGTCAGATTAAATCAGTGTCACACAAAAACCACATCATTGCTTTTCTAAGCATTTTAAAGCCAAATAAAAATCTCTTGATCACATTACCAGGAAATCACACTTTAATCCATTGAACACAAAGCAACTACAAAGCGCCAAGATTATAAGTCAACTAAGAAGTAAGGACTCCGAGATTAAATAGTTTAGATTTCATGTCATAAAAGGTCTTTGGTCTTGAGATTTAAAAGATTGTTTATTATTGCATGCTTTGTTGTTATATTGATTATACAGGGGACTTAGGCTCACAACCAGCGTAAACCAACCTCCCCGCAGTTGAGTCACAGTTCTGTCTGCGTTCATATCTATGTTATAACTCGGGTATTTGTCCCTGAAGGGGCAAATAAATTGATTTTGTAGTTTCAGTCATCTCAACCATTGAAGATGTTTTCTGTGAACAATTCATTTTATTTCGAAACAATATTGAAAATCAGCACTAAAATGGTGAACTGGTAAGCCGATTTTTTTTCCCCATCACAAGTGGTGACATATGATACAGTATCCAACTTTTTGCGATGGTCTTAGTGGTTGGCATTCTGTGTTCGGCATCAGTGTAACAAATAGCAGGTGATGACTTTTTGCATGTTAATGGCACCTTGTTTATTTGCTGTTAAACAAGAAGACAAACAATATAGCACTTTTCATATTGTTATTATTCACCATTGACATTGTTAATATTGGTTTAGAAATGGAGGGACCATTTGAAGATATTCGTAAACATAAACTGACCATTCAAACAATAGACTTGAAGAAGTCTATAGTAAGTAGTGGTGATATATTGTTATAGTCTCCAACTTTTGTGTGGATGGTGTTGGTGCTGTTCGGAGTTCAGCATCTGCAACAAATAGCAGGTGGTGACATTTTGCATATTAATGCCTATTGTCTATATTTTGAATTTGAATTTAAAGATAACTCAGGTTGCAAGCATACTTACTTCATAAATGGGGAGACAACTCAGGCCCGTAGCCAGTTTTTTGCCAAGGGGGCTTCATTTTCTAGGGGGGTTACTTTTGACAAGTTTGGTCCAATAATGGCCTAAATCAATAAGAAAGTGCTCAGAATGGTGTTTCACTACGTGATTTTGAAAGAAATTTTGGCTGGGGGGTCTGGGGGGGGGTCTGGGGGCCCTGTAACTAGCATATATATCTTCATATGAACTGAGCATTCAAACATCAGACTTAGATAAATTAATGGTTATTTGTTTAAAACAATATAACACTTTTTATATTGATATTGACAATGTTCTTTAGTACAATTTAAAGTAATATACCTCTTTTACCAATCAGAAATTCAACTTTACTTAATTCACATTCAAAAGATCATACATTTGCTTATATCAAATTGTTGACATATTTAAAGGTGAAAAGTCAAGATAAAATCGACCACAACTTGCTGCGGATTCTTAGGTGTTATGCTTCAATGCTCCAGAAGTATGCAAAACATAAGAAAAACAGGTATCTAAAGGAAAAGTATATCATAAATCAAAGTTCAGTAATTATAACCCCTGGGAATAAGGATCACACCTTTTTAAAAGTACTCCATAAGATATACCTTACTGTTCATTTGTACAGTTAAACCTGTCTAAGTAGAACACATTTGTTACCTCTAAAAAGTGTTCCACTTGGGAGGTGTTCCACTTACAGAGGTTAATTTAACATTAAGTTAGTTGGTCTTGGGACTCTGAAGTGTTCCACTAAATGAAGTGTTCCACTTCTAGAGGTGTTCCACTTCAAGAGGTTTTCTACTTCTAGAGGTTTTCTAACTTCAAGAGGTGTTCTACCTTCAAGAGGTGTTCTACTACTACAGTGTGATAAAGATTCTTAAAATTTCAAAAATTTTGGGAATTGTCACATCGTTATCTTAAGCTGATGGAATGCAATATCTGTAGGTATGTTAAAAGTACACAGGTAGAATGCCTTCAAAGGTTTATTATCGTATTTCTCACAGGTGTGCACCAGGTGTATAATAGACAATGATCACAAATATTTGATTTTTATCGCATGAAAGTGTTGTATTCTTATGGGATAAGCATTTCTCATGTCTCTATTCTACTGAAATACAGCTTTACCAAAAATTGTCTAGGTGGATTAGGCCATTTGGTCAGACTGTCTTTTGTACATTTTGTGTCAGATCCTTAAATTCATGATTACATATAGACTCTAAAAGCCAGAACAACCACTGGGGGTTTTGTGAAGCATGTAACTGAACTGCCTTATAAATAGGCTCAAATCTGAGCAGTTGTCCCACTTGTCTGCAGCATCCTTAGTCCAAGGGTATTTCACTTCTTTTCATAAGCTCAGTGAAGCCCTATCTTGTCTTGAAGGGTGGTCTGCAGCTCTGGAGATGAAGCTCTCTTTTAAGAGCACAAATTCAATCAGAATCTTTTTATATCCAAGGGTGGTCCATTTATGTTGTTGTTACCACCTTAAGTGGTGACATATTCTTATAATCTCTAACTTTTTTGTTGATCGTGTCCGATGGTTGGTGAGTTCTGTGTTTGGATTTCGGCATCTGAAACAAATGGCAGGAAGTGACATTTTGCATCTTGATGCCTTGTTTATTTCATGGCTTTGTATCGTTTTGCATCAGGAATTCAGCCCCTTTTTAAGAGTTTTCATCTAGTAATTTTTACTTATAGCTCCTGAGCTTAATACATTCAGAAAGTGTTAACTAGAGTCTATTTCAGTAGTGTCTCAATAAGGTAGATCAAGGATCAGGCAATTTCTTCAACTTAGAGTAGATCAAATAACGCCATAGTGAAAGAAATTTTTCAAATTAATTAATGATGAAGTGAAAATAGTTAAATATTTACCTTATTCAATATCAAAATTTCACTTCTTTAATTTTAATTATTCCCGTGACTTCAGGGTAAGTATTTCATAATGAAAGGAAATAGATAAAATCTGCTTCAGACAGGCGTGGATTTATATGAGGGCAATGCTCTGACTTTAACTATTTAGTTGTGCTGTGAGGCCTCAAACTCTTAAAGGTGTCTCACACGCACAGTTTATGCATTAATTAAACAGGTAAAGTCTCACCAACGCTCAACCGGTCAAGTACATGTCGTGGCCAAATAACTTGTCAAACCGCAAGGAGCAAAAACTTAAATATTTGCTTAGTGTGAAAACTACAGTAAAGTTTAGTGGATTGATTACTTTACAGCAAATAGGCTTATTATTAATGTATATCCCAGATGTAGGTTTATTTAACAAATATGTGTCCAGCATCGGGAATAATATGTTTAGAGGCAAATACAGTGTATTTGTTATTGTTATGAAAACGCTTAAATTTTCCTTGACTGTAAAGATATTAGTTTGCCTAAAATCTACTGGAATAATCCCCTTTGAACTAAATGGAGCATAATTTCCTTTGAAGTTATTAGGCCCTATTGGTAATTAGGCAGAAAATGTTGCTGTATTTTAAACTGGTATCAGTAACAGCTGATCTGGTCAGATTAGTTTCAGTGTGATGAAGCCATGTCAAAAGTATTTAGATTCAGTGACTTTGTTGGGTCTTTATTTTAATGGTGTGACTGTCCCAGTAAAATCCGACAAAGGAAATGTGGTTGATATTCCATATTTTATTTAATTGGAGTGGATCCAGTAAAAGTGAAGATGTGTATTATTCTAGAGTCATTCTTAGTGTCTGAAACTCATTTTTGTATATTGCATTTCTAGTTTTTATCACTAAGTTAATGTGGTAGAAACAAGACCATTGGGCTCCCTATTGAACTACTGCCCCTGTTGAGAATTTGTAAATGCTCAGGTTTATACCGGGGGGGGGGGGGGGGTGCGAGCAGGACCTCTATCTGGACCTCTATCTACATTCTTTCAAAATCATGCAGTTTTCAGCATTCTGAGTCCAAAATCGTCAAATCCCCTGGAATTTTTGAAAATATGAACCAAAAGTTGGCTACTGGCCTGATGCTGCATATAAAATCTGAAGACTGCTCAGATTTGAACATATTTAAGGACAACTCAGTTACAAGCTTGACAAATCCTCATGTTTTTCTGCCTTGTGTAAGGGATTAAAAAATAGGGATAATTTGGCTGAAAAATTGGGATATTTTAACTGACACATTGGGATACTTTTACTAGTTCTGGAGATTTTCTTAATCAGAGAACATAAACCTAGAAATCTGTATCATGTTGGTGTTAAGACCAGCCTCATTGCATTGATACATTTACGCTTGTGATGAATCTCGTTTATGAAAAATGTAATTTGTAGAACATTTCATAGCCAGACCTCGAGATATGGAAGAGACAATCTATAGTTTAAATGGTTTTGTATGGAATTACACGATCGAAGCATTAAAGCCCATCCTAGAATGTATCAAGAGATAAAACTTGTGTTTTTTGAAATAAAGCCTGATAAAAATTGATCTGAAGGAGGATGTTATACCCACCTAAGTTTGAACCCTGTAAACATTTCCAGCATGTCATTGAAATATTCTTTATCATTGTGGTTAGAAACCATGAACATGTATATTGCTTTTTAAAGTCCCTGTTATTTAGAAAAGGCCATAAACAAGCAGGTATCTAGATTAGGCAGAATACAATATATTCAGTATGTTTGGAATAGCATGGTAAACCAAGGCAAACAATATCATCTTACTAATGGTGAGTTGTTTTAACTTTGAGTCAACAGGTCCAATAACGTTTTTTATTTTTTATAATTTTATGTTGTTTATGTTCTGAGATTCTGATGGTTCATTGTGTTTTATGTTAGTTTCTTTTATTTTGATGTATGAAGTGTTGAAAACTATGATCAGGTGATATTTTTATGTTAGGTTGAACATCTCTGGCAGTTCAATGTAAATTCTTCCATTCAACAGTAACCGATTTATTTTGGTGTCTGACGCAGATGTATTTCCTTCCAGTTAATATTCCATACCCAAAATTTCCTATTTTGTTCATAAAATGTAAAAAATTTCTAGACTTGAGTCTTTTTGCATGATTCATAATTCTTCTTTGTCATTTCTCTAAATGCACAGTGTACCATACCAGTTTCCTTGTTTTTTCTTGGGAGATAACGCAACATATTTTTGAGATGTTTTTAAGGGGTCCCCTATCTTCAGTGTTTTTCTCTTTGGAGAGTAAACCTAATAATAAATGTTGGACGTTCATCTTTTTCTATCTTTACCGAAATAAGTGCATCTTTCATTCATGCTATTTCTCAATTTAGAGAAACAAGATATAAAAGTTATGAAACCAGTGGATTGCTCTTATTTTACTTATGTTCTCTTTTCAAATGATTTCTTTCATTCTAAGAATTAAAAATATGGATTAGGCAGTTTTCACCATCTCATTCACTCAATTTCCAAAAAGTAAGAATACATGATACAGGTATATTTATCTAATGAATTTCAGTATGGCCATAGAAATTCCTGCATTTTTGAGTCCATCTTTACAAAATGCTTGAGAGTGATTCTTAGGGATACTCCAGGCTTTAGACCCCACAATCATAACGATAAACGATGACATCTCATATCTTCTCAGCCGTGTTATGCCATGATATTATCATGGGGAGGAATTCTCCAATCCAAGATTGTCTGTAAAACAGAAAGATGCCACCAGTATCAGAATGCTCCATCAGTGATCTCCCCAGCGGGTGTAGCACCCACCTGAGATTTTAAAAATAGGCTTGCACCCACCTGAAATTCCATTTGCACCCACTTGAAAATGAGAAAAATCATGAAAAATGGGCATATTTTGACCAATTTTGGTCTGAATTGTGAAAATGAGAATTTTTCACCCACTTGAGAAAAAATCCTTTGGAGATCACTGTCTATGATAGATTTCTTGCAGGATTTATATGAGTTCAAGAAATCAATGTTTGTGCTTACCAAGTAGAATCTATTTTAATTTTGCAACCTGGCTAATTCTTTATTTCCAGTATACAATATGTTTTCCTTTGTTATTTTGAAATACATATATTTTCAAAAATCTTCTAATTGAAATAACAAATATTCTTATGTGGCAAATTTGCGAGATTGATCAATATCAAATTATACCAGCTTACAGTCTACTGTACAGTAAAACCTGTTTAAGTGGAACACCTTTGTTACCTCCAAAAGGTGTTCCAATTGGGAGGTGTTCCACTTACAAAATGTGTTCCACCAACAGAGGTGTTCTACTTCTATAGGTGTTATACTCTTAACAGGTTCCACTATATACAGTAAAATTTGCCAAGTGAATGCTATTGGTATTAGCTTATGTACGTCATGTTCAGAGTTGCTCTCAAATCTCATAACATTGAATGATTGTGATATACAGAATTGTGATTAAAAGGTAATCATATCGTTTATGAAATGTGTATGTATCAGAGACGTACATGTATTAACATGTTTTTATATACCTCAAATAGCAAAAATTTTCTGCAATTCTCTCAAAAAATTTCAAATAACCATTTTGTTGAAGTCACAAGGGCCATATGCATTTAACCTCTTGAATCCCAGACTCTAAAATCGGTTGAAACCAGAGAATTTTTCATTTTTGCCACCTTTTGACATTTTACTATATACGTATAGAATTTTAGATGCTCAACTTAGTAAAACTAGTCGGCAGAGATAATTTCTACACATTTTAAAACAATTTTTGTGTAAATTGGTCGAAAATTGTTCAAATAAGAGCAATTTTAGTGAAAAAATTGTGACGGATTTTCTCGTCACTCTGGGTTTCAAGGTCATTTCTGAGGTGACGAGAAATCTCGTCAGTCCAGGTAGTCAAGAGGTTAACTGTTCAATATTAAGAACTCATTTTTGTGATATTTCTCTCACATTTAGACCAATACTAAAAGTTATCCATATAGCAGTTTGCATTGAGTTTATGTTGATGTGGCATTAATTGGCCTTCTGGACTTATTTACGATTAAAATAATAGTTATCATTGGGACCTGGATGATAGTGAAAATTGTATATGGTCTTGAATAAGTATGCCATTTGTATGAAAAACTGCTTTCTCTTAGTAAGTAGGCCCGGAGCCAGCTTTTGCCAATTTGGGGAGAAGAGGAAATTTACTTTTTGAAACATCACATGGGGTTTTAAATTACATTGGACAACTTTGGACCAAAGTCATTTGAAAAGTGCTCAGCATGGTGAAAAATTGTGAGGTGTTCCACCTAGAGAAGTGTTCCACGTGTTAAAAATCTGTTCCACTTGTGAGTCTAATAGAGAGGTGTTCCACTTAGCACTTTCTGCTATATGTAAAAGATTCCAATAAGCTCATTTTTAAACTTAAAATAAAAATCATAGAAATCTAATTCAGTCCATGTAGATACATTTTACTCACTCATTTTACATGTTTAAAACATGAGTTGAAAAAATCTCATTTGTATTTCGATAATCTTTTAAAAGTACATTACATAAATAAATAAAAGTACATTACATAAATAAATTATAAGTTGGTTTAAAATGAGCTTGTAGAATCTCAAATGGTACTAAATATCAATATAAATCACACAGCAATTGGGGACGTACAACTTAAGCATAACTGAACAAAATAGCAATAAAATATCATTCATGTTTTTTCTAATATACTGGGACTATAATTGGTTTACAAAATGATACTATCAATTCCCAACTGCATTTAATTGATAGTCTCATGAGGAATCTGAGAACAGCACAGGAAGTTCATATATGAATCGTGATAAATAACATATTCTATCTTGATCTATGTCATTAAGTGCAGTATAATGAACTGAAATATGAAGTTAAGTTTCTATAAATATGTGAGATAACGTCAATTTAATCCCGATGTTACTCAAAACATTCACGATTTTTCGCAAGCTGACATTGACTTTCAAACATTTATCTTTTCTCGGTTTATATTTTCAGATTGTTGCTGTAGCTGAATGGCTAAAAAGATTCTTGAACCACTGTGAAATGATTAGTCAAAAAGTCTTGAAGTGCATTGGAATATAGCTTACCATGGTCTTGGAGCTATTACTGTATACTGAAAAAACGTAGGAACGCCTTTATCAGTTTATACAAGAAAAACACATTGGAAAAGATATACCAGAACATGTATAGAAACCACCCATCCTTCAAGTTAACGTGGAACATTTTTAAACCAATTTGGATTAGAGATATCTTTTGTATGTGGCTACCCAGAAATATTGGATTTCCGAGAGTTATCAAAAGTTTGAAGTAAGTAGGCTAGCTATAAGGGATATATTTATAAGTGCATGCAAAGAAGGAACAATATCATAGTGGAAGTCTATAGCGCTTATTCAAGATACTTTAAAGTGGATGATTTTTGAGTGTTTTTGAAAACCTTGATTTTGAGTACAATGAAAACAGTGGAGTTCTTCATATAATATAATCAGTTACAAATTGTAACTGAAGAGGTTTACTGCAGACTTTCAGTCGCTCATGTGCATACAATTGAAAACTTCAAACTTCACCTGGATTATTATAGAATTTACAGTTTTAGCACTGGAGCTGATCACTAATGTACATATAGGATCATATATTCGCTGTCTTAATTGACAAACTTGTGGTAGGGCTTTCAGGTCATATTTGTATAGCATTATAGTCCTATATACTGATAGCCTGATAGTGCTAGTACATAACCTGGGCCACTCAACACCATAATACATGTAGCTTCATTTTATCTCAATTAACTCTTGGTAGCTGCAAACAATCAACAAAATCTGAATAGATCAGGGCTTAACCTGGAGGGTTAAAGGCTGAATTCTTGAGTGAAGAATATTTGTACATTTCTGAGGAATTATCATGGCTACATGCCAGCTCTGCTGAGAGAATGCTGAAATTGATGGCTGGTGGAACAGTTCAATACAACAAGCCCGTCTGTCTGTAGATTCTAAAGGAAAGAAGTTAGGGAAATTATATAAGACTCTATGAAGCACCAGATTAGCTAACATAATCCTGTGTTAATTATACCTAATTACTACATAGAGAATGTTTACATAGGATGAACATATAAACTCTGGATTATAAACCAATGGATTAGTACTTACATCATAATCTTTTAAAAAATCTGATCCTTTTTTTCTGTTCAATCCAACGTTTAATTTAAATCACCTGGGATGACGGGTTGAGATTGAAGGTACATCTGCACAAAGATCATCAGCTCTCAGAAAAGTAGAAGTTTCATGGATAATTAACAGGGCTTGAAGTACAACTAGACGTTCAAAAACAACTGCGAACCATTCGTTTGTGGAGTGATTATTAAGGCTCTTTACATGAACAGTAAAGATGAAACCTATTGCAATGTACTGGTAGGATATTAACGGTTGAAAAATGACGACTACAGAAACTAAATGTGACTCCCCAAGTTTTGTACGGAGGCCAAAACTGCCTTCATTCAACCTTGAGCCTAAAACCAAAGATGATGGAGCATTTGATGATTATATGGGGGTGCTTAAAACTGATTGGTCAAAATATATTTCAAGAACTCGACGTACAAGTTCTTCTACATCTAGCCCAGCTGCGACCCCCAAAAGTCTGGTTTCACCCCCCTCTTTCAGGTCCCCACCCCATGAGGGATCACGCCCTGAGCATGCCATTCGCAGGATCCACAGTTTGAAGATCTTAACGGGAGCCTTAGATCGTAGTAGGCCAAGGGTTCTTCGGGAGAAATATAGTCCAGATTTTGACATACCATCTTCTGCTTCTATAGCTACTTCTATAGCTAACACTGTAGACTCACCTTTAAACAGAGGAGAAACGTTGAAATCTGAGCCAGGCTCTACTAATTTAAACCCTAACAGCACACCTGGAAATAGCAGCTATGAATCTACTCAATGTAAACCTTCAGCCATTGAAAACACACTTAAAATCTTCTCTCAGGAACATAACAACGCAGAGCAGCTCAGATTTGGTGGAAATGGGAGTGGTAATCGTGAGGTAACATCGGAGACAATGTTTCACATGTTAACAAAGCCAGGGGGAATCATTTCCCATAGGCGGTCAAATAGAAAATCTGACCCAACTTCAGCAGCTAGTAAACTGGATAGAAAATCTAAAGATGAAGCTAGTACAAGTAAAGATGCAATCGGTATCGCAAGCCGAGGAGTAAAAGGAGATAAATCAGACAATGTTACAGGTGATGATGATGAGGGAGTAGGTGTCTCTACTGGGGATCTCCACCCTAGCTTTAATACAGTCTACACCAGTGATACACAGTCATCTAGTCCCTCTGCCACCACTATAACAAGGACTACCGGTATGCGACATACTCCTGATGTCACAAAAAGCTCTTTAAAAACATCATACTCTAAATCCCCTGATAGAAAAATTGGTAAAGTGGAAACTGTAAAATTTGTCCCAGATTCTGAACATGTATTAATCTCTCCACGGTCGTCAGTGAAACGTCAACAGCGTGCTACGGATATCACTAATAGCCAAACTGGAAAAATGGCGAATGGACGATTTTATACTCACCCACCATCTTGTAAAAGTGCCGTCATGGAAGATGGATCAATTGATAGTAATGGCTTTGGAACAATTAATTCACCAGAGGGCGCTTCTTGTGGCCCTGGCAATCTTGAGCCACAGGGTAGTGAGATGTCCCTGGCGGATAGTCATCTCTGTCCTAGTGAAGGATCTGATGTGTTATCATATGGCGATGTAATGCAATCTGTCACTCATGTCGGACATGAGAAACTTGAACGCAAAAATAGCAAAACTCAAAAACAGAAATCAAAAAGTGACCCTAGTGGCGAGAAACAGAAAAAGGATTATGGTATACGGGGTAAGTTGATAATCGCTGGACAAAGCACACCATTGTTGTCTGATGAACAGAGAGACAGGGTATCTGACCTGCCAGAGTTCAGACACATTAAGGATGACAGCAAACCAAGGTCAATGTCAGACAATGTACTCTCAAGTGAACAGGCAGCAATATCTGAATCGGGATCAGAGTCGAGTGTTATGTCTGTATCCGACTCAACTGCTAGTAGTCTACAGAGTAGCACCGAGGTCATAGCTAGTGGTTCCCCTTTAGCATCACTCGATAGACTCTCACAGAAAAAGCGCCCAAGGGGACCCAGTGGGGAGTTTATAGAACAAGAAGAAAAGCGAGGAGATAAACTATTAAAATGTATTGGGAGTGATAGTGTCCACTCTGGCCACGCCCAAACTCTCCCTCGGTCAATCACAGCCCCGGGGATACCCCTTGACGAAGCCCAGGATAAAGCAGGACAGTTGCTGACGATCCCAGGAGTTAAGCAGGATATACGCCGGAGTGTTTCATCAGCGAGTGTCTACGCTACAAGACGAGAACGCCATCTAGAGGCACATAAGGTAAGCCAATTAGCCGATCCTCCCCGTAAAACTAGCCTATCAATAAGTGATGCTTATTATCCTCATCACCAGTATGGGATGTCACCATCTGGCTCTGGGGGTTCGTCACCTGATCTACCACCTCGAAGAAGCGGTAGTCCATCGAACAGTAGCACCCACAGTAACACCCCACCCTCGCCCCGCAGGGGGGTCCACCTCACCACAATCATCCCTCTCTCTCAGAGTCAAATCAGTCTGAATGAAGCCGATATATCTGGAGATGGGGAGCCTGAACTGCCCTGTAAAGCCAAACCAAATAAGGTAAGCACACAATTTCATGTGTTATTTAACGCCTGATTAAAACCTTACAAGCGAGATTTCAAGTTTGTTTGCATCACCACTTGTCTGTCTATTTGTGGATCATGATGATCCTCGAAGCAGAGTACAAAGTGGAATAAAAAAAACTTGAAATTCTGACTCAAAAGGGACTCTAACACACCCATTGTTTCAATCCCACAATTCTTTAAACATTATCAATGAATTGTGGGATTGGAATAGCTGCTATTGTTAATACACATGCATGGCTTCATAACGGCATATAGCACATAAGGGCACTCAGTTTGGTAAATTCTTACCCAAATGTGAGTGCCTTTAACTGACTAGTTTAATGCTCTAACATGTCTGCATATTGACAAGTACTCAATGGGTTGAAGTGTACATCATACAGGCCTATAAAACGTATGAGTTCATGATCTACAATGGCTAATACCCTAAAGTTGAAAAAGCTCAAATTTTAGTAAAAATATAAATATTTCGTTTTTTGAACTATATTTTTCATAAAAAGTTATTGACTATGAGGGATGATTTTGTTAATCGCAAAATTCATATGATTTTAACTATTTTTTTTATAATATTATATATATTTTTATTTTATATCTTGTAGGTCATTTCTGATATAAACGAAAAAATCATGAACTCATAAGTCTGTTATATAACACTAATAAATTGTGATGCTTATACCTATTACATGGGCCACAACCAGTCATATGTTTTAAAGATTTTGTTTTATAAATATTCAACAAAAATACAACTGAACATCAAAATTTATAATGAAATACAAGCCCTTTAAAGTTAAGTATTTTATCTGTTTAATTTTTTAACACGATTTTTACAGAAAACATAGCAGCAATATTACGACATCATGTACATAAAAGTGCAGAAATCTGTTTACATTGTTTTTTGAATGTAAGATTCAGAAACCTGGTTAAGGCCCATGTTAGTAACTAGAGTAATCCTCTGACATTTACAGAGATGTTTATATAACAACCATTGCCAGATATCATGAAGGCTTTCTAAGACCAACTCCACATCTGAAGCTCTTATGTATAGATAGACTTCTGGGTCTACTGTTCTTTGGATTACAGCCATTCAACAACCTTATAACAATTACCCTTGCATATTATATCATTACGCTTTCATTATATAACTGAGCTAGGGGTGGGGTTACAGTCAGTCTGAAGCTCTCATGTATAGATAGACTTCTGGGTCTACTGTTCTTTGGATTACAGCCATTCAACAACCTTATAACAATTACCCTTGCATATTATATCATTACGCTTTCATTATATAACTGAGCTAGGGGTGGGGGTACAGTCAGTCTGAAGCTCTCATGTATAGATAGACTTCTGGGTCTACTGTTCTTTGGATTACAGCCATTCAACAACCTTACAACAATTACCCTTGCATATTATTTTATTACGCTTTCACTATGTTATTGAGCTATAGGGGTGGGGCTACAGTCAGTCTGAAGCTCTCATGTATAGATAGACTTCTGGGTCTACTGTTCTTTGGATCACAGCCATTCAACAACCTTATAACAATTACCCTTGCATATTATTTTATTACGCTTTCACTATGTTATTGAGCTAGGGGTGGGGCTACAGTCAGTCTGAAGCTAAAGATAGACTTCTGGGTCTACTGTTCTTTGGATTACAGCCATTCAACAACCTTATAACAATTACCCTTGCATATTATTTTATAACGCTTTCACTATGTTATTGAGCTAGGGGTGGGGCTACAGTCAATCTGAAGCTCTCATGTATAGATAGACTTCTGGATTTACTGTTCTTTGGATTACAGCCATTCAACAACCATATAACAATTACCCTTGCATATTATATGTTATTACGCTTTCACTATGTTATTGAACTAGGGGTGGGGCTACAGTCAGTCTGAAGCTCTCATGTATAGATAGACTTCTGGGTCTACTGTTCTTTGGATTACAGCCATTCAACAACCTTATAACAATTACCCTTGCATATTATGTGTTATTACGCTTTCACTATGTTATTGAGCTAGGGGTGGGGGTACAGTCAGTCTGAAGCTCTCATGTATAGATAGACTTCTGGGTCTACTGTTCTTTGGATCACAGCCATTCAACAACCTATAACAATTACCCTTGCATCTTATGTTATTACGCTCTCATTATGTTACTGAACTGGGGGTTGGGCTACACTCAGCCAATACCATTACAATTTCCAGTAAAACACAGTTAACTAAGTTCCTGTATTATACTAAGCCATGGGATGGAGAGGGGGGGGGGTACTTAAAAGGGTGGAGCCATTCTGATATTTTAATAGGGTTTGAATCATTCTATTGGATTTCATGTGTCAGTATGAGAGGAAGTAATAAACATGGAGTCTGCAATTGAGAACTGCTTATATAATCTTGTACATTTCAGACTCTGATATAATACAGATACTGATAACATGTATATTACGGATACTTGTACAATACAGATACCGATGACATGTATATTACAGATACTTGTACAATACAGATACTGATAACATGTATATTACGGATACTTGTACAATACAGATACCGATGACATGTATATTACAGATACTTGTACAATATAGATACTGATGACATGTATATTACAGATACTTGTACAATACAGATACTGATGACATGTATATTACAGATACTTGTACAATACAGATACTGATGACATGTATATTACAGATACTTGTACAATACAGATACTGATGACATGTATATTACAGATACTTGTACAATACAGATACTGATGACATGTATATTACGGATAATTGTACAATACAGATACTGATGACATGTATATTACAGATACTTGTACAATACAGATACTGATGACATGTATATTACAGATACTTGTACAATACAGATACTGATGACATGTATATTACAGATACTTGTACAATACAGATACTTGTACAATACAGATACTGATGACATGTACATTACAGAAACTTGTACAATAAAGATACTTCTATTGTACAGATTCATATACTGATTTTATATATACAATACAGACACTGATATAACATCGATATATGTACAATACATACATTGGTATAATGCACACACTGATATAATATACACGATATAACTGATAATATACACACAATGATATAACTTTTTTTTCTTTCCTTTTTATTAATAATACATTTATAATATAAAACTGAAGTTGATATAACTGTTAATATATACTCACTGATGATATAGTACACACATTGATATAACTGATGATAATATACACACACTAATATAATGCACACATAGATTGTCTGATGATATTCACTCACTGATATAATACACACATTGATATAGCTGATGATAATATACACATACTAATATAATGCACACATAGATTGTCTGATGATATTCACTCACTGATGATATAGTACACACATTGATATAACTGATGGTAATATACACACACTAATATAATGCACACATAGATTGTCTGATGATATTCACTCACTGATATAATACACACATTGATATAACTGATCATAATATACACACACTAATATAATGCACACATAGATTGTCTGATGATATTCACTCACTGGTATAATACACACATTGATATAACTGATGATAATATACATACACTAATATAATGCACACATAGATTGTCTGATGATATTCACTCACTGGTATAATACACACATTGATATAACTGATGGTAATATACACACACTAATATAATGCACACATAGATTGTCTGATGATATTCACTCACTGATATAATACACACATTGATATAACTGATGATAATATACACACACTAATATAATGCACACATAGATTGTCTGATGATATTCACTCACTGGTATAATACACACATTGATATAACTGATCATAATATACACACACTAATATAATGCACACATAGATTGTCTGATGATATTCACTCACTGGTATAATACACACATTGATATAACTGATCATAATATACACACACTAATATAATGCACACATAGATTGTCTGATGATATTCACTCACTGATATAATACACACATTGATATAACTGATGATAATATACACACACTAATATAATGCACACATAGATTGTCTGATGATATTCAATATGACTGCTGACCTATACCGGCGATTACTAGAGTGCTGCTAACTCGATAAAAGGCTGGTGCTGGCTAGAATTGTCTATGGTTCTAGCCAGGATAAAGATACCAGTTCTTCAACTCGACAATGGGAAGAACTGCTCTACCTTAGTGACTAATATGTCATGATATGACATCTAAAGAGTCAATAAAAGATATATATAATACACACATTGATATAACTGATGATAATATACACACACTAATATAATGCACACATAGATTGTCTGATGATATTCACTCACTGATATAATACACACATTGATATAACTGATCATAATATACACACACTAATATAATGCACACATAGATTGTCTGATGATATTCACTCACTGATATAATACACACATTGATATAACTGATGATAATATACACACACTAATATAATGCACACATAGATTGTCTGATGATATTCACTCACTGATATAATACACACATTGATATAACTGATGATAATATACACACACTAATATAATGCACACATAGATTGTCTGATGATATTCACTCACTGATATAATACACACGTTGATATAACTGATCATAATATACACACACTAATATAATGCACACATAGATTGTCTGATGATATTCACTCACTGATATAATACACACATTGATATAACTGATCATAATATACACACACTAATATAATGCACACATAGATTGTCTGATGATATTCACTCACTGATATAATACACACATGGAAAGAACCATTCACGCTCACTGATACAATACACACATTGATATACCTGATATTATACACACACTGATATAATACAGATACATCTATTGATATTATATTATTATAACTTGTATGGTGTATTGATGTGAATGTGAAATATCTGGTGGTGTAAAAGTTGAAAATTGTGAAGGAAAAAGTAATGATGGATGAAGTTAACATAACAAAATATGATTTGCTGTATTATAAGTGAATACCTGTTGAACCATAAGGTGTTCATTGCAGATAGGTGTTCACTACTGAACAGAGAGGGATGTGTGCTTACTAAGATTGGTTTTATTGTAGACAATATCATTTGTTTTAGGGTAGTTAGCATCAGGTTGGGCTATTCACTCACCCAGGTCACTCATATTTTACTTTGAAGTCATATTATTTAGTATTACTAGAATATTGCCACTGTTCCGCTTGGGTGCTTTCTCAACTTCTCTACTCTTACTACAATATCAATTTTCTTCAAAATATCATGGATTTTCATGATTTCCAAGTTTTCGAATGAACTTCAAATTTATTAGACTTGGCATTTTAAAAGTTTGCTTAACCCCCTCCCCCTATCGACTTCACCATGTGTGTTGTTGTTGGTGAAGGTAAAGTACATAGGAGGTGGGGGGGGGGGTACACAGTCTTGAAGCAAGACTATTTAAACTTCAGAACTAACTAAGCCAACTGGATTTTTTGTCGCCAGAAAGAAGATTTTCTCTCTATATATAGTAATTACCCAGTATTGACCAACATTACAACATTATTTAACGTGTTTATCTCTGATCGCTGATTGTTTGAGAAAATGTCAGCGTATTTAGTTTGAATTGATTTATGACCCAGACTGTGACAGCCACCGGCAGTGGGGGTCGGGTCGCTGAACTGTAGAATTGTCTTAACTATTCTGAGGTTACTTAAGAACTAAGCAGGTCTGCTGTCAGGGTAGTTAAAACTCTGAACTGTGAAATGGGGTATCTTGTATTTCCAAGTTATGATGTTTTAAACTTTCCATATGATTAGAAACCAAACTGGTGAGTTTGCAAAATCATGTTCCAAGATAAGTCGTAAGGAGACCTTGAAAAATACATCTCAAGTTATAAACTGTACTTCTAGTTAATTTGGCGCTACTTATTTTGGCGGATTTGCTGTTTTGAACATTTGTTGGCTACTTAACTTGGTGAACTTGCAATATTATAATGTCCTAATGGTACCAATTTTCATGGAAATAAAGGAGTGGTATCGATATGGTGAACCTTTTGAACACACGTTCAAAGGTGTTCTACTTTTTTTTCTTTTTTTTCTTAAGAAATATTTATTGCTTCATAAAAATATCATAATATAAATCCCTTCAGTCGCCCGAAGGCATTATAGAAGGGTAAATGGTGGAATGTTGTTGTATAGTCAAGTAAAACATTGTTTAGCTTTCTGTTATTAAAAGGAAGATTCACAGATTTAGAGCAATTAATTTATGAACAACAGTGGTATTGGTATTGGTATTTTGGAAAGAAGTCTGTCTCAATTGGAGTTCAAGCTCTAGACAATTATTGATATGGTTCCTATCCATTAATCATGTAAATTCTAATATTCCAGAACCAATATACCATAGAGCATTGGAAACCCAATGAGAGAATTCAAATTATGAGTTTGCGCAACAGATCGCCCCAAGACAGAGATAAACCAACCCCATGCCTAGAAATATTCAGTCTTTAGTTGATAATTTATGATATCTCGTTTGAAACAGTGCAAGAAAACAATACATTCTTCGATCTATTTTTAGGAAGATGTATATATAAACCAAAGAACAAAATGTCTATAAATAAGTTTTTCGCCCACTCAGCTGAATTCTATACTAAATGAAACTACTAAAAATAAAATTGCTAATGATTTCTATAAACAATCTTAATTTTCACTTGGAATTTTAACCTAAGGTATGGGAATAGTTGCAGAGGTGTAGACCACGTAATGAACATTCTTTAATTGGTATGGAGATTTCCAAGGCTTTTGAATTGGGATACTTTGACCTTTCTACTGGAATTATGTGGCCTTGGTATAAGGATTGTAGGGCCTTGGTATAAGGATTCTGTGGTGTTGCTATAGTGATTGTATGGTTTTGCAGGCCTTATAATCAGGAGTTGTGTTGTCTTAGAATGGGTATTGTTAGGCCTTAGTATGGGAAATCTTTTGGATTGGTATTGAGATTGTAAAACCTTTGAATGGGAATTCTGTGGCATTTATATAGGGATTCTAAGACCTTGGTATACTAATTCTTTTAGATTGGTATCTAGATTGTTATCATTCTAGGGCCTTGCTGTTAGAATTCTATGACCTTCTATTCTATATTCCTTGTAAAGGACTTCTATGAGTTTGAATTCTAGGGCCTTTTGATACAAGAAAATGATTTTTACGCTGGTATAGGGATTAAGGGGAATTAGTATGAGAACCCAGCAGGAATATATAGGAAAAATGATGGAATTTATATAAAAGATATTATAGGATTCACTTGTATATTGTTCATGTATTCACATGGTAAGGCTGATATAGTTAAATCCCAACTTTCTCTCATGTCGCCTTGACATATGGCAGCAAATTGGTAGCCAACAATACATCATAAACCATACATTGATAAATATTTAGACATATGGAATACCATTAGCAATATAGGAATGAGTGCAAAAAGAATATGATATCACAATATCAACTTCATAAATTGAACATGTGCATTATATTACACTTGGAGTTAAATTGCAAAATTATGAGTTGCAGTTGGACAAGTCTTAGTGAACAATTCAACTCTGGAGGGGAGGGTATCAGAGGTCCATGAATTTAGTTTACCAATATTTTCAGACACCTTTATACCTCAACTGGGAAATTCTTATTATATCTTATCTTAATAAACCTACTTTTATCATATATTCTAGACAAAAGTAGGTACCTCAAAGGATATTATTTCCTCTTAATAATCTGGGGGTCATTAACAGAAACTTCATAAAGTTACAAATTCGTAAATCAATTGTTGTTACCATGGATATAATGAAGTCACAGTTAGAGAACAATGGACTTCACGAATTCTTAACTTTATGAAGTTTCTGTTAATGGCCCCCTGTACATTAATAAAGTGCAATATATATTAAAATAGAAATAAAGCAAATTAAGTAAAGTCTTGCCAAATTTTATTGGGGTGAAATATTAGATCAATTAGTTCGCTTTATGTACAAGAAAGGTATTTGAGGTCGGTCTATCCAACAGCCCCCACAATTGAACTCAAAGATCTTGTTGGTACACAGGTGCCTCACAAAGATCTGCAAGTGAAGTATTTTATTAAAAATAACATAATCATTCTGTTACATGATCAGATAACTGAGGTTTTGTTTTGGAATAAATTATGGTGTTGACAAGGAAAACACAGAAAAAACAAACTAAACCTTTATCAAAATGTGCCTCACGCTGATAGGTAACAAAAAATAAAGTCCATTGGCCTTATGTTGTTTAGCCTTTAGTGTACTTACAGTGAAAATTTTCCATCCATCTGTGCCAGAAACATGTTCCACTTGAACATAATCTACCGGGTCATCATTCAGTGACATGAGTGGGCCGTACCTATCCCATCTAAAATGAACATTATTTATTGATATTTGTAAAATTTTGTTTTTGTATCGGTGATTTTATGCTTATACTTTGTCTCATTAGCCAATAATTATCTGAACACAAGCAGTTTTGTATGGATATAGCAAAGTCTTTGCCACTTTGTCCGTTATCTGGTCTTTTGAAATAATAGAATACAATTCTTCATTGTATTGTGTATTGTTAGGTATATGTTTAATAAATAGTATGGTTTTGTGTGAAAACAAAAATGGCGATTACTTTAAACACAATGGCAATAAGAACACTAGAAAGTTTCTGCAATATTTTAATTGTGTTTATTGTAAAACATATCTGCTTAACATATATATTATATAAACCTTGGAAACATCTTACAACAGATTCAAAAATCTTAGTAAGCACTATTTTGCACAAATGTATAAAATCAGGAATATTTAAGAATAGTGGTTTTTTGTTTGTTGGGATTTGCTACTCTTGACTCACTGCTTTCTCCTCCGATCATATCCTGGATTGTTCAAAATCTCATAGTCTGTCCACTCCCCTCCAGCGTATATTCTTATCTTGAACTCATCATTTGTGTTCGAATATCGATCATTTGAAGTTAGCGTGGTGACCTCATATCCGCTGTGTTCACTACATACAGCCAACGACGGTTTAAAAATAATTCCACCTCTGCCTGTTGGAGGCTTAGGTGCTATGTCACTAGTCTCAGTTTCATCAGCTTCTGGAAAGAGTTTATGCAAAGTAGAGGCAAAGGACGATTCTCGGTTTGGAGAACGAAGTTCATCAATCTAAATGAGCATTATCCCTGCTTCGGACAAATTTGATTTTTTTACATAATATATATTTGAATGTCTTCTTTTGAATAGTCATAATTTAATTTGGGTAATATTTCTAGATTTTTCGCAAAAAATATTAGCGCAGTACACTGATGAACTTCTTTCCCCATATCGAGACTTGTATTTTATTGAATCGGTCTATTTGAGCATTATCCCTGCTTTAGACCAATTTGTTATTTTTACATCTTGTAGATTTAAATGTCCTCATTTGAATATTCATAGTTTAATTTGGGTAATATTTCTATATTTTTCAGGAAAATTTTTTTAGCCCAGGAGGCTGTTCTCCAAACCGAGAATCGTCCTTTTGAACAAATTGATAATGGTACCTGTTACACAGGAAGGTTAAATTGCTGATGCATTTTGACATTTTGAGTTTAAGCATATATAGTAGAGGTAATTATCCCATCAAACGAAGTTTGGAGGGATATAGGGAACTCCTCTATCCATCCGTCCGTACGAACGTCAGTATGTACGTCCCTCCGGCCAATAACTCAAATACCGTTGACTCGATTTTGTTTGTATTTGGTATGTGAATACTAAAAGCATGGCACACTGTCTAGTAACACTTTTGGTAGAAGGCGGCCATTTTGAAAAATGGCCACCATTTTAACATATTTTACTATAATTTGAAAAGTAGTTCAGCAATTTTGTTCATTTTTGGTATGTGAATACTATAAGCATGGCACACTGTCTAATGACACTTTTGGTAGAAGGTGGCCATTTCGAAAAATGGCTGCCATCTTTGCTATATACTTTGCTTGTAAATATGCCAGCCATGGCTGTTCAATGGGATTTGCTATGCTTTGACGTTGCTGTTGTCTAGTTTGAAAATTTTGAACTAATAGAAAACAATGTTCCTTTAAATTAAATTTTTTTGTTAATTTAAATGATGATACGTACCATTGTGTTTTGGAAATATATTCTCAAATACAACTTCTTTGGTTGTAGGTCCTGTTGTT
Organism: Owenia fusiformis; assembly: GCA_903813345.2. NCBI lineage: Eukaryota > Metazoa > Annelida > Polychaeta > Sabellida > Oweniidae > Owenia > Owenia fusiformis. Next base: position 27,913,327 of record CAIIXF020000002.1, read on the forward strand.
GTAGGTGTTGGTTTGGTATAAGGTCCTGTTGTTGTATTTGTTGTATTTGATGTTGTTGTTGTTGTTTGACATTTTTTCTTTGATGTCCGTATTTTGCATTTTCCTCTCTTACACTTACAACTGAGACATCCATCATCAGATTTCCAAGTTTTTCCTGGTGCAACTTTCTCTCCATCAACTGTACAGTCTCTAGCTCCTGTGAATATAATCACTTTATCGTATTCTATTGTAAACAGCATATCCCAAAAAACGAATGCATTTCATTATCTGATGTTATATTCATTATTTCATGTTGTATACATTTACTAATTTGTTTTTTCTAAACTTTCTTTTTTGTCCAATCAGAAGGAGATAAAACTTTTGAATCATGATATGTATATCTTAAACATTGACGATTTTTTAGCTAGTCTATTACGTTACCTATACATACCCAAAGAAGGAGAGACGTAACACAGGGCCACTGCTATAATGAACACCCATGTTATAAAATACATTGTTCTCCTTCAATCTATGTTCCTTTTAAAATTATCACGGTTGAAATATATGACTATTTCCTATAATGCGATGATTGCAAGGTAAAAACTGATTTTAAACATTGTGTTTGTTTATTGCTAGGGAATCAAGGGTACAAGTATTCATACAAATGCCATGGTCATTGTCATGCAGATATTAAAATAGAATTGATAGAATGTTAATTATCACATTGCATTTGATAAATACCTGAAACTAGAGCATTTTCAAATGTTATATTTGCTTAGCTGTGAATGTTTTTGTTTTAAGTTTCATGAGCAGAGCGATGTATAATGTTAATGGGAAAATCGTGAGATATGGAATGATATGAAACTAATAAATCTTATCATACTTAGGTACAATGTTTATGCTAATCCTTGGAATGTTTTCTAATGGCCTCATATAACATTTTTACACTTATGATATGAGTTATTAACCTATTTGGGGAGGGGGCTATTTGAATTCCTTATTATTCTGATAATCAGAACATTTATTGAAGTTTACTCAAAACATAACCTCTGACAAATCTTCTAATCAGACAGAAGCCCAGTTCTGATGATCATTAATGATTTTGATGAAGGTTTTTGAATGAAGTTGTAGTTGAATGTTCTTAAATATAAACTTAGCATTATAATTTATATTATAAGACCGACCTATTCTATAAAGGTGACATAACAAATCAAAATAGTTTTTCCAATTTTATTTTATGTTTGGTCAATCATTGGATCAGTTCGTTCAAGAAAGGCAAGAGGGTTGCTGGAATAAATTGAAGTAAATGGTTCATGTTGTGCTTACATAAAAAAGATAATTAAAATTAGTAAATAAGAAAAGTCAGAATAAATCCAATAAGTATGAATGATATTATATTTTCAAGTCATTAAAGAGGGACTCAAAACTATTTTAATAAAAATGGTTAATGCCTCAGTCACATTTGCTCTACAGCTACGCCATGGCATAGGGGAGAGCGGGGTAAGACGGAATGCGGGGTGAGACGGAACAATGGATTTTTATTGAATAATTGTTTAAAAGAAGTTACTGAAGTAAACCTTTTTTTGAAAATAAAGTGATCTTTCTGTTGAACCACAATTTTCTTGTCAGCTGCAACTAATACTTTAATAAAAAGCCATCATTCCGTCTCACCCCACGTTCCATCTTACCCCGCTCACCCTTACTCCCTTGCCAGGTTTGAATTTCAATGAAAACATCATACCTTTGTAATCCAAGATGAGGGTTATGGTGGCCATTGAAATGCTATGGTGACCTTGTAATTGCTATTGGTCAGAGTTAAAGAGGCACTGCTACTGTAGCAAAAGTGACTGAGCCATGAAGTAAATTGTACATTCAAGATCGGTTTTATCTCATTTATCTATTTCACTTTATTTTAAGAACTTATTTGAAAAATAGGAAGATGTCTACAGATTTAAGTTTGCTGAAGAAACCACAGTTATTTTCATTCATCTTCATATTTTAAGACACAGTTTTGAGTAGGACAAAATATTATCTTTGAAGAAGATGTATGGAGAGTTAATTGGATTCTAGCCAATTGCCAAAAATATAGGAGTGGGAGATGTGGAGGTTTCTTTAAGAATCATTGACTAAGATTTGATAAACATTCTTAAAGTGAGTAGAAGGGATTGAGATGAGATAGTAACTAATATGTTTTGAAGAAATTGAATCAATTTTATTTTTTAGATCATCGCTCCATGTCAGGCCTATTTTCTAAAGTGTGTAACAGTCCGACTTTAGTTCAGGATAAATCTCTTCATTTTTGAGGTTCTATCAAAAAGGGAACATTCCATTTTGAATTTTAATTAATTCAGGCATTTCTGTATCTAAAATCTTCAATAACTTACGTTTGTTCAGATATCCTAGTTCATGTTAAATAAATCTTTGATTTCAAGTTAAACATTGTTATGATCTTTGAAAATATTGCTTCGACCATTTTACAAGGTTTATTCCTTCAAATTCTTTGGATTTCTGAAATTCACGCAGGTGGAATTCCAAAAACAAAATAGTTTTGACATTTCTACGTTACAATGTTCTTAATCATCAAATTCTACTTGAAGTTACTATCATTAAACCGCTAACATAAACTTATACCTTACTGCAATTTTAGTAGCAGATACTACTGTAAGGATATGTGTACATATCGATTGAAAATCTGAAGAGTTCACATTCTCAGATCTGAGTTATGAAATTAAATGATTAATGATTAAAAGTTGACTGTTATTAATTGTAAACAAGTTTTGACACTCGGAGACAACTCTTCTTGTCACTACTTACTATATTATCTTTGGCTCGTAAGTTGTAAATCATGAATTACTGTATCATGTTTGTTCTCATTGAACATTTTGTTGACGACTCAAAATTTGACTACAAGTACAGTAAAACCTGTATATTCAAACACCTCTCTAATCAGAACACCTGTCACTGTAAACACTTTTTTAGTCAAATTTTGGAATTTTCCATAGACTCCCATGTTAATAAAAATTGAAATTTAAACACCTGCCAATCTGAACAATTTTAGCCCATTCCAGTTGCATTTTGATTAGACAGGTTTTCCTGTGGTACGATATTATGTATAAAAGATTTTAGAAATTCTATCAACATACAATGATTTATGTCTTTAATTTGGGCTGAGTTTTTGAAACTCTTGTTGAAACTCTTGTGGTTTGCTTAATTTATCAGTATGTCAATTGATTTACAGACTTTGTGGTTTGAATATTTGGAATGCTTTACAGATTGTAATAAATATTCTTGTTGAATTGGTTTAAATGTCATTTGTAATTGTTTTTTTTTGTTTTTTTGTTCATTGTTGTTTTTCAGATGTTGCCTCTTGTGGTTTATTTGTGTAGGTTTATTACATGTTCACTCAACATATCAAATTGTAGCCTTTACTTCTGGGACAACCCTCGTATTTGTTGACTTCACTTCTCAAAAAGAGAGCTTCATCTTCACTCTTTCAGTTTTCAATAAATCTCTGGACTCCGGATGACTTTCTCTATATATGTTTGGTCCCTCTGATGTCAATGCAATGTAAATGAACTAGCATTTAGCTCGTGATCTTTCCACTTCGCTGGTTGGTTAAGAAAAGGTCAGTGCCGTAGATTTTGGGCTGTCACGGGAGTCGTGGGGGTGGGGCTGCTTAACTGTAAGATAGTCTATACTTGGCTGAGGATAGTTTAAAACTATTACAAATCATGTTTACATGGACTCACACCAATGTAAGATATACTAAACAGCAAATCTTTTTCAAGTATATGAGGCTCATTCCGATCAATATCACATCTTTTCAAAGTATCAAGCTTTCGAGAAACAAAGTATCAAGCTTTCGAGAAAGGAACTGAAACATCTCTGGTATTCGCCAAAGCAGCGCTTCATTGCACTTAAAATGAAAATTTATGTTCCCCGCAGTGGGACAAATGTTTGAAATTTACGCACAAGATATGATATATATTCCCTGGTGTTATCTACCTAAACCCAGTCAAGTAACAGGACAGAAATCAACCGTGATCTCAAATTGATAGATTGAAAATGAGGTTCAGTTATTACAACACTTTGTGTATGATATTGGGTTGTAATGCTCACTTTTTCTAGGATTTATTTTATTTGCAAAATTAATTGACTCATTGCGGTATGATTGAACAATGGTTGTATTATGCTATAAATTTAGTTTTGTGTAAAAGTTTACAGTAAAATAGTAGTATAGAAAATGTTCCCTTTATACAGGTTTTACTGTATATCACAGTTTGATACCTCTTAGACACTATAGATGTCTTAATCGTCTTATAGAGTATATACTTGTAAAAAGAATAATAAGATTATTGAAGGTGAAACTCAGTTATCATTTACTATATATATATATTTACTATACATTACATATTTAGAGGTTATGTCACTATGACGTGAAATATGCCTGAGTTCTCCCAATATAGGCCAACCTTGGGAGGCTCTATATTTGGGCAAGAACGAAGGCATATTTCACGTCATAGTGACATAACTGATGTATTACATGCCTTTGTTCCCATGGTTACTTTGTATCAATGACGTGACGTCATGATATTATCATGGTTATTAAAGAAATCTAATATCAAAACGAGGTAAGCGGGCTATATCGGGGTAATCGGGCAATATCGGTGGATATAGCTCGCTAACTTTCCCATTGACTTCCATACAAATGCTTCGCTAGGTATGTAATACACACGTACATGAAAACAGTTTTCAATTATGATCTTAATATAAGCATAATATTACACAGTAAGTAAGTACATCCATGAAATTGATACCAACAAGATAGCATACTTTCCTACATTAAAAACCCATATATTTGAAATTCAATATGCAGAGATACAGATAGAAATAAGGATTTAAATGCATTGTTTTAGATGGATTTATTCCAAGAAAATACATAACACATCGGGCTTAATGTTCTGATCCAAGGTTATATTGACTGAGGTGTATTTTTGGCTTGAACCAAAGTGTAAACAGACATGTACTGTATATCTCCTGAATTTCTTCAGAAACCATTTATTCACGATTCCTCATTGAAAAACCTACCTGTTGTTTCAAAGTCAGTTAATGCATATCCCTGGGAGCTAACCTAACATTTAGTTTGGAGTTATTGGAGTAATGGTAAATTGCCCCTTTCCCATGCATACATTAGGGTCAGTTGCCAACTCATGCCTATATTAGGATCAATTGCCCTTTCCCATGTCTATATTAAGTTCAATTGAATTCCAAATTACAAAATGATCCATCATAGTAAGAGAGTTATACAGTATGATGAGCTCAGGGTAATGCACAATCATTCTTTAATCCCAGATCAAAGGTCGTGTTTTGGAAATGTTTTCGCAATGTTATGTGAAAATAACAATCTTTACAGTAAGGATACAGTTATGTGTATATATTTACTACCCCCCCCCAAATATAACTCCTCCCTCAATATACCCGTCTCCCCATATACAGTAACAATTGATTTATAGTCATCAATATGATTTTATACCTTTCAGTTCCAACGGTATCAACATCATAAACACTGTGCCAATGTTAGCAGTTATTTAAGAGCTTATTTTACGATTCTCCAGGATTTCATTAATTTAGGCATCTAATCTTTGAATGTGCTACTGTGGAGCTAATATAACATGTTATCTTGACCCTTGTAGCTATAATTATTCCATCAGTCAAAAATAACATGATTTTAGGCTATTTTTATTTTCGAGCCACTGCATTGAAGCACGTTGGTGCTATAGACTTTCAAATAAACCAGTCCAATTGTGGTTTCAGTGTTCATGGACATTTACACCATTTTTAAGGCTAGTGTAAATAGAAATAATGTTTAGCATATCTTTTCCGATCTATGTACAATGTATTACTTCAAAGAGCCCTTGTGACACTAACAGAAAATCTGACTTGAGCATGTTTAATCAAATTATTATTTATTAAATAATAATTTTAAGCTTATTAATCAATATCTTTTCCATCCCCCAGTTCTTCCTCCAAAGCCAGAATAGTGCAAAACATAGAAGTTAATTACTCTGGCCTAAAAGTGTCCTTTTGAGGTAACCTAGCTGTGAACCATACTCCCTGGAAATACTTAAATATGAAAGTAAATATACACATTTGAACCAGACTTGACTTGTGTTTGATATGTCATCATATGATTCGAGAAGTACAAATGAACAAAGCTCAATCATAAAAAAACTGCAAGATGAATGGATTAAAATATACATGGTTTGAACTTTGAATAGTTAAACACAGTCATGAATGGTCAATCGTGGCTTGAAATTTGTCACATGAAGAAAAATAGCTTGGTCAATGAACATGTTTTTTTATTGCTAATCATGTTGACTTATGCTCCCTATGGGATGTTTTACTCCATAGATTAGAGACAAATTGTTAACAAAAATGTACATACAGAAAATTTTTAAATGTTTGGAAGTACTTTGAATTTAAGAAATAGCAAAAAAATGACTATATTGCAACAGTATATAAAAAAATAGAAACGTATGTATAAGACCGAACTTTTGTATATTTCAGATAGTTAGGTATAATGTGCAGTGAAGCTGTGGCCTTTTGTAGTTTAGGGAGTTTCAGCCATGTTATTTTTTTTGAAAATAACATGGCAGAGAAGCATCAAAATATAAGAGGCCACAGATATGATGTTTCTATTTATACTGTTTCAATACAAATGCCTCTTGGACGGGGGGGGGGGGGGGGGGTTGTTTGGATTGGCAGGTGTTTACATTCCAAGGTTTATAAACATGTTAGTCAATGGAAGATAACAATAACAGGACCAAGATAAAGTGTTCACATTGAGAGATGTTCAAATTAGAGAGGTGTTCGGATATACTCTGTTTTATGTAGAAGGGGACATCACAAAGTATGGTTCTATAATGTCTAGGATGTGCTGTATCATCATCTCCAATTGTGTCATATTAATACCCTTTATAAGAAATCCACCTCTGCACTCTTTAGATCAGAGATATTTTCTCCATCCAAATTATTTCCCAAAGAGAAAAAATGAAGAAACTGATAAAACGCTCTGATACCTTGCATTGCTTATATATCACAATTCAGCCCATAGGTCCATAATTGAGAAAGCTTTATAATGATATACATGTATAGATTAAGAGGCCAAGTGAATTAGGATTTTCTGTAGATGGGGGCTGGTCATTATGAAACACCCTGTAAATCATAAAAGCCCCCTCCCGCAAGCTTAATTTGAGATGGTTAAGATCAACATCTGAACTGTGAGTTCCTTTGTAATAGTCAGAGTGTAGTACATCTAGGTGTTGCTAATACCCTTGGGGAACAGGGTGTGATGTTGAGATTGAAATCTAAGGTATCAGCCAGCTTCTATCATTGCCTGAGATAAGAAATGCTTCATGCTAGAAATATAACAAGATCAAGTGATGATTTTTACAGCTCTCTTGAGTGCAGTTTGCAGCTGACTTTTGGTTTTTTGTTCAACATTCAGTACACACTTTTAAATGTATGGCACACTTAACTTATCAGATACCCTGAGGCAGAGAGCCTAGTGTATTCTGGAGCTGAAGCTCTCTTTTAAGAAAATTTTCTGAAAATGTTTATCTTGTATAGCTTAATAAGATTTGCCCTTTAAAATAGTTGTATCGTCACTCTCTAAAAAGTTCTTTGCTCTCGCCTTCATCTAATTAAAGTACAGTAAAACCTGTCTAATCTAAATACCAATGCAACTGGCCAAAGGTGTTTGGATTAGCAGGTGTTTAGATTTCAAGTTGTTTTTTTAGATATGTTAATGGAAGATAAGAAATTTGGTATAGAGAAAAAGTGTTCACATTAAGGGGTGTTCTTCTAAGAGGCATTTTGATATACATGTTTCACTCTATTAACAGTATGAAACATTCATTTCATATTTAAACTCTCAGGAATGTCATGAAGATCTCATTAGCATCAAATATGTAAAATCATTTATCATTGTCAGAGGATAGTATGGTTAACTGGTGGTTGATCAGGGTAAATAATGTTCACCTCTCCCACTTGTGGTGGTGACATAGTGTTATAGTCTCATACTTTTTTGTGGACTGTGTTTGGTGGTTGGTACTCAGCATTTGATGGTTGGTGTTTGGCATTTGGTGGTTAGTGTTCGGTTAGTGTAACAAATGGCTTGTGTTGACATTTTGCAAGTTAATGTCTTGTTCATTTCTGCAGAGTGCAGACAGAATCAGCCTTGACCTTGGTTTGCAGAATCATAGATTTCATCAAGTTCCATGGATTTTCCCGCAGATTTGACATATCTTCTGAGAGAACAGTATGTTGAATAATTACCCTTACCTCTAATTCTATGGTTTCAGCAGTCTATTTCTGGTAGGAATTCACCCAGAAAAGCCGCAAAAACATTTTCAGTTTGTTTTATTTGCTCGATGACAGTTCTTCTATTGCTGAAAAAATGCCAGGTTAATTCAGTCTCTCTGCCAATTTACAGTAACTTTTTTGGAAGCTTAGTTGTCTAAGAATATCATGATTGTACATTTATGACAATTTAGAATCAAGAGATAAATAAACATTTGACTGCAATTGGCGTCAGGAAAACCATCAGTGATATCAATTCAATAAAAACATTGGTGGTAAAATCTAGGAGCTAGACCTATTGTCTTTTAAAACATCTGAATATACAGTAAAACCTTTCTAATCTGAATCCCATTAGGACTGAAAAAGTGTTCAAAATTTCAGGTGTTCACATTTCAAAGTGTTTTGATATGTGAGTTGGTGAGAGGTTACAAAATTATGACTGAGAAAAAGTGTTCAGATTTGCATGTGTTTTCAAAGTTTTCTTGATATGTAAGTCAATGGGAGGTAACAAAATTATGACTGAGAAAAGTGTTCAAATTTGTAGGTCTTCACAGTTCAGTGTTTTTTTTATGTGAGGTTACCAATAGAACCAAGCTGAGTGTTCAAATTGGGAGGTGTTTTGATGAGATAGGTGTTCAGGTATATATTACAAAAATATTAATCATTACAATTGTTTTTTTAAATGAAGAGAATTTTTTGTTTAAAAATAAACAGCTCCATTCAATGACCTTAAAAGGGCATGAAATGTTTTTCAGTAAATATTTGTTTGATTAATAAGGTGTCAAAGAGTCCCGGACCTGGCTCCTATCTGCTATCTTCCAGAGATGGTACCTCTTTACTTTCACACAATGTTAGATGAAATGTTACACAGAACTAACTAACACAAGTCACGCCGACCTTTTCTTAAATCACAATAAAGACTGAAAATTGGGATAGATACAAATCTAGAACAACATTTCAAGATTCTATCAAAATACTTCACTTATGTGTTTATTTTAAGAGGATGTATGGAATTAGTTCAATTTTTAGCAACATTCTAGTCTTTTGTTTAAGTGATAAATGGTTGCCATACATGATAAATGCTGTACAGGGTCAAAGAACGCTACTGAGTAAATATTTTGAGCCATAACTGTCAAAGATTAAGGAAGGTGTCATACACAATGTCAGGTCATTACATATAACATCTCTATAGTATCATACAATTTCACATTTTTCTCTATTATATTAAACATGTGCTATAATTTTGGAATCTCACAATTTACAGGTTTTGATAATTATTTCTATTTAAATTATTTCTTGATTAAAATCCACTTTTTTAGGTAACTAAGTGAGAAAGCTATTTTGTATTTTACATTTTATTTAACGGTAGCTTGTATGGTAAATATACATATATATATATGAAGGATGGGACTGATACTGATAATATAATGTATACTCTCTAACAATAGAATATACATGGTATATAGATATCCAATTGGTACATCAAAGATAATATATTACTTAATTACTTAACTTAATATAATAATCACACTTACAGTTGAATAAGTAGGCATCGTAAAATAATATAATATGATCTTCAATTTTTAAGTTGGAGTTTTTGCATTAAGGCTTAAGATGTACCTCATGTTTTTACTGTATCGAAAGTTAGTCTATTGTGGGAAAATGGAATTTCATAGAAAGAATTCTTCAAAATCCTTTTTGAGACGCTATGATTTTTATTTCAAATTTAAACATTCTAACCTTATTTTATACTTGGATTTCTAAGTAATCACCAAATAATGACCTTTTTAGTAAAGTTGAACTGTTTTGATTAACCATTTTGAAGATACTTAACAATTGTTTAGACTTTTTCTGGAACACTTGAGGGGTCATTCTCTGGGGGGTATTCCTGGGAGGCTCTAGTACAAGGGGTCAAGCACTAATGTCAAGTAGAACACTAAAATAATTGCAGTGTCTGGGACAATCACTCTATTTCGGTCACCAAGATATGGCACAATCATATTATATTATTATCTTATAAGGCCAAATACCATTATTTTTCTAATCATGATTATGGGCCATGAAAATTGAATTATTTGGGTTTGGCTAAGCAGTGTTCATTACTTTTTCAAAATTAGTAGTTATAATTATCACTGGCGGATCCAGGGCCGGGCGGAGGCCTCTGGAGCCCCCACCTTGGATGTTGCTATGCTATGAAAAATCAGAATGGTCATGTAAAATAGTGAGGACTATATTATGTAAAAGTAGGTTGTCCTTATCTAAACTGAGTTTGAAGACTTGTACCAGAGCGGTCACATTTCTACTCAGCACAGCCTATTGGTGAAAGAACACCTGTGTATGCTGGTTGTTCTAATAAAGTACATCTCACAAGATCCACATGTTGTAGTGCCTTTGCCAATAGCTTTCCTAAAAGTCATTGATTGCACAAAAGGCACCTTTCCACATGAAAACTTTAAAAAGGATATCCCATCATAGTCTTTTGGTACAATGTGCTCTGGTTTAATGTGCCCATCTCTCATTACATCCCATGCCCATGGTGCAAAGGATTAAATAATAGATGCAAAAGTACTGTAAGCTCCACAGCTTCTCTTATCTCTTGAAGATAGCAGATATCACAAGTATAAGGTAAAGATGGACTCTGATCAATAGTGAATAAGAGGAAAGTATATTGGATTCAGTTGTATCAGAAAAATGTTTTGTTTCAAGTTCAACTTCGTAATGGTCCATTCCTAATAATGTTTGGACTGAATATTTTTTGTTAAAATTTTAGTAATAATTTCAGTGGCTGTATCACCACCCATTTATGTCTACACCACCCATTTATAGTGAAGTAAAACCTGTCTAAGTGGAACACATTTGGTACCTCTTAAAAATGTTCCACTTGTAAGGTGTTCTACTAATAGAGGTTCATTTAACATAAAGTTTTTTAGGACTTTGAAAAGTGTTCCGGTAACAGAAGTGTTCCACTTCTAGAGGTGATCCGCTTAAGATGTTTCAATGTACTTGTACATTGTAACACCATTCACCTTAATCAAGAAATTTCACACAAAATCACATTAAGGAAATGGACATCAACCCAAACATTGCAACATGTGGTTCACCTCCCTGTCACAATTGTTCTCTAAAATTAAAGAGTATTAAGTAAACATGATTGTACTACAGTTTATTGTTGCCGTGTAACTTTGTATTGTACATGATCATGAAGACTTCTTGTCTACTGTGCATTGGCAATATACCAAAAATACTCATCAATTAAAAAATTCATCTGGGAGTATAATTTTATTTTAAGACTTTGTTACAATACAAATGCATGCATCTTCACTGGTTGAAAAAACACTAAGATGAACATGCTTGGATGTATCAAAATAACTAAAAAAAATTAATATTGAAAGCAATAATAAGAGTAATGAACATTGGTGTATAGTAATATTCATCATTGGTGAACAATGGTATAAAATCAAGTTGTATTTAGGCTGTGTTACTAGAAAACCAATGATACACCTGATTATTTTGAGGTAGAGGTTAAAAACTGGTAGACATTTTTGAGATACTTTAAACTTTAAATACTGTCACTTAGGAGCGTTTGGAGTTGGTCATGTATTGCAAATAACCTTTTAAGATCTATAGAATATAGATTATAAAATGTCAAAAACTAAGATTAAAACTCCAATTATTTGATTAGACTACTATTGATTTAGTGACCATTTCTCAGCATAATTTGGGATTTTAAATGTCTGGTTTCAATGTACAGTACAACCTGTCCAATCCAAACACCTCTCTGGTCAAAATTGTATGGATTAACAGGTGTTCATATTTCAAGGTCTTATAAACGTGTCAAAGGAAGAAAACAAATATGGGACCAAGAAAAGTGTTCACATTGGGAGGTGTTCGGATTAGAGAGGTGTTCAGATATACAGGTTTCACCGTATATAGTTATAGACTACTCAAGTAGGCGAATCATCATAAAACTTCACTTATGCATATTGAACAGTGTTTTTCTGCCTTTGAGAATCAAGTATAATTGATCACTTGCTTCCTTGTTTGGTACCTTTTCGGGTACTTATATTAGGCTGGAACCCGCAAGGTGCACTTTTGAGCTTATCTATCTATGATGTCATTTCCCATGCTGTCTAAATTATTTTTCTGTGTCTATCAGTATCAGTTGATAGATCATATTTACTGTTTGTATGATTATCATAATTTATTGTTTTGGCATTCAGTAGCAATATTTCGTCAATGTTCTGATAATGACTGGTCACTTTTGAAGATAAAACTGCAAATTGATGAGCTTATATCTTTTAACTTCATTCAATCAACTTCCCCCCTCTTTAAAACTTAGTACATCTTTTTTGATTGATAAATAATTGTTGTTGTTTATGAAGGATTTCCTGTTGAGACTGTGCTAATAATGATATCATACCTCTCCGGTTATTTTCTCATATACATGTATCTTTTTTGTTTATTCATTAGTGAAAAAATCATCACTGCAGTTGTACTTATTGTTAGGGTAGAAGATGGTCCTACAATTAATATTCACACATCTTAAGTAGGATGTCAATGACCTGACAACCATCAGTTGTTTGCTCTTCAACAAATGTCTTAAAAGTAGAACACAATATGAGATTTTCCTGTTTAGAAAATGTGTTGGCCCTTGGAACATATTACCCTGCGTGCAGAGTCTAGTTAAACTACACTCTGCCTAGTAGAGACCATATTACAGTTTAGTAGACCCGCCCCCACGACGGGTACCGGTGACAGTTTGAGTAATAAATCACTTCTGACCTATGCGCTGACCTTTCTTCCACCATTCAGCGAGCTTGAATAAACACACGCCAAATGCGTTCTAATTAAATATGCTCATGTCATTGGTCAATTTCCGGGCTCCGCGATGACGTCAGAAGGAATGACCATATATAGAACGTCGGTCAAATTTGGCCGACGAACACTGATTGGCGCGGTGAGTTCACAGGTTTATTTTAGTTTGAAAGAGTGAAGACGAAGCTCTCTCTTAAGAAGTGAAGTCAAACGAATGCGAAGGGTAGGAACATATAGGCCCTGGGAACATATGGGCCCTGGGAACATATATAAGGGATCTCGACTTAATGTTTTTATACATGTTCAGGGGGGGGTGGCTATGACCTGAATGCATAGATACACATAGACAGTGTCCATAAACTTTCTACCCTTTCGTATTTTAGTTGTAAAGAGACTCTATGCACAACCTGTATGTACTTAAAAGTAAATTAACGCAGGTGTCCAGTAAATAAATGAGAGACGCATCTAGATAAGACAAATAGGGTCATAGTAACTTAAAACAGACAGTGTGGCCCAATGAAAATGTAACCCATCAATAAAAACAGCCATAATTTTAACTCACTTCACCCGTTACATGTTATTTTTCAAACAGGAATCACTCCTTCCCCACATTGTCTACATCATCAAGTTTTGTTGCATAAAGAGTGCACTTATGTGCCTAGAAAAGACTGGTGAGAAGATTTGTTTTTTAAAAGTTATAAACAACGAGAAAATTCAGTGAAAAATTTTCTGAATTTTTTCACTGAATTTTCTGTTAAAACTTGAAGCATTCAAAATTGTATGACCACATCACTGTTTCGAACATTTGAACACTTCATCTATACTAAAAAATCAAGGGGATTCAGTCATTGTTGACAAGGTTATTCCAAAAATATAGAGTTATAGTTTTGGGGTCACCCTATACATCATTTACTGTCTTCAGCCATTCACCTCTCTGGTCTTTCCTTTCATTGGTGTATAGGACACCATCCTTCATTTGCACATGTTGTTTTTATGATCAAATTGCTATGCTAATTCTAGTTGTGGCATTCATATATTCGCTTTTAAATGAATGTGCAACCATTCACTTTTGTACTATAAACAAAATATTCTACGTCATGTACTTTCTGCATAAATTATATTTAATTGTATAATTACAATTCTATTAATAATACTTGCCGTCACAATAGCAGGCCTGTCAACTGTCCCGCAATTTGCGTATTTGTCACGCATTTGCTGAAGAATTTGAAGTCACGCCAGTTATTTTTGCGTGACAGAAAATGTCACGCAAATACGCATTTTACCTGGTAATTGTCAAGCAAAAATATTTCTGTAGAAAAATTTCTAAAAAAGATCGTCTACACAGCAAAAATATGAACGCCGGAAAAAATGTACGCATTTCGTTCGGACTTTTCACGCGAATTACGTATATGTCACGCATTCTGTTCGAAATTTTTCGTACCTACCCCCCCCCCCCCCCATTGACGGATGTTTGAAACGGGAGCGTAGCGAGCGCGAAAATTTTGAGGTGTTCAAAATTTGGCTAGATGTAATAAAATTTAAACCAAGGTATTCAAAATGTGGATCAAGGTGTCCAGATTTGGACCAAGGTGTCCACATTTTGAGGGGAGGTGTTCAACATTTCCAAGTCACTCATGTAAGGTGTTCCCAAGTTGACAGGCCTGCAATAGCTAGAACAATTGATTTACTGGTCTATATTGGAGTATATATGACTGCTAAAATTCATAAATGAAATAGTTGTGTTTCTTATCTATTTTTATCATATTAGAATCGTAACAACCAACTCAAATTTTATTCTGGTCATTGCCAAAGACCTCAATCGCTATGCGATTTCAGTCTTTCCATATATTAAGCTATAATTCATAAAATCTCGGCCTTTATTCCTTAAATATAAATGATATAATATGATAGACTTTAAGCTTAGAACCTGTACTGAGCTACTTAAATGTGTATTTTTAATTTTTGTTTATTACATTTAGATATTATAGCACTATATATACAATGCCATACAATTAGCTGCAATTCTAATATGTATCTAATATGTATTTTTTAGAGGCTTGTGTAGTAGATGTTTAATGTTATTTTATGATTTAAAATGTTTGACTATTGTTATTTTCAGAATGATCGTACAAAGGTTGTGAAAGAAATCATCACCAATGAAAGCGACTATGTTGATGCCTTGAAGTGCATGGTTGAGGTGAGTCAAAGAAAAAAACACACGATTAGGGTAGTCGAACTACAAGGCCTTGTGACCCACTACTTGACTGCACAAATCACACACTAGCGGGTATTAAAGAAAACCGAAGGGGGGCGGGCAAAGTCTTGAAGCATGACTTACAATCGGGAAATGTTGTTTTTATGAGGGTTGTCCCATAAGTCCTGAACTAATTGTTATAAGGCGAAGAGTTTTTATTAATAAAAGCTGAAATTTCATCAGTATCATCTTTTGGAATTTTCTTTTTTGTGAATGCTGTTTGATAGTCAGCGTTTGGCATTTGGTGGTCAGCGTTTGGCATTTGGTGGTCAGCAGTTGGTATCAGTAACAAATTCTTACAACTTCCAACAACTTATAACAGTTTCTGTTTTGATTGACTTCAGATTTTTGAACATATATAGATGTGTTATGAGTTCTAACACATTTCTGCCAATATCTGTTACCACGGTAACAAATAAGTGGACTGTAACATTTTGTATCCTTTTGCAATAAGTAACAGAAGTAAGTGGTACACATAGAGTTGAAATTTGTATTGTTATTAACACATATATACATGTTAAGACCTTTTACATATTTTTGGCAGCTTCAGTTACCATGACAATGAATATATGTTACCATGGTAACTGATTATTTGTCTTAAAGCACTTCTCACATTTCTTACATACTGACTGAAATGTAACTTGAAATGTAACCATGGCAACAAATATGTTGACTTGTAACATTTTATAACCATTTCTTTTAACCATTTGAGATAACTTACAAGGTGGTGACATTTTGTCACATTAATGCCTTGTTTATCATGGTGACAATTTTTTATATTTGTAAAAAATAATATAAATACACTGTGAGTGTCAAATATTTCCTTGTTTATATGACTGTTTTATTTGTATAATACATCATAAGACATTACTGTTCTAGATATTGCCTCTTGTTTATCTGTCACTAAAATTGATCTGTTCAGTTTCAAACAAACACATCAGAATATGTAGGATCCCAGTGGTGTGTTTACTCTAGTGGATGGTCAACTGTGGTTTGAAAGTAGTTGCACTTTGATAAATAACTTGTTATGATAGATGTGTTAATTATAAAGAGAGTTATAATTGGTTAGAATGTTCCTTTAGGTGTATTAATTCTTGTGAATGGTCAATTATGGTTTGAAAGTGGTTACACTAGCTAGCCTCAATGCACCAAAAAGTGGGCCTTTTTGGTCATTACCGGGCCTTTTAAAGCCTTATTTTTAATCTTAGGCCAACTTTGAAGAAAATGGCCCTCAAAATTTCAAATTTTGGCCCCACTTTTTGGTTTAAGGGCGGAAGTCTTTTTCACAGACATGAAGTTTGCCCCCCTTGTTGGTTCCCAGATCTGCCCCTGTGAATGTGATTAGAAAGATCATCAAAGTTTGCACATCAAAGCAATGTTAGAATGTGTTGCACATGCATATTTTATTTTTATTTTATACATTATGGATACATTCTCTGGTCAATTTTATGTGCAAGCTTTAGGACTCTATTATGTCCAAATTATGAATGAAACTTGAAATTTTCTAGAATAGAAAATATAACTTTCATGGAACAAATTTGAAAAATTGTGTAACTTCTAAAAAAATTATCAAGGAAGCTACAATCCCTGGTAACAGGCGGGTTCTAGAAACTATGATTATTTTCTGGAATGTCAGGAACTGTGGATGTCTTAATCTATTAACCATTTAACCTTGACCTTGCTCCTATCTATTGAGATACTTCCCTAGTGTTGCTTACAAAAAATTTCACTTCATTGTCATATATATTTGTAGTTCTAAGTTTTACCATTCAGTAGTTGATTTTAATTTGATAGTTTGGCATTGGAAATTTACATTTTGGTATAAATTAGTTATGTTTTAGTGAATTTACTTTTGATTACAATTGATTTGTACAAAGAGGGAAATGTGTTAGTGTATGATTCAATTTTCCAGGTCAAGGGTGGGGGAAGTCCAGTAAATAAAGTATGTGTCACAATATTTGATTACTAAACATTATAGAGCATAGGTGAATAACCGAAACAGTGTACAAACATATACTACCTTTATATCTAATCTTAACTAGAATCTTCCAGACATTTTTTCTGTATACAGCTAGAGAAAAATGGTAAAATAGCAGTGGACATTTGAATGATTTAGCCTAGGGGTTATCTCTGGAAGCAACCATTCCAACCAAAAAAGATTCCCAACTTTGTTTTTGATGGCAATTCCACCGATTTTTTTTCAAAATATTCAAAATTGATACATAAGATACTTTTAATTTTATAGATATAATATTGAGTGTACCGTTTAAATATGGAATTCCCCTACTACCATTCTTCATTTTCTCCCAAATCTTGTTTTCTCTCACAAATTCTATTCAAGAGTTGTTATCTTCTACATATCCCCTCTTTAAACCAAAGTGAAAATAAGTTTCTTCCTACAGGGCCAAGATATAATTAAATAAAGCACTTTTGTGTTATACAATATAATATAATGTTTTACATAACCATACTATTTATGTATGCACTTTTGGTGCTCTATGGAATCCTTACCTATTCTCCCCATTTTGATCCCCCATACACATCTCTTACTGTGCTCAAATATAAATGTCGTGGAATTCTGATGAGGGGTGGCAATACAAGGTACTTGATGCAATTCTCGCGGAAGTAGATTTAAGGAAGTATTTGAGAATCGGAATGTGTATTACTTGATATACATAATATTATGAGAATGAAGCATTTTGATTGGTTAGTTTTTGCTTTGTTGGTGTTATCTTTTATGTAATTTTTTCTCGTACCCACATACATGTACATACTTGTTACAAGTGGATTTCCCCATAGGAAGTTACGTGATGTTTCTTGGAATATGTACCATGCTGAACAAAGTAGATATGGATGGATTACCACCATGATTTATTATTAACTGCTCAGATCCTTTGATAGTTTTTATGTCATCATCACAAGAAGCGACATATTGTCATAGTCTCCAACTCTTTTGTTGATCCTGTTTGGTGGTGGTGTTTGGCATTTGGCGGTTGGTGTCTGTAAAAAATGGCAGGTAGTGACATTTTGCATGTTAATACCTTGTCTTTATTCATCATCCAATTGTTGCTCTATGCAGTGTTTGACTGACCTTTGCAATCAGTCTACTCCCGGCTATGGGCTTGCAAAATTGATGCCAATCACAGTTTGGACTTATTGCCATTTGGTCAAATCGTGATGTTGTAGCATTTATGTTTTCATTCTTTGTATAGAACACTGTTTATGTAGCATTTTCAAGGTGTCCAAATATAAAGGTTGAATGACTGGTATCTGTCTGTAGCTCGGCAAAAACGTTGACTTTATTCACCACATTCTTACTTTCAGCATGTGCGTATTTGACTGTTAAGTATGGTTTCACTTTGCATATTTCGCCCTCTTCACCTTTCTTAGGATGAGTCAAAATGGGTGGCCCATATATGAGAGGAAGGAAGTAGATTTGAATGAGACCTATCGATATGCAAATTAAAAATGAAATAATGTTTTATTTCCAGAAATACATGGTGCCATTGAAGTCTACGAGTGTGATTGACTCTACACTGGTTGATGATATATTTAATAAAATTCCCGAACTTATGAACCACCATGCGGCTTACTTCTACGCACTAGAGGCCCTCTGGAGGAGATGGGACGATACCAAGACCATTGGAGATAAAATCAAAGCACAGGTTTGTGAGGTTAAATTATGACCACCTTGCTGAGCTTTCGGCCCTTGGTCCAATATTTCACCATGTTGCCCTTTGAAATGATGTTATTGGTATATTTTCACATGTAATTGGCATCTCTGTAGCATGATTTTGAAACATGGCGAAGATGAACTTAATTAAGAATTCTCAACTTATTTCTATCAATTTTAGTCCTTCGTATGATTTGTATTGACCAATATGATTTGATACCAATACCAAGATGGCACTGAGGATGCCATTGGCCAGAATTTAAATGATATATTTTTCCAAAATGGTTTCGACCAACTTGTTAAAGGTCCAACACGTGTTACTACCTCTTCAAAATCATGCATCGATCTGACCTGTACAAATGATAGATTGCTTGTAGGTGATGTTCAAATTCTGGACCCAATTGGGAATACTGACCATAGTACCTTATTATTTAAAGTTGATTTACCTGGTTATGCTTCTACACCTGCACTTAAAACCATATGGAAATATGACCAAGCAGATACTCATATGTTAAATCAAGCTATAACTAATCATGATTGGAATAATTTCTTTAATAACTATCGAAATCTAGACTCTCTTACAAAAGATTTTACCAGTTTTTTGCTCAAAATTTTTAGGAAACATATTCCCAACAAGTTGAAACGTATTAAGGAAAATGACAGACCCTGGTTCAATAGTAAACTTTCCCATGAATTAGGCAAGAAAGCTAAACTTTATAAAAGATTTCAACATCGGAACACTGATCAAAATAACAATGCATATAAGACTCAGTCAAATTTATGTAAAACCTTGATTTGTGACGCTAAGGTAAACTACACAAATTCAATAATCTCCCACCTATCTGAAGAAAAATCTTCTAGCATTGGTTTTTGGTCCAATATCAAGAAACTCCTGGGTAAAAATGTTAAAAATCCAATTCCAACAATCCTCAATCAACAACTTGACAAAATTGCCGAAACTAAAGAAGAAAAAGCAGAAATGTTCTTGCACTATTTTTCTCAGACTTATCATTCTGGTACCCAAAATCAAACCCTTGATGTTAACTTTCCTCTTCGTACCAACAACCTTGTTGAAATCTCTCTCACAACTGTCGAAGAAGTTAAAACTATCATTCAAAACCTTGACTCCTCGAAAGCATGCGGAGCTGATGATATCACTGTCAAAATGCTACAACTGTGCTCTGAATCTATTTCCATTCCTTTATGCACCTTATTTAACAAAATCATTGAAACTGGAATTTTCCCTGATTATTGGAAACTTGGGATAATATGTCCTATCTTTAAAAAGGGTGATAAAAATAACATTAAGAATTACAGACCTATAACTCTGCTTAGTATTGTATCTAAAATTTTGGAAAGAATAATTCACAAGCAAATGATGGACCACCTCCTTAAACATGACCTTTTCTTCAAACACCAATCAGGATTTTTAAAGGGCCACAGTACAGAACACCAGTTACTTGCAATAAATCATTTAATTTCATCAAATTTTGAAAATGGACTAGACACTCGCGGAATATTCCTTGACATTTCGGCCGCGTTTGATCGCGTACCGCACAACCTAATGGTCAGAAAACTTAAGGCATATGGTTTTAATGGAAATTTCCTAGAGCTTTTTAAATCATACCTTTCAAACAGACAAATTAAAGTTAATGTGGAAGGACAACTTTCAAATTCATCAGATGAACACTTCATTGATCTATCTGTACCTCAAGGAAGTATAATTGGGCCAATTATGTTTCTCCTTTATATAAATGATCTGCCTGATAGGTTAAATTCAAAATCATTCATCTATGCTGATGACACATCTTTATATGTGCCCTGTACTCCAAATGACCCAGTCTCTCATCAAATTTTACAATCTGATCTTCAGACAGTTGAAGAATGGTCAAAATTATGGAAACTTGACTTTAAACCGGAAAAATCAGTTGAAATTGTTTTCTCAAAAGTAAAAAATGAAAATTATCCCTTTTTGACTCTTAACAATGCAAAAATCCAAAGAAAAAATCATCATAAACACCTTGGCTATATTCTTGACTCAACCTTATCAGGATCCCCACACATCTCTTATATCTGCGACAAAGTCCAAACTGCACTAAATCCTTTAAAATCCCTTAAATTCAAATTAAACTCAAAAATACTCGAAACAATGTATAAATCATATATAAAACCCCTTTTTGAATATTGTGATATATTATATCACAATAGTAATCTAAAAGATCTCAAAAATCTTGACCGGCTGCAATACCAGGCTGCCCTCATATGCACTGGAGCACTACATGGCTCCAGCACATCTAAGACATTAAATATTTTAAATTGGCCTGATCTAACTTTCATAAGAGATTACCACTTTAAGAAAATTATGTACAATATCCAAAATGATAGGGCACCCTCCTATGTAACTGATATATTTCGACCATTCAAAAACCACAACCCAAGACAACTCCGATATATTCGTGATTACCAAATTCCTCTTAATATATCTACAAAATTCAGAAGATCACCATGTATACAGTTGATGGAAAAATGGGACTCAGTCCCCAGCAATATCAAAAATAGCCCATCTTCTTATTCATTCAAAAATGAGATCAAATATAAAAACAAAATTATATCAACTTCCAATTTGACCCTGTCACGATCTCAAGAAATCATTCTTAACAGAATGAGAGTGGACTTATTTTTAAAATCACAAATGTATGCTCATAACTTCACAAATGTAGACTCACCAAACTGTCAATGTGGCGAAGTCGAAACTGTCAAGCACATATTTTTCAATTGTGGTCTCAACCTGAACTCTCATAATCTAAATGTCAACATCCTCCACTTATTAGGTAACCTTCAAATGGACAAAAATGGTCTAATCAAAACATTT
Source organism: Owenia fusiformis (assembly GCA_903813345.2). NCBI lineage: Eukaryota > Metazoa > Annelida > Polychaeta > Sabellida > Oweniidae > Owenia > Owenia fusiformis. The sequence goes on from CAIIXF020000002.1 coordinate 27,935,281, forward strand.
TTATTTGGTCATCCTGATCTTTCAACTGAACAGAACATTATGATTTTCAAACTAGTTACAAATTTTTTATCAGACAATTCCACTTAATGCTCAAGATGGCCTCCTTATGCTCCAACAGATCATCTTATCACCTTGCCCCAGCACCATTGCCCAGCAAAGACCAGCAAACCCCTTTGTCAGAAAAATACATCTTTTTCACATACTCAATGTTCTTTTTATATTTAAAGTGAACCTATAATGCTATCCTTCCATAGCGATTGGTCACTTATATCAGAAACTATTTGTACTTGTATATAATGAAATAAAACAGATTATAAAAAAAAAAAATGATTTGATGAACCTGAATAGTTGAGATAATTACATTAATTAGATCTGTGTCAAAAAACAATTGATTATTAAAGTAACACGGCACCTTCAAACTTAGTGTATCATGGCAGAAACAGAATTAAATAGTTGCTCATTTGAAAAACATCTTACAATATTTAGTTAGATTTCAACCTGCAAAGTATGACATCAAAAATTCGGCAGTATGCCCTTGTTTCCCAGGTCCGCCAAAAGGTCACGATTTGTTGGAAAGGCCTATTGTTCATTCAATTATTCATGACAATTACGTATAAAAGTGGTCATTTGAAAATGAGTGGAGAATTTTGATTGTGAGTTTGTGGAGATTTGAATCTAGTTTAACAGAGTCACTTGCTGGAGTTTAGATAGACCTGTAATATTCTCAATCATTTTTGAAACATGTACATTAATAGTAAATTCCAAATAGGCTATTGAACTCTAATTTTCACTTTATAATACTAACATTTGGCAACCTCAGGTTAGAATAATATTTCCATTGCTTGCTTGTGGTGAAATTCATTCCTGCTTTTACCAGACGGAGCTAGTACTTGTACAACTGTGCAAGTATACAGTGAAACCCTGTTTGGTGAACACCTTCAAGTGATTACAATGCAATAGCCATAGAACTTAACTATACAAGCAGGGTGCATACCACAAAGTATGTAAATTGTCACAGTTATGTCATAAAATGACTTCTTCTCAGCGAGAAAGCAATTTTGCTAGAATATCAGAAATCTGCTAAGAATGTTGATGTTGATCTTCAGACTCCCGGATAAACGTTGATTGTTAACCTGTCTGAACTTAAAAAGATTCTGGAAGTTGGGCTAGGTCATGCAACTTTCTGTTGTGTCATACATCCCGCAGATATTTTCAATTTTCAATCATAAGTGTTCACTTTGCAAGGTTTCACTGTACATTAGTACACGGCTAGAGTTTAAAATAGGTTCTCCACTTCAAACGGCCAAGTTTGTTCAAGTTCAACTGGGACCAGATGTTTGGAGATTTTCTTTTAATTCTAATTGGTGGTTATTTTAACAGAGCAGCGGATATAGCAATGTTTTTTTAGTGAAGTGGAAATTCCAGCCCAAATCTTCCATCTTGTTCATATCCCAATGCTAGTGTTCAGGACCAGGCTGAATGGGCTGTCTTATTATAACTTTATGATTATGCGAAGTATTCATTCCTTGTTTTACTCAATGAAGATTCTTCTCTTTTGGCTCACATTGCGGAAAAAGCATGATGATAGATGGAACATTTTATTCCAGAGAAGTGATAACAGAAATAATGTTTGATTTCAGTTGAGGCACATCTTTCACAGTACAGTATATCTTTTTTCTAATTGATCAAAAGACAGACCTCAATTCTATAAAATAGCATGTAATTTTCCATTTGAATTTTAACGTACAGTGCTTGCATTATAAGAAAACAAATGTTTTTATTATCATTTAATTTTGTTAAAAACATTGAGAGCTTAATTACATGAGTTGCACATGCTATCTATATGTAACAGTAGAGTCATAGCAGTTGTCTAAATAATGGATCAACACGGTGTCTTATATAAAACAAATTGAGAAAATTAATTCAGCACAATACATTTTTATGTAAGTAGTACTCCAGAGTAGAATTCGGTGATTTTTTTATTTGTACATTTTAAGATGCCTCATTAAAAAACTAATTGAACAAAGTGTTCTTCATAATGACATAGCTTTATTAACATATGCAAATGAGATAACGTAAGGCACAGAATTCTTGGAGGTAAATGTCTCAGAAAGAATTTCTTTCCTCAGGCATTGTAAATTACTAAACTAGTAATTTTAGCAGATTGACCTTGACAAAAAAATATGCCAGTTTTGAATGTCAAATGTTTTTCATGTTCTTCAGGTTTTAGAAAAATAAACTCAATTATCGAATTGTGCATGTTGATATGTGATTGTTTATATCCAATTTCCTATGTTTTATAGGGCATTCTTATCATCATATATAGGAAGTTATGCCCATAAATGGAATTCCAGGTGTTCGTTTTATTGCATGCTAAATGTGAGATTAAAAAGCTCGATAAGTTTGATTCCCATGATGTGTATATTCTAGTCTCTATCCTGTATATATAAATACAAGAAAAACAGTAGTTAATTCAGAAATTAAAGAAATAAGAAGGGAATTGAAAATTTGAGCAGACGTATAGTTTCCAGATAAAGCTTCGGGAAGCTATGATAATAAAGTCTTGAAATAGTATTTAACAGAGGAAAGATAACAATTCTGTTTACTATAAAAATATCAAGCGATTAGGAATGTAAATGTACTTTATTTCTGCGGAAGGCTGTGTTTGATGTTAGGGTTCCCTCCAATGAATTGAATGACCTTGTCTTATTTGTTTTGAATTTTTTTGATTTTCTAGGGTATTCGGTATTGATTGTATGATATTTTTCAGCAATTATTCCATATTTAGTCTATTTTATATCAGCAATATCTTTATTTATTATATCACTATCTAGCTAGCGACAGTATGATTGGTCAAAACCGGGTCACATGTCGTGGGATATCTGGCGATATTCAATGGCAATGCTAATCAGATAAGACAACCGTGAGATATATAGCTATATCCCACGCTCCCGGGAATTTTCAAAGAATTTGTTTTCGTTCAGTGTAAATAATTTAGTTCAGTGTAAGTCAAAATGGCAGACGAACCGAGTAGATTCAATGTATTTCAATGTTAACCTATGACTTAATAATATTAGGGATGTTTAGCTAGACAGTGATATAATAAAACAAATATTTCACTCTATTTTCGGTGAATACCTGTAGCACTTTCACAAGGTGATATTCCACTTGCCCTTCGGGCTTCGTGGAATATCACTTGTGAAAGTGCTACAGGTATTCACCGAAAATAGAGTGAAATATTTGTTCAATATGAGGTTGGAAATATTAAGATTCAATGCTACAGTGAGTTAATATTTTACAAAACATTTTATGTTCATGTAGAGTATAGATATGGCCGTGAGAGTCGTACATGTAAAATTATTAATATAAAATTAATATAAATAAATATTGAGCCAATTAACACAAAACACAATACCTTGGAAAATAATGGCTAAGGAGTTGGGTAAACAAGGCCATTTTAAGCCCCACCTGATTTTCAAGTTTTCTCTTTATTTTATTAATCTATGTGATATATGTGTTTCAAAAATGTATGAAAATTTAGGTCAAGGTCATATTCCCCAGGTCAAGGTCAAATTAAAAATTTCATTATTTTCTACCAAAATATACCTTTTTGGTTAAAATATCACAAATATCTGTAGGAATTTAGTCTCATAGAGGTTGGAATTACAATATATAGTGAATTGGCATTTTGCCAATAATGAGATATTTATATTAATATATTCCGCCCTTCCCACGCAACACTGAAAGAGAACAAAAGTACCTAAAATAATGAAAATACTTTATTATTTTTAATTCATTTAAATTCAGAATGTACATTTCATGATTTGACTCGTAAAGTAATGTTTATTTTTTATGAGAAATATGTCCTGCTTCCTGTTAGCGACATAGGGTATGCTAAAAACCACACACTAAACACACACACACTGTATATATTTTAATTCAACATAATGATATTATTCAACATAATTTTAAAGCAACTATTAAGTTTATTATCAATCATTCTGATAATGTCTAGGAAACAGTAAGTACAGATAATGGAGATAATCACTTCTTGGAGATCACCTAAAAGGTGAAAAACATCTAAAATCTCAACACATTTCATCATTGGCTTGTTAATGAAATAACAATGAAACATTTTCTGATTAGTTTTACTCATCATCACTTGAACTACCTGATTCAGATGTTGTGCACATATAACCACTTGATGTTTCAGGTATTTTAGCATCTAAAATTTTATAATGCCCTGCTTCCTACATATGCAGCATGAATAGCATTTGGCCATTTTGAATAATCAACAAAAATGGCAGGCAAAATTTTCTATAAAGTTCTAAAATTCACATCGAGCATAATAAGTCTCCATCAAAATTATTCTTTGTATGCAACAATATAACATTTATGTAACTAAAGAAGCACTTATTAGAGTGGAGACTTGTTATGCTCTATGTGAAAACACTCAAAGGATTACTACCTCCAGTGAATAAAAATGTCACCCAGACTCAGCATGAAATGTCCTTTCAAAGCTTTACTTACCTCTAAACTGTACATATTGTTTAAATCAATTGTATATATGGATCAAATAAATATATATTTACATAATCCTGGACAGATAAATCAAAAACATTCATTCATAGCTGAGTAAATTGGAATTCATCAAGAGGGTTGCAAAATATGTGAATTTTTTTTCTTCTGGCCCCCACCCTCTTTGAAGGTCTCCAGACACCGTAACAATTTTTTCTAAATTTTTTAAAAAATACTACCCAAAAATATAGACTTCAATCTATGCATTTCTGATGTTTATTTTTCCTATTCTTAAAAAAAGTTTTTTCACACTTCAATTGGGGCACTCTCTGTTGCTAGTTTACCCAACTCCTTTAAGTTAATTAGCTACAAGAGTTTACAATTTGACATAACTGTTAATTAGCTCAATTGGATATATTATAATACCATCTCCAACTCATCTTCTTGGGCGAAAATAAATCTCCAACTGGTGGTGTAAGCTGGGGAAGGAGGTGAGGGAAAAGAATCGAAATGTATAACTTACATTGATGTTAATGGATTTTGTACGCACCTAGGGAGAAAACCCTCCAACTACAATCCTATCGATATCTCGTCTAAAGTCTCATCTCGTACTCTCGAGATCTGAAGCTTGATGTTTCGTTCAGTGTAACTTACCAGAAACATTTACCTGGGATAACCGGGGAATGGTCTTCTTAGGGCTTGTTCATACCTAAACCTTAACCGACTCTCACATTGCCATAAATGAAATTATTGTCAATAATTTGAATTTCATACTGATAGATGGCACCCAAGTTTGACTCCTTTAGATAAAACACTGTACATGTAATATGTCTTACTTAAGTTTTACTGTAGTACCTGGATTTCATGTGTATGCATATATATTTACTTTATATATTTTTTATTGTAGTTTTCCAAAGAGAACCTGACCAACTGTTATCTTCAGTACATCAAGAACTTCAGCCTATCTGAGAGGGTACTAGAAAATGCCTTAGAAAATAAAAATGCATTCCAAAAATTTATAGAGGTAAGAACATTGAAGTTTGAACAAAATCCTATATTGCCTTTGTCTTGTGCTGATAAACAGATGGATGTGCGGGTGGGTGGGTGGGTAGGTGGGTGAGCGGGTGCCATATGAATCAAATCTTGTAATGGATATTTATCACTGTTTGTCCTTTTTAATATGAAATACAAGTTAAATGTTATTAAGAAGGAAAATAATTTATTTCTGAATGTATTATATAGTCTGGGAGCAAAAGTCCAAATAAGAGGTTCTGTGTCCTTTTAAGAGGCGAGCTAAGCGACACATATTTTTATGAACTATACGTGATACTTACCAAGAAAAATGATGTTGGCAATTCTGGATCCGCGACGGCGTTGCTATGGTAACCAAGTGAATAAGCCATGCCCACTTTTAGGGGCTCTTTTCAGTGTTTGGCCCCTATCTCCTTCATTATTGCTCAGATTTCGATGAAATTCACAACAAATGGAAGGTAATTGATAATGCAATATAAAAATATACAAAATATATTAAGGTGGCAATTCTGAATCCGCAGCAGCGTCACTATGGTAACAAAGTAAATATGCCACACCCATTTTTAGGGGCTCCTTTCAGTGTTTTGCCCATATCTTCGTCATTATTGCTCAGCTTTAGATGAAATTTGCACCAAATGAAAGGTAATAGATAAAGCAATCATATATTTTATAAAATATGCAATTAGGGTAATTTGCATCTTAATTATGACGTCATAACTGTTTGTTCTTGCATATTTTATCTTAATCAGGATGTATAACTCTGTGAAATTACTGTATTTAAAATGGTCAGTAATGCTTTCATCTAGTTTATTTCTTTTAGTTGAGTATATAAGTTTATTTCATTCATACATGTATGGTCATAGTAAAATTGAATAAATGTAATGAAATATGTCCAATTCAAATAAAAAATGTTCAATTCACACTGTTGCTATGGTAACATCATGTAGCAAAACTGTCTGCTGTAAACAAGAATTCTTTAGGAAATGTTACATTTTGACCAGTTGACTGACATGTATTCTTTTCAAAATGTAATGACAAAATAATCTTATAACTATAGAAAATTATTTGATTTGGATTGTGTTATGTTATTATGTCATAAGGGCTATTATTAATCAGGGATGCAGCCAGCTTTCAGTCGGGGGGGGGGGGGGGGGGGGGGGCGATCGTGGCATAAGCAACCCAAAAACGTTTTTAAGATGAATTTTACAAAAATTGATGCAACTTCCTTCAAAATTGAGCTAGAAGCTTCAAGTCAAAAGCATTTTAACCCAATAATGACAACAGATTGAATGCATTAGTATTTCTTAAATCATTTTTATGTTTTTCTAACCTGGGTAACATAACTAAGAAAAAAATTGTTTTTGTTCTTGAGGCATCCCAAATACGGGATATAGACACAAGTGCCCATGATAACATATTGGGTTAAGAGGTTATGATTTCGTGGTTGTAAAACCAATTTATAATATCATAACTTTAACAAACATGTAATTTGACACTGTCATTAACTAAAACTTAGTCTGTTTGTTATAATTCAATACTAAATAGGCCCCAGTGACATTCAAAAGCACAGCAGTGATCCGAAAAAGCATCCCAGTGCCCCAGAGTGGCCCCCAAAAGCATTCTAGTGGCCCCTGTGCCCCCCCCCCAAGCATACTTGCGGCTCCTATGACTCCCAAAATCACCCTAGTGTCCCCCAGATGCCCCAAAAAGCATCCCAATAGCCCCCAGATGCCCCCCAAAAGCATTATAGTGGCCCCATGTGGTCCTCAAAAGCATCCTAGTTGTCCCAAGTGGCCCCCAAAAACAAATTAGTACTGCTATGAGGCCCTCAAAAGTATCCTAGTACCCCTCTGTGACCCATGACATCATCCCAGTGGCCCCCTGTGGCCCCAAAACGTTGCCCGAAAATAGTCTAGATGAAAACAAAGGATTTATCATTGAACCTTGTTTTGGAGTATATACAATGTTTTATTGCATTTTTTGATAGTTAGACATGTCCTGGTCAAAAAGCCACAAATATGCAGTTGTGGTAGGTTGAGTGTTTTTTTCTATTGTCTTTTTAAAATTATGTAATATTTCTGAAAGGGGGCGTGGCACATTTGGTAGTATTCATCTATTTAAATGGAGTTAAATATCCCTTATCAGTTATTTTTGTTTAATTTATGACTTGCAATGAACATATCTACCTGTGAATATTCTCTCTCTGAAAAAATACAGTAATTATGCAAATTAAGTCATTAAATCAACACTACCGGAAAAATGTAAACAATGTAGAACAGAGATTTGGTATCATTGTAAATCTAAGAAAATAAATGTGTTACAAGTGGAGTTAATTTCACTTGAATAACATAACCCTAAATTAGAGTAGAATAAATACGATCTAGTATTTCAATTATGAGTATAGGGGTAAAAGAAGTGTATAACAACTGTGTTTTTATGCATATTAATTAGCTTACTAATTAACATATAAATTTTAATTCCTTTTTTTACATTAACTCAATTTGATTATTTGTGCAATATAATACACTATGATATCAGTCTTAGCTTGTATTCGCAAATGCAACTAACGCCATCGGCTACCGGATTAACAACTATTTTATGGGAAACTCATTTAAATATGAATAGTACCTGCCACAATTCCATTCATATTTAAATGAATTGGTCATAAAATAGTAGGTTAATCCGGTAGTCACTAGCTGTTAGTTGCATTTGCGAATGTAAGCTTACATTTTACTCTTACTTCAAAAGGTAGTATTATTAATCTATTGTCACCTGATATCATTGAACCTAAACATATACAAGTATTTCATAACTTCAAAATATTTCCAAAAACAATAACCTTTAACATGTAATAGTAGATACAGTTGAAATTACACAACTTTGTTTATAAAATCTTATATTCTACTTTATTCAACTAAAATTATTTAATGTTCCTTCATTTCTTTTTTTAATTGTAATATGTAATCCAGTTCATTCTGATATGACACTAATCTTATTTTATTTAAGATTTAAATTTTAAAAATAAATTTCATTATAGAATATTGATTCCAAAAGATACCCCGTTCTGTTATTGTGAATTCGTATCTTTTCAGAAAAAACTATTATTCATAAATGGCCAATTAGTATTACTGTAATATTCTGAAGAAATAATTTTGCTCCTAGACACCCTGCTCTTGTTATAGATACAAACAGGACTAATATGCTACATATGAACACCGTAAATGGTTGAATTCTATCTATTCATTAACGATAACCTGTGTGGCATTTTAATGTTTAATGTTGCAAGATTATCTTTTAATGTAAAGTTGGCATTAATTTTTGTCACTAGTTTGTCCATATGAGGTAAAACTCATTGATCATAAAAGAGTATACCGTTTCTACTTTTCTCATTTATTAAATTGTAATGTAATCCATTTCATTCTGACACTAATCCTATTTTATTTAAGATTTAAATTCTAAAAATACACTTCATTATAAAATATTGATTCTAAAAGATACATAGTTGCTTCATTGAGAATGAGTAACTTTTCAGAAAAAAACTATTATCAAGAATCGAATTAAAGGGGCAACTACTATGTTTAGATATTTAGATGAAACGATTTTGCTCCTAGACATCCCGCCCTTGTTTTAGATTTGAATGGGACTACTATGCTACATAGGTCTACATGAACACAGTAAATGGTTAAATCCATTCTGATACTCATCACATATTTCTGCCTTCAACGGGCTAAATCTTACCTAATTTAATTTATGAACTTTTGAGGATTTTGACAGAGGGTTCGCACGTATCACCACATGCCCATATATGGGACAGAATATTGGTGTTGCACTCTGGGAGCCAATCCTCCTTGACCATTTAGCGCATACTGTTGTTGTTATTATTAGAATGCCGTGTTTCGAAGAAACGGCATTCTATAGTTTTCGCCTTTTTCTTATTATTATTCCACGCAAGATTTCTCCGCACACACCGACATGTCAGCTAATTAGCATATACCATCAACCTTGACATGTTCCTGGGCTACAGGGAAATGCCTTCATTTTTTTAATTAGCCCCTCCCTAATTAGCCAAGGTCAAATCGCATTTTTGCACGTACAAGGAGTAACCATTTTTATTTTTTACCCAAAATTTGCATATGCCATCCCTCACAATTGCCATTTCACATATATTCCGGGTTTTAAAATTGGGTGCCCCAAATTTGAAAAATGGGGCACCCCAGTGGGGCAAAATTTGAAAACTGTGTATTCGATCCCAATTCTGAGCAGATATAAAGAATAGAAGCCCCTGATTCCAAATATGCTTTCGGATTTGGAATCCGACCTCTGAGTGACCTTGAAAAGGTCAACAAGTTCAAAAATCAAAATCGCTCAAATTGATTCCAAATTGGTACCATTGTATTACACTGTACTAGGATAGAGTAAATTAGGTCACCATTTTGACCTTGACCTTTGACATTGACCTTCAAATGACCTCAAAGTTGAAAACTAGGATTTTCATTCCAATTCTTTGCAAGTATGAAGTATGGATGTCCCTGATTCTAAATATGCTTGTGGTTTTGGAATTTGACCTCCGGGTGACCTTGAAAAGGTCAAAAAGGTTAAATTGCTAAAATTGCTCAAATTGATTCGAAATTGGTACCATTGTATTACACTGTACTAAACTAGAGTAAATTAGGTCAACATTTTGACCTTGACCTTTGACCTTCACCGTAAAATGACGTAAAACTTATTTCTTGTTTTACCTGTTCAAGGAGCCACTGTAGTTATTTTTTGCATGCCTTACTCTTCCCATTTAACATATCTCTAGGGTTTATAATTTGGGTGATTTTCATTCCAATTCTTTGCAAGTATGAAGTATGGATGTCCCTGATTCTAAATATGTTTTCCTAATCTATATAGGGGGCACGCAACAGCGCTTTAAAGCGCATCTGGGAGGATAAGGGTACGGGTTTTTAAATTGAGTGCCAAAATTTCAAAAATATGGCAAAATATGATATCAAATATGCTTTCGGTTTTGGAATTCGACCTCTGCGTGACCTTGAAAAAGGTCAATTGTGCACCGAATTTGCTGCTGCGGCGAGGAACGGCATTCTACGAAATCGCCCCCGTGGCGATTTTGAATGTCTAGTTATTATTATTATATCTTGGTTACCGCCATATTTGGCGAGCAATACCTCATTGGTATATTCCGTATTTTACGTATTTTACACTCGAAGATAGAGCCAGAAACCCCTCCTTGGAGGAGCCCTGTTTTCTTTTATGTGCACAGGTACACAGACATACAGGTACACACCACAGCCTTTTATACGAGTTGTGAACGACTCAGTCAAACACCCAGAATTACATAACGCACAAACAAACTTGTCTGAACCGGGAATCGAACCCGGGGCCAAGCGATATTGGTAACCTTGACTCTCTCTGCCACTGAGCCATAGCGGGTGGACTGTTAGGATTCATGCATTCAGTTTCTAGTGCCTTCATTTTTCTGCTACATGCAAGTAGAACAATGCACCTGATAGATGCCATATCCCACAAACTCCCCCCCCCCACTTATCATCCTCCTAAGCAGATGTACAGAATGCGTACCTCCTTCTTCCCCCTGCAATAACCAATTTGGGAGCGCCCGATTAAACTGAATCTCATTATCTATTTATGTGCAATGAGTTATACATGATTTATGTTGCAGTGTTGCGACAGCCAATCAGATTACGAGTTCTTGATCGGGGAAATGCTAACTGCTTATCGCAGGGGTTAAAAAGCAAGAATATATTCTGGATTTTGAAGCCCTTTGATCCGAGGATGCCACTTATAGAATCTTTATTAGTTAAGCTAGCATGTTGAAGGTCTCCCCAAATATACTTCATTCAATTATCTACTTTTACTATATGGTGTAATAACTTTTACATCTATGATGATTTAAGATTGTGTAATTTTATTCTCAAGACAACACGTTTTATTTATTTTAATTTTTTTTATTTATTTCCTAAATTCCAAATAATACAAATACAATCACAACAGTCGAAGACACCCCAAGGGGCATATGATGCCTTTTATACTAAACAAAAAATATTGACAAGTAGCAAAACTCATACAAGTAATCAGTGCTCATTAGAATTAAAAATCAACACTAAATCTTTCACATTTGGTTGGCCCAATCCTCCATCCTCCTCTATCCACGCTATAAAAGTGAATTTTTTACTCCAGAGATTTTTCTCCAGAAAAGTTAGACCTTGATTAAAGGCAGAATCAGATCTATGGGGGTGACAAAATTACAAGCAACATGTATTATTGACCTACCAATCTATTCCTTACAATCTCAAATACTATCTCCCAAAAGATTCACAATATGTTATAAATCAGTAAAGTTACAGATTCAATGTGAAAAATGGGTGAAAAATGTTTAAATTCTCCCAAATAATAAGAATGGTCACCATTCCTATAGAAAAATAATACATTATTGTAAAAATCTTTAGTTTTCCTAAAATAATGTGTACACATTTGGTTTTTTTTAGAAAAAAAAACATGAAAAGGAATGACATAAGCCAGAAATATTCTAAAATTGAAACAATTTTTTTGCTAGGCTGCTCACTAGATCTGATTCTTTCTTTAAGTATAGCTGTTAATTGTTGAGCAAATGTAATTTTAAATTCTTTTTGAAGGTAGAAAGAGTATAAAAATGAGTAATTTTATGAGGTAAAGTGTTCCACAGGTCTGACCCAGTCTTCCTTATAGAGTATTTTCCTATGTTTTGTTCTGAATGTACTAGATCTAAGATTGTATACTTGTCTGGTTTGAATGTGGTAGAATTAGTGATTCTGAGTTTATATAATAAGGTTTTGTCTCTTGGAGCTGATGATTACACCATAATAAATTAATTACCCTACATATAATTCTGCATATCTCTACCTCCAGCTACTGAGAATTTGAAGATTCTACCTGATGCCTTTAAAAAGTTTTAGAGAAACCCTTAACTGTGAAGGCCTTTTGTACACCCCCCCCCCCCCTAAGAGCCTCTAGGGTCAATTGCTAATGAGATGATTAGTTAATAAATCCATATTTTGCATACAAGATTTTAATTGTTTATATTACATTTTAGCAATATTTAAAGCTTAAGACTGCTTTGCTATATTGATGAAGTATTTTGCTGACATCAGCACATTATATTTCGAATAAAGTTGACATCTTAGTTAAAAGAGTAACCTTGTTCTTTAAAACATTAATTTTTGACCATTCAAGTCCAAATTTATGGTTGCAAATTGATTAGATATGTAAAATCAATTGAAGTGAGAAAAATAACTATTACCATTGACTCAGCACTTATCACAGCATTAATTTTTATCTGTTTCAAGGTTCAGTTCAAAGTTAATCATGTAAATGTGAAATGAAATCACTAAAACCATGTAAAAGCAAGTATATAAGTATATAAGTATATAAGAATAAGTATATAAGAATATTACAAATTCTGCTGACCTTGCAGAAAAAATGCTCAAGGTAACATTACTGCATATTTGTCAAATCTTCATCAGAACACATCAGACCAACATATTATGCATTAAAACATTGTATATACTCCAAAAAAACCCCCCTTGGCTTTCTTCTAGATTAAAAGCATCTCAGTGGCCCAAAGTGGCCTCTAAAAGCACTCCAATGGCCCCAAACTCATTCTAGAGGCCCCAAAAGCTTCCCAGTTGCCCCCCAGTGACCCCCAAAAAGTGACCTCCAGTGGGCCCCAAAAAGCATACTAGTGACGCCCAGTGGCCCAAAAAAGCATCAAGTGGCCCGAATATGCCCCCTAAAAGCATCCTAGTGGCCCCTGAAAGCATCCCATTGGCCCCCTGTGGTCCCCAAAAGCATCTCAGTGGCCCCAGGTGGCCTCTAAAAGCACTTCAATGGGCCCTAAAATCATTCTAGTGGCCCCCAAAAAGCTTCCCATTTGCCGCCCCAGTGGCCCCCAAAAAGCATACTAGTGACACCCAGTGGCCAAAAAAGCATCCAAGTGGCCCCATTATGCCCCCTAAAAGTATCCTGGTGGCCCCCGAAAGCATCCTTTTGGCCCCCTGTGACCCCAAAAAGCATCTCAGTGGCCCCAGGTGGCCTCTAAAAGCACTCCAATGGGCCCCTATGGACCCCAAAATCATTTTAGTGGCCCCCAAAAAGCATACTAGTGACACCCAGCGGCCCAAAAACGCATTCAAGGGCCCCATTATGCCCCCTAAAAGCATCTAAGTGGCCCTTGAAAGCATCCTATTAACCTCCAGTAGCCCCCAAAACCATCCTAGTGGCCCCCTGAGGCCGCCAGAAGCATGCAAATGGCTCTTCATGGCCATCAAAAGCAGCCTGGTGGCCCCCTGTGACCCCTAAAAGCATCCCAGTGGCCCCCAAGCCCTAAACATATTCCAGTGGACCCCCGTGGTCATGGGGATGGCATATTCACCTGGTTACCATAGCTAACATAGGCATAGCCAGGGGGTGTAATGAGTGCACCCCATGTAACCAATCTGTAACCAATAAAAATAGAACCATTAGATAGAAGAGTTTTAAAATGCATTTGACTCGAAGCTTCTAGCTCAGTTTTGAAGGAAGTTGTATCAATTTTTGTAAAATTAAACAAAATCCCCCCCCACTGAGAGCTTGCTGCGCCCCTGATTAACAATTGCCCTTATGACATCAAAATATAACACAATCCAAATTAAATAATTTTCTATAGTTATTAGGTTATTTTCTGTCATCAAATTTTAAAAAGAATACATGTCAGTCAGATGGCCAAAATGTAACATTTCCTGAAGAATTCTCTTGTTTTCAGCGGATTGTTTTGCTACTTGCTGTTACCATAGCAACAGCGTGAATTGGACACTTTCATTACATTTATTCAATGTTTATGACCATACATGAATGAATGTAATAAACTAATAAACTCAACTAAAAGAAATAAACTAATTAACTAGTTAAAAGCATTAAAAATAATAATTTCGCAGATTTATACATCATGATTAAAATAAAATACAAAAAAACAAACAGTAATGACGTCATAATTAAGATGCAAATAACCTATTTGCATATTTTATGAACTGTTTGATTGCTTCATCTATTACCTTTCATTTGGTGCAAATTTCATCGAAATCTGAGTAACAATGACGAAGATAAGGGCCAAACACCGAAAAGAGCCCCTAAAAGTGGGTGTGGCATATTTACTTTGTTACCATAGTAACACTGCTGCGGATTCAGAATTGCCAACTTAATATATTTTTAGTGTGTTATCTATTACCTTCCATTTGGTGTGAATTTCATCGAAATCTGAGCAATAATGAAGGAGATAAGGGCCAAACACTGAAAAGAGCCCCTAAAAGTGGGTGTGGCTTATTGACTTGGTTACCATAGCAACGCCGTCGCGGATTCAGAATTGCCAACATCATTTTTCTTGGTAAGTATCACATATAGTTCATAAAAATATATGTCGCTTAGCTCGCCTCTAAAAAGGACACGGAATTACCTTTGCTCCCATACTAATATGTATATGGGGGTAGGGGCAAATACACATGAGGGTCTTGATGGGTCAGTGGTCCAGACTGTCGCCACTTTCTTTACTGGAGAAATTTGTGTTTTCCCTGAACACTTGATAATGGTCTGTCATTCCCCAACCACTAGGGTTTCTTTGGTTAAACTTAAATAGACAATAGGGAGTTTTAAGATTAGCGTAAATATCCCACTTACCTATACCTATACGTAGTTTGTTATTGCACTAAGCGGGATTTTACCCAAGTTACAGGGTTTGCGATACGTATTTACCTATAAATTGCCGAAGATAGGTAATTCAAATATGTATGTTTTTTTTCCAAATACTATGTGACTTGTAGATCAAATAGCATTCAATAAACTTTAATTTAGTTGTAACAAACATTTATTATTCGATCTGCATAGAAATTAGGTGGTCGAACAAAACCATTGATGCGATAAACGATGCCATGTGATGATGCATAAAATTGTTGAATTTAGACATTTTTCATCAATTTTTGTTTTGCTCACTGTGAATGTAGAAAATTGCTCATTTTGTTTTATTTGTTTAATTTTACTATTTTGTCATTCTCATTGCTGGGTTATGCTAGAAATTAACATTTCGCCTTGAGTCACTGCCCCATTAGCAACACGTACTCCCTCCCATTACAGTAGCTACACCACGCCCCCTCTCTCTGAAGTGTAAAACAGTTCTTGGTGGTGGCATATACTGGCGAACAAACGCCAAACTCACCACCGCAAGGTTTTTACCCCAAATTAGCATGTCATTTTTATCATAAATTGTTGAATACGATTTTGTAGCCCTTTGCGTTAATCTTAAACTCATTTTACAAAGCGCATTACCTATACGTATCCCTAACAAACATACGGATAGGGATAGGTATACGTATATTTTTACGCTCATCTTAACCTCCCTATTATCCAGCCTTCTTATACACAAATATGCATTTTCCAAACACAGGCCTCCAGAACTCGTAGGAAGTCATCGTGGATGCCCTGTATTCAGATGATGACAAATATGCTACATGATCAAGAAAATTGTCATTATTGGGAAAAGTAGGCCTAAACTTTCAAACTGTCTTAAATCCTTGAAAAGGTACCAAAATTATCAAGTCTTTTACCCTGAAATCTGAGATAAAGGCGAACCGTTATTGCCTGTATACATGTTAAAATACATGAAGTTCTTGACATGATGACATCCTCCCTTAATCATTAAAGAGAATATTGCAAATGAATATAATACCCTGTGGCTGGCATGAAAAAACTCCATTAATCACATTCACTTTTATCTTCATTTATGTCACCACCAAGAAGTATTGACATATTGTTATAGCCAGTTTTGTGGCCAGCATTCAGGAGTTGTGTTTATGTTATGTCTTATTGTTTTGACTTTTTATTTTACTATTTTTGTAAACTTTGTATTTCTACAAATGAGGTCACATCATTGGTCCAAAGATAGCTGTCAAAATTCCAATTGTCCAAATCCTAGTGGTCCAAATGCTAAACGTCTGAATCCCAATGGTTTGAATGCTATTTGTCCAAATCCCTAATAATCTGAATCCCACTGGTTCAAAACCCTGTACAAACCAAATGTTTGGGAGGTGTTCCACTTCCATTTTACATGAAGCCACACGATCATGAAACTCTGAGAAGTGATATGTAGGTGTTCCACTTACAGAGGTATTCACTTTACAGATTTTAGACTATTGGCAAACTCAGTGTTATGTTCAGCTTAACTCAAAGACTCATACCATAATGAGGCCTTGTTAGATACCATGAATCTGAGAAGTATCCTCTTTAGTGTGTAATTACTCATAAGAATTCCTCTAACTCTTTGTTATCGTCTCCTCAAATGAACAATTACATGTTTTCCTTACTTAGGATCAAGATATGAAAAAATGAATTATCACAGAGGTTGAAAAATGGTAATTTTATTTTTTGCAGAACTGTGACAAAACTAACAAAAATAAATTGTCGCTGAAGAATTTCATCATAAAGCCAATACAGAAAGTGCCAAGACTGGAACTTTTGATTAAGGTGAGTATTATTAGCTTGTCCCAATTATGCCATTAAAGATTTCACACACTCACTAGCAAAAATTTAAAACCTCTTTGTGGTATGTACAGTACATGCAAAGCGTTAGCTTGACCAAATTATGTCATTAGAGATTTCACACACTCACTAGCAAAAACTTAAAACGGCTTTGTGTAATGTATTGTTAATTAATCGACGATGTATACATGTAAAGCGTCAGCTTGTCCAAATTATGTCATTAGAGATTTCACACACTCACTTACAAAAAGTTAAAACTGATTTGTGCTATGTACAATTCATGTAAAGCATTAGCTTGTCCAAATTATGTCATTAGAGATTTCACGCACTCACTAGAAAAAACTAAAAACCGCTTTGTGCTATGTACAATACATGTAAAGCGTTAGCTTGTCCAAATTATATCATTAGAGATTTCACGCACTCACTAGAAAAAACTTAAAACCGCTTTGTGCTATGTACAATACATGTGAAGGGTTAGCTTGTCCAAATTATTTCATTAGAGATTTCACACACTCACTAGAAAAAACTTAAAACCGCTTTGTGCTATGTACAATACATGTGAAGGGTTAGCTTGTCCAAATTATGTCATTAGAGATTTCATGCACTCACAAGAAAAAATTTAAAACCGCTTTGTGCTATGTACAATACATGTAAAGCGTTAGCTTGTCCAAATTATGTCATTAGAGATTTCACGCACTCACTAGAAAATAACTTAAAACCGCTTTGTGCTATGCTCAATACATGCGAAGGGTTAGCTTGTCCAAATTATGTCATTAGAGATTTCACGCACTCACTAGAAAAAACTTAAAACCTCTTTGTGGTATGTACAGTACATGTGAAGGGTTAGCTTGTCCAAATTATGTCATTAGAGATTTCACGCACTCACTAGAAAAAATTTAAAACCGCTTTGTGCTATGTACAATACATGTAAGCCGTTAGCTTGTCCAAATTATGTCATTAGAGATTTCACGCACTCACTAGAAAAAACTTAAAACCGCTTTGTGCTATGTACAATACATGTGAAGGGTTAGCTTGTCCAAATTATTTCATTAGAGATTTCACACACTCACTAGAAAAAACTTAAAACCGCTTTGTGCTATGTACAATACATGTGAAGGGTTAGCTTGTCCAAATTATGTCATTAGAGATTTCATGCACTCACAAGAAAAAATTTAAAACCGCTTTGTGCTATGTACAATACATGTAAACCGTTAGCTTGTCCAAATTATGTCATTAGAGATTTCACGCACTCACTAGAAAAAAACTTTAAACCGCTTTGTGCTATGCTCAATACATGCGAAGGGTTAGCTTGTCCAAATTATGTCATTAGAGATTTCACGCACTCACTAGAAAAAACTTAAAACCTCTTTGTGGTATGTACAGTACATGTGAAGGGTTAGCTTGTCCAAATTATGTCATTAGAGATTTCACGCACTCACTAGAAAAAAATTAAAACCGCTTTGTGCTATGTACAATACATGTTAAGCGTCAGCTTGTCAGAATTATGCCATTAGAGATTTCACGCACTCACTAGCAAAAACCTAAAACCTCTTTGTGCTATATACAGAACATCTAAAGCGATATCTTTTATGTGTATCGTAGTGGTTATGAAAATATTTTGAAACACAATAATGTTAATTTTGAAAAACAAATTTTTTTATGGGTAGATCAATGGAAAGATTTCAGTTGGGTTTCTAAGAAGACATTGGTCTTTTGATGGCTTTCTTTATGTTTGATGTGTAATATATCTGATTTGTCACACAATCAAACCTGTCACTTCAGGCCTCCTAGACCTTTACTAACTCGACAATCAGTTACGACCTTGCAAACTATCCAATCCAACCAAACCACGGTTCTCACAACACGGGAGTGGAGAAAAATGTTCGGGAGAGAGGAGCTGGTGGTTCATGACTAAAATTGGTATTCGTGTTATGTCAGAACCATTGTTGTGGGTGGAAGTAACATAGTTCTCAAGGTCAGAACTGATGATCACATTAGTGGAAGTCAAGGAGGCCTGCACTTGTCCATGTTACAATGTATTGTGTGTATCTATCAGAATTGAATCAGGATTATGTTGCTGGTATTAAATCAGAGATATTGAACCAAGGATAGGCTTGTTACTGTACTTCAACTTAATTTGGTGCTACTTATTTTGGACGATTTTCTGTTTTGAACATTTGGCAACTACTTTATTTGGCGGACTTGCAATATTGAAATGTATAGACCATACAATTACTTAAATTATTGAATTTGGTTGGTACTTAATTTGGCAGACTTTAACAATTTGGCAGATCCGCTAAATTATAATGACTGCCTTATTAAGTAGAAGTACAGCATATAAATGATGATGAATCAACAAATAAACTTATGTGACTATCATACATTTTATGAATAATGATACAGCTAATTCCTAATATATTGACTTGCGTACCAATGGAGAATTCATGTCATAATCAAATAATTTAAAGTCCCAGTAAAATATCTTTGTCAGGTCATCAATAATCCAACGAGGAACCTCCTTATATTGTTCCTGTAGATATTTTGCTGTCTTTCTTGGCCCATCCTTGATTTTGGTTTTAACGCCTATTTTTTCTAGAACATAATTCGAATCTTCGGTGACTGTTTCTAGTTTAACTATAGCGTTGTAGTCTAAGTAAGGGTCACATGGTCGACACCATTCATAGTATTGTACCCAGTGGTCGTCAAGTCTACCAGACAATTGTTTTGGTCCATCTATTATAAATCTTAAAAAATCAGTAAATGTAAAACTTATATTTTCATATGGAATATTCATTGCATTTGAATCAGGATAATATCTGCTCATTATGCGGCGTCCAATAGTGTTCCTTTGTCGACTTATATATTTACTAGTTTCTTGATAGGTCATTCTGTTCGTATATGCCGAGAGGAGTCTTTCCCAGGGATCCCTCACATTTATAAACCTTACTGTTGTCAAAGTTTTGTTGATATTTTCCCGGAGATCAAATTTGAATCCTGAATTGATGGCATTGAGGTCTTGGAATGTGTTTATCCAACTTGAGTGCCCTGCTTTAAAACATGGACACCAGAGAACTCTGTTGGTCGTCTGACTGGGTGGAAATGTTAAATTTTTGATATAGAATAAATTATGGATTAATGTTGGGTGTTTATATTCTTTGGATTTTCTATATTCAATGCACATTTTTTGGATGTGCTGTATTCTTTTCTCTTGTATACTGCTTATGTCCTGGGGGATATCATTTATATCTCTGCTTTTATGTTCCTGAAAGAATACTCCAACTTTTTACCTCAAATATTTTATTTTAAATAATGCCCAATGATAATAATGATATAGTGTCCCCATTAATTTGCCAAACACTGAAATGGATTTAAAATTCGGTATTCCACATAAGATTTGATGGATTGAATATGTAGAACAAAAAGTGGCACTTCCAGTATTCAGTATGAAAAAAGTAAGAGGAAGATTTCTTATATGTTTAATGCTTTTTTTCTGGATATAACCTTTTTTTCTTATTCAATCGATAGTATCAGTTGCATTAGTAATATGCACATTGTGAAATCAGTATGAAAATGAATTTCAAATGTTTTTCTGGATATTGTCTTTATGACTCAATCATTTCACTCACCTTTTGTACATGTGTCCATAATCTTTTAATGTTTTGTTCTTTGTGTATCTTTATTTTTTTTCTGACTAAGTACCAATAGCAGGCTGCCATTATAAGCAGACATGCAATTATTACACCTTTCTTAAAGAACATTGTTCCTGTACAATACTAGATTGATATAAGTTTCGCTCTCAGATTACTGTCTGTTTCTACATATAACCTGTTATTCCTGCTTTATAAGTCTTTTAATGAGAGAATAACAAGATGGCACCAAAAATCAATATACTGTAGCATGCATCATATATTTATGTGACAGTTATTTCTTGGAATAATAAATACTTGGAATCATTTTTACAGTGGTATTGTATTTTGTTTACCACCAATGGTGAGCAATACCTCTTGGGTATATCCTGTATTATATACAGTCATAATTATCGTAATTAGCCTGGAAGATAGAACCAGAAACCCCTCCTTGAAGGAGCCCTGTGTTCTTTTATGTGCACTCATAACTAGACATACAAGGCTACCCATACACATACACACCACAGCCTTTTGTACAAGTTATGGACCACTCAGTCAAATTAAGTCTTGTCTGAACCGGGGATCGAATCCGAGAACTATTGCATAAGAGGTAACTGGGCTATCGCTGAGCTATACTGGTGGACTTAAAGTGGTCATTTATATATTTCCTAAATGTATTCCTCTTTTATTCTCATTATAAAACCATGAGGTTTATCAATAAAAATCATGGTACCACCAGTCATTTAATGCTTGATAAGATGGTAGAAATTGTTTTGAACCTTTAGGAACAGCTGTTATACATGTAAAGTAAAGCTTTTGGGAATAATATATTATTTATAAAGACATTCTAAAGGGGGGGGGGGTGTATAGAGGGTCTTGGAAATGCATATACAATATTTTTCAGCTCTCTTATACCATATACAATATTTTTTCACCATATACAATATTTTTCACAGCTCTTATACCATATACGATATTTTAGGTGAAATACAATATACGATAATTTTGAAACTGCTTTTGATTAAAGTTTGGATATTTATAAGGAAATAATATTAGGAGAGAATCCATGTACTAAAGTAAATGTATTATTATAAGGGAAATAGACTCCACATACATACCACAATGATTTCATTTATTACATTATGAATAAGACACCATTCGGGTACATCCGCATTTTCAGGTAAACAAGTTGATTTAAAACACATTTATGATATAAGATTCATGACTTATCTTTAGTGATTTCACAACCTACTTTGACCAAAAAACTAACTTTAACATTTCTGCAATTTGCTAAAGCCATTAGCCCATTACCTGTAAAAGTACCATAAAGATATTCAAAATTAGCACAAAACCTGCATCATTAGAATGGGTGGAACTCAGTGTTCCTCTTTCTTATGACCTACTTTCCCATGACATATTTTAATGTCAATGGAATCCTTCATAGTGAGCCAGGGAAAAAAATCCTTGAAACATAATTGATGCAAAATTGAGAATGTGGAATAAAAGATCATGTGTTCTATGAAAATAAAGTTTGCTGAGGAAAATATGTATCAGATAGGTAATGAAGATTCACAACGCACAATGATTTTGTAAAGCAGTTACCTGAAAATATTAAGTATTGAAAACAGTTTCAGAAATAAAGGACTTCACAAACTTCCATGTAGATAATTCATTTTTGATTGGACTCGAGTCTGGAAATTAGAGTTTGAAATAAAGGCAAGACGAGACTTGATTGTTTAAACAATTGAAACAAGAGACACTTCGGGGTTTCAGATAAGGCAGCCTTAAAGACAGTATAAGTTAAATAAAGGTGTGTCAAAATAAAGCAAATTTCCATAAAGTTCAAACCACATGTTTCACGAATGATTTCAAGGCAAAGATGTATTGATGAGAATGAAAACTACTCCATGCAACTAGAAATAACTTTCTTTTAAAGGACCACAGACGGTATTGCAACAGATTTCAGTCATATATTGGATTTTGGCTATTTTCTGAGGATTTGAACAGGTGCATACACTCCCCTCCATAAGTTTGGCAACCCTTTTTCCCCCATTGAACTACGTGTTAAAGCCTCTTTACCTTTGAATTTTTATTTACTTAACCTGCATTGAAAATACTTATACTATTGATGGAAACGTAATTTTACTTTAATTCCAATACCTCCAAATTTTCTCAATTTTTTTCCTCAATTACACTAGGTCGGAAATTGATGATGAATTTGATGAATTTTTGAAAATCGACATTCCCATGTTAACCAATGGGAAATGGTAGGTTTGCCGCAAGTCATATGACAGAATATCCATCCATCCGAGTCCTTGCAAAAAATATGAGTTAGGCAGGTAATTGAATTTGCTAACTTTATTTAACAAAAAATTGATATGTTTCTTCAGGTTCAACAAAGTTATAGGGCTTTAAAGTCAAAATTGTTTTTCAAAAAACCTCTCCCATTGAAATAACACAGGAGGCGAAAAATTCTTTTCAAAAATGACTTTGAAGGGCTGTAACTTTAATATTCATCAAATAAACTAAACACTTAGTGTTCAAAAAAGTTAGACAATTCAATTTTCTATATAAACATATTTTTTGCTGAATCTTTTACTGAAAAGATATCCTGATTTCTGATTTGCCCTGAACCCTCCATTTCCCATTGGATTACATGTGAATGACGATTTTCAAAAATTCATCAAATTTATCATCAATTTTCGACCTATTGTAAATGAGCAAAAAAATTGAGAAAATTTGGAGGTATTGGAAAAAAAGTCAAGTTACGTTTCCATCAATATTATAAGTTATTTCATCGCTGGTTAAGTAAATAAAAATTCAAACGTAAAGAGGCTTTAACACGTAGTTCAATGGAGAAAAAAGGTTGCCAAACTTATGGAGGGGAGTGTATGTTAGGCCAATGCATTAACTCCAGGACAAGCAATCATAGAGATTATAAAATAATTTGGACTTTAAGTCAGGGAAGGTGCAAATTTGCACCCCATCAACATGTTTTTTCTGTAATGTTGTCCTGATTTCCAGCCCTTTCCACACCTGTTTTTCAATGTTTGTTGCATCGATCACTCTGTTGCGTTTTAAATGAAAATATGATTCATGCAGGGGTTTAAAAGATATCAATTTTGAATGACCAAAATTTAGCTGAAAACAATGGATCACATGAGTTTTCCCTATGGGAAAATAACATGGGAAATACATGTACAGTTTTCCACTTTATCCCAAATAAATAAATAACTGTGTCTCAAAACTGTGTCTCAAAGTGCAACATATTGGTGCATCAAACATTGAAAAAACATATGTGGAAAGGGCTAAAAATCAGAACAAAATTTCAGAAAAACCTTCCCTGTCTCAAAGTCCAAATTATCATCAATTGCTCAATCAAATTGCTTGATCTGGAGTTAATGCATTGGCCTAACATATGCACCTGTTTAAATCCCCAATAAATAGCCGAAATCCAACATATGACAGTTTGAAGACCAAATAAAAACCTTTTGCTATATAATGCTATATTAGCATTGTGATGCGTGTATTAAAACATGCGCTGTATGAACACTTTATACTGAAATATTTTAATGATTTATCCCACATACCCCGAAACACGAGTAGCCATAGTGACCATATTTTTCATCAAAATTAAGATGAGTCAACGTCGCCAACGTGCAAATGCCAATGTTTTTGCTATAAATCAAGCAACAATGGTCTGTACGACCTGTAATAAATATATAAGCAACGTTTTTATCACAAAATTCTTTGCCGGTTTTTTAAAATAATTTTCCAAATGATAGATAAAAATAATCGAATAATTGAACGGAGGGGGGGAGGGAAAGGAGGGGGGGTGGAGTAATATGTCTTTAAGGTGGAAGAGATTTCCACAAATTCGTGTACTTGAAAATTGAACTCACTTACTCAGTAACTTGATGTTACAACTCTGAGAAATGAAAAATGTCTTATAGACATATTACTCCCCCCTCCGTTCAATTTTAACGTTAGATTTTAACGTTAGATTACTTTTTATATAACGTATGGTAACGTGTTTTACAAAACCAATGATGACAATAGTTTTGTGATAATTACTTCACTTACAAGTATTTATTACAGGTCGTGTAGACCCCTGTTGGTTGATTTATAGCAAAAAATTGGCATTTGCACATTGTCGACCCTGCACTTTTTTAATAGATATTTTATTTTAAAACTCCACAGTTCAAAAAAATCCAAGAAGACCTAACATACGAGGGGTGATCCAAAAGGCTTGGACGCCCCGCTTTAACTTTGCTATTTTCTAATATAATTACATGAAACTTTCAGATAATAAAGATAAACATCTGAACAACTTTGTGTATAAGTTTCAATAGAAAATCATATATTTTACTTATTTTTCTAAATATTTTTTGATACCGGGTCCTTGCTACCCGGAACGGTATTTAATTATAAGAAATCTCGTCACAACTGTTATAATATGGCAAATACTTTAGGTTCAGGTGCACAACCTAACACCAGTCATGATATGACAGATATTCAGATTTTCAATCTGAGTGTCATCTGCCATCATCCTCACATATTAAGACCTACTTTTCAACATATTTTCCACGAATTTGAACACATTTTTCATACCGCTTTACCAATGAATGAAAGATATTTATGAAACCGCCATTGTTTATGTGATACAAATGCTGCTGGAGTGCCACTCTTAACCTCATCCAATGAGTAAAAACATTTTCTTTCAACCCTCCTTTCGACTTGGAGAAAAGAAAGAAAATCACACGGAGCCATATCTAGACTGTTACGTGCCTATGGTAGTTGCTCAAGGTCAATAATAGTGAAAATATATTGTAGTATTCTTTGTTTCACTTTGATTTCTTTCATGTTCTGCATTTCAGCAGCCATCTTGGAGCAAAAATGATACCAGAATGTGGGTTGATTGTCTGATGTCATTTTCTTAGAACTTGACATATATGGCCATTGTCATATGTGACATTATGATTAAAACACAATTAATTGGTTGCCGAGTAACCAAGGAAGTAAACTAACATGGTTTAACATTCAAAATTTAAGAAAAGATAGTGGTCAAGACTTGCAAAACAAGTCAAATAGCGGCAACATTTAAGGCTGAAAGTTGTCATGTGCGAATACCGTTCCGGGTGGCAGGGTCGCTAAATTAATAACTATCGAGAAAACTACATAAAATATATCATTTCACCATGAAATTAATACACAAAGTAGTTAGGTTGTTGGTCTTTATTATTGGAAAGTTCAAAGTAATTTTATCAAAAACCAACAAAATTAGAGCAGGGCTTCCAAGAGTTTTGGATCACCACTCGTATTCCCCCGTCCACTGCGTCTATTCATTTAGCCATTCAATTGTAAACTTTCTCTTGAAAAAATAAATCTTCAAGATTTGTTGAATTTTCTACCAAAAATCAGCTAGATCTACCCCCCCCTCCGTTCATTTCTTCTGATCATCCGGCGTGATTCTTATTTGAGACGATATTTAACACCTCCTGTGAAAATTTGAATGAAAAGGGCACAAAACTCTTAGTTTGAGAAGGATTTTTTCTAAACTTACAGTATTGATTGACCTGGAATGTGGAACCAATTAGAGAGACTACTTTTCCATGTTTTTCCAACACGGTTACAGTAAGAGAGTTGGCACAATGGGGAACTTTAGGGTGCACTTTCTTCATAATTAGCCTTTTTTAATTCTAGATACCATATACCATATATTTTCTATTATACCATATACCATATTTTTTACAGCTCTTATACAATATACGATAAATTTTTCCCCCTCTTATACAATATACAATAAATTTTCAGCCTCTTATACGATATACAATATCTCTATACACCCCCCCCCCCCTCTAAAGGCTTTTATTATGTTGTACATTTTATGAATTTTGATACAGCTAATTCCTAAGATATTGATTTGCGTACTAAAGGAGAATTCATGTCATAATCAAATAATTTAAAGTCCCAGTAAAATATCTTTGTCAGGTCATCAATAATCCAACGAGGAACCTCCTTATATTGTTCCTGTAGATATTTTGCTGTCTTTCTTGGCCCATCCTTGATTTTGGTTTTAACGCCTATTTTTTCTAGAACATAATTTGAATCTTCGGTGACTGTTTCTAGTTTAACTATAGCGTTGTAGTCTAAGTAAGGGTCACATGGTCGACACCGTTCATAGTATTGTAACCAGTGGTCGTCAAGTCTTCCAGCCAATTGTTTTGGTTCATCTATTATGTATCTTAAAAAATCTGTAAATGTAAAACTTATCTTTTCATATGGAACCACCATTGCATTTGATCCAGGATAATATTTGAACATTATGCGACGCCCAATAGAGTTCCTTTGCCAACTTTTATGTGGTCTATTTTCGTGATAGGTCATTCTGTCCATATATGCAGAGAGGAGTCTTTCCCAAGGATCTCTCACATTTATAAACCTTACTGTTGTCAAACTTTTGTTGATATTTTGTTTCCAGAGATCAACTTTGAATCCCGAAGTGTTGGCATTGAGGTCTTTAAATGTATTAATCCAACTTGAGTGCCCTGCTTTAAAACATGGACACCAGAGAGCTCTGTTGGTTGTCTGACTGGGTTGAAATATTAAATTTCTGATATAGACTGAATTATGGTTAACTTTTGGGTGTTTATACTCTTGGGATTTTCTATATTCAATGCACATTTTTTGGAGGTGCTGTATTCTTTTCTCTTGTATACTGCTAATGTCCTCAGGGATATTGAGGTGTTGTATTCTTTTCTCTTGTATACTGCTTATGTCCTCGGGGATATCATTCATATCCCTGCTGTTATATACCTGAAAGAAATCCTCAATATTTTTACCTCCAACATTTGACAAATGTTCAATGATAATAATAATAAAGTGTTCCCACTGATTTGCCAACCACTGAAATGGATTTAGAATTTGGTATTCTGCATAAAATGACCTTTTCAACCTTTTATGCATTATATCTGTGAAACAAAAATGAGGATTTTGTATTATGTATTTTGAAATCAGTATGAAAATACATTTTAGAAAAAGTAATGCAAAGATTTCTCACAGATGCCAAAAGGAGAGGACCAAAAACTGTAAAGAAACCCAGCAGGAAAAGTAAACTCTTAAGTGTAAGCTTGTCATAAGAAAATAGGATCCTATGTATCCCAAAACCATGATCTAACATGAAGAGAAATAATGTCTAACACACACACCTAATGCGCTTAACTTTTTAATCAGGTAGTTGTTTCACTACTTAATGAATTTTCCAGGTATCTAAGCAGCTAGTGATGATTTTGATGAGAGTGATCTTTATATTTTTATGACTTACCAGCACAATAATAAGATATTACACTGTAGTGATGTCACCATCAGCAATTGTGCTGCACCCACTTGAGATTTTAATAAGAAGCATGCACCCACCTGAGAATTCGTTTGCACCAACTTTCCTTAGGGAACCTTAGGATCTGGTACTTGCAAAGTTATCTAACTGGAGGAAATGACAAGTAGTGTTTTGGGAGAACAGGTAGCGAATCGCTACCTTCGCAATGCTAATTTCGAGGCCTGCTAACACCCACCCCCCCTTCCAATAGAGGCATACACGATAGTTCAGAATGGCAACAATATTCTCACATCCCCTGTTGAAGAGCTCCAATTCCGGGAACAGATTTTTTACATCCGGGTTTTTTCCCCATTGAAATATACTGAGTCCGATTTTGAATACATCATTTCAATATTATTTGACATTCCTCTTCACGGATATTTGCACAATCGATAAAAATATAGGTCCTTATGGCAATCTGCAAAGCATTTTCACAATTTATTTTGAAATTGATGATAATCATGAAATGTTCTACCGTGACGTCACTGACTTAGTTCCCGGAAGCTGAGACTCAATGACTCAATATGAAAAAGAAGCAAATTATTGTGTATATAACGCGGGGTTGATGTCATGCTTATATATGTTTGACTTATATCAATCGTGAGGGTTGTAACTTGGAATTAGTATGACCTTTATCGTCCCGACAATACGCAAAAACATGGTTTAAAGGTTGGAAGAATTTGGTTTAGTCAACGGACCAATGAAAATTTGTCCCACTTGAAGTGATGCATTGTTAATTACCATGTTTTCATCTATCGCGTATTAGTCTATTGGGAGCCATTATCACAAACTAGGACCAGAAGACCTAGCCCAAGGGACATTTCATTCAAACTGAAGTCATTACAATACTTGTTGAACTGTTTTTCTGGATATTGCCTTTATTGCTCAAACTTTTTAACTCACCTTTTTTACAAATGTCCATATTCTTTTAACACTTTCTTCTTTATTTTTCCCTGAATTTATGCTTAGGTACCAATAGCAGGCTGCCATTGTAAGCAGACATGCAATTATTACACCTTTCTTAAAGAACATTGTTCCTGTACAATACTAGATTGATATAAGCTTCACTTTCAGATTACTCGCTGAATTTTACATATAAGCTGTTTTGGCATATCTGGCATATTTATCTGACAGTAATTTGTTTTTTTTGAATTATTTTTCAATAAAATCCTTTTGCCGATTTTATACATGTATGATGTACCAGATGTTGGGTTCAGTGTATGGTAGTGCAAAAAGAAGAAATATTAAAAAATGGTTACAGAACACAGCAAGACAAAGAAAACATCTAAGGTTATACCAGTCATAAGGACCCAAGCTATCTTGAATCACGATCCAATGTGTCTGATACCTCCTCCCCCACCATTCAAGTTCCAATATCACAATCCGAGACCATTACACCAAGGGACATTTCATCCATACTGAAGCCATTGCAATACATGTTGAAGGATAAGATTCAAATTTATAGCCAATACTCGAAAGATTAAAGACAGTGTTGATACTAATATTCATACAAGATAGAACATTCAGTCTCAAAAATGATGTGGGACAGACAAAATCCAATCTCGAAGTCCATGAGCATATCAAAGGGTCAACATCCATTCGCAGAACTTTTGCCATGATCTATAAAACACAATATTTCAATATATAAGCACAAATGCCAAAAGGGAAGGGTGACTAAAAACTAAGGAACCCCAACAAGAAAAGCAAACTGTTAGTGTAAATCTGTCATAAGAAAAGGAGACCCTATATATCCCAAAAACCATGATCTTACATGAAAAGAAACAATGTCTAACATCCCCCTCCCCCCTCCAATCGAGAACCAATATCACAATCCAGGACCAGAACACCAAGGGACAATTCATTCATACTGAAGTCATTACAATACATGTTGAAGAAAAAATTGAAAAATTGATAGCCAATACTCATAACATCAAAAATAGTTGTAGATACTAGTACTCATAAAAGATAGAGTATTCAGTCTCAAATGATGTGGGATAGATAAAATCCAGTCTCGAAGTCCATAGGCAATTCAAAGGGTCAACATCCGTTGCAATCAAAATGGTTAGCAGGAGAAAACAATTGCTGGTTAAGTTTACCCCTATTTCTCAATCATTGAAGTGTCACTAAGCTGGGACCCACCTAAAAAGCTGCCAAGTGAAAAAATTGTGAGTTTGGTGCTAATCTTAAACTATTCAGACATCATATCAAGTGGCAAAACTTGAAACTTCAAAATTAATGACTTGTATTTTTCAGCAAAGCCTAGAAAGTATTTCTTAAAGAGATCTAGTCATCCAGATTTCCCTCTCAGACAGTCAGTAATGTCCCATTATAATTGCTCATATTACATCTAACACACCTAAGATATATCTTGAGATCAAATTATGGGCACAGTATCACCAATTTATTGAGAAAATCAACGGGACAACCAACTGTCAGAAATGTACATAATAAGTCCAAACCAATCTGCTGGCATTCGAACCTCTGACCTCTTAAAATGCTATAAAGTCCTATACTCTATCACTTGCATCAGCGGACATTGTGCGTCTCTCATATTTTATGATTATATAAATAGTTTCTTAGAAAGTCATATAAATGCGCTGTTTTATTTGAAGATGATCAATTACATTACAAGTTATATTAGAATACATATTTTTGCAAGATTTTTCATCTAAATTTATAAATAATGATGCTTTATTCCCATCGTCTCTTGGTAAGTATACAATCGCATTGCCAAGGATATTGAACCCAGACAGCCAATCAGATTGGAGCAGATTTGAGTGGGTTATTTCAATTTCAAATTACTCGTTATGAGATTGGGAATTAATGGCTGTGAACAATTGTCATATTGATACAATTCATAAATTAGTGGAAGACTCCACATTGGTAAGTTGATAGACAAATTTATTTTACATCAAATATCACAGGAATATCAGGTGGTTACACTTATTCTGCTTTTGGGAGATGGGATCCCTTTAAGCTTTTTATAAGTATAACCTTGGCCTACGAGTTTTTTCACTAAAATATTGTATCTCGACTTAAAATCTAAATATGCCCTTATATGACCATGCCCTACTATATCTGTTAAGCTGGGATACATATACCCCACTATCCAAATGTTGCAAATTCATAATATCAAAATTAAAGTGACTTAGATATGATCATTGTCATATTTCCTCTTAAACACTTAAAGTCATTTTTATGGCTTAACTGAGGGACCTTCTCAAATCATTCATTTGTCTATTTCCTAAATGTATTTCTCTTTTATTTATTCTTGTCATGAGATTTATAAATAAAGATTATAGTACCACAAGAGAAATTTTTCTTTTGTTATATCATTGGAATTAAATGGTTCATGTCCCCAGTCATTTAATGCTTGATAAGATGGTAGAAATTGTTGTCTAGCCTATGAGATAAATTATTGTAAATTATAGCTCTTGGGTATAATATATTATATTTGAAGACATTTTAATGGCTTTTGAATTGTTATGTTGTATATTTTATCGTATTGATTCAGCTAATTTCTAAGATATTGATTTGCGTACCAATGGAGAATTCATGTCGTAATCAAATAATTTAAAGTCCCAGTAAAATATCTTTGTCAGGTCATCAATAATCCAATGAGGAACCTCCTTATATTGTTCCTGTAGATATTTTGCTGTCTTTCGTGGCCCATCCTTGATTTTGGTTTTAACGCCTATTTTTTCTAGAACATAATTCGAATCTTCAGTGACTGTTTCTAGTTTAACAATAGCGTTGTAGTCTAAATAGGGGTCACATGGTCGACACCATTCATAGTATTGTACCCAGTGGTCGTCAAGTCTTCCAGACAATTGTCTTGGTTCATCTATTATAAATCTTAAAAAATCAGTAAATGTAAAACTTATATTTTCATATGGAACATTCATTGCATTTGAATCAGGATAATATTTGAACATTATGCGGCGTCCAATTGTGTTTCTTTGTCGACTTATGTATTTACTATTTTCTTGATAGGTCATTCTGTTTGTATATGCCGAGAGGAGTCTTTCCCAGGGATCCCTCACATTAATAAACCTTACTGTTGTCAAAGTTTT
The DNA here is from genome assembly GCA_903813345.2 of Owenia fusiformis. NCBI lineage: Eukaryota > Metazoa > Annelida > Polychaeta > Sabellida > Oweniidae > Owenia > Owenia fusiformis. The sequence goes on from CAIIXF020000002.1 coordinate 27,967,467, forward strand.
GTTGATATTTTCCCGGAGATCATATTTGAATCCTGAATAGTTGGCATTGAGGTCTTTAAATGTTTTTATCCAACTTGAGTGCCCTGCTTTAAAACATGGACACCAGAGGACTCTGTTGGTTGTTTGACTTGGTGGAAATGTTAAATTTTTGATATAGAATAAATTATGGATTAATGTTGGGTGTTTATACTCTTTGGATTTTCTGTATTCAATGCACATTTTCCGAAGGTGCTGTATTCTTTTCTCTTGTATACTGCTTATGTCCTGGGGGATATCATTTATATCCCTGCTGTTATATACCTGAAAGAATACCTTAACATTTTACCTCCAACATTGGACAAATGTTCAATGATAATAATAATAGAGTGTTCCCACCAATGTACCAACTACTGAAATGGATTTAGAATTTAGTATTCTGCATAAAATTACTTTTTCAACCTTGATGTATGGTTTGAGGTTTTAGTATGTATAGTGAAATCAGTATGAAAATACATTTTAGAAAAAGTAATGCAACGATTTCTCACAAGTGCCAATGGGAGAAACCAAAAACTGTAAAGAACCCAGCAGGAAGCTTGTCATAAGAAAATAGGATCCTATATATCATGATCTAACATGAAAAGAAATAATGTCTAACACACAGGCCTAATGCACTCAACTTTATTTATCAGGTAGTTGTTTCGCTACCTTCGCAACACTAATTTTGAGGCCTGCTAACACCCCAATCCCCCCTCCAATCGGGAGCCATTTTCACCAACCAGGACCAGAACACTTAGCCCAAGGGACATTTGATTCAAACTGAAGTCATTACAATACATGTTTAACTTTTTTTCTGGATATTGCCTTTATTGCTTGAACTTTTTAACTCACCTTTTGCACATGTGTCCATATTCTCTTAACACTTTGTTCTTTATTTTTCTCTGCTTTTATGCCAAGGTACCAATAGCAGGCTGCCATTATAAGCAGACATGCAATTATTACACCTTTCTTAAAAAACATTGTTCCTGTACAATACTAGATTAATATAAGCTTCACTTTCAGATCACTGTCTGAATTTTATATATAGGCTGTTTGCCTGCTCATAGGTCTTCTAAATGAGAACATGATGATTTGGCATCAATAAATGTCATTTCTGGCATATTGATGTGACAGTTATTTGTTTTTTAAATTTTTTTTCAATAAAATCCTTTTGTCGATTTCATACATGTATGCTGTACCAGATGTTTGGTTTAGTGTATGGTAGTGCAAAAAGAAAAATATTAAAAAATGGTTACAGAACACAGCAAGACAAAGAAAACATCTAAGGTTATACCAGTCATAAGGACCCAAGCTATCTTGAATCACGATCCAATGTGTCTGATACCTCCTCCCCCACCATTCAAGTTCCAATATCACAATCCGAGACCATTACACCAAGGGACATTTCATCCATACTGAAGCCATTGCAATACATGTTGAAGGATAAGATTCAAATTTATAGCCAATACTCGAAAGATTAAAGACAGTGTTGATACTAATATTCATACAAGATAGAACATTCAGTCTCAAAAATGATGTGGGACAGACAAAATCCAATCTCGAAGTCCATGAGCATATCAAAGGGTCAACATCCATTCGCAGAACTTTTGCCATAATCTATAAAACACAATATTTCAATATATAAGCACAAATGCCAAAAGGGAAGGGTGACTAAAAACTAAGGAACCCCAACAAGAAAAGCAAACTGTTAGTGTAAATCTGTCATAAGAAAAGGAGACCCTATATATCCCAAAAACCATGATCTTACATGAAAAGAAACAATGTCTAACATCCCCCTCCCCCCTCCAATCGAGAACCAATATCACAATCCAGGACCAGAACACCAAGGGACAATTCATTCATACTGAAGTCATTACAATACATGTTGAAGAAAAAATTGAAAAATTGATAGCCAATACTCATAACATCAAAAATAGTTGTAGATACTAGTACTCATAAAAGATAGAGTATTCAGTCTCAAATGATGTGGGATAGATAAAATCCAGTCTCGAAGTCCATAGGCAATTCAAAGGGTCAACATCCGTTGCAATCAAAATGGTTAGCAGGAGAAAACAATTGCTGGTTAAGTTTACCCCTATTTCTCAATCATTGAAGTGTCACTAAGCTGGGACCCACCTAAAAAGCTGCCAAGTGAAAAAATTGTGAGTTTGGTGCTAATCTTAAACTATTCAGACATCATATCAAGTGGCAAAACTTGAAACTTCAAAATTAATGACTTGTATTTTTCAGCAAAGCCTAGAAAGTATTTCTTAAAGAGATCTAGTCATCCAGATTTCCCTCTCAGACAGTCAGTAATGTCCCATTATAATTGCTCATATTACATCTAACACACCTAAGATATATCTTGAGATCAAATTATGGGCACAGTATCACCAATTTATTGAGAAAATCAACGGGACAACCAACTGTCAGAAATGTACATAATAAGTCCAAACCAATCTGCTGGCATTCGAACCTCTGACCTCTTAAAATGCTATAAAGTCCTATACTCTATCACTTGCATCAGCGGACATTGTGCGTCTCTCATATTTTATGATTATATAAATAGTTTCTTAGAAAGTCATATAAATGCGCTGTTTTATTTGAAGATGATCAATTACATTACAAGTTATATTAGAATACATATTTTTGCAAGATTTTTCATCTAAATTTATAAATAATGATGCTTTATTCCCATCGTCTCTTGGTAAGTATACAATCGCATTGCCAAGGATATTGAACCCAGACAGCCAATCAGATTGGAGCAGATTTGAGTGGGTTATTTCAATTTCAAATTACTCGTTATGAGATTGGGAATTAATGGCTGTGAACAATTGTCATATTGATACAATTCATAAATTAGTGGAAGACTCCACATTGGTAAGTTGATAGACAAATTTATTTTACATCAAATATCACAGGAATATCAGGTGGTTACTCTTATTCTGCTTTTGGGAGATGGGATCCCTTTAAGCTTTTTATAAGTATAACCTTGGCCTACGAGTTTTTTCACTAAAATATTGTATCTCGACTTAAAATCTAAATATCCCCTTATATGACCATGCCCTACTATATCTGTTAAGCTGGGATACATATACCCCACTATCCAAATGTTGCAAATTCATAATATCAAAATTAAAGTGACTTAGATATGATCATTGTCATATTTCCTCTTAAACACTTAAAGTCATTTTTATGGCTTAACTGAGGGACCTTCTCAAATCATTCATTTGTCTATTTCCTAAATGTATTTCTCTTTTATTTATTCTTGTCATGAGATTTATAAATAAAGATTATAGTACCACAAGAGAAATTTTTCTTTTGTTATATCATTGGAATTAAATGGTTCATGTCCCCAGTCATTTAATGCTTGATAAGATGGTAGAAATTGTTGTCTAGCCTATGAGATAAATTATTGTAAATTATAGCTCTTGGGTATAATATATTATATTTGAAGACATTTTAATGGCTTTTGAATTGTTATGTTGTATATTTTATCATATTGATTCAGCTAATTTCTAAGATATTGATTTGCGTACCAATGGAGAATTCATGTCGTAATCAAATAATTTAAAGTCCCAGTAAAATATCTTTGTCAGGTCATCAATAATCCAATGAGGAACCTCCTTATATTGTTCCTGTAGATATTTTGCTGTCTTTCTTGGCCCATCCTTGATTTTGGTTTTGACGCCTATTTTTTCTAGAACGTAATTTGAATCTTCAGTGACTGTTTCTAGTTTAACTATGGCGTTGTAGTCTAAGTAAGGGTCACATGGTCGACACCATTCATAGTATTGTACCCAGTGGTCGTCAAGTCTACCAGACAATTGTTTTGGTTCATCTATTATAAATCTTAAAAAATCCTTAAATGTAAAACTTATATTTTCATATGGAATATTCATTGCATTTGAATCAGGATAATATCTGCTCATAATGCGGCGTCCAATAGTGTTCCTTTGTCGACTTATATATTTACTATTTTCTTGATAGGTCATTCTGTTTGAATATGCCGAAAGGAGTCTTTCCCAGGGATCTCTAACATTTATAAACCTTACTGTTGTCAAAGTTTTGTTTATATTTTCCCGGAGATCAAATTTGAATCCTGAATTGTTGGCATTGAGCTCTTGTAATGTGTTTATCCAACTTGAGTGCCCTGCTTTAAAACATGGACACCAGAGGGCTCTGTTGGTTGTTTGACTGGGTGGAAATGTTAAATTTTTGATATAGAATAAATTATGGATTAATGTTGGGTGTTTATATTCTTTGGATTTTCTATATTCAATGCACATCTTTTGGAGGTGCTGTATTCTTTTCTCTTGTATACTGCTTATGTCCTTGGGGAGGTCACTCATATACCTGCTGTTATATACCTGAAAAAATATGTGTAGCGATTGAGGTCTTTGGCAATGGCCAGTATAAAATATAAGGTCATAATTATATTTTCCATAAATCATAGAATTGTGGTTTGTGAAGATTCTAAAAAACAGCTATTTGCATTTGTAAATTGTCACATATCATATTAGAATTTTAAATAATGCCCATTGATAATCATATTATAATATAGTGATTTCATCAATTTGCAATATACTGAAATGGATTAGAATTTGGTACGCAACATAAAATTTTAAGTTTTTCAAACCTTTGATACATTCAATATGTAAAACAAAAATTGTACTATTCGGGATGAAAATAAATTTCAGAAAAACTAAAAGGAAGATTTCCTATTTGATAACTTATTTTCTGGATATAATCTTTACTACTTATTCAATAAATTAGATGTGAGTAGAAGTAATCTTGATTTACATCATTATCATTTAATATTCAAAATTTAGTCAAAGTGATGTCATATTTGAAATCTGCATGTAAAAGATTCCATGTTATAAAATCACAAAACGTGAAATATCTTTTCTTGTATTAAACAGATAACATTTTCTTTTACTGGAAATTTTTTAATTTGCATAACTATTAGATACATAAGGGTAATATGAAAATTGAACCACTAAAACAGGTGAATATTTAACTTAAACAGAACTTTCTACTATTCCTTCATGCTATCTGACCCAAATGAGCCACCTGGTGGGGAAACTGGTAACTACCTACTCACATCTGAGTTATTGAAAGGATATTTAGTTATATGCTTGGGGAAATGAGTATGACAATAAATTTCAGAAAATATGATAACTTTTTTTCTGGATATTGCCTTTATTACTCAATCATTCCACTCACCTTTTGTACATGTGTCCATATTCTTTTAACGATTTTCTCTTTGTTTGTCCCTGTTTCTATGACTAGCTGGTACCAATAGCAGGCTGCCATTATAAGCAGACATGCAATTATTACACCTTTCTTAAAAAACATTGTTCTTGTTAAATACTAGATTGATATAAGCTCCACTTTCAGATTACTTTCTGAATTCCACATTGAAACTCAAGTTGCTTGTTTTCTGAATATTTTTCCTTGATAAAACCTTTTTTGCTGCTTTAAAGCCATTATATGGGCTGCACACCAGATATTGGATTCAGACTTAGATACTATACATGTATTGTAATTCAATGTTATAGTACCACTTTAAACACCAGTTTTATGGCATAGCTGAGGGACATTCTCAAACTGTTCAATTGTCTTCCTCTCAACTGTATCTCTCTTGTTTTAGAACCATTTGGTTTATAAATAATCAAGATTCATGAAACCACAAAAAATTAATCTTATTAAAATTAGTGTATTAAATGGAATTAAATACCCTCTTCCCAAGTAATCTAGAAATGGATATGCTTTTAGAAATCGTTGTTGAACCTTTGAGAACAGCTGTTGTACATGTAAAGTACATGTACATTATAGCTTCTGGGTATAATATATTATTTTTGAAGACATTTCAATGGCTTTTGTTATGCTGGTAAAAAGAGTTCATTTCATGTGTAATTGATAAAGATGTAAAGGAAATTTATTCTGAAGGTTATTATTTAAACCAAATAGGAGCAGGAGGGGGAGGGGGATTGGGGGATGATCCATAGCCCCAAGTATTTATTTGTTAAAGGTTACCCATATGATCCTTGATATAATTATTCAGGTTGTAAAATTCTAGATTCCAGTTTTCATACCTAATAATGTTGACATTGACATTCAAATATTTAAGATGACTAGCCTATTTTGGCCCTCCTATTCCAAACTTGTCAGAAAAATTGTAAAAATTGACAAAAAAAGAAACAAAATGAATTTATATCTCACTAGATATTAACCTTTACCTTTGACCAATATGGCCTTCAGGAACATGTTAATTCAATATTTTAAACAAAAATATGTGGTGGTTCCATTTTGGCTTACTTAGCCATTTCAGTCCTCTAATATTGTTTTAAGCTATGTCAAAACTTACAGCTAGTATCAAAGCTACTATTATAAGGATGGTAAAATTGCAATCAACACTTCCAACCAATATGGAATATGTTAATTCAATATTTTAATCAAAAATAGCTACATTCTGATAAACATCCTAATTCAAAATTTTGTTGGACACTAATTGTACCTGTTTTGGACCAAATATCTCAATATTTCATTCTTTTGGCAGTGTCCATGCATATAGTCCACCCGCTATGGCTCAGTGGCAGAGAGAGTCAAGGTTACCAATATCGCTTGGCCCCGGGTTCGATTCCCGGTTCAGATAAGTTTGTTTGTGCGTTATGTAATTCTGGGTGTTTGACTGAGTGGTTCACGACTCGTATAAAAGGCTGTGGTGTGTACCTGTATGTCTGTGTACCTGTGCACATAAAAGAAAACAGGGCTCCTCCAAGGAGGGGTTTCTGGCTCTATCTTCGAGTGCAAAATACGTAAAATACGGAATATACCAATGAGGTATTGCTCGCCAAATATGGCGGTAACCAAGATATAATAATAAAAAAAATGGGGTGACAAAACGGGGTGAAGCTCCACAAAGTTGCTATATTCCTGAAAAGGGCACTATTATAAAATCGACAGTTTCACTAACTTACTTTATAACAGTAAGGCCAAAATAATGTGGTTCTCCAATTTTGTATTTTTCCAGAGGTTGATAAAATGTACACCTGAGGACCACCCAGATTATAAGCTTCTCAATGAGGCAGAGAACACAGTGCACAATCTAGCCCTCAAAATAGACCAGGTCAACTCAAAGAAGGATGAGGGAGAGTTACAAGAGACTTTGAAGAAGATTGAAGATATACTTTCAGTCGCAGATGTAAGTCAGTGAATTTATTCTGCAATTATGGGCAAAATTCTCATTTTAATTCTCATTTTCACACACCAGACTAAAATTGATCAAAATACATCAAGAATTTTTCAATTTTAAGTGAGTGCAAGTGGATTTTCAAATAAGTGCTTTATTATACTCGAACTATCAAATGGGTGAAGCCCCCACATTGCCCTCAACCAATCTACTGAAACAAACTTGCCCCTTCCCTTTGTACAAGATTTTGGTCTTCAGCCTTTTTACAGTGGTGTACTTTACTTCCAGCTTGCTTCCCCTGAGAGAGTTTACTTGAGATATGACATGGTCAATGTCATGGTGAGTATTTAGTTATTTGATCTAGCTCATTGATCTAGGTGTAGAATTCTAAATATAACAATATAGAGAGTTAGCTATAAAAGTATAATAATCTAGCAGTGAAAATGTAGCGATCTAGCTTTAAAGGTAAGCGATCTAGCTTTTAAAGCTCAGAGATCAGTGATAAAAAGTATAGATATAGGTAATGATTTAGCTCTTAAGATCTAGCTAAAAGTACAGTGATCTAGCTATGAAAGTACTGTGATCTAGCTATGAATGTATTGTGATCTAATTATGTTTGTAGAATCGCAAGGAGCAGACCTGCTGTATATGGTTGTTTAATGACTTGGTCATCTTCAGCACAATAAAACGCAAGAGTGGCCCAGTCACTAGGAAAAACACAGTCCTGCTGTAAGTCAAAATGCGTATTCCCTGAAATGGAAATGAATGTTTGGATATTTCATGTTTCTCATTCTGTAACGTTTTTTATAATAAAATTGTCCTTATTATGGGGGATATTAAAAAATTAGTGGATGAAATGTTCTCTCTTCAAAATCAGCCATATAGCAGTGAAATAATAATTGAATATTTCAGGGATTATTCTTTGGCTTTTTAATAGATATTTTCTATAAAAAAATATGATTTTAGTGATTTTGTTTTATTTGTATTTTTGTTATCTGTATATGGATTAATGGATAATTAAATGAATTACAGGAAATCTCCAACTGGCCAGGACTTTGTTGACAATATCAAACACAGACTGTGGCTAAGAGTTGGGCTTGATGATCTTGAAGTTATCAAAAGTAAGATTTGCTTATGCAATATAATCACAGTGAAACCTGTCTAATTTGCACACCTCTGAGACCAGCCAAAAGTTTTTCAGATTAACAGGTTTTCAAATTTCAAGGTTTTATAACATGTGAGGGAATAACATATTGGGACAGAGAACGAGTGCTCACACTGAAATGTGTTCCGATCATTCACATCTTTAATTTTCATATGGCAAGTTTTATATTTCACATTTTTATGTCACCACCAGAAGTGTTTTTGGATGGTGTTGGGCAGTCAGCATTCAGCGCCTGTAACAATTGGCAGGTAGTGGCATTTTGCATGTAATGTCTGTTTTAACATTGAAGTTTAGGCAGATTCAAAAATGTTCGCATTGAGAGTTCAAATAAGTGAGGTGTTTAGACATACACGGTTTACTGTATACCATATTGCAAAGTGAAAAGTTATTACATTGTTCTACTTCTGTAATATGATGGTCTGTTTGAGGCATTTTTACAAGTCTTTATATGTTAAATTATTCATTAATGCAATTTCAAATACAAATAATGAATAAAACTACTAGCTTAACACAAAACTTAAGGCCTCCTCACAAATGAATGAAAAACTCCTCATGTCAACTTGCATGTACTGGTGAATAAGACTTGAGTAAAATTTGTTTCCATAAGTAATTGTATGCTGTACATCATTGGGGTGTTTGCATGGGGAAGTACCCTTTCGGAGAGCTGCACACAGCTTCAGAAGCATACGCAAAGTTGTGCCTAGATTCACATGTTTATGTTCCCAACCGCTAGAATTTACCCAATTCGCAAATCTGCGTTTAGTGTATTTATTCTTGATGAGGAGGTCTTTAACACTGTGTTGCTATTATTCACCATGAATGACACAGTACCTTACAGACCTTTATACCATGTCAATTAGCATCTATTTATGATTACTAATCATTAATTATTTTCTTTCCTCTTTTAGCTCCTGGCAATCTACAGAAGAAGGCATCTGTAGACAAGGCCCAACTGGAGGAGGATTTTGCACTACTCAGTCAGATCAGTGAACTCACTAATAAACTTGCATGCCAACATCAGGTAATATATATATAAAGTAAAATATGAAAACGTGATACAGGGAAAAATGATTTTATTTACTTTTTATTTTGATTTAGTTATAAATGATTTTCTGAATTCAGCATGTAACCCCATGTATTAGTTTACTTAAGAGGAAACTTGTGGTATCATTAGGTCAAGCCAGAACCCTTAAGTGGGCAAACTAAACATTGAACAAAGTTATCTGTGTCCCACACAAGTGCTCAATGAAACAGATTAACATTAATATCTTATTTCCCTGTGAATATTATGCATCCTGATATGATACATGACGTCGCAATAGCTAGAACAATTGATTTACTAGTCTATAATGGAGTATGTATGACGGCTAAAATTCATAAATGCAAATAGTCGTGTTTCTTGTCTGTTTATCATATTAGAATCGTAACAAAGACCTCTATTTTATGATTTCAGTCTTTTAACAATGAACAGAATAAAATTTTTGGTCATATATTACTCCATAAATCATAAAATCTTGGTCTCACATTCCTTAAATATTTTCTGAAAGAAGAATTTATTTTTGATATTCCAGAATTTAGATGAGCAGGTGAAAGAACTTATAAATCTAGTCAATAAACAACTGTCAGACTTCCAGCTGAAGAGCCCACCACCAGAAGCCCCCAAGCTGGAGTTATTAGCCACTACACCGTAAGTACAACTGTTATTAGCCACTACATTACACAGTAAAAACAAGGGTTATTAGCCACTGCACTGAAAGTACAACTGTTATTAGCCACTGCACCGTAAGTACAACTGTTATTAACCACTGCATCGTAAGTTCAACTGTTATTAGCCACTACACCATTACTAAGTACAAGAGCTATTATAAGCCAATACACCATAAGTCCAAGAATTATGTGCCCCTGCACCATACGTTCTCAGTTGAAAATTTCTGTTTTTTGAAGTTCAAACATTTCAAGTGGATAGTCAGTATAGGCCCAATTGCTCATTTAACGTAACTATTTTCTTGAGAAGGATCAAATGTCATTTCCATACAAGGTCACTTAATATTATATCATATTTAGTATGTACAATAGCCAGATTTCTTTTTTGACGCTTGCTTCCTCATTTTGTTTTGGAAAATGATCAGTGTTATGTTAATGTTATTGATTATTATGGGATGTACATGTATTTTCTTTATGTTAATGAGATTGATTATTATGGGATGTACATGTATTTTGTTTATGTTAATGAGATTGATTATTATGGGATGTACATGTATTTTCAGGAGTGGCTTTAATCACATAGTCGCAATCTTCCCTTCTGATGACAAGAAAAAACAATGGGAGACTGCATTTACTCAGGCTAAGAACAAATTATGTGAGTATATCATCCTGTCCCTTATGCTTCACTTCATTGCTTCATTTTTGGATTTCTCCGATAACTTGTTTACTTGTTCACTGTGTATATTTTGCAATCGTTTCAAATTTTCCTGTTAATACAGGCCTGTAGCCAGGATTTCTCCAGTGGGGTTCTCTTTTTGTTAAATTTACATCCAGATTTGCACCGCGCGCAATACCTAATTCAGTTACTTAATTATCATTGACATACTTTCCTTCGGATAATGAATGGATCTTAAAGATATGCCTATCTTCGTGGTCAGCCTGAGCGTTATAATCAAAGATGTAACCGTCTAAAATTGTTTGCAATAACATATACGTCTTGCAAATTCTGCTGCAAGATTAACTTTTAATGTCAATTAAGTTAGCTTTTTTGTCACTAGTTTGTCTATATGGGCCAAGACTCAGCACGATCAAATATTGATCATAAAAGAGTATAAAGTTCGATCCTTTCTTTTTTAATTGTTATACAGTTATATGTAATCAGTTCATTCTGACACTAATCTTATTTTATTTAAGATTTAAATTTTAAAAATACACTTCATTAAAATATTGATTCTAAAAGATATACTGTTGCGTCATTGTGAATTCGTAACCTTTCAGAAAAAACATCATTAAAAATTGAATTAAATGGCCAATTAGTATTACTATAATATTCGGATAAAATGATTTTGCTTCTAGACACCACATGAGCTCCAATTACAGATACGAACAGAACTAATATGTTACATATATCACAGTAAATGGTTGAATTCTATTATAGCACGATTGAATATTGATCATAAAAGAGTATATACTGTTCCTACAATTCTCATTTATTAAATTGTAATAGCGTATGTAATCCATTTCATTCTGACGCTAATCTTATTTTATTTAAGATTTAAATTCAAAAATACACTTCATTATAAAATATTGATTATAAAAGATACACCGTTGCTTCATTGTGAATTCGAAACTTTTCAGAAAAAATCTATTGTTATGATTGAATTAAATGGCCAATTACTGTTTTTATCATAGGTTCTGGGCCGATATAAAGATGGCAGCACCAACAGAATCCAGTATTATCTTTTTCTTTAAAGAGAAACACAGATAAACACAGAACGATTACCATGCCATCTTTATTTAAAAATGATTTCTATCGCCCCTGAGCCTATGGTTTAATATCCTGATGTCGAAATGATTTTGCTCCTACTAGACCAGGTGTAAAAGGGTAGAAGTTCCTATCAAATTATGGTCCTACTCTCCGATTTATATGGTAACCTAAATACAACTCTTTCCCTCATTATCTTATACACAATCAGGGCCAGTAAGGGCCGATAAGAAAGGGGACCATAATCCCTGGGCCCGTCCCTGGGGAACCATCATTTCTTTCACACCGGCCTTGTTATAGTTTCGAACAGGACACATGCCTTGGTCACATTTGCTACGATTTATAGGAAACAAACAAATATATATAAAAATGCATGTTATAATAATAATATTAATCTCTTAACATAAGTATATACAAACATGTTGGCATCTGCATGGGCATCTCATGAATTGACTGTGACACTCTCTTGCGTATGAAGTCGCGTTGTTTGCGGCTTGTGAATGAAAGTTGAATTCTCCTTCAAGGCAAATGAAAATCAGTAGCCCGATAATTATGTGGATGGTGCTATATTTGAAAACACCATAATGTTGATGGTGCCGCGTTAGTCTGAAAGCGCCATAATATGGATGGTACTTAGGTCTGTAAGCCCCATAATGTGAATGGTGCTTGGTTCGTAAAGCCCATAGGTTCTGGGCCGATATAGAGATGGCAGCACCAACAGAATCCAGTATTATCTTTTTTTCTAAAGAGAAACATAGATAAACACAGATCGATTACCATGACATCTTTATTAAAAAATGATTTCTATCGCCCTTAGCCTATGGTAAAGCCCCATAATGTGAATGGTGCTGGAGTCTGGAGCGCCATAATGTGGATGGCGCTCGAGTCTGAAAGCCCCATAATGTGGATGGTGCTTGAGCAATTGCGCCATTATTGGGGATGGCACACGCGTTTGAAGCGCCATAATGTGGATGGTGCTAGAACAGTTGGATTCCATAATGTAATGGAAGTGACGATTGAGTGCAGATTGAGTGTTTTGTTCAAAATTGAATACAAATTTGAACGAAACACTCAATCGGCCGGACGCCTGCCGATGGATCGGAGCAAATGTGACCCAGGCATAATACGCTACATAGCCCCACATGAGCACAGTAAATGGTTAAATCCATTCTGATACTCATCACATTCTGCCTTTAACAAGAAATATGAAGGCCATGGTTTCTCATTGATGGGTTAAATCTTATCTAATTTATTTCATGAACTTTTGGGAATTTTTGACCGGGGGTTCGCACGAACCTCTCGAATCCCCGCTGGCTACAGGCATGTAATATATGTTACACTTTACGGGTAATGATTGGTTAAATTGATGTATGGCTAATTAATAGGAAAAAATCAGGGTGCTTTAATGTTATCTGAATGTTATTTAATATTTGAATACCGTATTTAGCTTGTTGTTCTCCTACATATTCATGTATGTGTTATTGTGATATTTCACATTTTCCTGTCCATATATAGACGTCGAATGTTCTCTCCAGGAATTTGACCTAATATGGGTGCAAATTGACTTTTTCACAAAATCTGAACAAAGTTGGTCAATATGCCAATATTGTGAATTCTCATTTTCCATCAATTGAATGCAATTAGGATGAGCATGGGCAGCGCCTACTTGCTTCAGTGCTGGGGAGATCACAGATTTGTTTAATCAGTCGATACGAGACCAAATAGACCAACCATATAAGCATGATTGTACAATATTCCCATATGAACATGAAAAATGCCCATATATGGACAAAAAATGAGAAATATTATTAATGATATGTTTGTCTAAATCCCAATTGTGAGTCCCTAAGTCTATCTGAACTTTCTTGAAATTTTATCTCCCCTTTTACCATGTAAAGAAATGTTGTAACCAGTCTAAATATTCTACCACTTTTTGCACCTTAACTTGTGAATAATAAGTTTGTTGAACATACTGTTTGTTAATACATGATGAATTAATTTTTTACCACACATTAATTTTTAGCTGGGGCATCTTATATGGAGAGTAAGGAAATGTTTTCACAATTTTGAGAATGCAAAATCTGTCCTTTATATTAACCCTTGGGTGTCAAATGCTTTGCTTTTTAACCTCTATATTACTAGGGACACACTGTTTATTGAAATTATCTCATTTCAATGTTGATTGAAATTATCGCATTTTAATGTTGATTGAAATTATCACATTTCAATGATTATTGAAATTATCTCATTTCAATGAACTTAAATTGTTTTGAAAGTGAAATTACTATAGAATAGAGTCTTTTAGATTCAGACAACACTGCTTGTAATCATTCATTCACAGTCACTACAATTTTCACATAGACCTGGTTTACTTCTTAATATAGACTATAGCTCTTGAGTATGTCATTTACATTACTAAATAAATGTACTAAATCAACCAAACATGTAAAACACGTGTGTGATATTATGGTACAGTTTTATTATTTTTTTTTTGAATATCTGAAAAAATCTACTTCTGTTGCTTCTTTGGTTTTCAATATTCTCCACAATGGATGAAATATTTGTTTTATGCCTACCAAATATGTTTGCACAGTTCACTCGCTTCACATTGACTTACTTGTTTATTTTTTCGAAAATCTAGAATGTTGCATATTGCATATTTTTATCTAAAATATTTAATTTGATGAACAATCCTTAACACTACTTCAACTGGACTACTAAATGATGTCAGCACTTTTGCTCTAATGTCAGCACTTTGGCACATAATGTCAGTTCTTTAAGTGACAATAATAATACTTTAGATTTTTTTTTAAGATACATTTAACACCAATAATATGAGTCATATACCAGAATGCATAACAGTGTAGCTTGGATGATACACAAAAGACGAGTCTAAAGACAAGAATAACCTAACACACTAATACCAAAAACAAAGTTAAAGCTTAACATTATCAGATTTTAAGCTAATCATTAAAACAGCAAGTTAGAAACACTAATACAGTTCTACACTTTCTTAAATTCATATCTGCACATAAGATTGTTTGTAGCACACTCTAGCACATTCATTGTATCCACTGTGTATGTTTTGTTTATACTTTCCCCGAATTTGTTTACACTGTTTTACATGTTTACACTATATTATCACTGTTTTTTGCATACTGTTATCACTGTTGAATATGATTGCTTATAAGAAATTTCACAGAGTGGAGTTATTAACTATCATGGTACATTGTTATTTTTGTTCCTGATAAAATAATGTAATGGTGGTAACATTTTGAATAATGATTTGATACTGATAATATCATCCTCCGAACACAGGCCTCTGGTGATGTTTTGAGCGCTGTGTTCAGAGGAATAATGGGTATATATATTTTTGATATTACTTTCAAGACATTGAAATTAGATATGAAAGGAATGTCAACCAATCAAAGCTGGAAGACCAGATTTTGAATGACATATTCTTAAGCATCTGTTGTAAGGCTAAATCAAATTTATTTTTTTCATTGAATGAATGATGATGAAGTTCTCTTTTAGAGCTCTTTCACACTGAAACACTTATTAAAGTGTGTTGGCAACGTGTGTAATTTTTTTAAATTAAGAGAATGCATATTTTGAAATAAGTGTTGAAAATAGGCATTAACAATTATCAATTATGGCTTTATGTTGCCAAATTCAAGCAAATATCCTTTTTTACATGAGTTGCCTACATATTCAAATCAATCTCCAGGCACACTTTTACCATATATGGATGCTTTTCCTTATATACCCTGTGTGTTACCCTTTGATTAGACCCTATGTTAACATGTAAAGTGTCTGATGAACTCCTTTTGAACAAACCCCATCAATTCCTTCAGCACATTGTTTGCCATATCCTGTGTTGGACAAATGAAGCACTATATTAAAATGTTTTTGAGGCCCCATAGTAATCTAATGGCATCTTCAAAACATGAGTGCAAGTCATAGAATTCAATGTAAATACATGAATTTACATAAGGTTGCATTTTGGAGATGGACAAAAGATGGCTTTGGATGTAAATAATTATTGTAAAGTACCTGTAATTGAACACCTTGTGCATTGACTATTAAGTATGTGTATTTCTTGCACTATTTTTACCACCAATGTTTGAATTGTTTGTCTTAATGATTAAAAGTGCTATGTTTCTGATATACCCTAAATTTTAAAATCTGTAACTGCCTCTAATTTGCACTATCGATAGACTTTAGTACAAAGCTTCTTTCTTGAAAATGCCAAGGCTTGAGAAAGGTTTCTCACCCTGTAAGCAGCATGACATGTGTAAATTGTAAGGGTGCATGCACCTCTTATAATTTGTAAAAAAGAAGGTACATGGACCCCTTATAATTTCTTAAAATTGATTAATTCTCCAAATTTCAAGCTCTTGTATTTACAAGAAGGTTTGTAACAAATCAATTGATGATGCAAGTTAAGCCTCAGTCACATTTGCTTATCTACATCCTACTGCTTAACCCGATATATTATGCTGCATATTTCTCTTGATTTTGGGAAGCTACAGCTGCCATAAGGTTGCCATAGATCAAATGTGACTGAGGCATTAATACGATTTTGGGGCTCAGATTTTATATTTGGTATTTTTTAGGATCAGAAATATGCACTGTACCACTTTAAATATGATTTGAGGCCTAAATTAGCATATCTGTTGCATTGTTTTATAGTAGCCAATTCAGGCCTTCGAAGACCACCAGATTTCTCACAGGCTTTGCCAATCACCAAAACACGTGCAGGGATGCAGTTCTCTTGTGCATCACCAATAGATGGCCTCAGTGCAAACAAACATCGTGACGTGTGGGTATGTAACAGTGACGGCTATGTTGGACATATGTGTCTGCTGAGTCTTCAGCCCGAGCCTATTGTCACGCTAAATACTCCAGTGCCAGGATGTAATGCAAGGATACTTTGTATCTGTGCTGTGCCAGGACTTATGGAGAAAATAATGCGAAGGTTTGTATGAAATTTTTGGCTTATTTAGTTTGATTATATGAACATTGATATTTATTAAAAATTTATTGCCTACAATATCTTCAAAAACAGTCATTTTAGTGCTATTTAAATTGTGATAAAAGCACACACCAACGATTTTCCACTCAACAATACATGATTGATATTTGTATAATTTCAATTTTATAGGAAAGGTAGTGTTAGGGCTCGTGCATCAACGTTGCCTAGCAACATTAGGAAACCCGCAGCGCCATCTATCAACATCCAGGCTGCAGACGACAGTAGCTCCAGTATGGACAGTAGTGACGATGAAGATGAAACTGACCTGGATGAAAGGACTGTTGGCTTTAAACTAGGTAAGAGCAAGATGAAGGTTTTTAACTAGCTAATAAGAGATAAAAACAATCTTCCAGTAAAATTTAGTAGCAAATTTTGTATTTATTGTTTCATTTGGGAATGATAAGTACAATATAGGAGAACATGCATTGCTTATAACAGTGTCTTGTAATTGGATTGGATCAGGAAGTTATACAAATCTCAATATTAAAATATAAAATATTTTGCATCGGTGTCTGACAGTTTACTTGATGTAAGTATGCAAAGCCCATATCAAGTTAAGTGGATTGGCCATATTGTTGATTGTTTTTCAATTTTTCTTCATGCTTAATGGCCTTTATTAAAGAATATCCTCGTTTTTCAGTTTTTTCATGCTTAATGTCCTTTGTTTTTTCAGAGGACCAGAGATCAATGTCTACATCTCCTAAGATGAGTCCAGGATCTTCTCCCCGTGGGAGCATGCAACAGCTTGACTTACATAAGAGTACCATGTGGCTGGGAACTGAGGATGGCTGGTATGTCTCTTACATTAATACAGTATCTAATACTGAACTTCTTCTTAATTCGGCAGCCATTTTTTTTGTATTGTGGATCCGCCAATTTGTTAAAGTCTGCCGAATTAAGTAGCCGCCAAGTTCAATATTTGATATTTCAATCATAAATATGTATAGTATATATTATATACGTTTTAATATTGCAATTCCACCAAATCAAGTAGCCGCCAAATGCTCAAAATAGCAAATCCACCAAAATAAGTAGCGCCAAATTAAGTAGAAGTACAGTATCACTTGGACCAGCCAAAAGTGTTCAGATTAGCAGGTGCTTACATATCAAGGTTTTATTACATTTGTAAATATCCTCAAAATAACATTAAACTCTGATAATTTACATTTCAGCATCCTGATATTCCATAGTACAGATAATATAAAGACCACCAAGAACAAAGTGAAGATTCAACACAGTGCTGGTGTATTAAATATAGTGTAAGTACACATATGTCCTTTAACTTGTATTCAATATGGTGTAAGTACACATATGTCCTTTAACTTGTATTAAATATAGTGTAAGTACACATATGTCCTTTAACTTGTATTCAATATGGTGTAAGTACACATATGTCCTTTAACTTGTATTCAATATAGTGTAAGTACACATATGTCCTTTAACTTGTATTAAATATAGTGTAAGTACACATATGTCCTTTAACTTGTATTCAATATGGTGTAAGTACACATATGTCCTTTAACTTGTATTCAATATGGTGTAAGTACACATATGTCCTTTAACTTGTATTCAATATGGTGTAAGTACACATATGTCCTTTAACTTGTATTCAATATGGTGTAAGTACACATATGTCCTTTAACTTGTATTCAATATAGTGTAAGTACACATATGTCCTTTAACTTGTATTCAATATGGTGTAAGTACACATATGTCCTTTAACTTGTATTCAATATGGTGTAAGTACACATATGTCCTTTAACTTGTATTCAATATAGTGTAAGTACACATATGTCCTTTAACTTGTATTCAATATTAAAGTATGTGTATATCTTACAACTTGTAGCATGATTTATTGTTGATAATAAAAAATCCACCTGGTAAGGGAATTTCATGTTTGAATAAAGGTGAGAGAATGTTTGAAAATGTTTTGGCAACCCTGTTTGTTACACCTGTTATAAAACACATTATTACTTTATTCTTTATCTTTATTATGCAGGCATTTAGAGAGCAAGGTGTTTGTATCCCTGGCTAATGGTGAGCTGGTTGTCTATAACAGAGACGGAGGTATGTATAGTAAATTTATGTGTCACCACCACAAGCGGTGACATATTGCTATAATCTCCAACTTTTTTGTGAATGGTGTCAGCAGTTGGTGTTCAGCCGATAGTGTTTGGTGTTCAATGGTTGGTGTCTAACAGTGACATATTGCTATAATCTCCAACTTTTTTGTGAACGGTGTCAGCAGTTGGTGTTCAGCCGTTAGTGTTTGGTGTTCAATGGTTGGTGTCTAACAGTGACATATTGCTATAATCTCCAACTTTCTTGTGAACGGTGTCAGCAGTTGGTGTTCAGCCATTAGTGTTTGGTGTTCAATGGTTGGTGTCTAACAGTGACATATTGCTATAATCTCCAACTTTCTTGTGAACGGTGTCAGCAGTTGGTGTTCAGCCGATAGTGTTTGGTGTTCAATGGTTGGTGTCTAACAGTGACATATTGCTATAATCTCCAACTTTTTTGTGAACGGTGTCAGCAGTTGGTGTTCAGCCGTTAGTGTTTGGTGTTCAATGGTTGGTGTTTAACAGTGACATATTGCTATAATCTCCAACTTTCTTGTGAACGGTGTCAGCAGTTGGTGTTCAGCCGTTAGTGTTTGGTGTTCAATGGTTGGTGTCTAACAGTGACATATTGCTATAATCTCCAACTTTTTTGTGAACGATGTCTGCAGTTGGTGTTCAGCTGATAGTGTTTGGTATTCGGTGGTTGGTGTCTAACAAATGGCAGGTGCTGACATTTAACACGTTAATGCCTGGAAGGCTTTTACATCAAGTGTTAACCATAAATACCACTTGGTGGTGAATAATAAACCAAATACATCATTCTTTTTTTGGAATACATGTTGCAATATCAATGCTTCTTTATGATGAATTCCTCTTTTATATGTTAACTCTAAGCAGTCTTAGGATGAGGTCTGGAGTGCAGAAGAACCCAGACTGCTAAGGGTTAAACATGTTATGATCAACAGAAACTGTTAACAACACTTGTTGCAACATGAAAAAGACACCATTGCAAAAAAGTACTCATAACATTGTCATTTCAGATGGTTGCTGGGACACAGAGACATATGACATGGTCACCCTTGGCAACGCTTCATCTCCTGTCACTAGGATATTATCTGTTGGAGGGAAACTGTGGTGTGGGTGTCAGAATAGTGTCATGATTCTAAATCCTACTTCACTCAATGTAGAGGTAAGTTGAACTCACTCGCTGTGTAAATTTCTGT
This sequence comes from Owenia fusiformis, assembly GCA_903813345.2. NCBI lineage: Eukaryota > Metazoa > Annelida > Polychaeta > Sabellida > Oweniidae > Owenia > Owenia fusiformis. Next base: position 27,987,629 of record CAIIXF020000002.1, read on the forward strand.
TCTTTTACAATACATATACATGTATATGAATACATAGAGTTGATTCACTGGGAAGGATTGAATATTGGTTTTATCCCAAGGGCCAATATTATAAGCTTAGTATCTATAAGGTATAAAACCCACGTTCATTCCCATTTTATAAAATGACAATGAATGATTTAAGTTGTGTCACTATAACCTGTAGGCTTTATCATATGAATGAAAATAATAATGAATGAATGTATGAAATACACAGTCAAATATTTCTCTGAGTAATTTTTTCTTTATGATATCCATTTAGCAGTGATCTTCAAAATTTGATATTTATTACTGTGTCTCTCTTTTTAACCAGTGACTAACTATTGTAATTTTAATGCTCAATATAACAATTTTCCTAGCCAGTTCCTCACCAATTGCATTTGCTTTTACAGGGCTCATTTACTATAGGAACAGACAGTAATAAGTCTATCCACAGTATGGTGTGTGCTGGTCAGGGGGTTTGGATTGCTACCAGCAACAGTTCCAAAGTGTCCCTTTATCATATAACCACACATGAGTTCCTCCTAGAAGTTTGTGTAGCACAGGCTGTCAAACAAAAGCTACAAGGTAAATATGAACTGTGGTTGTTACGATAACCATGTTGGTGTAATTCAAAGTATTCAATTCTGATTGGACAATCAAAAATTGAGAACCTACCCATTCTACCGAGCGAACAACAAATGTTTTCTGAGAACTAACAAGATTTATTAATTTATTGAAATTCTTGTTTAAATGGAAAAAATGAAATGCTTGACCACATTTGAGAACACAAGTTCAATTAAGTTTCACTAATCTTGAAGTGGGACATCTTTATCAGTAGAACGTCTCCATTTTATGGAACACTTGTTCCCTTACACAGTTACTGTACATATATATGAACTGAGTAACAAATAATTTCTGTTCTCCCATCTTTAGGAGCAGATGACATCATCAGGCAACACAAGACGGCATGTTTGCGTATTACGGCACTGTTAACCTGTAAAGACCTTTTATGGGTGGGAACTAGTGCTGGAGTCATCCTTACTATACACATGCCCAGAATCTGCTCCAATACCACTAAATCACAGATCACTGTGCCCACAGCTACAGGTATGATCTTTTTTAAAAAAACTATATTTCAAGAATAAAACATATATAGAATTATACATTATACATAGGCCTAGTTACATTGTTTAATTTCTATACAGTTTTTCTTTTTCAAAATATGCATATATACTGCCAGTTTTGTCTCTATTGAAAGCTACAGGTATGATGTTTGTATGTGCTAGTGGGGGAGGGGGATATTTTGTTATTTTTGATTAGAGGGGTTACTGGTTCATAGATTATGTGATCTTAAAGTCAGCCAATGGTTTAAAACTTAGAATTAAGAACTGTCTCATGCTGATTGGCTTACACTATTTGGGTTGGTGAGTTGGCGCAGCATAAATTTTTTTTTCGATAAAAAGTGTGATATTTGTCAGTCTGTCTTGTTGAAACTCACAAAGTGTCATTAAGAATTTGGAGAAAAGCTGAGATAAAATGTCATTACCAAATAGAAAAACTATATGCTGATATAATAGTACTATAATATTATCCATTGCAATATGTAATAAAATTTTCTTAACATTCCAGGTCTAGTCCATGGCCATACAGGACATGTAAGATTTCTAACATGTGTGGACATGCCCGCAGTAGTAACACATGCCAAATATAGTCCTGCCAATCTGAAAACAGACTCTGTAGCCTCCACTGTTAGGCGCACCTCAACTACGGCAATACCAACCCTAGCCACGAAGATGCTCGTGGTGAGTGGCGGGGATGGCTACGAGGACTTTATCAGTAGTGGGGCTAATGAAGCAGCTGGTAGGGATGACAGTACGAATCATCTACTACTTTGGCAGGTCTAGGAATGATTGTATATCTAAGTCAAATTGTGAATTTACGTCATGGCTGTAGTGCTCGTTTCATCAAAAAGTTGTGGTATGATGGCTGTTATGGTTTAAACATCATGAATGCTGTAGAGATAAACACAGGAAAGTGGATAAGTGGAGATTACTTATATTGCTGCGATACCAGAAAGTCAGTGAAGAACATATCCTGAGAGCAGTCATTTTAGGTCCTGTGTATGGTCAAAGGGACATCCTAGAATTTGTGAGAAACTCCCAAGATATGAATGTCCTTAGTGGGTGCAAAGTGAATGTGTGAGAACTAAAAGGTGTTAGAGAATTAGAAAGGGATCAGATGATAATATGAAAACATCTGATCGGATTAGAAATAGTGCAAAACCAGCAGTTTCTACGAAAATGTACTGAACGTCAGTAAGATGTAGTGACGTCAAGCCCTTATATGGCAGTTGAGTACTAAAATAATGCCTATCTGTAGTAATACAGTAAAGTCTGTGTAAAAGAAACACCTTACGGCTTTGGTACATCTCAAGTGTTCCACTTGGAAAATGTTACCTTTACAAGGCTCATTTAGTCAGATTTGAAGTGTTCCACTTATGGAGGTGTTCCATTTACAAGGGTGTTTCATTTGACAGTGTTTACTGTATATGACTGTCTAATGGAAGGAAGTGGTTCAATCACGAGCCATTTGATAGAATTGTATACAACTTCAAGGTGTTTGAATGTGGTACTGGTGTCATACTCATGACCAGCCAATGTATTTCTAAATGTGCCATCAGAAACTAAACCAAAGGATTATATGAAGAAATTGTAAGAAATAAACAGAGGTTTATTATACGAGTACTACATCATTATCATTGAAGTACAGTAGTATTGTATTGTTATTGTGTTGTCATGGTGATTATGTTAATAACCCACTGTGAAATATGATGAGGATATTTTCTCCAGCTAATATATTATCCCCTGCAAATAGCCTAATATACTCTTTGAAACAATTTTGTTACTGTGTCGACCTCTCTTTGGCATTTCAAGGCTTCAGTCTTAGGTAACAGCTCATGAATATCAATTTCTTTTATGATGTTCTTTGTTTGATTTTATGATCATTTCTAACAAGCTATCGACATATGTTAGAGACACTAAAGGCTAGTAACTAAATATGGAGGCTAACAATAACAACAAGAATATGCCACTACTTCTTGGTGATGACATAATCATGTCACTTCACAGTATGGTATCATAATCACCATGACAACCAGATATTGCTTGTTATGTTACGTTTCTATGTACTGCTAGGTGATATGTATTGTATTGTGACAACATGTTTTTCATGCCAAGTGCTATGACAAAGTACACATTATATTTTATTTCGCAGTCAAAAAAATGTTAAGTTAAGTAAAATCATATTTCACATTTTGAACTTACTTCGAATAACAAACACAATCCAAAACGGAGATTACACCCTAGAAAGAATTGTGGCAGACATTATACCAATAGACCTTTCCAGAAAGCCATGGCACCTCTTGGTAAATCAAAGAACCTATGATACATTGACTAGATTGATGAGGTCATAGGTTGTTCTTTTTCAAAATTAGCAATAAGTAAATCCTATTTTGCTTGGATTCCTACCAACAACCAATGACATCATCAGTCTGGCCAGTATATATCCTAGTTTTTTTTTCATTTACAAAAGGTAGCAGGACTTATTGGAAAGGTCTATTAATTAATAAAATCATACATGGTTAATTTATATAATTAGTAATTACCATAGAAATACAGCATCATGTTTTGCACAATTGTTGTTTTCAAGTGCTTCATAATTTTACTTATCAACCAACCAAAAACTGAGTCAAGTGTGCGAACAAAAAATCAGCATTCTATTTCTAAAATATATAAAATATTGTTTCTCTTAAAATGCCAAAAATGTAAAATCTTGCCAAGACTCTGTCTACAATTCACGAAATAATTTACCAAATATGATGTGTGTACAGGTTTCTTTGTTGATTTGTTATATCCCCACCACATAGTGTGGGGCCATATTGTCGGCCTAGGCGCGTCCGTCTGTCCGTCCGTCTGTCCGTCCGTCCGTCCGTCTGTCCGTCCGTACGTCCGTACGTCCGGGAGTTTTCTCCAAAACCGCTACAGATATCACCTTCAAATTTTCAGGGATAACTTATGAGTGCATACAGATGTGGATGAAAAAAAATTAACTCGATACCTACTTCCTGTCGGCCATTTTGAAGTCAAATGCTAAAATCCTTGTCTGCAAACTTTAAGAAAAACGGCTTCACAGTTGCTTTTAAAACTTTAACATCTTGTTCAGCTCACTTCATTCTAGATCTGATTAGGTTTTGGACCTGTTAGCTCAGTCATGTCAGCCATTTTGAATGTCTTAAGAAAAGTTAGCGCACGATAATACTTTGTATCATATTGAATGGTGTTTTTGAGTTTTCATATTCTAACTATTTAGTAGCTTTATAAATAATTTCAGATGTACTTTGTTGTTAAAGCCTATGTTGTTGTTAACAGTATTTATATGTGATAATTTTGTAAAAAGAAATCAGCAAAAACTCATGATCACTTTTTTATTGTCAGCCATTTTGGATTTTTCCGTCCTAAAATCTTGTCTGTGGAGTCTTGTCTACGTGTTTTCAGGTGAACCGTTTGGTGGATCAATTCTTGATTTTCAGGGATGATTCTTAGTATAAAAATCTAGATCTGATTAGTTTTTTGGCATTCTGGGTAAATGTCAAGGCAGCCATTTTGGATTTTCCGTCCTAAAATCTTGTCTGTAAAGTCTTGTCTACGCGTTTTCAGGTGAACTGTTTGGTAGATCAATTTCAATTTTTCAGGGATGATCCTTAATATGAAAATGTACAACTGATTAGTTTTTTGGCATTCTGGGTAATTGTCAAGGCAGCCATTTTGGATTTTCCGTTCTAAAATATTGTCTGTAAAGTCTTGTCTACGCATTTCCAGGTGAACAGTTCTGTAGATCTATTTCAAATTTTCAGGGATGATTCTTAGTATGAAAATCTAGATCTGATTAGTATTTGGGCATTCTGGGTAAATGCCAAGGCAGCCATTTTGGATTTTCCGTCCTAAAATCTTGTCTGAAGAGTTTTGTCTACGCATTTCCCGGTGAACCGTTTGGTAGATCAATTTCAAATTTTCAGGAATGATTCTTAATATGAAAATCTAGATCTGATCAGTTTTTTGGCATTCTGGATAAATGCCAAGGCAGCCATTTTGGATTTTCCGTCTTAAAATCCTGCCCGTAAAGTCTTGTCTACGCGTTTTTAGGTGAACCGTTTTGTAGATCAATTTCAAATTTTCAGGGATGATTCTTAGTATGAAAATCTAGATCTGATTAGTTTTTTGGCATTCTAGGTAAATTTTAAGGTGGCCATTTTGGATTTTCCGTCATCAAATTGTGTCGGTAAAGTCTTGTCTACTCATTTTTAGGATAACCATTTGACAGGATCACCCATAGGTGGGGACATTTTGTACACATTTGTGTTCTTGTTTTAAATCTTTGTTACATGATTAAATGCTGTCTATTAAACGGATTTTGTATATGCACATTTTGTATATTCAACTAATTTGTGCACATTTTGCACAATTACCAAGAATCGGGTGCCAAACTTTATGTTCGACGCAAGCTGGTGCCAGTTCGGGATTTTGTCTCAAATTGTAAAAATGTAAAATATAGTGTTTTATTTTACATCATAGTACAGTGAAACTGACATTATTGTAAATAAAGATCATAAAGTATAGTACTTATTGTATATCGTGCACAGAGTCTTACAGTATTTCTAGATATATTATACAGATTTTTTTACCTGTACATGGTACTTTTGGAAATCATTTACATCGCATATACAGTAAAATTTGTGTAAGTGAAACACCTCTGAAAACCTCAAAATAGTGTTCACTTTAAGAGGTGTTTTACATGCAGAGGTTCATTCTGCATCATTGTCATGGTAACAAGACTTGAGAAAGTGTTCGGTAACAAGACTTGAGAAAGTGTTCCATTTACAGAGATGTTCCATTTACAGCTGAGTTGTTTCACATTACAGGTTTTACTGTATATTGTAGATTATTACTGCATTTTGCAGTTTATACACCTGGGATGGGGTTGGATGTTGGCTGGGGGCTGGAGGCTTGTGGTATAGGTTACATATATATTTGAGTTCATTTTACAACACACATGTAAATGTACTGTACATATTTTATGTACATATTGTATGGTCATGCAAGTGCACATTACAGTTCTATATAACAGTTTACACTTGTCAGATACTTGTACATGTATGTACATTATATATACCACGTGATACTGCACATTTTACAGTACAAATCGTCAGCTAATTGTACCTCTTTTAGACTATGCAGGAACATTTTTAGTTTTTTTTTAAATACACATGCGTATATCGTAAGTTATTGAAAGAACATGTACAGATGTATATTGACGACTATACAATACACTTTTACAACTTTAGATAATTGCAAAGTAGTTCGTTTGAATTGCAATGAAGTTTTACATTTGAAGAGTGTTTTGGAATTGGAAATGTACAAAACTTTTCAAAATATGTCATTTTAATCCAAAATTATGGTCTAAACATTTGATGAATGAAAATAACAAACAAAAATTTGATTTTACAAATTTAAGTGTATGTATGATTATAGCCTGAGAACTGAACATGCATAGCCATCAAAGACTTATCAAACTTGTTAAACAATTGCAAATAACATCAAACGGAAACCATTTTGTCTAATAAATTATTTAAAGTGAACTTGATTTTAATGTCTTGATACCCTAAAGGATGAGGTCAGCATATGAGGGGTTTTACTTTTAGTTTTATAGAAGAAATGAAAAGAGGGGAGGGGCACCAAAATGATTGACATTTAGGACCACCTTAAAGGATGAGGTCTGTGCATGAGGGGTTTTACTTTAAGTTTTATAGAAGAAATGAAAAGAGGGGAGGAGCACCGAGATGATTGACATTTAGGACCACCTTAAAGGATGAGGTCTGTGCATGAGGGGTTTTACTTTTAGTTTCATAGAAGAAATGAAAAGAGGGGAGGGGCATCAAGATGATTGACATTTAGGACCACCTTAAAGGATGAGGTCTGCGCATGAGGGGTTTCATAGAAGAAATGAAAAGAGGGGAGGGGCACCAAGATGATTGACATTTAGGACCACCTTAAAGGATGAGGTCTGCGCATGAGGGGTTTTACTTTTAGTTTTATAGAAGAATTGAAAAGAGGGGAGGGGCACCAAGATGATTGACATTTAGGATCACTTATGCTCCATTAATAGCTGCAGTGTGAATGTATCATTATATGCTTTATTACATATTCAAACATGTTGGACAGAATGTCAGTACAACTGCACCCACCTTCTGTCCAACATGTCTGAATTTTACCATGTTGAACCATAAAAATACTTCAAATTTTCATACTCCTGTCTTTGATTTCAGTTTGAGGGAGGAGTTTGGCCTGTTTCCTCTCATTGGGATAAACATGAATATTTGTGACATATTGATTGAAGGTGGGAAGAGGGGGAGGGGTGAAAGTAAAATGAATGGGATGTATCGGATCAAGAGCCTCAGCTTGGTCAGTGGTCGCTGTGATTTTATATTAGTACAGGCTGTAAAATATGTTGCACAGACTGACTATTATATTGACACATTTGCTGTATATTGGGCACGGTACAGGTTTAGTAGAGTAAAATATATTTCAATTATTATACAGAATTGTAAAATATACAAATGCAGTGAAACATTAGATAATCTTGTGTTCGTTTTTGTACTAATGTGATATGACAGGGCTCTATTGATATGACAGGGCTCTATTGACATGACAGGGCTCTATTGATTTGCAGGGCTCTATCGAAATTATCTGGCAAAAAGTACATCTAGCCAATATACCCCAATTTCCTTTGTTCACTATTTTTTCCAATAATTTATTTTTGCTTCCATTAAAGAGTTTCGTCTACACTTGAGTTTGAGATAACCCATTGATATAGCCTTACCTAATCAGAATGATGGAATATGTCTTCATCAAAATTTAGCCACCCAATCAAAATAGAAGTCACCAAATGTTAAGCTTTCATAATGGGCATAAGAACAGATCTACTCTTATGCCGGGCATAAGAATTGAACCTAATTTGCCCTAACCTCATGTTTGCTGAAGTCCGAGTATTTGTAGGATTCCGAGTTCAAATGTCGGGGTGTTACCTGGCTTTTATTACACATTGAAACTCCCATGGCCATAAAAGGCCACATACTTTATAACAACAGATACTTTTTGGTCATTATGTCACCACCACAAGAGGTGACATATTGTTATAGTCTTTAATATTAATTTTTTGTGGATGGTGTTCAGTGGTTGGTGTTTGGCATCTGGTGGTTGGTGTTAAGCATCTCATTATTCAAAATGGGTCAGGATTTACTGAAAATTCTGATTTATTCAAAATTCTCCGAAACACATTCTTGAAAAAAGATACTGGCGAGTCATACTTCCCAAAAATTTGTGGCCTGACATCAACCTGATTATATGAATGAAATATCGTCAGTATGTCATTAACAGAACTTTCGTAAAGTTGCAAAAGTTCTTTTAATGACCCCCAGACTATCAACTAATCTAACACATAAATCGGTGTATTTTGCATTTTGGTTAACATTTATTTTTATTGAATGTATAATATGGTAAGTTACCCATAATTGTAAATTAAATAACACAAAACATGGAATGTTACATATTGATACATTTAAGCCTCTGCAATTAACTGCATCGTATCAATGATTTACAAATACAAGACAAGATGTAAATATACCATTGGAAAGATCCAATTTGTAATGTATAATGATACAAACATTGACAATGTAAAACATAACAGTTTAGAAAAGCCCAATAGATGTTTTAAAATCAGAACAATATTACTATACTAAAATTTATTGTTTATTGGAATAAAATATTTATTGTATGGCACTAAAACAGTATATTGTAGAAATTCATTCTCATCAATTATACCATCTAAAATAGCTGAAAAACCCTTAATAACATTTTAGATTGATATAACGAATTGTAGAACCACCATTCCAACTTCAGAAAAATATCACATCTAACAAAATACCAACAATTGGAACTCTAGAGTGAAAAATGTAGAATAAACTATTTATATATAACATGATATGTAATAGCATGTGGCCCTATCAGTATAGAACCAGCTGTAGTGTACATGTAAAGAACCAGCTGTAGTGTACATGTAAAGAACCAGCTGTAGTTCAGAATGTTTATATATCAGTTAAGGACCAGCCGCTAGTTGTGAACTCTGCACTTTGAGGATCTTCCTTCATAGCCTCTCTCCTCTCACTAACAGCCTGGAAGAATAAACAAACAAGACATAACATTACAGACACTGACCTCTGACTGGCAGATACCATATGGCCAACACAATCCACAAAAAGTTGGAGACTACCACGATATGTCACCAGTTCACCATGTGTGGAGGTGACGTAAAAACAACTTACTTTCAAGAGTACACATATTTTTAGCATATATTTGACAGTATTAAGCCTATATGGATTGCAGCGAACTACACACTTCAATTATGTTTGCATGAAATCCACAGTCTATCTACATTGAGGCTTCATCCAAAAGCTGCCAGATGCAATGTTTTGAAACACAATAAATATGGTTGAGATATCTTACCTTTCTCAGTATGCTAGCTATGCTGTCCAGTTGTTCTTGGCTGACATCACTCAAATCTCTCAGTTGGTTAGGATGCGGGGAGGATGTCGATTTTAAGACAGTTCTTTGTTTGATTAAATCATCTCTTGGTATATGCCAAACTGGACCATCATTTTTCATTGGAGGTTTTGAATGCCTGGTTTGACCTTGGCTTGTAAGGTGACCTTGACTTGTTGGCTGACCTTGCCCGAAGGTCATTTCAGAGCTGAGTGATCGTTTTCTCTCTCGCATTTTATCCAAATGTAATTTCAGCTCTGTGGCACTTGGTAGTGGAGGTGGTATGGGAACTACAGACAAGGGAGGTCTGGTTTGCCCAGTATTATCCACCTCAGCCCATGCAGACATGGGAGGCATTGTTCCAGCTTTGCTAGTTCTAGCTGAGTTTAGTTGAGCTTCACTGTGAACAGATCTAGCACTAGAGGGATCAGAAGACACTGTCCATGGATTATAATAATTATCTTCTAATTTAGCTGTAAGAGAAAAATCCCCCTCTCCTTGCACGGGCTGACAAATACTCTGAGGAAATTCATCCTCCAAATGGGGTTCGATCATGGAATGTGGAGATTGAATTGAGCAATGTGTTGGATTAGTTTGTGATTCAGCAGAAAACAATGAAGCCTTGGCGACTGAATATTTGTCCATGTTGGGTGCCACAGATCTCAATATAGAATGCATCCTTGGACTGATTTTTAAAACATCAGATGGGACACTGTATGTTTCATCCGAATCATCCAATGAAAGCCTTAATTCTGAACTAGTTGGCCTGAATTCGGAGCTTGGCTGCCCAAACTCTGAGCTTGTCCTGCTTTCCAAGTTATGTCTCATTTTTGAGCTAGCAGGTTTGGTGTTAGTGGTTTTCTTCCTATTGGGCACTGTTTGTGTTTGATTTGATGGTTTGTCGCTTAGTTTGTTTGTAATACGGCATATTTCAATGGCATTCTCATATAACCGATTCACCATATTCTCAGGAGTCTTCTCGCAGTTTGATGTTTCATTAAGATATGTCTTAGAGTCTTTGTGAGCAGCATCAACATTACTGTGTCTACTTTGCCCCAATGAATCCGAAAACTCGCTTCCTGCAATATTATTTGAGGTTTCCAAGAACAGTCTGTTGTTGTAACCTGGGTTACCATGGAGAGTGGCTCCACTGTTGGATTCTGGGATACCATCCAGAGAGGATCCACTGTTGGATTCTGGGACACCTTCCAGAGTTGTATTAACAAGGTTGATAATGTCCCTTGCAGATTCCATGTTATGCAAGGCCTGTGGGGGAACACCTGCTGTGTTGAAGAGATTTCGCCAAGACTGTGGAAAACTCATGTTTTCTAGTGTCTCTAGAATAGCCTAAAGATAAAAAAGATTTAAGGTAAAGCAATGAGGATTTGAACTTCTCACAGATAAGCATTGTACACTGTCAATATAGGAAAATCTATCAAAGAGTTGTCATACTACAGCACACATACTTTCGATTGAAAGTCACATGATTGAACGCAATAAACTGAATGAAAACTTTTATATAAAGATAAATAGCATGTACAAGTATTTAACTACACATTTAATTTCTGAGTAGGAGCCTAGCAGTCCAACTTTAGAAAAACATAGGTATATTTTACCTGGAAGCTAGGTCTCCTAGATGGACTTTGGTGCCAACATGCTATTATTAGGGACTCCACTTGACCAGGACAGCTAGCTGGAATGTCTGGACGTTTGTTTTTCCTGACACGCTCAATGATCTGAAATAATGAATCATTGCAATAAGTAAATAAATGTTTCCTTAATGTTCATTGTCTAGTGGATTCAAATGTTTTAATACAAATAAATACAATCAAGATTATATAAACTTACATGAACATATCGCATGCAGCCTAAATGAAAGATTATTCATTGCTAGCAAGTTAGTATCTGATAAAAATGTTTCAACATAATTCAAACATTTGTGTCCATCAAGATGATTTTATTTGAAGATTCAACTTAACCCTAAGGGATGGGAAATAAAAATCCACACAGCAAAAATATTGAAAATCTTTTTGATAACATTTGATAATACATATCCTAGATATATGACCAAATCCTCATTTAAATCAAAGAAGCATATAATTTTCAGCCAAGCAATGCAGTTCAACATCAACGATGGTTAACCAATGACAAACCTGGAAGAGTGAGCATCCCTTATAAGGATGTTGCCTGGTAACCATCTCCCATAGTATAATCCCAAAGCTGTAGACATCAGACTTTGGCGTTACATCCCCAACGCTCAACATTTCTGGTGCCATATAACCAGGAGTGCCCCTTACTGACTCTTTGGTTGGCTTCACAGCTGACTTTGTAGGCTTCAGAACACTAGCATCATGCCTAAAAAGTGTTCAATGATTTTATGCAACTTATCTTTATAAATAGAGGATTGCAATAAAAAAAGAGCAATCTTCTGTCTGAATGTTTTACTCTTACAGAGGATGCATGTAAATGAAAGTGTGACTAGTTCACAATAACTGGACATTAAGATACATGTGATGTGTACTTTATGCATCACTAAAAAGTATTAAATTTAACAACATACTAGATTTAGTATCATTAAGAATGAAACAAGCATATCAAGAGTGAAATATTTTATTGAACTAAATAACTTGATTTGTCAGGATCTACATAATTATGTATATTTTGAACTTTACCTAAATTTTGAGAATCCAAAATCTGCTATTTTCGCTCTACCTTGAGCCCCCAATAGCACATTAAGAGATTTGAGGTCAAGGTGTAAGACACATGGCTTGTGTTTGTGAAGGTAGTTCATGCCTAGTGATATGTCTCTAGCTATCTGGTAGAATGCTACATGGTCTAAGGGGTCTCTGAAATAAATGGGGTTTACAAATTGTGAATCATGGTCTGTTCTATAATAATGTGATGAAAGGATTTGATCAACAAAAAAGTAAAGTATCAACAAATTATTGTTGTTGATCATGTATATATTAGATATTTCTTGTATCTATTTTTCAAAAACATTTTTGATGAGTACCTCAGAAATTTTCTGAAGGACAAAATAATTAAAAACAAACTTACTGTGTATGGTCATGTAGAACATTATAGAGGGATCCACCAGACATGTATTCTAGTACCATAAGGGGTAGCTTTGTAGTGGTACATACACCTAGCAGTAACACAACACGTGGATGCCTCAGCTCTCTCAGGAGGCTAACCTAAATATAGAGATAATATTAAAGAAGGGAACACCAGATATGTACCCTAGTGCCATGAGAGGTTAAACCAAATGCATAAAATGTATGAAATGCATAAAATGTATAACTAACTATGATGAGAACAAAATGCAACCTCAGTTTTTTACCTCAATTCAACTTTTCAGTGTTCAGTGAATCTAAGATGAAATGAGATGTACATGGATCCAACAATATAATCGAGGATACGGGATTTTAATCTTTAGGGGAAATGTCACTGTCCTCATAAGGAGGTGGTAAGAAAATCTGGAATAGAGTAAACCCTAAGTGAATGAAGGACCCACGGTCCTATGCTCACACAGTTTGGAACCTTCAGAGGAATTTATATCCTGACTTTCAAACAAAAATATTGATTTGGATTTGTAGTCTCGAACTTTGAGAAACTTAGATAGCATAGTTATGTGACCTAGTTTGATGACCTTTGACGTTAAAAATTATACTTATTCAGAGCTCAGTAAGTTCTTTTGTGATTAAGCTGACCAAAATTTACATCCAAAAATCAATTTGAAAAATCAACTTTTTTGACCTTTCGAAGGTCACTGAAGGTCAAGTAAAGGTCAAATCCTAAAACTAATGTCAGATTTGAACTCCTGGCAACTTGTAGATGATTTTCAAAAAAAAAATTTGGTCAAATTGAAGCAAGTTGAAAAATAACTTATTTTTACTGTTTTTTGACGTCAAATATTTCAAAAACGGTAAAAATTTAATGCTGATATATATTGAGAAATATGTAGGGAATGCTTAAATCTATTAATGATGTAACTTATTGCAAGAAATGATCAAGTATAAGGCAAACTTTAAGAATCTTGTCAATCACAAAACCTGCCTGACTTTATACATGAGAAAGTTTCCTGAAAATGACGAAGTCCTACTTTTTTTCAAATTTTATAGAGTAAACACCAAAAACCGTAATTCAAAGAGCTTTGAAATCTTCAGAGGACATAAGTTGCATATACACCAACTACTAAAAGTTATTTGAAAGTTCTACTTCAACAAAGTGTCTAGTATTTACAGAAAAGTTGACTTTTTGACGTCAAAATCCGCAATTTCTCGGAAACCGGGCGAACTTGGGAAATGGCCATGATAGGTCAAATAGGCATTATGGATATACATAAAATGAATGTGGATATGACTCAATCCGAATAGCAGTTTTAATTTGTGCAGCCAATGTTGACAGACGGACGGACGGACCAACGGACGGACGGATGGACCAACGGACGGACGCCTGGTCAATCCCATAGGCTCACTGTGTGAGCCAAAAACCTTTGATACCTCAAATAAGTGTTCCCCATGGGAGTTGTTCCATGCACAAAAGGTCATTTTACATTAAGTTATGAGAAAGGTTATTTTGAAAGGTGTTCCTGGCTTATGGATGTGTTTCTTTTACAGTGTGTTCACTTCATAGGTTTTACACTACTTCCTTTGACATGTTATTTAAAAAGCTTACCTCAGCTGCAAAGTAGTTTTTATCTTGGGAGGTCAGCGGAACTTTAAGTTGCTTTATGGCGACCTCTGACCCCTGGTAGCTCCCTCTATACACCACTGAGAAAGCACCCTCACCTAACTCATCTAGAATACAACGAGTGCTCAGAACTGTATATTTATTAATACTTCGAAAAAAACGTTTTTTTTCTTTGTGGATATCTTACAAGTGAACTGTAAATTGTATATTGGAAGGTCATTTTCAAACAACACCACTAGAACATTTTATCATAGACTAATATAAAGATTCCTTGGTTAAGTGACACAGTACCTTGTTGTGTAAAAATGATATCTTCTGTGTTCAGTTCCACCTTCCCAACAGGGTTCTTATATTTCACTCTCTCCAGTTCCGACTCCAAGTGCCTGTGATAATCATAAACACAAAATACAGGGTGGTCAAAAAAATGGAAACCCTGCATTTTCTTAATATCTTTGTCATTTTAAGGAATTACTCCCTGATATTTCACACATTTGTACATCATTCAATTTCCTACAACCCTACCAAATTTCATGACCATCGGACTGATAGTCAAGTTTGGCCATCATCGCACTGTAGGTAAAACTGCACAGTTGTCAATGGGCCGAATGCATTCCTCAGCAAGTATGGCCTGAATGAAATGGATGATCTCACTTTTGAGGTTTGCGGTTGTCCTGAGGTCATCCTCATACACTTTTTCCTTGCCATATCCCCACAGGTAGGGACATTTTGGACAACGAGTGCAGGTGGCCCGACAGCGCAATAGTGGCCACTAGGGCATGTTCTGTAAAGTGCTGTAACATTGTGACTATCAATCCGATGGTCATGAAATAAAGTAAGCTGGTAGGAAATTGAATGATGTACAAATGTGCAAATTATCAGGGAGTTATTTCTTAAAATGACAAATATATGAGGAAAATGGTGTATAATGACTAACATACTTCAAATCATCAGGATGAGGACTTGTGGTAACAAATACATATACATATTATCATACATGGAATTTGTTCTACTTAGGGAGGTGTTCCACATTACATGTTTCATTGTACAATTTCATAAATAAACAGAGGGGTTTATTGGGGCTAATATGTCTGTCAAATTTACTCAAAAACTTTGAATTATTAGACTATGGATTTACTCTTACCGAATATGTTTTCTGCTTTCATCTTTGTCCCTCCTTGCCTGGTCCACCAATTGTCTCTTACTCATTGACATAGAAACACTCTACGATAGGAAGTAAGATACACATTCTTTTTAACAAGAAATCCAGACTGATAATATATACATGTATGTTAATGTATGTTTTTTGATTATTTTCTCATACCAAATCACATTATAATCTTTCAAAGATATACCCAAGAATGTGAATAAAAGAATAGAGAAAAATGTGCAAACCTGAAATTTTTTGCTGTTTTCTACAGAATTTTTACTACTTTTAGTGACCCCATCACCACTTTTAGATGGCGCTAGTGACTGGATTGTCCCCGGAGCATCAGCATCAGAAGATGTCATGCCCATACCCATCAATCGTTTTTTCTCTGAGATTTGCTGCTGAACCTAGATAAAAGTAGTTGGTTAAGAATGTTATTCCCCATCTAGTGGAAGACGTGGTTATCAAAACTTCTGAAGGTTATTCTGCTTTCAGGTCTGTTTGACATTATTCATATGGAGCAACTCCCAGAAAGTGGGGAGTTCTCTATATACTAATAGATATTTTACCTTATGGAGAACTTACCACCATCTGTGGGAGCAACTACTGCCAATGATATTCAATGTATAACTTGAAGCAATCAACTTCTACAACCTAGCATTTTTAAATATACCATAATTTATGTAAATGTACATGTATACCAGTGTACTTACTTGTTTTAATTGACCTTCCAATCTGTCAATCATTTCTGAAGTCATATGTTGCTCTGCCCCTTCTTCACTCTGCAGTCTTTGTACCTTGAAAACAGTACAGGAAGTAAATAACAGCAACACTAATGTCAAGGGAATCCCACTAAAACATCTTGTCAACTGGCAGTGTTTGTATGTTAACATCTTGCTCCATCTGATAAACCTCCAAACTATATTTTTCATGAATATTAGTCTGCACATTTAGTAAGCAAATAAATTACTTTCTAAAATCATTAGGATTGTAGGACAATTTGTCTTATAATATGACTTGTTTATACTGCTAACAAAACAAGCAATTCTAATCTTTAGTATTTACAGAAAAGAAGTTTGAATCAGAATTCTTGATTGTGCAAACTCCAGACTTGTATGAATTTCTTTAAATAAAATGGGGTAATTGGGTCATAGTTAGAGACTGAGCCTTTTTGCTACTTATTCAAATGAAAATGAACCATCTATACCTGGGCCTCTAAATTCAGTAGAACAGATTCTGTGCTTATATCTGCTATGTTAGTAGAATCGTCTTGTTCTCTTTCCTTTCTAACTGGCTTATTTGTCGATTGTATAACATCTCCAGTCACTTGAAGTGAACCCCTTGGCAGAGTGGTACTTTGCTGTATGCTGGTAGTAGATTTGGGGGGAGCACTCTTAGCTGTAAGTGAGATAATAAATCGTATTGTGCTAAGACAAACATAAAAGACAAATTCTGTGCAAAATTGTGCATGAATTCATGAACTACGCGATAATTTCTGCAAGTAAAGGCTTCATCTGAACTATCACAAAATTTCAGAGAATTCAAATTTATTTGACATATCATATATGAAACACAGAATTCTAGCATGTGCACTAAGATTAATTGTATATACTGTATCAGGTACTTCTCCACTGTTCCAATCTGAAACAGGACTGAACAATATTATTTCATACATCCCTTTTCATTTTGATGTGATGCAGAAAAGATGTTAACAAAGTGTTTAATAGAAAAATCAATGTATAATTCATGAGACGTAGTCATATAGGGTTGGCGATATAAAGAAAAATAATTTGTAATTTTTAGTTATGAGGATGATATCCCAAATAGGGAATCTTCCACTCAATTTTTTGTATTCCTGAAATATTGAAATGAGAGAAAACAGAATTTGATTTGACTGGTAGTGACATTCATTACATGTAAATGGTGTTCCTACCTGTTCTTTTAACTGGAGCAGATTTTGCTCTTGATGCCCCTGTTGCTTTTAACAAACCCCCTCCACCTGTTGCTTTAGCTTTCAGCAAACCACTACTTCCTCTAATCCCACTTTTAGAAGAGCCTGGTCTAGTTGAGTGATCTTTCAAAGTTCTGTTTCCACCAGATTTTTGAGCAGAGATTTTATTATTGCCTCCAGATTTTTGGAACACTGGATCTACCTTTATTGAAGATGAATTCTCCGAAATTTTTGTTTTGGTTTCTTTGACTTTATTTCCTGAGATCAATCCCCTTTCTTCCATATTCCTTGCAGTTAGCACCTCTTCAATGTCTTCCCCTCTGAGCTCTTTTATAGCAAATAAAAGTTTGTTGATAGCACCAATAGCAGTAACACCCATCTCTCTCAGCTGCTCTTCAGTGACAAGTTTCAGACTCTCTAAATCTAATTCATGTTGGGAGAATATTGCCTCATATTTTTCAGGGTTTTTCAGATGTAAAGTCTGCAACCAACATGATATATCCTGGTCACAATGATTTGTAGAGGGTTGTAGTAATAAAGGCGGAATGGATATATTTTCAATGTTTGGAATGTTGACAGTACCGCTTTGTGGAATGACTATAGGCTCTGTACTTGGAATGTTCTTTGTTATGGGCTTCTTTTTCATGTTAATTTGTAAAGTAGAAGTTGGATCAAAATTAAAAGATCCAAGACTTTGCTCTTTTGGTACAAAATATCCATCCTTCGATTCTTCTGTTTTATTGCCAGCTCTAAGAGCACTTGAACTTTTATTTTTAACCTGTGCAGGTTTCTTGAGATCCACTTTATCTACAGATGGGGCTAAATCAAGCTGTCCCCCTGATACGGTTTTCAGATCCCCACCAGTTGGTATTGAATGTTTACTCTTCAGTTTTCCACCAGATATATTATATTTATCATGCGTTTGATTGTCTTTGCTTCTCTTGACACTGCCTGCTTTAGAATAATGTGTTTGTGGCTTTGTTGATTGCTTGAGCTTCAGGTCTCTGTTTGATTTATAGTTATTAAGTTTGCCTTCAGCACCATGTTCCCACGTACTCCCTCCTACTTCACGCCTGGAAATACAACCAATGCTATTCATACAGGGAAACCATTTTTAATATCGACTTGTTTGGCTTAGGATGAGAGCGATCAGTATTGGTAAATCTAAAAATTTTCCATTAATAACATATTCATTCCAGGTCAGGAGTGGTCAAATATGACACACCCTACCTTTTCCGCATATGGTTCATTTAGTGTTTGATATAAAGAATGCTTGCAGCCATATATAAAAATAAACATTAAGCTGCCATTACATCACTTTCTCTGTGAATTATAATTTTAATAGGAGACAAAATAATGTTAAAACCATAAAAAATGATCACAAGAGTACAGATGATTAAGATTGCTAAAGAGGTTGTGTTCATCTTCATAAGTTTGTCTTGTAGCAAAGTCAAACCTATTTTGAACAGAAATTGTAAGGGAACAACAGGAATCAATTCTCTTTGTTAAAATCAGTAGTTTCTTTGTGCTGTGAACAGAAAGCAGTGTTCTCCACAAGATTTTTTCTCAAATTCTCATGTTCACAATTCAGACCAAAATTGGTCAAAATATTTTCAAGTGGGTGCGATTGGATTTTCAGGTGGGTGGGTGCAAGCCAGTTTTTAAAATCTCAGGTAGATGCTGCGCCCACTTGATCAAATACTGGGTATGGTATGCATTACTCCAAATTTACGAAAATGTATATGTACTATCTACCTGATTAATCCTCTTACACTTGACTGTTCTGCATTTTTAACTTTCTCGAAGTAATTCAGACCATCAGTTAGTTGACTTATATCTTCTTCCAGTTGCGCATTCTCTGCATTCAGCTTTGCCATTAGCCTTAAAGAAGATAATAATGAGGTCATGGCAATGAACAAAATCAAAGTATATTCACTTCAAATGTGAATTTACATGATTTCAGACTTCATCAGCAGCCATTGACGTGCCTCAATACTTCCGCCAATAGATCAATACCAACACTGGGGTGTATCATCCTTCTAAGTACATACAGTAGTTTTAAATCATCATACTATGCCTTTGTCAATAACTGCAATTAAATAGGTGTATTTTTAATACAGATCTATTTTTATCCACATCACTCAGCTCATTATTTTAGTAAGAAAAAGGTCCCCTGTGTACAGCAACAAGCCTGCACTTCTGGTGGACAGTGGCGATGTCAATGCAGTAGCCTGACAGTCATTCCAGGGTATTGTAACTTAAAAGAACTTCCTAGGGGGGTACATGGACCAACCAGGGAGTTTCGTTTCAACTTTAAAATGAGTTGTAAACCATAGATCTATCTTTTAAATGGTAAGGTTTAAAGTATAGTCTATTCAAATTCTATAACTGTCAAATTGTATATCTGCTATTGTTATTAGCCTTTTGCAGGTTACTGACATAGACATCAGAATATTATCTTACGATCTGTGCATGATTGAACTTCTCTCCTATCAAACTTGGTTTATCGAATCCTACCACCCCTTTAGATTGTGGCTAGTCTATTGTCCCTCAAGCTTTTTTATAATAAATCAATTAGACATGGAAACATGAGAATACTTGGGAGGCCTAGTATGATAAACTAGTAAAGTGAACGATATAATATTAGTACCTTGGGTTTATGTCTCCTTTAATTCGTCGGGAACCCATGTTTATCACAATAAATACTCCTATTATCGCCCGTCTAAAAAACAGTAAAATTAAAAAATATAAAAATCAATTTGTCTTCGGATTACATCATCTTCATCACATGGCATACGTGTTAAATATATTCCTTTGGCTCCTCTGAATATTCAACTACTTTAAATAAGTCTTACTTATTGGCAATTCGGCTGCACTGGTGCTGTATATTGAATAAAGTAGAAATGATTTTGAAAATTACCCGCCGCCATTTGTAAACAATTTATGACGAGCATAAGCAATGTTGATAATATTTTCTATATCGATAATTCTCAGATTTATCAAAACTTTTTCGATACAAATTTAGAAACACATTATGATCATATTAGTTTAAAATAATATGATTAACATTTAAATCCCAAGTTTGATAGATTTCAAAAATACTTATTTGGCTTGTCACTATACCGCCAAATTCAAAAGTGACTTCCGGCAACATTTTTAGAAAAGTATTTAGAAACATAGACTTTATTTCAATTTGATTGATGTGAGGACAAGACGTGAAAGGAATTTCATTGTACATTTGGCTTATCATCTTGCTGTTTACACAGTCTATTCTTATCTATTGGGTTTTTCACGATGCCAAAATATTACAGTCTCAAAAATAAGCAATCAAAGTTTCAAATCTCAAGTCCTGGCAGCTGGCTGAGACAAAATCATTATTCAGATTATGCTTATAAAAAGAAGTCACTATTTTAGATTACTGTAGATTACAGCTTATTTTACTAATTTTGGTAGAGCCCATGATTCCACATGATCTATCACTTATTTTGTTGTTGTGTTGTATATCTATTTCATCGACGGAGTCTCTTTGTACTCTGGTTTTCATGTCACCACATCATGATGACATATTGTTATAGTCTCCAACTTTTTTGTGGACAGTGTTCGTCGGTTGTTGGTGTTCCGGGTGGTGTCAGTAACAAATGGCGGTCAGCGTCTGTCATAACAAATGGCAAGTGGTGACATTTTACATGTTCATGTCTTGTTTCACTTTGTGCTCTCTCACTTATGTTTAATTTGTTGCAAAAAACCAGGGCTGTAAACATAAATTCTTGGTATCAGACTATCAGTCCTATTTTTTCCAAATTCCATTTTCTGGAAATACAGTGTTGAGCTCTGATATGAAATACTCCATTATTATTTTCAGTGCTCCTGTCTTAAAACCTCCTGTCTTAAAACCATGTCACTGCAGAGTATCCTAAAGAACATTTACTCATTTATTGAGGTGCTTCAAAGTTGTCGAAGTGATGCTGTCAAAGGCTGGGATGAACAAGCACTGAGCAATGCATTCAAGTGGGCAAAGTATTGTGAACAGGTATGCTGGGGCAGGGGCAGGGGGGTCTAGGGTCAGGGAGGTGGGGGTCTAGGGTCTTATTATGTGTCTTTGGAAACAATGGACTAAACTTTTAACTTTCAAAGCTATTCAGATACATGTATCTAATACGGGATCTGATATTTCAATGTGTTTTTATTACAGACTTAAATCATGCGTTTTACAGTAAACCTCTCAAACTTTCGCAATTTAGATATTGGTCACATATTTAAGTCCAAGAGAATGGTGAGAAAAGTTTCCAGAATGAGTTTGGTATCTCAGAGGTTAACATCCCATCTCACATTTCAGATTTCATCCCAAGCATTGGGGAAACATTATGAGGCAAGCCTTGATAACCAAATAAGGAAGATGCGACAAATCCCATTAGCTCTCGGGGAAGTGGAACCAAACTTGCAATTATGTAGTAATGCATGTCCAGTTCTCAGACAGGTACAAAGTATTTTAGTTGCATTATTTCAGTATCAATATGAACATGTACAATACAATTTTTGTGTTTTCTCAAATATCTCCTCATGTCTTATTCTTGCACATGGTGTATAATTTTCCCTATGTACCAGTTTTAAAATATTATGTAAAGAATTTTTATAATTTTAGCTGTCCTGATTTTCGTTTCCATGGTTTTTATTCTTTTCTACTTTTAGGCACTCCTCCAGAATCCATACCTTCCAGACTCTCTTTTTGCGACTATACTTACAACATACTATCCAGAATCACCAGACACCCTTGACTCGATCCTAGAGGAATGTTATACCATAAGTGCCCCTAAATCCGGACTCCAGTTGGCATTATGCGACAAAGAATCTATGACATCACACTCTGTTGCCATAGCAACCAATGATAAAACTGATATACCACAAGAGGCAATAGTTACCCAGGGTATTATTTTAGCGCAACATTTAAGTCGTGTTTGCAGGGAGTCTAGTAGAAGGGAGAGGACTGAAAAATATACCAGAGAGAAGTTAGATGAGATTTATGCTGCGCCAGAGGGTATGGTAAGTTTTCTAAAGCTCTAGACAAAAACTACTATGACCTTATTTGGGCAAGGGTGTGTTTTCCTTGCTAAATAAGGCCACATCTTATTGTTAAGATGAGAGTGTTTACTTGGAGGTTTCACAGACTTAGAAATGTCAAGGAATTTTGAAGTTTGGCCAAAATAACTTAAATGTCTGGAATTGTCTTGAAATTTTGTAGTTGGCTGGAAGTGCCTAAAGGGTGTGTGCATAATAGCATATCTAGGGATGAAAGGGTGCAAATCAACATTTTTACCCAGCTCCCCGAAAACATCCCAAATACTGTTTACTTCTAGATAATAATATTGGAAGCTTTGATTGCAAGTGATGATCCAGAGGAGGTATCAGCATCCCAGCATTCATCCAGTTCACGGCTTATTCTTAATTGGTTGTTACAGAAATGCGATCCAGGCATTGGTAACAAGTAAGTCATTTCATAGTTCAATCTTGTATTAACACCGAATTCTGTTACAAGTAAAATACCCAAGGATTAGAAGGATCCCAGAATGGCTATGTAGATGTAGATTTATTACAGAATTTTCACTTAAATTGCTTTGACAATTATCCAATCTACACAAATTATTATTTCAACTTTGTGTAGTTGCTCTTTTTCTATTAATTTCAAATTCTCTTAGGCCCTGATATTAAAGAGGTAAAATGCTTTGGTCTTAATGGTCTAAGATCTCTAATATGTAGAATGCAAAGACACTTTACTCTGTATGAACCGAAAAAAGACCTACATGTATCACACATTCATATTTGTGTCTCAGGGTGTGGCAATGTAATCCCAAGATGCTTAGTGAGGTTGCTAGGAGATACCATACATTCTACCAAGTCTATGTAGCTCACCTGGACCTATGGGGCAACAACATGGTGCCTGTATATGGGGGCCACTTCACTGATGGTTTCACATGGAGGTATGATATCTAGTCTAAAAGCATGTTATTAAAAAAAAGATAGATTGAAACATGCCAGTATGTATTAATAAATGAAGATGATTCTGTAAGGATTGCTATTTTGATCCCTCTGAATAAAATCCATATTCATTCCCTCTTATTCAATAAAATCTGTATGTTTTCATCTGTAATTTATCAAAAATTGACGCAAACTTGTTTTGGGAAATGATGGCAAAATATCTAAGAACCAAATTAAAACATGTGCCAAATTAAGCTGCAGTCATATTACAGTATTTATTGGATTGATCATTTTTCCAGGATAAAATCTTCACCAGATTCCAGCCACAATTTTGAAGGGTTCTTTACTCACATTGAACACATGGTGAAGTCTTCAGATAATGTAAAAGAACACTTTATAAAACACATAGAAGATGAAGCAAAACAGTCAGAAGTTAATGCATGGAGAACAGTTCAGAAATACAGGCAACGTGACAGTCTGATGTAAATGGTAGACATGGATTGTACCCTAAACAAATAAATGTCATTTAGCCTGGTCATGGGAAAACTTGTCTGATTACAAAAATTAAAATCGTGCTACAGAGCAAAAATGTGCCCACCATTAAGAGGAAAATGTGCTAAATTCAGATCCGACTTTTTGGTCTATATATGCAAGGAAAAATTGTTAAGACATAAGCCATGGCTCATCTGTGATAAGACCCCTTTTCCTGTGGCCTGGCTCAAATATTATACTGAATGTATGGAGCACAATCTTAGAATATAATGGCATTCATTAATTCCAACATAAATCGTTGTTAATCTCAGCATATATTTCTGGCTTTTGGCACAAACGTCAAACCCATCTCTGCTTTGTTCTACAAGTATAATATGTGATATGTGTGCAATGTTATCAGATGATCAGGAACAAAACTGTGAGAAATCAATTGTACTATATTAAGAATAAATTATATACAGGAAGGTAAGAAAAACCGAACTTGTTCGTTTCAATTAGAAACCAATTGTAGTTGGTGCTTACTCACTTCATTTGGAGTCTTATTTTTAAATTGCTCTAAATATTGCTGCGAAGACCTGACCCATCGAACTAAAACACCAGAGCCATGCCTGGGATTAGGATGTGAAGGTAATAGATCTTTCTTATAGACTATGCCATTTTTGGTGTACTGAAGAAATCAAGTTATGGTTGGTCAGATCATCGATGTCATTATCTTGGGGGTAACAATATTTCAAAACAAAGTACTTACAGTAAAACCTAACCCTACTATCACACCAAACTAGTTCTCACTACGTTCTCGAAAACGGGCTTAAACTTTGCACGAACGGATTTGACGTACTAAGAACCCACTAAGAACCGTTTGGGATCTGTTTACAAACTTCATGAAACTACTAGAACGAGTAGGTCCTCCAGCACTTAGAGCATGCTCAAAATATTCTGGTGATCGTCAAAACGTTGCCGAATCTGTTTTAAACTGTGTGCGAACTGAATGAACGTAGCTACAACGTTCTACAGTCTGTTTACGAACTTCATGGACTTTACCGGACGGGGTATGTAATTTAGAATTTTGAATCGATTCAAAATTTGATGGCGACCATACCGTTCTGTAATCAGGTCATGATGACCTTCTATACTAAGGGACGGTTTATACTACGTTGCACACCGACGTGGTGCGACCTGAACGAACTGCGAATGAGATGGACGTATTGAAGACTGTTTATGAACGAAGTAGCTAATTATTTTAGACACATTTCCCAACCACAGCCAGATTGAGCCCGTTTTACGACGTTTTCGTAGGACTGGCAAGAACGGGTAAGAACTAGTTTGGTGTGATAGGGGGGTTAGTGGAACACCTTTGGTACCTCTAAAAGTGTTCCACTTGGAAGTGTTCCTTTTGGGAAATGCTTCAATTTTAGAGGTTCGTTTAACATTGAGTCAGTTGGTCTTGGGACTCTAAAATGTTTTCCAGTTGGGAGTTGAGGTTCATTAAACATTAACTTAAGTCAGTTGGTCTTGGAACTCTGACCACTTCTTCAGACCCTGAAGTGTTCCACTAACAGAGGTGTTCCACTTTGCGTATTAACAGATCATTCATTTTCAAAAACTACAAAGAATTCAATGGTGAATGTATTTGCACTATATCAGTTTCTGAGTAAATAGTCAGGATTTGTGTAGTAAAACAGCCTATGATGGCATTTTGAATCTGTCCAATGTGTCCTGGTTTCTTTTGTGTAGCAAAGATGGCAATATTATGAGTTTGGAATAGTTCATACATATACAATTGCATTAACTTGCAAAATGTCACTAGCTGCCATTTGTTACAGATGCCAAACACCAACCGCTGTCCTCAAAAAAGTTGGAGACTAACAATATGTCACCACTTCTGGTTCTGGTGATGACATTACAAATAGAACCACTGAGTTGGTCTATAGTAAATATAACACCAAACAATTACTCTCACGACATAGAATGCACATTTATTTTTAAAATGCTAGCATGGGTACATAGTGCAGCGTAGGCATTAAACATAATAGTTTATGATACAATTAGCATAACATTTTAAAGAAATTGTGCGCACATTGATGAAAACTCAGTTACACATTCAAATGAAATTGACATCAAAATTACATTCATTATTATTTTCCATAAAAATCCAAGCTAGATATTCAAAGCAAATCATGCATCATACCACATACAAGCATGGCAGGGTGCACAGAAAATGCACACTACACCTACATTTTTCATTAAAAACTCTTGTCTCAAGTCGAACATGATTATTAAATATTAATTATCATTGTATGTTGTTTTAAAGATATAAATATAGTTTTTATGTACATTCTACTACTCAATGGTGAGTATGTGTGTATAATAATTACAGTATGTACAAAATGTTACCATGGTTACATTGTTGACAGAGTGACATGTGTGTATAAAATGTACAATTTTAATGTAACTTGGTAACCATGAAAAATGAGTGTTGCGTCACATTCATGTATCGAATGGTTCTATTAATAACCACTCCGATAAACTGAGGTAAGACTGATTATTCTTACTTTCAGAAAATACATGTATATCAATTCCTTGGGAAATTACGAAGTTATACCGAAAAATCTCATGAGAAAATCAAAATTATGAAAAATTTGAGACAATATAGCCCAATTTTTCTAAAATGAATACAAATCATTCCATGATTGGATTAAATTAAAGAATATCTTCAAAAGTAACTTTTATAGAAAAAACACGTTATCATAATTACAGTACCTACAAATACAATCTTCCGAAGGTGAAAGTATAATGAAGAATATAGAATGTGATGCTTCGTGTTCTTTGTCATTTATCTTTTAAAAAGAGGTAATAGGCATAAAAACATATTAAACATTGAAAACAAATGAGTCGTATGTTTTAAGCTGGAGTGGAATATACTATCAAGTGAAAAAAAACTTCAGAATCCATTATTTTAGGATGTTTCCAGAAATGTACCTTACATGTTGTAATTGTATTTCAGAATACATGTTTTTTGTTGTTGTAATTTTGGCTTGTTTCTAGATAAAGGCACAATGACCTCTGTCAAATTGAACACATTTATAGTTGATCACATCCAGAATCAATGGTATTGAGATACTCATACTTTATCCATGAATCAATGGTATTGCGCTACTCATACTGTATCCAAAACAATGTCCTGACTGTCTGACTGTATTATGGTTTCCCTAGTACACTCCTTCACTGGCATTTATGTGTATGCAATACATACAATAAGTCCCCATGTTCAATCCCTATATAACATGTATAATCCTAAATGGGCTTTATTCCATATATTCCATTATGTTAATTTCCTCAAGAAGCATCCAATATATCTGTACTAATGTATTGTATTTCCAGTAATTGTTATGTTGAACTTCGATGGGTTGTATGCATGTATGTTTGTGCTAGTAAGAAGCCACATGGTAGACTTCAGATCTGATTTGTGGTTACATTCGTTCAGCTAATTTCTGCTCCCAAGGGGTTTTCTAGAGTTCTGGAAATAAAGATTATTGACATGAGTAATCAGAATTTCATCATTAAAGAAAATATTGTAATTAAAATGATGCATAAAAAAATCAAATTATTCACTTAAGCTTACAATCATCACTATGCCTACATTGTAGGGTGTTCATTTGTACCATAATGAAAAGTTTTATATTATCAATGATATTTTTTAAAGTATTTTAGCCATTTTTAGGTGAAGAAGATGCTTGGTCTTAAAGTGTGCGCCAAAGTTTAAAACTGCGCAGGCGCACCGCTCTCGCTAAACTATATAAAGAGATTACCGGGTACACGATTCAGAGGTAAGCCAGGAAGGCGAACGATCTTCGTCTCGTGATGATTTCCCATATAATAGTAACCAGGGAAGTTTCACCATTGAAATTGAAAATTACTATTAGATATTTGTAGATTTGTAGATGTTATTTATGAAGCTATTTAGTGTTTGCATCAATCAAATGGCTCATTTTGAACATATAAAAAGTATTTGTGTTTTGTTTCCCAGGGAATTGTATTGTATGTAGTACACACATAAATAGTGTACATTATACAGTACTTGAATAGCCTGGTTTACATAATATTGAAGGGCATGCTGATTACATGCACACGAGTACATGAATGAAGGCCTAATATTGATATACGTAGCTTGCATACCTAAATAAAAAATAAACTCTTCTAATCCCCTAATGTAAACACGGCGGTATACGTAGCCCGATTTATCGGGGACTTTAACAGGAATTTGGGTTGCAAAATTTTCAGTTTACATATACTAATAATTGAAATGTTCGCAACTGGTCAAAATATTCACATTTTCTAAGATTTTCTAAAATTCTCAACTGTTTGCAAATATATTTTCAACCAGATGAAATATTGACATAGTTTTTTGCCTCACGTGACTCTCATACCAGGCCATGTGTGGCCAGGAGGATTCGAACTCCCTCCCTGGCCAAAACTTCAAAATCATTTCAAAATCATGCAGTTTTTCACCATTCTGAGCATTTGCAAGTGGTTTTGGCAGTTTTGGGCCAAAGTTTTCAAATATAAACCCATCCTGGAAATTTTTAAAAAAGCTCAGACTATGAGCCTCTCTACTTACATGGGCCTTGTCTCCTGTCTTCTGCCTCACTACTCTCATGCTTCTTCTCAAGGGGGAAAAACCAATGTCGAACTTGATTCCCTTTTTCTTATCCTGTATAATACATTGATGTACATATTAGTATGCAATACATTAGAAAACTTAAATTAGAAATGGCATGGCATGCTTCAAAATTGAAGATCCTGAAAAAATTACTTACATGTTCTATCATAACAGTGATCATCTACTTAAAACAGGGCTTAAAGATATCTATGGATTAGATAATCATTTTTAAATGGATTATCCAAAAATCCTAAAAAGCACCAAAAATCAAAGTTCAGGCATTAAAGAGAGGAAATTTTGATGCCATGTCTTGAAATCAACTCCAAAAATTTATAGCTAATAATTTCTGAAACAATACCTTAGTAATAAAATCATTGTCGGTTGATGGTTTTGCACGTTTATTAGGCGTAGCCTGTTTTCCTTGGCCTGTCCTGTGCCTCTTTCTACCAGAGCTCCCAGGTGTGTTGGCAGAGATAACTTGACGTATGGGAGTCAACACTCCATTAGGATTACGACGTGTCCTTGGCCCACTTGACTTCTGGGAAGCGTATTTAGGTAAGTAACGCACCCCTGGGGTTGAGGGACCAGACTGAAAGAAGTTTGATACAATAGAAAATTTTAGCCTCATCGATCCTCAATATTCTCATATGTAAATAGACATAGTAGGCCTATCACATCTATAATATACTCAGATTGTGCTGAGTGTGATCTATGCCTACTATCCTACTTACATTAATTCATGAAGTAAGGTATATTAATTCCATTAATATTTATAAAAATTGATGTTTGCATACATAGTGATAATTAGTGACACCTTTGACATGATAATATTATCCTAACCCAAGCCACTGATTATGCACATTTTGGTAATGTTAAAAAAGCACGGTCCATATTATTTGATCCAAGTCTTTAATATAAAAAAATATTAAAGATAGAATAAGGTTTGAAGTAATCCAACTTCAAACCACCAATAAATAAATTGCATTCACACCATTGCACATAACACACGAAAAGCATCTCATTTTATGACTGCTGAAATTGCCCAAAAACAGACAGTCAGAGCCACTAATGAAAAATATCAAGTACCTTATTCACAGTGGGTCTGTCTTCAGGAGAGGCCCTTGTGCTATGCCTGGTTTTAGTGGTGTTTAATTGGCTTTGGCTCTTACTGGTGAGAGCGTGTACATCAGAGGGCCGACCAGAACGTAGTTCATCCTCAGTCACTTTCTGCTTGTCTTTAATGTTCACCTGAATATAAAGGTTCATTTTGGAGTTAAAAAGCATAGAGATTTCCCATCACTGTAGCAACCCTGAATTAGTACATGATTTCTGAAGAGTTGTACAAATGAAAATAAATTATTATTTAAAACATGGTTTTGTTGAATTGGTATGAGGGACAGTTTCCAATTTTTGATGAATTTACCGAATATCAAATGGGCGCGAATCCATTTTTAACTATGAGCATTGTGTAGGGTAGGGGATATTGTTTACTCATAAAAAAACAAAACACCAACAACTGAATACCATCCACTAAAAAGTTGGAGATCATAACACTACGTCTCCTCTTGTAAAAATAGAGGCCAACTATAATATTTTCCTTTCTTCCCCTCCTTTCAGAGTTCCAATCTAACTTGAGCCAAATTAGTATACCTCTGTTGGATAAGCTGTCCTCTGGTGTGGGAGGCAGAGTGTGTTTCGCCTCTGGAGTTCACCCAGTCTACCAAATCCACTGTCATATGGTTCATCTTCAATGCCAAAGAATGAACCAGCTCCAACTGAAAAACATTCAAGTATTAATATAAATGCTATTGCATTATAAGCCACAGATACAATGTAATAATCAGGGTAAAGCTTATCCATAAATTATACCTTAAAGCAAAGTTCAAATAATTCATACATGTGTACTGGTATGTTGATTCATACTTTTAACCTAATTTATGTCCCATAAATTCCCCCTGGATGCATGCTCTTACCATCATTCTGAATGATCGCATATTTTAGTGCATGTACAATATATACATTTTACACGGAGAGTAAGATCATTATATACTTTAATAAATAATAGTTGGTGCAATATCAAAGAAGTCACAAGTATCGTACAAAGAAAACCATCATTAAAATCTATTGGTGTCTGCCTAATGAGAAACATTTACAAAGCATTAATATGCAAAATGTCACCACTTGCCATTTGTTACAGATGCTGAACACCGTCCTCAAAAAAATTGACTATAACAATATGTCACAACTCCTGGTGGTGACATAATAAGTAGAAAGATTTAGAACCCCTACCTGGAACTTGGTTGGTCGACAAGAAGCTAGCTCCGGTAGTGTTCATGCTGTAGTGAGCAGAGAGGTTGCCTCTGGCCATTGATGTGCCGCTGATACTGCTTAAGTCACTCACATTTAGGTCTTGCTTGCTCCAGTGAGATGGACAATGTGGCGTCTTGCATTCCCTGAAAATAGCAAATAGTTTTCATTAAAGATAGTGGCCGGGAAATCTTGACTGTTTTACAATTTAGTAAGTTACTTCCACAAGATTTGTTTTAGGACTAGACTAGACTAGACTAGACTAGACTAGACTAGACTAGACTAGACTAGGACTGGACTAGACTAGATATTATAGGTAAACTTACTTAGCTGAAGGACCAGGTGCTCTGAAAGTGTCATCCAACCTTGAGGCGGTTCTCTGATTGACAGGTGTCTCCAGGGACATGTCATTTAGGTTGGACATCAATGAGTCATTCAATGCTGAAAATGAAATGTATGGCTCATAAATATTGTAAACAGTTTATCATTGAGAGGCCCCAGTTAATTAAACAAAGGCTTGTTACTCTCCTCTTGCTTTCTTGAACCTGATATACCAACATTGAAGACAAATATTATCACATATCTCATTATCTACATTTATATACTTTTAACCTCTGTTCACATGCAATCCAGGGCTATCTAATTTGATAAGCAAGGCCAGTGAATATCATCTGATCTTCATGACAAATGACCCAAATTTGACCAAATCAAACAATTGCAATCTTGTCAGTGGTATAAAAACATATTTTTTGTGTTTGAACTAAATTGATATCCCATAAACATGTACACAATAAACAATTAAATAAACGAAAAGCAAAATAAATTCCTTACTTTGTTTTTTATTCCTTTCATTTTCTAGCTGCTTTTTCAACTGAGCAATTTGGTCCTTTGCTTGTGATATCTCAAGTTTCAGTGCATCTATGGTTCCCTCCATCTTCTCATTAGCTCCTGTTAGCTCACTAATGGTCTCTTTCTTCTTGTTGTAGTGCTCCTTGTATTGCCCTATAAGCTCTTTATTGTCTGCAAGCTGTTTCTCTCTCTCATTCATACGGTCCATTAACTCTCTACATTTCTCTTTAGCCTTAAATATTAACAGTATTTCCAGATATATGCCAGGATAATGCCAAAGTAAGATCTTTGAACTAATTTGATATGTCAAAATGAAATGAAAACTTTGAAGGTTTGAAACAATTGATCACTTTACATTTAGGAGGGAAATACAAAAGGATTATTAACATTTTCTGATTGCATTTTGGAGAATTAATGTTTGCCATTCAAGTTGTTGATGTATACAGGGAAACAAATAAATCAGTGTTTGTCTAAGTTCATTGCACAGGAAATACAACAAGAAGAGTGTATGTAACTAGGACAACTTATTCATGTTAAAAACAGAGATCACTCAATGCATAAGTGTCTAAGTATTGATCCAGACCTGATACCACCTTAGTGAAACAGTTTTTGGCTCACATAGAAAGCTGAAAGAATTGCCTTTTATGGCAGATCTACTCCACAAGTTTTCTCAGAAAGATACGAACAACATACCTTTTCGTATTTGCCCTGGTACAAAGTCAACTGCTGCGTGGCTTCCTGAAATAAGAAAACACTTGTTTTATGCCTAAAATTGTGCTGTATGTAAAAATTGTACAAAGTATTTATGTAACATACTTCAGATGTTTTTATCATCTATATTTGGACTTCAATTTTCATGTTGATATGACAGTTGATTTTCTTTAGTAAATATTGAAGTGAAATGCAAATGATCAACAATATGAGATGATCCCTCAGAAACGTCTCTGTTTGTGAAGATTTAAACTTATGACAGGGTGATTTATAATGGGTGTCACCGCAACTTTCCAAATCATTGTATTCAATTCGCATGCACAATGGTGGACCTCAATTTAGTCGTAACTTGCAGCATCTAATGAGACTCACTCATGTACAATTTTCCAACAGAGAAAGAGAGAACAATAAAAGTTATAATGGTGGTGTCTTACCTGTTTGCCGCCATTTTGTTTCTGCAACTCTGCAACCCTGTTCTGCAGAGTGTTAATGGCTTCTTGTTGTTTATTGTTGGCTTCATTTAGCTCGATGACTCTCTCCTTGTTGATGTTGTACCTATCTTTGTAGTGTCCAATCAGCTCCATTGTCTCTTTGATGTTCTTCTCCTTTTCTGAGAGCTTGGCAAGTAGTCCTTGGTATTTCTCTTCAGACTGAAAAAATAAAAATATTCAAAATAAAATATATTTTATTCCTTTTCTGAGAGCTTGGCAAGTAGTCCCTAGTATTTTTCTTCAGACTGAAAAAATAGAAATATTTAAAATAAAAAAGATTCTTCTCCTCTTCTGAGAGCTTTGCTAGTAGCCCTTGGTACTTCTCTTCAGACTGAAAAATGGAAATATTCACAATGAAAAGGATTAGAATGTATGATAATACAAGTGAATAAGACCTGCCACAAGAGTTCAAAGACAGCATGATTATAAAGTAGCTTCATGCATATTGGTAAATGAATTCAATGAAGTTGGGAATTAATTCAAACAAGACTACTCTGAAGCCATGACTTGGGCCCTAATGAACAATACACTCTACTATACCTGACCCCTAGAAATGCATAAGATACTCTGTTTGTCCAATTGTATTGTTTAGTATATTTTTGAAAGTACCTTATTAACATCTAACGTCATCCGATAAACCATTCATAAGGAACAACCACATAAAAACAAATAACACAATCATTACTAATAAGCCAAAAGGGTTGCTCATGAACACCAAATGCAAGGTATAGTAAAGCGAATAGTAGTTCAATGAAGGCCCTGAATCAAGCAGTGGTAATTTCACTTGATTTTTAATTCATTTTTTATGTCTTCTGTTTTTCATTTTCCATTTTTATCCATTTAAAACTTTAATTAACTGATCGAAACCACTATTAATTTCACTTGTTTGATAATTCATTCAGGTCTTTTGTTTCCATTTTCATCCATTAAAAACTTTAATTAACTGTTTGAAACCACTATTAAAATGCAATAATTATATCTAAGAAGTTGATGATCCAGAAATTGACCTCAAGTATCTCCATTTTCACTTTGTTTGAAAATTGTAATGAGAATGCACAAATAAAGTGTTATGTTGCAGATCACATATATACAGGGTGACCCTAAAAATACAAATATCAATTACATAACATGACCTGTATTTCAGAGAAATGTACGTATATTCATACCTTCATTACAATAGAGATAGGCTAGGTGAAATTATCTTAAACTCACTTTAATAGTTTCTTCAAGGATCTTCTGGTGTTCAGCCTCCATCTTCTCAAGCTGTTCATTATGTTTCTGATTTAAAGCAACAGTCTCATCCTGGTGACATTGTTGTAGAGCAGCAGCGGTGCCTTGGTAACGTTTCTGTAAAGTGTCACCTCTTTC
Organism: Owenia fusiformis; assembly: GCA_903813345.2. NCBI lineage: Eukaryota > Metazoa > Annelida > Polychaeta > Sabellida > Oweniidae > Owenia > Owenia fusiformis. The sequence goes on from CAIIXF020000002.1 coordinate 28,021,923, forward strand.
AATAAGAGCCCTTTTCATCTGAAACACAATGTTCAATTATGACACCATGTTGCTCATAAAAATTGTTAAGAGCAGTGGTGAGATTTCCCAAAGATGAGCGTTGGTATTGGCATGCTCGATAACCAATTTTATACCAATGAAATTGACCTTAATGTTTTCGCTGTTGTTTTATGAGTAGTTTCTACAAAATTTCAAATTTTACTTTGTGCATGCGAGGCTCTGAGAGAACACTTGCTCATGATTGTTCATGTGATCATATCCTGCAATTTGATTGGACATCATATACTGATGGATGTGATTTAAATAAATGTTCATGAATACGTAAGAATTATGGGGGCTACTCATAAGAATTGTTTTCTGTAATTTCTAGTTATAATATCCCTGATAATGATGTCTTCCTCTCCATATATTGAAATTACTAGATTTGAAAAAAGAAATAAAAATAATGCATTTAATAAGCATTTACTTACTGTGCTTTCAAATTCAATTTGCTGTTCCTGTAGCGCTGCCTTGACTGATTTGTCAATTTCATTGTCCAACTCCATACGTGTATACATGCCTTCTCTTGTCACCTTCAGCTCCTCTCCAAGACGGTCCAACTGTTCACTCATCTACGACAGGAAAATATCAAAGCATTAAATATCTATAGAAGTTCCAGTGGGAACAACACTAGTCTCCTCTTATAAGGACCTGGCCCAAGATATTAGTTAAACTTATTCCATGAAACCCCTGACCCCCTCTTCCAGTCTTGTTGAGGAGTCTAGAGTTGGCTTTGGGGAGGGGGAGGTGGTTTAGTTATTACGAAACACCATGCATAATATATTTTGTTTTGTCCAGTTATTGTCAAGTGAAATTTTGTATTTGCCCATTGCTCATCAATTCTTGGAGATTAACATGACATTCATGATGTGCAGGATACTAGAAAACTGAAATTAATTGAAACTTTATGTAACTCACCTTTACTTGGATTTGGTTATATTCCTCCTGCGATTTAGCCAACATGTCCTCCTTCGTGGCTAATAGCTGGTTAGTTTGGTTAAGAGAGTTCATTGCAGCCTCTACTTTTCCTTCCAATTCAGCAACAGTGTTTGCATGAGCAGCCATTAATTTGGCATGATTATCAATATTAAGGTTTTCAATTTCGGCAACAGTTTTTTCATGATTAACCGAGTTGGCTGTTAGGTCTTTTTGAAGGGAGGATATTAGAGATTCCTTTTCTTGTAATTGAGTCTGGAGACATCTCAGCTCTGTTTGAACTGAATTCGTATTTACATCCTTCCCTTGTAAGGAAGCTTGTAACAATTTAATCTCAACTTGGAAAGAGCTTATCGACAGCTCGTTTTCTTGCGATATAGTCTGCAGTTCAGATTTGAGGTTATTTATGTTTGCTTCCTTTTCTTGCGACGATGCTTTCAATGATTTTATCTCTGTTTGAAGTGAATCAACAGTGTTCTCATTTTCTTGGGAAAGTGTTTTCAATTGTGTATGAAGAGCCTGAATATTGTTCTCCTTTTCTTGAGATAGTTCCTTTAATTCAGTTTCCAGTGATTCTATAATGCTACCCTTTTCTTCAGTCTCAGATTTCAATTCAGACTGTACAGAAACTAATGTCTCATCCTTTTCACTCAATTCACTTTCTAAAGATTTCATCTCAGCTTGTAGGGAGGTTATCTTCTTTTCCTTTTCCTGTGAAAGACTCTGGAACTGCAGCATCGCGGTTTTCAGGTTATTTATTGATTTATTGCTCGCTTTCTCCATTTTCCTCATCTCCTCTTGCAGTTCTGTGACTTGATTCATGCTCTGTGTCTGTGAGGATGCCAGCTCTGCGTGGAGAGAGCTCATTTTCAGCTCATTCTCTTGTGACAGTGTCTGGATCTTTGTCTGGAGGCTGTTTGTGGTTGCTTCATTTTCTTGCAACGATGTTAACAATGATTTTATTTTGGCTTGAAGGGAATTTATCGTTACATCTTTATCGTGTAACACTGTCTGTAGTTCAGTTTGAAGAGACGATGTGTTTTCCTGCATCAAAACCTGCAAAGTTTTCACCTCCGTTTGTAGAGCCGTTATTGTTAAGTCCTTCTCCTGCGACAATGCTTTTAATTCTGAATTAGTTGACTGGAACATCATGTTTTTTTCCTGCGACTCAGTCTGTAAAGATTTTAAATCTGCTTGTAAGGAAGATATTTTGTTTTCATTGTCCTCTGAAGCACTCTTCAACTGAACGATGACATTGTTTAAATCATTTATGGATTTACTACTTGTGTCCTCTAAGTTCAATAGTTCTGTTTGTTTTTGCTCAATTTCAGCTTGGAACGACTTTATATCTGATTGAAGGCATTCAATTGTATTTTCCTTTTCTTCAGTCACAGATTTCAACTGTGTCTTCAGGGATTCAATTGTGTTTTCATTTGCTTCAATGACAGTTTTCAACTCTGTTTTAAGGGAACAAACAGTATTCTCATTTTCTTCAGTCACAGTTTTCAATTTCAGTTGAAGGGAGTCAACTGCATTATCCTTTTCTTGTATCGCAGCTTTCAAATTCGACTGAAGGGAATCAATTGTATTTTCTTTGTCTTGCATCACGGATTTCAACTCTGACTGGAGGGAGCCCATTGCCATTTCCTTTTCTTGCGTTACTGATTTCAACTCTGTCTGTAGTGAGTGAATAACATTTTGCTTTTCTTGTGTTACGGATTTCAATTCTGATTGAAGGGAATTAATTATGTTTTCCTTTTCCAATGTTACAGCTTTCAACTCTGTCTGGAGAGAACGAACTGCAGTTTCCATTTCTTGTGTCAGGGATGTCAGCTCACACTGCAAAGACTGGATCTTGCTCTCTTTTTCTTGTGTTACAGATTTCAAATCAGATTGAAGCGAATTGATTATGTTTTCCTTTTCTTGTGTTACAGATGTCAATTCAGACTGTAGAGAATGGATTGCAGTTTCCTTTTCTCGTGTTACAGATTTCAATTCAGATTGAAAAGAATAGATTGTGTTTTTCTTTTCTTGTGTTACAAATTTCAATTCAGACTTCAGAGAGTGGATTGTGTTTTCATTATCTTGTGTTATAGATTTCAAATCAGATTGTAGAGCATGGATTGAGTTTTCCTTTTCTTGTGTTACAGATTTCAATTCAGACTGAAGAGTGCAGATTAAGTTTTCCTTTTCTTGCGTTACAGATTTCAATTCAGATTGTAAAGAGTTGACTGCATTTTCCCTTTCTTGTGTTACAGACATCAATTCAGACTGAAGCGAGTGGATTGTGTTTTCTTTTTCTTGTATTACAGATGTTATTTCTAACTGAAGAGCCTGGATTGTGTTTTCTTTCTCTTGCCTCACATATTTCAACTCAGACTGCAAAGAGTTGATTACATTCTCCTTTTCCTCTCTCAAAGCTTTCAAGTCAGACTGAACAGACACCAGGGCTTTGTTTTTCTCCTGTGATTCATTCTGAACAAACTTCATTTCCGCCTCTAAGAAATGGATTTTCTTTTCCTGCTCTTGGGAGAAACTCTTGGATTGGAATACTGAGGTCTTCATGTCATTGATGGTCTTCTCGCTAGTTTCCTGCAAGTTTCTTAGATCATCTTGAAGTTGTGTGATATTGTTCTTACTCTCATTAAGCTCAGCTTCCATCTGTTGAGCTATCTTATCTTGTTGGCAAAGTGTGGTTTGGTATTCATTAATCTTCTCCTGAAAACATAAGTTATGATCACATTTAACACTAGGTAATCTCCTTCTTGATATATACTCCTATATATAATAGACATTTCAATGAAACTCTGCCACATTTTACGCACAAAAGAAGCTAGAATATATTGATCAGATGCCAGCAATTTTTATGAACAATATTTTTCCAACATTTTTAGGAAAACCTTAACATCAAGGCCTGGCGAAGATGCAAACTATGGGATAGAACAATTTTACCCAAGGCATTAACATGCAAAATGTCACTACCTGCCATTTGTTACCACTGAACGCAGTCACAAAAAGGTTGGAGACTATGTCATTACTTCTGATGATGACCTGAAAATTGACATCTTTAGAGGCAGAGAGAGCCCATTTGACTGCAAACAAGCTTATTGGAAGTTGTAAGAATTTGTTATTTGTTGCTGAACCTAAATTGTTATAGAGGTCGAACCTAAACATCGACCACCAAACACCATCAAGTAAATACTATAGTACTAACAATATTTCACTTCAGACAGGGCCCATTTGACTGCAAACAAGCTTACCAAATGTTCTAGTCTGACTTGACGTAGAGTCTCAAGGTCTGCATTAAGGGCATCCTTCATGGTTGGATTGAGCCAGGAGTTCTTCACTTCATAGAGCTCCATCTCTAGTTCAGCCACTTGTTTACGTGTAACTTTAGACATGCACTCGCCACCATTGCTGCTCACACCAGAGTTACCTGGCAATAAATAAAATATCATATTATTGTCATGCTTGCAATTGCATTGATTGGTCAAAAGTGGGTCACATATCAGCAGAGATCATGTAATATGCACTGGACATTATTTTAAAATAAGACAATTGGTTACTGACTAAAAATCGGGATTGTTGGGAAAAAATTGGAGTGAAAATCTGAATTTCTATAAAAATGAGGTTTCTAAAAATTGAGGAGAAAAATCGGGGTTGCAAAAAAATAATTTGATAAATCGGGAGTTTCTAATAAAATCGGAGTGCCTTCTTGAAAAATCGGGAGGTTTTGATGAAAAATAAGGGGATTATGTGAAAAATAGAGATTTTTGAAAATTGGAGTGAAGCACTAAGAAATCAGTATTTCTCACGATTTAAACAAGGACTTGACAGGTGAGAGAATGTACCTTGTTGTTGGGCATACAGCTCCTCAAGCTCTTCAATCCTTTCTTTACACCTCTGTTTTGTTCTTTCAATCTCACTGAGTGCAACATCCCTCTCTCCAGTAACCTTTTCCAATTCAGTGGCATGTTGTTCCTTTATCAGCTCTGTTGCAACAAGCTGGAATGAATACTTTATATCTTATTTTTTACTTCATATAAAACTGTACATGTTTTGTCAACATTGACGCCCTCTATTTTTGTAATGAGGTCGTCCTTTGCCAGTATTCACACTCCATTTTATTTATATCCATTAAATCAAAATACTAATTCACTACTGAGCTTCTAATAAACCCTATCGTTTTTAACTGGATATATCCAAGAAAGTTCCAGGGCACTCTTAACGATTCATGACTTCCTTTGTCAATTGTTTAAAATATTTTTTCCTCAGAAGCAAACCTCACTCACCTCATGCTGTAGCCTGACACATTTGCTACTGTACTCCTCCAGTTCAGCATTGAGACTCTGAGTAACTCTTAGCTTTTCCATCAACTGATCTTTCTCTGCGTACACATTTGAATTTTCCAGTTCAAGCTCAGCACAGCGTTCTTTGTATTCCTTAAACTGCTGCATTTTACCTTTCAAACTGAAATGTATGCCAAAATATATAAGCTAAGGTGTGAAGTTGCGTCAAAATATAATTTAATAAACCAATGTTCACAATAAATTTGATATTTAGCCCCTCTCCCCAAAATTATTAAACACATAACTGAAACATGCAAAATGATGTAGCTTCAAAATGTAATTTAGGAAAGAAATATTCATCGACATAATGAAATTAACTTTTAGCCCCCAAACTATTAAAATATTATCAAACTTATTACTCCAAAGCATGTCAAAATATATTTAGGTTAAGTCTGATATTGCGTCAAAATGCAATTTAAGAAAGCAATTTTCTTTCAAGCAAATTAGACCCTCCCTCAAACGATTAAACTAACATCAAACTCATAACTGAAACATGCAAAATATATTTAGGTTAAGTCTGATGTAGCTTCAAAATGTAGTTTAGGATTTGAAATGTTCATCGACATAATGAAATGAACTTTTAGCCCCTCTCCCAAACTATTAAAATATTATCAAACTACCGGTAATAATATACAAAGCATATCAAAATATATTTAGGTTAAGTCTGATGTAGCTGCAAAATGTAATTTAAACTACTATCACACTCATAATTAATCAAACTGAATACTCATGTACCTTTGTAGCTCTGTCTCAGAATTAAGCTTGTCTTGTTTTAGTGATGAGCACTCTTCTCTCAGGCATTCGTTGTTTCCTAATCTCAATTGAAGCTCAGTCAGCTGACGAGCTGCAAAGAAACCATGTGATGTTTGTTAAAATAATAGAGTAATGATGTGCAATCAAAGTGTTCCCCTTGAATATATGGTTTCTATTTTTACAAAAATAATTCTTATATGTGAATTCATTTTTCAGTTAATGGGTACATATGATGTCAAGCCCCCACAATGGTGAGTGAGGAAATCCAAATTGATGGCATTTTCATATAACTGAAAATCTGTATGTACATATATATAAAAAAAACACCTCTCTAGTCTGAACACTTTTTGGTCCTATTTTCTAAGCGTTTATAGCTTCCATGTGAAAAGACATGAAATATGAACACCTGCTTGAGATATGAACACATGCTTGAGATATGAACACCTGCTTGAGATATGAACAACTGCTCCATACAATTTTGAATGGTTCAAATGGCATTCATGTTTAACTTGTACTAGCATATTTAGAGAACATTCCACAATTACCTTTTCTCTCAACAGCCTCTGTCTTGTCCTTCAGCTCTTTGGCCTTGGCAGCGAGATCTTCCTCAAGGTCTTCATTAAGGTGGACCTGCCCTTGTAGTTCTACTTCAAGCTTCTTGATCATGTCAGATTTTTCTTGAAGATGTTGGTCTTTTTGCCTTAGCAACATCTGAATAATTAAGGATGAATATCAGAGATGCTGTTCAAATATCAATGTAATTTCAAGAACTCAAGTAATCTAGTTCATTTGTGGGGGTTCTAATCTAAAAAAGTTTATAGAAAACCTTCAATCTCACAGTAATAAAAGAGCACATGTATTAATCAAATGTATATTTTATATTGCATTTAATTTAATCAAACTCTAAAATGAAAATCGATTCTATATTTTATTTATTTTTATTTATTTATTTTGACATACGCTTTTTTAACAGCGGCACACTATTATTAGGTGCGTCAGTATTTGTAATCTACATATATATTTTATAAGCACTAAAAATGTTTACATAAAATACTACAGTATCTCTTTAGGGAAATTTTTTCTGTCTAGTTATCTGACCCAAATTAGACACTTGGAGGTAAAACTGGACATCCTTCTGATAACAAGAAAATTCTGTTTTACAGACCACATACATTTTTGTACTTATCTAAAGCATTCAATATGATTGTATTCTATGTCTACAAGCATGAATAAGCAAACTATGAACCTATTAAAGACATTTAATAGATAATCTACAAGTACAAACCTCAAGCTGTCTTCTTTCTCTAGAAGCCACCTGAAGGTAAAAAGCAAATTAACTAATGAGGTGTCACATCACTAAATCAGTGTCTCGTGATTTATTGGTGTGATACCTTACAGGGAAAAAGGAGTCTATGAGGTGTCACATCACTAAATTGGTGTCTCATGATTTGTTGGTGTGATACCTTGCAGGGAAAGGGGAGTCTATCTAGATATACTACTACTACATAAATCTATCTTTAAAATAAAGCATCCAAAAGAGGAAGGGATTTTGAAGCACTCAGTTTCAAGAAGTGGCACAGTTTACAATCTACATCAGTCATGCATGTCTACAACTACAGTAAGACCTGTCTAACCCAAATACAACTGGGGCAGACTAAAAGCACCCTATGCAGACAGAGCCTGTGGGAAATATTGGGTGCGGAGCAAATGAGCGGAGGGTGCGGAGCTAACGGTTATTTTTGAATTTAAATTTGGGATATTTCTGAAACTAAGCCGTTTTGGGACTTCAAATATACCAAGATATGTGTATTTGACACCAAATATCAATACAATTGTGAAAATAGTAGCGCAATTCATTCTATAGCGACGCAGTGTGCCTTAAACCTTTCCCAGACCTATATATTTTGAAATTATCGTTTTAATACTGAGTCCCCAGCATTCATAAAAAATGGTGTTCAAGGTGCACTATCTATACAAATTAATTTTGCATCTTGGAAGCCAGGCAGTATCTGTGTGATTTTATAAAAATTCGGAATTTTTTTCAGATATGAGCCCCCTCTAAATATTGGGTGCGGAGCAGCTCCATAAACGTAGCTCCGCACCCAATATTTAGAGGGGGCTCATATCTGAAGAACATTTCCGAATTTTTATAAAATCACACAGATACTGCCTGGCTTCCAAGATGCAAAAATAATTTGCATGGGTAGTGTATCTTGAACACCATTTTTTATGAATGCTGGGGACGCAGTATTAAAAGGATAGTCTCAAAATATATAGGTCTGGGAAATGTTTAAGGCATACTGCGTCGCTATAAAATGAATTGCAATACTATTTTCACAATTTTATTGATATTTGGTGTCAAATACACATATCTTGGTATATTTGAAGTCCCAAAACGGCTTAGTTTCAGAAATATCCCAATTTTAAATTCAAAAATGACCGTTAGCTCCGCACCCTCCGCTCATTTGCGCCGCACCCAATATTTCCCACAGGCTCTGTCTGCATAGGGTGAAAAGTGTGAATTCTAAATTTTAGGAACACGAGGAGGTAGTTCTGAAAGTCTATTTTCGAAGGTAAAATTAAAATACGGGTGGAAATAAGCAGGGTCATGAGAACGATTAGACTGCACAGGTGTAGCAGGATTCTCACTAGATGTTACTATTTTTTCATTTTTCTTTTTCTTTATTAAAAAATCTGAGATAAAAATCTATCAAATAAAGAAAAGACTCATCCTTATACAAGTAATGAGAATCTGTCCACAGTATACACCTAAATTTACGAGTATGTTACCTTGGCCTGCATTTGTGGGGACTCTAGCATCATCTTAACAGGAGACATACCAGGAGTCATTGGGGAATAACTGAACACTCGTGGCGTACACCGACCATCTTTCTGTTGGAACCCTTTTGCTTGAGCTATTGGGGTAACTCTTCCATCTGATTCTAAAGAGTGAAACAGTATAGTAATTAGAAATATGAGTCGTATAGTTAGATGTCAAAATAGGAGTGTTTTGAAAACTGGTTATGTTCCTCATTGAAGAATAAAACAAGCCTAGAAGCAATTACTGCAGCTAAAATTGTTAAGCACATTGCACACATCTAAGTATTAGCACTCAGTTAATGATAACTCTTGTTTAGTGTAAAATATTGTAGACATCAATGATGATAACTTTATACCTCTTGTTGTTATATAGACTGCCTTTACCTTGTGATCAAATTACCCCTTGTTGAAAAGAAAAATATATGGCTTACATTCAACATTCTGATATGAAACCACAAAATCAAAAAATTCAATATTCTCATATTCAAAAATAATTCTCATTCTAAAATATAGACTGTTCAGTGGCACATACAGTAAAACATGTAGTGGTACATGTTTTACTCTAGGAGTTGTTCCACTTATGGAGGTTCATATTACATTAAATCAGTTGGTCTTGAGACTCATAAAAGTGTTTCACTAACAGAGGTGTTCCACTCCTAGAGATGTCCCACTTTACAGGTTTCACTATACTCACCTAAAGTTATTCAACTAATATCTTACAAGTAAAAGTACCATTGCATATACAGTAAAACATGTAGTGGTACTTGGTACTCTGGGAGGTGTTCCACTTATGGAGGTTCATATTACATTAAGTAAATTTGGTCTTGACTCTTAAAAGTGTTCCACTCCTAGAGGTGTCCCACTTTACAGGTTTCACTATACTCACCTAATTTTGCAGCCAAGACACTATCAAACCCATGTGGCAACTCAGAATTCTTCGAGTCCAGAACGACAGACTCAATGATCTGCTTTATTTCCAACTGATCCTTAACATCAAGGCTGAGTGCTGCCTTCACAAATGTTTGACGCCTGCCACTTTTCTCATCACATTGGAATGAGGCCACTAGTAGCAATAGGATAACCTAGAGTAAGACAAGGAATAAGATTTAAATATTGACTTGATTCCCTGACATTTAAGCAACTGGACCAGCAGCATGTATCCATATAGTAATTGATAATTGACTTGAATCCAGTTGAAATCATGCAAAATTTTGAAGATTTCTTGGTAGCCTTATTAAGTGATATGGATAGCTGCAATGCGTGTTACAATGTAGAATGGTTAAAAATATTCAAAAACAAGATCTGATGTCATTAAGTCAAAAAATTAATATGGTTTTTCCTTAGTTGAGTCAAACAAGGGTTATAAAATAAAATACTTGTATATCCTTACAGGTAAGGTTCAACCTACCTTAGCTATGTCCAAGTCACTGCCTACAGAGCTTGATGTGATGATGTTGCTAAAATCAATTTTGCTTTGTACATCCTTCACACTAAAGAAACCTGCAAAGACATTTCTTGGTTCCATTTAATTGTTAACCAAAAAGGCCCACTATTTGGGGCCTTCATAGGGCCTTTTTGGCACAAAATTTTTTTTGGCCCAATTTTATTTTCTGGGTCCACCCAAGGGGGGTGGGCGCATGCCCCCATCCTGGATCCGCCACTGCACATAGACTAAATAAACATATAAAATAAAGACCGGTGTATGAATTCTAACAATTTAAAGTGATGATGGCCCAAATAAAGGTAACAGTGAGGAATCTTTGCTATCAAAACCCAAAACCAGAATGCTACATATTGTGAGGATTATAGGATCCACATTGAGCGCGTTATTTCACCAAGTTCCATAATTAAGAAATATAGACCGAAGAGCAAGGCTACTAGTTTCAAATACACCCCGCAGGGTCTAGGCACAAACATTGTTTGTACCCCGAACGACCGAAGGGAGTTAGGCTAGACCTAAGGGGTGTATTCGAAACTAGTAGCCCTGCTCTGAGGTCTATATTACGATTCGAACATGAAAACTCACCAGAATATTGCACAATCTTCAATTTCGATGTTCATTTCCACTTTTTCATTTCTACTTCCGGTTGAGCGTTTGGCTGTTCCAATTTATTTACTTACCTCCTGACCCCGACTTAAGTTTTTTATTGACATTTCGGCCTATTTTATTGGTTTCACGCATATCTACTACATGTACATTGATAATTATTGAAATTATTGAGATTACAGTTTACAAATGCTCTGACAGAAAATTTTGGCTCCGGACAATTTCTCCCTGCCATTTTGAATTTTGCAGACAAGAGGGGGATGCGAAAAGAACAGAACGGCCTAAACTGACCAATTAGTGCACTGAACGAAACACTTGGTACAGAGCCGGGTTATTGATCTCGAATATAACCCAGCTGAATCATTGACTTTGTTCATAGTTTATTTTTTTATTGATAATTGACCAATGAGTATACAGTGCCTCTTTCAAACTTCATAATATAAGGCTATCAGAATATAAATAGGATAAAAAAATTATTTACCTTCAAAGAATCTGCTGACATGTTTACAGCGAAGATATGGTGACTGTGGTTTCTCTGTCTTGTATGTATCATCACTGAAAATATAGAATAATTTGAAGTTGTTACACATTTAAGTATTTAATACTGGACCCAATGAACCAAGTGTAAGATGATATTTCTGAGGATTACTCATTTGAATCAAATATGTCTATATCTATATAATACATTGTCTGGACATGTATGTTGATTAAAGTTTTTTGAGCATCTTTTGATTCTTTATAAAGTCATCTATGGAATGTAATTATTGTTGTCTTGGGCTTTGGATTTCAACTCAACAAACAACTAGTAAGGGAGTCCCCTATTTAATTCGTCCTATGTGAAGCACTGTATTTATCTATATGCACTAGTATATGAATATCATTGAGTACCTAACATGTCTTAGTTTAAATAAAATATCACAAATTCACAATTCAAAAATGTGTTAAATCCGCACCGTACACGCAAAAATTTGCATGGTTTGTTTTTTGTATAGCATCATCTGCATAGGGTGCACAAAGCATATGAAACTCCAAGTTGATGGTTCTCATACTATCAGATTCATACTCACATGAGAAGGACAATGTCGAAGAGGAGAGAGACATCACTCAGTTCTGCTAAAGAATTCACGTTAGATCCAGGAACCACTGCCCGTAACCAGCTCAGCAATGCATGACACTTACCAGGATCCATGGCTCACAATTCCTTAAAATAAATAAAAAAGGAATAAATATTATTAAGTATATATTCAAGTGATATTAAATCTGATTATGATTCCAATACTTGTACATGTACATGTAATGTTTATTCATTTTCCTTTCTATCAAAGATAAGATAGCACAAGACAGATAGGAATATTGAGCTTTTTCAGTTTTGAAGGCTTTTATAGAGATATTTGGCACAAATCAAGACTGAATTTCTGATCTACCAATCAAGTAGGCTGGAAGTGTCAAGATATGAAGGAAACATGTTGAACATAGTGCCAATGGGTGGAGAGGGGAGGGGCTGTATTTGACATACCTTTTAAAGTGGGAGTCCAGCTACTTTTGAATGTGTCAAAAATCTGCATTCTATTATGTTCATAAAGGTACTTGACTGAATGATCACAACTATAAAGTTTGGTGAGGCTATACCTTGCATTAAGTGTTCATGAGCAACCCATTTGGCTTAATAGTAATGATTATGTTATTTGTTTTTATTTGTCTGTTCCTTATGAATGGTTTATCTGAAGACTGTTAGATGTTAATAAGGTACAGTACTTGCAAAAATATACCAAACAATACAATCAAATAGACAAACATAGTATCTTATGCATTTCTAGGGGCTAGGTATAGTAAAGAGATTATATAAGAAGTTCAATTACATTATACAGGGTAGGTTGAATAGAAATTCCAAAATCAGAATTTCATGTTATAATCCAAAACTTTGAAATTGGCAATGATTTGGATTGGGCCAGTATTCCAGTAAAGGCTCATGGCAAAATGAAGATTATATGGTTGAGCTCTGTTAGCAGAGTCAGTCAAAATGAATGTGAACTTCTAATGGCTAGAGTTATGTAAACCAAGTCTACAACTGTTGAGCAGTTATGGTTGAGGTAAGAGATTTTTCAAGACAGGTGGCTTATTAAGGTAAATATTCTTGAACCAGGCAGCCAATCATGATAAACAAATTCAATGACCAATCAGATAACAGGGGATTTCCCGGTATATTCAAACTTCAAACTGAATTAATATATTAAAAAATAATAAGATCGATCAGTGCAATCACAAAATTAACACTTAAAGTGGGGGATTTGGGATTCTTTGTTGGTAAGTAGATAGGTGAATATGTGGTGAAACTCAATATGCAAAAAGGTCCACAGGGGTCTTGATTGTGCTATCCTCTCTCTTTAAGTTAATGAGAGGACAATTTCACTGGCTAGACCACAACGCCCTACTCCTAATGATGATGATGAGGTTATAATATGTAATTTATAATATAATAACCTGATTTTTACCAATGATGATATACATGTATATGTATGACATATATACATAAATATACGTAAATATTCAATAAAACAGTTGATTAGTTATAGATCAAACCCATATATTAAATTACTTTTCTGTTGAAATATCGTGGTTCAAAATAAGCTGAATTAAGTGGTTATAAGGTAAATTTCAGCATTGTGTCAACAAGTACTGACAATGTTTTTCAACCGCAAGATTTCAATATAAAAGTAGCCGATTGTCAAAAGTCGTCGAGGTGATTATCCATGAAGAAGCTATGCTCATTCAAGGTCCTTTGGGATTGATGCTGTCTAACACGAGCTTATCACGAGAGTGATTCAGACCTTTAAAGCTTTCTGTGGCTAATGAAAATCATAAGGCCTACACACAAGGTGACATTTGTTCATGTCTGTTGATTTTTGAAAAAATTCAAAAATGAAAACAAACACTGAAACCGAATCAATCAATTCTGGAAACTTTAACGATCAAATGGTAAAAAACTACGTATTAAAATAATATCCAACGTTAAAGGAAAATATAAACAGGGGAATTAATACTTACATGCACGGTAAACAATGTGATAAATCCGTTTATCTTGAGCCAAAATACCTGCAACTTTTTAAAATGTAGCGGTTGCCTCGTTTTGAAAATTGGAAATTAGGTCAAACCTGCATGATACCCCTTATTGTAACTGTTGAATTCTGTTTTATTAGGGTAAATTATTCATCAAAATTATAAATACGAACTAAACTTTTGTTTATTTGTTAATCAAATATAATTTGAGAATTTAACTGATTATCAAAATAAAAGTGGAATAGAAATTCCAGCATCCGGGCATTTCCCGTTGTCGAAATAAACAAAGATGGCTGCAAAGTGACGATTTTTAGTACACAAATTTTTTGTTTTTATCCATTACAGTGAACACAGGTAGGAATCTTATATATGTATACAATACTGTACTTGGATTTTTGAATATTCAGCTTCGCACGAACATGCACATGACAAATTCTGGTCTAGCAAAGGGGAAGTTTTATTGGATTATAGTTCTGACACTAGAGATTTTCTGAAATTTCAAATCTAGGCCTATAGCTAACATAGGCTTAGGCGTAGATCATCTAGTCTTGGCCTAGGCATACTCTTATATTCTGTAGCCTATTACTTTTAATATAGAGAATATTAGAAAGGGAGGGGGTGCCTTACTCCCCGTGGGCCTAGGGGTAAAATGTCAGATACAGACTTCCCTAAAAAGCATTTAGACCTCTAAGAATGAATAAGATAAATGGTCAAAGAGTAAATTTTGAAAAAGTGGACTCCTCATCTAGCTTTTTCAATCTCAGATGCGAGTAGGTCATTACCAGTTTCACCACCAGATGAATCATTCAGGTCAGATAGCATGGCGGGTATATTAGAAAGTTCCGTTTAACATGAATATTCATCAGTTTTAAACCGTGGGCTTTCAAGAGAAAAATCATAGGGATGCTTTTAACCATTGCTTCCAACATTTTACACTCCTCCATCCTTTGCTGCCTTTGATGAATGAGCAGATGACAAGAGCTTTAATGACTTTAATGAAGGTCTTTCAAGTTTTAAATATTTCAATTCTATCTAAATACTAAACTGATCACTAACATCTGGATCTTGTGTTTGTATCCTTCAGAATTAATTCACCATGACGAGTCCAAGAGAAAAGACGAAGCCAGGGATTGATTGTGTTGCAAAAATTGATACACCAGTTGACTTCTCATTTCTTGAACTAACAACAGTCTCAGGTAAGCAGATGTACATGATGTAGTAAGAAAACATTGAAATGGTGTTGAATAGCCTCTTTTCTACAGAATCTATTATGATATAAAAAGTTTAGGTCAATCTTACTCTTTTGTTTAGAAATATTTTTTATTTATTTTACCTTTAGATGTTGAATTGAGTATACTCTTGGAGTATCCTCTCAAACACTAAGCCTATGTTCATTGATTTGAGTTGTTATTTGATTTTTATTTTATATGGTGATTTGAAGATTGAGTTACACAGATGAATGAAAATGGATGAATATTGGGTATGGCAAAACTGAACAGAACATTTTAATTAGCTCAGAAATGTACCAATTAACATTTACTTCCAGAGGCTTTAGATGAAGAACCAAGAGAAGTTTCTCCAAGAAAAGGCAGACCAAAAAGAACAAAAAATGACAAATATGACACTAAATGTTTAAAACTAAACAATAATTTACTGCAAGATCTTGGGGGTCTAACAGATCAAGTTGAAAAACTAGTAGAAGATCCATCTGAAATATCCTGGATTGATTTATCCTTCAATGAACTCACAACAATTGATCAGGTAAGATATCATCTTATAGAATAGTGAGTATTACTGTATAAAGAAATCAAAGTGGTGACATATTATAATAGTCTCCAACTTTTTTTTGTTGATGGCATTCAGCGTCTGTAACATGTCATTTGTAACAAATTACAGCTTCTGTAATCTGTAACAAATGGCAGGTGGTGACATTTTGCATGTTAATGCCTTGTCTTTAATTTTCCAATCTGTCAGAGGATACAGTTCTAAATTACAACTTTTAGGTGGCTACTTGGTATTGTGATTTCATTTACATTATGTACATTCTTAAATTTTACTGATGATAACTTAAGGATTGGCCCTTATGATATGCTGGACATGTTAGACATATCTATTTAAAACTTCTCTCAAGTAAATGTCCCTATTCCTCTACACCTTTTGATGATTAGGAAATCTTTTTGTAATTTTATAATAAAAATGTATTTTAATATATTGAATTTCAGGCACTTTGTAAATACCCAAAACTGAGGATATTGTATCTCCATGGTAATGGTATTTCAAACATCAGAGAAGTGGAAAAACTTGCAAAAATTCCAACTTTAAGAAAACTCAGTCTGCATGGAAACCCAATAGAAAATACACCAGTAAGTAAAAAATTAAAATTTTTCTTGGAGTGAGTTATTACAAAATTGATGTTTGGGGAAAAATGATCTATGGACTTTACACCAATAATATCTGTTATCATTTTTGTCTTCTTTGGTGAATAAAGTACCAAACAGAAATTGTTTCCAAGCAAATACAGATAACATTAATTTTACTGACAAAACACTAATATTTTCCAGGGTTATCGCAATTTCATCCTCACACACCTCACAGGGCTACAAGAGTTTGACTTTAGTGCTGTAACAAAAGCAGATCGGGCAACAGCTAACACTTGGAAAAAAATGAATGTAATGCCGAAACATTCCAAAAAGACTGAAGAGAAAAACTGACAGTTTTACATATGAATATTATTTTAAAAGCACACGACGTGTGCCCAAAGTTTTAAAACAGTAAGATATAGTAAAAGGTAAATTGGCAGATTTTGCCCAAAATTTTACTTGTATTAAGATCCATACAAAATAGGCCTACAGTAATTGTCTGTTTTGAAGACCCTCAGATGATTACCATTTTCTTTCATTTTGAGATGTATTTTTGCAAATCTAAAATGAAAAGAAAGACTGTTTTGTAGTGCTTCGTCAAAAACCATTTTCTTGTATTTAAGATGAGAATGAAAGAACACACACCGTCCTTTAGTATTTTTCATGCGTTCCTTAGTCATTCCATATCATTAACACTTCAAATGTAAGATCTATTTATACTTATTACCAGTTACTTATTGAATATGACATATTGTACTTCTACTTAGTTTGGTGGATTTGCTATTTTGAACATTTGGCGGCTACTAAATTTGGCAGACTGGCAATATTACAATGCACGAATGGTACTAATTTACATAGTACTAAAATAACTGGGGAATTCGGCGGCTACTTAATTTGGCGTACATCAACAATTTAGTAAAAGTTCAGTATAAACTTGGCGGTGTTATTCATAAAATTATTAAAAATATATGATTCTGTCACAGTATCTATATTGTATTATTAGTTGTATATTGTTGATAGTTAGATGTTGATGGATTTAGTCAGCAATAAAATAAAACCTGTATATATATTATAATGGACTTTTAATTGTCATTGTGAATTGCCTACATGATAGGCTGGTGAAATATGAAATCATCTGAATTCATCAATCATAATGAACCTTACTACTCTGGTGAGTCATGGACTATCCATGCATTTAAGGCCAGTGTACTGGTATGGTGATATGGTAAAACATGTAATGTGATATGCTTCAACGCATTTGCAAGTGGAACATACTTTTTCGAGTGGTACACTTCACAGTCCTGTGAGTGTCACAGTCCTCTAAGTGGAATACTTTACAATGGAACAGAGGGTGTTCAACTTACACAGGTGCTACAGTAAAACCTGTAAAGTGAAATGCCTCGATACATTTGTAAGTGGAACACCTATGTGAGTGGTACACTTCACAGTCCTGTGAAACAAGTGGAATACTTTACAGTGGAACAGAGGGTGTTCAACTTACACAGGTACTACAGTAAAACCTGTAAAATGAAATGCCTCAATACATTTGTAAGTGCAACACCTATGTGAGTGGTACACTTCAGTCCTGTGAAACATCTAAGTGGAACACTTTATGTGGAACATAGGGTGTTCAACTCACACAGGTGCTACAGTAAAACCTGTAAAGTGAAATGCCTCAACGCATCTGTATCAGTGAAATGTCGAAATGGAACACATAACAGTGTAACTGAGAGTGTTCCACTTACACAGATTCTAATGTGCAATAGTAAAAACACGTAACAAAAATAGTTATTTGGATTTCACTGCATGCACATATATATTTTACATCTTTTATTTATCTCCATGTGATTTGTATAACAAATCATCATATAAACAGTATGACTTTTCCTAACATGCGTATGGTTGATATTTTGATTTCCCAAACAAATATTAACAGAATATAAACTCATTCAAAAGACCTTGTATCAAATACATGCTTCACATGTTGACCATACAAAATACATTATCTATAGATCAAGCCATGGTAAGGACATCCTCCGAATGCAGGGTTCCAGATGTCATCCACTAAGTACAAGTTCTGGAGGCCTGTATTTGGAGGATGTGGGAGGGATCATTTATTATTATGCCGCCATGTAGGCCTGTGAGAAAATATATGACTTAGTGACTCAGATTTAATGAGAACCATATAATCGTGAATAAACCATGGCCATGATGGATTTAAATAATATTTTAGTTTCATAAACGATAAAGACCAACATCATACAAAATAAAAACACTAAATCAGGCTGATTCTCAGGCAATCGCACTGAATGTAGGCTGCTAACCAAAATCATATGAATTGAAAATCCAAACACAAAACTACTTAACACTGCTTTCAAAACAGTTACATTAAAAATAATGTTGGACGGCAAATACAAACAAAAAAAATTGAACAAAGTCACCTGAAGCAAACTCTATCAATTTATAACAAAATACACCCTAATATACACCTTAATATATTATTTACAAACAGGTGTCATTCCATTTTACGGAATGCTATCTCAACCATAAATAGACTTAATAACTGGACGGAAAATCAATGATGTTTTTACAATAGTGTATAATACATATATAAAATTAAAATATAATAAGTAGAGGTTATTAAACACTTTGAAACCACAAGAATCAAAAGGATCCCGGCAACCATAGTAACATTGTCAAAGAAACTTTGGCTCAACTTTTCTAGCTTTGCAAACTTGGATTCACTTTTGAAAACCTTTTTTACAATCAAAAATCCACAGGGCTTATGATATAATACATGTAAAACAGTTGATCAAATACCAAATGGCACATCTATGAGTCATTGAAATAACTCTAAATGGTGATTTTTGACAAACAGTCTGATATAGTACCTTTATAGTACTGTTGCCAGTGATAGGATACCTTACTATTCCTATTATGTACTGTATATGAATGTATTCAACATGTAATATATATCATGAAAAAGTGTGAATGTGTGTGCATGCTTGTTGTTTGTGTCTTATTTATTATACATCTAGACCAACCTGAACTACAATGCCAGTAAATGGTGGCTGAAATGTATAAATCAAGTGAGAAAATTAAACATAAATCTTGCATGTCCTGCATGGCAGTCAATCATAATATTCTCTATACTTTAACATGCTCCCAAGTCCTTTTGTCTTTTTGTACAGTGTAACTGGAAAGTCTGGCATTTAAGTTTGGTTAAGTAACTCAATAATTATACACACTTTGGTATGAAAATCACATTTTATAATTTAGTTTTTAATCTGAGTTGTATAATTAAGTAAATTATGATGTATTATGCTTCCAAGCATCTCCGTGACACCAGGAATGTAAATGAGTGAATGTTTCAATTCAACATCTTTTATTTCTCCATGACAGTCCTAGTCTGATGTACTGCAGTGTCATTTGACTCACCTCTATTCTATTGTACTTATTGGAACTGTATATTGTAATATCACCAGATTTGTATACTGCAATCTTAAGATCCTGATATGTATACTGTACTTTCAATGTTGTTCATTGTTATTTTTAACATCAGTGTGATTTATATTTATTGGATTCTGCAGTTCTGTAGCATGATGTTCTAAATCTCGATGATTCTAATTGTGTAGATCTATATTATTATGTGATTCATAAAATCAGTCATAGGGATATTATCTGTTCAGTCATTATCTGGAAGAGAAAGAATATTTCAAAACATCAGATGCCGAGTATTAATTGTGTTACCAAAAATACCTCTTAAAACTATTTGAATTCTCTAAATCAATAAAACTTGTGCAATTTTATTTTTCCAAATCCTGTAAAAGTTCAGTACTTTGCAGTAGAAACCAAAGTTTGGCTCCATTTATCAACAATTCTGTTAAAATCTATATTCCTTCCAAATTCAGTATAATCATTCTAGGCTATGGTTTGATTCCTTACAAAAATTGGGCTTCTCCACACATGCAAAATGTGGATTTCTATTTTGAATTTTGCCTTATTCATAATTGTCTATTATTCCTATGTGTTTATAATTACCTTCTGTGTAGGCACCATCAGCCATGACAAGTTGTAAAATCTTTGTGTAGTATTGTTCTTTACCATCTCCCAGTATTTTAGTTACCAACTTCCCACACTCCTCCAGACTTTCATCCTCATCTTCATGGATGGCCTACAATAGATGGCAGCATTAAACAATAGATATCCCATAATGCTTTGATTGATGCAGACATTTTGTAATATGTACAACACAAGTAAAGAAGATTTTTGACATTCAGAAGCTTTTGTGCTTTTCATAGAATGTTAATCCCCCACAATAATTAATCAAATTATTAGATTTATATAGTGGTAAGTATGTAATTAAATTGGAAAGAGTTGAAATGAAATACATAAATAAATATAAACAAGACACACAGTGATAAATATCGCACTTTGAAGAGCAAACTGGCCACCATGCAATTTACCCAGCATGGCAAAAACCTAATCAGACCTTGGCACTAGTCTGCTCTTGCATCTGTAAATATTTCAAGTTGACAAGGTTAGCGGTTTTCCTGCAATTTTGATGACAAGAATTTATTTGTAGTCTTGAACTTTGGGAAAATTTAGATAACATTGTTTGTGACCTTATTTGATGACCTTCGACCTTGAAAATGTCACTTTTTCAGACCTCAGTGGGTGTTTTGTAATTAAGCTGACCTAAATTTAAATCCAAAATATCAATTTAGAAAATCAAATTTTTGACCTTTTAAAGGTCACTGAAGGTCAACGAAAGGTCCAATCTGAAATCTAAGGTCAGATTTGAATTTCTGAGAACTTGTAGATGTTTTTAAAAAAAAAAATTGGTCAACTTGGAGCAAGTTGAAAAATTCAAAATGGCCGCCAAATTGAAAAATTCAAAATGGCCACCATGTTATTCAGCCAGCATACCCAAAACCTGATCAGATCTTGGCAATAGTCTGCTCTTGCATCTGTAAAAATTTCAAGTTGAACGGATAAGTGGTTTTCCTGGAATTTTGATGACAAGATTTGTTGAAAAATTCAAAATGGCCACCACGTAGTTTACCCAGCATGCCCTAAACCTAATCAGATCTTGGCACTAGTCTGCTATTGCATGTGTAAAAATTTCAAGTTGAGCAGGTTAGCGGTTTTCTTGGAATTTTGATGACAAGAATTGATTTGTAGTCTCAAACTTTGAGAAACTTGGATAACATCATTTGTGACCTAGTTTAATGACCTTGACCTTCGACCTTGAAAATTTCACTTTTTCAGACCTCAGTAGGTGTTTTGTAATTAAGCTGACCTAAATTTAAATCCAAAATATCAATTTAGAAAATCAACTTTTTTGACCTTTTCAAGGTCACTGAAGATGGATGAAAGGTCAAATCTGAAATCTAAGGTCAGATTTGAACTTCTGAGAACTTGTAGATGTTTTTAAAAAAAAATTTGGTCAATTTGGAGCAAGTTGAAAAATTCAAATGGCCGCCAAATTGAAAAATTCAAAATGGCCACCATGTAATTCAGCCAGCATACCCAAAACCTAATCAGATCTTGACAATAGTCTGCTCTTGCATCTGTAAAAATTTCAAGTTGAACGGATAAGTGGTTTTCCTGGAATTTTGATGACAAGATTTGTTGAAAAATTCAAAATGGCCGCCACGTAGTTTACCCAGCATGCCCTTAACCTAATCAGATCTTGGTACTAGTCTGCTCTTGCATCTGTAAAAATTTCAAGTTGAACAGGTAAGCAGTTATCCTGGAAATTTGATGACAAGATTTGGTTTATGTGCCGCCCGCACGCCCGCACAACCGCACGCCCGCCCAACAGCACAAGACGACGACAATATAGCACTTTTTCAAAGTGCGATAAAAATGAATGATTTTCATTTATTTCTTTGACACTGTATGCATGTATGTATGTTGAATCGCTTCCAAATCATTCTAAATGTATTGCTGTATGTAAATGTCATGTAAATTGATTTGTGAAGAAGCCAAATGTTTGGCTTGGAGCACAATAAATCTTGTATATTCCCTTTTAGTTGGAAAAACACAACTATTCTGTACCTGTACAGTTTTGTAGGCTTTGATAAAGGTATTTTCACCAAGAGCATTTTCAAGTTCAATTCTGGACTCTTCAAGACGACAGAATCTGTCATCTTCATCATCAATATCACCCTGACCTTCATCTGTATCATCTAAAAAATATGATATAAGTTACATTCATATATAAAGGTGGTCTGCTTTTTTCTGGTAATCGTAAAACTTAAAGGTGGTTTACATTTCTGAGTCAAGCTCACTATTCTGTGGTCATCTCATTTGGTTTGGTTTATCTTCAGATTGAGATTTGACATCTATTTTTATGGAAACAAATAATACAAGTTAGACAAGGCATTAACATAACAAAATGTCACCACCTAGTTGCTCACAATATTGTGACACCAATAGCCAATCACCATCACAAAAAACTGAGACCATATCAATATGTCACTTTTTACTTTTTATAATTTTTATATTCCAAATTAATTGAGATTATTTTAATGAAGAAATTATAAGATTATGAAGGAGGTTGTGACATACCAGAATCCCAGTCTTCTTTTCCTGGAATGATGGTACCAATAGCGCCATCTATGGAGTCCCCTTTACCAGAGTTTGGAAGTTTTGTCTTTTTAGTTTTTGGAGTTTTAGGTTTTGCAGGTGTTTTCTTATCATCATCTAAAAAATTATCAACATATCTAAAGATTTATAATTCTTATCTAACAATCTGAAATCCATTTTTCTTACATGTACAATGATATGTGGTAAGGATCCATTGAGGTATTAGATTTTTCAAAACATAAAAGTATGAGACTCCTAAACAGATTCTGTATTTCTCTGAACCTGAACTCTTGAACAGCCACTTTGCAATAAATTGTGTTCTGTACCAAGCATGCTAAAAGCTTTGTTTATATAAAGGCAGATACAGTCAGTCTGAAGTGCTAATAATATTCAATCCCTACCATTTAGCAAACTGCCCATAGCTTCTCTCATACTCTGCATGTCTTCATCTTCATCGTCATTTTCATCATTAGAGTCATCCTCACTGAAACAAGCAGGTTTTTATTTTAAATTCATTTATTAGATTCATGTTTAAAAAAGAGGCATAATGGCATAACTTGTATGGTGCATCCACACCCAATCATGCATGTACAATTGCATATAAATATAACAGTCAAAGTTAAAATGCAGCAGTTGTTGACACAAGTGTAGGCACATCTATAAAATCTGAGCAAAATGTTAATCATGAATATGTTTGAAACAATATTGTTCTTCACTGGCTGCAATCAAATCTAATATAGCATCCAAACATTTCATATTTTTGAATTAATGCATGGACACAAATGGACTGTCAGCTAGAAATTGTCAAACAATTCATACATTAATTCCTAAAACAAATAAACCTGTTACCATAGCAATGCCAGCAGATATCCAAAGTTACAATTACTAAATCTCACCTTCCATCCTCCTGGTCTTGATGTTCCTCATCATTTTCTTCTTGATCGTCATCTTCATTTTCCTCGCTGTTTGCTTCATTGTCATCATCTTCAACAGATTCTCTCTCGTGGTCACCACTTCCTAGTTCTTCATCATATTCATCTTCGTCCAATTCCTAAAGCACAAATTATTCTCAGTGACAGTCAATATTTAAACGCAAACTATTTGAACAGGATTTGAAAACCAAGCAAGCCATCTCAATTTAAATCCTCAAAGTCATTAAATTAAATGTTTAATTTTTGTATAAAGGCGAGGCTTTTTATTTTTCTTATATTTACCTTCGCCCAATACATTATACATACCTTAACATATAAACATTCCTTCAAAAATCTCCAAATCATACACTATTGTTGATATTACATAAAATCTATTGATATTGAACCTTAGATTTGTAAGTAACGAATTATTTAGAGAAAAACTGAATGTTTAAGTTCCGATAAATAAAATGTATTTGAAGTTTTGAAACAGCAATATTTACATATAAACCCATGGAACAATGAAGCACAAGCAAATATTACTGAACCTAAATCTTATGAGTCCTGAATCTCACTGATATTTCAAGATTACTACAAAGAAGAATTAAGAGATTTGGTGATGGTAAAAACATCCACTTACAGCATCAACATTCAGACTGAAGCTGACCTGGTCAGCTCCTAGGAAAGGGTTCTCTGCCGCAGTTCTAAACAACTTGCTCAGGTCTGGTAGTGAACATGTACGTAGCATCTGAAATAACAGTCACACATATTAACATATCTGACCTCAAACATTACATATCTTATATTGACCCAAGGGCAAATTGTGCATCTTTAATAGACCAAGGTCACTACACGTGACACATATTATGGATGCATGTGTATGAAAGATGTGATCATTGATCAATCCATATTTGCAAAACATGGTTTGGGGATGAAATTATGTGTACTACATAAAAGACACTCAGAAGATTAACTTTTCTAAATAGTCTCAGTTTTGGAATGTTTTCATTGGTACGATAATGAATCATTTTACATGTATATTTAGAGGGTGACTTAAAGTAAATCCATGAAAAGACCTTGATAATTCATTGCAGTCTTTTCAACGAGCTCCAAGAATCAATTCAAATCATTCACTTCATTTTAAATAGGGCAATAAATTGTACAATTAAACCAATTAAATCAATTCAAATCATTCACTTCATTTCAAATAGGGCAATTAATTGTACAATTAAACCAATTAAATCAATTCAAATCATTCACTTCATTTCAAATAGGGCAATTAATTGTACAACTAGATAACGGCAACTCCGCGGAGTAGCAAATCCCAACGAACAAAATATCAATTAGCGAATTCCAATCAATTATACTCATTACTTTGGTTAAAATTGAAAAAATTAGATTTTAGAATTGCGAATTCCTGCAAAGCAGCCATTTTGAATTTTCTGAGATACAAATCTGAAAAATAATACCATAATTGTGATCTACTCCAAAATTCCTTCAATTTGAGTATAATATAGCCATACTTTGAAGGGATCGAAAAAGTATTGCGAAATCGTACATTAGGCGGCCATTTCGAATTTTACAAGGCTCGAATCAGAAAAAAGATACAATATTTGCAATCTACTCTTAATTGCCTTTCATTTGAGTATAATAAAGCTATACTTAAGAAAGATCTAAAAATTAGCGAAAATTTTTGTTTTCCTGTCCCCCCATACACGGCCCCTGGGCGTCAGGATGAAAAACACAGAATATATGTGAAATAGACAAATGTTGTGAATATACTACCAAAATTTCATACAATAATATTAATTACTTTGGTTCAGAATGAAAAATTTATGATTTTTGCGAAAAAGTCCCATCATTTTTAAAGCGGCGGCCATCTTGAAAAAATTTTTTTTGCGTAAAACTATTCACCAATATACATCTTTCCACTAAATATGAAGAAAATCCATCTACTATATCTAGTATTTGAGTTATCTTCCGGACAAACGGACGGACTGACTGATTGACTGACGGATGGACAGACAGACGGACGGAGGGCTTCACTATATCCCTACCGAACTTTGTTCGTTGGGATAATTAAACCAATTAAATCAATTCAAATCATTCACTTCATTTCAAATAGGGCACTTAATTGTACAATTAAACCTACATACCCTATAGTATTGCTAAACGTATATATTGGTTCGAATTCATCATTAAAATATATATATGTACTGTACTATTCTTAGAGGTTATGTCACTATGACGTGAAATATGCCTGAGTTCTCCCAATATAGGCCGACCTTGGGAGGCTCTATATTTAGGCAAGAACGAAGGCATATTTCACGTCATAGTGACATAACTGATGTATTACATGCCTTTGTTCCCATGGTTATTTTGTATCAATGACGTGACGTCATGATATTATCATGGTTATTAAAGAAATCGAAATCGGCAAGCGGGCTATATCGGGGTAATCGGGCAATATCGGTGGATATAGCTCGCTAACTTTCCCATTGACTTCCATACAAATGCTTCGCTAGGTATGTAATACTAGTATATATTGACTCTCTGATGTCAATAGTGACATATTAGTCAGATATTCTTAAGTGTACAACAGCTATAGCTGCATTATTTGAAACACATGTACAGTAAAATAACATGAAATGAAATATCAAATAATATAGCTACTTTAACTCCCAAAGTGACATTTTTTATCATTCTCTTATCAGCTCAAGTGTATTATTATCATCAACTACATCAAGTTAGTAATAAATAATTCCAGTTAATCTTGCATTGCACCTTTTTGACTCTTTAGTTGAACCTATCCTAACTTATGCTTCAGAGGTGTGGATTAATGAAAAACATCTTAAGACAATAGAGACAATGCATTTATCTTTTCTTAAAAGTTTATTAGGTGTTAAAAAATCAACAGCAACACCAGCAGTCTATGGAGAATTAGGACGTTACCCATTAAAAATACGTTTTGAAATTAAGTTAATTAAATATTGGCTCCGTTTAATTCATCTATCACCTGGAAACATTCTTCATAAAACATATACGCATGACCGTGAAATGAGCCAACTGGGTTTTAAAGGCACTTGGTCAAACAAAATCACTGATATTTTGAAAAAATGTGATTTATTCTCATATTGGGAAACTCAAAAGATCGATGATGATTATATTTTTATCAAGATGATAACAAAAAAACTGTATCAGAATTATAAGTCTCAGTGGCAGAAAGATATTTTCAAATATCCTGTTTTAAGAACTTACATAACATTCAAAAATGTCTTTGAAAGAGAGGGTTATTTAAATATACAAAATAAAAATTACAGACAAGCAATAAGTAGATTTAGGCTTAGTTCACACAAATTACATATAGAAATTGGTCGTCATTTGAAGCCTAAGCCAAGACCTTTGGATGAACGTTTATGCAATATGTGTGGTATTTTAGAAGATGAACAACACTTTATCATGGTGTGTAAGAAAAATACAACAGAGAGAAAACTTTTGTTTGACACCCTTACGCAATTTAATTTTGTAGGAAGTCCTAACTTTATTTTCAAAAAGCTTTTTTCTCATAAAATTTCTTATGTAATTTTACATCTAGCAAAGTTCATTTATCATTCATTCAAAAAACTGGATTAATATTGTAACAATGATACATCACACTGATGTTTTAAATTCTGTCATGTTGTATCTGTATTTTACAATAATCTCATTTTTGTATTTTACATTTTGTGATGCTGTAATTGTATTTTACAACTTTGTATATTTCCTATGAAGTAGTTAGTTTAGTCTTAGTTTAATTTTGTATATTGTAGTTTGTAGTGACTAATATGTCATTGCAATGACATCAGAGAGTCAATAAAAGATATATATAATAAAACAATAAGGAAGTGATAGGCATGTGAATGTACATTGTTTTAAAGCAGTGTTTAAGTTTTGTGAGCTATTGTTGATTGTGTTGAAGAGTTTACATATCAAACAAGTACTGACATAAAACAAAATTGAGGAGTTTACTGTTTGCTGAACTTTTTGAATTTTGTATCACATGAATTTTTATTTTTAAGTCAACAAACTAAACTAGATCAGAGCAATGGCAACAGCAAGTGGAGATCGATATAAGGAAGCTCTTACATGTGGACTGTGTCTGGAAACTTTAAGTGACTCAAGGACATTGCCATGTTTACACCAATATTGTTTCAAGTGTCTACATGATCTTGTGGAGAAAAGTGGGCTTACAGGAGGAAGCTTCAACTGCCCTGAATGTCGCCATGTTTGTAATGTACCACAACAGGGGGTGGGAGAGTTCAAGGTGAGCCCTACAATATCATTCCTGTTAGATGCCTATAAGGACATTAATCAGACGGAAGAGCCAGAATGTAACAAATGTCTTGAATCTGATGAGAAGCACATACCAGCTAAAGTTCAATGCCTAGACTGCAACAAGAAGCTTTGTGGGAGCTGTCGAAAATTGCACGATTATTTTATGCAAGGTCACAAAATGTTTGATATAACAGGAAATAGTGAACATGATCTACAAACTGCATTTCAGTCTATAAAAGAGCGTACTGTGTACTGCCAAAAGCATCCTACCAAACCACTGGAGATCTACTGTAAGGTAGACAATGCAGTGCTCTGTCAACTTTGCTACACATTGGATCACAACAGCCATGCAGCTGAGGACATTAAACAAACAGCTGCCAAGAATATGAAGCCAATTGGGGCATTGATAACACAAGGTAAAGGACTTATTGACATTTATGAGCAGGCCATTCAAGATACACAAGCCTACATAAGTCAACTTGAGCAAGATGTAGATACTGTCACAGGAAATATTAACAATAATATCAACATGTTGATCCAGGTTCTACGTGAGAAATATAAGTCTCACACAGAACAAGTAATGAAGGAGAAAGAAACCAACGTAAAGCAAGTCGTTTCCCATCTTGGCCAACTGGAACTCCAGAAAACCATTATTGAGGATCAAGTCAAGAAACTCTGCACCATTGTTGAACATGGCCACCCTGTAGAAATTGGAGGACTAAAGGAACATATTACCACTAAAACAGAGCAGTGGTCTCAACAGCCCAAGGTTGATTTCAATGGTAAACTCACTATTGGCTTCACAGATGGATTCATCAAAGATGAGAGAGTTGATTTTGGAAAAGTTACAGTGAAGCAAAGAACGTTCACTGATGATGCAGGAGTAGTAAAGTTTACACTTTTGCCTGAACCCAATGTGCAAAAACAAAGACTTCAATCAGAAATGATTAATGATTTAACTGTAACACTTGCAGGGGATTATGTAGTAACAAGCATACATAGACGAAACACTTCAAAAATATATGATGCAAAATACAAACTAAAAAAGGACTTAGGTGAAATACACCAGATTCAGAATGTAACAATCATGAAAGACGGCAATATAGCATTTACTGATAAATCCAATACCATCAGAGTCTTCAATTCATCTGGGTATCATGAGCGTGATATTGTCTGTACCAATGTAAAGAGAATGTCTGGGATAACTAAGAGCAGCACAGGTAACCTAGTGATGTGTGATGCACAAACCAAGATAGCACATCATGTAGATCCAACAAGTGGGGCATCCAAATCTACAATTAAGCCAGTCATGATCCAAGGGCCATACTATATAGCATGCAATGGGAACGACACCGTTTTTGTTAGTGACAGTGGTGGCCAATGCATTAAAGGAATTGATAAGAATGGTGAGAAAGTATTCTCATATGGAGAGAGAGGTGATGATGATGGACAATTTTGCAGTCCCCGGGGCATCTGCACTGACGAGGCCAACCATATATTTGTGGCTGACAATAACAACCACCGGGTCCATATGCTAAGTGAAGATGGAAAGTTCATCCAGTATGTTCTCACAAAGAAGGATGGCTTGTTATTTCCACATGCTGTAGCAATCAACAATGAAGGACAACTGCTGGTTGGAGATGACTTTGGCAACATCTTCACTGTTAAATACAGGGTGTAAGGTAAATAAATTCATGTTCTTAATATGAATGATAAACACTACTTTGTAATTGAATCAACAATGAGGGACAACTATTGGTTGGAGATCACAAGGGCAACCTCTTCATTGTCAAATACATGGAATAAGGTAAATAATATCATTCACTTGGGGGTAATCTCATTATTAAAAACCTTAGTATACAATAATACACAGTATTAAGGACAAAGAATATTGGATACTAATACCTCTCTATATCTTGTTGCAGTCAACCATACACCTATATTCTGTGTGGAGGTCATGACCTTACATAAATGATTCATAAAATCCCTCAAAATTAATAATGAATACATGTAGGATTCTGCTTTAATCCTCATGATACACATTTATTCCAGCAAAGAACTTTTAATGGTGCAGACTGCAGAGTGCCACAAGATTACAGTCCTATGATATTAACACACCCAGCACATAGTAGCAAGGACTTAAACATTATCATTCTACTTGCTGAAAGATTATCTTGCTACACTAAGTGTCTTAAAGAGACTAAGTAATGTCTCTTTACTGACATTAAAGAGATCTCAATACTAGTGAATGCACAAAAATGGCCATTTGATAACCAACCTTCTTTAGAATAATATACACATGAGCCATAAATGAAGTAAAGTGGGTTCTTGTATCTTATAAAAAGTTTCATATTCTTACCCTGGAGTCAGGAATGTCAAAGTGTCCTGTAGTGAGGCCAATCATAACACCTGCTGATGCCATCTGGAATCTGCAATATAGAAAGCAAAATTAAGGACGTTAAAAAGGTTGTAAATTCTTCCAAACTGAAAAACTGTATTCACTAATAATGAGTGCACAGTGCAGTTTCCAAATTGAAATTTAAAGGGTAAGATATTGAGAGATTCACACATACAAAAGATTTCGAAAAAATATCGCCAATTAAAAGGATTTTAGTTGTTATCACTAAAGTTTACATACTCAACTCCTGTATTTCTCCGCATTGTGCTCTAATTAGAGAGAATACGATAATTTCTTTTTGAATGTATTTATCAAGACTCATGAATGGACTTGCCTGATTTGTATCTCTTTCTTTTGCAAGAACGAATACTGATATTGATATACATACTTGTTATCTGGTGTTTCTTCATCCTCTAGGTCTTCAACTTGAATATCATCAGCATCTTGTACCTTCTTAATCTTCTCATCATCTTCATCATCCTCATCTAGCTGAACCTTCTCAAACAGTGCACTCTTTTTCACTTCTGGAAATCATCAAAAATCCAATTTCAATATCAACAATATTTAAAACCAATAAATCATACAGGGTGTCAAATAAGCCCTGTCCCCCTGCTACAGCTAAAATAGATGGTATTTAGTGTTATATAACATTGGAAAGATCAACCAAGGTTACATCAACTCTCAAGTATTTTGATGAAAGTTACATGTATCTATATTTTCATTATGTCCTTGATAGTTAGTATATCATAACTTTGGATGATCTGTCCAATGAAATATCACACTTGGTACCATATATCTTGGTTTTGACTGTTGAGGGGGATGGGACTTATTTGAAATCCTGTATATGATGAAAAACATTATGGATCGACTGACACTGGCCTTATAAGTATCAAATGAGAATGACATGTTTTTTCATCAAAACAATAAGAAAAAAATCCATACTTAATTCATACATCTATAAAACATTACCTGATTTCATAGCACATAAAATATTTGGTGCAGAAACCTTTATATAAAACTTCAACCTAATTAGTCTCAATCGTATTCATAAGATATACTACAGTAAAACCTGTCTAATCCGAATGCCCCTGGGACCGGCCAAAATTGTTGAGATTAGCAGGTGTTCACATTTCAAGGTTTTATAAACACGTAATTCAAATTTTTGACTGAAATAAAATGTTCAAACTGAAAGGTGTTCAGATCAGAGAGGTGTTCAGATATACAGGTTTCACTGTATATGTATCCTTATTTTGTAATATATAATATATCTAAATCTAAACTAATGAACACAAAACACTTTAACACAAAACCTAATGTTATATTAGTATCGTATCTCCACAGTCAAAATCAAGTCATTAAATCTAATATTCCATCATAAATTCAAAGAACAATCTGCTTCTTGGTCAAGTTCAGCTACAGTTTTCAAATGTGATGCATTCTTGTCAAATATGTTAGTTGGCATGACAAAAAGAACTCTAAAAATCTTCAAAACCCCTAAAATAAATATGAAATGTTAGTTAAAAGCAACACTCCAACAATGCACTAAGTCCAAAAAGCATAAAGTGGCATTAGTTTTTCTCAAATATAAAATTTACCTGACCTGAGCCCCCCTCCCTCTTTTGTAACCAGGCTCAATGGATATTGAAATGACATTTAAGGTATCACCTACTTTGATCCCTTGACCCCTACCAAAATTAAATAATTTTCATGTAAATTGACACATTAGCACTTGATCCAGTCCCCTTAATATAAGAAATAAATGATATTTAGGGCCTAATGCAATCAAATCCACTTTGATACTTTTTAGATGCGCTACACTCTTAATGCAATCACCCAGACAACCAATCACACCTTCATCTTCCTTATTTGGACTTTTGTCCTCCTTTAATGGACTCTTAGGCTCTTTTGTGGAACTTTGGGGCTCTTTTGTAGGGCTTTTCAAATCTTTTGCGGGGCTTTTGGGTTCATTTGTGGGACTTAAGGAATCAGATATGGAACTCTGTGGTTCCTTAGAAGGACTTGATGTCTCAGTTGAGAGTTTGCTCTCAAGCATCTCTTTGCTAAGGCTTCTCTTAGGGCTTAGTTTCTCAGGGCTCTTCTTAGGGCTTAGTTTCTCAGGGCTCTTCTTGGGGCTCTCAATTTGTACATCCTGGTCAGCCCCTGGAGACGCTTCTTCATTACCTGCTTGATAGCGAATGATGTAATAATGAAAATTTGTGTCAAAAATAATTCAAACTCGCATGAAGTGGCAAACAAGAAAATTCCTGGCCTTGACAATTGCTTGATATGTAAGAGAATCGTATAAGAAAGAACATTGTGTAAATATTATGTATAGCATGATGACTTTAGTATTCATGACATTGTCATCACATCACAATTTTTTTCATTCTTGGAAATACTAAATGTGAAAATGATCTCTGCAATTAGAGAAAAAATAAAGAAACAGATGTATAAACAACAAAGCTGAATGTGATCTGACCACTATTTTAATACATAAAAATTTAGTAAATAAGGATCTTCCAATTACTTCCAACATGTCGCAACAATTGAAACAAAAACACAAAGCAAGCAATAACATAATAACATTAAACAAAACATATAGAACATGAAACATGAAAATAAGGATGCATCTTGTCTAAAGTACCCCAGGCCCATATAGGACAGGTGAGCTCTCTGGGTTGGAAATTAGGACCAACTTTGGTCCAGGTCTTCATCAGTATTCTGTTGACTGCATCATCAAACTCTGAGTCAGAATCTGTGTCCTCCAAGATCTCAATATCAGACCCTGACATGCTTGGCTTGGCTTCAATAATATTTCAAGGTGTTAAATATCAGACCCTGACATGCTTTGCTTGGCTTCAATTATATTTCAAGGTGTTAAATATCAGACCCTGACATACTTGGCTTGGCTTCAACAATATTTCAAGGTGTTAAATATCAGACCCTAACATACTTGGCTTGGCTTCAATTATATTTCAAGGTGTTAAATATCAGACCCCGGCATACTTGGCTTGGCTTCAACAATATTTCAAGGTGTTAATTATCAGACCCTGACACGCTTGGCTTGGCTTCAATAATATTTCAAGGTGTTAAATATCAGACCCTGACATGCTTGGCTTGGCTTCAATAATATTTCAAGGTGTTAAATATCAGACCCTGACATGCTTGGCTTGGCTTCAATAATATTTCAAGCTGTTAAATATCAGACCCTGACATACTTGGCTTGGCTTCAATAATATCTCAAGGTGTTAAATATCAGACCCTGAAAAACTTGGTTTGGACCACAGATTAGTTCCATGTCTTCATGTTGTATTTGTTCTAAACAGTCATCATGTTTATCTTTTATGACAAATTTAACATGAAGGTGATTCCAATTCTTGTAAATCTCAAGTCAAGTTCTCTTGTATAACTTGGAAAATAAAGGAACTATACATGCACTTACTCATATCAAAAGGCCAATTTTAATATACAGTAGTCATGTGACACATAATGAAACAATTGGGAACAATGTACACATATTAAAGATGTAGAGGATGCTGGGACTCACCAGTGTTTCTTGGACTAGATCCAGCTGTCTTTGGCCTCACAGATGCCTCATTGCTATCTTTGTTGGGAGTAGTGTTTGGTTCTGCAGTCTTTGGCCGAGGTTTATCAGCAATAACAGGCTTACCCTCTGAAGATAAAGTACTATTTTAAAACATATCTACTCAGTTGGGTTTTTGATTAAAATAAGAATTCATAGCATTTACACAACAATGAATGGATAAAATTAATGAAACAGTTTTCCAGGCCCGTAGCTAGGGTGGGGGTGTATGGGGTCAAGTAACCCCTCCCCTGGCCAAAAATTCTTTCAAAATCATGCAGTGTTTCAAAATTCTTTTCAAGTGATTTTGGGCAAAAGTTGTCAAATGTGAAACCCCTCCCCTTTTCTGATATTACATTTTGGTTTAGTGCAATAAACATTCAAGAAAAAAGATTGATAGTTCTGTAAAGAAGTTGTAATGTAACACTGTAAAAAGCAATCAAACACAAACCTTTCTCTGGTGAGGAAATAACTATGGTGTCTTTCTTGACTGGGGTTTTAGCTAATGTCACAGTTTCTCCAATAGGTGTCCCTGGTTTCAACCCCTCTGCAGGTGTGCCATCTATGAAAACATTATTAAAGATTGCCTGTATAATATGAGCACTAGTATGAATAAAACATAAAACAGAATGATGTAAGAGGGTAAAAGTGAAACTAACATAAATACTTCAATATCTTTTACACGCTATGTATTAAGGACATGTTCAGTAAATACTTGCATCATGAGCTAATCTTTTGAAACATTAAGCAACATCAGTGATTCTTTCAGTTTATAAAACTGAAATAAAATACTTAGTACCAACTGCCAACAAGTGAAAATGTGCTTTTCATTTTCCCTGAAGGAATATTCTATCCACTGACATGTTCAGACTGGTACAAATATTGTTAAATGCAACCAAATAAAACATTTACCTTGTTCATCCTTGGGTTGTATGGTCATGGTTGCCCCCACTGACACTTGTGCCTTCTGCAGGGCATTTAGCACTGTGCCTGGCGCACGTTTGGCCCCCCATTGCTTCCTCCCTTGGTCCATGTGCTTCTCAACAATGTCCCCAGCATTAGTAGCTAAATAACAGAAGATATGATGTTACAAGAACTCGTATTGGATTCTTTGGAGTATAAAGAGATAGCAATATCTCATACAAACTTTTTCAAATGTTCTTCAATTCTTTTTTACAAAGATACTTATCAAAGTGTTTTTGTAATATCTTATATTGATATAGTACTTCAACGTAAAAATCTAAAGAAAAACTTTTTTGAAGAAAAGCATTATAAAACTACAAAATCGACTTGATAGTTGAATTTTGACTCAATGACAAACTTGTATCTGAAAATCTATAGGTCAGGGGATCATACCTTCCATTGCAGAGGATGTTTCTTCTAGAGCCATGCCTCCAAGTATGTTAGTACCCTCCCCAGCCCACTTGGGTCTCTCCATAGCAGGGACAATGGGCTGCACAGGTTGACCCCACTTAGGGCGATCTGCATTATGGTTGGCATTTACCTTCTTTAAGATTTCATCTTTCTTTTTCTGCAGTGGAGACCTGAAATGAGTTGAACAAGACACACAGTGATAAATATCGCACTTTGAAGAGCAAACTGGCCACCATGCAATTTACCCAGCATGGCCAAAACCTAATCAGACCTTGGCACTAGTCTGCTCTTGCATCTGTAAACATTTCAAGTTGACAAGGTTAGCGGTTTTCCTGCAATTTTGATGACAAGAATTTATTTGTAGTCTTGAACTTTGGGAAAATTGAGAAAACATTGTTTGTGACCTAATTTGATGACCTTCGACCTTGAAAATTTCACTTTTTCAGACCTCAGTAGGTGTTTTGTAATTAAGCTGACCTAAATTTAAATCCAAAATATCAATTTAGAAAATCAAATTTTTGACCTTTTCAAGGTCACTGAAGGTCAACGAAAGGTCAAATCTGAAATCTAAGGTCAGATTTGAACTTCTGAGAATTTGTAGATGTTTTTTAAAAAAAATTTGGTCAATTTGGAGCAAGTTGAAAAATTCAAAATGGCTGCCAAATTGAAAAATTCAAAATGGCCACCATGTAATTCAGCCAGCATACCCAAAACCTAATCAGATCTTGGCAATAGTCTGCTCTTGCATCTGTAAAAATTTCAAGTTGAACGGATAAGTGGTTTTCCTGAAATTTTGATGACAAGATTTGGTGAAAAATTCAAAATGGCCGCCATGTAGTTTACCCAGCATGCCCTAAACCTAATCAGATCTTGGCACTAGTCTGCTATTGCATGTGTAAAAATTTCAAGTTGAACAGGTTAGCGGTTTTCTTGGAATTTTGATGACAAGAATTGATTTGTAGTCTCAAACTTTGAGAAACTTGGATAACATCATCTGTGACCTAGTTTAATGACCTTGACCTTCGACCTTGAAAATTTCACTTTTTCAGACCTCAGTAGGTGTTTTGTAATTAAGCTGACCTAAATTTAAATTCAAAATATCAATTTAGAAAATCAACTTTTTTGACCTTTTCAAGGTCACTGAAAGTGAATGAAAGGTCAAATCTGAAATCTAAGGTCAGATTTGTACTTCTGAGAACTTGTAGATGTTTTTCTAAAAAAAATTTGGTCAATTTGGAGCAAGTTGAAAAATTCAAAATGGCCGCCAAATTGAAAAATTCAAAATGGCCACCATGTAATTCAGCCAGCATACCCAAAACCTAATCAGATCTTGGCAATAGTCTGCTCTTGCATCTGTAAAAATTTCAAGTTGAACGGATAAGTGGTTTTCCTGGAATTTTGATGACAAGATTTGTTGAAAAATTCAAAATGGCCGCCACGTAGTTTACCCAGCATGCCCTTAACCTAATCAGATCTTGGTACTAGTCTGCTCTTGCATCTGTAAAAATTTCAAGTTGAACAGGTAAGCAGTTATCCTGGAAATTTGATGACAAGATTTGGTTTATGTCCCGCCCGCCCGCACGCCCGCCCACCCGCCCAACAGCACAAGACGACGACAATATAGCACTTTTTCAGCACTTTTTCAAAGTGCGATAAAAATGAGTACAAAATGAGTGGAATCAGGACTCATTTTTTTCAAATTGAGAGATCAAATCAACAGAAGTAATCAAATCATATTAAAGGATCAAATATTAAACTCTAGTTCATTGAAACATCTCTTTTAGCATATAATGTTTTGTATATGTTGAAATTCACCTACATTTTAAAATAAGATTCACAAAATTGATCTACACATGTACAGGGTGTCTATTAAGTGTCTTTACAAAAACAATACAAAATTTGTGTAATGTGGAAAGAAATCTTATGGTCACCCTTCACCCTACTTACTTTCCAACTTGCTCGAGAAGTTCTTCATCCGAAGGGCCAGCATCAAAGGCAGGCATATCAGCCCCAATGGCCTTCATAACATTGGTCATACCTATAACAGGGGCAGGTTTGGGAAGTCTATGGGCTGGGATGGCTTGCTCTTGGCCTACAGCTCTGGAACAGATAAATCATGTGAAATAAAATCAAAATCATTGAAATGGTGAAAAGCATCTTTGCAGAATGAACATTTATCTGGGTGTTTATAATACTTCAGAATTAATTAACATACTATCTAAGATTAGTTAGAGGTTCTGAGAAAATATCAATGCTTGTAGTGTGTAGTACTTTTGATATTAGAGGAGAGAAGGTAAAACATGCCATGCATTCAACACAACTGACAAGTCAGACCAATATCCAAAAACTTGAATGGTGAGAGGGGGTCTAATTCTGTTTTAATTACTGTTAGGAATTTTCTTTTGACCATCGAATCATCTGCATGTATATCACTTAAGGGTTTACTATTTTGAGTTATAAATGGCCCGAAGTTATGTAGAATAGGAGAAAAAATTCACAAAACATCTTTGACTGAATCCCTGAAAATTATCCTCAATGTCTACAAAGTGTTTACTATCATTCATCAAAATATGTAACTGAATCGTTTGTTTTGTACCTATTTGCAGATACAGGGCGGTCTGAGACAGCACGTCCTCCACCCACAGCTCTCAGTGGTTGCGCAGACACAGGTCGGGCACCAACTGGAGGTTTGTTAGCCCCAGCAGCTTGACCCTCAAGGACAGCTCTAAAACACAAATAATCTTTATTGAAATATCTACATTTTGAAATATGAACAATTGAGATCTAAAAAAATTGTAGAAATGGTTCACAGTCTTCGATTCAATACTGGAATTGGTAGCAGTGTGTGTTGTGTCACCCTGTACTTCTACCCAGTAAGTGAAGGTGGTCATGTTTGATTGAAGCTTTTTTTCAAATCAATACTTTAATGTGTACCTACTTGCCAATAAGAGATTTAAGGGCGTAGCCAGGGGGAAGGGGTGTGATGGGTGCGATCGCATTCCCCCACCCCCTCAAAAACAAAGAAAAAAGCAATATCTCAAAATTTGTTGAAAAAACGTTTACAAATTATGATTTGAAGTGCTTAGAATGCACCATATACAATGTCATTTTTTAAAAATTCAAGGAGTAAACCCTCAAGCTTGTATCCCCCTTTTTGGGACTCACTTTACTCGCAGCAATGCCAACTCCAAAAATCGCACCCCCTTGACAATTGCTGGCTATACCCCTGTACTGTGCTCAGATTATATATGTTAAATTATGACCATAAAAACGAGATACAAGGCATTAATATGACAAAATGTCACCACCTAGTTGCTCACAATATTATGAGTTCAAACTTAAGTCAGATTTGAATTTCTGAGAACTTGTAAAGTCAAATTTGAACTTCTGAAAAGATGTAGATGATTTTGAAAAAAAAATTTGGTCAATTTGAAGCAAGTTGAAAACAGACCTTTTTGACCTTTTTTGACCTTGAGAAGGTCATTAAAGGTCAAATGTCAAATCTAAAGTCAGATTTGAATTTCTGAGAACATGTAGATGATTTTGAAAAAAAAAATTAGTCAATTTGAAGCAAGTTGAAAAAAGACCTTTTTGACCTTTTTTGACCTTGAGAAGGTCATTGAAGGTCAAATGTCAAATCGAAAGTCAAATCTAAAGTCATATTTGAATTTCTGAGAACATGTAGATGATTTTGAAAAAAAATTTAGTCAATTTGAAGCAAGATGAAAAAATACCTTTTTGACCTTTTTTGACATTGAGAAGGTCATTGAAGGTCAAATGTCAAATCTAAAGTCAGATTTGAATTTCTGAGAACATGTAGATGATTTTGAAAAAAAAATTTAGTCAATTTGAAGCAAGTTGAAAAAAGACCTTTTTGACCTTTTTTGACTTTGAGAAGGTCATTGAAGGTCAAATGTCAAATCTTAAGTCAAATCTAAAGTCAGATTTGAATTTCTGAGAACACGTAGATGATTTTGAAAATTTTTTTTAGTCAATTTGAAGCAAGTTGAAAACAGACCTTTTTGACCTTGAGAAGGTCATTAAAGGTCAAATGTCAAATCTAAAGTCAGATTTGAATTTCTGAGAACATGTAGATGATTTTGAAAAAAAAAATTAGTCAATTTGAAGCAAGTTGAAAAAAGACCTTCCCCAAACAATCCGCAGTCTCATATACAAATTCAAAATGATCTAAAAAAAATCGAAGCCTGGTCTAAACAGTGGAAACTAGATTTTAAACCAGAAAAGAGCAGAGAAATGACCTTTTCTAAGAAAAATAATCCAATCTATCCACCAGTTATCTTAAATGATAAACAAATTGAAAAAACTGACATTCATAAACACCTAGGCTTCATTTTTGATAAAAAATTAAGTGGGTCAGCACATATAAATTCTATCTGTGCAAAAATCCAAACAGCTCTTAACCCCTTAAAAGCACTTAAGGGTAGACTAAAATCAAAACAATTAAATATTCTCTATACAGCTTATATTCAGTCCTTATTTGATTATTGTGATATCCTTTACGATTGTGCTCCTATTTGTGACCTTAACAGACTTGACAGTCTCCAGTACCAAGCTGGTCTAATAGTCTCTGGTGCTCTCCCAGGCTCCAGCACTTCCAAAGTACTTAACATTTTGAACTGGTCCACCTTAACTGAGAGGAGGATCCTCCACTTTAAAACAATTATGTACAAAGCCGTGAACGATTCAACACCTATTTATATCTCAGATATATTTAGGCCATTCATAAACCCTCAAGCAAGATTGTTAAGGAAATCTCGAGATTTCACTATCCCTATTCACTATCCACATAAGTCTCCAATATACAAAATGATGAACCTATGGAATGATCCAGGATCTGTTCCCTTGGAACAAAAGCTCTTGCCAACTATTGCATCTTTTAAAAGAACACTTAAATTAAATTTGTTCCCTGGTGTTGTTTCAACAATTTGTTTAAAATTAACTCGTCAACAAGAACTTTATCTGAATAGAGCCAGGGTAGATTTAATTTTAAAAGCCCAGCTCAAAGCCCACAATTGGAGCTCAGTTGAGTCATCAAATTGTTTATGTGGTTCCCCTGAAACTTGTCCCCACTTCTTTTTCAAATGCCCTCTGAAAGAACAACAAAGAAATAAACTAATAACAGATACTATAGGGATATATGGGGACTTATTAACTAATTTCAGAACTCAGCAAGACAAAATTCACTTTTTTCTTTTTGGGGATCCATCATTAACCCAATTAGAAATGGATAATCTATTTTCACTGGTTGCGAATTATCTCATTGAAAACACAACCAGAATCTAAATATTTTCCTGCCTATGACCTGTTTCCATTTTTCAACATACTACCCCTCCCCCAGGATATCAGCAGCCCTCCTATCTTTTGTTTCATTGCAAGGCATTCTACCATTTACAGGTGACATCCAGGTTAAAATGAATATTGTACTTTATTGTTTATTTATATAAGGGGACATCTAATGCTTACAGCGCTTTGCCCCTTGTAATTGTATCTAAATGACTTGTGTTTACAATAAATATGAAAGATGTTAAAAAAAAAAACCTTTTTGACCTTTTTTGACCTTGAGAAGGTCATTGAAGGTCAAATGTCAAATCTAAAGTCAAATTTAAAGTCAGATTTGAATTTCTGAGAACATGTAGATGACTTTGAAAAAAAATTTAGTCAATTTGAAGCAAGATGAAAAAATACCTTTTTGACCTTTTTTGACATTGAGAAGGTCATTGAAGGTCAAATGTCAAATCTAAAGTCAAATCTAAAGTCATATTTGAATTTCTGAGAACATGTAGATGATTTTGAAAAAAAATTTAGTCAATTTGAAGCAAGATGAAAAAATACCTTTTTGACCTTTTTTGACATTGAGAAGGTCATTGAAGGTCAAATGTCAAATCTAAAGTCATATTTGAATTTCTGAGAACATGTAGATGATTTTGAAAAAAAATTTAGTCAATTTGAAGCAAGATGAAAAAATACCTTTTTGACCTTTTTTGACATTGAGAAGGTCATTGAAGGTCAAATGTCAAATCTAAAGTCAGATTTGAATTTCTGAGAACATGTAGATGATTTTGAAAAAAAAATTTAGTCAAGTTGAAAAAAGACCTTTTTGACCTTTTTTGACTTTGAGAAGGTCATTGAAGGTCAAATGTCAAATCTGAAGTCAAATCTAAAGTCAGATTTGAATTTCTGAGAACACGTAGATGATTTTGAAAAAAAAATTAGTCAATTTGAAGCAAGTTGAAAACAGACCTTTTTTTACCTTGAGAAGGTCATCGAAGGTCAAATGTCAAATCTTAAGTCAGATTTGAATTTCTGAGAACATGTAGATGATTGGACGCCAACCACCAACTGCCGGACGCCAACCACCGACCGCCGTCGCAAAAAAACCGAGACCATAACAATATGTCACCACTTTTGGTGGTGACATAATAACCACCTTCTTTAAAGGTGACAAACAAAAGTACACAGATAAATACAAAGAGAAATGAGAAGAAATTTTTGAGCCTTGAAATGTGTCCTTGAGTTTGAGGAATTTTCTTCACATACTAACCTTCCTCCACCATCTCTGTTCCATTTCTGTTTCTCTTTCTCATAAGCATCCCTTCGTTTCCTCTCTAGCTCCTCCTTTAGTTTCTTGGCCCTGTCATCAGCTTGTTTCTGGAATAACATGCAAAAATACTGAACAGTCATCACACATACAGAAGGGTACAAGATGTAGTTGCATGATAGCTCTTAACAAGACATTAACATGACAAAATGTCACCACCTGATGTTAGAATTTGAAACAGATGTCGAACGCCAAACATTATCCACAAAAATCTTGGAGACTTTAACAACGATATGTCACCACATAAAAAGGGTACTAACCTTTAGAGCCTCTATCTTCTTTTTCCTTGCCTCATGATCAACCTTCATGTTAATGTGATCAGCTGCACCTTTATCTCTGTTAGCTCTCCTCTCATTAAAGTTTTGTAGTCTGATCTGGCGTAGTCTGGCTAGGTACTCCTGCAAGTGGAACATTAGGTTACTTTAAAATTCAGGATTACACTTATTTATTTGGTACTAACCAGACACTGTCAAATTGTCAGCTGACATACAGAATCCGATCTTAAGCGAGGGGTAACATGCATTAGAAAGTGAGGCCCCTTATTGACATTGTCAGTGCCCCTGTGAGTGTTTATTATATGTTCCAAAAACAATCAAAATTCCCAGATTGAAATACATGTATTCTATTTACATTGTATATGATTTATACTACAGCTAGGCCAATTGCCTAGGACATAGTTGTGACTGAATGTGCATAGGAGTCTTAATAAGTACTTTCTAGTTCCTACACATGCTCATGATTTACATGAGTAGTCATACCTGCTCCTGTTGGTTTCTCCCTTCATCTACTGCTGACCAAGGTCTCTTGCTGACTACAGGTTCAGCAGCCCTAGCCCCTGATGGAGGCTTATTGTAGGGGTTCTAGAATGCACAATAGTAATATGAATAAGCCTTTATTTGATAAACTACAGTACAAGATAGAGTGAGTCTCAGTGACAATGTAATTTTTATCATGATCTATTTTAATCCATTATGTGTTTTAAAACAACAGACAAAAAATTGAATTAAACATGGTCAAACATCAGGCCAGTATTCATTCTAATTTTATTGTGTCTTTATATAGCCTCAGTTAAACAACAATTTAAATTCAATTTTACATACCCCATAAATATCTGCGCCTCCCCTCTGTTTATTCAGAGCAGCTTGGCGTTTCCTCTGCATGAACTCCTCAACTTGTTTAGCTCTATCTGCTGCCTGGCCTGCTTTAACTCTCATCTCATTGGCTTGTTGGGCATGCCTATCTGCACCTCTAGCCTCATCCCATGCCTCCTTGGGAGCTGCAAGTAAAATTTTCATATTAATTTTATTCATATCATTCGTTTTCTATTATAAAATGTCCAGATACATTTCTTTTAATTATTTGTACATGTTATAATGAATTGCAAGATGAGTTATCTTTCATATTTTCTGTTATTTGGACTCAATATTTATGGTTTTTTAGAGAAAATGTTCTCTTGATTAATATAATTTTAATATTGTTAAATGAAAAAGATATGAAGCTATGCTTACTCTCTGCATCTGCAGCAAAGGAAACAATATAAGGAAAATATTTCAACAATCCATTCAAAAAGATTGATTTGAAAACAAAGGTCAATATCTGAATTCAGAACTTCATTAATTACATGAGTTTGCAATTTGCTACATAACAATGCTTCAATAACAGTTCGACCCAAATGATCTCCACAAAATAGACAAAAAGTGTCTGCTTTAAAGATTCTCGCAATCTTTATCCAATCAGCTCACGTATAAAAGGCGAATCCAACTCAAATCCATGCAGGGGTGTATGAGGTACTCGAATAGGAAAGAGCTCGTGAAATCTGAATTTATATGCACATGGTCAATGTTTACACATGTTTGGAGTTATTGAAGAAAATGTGATATGGGTGTGGTTTCTAATTTAAAGTCATTGCTGGAAAATATGATTTTAATACGTGAAATTATATCTATAAATACAGCACTAAATATAACAGTACACATGACGTACATGTTATGATTGTGTCCAGAAATGTTTGAAACCCTTACAAAAAATTCTGTCTGCATTTTGTCACCATTGCTCTTTCTTCCC
This sequence comes from Owenia fusiformis, assembly GCA_903813345.2. Classification (NCBI taxonomy): domain Eukaryota; kingdom Metazoa; phylum Annelida; class Polychaeta; order Sabellida; family Oweniidae; genus Owenia; species Owenia fusiformis. Next base: position 28,066,141 of record CAIIXF020000002.1, read on the forward strand.
GCATTCTAGTGCTGTTTGAATGAATATATTAATCAATGTATTTCTAACTAAAATATATCACATTTTTTTTATAAACCACAAACATTTAGATCATAAAAAAATTATTCAATACTTGAGTGAGCACGATATGCAAGGGTTACTAAGTTGACACAGTAAATGACCATGCACACGGCGTATTCTGCTAATACACATTTACTAACACTGAACACCCCTCACTTTCATAGTGAAGTGACTAATTGGTTTATGTTTACGTTTTAATGTGTTTTGGGTTCCTTGTTACAGCAAGGGGGGCCAGTAAAGTAGACTAACATGTTTGCATGGCAAATTTTGATCGAATATGTGAGACACTTTAAATTAAATTGCTAATATTAACCATCGTGAGAATAAGAATCGTCAAGGTAACGGGGACAAGGACTCAAATATATGGCAGGTCACGAATGGCTTCCTCTTCACTGCCATCTATTGAGAGCACTGGTGGATTACTCAAGGTTAATTTACCTAAACCAATGGGAGTTGGATCTGGAGCAATAGCCCTGGCTTTCCTATTATGATCTAGTTTCTTCAGGTAGTCATTGTAATTGTCATAGTTACCTCTCTCTCTGAATGGCTGGGCAGGATGCTCTGCAGGCTGAAATATACAATTTAAACTTTGTTGTATGTTATGTAGGATGCTATTGTCTAGGTGTAGCTAGCTATGAGGTAGGAGAGGTAGCTGCCTTAAACAAAAAACATACAATTTAAATTTTAATCATATCATAAGATACAGCTGATCTACAAAAACATAATAGATATATATATGTTTTTTCAAATAAAACTGGAATGATGTACCAAAAAAGTAAAGTATCTGGTAGGGTTTGTTTAAGAAAATTGAAATATGTAAAGTACCTTGAACACTGGAGCAGCAGCAGGGGCTGGAGCTTTCTTGTCATTGTTACCATGGATACCCTAAAAATAAATCGGTATAAAAATGAAAATGAGCAAAAGCGTACCATTGATTTTAATTACAAATTATATCAATCAGATATTAAATATTCCAATATAATATGAACCTGAACGTGAAACAATCTTTAGAGGTAATATCTGCTAAATGTGATGAGACAGATTTCTTTTGATAATTATTTGTACTTCAGAATTATAATTAATAGGAATTACACTTTGACACCAATGTGTACCATGAAGTTTATTCAATTTGGAAAATTTCTTTGGTTTGTCCCGGTCAATGAAAATCATTTTGGATTTCTCTGATCATAGTTTGGTATGCGATGATGTTCATATGTGTTGTAAATATTTAGTAAAATATTTTGTGCAAGATAAAATTTCTATATTATTGTCTACAGAAGATTCTATATTTAATACTAGAAAGGCAGAAAGCAGGTTAGTGAATAATGAGGAAAGCAAAAACAAAACTCATTGTATCAATTGCTAGGGGAAGTATACTGCAATTGTTTTAAATACATATGTATTCATTTTCTAAGTGCAAAATGCATTAAGCAAAAATTCAAAATTTTAAACTGAAAAATATACTTAAATTTCCAGTACAAAAGTAAGCATAAATCTTCTCCAATCTATCTTATACCTCTGCTTAACATAACTGTACAAAACAATAAACCCTGAGCTAGATGCTTAGATCATTTCAAAATTGCGTACTATGTTATTATCTAGTTTCTGTAATGTAAAGTATGACCAATTTAAATAAGTAATTCTTGTAGTGTTGTTTGTTTAGCATCTAATATATAAATATGATTACCTCATCAGAATCCAATGAGCTTATTAACTGTTTCCATCCCTCCTCACGTGCCTTATTTAACCTGGCAACCTACACAATAGAACAGAATCTAGACTTTATGTGATTTATAGGGGTTCTATTCTCATATACTAGGTCTTTAGTGTTTTCTTTCTTGTCATGAATTTGTAATTCTTAGGTTTATTGGCAACGTTAATCAGGCGAACTTTTTACATATATTAAATTGATAAGCTCAAAGATAAATTGTTGAATATTTATTTTTAATCAGAACACACAGCTTACCTTCTGTTTTTCTACTAGATCTTTGTGCTGTTGAATTGCATCCTAAAATAGTAGTGAAACATTGATAAGCTGAATATCAAATTGTCCTAAATGTTCTTATTTGTAAAAACTGTTAAAATATTTAATGTACATTGAAGATGGGCTCATCGAAAGAATTGTTGGGCTGAAAAAATTGTCCTAAATAGATAAGTACTTGTTTTAAAGTCCTAGTAGGGCAAATAACGGTAAATTGCCATGTTAACTGTTGACTTCCATTAACTAAGGGTCTGGGGATTATGGTGCTGTACATTATATACTAAGCATAGCCTAAATGGGGATTCTTAAACGCATGATGCGTCTTTTTTCTTCTCACTTAATTTAAAATGAAATAGCAAGTACCACATGCAGTTTTACCAAACATGTAATAGTAATAAGATTAAATCATTAACATTTCCTTGTATCAGTCTTTGAGCATAATAAAACATAAATAAATGTGAAATAAAGTTACTTTATTCTAAATGATAAGATTCTATATACCTCTCATAACTTCTATGAAATATTAAAATAACTGTCAAAAGCAAAACCATGCATCCCTTCAAATATGATACTAGTTTTAAAATATGACTAAATCTATCTATGAAATTAAGAATTAAATCTGTGATCCATACACACGAAGTACATTTAATTCAGAAAGTAAACCTTTTCCAAGTGAAGCTGATTATTATAAATGAAGTACATGTAGTTATTTGAATTCAAATTCAAAAGGAAAAATAGGTAAATAGCAGATCGGTGTACATACACAAGCTCTGAGCACTATGATATCAGCCATTTGCAAAAACGACCTTGACCTGGCTAAAAGCAAATGCAAGGAAAAAAGCCTGCATGCAATAAATATGATTTATAAACCTTATTTGATGATTTCTTTTTCACATTTTTCTTTGCCTTGATTGTATCCTAAAATACAATAAGTATTTTTCAATCTCAATTTCAGCCTTATTACTATAAAAGCAAACTAAGTGTACAATTATACATGTTTCAAAGGAACACTGAACGATAGCGATGAAAAAATGGCTGGAAAGATAGATTTGTTAAACTAGATTTGTTTTGAAAACTGTTAAAAATAGATGGATTCATGAGTATACAAAGATCTTTCAGATTTGTTGCAGAAACTTGTGAAACTGCAATGTTTAGTCATTTCTGTCATCCAGTGCCACTTTAAACTTTCTCATTAGGATCAACTAAGGAAGATTACACAACAATTAATAAAGCAAATCATTAAGAAAAAATTAGAATAACTCGGTGTATTATTTTCAGAAATGAATCAACACACAAATGAAACTTTTTACAAACCTGTTTTTTGGCGACAACATTTCCTCCTCGTCGCACATTCTCCTTGGCGATAAGTTCCGCACGTTTTCTGGCAAGATCTTGCTGGTAAGCCAGTGGCCCAGGATGAGCAGCTGGCTTCTTTCTTTCATCTGATTTACGATTTTCACGAGATCTCCTAGCAACTGGGACACCATATACAGAAGCTGGGTTATATTTAGGTGGAGCAGCTGCTGATGGTTTTGCTTTGGCTGTAAATCAGAAGAAAAATGGATTTAATTTAAAGAAAATTGAGCCCTTCACGGGAAAGCGAAGACTCTTATTATACTGACTGCAATATAAAATAATACAATTGTAGATCTGTCTCACTTATCTAGAAGTTAATGAATTGCAAGCAGATGTAATTCTCCTATGTATATTGAAACATTGACCTAAAGCCAAGATATTGAGATTTTCTTTGAGTAGGTTGTTTTCCATATAACTCTAAACAAACAATGAACTAATTCACTTACGAACAGCTCTAGCAGGAGCTAAACCAATGCCACCTGGTGGTAGAGCTTTCTTGATCTTCTGCCCATGCATGACTGTATGGCTGAATTCATCTTGTACTTCTGATTCATTCAAGAACTTTTTGATCCTTGCTTGGATGAAGTTTTTCTTTAAAATACTGTTTACAGATGGCCTGTCTCTGAAATAGATTTAATGACATTAGCAAAGACATTTACATTTCTAATTACATGTATTTATAATTTGAAAGAAAAGGGTGTTTTCACACATACAGTAGAGGGTGATCGAAAACATTGATATTGAACAAAATGTTATTTCTTTTCCAGTTTGAGGTCTATACTAGAGCATATGCATAAATAGTACAGACCTTTAATAAATTGATAGTACTTTTAGATTAATTTAATTTGAAATGAAAAGATTGCATGCACATTGACATCATAGTGTTATTAAATTGATTTTTTTTTGTTATATTCCACATGCTGAAAATTAGTTCATATTCAAATGGAAACCCATTGACTTCATGTTAAATTAGCTTCTGTAGCACCTCCCAAATGAAACACCTTTAAAGTCATTTCATTTACACACGTTTTACTGTTCTTACCTTGGATTTCTCTTAAGCAGTGCTGCTATGAGGTTCCTCAGTTCATATGAATACCTTGGAGGAACAGGAGGAAATGATCCTCTGATGATCTTGAGAACTAAATTCTTCATGTTTCCTGCCTCGAACTGAAATAAAACGCAGACATATTATAACACATACATAGTAAAGTATGATAGATCAAAGTAAAGCTAAATACAACATTGGAAAGCATAATAAAACACAGTAAAGCATAATATGACATGTTAATCATAATTTTGCCACTTTGTGTTTTTTCAACGATCAAATACTTTTCAGTTTTCAGTCCATATTTGAATTTTCATTTTCAATTTGCTTCATATCCTTACACATGACATTTGCTGCACCCTGTTCAAAAAATATGAAAATTATATGTTATTCAGGAAAAAAATCTGCACTCTGCCAAATGGGTAAAATCTGGAGATATTTTTGCCAAAATAGTTTTTCCTATTTCCTATGCAGTATAACATAATGAGGTCATTCAATGTCTTGTCATTATATAAAACTTACCGCATGCTTCAAAGTGGCCAGTTCATACAGCACACAGCCCAATGACCAAATATCACTGGAAAATAGAATTCATTGTAAAAATATATGTTCATCAAATCACAAGTCTGTGCATGAGGAGTCAATACATTAACTTCTTTTAAGTGATGTTATTGTGTACATTAAGGGAATGGAATTTGGAATTGTACAAAGATTAATATTTCGTAAAGATATCCCTTAAATTAAGGTAGGTATCGACGTGTGGAGCTACACAGTACACAAGCCAATATGTAAAAGGTCCAAAATACAGTCCTGATTCCATATAGCCTACCTAATGTTGTACACTTAACATAGGGTCATTAATATTTTATTTACCTTTTGTTATTGTAAGGTCTGTTCTCGCATATCTCAGGGGATAGGTAGTAAGGTGTTCCTATACATGTTCTGGCTAGCTCAACAGTACTAGAAAGAAAATGGGACAAAATGGATAAATAAATTAATTAGTACATGTAGTTAAATAGTCCACTTCATGTTTCACACTTTCTATTTCTTATCTTTTTTATTTTTAATTTTTTATCTTTGATGTTCAAAAAAGAAAGTGAAACTAAATGAAAAAATAGTTGTTACCTGTTTAGAACTTTGGCAATTCCAAAATCTCCAAGTTTTACAACACCATGTTTTGTGAGGAATATATTCTGAAATAAAAAACACATTTAAACTATAAGGATGTGTTAAATATCGCATTAACTTTTGCAAGTGTCTGTTGGTGCATTGCTTTATTGTAAAGAGTCCCTCGTTTAAGCAGCGTTTTTGTCCCCAGCTGTAAGAAGTTGTTCTCACAGCCGGGGACCAAAATGCCGCTGGGAATAGGGACTCTGTATAACAGAATAATGTTCCAACAGAAAGGAATTTTTGTTATGCTTTGAATGGAACAAGTTTGAAGAAAAACGGTGCAGTGTGAGACTCGTATTCCTTGATTTTCAAACATCTGGTAGGTCAAAAATTCAAATAAACGGTCGAAGTTAGTATACCTGCATGAAAATGCTCGGCAAAAATATTCAATTTTAATGTTGGTTGAAATTTTTTGACCATTAACTATTGCAATTATTTAATAATATCACTAGTGCATTGTAGGCTATTGTACTTACTTGTGTTTTGATATCTCTGTGGAGAATCTTCCTATCATGAATGTGTTTGATCGAAAGGCAGATTTGTACAAACCAATCAAGAATCTGAAATGTTGCATTATGGGAGTTAGATACCTCTTTTGTTAGGTTCTTAAGGATATTGAATTCCCCATTGTACTGGGCTAAATTTGATGGAGGTCCAAAAGAGATTCATAGAGAGGTTAGCATGAAAATGTATCATAGTTCAAACATACAACGCTTCTTCACATACATGGATAGGGTAGCGTACCAAATTGAAGAATTTAACCAGAACTTCAAGCAAATATGTAACCAGGGGCATAGCTGAGGATTTAGGCAACTAGAGGCCAATATTGAATGAAAACTTGATGTGAATTTGCTCTAAAACACCTCCTTATCACCCCCCTCCCCATAATAATCTTTGTTTCCCATGACATACCTGTATCTATTTACTTTTGTTGGTATTGATTTTCATATTATTGATAGAATTCAATAAAATTATCAAACGCATCATTACATGTAAGCTTTTAAAATGTATGCAAACGAACAGAAAGTGTTCCGGGAGAGTTCTACGAACTTATTACAGTCTAGGGTATTATATCAGAAGACATAGAGCAGTCAGTCTCTCTTCTTTCATTGTTGAACGCATTCCCGGGAGATTTAAGAAGATAAGAGATTACTGGCAAGGACAATTCAAGTGTTTTTAAACGTGAAAATTTGATAAAATGCATACTGTATGATAAATTATTTGAGAAGGTATGCTACATCGAAAGGTCTAAGTAAAAAGGTACATGGGAAACTTTATGAGGTTCTCATGTGTGTGGTGAATAAGTGATAGGCAAGATAAAAAAGATTTCTCACTTTAAATAGGATTTTCAACTAGACGCCATGGCGTATTGCTGTGCATTACAGCTACACCACTGGTAAGATGCATGCATTAGGCAAAATGCTCTAACTTTTTAATTTTTTGATTTCATTTTTTGTAGCTTCATGCTACAGCAGCTGCTACAGATGCAAGTCAAATGATAAGCCACTTATTTTTGGTCTAAAATTGCTAATTAAAATCCATAACTCCACAGATTATTACATATTATATACATATCCTTAGATGAATGTCAGTGAATATAACTGAATGTAAATATTATCTGAAATTATAAAGGGAGCATTGTAATGACTAAAAATATATAAATCAATTAAATTCATATTCTAGTTTAATAATCCAAGCATGGCAATTGTTACCGTGTCTTCAGGAAACAAAACTCCTCTCTGTTTGTTCATTCGGCCATACAAATCTCCACCTTCACAGAAGTCCATCACGATGTGGAGATTACCAGCCTCTGTAATATACGACACATCCAAAATACAGTGATTTATAAATGGGAGTTTCATAAACAGCTGGCAACAGACAATTTTCTGTTTGTGTTTATCAATGTTGACTGTTGTTTTCTATGAGGAATTTTGGGACTTTTTCTATTCCAAAATTATAATTTGTAACATTTTTTTGCATATTGTCAAAAATTTCAATGAAATAACTGATACATTATATAGGTAAAACTGAATGCTATACTGGCTGTATATCTTACACTGAATACACTTGTATTGGCAAACATTAACATGCAGGAAAATGGAGATATGGCATTAAGATTTACCAAACTTCAAACATCTCACTGAGGCGATATTCCCATTTGATCAAAGAAAGAAAATATTGCACGTATTTCAAGAACTGAATAAACAGGGTCACCTGAAGTCCATAATTTGCAGTATTGACTACAATAGCAACTCACCTTCAAAAGACTCTCGATAAAAGACAATATTTGGATGGTTCATTTGGGCCAGTACTGCCACCTGGTGTATAAAGAAAAAACATATGTTAAAATCTGTTTAAGTATGTACATGTTGAGTGGGATGCACCAATTAATAAAACAGGCATATTAAATCGTATCTTTAGAAATTGTGTATATACAAAGCAGTCAATTTCCAGGACAGAAAATACTGCTTTTAACAGGACTCCTTTTGCTTACTAAAGTTTCTGTTTGAATTCTTCCAATTAGATGTTCATCAACAACAAACAATTATAAACAAAACTTACCTCTTTCCTGGAATCTTCTCTTTCCTTTCTGCCCATCTGTAAAAATATCATGATTACAACCATGTACTGTTGACTGACACGAATATATGTATATAAATTTAATATGTATTTAAATTACAGTACTTGGTAAGTATCTATCAGTGTTTTAATCAAAATGAAGGCAAACTTTTGGCATCTTCTCAATCATTACTACATGTATTGAAAGAAAGACTGATTACGTCAATATCGGAGGTGATCCTAAATATGTCAACAACTTAAAATATTGCTAGTAATATTATCTTTCTTTTTTCATCTCAGATCAGGCTTTTATAGTTTTCATAAAGGGGGTTCACTTTTCATAAAATTTCAGTGGGTTCAGATCTAACAACTTTGGCCCAAAATCACTTAAAAAGTGCTCAGAATCATGATTCATGACACACTGCATGATTTTGAAGGACGTTTTGGCCAGGGGGGAGGGGGGCACTTGCACCACCTGACCCCCCCCCCCCCCTGGCTACAGGCCTGATAGACAGAGACTAAATAGCCTAGAATTCCTTAGTGCACACTTTATATTCACCTTTGATATGTTGATCTCTTTGATGACGAACTGCTTGCCATTTTCTTTATGTCGAACTAGCAAGGCTTTGCCAAAGGAGCCCTCTCCAATCTTCTTTATCCTTTGATACTTGTCCATATTGTTCAAGAGTTGAGATTTCAAAGCAAGCTATCAACCTAAAAAGAAAGTCAATTTATTTCAACATTTTACATGGTCTAATATAAAGTAATTTTCAAACACCAACCTAAACTGCACCAAAGATGTTAATTAAGTTTTTGACCCCAATGTTCACTAGGAAGTCTTTATAATAACATCCCCAATGGCAAGAACTATCTAACAGAACTTATAAATAATGGAGACTAAATAGGGGAAATGTGTAGAACTTCAATGTATGGGGTTACTTCATCATGGGGTTGTTTTGGCCATGAATGATAATTCAAATTTTTGGGGTCCGTCATCTTGGATTAAGATCTCAATTTATTTCTTAAATTTTAAATAAATAAACATAGATACTAGGGATCCCATGATTGCTCGATGCACCGATATAATCGCTTGAAATCACCTCCGATTCGATTAATCGATATGGATCCTCTATTTTCGATATAATCGATAATCGTTTTTCAGATCTACTTACCTCTATTAAACCAAAATTGACACAGCAAAACTCCGGGAAAAATTAAAAATTAAAAATATTTTGAAGAGCTAACATGACGCGCCACATATTTTCGTGATTCAAACCAAACGTGAACTTTTTAGCAATAAACAGATTTTCAATAATTTTGGGAACATTTGTGATTTTAGATGCCCTGTGTGCATTTCCACACCAAACATTTTACCATTAATTATCTTAATACATAATAAATGCGATAGGGCCCTAGACGTATCTTTATTTTAATGTTTTAAGATGTTAGAGTAGCTTTCCAATTTGAGTTATATTTAGCGAACGACAATCAACCATGACGGTCGAATATTTAATGAATAGCGAAACCTCGGCGAGATTTAAATCCCGTAAATTTGCTGATATTCGTAATATGGAGAACACCATTGCAATAAACACAACCCAAAAGGTAAGTCTTAGATGTGGAGGTCTTTTAAAAACCCAACATTCAATAACAACACAACTTTCTATGCTCAGAAGGGTAACTTTGAAAATTTTTTAGCGGGGGACTCGAACCCCCCCCCCCCATGTATACACAGACATTAACATGAATATGTGTATCGTATCGTTTGTATCGAATCGTTTTCATAATATCGAGATACGTATCGAATAGAAAAAAAATGTATCGTGGGATCCCTAATAGATACGTGAATTGAAAATATAAGGCAAAGTCGAAATAGCACGATGGTCAAAATAGCCAAATGACGAAGTAACCCCATTATATGGCGAAGTTTGATGTGTTTACTCATGGGCGTTCAACAAGATGAAAGCCCATGGTTTACTCTAACCAAATCCATATGATAAAGCTTATCGCATCCTACGACCCATTTAGATTGTGGTCGTACGCGCGAATAATTGGTCAGTCAATGTTTTTACAAAGTTGGAGAAAATACAACATATTGCACACCTAAATGACCTACCTCGATACATTCCTTAGTATTTTAGAATTCTTTTTATGTTGTAAGATCGCCAATTGTATGGGTTTATCGGCAGAACGAAGAGATTTTAGTTTTTACATCGGAAATATATCAGCAATTTTCAAAATGTCGGAAGGGGAATTCCCCAGGGATTTCCCTTATGACTGGTGCATGCCGGGAACTGAATGGAGGAATTTGACGGTTGAAATAAGTTAAATATTACACGCAAATATTGCTATCAAAAACGAATTATTCGCGCGTTATTCATCGCGAAGGATGCGATAAGATAAAGCATGCAAAACATCTAACCAAACCATGGACCAAACCCAACATCCATGGGGAGTAAGTCACCCCCCCCCCCCTCAATACGGAACAAAGCAATTTTCCATAGCGTAACAAAGGTAGGTGACTTCTCTCTGTGCCAACATCATGCAAACATGACTTCTGAGGAAATGGATTCAGGTTACTCACGTCGAGAGCTACCATGTTAGATTTTAAAAGTATAGCTCTCCATCGTGAGGATCTCCCAGCTGAAGAATTGTGACATCTAAATTTGATCAGCGCCAGTCAGCAGCTTGCTGTTTGTCTCAAACTGTAGCCTACATATGGGCTCATATGTGTCTACTTTCCCCGTGCATGTAGGATGTGCTTCTATGGCGATCAGGAGTTCTAATCGTTTTTTGTTCGATACCCATTTCCAATATGGCGGTTAAACGGAAATACTATAGACGCATGCGCAACTTGGGAAACGTCAAGCCGCCATATTGAATATACCTGGCCAAAACTTTTGACACGACCAATAAAATGAAGTCCTGATCGATACATAGGGCAGTGAGACGTTCTATAGTTGAGCTGAATGAAAGATGGCGATGTAGGATACATTTTCAGGTATATAATGTGCAACATGAATCAGCTGAATTCCCTGAAATTTTCTTTGAAGTCAGGATTCTTAAGCTGTTGATTCTAGCGATAGAGAGCTATACTTTCAAAATCTAAGTAGCTCTCGACGGGAGTAAGATTCAGGGAGAGGAAGAGTTTGGAAATTTCAGTCTTGTTTATTTTTTAAATTTTATCTGAACTCCACATTCAACTCAAAACCTTGACTTAGTCCATGTTGTTAATTTGTTTAACGTATTATTTACAGTTTTATTTTGTAAAAAAAATTCAAGTGTTGTTGAATTTCAACTGCTGCTGACTAAAGCTTGAATGGCAACGGAAATGAAAGCAAAATATCTTATTATGCAATCAATGTGAAGTCTCAATTATTATAAAAACATCAAACCTATATATTCATGCTATGCCCTGTACTGTAGTGATGGTTGAATACTGTTCTATTCCTATCAAATCAATCGATTAATCTTGGAAATTTTTCAAAATTTTCTCCGCCATTTTAAGTTGTATCTAAATGAGCAATCTCGGAGAGTAGATCTAACGAAATTACTGTTTGGAAAATAATAAAAAGGTATTTAATTGAAACCATGATTACATGATTAAATTCTACTTATGTTTTAAGTTTTGCTGTATTGTTCAGATATAATAATATAGATAGTAACTGGTAAATGCCCTGATATTTTTTATTCTCGGGAATTTCATGCAATATGTTTTCGTTTAGTGACTCAGCTGCTTTACTATGTAATGTAACACTGATTTTGAATTAATCTTGATTAAATGCTAAAGAAAGTAGTCAGGTAATCAAAAAGTAAGCAATAGAATTAGTGTTGGGAACATATAACTTGATAGAAAACAGTTTAAGATATCAATCGTTGTACTAAATTGCCAACTAAAAATAAGAATGCTATTTATTCTAGTTCGTGCTTAATAACATATAAAGAATAAATTTCGAATAAATCAAAACAAAATGCTTCTTGCAAACCGTCTGACATTTAAGCAAACGTTGATGTTGTTTGCAGGATTCCAGGGGATTTTTATCATCGTCTATGTTTCATCAAGCAATATAGACAATAACTGTCCTGAAAATAGCAATAATGAACACAAGAGAAGCATCCATGGCGCATTCAAAATGGAGCAAACAATTCCAGATGAACTAAAACTTTCCAGGTCATCTAAACTTGATATTCAATCATACAAAGGCAAATATGATGCAACATGGGCCTCTTTAGACACAAGGCCAATACCAGAATGGTACGAAGATGCTAAATTGGGTATCTTCATTCATTGGGGTGTCTATTCTGTCCCAAGTTTTGTTGACGTTGGAACAAAAGGTACTGTAATATACAGTACAAATCTTGTTTGGTTGGCTAGCTAATTACGTGCCACATGTAATATAGCATATTGCATGTGGTAAGTAATTTCTTTGGATATAAAGTAAACCTGATGTTCAGTGTACATATTTGGTTTAGATGTTGATTGGGACAAGAGCAATTACCTTGGATAAAGGTATATTAAGTGATGTTAATTTACATATTGTCAACTGTACCTACATGTACAGAAGGGGTGTACCCAGCTTTCAGTATTTCAGGCGATAGTGGCATAAGTGAGCCAAAAAAGAATAAGATTTATTTTAAACTTTACAAAATTGATGCAACTTCCTTCACGATTTAGCTAGAAGAGCAATTAAACAACGCCCCCCCCTTAACATGATATGAAAATAATACATAAAAAGATCTGGATTATACAGGACTATCCTTCTTCCAGAATTATAGATATATAGATATATATATATATAGAAGCTTCAAATAAAAAACATTTTAGCTCTTTTTCTCTTCTGTCTAATGATTATACATGTACATGTATTACTACAGGTATTAGTTATGTACAGTGTATCAATTAATATTCTTTGTGAAAGATACATAGGTACAAAGAAGTGTTGTATTTCCCTCATCAGAACAAAATATTTGGACAATATTCTTTCAATGATCAATACACATATTTAAGAATAAAGGCTAATAAACAATTTTTGTTGCAAATATTCAGGATTGGCAGAATGGTTTTGGTACAACATGAAATCTGGAATAGAGGGTGAAACTCAGAGTGATGCAACACGCAGTGTGCAGAAATTCATGAAAGAAAACTACCCTCCTGGAACTGAATACACTGACTTTGCTCCTAAATTTACTGCAGAGTTTTACAATGCAACTTGGTGGGCTGATGTCTTTAAAGGCTCAGGTGCAAAGTAAGTAAACACATCCTTATGGTCATATGTTTTATCTGTAACAACCCTGGATAGCAAGTTGCTAAAACAGCCCAGCTGTAGTTGATTAAGCCTTTATAGCTCAAGTGGTAGAGCATCAGGCTGGATCTAAAGGTCCTGGGTTAGATTCCCACACAGGGCGTTGAACTTAGCACACTTTCTTTGATCTTTGTTTCTGGCTGTACCATGAAATGTAAACATGAAGTTTACTATTCAGTTCAGGTAAAACTCCTCAGGCCTGTAGCCAGGGGGGTTTGATGGGTTCGAGCGACCCCCCCCCCCTTGGCCAAAAAATCTTTCAAAATCATGCAGTTTTTCACCATTCTGAGCACTTTTAAGTGATTTTGGCCAAATTGTCACAAGTGAACCCCCCTGGAATTTTTCAAAAAGTGAATCCCCCTTGGCAAATTCTGGCTACTGGACTGCTCCTTTGCTCCTTTACACTTACAGGTTCTTTGTATAAAACCATGACAAAAAGCAATACATTAAAACTATCATATTGTCATTTGCAAGTGCTTCACTAGAATTTCTCACAACAAGCTAAATAAATGAAAAAAACAGGCAAAATTAATGTGAAATCATAAATTGAATATGGAAAAATTGAAAAGTCCCTAAAAACATCAGGAGATTTTGTGAAAATAACTGGTGAAAATCGTCTGTTGCTTATGAAACCCCTGAGGTGGATGTCTAATCTTCTCCTATATGTTCTCCTATTTTCAGGTATGTTGTTTTGACAAGTAAGCATCACGATGGATTTACGTTGTGGCCATCTAGAAAGTCTTGGAACTGGAATGCATTAGACAATGGCCCTCATAGAGATGTCCTCGGTAGGTACTTTGTAGCTATTCTTGTAGGGTGAATCAGACAATTTACCTTTAAAGACATTATAATATTAATGATGTAGTTCAGTTTAAATTTGGAAATAAAACAAATTAGAATTGTTGTGAAAACACAGAATTATATCCTTATCACAGGGTAGTCTGTGTTAGTGTTGTTGCGATGTGCCATAATCGTACATCGATGCATCGGCAATTTTCAGTAGTAAACATCGATGCACATCGCGATGTACATCGAGAAAAAGTCTGAGAAAAGTGGACTGAAATACCGAACGCTAATGCACTAAAATACCGAACATCCGGTACATCCGGGACCTTCTAGTAACGGTGAAATGAAAGTAAAGTAATTTTTTTAGATTAATGGTTCATTTCGACTAGCTAAAACAGTTTTAAAGCCAAAGAATATCAGAAAACATTGGAAAATGAAATAAGACATGAGAAAGGTAAGCGATTTGCGTCAAAATAAGATAAGAAAGGGTGATTTTTAGCAATTTTTTTTTAAAACATCAATGTTTTGTTTCAGACATCGATGCATCGCCAGAATCAGCTTTGGCGATGTATATCGCGATGTATCGATTAATCGCGACAACACTAGTCTGTGTACCCCCCCCCCATGTACTTCACCTTCCCTTGTGTTGTGTTGGGAAGGTAAAATACACGGGGTATACAGTCTGGAGGCGAGACTACTATACTCATAGGCTCTTGAACTATACCATCTTTAAATTAAATTTATATTTTCTCCTTCAAGTGAAATGCTCTTAAATATATGTACTTACTCAGAATTTAAGTACTGACTTAAGAATGTATTTGTAGGTGAACTAGCTAGAGCAGTTAAGAAAAGTGGCATTCATTTCGGAGCCTACCACTCACTTTATGAATGGTTCAACCCTCTCTATAGAAATGACAAAGGCAATAACTACAAGACTGATGATTATGTTCAGGTAAATCATGTTGTCTTTAATTGATAATTTGCGATTGCAGGATGGATTCTATTTTGTAGTGACGTCACAATTAGGCCTTTCAGCTATAGATGTTTGATTTTGAGAGATTATCTTCTATATTTCGTGCTTTATTGATTTATTTTTCACAAAAGTGTTTGATTTGACTAGATCAACATTCATTCTAAAAAGGTCAATTTGCCAACTTGAAGTCAATATATTAATGTTGTCTAAGAAATCTTCTGAGTAATTTCTTCTGAAGTAGATGTACATGTAATGATCTCTCTGTACCTATTCTAACAAAAGATGCCTTAAATGTTGAAATAGGATTTTCTTGATTATCACTGTTTGTACATGTATGTCAATCTATATGTCAATATGTGAGCATATGGACTTTCAACTTGGTGCAGAGAAATTTATAATTTTTTTTTCTCGATAAACACCAAAGATGATAGTATTAAATAATTGACCTTTCCTAATTGTACTGTAACAGGAAAAGCTTCTCCCAGAGCTTATTGACCTTGTGACCAAATATGAGCCTGAGGTGTTATGGACTGATGGACATTGGGACACTGATTCCACCTATTGGAAGAGTAAAGAGTTCCTTGCATGGCTGTATAACAAAAGGCAAGATATACACCTTGTCTCATTATACAAAAAAGGACCAAAGTCCCTATAAAGAGCCTCAAACTTTTCAATATGGACCAGAGTCTTCACACTCTAAAAGAGTACTGAATATTTCAAATGTATTGCAGTTGCAATTTTAACCATTAAGAGTCAAAGCTCTTTTCCTAAAGGTACTAAGACATGGGAATGATTGGAAAGACATGTGAAAATTGCGTGGATGTTATGTATAATTTCTGATAAAATCACTACAGCATGTCAATTAACGTTACAATTTATTGGTTCATTTCTTAATAATTTTCCAGTTCAGGTGCACTTTACTTTTATGACCTTTTCTGACAAGTTTGACCTTGCATAACGAGAAAACAGTTTTGGGCATGTGTGGTTTTATTTCTCAAAAGTCCTACCTAAACCAATGTTTATCATTTTAACACTTTTAAAGGCTAGAATGTTTTACTGTAATTGTATGAACATTATATATAACACTTGCTCATTTACAGCCCTGTTAGAGCTACAGTGGTGATAAACGATAGATGGGGCACTGATGCAGATTGCAAACATGGAGGTTTCCTCACCTGTATGGACAGGTACAATCCAGGTATATGATTATCACTTTTAAGTATTTTAAAATTACACATTGCGCAGTAAGAGGACACATGTGAAAATACATTCTTGTGGCTTGCTAGTAGTCTTTCACTAAGCAACTACACTGCAAACATTCCTCAAGGTTGAATCAAGCTTGATATCAAGCTTGAATTAACCCTGAGTTGAATCAGCATTGAATCAAGCCTGATTCAACCCCAAGTGCAATTATTGCTTTATCAATCAATTTTTCATTAAATAAACATTGAGAAATGTGTAGGATTTTCATATCATCTTCAAGATATATGGTCTCAAACTTTTTTTGTGGTGGCGTTTGGTGGTTGGTATCTGGCACTCAGCATCCGGCATCTGTAACAAATGGAAGGTGGTAACATTTTGCATGTACGTAATTACAACCAGGGGTTGGCATTTTGTCATGTCAATGCCTTACTTGATATATTGTTGTATTTCTCGTTTTTTAGGCAAGCTTGTCTCTAGAAAGTGGGAGAACTGCATGACTATAGATAGAGAGTCTTGGGGGTACAGGCGTAATGCTAAATACCTGGATTACTATGATATGGATGGTCTTACTCAGATACTAGCTGAGACAGTTAGGTAAGAAAGAATACTATAAGATATCAGTAGATAAAGTAAGATATTATGTCATTATTGTGTCGGAGAAAGTTCGTGTTTCATAAGGCACCAGCTTTTTTTGTGGTCTAAGTATTTTATAAGTTATTCAATGAATTAAGTAAGATGCAAAAAATGCCGGAGAAAGCTTTATATTTTGAGAAACCATTATGATAACAATTTTATTCAGTGGTATCTTGCATATACAGTATCTTGTTGGCATGAAAATGGCATTAAAACGGTAAACCTTAATAGCTAGAAATATCATCATCATTGAAAGATGTGGTTTTTTTGAAATCTAATCCATGTCGCCTCCGTATAGATGTTCGAACATATGAGCATTCATAACCACAAATTACCAAAAGACTCATCATTGTATTGAATGTACATCTATGATTGCTACAGCTGCACAACTGATCATAACAACAAATTACCAAATCACTAAGACTCATCATTATATTGAATGTACATCTATGATTGCTACAACTGCACAACTGATCATAACAACAAATTACCAAATCACTAAGACTCATCATTATATTGAATGTACATACTTGATTGCTACAGCTGCACAACTGATCATAACAACAAATTACCAAATCACTAAGACACATCATTATATTGAATGTACATCTATGATTGCTACAGCTGCACAACTGATCATAACAACAAATTACCAAATCACTAAGACTCATCATTATATTGAATGTACATCTATGATTGCTACAGCTGCACAACTGATCATAACAACAAATTACCAAATCACTAAGACTCATCATTATATTGAATGTACATCTATGATTGCTACAGCTGCACAACTGATCATAACAACAAATTACCAAATCACTAAGACTCATCATTATATTGAATGTACATCTATGATTGCTACAGCTGCACAACTGATCATAACAACAAATTACCAAATCACTAAGACTCATCATTATATTGAATGTACATCTATGATTGCTACAGCTGCACAACTGATCATAACAACAAATTACCAAATCACTAAGACTCATCATTATATTGAATGTACATCTATGATTGCTACAGCTGCACAACTGATCATAACAACAAATTACCAAATCACTAAGACACATCATTATATTGAATGTACATCTATGATTGCTACAGCTGCACAACTAATGTTATTTTCATCTCTGATTATAGTTGTGGTGGTAACTTACTAATGAATGTTGGGCCAACTGCAGATGGGCGTATCTCCCCGATATTTGAGGAAAGATTACGCCAAATGGGAGAATGGCTTTCAGTAAATGGAGAAGGAATATATGCCACCAGACCTTGGTTGTATCAATCTGAACCAGAGGCTTCAGTGTGGTATGTTATTTTCCTTGTTCAGTATTTGACTCACTACGGTTCTATACTAGTTTTGAATGTGGTTCGATAAATTGTCATTATCAATACATGTACAGTAAAAACTTGTATACCTGAACACCTGACTAATCTGAACACCTCTCTAATTTGAACACCTCTCTAATTTGAACACCTCTCTAATTTGAGCACCTCTCTAATTTGAACAGGTCTCAATGTAAACACCTTCTTCTGCCCTATATTAGCATTGTTCAACAAGACTGACCATGTAGTATATGTAATCATATAGTGTATTACTGCATGACTTTCTACCAATAAATTTTATGTTTGTTGAAAAAGGAAAAAGTTTCAGTGAAGTGAAACATAGTGAGTGAAAACAAAATGGAAGTATTTAGCGATACTTTGCGGATCCCCATTCCCCAGTACAAAGATGAGGACGAAACTAAAACACACAAAATCTGCAAATCTTTGATTTGGGTTTATATTTAAAACTTCAAAATATGAACACCTGCCAATCCAAATAGTTTTAGCTTGTCTCTGTGGCATTCGGAATGGACAGGTTTTACTGTATGACACTTAAAGATGTTCAATTGGAATTTTGCATTGCTGTTATCTAGCATAAAAATTTCATTTTCAGGTACACAAGATCAAAAGATGGCAGCACAGTATATGCAATCATGCTAGACTGGCCTGACGATGACAACCTATCTCTCACACACCCGAAGCCATCAGATAAAACCAAAGTGACTTGGTTAGGATATACAGGGACGCTGAAATGGAGTAAAGTCTCAAATGGAGGTCTACAGATTCAGTTGCCAAAGGTCTCAATGAATAAGATCCCCTGCCAATGGGCCTGGGTATTTAAGATGGAGCACCTCGAAAATACAGTTTAATTTTAATTTTTTATTGTGCCATACCCGTGTATTCGATTTTTCTGATAAATCCTGCTTTTTTGCTACACCAACACTGTACAGTGTACTGGCTATATGGTTGCTGGCACTTTAAAAGTACAATGCCATTGTATGGCACCAGGTAGCATAAATTACTGGATTTATGTATGGGTTTGTTCATTTACTCCAGAGCATGAAATGTTCATTAATTTTTTGTTATTGCTTGGGTACTATCCAGTTTCCATCATATTCATGTATCATTGCTTCAGTGAGGCCCTTAACCTTACTTTCTTCTTATGCATGAATCCCTTCTTTTAAACTCTGATACCACAAGCATGCTGATGGTATGATGGAATCTGGATGTTCTTCAAGATGTGCAATTTTACCAGCTCACTGAGAAAGGGTTGTGCTGTTAATGCATATCATAAAATGATATTTACTGTTAAGGGGATTGTACAGATGGTATGTAAATAAGCTAAATAGCTGACTGCAGTAAAACCTGTATATAGTGAACACCTGTTCAGCCACAAAAAAGTGTTCACTGTAAGTAAGTGTTCACTATAGCAGGGGTTTCACTAGAATTTCTCATAACAGGCAAAATTAATGGAAATTATGAATTTAACATGGAAAAGTTTAAAACAACGGGTGAAAATCGCCTGTTGCCTGCTGCTAATGATTCCCCTGTATAGAGAGTTTTTTTACAGGAATCAATGTAAAATTTGTCTTGAAGTGGTGTTCACTAAACACAAGTGTTCAGTGGAGAAAGGTGTTCACTAAGACAGGTTTTACTGTATACTGATATGAAATCACTTTTCACTTCTATGATTTCCCTGTCTATGTCTGGGGAATTACCAATGCTGTTTATTCTATGATAACACTGTTGCTCAAAATGATTTTCCTACAGTTAACAATCAAAGAGTGAAGAAGAAGTCAATTTCCACTGAAATGCTTTATATTTCCACCTATTCATTTACATTTCCACCTATTCATCCAGGCACGTAGCCAGCTTTTGCCAAGGGGGTTCACTTCTCAAATAATTCCAGAGGGGTTTACGTTTACGCCCAAAATAGACAAGTGTTAAGCATTGAGAATGGTAAAAACTGCATGATTTTGAAAGAATATTTGGTCAAACAATCCTGAATATGGGCCTGGATCTCTGGATAGGTTGATAAACTTATAAAGGTAATGTTAAAAAATAAACTTATAAAGGTAATGTTAAATTATTAAATAAAGTACAACTGTGACAATCAGTTGCAATCATATTTAATGAGTGCCATAGAATCACCTATAGAAACCAATATTAGATTATTGTCTTGTGAAAGGTTTACATTTTGAAATGTCAACATACATATATTGTGTTTGCTTAAAAGTTAAAGATCTGTTTTATAGATAAATATCACCTAATATTAAGGATTTTTATTTTAGTACATGTACATGTACCATTCTTGTATTTTTATCACACCATCGGTGGGATATAGTCGTCATACTGGTCGTGGTCGTGATCGTGATCGTCCCTCTTTTTGTCATCGCCGTTTAAGGAAAACTGCTCATCAGATTTTCTCCAAATTCGCAGAGATGATAGAGCATATGAAGTACTAGAGCTGATTAACTTTTGGGTGGCCATCTTGTTTTCTGGCGGCCATTTTGAAGGTTTTTCGAAAAATCTTGTTATCGCCATTTCAGGAAAACCGCTCATCGGATTTCCTTCAAATTTACACAAATGATAGAGGATATCAAGTACTAGAGCTGATTAACTTTTGGGCGGCCATCTTGTTTTCTGGCAGCCATTTTGAAGTTTTTTCGAAAAATCTTGTCATCGCCATTTCAGAAAATCCGCTCATCGGATTTCCTTCAAATTTACACACATGATAGAGGATATCAAGTACTAGAGCTGATTAACTTTTGGGTGGCCATCTTGTTTTCCGGTGGCCATTTTGAAGGTTTTTCGAAAATTCTTGTCATCGCCAATTCAGGAAAACCGCTCATCGGATTTCCTTCAAATTTACACAAATGATAGAGGATATCAAGTACTAGAGCTGATTAACTTTTGGGCGGCCATCATGTTTTATGGTGGCCATTTTGAAGGTTTTTTGAAAAATCTTGTTTCTTGTTTTTGAAATTTGTAAACATAATAGGAGAACAGTTTTCCTGGTTCATAGTGTCTGCCTATTTGATGGTGTGATCTCGTTCACGTCCTGTGCCTTGTTTGTATATAGATAAAAGTGAGAGGCTTAGAGGTAATTTTTACAAGGCTCCCTAGGAGTAATGCAATATTAATTATGCTTTTGCTTGTTAGACTTTCAGGTTCGACTAAAGTTAATATTCCAACAATCAGATAGACTTGTAATAAAACGCAGTATTAGTTTAGTTTATTGTGAAATCACTTGTGCTATTCAGGAAGTGAGCTGGTTAGATTATACTCATTAACATATTTATGTTTAATTTGGATACATGTTTGGCCCAAGGGCATTAGTAAATATACTGAAAGTCTTGTAATACTGTATATGATAAGACAATATCATTGTAAATGGCAGTATAGGTAGCATTATGTTTTATAACTAAACTTTTCACTCTTTTGTAAATGCCTGTATCACAAGTGTGATTTATGATATTGTATGATTTTGAAGATAAACATGATTAAATCATGTTAAATTAAATTAGTTTTATTTCCTGGGTCAAACATCCTAATGTTTAAGGTTTCACATGTCAAGGAAAGAGCTTTATGTCTGACCAGCTAGCTCCCTTAATATTAAGGTAAAATATTTGTTAAGCTTTTCAAAATTAAAATCTTTTTACATTTATACTCTTCACATTCCAGCAGTATTATTAACTTATTGTGATGTAATTTGTCGTGTGATAGAACGAATTATTTTTCATTTTTTATTTCCTATGTACTTAATTGTATCGTATGATCTGTAAAATGAAGCCCTCTGATTGGTCAGTTCTTGTGCTGTACCAATCTGTATTGCTACTGAGATTGTCCCCATTGATCATCTTCATAGCAAGACAGAAAATATTGGTGCGGAGGCGGGACATCTCAGTAGCAATACATAAAATACAGAATAATTCTTAGGGATTATCTCCTGAGTAAAATGTATTGGCCTAAGACCACACGATAAAAACGTTATTAAATGATTTGAAGTGCAATACAGAATATATTCTGTCTCGATATTCTGTATTGGCACTCGAATGCGTCTCGGTTTAATACAGAATTTCTCGAGCAGAATATATCCTGTATTGCACTTCAAATCATTCAACAACTTATAGTATTTTATATATAATTGATGTCAAAACTTCTAAAGTAACTTACTTAGTAACTGAAGTACTATGTTGCTGATAAAAAAATTGCACTGATTGTTATGGAACATAGCACTGTATGTTTATATTTTGACTCTTTTAGAAATATTTGATTTGAAAAGTAAAAAGAATATTTTTATCGCACTTTGAAAAAGTGCTATATTGTCGTCGTCTTGTGCTGTTGGGCGGGCGGTCGGGCGGGCGGGACATAAACCAAATCTTGTCATCAAATTTCCAGGATAACTGCTTACCTGTTCAACTTGAAATTTTTACAGATGCAAGAGCAGACTAGTACCAAGATCTGATTAGGTTAAGGGCATGCTGGGTAAACTACGTGGCGGCCATTTTGAATTTTTCAACAAATCTTGTCATCAAAATTCCAGGAAAACCACTTATCCGTTCAACTTGAAATTTTTACAGATGCAAGAGCAGACTATTGCCAAGATCTGATTAGGTTTTGGGTATGCTGGCTGAATTACATGGTGGCCATTTTGAATTTTTCAATTTGGCGGCCATTTTGAATTTTTCAACTTGCTCCAAATTGACCAAATTTTTTTTTTAAAAACATCTACAAGTTCTCAGAAGTTCAAATCTGACCTTAGATTTCAGATTTGACCTTTCATTCACCTTCAGTGACCTTGAAAAGGTCAAAAAGTTGATTTTCTAAATTGATATTTTGGATTTAAATTTAGGTCAGCTTAATTACAAAACACCTACTGAGGTCTGAAAAAGTGAAATTTTCAAGGTCGAATGTCAAGGTCATTAAACTAGGTCACAAATGATGTTATCCAAGTTTCTCAAAGTTTGAGACTACAAATCAATTCTTGTCATCAAAATTCCAAGAAACCCGCTAACCTGTTCAACTTGAACTTTTTACACATGCAAAAGCAGACTAGTGCCAAGATCTGATTAGGTTAAGGGCATGCTGGGTAAACTACGTGGCGACCATTTTGAATTTTTCAACAAATCTTGTCATCAAAATTCCAGGAAAACCACTTATCCGTTCAATTTGAAATTTTTACAGATGCAAGAGCAGACTATTGCCAAGATCTGATTAGGTTTTGGGTATGCTGGCTGAATTACATGGTGGCCATTTTGAATTTTTCAATTTGGCGGCCATTTTGAATTTTTCAACTTGCTCCAAATTGACCAAATTTTTTTTTAAAAACATTTACAAGTTCTCAGAAGTTCAAATCTGACCTTAGATTTCAGATTTGACCTTTCATTCACCTTCAGTGACCTTGAAAAGGTCAAAAAAGTTGATTTTCTAAATTGATATTTTGGATTTAAATTTAGGTCAGCTTAATTACAAAACACCTACTGAGGTCTGAAAAAGTGAAATTTTCAAGGTCGAAGGTCATCAAATTAGGTCACAAACAATGTTATCTAAATTTTCCCAAAGTTCAAGACTACAAATAAATTCTTGTCATCAAAATTGCAGGAAAACCGCTAACCTTGTCAACTTGAAATGTTTACAGATGCAAGAGCAGACTAGAGCCAAGGTCTGATTAGGTTTTGGCCATGCTGGGTAAATTGCATGGTGGCCAGTTTGCTCTTCAAAGTGCGATATTTATCACTGTGTGTCTTGTTTTAATTAACGTTTCCAGTATTGGATATTATTGTCTCAGTGTCATGTTCTTATTCTGTGATTGGTTGAACATGCATCACGTGATAAAATATCCTTTGAGATTTTCCCGTAATGCTGTAAGTTTGATACTTTTCATCGGTAGATAAGTGACCCTTGTTTTGAAGTGCAAATATTTCCTCCCCAGCTCCAGGGGAATATCACTTATGAAAGATAGACTGAATTTTTAGTTCATATTCAAGGTGATATAGTCCTACCTCCTGCTGTACAGTATATGTCAGACTGTAATATAACCAGATGGATAAGGGTAGCCCACATTTATTCAAAATGACATTGGCGCTAGGTAAGGGTTTAGGTATTTTAAAACTACACTGTATCACAATTGTTTTACCAGAAGTGGTGACATATTGTTACAGTCTCCAAATTTTTTGTGGATGGTGTTCAGTGTTTGGCTGTTGGAGTTTGGCGTCTGTATCAAATGACAGGTGGTGACATTTTGCATGTTAATGCCTTGTTATATTTTTACTAAGATCTCAATAGAAATCGAACAAAACTATCTGAAAAAATTTACTTACAAAACTGTTTAATGTTCATATGGATGTAATTTTTACTTGGTAGTTGTGTAGGCTTTGCTCAATATGATAATTACCAAACCATATCATATAGTAGGCTAGCAACTTATATAATGTTTCTTCTGTTTTGTATATGTACTTATGTTATATATGGCTACTGTACAAATAATATCTGACTTTATGGGAATAAAGCTATTAAATGGTGAATGTGTTTATATTTATTGATTGAATGGAACACATCATTTTTATGGTTCAACCATAAATAAATGCTTTCAAGTCCCTGTGCAATCTTGAACAAGATTTATCTAATAAAAACTTCCAAGATGGCCGCCAGAATGCAAGATGGTCACTGAAAATTTAATCAGCTCTAGAACTTCATACCATGTAACATGTGTAAAAATTTGAAGCAAATCCGTTTTCCTGGAATCGTGATGACAAGAAAGTGAGACGCCGCCCGCCCCCCCGCCCGCCCGCCGCCCGCCCGCCGCCCGCCCGCCGCCCGTCCGTCAAGGTGACGACAATATCGTACCTTTTTAGGTACGATAAAAAATAAAGGCAATGAGAGTAAATTTATATGTTGGCTTTGGATAATGTTGGGAGGCCAACTGTTGGCAGTGAGGGTATATTGTCTAAATTTCTTTTGGACGATGCAAGTGGATATGATCAAATCTAGGTGTAATGAGGTAAATGTCAATGACATAATAATAGATGATGCAAGGAGGTTGTAATGAGGTAATGAGGATTTGGATATTGTAGGGAGGTCAACTTTAGGGAATGGGAACAATGTAGGTAGGTCAACTGTTCCTAGCTTATATGTTGGGTACGTTTACGCTTACAACTCGGGACGGTCAATAGGTAGAAATTGACTTCCGTCAACCTCCGTATCCACCCAAAGCAATGATGTGATATATAAAGCATTAATTATAATGTGCTACTGTAATGGTGGCTAAAGGTAACGCGGTTAATAAAAATATGTCTGACAAAATGCTCAAGATTTGGAACTAGCAATATGAGGAATACACATTCCACATTTATAAAATATTTATAGAACATAAAATTCTCCACAGAATGGTAAATGCTATCCCTACCATATTTGATGATCTCTTTCGCCGAATGGATACCAGGGATGGATACTGAGTTGAAAAGCTTAGTGATTTACAGTCCGTTGATGTGGCTTCGATATCATAAATTACCATGGATATGTGTCTGGACCGTGTCACCTTTAGCCACCATGTTCCGGCAATGGTGTCTTCCTATGTATGCAGTCGTAATGATGGACTGTGGTAATGAGGGCAGGTTTCGACGACAACGAACAGTTATAATTGAATGTTCGTATGTCATGAAACCTGGCAAAATGTACCACTTCATTTCATTTCCTTGAAAGTGTTATCCTTTGTACAATGTGTTATCCATACTTACTACAGTCTCAGCTGCAGCCCTTATGGCTCAGTGGTAGAACATTGGACTCTAAAGTGGTTTGATTCTCACACGGGGCATCGAATTTAGCACACACCCTTTCTTGTCTAGTATCTGGCTTGTTGCAGTGCAGCTCCCTGGACAATCTTCTATATGGCGAAAATAAGAAACAAGACTATCGTGGAAAAACATCAAATATTAAATCGTCAAATATGGCCTAGATATATGTAACGTTGAAAAACAGAACTGTGAAGAAATGGTATGACTTTATGATTGTAATGGCTACTGAGTAAAAACAATGCTTCATAATTGATAGTGTATCATAAGAAAATAATTTTCCGTACGAGTTATACTTTTATTCATTGGTGATTTTTGAATCTTGGACTTATTCGCTCGGCTCTCTCGTGACATATATAATTGTGGATGTCTGGAGCATCTGATATTGTAATAAATCAGGCAAAGATTTGAAGGAATTAATTTGGAATCATCATACCCATTTTCATAGTTTGATTTGTGACTTTTAAAAGAGAGCTTCAACTACATAGTTAGTACTAGGCCCTATTTCTCTGTGAAGAATTATCGCAAACTCGGCATTTTTGATAGTATATATGTATGGCATTGGTCGGATGGGCGCCATAAATGTATGCCATATTCCGCGTAACACATGTAGCTTTACTGTACTTCCATAACACCTATACAAATATCTACAACCACAAAAAATACAGCTCATTAAAATATCTCTTTTCGCTTATTACAAGACAACTACAGCATCGATAACTCAACCGACAGATTTTATAAATAGAAGAATTTATCATTGTGTACATCAAAAATAAAACCACGCATGCGTATCACTATTTTTTATGTTTTGTATATAGGGGTATATAATAAATTACCGAAATATCGTGCATGAGTTGAACCAAATTATATTGCTAGAAATATTCTGAAACCATGGATCGATATTCGTACACAAGGCGTAACCCGAGATAAATAGAACATTTGTAGGTGCAATTTTGTTGCACAAATATAATATGGGTGAATAGCAGATTTGAAATATTATATATCATTACTAATTGTTGTTGGAAATTTATGGTAAATTAATCTGTCTATCGACTAGACGCATTGAAAATACTATATCTAGTAACCCGGATACATCGCGCAAGACCCTTGTTTTTTATTCGAAATCTTTTAAAAAAAATTTTTTTTGAAGGTTTTTATTGAATTATTATTATTTTTATAGAAGGTTTCATGGATTATTATATTGTATAAAGTCGTAATATAAATAAAAGCGTCTAATAAGTATCTTCGATTTAGTATTGAATCAAGTATTGTTTCGATTTAAGGATTTTAAGCCCAATCCATTCGTATTCAAAATACAGCGATTTTACGTCGTTGCAATATTATAACCCTTCTCCATACTCTGCGTCTCGTAAATGTTTTATCTATTTAAATAGTTGTCAGTCTAGAAATCTGCATACTTTTTAACTATAGTATATATTTTGTCTCCTAAGCTATTTTGTGAACGAAATTAGACCAAAACACCCCGAGTCTTTGTTTAAACACTATGAGTTCTAGGTTTAACAACAATATGAAGTACTTTATAACCGCTACGTTCGCGGGGAATGTGCTTCGACTGTGACAATGTTAGAGATATTATGACAGAAAAGAGAAAATAAACAATAAAACCTGTTTTAATGAACACCCCTCTCTAGTAAACATCACTTCAAGACACATTTTACTTTGACTCCTGTATAAAATCCCCTCTCTATAGTGAACATATTTTTGTGGCTCCATTGGTGTTGAGTATACTAATCAAGTTGCCATGGTTACCAAAGTCTTATAGTACAAGTCTTACTGTATATAGATATAAAATTTGGATTACCGTGTTCTTGGACTGCTTAGTAATAAATGCAGATGCTTTTCCAAATTCAAAATAGTTTATAAGAAATGAGCTTGCGGACTCAATTCTTTGCATACTCGCTCTCACTGTTTGCGTTCTCGTCATGTTTCTTGTTTTATATTTAATTATTTCTTTAGTAATCCGAATAGGGCATTCATCAGATTCTGCGGAAATTATCTTCTTTTTCAGGTTTCTCACGAGTCACGACTCTGACTTAGGGGAATGGTCTGTTGTTTCCTTTGACGTTCTCTAATTTCTGGCGTCTATGACGTTTCTGAGCTCAACGAACTGGTGAACTGGGCATCAGTTTAAAACGGCCAGGCTTTACCCAAGCAATACTTACACGCAGTGCTTACACGAGACTTGTGCAAGTGAACAACAGCCCCAACAAAACGTGTATTCTGAACCCCCATTTTTAAAGTATTTTGGCCTTTAGCCTAGACCTAGGAGCACAGTACTAACTATGTGATGAAGCTCTGTTTTAAAAAACAAAAATGGAATTATTGCAATGGGTTCTTTCTGAAACAATAATTATAATCTGGTGTATTAATTATGGTATCTAATCGACGATTCATCTTCGTCTGGATGTCGTTCGTCGGGTATAATACAGAGTTTGACTAACATACGCAACTGCCCAAAATGAGGAAATATCCCAAAGCTGAGAGATGCCACTGTCACATCCGATGACCAATTTTATAAACTTCAAATCATTTGCCATTAAAACTGATCTCAGAATGTTTCATGTTTTTTTCTGAGTATTCTCATAAAGTTTGGATAACGTATTACTGGAGTTTAGAATTAACGATGTTCAACTGAAATAAACAGTGTTAACCTCTTGAATACCCAGAATGACGGATATATCTGTCATAAATGAAATCCATTTGGAACCCAGAGCGACAGATATATCTGTCACAGAATTTTTCACTAAAACAGCTCTTACTTTGGCATTTTTTATCCAATCTTCACAAATTAGGTTTTAGAATGTATGTAATGGGTCTATGTTTACTATTCTTATGAAATCAAATATCGAACATTGTGTTTTTAGATGTAAATATCCAGAAAAATAGCAGAAAATGAAAAATGCTCTGGTTTCAAACCCTTTTTAGAGGCTGGTTTTCAAGAGGTTAAATGCAATTTCCACGATTTCATATTACAGAAATATCGCTAGTTCCTATCAAACATAACCAGTCACGATTATAAGCTCCGCAATTTGTACACGTGCTCCATTCTAAAGCTATACCTTGTAATAACTAATAACCCTAACACATAATCGATGATCTAGATAATGCCGATATGTTTCCATTCCTGTTTTTATTCTCCCATTTAACCCGTAAAACATTCTTTACATCTTCTAATTGCATATTACTAAAACTAATAAAATCGTCACAACTTGTGGCTTGCTCTATTCAATGATGAGTTTCTGTACCGTTGTGGAATTCTGAACTAGGGCCTATATCTATTTTTAAAGAGAAGTGACACGATACATTTATAGCGTTGATACAGGTGATTGCAACTGTTTTAGTAAGAAATTAATATTGTATATAGGAGCCCCTTTAATTTCTCAGTTTTCTTCCATGTGCTTTTGAGGAGGCCTACATTTTACCCACGAATCATTGATTTTAATGCATACACGCCTCTCTGCTTTCAATCCAGGACATAATTAACATTACAACATTTTACGCTTACACTATAACGTTCTTAGGTTGTTCAAAATTGATTTTAGCATTAAGATCGAGTTCATTTAATACTTCAGTATTGATTTTTATCACACTACTACGTTTTTCCATTTCACTTTATGAAAAATCGATTCGCATATTAGAAGACTGAGATACATTTTGTGGGGTTTCGTGTTTCTTCTTTAAAATCGATTAATTTGAATGTTATAATTATGTGATTTAGAAAACGTACCATTCGCTGTCGTTCCACAAATATTTTTTCTTGAAAACCCCCAAATTTGAATATGTTCAATTCTGTTGTATTATTTCGAAATTACATATTCTTTAATATACATATAAGACATTTTGTCTAATTTATTACAAATTACAATTACTATCACATACCGTTTTGTTATATTTCATATGTGGGTATATCATATATGTTTTCTAGCTAATATTTTCCCAGTTTTTCCCATTGATTATCTCTTAAGTAAAACAGATATTTCAATATCTTACCTCTGGAGTACTCTTCCAGTCCTCACATGATTTGATGAATTTATGAAACGTGTTCGCCGTTCGGTGATGTATTGCATACCACCGATTATTAAGTTAATAAATGTTAAAATGAACGAAATGCTGGCAATTAATGCTCACGACCATTGTTGAAAAGTAAATAGTCAGCCACTAATAATCTCTCAGTTTATAGATGATGTTGAAGTGTGATGTTTGTACAACTGTATGAAATAACGTTTTTAATTCACCAATGAGAGTTAAACACATTGGCTTATCTTATTTAATAATAGCTGCGTTTTACGTTCAGCTTAAAGTTAGCTGCAAGCACGCAATAACTGAATAACGTATGATACGTGAAAGGAAGAAATTGATACATTTTGCCGACCGCCTTCAAGCGTGTTACTTATTCGTATATCATTATTGTACCTCTAGAGTTCTAACGCATATTGAATTGCTTGGTATAATGAACTATATAGAAGTCCTTGACGTGTTACTATTGTTGAACTCAGCATGATCGTGAACCTGTTGTCCCACTTAGGCCGGGTAGGATCACCGTTCGCAACCGTGTGAATACTTTGGGGCAGACGGGCGGGGCACGGGATGGATGCACGGTGGGCAAAAGAAATAGTTTTACAGTAAGGTACCCCTCATCACACAAAAATCCAAAAAATAACGAAAAAGACTAAATATTCTGTACGCATTCCGTGCATTCCGTACGCATTCTGTACGCATTCGCTGCATTCCGTGGGATGAATCCTTAACATTTTACTCCATTAAGTTACAGTTTATTACTTCATATCTAGACTTTTAATCAGTCATTTCATGAATTTATGTTTACAGATCATCAATATACAAATCTTGATATTTTACCCCAAGTTATATCATTTCAAACATTGTCTCATGATAAACTCTGGACACTTACCCGAAGCTAACCTATATCAGTTTCATACATTCAGTTGAAATAAATATTTGTAACAATCTTGCATAAAAGTGAAACGCGCCTGAAATCTATTGTCTTAGTGGGGTTTATCAATAGTTCTCCTGGAAAAATATTAAAAAATGTTGCCATGGTTACCATTCTTACCTGTAGAGCACTAAATTAAATGTCACCTTTGTACAAGCTACTAAACAGCGTATTTAATGAATTGACGTAGATATATCAAATGTTTCACTATTTCTAGGGATAATATGACGACTTCATTTGTGAAATTGAATAAGTTTAATCTGAAACATAGGATCAAATCATATGCTTAGGATTGATGTGAAAAAAGTCACTCCACTTCGGTAGGAATTGAACCCACAGCCTCCCGATTCCATGTCGGAAGCTCTACCGCTACAGAGCAATTAACCCTTTCCCGACGTGAATATACGAGGAAAATGTTGGCCTGGTGACGGATAAGTAAGAGCGGTTTTTAGATCAAAGCGGGAAATGACATATACCATGAGACCTATACTTTACATTTTATCAGTAAAATACAATTTTTAATAAGCATTATCACATGTCAACTACTTGTCAAAATTTGGTGTAAAAATACTGAATAGAACTGGAGATATTGCCATTTCATTGATGTATGAAAATAAAAATAGCGGTGCCAAAAGGAGCCTATCGTCCTATCGTCGTTCATGATTTCAAGCCATTTGTTCGGAAATTGTAACCCAAACCAAGGTTCCCTTTAACAAATTAAACTACAGCGAACTACAGGGTGATCCAAATAGACCCTTGATAACGTCGAAACTATACAGTATCAATTCCATCTTTGCGTGCTTCATCTCCAATTTACGTTTATATCCAAAGAACATGTGTTTCTATAGATTTATTATCTAAAATATGACATATTTACAAAACTTTTTGGCATGGGGAGACGGCTATCTGTCGATGAGGTGCAAATCCCAATGTATTAAAAGGACAACAGAAACTGTATGGGACTTTACAGACTTTCATTAATTTTACTTCGCTATCAGATCGTCATTTAGTTTACGTTTTCTACATGGCATACCCTTTGCATTCGTTTGACTTCACTTCTTAAAAGAGAGCTTCGTCTTCTGTAGTCTAACTAGACTCTGCACGCAGGGTATACGTGGCATCTACTTTGTTAAAAATATGGAAATCGCCACATTAGTGTCTGTTTCATCTTCTGAACTGAACTGAACTGAACATGAAAATTACACTTTGTTAATTGTTAAAGTAATACTTTGTCACATACATATTGTTGAAAAAGCACTAGAAAAAAGGCCCTTCATACTTGATTTCTTAAGATGCTTACAGGGGATGCATGTCTGTGGTAGTGTACCGACCCTGGGGACACTCGTCCGGGGAGATGTAGTGTAACGAGGCAGATACTAGACCTGAAAGGGAGTGTGCTAAATCCAATACCCCATGCGGGAATTGAACCCAGGACCTTCCGCTCACGACTGACGCTCTTCCACTTTAGCTAAAGAAGCTAGTCGCTTCAACCTAGACTGTAGTAGCGACTTGCTATCGAGGGTCATTAAAATAGTCTGCACAATATCAGATGGCAAGAAGTGGCATTTTATGGGTGATTATGCTTACAAATTGATTTTTATATAGTTGTGGTTTACAAGTATTTCATCTTGATTCACAAGGTTTACAGATGGTATACTGTTTGATAAGATAATCACTTGAAGATACATATCAGCGTTCAAATTGATAATGTTACTTTTATTGCAAAACTAAAATGTAATCCATAACAGGATCAACTTTAATCAAAGGATCTTACAGTACAATTTCGAAGAATGAAACAGTTTTTGGCGCAGAATTCGTATCTTTAATACTATACTGAAAAGTGAAAATTGATATTGTTGGTTTGCACTACGTATTGGTTCGCATATGAGTGTCATTAGATTTTTATAATTGATAACATTTGGGTAATACGTTCAGATAATAATCTTTGGATTTGGAATCGTCAAAGTTGGTGGATGGTCATTCATTCATTAGATCGCAATTATGAATTGGCTTTCTAACACTGGTTTGAGTTAGCGAATGTTGTATGAAAATCGTGCGTGGTTCATAATTTTAGTTTATAGGTGATTGATGACATGAATTGTTTCATTATGTAAAAGAATCGCAAAATCACAAACTATACAAGTTGATCAGGAATACCATTTGCCAGGCGTCCGAAGGGGGGCTTTTCCCGAGGATTTCGTTCTACTCGTGGTGCTGAAGAGACTATCGGGACAGTACAATGTGCTCTGGCGGAAGAGATGGATAATCTAGACTTTAAGTTCAAGCTATGATGATAAAGCTTGTTCAGATGTAGTAGTAACCCCCCCCCCGTTGGAAAATAAGGAAGCCTCTGAATACATACATCATGAACAACATCGTTGATATAAAATTTTCAATTTCACAACGTTTGCTTTCGTACAGTCGTGGATGTCATATTAATCGATACAATCGCTTAGAATAACGACTATATATTTACGACCATTATGCTATATTTTATGGCGATTATTTAAATAAATGGTTTGTTCAACTGTATATGACTAAATGGCACAATTGCTTCATCTACAGCTGTGTACATAGGTTTCTATTCTAAAAACTAGCAAATAACAAAAAACATGAATAGTAATGCAGAAATAGACAATTGCTTTCAACTAAAAATGGATTATATCATTCATCTATTTCCTCTGGTGGGAAGAAGTTCAATACGTTTATTCTGAGAATCAGATTTGAGTTTCGATATTCCAACTTTTAATTGAAAGTGACTAAGAATTAATGATATAATGACTTGCGACTTACTTATTGATCACCCTCGTATGTCATATCATGAATGACGTTATCGGCGAAAAATCATTCTTATACTTATCACACCTCTCTGTCTTCAACCAGAAATATGTGTGAAGCTAATAAAAGGCCATGATTTCTCATGATGGCGAAAAATAATGCATGTAGTACACGTACTAGCCCTGGAGATATACCCTACCTCATCTTCTCTCGTATCATATTATTATTTCATCGGAGGAAATAATAACGCGTGCCAAACGCCGGGTGAATGCTCTGAACCAGCCCCCGAACCATACCGAGGAAATATGATATAGTGTGATGTAAGTGAAAGTATTGCAGAGAAAGCGAACGATAAATAAAATAAGAAATCTAGCCCTTTAATTATGATTTAACCATGAAACAAGAAATTACATCTATAGAACAAGAAATTCGTATATTCAAAACTATTTTGTAAACTGTATGTGAAATTGCAGCAATCTATATGTGTAATCTCGTAAGGTTTGATTGTAGCTCAGAAGCAGCGACGACATTTGTCCTGTTTCTGCCAAATAACAAAATAAATATGTATGAATTCATGGAATTTAATGATTATCAGAGAATAAATCATTGTCTTGGTGGCTAGTAAGATTAGCCAAAATCTCAAAATTTGAAAACAGTAGAATTAAGACATGATTTTAACTTGCAGAAAACCTATAAACAAAGAAAGCCTTTCCAAGACATGTTTTCAAGAAACTAAATATAAAATGAACCGATGCAAGTGCAACACCTTTAAAATGGAACATTTATTGACGTTAACATTAATGGTCTTACATTTTTCAGGTTTTGCTGCGTTTTTATCAATAGCTCAAACAATAGGCGTATACAAGATTCACACAATAGGCGTATGCAAGATTCACGCCATGTACGCAACATGCTTTTTAAAAGCAGCTAAGCCCACCCCTCCTCTTGCCCACATGGTTGAAACTGATTAAATAAAACAGACGGGCGAGGCAAAAAGTAGGATAGGCATATGCCTCACCAAGATGTTACTGAAATTTATTATCTCGGATGTTTTTATGTAGTGTCATACTTCATTTCGCAGTGTTAAAACATTATTTTCAATGACGATTAAACATATTTAGATATGATTAGATTAATTTTTACGTAGGTGATATTCCTTAAAAGTATAAAAGTGGTATAACTTTAAATCATTCAATGTCGGGAATTACCCTTTGCCTTTGTTCGACTTCTTAAAAGAGAGCTTCATCTTCGGTAGTTTGTAACTAGACTCTAGTTACATAGGTGATAATATTCCTCGGAAAATATCATTGACCCTAGATGTAATATGCAATCCCTCCAAGTAAATAACATCGATGTCCAAGCATAAAAGTCATATTCAATCCCGACTGAACCTGTTTATTCCATAAAGAATTTGTCGGACACTTACCGGGGACACAACTAATATGAATCTTCCCCCAATCGATACAAATACGAGTTTTTAGTCAATTTTATTTTCAGCTTGAAAATATCCGTCTGAAAAATTCCTGGTGACCCGACCATTAAGAGTCAATATTCCCAAATCAATGCTATTTCCGAAATCAATACGATTTCCCCAATCGATACGATTTTCCCAATCGATACGATTTCCGAAATCAATATGATTTTCCCAGTCAATTCAGTTTAAAATTAATCTTAGAGATCGAGTTATTTGTTACAATCCAGGATATGCATATCTACATGATCTATATGGTTTCAAAATATATATAATCTAACTTGATATACGGGTATTACTATGTTATCTCATACTAGCTCTTCGTCATGAAATCGAGACACTAAAATGGGGAAATCAAACCAAAGAAGAGCATTGGCGCCAGGCTTAATAAATTACGTTGTAACATGATCGAAAGTCTCTCTCGTTACTCGATATCTGTTATTTCTATTTTATTCTTACTCCCATTGAAATAAAAGCAATGGACTAATTCCAAGAAACAATTGTTAGTAAATTGGCATACCAAAATGGCTGGCGTGTATTTCCATGAAAAAGCGATGTCTTCTTACTTGAATATAATTCACTTTCGATTCTAAAAATATATTTTCGCATTTTCATAACATAATATACTTACCGAATCGGGCCATAGTTGTAGCTGCAGATCAAGACCACAAAAGTCAATCATCAATCAAATCAGAAGTCGCTCCGCTCCCTTTCCACTTACGTTATACTTGACCTCCTTGCTAAATCTGCTGGTTACCAATGTTTTCCATGCTAAGCCTAGGACACTGTCGGCAAAGAAGAAGTGTCTTCTTTTAAAATATAAGCTGCAGGCATTCTAGGGTAAGCAGTCTAAGCAATAGGCATATGCCCTCCCCAGTCTACCAAGGCCCGACCATGAAAATGATGTCATAATTCAACTGGACGGGAACTTGTTCTGCTTCCGCTGTTGACAAATCCGAAAGCCCGACTGACAAGGAAAGACGCGTCACCGATTGGCGTGTGCACTGAATTTGTACAGCTTCAGCGGTCGAAGCATCATCGATTCATGCTAAACACGATAGATACCAATTGCAATAACATGGAATATTATAATAATGCGCTATGAATATTATTTCCTAAGCAAATTAAATATTGCTTTATTTTATCTATAATCATTGTATTCAACAAGTGTAAAATAATACACGATGAGTCACTTACAGCCGCGTCTATCTATATGCTGAGCAATATTGCTAACATTTCCGTGATCATTCATTTCATTTCCCGAGAAACAAACGCCAACGTTTCGCGCTTTCTAAGATAACAAATAAATATTTGCTCTCTGAATAGGCAGAAGATCTGAAGATAGGGCGTAGTTTGAGAACAACTTAAAAAATCAGGAATGTTTTTTCGAGCTCTATTCATTTTATACGCATGGTGTTAAATACAACAGCGATGTTAAAAGCTACATTTTAAGAGAACTTATAACTTAATAATAACGTGATGTAAAAGGATAGGAAACCGTCTATTCAAGTAAAATAGGACTCTTGTACATATGGCATTATAACTAATTTGGGCAAAAGGGGTCGACGGCCGACAGTCGACAGGGATCTAGCCTAAAAGGGCTTTAACCTTTAATGCTGGGCATTACTTTACTTACTAGTACTTCTTTAGTCCTTAAGGAATAGAGGCTTAACAAAATGTCCCAAATGTTTTTCCGAATAACTGGTCAAATTTGGCGACTACGTCCATGGGTGTTATTTTGAAATTTACTTAAGATGGAATACCCATTGGGAGTTTACGGGGTCGCCTTATTCGTCCGAATACCAATGGTCCGAATCCCATTCGTGCGAATCCCAGTCGTCCAAATCCAGCCTAGAAACGCTTATTTCTAATATCAAAATAAAGATGCAAGAAACGTGTGAACATGGAATATAACATCCCGTTGATGTGCGATTATTGAATAAAATCGATTCCCCGTTTACGTTTATTGAAAATATTACGTTTGGCATTTTTCTTTGCTGTATTAATGGAAAGTCAACGCAAGGCAACGCATATCCCAAATTGTACTCCAAATTGTCACTTTTCCACTAAGCATTTCCGAAAAAAGGAATTCCAAATATTTACTTGAAGATTATTGGAGTACTTAAATAAAGCAATATTGGTGCCTCGTTGTATTTTTGGAGACTGGAAATATTATCGCATTCTTCTAGTTTAATTGCAGACAAGTGGCAACAAAGTCTTTCTAATTTCTATCTTGAATTTCCTTCCTTCCTCGGAAGATAATATATCAACAATTTTTAATTTTCGTATCATTAGTTTTCGTTACTCTAGTCACGTCATTGTTGCCTATGATCATTTTATTACTATATTAGACGCTAGTCACGTCATTGTTGCCTAAGGTTATTCTATTACTATATTAGACTCTAGTCACGTCATTGTTGCCTATGGTCATTTTATTACAATATTAGACGCTAGTCACATCATTGTTGCCTATGGTCATTTTATTACAATATTAGACTATTGTCATGTCATTGTTGCCTATGGTCATTTTATTGCAATATTAGACTCTAGTCACATCATTGTAGACGATGGTCATTTTATTGCAATATTAGACTCTAGTCACATCATTGTAGACGATGGTCAATCTATTACAATATTAGATTATTGTCACATCATTGTAGACTATGACCATTTTATTGCAATATTAGACTCCAGTCACGTCATTGTTGCCTATGGTCATTTTATTACAATATTAGACTATTGTCATGTCATTGAAGACTATGACCATTTTATTGCAATATTAGACTCTAGTCACGTCATTGTTGCCTATGGTCATTTTATTACAATATTTGACTCTAGTCACATCATTGTTGCCTATGGTCATTTTATTACAATATTTGACTCTAGTCACGTCATTGTTGCATAAGGTCATTTTATTACAATATTAGACTCTAGTCACATCATTGTTGCTTATGGTCATTTTATTACAATATTAGACTCTAGTCACATCATTGTTGCATAAGGTCATTTTATTACAATATTAGACTCTAGTCACATCATTGTTGCATAAGGTCATTTTATTACAATATTAGACTCTAGTCACATCATTGTTGCCTATGGTCATTTTATTACAATATTAGACTAGTCACGTCATTGTTGCCTATGGTCATTTTATTACAATATTAGACTCTAGTCACATCATTGTTGCATAAGGTCATTTTATTACAATATTAGACTCTAGTCACATCATTGTTGCCTATGGTCATTTTATTACAATATTAGACTAGTCACGTCATTGTTGCATAAGGTCATTTTATTACAATATTAGACTCTAGTCACATCATTGTTGCTTATGGTCATTTTATTACAATATTAGACTCTAGTCACATCATTGTTGCATAAGGTCATTTTATTACAATATTAGACTCTAGTCACATCATTGTTGCATAAGGTCATTTTATTACAATATTAGACTCTAGTCACATCATTGTTGCCTATGGTCATTTTATTACAATATTAGACTAGGCACGTCATTGTTGCCTATGGTCATTTTATTACTATATTAGACTCTAGTCACATCATTGTTGCATAAGGTCATTTTATTACAATATTAGACTAGTCACGTCATTGTTGCCTATGGTCATTTTATTACAATATTAGACTCTAGTCACGTCAAAGTTGCCTATG
This sequence comes from Owenia fusiformis, assembly GCA_903813345.2. Classification (NCBI taxonomy): domain Eukaryota; kingdom Metazoa; phylum Annelida; class Polychaeta; order Sabellida; family Oweniidae; genus Owenia; species Owenia fusiformis. Next base: position 28,105,222 of record CAIIXF020000002.1, read on the forward strand.
GTCATTTTATTACAATATTAGACTCTAGTCACATCATAGTTGCCTATGGTCATTTTATTACAATATTAGACTCTAGTCACGTCAAAGTTGCCTATGGTCATTTTATTACAATATTAGACTCTAGTCACGTCAAAGTTGCATAAGGTCATTTTATTACAATATTAGATTATAGTCACGCCATTGTAGACTATGACCATTTTATTACAATATTAGACTATTGTCATGTCATTGAAGACTATGACCATTTTATTACAATATTAGACTCTAGTCACGTCATTGTTGCCTATGGTCATTTTATTACAATATTAGACTCTAATCATGTCATAGTTGTCTATGGTCGATTTCTTCCAATATTAGACTCTAGTCACGTCATTGTAGACTATGGTCATTTAATTACTATATTAGACTCTAGTCACGTCATTGTAGACTATGGTCATTTTATTACAATATTAGACTCTAGTCACGTCATTGTAGATGATGGTCATTTTATTACAAAATCAGACACTAGTCACGTCATGTGATTCAATTGAATGAAAATGGAAACAGAGAAATTATAAACCATGTAAAACAGTTGTATTAACTATTGAATAAACAGGCTGCATTATCAGATTATATACATGCAATGAAAATGGAAGTGAGTGTCACATTAATCGTGGTGTAATATAATAATCATTCATTTAATGTGGTGGTTGTTTTTAAGAGCAAATTATGATTCAACCATAAGTGAGCACTCTCGACCAATTAGATAGCTTATTCACTGTGCATTATTACACAACTATGAACAGGTTTTTAATGAATATCCGCAGTTATCTGTGACAGTAAGCTGTGACGCCAGGATCCAGAGATAAATAACAGTAGAACCTCTTAAGCGAACACCTTTAAGTGAACATCCCTTCTCAGCACATACTCCACTTAGATTTGTGTAAAATTCCCCTCTCTATGTGAACACCTACATACAGTGAACAGATTTTTGTGGTTAGAAAGGTGTTCACATATACAAAGGTTTTACTCTATGTTAACATTTGTGAGGTCATTCTGAATGCAGGCTAAATTCAAGTCAATTCAACCCAAAATGGATCTATATACACATTTTCTCTCACTTGTTCATGTTTTGTGAAGGAAGTGATATAAAATAGTTGAATTGCAATAGACCTACTGAATTCAAAATTGAGATTGTTGTTTAATAATACACAGTGGGGTTGAAAGAGTTTATGATCTCAGCATAACTCAAAATGGCAAATCATGAATCTTAACTTGTATTTCTTTATTTGATAACTTATCATACATTATCCATCCTTAATCATGTTAATTATCATCAACAATAAAAACATTACGTTGTAAAAATGCTCACAATTTTCTACATAAAACATTGACTAGATAAAGCATGTAAATACTAACATTCTGTTCACAAATAAACATGCTCTGGTATCAATATAGTACATTTTAAGTATTATAGGTCAATGTAATGAAATATGGATTTTGTGCAAAAAGCGCACTTTTGAATTTTGACGTATCTGAGAAAGCCATCATTTATTCATCCATCTTTTTCGCACCCAATCTTTGACATTTATTTTGGTTCGCAACCAATCTTTGGAAGTTAATATTTTCTTTCTACCATAATCTTTATATCGTTCAATCAATGGAGGTTGCTTCCACACACCCTTTCCTTTCTTTTCAGCGTTTATCTCGATTTTTAGAAGTCTTTCTGAAAACTTGATGTATAGTTTATCATTCGGGAGATTTTCAATGTGGCAAACTTTGGCATATCCTTCCCGGATGAGATGCTCATTGAGACAGATGTTTCTAAATATGTTCTTCCTGGACCAAACAATGCAATGAAGAACCTCTTTGGATAGTTCTTTGGTGTTTGCACTGTTGTTAAAAGTTGCATCTCTACTTCCTCCGTTAGAATGGACCACATCATTCATGCCTTTATGACTTGCAGATTCGGAGTTTTGAATATCAGTATTTAGTCCATCTCCTGATATAGTTAGTAGTTTAAATTGTATAGTTTCATTCTTCATTTTTTCTGAAAGCCATTTTTCACCAGCTGGGTATAGACTAGTGCCACCTATTGATACAGGGAGCAATTTTGATGACACTGCACATGTGGAAGAATTAAACCACTTATAGAAGGGCTTTTGATAGATAGGTATATGGTCAATGAGGAGAAGATGTCCGCGAATGTCTGTAACAGTTCCACGCAATGTAACATGCTTTTGGATAAAGCGATCAGGTATCTGTCTGATTGCAGTGAATTTTGTAAACAATCTAAGGCTTCTTGCAATAGAAACTAAGCCGACACCTGCAATGACATATGAGCTATATCTTACAATCCGTAGGTGCTTGTCGATGAAAAGTGAAACACGGTCAACTATATTGATATCATCTGTCACCTCACAAAGAGGCTTTTCCCCTCTCCTGTCAGGACCCACATCATCATGGGATGTATCTCCTTGTTTAACCATAATGAGATGGTCTTTTATTTATTGATCAGATTGTCCTGAAAATAAATGAAAACAATAATACAGTCAGACAGTAGGATCATGTTCAGCTCCTCTAATATGAGCAAGGAGGATTGGCTCCCAGGGTTCCAACTCAAGATTCTGCCATATTTGGGGATGTCGTGATTACACAAAAGAAGTGATGGAGATATTGGTTTGAATCTTTTGGACTGCTGATTATTAATTTATAGTCAGTTGTAAGTCATTGTTGGAAAATTGAGTTGCATCCCTCTGGAGGGGTCTGGAAACCAATCCATTTTGATATGAGGAACACTACATGTAGTGCTGCCATCTTTATATCAGTCTAAAACCTATATTTTTTATATTTGACTGTGGCTATAACATTCACTTGGCATGGGCTTTCAAGAGAACATGGGGATATGTTTAATTTAAGCCTCCTATGCATTTGAATATTAATACAGTAAAACAAGTCTAAGTGGAACACCTTTGGTACCTTTGGTAAAAAGTGTTCCACTTGGGAAGTGATCCATTTATAGAGGTTCATCTAACATTAAGTCAGTGAGTTGTTCCTAGGACTCTGAAAAGTGTTCCACTAACAGAGGTGTTCACTTCTAGAATCATTCCACTTAACATGTTTCACTGTATATGTAACACAAGATCACAAGTTTGATATACCAGCTTGTTATAAGTGTAGAAGTGTGTCATCACTGAATCAGAGTATATCAATGAACAATACAAGAGTTTTCAAGCTCTTTTGATCTCAGATATGTTTAACTCTATCAAGAACACAATCAAGGCTGAAAGAGCAAATGTACATTACATGCCTAAAGTCAAACTCTGTTCAAAAGGTCAAGGTCACACTTAAGCTCAAAAGTGACACTACAGAATGTTTGGACGGTACAGGTATTTCACTTCGGGTATTTCACTTCTTGGCATTTCCATGTTCCAATGTCAATGGAGGTCATTCCGGCATGACTATAGCTATAGCAATTCAATTTAGTTGTAAGGTACGATTCAAAGCTATAATGCTATAAAAAGTAACATGTAGCATATCGTCAAGTGGAAACTAGAAATCGGCAACTCCACGGAGCAGCAAATCCCAACACTATTCATTAATCTGTATGTCAGAATGTAATATTTATAATCTACTCTACCATTGATCAAATTATTAGACATGCATCAGATTTATCAATCAGTATTTCCAGGAATAGTACCATAATTATAATTAGTAATCTACTCTAAAATTCCTCTAATTTCAGTATAATATACCCATACCTTGAAGAGATCAAGAAAGTATTGCAAAATCCCACGTTAAGCAGCAATTTTGAATTTCCCGAGGACTGAATCAGAAAAATGATAGTACAATTACAATCTACTCAAAATTGCCTATCATTTGAGTATAATCGATCAAACTCAGAAAATTCTCAAATTCCTGTTTTCCGAACCCACAGTACATGGCCCCTGGGGGCAGGATGAAAAACATGGAATGTATTTCTAAATAAAACTATTTACCAATATATTACATCTTTCCAACAAATATAAAAGAAAATCCGCTTCCTAGTATTCAAGTTATCTTCTGGATGGACAGACTGACTGACAAACGGCTTCATTGGATCTATATCCCTACCAAACTTTGTTGGGATAATAAAGCTAGGGGAAGTAACAAATATGCAAATTAATTTACTCCCTTGGAGTTTAGAATGGCACTTCCTATGTAAACAAATATATCACCCTAACATATGTGGGTTTTAGTCTACTAGTACTACTACAGTCTGTTACACTGCTTCAAAAGGCAAGCAACTGAACTACGGACTCGAGTCAACATTTTTTTTGAAACTTACTACCATATAATTTTACCAGGGTTGGAAACGGGAATTCCAAAAAAGTTTTTTATTTCCCTATTCTCGCCTTAATTAGCTCATCTTGGTTTACTCTTGGCTTGAAGTAATTTCATCTGGAACACCGTGAAGCATTTAAAAAAAAAAAGGCCGTCGTGTTTAAAATTTTAGTAAACATTTTTAAAATCGCCAGATAAATAAATCATGAATTAGAATGGAACTGGATGGGCTCCTTGATGAGATATTGCATGATTTCGTCAGGATTTCATCTAAAATTAAAATAAATGGCTCCAAGAAAAATGGCGATATTCAAAAACTGGACGAAATGTTGTTATTGTCTGACATAAGAAACTGACTGTTAATTCTAAGTTAGCGATCGAGAAGATGTGAACTAATACATTGATCACTTCATGTGTGTTTTGGAATTTTTGGTGAGGTAATAAGACCAAAACTCGCAATTCAAATTGTGATGTGGAAAAATGGCGAACATTTGATTTCAAATTTTATGATAATGACGTGACCCGTATACAGCAGTAAAAAACATGCAGGGATTTATCTTTGGACGAAGGCCCCTATATTTTGGCCACAATATAGTGGCCTTAAAAGAAGGTATTTCTTGGTGACTTGAACTTGCACAGCTATATCACAAAAGTCTTATAGTATCCTATGACTCAAAATTATAACTGCAATTGTACCTACTAGCCTCATTTGACTGTTTCTTGTTGACTGTAAGATCCAGTCAGAGTTTTGGCAATGAATGACGTTTTCAGAATTATTTAAAGTGCTCACCATAAATAAATGACACCTGGATTTTCTATCACCATTTCAAGACCATGGTGATTTGAGACTTCATACTTTTCAATAATGTCTAGATACACATCCCTTAAGTTTTGTATAGGCTATTTTACATTTTGTATACTCTCATCCACTGATGTATAGCCTCTTGAAAACCCTCTTCTTTTTAACATGGGAAATATTCACTTCAGCAAATCCAGGTGTCATTTACAGTGGGGAACATGTAATGCCGATTCTTCAAATGTTGAGGTGATTTTGGAGCCTGATTATGCCGCAAAGAGGATTGGCTCCAAGAATGCAACATGAAGAGTGCCAGCTTTCAAAATGCCGTTCCGCCATTTTGAAACCTGTCATGAGCAAAGTTAACTGATGTTGCATTCTGGGAGTCAATCCTCTTGGGATCACAAACATGGCGATTCATGAAAACATTCGTTCGATTTGGTAGGGATTTATCCATCATTTGCAGGTATGAAGCTTTGGACTCATTTATTGTGCTACTAAAGTGGGAATTATTTTTCTACCTCTTGAGAGAGTTTGAGACACGAAACTTAGAATTTAGCTCATTGTGACAACTTTTGATGGTTGAGGTTTATTTTTTTCCCCACTTTATTTATGGTGAGCACCATACATCAGTCGATGACCAAAGACTAAATAATCTGAAACATATATAAATGTCATTCGTGTACAATTTGAATATATTTTTTTATACATTATTGCACGATATTCAAAAGTCTTTAGATTTCTTATTTTTCAGGTCCAACTGCTTGCCGCTGATTGAAGCAGTAAAATAGACTGTCACTCACTCAGAGTCACTGTACGGAAAAAAGTCTGCCCCTCCACTCACTTTTACCCTTTGCATTCGTTTGACTTCACTTCTTAAAAGAGAGCTTCGTCTTCACTCTTTCAAACTAAAATAACCCTGTGAACTCACCGCGCCAATCAGTGTTCATCGGCCAAATTTGACCGACGTTCTATATATGGTCATTCCTTCTGACGTCATCGTTGTGCCCGGAATTGACCAATGACATGCGCATATTTAATTAGAACGCATTTGGCGTATTTTTCTTCGAGCTCGCTGATTGGTTCTAGAAAGGTCAGCACGTAGGTCAGAAGTGATTTATTACCCAAACTGTCACCGGTACTCGTCCAGGGGGCGGGGCTACTAAACTGCAATATGGTCTCTACTAGGCAGAGTGTAGTTTAACTAGACTCTGCACGCAGGGTAACTCACTTTTGGCTTTATTTAGTTGTCAAATTCAAAGTGTTACATAATTTAAACAAGATGAATTAATTTAAATGATATACTCACTTTAATGGTGAATATATTCATAGGTTACAATGTTGTGAAGCAGGATTATAGATTGAAATGTAGTAGCTGCATTTGTGAACATTTTTATCACTTCCGGGTTTTTCATATTACTCACCAGATGGGGTGCGAGTTGGTACGCGATGGGAAAACCGAACGACAAAATATCCGTTCGCTATTTTTTAATTACATGCTGGGAGAACCCAAGGACCAGCCATGAGCTGGGCGCCTCACTTTTTGGTTTTAGGGGTCCACATTTTTTTCCCGCCAAGCGCGGAGGTTTTTTTCTCAGACCAGAAATTTGCCCCCCCCCCTGTTAGTTCCCAGATCCGCCCCTGTTCGCGGTACAGATTTCAGGTCCCTTTGGAGCGACCCCGGGGTATTGGCAGGGACAACTTTATGAAAAAACAAACATTTGTAACGTTTCTGGGTTGCAGGTAAGTGGACCACTGTCGGATCTCAAGTTCAATTCTCTGAAATTCGTGAACAAATTACTTAATTTCTAGAACCTGAGACTAACATCACGGGCTGGTATCGAAATATTTGTCCGCTGTGACGGAGCATGCTATTTTTCATAGAACACTAAGAATACTTCACGATTTATTTTTAAACTCATATATTTCGTTATACCATAGAAAATTACTTACTCCATGCAATGGATATATAATTTGCGGGTAACTTTCACTTCTGTTTGAAGTTCAATTACGCTGGGAAGAAAAGCTATTGAAAATGGCGCCGGAGTATCATACTTCAAAATGTACCATTTCTTGTTTAACTTTCTATTGGCACGATATAGTGACACGATAATATTTACACATGGTTTCAGCATAACTAAGAAGGTATAGATGAGATGTTGATGTATTTGGTCTTTTTAATTCTTTTATAAAAAATAATTTTTAATTTTTCTGTCCGCTGTGACGGAGCAGTTGCAAATGTGAACTGTATATAGAGGTTCTTATATGAGTACCTGTGCAAGATCGTCCATTCTTTATGAGCTTTGATAATTCTTCTTTATCGAGTCGAAGACGAGATAAAGAAACATTATCAAAGCGAGTCAAGAATGGACGATATTGCACAGGTACGAGTACAAGAAAGTTTTTCTCATATGACTCTGCATTATGCCATATTTTCACCATTTTATCATAAATCTGAGTGAAAATAGCTTCAAATTAATTGAACTTCATGTTGCAATTGTTGTGACGTCATAACAATATTGAAGAAAATACATAAATAACGTGACAACAAAGCTCCATTGTTCTGACGTCACAGCTTAGTTTTGTAGAATTAGCATGTATACTCATAGCAACGATGTGTCCGTTGCCATGTTGTTGATGTTTATAGACCAGTGATGTCACAAGTAAATCTCATCTTGCACGTGTGACTTTTTAGGATGAAAGATGGCAATATCTTGCATGGCCGGGGTAAAGATGGATGTATCTTTGTTAGTCATATGAGAAAAAATGCTCCGTCACAGCGGACAAAGAATATTAACATTATTTTTTATAAAAAAATTAAAAAGACCCAATGCATTAATATTTCATTAATACATTCAGAGTTATGCTGAAAACATATGTTAATATTATCGCGTCACAATATCATGCCATTAAAAAGTTAAAAAGAAATGGTACATTTTAGAGTTTGATACTCTGGCGCCGTTTTCAATAGCTTTTACTCCTAGCGTTATTGGACTTCAAACAGAAGTGACGGTTAACCGCAAATGATATATCCATTGCATGGAATAAGTAATTTTATTTGATATAACGAAGCATATGAGTTAAAAAATAAATCGTGAAGCATTCTCAGTGTTTTTATGAAAAATAGCATGCTCCGTCACAGCGGACAAATCTTTCGATACCAGCCTGTGAACATAACTTGAAATGATGATGGTCTCAGCTAGAACTGGGACTCTTCAGAAAATAATTGCTTATGTCATGTATGTTCAAATCCCAACTAGGCGCATTGCGCCTCTGGGCCTTTGGCTTTATTTATACAGCCTATGTGAAATATGTCACTGCCCCAGTGTATTAAAACTCCGATAGTCAAAGTCGCTAAGGGGGAGGGGGAAACCCGTCTTATCCCAAGAAGACGTATCAGTAACCCCGGCCAGCAACATTGACATGTCAATGCAAGATTGCGGAAATCATTCTTCTGCGAAAATCACACAAGAAAGATGAACGCTCATTGGCTTCGAAGGTTTCAAACGCATTTAGGCTATAGTTGATTATAAATCTCAACTTGAAAATGACACAATTCCCATGATGGATGGTGCTTATATAAATTTAAATGACAATATACTAATCGTGACAATTGATATTTTGTATTCTTTAGATGTAGCTTACTTCCTGGTCATTCAAGATTGTGTAGTAAAATACGTGTGTCGCCGGCTTATTGGTCGTTCAGTGTTTGCTTCTTATTTCGGCCTACCAAATAAAGCATAAGTAGCTCCTGGTACTCAAAACAATATTTTCTTAGAAAAGTCTTACATTTCCAAAAATTAACTTCAGCTTTGATTGGTAGTTTGCTAGATACTATTATACATAGCTCAGATGGAAATAGACATATCGGCCTATTTTCATTAAAAATAGCCGAGCAAATACAATTTTTCTTTTATGTTATTTTAAAATAAAACTCCGAAACTGCTATTTAAAAAATCTTACCAATACCAACGAATGCAGCTTTGTTCAAAATTTAGAATATCGTGATGTATTTTATAAATCAGTGTCATTTATTACATATGTGACATCATCTAAATTAAATTTAGGCTAACTACTATCTTTCGATTAAAAAGGTAAATAAATAGACTACAACACAAAATAAATCTGGTTCATCATTTCTTAGTTGCAATTCATGAGACGTTAAGCTACATGTTTTCAAGAGAACTATTTTCAAGAGAACTGTTTTCCTTATACCTTTATACTCAATCGGGCAAATAAACACTCCGAGAACTAATCCCAGGTGGACCTTAATTCTACGGCGCTCATGATATCACGTACAGGTTCTCTCGGAAACGTTTAGCTTAACCTCCAAAATGTCACCCTTCGTCCTTCTAGAAAAACAACCCTTTTAAAGAGTCGCGTTTCATCTACAGTTTACAGCCTCCGAGGCTTTTGATTCAAAACATGATCATGTAAAAACTAATCTAATCTAATCAGACAAGTAGCCAGTTTTTGCCAAGAGGAAGTCACTTTCCCCCCAAAATTTAGGCGGTTTACATTGGACAACTTTGGCCCAAAAATCACTTGAAAAAGTGCCCAGAATGGTGAAAACTGCAAGCCTCTGAAAGAACCTCCTGGCTACATGCCTGAATCGTTATGAAATTTGGATAACACTGATCGATTCCCTTTGAGTCCGTGTGCCATTGGTGTCATTACCAATGGCATCAAGTTCACGTTCAAATTCATCGAATGCATCTCTATTATCATCCACTTTCAGCACCTCATGCGTTGTCTTAGCCGATCCATTAGACCGGCCGGTTGAGTGTCCTTCGTTTGAAGAATAGCCACTGGATGATGTTTCGCCATCCTTCATGTCCTTATTAGTTGGTATAATGTTCAGAGGGCTTGCTGTTATGCCGGTACTTTCAGAATAAAGCGTATATGACGATCCACACATAGAGTCATTGTTATCCGCCAAGTTTAAAACCTTTCTTGTCTTAGGATCCTGTAACAAAAAACAGTAATGTATTTGATTATACACTCTTATATTTCCTAGTCGAACTACAAGCCCATGTGAGCTCCCCCCCATTTACACATATCCCCACAAAGTGTAGCCTTGCCCAAGTCGGTATTTTTTTACTTATCTGATCTTGAATTATTACCGGCGGTCGTAATAGAAATCAAGATAAGTAAAAGAGACCGACTTGGGCAAGGCTACACAAAGTGTTGTGTTAGTAAAATAGATAAGGGGAGGGGGTCCACAGCTTGAGCAAGACTAATGTATCCTTGAACACTCATATATAAGTTATCAATGTATAAGTTATCAATGTATAAGTAGTCAATGTATAAGTTATCAATGTATAAGTCATCAATGTACGTATACATGTAAGTTATCAATGTATAAGTTGTCAATGGTATAAGTTGTCAATGTTTAAGTTATCAATGTATAAGTTGTCAATGTATCTTTGTCAATGTATCTTTAACGTTTTGAGTTTCATTGATGATTTCAAAAAGACAAGGAGCCAACTGGACTATATAATGTAAAATAAGATCTTCTGGATTGTACTTTATTTTTTTAAGAACGAATAATGATCTAGTTGAGAGACCATGGTTTGGATAAAAAGGCGTAGGCTGTTGGGCGTGCGTGTATACGTTAAAATGTATTTTAGCTTTCATTCATTGTCAAGTGAGGAAATTGAAGTACAATGAGACTTGAAAACCAAACAATTTTTTTTGGTATATTGGCACTCCGTATTTTGCAGGCAAGGCGGTGGAAGGATCCAAAATTTCATCTTTCATACACACAAAAACATATATTGATAAAAAATTGGTAGAGTTGGATGCGTTTCAGTGACCCAATGACCCTTACTTTCAGCAATTTTCAGAACGTTCAGTGTAATTAATGTGTGGAATATTTTATTCAATATCAATAACCTTTTGCTTCTTATTCCTCGAAAGTAATGCTAAGAAAATGTTTGCCCACCCAAGCTAGGGTCTGTAACTACTTTGTTCTGATTGGCTGATATTGGACACACCTTGCCTAGAATTTGCCAAATAATGGTACCCTATAAACCCCCAAAGGCGCGCTATACTGCTAAAATACAACACCCACACCTTTTTACCCCAAACATTTTTTGAGTACCATGTAGACCTCAAGCCCAACACTCACACCTTTTTACCCAAAACAATAATGATACACCGTCATCTGTCTTGTCAACCCAAATTCTGAAAATTATCCAAATGCGACAACGATTCATTTGTTGCAGCATGCTCTCTAGTTTCCATTGATTTGCTTAATAACTTTGCATGCTTAGACTTAAGATACTCATTTCATTATTAGATGGTGCATTATATAACTTTAACATCCAAACACAAACGGGCATTAACGTGCCATTCAATAGTACTTCTGTTTCCCAAACTGAAAATCCTCTGAAATTCGATAGGGCCATATAAATTGAAATATCCACTCACCCAAGGGGTAACTAGGGCAGCTGTTCCAGCACTCATGGCAATAAGCAACCGGGCATACTCTCGGAAATATTCTGGGCATAGAAGGCAGTAGAGTAGAAAAAACGGCATGAATAGCATGGAGAGGAGAACGACTGTAGCGGTGATACAGCAGTATTTGGCCGAGGTTGCTGTTGCATTCATAGTGTGTGTATCTGCTGAAAATTAAAAAGAATATTCGATATATTTTGATATACTCCCCTCCATAAGTTTGGCAACCTTTTTCCCCATTGAACTACGTGTTAAAGCCTCTTTACCTTTGAATTTTTATTTACTTAACCTGCGATGAAAATACTTATACTATTGATGGAAACGTAATTTGACTTTAATTCCAATACCTCCAAATTTTCTCAATTTTTTTTCTCAATTACAATATTGTAATTGAGGAAAAAAATTTAGAAAAAAAGGTTGCCAAACTTATGGAGGGGAGTGTATGTATTAAACTGTTATAGACGTACATATGCGTAGCTTACTTAGTTTGCACAAAGCTATCTCCTGAGAGATAAAAAAAATGTTGGGCCCCTAAAACCAATTTTCTTCAAAATTTGGCCTACAATTAAAAATAAGGCCTTAGAAGGCCCATTTATGACCAAAAAGGCCTACTTTTGGGGGCCTTAAAGCCTTTAATGGCTCAGGATTTTTTCTGGTTTCTGGGCCCACCCAAGGGGGAGGGGGGCCCTTGTGCTCTCCACCCGCAGATCCGCCAGTGGATATATTCATTTACAGAAATAGAATTAAATTGTACACCTAATTCATTCTATTTCCTAAGAAGTATACCTATGGCACATTTAAACGTACCCTTTGCATTCGTTTGACTTCACTTCTTAAAAGAGAGCTTCGTCTTCAGTTTAACTAGACTCTGCGCGCAGGGTAATTTAAACGTGCTACTCCATAAGGCTTGGATATCTCTGGACCGTACAGTAATAATTAGAAATCTTTAAGAGCTTTAATTTCCAATAAATGATTATAAGAAACTAAGAAAGGATACACACAGTCTTAAGCTAATCCAGTGTTGGACTAATCTTCTAAATTAGCTGGAATAAGTGCAATCACGAAATTCTTTTCAGTACCACAATTAACTTGGATTTATTTCAATGGGAACAAGAGGAAAGTCACAGCGCCTAAATAAACATTAAATAAGCAGTTAAATTGAATTAAAAGTCGAGATTATTGATTTAAGGGAATGTCAGTTTGAGTCACACATAATATGTTGCTAACATACTATGTAGCCACTTCTTTGTCCCTCTTCTTTAGTCTAAGAAATACAGTAAAACCCATTGTGAACACATTTTAAGGTTTTATATAAATACTAGTCAATGAGAGATAATAAATCCACGTAGGTTGTCGCACAATTTCAGACGATTACATCTTGTATTATGAATATTTTCTGGTCATGAAAACAAGTGTATCCTTTAGATCCATTCATTATCTCCAAGTCAAGGATAATTAATATCAGACTAAATGATATTAAATGGACCTACCAATACACTTTGACTTAATTTTGACTTAATTTTCACTAAAAAGGCAACATTTTATTATGAAGTTTAATAAGTAGATTGTTCCATGACCAAAAATGAAATCAATGGATAGCATGAGTTTTCTCTATAAGGAAAGTACATGGAGAATGCTAATCTTAGAGCATTTCAATTTTCCTTAAGGCTTTCAAGAAGAAGCCTAATTGATACAATAAAAAATAGTAATGCATTCTTTTACTATAATATAATATAAGATATTTTATCAAGTATAGCATTTTATAATTCACTGCCTGATATTGGGTCTATGCCATGGTTACAATGGAACTGTTATATTTTGACTAAACTTATTATCCAACAGAATAAATTAATTGTCAAACTTACATTGCATAATATCACTGTATAAAAAATATAATATAACATTATATAATATAGTAAAATGATTTTGATTTACAAATTTTCGTTTTATTGCTATAACTTCTTAAGGTAGTATGACCTCTTCTTCTTCTTTACCTGAAGAAGTTTTAGAAATAAAACGAAAATTTGTAAATCAAAATCATTTTACTGTTTTTAACACTTGTAAACATTATAAATTATATAATGATATAGTTTAATGCAATCCTATACCATACCATTTCCTGAGCTTCCGAGAATTTCCTCTTTAGCTAACTGATCCATCATCGTATCGTTGTATTTCACGTAATGAAGTATATAATATACGTATCCTTATATAATAAGTTTCGACCCACGTGACGTGCTCTTTTAATCAGCTGGTGCTGGCAATCATGTACATACGAGGGGTGATCAATAAGAAATGGACGCTTTTTACACATATGCTTTTCATAGACCAATCCCTTCGATTTTCTTACCAGTGATACATCATTCGATTATCTATCAACTCTGAAGATTAACAAAACATGTAATATATTTTGATATATCTTTATTACCGTGAAGAGGGTATAGGTACTCCGGGACCGACATGACGTCAAACATTCTGAAGCTATTTTAGCTTGTTGAACATGCAACGCAGTTGAATGCAGGCTGAACAAACAAACCATTTTGGTCATAAATTACCCCATTTTGTTATGCGATAGTTGATTTTGAATATTTTAACATCATTATGTGGTATTCATGCCATATTTATTCTACAGGGCCCTCTACATAGGTTCCATCAAGTGCTACATCACAATTCTTCATCCTCTTAACTCAATATTGTGAGACAAGGCTGAATCCATTCTCTGTCATGATAGCAAGATGCAGTTGCACGGGTTGTTTTATTTCATCAATGTCAATAAACCTCTGTCCCCGGGCCTGCGTCCCTTCTCAATAGAAATAAGTACAGTAGTATAGGATGATAAATAAGTCACATGTGGGCAGATCTTGACAATATCAGTGGTGCATTGGCCAAGGGCTCAATTTTGAGGTCCAGGGATATTGTTTTCTGAACATTTTGAGATCTGTGGGCAGGTACATTGTCCATATGGAGTAGGGTGTTTCCTTCTTTCACCAACCCCTTCTCCCACAAATTGACAAATCGACCTGCAAACCCCTTCCATACAACACTCTGACATCACAATACTTACCTGTTTATGTGTTACTAGTCAGCAAATATATTTCAAAGAATACAACACTTGTTGCATATAAAAAAAGTTTAAATCTAACTGAAGTTTGCCAAACTGGCTAAAAACTGAATATGTGAAGTAAATCAGTGTCGCGGCGGTCCCGGGTTACATGTACCTCCTTCACGGAAATAAGGATATATCAACATGTATTATATATTTTGTCTTCAAATCTACAAAATTGATAGATAATTGAATTATTTATCACTGGTATGAAAATCAAAGGGATTGGTCCATAAAAAGTATCTGTGTAAAAAAGCGTCCATTACTTATTGATCACCCCTCGTACGTATTCAGTCAGGTATTGGTATTTCCAACACTATGGTCCAGCTAGTGGGAGGGCAATCCATATTATGGCATTGGCGGATCCAGAAGTTAGCAATGGGGATGCCCAAATTTGAAATCAATTGAACTTTTGGGCCCCAGTAAATCCAAATCAGGCCCATTTTTGAAAAGGGCCATAAAAGCCAGTAATGACCACAGTCAGAGAGAATGTTTCTGGCGAAAATTCTGGGATTTCAAACACTTTGAATGTTATTGATATAGTTCCAGGGCAATTCGAAGAACGTATTAGATGTCCGTGGTAATGACCCACTAATTGAAGCCACAAAAATTCTGGGCCCAAATTGCTATTAAATAATTGGCAACCCTCTTTACTAGACCTAAAAACGGTGCAGAATACATAAAATCGATTTATTTTACATTTGATACAATGTCGAGTCCCCCCGGCGTAGCGCATGCAATGTATTTAATTAGGCCAAAAGCGAACAGCTTGTTTTTTCACGATCGCAGTTTCAGAGCATCGTGTAGGCTCTTCAAAATAAAGACGAGAAAGTTTAGACAAAAGTTGGCCGATTTTCGGAATTTTAGTAAGTTAATTCTCAAAATGCAAGTTAATTAGATGTTCAAATCGTTATTTGTAGATGAAGAATAATCTGTGGCATCACAAGGAAGGTAATTTGCAATTGTGTTAACTCGTTATACGTTTCACGACTGCATCACATATCGTTGAAGTCGGGTGCTAAATTCCAAATTTCGCATGCGACGACATCGACATTTCTCCCCGGGATTTCCTCCTTATAGGAACTCTCCTTTCTTTTTGTACCATTGAGATGCATGTTAATTGACAAAGTTCAAATAAGAATTTCTCAAATCGCAGCCCATCGATTTTCAAAGAATTTCTTAGAAAAGCAAAACATCTTGTTCATGTCACGGACGTCAAGTAAGTTTCTGGCGAAAGCCGGAGCATAGATTATTTAAGAGGACTGGAAACAAGAATGACCTACCTTTTTATTTCCCGAATCCCGCCTGAAATTAGCTCATCTTGGTGACTGTAACCTGTATATCTGTATTAATAGAGTCTCTTTGTATCGCATCTGCCTCAATTTTAAAGTTTTATTGGTATTTTTAATATGATTTCACTGTTTTTGTGGACTGGACGGTTCAGCCAAGCAAATGGCAGCTGACCTGTTCAAAGTACTTTTAGAACTAATTATCACAAATGACAATAATTTTGGAAACAATATTATACTAAATAGATTACTATAAGCATCTAAAAAAAACTAGATGAACCACTGAGTCAATAGTGATAAATAGGCCAACACGAGTTGGCAGAATTGAAATAGACTGCCATCTTGTTTCCAGTCCTCTTGCTTTCGCCAGAAACTTACTCGACGTCCGTGGTTCATGTCAACAAAAATATCCCACGAAAATCCACAGATCCGGAAAAATGACCACCCAAAAATATGACCCTCGTACTGATCTTTATTTTTTCCATCTGTCAGACAATGATTGATCAATATTTACCCTGTAATCTCTTCTTTATGTATGGCTTTAGTGATTGGAGTTGAAGCTAACAACAGTACACATCGTTTGAGGTATGACATGTGATATTTATTGAAAAACTCCAAAATCAAGGAAAAATAAATTTTCCGAAGATTGCGTGTCTTGTCCTTGAGTATATTTATTGAGCCTAGACACGGAGGAGGTAATCTGGCAGATGTCCGTGCGAAAATCAAAAGTTCTGCTCTCACACAGACTTGAGTCAACGTTTCTTGCGAAACCTTCTTTGACATGTAAAATTTTATGTCCAAGTAAGTTTCGAAAAAAACGTTGACATAAATCGATGGTCTCCTACATAGTTGGAGTACCAAAACGTCATCATATTTATGTACATTAAGTCTTGACCAATTCACCACTACCAAGCTCATCCATCCGCAGAAAATAATCCCAAATATTTTACCATTCACTGTTATGATCACATGTTTCCCATGATTTATTCTGGGCATTATATGTCTGCAAATTAGAGTATTCCATCCTAACATGGTGCTGTAGAGTACCATATCCTCAAACAGGTTTTTAGTAGAACTACTTTCCTCATACCACAAAATTTACAATGTTCCACTTGAATTTTCTGACTACTTTGATCGTGAAAAATAAGAGTTAGCTAAATAATGATACTGTTAATCACCTTCTAGCCTTGCCCAAGTCGGTCTCTTTTACTATCTTGATTTCTATTATGACCGCCTTGTACCAAAGAGAAAGCCACGTGCTTTACCGACTCAATGTTTATGTCGGTAAAATTTGACCAATCAACGACGGCCCTGCAGCGTTAGCTCATTATTATGCATGGTCAAAAACAAGTACACTTTTTACTTTTCGCCGGAACTTTTCACGAACAAATCTTGCTTGAATTCATCATGAAAATACAAATATTTTATCAGATAAATATCAATCAGAGTTTAGTGGATGCCGGAGCATCGATCGGTAACCGGAGGTGAGAAGATTTCAACAATAAACGTTGAAACGATCGCTGATTTCAAATGAACATGTAGGCTGAGATTCAATCACTGATCGACTACATGATTGGACTCGGTCTTGCATTTTCATCGCGAAATTAGTTTTAAATCTATTGCATGATTTAATTTATATTAATGACTCTTACATTCACTAAGTACATTTAATTACATAATATATTGTAACTCTAAAGAAACGATCGATCAGATCATTGAATTTCAAATCGGGAAGATTGCTTTGCTTACACGTATGCAGGTCAACCTGATAACGTTTTGATTGGTCAATTAGCCTGAAGTCACACGTCGTGTCCACGCGTATATCTGTTAATCAATAAGGTTTCGCGATACCCCTGATAGCGTAGGTATTATGGAAATCTCGAAACCGTTGAATAACTCTGCATAATATCAGCGCAGGTGTATTGGATTGTACAAGGCGGTAATAATTCAAGATCAGATAAGTAAAAAAATACCGACTTGGGCAAGGCTAATCACCTTCCAGAAGTAAGTAAACATTCAACCTAGCAGCTCATATACTTTATTGCGTCAAGCCATCAACCATTGAGCAAAAGCACAATACACAGTGAACAGAATTTCCTTCATATTATATTATTTAAAACTACAAATGCGGAATCTTTTTCGTAAAAAATATTGATGTTTTTCAAATGGATCAACATCAATCAGAGCGAGATTTGTTTTTTTTCTGGTTCCGGTTTTCTCGAATATATAATACATGATAATAACATGCACTAACTGTAGACAGAAATATTATTTTACTTTCAGATTTTTTGTAAACATAAGAATTAGAAGATAGAAACAACCACAAGAATATCAGCAACAATGGGTTCAACAAAACTAATGCTAACCAAGCTCATACAAGACTCTGTGCTTAAACTGTGCACTCAGAATTTAACATTCTCTGCCACCCTTGAAATAGATGGAATCATATGTATCAACACTGGCCCTCAGGATGATGAAATTGTTGTCAAAATGCACAGGACTATTGTTAACCAACAGAACGATCGCACACCCCTGATGGATCAATGGGAGAATACTGAACTGCCGATGCCTAGGACGCAATTTTCAGAACATTTTTCAAAGGAGAAACAACAGTTTCAAAAACCATATCTCTCACCCCAGACACATGCTCCTGTTAAGAGTACATCTGCAAAAATAACAGAAACGGCTGTAAGAATGCCTACTCTTACGTCGAGTACCTATAGCCCAGGCCCCCCTTCAGCCACTCTTCATGCTCCTGGTGGTAAACTACCCTATGATGCTCAGGATATAGTCAAAGGTATGAATTATATCACTAGCACACTGCACGTAAATTTTACAAATCTCAGTATTGTAGGACAAATTAAATGTTCTCCTAGAAAACACAATGTTCTCCCCCAGATTTTTTCTCAAGTGGGCATAAAATTCTTCGTCTCACAATTTAGTGAACATTTCTATTTTTCATGATTTTATGAATTCTCAGGTGGTGTTGCGTACTGCGAGCCTGTGATTAAAATGTCAGCTGGGTGCCGTGACCACTTGCTCTAATTTAATGCTGGAAAATTTGAACAATCTACTGTATTAATTGTACACCGTGACTAATTCATCAGTATCGTAGTCTTTATTTATGATTTCAGCTGAACCACCTGGTAATGATAAACAAATTCTTGGTAAACGACCAGCCTTAGATACCAAAGAAACCACCTTAAAACCTATCCCTGAAAAACACATCAAAATTGAGAAAGATGAACCGATAACGATTGAAATAGGGGAAGACGAAGAAGAGTTTGGTGGGGCAGAGGATCAGGAGTCATATACCACAGGAAATAGTTGGATGGGGGATGATATGTATGAACAAGACATTAGCATGAATACAAGCATGAATGATATGGCAGCAAGTAAACAGGTCCCAGGAGGCATTCTAGATTCAAAGAAAGGTGAGTTTAATTTCTTTTGAAACTCAGGGTCACCCATATTTGTGTTTGTGATAATGTGAACAGAGGACAGAGAATCCAATTAATGTACTGTGAGCCTTTGCACTTATTTTGTCAAAAATTTTGTCTTTATTTTTTCACATTATTTTTTTTTCGTATTTAATTTATGTTGTTGAACTTACTTCCTCATCTAGAATGGTTTTGCTTGACAGGTTATTAGGGTTTTTATAACCCCAAATTTCTTTTTAAAATCTTGCACTTTGGTTGTATTTTTCAAAGTTGAGCTTGTTTTTTGAAACCTAACTGTTTATACATTGATCATGCCAGGATTTTTTGACTCGACTATGTAGACATTTTTTTCTTACTCGTTGTTTCAATAGCTGGGTTATAACAAACACAAGTATGGGATAAAGTGATCCATTCAAGAATCATGTCACATCCAGATTTTTAATGTAAATAAACTTATTGGAATTGTCGCATATTGGCAATCTTTTGATAGATGATGTCAATCGGCCTGGTCAAGCTTGAAAAGCCACAAAATAAGTTTAATATTTGAAGGCTGCACTTTTTCAAAGCTGGACTAAAAATCTGCTGATGTTTTGTTGTTCTTTATTTTGTTTTGAATTTGGCTTTGACATGTACTCCAGATTTATTGTGTATTTAGATAGATATTTATGGAAGAATGAACAAAGTTTGTTAGAGACCAAGTGATATTAAATCTTCTGGGAATAACCCTAGGAATTCTCTTGGCGAAATGCTGCTGCTTCAAAAAATTAAAAATTTTATGAATATTTTAGGTTTTTCATTGAAACAAATTTCTGTTTGAACTTTTTGGTACATATACATTTACATTCCATAAAGTTAGACTTAAAAATACAGAATTGAAATGCAATTTTGTTCATTAGGATTTGCTCCTTCTTGGAGTTGTCTTTCTTGTTAGCAACTATTAATTCCTAATCTAGATAAAAAGTCAGAAAATACTTCCAAAAAGTAAATTAACAAAAAACAAAAAAAATAAACTCACATTCTGTGTTTACTATCAATAACTATTGGAATTAAAATAGTAAGGCTCTAAAACAATATTTGTAGTTGGAGACTTGTCTTGTAATTGTAGGTATATATGTTGTAACACTTGACAAGCTTTATACGTCAACTTGGGTTAATTTGGTGCTCGCTTATTTTGCGATTTTGGCAACTTGAGAAAAATTTGCCGATTTACATCTTACTTAAAATTAATGAAAATAAATCCCTGGAATTTGTTATTTTTGTGTATCATGGAGTTAGTCTTCATGTGAAATAATTTTAAGAAATCATGCCTTATATAAATTAGCAAAGAAAAACAAAGCCATTGGTATTTTTAGCCTCATAATGATGGTTTGGTGGCTAGTATCAAAGTCAGTGACAATGGAAATTGTAGTACTCCGTGAATATATTCAAATTCTAAATACATGTATGGTCTGAATTGAAAAAAGAGAAATCAAGTTTCTCCCAAATCTGCCAAGTATATAGCCAGCATGTCAAAAATCTGATATATTGCAAAACTTATAATGGCACGCACCAAATTAACTCAACATATTTCATCATTATGTTTTTGATTGTTTCATTTATTAGCTCATCATAGTTTAAAGAAAATGTAGTTATAAGCTTAAAAATGTTTTATATTGCATTACTGACCAGAAAATTACTATGTATATTTATTCAGCTCTTGGTGAAAAAAATTTCTCACGTTTACACAAATGAGGTCAAGTTTATGTGACATGGCTAAAGATTGTATGAAAAGTTCCTTGGTTGTGGTTTACTTTTTAAAAGCAGGTTTCCTTACTCACTGACATTTGAACCCTTTCTTTCTACAGGTCATTTAAGTAATCACCTTTAAAAAAGTAGTTGCAGGGCTATTTAAAACAAATAACCACACTTTCAGTTGACACTTGCAGGGAGGACTGACATATTTTCTGACAATATGTCATTAATGGCCTGACACCATGACATGTGGTTTGACACCACTGGGAGCTGCTAATTACACCATAGTAATGGTCACTCACAACGTGTAACAATAAAACAGAAAAGCAATACAAAAGAGGAAATCATTATAACAATGCAGTTTATGAGAATTTAAATGACAGAAGTAAAAATGGAAAACATCAACAATCCATATTATTTTTAAAAACACCAAAAAATTCAGTGGAACTTAGAATTTGCCTTTTTAGTCTTTGCAGAATTAAGTAATTTCACTCGCAGAACATCATTCGAATTTGCAAAAAACTGGGAGATGTGATTGTTCATACAGCCCATCACTTCTTATTGTTATACAGTAAAACCTGCCTAACTGGAACACTTTTGGTACCTCTAAAATGTTTTCTACTTCCACTTATAAAGGTTCATTTTTTAACAATAAGTCAGTTGGTTTTAGGACACTAAAAAGTGGTCCACTAACAGAGGGGTTCCTCTTTAAAGGATTCACTATTTTATTGATAAAAATAGAACATGGTATTATCCCCAGGGAAGCTGAGTATTGTAGGAACTTAGGTCAAAGAAAGCAGTCTTGCAAATTCTGAAAAATTATCAAGTGAATTTCATCTATGTTGAGCTTTAAGCTGACTGTCCTTCAGATTCCCCAACTTGATAGACAGAAAACCTTCTGATTTAGAATAGGAATACATAAACAGTTGTGGTAGTACTTGTTCAATCTTCATTTATTTAATTCCCAACTCAGAGGTTTCACTAGAATTTCTCACATCAGGCTAAATAAATGAAAACAATGGGCAAAATGAATAGAAATCATAATTTTAACATGGGAAACTTAAAACAACAGGCGCTTTTGTGAAAACAACCGGTGAAAATCGCCTGTTGCCTGCCGCTAATGAAACCCCTGCAACTGAATGTTAGATTTTTTTTACTGGGTGATTGAAATTTGAAATTATCAGCTTTGGGCAATGCCTTAGTTAGTTACTACAGTCCTGGGAGATCCAGGCCTTGTTTCTTATGGCAATGTGTTCCACTTCAACCTAATAACTAATACGTCTGAGTGGAGATGCTTATGGAGACATAAATTACAGTAACTGAGCGTTAAACTTTATACTTAAATAGACAAGTAAGGGAGGCTAAACTTCTAATAAATCTAAGTGTACATACTTATAGAGACACAAATCGTAGTAAATGAGTATACATATGTAAATAAACAAGTAAGGGAGACCCAACTACTAATAAGTTGAGTGTACATGCTTAAGGGGACAAATAAGGGAGACCCAACTACCAATAAGTCTGAGTGTACATGCTAATAGAGACAAGCATTATGGAAACTCGACTACTAATAAGACTGAGTGTACATGTTTATAGAGACAAGTAAGGAAGACTCGACTACTAATAAGACTGAGTGTACATGCTTATAGAGACAAGTAAGGGAGACTCGACTACTAATAAGACTGAGTGTACATGCTTATAGAGACAAGTAAGGGAGACTCTTCTACTAATAAGACTGAGTGTACATGCTTATGAAAACAAGTAAGGGAGACTCGACTACTAATAAGAGTGAGTGTACATGCTTATAGAGACAAGTATGGGAGACTCGACTACTAATAAGTCTGAGTATACTGCTTATAGAGACATAACTTAATGTAACTGAGCGCACATATTATAGATACAAGTAGAGGAAACCTAACTCTGACTGTACATCGTGTTTTACAGGTGGCATATATCCTGTTCAAAGATGGTCGGAAGAAAAGAAACATATTTGTCCCCTGTGTCACAAAGGATTCTCGAGGAACTATGATCTTAAACGCCACTCAAGGATACATACTGGCGAGAAGCCCTATCAATGTGAAATATGCAGTAAAACATTCAGTAGAAAGTGTAGCTTGCAAAAACATAGTCGTGTTCATCTAAATGAAGGCAGCACTCACTTTGAAGAATATAGCAGTGAAAACAACAACACTGCAATGAATAATACTGAATATTTGATGGAGCCATATTTACAGCAAAATACATCAATGGAAATTCCACTTAAAATAGAGCTGGAATCCTCTCATCTTGATGATTCCGTTGAAACTGATGTTGTGAAGAAGGAAATTGATGACACAATGTGAAAAATGAACTGAAATAAAAAGGAAATTGCTATGAAAATGTGAACAGTACACAAAGTAACAATGGAAGGAATCCTAAAGCATAATGAAGAGGAGTGAAGGATTGCAATGTGCATATGTACATATATTTTATAAAGGGGCGTCATAACAAAACTATAGATTCAATTTTATCTCATGCAAAATGTGATGTAAAAAGACAATGAAATGTTTAAGCATAATCCTGCTTGTGGTGTTGGTAATGAAGATTAATGAATATAACTGAATATTTTATTTATAATTTTATTTTATTATTATACTATCATGCATGCCTTTTTTTGGCTAGCCAACATACCCAATGTTTAAAGAGAATAGACTCTCATCCAGATAGAAATGGTATACATGGTCACTAAGTTCTACATTCACTGCTACACTGTAGTTAATAAAGGGGTCTATAGTTTATCAATAAAAGTGCTTCTAAATAAGGCATTATAGTCATTAAAGGGCTTAATAGTTATGAGGGCACTGTAGTTATTGAAACGGGATTTGTAGTTAAGACCAAATAGTCTTTAAAGGTTGTTGCAATGTTGTCATTTATTGTATTATATCTAATAGAGTTGAATAAAAAACTTAATTGATCTTAATTAATTTCTTAGAACTTAATTCAGTCTTTGGAATTATCAGATCACTATCAATGAACATGTAGACTTTGGTTTAATCCTATAGGCTACAGCCAATCTCTAACAGGGCTGTACAGTACCGTTTTAACATGTTACCATACAGTACTTCTTTTGTATTGTATTGTATACTGTTTACCAGTAATGAAGGTGAGCAATACATTTTGGGTATATCCCATATATATAAGGTTGTAATTAACGTAATTAGCCTGGAAGATAGACCCAGAAACCCCTCCCCAAAGGAGCCCTGTGTTCTTTTATGTGCACCCATACATAGACATACAAGTACACACCACGGCCTTTTGTACGAGATGTGGACCACTCAGTCAAACACCCCGAAGTACTTTTCGCAAACAAGCAAATTAAATATTGCCTGAACCGGGGATCGAATCCGGGACCTATTGTGTAAGAGGTACCTGTGCTACCACTGAGCTATACTGGTGGACTACTGTAAATTATGTTAACATGTACTTAAACAGTACTGTACTGTAATTTTTCTCAAAATTGACTGAGGATTTCATTTGGATTGGAAATTGGGATGTCCATCTTTTCAATTTATTTGCCACTGATAACCATAGAAATTGTAAAATATCCCAAAATAAAGCCAAGAAAGACTATTTGAGGTTAAGAAAAAAGCATAACATGGAATGATGAGAGAAATAAATTGTAAAATTTGGCAAGTTTGCAAATCTTTGTCTGAACTCATATCTAGTCCTTGTTACCCTTTGGATATAATTATGTCATCACTTAGAAGTTTTGACATATTGTTATATTGTGATAGGTTCTACACTATTGTATGTTACCCATTTTCACATTTTAAGTATACTATCCAGTGTTCTCCACAGGACTTTTTTCAAGTGGGTGCAAAATTCTAATTTTCACGATTCAGACAAAAATTGGTCTAAATATATACTGATTTTTCATGATTTTTCACATTTTCAAGTGGGTGCAAATGGATTTTCAGGTGGGTGCAAGCCTGTTTTGAAAAACTCAGGTGGGTGCTGCGCCCACTTGCTTTAATGCTGGAGAGATCACTGCTATCACTTTTCACATTTTAGGTGAACAATTTTATTAGTTTTCACATTTTAGGTGAACTATGTTATCACTTATCACATTTTAGACAAAATATCTTATCAGTTTTCACATTTTAGGCAAATATATAATCTGATTTTACATTTTAGGCTAAATTCTTTTTGACAATATTGGCTTGCAGTCTTTAGATTTTACCCATACCATGAATACAGGCTTTATGTTTTTAGGCAAAATCTGCTTATCAGAATCTTCATATCTTGGGCATTATATGCTACCACAGTGTGGGTCATATCCACTCAACAGTAGCCCCAGGCAGATGTAAATAATTAGAGTCAAGTGTAAATTGAAGTGCCTTGCCACATTGTCTAACATGAAAAATATGAAATTCGCCATTGTTGAATTTTATAGAACAAATTCAATTTTAAATACTTGCATAAACATAGTACTTTCTTTTTAAAGATTTGTATTCACAAGAAAACTTTGAGTATACATATAATTTATCATCAGTGGCAACACTGTGGCGAGTGTAACTTTTCATTGTCAATTGCCACTTGTCAAGTGCCAGAAAAATCCTAAGACCCACACTGTACCAGTTTTCAGATTTTTGGCAATATTTGTAACCAGTCTTACACATCGTACACAGATTTACACATTTGCAACTAGGTGGATTACTTTAAAGGGATTGTTCACTCTGTTTTATTCCTATCCTCTGTTACTCTATTGGATTAAAAGGCATGCTTGTCATTTATTTTTCAGGAAACCAGTCAGAAGATACAAATCACATAAATAAGACAGTAAGAGGACCTAATAAGGCTAATGCTTTGGAAAATTCCCAGAATGATGATATGAGACAAGGAAAGTCAATATATGAAGCTGGACAATCATTCAGGGATGAAAACTCCTTATATGGAGATGGAAATAGAACCTCCTTATATAGTGATGGAAATAGAAACTCTTTATATGGCAGTTTACTACAAAATAAACCAGAACATGATGATAGTATTAATTTGAAGAAGCATGTATGCCAGATGTGCTTGAAAAGATTCTCGAAAAAGGGAGATTTGACGCGCCATCTCATGATCCATACTGGCGAGAGACCATTTCAATGTAACTTGTGTGAAAAGGCATATAATAGAAAGTTTCTATTAGAAAATCATTATAGGAACACTCATTTTTATCATATTGATAAAGCGCTTAACATTACTATGTAATCTGTCCCTTCAGAATTTTGCCTTTTTTCAAAATATTGCTAATAAGATTGTGGATTTTGCTATTTAAAACCTAAGGATATTGCAAAAATTTGCAAAAAGAGCATTCAAGAAGGTAATGAAATGTTTTGTTTTTGCGATCTTGTGCATCGACTCCAGTAAAAAACTTCAATTTTCTTGCTTTTTTTGCGACAGGAATTTTGTGAATGACACCCAATTTTGCCAAATCACATTGGGATAGCAGAAACACGAATTTCTGTAGGGACAGTGTTATGGAAAAACTGTAGAGAGTTCAGTGGATTTATCTGAAAAGTGCCTCTATGAACTTTTAAATGTAAATATTGTTGGTGCTAAAATCTTGTTCTTTTACAGTTTGGTCTTTATTATGATCCTGCAATTTTAGATTTTTTATCTCAGGTTGGATTTTACTGTTACAGTTGAAATAAAAAATATTACATGAACATATGACTCTTGTGTATTTTTAGACCCCAGTGATAAGACTTATTCAAAAGATTACTGGACGTTTAAACTGAAGATATTTACAACATACTGATTTTTTGTACACTGTATTTGATGTCTTAATTCACCCAACAGATGTGTTAAGCTGGGCCTAGAAGAATAACTTTTATCTGTTTCTAGAAAATGACAATTTGTGTATGCAAGCCTCCATATAAAATGTCAATACTTATTAGCTTCTTGGCCTTCCTAAAGGTTTTATTCTTTTTGGTATTTTTGTTTGTTGTATCTGTAATAATTCCCATAATTATTTCAGTGACTTATTTACTTATTTACCAAGGCCAGTAGCTGTCACATTAGCCAAGTTGGGTCACCCTTCTCCTCAGTGTTGCTGATTTTGGGCATTAATTTTTTTGCCCACTGTGTATTCATGTTGAGTTAAGAATTAACACGGTGACCAATTGTGACAGCATCCAACTTGTCACCCGAAGTCCCTTGAAATGATACCAGTGCTTAATATACCAGCCCTTTTAATGGCTATATTCCCTTAGCTGCCTTGCAACTTTAATAATAAGGTTCAGCATCATCTTAATAAAAATATTTAACATTTCTACATAAATAGTGTAACCTTAAGAGATTTCTTACATTTTTGAAATATGAACTTTGTGATTCATGGTACATAAATAGATCAAATATATTTTCTGAAGAGTGTCGCAAGTAATTTCTGATAAAGGGTAGGAACAGTCATAAGATACAAAAATGATAGATGGAATGTTTATCTACTGTTTATTAAATGTTCCAGGTGGATATGGAATATATGCTGACATCATAGGGTATTCACATGATAATACAAGAGTAAAAGCGGAGTATGACCCAGAAACCACTTTAACACACAACTCACGAGGAACTATACCATGGAAGAACAATTTAGGAAATATATGTGAACAAAGGAGTTTGACTGAACAGAGCAATTCAAAACAAAGTAAAAGGAGTAAAATTAGATATAAGTGTGATTTGTGCCTTAGGGGCGGATTCAGGTCTAAGGCAGAGCTTGGAAGACATGTTATGATCCATACTGGCGAGAAGCCATTTAAGTGTACTTTGTGTGAGAAGGCATTTAATAGAAAATGGCTGCTTGAGACTCATCATAAAAGCTGCCATGCAAAGATTGATAACCAGACAACTCATCCCCTAGACAACTCATACATGGATAACTCAACCCCTAGACAAGTCAACCCCTGGACAGCTGATCATCCCCTGGACAACTGATCATCACCTGGACAACTCATCCCCTGGACAACTCATCCCCTAGACAACTCAACCCTAGACAACACAAAAAAATGCTGAAGTCTAAGGTATTACTAGAAAGGAATTATTAAACTGCATCTTAATAAATATATCTTGAATTATTTGAAATATTATTGTTAACTTTATTTGAATGTACATTATATGCCACTATATTTGTTTTACCTCTGAATTGATAATTTAATCTCAAAAAATATTTCCTTAAAATGCAGAGCGATGAGTTCACCATGGGATGAGTTGTCTAGGGGTTGAATTGTCCAAGGATGAGCTGTGTAGGGGATGAGTTGTCCGGTTACCAATCTAGGGTTGAGTTGTCCAAGGATGAGTTGTGTAGGGGATGAGTTGTCCGGTTACCAATCTAGGGTTGAGTCGACGACCAAGGATGAGTTGTGTAGGGGATGAGTTGTCTGGTTACCAATCTAGGGTTGAGTTGACCAAGGATGAGTTGTCCATAAGCCCAAAGATCAATGATACTCCATTTTAGTTTATTGTTCCATTCATAATGGCAGGGTGCCTATTCATACAGAGGGCATTATTGTAAATATCATAGTTGAATATTGGAGTCTCAAACCATAGACAAGATGAAATAATTTTTTACTTAATTTCAATAAAGAGATTATAATGTCACCACCAGAAGTAGTGACATATTGCTATAATCTCCAACTTTTTTTGCGTTTGGTGTTTGGCATCATGTAACAACATTAGGCAGTTTATGTCTGTGACAAATGGCAGGTGGTGACATTTTGCATGTTAATGCCTTGTTACAGGTCTAGATATTCAGTAATGGTGTTGGTTGTAATATGACTAAAATAAAATGAGAAAGTTGAAAAGATTGTATTAAACAGTTCTAGAAAATAGAAATGCAATAAGTTATTACAGCAGTAGGTGGTTCAATCAGGAAAGCTGTAATTATAAGCTTTAAATAGCTTTAGTTTAAACTAGACCTGATGGGAGTCTGATGTGACTCAATTGATTAAGTGTAATCCATAATACAGCATCAACATTGATTACAATTACATTACAATTCAGTGATCTCCACAGATTTTTTCTCAAGTGGGTGCAAAATTCTCATATTCACAATTCAGACCAAAATTGGACAAATATGCCCATTTTCCATGATCATTCTCATTTTCAAGTGGGTGCAAATGGATTTTCAGGTGGGTGCAAGCCTGTTTTCAAAATCTCAGGTGGGTGCTGCACCCACTTGCTTTAATGCTGGGGAGATCACTGCAGTTAAGATTATATAAAGACATTTAGGGAAAATAGAATGAATGTTTAGCAATTATTCCTCTGTCTGTTTTTAAACTATCTAGTAATGAATATTAAGGTTCATGGTGCTTTAGTAGAAAATAGTTTGAACCTATTTTTGTTTAAATAGAAGGATTAAGATATAAGTTTAGAAAAAGTACCATTTTAATCAAAATGGAGATGTGTCAAAAATTGTGTTTAAAAGTAAGAGGTGTACACAAAGATACGTTCGTGGCTTTCATGCATACCTTAAGAAACCAAGTGAAACTTGAGTGGAAAATTAAAAATTGACATTTATTAAAAATTTTAATAAGGCCAATTTTTCCAAAAATGTCAAGTATTTTGGAGTAATTCTCTCCAGTATGCTGCATTTTCACTATCAAGCAGTCTTCTTAATAACAAACCCATTTCTTGTTTTGCTTCGTGCACTGTTATTTCAATATATTCAGGGCGAGCCTGCTTTATTTTCGTGTATTTGGTGAATTTTTAGGCTCACTTTCTTCACTAAAATTCTGGTTGAGCAGGTGTTTCCAAACAGTGGAGCAAAATAGTGAATGAACTTATCAAAGAGCAGAGACTTTGCATTAAAATCTGTGTAAAACAAGGAAAAGACTTAAAGGACACCGTAAGAACATGTAAAGCAACATATGAAGACACTTGTTGTTCCTCATGATAAGAAGCTGGTTCAACTAAGTTCAATATAGGCATCTCAACCATCGAAGATAAGCAAAGAAGCGGGTGAAAAAGGACAGCGATATTGAAAGAAAACATTGACTCAGTGAAAACAATTAGTCCAGCGGAATAATGGCATATTGAAACTTTTGGTTGCCTTCTAGGATGTATGCTATATCTTTGTATTTTCTTTATCTATAAGTTAATCACTTTCAAAATCAGAACTGTGCCGGACTGGCACTGGTGGGCAAATTTTTTTACAGCATTGTATAGGTGGCGCCCCTTGTAAAATGCCCATTTCACAAAATATTTTTTTTAAAGGGCTGTTGGTATAGTTGAAAACGTTAACCAATTCAGATAAACTGTATTTAGTCTAAACAACATGTCAAATTTGTTTCATTACATAGAATCACAAATTTAATGAGATATGCTTGATTTGTTACCCTAGCGCCACCTATTTTTAAGGGGTCACTATGTTTAATAAGCATATTTTGCAAACTAGACAAAGTTGTGATCTGAAATTATTCATGACTTTAAATTAACCCATATCAGAGATAGTGTGAAAATATGAGATTTGTATTTTATTTATTTGAAGAGAAAAAGAAAATTAATATAGACTTCCTTGAATTCAGCAATATTAATATGTATGAAAAATATCACTGTTATTACTGTGAAACATTGAAAAATATAATATCAGCAGATTCTGTGAGTCTATCTATCAAACTAAGCTATTTATGTAAGATACATAGGTTCTTTAAATTAAAATATTTCAGAAAATTATAATGTATACCCTTTTATAGGAGGAGGGGGGGGGGTAGATGACACGTTTAAAATGTGAAAGAAACTCATTGTTGACAGTGTAAGTAGGTCATCCCTGTTGTATAAGGGTTAATTCTTAGACCATTTATTGAGAGTGTTACATCTGTACCAGGGACACCATCATTTGGGGGCTACAATACTAGGTTAGCTAGGACTAGTGGTGCCATCATTAAACCTGCAATAAAACTTGCCTACAGCCCACTTCTTGATGTTAAGCCAGTGGACCCAAGAACAATGTTAACCATCACGCATCAGGCAAGGGAGTTGACACAAACATATAAGCAAGATTACACAATTTTGAGAACGCACCAGCAGTTGTACAAAGTAGCCACTGATGTCATTTTCTGGACCCCAACAACCTTTATTATACAGGGTGGTAAAAAAATGGAAACCCTTACACCATTTTCCTCATATCTTTGTCATTTTAAAAAATAACTCCCAATAACACATTTGTACATCATTTTACAGCACATTAAAGAACATAACCCAGTGGCCACTTTTGCGCTGTCGGGAAACCTGTACTCCTCGTCTAAAATGTCCCTACCTGTGGGGATATGGCAGATATAGAGTATATGAGAATGACCTCAGGACAATTGCAAACCTCAAAACTGAGACCATCCGTGTCATTCAGGCCATACCTGCTGAGGAATGCATTCGGGTCATTGATAACTGTGCTGTTTTGTCTACAGCGCGATGATGGCCAAACCTGAGGCATGTTATTCAAAGTGCTGTAAAATTGTGACTATCAGTCTGATGGTCATGAAATATGGTAGAGTGGTAGGAAATTGAATGATGTACAAATGTGTGAAATATCAGGGAGTAATTTTTGAGAATGACAAAGATATAAGGAAAATGTAGGGTTTCCATTTTTTGACCACCCTGTACATTCATCAACAGGCTCTGGGGCATGTACATGGTCATGAGTTTTGTTGGTTGTGTCGGCATCCTAATGTCAGACAGTTGAAAAGTATAGAGATAACCAATTCATCAGGTAAACAGCTACCAGGAACTCAAAGATGTTCTTAACTCTAAATTGTCAGAAAGAAAAACTACAAATGCCAGTATTTATCACGGTGCAACTTGTTAGGGCTGAAAGGTAAGGCAACTGGCTGCTCCATTTGGCTGCTGTTGACCCACCTATGCTGATCCATATTTCTTTGCTGCATGACAATATAACTAGTAAGGACTGTTCTGTCTACGAGACATAGAGAGACTTCCACAGAATGTTGTTGATGAATGTTGTTTCTCCAAGGAAAGCATATCACCTGTCATCCCATTTGGAATGGAATCTGGATGATGATAGAGACCACTTATTAGTACCAACAAAATGTTCTGCAAAGCAAGCCCAATGTCCTGTTTAAGAACCCCTATTCTTACCTTTGAAAATGGATTATAGCAATGCTATCCCACATGAATCTACTTGTTTAGACTCAATCAACTGTTCTTCTGAGAAAATGAGGATTTTAGCAAGGGTGCATTGACTGAACATGGGGAAAATGCCATTGACCATTGACTTAGAGTGGGGATACCATCAGGTATGTTCCCATGTTAAGTCAATGTACCCTTGCTGAAATCCTCAATTTCTCAGAAGAACTCAATAATCTCAACAAGTAGATTTTCTTAAATGGGACATCAATAACAATAACTATCATTAAGCTTTCAATGGCAGTTTGCAGTCATTGAATGATGACATGTTTAGAGTGAAACAGTGAAACATTGCCTCAACTGCATTGACTTTGGTGGTGATTAATTTGAAGGACTATGAGTTAAAACGTAGTCTTACATGTAAATTTGATATATTTGGAGGAATGACAACATGTAGAAAACTCAATAAATTATCTTCAAACACGACTTAAAACAGGGTGCCCCACCTACCCAAAACAATTGTCACCATAGCAACAGCAATAACAATGGAATTGATTCTAACCCATTGTCCTTGGTCTTGTTTAATAGATTAATATTTTCTACATTATCTGTGAAAATTTCAATGAAATTGAATAAAGTATGAAGAAAAAAGAGCAGTTAATTGGTTACTTGCTTTCTGATCGGGCCTCGTACTCTAGAGTTTGAGCCTTGTAATAAACTGGCAACTTTATACAGGGGCGTCAAAAGGATTTCGCAAGGGAGGGGGTTGACTTTTGGACATGGTTGGATCGTGCGTGAAGCGTGGATTGGAGGGGGGGCATGCCCTCAGAAAATTTTCAGATTTAGATCCTCTCTGATGCATTATGAACATCTCAGCACAACATTCCCAATAATACAAACAAGAGAAACTTGTGTTTAAAGAAAACTAGCTTGACTTTGACTAAAATTTTTTGAATTTTACTAATATACATTTTGCTCTTATTCTCCAAAGTATTTACATACTGAATGGGTTCTTTAGAAACAATGGTACAGAATAACATATGTAAATATATTAATGATAAATGAGATCTTCTATGCTTGATATACACTAAATAATGGCATAGTATCATTTGACTTTAATTAGCTCTCAAGAGCTTTCAAATTCTAGCCTAAAAAAATCTGGGGAAGGGAGGAGGCAGTCATCCCCAGCGCCCTCCCCCTTCCAAAGCCAATGTTGATATGAAAACTATCAAGTCATTTGAGCTGGGCCAATGGCACCCATCCCCACCTCTATGTTTGATGAATCTGGTAACCTGAAAACATCAACAAACAAGTATGTTATGAACAGCAAAACTGGAAGTAAAAATATCAATGTAGTATGTGACGACACTAGTGTCTTAATCCTATTGCTTCACTTCTATGAAAAACACCATCTAATTGCTTATGTTACCATGGAGTCTGTGTCAACTTCCAACAAAATTGTCACCTCACAACTTCTTGCTGCCCGCAGCCTGACAGACTGTGACACAACATCTTGTCTTTACCGCATAGGCAAGACTAAAGCAGTTAACACCAGACTTGAAATTCTCCTTTAAGCTGGATTGGAGAAGACCACATACCAATATCTGATGGAAAGACATAGGCTTCTAAATTCACAGCAGCCTGTTATGGTATCAATCCAGTCATCTGATGTTAGATATGCTGTGTGGACCAAGAGAAATGCTGCTAGAACTACAATCATTGCCATCTTCAAACAAGGCCTTTGAGGAAACATGCTCATCTACAAACATCCCTGTGTAAACATGCAGCCCAACCCTTACCTCCTAAGTTGCAACCAACGGAGTATGGCTGGCAAATGGATATTGTCAACAACATGTTAGTGTCAGTTAAACTTCCACCAAATGTTTTGTGTGCACCAGACTCAGTGCTGAAGATGATACATTGTACACGTGAGAAGTGTGCCAGCAATGATATCATTTGTGGTACAGATTGTTGTCTGTGCTGTTAGACTACTTTGTCCTGCAGTATATTTGCCTTTGCAAAGGTGAAGAGTGTTGCATAAACATACCAGACTAATAATCACAGTCACTAATGAAACAAATGATGATGATCTTGATGATGGAATTGTTCTGCAAGCTGTCCAAGAAGTATGGATGAAGAGACCAAAAATGATACCCTTGTTAACGGTATAAAAGCTGACACTCAATGAGCTACAATATCTTTGACAAAGGATGGTAAATTAATTTACTAATGATAGATACAAATTTTTATGAACAGTATTTCAAACCTTTTCATCATCCAGTAACTATCTAGCCTTGCCTGTATGAAGTTAATAAGTATTCCATGTTAACATCTACTCAATGGCAGAATGTCCGGTAACATAACCCCCTCCCCCCCCCCTTCAAACATTGGTGGCATGACCATGGGTTATATATATAAACAATTAGTGCTCAATCCTTGATTTCTGTTTTCATGTGTTAAAATTCAAATAGTTACTTCATATAATAAAATGTATTTAAATTCATGATGGTGTTAAGGATAATTTAGTCAAAATAGACTTTTGAATGTAACCTTTTTACAAACCGATATCGTTTAATATTAGGATTTACTGTAATAACAAATAATTTTTTTCTCTTAAAGTATTTAAGACAGAAGCTTTTTATTTTAACACCATCCCAAACATGTTTCAAGTCATATCTATGAATAATTTGAGATCACA
This sequence comes from Owenia fusiformis, assembly GCA_903813345.2. NCBI lineage: Eukaryota > Metazoa > Annelida > Polychaeta > Sabellida > Oweniidae > Owenia > Owenia fusiformis. Next base: position 28,140,137 of record CAIIXF020000002.1, read on the forward strand.
ATTACGCTTCGTTTAAATTTTATGCCTTCAAAACATAGTGACCCCTTGGAATATATGTGATATCAGGGGGGATAAATGACCAGTACTCTGTAAATATGAGATTTTAGGTAAGGAAAAAAAATAGACATGCTATCAAGGATATATAACAGGTTATACTAGGTGGCTTGAATTAAAGACTCTGCTCAAGATCATTTAAAAAAAATTCCTTAATTAAAAGGGTATTTCATAGGGGGCGCCACCTATACAAGGCTGTAAAAAATCTTGCCCACCAGTGCCAAACTGGCACAGTTCTGATTTTGAAAGTCAATAACATATAGATGAAGAAAATACAAAGATATAGCATACATCCTAGAGAGCAACCAGCTCCATCGATTCCGCAGGACTAAATAATGGAACTGGACAAAAAAATTGTTTTTCAATCAAGGATTGATTCAAAGCAAGACGCAGTTGAGTGGTGAAAGAATCCTACTAAAGCATAAGCTCAATCTATAAAAGGTAACTGCCTAGTGGAGCCCCCACAATGATAAGATAGGTGAATGGACTACACATTATGGCTCGATACATTAATTCTTACTTAAAAGTATCCACGTTCAAACTGCTCCATGGTATCGAGAAAAGTATATTTCAAACGGATGTAAAACTGTGCATAAAATATATTACACACTACAATTTTCACAGCTTGATAATAACTATATATCCTGTCTTGTTCTGATCATTCCTGGTATTTTTAGAGCAAAAATAAACAAATTTTTCAAATGCCCCTCATAAAAGAGACTGACTTGGGCAAGGCTATATTCAAATAAAATAGCATTCAAATAATCGAAGGGATGTTTTATAAGGTAGTAAAGTTCAAGCTTGATTACTTATATAGGAGCATGAATAATTTGGATAACATGGTTATTACAACACTTATTTGCTTTAATTCAAATATTTAGCCAATTTAAGGAATGCAGTGATGTCAAGTTTAACTGACAATGGAGCCATGATGCCCAGAGTGCTAGCAACTTAGCAATTGTTTTAATTGATCCTCAGATGGTAGTGGTCCAAAGAAGGTCTAAATATGAATTTAAAAAGTTGATGATCTTCCACTTTACACTTTAGTTAATGTCATAATTATCAAGTGTGTGTTTTCATTTTATATTCATTTAAATTTTGTCTGTTTCAGGGGATTTAACAGATAAACCACATCCAGACACACAAGATGAAACATCACAAGGAGATGCTTTTGCAAGTGATGCACACACTTCTTCCTGGGCTAATACCTATCAAACTAGTGAAAGCACAGATGGGTTAAAAGAGGAGTCAATACCTTGGTCAATATTGAACAAAGCCACACCTGCGTCATACAATGGCACTCCTTTGGGGAATAAGCAGAGATACCCCTGTGATTTATGTCTAAAGACTTTCGGTTCAAAGGCAGATTTGGGTAGACATCTTATGATTCACACTGGTGAAAAACCATTCACTTGTGATTTATGCTTAAAATCATTCAATAGGAAAGGTGTCTTGAAAAGACATATGAAATCTGTGCATAACATGGACATCTTATGATTCACACTGGTGAAAGACCATTCATATGTGATTTATGCTTAAAATCATTCATTAGGAAAGGTGTCCTTAAGAGACATATGAAATCAGTGCATAACATGGACATCTTATGATTCACACTGGTGAAAAACCATTCACATGTGATTTATGCTTAAAATCATTCAACATGAAAAATGTCCTAAAAGGACATGCAATCAGTTCATAACATGGACATCTTATGATTCACACTGGTGAAAAAACCATTCAAATGTCATTTATGCTTAAAATCATTAAGCAGGAAAGGTGTCCTAAAAAGACATATGAAATCACTGCATAACATAGACATATTATGATTCACACTGGTGAAAGACCATTCACATGTGATTTGTGCTTAAAATCATTTAATAGGAAAGGCGTCCTAGAAAGACATGAAATCACTGCATAACATGGACTTCTTATGATTCACACTGGTGAAAAACCATTCTCATGTGACTATGAATCAGTGCAAAAGCAAAAACCATTCTCTTGTGATTATACTTAAAGAATTCAATAGGAAATGTGTCCTAAAAGACATAAATTAGTACGTGGCATTTGTATTTTATGATTCATACTGGTGAAAAACCATTCACATGTGATTTATGCTTAAAATTATTCAATCAGAAAGGTGCCCTAAAAAGACATATGAAATCACTGCAATATGGACATGGATGATTCATAGTAGTGAAAAAAAAACCATTCACCTACTTCTCTTTGGAGAATCTTCCAAATTGAACAATTCTGAAGTGAACTTTCTTGGCTTATTGAGAGCATATTTCACAGAATGACATTAAGTGATGTTGGGCTAATCTAGATTTTACTTCAACAGACTCTTTTATGAGAAAATAAAGAAGAAATAAGAATAAAATTGGTATATTGGATATGTACTTCTTAAATACTCAATCACATGTAGAACATATTTTAATAAGATATATATTTTAAGTATAACATACCTAGGGGTATAGCCAAGATCTAATAGGTGAGGCAAATTGAAATAGGTGAGGCAAATATAAATAGATGATTCAAATTGAAATAGGTGAAACAATTATATGTGATGAGGCAAATTGAAATAGGTGAGGCAAATTTAAATAGGTGAAGCAAATTGAAATAAGTGAGGCAACTTGAAATAGGTGAGGCAAATTGATATAGGTGAGGCAAATTGAGATAGGTGAAGCAAATTGAAATAGGTGAGGCAAATTGAAATAAGTGAGGCAACTTGAAATAGGTGAGGCAAATTGATATAGGTGAGGCAAATTGAGATAGGTGAAGCAAATTGAAATAGGTGAGGCAAATTGAGATAGGTGAGGCAAATTGAGATAGGTGAGGCAAATTGAAATAGGTAAGGCAAATTGATATAGGTGAGGCAAATTCGAATAGGTGATACAATTATATGTGGTGAGGCAAATTTAAATAGGTAAGGCAAATTGATATAATTAAGGCAAATTGAAATAGGTGAGGCAAAAATTGGGTTAAAGCAACATATTATTATCATTCATTAGACTTTATTTTCAAGGTTTTAATTGAAAAAATGTAAATTTTTGTGAGGAAGTACCTTGGCTGTCTCATGCCTGGTTATGCTTATTATACCAAAATATTTTAGTAGTAAATAATTATATAACACACTCAAAGTGCACGTAAATCATAGCAAATTATTCTAGAATAAAATGAATGAAATTATTTAACAATTGTGTTTATTTAGTTCTGTGATAATTATGATGTTTATTTCAACAAAATAGATTCATGAAAGGAGAGGGAGTCATATTAAACCCCTTGAATATCCCGAGTGACTAATTATCAGTCACAAAGCTTCTCAACAATATGGCCCTAAATACGACAAATATTTTTTATACAAAATATGTATTAGAATGTGTGTGTTTTTCTCTATGTTCAGTTAATTACCAAAATGAATATCAAACATTGTTTATAAAAGATAGAAGTGAAAACAAGCAAAAAATGAAGAATGATTTGGTGGTCAAGCGGTTTCTTAATGAGACTTTGATATTTCTGCTTACAGGAGACCTCCCTCTATTGGCCACAATGGACACCAGATTAGCTCAAAATGTAGTGTTACATGACACAATCCATACGCAATTAATCGATGACAACCTCAACAAATATAGGTTTTCTTGTGACACATGTGGGAAAAGATTCAAGCAAGATTATTTTCTCAAACGACATTCAAAGATCCACACTGGTGAGAAGTCATTTAAATGTGACTTGTGTCTGAAGCTGTTCAGAGAAAAGCATCATTTGAAAGTTCATATGACTAATGTGCATAAAAGATCAGTGAACCAGTAAAGCTTGAACCAGCAAAGGATGAACTAGAAAACTGTTAACCAGCAAATTGAGAACCAATGAAGCACGAAGAAGCATAGTTTTAATCAGAAAGGCATGAACAAGTAATTTTTTAGCCAGGAGCACTTGAACAAGCAAAGTTTTAGGCAGGAGCATATGAACAAGCAAAGTTTTCGCCAGGAGCCCATGAACAAGCAAAGTCTTAGCCAGGAGCACATGAACAAGCAAAGTTTTAGCCAGAAGCACATAAACAAGCAAAGTTTTAGCCAGGAGCACATAAACAAGCAAAGTTTTAGCCAGGACCACATGAACAAGCAAAGTTTTAGCCAGGAGCCCATGAACAAGCAAAGTTTTAGCCATGAGCACATGAACAAACAAAGTTTTGGCCAGGAGCACATGAACAAGCAAAGTTTTAACCAGGAACGCATGAATGAAGTACCAATAGCTATGTTTTAACCAGCAAAATGTGAATCAGGAAACCATGAACAAGCAAAGTCTAACCAAGAAAGTGTGAATTAGGACAATTTTTATCGAGAATGCTTGAATAAGCAAAAAACAAGAATGCCAAACAAATGATAAAACTATGAATGAGTCAGTGAAATATGAGGATATTAGCAGTCCTCTCACCGAGCCAATCAGAGTTTGTCGTCGAAATACGGATGACTTTCTATGTGATCATTTCCTCTGACATCACTGCATAGTTAATGAGCACGTATTTAGCACATGTTCCTCCCACTTCGCTGACTGGTTGAGAAAGAGTCAGAGTGGTAGTTTGAAATGATTAATTAACTGGGCTGTCATGGGCGCCAATCTTTGGGGCGGGCTGCTAAACTGTAATATAGTCTATACAAGGCCGAGGGTAGTTCATAACTAGACTCTGCTTGCAGGGTATCCTTTACTTGAGGATCAGATGTTGGGATTCCCTAATTAGTGATTGATAAAAAGTTAAAGTTGTATTCATTGAGAGGTATGGAATAGCAGAAAAAGTAACTTAGATTTAGGAGAACATTCATGTCTAATCAATTTCACTCTCATTATATCACCACCAAAAGTGGTGACACACAGGTCTCCAACTGTTTTGTGGACTGTGTTCAGCATCCAGTGTCTGCAGCAAATGGCAGGTGATGACATTTTGCATGTTAATGCCTTGTTTTAAATCATTATCTGTTGTAGATGCAATGATATGCATTCAAAAATATGACAATGGAACTGAAATAACTTGTTAAAATGTTAAATAGAAAGGTCTTACTTCGAAAGTTTCTAAATACCAAAAAATAAATATTTTATTTATTTTATTATTATTATTTTTTATTTATTTTTTTATTTTTTTTTATTTTATAATATATTTTATTTTATTTCCAAATACCAAATAGGTACATGTGTATTAAGTAATTTTTTGATGAAAAGACCACGTGCAGTATTATGGCAAGTGATTTTAGACGGTCATATCTTTCACCATGAGTACTTTCTGGGCATAAATACAGTGGTTTTTATTAAAACAACATGTTTTCTATCAAGTGAAGTACCCATGATGATATAAAAATATCAATCAAACAATTCGAAAAATTATGAATAGGGACCCCATGTCAAAATTTTTTTCAAAATATTGTACCTTTTTACTCAAAAGAGGAGCTCCCTTTTCTGATTTTTATTGCATAAAAAGATTATTCAAAAAACATCTTCAAAAATATAATTGTATTGAAAGTCTAGTTTTGAAGATATCAATTTTCGATGACCAAAATGATGCTGAAAACAATGGATAGCACGGGTTTTGCCTATGGGAAAATAACATGGGATATGTGGTTTTTAACTTTAACGCATTTCAATACGCATCCCCTTTTCAGAAATTGTTCATATAGTAGAAGAAACTCTTGATATATTTAAATTGAGAAAATCAAGATCCTCTTTTTTGACAATAAGCCAGGGTGGGGCCCTAATCCATAATTTTTCGGAGATTTGGATTGATATTTTACTATCATGGGGACTTCACTTGAAAGAAAACATATATGACTGTCTAAAATCACTTGCCATACTGCACATGGACCTTTAAATAAATAAGATATTAAATAGGATGTACCTTTGGTAAACCCTATTTTCAATAGTGTAGTAAGATTTTTATGGACAATCAAATAAAATCCAACAAAGTTCATCTTGGTCCTAATTGCAAAAATTTATAAGTACAAAGTTGAAGCATGTTTTGAAAAATAAAATGATTTTATAAGTTATTAAAGTTATTCACGGAAAGAACATACCGTTAACTCATATTTTTCAGCAATATGCTACACATAAATTTCATCCTACGTGCAAACCAAACAAGTCTAAATGTATTTAGTATTTTAATAAAATGTAGTTTTTATTAAATGTGGAGTTCTTAGCTCAATTCTGTATTAAACTATGCTGACTCAAGGTTTTATGCTACACTGACACAGTGTTATATACTAGGCCTGACTCAATGTTGGATACTAGGTTGACTCAATGTTGTATACTATGCTGACACAATGTTTTATACCAGGCTGACTCAATGCTATATACTAGTCTGATTCAATGACCCTAATAGGCCTGACTCAATGTTGTATACTAGGCTGACTCAATGTTGTATACTAGGCTTACTCAATGTTGTATACTAGGCTGACTCAATGTTGTATACTAGGCTGACTCAATGTTGTATACTAGGCTTACTCAATGTTGTATACTAGGCTGACTCAATGTTGTATACTAGGCTGACCCAACATTGTATACTAGGCTGACTCAATGTTGTATACTAGGCTGACTCAATGTTGTATACTAGGCTGACTCAATGTTGTATACTAGGCTGACTCAATGTTGTATACTAGACTGACTCAATGTTGTATACTAGGCTGACTCAATGTTGTATACTAGACTGACTCAATGTTGTATACTAGGCTGACTCAATGTTGAATACTAGGCTTACTCAATGTTGTATACTAGGCTGACTCAATGTTGTATACTAGGCTGACTCAATGTTGAATACTAGGCTTACTCAATGTTGTATACTAGGCTGACTCAATGTTGTATACTAGGCTGACCCAACATTGTATACTAGGCTGACTCAATGTTGTATACTAGGCTGACTCAATGTTGTATACTAGGCTGACTCAATGTTGAATACTAGGCGGACTCAATGTTGTATACTAGGCTGACTCAATGTTGTATACTAGGCTGACTCAATGTTGAATACTAGGCGGACTCAATGTTGTATGCTAGGCGGACTCAATGTTGTATACTAGGCTGACTCAATGTTGTATACTAGGCTGACTCAATGTTGAATACTAGGCGGACTCAATGTTGTATACTAGGCTGACTCAATGTTGAATACTAGGCGGACTCAATGTTGTATACTAGGCTGACTCAATGTTGTATACTAGGCTGACTCAATGTTGTATACTAGGCTGACTCAATGTTGAATACTAGGCGGACTCAATGTTGTATGCTAGGCAGACTCAATGTTGTATACTAGGCTGACTCAATGTTGAATACTAGGCGGACTCAATGTTGTATACTAGGCTGACCCAACATTGTATACTAGGCTGACTCAATGTTGTATACTAGGCTGACTCAATGTTGTATACTAGGCTGACCCAACATTGTATACTAGGCTGACTCAATGTTGTATACTAGGCTGACTCAATGTTGTATACTAGGCTGACACAATGTTGTATACTAGGCTAACATAATGTTGTATACTAGGCTAACACAATGTTTTATACTAGGCTAACACAATGTTGTATACTAGGCTAACACAATGTTGTATACTAGGCTGACTCAATGTTCTATACTAGGCTGACTCAATGTTGTATACTAGGCTGACTCAATGTTGTATACTAGGTTGACTCAATGTTGTATACTAGGCTGACTCAATGTTAGATATTAGGCTGAATCAATGTTATATACTAGTCAGACTCAATGTTATATACTAGGCTGACTCAATGTTATATATTAGGCTGACTCAATGTTGTATACTAGGCGGACTCAATGTTGTATACTAGGCTAACACAATGTTTATACTAGGCTGACTCAATGTTGTATACTAGGCTGACACAATGTTTATACTAGGCAGACTCAATGTTGGATACTAGGTTGACTCAATGTTGTATACTAGGCTTACTCAACATTGTATAATAGGCTGACTCAATGTTGTATACTAGGCTGTCTCAATGTCGAATACTAAGCTGACTCAATGTTGGATACTAGGCTGACTCAATGTTGGATACTAGGCAGACTCAATGTTATATACTTGTACTAGGCTGACTCAATGTTGGATACTAGGCAGACTCAATGTTATATACTTGTACTAGGCTGACTCAATGTTGAATACTAGGCTGACTCAATGTTATATTACTAGAATGATTCAATATTGTATGGCTGATTTAGTGTTGTATACTAGGCTGATTCGATATTGTATTTTAGGCTAACTCAATATTGTATTTTAGGCTAACTCAATATTGTATGTCAGGCTGACTCAATGTTGTATGCTACTGCAAGGCTGATTTAATGCTGTTTACTAGGCTCACTCAATGTTGTGAACTAGGCTGACTCAACGTTGTATTGCAGGCTCCCTCTCAGTTCTGCCAGTGTCCTATCAAATTAATTTCTGAATACAATGAATATTAAGATGATCAATTTATTTAACAAATTATTTAAATCTTTAATCCTTTAAATTTTCCAGATGTGAGAAAAAAGGATCAAGATTTGAAATGTCCTCTGTGTAAGCGCCAATTTACACAAAGAAGCAGTCTGACTAGGCACATGGTAATGCATACAGGACGTCGTCAATTCCAGTGTGATTACTGTATGAAACAGTTCTATAGGAATGAACACCTGTTGAAACATATCTGTAAAATGAAGTTTGACATTAGAAAGGAACATGCTTGATTGAGTGCAATAAACGAAGCATTGAGAGATTTGTGATTCTTTGATCCATGCTTGCAGTGTTAAAGACACAGGGAAGTTATATTGAACACAACATTACATGGCATTATATAGAAATATAAAAAACTGATGGCTAGTTGATGCCTTGGTCACATTTGCTACGATTTTCATTACAGCGCCCGGCAGATTGAGTATTTTGTTCAAAATTGAATACAATATTGAACAAAACACTCAATCGGCCGGGCGCCAGCCGATGGATCGGAGCGAATGTGACCCAGGCATCATCATGGGCTTTGCATGCTTGATGATTTGAAAAAAGCAAGTTGCTTTTTATGGCAGTTGCCAAATTAATTTGACTGCTCTTAAAGGTCCTATGTAAAGTATAAACCATATTGGTTAAATGTTAATCATCTATAGATTAATAGATGGTGTAGATGGTGCTGATAAATTTGTGAATGAATTCGTGATATTTATTTTAATTTCACACGTTGTTATATCGGTATTGTAGAATTGAAATATTTTATTGATTACAGAATACTATGCTATGTTTTAAACAATTTTAAACAATTGTACTTACTAGCAGTGTTTAGTAGATTGTACAAGATTACAAGACTTCACAGGTGCACCACACCAGAGGTGTTCCACTTCACAGGTGCACCACACCAGAGGTGTTGCACTTCACAGGTGCAACACACCAGAGGTGTTCCACTTCACTGGTGCACCACACCAGATGTGTTCCACTTCACAGTTGCACCACACCGTATGTGTTCCACTTCACAGGTGCACCACACCAGATGTGTTCCACTTCACAGGTGCACCACACCAGATGTGTTCCACTTCACAGGTGCACCACACCAGATGTGTTTCACTTCACAGGTGCACCACATCATAGGTGTTCCACTTCACAGGTGTACCACTTCACAGGTGCACCACGCCAGATGTGTTCCACTTCACAGGTGCACCACACCAGAGGTGTTCCACAGGTGTTCCACAGGTGTTCCACAGGTGCACCACACCAGAGGTGTTCCACTTCACATGCGCACCACACCAGAGGTGTTCGACTTCACAGGTGCACCACATCAGAGGTGTTCCACTGTATATGTAAATAAATCACAAGTTATATTAGATTGAGACAAGAATAAATGTGCCTAATTCTGATTTTGGTATGCGCATTAGTAATTATCATTTTAGTAAGCATATAATTGGCAGGTTATCAATCTAATTGTGTGATGGATACTTGTAATGTAAATATTTTGCTAGAAATCGCTTGATACATGTTTTCCACGAATATCAAGCTGGCCTTTGTTTTACTGATGTATTTATAGATGGAATTTTATTTGTGTGTTTTTATTCTATTCTAAGCTCAGTAACCACATTGTTGACACCTGTTGTCATTCCCCATTCATAATCAATACGAAATAACAAAACACTGCCCTCCATATAGAACCTATTTGCTATTGTTAGCGACCTGATATTTTTTAAACACCAGCTCATTCTGTCATCTGACATGTCAAATAATAATGGATTTATTTATCTTTTATTTATTTAGCTATTTAAAACTTCGTTTGAGGATCCATACTGGAAAAATTTCAACTTTAAATGTTAATGATGGAGCTTTTGGTTCATCAAGAAAGAAAATCCATCATTCGTAACATATACTTTCATTCCATCATACTGACAGGACTTAATCAATATCTTTTGTTAGTTTTTGTAGAGAACTTTATGATTCGTAGCATTGAAATCATTAATTAAAGAATGGAGATCCTGTCAAGACCTGTCAGAGATTTTATTGAGTATAAATTATTATTACAAATTGTTGATAGGTAAATCTAATTCTGCTCTGAAACGACCTGCTAACATTTTATTAAAAGTAGAAGAATTACACCACTTGGACCAGCCAAAAAGTGTTTAGATTAACAAGTGTTTAAAACTGTTCACATTGAGAGATGTTCGGAGTATAGGTTTCATTGTATGCCTTATACTATTCCAAATTATGACTTACGATCCCAGCCTTTACGATTCGTTCTATATTTACGCGCGATCAAAGTTATAATAATGTGATCAAGAAATATGATTACAGTAGAGCCTGTATATCTGAACACCTGGCTTATCCGAACACCTCCCAATCTAAAAAATTTTCCGGTCCCATTTTTCCTCCCATTGACTCCCATGTTAAAAAGACTTGAAATGTGAACACCTCTCAATTTGAACAGTGAACAGTCATATTTGAACAATAGGATAGTTTCTAAATAGCAGAAAAATCAATGAAATCTCGTGCTGCCATCTTTTATTCAGCTTTTAACTTGGGCTAGAGCTCCATTCACTTACATGCTAAAATCTTGGAAAAGTGGCTTAATTTCATGATTTATCAAAGTGTGTTTGTTGAATCTGTATATAACTTGAATGATATACCACATGCTGACCCTGTTTATGTACATGTTGTGATTAAACATGCAAATGTTGATTGACATACAAATAATCCACGGTTTTAAAGAATTTTAGCATTGCATCTATGGACATTTGGCCCAAGTTTTTTTAAATTGTCATAGAAAATTATTCAAATTACATAACTGTGTAAATCAAAGCTATTTTAGGAGAAAACATTTCACTGAATTCAAATATACCATTTAAAAGAAGGTAATGTAAGTCATTAGAGGTCTAATATGCAAGTCTCTTAAAATCTCACGAAAAACGAGATTTAGCGAGATTTCAAAAGCTATATGGAAACTATACTATTAACCGGTCTAATCTGAACACTAAAATTTCACGTTTCATACAAAATTGCTCAAATATTGTAATGATATCAAAACTTTGGGATAAAAACTTGGTCTTGATTGAAATCGGGCTTTCCAGCATGACTAGATTCATTTGAATCAAATGATGAATTTTCTGATATGCTGCAAAACTATGTGGTCAAATGAACTTCAAATATGTACCGAGAATTGTCACATTCCTTCAGAATCCGGAATCTCGCGAATGCAAAAACCTTGAAATGTAAACACCTCCTAATCTGAACTCTTTAAGCCGGTCCCAATGGCGTTCGGATTAGACAGGTTTTACTGTATATCTTTCAATATGCTGTAAATCAAAATGGCACAAATACTCTTGTAAAAATCAATCCTTATGCTTTCAGTTTAATGTTATTGGCTCCAATGTAAATTGCTTACTGTGTCAGTCCATCCTAAGAGACCATGGCCTTCTATCAGCTCCTTTTTATGCCCTTCTCTTATATTGCTACTTGCAAAATCAGAAAGATCTGATGAGTGTCAAATGATTATCCAATCATAAATTTTTGAGTCATAAATATTGTGTTAAATGATTTAGTTTAAAATAATTAAAGTATTGTATAAGTATTAAATAATAATAAAGTAAAGATCATTGAGTTATGTTATATTATTATCAAAAGCTGTGTATGTATTATTTATGCTTTTTATATCATTTTTCAGCTCCAACACCTGGTTTTTATATACACGTGGCCAAAGACAATTCAGCAATATCGACCAACCCGAAAGAGCCTCTTGCAATTGCTGTTTGCGAGGTCTGTCGAAAGACATTTGCAAGCAAAGGGAATCTACTGAGACATATGTTGATTCATACTGGAGAGAAGCCATTTAAATGTGACCTTTGTAGTAAAAGCTTCAATCAGAAAGTTACATTAGAGTCACACGTAAGAACTTTTCATCCATGAAGAACTTTTCATTCTAGACAATAGGGAGGTTAAGATACACGTTTTTTAAACTTGTACGTGAACGTGTAGAATTATGGTCCTCCGTTAGTCCTCCCATTTGTACAGTTTACTTGGCCGATTGAGTATAAATGTATACGGAAAACAATTGTAACTAAGTCCCTGGAAAAGTGAATTGAGAGTGGGACAGATATCCTCGGGGGTCGAAAATATTACATGCTCACAGGTTCTTTTAAAAACGTGTAACTTAACCTCCTTAATGTTTAGTGAGAGAGCACCGATGTAATACAACCGAAGATTTTTATATTACGAAGATGGCCGAAGATGCTTCAAGGAACCAATCAAATTCCTTGAAGCATTTTCGGCCATCTTCGGTAGCAGTACAAACATCCTCGGCCATCTTCGATTTCGGTCCAAAAACCGTAACCCAAATCAGACTGATCCACTCAAGAAGAAAATGGGTTGTGCCCGATGGCCGGAACTCTGTACATTACACACTTTGAGAATGTACCATGAAAATTAAATATTCATTGAGATAAACAACCAGAGAGATATTATTTTGAACTATGTAATCATCATTATTCATTCTTACCAATAAACACAATAAATGATTTTATGGAGGGTGACATTGGTAAATGAGATATTGATTTTTTCTAGAAATTCATGTATTATATTGATTTATATATACTTATCTTATTTATAAGTAAATGTAACAATTTTGCAATATTTGTGAAATACGATCTCTGGTATTTGGAATGATAAATATGCATGAATATAAAAGCAACAACTTTCACCGTTCCCTTAATTGGCCAACATCTTTGAAAGATGTGTTTTTATTTTCTAACAAAAGCCACAAAATAGCACATTCATTTGAATTAGGCCTACTTAATCATAAAATCAGTAAATGTATGAAATGAAATTCTTGATTCTAGAATTTATTTTTTTAAGACGGTAACTATGATACATACTTCAAGAGAAAATGATGGGGCGAATGTATCATTATTTATAATAAACACAATAATTGATTTTATGGAGGTCGACATTGGTAAATGAGATATTGATATTTTCTTGAAATTCATGTATTATATTCATTGATAATTTTTCTTATTTTGTAAGTACATATAACAACATAACGATATCTGTGATCCCTGATATTTGGAATGAAAGCAACAATTCCCTTATTTGGCCAACATCTTTGAAAGATGTGTTTTTATGTTTCAAAATGGCCCATTCATTTAATTAGGTCTATTTAATCAATAAGATCAGTGAATGTATGAAATTAAAATCTTGTTTCCACTCCAAGATAAAGTGATGAGGCAAATGTCATCATGACCGATGGTAAAAAATTTTTTGTAAGTATGTTTATGTCGCAGTATGTCACCGAAAGTAAATATTATGAAATTAGAACTTGTTTTTGTTTAATATTTGCTGATGTCATTTACATATTTTGTAATGGCAGTCTTTATATCAATGTCTTGTCTTTTCAATAAATATACCAGTATTGGACTCTCAGGCCATGACAAAGAGTGCGTAACGATCATTTACAGATATAATTACGATGGTGATTGCAGGAAAGAAACACATGTCTTGTATTGTACTTTGGTAAACGCCATACTTTGGCGAGCAATAGTGTACCTCATTGGTATATTTCCGTATCTTGCGTGTTTTACACTCAAAGACAGAGCCAGAAACCGCTCCTTGGAGGGGCCCTGAGTTATTTTATGTGCACCGACAAACACGTACACACAGAATATATTTATAATCAATGAACTTTCATTATAAATACATGTATTTCTTTTTGTCTATTTTAAACAGCCAACAAGTCGAATACTAAGTTTATTGATTTATATATTAAATACTTTTATCGCCTTCATTTGAAGTATCTGTAGAAATAGTGTTTGATAGGTTAGATGAACCTCAGAAAGATAATAGTAGCAAACTCAACTATGATAAGGAGATACAAATTGTAGGTACTCGAATTATGCAAGTGTTTTGTAATAAATTCACTTTTATGTATATATTTTCATGCCAGTGAACTGTCAGTCAAAGGAATAAATGTAAATGTCCACATCTAATAGAACAAGCAAAATTACACCACCTGGCATTACAGACGCCGAACACCGTCCACAACAATATGTCACTATTTGTGGCCGTGGCATAAAACTGAACGTATACCCTATCTCTGATATGATTCATTTCATTGGCTAGGTCTGATTTCCACTCAAGCAGTTATTGCCAACATGATAAAACATGTCTTTTTATTAGTTTCTTTCGAGAAAACATATTTTTCGTGAAAAACCAAAAGAGGCGATGAGTATCAGAATGAGTTATTACAATTACCAGAGTTCAAATATGGCTTGGAATGATTACTATACGGATAGACCTCTGATTATAGATGGTGCGCTTAATGAGATAAATGTTGAAGAACTCATTACCACCTTCCATCGCCGATTGCGCAGGGATCGTGATTGCCTCAACTTACTCTCCTTTCGAATAAACAAGCACAGCTCACCGTATCGACCCATGTGGTCAATGTTCAATTTAAATATACGAATTTTAAAAGTTATCAAATTTGCACTGTAATTTTAGTTAATTTAAGCTGGGGTTTACTAGTGAAACACGAGTCAGAGTTGTCGAACCCTTTGAGAGGGTTGTACGGATGGATTTCCAAAGCGAACAACTCAAACATTTGAATTCCGAGACATATTTCTGGATCTCTGGGCCATGTGTTTTGGTTATTTCTATCACTGGGTTTCTTGAATTCCTATTGGATAAAAACAAAACTGACCCAGTATAGATTATCGCTATCGAAAAGTCTTGCGTTTCTATATAATCAATTGGCAGATCGACACACGGTGAGTATTGGGGCACGTCCTAACATCACCAACGATAATCCATATATTGAAGTATTCATTGTACGTGTTCTACCGATTTCCCTATAATCAGACTTGTGGCATTGACTTCCGATGAAATACGTCTTCATTAGAGAAACCTCAATCCTTAAATTACTATTCCACAAAGGATTCAATGAATGATTTCACATAAAACCTCAAGTCCAATTGATGCTTCTTGATAAGTATTATATCGATAACAGGAACTTACTGAGTCTCTAGCTTACTAATAGAGAAGGTTTTGGGCCTAAGTAAACAGGAACATGTATCTATGATTTTCAGTAATTTTAATTTGACGTAATGTGGATCATTTTATTAGTTCTGCATCCGTTGTCAATTTCAATTACATGCATCTTTGAAAGGTTATCTTGCCAGTATACCCTTGGTAAAGGGAGTATAACTGTCAGTAGACCCTTGGTAAAGGGAGTATAACTGTCAGTAGACCCTTGGTAAAGGGAGTATACCTATCAGTAGACTCTTTGTAAAGGGAGTATAACTATCAGTAGACCCTTGGTAAAGGGAGTATAACTATCAGTAGACCCTTGGTAAAAGGAGTATAACTATCAGTATACCCTTTGAAAAGGGAGTATAACTGTCAGCAGACCCTTGGTAAAGGGAGTATAACTGTCAGTAGACCCTTGGTAAAGGGAGTATAACTGTCAGTAGACCCTTGGTAAAGGGAGTATAACTGTCAGTAGACCTTTGGTAAAGGGAGTATTACTGTCAGTAGACCTTTGGTAAAGAGAGTATAACTGTAAGTAGACCCTTGGTAAAGGGAGTACAACTATCAGTAGACCTTTGGTAAAGGGAGTATAGCTATCAGTAGACCTTTGGTAAACGGAGTATAACTGTCAGTCGACCTTTGGTAAAGGGAATATAACTGTCAGTAGACCCTTGGTAAAGGGAGTATAACTGTCAGTCGACCTTTGGTAAAGGGAGTATAAATGTCAGTAGACCTTTGGTAAAGGGAGTATAACTGTCAGTAGACTTTTGGTAAAGGGAGTATAACTGTCAGTAGACCTTTGGTAAAGGGAGTATAACTATCAGTAGACCCTTGGTAAAGGCAGTATAACTGTCAGTAGACTTTTGGTAAAGGGAGTATAACTATCAGTAGACCCTTGGTAAAGGGAGTATAACTGTCAGTAGACCCTTGGTAAAGGGAGTATAACTGTCAGTAGACCTTTGGTAAAGGGGGTATAACTGTCAGTAGACCCTTGGTAAAGGGAGTATAACTGTCAGTAGACCCTTGGTAAAGGGAGTATAACTGTCAGTAGACCTTTGGTAAATGGAGTATAACTGTCAATAGACCCTTGGTAAAGGGAGTATAACTGTCAGTAGACCCTTGGTAAAGGGAGTATAACTGTCAGTAGACCTTTGGTAAAGGGGGTATAACTGTCAGTAGACCCTTGGTAAAGGGAGTATAACTGTCAGTAGACACTTGGTAAAGGGAGTATAACTGTCAGTAGACCCTTGGTAAAGGGAGTATAACTGTCAGTAGACCTTTGGTAAAAGGAGTATAACTATCAGTAGACCTTTGGTAAAGGGAGTATAACTGTCAGTTGACCTTTGGTAAATGGAGTATAACTGTCAGCAGACCTTTGGTAAAGGGAGTATAACTGTCAGTAGACCTTTGGTAAAGGGAGTTTAATTGTCAGTAGACCTTTGGTAAAGGGAGTATAACTGTCAGTAGACCTTTGGTAAAGGGAGTATAACTGTCAGTAGACCTTTGGTAACGTCCACATAGCGATATAACTGCATGTTAGTAGATCATGGGTAGAATTCACATCAGCGATGTACTATATCTAGTAACTAGTAGATTTACATCTTTGATAAGTTAACATAGTCGACAGAACTCCCCTTCCCAACTTACATGACAATCATGATATTTTTGCGAGTTAACCGAGGTGATATTGCAAGTGACACATGTCACTGATAGAGGAGTTGTAACACGATGGAATATTTAATTCGACATCTTGGTTGTTTCTAAAAAGTTACAAAGGAGACTATTGCACTGTATTTATTACCGCTAAGGACGTTAATGTATAAGATTAAATGTGTTTATGTTTGATTTGAAAAACACAACTACACTGCGACACACCTTCAAGAACATTCCATACGCAATGGTGATCCGCTCTATTACGCTGGTTACCGAAACGGTTCAAAATGTTGGAATGTCAGAGGTACGATTTTTCTTTTTTACTTATTTCACGCGTTGTAGGTAGAATTCCCACGACATTTTGTCACACAAACGTGTGTCAGCATCATATGCTTTAGAAAAGGTACATGTTTGCGAAAAGAAAAATCGTACCTTCGGTAAGCAGCGTAATCGAGTGGATCACTAGTGAAACGATCAATGTAAGGGTCCCGGGTGATATTGCAAGTAATGCATGTCACTGATAGAGAAGTTGTAACACGATGGAATATTCAATTCGACATCTTGGTTGTCTCTAAAAAGTTACAAAGGAGACTGTTGCAATGTATTTATTAACGCTAAGGGTCAAATGGGTTTATGTTTGATTTGAAAAACACAACCTACACTGCGACACACCTTCTAGTCCTAGAACATTCCATACGATCAATGTAAGATGTCGATGAGGGGATATTGAGGGGTTTGCTTTTAGATGATTCCACAATCCACATCGATTTATTCATTCCTGAGGATTTTCATTCGTGCACAAGTTGTAGAAACATATAAACATATAGAAAGTTAGAAACTGTCATGTACAGGGTGGTAAAAAAACTGGAAACCCTTACACCGTTTTCCTTATATCTTTATCATTTTAAGAAATAACTTTACACATTTGTACATCATTCAATTTCCTACCGGCCTACTATATGTCATGACCATCAGGGGGTCATTAACAGAAACTTAGTAAAGTTACGAATTCGTAAATCAATTGTTGTAACCAACGGATATAATGACGTCACAGTTAGAGAGCAATGGGTATTACGAATTCTTAACTTTACGAAGCTTCTGTTAATGTCCCCCAGATTGATAGTGACAGTGTTACAGCACTTTAAAGAACACTCCCGGTGGCCACTATTGCGGCATAGAAAAATCTGCACATGTCGTCCAAAATGTCCCTACCTATGGGGCTATGGCAGAGATAGAGTGTATAAGAATGACCCCAGGGCAATCGCAGACCTCAAAAGTGAGATCATCTGTATTTTTCAGGCCATACCTGCTGAGGAATGCATTTGGGTCATTGACAACTATGCAGGTTTGCCTACAGCGCAAAGATGGCCAAACCTGAAGCATGTTGTTCAAAGTGCTGTAAAATCTTGACTATCAGTCTGATGGTCTTGAAATATGGTAGGGTAATAGGAAATTGAATGATTTACAAATGAGTGAAATATCAGGGAGTAATTTCTTAAAATGACAAAGATATGACAAAAATGCAGGGTTTCCATTTTTTAGCCACCCTGTATTAGTCATAGTCTGCACAAAGTGAAATGATGCACAGCATTTAAAGATATAGGTATCAGGGAGGGGGAACACAAACCAAACAGTCCTATATTGTTGTCTATATTTTTTCCATCAATTTGTATTAATAATTAAGAACATTATCTATATATTGATGGGCCAATGATCTCCCAATGTAATCGGACTCCATGTATTGGTTGAATTGAGTGATATTGACAGGTCACGTTAGTTCATTGGCCTTGAAAAGGAAAACAACCTTTTTCATGGGCGTTTTAAGGTGAGAGTGAACTTGTCAATAAATTTTCAAAATGGCCGAAACAGGGAGCACATTTTTTAGTTTATTTTGTCTATCAGAATATCTTTCATTGTGACTTTATCTCAATTTTGTTGGTCTAACTATCATTTATATGACCGAGCTCACTCTGGTGAAGTAAATAGAGACACTGGACATTTTGAAATTAGAAATTAATTCATCTGAAAGAAAAAGAATAGGAAAAGTCCATAGGCAATTTTTGAAAAATTTCTCAGAAACGTCACTGATATAAATCCTCAAAACAAACGAGCTTTAGAATTTGTTTGAGCCAATTTTTCCAAATGCGTTGCTTGTTCGGTTTTAATATTTGTTTGAAGAATATTTTGTGCAATTTTCATTTTGGATAAGCGTTTTTTTTACGTTCTATTGCTCGAAGAAATTGTCTCATTTCTGTCTTCATTTGACAACTTTTTTTTATCATACTTCAATTTTAATATTCTTTACACTATTTATAATGATAATATTGCACAAACACCTGTGAAACAAGAGAAATGGCTTGTCAGGAAGAGAAAAATTCAGTCTTGCACTTTTTCAATTTTCCTATTCACTTTCTGTTCATCTAAGCGCATTTGGCGGTGCTTGTTTGACAAGCATGTTAAAATTGGAGTTGCAATTCATATTTTCATGAAAATAGTATATTAATAAAACATTGAAAACAAACCCCAACATCCCAACAAATGATCTTACGTATACGAACAAAGAACACCTAAGATTGAATGATATATCTTCTAGAACCAATGAGTATCTAAACCTACAACTTGGGTAGCAGAAAGGCCAGGCTTGAATTGCTATATTGTATTTCGGGTCTGTCGATCTTCGGGTACCAAATGTAGCAAACGGGGAAAGATAAAATATAAGAAACATTTATTCACGGGGGTAAAGCAGACCCGATGATGCAATGAGCTTGCTCGGCGGTATCATGACTGTGTAACGGGTCTTAATGTATAAGTGTGCTCGGCGGTAGGTTCAAACAACGCGGATCCTCAAAGCATGTGCTCATGGTATATTCGTGTTTTAACACCCGTGTTTATTTTATTGCCTTTAGCTAACCGGTGAACTGTATCGTAAGCTAAATCACCCTTATTTCATTTGTCCCTTAAGATCATACCCAAGTCTGATAAAGTTCCATCGCATTCCAAATAGTCTCGTGCAAGGTAAAATCTAGAGATGTAATGTTCATTCTCCCTTAGGGGTCCACGGAAGTTAGCAGTTCGCAATTTCAAGTCAATGCATGGAATTCTCACTTTGGGGAAGGTTGGGCTCTACGGAGGAGTGGCGTCATAGCATTTAGATCAATATGTTACTCAGTATAACCTTGATTGAATATCAGGATATAGCAAATCAATTCCTCGATGGTCTGGTCCGATGTTCAAAACAAGTAAGGGTATCTATAGATAATTGGTTTGATACCTACCCAATTATTTTTTGCGAGGTGACTAAAACAAATAAATACAGCCTCACTTTCAAAAATCACTCAATTAAGTATAAAGCAGACGATCAAGTTCTTGTCTTGCACATTACAAACATTTTGGAAACATATATTTAGAAGGATTAATGACAATGTCAAACCAATATATATCCTTTAGCCTAATCGCACAAAGTATTCTAATCATTGTCAATTTAGGATATTCAGCTGGATCTATGACTTCTGATTCATTTGTTTCGAATTGTAATGCCGGTTTAGGTTATTCGGAAATTCATCGTTCTTTAAGTACTCGAAGCCTTCTGATGTGTTCTGCGGAGTGCTCCAAGGATGTGAATTGTGTGGCATTCAACTATAATAAAGAGACGGGGCTGTGTCAGCTGAGTGATAGCTGGTCCGTGACTGCCGGGGATTGTACTGGGCTTGTCTCCATGCCAGGGGTCAAGTTTTATCATCTTACGCAGGTAGTTATGTATCCATAGCAATTCTGAAAAAACAAGAATCAGCACTGTAATAGCAAAATATCATTTCTCCGTAGCTGTTTGCCGGATTTCCATAAATAATAACCCCATAAAGTTCAATAGTTCGCACTATAGAAACAATTAAAAAATAAAATGAAAATGCCATCAGATGCTCAGATTAGGCAAAATAAGGTTAGACAACTTTAGGTTCTTATCATCATGGATGCGCGATTTGTTTACATTTCAGGGAACGGGCATGTGTAAAAATAACGGAGTGTACAATAGAGCGAATAGTCCTATTCGCGTTACGAGATTACTGGTCATTAACATAAATATTTCCCGCAATGCAACACGATAAAATGGACAATTTTCTATTGGTCCGCAAAACACAACGTCATAGGCATTATCCCGATTCAACATTAGTACATATGTATAAATAATATTCTATAATCCAGACAATAATTAGAAAAGAAGATGGAAATTCAATTTGCTTCGATTATTTTTTCTTTGGCCTCTGAGCAAGTTCCGGGAACTGAGCAACTTCCGGGAAATCTGTGACGTCATTGAATTTTAAACTTAGGATTTTGACGATTCTGGTGAATATATTTTTTAAAAACTTGTCAAATGTCTTTATAATGATCATATCTATCGTATGTGCAAATATAATTCATGATTAACCTCTAATAAAGTCACAATGCGTCATTGAAAAACACAGCCAATGTTATTCCAATGGGAAAGTGCCCGGATGTTGAGAAAGTTGTACCACGAAACTGAACTCTCCCATGCGGAGATAAGAATATTTCGCACGTTTAAAGTTAGCGCGTATAGGTATATTGTACTTGTGGTAAACGCTTTAAATTCCATACTTTTCAGGGGGCGTGCAAAAATGATGCAGTTTACAATGGAACAAACTGTATATGTGGTAAAAGCTCGTACGGTGATTTTTGTCAACACTACATTTATGGTAATTTTATTTGCCAACAGTTCAATATTTCTTGCATTTGTATATTGCGCATAGTTTTATACTGAGGTAAAATGATACTAAAAAGGTATTAAAAAGTTGATAATAGCAGACCTCGAAAATTGTGCACGTTTACTTAATTATTAATCTCAAAAAGACCCTCGCGGAACAGTTCTAAAGTAATAAAACCCATATTCCTAGTATGTTACAATAACACGATAATCTTCAAAATAAGAAGGGTTAATTGTTTTGCTTAGCTGGTAACTTAACGGCTAAATATATTCAAAATGTTTAGAAATATGCCTGTCTGGCAGGCCCGTTGCCAGAGGGGGGGGGGGGGGGTCGATGGGTGCGAGCGACAAGTGAATTCATAATGCACTTTTTAAGAAAATGACACTTTACTCATATTGATAGCGGTTTATAATGGCAGCAAATGGGAATTTTCCAAAATTCAAACGCCAATATCTTTGGAACGAGGCAAAAGGAACAAAAGCATCTTATTTTGAAGATCGTGTTATTGAAAACTACCAAGGAATATGGATTTTATGACTTTAGAATTGTTCTGTAGGGGGTAGATTGATAAAGGAGGGGGAGTTGTTTCTAGAATGATTCGGGGGAGTTTTTCCATGCATTTCGCTTATGTTTTCCATCCAAAAACCATCAATACACTTAAAAGATTTTATTGACAATAAAATTGCACCAAAATCTCCCCCAAAAATATTTCTCATTTTCAAGGATTATCTATGGATTAACACCCAGGTATTTTCATTTTCCAAACTTCAGAGGACTTGGAATCATTAAACATATTCGCTTTTGATTAATAGAAATGCTGTTTTAAATAGGTTTCATGTATGCCAATAATTTCTCAAATTGTGTAAATGGTACACATTCCTTAATCCCTAGAATTTTCTCTTTGAGGAATTCCCATTGTAATCCAACGGTACACTTCCAAGCAGATTTTTAGATTACAGGAAAGTAAATCTTTAATACACACCTTTTTGGGTTGCGATATAAACCAATTGAAACAAAGGTTATTGCAGTAGCCGACTTCATGAATAGTATAAAAGGAAGTTTTATATTTCATATATGGTTCATCTAAAAAACCAACCCCCTCAGTTTCTCCAATCTCATAACTGTTTTTATTTTCACATCCTAGATTGTTCGCACGGAGAATCTATGTTTAATTTCGTAAGTGCAGACAATGGGGTGTTTACAATACAACCAGAGGACTGTCCCTATTCATTTGACGTTCATTGTTCATTTGGCTGGGGAGGAAATACTCAGCTTATGGTAAGTAGAGTCAATAAAGAGCATGACCTTGAAAATGATCAGCTTGGTAACCAGGGGTCATAAAGTTTTGCGATACTTCAAAACTGAAAAAGATGACGTTTAAAAAAATTTCAACTTGCCTCAAATTGACCAAATCTTTTTTTAAATATGATCGGTCTCAGACGTGAGATTTTTCTTGAACTTCAGTGGCCTTCGTAAAAAGGTCCTCGTTTATTATGTCAAACAACGTCTGTGGCGGTCAGGAAAACAATTTTGAATGTCGTAATCGTTGTACTAAGTCGCAAAACCTGTTTTCTGATTTTCCATTGGAACCGAAGATCAACACTTTGGACTAAAATTGAAGATATTCATTTAAAGGTTCTACACAAAATAGATTTTGACTTTTTATAATTTTTTTGCAGCAATTTTTGAGATATTAGAACAACTGTAATTAGTTTCAGCATTTGTTAAGGTCGTATCGTTTTTCAAAATCTTTTACAGGTTATTTTAGGAATGGTGTCCAATTATCAAAATTGTGGAAAAACAAGTTAACTTCGTAATGGTCTATGCCATATTGTCCTCCCCCCGTAGTGAACCTTTAAAAGTGTTGATTTGCCGTTCTTGTGAACACTTTTGTTAGACATAAAATACAATAAAGACTCGAATTCACGTTTAAATTTCCTAATTTTGTTTACGTTTTTAATGTTCAACTTCGACCTGTTGTTTCATTTCTGAGATTTTTTGCATCAATAAAGTTTTAATTGGAATTCTATAGATGGATTGGTTACTGAATACGTTTGGTTTTTGCCAATGCCAAAAAATGTCTAGTTGGTGTCTCTTCACGTTGATGCCATACTTGAATTCCCCGGATCTAATTTCTACGCCGGACGAAAAGTGCATTATGCTTCATATTACATTTTCCCGGGGACAAAAAATATTTCCACACTCACGAAACCATCATTTATCCCACAACCTCTTCCGCAACTGTCGACCTTTTGACACCATCCCTCACCAGAAGTTCATATCCGATCTTTCCACTTTGATTTGTAATTTGACCTTTCGTTACATCCTAAAAGTAAAAAATTCAGTTAATTGCTTAAGGAATAAATAATGATAGGCCATTCAATATGGTGAAATTCAGCACGAGTTGGACAGAATGTTGTACAAAGCACGAACCGAAGGTGAGTGCATTTGTACTAACATTCTGTCCAACGAGTGCTGAATTTCACCATATTGAATTGCCTATCATTATTTATTCCGATTCAAACATAAAAATTAGTAAAAGCCGTGTCTGTGGAACGGGCATGAAGGAAGAATACGCATGCTATCAAGATTCTGAAGTCGGCCGGAAAAATTTTAGAATTTGTTTGGGCTGTTCTATTTTACTCCCCGTTTTAGATTTTATACGGTGTATGAAACATGGGGTGTTGATAAAATAGTTGCAGTAGTTACGGAGGGAGTAAAAAAGAACAGCTATCCCCGGACAGAGCCCCAGATGTGCAGCTGAGATGACGTCACTCAAAACAATGCAAATTGCAGATTGAATAGAGCACGGTCGTGCATCTATGGAGAATTAGAGATTCAAACATGACCGTGCAATTCAAACATGACCGTGCTCTATTCGAATTTCTCAACCAATCAGAATGCAGCATAGCCAATATAGAACGTTCTCTAATTCTCCATAGATGCACGACCATGCTCTATTCAATCTGCAATTTGCATTGTTTTGAGTGACGTCACATCTCAGCTGCACATCTGGAGCTCTCATATCGAGATTTTAGCGTCATTTTACCACGTGCTTTTAAACCTATTGTTATTGTCACGTGATTCCGCTGATCCAATAGCGTTACAGTAATCGAGTACTAAAACGTCCGCGCGAGGTTTTATAAGTCGCGCCAAATCTTGTTTACAGTGTAGGCTAAACCAGATCATAACAAGAGGAGTGCGAGTAGATTTCCTGTCTTATTTTCAAAACAAAGCGGATCTTAGGCCCAGTAAAATTAAATTACTATCCTACTCTGATGAGTACGATGTAGATCGTATCATAACAAAGGTAAGTTATGTCACGTTTCTTTGATGAATGGTACATTTCATTCAGATTTATGAGATTGAAATCAAACACAGAATTGGACTTGAAGTTGAAATGATGCAGAAATCATTCAAATCATAATTTGACAGTTGATAAAATAGAATTAAATTTAGCCGCATACAGCTGTTTGGACGATAAATAAATGATAAACAATGGATGGTGGTTTGAAAGTCTATAGTTTGCAATCGTCTACGTCTGGCTATCCACTAAAATTTGTTTATTTTACATTTTTTATACTCTCATCTAGGCTATTGATGTATGGTTGGCCTCTTCAGTGAAAATTCCCAATTATTTTTAACATGTGAAATCCTTACTTCAGCAAATCCACAATTTATTATTTATCGTTCGAACTATACTAGATTCTATATAGGTAGATTGGCGCCCCAGGAATCTGTGCATTGTTCATTTAGCTTAGCATTCATCAATGAAATCGTGTAGCCCACCTTTGACAAATAGTCTGGTTTTCCTTTTTCAGTCAACTAGTCTAGTAAAGGTTATCTAGTAAAGTGGAAGGGATTCAGCCTTTGGGATAGTACGTGGGAGCCCTTAAACAGCAGATGCTCCAGCACATTTGAATACATATACAGGTATACATTCGACCTCCATGATTTTACATAAACATTGTCAAAGCCCATTATGAGACTTTTTAACAGTTTCAATTCAGTCTGAATTAATATTTTTCTGCAAAGTTTTGGCGAGCCAGTTGCCTCGCATACATAGACCTATTGCATAGCCAATAGCCACTGTCATAGAGTCAAGTTGTTTGTCCAGTGCCCGTCCAGTGGCATCAAATCAGACTTGAAATTGTTTGGAAGCAATATTTTCAAAAAGCAACTTTGTTAATGTTTGTAATGATCCAAATGAATTAGGCCTTCAGTTGAGTATATCTCATCGTGTTCGTCACATTATTCAGTACATTGGACAGTCCCTGGCCATGAATTCATCCAGGACATAAGTACCCTTCTTAAATGAATTTTATTCTTCGAAACCCTTGCCTATTTTTGAATAGTATGGCAATCATAGGCATTACATTTATGGATCATCAGCTTAATAAAAAAGTATACAGTCAGTTTGCCCAATACAACTGAGGGCCGCACAACCTATAAGATATTGAACTCTGTCTTGACATTACCTACAGTATGTCAAATTGATCTCTATGTTAACATCATCAATATGGCATTGATCTTTGTGTTAACATCATATATATAACAATGGATCTCCATGTTAACATCATATTCACCTATCTATATAACATACTAAAGTGTAATGTATATTAAATACAATTTTGTTTTAATTCCAGTGGAGAAAACCAGGCTGTTCAGCAAAAACATAAACCATCCGTAGAAGCGCTACGTGTACGAACAAGGAAATCAATGACTGCACCATACGCTAGGAAGACGCGCAGATGGAAAAAACAAAAGCCCAAGTATAACTGAAATAAAAATTATATTGTTTCCGAGAGCTATGGTGAATTGTAAAATTAATCAATTCATACCTCTCTTATACACTATTTATCTTTTAAGCATGGGCCATTTTTCATGATTTGCGCATCGTTCTAGCGTATGGGGCAGTCTTATGACTGGCCCAGTGCCCCATGTATGCTAGGAAGGCTAGAAAGCCATAGCTTTAATTATAAACTGGAAAATAAATAAATTTAAATTAATCAACTCCTCCAGTAGAGAAAATGAAAAGAACATCGTTGCAACTTACAGTGTTAAATAAGTTGTATTATGAATAAAGTACGTTATAATTAAACATGTTAAATGTGTGACGTTTTAGCTATTTATTGTTGGAAAACGGCGTCGTATTTCAAAAACGACCTTACTTGTAACTTGTCAGGAAGAAAAGTTATTAAATGTGGTGTAAATAAAATATGTTAATATAAACGTATTAGTCGTGTTCTTTCATTTCCAACCCTGAGCTAACGATTTAAAAGAATATTAAAGGCAAAAATTACATTTGTATAACGCCAATTTCGCCATTTTTGCACTTTTTTCAGATCGGTTACATGTAAAGTATAGGAATTTTTGCCAAAAAACTGTTTTTTCTGGGGGAAGAAAATATTTTCATAGTTGATCGTCAATTTTTTGCACAGTTGACCTTTGTTAGTATCTTCACCATTTCTAACCCTGAGCTAATGGATCAATTTAACATTTTTTTAATTATTTGATATTCAATTTTGTCCTATATGGACATCCCATTAGAATTCTGCAATGATGCATGCGTGACGTCACATTATGTTAATTAGCAAATGACGTCAAAATCTCGATATGTGTCGGCCGAGGATAGCTGTTCTTTTTTCGAGGTCTCCTCTGCCGAAGGCAGCGCAAAGTAGGAGCGTAGCGACTACTTTGCGGGAGACCTCGTTTCGAGGTCTCCTCTGCCGAAGGCAGCGCAAAGTAGGAGCGTAGCGACTACTTTGCGGGAGACCTCGAACCATTGATCACGTTTGCTCCTGTAATTATTCACTTCTTCACCTCTTTAAAATGTGATTTCAATCAGTAGATCAAATTTTCGGACTTTGACCTCAAATTCAAATATTAATATTATAAGAAAAAATACTGACTCATTATTATATTTTTAAAAGTCTTTCAAATAAAGTGAAATGAAGCCAAAATCAGCTAAAATTGTGCAATGTCGTAAAATGGCGTTACTGGAATATGATGCAATCACCTGTGACGTCATACACGTATTGCCACATCAACAACTAAACAAACAATTAATATAGACTTCACTGATTGGTTTAAAGATTCTTCGCATCATTTGTGACGTCATAAACATGTTACCAAACCAACAACTAAACAAATAACAAATAGGCATATAGGTTCGTTCAGTGCCACGCTCTTGAATCAGTTATAAACAGGATAATCAACAGATATATGATAGGGTCAGTAATTTTTTTGACTTGGAGACCTCGATTCGAGGAGTTTTCTGCATTTTCTTGTTTACTCCCTCCGTAACTACTGTAACTATTTATTAACTATGGCTGACTTCAAGTTTGCAGTCGGTGAACTAGTCTTATTTAACGGGGAGTAAAATAGAACAGCCCAAACAAATTCTAAAATTTTTCCGGCCGACTTCAGAATCTTGACAGCATGCGTATTCTTCCTTCATGCCCGTTCCACAGACACGGCTTTTACTAATTTTTATGTTTGAATCGGAATAAATAATGATAGGCCATTCAATATGGTGAAATTCAGCACTCGTTGGACAGAATGTTAGTACAAATGCACTCACCTTCGGTTCGTGCTTTGTACAACATTCTGTCCAACTAGTGCTGAATTTTACCATATTGAATGGCCTATCATTATTTATTCCTTAATTAGAGAATTAGATCCATCGAGCAAAAAAACAAAATAAATTGTTTCAATTTTAGAATTTTTGGCTCGTATTATTCCTTGTCATGTCTATTGTCTAAAAATCCCCAAAGTGCAAATTTTATTCCAGGAAAACTAAGGATTTTACAATTATGTATTATTTCTATTTTCATTTTACTTTTTTGTTATTTGGGAGAATTTAAAACACCTTTCTCTTTTTTTGTACTTTAAATCCTTATTACTTATTTATTTACTTATTCATAACGTATTGCGGATGTTTTGAGCGACATTGTGTTTGAAATTATAATGAATGGATTGTTTGGCCAATTGTACATGTTGGTTGCAATTTTGTAACCCCCTATAGGTCTGATTGATTTTTTATACAAGTCTACTTAAAGTCATCAAATACCGGTATTCATTTTATATTTGCTTGAAATAGAAATTGACAACGTTATTTGTTTTAGTTACGACATCCAAATTGTTTTGACGTTGACTTTAACCGGCCATGGGCAGATTATCGTGATGGTTTTGGGGACATGAGCATTGTACCTGGCAATAATACGGCTGACTGCACGTACTGGATAGGTATTACTACTATATTATACACTTAGATCGGATTTGAAATATAATTGTAATAAAAATTTTGGTACATAGAAATCCATTTTAAAACAATGTTCAAAAAATAATTTCTCAAATCACATACAGACAGTCGGATACTCGCATGTATTCTGGTGCGTAGTCATGTAGTCCTATTTCTAAAAAAATTCCAGTTGGCTTGTGACAAAAGGACACATGTTTGTAAAAAGCACATGGAATGTGTCTATGACGAAAGGACATCATACAGCCACCTTAATCACTTCAACATCTTATTTTAATCGCTTGAATTTTAAAACTATTTAACAACACACAAAAAGCTCACGGTACGACTACAATTAACCATTACACCTTCAATTTCGTATTCCGTTCATTCTATACGCCCAAGTGTTCTTCTTTTTAAGGTTTGGAAAAGATGTACTATTTAACTAACCAAGCTTCAATTACCCAAAATAATGTGAAAACGAGGCTTCAAATGGTGTTCCAGAATCAAGCGCAGCTAGATGGGGGATCACCAGGGTGGCCTAGATATATTTCTTTCTTCGATAATTTCAAAGTTGAAAGCGAGGTATTACTTTTGATTTTCATTACTTTTAATTAGCATGTGACGTGATATTAAAGAGTTACCTTGAACGGGTTTTCTGGAAGAAAACTTATGCTTGAAGAGTAGTAATAGTTCGAGTCTTTCATACCCCTGGTCCTAAAGGACCTCCCTAACGTTTCTCGAATGTTCAGACGATTTCCTAACATTTTCGTGACGTCATCCTAACGTTGGATGGTTAACCACCGCCTATACCTCCTATAGGAGCATCAACTTTGACCTCGGACGATTTCCGAACGTTTTAGGGACCAGAGTTGACTTCCGTGAATGACTGATGATCTGATTGGTCCAGGGGTAGGAAAAACTCGGAATTGTTACTACTTTGAAAATTTCAATTGTACACAACGGCAAAGATGAACACCATCTGACAAACATAACAACTACTCATTCAGACAGAAATATGACGGTAGTGGTCTGTCTATTTACAGGGTGCCCCAAAAACTGTACCGAGGGTAGCACAAAATAAATAGTGCATGTGATGAAGCAAATATTCTTGAAATATAATCACCTAACAGACAAATTTAATTATCATAAACATCTACAAGTTTCACCAGACGACTCTTCAGTGTAGAGAAAAGTTTTAGTACCACCATCCATACCGTATATCAATCTTGTATCACCAAATTGTATTCATTTCTGAATCGATCAAGACGAATGTTATTTAGAGCATGTCATCTCATATGTCAGGAAGTAATTTACTATGATTTTAGTGGCCATTAAACATGAATTTTTCTCGAAGAATGAAAAAAGAGTTATTCTTGTCTCATTTGGGTACATTTTGGGGACACCCTGTATATCTCTCTGTATGATATAAATAGACGACCAGTGCTGCCATCTTTCTGTCTTGAAAATCAAGGACTGCGAGTCTCATACTGCACCGTTTTTCTTCAAACTAGTTTCATTCAAAGCAAAACAAATTTTTCTGTTGGTACATTGCTTTATTGTAAAGAGTTTTAGCAGTGTTTTGGTCCCCAGTTGTGAGAAGCCCTTGATTTTCAAACATCTGGTAGGTCAACAATTCAAATTAACGGTCGAAGTTAGTACCGCGTGAGATTAGACTCCATATCTAAAATTTATTTGAATATCAAGTTGCCGTGGGATATCAAGGTGCCGTGTGAGTTGTGCATATGATCTCACCTTGAAAATATGAGCTTATGAACGCAAATGTATGGCACTTTTAGTTTCTCATTTTTGCCAATCAGATCACACAAGTGCTTATATTAGGATGTGTGTTTCTAATTTATCAGTTGCATTTCGTTAAAGGAATATCTATTCAGGGGTCATTTCGGCACATACCAGACATACGGGAGTCCAGCGGGTGGAAACTCTATACATCCGAATGGTGAACCAAATTTTGATCTCAACATGGCTTACTTTTCAACTTACGACAATGATAACGACAACGATGCCGGAAATTGTGCTGAAGACTTCAAATCTGGTTGGTGGTTCAATGCGTGCGCAGCATGTAATTGGCTTGGAATATATGCCCCCACTGCTGATGGAGTCAGAAATTCGTCCATACCAAGCACGTGGTGGAAATATGACGTTGATACTGAGTCCATAACTTGGCAATTAATGGATGTTGTAATATTTCGATGACATTGTCCATTCACAGCTGTTTGTCGGAGATGTATTTCCACTAAAGAAAATACAATTCCGAGACTCAATTATTTTTTTAATGTTGAATGGAATACGGTTTCTTTTCATCACATTCAGGGACAGGCTGTTAGTACCGACCACATACATTTGCTGCTAAAATAAAAAAGTAATGAATATGTCTATGAAAATATTTGGGCCAATTTATCCCCCATATCTCAAATTAATGCATATCATCGTGAAGAAAAATCATTTGCGCTTCGTAAAAATATAATTTGAGCTAAATTCGACCATTGTCGTTAACATTACAGTCAGTTGAATATCACTAATACTTTTTTGGTGCTTTTGCAAAATGTCATTATCAATCATTGTCTAAGTAAATAGTGTAATAACGATAAACCAGTTGGAGTATATTGAACTTTTTTTTAGTATTTAAAATACTGCAGAAAACAGTGATTAACATCATTCTCCTGAAAAAGCATAAAGGGCAATATTGGTACAAAACAGATGCTATTTTGGTAGGTGCTAGGCCAGCAATGGTTAAATAACGTAAATGACTTTGTAAAGTATGACGATTAACTTTAATAGAATTAAATTAACTCATGTCTACTAACATTTAAATGAGCAAAAAGCACAAGGAGCAATATTTAAAGAACTTAAATACAAAGAAAACTAGGATTTTCTCTAATTTCTTAAACATGATAAACCATGAACAAAAGTTCAACATGAATTCGAAAATTAAATGACGGCCCTTGCCCACATACCATATGTCATATGCAGTATTGAAACAGTAGCCCACTACACTACTCTGCTATAGGCATGTACGAGATAATACCATCCAGTTACTTAACAAAAAATCAAAAACTCATTTAATGTAGGAAACCAGCTGTTTGGTACAACATGAGAGCTACTTCTTCCCTCTTCCATTCACGCTATCAATACCCTATTGTGTCTTCGTGATTAGGTGGGTTGAGTAAGCCTTGGACTGATGGGATCTACCAAAGCAAATGAGAAGATGTTGGCAGAAACAAAATTTCATACGACTGCTATACCCCCTATCAAAAATGAATGGTAATTTCACAATCTAAAATATTGTTTTTCATATAATCTCTACATCAGACCAAATCTTGAACTAACACTCCTCGAGTTATGAAAATATCAATCCTTGCATCTTCATATAATGTTGTTTACATTGAAAAGAAAGAACTATTGCATCACAGATAATAAACAAAATTTTATATTTCAACAATTATCAAAACTAATTATATTCCAAATCAGAAATCTATAGTAAATGATATGGGATAAAATATTGGTTAACAGTGGAGAGGTTAAGCTTTGCATATATAATCGAAACTGAACCTGTACGTATCACTCGACCATATACAAATTCATGTAGCATTCTCACTCATATAAATAGCCGTTCAAATCCAGTGTTTGTTTAGACTACACCATAGCGTGTAATGATTCTATAGTATGTCATTGATGCGGTTTTATAGCTGGTTTTCTAATACATATTTTAAACGAGCTCGTTTCGTAAGATTTTTGGCGCTAAATCATGCATGACATACATCATCGTGTTCAGCAAGAATTCAACTGTGCATCGAAATCAAAATTGACAGCATAGTGTTCAATAGACACGAGTAAAATGGTTCCCGTTGACCCAACGTCAAATTTCAAATCTCCGGTTCTAAACCCGAAACTCTGAAGCTGAAAGAGTATCTGAAGTAGACTAAGCGCGCATAAAACTATGAGCGCTCGATACATTCCTTTGTTAATTTTTGTACTTTGCGTTCACGGTTACGTTGTGAAAAACATCGTTAGCTTAACCTCTCCAATATTGGATAAAAACAGATTCGGGACATGATCGTAGGTGGAAAACTGAATATACCAAAAACTAAATATATTATATATTTATTAGACTCCAGATTGAAAATCTGGAGTCTATTGTTTTTGCCTGTTTTCTTATTCTTTTTTCTTTCTTTCTTCCTCCTAACAGATTTTCTCTCCAACTATAACATCTTACTTAATCCAACCTACATGGTTGACTAGGGAATGTATCTGGCTTTCTGGGAAATTAGGTCAAATTTTTATCTCGGTCAAAGGTCAAGAACTAGGCCACGTCCTACATTTTCAACATTCTGACATTTATCTTCCTACATCTTTCATCTAACTCCTTCATCTTACTTTCGTCATGTAGCTTAGAAAAAGCCCTTTCATAAGTGTGCCATCAGATCTTTCATTACTCTTACCGATTTTGAGATATGGCGTCCGAAAAGTAGGTCAGAACAGCAAAATCTCCAAATTCAACATGTGAATTATGAAATAAGTGTAGAGTTTTCTCAGGAACCCGAATCTGCAAACCAAATTTCGATCCGACTTCCGGTTCGGAAGTTATGGCGTTTTGATTAGAGATGTATCATCTGCAAATAAGTTAATATCTGTTTCCATTGATGCTACTATATCATTAATATAAAAAAGAAATAATTAAGGGCCTAATATAGACCCTTGAGGAACACCAGCTTCAAACGCCAATCTGATTCGATTCCATCAATATCTACCCATTGTTTTCTATTTGAAAGGTAACTATATTTCCATTTCAAGAGTTGGCCAGAAATCCCATGCATTTGTAATTTGAAAATAAGACCACGGTGCCAAACTTTATCGAATGCCTTGGAGATATCTAGGAAGACAAGAAGAATTTATTTTTGATCATCTAAACTATTATAGATTTTGTTCACTAAGTTCACTAACTGATTCACAGCTGAGTCAAGTGGTTTGAAACCAGAGCTTTTGAGAGTTGGTATGTTGTTTATTAAACAAAATCTATAAATAACATTAAAAACGAGACGCTCAAAAACTTTGGAAATGCAAGAAAGAAATTAAATTGGCCTGTAAGTTCCCTTGATTTGTCTATCATCTTTTTTGAAAATCGGCGAAACATTTGCTTCTTTCAAGGTTGAAGGAAATAAACCTGTTAAAAGAGAATGGTTGAAAATACCGCATAAGGATGGTGCAAGTCCTAATGCACATTCTTTTAAAAGTTTATTTGAGACATTATCTGGACCATTTGATTTAGATATATTGAGAGAAGAAAGGACTTTAAATACTTCATGCTCTTCAAATTGAATTAGATCAAGTCTTGCATTAGTAATATATGTCAAGTTTGGAAGAGGCGAATCATTTTGATTAAGTGGTAAGATAGTTTGGTCGGCGAAGTAGTTATTCAAAACGTTTGCCTTACATCATCATTTTCAATGAGAGGAGGTATACCTCTTGAAATTTTTGAGCCATACAAATTTTTCAAGATAGTAAAGTATAATTTAAGTGAGGTTTGATTGTCGGATAATTTTGTTTTGAGTGAATTAGTATGGTCATTTTTTGCTTGGATGATTGCAAGTTTAACTTCGGTTCGTTTTCTACAAAATTTCTCATGATCATTTAAATTGTTAGATATTTTGAATTTATAATGAAGAGAATTCCTCTGTTTAATGAGACTTTTTATTTGTTTAGTCATCCAAGGTTTGTCTCTGTTTGAAACTGTAATGATATTTCTGTGTACATACAAATTCACACAGGACCAAAATAGCAGGTACCAATCTCGAAGAATGTCATCTATGTTAATGTTGTTAAAATAAATTACCTCCCATGGTAAGGAGAGAAGATGGTCGACTAAAAGCACAAAGTTTGTGTTTTTGTAGTCAAATATTGTTCGTTTATATGTAAGTTTTGCTTCACGCTTAAAATTGAGTGTGCCAAAAATGAAGCAGTGGTCAAGATTTGCATGTGGTTCACATACCCCTGAATTCAAAATAAAAGCTGGGGAATCTGTTATTATAAGATCAAGAATAGAGTTACCTCGAGTCGGTGTTTGGATCATTTGATAAAGATTGAAATGAGAAAGTAAGTTTGTTGCTTAATTCGCTTTGATTATGTTGGGAGTCCCATGAAGTGCAAGAGTCATTAACATCATCTAGTAAGACAAGAGAATCTGGTTTCAGATTCACTACTTCATTCAGATTTTCAGATAAAAGATCAATAAAATGGCCAGCCTCAGTTTGGTTCATTCCTGGAGAACGATAGCAAGTAAACTTGATTTGTGGGTATTCCAGTGGGTTGATGGATCTTTGGCTCTGAATTCACTTAATTGGCGTACCTAATTTCAACATTTTCATTGTCATCGTTACATGTTATGGACCCGTTTTTCAAATAAAAGTATTAGGGATAAAACCATAGTTTTTTCATCTGTAATGGCATTTTCCAGTTGATTGGTTTATATATAGTATTTTCAATTCTTCATGAGGCGGGTGTCTTGTAATGGTGTGGCTAATCACTTTACTGAGTGAGGAATGTTTATTCAAACAATAGATACAAAGAAATCTGGCCAGTTGTCCATCAGTAAATAAATCATCATGATTAAAGTATAATTAAATATAGCATCCATTTGTTACCGTTCTGAATCCAAATGATACATAGTGGCATCCATTTTATACATATATGTTGACGTTTACGAAATGTTTTTCAAATATCTTCCCTATAACAGGAATATGGAAGCTGAAACTTTCACCCATTGTCATACTATGTATATTGAATATGTATGCAAGATTTCAAGTCACTATGTTAAGTAGAAACTCTGAGATCACTCACTTCGATTTGCTGTCATATTTTTGCAATGATCCCATTCCCTATAATGTACGCGAGTACCCACGATACATTGCATATAAATGACTGCATCCACATAGATCGACTAGCCACAGTGTACCAAGTAGAGTTTTCAGGGGCATATGGCCACTGTTTCAATAGTACAAGGTGTAAACATAAACAAATCTTTCAAATGCATTCCACTTTTAAATTTTATATTGTAGCAGGAAGATATGCACCGAAGCGGGAGATATGGTGGGAGATATGGAGATTCTGGATATGGAAACCTCAAAATCAGGATACGGGATATATTTTACCAACTTATCTCCCTAAAACTCTACTTGGCATAGGATAAATAATGTTATTAACTGAGAGGGATTAGATATTGAGTTTATTGCACTTGACAAAATGATATCTCTAGAGGGTTTGAAGGAAATATCATATTTCTCTAGAAGTGAAAACTTAACTGAATCACGACTAGGGAATAAGCTATTTATCCTATGATATTTTCTTGAGATGTTATATCATACTGTTTTTTCTTGAAGTGAATATGATCATGACGGATGATAAACATTTTGATATATACTGTAAACGTTTGATTTTCATAGATCCAAATTATTCTACTCAATAATCTGTTTTTGACAAGAACGGAATAAATTGAACAATAGTACAATAGTACAACAACGTCATTTCGAAGGGCAATATAGTGAAATATTGGACCGAGGGCCGACGTTATTAGTATTATTAACACCGTTAATGACCAGGACTGAAACAGCAAGAAAATCTCACGCACTGAACGATATTTAATTTCCCGGGGAAAATTGCCGGTCATTAACTGCATTATTGACCGGCAATATGGACCGCCACTATGACGTCACATATTGCTCAGGTCGAAACAGGAAAATGAATGCCTTCTAAACTAGCACTAAAACCCCTAGAACTGGCCCGGTAAGGTGGTAATAATGTACGTCATGTACACTTCTTGAATGCGTCGAATAACATTTTGTCCAAATCCAATGAAGCAAACTAAGGCCATTGAGTGTGTATGTTTGCCCAATTCAATTAACACAATGACAAGTAGTACACTTTTTGCCTGACCCTTACTATGTAACTTTGTATTGTATTTCTGTTTACTGCATTTAAAAGTCAAGTACTCGTAGAATACTGTAATTTCACTTAAAAGCTTATTTCACTTATCAAAGGTATACAAAAAATGATAGTTTGAAACACATTTAGCACAACAAAATCCATGTACACAAATATTGGAAATCCAAGATGGCTGCCACAATTTTAGTTCCATGCACATTTGAAGATGTAAGAAATAACATTATCAATTTATTGTAACCACATCCAAAATGAATGGCGGTCTGACATAAACTGTGTGTACTTATACATGTTATATCTAAGTCTGCTTTTCGTAATTTTACTACTACCTACAAAACCAAAATTAGAGAGGATTTTTTGAAATTCAGCAAACGATAGAGATAACTGGCGAAAATCATGTTGAAATAGATTATCTGAAGTCAATATACATATTGGGGACTCCATTACCGAAAGAATACAGTGAGTCACTAGAGGTAAACTGACTCAGTGTTGATTAAATCAATGATCTTTATACCTCGATTCCTCCGTCGAGAAAAATGGCGATCCAAACGGCAACGAACAGATGAACTGTACGGCGGTATTTTTGACGCTGTACGTTGCCGATGGTTAGGCGGTTACAATGGAGGTTACATGTTGAATCACAAGGTTTCAATTGCTCCAACTTATTACACCTTGAAATCTAAGATGGGGGGTTAATCACCATCAATATATATACATGTTTTTAGAGAACTTTGACGTGAACCTTTGGAATTATGGTTCTTTTGGGATTAGTTCCCCCTTTTATTTACTTGACCGATTGACTGCAACTACGAATGACGTTAAATGATGCTTTGCTTGTCGATTATATTAAACGTGAACTCGCGAGGGGAAATTAGGTTCAACAAAAATCTGTCATGAGTGTTGTTTGCATTTGTCCCTGGAGCTTTTTCAGGATAATGAAAGGGTACCGCTAGTACATGCCCCGGGGTACATGCGTACCAGCAGACCATAAGCCAGCCGGGGATGGCAATTTAAAAAACCCAGTGTGTTCAAATATGACAATTTTGACTCAAAATCAACTGCATGATTATGAACGGATATACCATGCAGGGGGAAGGAAGAGGTTCGAACCCCCGACCTGGCTTCGGGCCTGTATACCTAGCGG
This sequence comes from Owenia fusiformis, assembly GCA_903813345.2. Classification (NCBI taxonomy): domain Eukaryota; kingdom Metazoa; phylum Annelida; class Polychaeta; order Sabellida; family Oweniidae; genus Owenia; species Owenia fusiformis. Next base: position 28,178,395 of record CAIIXF020000002.1, read on the forward strand.
TCAGTGCCAGTATATAAAACACGCCCCGTGGCTCCTCAATCGAATTTCCAATACGAATACATTTTAGAGTATTCATAACCTAAATGAATGAATCTCAACTTGGATATCTTGAATCTTTAAGTACAACGAAGTGTTTTGAAGTTCACTTGTACAATATTCTATTTCTAAATCATTCATCCCTTCTTTATTTCGCACTTCAATATAATTATTCCGCAATGATGGGTTGTTTACCACAATAGATTTAAACTACGTATATCCAGCTTTTGTAATAGATAAACCAGCGGAACGAAGATCTCGTTTGATAATATGTAGGATGATTTAGAGGTGGATAAAAAAATCATTTTTCATTACATCATCGGCGAAGGAATATTGGTTATTTATCCATACGAATATGTTTGCTATTTAACTGGACTCCGGAAGCCACCCGATGCTCCGATACTATTTTATTTCCTAACCTCACATCGTAACTGATATCCATGTGTCACAGTCATAAAGGGTTTTTACATTCATGCACAGTTTTCCAGTTTTTGTACGAGCTCGATCAAATACTCAAAATACTTTTCACTCAAGGAGGATTGGCTCCCAGAGTGCAACATCGATATTCTGTCCCATATATGGACATGTCGTGATACAAAATTCGAATTCGAACAGCCGCCATTTTGTTCACTTCAACATTTGAATCGTGAATTTTGGTCTTATTTCCTAACGAAAAGTTCCAAAACTCACAAAAAATGATCGAGATGTTGGTTCGAATCTTCTGAACTGTTTATTTTGAATTTATAGTCGGTTATAATTTCAGAAAATAACGACATAACGACGTTTTCATCGTAGGAAAATATCGAATGTCGATCCTGAGAGCCAATCCTCCTTGGTTCCAGTGAAGAAATGCGTTTTGAAAACTGTCCACTTTCGGTCAATTGGGCTTCTTACCATATATGGCCAACTAATATAATGCTTGTACCTTTAAAATATATCCAGAAATTAAAACCGGGGGAATTTTAGAAAACATTGGGAAGATTTCAGTTGAAAGGTAAGAGAAAATATGGCGTATTGGAAGAAATTCTAATCGCCCGTGAAATACTTCATAATATTAATATTTTTCCTGATTTATTAGAGACCCTGAATTATGAGGTGAGTGCAAGAAAATTAAAGTAGTACTTACTTAAGAAAAAGTTCTAATAAATACAATTCGCTAGAGAGGAAATAGCAATAAAACATTAAATGGTAATCAGGTTTCAGTTGAGTAACTATGAGTAGAAAGAAATCAATTTAGAAAGTATGTAATAAGATTAAATACAAATCATTGTCTTAGTCTACTGACGTTTTCAATTTGTATGGGCAATGAATACAACGTACAACTGTTGTACAAATTAGAATCATGTTTCTACGTCCATTTTTTATTGTATATTAATTGTACCAAACTGCAACATTAGTGAACTTTGATTCCGTATAATTAAACCAGATGTTATTTGACACCGCAGTTGTTTTGTATTTGTCTGTTGAGTAAATATACTAAAGCTTGACACATTTTTTCGTTTCGGGATTCACAATTGCCCAATCCATCTTTTTCTATTGATTCTGAATATTGCATTTTTGTTACTGGAAACAATTTGCATTCTGTAACATTGTTCTGGAAAGTTTTTTATTGAGCTAAAGGTCTAAGCATATAATAAATAGTACGTCAACCTGATGATACTCGATACCATATCGCCGTTTTGTTTTAACTTTCCGGGAAATCTCATTTCTCTGGAGAATGATAGGCTCAGGTGTAAAATGTACAACAATAAATCAACGTTAGGCGGTTCTTGTCTTTAATCAAGGAACATTAATATGGAAATATTCAAAGATTTAATATAGCAATATCTGGAAAAGTTTATTTAAGCATAAAATTGTTGCGACCTAGTTGCTATGGTAGATGAACGCGGTTGCTAGGCAACGCATCTTCAATTTCATTGCACTGATTGGATGGCATCACAAAGTGCATCTTGCCTAAGAGCCGTGTGTACATGATACATCTTTTAACTCCTCTTGCAATTGAAGAGCACTATATAAGTTGGACTTTGCGAATGCGAGATCACATTTCTTAGAGAAGGCAACAATAAATTGTGAACTTTGTGAGCAAGGTATTACTGGGCCCAAAACTCGTGAGTAAAGCAAAAAACGTCTTATTAGGTTTATTTGTCGCAAATTGGCAAATTAATTCTAGATTATTAAAATACATTGGTCTCACTGACCTCGGACGTACAGGAACGCAAGCCAAATCAGATGTTCTCAGTTTACAATTAGATTCCAATGAACAAAGTAAAAAATTACAGCGAGAAAAATATGACGAGAAAAAGTCATGACATTGATGCGTATTCAGTGTAGGATCCATTCAACAACTACATCTAAGATGAATCTTAGAGAAGCACATACTTCTGGGAGATCAAATTATAAACGGACTGTACGAGGGCCTTACTATATTTCACATGCATGGTTTGCTATAGGATTTATCACATTCGCAACATTCTTTGACCAGGGTAAGTATTTTTTAGATTTGATTGAAACGATGTAAAAGGGTACATTTGTTTTCAGTGAGATCTTGACTAATTACACATATCATGAAATGCAATAAATATCAAAAATAAACTCGTGGTTGTATATCTCATGGTATCAGGTCATAGTGACCAGTGATTACAATGTACAGTGTCAACAATTATACACGGTGATTATTTTGTTAATTCTGATATAAAATATACCTACTCTAAAATAAGTGTATACTACTCCAACTACTATACGGTCGATAGTAGACACTCACTGTTAAAATCGAGAAACTATATGTAAAATCATTACCAGCCCTCTGTGAAAAAGTCGTATGTTTGCTATTTAATTTTGATATATTATTTGAAAATATTTGCTGGGTTCACCAAATGGTCATGAGGATTGAGGATATGAGAAAAGCCTAGTACGCCAACTAGACACAATATAAACACAACTTCTTTTCGCATGTACACCCCCCGCAATAACCTTGGAAACCATATGTCTTCTCCCATGCTCTTAAGTTATCACCCGGGCCTTAGCTATCACCCGGACCTTTTGAGGTCACTTGAAATCGTCGAATGAGTGGGGATATTAAGTCTTACACGTTTCTTAAGAAAACGTGTACGTGTGCGTGGAGAATAGTCTTTTAGGGATAAGTTATCCCCTTCGTAGTTTATAGTCAAGGGGCAGTAATTCCCTGGTGTCAACACATTACACGTTCACGTGTGTTCTCTTAAAAACACGTAGCTTAACCCCTGTAAGGTTCACGTTACTCAAAATGTTTCACAACCAAAATGAGAAGCTATAGCACGGTTTGATAAGGTCGTCCTTCTTTATAAATACGAAAATTAAACTTTGAAAATCGAAACAAAGAGCAAGTCTAGAAATGAGACAAAAGTGTACAGAAACAATGATTCCTTATTAATTCAATGTTTACAAACAACTGCTTGCTTTTTCTACTGACAGATGTAATTAACACAGTTCATGTAGAATACTAGTAACTACTATTCTCGTAGAAAGTGGATAACACTCTCGTTAGATAAAGTGTTAAGTCAGATGTTAATGAATCCCAATCGGAAAGCACTTTGTTTTTCCTTACATTTAATAGATTGTACCAGTACTCCCTTTGGTTTCAATCTTAATGTCAAAGGATTTCTTCAGTGCTGGTTTTCAGCCTAAGGGACTTGTTAGGGGTTGTTGTTGTTGTTGTTGTTGTTGTTGTTGTTGTTGTTGTTGTTGTCGTTTTTATTATCATAGTACATTTCACTATAAAGACCGCTACAAAGCTGTCGAAGCAAACATTAGTTTTATTAATTTTAACTAGAGTAATTCGTCGTTGCTACTGATGAGGCAGACGAGGCCGCAACTGCCTCTTTACATTTTTCAGATTTTTCAGTTAAGCTTCGGCCTTTCTTTTATATTTGCCATGACGATTTTTTGGATCCTGTCAATGCTCCTTGAGAAAAAAATTCAAAATTGGTCCAAAATTTTAAAAATTCAAGGCCTATTTTTGTTATTTTGCCTAAAAGGCCCCAGAAAACCAAATAATGCCAAAAAGGCCTACTAATTGAGGCCCTACAATTTTTTTCGGCCCAGCCCCATTGGCCCCCTGGAGTCGCCAGTGGTACCCCTGGGTATAATTTGAAGAGGCCCTACGTCGCAATAATACATATGACAGCAATCAATGTTCATTACAATCGATTGGTGCCTTTGATCACCTCGAGCATCACTCGGAAACATTTATCTCTAACGACCGACACTTTCCATTAATGTCAAGCTTTGAGTGTCATTGCCTGTAAACGCACTGAAGCTAACGGTAAGCATGTCTATGATGAGGGCATATCAAACAATAGACATCCCAAAGTGAATATACGTGCACATCACACACTGATGAGGACGAGGACCATGTGATCAGGCCCAACTAGCGTTCATCTTACAACAAGAGACCCACGAGGTCCAAATACCAGTTTTCCTCAGACCTCTGCCACATGCTCTACCGTCTACGGCGACTGCACGTTAACCTTAGTTCATGGAATCAAAAAGATTCCGCGGCACACATATAAAAACTTTAAAGTCTGAAAATCATCCCATTTTCTTTGAAATTTGGCCTAAAATTTAAAAAAGGCCCAGTTATGAGCAAAATTGACCACTAATTGGGGTTCTAAAAAAAATTATGGCCCCAATGTTTTTTCTGCCCCAATCCGCCATCGACTTCAAATGAAGAATTCACTAACTTTCAAACGACATTCATGTTCACGCTCTTGTCTCGAAATCAGGTGAAATACGATCTCTGGTATTCTGAACTATAAGACTCTCTCTTAGATAATCTATATTTCATTAGTGAGAGAGAAATCTTTATAATCCTTCGCAACTTTGTCGTGATGGATCTTATGGAAACACAAAAGCCAATCCAACTATGAAAACGATGATATTGCATAACCTTATATTCTAATTTCAATTATGTTTAAGCCCGCAGATAAAAGACAACTTCGTGGCTTTATATTTAGTGTTTTCTGGTGTGTAACATATTACGTCATCAATGATGCTTACCCATTCATGCGAAACTACAAATATCTCCCACTGGACCGAGTCTGTCTGATATTTGCTTTCACTCGTACAATATGATTGAACAGCACGTAAATAAATGCTTGAAAAAGATTCAATGAGACAATCACTAGTATCAGCCTGCGGCTCCACCGTCGACGTTAATCAAATCAATCGGTAATGTCATGGCTGAATGAGCGCATCTCTATCCCTAACTGAAAAGTTGGGAGATACATGATAGTATGTGCAAAAATAAATTGTAAAAGACTAAAGGAAGTGGACTTATGCTCATACATCTGCTGTAAACTTATCGTTTTTCTTGATTTGATGTAAAGCATTTTAAACAAGGATTACAAGAGGTTTCAAAAGTAAGGTAACTTCTTCAATAAATCCTGTATCATATACGAGCCAAATCTAGCTGATGTTTGCGCCTAGTGCATATATCAAGATAACTGATTGAATTATGAGGTGGTATTAGGTTTTATACGTGAACAGTATCGATCATGCCTTTCTATCGTCGTTGAACACGGTAACCCTAAAATACAAATAGTTGTGTTTGTATAAAAAAGGACCCGGGCGCCAGGCTATCCGAAAGCGACGCCTATAAAACACTGTAGCATTAGCCTATCGTCAGTAATATCTGACAGAAGCTAAGATCCGGATGAAAAGGTGATGTCTTTGTGTCAGTATTTCCCAAAGGCCAAGATTATCTTTTACATTGGGCTCTTTTGCATAATATGAAGAGCTCAAATTATGTAATAAACTAATAATTACGTACCCAAAATATCTATCGTTTTAACGTCTTAAATTTCCTACTGTAACAGTAGATTTAGTTGTAATCGATTTACGCATAGCTACCGAAAGTGACTTTTACACATTGTGGACCATTTGCATGGCAGCATCATGATGGTAGCCATCGAGAATGGAAGAAAACAGGGGATCGATGCAAGACCACTCAATTCTTGGTGTTCATTTTTCAAGAATGTTCTCAGATCATAACGGCTCTTTAACACGGGGTTAAAAATGATGCTGGTAGTTCTCTATTTTTTTCAACAAAATTAGATAACATTAAAACTGGTCCGTCGCCCATTCTTTCTGTCCCATTGGATTACTTTCTGAGCGACGCCCACTTCTCAATTGAAACCTTGTTTCGCGCATCTTTGGAAATCATTTGCCGGGAATGGTTGGAACCAATATTCCTGTTATTATGATAAAGATTTTCTAAAATATTTAAGTTGTTCACAGAAAAAACCTTGGTGAATTTAACTGCCCGATGTGCAATTCTAAAAATGTTCGAACCCCGGACTTTGTTGAAAAGAAATCAGTGAACTACCAGCATCATTTGCAAACCCGTGTCAAAGGGCCGTTATGACCTGAGAACTTTCTTGAAAAATGAAACACCCTAGCGCAAATACACCTGCAAGGATCGTATAGACTTGCAATGCAAGACTCCAACGTTTACTCAAATATCCATTATATATCATTAAGGTCCAGTCTTTAATTACGACCGTGTCCCTTTAAACCAATTTATACAATTTAAAACAAAAGTTTGAGATTAATTGACAGTTGTACAAATGGAATCCACATTTGTATTAATCCAGCGTTCACTTGTTTGTTCATTAATCCGATAACCCAATGTACTCCTTGATTTCTATATCATTTGTCGGAATTTCAATCTGGCCCAATGGTATTGACGAGGTCTTCACGACCTATTACCAAATATGATGATATTTGCACTATGTGGTGTTTTAGAAACAAATATTTCTGTCACATTATAATCTATTTACAATATATATAGAATGGTTAAAGTTGCAACAAAGAAAAGCGACTGCAAATTAAAATGCGGAATAGGCTAGTCTTTGCGAAAAGCATGCCGAAGTTTATCTTAACCATAACAACCTTAATTTTATTATTTGAAAATGAGAGCTAAGATATCTCATAACCCTTATATCCCATAATTTATTGTAACGCAAGGAGCAATAATGTTAATTATGATCTGATGACATCTAACAACAATGCTCCGTAAACAGTTGCTTCATCGTAAACCCGACACTTAAAGACAATACTCCCCTGTTTTTTGATGAATAATAAGTAAATCAAATCCTTTTGAAATTTCATACTTTGTAGAAATATACAATTCATGTACCATCCTACATGACCTCAGCATTTAGATATTTGTCATGTTAGTAGTGCTTAAAGGTTATTGTTAAGAATAAGTTTATAATTTGCAAATACCTTAAACGTTCAGTACATGTTACTAGTCTTTTTTATTAAAAAATACAGGAAAACGGATGTAGTCTGGTTTTACATTGCATGTTTGTCAGATAAGCAGATTAGCTGTGTCGTTTGCGTAAACTCTGCATGCTTCAACGGGTAATACGCCGAAATTGAAAAAATAATGCCAAGTATATTATCTAAAAAAGTCCACGATATTGTATCAAATGCTTCAGTTAATCACACGTTATCGATGCGGAAATGACGAGTCGCATATCAATGTATTGAAAGAGGATCCGTAAATGTTTGAAGGGGTATTCACTGGCAGATCCAGAAGCTAACAAGGTGGAGGGGCACATTTCAAATCAGGCCAATCTTTTTGATGATCTGGCCTAAAAAAGCCCCAAAAAAGTCCAAGTAATGCCGAAAGGCCCATTAATTGAAACCCTACCAATATTTGGGACAACATATTTTTGCGCCTCAATTTATTTTCTGGGCCCACCCAGATTGGGGGGGGGGGGGGCTCATGGACCCCCTGGATCCTCCAGTGCTATTTAAGATTTCCGACTTGGATTGCACTTTAGTCTTAATGTCAACATCATTTGCAAATGGAATGTCACGTGATCTGTTGAATTATTATCCAATTATTCATGTTCATTGTTCATGATATCAAGCTCAACAGTCACACTATTGTATAAAATCATCTTGATCCATCAACATATTATGTGACTGAAGATTAGTGTTTGTCTTTGTGTAAGTGTAAGCCAACACAAAGAAGCGTTATAACCATCACATATTGTTACAATAGGGATGTTAAGCTACTTGTTTTCAAGAAAACGTATACGTGAACGTGTAGAATTATGGTTCTCTGGAATTCATTTGCCCAATCAAGTCTAAAGGTATAAAAGAAATAGTTATAAGGTCCCTGGAAAAAACTATTGAGAAGAGGCCAACATTGGAGGGGGATGAGGGTTGTAAAATACTACACGTTCGGTACAAGTGCTCTTTAAGCGAACGTAGCCGGCGCGGCGTCTCAAACCAGGAGCTTGCATATAAAATCGAAACCCCAACCTATACGTATGATCAATCGCCAATAGTAATGCATCGCTTAACAGCTTAAATATTTTCCGTTCACGTTTAGGTTTGGAAAAACATTGCAAGCTTAAACTCCCTATTGTTACACTTTTGTGATTCTAACTAGCTAAGCGATGATATTTTGTCAATTTGATTTCTTTAGTTTATTTTTATTAATGAGATTATTTTACTTTATCACACGATGTTCTAAACTTATCGGATTACTAAGATTTACACAGGTCCTTCGATTTCCTTTTTCAATTTATCATGATGGTGGTTTTTGTGGACAGTGTTCGGCGGTTGGTGTTCGTAGATCGGGGTTCTGTGTCTGTAACAAATGGCAGGTGGTGACATTCTGCATGTTTATGCCTTGCCTTTCTTACTGCATTACATTAATCATTGCTGCAAGTTACCCACGTTGTATTTCGCATTTGATGTTGAAAAAGCAGCATCGCATCTTCCATGAGTCGTCCAAGTCATCTTATGATGCCTTTCTAAGAAAATGCAATCAAGTATTGCAATCATCGTATTTTTTATGCGGGGTTATTACAAGACGCTCATCCTTTCTAATTATCACAATTTAATCGCTGCGATAAATATCCATCGCAAATAGACGCCGAAAATGATTTCTAAAACTCGGATAAATGTACGGGGAGGTCGATACGCAAGAGGCTTTAAGATATGGCTCGATAAAAACTCCTTCAATCACCATCCTCCGAACGCAGGTCTCCAGAACTTGTACCTCCTTCTTCCAAGAAGGAAGGATGTGGATATGGATAGTGGATGATGTCTGGAGCACTGCGGTCGGAGGATGTCAAACATCAATCATATGATCTTCTTCTAAATAATTCAGTACCCCGGTGTAAAAGAAATTATTGCCCCCTGGGGATTATGGTTCCCTTGCCTTGAGGCCCTTGCTGGCCCTGACTGTGTATAAATAATAGAGTAATAATTGTAATTAGGTCACCATATAAATCAATAGAGAGTAGGACCAAAATTTGATAGGACCACCTATTCTTTAACACCGGGTCCCTTTTACAATTCTACATGGCCATTGTTGCCAGGTATGAACTACATATCATAAGGACGAAATTATTCAGTTAGGTAATCTTATAAGTGATAATGTAGAGAAGTACCATATTTGACTAGTATGACCCAAATAACAAACAATTTCTGACTTAGTCAGTAGGATGTACAATCACATATTTTGAGGATAGATATTCACGACTAAATTGTGACCAGGTGTAAAAGGGTAAGAGGTCCTATCAAATTATGGTCCTACTCTCCATTGATTTATATGGTGACCTAAATGCAACTCTTTCCCTCATTATCTTATACACAATCAGGGCCAGTAAGGGCCGTTAAGAAAGGGGACCATAATCCCTGGGGGACCATCATTTCTTTCACACCTGGTTGAGACCATATAGAATAACCATTAAAATCGGACAATACACAATCACGACTGAATTTGTATGATGTACAATCAAGACTTTATAGAAATCATTGTGTAGTTAGAATAAAGGTCCATTTGCAGTATGGCAAGTGATTTTAGACGGTCATATCTTAAACCATGAGTAAAACAATATGTTTCTTTCAAGTGAAGTCCCCATGATGATAAAAATATCAATCGAACAATTTCGAAAAATTATCACGTCAACAATTTTTTCAAAATGTTGAACTTATTTGCTCAAAAGAGGATCTTATTTTTCTGATTTCTATTGCATGAAAACATTATTTAACAAGGGGTCTAAAAATCCTCAAAAGTAGAATGGTATTGAAGGTTTAGTTTTCAAGATACCACTTTTCGATGACCAAAATCATGCTGAAAACAATAGATAGCATGAGTTTTCCCTTTGAGAAAATAATATGAGAAATGTGGTTTTTAACTTTATTGCATTTCAATACCCATCCCCTTTTCAGAAGTTATTAATATAGTGTAGAAGAAACTTTTGAGACATTTAAATTGAGAAAAACAAGATCCTCTTTTGAGAAAATAAGCCTTATTTTAAAAAAAGTGACAAGGTGGGGTCCTAATCCATAATTTTTCAGAGAGTTGGATTGATATTTTACTATCATGGGGACGTCACTTTAAAGAAAACATATTGTTTTAATAAAGACCACTGTATGTATACCCAGAAAATACCCATGGTGAAAGATATGACTGTCTAAAACCACTTGCCATACTGCACATGGACCTTTACTTTAACTGTTTATCTCTAGTCACAATTTCGAGGCATATTCCATATTGGATAATCCGATTGGGATCGTATACCAAATGATGGTTTCAATAAATATGATGAGCATCCATCTTTAACAACAGACACTTTATCTTTAATAGCGGGCATGATTTACCATTAACACCCTTGTAAACCGAGCTCTGTCTGTAGTAATTAAACGTCTACCAAAGGAACAACGAGTTCATAATATAGATGAAACTTGTTCTAAGATTTTTACGACAGAAAAGATAATCACGATACTCACACGTCAAGTGAAGCTTATTTATTGCTTATACTTTAGCACCCCATCTTATGTAATCATCTTATCTGGGTTTGATTTATTTACATGCTAATTGAATTAATTAATAGAACACATCTTTCGGTGAATTTGAACGTCAGCACCGGGAAACAGTGTAACGAAAACATAGTAAGGTGTCTTCCTGTGCAAATACCTGTTTAAGTGGATAACAAAAGAGCTTATTCCGGGGGTGTTTAGAATGAATGGGTCTTTGGAATTAAAATGTTTAATACGAGTAACGAAGCTTTATTTCTAAATTAAGAGTGATTTCTAAGTCAGCCTCGCGTTCATTAATACGAAGGGATCATATCCTCATGCTCTTATCAGTCAACTTAATTGTTCAGAAAAGTACTATTTCTATTCCATAATGGATACTTGCTACCCTTTACATTCGTTTGACTTCACTTCTTAAAAGAGAGCTTTGTCTGTAGTTTAACTAGACTCTGCACGCAGGGTAGATAATTGCCTGAGTATCAAGGGATAGCAAAAGATCATATTTTTGGTAAGCAATGTTAAAATAAATTTCGACTGAAACGAGGTCTTTTTTGGGTTATCATTTTATTTGATAAAATAATGTACAGAAAATATATGCTCAATTTACTAAAAGGAATCAAAACGTCCAATTAGTTTATATGATGGTTTTACTTAAAACGAGTGCACATCGAATGTTTGGGTAAACTTCGAGATATGTTTTATGGCTATGATCATTAAGTTGTATTCTTTGTAACCATCAGCGTCTTCTATTGACATGTATATATATATTATCAAATCATTGAGTACACAGACCTTCTCATTATCATCAATGAACAGTGAACGTGTCTGTACCACTGCCGCAAACACGTCAGAGTGAGTAGTAGCGAAACTGACGTTTATGGCGCACTAAGACATACCAATTGCCCGAACGCCAATATAACAGGTGCTTTCCTTGGCATTAGTCCCGAGCTCAAATCAACAGTTTATAATGTGGCAACAAGTTAGTCTAGGAAAACATTTCAAACAATGTAATTTATCATTCCGTTCAGCTTAACCATAGAGCATGAAAGATACACTTTAACTAGCGATCAACGCTTGCATCAAACCAGCAAAAACGACACATTGTAGAGAGGGGTGCGATAAAAAGGGACGAGATGATAACTTTGATGATACAAAGGCTATAAAAAGTGACTTCAAAAACTAAATTTTTCGATTGGATTCCAACTCAGGACTCTTAGTCCAATAAGAAGAATTCATATATAGCATTTCATTTTCGAGAAAATGCAAATCAGCATTAGCCAGCATTGATACAGCAAAACTTGTGTAAAAGTTGGAAATGTATTTCCTCTGCCCACCGGAAAAGCTTAATTGTAGGGCAGATCACCAACCATTATTTACCAAGCCAACTTTGCTTGTTGTGATAGGTGAAGAACATGAACAAGGGTGGACTGAGTCAGTGGTCTTAAATGCAACTCGTGCAAAAAGCTAGTAGTGTGGTTGTATTTGGTTGTATAACATGAGATAAAACAGGGCTTCTTTAAGGGGGGGGGGGGGGGGGGGGTCTTGGTATGCCTTCTTGTGATGTCTGAAATTATAGTAACCTACAATCAAAGCGAAAGTTTGGTCAACTCGTACATTTTTGAAACAAAATAAAAATAGATATTCATTTTTTCTTTAAGATGACTTGTAGTTATCATCACATTTCCTGCAAATCAAAATTCTTTTTCTTCAAGGGTTCATAAATTCGACCATGGTGGTTGTCTTTATCTTGGCCAAGTATCAATAACGTGCATGTAATCCAAATATCAATAACGTGCATGTAATCCAAGTATCAATAACGTGCATGTAATATCTTTCGCAGAACAATCATAAAAGTTAATCAAGCATTTTATTGTGTATCACAATATCATTAATCAAACACGATACTGCAAAACGTCATTAAGTACTTCTCGGTCAAATCTGCTCTGACCAAACTTGGGCAAAAAAGTGTTGAGTACGTTAGAGAGTTTAACTAATCGAGTGGAATTTATCGATAAATATCAATAATATTTCCTTATGGAAAGTACTGCTTGTTGCAATTATTGTTTTAGGACAACAGACTCAAGGCTGGTGTAAAAGGGTAGAGGGTCCTATTAATTTATGGTCATACTCTCCATTGGTTTATATGTTGACCTTTTTCCCTTATTATCTTATGCACAATCATGTCCAGTAAGGGCCTTTAAAAAGGGCCTAGGGGACCATAATCCCCGGGGACCATAATTTCTTTCACACTTGTGTCAATGTACAACAAACCATTGAAAGATGTAATACTGATATCTGTAAAATATGTTGTAGAGAATTCGATTTGGATTTTCCTCTAGGCTACATTTATCCATTTACACACAGGCCCGTGGCCAGCTTCCAAGGAGGAGGTTTACTTTTCAATTTGATAGAATTCATTTTTGTCATAATCCAAATTATGTTGATAAAGAAACAGAATAAGTATTCAAACATTTGTAGGCTCCACGCTGTCAATTGAATACCTTGGTTTCTAAACTTAAGAAGGGGACTGTATCGAGCTAAGCTGACTGTTAAGTCGACGTTATTCGAGATACTATTCATGTCCTATTGTATACCAACTATCACAAATAATAATTTTCATATCCTTTGGATCCATCTTTTTTGTTTACGTAATGTCTGTAACGTATTGCTTCAGCTGTTAAGCATCTTCATTGCGATGCAGCAACAATGAATATAACCATTCCTAGTCAGCTTTGTGTCTCCGTGTCGATGTTATTCTTGTGCAATATGTCTAGGTATATTCTAGCTTCCCAGTCAAAGACAAACATATGTACGAGGGGTGATCAATAAGTAATGGACGCTTTTCTACACAGATGCTTTTTATAGACCAATCCCTTCGATTTTCTTACCAGTGATACATCATTCAATTATCTATCAACTCTAGAGATTTGAAAACAAAACATGTAATATCTTTTGATATATCTTTATTTCAGTGAAGGATGTATAGGTACCCCGGGACCAACGTTTACGTCAAACATTCTGAAGCTATTTTAGCTTGTTTAACATGCAATGCAGGCTGAACAAAACAAACCATTATGGTCATGAATTACCCCATTTTTTATGCCATAGTTGATTTTGAATATTTTATCATCACTATGTGGTATTCATGCCACAATTATTCTCGTATTGTATTATGTGTTTAGATTTGTGGATTTGTGGCGAAGTCTTATACACATGAACAATTGTGAATGTATTAAATAAATGTTGGCAAACTCACGGGGTATCGTTGGTTCTTTATCTACAATAGATTTTGATTCACGAGAGTTACTTCCACCCTTCCATCCAAAAGTTTGATTTCGCTTGTCTACACTCTTTAAGTTAGAGATAAAACCCTCGTGACCGAGTAATTATAAATCGAGAGATTATTAAAACCACTTTCTCACTTACTAACTTATGCACGAAGTGGGACCCAAAAATCGTTTGCAAGTTATTACATTAACTTATTGTTAGCTTATACGACAAATGCTATTGTGCGACGAACAGTCGTTACACAACATAACGTAACGAAGTCGTAACACTACCGTACCCTGTACAAAGTATTTTTTACACGGCTAGAAATGAAAGCACCACGTACACCCCATCAATTAAACATTTCGATTATCTCACGATGGATAGGTCATTTGCCGGGATTAAATCTCAATAATGTTCCTTGATAATGAGGGGTCATTCTTATTTATATTAGCAGAGAGAATACTCATCACGACATATTCTCCTAATACACACCCATGTGGCTAGTTTATCTTTCTGAGAAAGCAAAGAAAATATATGTATATCCGATACAATAGAAGAACAAATACCAACCTTTGCGTTTGAAAAATGTTGAATAAGTTATTTGAAAGTAGCGATCCCTAGAGTCTAATTATACCTCATGTTCATATCATATGTTCACGCCGTTCCTTTATTTTGTATTTGCAGGGACATGCAGTGCTGATGTATTTGTCTGTCCCTTGGGGAAGTTCTCGTGTGGCAACCAATCTGTCTGTTTAGACCAGAATCGATGGTGCGACGGAAAGAGCGACTGCGACGCTGGTTATGATGAAATTCACGAAAACTGCCGTATGTACATGTATTTGCACAGGGGGAGTGTGTATTACCCGTTTACAGGGTAAGTCAAAAAAGGTAGCCAAAATCGTAATAACTTAGCTTGTATTCGCGAATGCAACTAATGGCTATCTGCTACCGGATTAACCTACTATTGTATGGGCAACTCAATTAAATATGAATAGTATACGCCATTATTGCATTCATATTTTAATGAGTTAATGAGTCATAAAATAAGAGGTTAATCCGGTAACCGCTAGCCGTTAGTTGCATTCGCGAATACAAACTTAGTCATTTTGACTCATTTAGCATGGGCTTTTTGTCCAATTTGGCAGAATTAAACCTTGTCCGATGTCTTTTCATTCTAATACGTTTCATTGTTCTATTTTCAATGTTCACAATTTTATGACTATTTTACAAAACATGCTCTGAATGCCAAAATATACCTAAATCACCCTATCACCCCCATGATTTTATTTTTGAGGTTATTAATTAAAGAAAGTGTGGAGAACTACCAGAGACCTTAAACAAGATATTAGAAGGAAAATGAGAGCCAATACACAAGATATATGTGTGTAATCAGAAAACGGGCAAGTGCATTGCATACCTGGGTATATCGAAAAGGAACAATGAGCCCATGCATTGCAAATTACATGCTCACACGTTCTCAACAAAACCAGTTCATCCAAGCGCACTTAAACTACGCGGTGGCTACCTTGTGGGCTACTCGCGTGTGTCAACCGCGCCGACTTTTTGCTAGTGCACCACAGGAGTTCGATTGCAATAAAACGTGATGTCCTTCAAAATAAGTATGTGAGTGTTAGTGCGCTTGGATGAGCTTTTTTTGTTGAAAATACATGAGCATGTAATGAGCACTGCGGGGCGTATTGTTCTTTTTGTGATGCCTGGGCAGAAACCTTCCGCAATTCACTAGCAACGCGGGCATACAAAAATACATTGTTAGTTGAATACAAGAACATTGAACAAGGTTCAGTTGTGCCAATTATTGGGTTAAACTCATGCTGGATGACTGAGTTATAAAGATTTTGTTTGGATTACCTTTTTGACTCACCCCTTATACTAGTAGTTATACCAAAAGATGACATATTATATTTGCAAAAGGGATGGGATGAAATTTACAAAACGTGGGCCCCTGTTACACTATTCTACTATTTAGATTCGTCCGGCCCCTGTATATGAAATACATACAAGTATGAAGTAGAATAAAACGGTTTCTAGACAACTCATCCCAAGACAGGTCATCCCTAAGACAACTCATCCCAAAGACAACTCATCCCAAGACATATCATCCCAAGACAACTCATCCCAAGACATTTCATCCCAAGACAACTCATCCGAAGACATCCCATCCCAAGACAACTCATCCCAAGACATTTCATCCCAAGGCAACTCATCCCAAGACATTTCACCCCAAGACAACTTATCCCAATTGTACAATTGATAAATTATTTTGCCCTCTATATTATATATATCCTTTTTTCATTTTTATGATTACAAAGTGATTTTTGATTACACACTCAATTTTAATACTGATTTTTAGCATTTTGAAATGGCACTTGAAAGTTATGTTCTACTTGTAAGTACTGCCGCTATTTTGATTAATTCTGGGATATTCTAAATATATTTGAAAATATAGAATTGAACATATAAGTCATAGACATTATTTCCAAATTTAATCATCATAAATCTGAAAGTTTGAAATTGGTAATCTTATTTAGGATTAAGCCCAAATATTTTAAAACCCCGGGTTTAAAACAAAGACTGAACTAATCTGAGAGAATTATTCTGATAGCACCTTGGATAATCAAAGTATATATTAATTTGAACATGTTTATCTTAATCCTAATCAGTCAACAAAAATTAACTTAAACTAGGTAAAACTAGAAAAAACAAAATACATAAATATTAAGTAAATACAGCATGACAAAATATGATATGTGTCAGTGTAAAATACAGCATGAGAAATGTATATAATAAAAAAACAAAGATATTCCATGACCAGTGTACATGTGCTAACTGCTAAAATCTCTAAATATGTTTCATTCTTTCAAAAGTGAAAATTAATTATATAATATTATGTTATATTTCAAGTCGGGAAGAGTTGTCCTGGGGATGAGTTGTCTTGGGATGAGATGTCTTGGGATGAGATGTCTTGGGATGAAATTGTCTTGGGATGATCGAGCCCATAAAATGGTGACAACAAACCACTACCAGCTTTTTAACGCTGATTCCCTAGTAGTAGTAAAATTAAAAATAATTGTATAATACATACAAAATGTACAATGCACTAAGAGTCGATTATATTATATATTATTTTAGAATTCACTGGAGGTACATATGACACAATTGTGAAGATTTTCGGGAATGATACCATAAGAACAATAAATCAGTCTTGCCGTAAGTACTTTTAATATTTTAATAAACTAAAAAATATCCCGAAGTATATTTAATTATTTTATTGTAAAATCGTAAATATGCACAAATTCCAAGTCAAAAATCAGACACATGTAGATATGAGCGATTGCCAACTTATTCATTGAAATTCTATTAAAAATATCTGAGGTCTTACTGTCATGTAAAATATAATTTTTCCCCATTTTTACACTTGAAACTTAAACAACTTTACCGATTCATATTATATCTTTCTCAAATATTGTATTTTGAGATTGTAAGGAATACATTGGTAGGTACACGCTGCTTGCAATTTTATCGCTCTGTGTAGATCTGATTATCACTTTATTGAACCAAAGAGAATATCATCCATTATTTTCATGTTGTGTAATACTAATCAAAAGTGCATTATGATGAGTAAGTATGATCGACCCCCCCTGGCCAGAAAATCTTTCAAAATCATGCAGTTTTCACCATTCTGAACATTTTTAAGTGATTTTGGCCATTTTGGACCAAAATTGTCACAAGTGAACCCCCCTGGAATTTTTCAAAAAGTGAACCCCCCTTGGCATATCCTGGCTACGGGCCTGATAGAAAACAACATTAAAACCCACCGGTAGAGGTGAATGCAAATGGTAAAATTTGGTAGTTTCCCTTGGGCCAGTTTGATGGACTATGGCTCCAAAATTGTAGGGGTTGTGTTGACATGTAGAATATTTTCAAGTATGAACTATTGACTTGATGTACCACAATTAATGCCGTTCTTTTGTTACAGATTTCTCGAATTACCCATCATTGTGCGAATGTAAAGAGGCTGTAATAAGCTGCAAAGAAAAGGGATTCACAAGATTACCGGTTGATCTTCCGAGTAATTTGACAAGGCTGTGAGTTAAAAGACGAAAATAATGATAAGCGAGACTATGATTAGTTGATGTAACTAGATTGACATGATTACACCATGCTAAATTGCAACATGTCATGCCATAACAACATTCTGATGTAACAGATTATGAGTGAATCTTTGTAATGAGAAACATATTTAAAACATGTAACATTTCAGAGCATATTGTTTATTCCATAAATATCCTGAAAGGTAAATATTACACAACAATAAATATATTACAAGTCATCAACATGCCAAATGTCACCAGCTGCCATTTGTTACATATGCTCAACTCCAACCACCACCAGTCGAATGACTTTAACAATTTATGTCACCACTAGTGGTGGTGAAATAAAAAAATCATGGCATGTCTATATATGTAGCTACTTCATTCTACTGAAACGGATAACGAAACGGATAACTGAAACGGATAAAAATATATATAATACATGTATGTGCGTACAATTGCAGTGTTTTTTCAGTAAACTATAACCATGGTCCTAATAATTTAGATCAACATATGTTATAATCATGATATATTTGTTTTCAAATTTAAAACGTTTATCACTTTTCCAGGATCTTCAAAGGTAACTTGCTTAAAGAGATACGTTCACATGCATTCCAACGGTTTTCCCGAATGACAGTTTTGTAAGTATGTCATACGTGAATTTGTTTTGAATATAGGAATAATCACTCCATTCATCATTTTTTTTGTTGATTTTATAGACATCAATACAAAGCAGACATATGCATAATACAAGATGATACAATCCCGGGGATACAATAGAATTCAGGGATAAACATTTATTTGATGATTGAGAAACCCATTTAACAAAATGAAGCTCCATTTATGAAAGTTGTATTCTACCTGAATATAATCAAAATCTAAGCACTAAGACTTCTGGCTGTAGTTGATTTTATGTTTTATATATTTTGCAGGCATCTTGGAGGAAATAAGATAGAGCGCATTGATAATGGTGGTTTTTATGGTTTAGACAGATTAGAGAAATTGTAAGAACATACAAATATTTCAGAAAATTATAAATTAAATGAACTCATCTTCGAATCCTATCATGTCATCGTTTATCATATCATATCATATCATATCATATCATATATAGTAACCAAGAGTTTTTGATAGAAAAATCCATTCATTACATTTGTACTTATTTACAGTGTTACGTTTGTTTCCTGTGTTACAGATTCTTACAAGGGAATAATCTAACAACCATAGAAACTGGAACCATAGGAAGGCTTCACAAACTAGAATGGTTGTAAGAAATGTATTTGTAATCCTGACGTCTTGTCAATAATCTAGAAACAAATTTGTTAAACGCAAGTGTCATTTCAACACAAATGATTTAAGTAACGGAGAACTCATAGTTGAAGATAAAGACCAAAAGGTCAGTATCATTCTGATACTCATAGCATCTTTCTGTTTCACCTGAAACATCAGGGCTGAGAAGAACTGAAAATGTCATGGTTTATCATGATGGTCATGATTGGCATTTTACAATTTTCACTTGTAGATGGCTGAGTGAGAATAAACTGCAGAGTATTGCAATGGATGAGTTTAAATATACAAATCTGATAACAATGTAAGAGTTTAAAGTATTTCTTTCCTAAGTATTTGTGAATTTCACTAGCTATTGGCACGTATGGTTGTTTAATATAAACTTGGCAACATTAACAAAATAAAGAATAAAAACAAATGCACAGAGACCATTAAGGATATTTTTACATTCACATTAAAACAGAACAAATAACTAATGCTTCGTTTATACTATGAAGCAAAGTTATTATTCAACTCTACTTTGCTACCTTTTTAAAATCAGTATATATTCTGAATAATTTACTTTGTATTATAGCAATCTAAAATGGAACAAACTCACTCAAGTAGAGACAATGGTTGGTCCAGCGAATGGAAATCTAGCTGTCTTGTAAGTATATCACTTAACGAATCCATCAAGTTTCAGGTGAGATCTACGGGGAATTCATGATCAAACCCAAAGTGGGGGGGGGGGGGTGGATAGACCAGAGATTCAGATATCAGTAGAATACTGTTTTTAATACTGAATCTATTGATTAAAAATATTATCTTGTTTTGAAGCTTTCATTGAGATGGTATACAGTTGTTAATTGTCCCAACAAAATGGGAATAATTCCTTATGAGTTAGGAACGAATCCATACATGTACATTCACCAGAACGCTGAAAAATGTTCATAACTCGACATGGAATGATCCCACAATGCTGAGTCGCTGACCTTGGTTAATTCATTGATTCATAAGTTTATTCCCAAATCAATAATGATCGATATTGATCAATCCATATTTTTGGGGAATTTCAGGTTCCTAGACAACAACAAAATCCAGCGTCTTTACAGCACACAATTTAGAAGCATGCAGAATCTCCAAACATTGTGAGTATTTTTTGTAATAGAAGTAATTGTAATTTTAATCGGTATATGCAGATGTTTATGTAGACAATGCATAAGCTGTGAAGGACCTAAGTTTACAACATTGTATTGGGAATGCAGCCTGGTATTAGAAGGTATCTATCAAATGACTCTTCTCAGTATGTGTAACTTTTGCGTGTTAGCAATCCAGAAGTGACGTTATTACTTATACGTCTTTGGCAATGATCATTGTGATACTTAAATACTAAATAAATAAATAGATAAATGAAAAAGCCTCCATGTTACTCTTAAATTCGCTTTAAGGATATTGATAAGATTGCCCTTGGCAAGCTCGTTTCCAAGCCCTAGTGCCAATTAAAACAATTCCTTCTAGATCGATTGTCCTAGAAGATCTCAAATATGTTTTCCCTACCTATTTTGATACTGGGATTTTAAATTTTGATTTGATTACAGAACATTGTCATATAATGACATAAGCTATATCGCCGAAGATGCCTTCAAGAACCTTCCTTCCCTGACAGATTTGTAAGTAATAATAAACGTCAATGAAAAAGATGAATTGAGTATTTGCTTTGCCCAATATCAAAGGAAATTTTGCAGACAGTTCTTGTTTCAATTCTAATAATAGCATAGCTAATAGCTATGTAGGTATACATTCATGTATATACCATGAAATGTATTTATTTTTGAATTACCCTCTAATGTATGTAGTCTTATGTAATTCATAATAATTCATGTAACTAAAAAATTTTAATGTAACTAAGTGACTTAAGACAAACATAAAAATCTGTACAATTGCATTTGATATTTACAATGAATTTCCATAAAGATATTTTTATATTTTTACAGATAATATGGTTAGATTATAGTTGAAATATGTGCTTGTTTTGTTTTGTAGAGATTTGGCCTGGAATAAACTGACACGACTTCATCGTAAGGTTTTTGAGCCACTTACAGAGTTGCAGCTGCTGTAAGTTCTGTTTTATTGTTGTATTTCATTCACCAGAGTTTATATGTTTTCAAATTATTTGATATGTTCGCTTATAACTATGTATTAGAATTATTGTATATATGATATTCGGACCATTCTAGATAATGACATTAATTTATGGTGTAATGGACACCCCCACCCCTCAAAAACAGAAAAAAAGAAATATTGAAAAATTTGTTGAAAAAACACTGACAAATTATAATTTGAAATGCTTAGAATGCACCATATACAATGTAAATAAAAGAAACTCCCGTATCCTTTTTGGGGCTCACTTCTCTCTCACTGTGCAAACCCCAAAACGCACCATTTTGACAATTGCTTGGTACGCCCCTGCGCTATATAATGATACTAGGTTTTGTCTTATAATGTTTTGCAGAGACTTATCAGGCAATCCAATCATTCTACAAGTGAATGGATTCTCAGGTCTTCAGAAGTTAGAAGTACTGTACGTAAAGTATTTGTATCAGTAAATACTTCTTTCATTGTTTTCTTGACTCGAAGTTCTTCGAATTATGAATTAAGTAATAAATAAGTAAATATTAATATGATATTGTTTGCAAAAACTGAATTCAAAGACTTTAAATTGACACAACATGTATTTGCATTATATCGATCAATTTATTTTTTGAACTACCCTTCAGTGCATGTAGTCTTATGCAATGCTTAATATGTATTGTACATTACAGGAAGTTAGGAGCAATCTCAATTGATAACATTCAAATAAAGATGTTTTCATCTTTACAGAGCTTAAAATTCATGTAAGTGTACTTTCTTGTATATTCTAAACAGTGGTTTACAAATCGTTACAGTATACGCATAACATAACTAATGACGCCGTCTTAAATCATGAAAAAACTAGATCAGAATATTCATGAACGTGAAAAAACTAAGTTTTACAGCCAGATATTCTCAATCTTGGGACGGTGGGAAAAGGTGAACCCTCATTGCTAATGGGACAGCTTGCCTACCTTTACCTTTACGCTTCAGAGAGTTCAAAGACTTTCACTACTGTAGTTACGCTCCTCATGTTCGGAGTTGTGATCCCAAGGGAGACGGGATATCCTCATTCAACAATCTCTTGGACAATCCTGTCCTTAGGATCAGCATTTGGATTGTGGCTTGCTTTACATGTGCTGGCAATCTGGCTGTGCTCATCTCCAGAACGCTCATAAAGACAGATCTGAATCTTCATTCTATAGTAATCAGGAATTTATGTGGTAAGATTGCAGATTACCATTCAACGATGCAATGTTTAAAACCTCTTGAATACCAGAACATTTGACATTTTTTCTTTACTTTTTAATATAACTGAACATTAACCAATTTTGATACATATTTTGTGCATGTGTAAATACATAGAACAAACCTTTTAAAGTTAGAAATTCTGTAACTGATATTTACATCACTTTAAGAATTCAATTTTTAAATGTAATTGGGAGTTAACCATTGATTTTCCAAAAATGTGATGTGACTGTTTAAAGAATTGCTTATTCGTACTTTTTTCAATAAATCAACTAATGGTTTTGAAACACGAAGCCTAATTATTTAAGAGAAAGTCAAGTCCTTGACTCAATCAAGGGTCATGCAAAACACCATTGAAATTAATTAAAAGTGTCTGTACGATGTTTTAAGAGACATGCGTGTAATAATGTCTTCTAAATGTATGTATCAAGAAACATACAGACCAAACAAGCTTTGTATATATTTTGCTTGTTATATTAATGTAACTCTGGTATGTATTACGATGTGACTTTTTAATATATTTGTAGAATAAATGAATAATTGTGTCAATTGTTTTTCAGCTGCCGACTTACTAATGGGCATATACTTAGTAATAGTAGCTGCTCAAGACGTCAGGTTCCGCGAGACCTACAACTCGCACGCATATGAATGGATGTCTAGCCATCTTTGCCAAGTTACAGGAGTACTTGCAATGATATCTTGTGAAGTTTCTATACTCATTCTCGTGTTTATGTCCGTAGAACGTTACGCTACAATATCATTTCCATACAGGACTTTCCGTATGTCTTCAAAGCTAGCATGGATCATTCTATGCTCGCTATGGGTGACTGGGCTTCTCATTGGAATCATTCCTCTGACTTCAGAAAATGCATTTGGGAAGTTTTATGGCAGTAATGGAGTTTGTTTCCCGCTTCATATACACGATCCATATCTCAAAGGATGGGAGTATTCCGCTTTTATATTCATTGTATTGAACTTTACCAGCGTTGCGGTGATAGTGTTCTGTTACGTCGCTATGCTGTGTAGTATTTATAAAACTCAGCGTCTTACTGAATCAACGTGTGCACAGGAGAGGTCGTTCGCGAAAAGAATTCTCGTTATCATCCTCTCAGACCTTATGTGCTGGGTCCCTCTCATCACAATAAAGCTCATGGCATTTGGTAGCATTAGGATATCAGGTAAATTATGTATGGTTCCTTTTATTATGATAAAGAATGGTTCTTTATTAAAGATTATGATATGCATTTGTGATCATCATTGTGATGTGTGAGGTTATGGTATTTCATAACATATGAATATCATGTCAATTTACAATCGTCTTTTCGCGTAAATCATTGCTCCTTTTTCTTCCAAAAAGGCTTTCCGGAATCTTGATAAACCATGATGGTGTACATAAGTAGACATACGTATGTGTTTCAAATACTAAAGCGTTGAAGAAGCAAGCTTCAAAAAATCTGCAATAGATTGAATATACACCATGAATAAAATTGATTTCAGATAGCATGTATGCCTGGTTGGCCATCTTCATATTACCAATAAACAGTGCCATCAACCCTATTCTCTACACATTGACCATAGTCTCGTTCAGACGAAAGTTCCTCCAATTTTGGAGAAGAAAATATAGGAGTGGAAAGACCAAACACTGCTCAAGGTTCCAAATGGGTCGTCTAGGTGAGTTAGACTTGCATTTGATACCTAACACCTTGTGGAATGACATGAATAGCTAATTACGGTAACATTAATTTTCCTCGAACAATCATTAAAATGGCAGCAACAGCTAACAGTAACATCTACATGTATGTTCCTTAATATATCACTAAAATGGCATCAACAGCTCGCTCATTGTAACATTTATATTCCTTTGAAAAATAAATTAAAAGATATGAACATCTTACAGTAACATTTATGTTCCTTGAAAAATCAATTAAATGCTATGAACAGCTTACAGTAACATTTATATTCCTTTGAAAAATCAATTAAATGCTACGAACAGCCTACAGTAACATTTATATTTCTTTGAAAAATCAATTAAATGATATAAACAGCTTACAGTAACATTTATGTTCCTTGAAAAATCAATAAAATGACATTCAAACAGCTAACAGTAACATTTATGTTTCTTGAAAAATCAATAAAATGACATTCAAACAGCTAACAGTAAGATTAATGTTCCTTGAAAACAGCTAACAGTAACATTTATGTTCCTTGAAAATTCAATAGCTAAGAGTACATTAATGTTCTTTGAAAAATGATTGAAATGGCGTCAATGGCTAACAGAAGCATCTATATTCCTTTAACATCAATGAAATGACATTTAGATATCTAACAGTAACATTTATGTTCCTTGAAAATCAATAAAATGACATTTAAACAGGTGACAGTAACATTTATGTTGTCGTGAAAAAATTAATGGAATGACATACAGCTAATATTTATTATCCCCATGTCAGTGTTGTAAGGATGTATGGATGAATATAGTATTTAAGCACAGTTTGTTTTTATCATGACAAACAATTTTTAAATTGACATAACAATAAAAAGTAGCATTGCTCGTTGTTGTAAAGAATAAAATATCGAGGTACATAGAGGATATCCTATGATTTTTGAGGGATATAATTTTATCCATGAGTTGATATAGCAGCAAATGAGTGGAGATGGGCGATATCCCCGAGTGGATAAAAATAATAGCCCGAGAAAATCATTGGATATCTTTTTTATATTATGGTTGCAGATAATTGTAATTATTCAAATCCTTTGGAAAAATGGCCATCACATTTAGTTTTTCACCTTGGTTTAGAAATCAATTCAATGCTAGTTTTTTCATTGTGTTCGGGTCCTAAACCGAATAAAGTGATTGCATGAAAACATTTAAATCATTTTAATGAGCACATAATGTTGAACTATATTCTGTAATTTTTTCATTTAGGCAAGGCTGTTATTTGTCAAACAATTTTCGGCGATAAATTTCAAAACTAATGAAACAATAGTATCCGTCGGATACGATTGGATATCACGTCGTATCAGTCGGGTACGATTTTAGTGGCACATACCAAAATTATCTTGTGACGTTATCCCCATATATATTCCGTATCCATAGGATAAAGCCCTTTATTCCATAGTTAGCATGATATTCATAGGATAACATGTGAAAATAAAAACGGTATTTTTGGAATCAGTGGTAAAATATGATATTTTTGACAAATTTTCACTTAACCATAGCATACGATTTTTTAGCCATGACATACGACGTCGTATGCGATGGTTTATGGATTTTTGCTACTTCAGACTCAAAACGAGGCTAAGTGTCAACATCGCCGGATCGTTTGGAAAATTCGAATTAAATGACTTAATTTCCGACGATTCTGATGATGACTTTAACTATGGAATAAAAAGAACATCCTATGATTTACTCGTGATATGATTTTAATCCACTCATGGTTATTAATATCTGCACTCTCTCGCTACGCTCGCTCGTGCAGATATCATATCCATTCGTGGATAAAAATCATATCACTCATAAATCATAGGATATCCTCTATGTATCTATATATGTATGCATTTGACAGAATATATAATTGACAGTCAGAATGACAAGGTTATTTAACAATTTCCCATTTTTTATAAAGCAAACTATGGACTCAGTCCAATTCTATATAGAAAAACAAAAACATAATTCAGTGACTAAAAATATGTATATTTCGGATTAAATGTGGCCTAACAATCAAATGAGGTTGTAATCCACGTTTGGCAAAGCTCACGGATATCTGACCTATTGTATAGTGATTGACTCAAGTTAACTTAATAAACTAAATGACTTTAGGTCGGAGCTTTACTGCACGTTACACTCCATATTCTACATATACAAGTGATTGATAAATTGCACTCTTGTCCATTGTTTGCTTATTTTAACTTTATCATTTTGACTGTACACGTATACAGGTAGTGATATATATCACCCTTGCATGACCCGAATTAATGCTCCATTTTTTGATATCTCCACAGCACACGACACGCTACCACGTAAAATCACGCCTGGCACATCATTGCTGACATCTACACACGGCAAGCTTTGTGACTCCTGTTCAAATCCCTTTACACTCTCATCATCTGTTAGTCGTTCCATGAGTTGCAGCACGCGCTCTTCTAATGATGTCACACTCGTAAATGACTGCTTGCTACCTCGATCATGTTGTTAATACCTAGGTAAGGGAAGAGGATATAGAAGCCCAGTAGTACTATTGTTTTTTAAATCAAAGTTTAAGTAGCATTAATGCGGCATACACTGTATGTCAATTATTTTAGAGTAAGTTCTGGGGAAATACGTCTTAACATCCAAACGATGGATGACACCATTTTGCACCTAGACATTGACTGCTCCTAGACTTCGACCATATAGTAGGGACGTACTATCTTAATATCGAATATCTTAATTAATCTCAATGCCAAATATCCTGAATATCTACTAGAAGTCTTCGTTTAAATATAATTTAGAATGGAGTGCAGGACATTTGGGCCTTTTTCATAATTTCGTATTGAACCAAAATAGACTTCCGACGAATTTCGTGTAGAGACATGATTTACTCTGTCATTGCATTTGCTTGTTTATTCTGTCTGGGAATAAGCAGCTTCTCAGTTGCATAAAATTAGAAAATTATTCTTAAAACGACCTGCCTTAGACGTTGACTAAATCAGGCGATGACATCACGTGATAATGAAACAATTTGTTTGAATTTCAGGAGAAACGCATAGTAATTATAACATAAAAAGGCCTGTATATGTTGTTCAATGGGTGAATAAGGCGTTTCAAACTGATTGAACACGTGCGGCGCGACTGACAGCTGCTCAAAAATAGGATTCTCTTGAAAGGATAAAGTAGTGACCAGCTTGGCCCATAGTACGTACGTAGTAGTGCTAGGAATTCGGGGTATATTTGTTGCTATGGCAACAAGTTATATAACTGACCACTTAATTCTATGTTTTAAGTGATAACTGGAGGAATTATTATCAGATTGATTAAAACTCATACAGCAGTGATCGCCCAAATTTTGAGGAATATTGGTTACCATGGCAATGAATTAAGGGACACATAGATAAGTTTAACACTAATACTTTGTAAAATCTTCTGTTTACACGTTGTCATAATTGCCTTGCTTGTAAGGAATAAAGCGCCCTCTGTCATTCATTATCTAAGCTTTAAAAGCATGAGTGCGTGTACTTACCCATAAATGTACAGTAATGCACAAGGGTAGACGAAGCCCGAGTAAAATTTAAAATTAATGCATGCCTGGATGTTTTTGAATTTCTCAATTAATAAAGGTGTAGCTTTCTTCATCGCTATTCAAATAAATTATGACATCTTTCGATCACCTTAAATGGCACTCCCCAGTTATTTATAAAACAATAAAGCACTGTAAGATGCTCAGTTGAAAATCTATATGTGAATTAATGCACTGAAGAAGTCAAAGCTTATTGGCTGAGACGCACTTGGTGGTGTATTGAGATGAATTTTCAAAGATGATATTCAAGTGATATTTGATTGGCATCGCTTGTGAAACTGTCACAGGTATTCCTGAAAACAAAATGAATGAGTACCACGGGCATAAGGCTACTGTTGTACGTTAGTTTTATAATTTAAGTCAAAAAGTTGTCTAGTGTTATAGTTTTCCCGTGTTTCGGTGGCCCATTCTGCCAACGCCCTTTGCGACATTGGTGATTTAACACCTGTTATAGTACCTGTTGATTCTCCATTATCATCATTAATTATTTTATTAACAGGTTCCAGCAGCCTATCTTCAGCGACAAACACATTCAATTTGCCTGGTGACATATCCCCACCTACCTTCCGAACTCAACTTAACCCGTCAATTTCATCAGAAGACGAGTCAGCTGAAAACATTGGGAAGTTACAAAACTTATTGGCAGAATCTAACGACCAGGAACATACAGTATGAAGCAGATATATATGCCAGGCGGATAAGTGTACCTAGTTCTGACTGTTACATGAGAAATGAAAAAGATTTGCGCAAGTCCTGGACTAAAATCAATCGATGATATATTGTAATTCTTATTTATTTATCCTTTATAACTAAGATGTGTGTGTTATATGTTATTTTAAATGAATGTTTATGTGTAGTTCCATTTATGTGTACTTGTAGTTCCATTTCACGTTGTACGCACATTGAGGAAATTTTCCTTATTTGCCATTTTTTCATAATTTTTATTCTTATTTAGTTATCCTTTATATATTAGGAAGTGTGTTTTATTTGTTATTTAACGTGAATGTCTATGTACGTAGTTCCATTTATGTGTAGCACCATTTTCATGTTGTAGCATATGAGACCACGGCCATTTAGGTAATTTTCCTTACTAATCATATTTCCTTATTTTTATTCTTATTTATTTATCCTTTATAATTAAGAAGCGTGTTCTATATGTTATTTAACGTGATTGTTGATGTGCAGTCCAATTCATGTGTTGTACCATTTTTATGTAGTACCATACGAGACTACGACCATTTAGGTAACTTTCCTTAATAATCATATTTCATCATTTTATTCTTATTTATTTATCCTTTATGATTAAGAAGTGTGCGTAATATGCTATCCAAGCTGAATGTTTACGTATAGTTCCATTTACGTGTAGTACCATTTAGTGCCAAACAAGACTACGGACATTTAGATAATTTTCCTTCATGAAATCTTGATAATTACAGAATTAGGAATGATTTATTCAAATCATTGCTCCAATACAAATAAAAATCATTACTTTCGGTTAATTCCAGTTTACGATAATGCTAATAATACACTAAATGTATTACAGTTAAAGTGCAATGTCAGTACAGAACAGTATAGCACACAGTAAAACCTGTCGAAGTGGAACATCTTTGGTACCTCTAAAAAGTGTTCCACTCGAGAGGTGTTCCACTTATAGAGGTTCACTTAACATTAATGCCCGAGTCACATTTGCTCCGATTCATCGGCCGGCGCATCGGCCGATTGAATATATCGTTCACAATTGTATTCAGTTTTGAACAGAATACTCCGGCCGGGCGCCGGCCGATGGATCTGAGCAAATGTGACCCAGGCAAGCAGTCAGTTGGTCTCGGGACTCTGACTCTGGACTCGGAGTATTCCACTTACAGAGGTGCTTCGCGTATAGAGGTATTCCACTTCACAAGTTGTACTGCACTATTTTAATCCACCTGAGTGACCTCGGGTATTTACCTGAACTATCTGTCAAATGTAGAACTAATGCAATCGAGTGTCTTCACAGATATTCTTTTAATAACTCTTCCTTTGTAATAGTAGAACAAAGTATTTTTCAATTTTATATTATCTGTTTAGTGAAAATCTTAATGTTTTTATTTAAATTATTTATTCAGCGTGTTGTATTTATCTTATTATGTAAATGTATTTATCATACCAGCTTTAATCTATATTATGTATATTTTAAACAGTGTAGTGTTTATATGTAGCTCATTTAATGTATTTATTTTTTTAATGTATCCACTATCCACCTACTGTACATCTGTAATAACACTACATTTGAAACGACACTAGTTTTGTACTATCACTACATTTGTGATGACACCACCTTTGTAATGACACTACAATTGTAATGACACTGCCTTTGTAGGGACACTACCTTGTAGCGACACTACAATTGTAATGGAACCAACTTTGTAATGAAACTACATTTGTAGTGACACCACCTTTATAACGACACTACATTTGTAATGACATCACCTTCACCTTTGTAATGACACTACATTTGTATTGACACAGCCTGTGTAATGACACTATATTCGTAATGCCACATCTTTTATTCTATCACTACATTTGTAATGACACTCTGTGGATTTCACGAATTGTGCAATTTTTAATCAAATAATTTATTATATTGCACTTCATGAATATTGTATATATCAACATAATACTAGAAGGTCTAAAATATTTGTTTAAAAATATTAATTAACTCATTGACACAAATATTGAATCAGGGAGTTTAAAAAGCAGTTTCATTATACAGTTCCATGTAAGTCTAGGATAATGTAATTTCAATCTTCTACAGTATATAAGATTCAGAAAAATGGGATAGGTGTATACACTGTATAGGTCTTCAATAAATTAGTTACTCTAGAGAAAAAACATTGATATTTTGATCCTGCCGATCTTGGCCTGGCCCTGCTGCTCCACCATATGTTTCATTTATTGTTTTGTAAACTTAGAATAATGCTCATTAATATAAATGACACTTCCTGTTTCTTTGTAAGATGTTTTGTAAATAAAAATGCTAGCATATTTTATCAAGATGCTGTTTTGTGTGTGTAAAATTTGAAACAGAGAGTGATAGAATCAATAGTGACAGACTTGAAATACATGACTTTGGGCCAATATATTTTACCAAAGTGATTTTGTTTATTGGGGTTATGAATGGCAAAGGACTGTGAGGGGGGGGGGAGCTTGTACTAACCCACCTTTGCTAGAGTTGGACTTTAAGCTTATATGAATCTATTGATGGGGGCTTATGTCATAACTGGTCATGGGTACTTTTGATCACTTAAGCAGCGATTTGAAATTTTCAGGGAATTAATTCAACTGTTTTATATCACCTAGCGATGCGATTAATAATCCAGTGAAGACCCGGAATACATATGGGGAATATATAATAGTCAATATTATTGCCCACTCATTTGGACCATTCAGAATCAAGTTTTTCAGTGTCATTAATTATAAAGGTGGCAATAATGATTTTGAAAATTATGAAGTATTAAATAGAAACTACTAAAAAGATCATATATTCTTTTTCCTATTTTGTTTATTGAATCTTGACTTTTGCATATTTAAACAAACAACATTTATTTTGTATTTCAAATAATGCCAACCAATTTACCGGCAAATTGTGTCAACAGACAAATAACATTTACTGGTTGAAAAACTTTTAAGTCTTATTAGCTAATTCAAATTAACCGATTGTCTTATCAAATAAAAATGCATTCCAAAATAGTTACAGGGGTTTCACTAGAATTTCTCACAACAGGCTAAGTAAATGAAAACAACAGGCAAAATTAATGGAAATCATAAAAACATGGAAAATTAAAAAATCCCTAAAAACAACAGGCGATTTTGTGAAAACAACTGGTGAAAATCGCCTGTTGTCTGCTGCTAATGAAACCCCTGCATAAACTACAAAATAGATCACCTTGGCTCTGTAAGCATTTTTCATTTTTGCCATTTTGTTTCTCAGTTTTTAAGGTAGACCCATAACAAACAAATTATGAGGCTTTAACATGCAAAATGTCATCACCTGCCACTTAATACAGATGCCGAATATTAACAACAACCACAGAAAAGTAGGAGACTATAACAATATGGTGACATAAAATTGAGTGAATTGGATAAAAATTGTCAAAATTAAAGCCATTTTGGTGAAGTTTCTATGATTGTGAATATTCTCAAGTTGCTCTGTGTATTCAAGAGAAGTATTTACAAATATTTTCCACATATTACTTAAAAGGCCCATAGGCTACAATAGATTGCTGATTGTCACTCATATTCTTGGTTTTAATAGTGATTTTTAAAGGCACCTACTTGGGCCTACCATTTTGAATATAAATTCCAAATAGCCTTCAAAACATAGTAACCCTATATAACTTTGCCAGTAAAGGAGAAATCATAAGGTCAACAATGATTTCAATACAATAAACTCATAACACATCAATTATTAATTCCATTCTAAATAAATGTTGTCTAATGGTATCTCGCATTTTCTCCTATACCTGTAATGTTAAAATGACCTGTTTGAGGGTATTTTTTAATTAAAGTAGGCCATTATGACAATTCTAACTATCAGAGATCCAAATTCTGCAATAAATGGATCCAAACATTAAGAGGTAGTGTACATAAGTATAGCACCATAAGATAATTTGTGCTTATTCTTTATTTAATGGAAGAGGAACATACAATATCAGCGCTTGCATTAGGTTAGAAAATTTGTGAGTCCCAAGGACGCAATTTTTTTTAAAAAAGTGTGTCCTTTGAAAAAAAGTGTGTCCCCTATTTCTAGCCTGTTTTGGGGTATAACTTTATTTTAAAAGCATTTTTACCAAAACACCTTTCAGTTTCTGATTTCTTGCCGCGAATTTAAAACGGAAGTAAACGTTAAGTACGGACTGAATAAATGCATGTTCGTTCATTCGACAATGAATACATTTTATTTGATGAATAACCTAATATTTGTTTCTGAATAGGAAAAACTGTGGCGTGTCATGGTTTCAAATCTAAAAATAAACAAAGTCGAAAAAATTCGAGAGAATCATGATTATTTGTAAATATTCAACATGTTGAGCCTTATTTATGATTCAAATAAAGGTGAGAGATCATAATTATTTGTTTTTGTTAGGTATTGTTGTAAACACATTGTAATATTGACCTAAAAAAATTTTGCGTCCAAAAAACGGATGTTTAAATGGTACATGACTAAATGCATATTGTGAATTTAATGACTGTCCTTTATGTTGCAATAAACAATGACTTTAATAAATACTTTTGGAGCAAAAATAAAATAAAAACAGAAATTACAGTGAATGTTAACATAAACTTGATAAAATCCACAGCAGTATAGTTTCTATCTACAGTACTCTCAAGTTGATGGCTATATGCTATATCTGTAAAAACTCTAATTTGAGCTCTTGGTATAAAAATTGATACAATCATAGTATGTATTGGTGCATCTCCCCATCGTGCTAAATAAATGCCTCCTGATTGGTCGATATATTCTATAATGTCTCTGACTTGGGAGCTCCGCCAAAATTCCAGTGACGCGATTTCGAAATTGTTATAGATCTGATCTACAGGATCACTCCAGGACCATTCATTGAAGAAAGTTGGCGTCAAATTATGAGTTTTGATATAATGCGTAAAATTGTTTTTGAGTCCTAGCACACAATCATCTCTTTCCTGAGAGATTAATGCATAGCCATATTTGTAGTTCTGATTCTCCATATGTTTAAATATATCATAATCAATGTGCTGAAGAATATTAGAGTCGTCATCTAGTCTCCAGTACCATTCAGCTGTGTGCATAATTTCTGTCTCAAACACCAACTTGGTGTGAAATCGGCACATGTGGCGGTATCCAATATGACTAGGGTACGGACAAACTTTCATATAATCCTCAGCAGGTTTCCGTAGAAAATCAGGTGTACTAAAGCTGACCTCATGAAATATTATTTCAGCAGATGTAGAAAATCGTATTGCTTCTTTATCACTTTGCGTCAAATCAGGCTCATGAAATAAAACAACAGGATATTTAAATCTCTTTATAAAGAACTTATCCAGCTGTTTTAATGTCTTGATAAATGTAGAGTAAATCCGAGGCTTAAATAGGAGAAAGTATATCACAGCTTTTGGTTTATCGTGTGGCCAATTGTTAAACAGGTATCTGAATCGTTCAATCTCAGACATTCCTTCTATACCAGGGACGGAAACATGTCTGTTATGCTGCCATAACATTGAGCTGTAATAAGGCACTGTTATAAAAGTATATGACGCAATAATGAGAATTATAACCACAGCAGCAATAATTTGATTTTTACGCTCCATGTTGTCGCCGAATGCTGAATGAGCTCAATGAGTTCTGGTCCAATGACCTCGCAAGTCACCACCACTAGGTCACTACCTTGATGTGCTAGGTGGATCTAACTTTGATGGGACTTCACAATCTGACATGTTGGTTGTAGGCTGTTCTACTAGCCTACAGTGCAGATTCTTCAACACTCCAACCTGTAATAAATTAGAAGTTATCTGAAATAAATATGATTCATGAGCAAAAGTCTAGTTTTTATAGATTCTGAATCTTTTCAAAAAGGAATAAGAGTGGATCTGCCTGTAAGATTGGCCTGTACTCTCTTGTTACATGTACTTCTCATTACTGAAGAGCCTGTGATTCTAACACAGTCAAGTTTACCTCTTTCAAAGTCTGTTGACCAGGTCTGATACACAAGGACATTCCTTTGCTCGTCCCATATCAGCTGCTGGAGAAATGTGATGACTGAAACTGAAATCAGCTGAGCACTTACTTTATATCTCCAAATGTTTCCTGCTTCTGTGCCAATCAGGGCTTCTCTTTATCCTCAAGTGGATATTCTATTTTACTGAGAAATCAAAATGGCGGTTTTAAAAGAAATTCACGAAGTATAGCCTTTGGAGATTATTGAATGAACTTAAAAAAAATTCTGGTAAGAGCTCTCAGTAAATTTCCATCAAACTGCCATTTTGATTTCTCGCTAGAAAATGTCCACTCGGGGATAAAGACAAGTCCTGATCGACACAGCAGCAAATGGAGGGCAGTAATGTGGAAAACATGTAAGTAGCTGATTTCAGTTCAAGCCGTCATGATTCTTAGGCAGAAGATAAGAGCAGCAAAGGATGTTCTATCAGATCAGTCAGCCTTTGAAAGAGGTTACAGTGAGCAATATCCATTCTAAATACTGCTAAGTAGTTATAGAGGTTGTCTTCCATGTTGGCCAATAGGCTTACTAAAATGCCAGTCTGCAATGCAATATTTATTTCAGTTGATGCATTCAAGTTCCTGTGAAAAAAATTCTGCCACAATTGTGTGAAGGCTAAACAAATACAGTAATTATCAGATTCATCATGGGCTTTATTATATGAATGATAGGATGGGGCATTATATCTAAAATATTAATAAGCTGATAATTACCTGCATTCCCACTCGTGGGCAAATCAAAGTTTTTAACTAGTTTTTGTTCATGGCCGCAGCCATTTTTATTTTGAAACACTTCAATGAGAACTTTTTTGATTGGCTTATTCTCTACTATTAATTGGTTTTGGACCAATCAAAAGGGATTTTTGAAAATGGGTTTGGAAACTTAACAAGAAAAAGACCCGGATATAAAAACAGGTATGAAATTTGCTAAATTCTAATTTGTGGTCTAATTTGTTAGTTTATTTAACACATTCGGACTGGGTGATGGGAATGTTGACACAGTTTTATTCAACCAAGTCAACTTATGCTATTTGGGCTTAATATACTGACAGTGGCACTACTTTTAGATCGTCTTTAGGGAAGAGACTTGGACGGGTCATCATCACAGAAATCACAGATTTCGTCCAGTGTTTATATCGAAATCATCGGGGCTATGGATAGGTAATAAGACAAGAAACCAAGTAACGAAAGAAACTAAAGTACATATTTGATTACCTGATCTCTGCCATTTATTCATCCAGATCATAGGCCAAGGGAAAAGTAATAGTAAGCTGTATATAGAAGAGACAGGTCCACAAGTAAGATTGAAAATTTTTCAAATTTTTTTAGTCTTGGCACTAGTTCTCCTTACTGGTATCAAATTGTATTCCCAAATCTCTCCAAAATCTTCTTCAAAGTGTTTTTCAAACTTATATCATTGTTTTTTTCAAATCTTTATCTAAAAACTGCATATAATACTGCATATAAAACAACAACTATGGATACCTGCAATTGCCTGCGGCTATTTCACACTATTGTGCGCAAACTGTACCTTGGTCTTGTTATAGGACTCAAACAGAAAACTTAGTTCACTTGCAAAGTATTTTGTCATGTTATAATACTTGGATATAACCAGTCTTACTTCCTACAAAATTCTGTGTTGATAGGTCTGATGGTTTAGGAGTTATGGCCCAATTATATACGTTGAAAGCTGTAAATTTCAGCGTTATGTTGTTGCACTAAATTTTTCCTTAATCATAACGTAATAATATCTTTATTATTCAATTTTCAGATCTTGAACTGTTTAGTTCTGTTGAAAAGTGTATTTAATTTCCTGCATTTTACAATTTATTTGATAGAAATCTGATCATTAGATCATTTTTAGTGGCTTTTTCAAAAAATGTCTTCTTCGTTATGGAAAATGCCATTTTATCTATTGTACAAATTTCACAAGGTAGAAAGGAAAATGTAATGGTCAGATTATACATCTGTTGCCTTGATTACACACTCTCATACATATTACATGAAATATAAAAGTTGCATGAAACACAAGTTTCTTTTCCAGCAGCAGTAGTAGATTTTGTAGAAGTTGGTAAAAGTGTAAAATTTCCTGTAGTGTCCGTAGCCCCCTTGCTTTAAAAGGTTTGAATGGGAGTATCAAACAATGGGTCTCTATTTTAATTGCTCTCATCTTGGGCTACATTTATGCAAAAATAAAAACAGTTGTCTTTCAATCTTTCTCATTTTACATGGTGAGAAACATGAAATGTAGTGTCCGTTACCCTGTAGTGTCCGTAGCCTAGTTGAACTAAATCACACATTATCCACAAGTGTTTGCCTGTTTGTTACATGTTTCTGTTATGAACATACATAAGAGGTCTGAAATAAGTGTTTTAAAAGTGTTTTGTGTTGTTTTGGCGTGAGCTATTTTTTCAAAAGACATTTTTTCAGATGGAATGATAAATTAGATTTCTGAAAATTTGGAACTTTTTATGTTTTTGTTTCTAATATGTGATGATGGCATCATGTCTGAAAATAATTTATTGATGACACTTGTTCATTAATCTCCTTATTTGGCAGTGTAGGAGTATATTTCCTAAAAAGGGCTACGGACACTACGCAACACATTTGCGCACAATAGCGTGAAACAGCCGCTGGCAAGCTGAAACTGATTGTCACTGGTGGAGGTCAGGGAGGTCAGCAGTGACCAATCAGATCACTTGTTTACTAATGAACTTGCCAAGCAATTGTAGGTTTTCAGAAATTCTCTCTTTTAGACAGCATTATTCACTCTATATCATCTGACTGAGTTTCAATCTTAGGTAAGAGCTACAAACTATCAATTTTCTATCAACTCCCCATGGCTTTTTGAAAATAATACACTAAATATTGTTGAAATCTCCATCTTAATAAGTGGTCTAAGTCAGAGTTGTTAACCTGTCTCTTCTATATACGGCTTACTATTACTTTACCCTTGGCCTATGATCCAGATTACAGCCGACAAACAAAGAGAGACAAGTGGAACTCCGGGTATCATCAAAAAAGGTACTTTCGATTTATTTTGGTACATGTACGTCGTTACTTGTCTTCTTACATGTACCTATCTATAGAAGTCCCAGATGATTTCGATAGAAACACTGAACAAGCTGTGCACAAAATTAAATTTACAGGGGTAATATCCCCATTCCATTGCCATATCCCCAAGGGGGGGTGCGATTATTTGGATTTGCATCACTGCAATTGAAGCAAACCCTAAAAAGGGGGTTACGGTGTTTAAAAATAGTACCATGGGTACTGGGCTCACATGTTGTTGCTCAAAAGTGAATGATGGCTAAAATGACAGAAAATAAAAAAAACGGATATAATTTTTTGCCGATTTTTGTAACAAAATTATTTCATACAACTACTCTTTACAAAAACATAGCTTTTTACAATGCAGGACACCTGAAATTATTGGTAAAGCTAGGAAATGGGTCAAAAGTGAATTTTTCGAGAAAAAATTGTGGCCATTTTGAAAATAGGCAAGCTTTTGAAGCAGGAGTCATAGGGGAGTTTTTTGTTTTGATGTTGAACAAAAATAACTTAAAACAGGAATCCTATCGACAGAGGTTTTAAAACGTGCCACTATTGTTGACGGACGGATGCACGGACAGACAGACAGACAGACAGACGGACAAGTGAGTGATTGCAAGATTTCACCATGTGAGCTAATAAAAATTACATTGTATATGGTGCATTCTAAGCATTTCAAACTTTAATAATTTGTTAATGTTTTTTCAACAAATTTTACAAAATTGCTTTTTTTGTTGGGGTGGGGATGGGGTGCGATCCCACACCTTGGCTACGCCCATGTACATGCACATTTTGAACATATCCCCTAAAATTTGGATATTTTACATTTTGTATACTCTCATCCACTGATCCACTGCCTCTTAAAAATTCTCTTATTTTTAACATTGCAAATCCTCATTTCAGCAAATCCATGACTCTGTGACTAATTTATTTATGGTCCAAACTCTAGCTACTGTAGGTTATCCAAATCCTGATCCAAATGATCTCAGGTTGAGGGGTTTGCATAAAAAAGGGGTTCATATTTTAAAGAAGTATTGGGGGGTGGGGTCATGAGCTCTTTGAATGCTCGCTCTCAATGTTTATGATTGCATAGTTGAGATGAAAAGTACCAGAATATATATAAATTGTACATAACTTGTACATGACAAGTACATGCACATACATTGTACATGAGCTTCAAAACATGAGTTGATGGACACTAGAGAATGACATGACAGAACTTTACAACTGAAGCCCTGGTACCAGTCAGTAACTGAGAATCTGAGTGAATACCCCTCACCCACCTTTTTTATAAATTTACATTATGTGCATTAAGTACTGGGGGCACTTTTTAAACCCCTCCATCTGATCCCCCCTCCATCCAATATTAATTTATTTCGATTATTTTTTGTAAACGCATGGAAACTAACTTTAAAAAGTGTGCAATGTCATTAGTATTGTGATAATAACGTCCCTTATACCTATTTATTACAGGTCGTGTAGACCATTGTTGCCCAATTTATAGCAAAAGCATTGACTTTTGCACGTTGGTGATGATGCACCTTTTTAAAGCGATCTCATATCTCAGAAGGGTATCGGTTCAAAAAAATACTAGATGACCTAACATTTTTGCCATGCACTGCGCCTATTCATTTGGCAATTCAGGTGTAAATTTTCTCATGAAAAAATAAATCTTCCAAATTAGTTGAGTTTTCTTGCAGAAATCGCCTGATCCCCCTCCATCATTTTTGTACGATCACCGGGCGTGAAAGATGGACAATGTGTATTAATAAGGAAGTTGTGCTCTCTCCATTATGATCTCCCCATGAAAAAAAAATTGTTCATCTGATTTTTCAAAATGAGTATACTGCTTTAATTATTACATTTATATGCACACTAGTATCTTGTTGACCTATATTGAGCACTTTATTGATGTATGGGCCATTATCAGGGTCATAATTCAATCATGAAGTGTAGAGGCATAGATTCCAAACCAGGAAGTACATGTATTTTTGTGTCTGTCAAAATCCATTTGCATCCTTCACATTCTTACATCTTATCCAAATATGTTATAAATTAATGAAACATAACAGTATAATCTTTTGATTTACAAAGTTGCGTGGCATTTCATAAGTGTAAAAGTTGCTTTTGAAGCATTTTCTATAGCCATTTTGTAGGAAAAAAATGATGAAAAAATGTAGAATCTTTTAATTTGAAGTATGACCTGAATCGATTGCAAACTTCAAATTTGCACATTTGATGAGATGAACCATTTGTGTCATATTGTGACATTATTTAATTTGAAATCAATTCAGGTCATAGTGTTTTTTAGGTATTTTTGTGGAAATCAATAGAAACCAAAGGCCTCCATTGGAATCTGATGGTATCCACATGTTAAGTCAATAGAACACATCTGATGATATCCACATGCTTAAATATTTTCCAAAGTATTATGTGACATTGTATTCTTTATGTTACACCTAAAATGATTCATTTTGTTCATGGGGAAATCATAATGTAGAGTGCACTAGACCTTTTGTAAATAAAATCAGTGTACAGTATACAGTCATTTAGATATCACCATCACAAGCGGTGACAAACATGTATTGTTATGGTCTCCATTTTTATCATTTTTATTGTGGAGGGTGTTCAGCCTCAATTAGCAGTACATAGTCAGCATTCAGCGGTTGTTGTTTTTTGTTCAGCTTGCGGCATCTGTATCAATTGGCAGATGGTGACATTTTAATTTGCATGTTAACGCCTCTTATATATTTTACACTAGGTCACTCATTTTATATCTAAGGATGATATAAAAGAGAATGCAGAACAGTAACTTGGATGACTTGAACCAGTCAAGCCAAAGTGGACACTCATCATCAAGATGGAATCTGGCATCCCCAAAAGGTTTCAGCAAGTCATTGCTCTCTTCAGAAAAGTACAGAGATTTAATGAGAGGCAGCACTAACTTGTTAGAGAATGGGCAAAGCCTCTCTTCCAAGCTACAGGCATTTATAGGCAACAACTCACCACTTGCAAGCAGTTCTGCTCTGGGACCTTCAAGCCCAACAGGTTAGATAGTTTAATGTTTTTAGGCACATTATTTTTGAACATTTTTTTTAATTAATGATTAAATCGATTTCCATAGAAAGAAAAGGCATTGATATAACATGCACATGCTGCAGCTTTGCAAAACAACATCATAATATAAGCCAAAATTGAACACTGTAAACTAAACAAGTATATTTATAAATCACTGCAGACAAAATCATGTTTCTCTTAACTGACTTACAGTAAAAAACATGTAGCTTTTAAATGATGCACATTTTTAAAAGAGTACCCTTTCCATTTGTTTTACTTTGTTTCTTAAAAGAGAGCTTTGAGAGGTGACTCCCCAGCACAAGGCACTACCTGGACCTGATACTTATTGCTTAATTGTTATTATCAGAAAATCTTAATAAATTGTAAGGAAGAAAGATGTAAGTACAGTAAAATCTGACTAAGTGGAACCTTTGTATTGTCTTGGGACTCTGAAAAGTGTTCCACTAACAGATAAT
The DNA here is from genome assembly GCA_903813345.2 of Owenia fusiformis. Classification (NCBI taxonomy): domain Eukaryota; kingdom Metazoa; phylum Annelida; class Polychaeta; order Sabellida; family Oweniidae; genus Owenia; species Owenia fusiformis. Next base: position 28,219,874 of record CAIIXF020000002.1, read on the forward strand.
TTTCAACTTTACAGGATTCACTGTACCAGAATTGCTTGTCTGTTATTTAATATATATAAATTTGTATCTGCAGAAGTTATACAGAGTGCTGGATTACACATGGGCTCTGGACAACAACTGAAAAACAATTCTCTGCAACAAGTCACTCAGGCACTAGAAAGACAGGAACAAATTAACCATGTCAACGCACAACTGTCAAAGCTGAACTATTTGGTTAATATAGCCAACTTCAGAAAACATAAACAGGTTGAGGTAAGTTAATAACAGATCCATTTTTGGAGGGAAGAATTAGAGAATAATAATTAGTCAAGGCCTCAACCATTTGCTTGAATTCAGTATGCAAATGGAGACTACCTATAATAAACTTTTTGCTGGCTGATACAATATGATAGATTCTTGTGCAACATTTTCTATTTACATTCATTTCAGTTTTAAACCTTTATAGAGTCTATTTTAACATCTCTTTTCTAGCTCATAGAACTACAGGTCCAATTTCTAAGCCTAATAGCACCTCTTTCTTGAATTATATAATAAAGAAAGATTCTCTTCTTTGAGTATAGCAGGCAGCTCCCCTTCTTCAGGCCCATATAATTGTATATTGTAGATTCTCTTTGTGAAAGGCCATATCATAACCCTCATCTAGAAGTCCTTGTAACACAAAGATGTACTGCATAGTACAGTAGTTTTGCATTTGTAAATGTTTCAGATGTCTGTGCAAGAAGGACAGAGGCAGCTCCAGAGGCTCAACTCCACCATGCATGACCAAGCAGCAACTATAGGTAAACACCTCAGTCTAGTGTACAATGCAAATTGTATAGCTTAGGCTTGTGTAGGTTTACGATTACATGTATATCCGAAGTTTAGGTGTTTCTTGGGGCAGTACAACAGGCTGTATAAAAAATGTACATACATTGAGGAAACATAATTTTGATCGTGTCATTTTTTATTTTCTTGACATAGATATTGCAAGTGTGTAATTTTTAAGGATTACACTTCATCTAAAATACATCACAATGACTTATTTAAGGCTCATTCAGTGTACATTTTACAGTTCATGATTACATGTGCTGTACATTTTATTGCTCAGTTTATAATTAAACGAGCTTATCCATTACCTGGATATATAAGCTGGAATTCAAATGACAATTTTTCTCGAAAATACCAAACTGCATTTATTGTATGGTACATATAAATGTATACATGGAGTGTGTCATCACTATCATTAAATGGAACTACATGTATATTGAATTCTCTTTTACAGAGGAGCTGAACAACTCTTTGAGTGAGCTTTCAGTTGAAATGGAACAACAGCGTAATGTTTGTAAAAGACTTACAGGTTCCCTAGATTCACAACGCCATCTTTTGGACACATCATTACTTGAGACACGTCGTGAGATGGGGCACCAACATGCTTTGCTTGCTAAACAGCAGCGTTTCTTGGATGTAAGTACTGTATATGTATGACTCTACAAAATATCACCCTACACAAAGTTTATATCGCCCTACATGTATGAGCACAATTCATATTAATTGAGAAAACAGAGCAACCTATGGAAGCTGAAGCCCTTTTAACTTCAAATTCAGCTAGACTGGCAGCCATTTTATGCTGCCTAAAGTGATTTTAAAATTTAGTACGAAATATGTCTTATTTTCTGTCATGCATCTTCAGGGGATGAGATATGTTCAGAATTTGAGAAATTAATTGGAACTTGCTTGGCTAGACTAAGAGACATGCACTGAACATACATTTCTTGCATGATTTAAATTTTCTTACAGAAACTTATTCAACAGAAATTACGTCAGGACTTTCTAGTCGATGGTGGCTTAATAGTTACCGCCATCTATCTTAGCAATACAATACTAGTCAACTACCCGCTACAACTTCTGCTCAGTGTCATTCCTAAGCAAAAACAGAAATTGTGGTATGTAGAGTTATTAGAGTATATTTGGAAGTTCCATACACACCTTCTCTTTATATTAATCAAGTAGGATGTTCATTTTATGAATTCAGTGGGTTTAATTGTATCTCCTAACTTGAAGGTATACATGGTTATAGAGTCCATTGATAATACAAAAGAACGTTTCATTCATGAATGTTTCAAAGGTAGGGGCTGCCTCCTTTTTAAATTTTGATCTTCGAATCTTTTTCTTTCAGGGTGCATCAATTGGGCAAACTGATATTCATCATCAAGATGGTGATGTTTCTCCGATATTGTTCTATAAGATGTGGTCTCCATAATAGGTAAGATGATGTTTTGCAGATACTCTTCAGTAAGGGCTATTCCATTCAAAAATATGGATTGTCACTGATTTTGTTTTAGCTCCAACATATTTAGTTTTCATTTTACCCTCCAAATTCCCTGTCTTTGAAGGAATATCAAGCTTACATGTATGTTCAAGATTAGATATTATTCATTCAGTTTTATTCTTTACAAAAAATTGTCTTCATCAATACTCAAAGATGATTCGTGGAAACAGTAAACCCCATATCCTAGCAAATTGGTATCCAGAAAATCATGATATTCAGGCTCTCATAAAATGCTCCACAGACAACATTTGAGATTAGCAGTGAACTGAAGAACTATCTTTGATATACAGTGTATGTTGTGAGAGAGTAGTGTTGACATCCTCCTAAGCAGGTATCCAGAATCCGTACCTCCTTCTTCCCCCTGTTGTAACCAATTTGGAAGCGCCCTATTTAACTGAATCACGTGATCTTATTATGCGCAATGACTTATACATGATTTCTGTTGCAGTGTTGCAACAGCCAATCAGATTGCAAGTTCTTAATCGGGGAAAGGCTAACTGCTTATCGCAGGGGGTGAAAAAAAAATATATATTCTGGATTTTGAAGCCCTGTGATCGGAGGATGAGTGTTGATAACAGATCCAGTTGTTTTCAGGCACTGGATTCCTATAATTATGTGTATGTTCTATTCCAGTGTTGGTTGTACAGTAGGCTATGGACAAGAAGCTTTAAGATTGGCTGCTCAAAGAATCCGACATTTGGTGAGCATGGCAACCAGACTGTTTCAATCCAGAAAAGATTCAAAGTTGGATATCTGCTAACTAAGTGCATCCTCGACTTTCCAGGTGGTATCCATATTGGATCTACAAATACTTATTTTCTGCCCTGATGGGGTGGTGTCAAAATCTCAGAGCTGTGGAAAAATGTTCATTTCATTATGGTTACACAACCCCCTTCCCCTATTTGAAAAAGTTTTAAAACATGAACTCTCTTTTCATTCAACTTTTTAGAAAAACATTCTTCTTTCAATGAAATCTTTCCCATCTCCCCTGAAATTAACTTTATTTTTTCTCAGCTGATGACATTTGAATACGACCCCTTGCTATTTGGTGCATCAAATGGGAAGATTTATCCCAATCAAATCAGTCAGAAGTATCCAAATATTTGTGTAACCACCAGTCATACTTATAGATTATACTTATGATATTTTATTGGGTTTCTATTGAGAGAACCCCTGGACAGATATTTGTCCTACAAAATTATCTCAGGGATTAGTCACATGATATTTTTGGTTTGAAGATACGAGTGTTGTCCCATAAGTCTTGAAATTTTTATCATTTGTTTTGTTCACTCAGTTGAATGAAATATATATCATTATTGCATTCGCAAATACAAGCTCAGTTAAACAATTTGCTGTATAGGCCTATGTGTTCCATATTTTTCATTATTTGCTCAGTAGTATACTGCACATCGTATTAGCTTCAGAATTCTTTTTACATTTTAAAGTATCACCATGATACTGGAAATGGACGGGTATATAAATTACAGTTAGATCAAATAAAGTGTACAAGTAAAAGTGTACGAGATATTTTATTCTACAAATATTTTTACAGCAATAAAGAATTATACAACATCAAGCAAAATATGTTTTTGTCCTTGACATATATCACAACGATATCCCAGGGATGAAAGAAATTATGGTCCCCCGGGGATTATGGTCTCCTTTCTTAAAAGCCCTTACTGGCCCTGATTGTGTATAAGATAATGAGGGAAAGAGGTCACCATATAAATCAATGGAGAGTAGGACCATAAATTGATAGGACCTCCTACCCTTTTACACCTGGATGATATCTTCTGTTAAAGCTGGCAGTAGCGTCAGCTCAACGATGGGCCTCTTGTACATTTATATATAGGCACTCATATCAGTTATGATACCTTGAACATTAATCCTCACACACAGCTCGATTGGTCCTTGATGGTACCCGTTTACACCCGTAATATTTTGGTTTAGTTTATGCCTGAATACCCACCTTTGACGTTTTGATTTTTCCAAATTTTTGTATTTCATTTATTATTTTGTTTTATTTCAGACTTATTTTCAAAAACGGATCTTTTCCCAGTTTCATTGCATAGATTACACAACACTTGAACACGAGATCTATAATTTCCTCAAAGGTAATATTGCCTTGCATGTCTTATTTACTTAGAAGATATTTATGTTGGCTTGGTTTCACCTTTCTTTTCTATTTGTTGCAGTCTTTGAAAAAGTAGGATGGACACAGATAGATGAAACTATTTGTTTTATAAAAAGTGTTCCAAGTTGAATTATTTTGTTTTCATCATTTTATGCAACGATTCCAACATTTACACCTTGTTTCCTTTCTACTTCCTTGAGGTACATACAATGTATGATATCTGTGCTCAATACATATGTGGTAAAATTTGGCATGCTACAAAAAGATGAGATTTAGCTTACAAAAATATGCCAATTGTGCAAAGATGCAAAAAGATCAGAATGGTCTGAACTTGAATCTTTTGCAATGAAAACACAATAAGCTTTATTTTGTAAAAATACAATATGATTGTCAGCGATGTACTTAATATACACTTGCAATTGTATTCTTATACGGAAGCTCTGTTTCGGTATGCCAGAGATAAAATTCCACAATTTTGTTCTCAATGTTAATGTTGATGTTTAACATACAATGTTAATTCCTAAAGTGTCAATGGTTGATTTACAACATATTAATAAAAAAGTAGAAATGATGATGGTGACAAGAACTGACACCAGACACGTCCACAATGATGTCAAAACGTGACATCAGACACATTTATTGTGGAAAATGTATCACCAGACGCGCTCTTAATGACGCCAAGAAGTGATGTCAGACACAATCATGCCATCATGATGAAACTAAGTAGTAACACCAGTACACAATGTTAAAAATTATGTACACAATCGGGAACAGTCGTCTACTTATTTTGTCCACCTTCCTAGCAAGTTGTCTGCTGTGAGGGTCATAATGTTTTGTAATTCCATAGGCATGCTCGTCAGCCATTCTTTTTATCTAAACACAAACAAATGATATTAAATTATTTGGATTGCAAACACATATTCTGAAGACAAAGCTCTCTTTTAAGAAGTGAAGTCAAACGAATGCAAAGTGTAATTCTGATCCGAAAAAAGCCAGTCAGTGTTTAACCATTAACATTTACATTTGGATGTATAATCACTGCTAAAGGACCTCTCATTTAAGTTGGATATCAACGGGGACAGGGGAATTTGAAAGAATTAGAATTAGTCAAGATATCATTTTGATATGAAGCCAGAACTCTTCGACTTCTTAAAGGCAAAAAGGCGGGGCATGGAATGATGATATAGCAAACCATAAATTCAGATATCACAATAGAAACAATTTTTTATTCGATTCAGGTATCTATTCACTTACAGAGTCGGTTGGCACGTCTTTATCGTTAGATTGACTTCTCATGCGTATACTCATTCGCCGTATCTCCTTTCGCGACATTGTGTTCACTAGGGCAAATTCCAAACTGGCGCTAAACACAAATATCACACAGGCCGACATCCAAATGTCAATAGCTTTAACGTAAGATACTCTGAAAGTAAACATGGAACGTGTGTAAACATACACCATGATATGTCATTAGACAAGTAAAGAGAACGTGTATGGTACGTGAAAGTGTATGGTCCTCCAGTGTTACATGTAATGGATTAGTTTTTCTCTTCGTGGGTATGAGAAAAATAGCTGTAATTGTTGGGAAAGAACAATTAAGGAAGGGGACGGTAATACCTGGGGGTCATAGTGTTACAGGTTCAGGTACAAGGTTTCTTAAAAACGTGAAGCTTATGCTCCCTATATAGGTAGAATCCATTGTACATGTTCCACCGGCAAGTCCGATTGGCGACTATGGCTACTAGTATCTTTAATAGGGATTGTAATACAATGTGTGTTTACTATATTTACCTTGGAAGAGACATCCACACCCCTACACTTTGCGTGGTAATAGTGAGTGCCGTAAGGACACCCAATGAGATCCTGGCGGGGATAGAATCGATGTTAATCCAGAAAGACACCCAAGAGAGTAAAACGATGAGGCTACCCGGTAAGTAGTTCTGCACCATGTAATAACCAAACTGCCGTCGAAGGATGAACGCAATTTGGATACATGAATATTTGCCTGGAAAAATATCAATGTGTTATCAAACTGATATGCGTAAAAAGGGACAAATTATTATTTTGTCTATTATGTTTTTTGTTAACTGTTTTTAATTGATTGCTCGGAGTAAATTAATGATCTTCAGTCCTCCATCTTTAACCCCAAAAGTTCGATCCAAGAACATTTAAACACAGATATATGTTAATAGGATATCACAGACTCAACGACAAAAGGCACGGCTAAACAATTAAGGGGTCATATTTTGAGGGTATTAGTGCATATTTCAACCAGTTGACGGATAGTAGAAATGGTAAATGCCCTACCGGTTATGTATGAGCTCTCGCATGTCCCTGTTGTATAGTCCTCAAACGTGAACTGTGGAAGCTCCAATTCTTCATTCACTTGTACAGCATTCTTTGGAGTCCACCTAATGTTGATCTGATCAGATGTATAGCCATCTATAGACATAAAAAATATGCACACTGAATATAATTAATGCCAGTATATTAAAGAGAGAATCAGATAAAGCGAGCAGACTAAACAAAAATTTGTTTCAATTTTAGAATACTTTTGGCTCATGTCATTCCTTGTCATGTCTATTTTCTAAAAATCACAAAAGTGCTAACTTTATTCCAGGAAAACTAAAGATTTTTACAGTAATGTATCATTTTTCTATAAGAATGGTTACCATTCTTATTATTTGGGAGAATTTAAACATTTTTCACTCATTTTTGCACTTTGAATGATTAATAACTTCACCAATTTATAACATATTGTGAATCTTTTGGGAGATATTATATTTGATATTGTAAGGAATAGATTGGTAGGTCAATTATGTTGCTAGTAATTTTGTCACCCCCTATAGATCAGATTCTGCCTTTAAGTACAACGGTTTGAACATTTCGGAAGCTGTAAAAAAATTCATGAGAAAAGATTTCCTCTGAATTCGCATTTGAAGGCCATTCGTGAATAAATATACCGTATTGTCTCTACTCCGCTGAAAACACCAAGCAAATGTTACATTATTTCAACCATTCAACCTATGATCTTACGCAGAAATTGTCACGTCACGAAGACACGCTGTGATATCAATCAGGTGGCATTTTTTTCTCATACGAATATGATATAAATATTCTAAACTTTCAAAATAAAGCAATATTGTTGGCCTACATGTATCTTGGTTAAAAATACGTTTTTACATGTTTTGAATATGTTCCATTTGATCCGACGAGAACTTAATATTTAAAATACTTTTTTCTCTGAACCACTTTTCTGTGCTTATGAGTTAATTTACTACTTATTTTTTTGAACAATTTGCTCATTTTTCAACATAAATAGGTTAGGATGCACTTTATTTTATAACTATGCAGTATGCATTTAAACCCTTTCCACAGCATAGACTTTGAAATTGTCACTTCTATTCATGATTCAGACTGCATAGGGTGTTAGTGCCAGGCCAATATACGAGAGACACATTGCAATGTGTAATTGACACGCAACATGCGACATTTATATAGGATTCCATTTGTCAAAATCAGAAATACTGATTTACTAAAAGTACTTTAGATTTATTTCCCAATTCCAGTCCTGGCCAAACATATCAAAAGGATGAAAGTGAATCAGTGCTAATGTTGATTAAACATCAAATCATTCATACTCTCACAGGCAAAGTCATGATTTAAAATTAGATTAGGCAAGGCTAAGACTAAAGAAGCTTTATAATAAAACATTTTGGCTTATCATTTCACTTCCACATTTTGATTTTGTTGATTTAATTTTGGAGTTGTTTTAATGTCAGTTACTCCCTACCTCATTCTTGGTTTCGCTAAAGTATTCGTTTCCTATTATCATTAAAATTAAACACAGATTTAAGATTATACTTGTATATATTATAGTCTTATTGCATGTACAGTAGAACCTGCTAAGTGGAACACCTCTGTAAGTGGAACACATCATAAATGGACCAGTGTTTTTAAAGTCCCATGACCTATCTACTCCATGTTAATGAATCTCTGCAAGTGGGACACCTCCAAAGTGGAACACTTTTTTGTAGTCCCAAGGGTGGTTCCACTTACACAGGTTCTACTGTAGTAATTGAACCTTACAACTCTCCATCTTCATGTAGCAGACTTGTCTATCAAATGGGAATTTCTCTAACGACATCGGACACGACAATCTCAGGGACAATCTGCAATATAAAAGATGGTCACGTAAAACACATGTAATTAAACAGAGTGTCTCGTTCACATTTGATAGTAGAATGATGATAGATTACCTTGATAAGTGGTGCCTAATTACGTGATGGTTACCGGGGAATCGTCAACGTCGTTGATATTGCTTAGAAACACAGCTCATGACCGAGATAGGAAAGATGCATACGATCAACTTAGTATAACTATAGCATTAGGTCTTCCAACGTTGGGCTGATCAGGTCTTGGGATCATTGAATTTAAGATAATACCGCAAATACCATAGCTAAAATTATCTCAAACAGTCATGAAAGCCGGGCATGAAAGATGTAGGTCAAGGAGGAATGACTGGTTAATATAAGTTCATAAAACATAATGACCTAAACGGTTATCATTTCATGAATTACTGTACCTTAGACTAAGATGGACGCTCCCGTTGCGATGTATTCGTAGGGCTCTATTGGGAACTGTATCGCAATGCTGATGCGAGTACTTCTCATTTGGAAAGAATGTATCCGGAAGCCATATACAATGAGCCATTTTATTATCTACACTAATTCTCTCTTTACTCGACAGGCTATCGTTGAAGGAAAGTCTTTTGTCAACCCATGACTGACGAAGATATACATTGATTTGGAAGTCCTGAAAGCGAGCATGTTTGGGAAATAAATTAAAGTGTATTTTTATGTTGAGAAAATAAATTGTATATCAGGATAGTCCTGAAAAGTAAAGAAGAACATATAGGTAGTTCTCGACAGTATGTTGAGAAAGTCATTTAAAGTGAAAGAGTATGTTGAGTAAGTCATTTAAAGTGAAAGAGTATGTTGAGAAAGTCAATTAAAGTGAAAGAGTATGTTGAGAAAGTCATTTAAAGTGAAAGAATATGTTGAGTAAGTCCTGAAAAGTAAAAGAGTATGTCGAGAAAGTAATTTAAAATGAAAGAGTATGTTCAGAAAGTCATTTAAAGTGAAAGAGTATGTCGAAAAAGTCATTTAACGTCAAGGAGCATATGTTGAGTAAGTCCGGATAAGTAAGAGGGTATGTCGAGAAAGTAATTTAAAGTAAAAGAATAATTTAAAGTGAAAGAGTATGTTGAGCAAGTCCTGAAAAGTAAGAGAGTATGTCGAAAAAGTAATTTAAAATGAAAGAGTATGTTCAGAAAGTCATTTAAAGTGAAAGAGTATATTGAATAAGTCCTGAAAAGTAAGAGAGTATGTCGAGAAAGTAATTTAAAATGAAAGAGTATGTTCAGAAAGTCATTTAAAGTGAAAGAGTATGTTGAGCAAGTCCTGAAAAGTAAGAGAGTATGTCGAGAAAGTAATTTAAAATGAAAGAGTATGTTCAGAAAGTCATTTAAAGTGAAAGAGTATATTGAGTAAGTCCTGATAAGTAAAAGAGTATGTTGAGAAAGTATTTTGAAGTAAACGAGTATATTGAATAAGTCCTGAAAAACGAGAGAGTATATGTTGACAAAGTCCAAAAAAGTAAGAGAGTATTTCGGGAAAGTCATTTAAGGTATTAAGAAAGCTTTTGAAAATGAAAAGAGTATATATTGACGAAGTCCCAGGAATTAAGGAGTGTGATAAAAATACCCCCATAGGCAATTATAACGCTTAAATGTAATTCAATATGTGGACTTGAGTTGCCAAGCGTTCAGAGTAGAGCGTAATGTTAGCCTACGTATGTTGTCATTGCAGATATATGACAGATGTATTTTTGATCGCTATTATCACCAGCTGTGGCTTTCTAGCGTGTCTATTATTATGGCATCGGGACAGGTTGACAAGTGAGTTACTTACCATCGTTTCAACGTTAATGGAGTCGAAACTGTTGACGTAGACGTTACACGTGACATTTGTCACCTCACCTGTAAAAGAATACTAGAAGTAATCAATTTATAGAAAAACATGGAAGTAGCTATGCATGATTAATTCTCTAACATACCTGTTACACACTCATGAAAAATGAATTGATAGCTTTTTCAAATCGAAAAGGTGAGAGTAATAAAATAAACTTACAGATCTCTTACTAACAAAATTGCACTTGTCTTTTAAAAAAAGATTAAACATGCATACAATCATAGATTGAATAGTTGAAATAATACAGTTTTGAAGAGAAAATAATGTGCTTTACAGTGTTAAGTGTTGTATTTGATGATCTAGAAATCTAAACTTTTATTTCGGAAATGGCGGGAAATTCAAATATTTGAAATTTATAAGATAAACACATTTTTCAAATCCTTATTTTCTCAAAATTGTCTGAAATCGTTTTGAAATGTATGTATGTAATATATGAATAATTTAACTAGAATTTCAAACTTTACACGGGCTCTTTAGTGTTTCATTGCCATATAGAAAACGTAAATGTTAATGGCTTTAGCGAAACATTAACTGAACCGTGCAAAGCTTTCTCATGGGCTGATCTAATCAAAAAGCTTTTAGTCATCCAAACAGAATCAAGCCTTGTGTGCATATTTTGAAATTTATGAACTGGGACGATATTTATCCAATACCAAAGTACTTGGATGAAACCAGAGACATATAAATTTATATGTCTCTGATGAAATGTAGATTTATCATTAACTTCCGATATACAGGGTGACCCAAAAAATGCAACCCTCCAGTTCTTCAATATTTTTCTTAAATGGAGGTTAATTGCTCTGAAATTTAGCACACAAGGACTTCATTCAATGTGGGATCCTCTGGCAAAGTTTTAATAATCATAGTCATATATTGATAGAGTTGTTGTTTCAAAATATGCTCCAGATGTCGTCAATTTCGCTGAAAACAAACTTGCAATGTTCAAGGAAAACTGTTCATAACACGGATGCATTCTTCCCCATGGGTATGGCTCTAATTTTTGCAGCCATTGCTTGTTGGAGTTCTGCAATTGCAGTAGGGTTATTTTCATACACATTATCCTTTAAATAACCCCATATATAGAAGTCAGGGGCATTGAGATCAAGAGTGTGGGATGACCATGGGTTCTCCGTCCTAGGAGAGATAATCTTCTCATAGAAATGACTAGTGAGCCAGGCTATGCTATCATTAGAAGTGTGAGGAGTAGTTCCATCCTTCTAGAACCACTGTTCTTGTCTATTGAAGCCTCTATGCCACTCTAGAACTGCCTAGAACTTCCTGGGAACGCCAATATTGCGCTGTGTGTTAACAGTAACAGTGTTGCCATTATCAACCTCAAACCAAAAGGGGCTGATGATTTCATGTTTGGAAATTGGCAGCCCAAGCTGTGCATTTAACAGAATGAAGGGGCCTTTGAAGCACTTCATCTGGAATTTGTGATCCCAGAACACATTATTTCTTGAGTTTACATGTTCAGAAAGAAGGGAATGTGATTCATCCGAAAACCTAACATTGGAAATGGACGACATTTGGAGCATATTTTGGAACGACCATAACTCTATCAATATAAGACTATGATTATTGAAACTTTGCCAGAGGATCATACATTGGATGAAATTCTTGTGTGCCAAATTTCAGAGCAATTAATCTCCATTTAAGAAAAATATTGAAGAAATGGAGGGTTGCATTTTTTGCAGCCATTGCTTGTTGGAGTTCTGCAATTGCAGTAGGGTTATTTTCATACACATTATCCTTCAAATAACCCCATATATAGAAGTCAGGGGCATTGAGATCAAGAGTGTGGGATGACCATGGGTTCTCCGTCCTAGGAGAGATAATCTTCTCATAGAAATGACTAGTGAGCCAGGCTATGCTATCATTAGAAGTGTGAGGAGTAGTTTCATCCTTCTAGAACCACTGTTCTTGTCTATTGAAGCCTCTATGCCACTCTAGAACTGCCTAGAACTTCCTGGGAACGCCAATATTGCGCTGTGTGTTAACAGTAACAGTGTTGCCATTATCAACCTCAAACCAAAAGGGGCTGATGATTTCATGTTTGGAAATTGGCAGCCCAAGCTGTGCATTTAACAGAATGAAGGGGCCTTTGAAGCACTTCATCTGGAATTTGTGATCCCAGAACACATTATTTCTTGAGTTTACATGTTCAGAAAGAAGGGAATGTGATTCATCCGAAAACCTAACATTGGAAATGGACGACATTTGGAGCATATTTTGGAACGAACATAACTCTATCAATATAAGACTATGATTATTGAAACTTTGCCAGAGGATCATACATTGGATGAAATCCTTGTGTGCCAAATTTCAGAGCAATTAATCTCCATTTAAGAAAAATATTGAAGAAATGGAGGGTTGCATCATTTTTTGGGTCACCCGGTACATAATATGTTCAACAAAAGATAATGCCAGTATTTAGTATAAAGAGTTTACTTTAGTATAAAGAGTTTACTGATGGGCCTCCGAAAAGATATTAAATATCGATCGATCAGCTCAAAATGCACACAGGAGATTAGTTTTGTTCTCATTTCACAATTGTATATATTGCGGTGTATCATACGTACACTCCCAACAAAATGTTCGATAACCCAAACTCCCAAGTAGGAACGAAAGTAGGATTTCTAAAATCCAGCGTTGGCTTAATTACTTACAAAGTGATTGCAATTGACAAACAAGGCTTTGGTACACAACACGTTAAGACCCTTCGAAGATCATTCAACGTCAACCAAAGGTCAAATCTAAAACCTAAAGTCAGATTTGAACTTCTGATAACTTGTAGTTGATTTTGAAGAACAATTTGGTCGATTTGAAGCAAGTAAACATACCATTTGACCTTTTTGAACTTGAGAAGGTCATTAAAAGTCAAAGCTTATATCTAAAGTCAGATGTGTGGTCAATTTGGAGCAAGCTGAAAAACACCTTTCTGACCTCTTTTACCTAAAATGTCATTGAAGGTCAAATCTCAAATCTAACTTTTGGGAACTTGACGAAAATATTTGAAAGAAAATTCTGAGAACTTGTGAATTTGGAAAAAGTTAAGCCAGTCTAAACAGAACTTACAGACATCGACCGCCCTCCACAAAAACAAACTTGGAAACCAAAACAGTATGTCACGTTAGTGGTGACACATGAATAAATATAATCTGGCTCTAAATGCTCACCGATGGTGAATCTGTATTGCCAATCTTTTGGACGGGAGTGTATGTCGTTGAGAAGCTAAATTTAATCAGCCAAGGTTTCATTATTATAGACAAATATCTGATATTCTTCATTACACAAATTGGCAACCTAATGCAAATCTGTTATTTTACGTCTCAGAGAATTCCAATTTTCACACGATCAACAACACAAGCCTATGCGTCACACCCCAAGCAACACGCCACAACAAATCACAAGGTAAACCTATCTCAATACAACATCACCTTACCAACAATACAATTTACAACACAACGCAACATTCTCTGAAATAACACAAGAGAAAATTAGTGCAAGTGTAACACAACGCAACATAATCACATATCGCATACTGTACACAACACAACAAAGCATAGCGTATGCTTTACAACACTGCAAAATAATTTGCATACCATTGCACTATCAACACAATGTAACGCAACATAACCACATAACGTATGCTTCACAACGCAGCAAAATAATTTTCATATCATTGCACTGTTAACACAATTCAACACAACATTACCACACAGCGCATGCTTTACAACACAGCAAAATAATTTGCATACCATTGCACTATCAACACAATTCAACGCAACAATAGTGCAAGAGACAACACATTACAATGCTGTATATAGTCTATACATCGGTAACAGACCCACATAAAATTTAATTGTAAACATATGTTACATTGCATTTCATTTCATTACACTACATAACATTGCATTGCATTACATTACATGACACTACACTACACTACACTACACTACATTACTTCACATTACATTACATTGCATTACATTACACCACACTACATAACATTGTATTGTATTGCATTACATTTCATTACATTATATTGCATTACATTACACTACATTCCATATTGCATTGCATTAAATTTCATTACATTACGTTGCATTCCATTCCATTACACTAAATTACATTACATCACGTCACATTTAGTCACATTGCATTGTATTACACGATATTACATAATATTGACGTGTCGCAAAAAGCTCGCGCACGCATTGTTACACATTTTGTGGCGTAATCCAGAGGATCCTCGCTTTTAACATGATAGAATGTGACGTTTTTGAGAAAAATGTACACACATGAAAATCCAAAAACATTTTAGACGAATAACTCTGATATCATATATATATTGTTAATGGGCTAGGAGCATCATAAAACACGAATCAATTGATATTCTAGGTGAAATAAATATACGTGTTGCTGTGCTTGAAAATAGGCGAATGGCGTAAATTAGCCCTATTTTAATGAATTTTGAAAACCTTTCGTCCTCCACTTTTCCACATACAACAGAAAACACATACTTTTGTGAACAAAATCAACTATTTATTAATAAACTAGAGTTTAGGAGCAAAATAATCATGTATGATTTATTAAAAATTGATCTCGTATTTTTTGTTTAATGTACACCTGAAAAGTTGAAGGTAACAAAAAATGAGCAAAAAAGGTCGCTGTCAACAGATTCTATTTTTCAGACTCTATGACGTCACAATATGAAATAAAACTTCCATCTACCTTTATCAAGACGAAAAATAAGTATAATAGTCATATATTGTTTGAGTTATGAGCGTTTAAAGACGAAAAATAATTCAAAATGTAACGTGTCAACATGGGATATTTGCCAGATGTTTTGGTAAAAAACTCTTTTTTAAAAACGAACGCGCAAAAAATGTGAACGGAGTGTAGTTGATCTAAAAACTTCATCGAAACAGCTTTAAAATGACATATAACTTTAATTAGAATATTATCTTATAATCCGGGGAATCAAAGTTACATTCACGCGATACCCTTAAAAAACAAATGCGCCACCTTTTTGCGACACGTCATTGTATTACACATTCCATTCTATTACATTACATTTTAATACGATACAATACAATACAATACAATACAATACAATACAATACATTACATCGCATTACATTACATCGCATTGCATTACAAGTGACACTTACTAGTTTGGAAGTTTGGCAACATCAGATTGTCATAATTTGACAGCAGGGGCTCTAATGGAGAGTTCCTGCAAATGAAAAAACAATTATGACACATTATAAAGAATTTTGACTAATCTACTGGTTAAAATTATTATTTTTTGATTTCATACAATATAGCAATTTGCGAAATGTTGTAATTGGTGAATTTAGTATATTCGATTTTCGTATACTATGCAAATTCCAATTATATTTATATTATCTTTAATAACTTAAACGCAGAACTCATTAACAGATTATTTGGTTTGTACTGACACGAGTGCGTAATCTGCTTGGAATGGTACTCATTTGAGTACTTAAATGATATGGCCCAGGCATCACATGCAAAAACAAGCCCAGGCCTCGATCCAAGCCCAAAGGAACAATACACACTATAAATGGTACTAAAAATTGAGAAACACAATGAGACAGGGTTTCAGAATTTTCAAGTTAATTAACACTCGTTTTTCTGTTTCGATCAGCCTTGATAGTTCTCGATATATTGAAGATCAAAAGAGAACTGCGCCCTATGGTAATCCAAGCACTAAACACGTAAAATATACCAAATATATGAGCAACGGTGTACTGGAATATGACACCTCATCTTGTTCCATTTCTCTATTTACACAGTTGCACATTGTCAGGGCTTTTTGAAAATATTTGCTAAGTGTATTAGGGAGTTAATTCATTATGTTATCAGGCACTCTACGATCGAAGGTATATGCAAATAGTAAGAATTTTTACTTATTCATATTGCATTATTTCAGCATCATTTCCCCTTAGGACTCATTTGCTAATGCCTAGAATTAACATATTGGTCTATATTCGTTCCAAGTGACAGGTCATAAGATAATATGGAAGTTTTGCTTTTTATGCCAACGTAACGGGGAATACTATAACCCCAGGGACTACTATACTCTCTCTCCATTGTTTTTTCCAGGGACCTAACTGCAACTATTTTTCCTAAAACTGTCTCATTGCTGAATCTGACAATGAAATACTACAAATGGAAGAACAAATTCAGAGAAGAATGTACATGCTCTAAAAGCGTAGCTTTACCTCCGTATTATCACTTCGAATAACTTCAGAATTTATTATGCTGGGGTCCGTTTTTGAAACCGTCAATTTGGTTGCAAGTCATCGTTCATTGAAAAGTAACTAATTGCCTTCTCCGATTCATAAGCTACGATCGTACCAAAAACGAACCCCTGAATCGTTTTCGATAGTTTTTGATTTTAGTGTAAAACAATAATATGAAAGCCTTGTCATGAAGGTATACAGGCATGATGATTTATTCACACTTTTATTAATTCCATGGTGGTTTACAATACAGGTAAAATGAATGAATTATTCTGTTAGATGAAATAAACGAATTCACGTATTATATGAGATGAAATAAATATGTCATGGTACGATGACATTCATGATTCAAAACACGATCTCTTTTCTTGCTAAGCGTTGCTATCAAATTACAGAACAATGAGATGTTGATGATCTACTTGAATTGCCATTACCTCATTCGAGGTATTTCACATCCTGTTGAGTCATCCAAGGAATTCATATCATCCTGCATCGGGCAATGTATCTTATATCATCTTTACTCGTCCAAGGTTTATCATATTATCTCGACTCGTTAAGGTATGTCTTATCCTGTCTTGTGCAATGTATTTCGTATTATCTTTACTCGTCCAAGGTTTATCGTATTATTTCGACTTTCGTCAAGGTCTGTCTTGTGCAATGTATTTCATATTGTCTTTACTCGTCCTAGGTATATCATATTATCTTGACTCGTCAAGGGTATTTCTAATCATGTCTTGTGCAATGTATTTCATATTATTTTAACTCGTCCAAGGTATATCATATCATCCTGGCTCGTAAAGGGCATGTCATAACATTCTGTCGAGTGCAATCCATTTCATATTATCTTTACTCAAACAGGGCATATCACATTATCCCGGCTCGTCCAGGGTATGTCTTATCCTGTATTGTGCAATGCATTTCATATTATCTTTACTCTTCCAAGGTATGTCATCATCTTGACTCGTCCAAGTTATGTTATATAGTCTTAAATCGTCCAAAATATGTCATATCATCTTGACTCGTTAATGGTATGTCATATCATCTTAAATTGTTCAATGTATTTCAAATCATCTTGACTCGTCCAAGGTATCATCTTGACTCGTCCAAGGTATGTCATATCATCTTGTCACGTCCAAAGTATGTCACATCATCTTGACTCGTCCAAGGTATTCAATATCATCTTGACTCGTCCAAGGTATGTCGTGACTCGTCCAAGTCATATGATCTTGGCAGTGATTTCATGTCAACCTGTCCCGTCCAAAGTAATTTCAGAGAAAAGCGTCGAAAGTTCTAAACATTCCATTTATCGTATTCTAGTAATTACTAGGTTAATGGCAAGTAAATTCGATAAAAACACGTTATAAATCATAATCAGCAAATAATTAGCAACTTGCAATGTTGATCTGCCAATAAATAATTAATAACTTGCTATTTAGATAAGTTTTTCTACATTAAATAGCAGCGAAGCTTATTAATAGAAGAGAAAATATAGACTCACTTGGGACAGAAGTAATCCATTAACAGCCTACCGATATGTTTTTGAGAGAATTTCTGTTATTTTGATTAATAACTAAATGCCAGTTTTTAATTGAATGCAATAACTGTATATTGACTTTAATTCTTGTTTTGTTTAGCTTAGTATGTTTTTTTGTGTCATAATTTCTCATAAATTTCAAAGTGACGAAGAGACCGAAGAGCAGTGGTAATATTATCGAATACACCCCTAAGGACTAGGTACAAAAGCTTTCGAACCCCTTTGTTACTCCCTTCGGTCGTTCAGAAAACGTTTGTGCCTTGCCCTGCGGGGTGTATTCGACAATATTACCCCTGTTCTTCGGTCTATATTTCTTAAACAATTTATTGTTTAAGGTACAGCGCTGTCTTATATTTACCCATGGTATTTGTTCGACTTCGCTTCTTAAAAGAGAGCTTCGCCTTCAGTAGTTTATAACTAGACTCTGCGCGCAGGGTATCTTATATTAACAAATGAATCTGTACTTAAACTAACCTAACCTTTGGTAATACATCCTTGAACACATTATGAAATATTTTACGTTTTAACAATGAATAAAACAGTTAAAGGTCATTCATAAAAGGCCTAATATCTGTAATGCTTTAAACCATAATAACCCTAAAATTGATTTCATAGTGATATGTAATTTTACACAATAAAATCGGTTCTTTTCTGAAAATATCAAAGTTTGAAAGGAACTCCTCATCTAGAATTCCGAAATTGAAAAAATGCACGCATATTCAATTATAAAAGGCAATTAGTTAATTTTCTGCACGAACACTTTTTTCAAGCTCCATTGAGAAACAGACTACTTTTTTGTTACTTATTTCCGAAGTCAGGTCAGAGTGCCTTGACTTTTTACGGTTGTACCCCAGATACATATGGCTTATTATATGCCAAACATCGATGTTCACGAAATGCGTAACGTAAATTTCTATAATGTTCGTTCTTGAATAAATTCGTTATTCCACACTCTCGGGGATGTTATAGAACAAAAATACAAACCTTAGAGATCCTAAACCACAGGGAGGTGATCCACATGAACTTTCGAGTTGAGTAGTAATCCTAACCATCTTTAATCCCATAACGAGTAGCAATATTACATTCATTGTAACATCCATTAATATAACACATGACCTATAGACCATCAACTATTACAATCTATTCAATATCTACTACCTTAGAATTTGATCACCGTTTCATGACTTTTTTTATATTTCCCTATCTCTGCAATAGATTCACCAATTTCTGCAAAGTGTACATGTAATTTCCTCATGCATGTCTGAGATACCGATTGTGATAAACATCTGGCATGTTAACCTGGGTTGTGGTTTAATATAAATGTGTTTAGTCCTATTTGTTACGCTAGTAATCGTAATTGTCTCAGAGTCTCATCGTTTACACTACATCCTGTATATTTACACACATATTACCATCGGGTTATCCCGTACCTAGTGACTGTAGCCTACCCAGTGAGTAGTTAACACCTGGTCTAGAACTCAGCAAATTCCAATCATAAGTGATTTATAGGTAATAGATGGTTAATCTATCTTCACTGAATATTTACTAGCATAGTATAGTACTACTAAGTACGTGTTCTCAGAACATTTGCTCAATTATGTCTTAACTTGCAAAATATTCCATTTCAGTTTCTAGAAATCATCATTGCATTTTCTTCGAACATGTACTCCTAATGTTGCTGAATTAAATGCCATTTCGTTAAAATCCAATGTCGCTATGCCAAGTGAGTTATTGCCCATTAGACGGAACACTGCTTGATCTTCCTAAATCAAACAAGTTGTATTCATTGAAGGTATATTGCCCTTTTCATTTTACATTGGATCGGAGTGTATGGTTTCCTTTTAATTTGTAATATCTTTAAGGTCTAATATTATATTGGCAATGCATGCTTCTATTTTTAAGACAACCGCCAGAAGCAAATTGAATTCTGAATTCTAACTCAGAAATAATCAGGTTGCTCATCTTTGGCTTACTGAGTGCCATTGTCTCATTATGATTAATTCAACTTAAAGAACATGCTTAATGCTTTACACAATGCAAATTGCTGTTTATTCAGTGCAGAACGACACAACGCATCCTATCATAGATATTAGTTAATCCCATCACTGTTATCTAGAATTTAATAAAATCGATCTTACAAAACTGAACAGTTTCAGCACAGTTTCTAGCAATAACTAGACAGACACAGGTTGATATCTAACGATATCATGCAGGAACAATAGAGCTTAAAGTGGCCGCAAAGAACAGAGTGTGTAACATATTGAAACCAATGTTCTCATTTAAATGTGTCCCTTACAGTATTCATTTCATTCTCTGAAATCTATAATCGATTTGAAGGGGGTGCAGATATGCAAGGTCGTTCATGGGTCACGAACCTTGACAGTTATTCTTCATGGAGGCCAATGTCATGCAGTTTTGTCATAAATATGTAGAAATGGCCCAATATCGATTTATAGAAAAAGGTCCTGTATCCAGGATCGTCAACTCTTGATTCGCTTTGATAATGCTTCCATGAAGAGTGGATATATTTGCTGATGGTACATAGTTGCAATATACAATTTATAACGTGAAGATGATAATTACTTATTGAAATTCAGTTAGTATTTGGAGGAAACGTTTCAACTTGGAATCAAGATATTGCAGCATATTTAGATTCTGCAACTGTGAAAAGATGGCGTATGAAGCGAGGTGGATTGTTTGGAATATGTTGCATCCTTCTGGGACGTTGCACCCCCCCCATCCTGATGGTTGGAACAGCCCACCCGTTGGCAATTGAAATTTTAGATTCGAAAAACGTTTTCAAATTATCAATGCTGAAGTATATCACTTCCATGGACCCGATCAGTACTGGTGGGAACGTGATTCTGACTTATTAATCTACTTAATAATGAGGAAGAAAACATTCGATAACATGTTTCTACTTATCTTCAAAAGTTCAGCTTATTGCATGACGGTTAAAAGCATCTTTTGCTAAGCAATTTATACAAAACACCATAATTTTTAAATGTGGCCAGACTTGTTAAATCGTTCAATTCATCATGCCATCTTTATAACGCAATAATAACAAAACACACCTCCATATTTCCAAAATAATGGAAATTACATAGTTACTGAGGGATATATTATCTCAACTCACAAGGCTTTTAAATATGTAGCTGTTTACAAACAATCCATTTTGATATGGAATCCAAATCATGTAGGGCCTAATGAATTCATGGATCTTTTTTATTACACAATAAAGTGGCAATAATTTATTTATTTAGCCTCCAATACTGAAGAATAGTTTGACAATTAAAACAATCTTACACTATACCTTATGCTAATTAAACAATTACAATATCGATCATGAATTATACATGAGCAAAATCTAGAGCCAAAATAACAATGGATACATTGGTAAATCAGCCAAAACATCTTCTTTGGTACATAATTGAGACATTCTTACATGAAATAATCAAAACATTATCCCAATTTTTCATTGGAAACTCCATACCTAAACTAATGTTATATAAAACCTCACATGAAAGTTTCTTAAATGTAGGATTTTCCTTAATCAAATTTTCAATCATAATCTTTCTGATATCAACATAATTATCACAACCCATAATAAAATGATAAAGATCTTCTAATGAATTGTTTTTACAATTCTTACACTCCCTATTTTCTCGAGGTAAAGCATGGTTATACATACCCAGCGAAGCATTTGTATTGAAGTCAATGGAGCTGACAATTATTAAAATTATTTTATATGTAATTGCTTTTTGTAAAGTGAAGTAACTTAACGCAACTTTTATCTCCATTTTCATTGGCGAGTACCATTTTTTGATGACATATTTAGCAAAAACCCTTTTGGTATTGTATTGTATTGTATTGTATTGTATTGTATTGTATTGTACTGTATTGTATTGTATTGTATTGTATTGAATTGAATTGTATTAAATTGTATTGTATTGTATTGTATAAACTATATCATTAAGAATTATTTACATTATATTTCAAATAAAGATGGAACTTGATTTGTGAGGTACAGTTCGCAGCGACAATATGATGATCAAACGACCTTTAAAATACTCTAGCACAATTCTATCTAATTAACAACGTACACTATAACATGCATCTTCATCTAATAAAGTTTTATTTGAATAGATTAAAATACCAACAACCTGTCGTGAAAGACGATTAACCTATTTGGTGAATATAAATCATGGATAAAAAGTTCAAAAAGAGATGTCCTTCAAACTACCATAAACGCAAGCTTAAAACATGACAAACATCGAAAATTAAAGTGCATCTTCTTAACCAAAACTCACATTTCCGAAAAACCATATAGGTCACACAAAATGAACAACTTAGGAGTCAGATTCGACAACAAACTCAGCTAAAAAAAATCATGTTCGTTACCTCATTAACAAATACCAAATACGGTAAATGGCCTGAAGTACAATAAAAATATCTCAAAAGTACATGTAGAACGAAACAAATTAGAGAGAATATAGAATTGCATATATATGTTTTATTTATCATTTTTTAAATCAATGTCACATATTAATCAAAAGGTTATAGTAGCTATGACCCCGAAGATGAAGTATAAGGTGCAACATAATGGTATTTACAATATTTTATGATATTATAAGAAAAGAACATGGAACTGTGTAAGTATGATATCGTGCAAAATGGAGAAAATATTGTTTTAGTGGAAATGGTTAAAGGTCTCTTCTTCAATAACAGGTGCATAACAAATATAAAAATGTGAAAAGTAAAAGAATGTTTGTCAGTGGATCAATCCATCTTTTTAGATCAAAGTCTTAAGTTCTCTGAATTGGCATCAAAAAAAGTCTTAAGCACTCTAAAATGGCATCACTAAAGTCTTACGTTTTCTGAATCGGCATTCAATAAATTCTTAAAATCTCTTGATTGGCATCAAAAAAGTCTAAGTACTCTAAAATGGCATCCACTCTTAGGTTTTCTGAATTGGCATTCACTTAAGTCTTATAAGTTTTCTGAATCGGCATCCAATAAAGTTTTAAGTTCTCTGAATTGGATTCCAATAAAGTCTTATAGGTTTTCTGAATCGGCTTCCAATAAAGTCTTAAGTCCTCTGAATCGGCATTCAATAAACTCTTAATTTTTCTGAATTTGCATCCAATAACGTTTTAAAGTTCATTCCATAGAGTTTTAATTTCTCTGAATTTGTGTTAAATTAATACTTAAGTTCCCTGAATTGGTGTTCAGTTCTTGAGTTCTATGGATTGGCATCAAATAAACTCTACATTGTTCTAAATTGGCAGCCAATATTAAGTTGTCTGGACTGGCATCCAATAAAGTCTTAAGTCTTCTGAATTTGCATTCAATAAAGTCTTAATTTCATTGGATTGGCATGCAATAAAGTCTTAAGTTATCTTGATTGGCATCCAATATAATAGTCTTAAGTTCTCAAAATTGGCATCCATTAACGTCTTAAATTCCTTGGGTTGGCATCCAATAAAGTCTCAAGTCTTCTGAATTGGCATCCAATAAAGTCTCATGTCTTCTGAATTGGCATCCAATAAATTCCCAAGTCTTCTGAATTGGCATCCAATAAAGTCTCAAGTCTTCTGAATTGGCATCCAATAAAATCTCAAGTCTTCTGAATTGGCATTCAATAAAGTCTCATGTCTTCTGAATTGGCATCCAATAAATTCCCAAGTCTTGTGAATTGGCATCCAATAAAGTCTCAAGTCTTTTGAATTGGCATCCAATAAAGTCTCAAGTCTTCTGAATTGGCATCCAAAAAAATCTCAAGTCTTCTGAATTGGCATTCAATAAAGTCTCATGTCTTCTGAATTGGCATCCAATAAATTCCCAAGTCTTGTGAATCGGCTTCCAATAAAGTCTTAAGTCTTCTGAATCGGCATTCAATAAACTCTTAATTTTTCTGAATTTGCATCCAATAACGTTTTAAAATCTCTCAATTGGCATTCCATAGAGTTTTAATTTCTCTGAATTTGTGTTAAATTAAGTCTTAAGTTCCCTGAATTGGTGTTCAACAAAGTCTTGAGTTCTATGGATTGGCATCAAATAAACTTTGTTCTAAATTGGCAGCCAATAAAGTCTTAAGTTCTCTGAATTTGTCTCAAGTTCTTTAAATTGGCATTCGATATAGTCTTAAGTTGTCTGGACTGGCATCCAATAAAGTCTTAAGTCTTCTGAATTGGCATTCGATAAAGTCTTAAGTTCTCTGAATTGGCATTCAATAAAGGCTTAGTTCTCTGAATTGGCATTCATAAGGATTAAGAAGAAACTGTCATTAGATAATGGCCAGATTGCGTATTCAATATTTGTTCGTGGCATCTTTCCGAACAATGCATTCAAGCTCACAGTCAGTATGAAGTCATGGTTTGGGGCGAGTCCAAATCATGAAATCCACCATCTTATCACTAAGTTTAATTTTAAGTGAAAATTTTACATTTGTAATTTTGTCAATTTTTCCATATCAAACAGATGAATATGAGCTAGGCATGAGCAAAGGCTGGACTTTAGGGCTTGTTTTTTCAACGAGAGTTGCTGCGACATTAAAAAGTTTAATTTGAAATAAATAGAACAATGCTGCTACTTACCTGTAAATTTCTAAGAAAGCAATTTGTTCCTTATATGGATTCGCATTAGTAATATATTGAGAAGGAAAAAATTCTTAACCCTATGCCCAGTAGAGTATTAGGGACATAGGTCGGTAAGATATATCCCGTATTCTGATTTTGAGGTTCCCATATCCTGAGCCTCCGTATCTCCCGCCATATTTCCCGCTCCAGGGCATATCTTCCCGCTTTGAAAAAATGTTGAAAAAAGATTTAAAAAAAAGAAAAACAATTTGAAAAAATTGATAAAAATGATGAAAAGAAATTAACAAATTTAAAAAATGAGTAAAATTCACTGGGTATAGGATAAAGCAGCTATGTACGATCCCTCATATAGATATGCATGTCTCCCTCTGGATAAGCCACACATCCAAAACCCCCAGTAAATAACCTTTATGTACATGTACAGTATATGTGTAGTGTAAAGTATAAATATAAGCTGTTCATTGACAAAAACTAAGTTTTAAAGCATTACTTTAAAAACTTTTGAGAGACCGAATTAATTTCTGCCTGATTTATGGGGTTCTAAGGAGTTCTCTCGGAAACTCCACTTTGTTCAAGTATTCACTTGAATGTAAAAAGTTGAATAATCATCACACTTAACAATCGAAAATTGTGTACTGCTACTTTGGCAACGTAGAGCAGTAGAGTGTGGCGCAGAATGGAAATAATAAACGTACATAACAATATTGCATAAGAGCGGGTACAAAGAATTGAAACATAGAGCTGGTTGTGTTATCCCAGTATGAATCGAAGTAAGTAATTGTGCACATTAACGTTAAACGGGAAAACAGTTGGTGCTCATTACGTGTGATCTTCGTCATGAACAAATGTTTGACAACACACTTTTAGTCACTATTATGATAATTAATTTATCTGGAGAGATATTTTGCTGGCAAAACAATCGGAAGGTAATGTATGACATTGAGTCATAATATTAATATAGCAAAGCTATTTATACGCATAATACCTTGGAGACAAAACGTGTTTTGACTTGACAAAAACATAGCTCTAAAAATCACAACAAATGGATGGGTCATCATCACGTTTAAAATTCATGAAGTTAAGAAAGTTGTGACCATTCATCGTAATAGTAAGAGAACAAAGAGAGTTTGGAATTACTGATTTTTACGAAGTTTCAGTTAAATGACCCCCAGAATATGTTTCTGACACAACTCTTAATATGAATTGACAGTAAATGACAGGAGCCCATCTTGTATACTTGGCGCCTTAATACAGGGTGGGTCCCCGAAGGCTGAATGTCTAAATTATTCAATCGACACTTATAAAATACAATATATTAAAACATTGACCTTGATTTTCTTACAAAAGGATATACAATTGTTGCTCATCAATACCTAAGATAAAGTATACCCCTCAAAAAAAGTTAAGGACCTTTCCTCATAGGTTTACATGTTAACCCCATATTTGATTGAACGACTATTTTCTAGGTTGGAACTAAAGAAAACCGATAAAGTAAGAAAAATAAATCTGTATCTTAATTCTATTCTCTATAAAGTCTGTAAAATTCAATATTATATCTCCATTACAATGGGTCAAAATTTGATATCAAAATTGATGAATCTCATGAAATTTTGAAAAAATGGCAGACCACATGTCAACCAATAGGTTGCCATGATAAGTCATATGAGGAACGATCCATCCATCCGATTGCTTTCAAAATTGAAATTTTAAGCGACAAATAAATTTGCTAAATTGCCCACTGGAACAAAAATATGATTTAATTTTCCAGGTTTTACAAAAGTTATTGCTTTCAAATTCAATAATTATTTTAATGATCCTCTTGATCTTCTAAAAACACAGGTGGTCAGTGAGGTGGTAAAAATTGCTTCAAAGCTCGCTATCGCCAATTTTAACAATATAAGCTAGACATTTAGCGTGTAGAATGTAAAACCATTCGATTTCTCCTAAGATAGTATTTTTAACAAATGTTTTACTGAACAGATATTCCAAAATTTGAGTTGAAACGAAACGCTGGTATGTATGAATTGCCTAGGCATTCATTCTAACTAATTCGGTACGTTATTGATATCATATTATTTTTTATGTGTTGAATCTTCTTCAAACAAGTGCGATAGGGATAAAAAACAACAAAAAAACTTAATATTCCATACATATAATTGTTAAAAAAATTGACCCACCATATATCCTATTATATGCATTGTGATATGCTTTGACTTGAACAGAAGATTTTTTTCTGAACTAAATTATGATTTTATTGCATTTCTAACAAAAAAGCGAACGGAAGTTACAAACATTCGAAGTATTATTAACCTAATAAATTAACTTCATCTCGAGGCTATGCATACCACTTCAGTGAATATGTTTTCATTATTAATACTGGCTAAGGTGGAGAGAGTATGATACATCAGCAGATATTAGAGAGGTTAAGCTACACGTATTTAACAAAAATAGAAAGTGAACTTTAATGCGCGCGCAGATAAATGACGTCAGATTTGTTTATTTCCTGTGGGCCAGGGTGAAGTTTATAGGTTTTTACACGAGATTATCATATTGGTGCAATTTACAGACGCGTATTCAACAAAGCACGAACGTGAACTTCTATGCGCGCACAGAAAAATGACGTCAGATTAGTCTACTTTCTTTTTTACACGTCGCTCATTATTTTAGCTATGTTCTAGGATGGTCCAGGAGCCCATATTTGATACAGATACTCTTGTTGTTACTTGCTTGTTATATTGGTAAACCCCATTCCTTAATTGGAAATAAGAATACATTTCAATGGGTAAATGACAACTTCAAATGTAATAGTTTTGTTTCATTTCGTACAATATAAATAGGCAGGGCTAATTTAATTGCCCGGGGCTTAGTACAATATGTATACTTAACGAAATGAAATGACAACCAGGGCTTACTATTACCTTATCACTACATATAATTTGCGAACGAGGCATTTTCTTTGTATTACGTCCGCTCTTGATATGAGCAAAAAGTGATACTAAAGTAATTGAATTGTGGTTGAATATGAAATAAAGCAGAAATAAAAAAATGTATTCAATCGACTTATGACGTGCACGGACCTGGGAACAATTAGAGAAATACGGCCTAATGTCACCTTTAAACGTTAATACCCGCCTAAGTAAAAAACCTAAGCATGTGTTTCATGTATCATTTTGAAGCTTTTTTATGCGCGTTTCAATGATACTATTTTTGCTCGAAAATTTCGATGTGATCTACCATTTTTCTAAAGTTAAAACTTCCCCAACATCGAAAAATACGTTGTAAGACGTAACACTTTAGAATAACTTTTGAAATAATAATCAGAATCCCATGAAATTTTCACATTTTATTCAATTTACCATGTGTATTTATGACTTCATAATTGCGCAACGGCTACAATTCGAATTTTCTTATTTGGACGCTTGCCACAATTTTCAAAATTATGTGAGGTTTTTCATCCGAAGGGGACAAGCGATAAGTTTACCTTAATTTGATCTTCTTATTTAGGTTTGATTTGAATGAAAAATAAACTGCACAATATTGTCACGGCGAAATTTACAAAACAAAAACCGGATTGTTTATTTTGCAAATAATATTAAAATAAGAGCTGATTTTCCAGACTTGAAAAAAATGTGACGCATCGTTTTTTACCACAAATTCCATATCAATTTTCACTAACGCCTCAAGTGGATTTCCCGACCGTTTTTCAAAATTCAAAATCATTTTAGAAATATTGTCCTCGAGATCTTGCTACCCTGTGAATTTTATCGTGATTAGATAAGGATAAAGGATTTTATTTTGAGGTTGACTAAACTTGAAAAAAATGTGACGCTCGTCGTTTTTGACGTTGTAATGCTGTTTGCGCCCTATACTGCTCATTGTTTTGTTTTGGTATTTTGACGCCATAATGTTACCCTAATTGTTCCCAGCTTCGTGCGACGTGTAACTAGATTTGAACCAGGCCTAGAGGACACGAGTACTAAGTGCTAATAAAAAACAAAAATGTATTCAATCGACTATCAGGCCAATGCTGAAGTGGACACGAGTATTAAGTGCTAACCATTACACATATTATGTACATGTTTGTACGTACTCATTGCAGTACCTTATAAAATACAGCACATGCTATGTAATGCAAATAACCAGCATGCAAGAACATTTTATCAGTAATATGGTGGAAATAACAGAACTGTAGACAGATTGGTTCCGACGGATACTGCCCTTGATGTTGTAATATATTTGCGCTCTCTGACCCTTGGATGGAACACTGTGGGGTTCGCTTTCACTTTCACTTTAAATGACGTTAAATGTTGATTTGGATAAACAAGGTGCGATGCGTTTCTACTCGTTGAACAATAACACCATGAAGAAGTGTAAACATTTAAAATCCAGCTTCAGATTGAAAAATGTTTGGTACGCATTCCTCTTTCTTACAACAGGTTGTTTTATTGGGATCCTCCTCACAAGATATGGCTACGTTTTAGAAAAGATCGACGTCAAAGTAACAATTGTCGGTGGAAATAGTACCAATGACTTGTTCCATAGTCCGGAAGTGGGCACGGACAATAACAATACCAAGTTTCGGGTGCCGAATATTGTTCATTTTATTTGGTTCGGAAAGAATAGGGAGATGACATTTATTCAGATGGTTAGTATTATGAGTGCCCATAAGATACAGCAACCCGATGTGATAATGTTCCACTGTGATTTTCTTCCATCGGGAAAATACTGGGACGAATTGAAGAGGAACATACCGATAAAAATCATCCATCGTGACCAACCAAAAGAAATATTTGGTCAAAGCATTCTGCATGTCTACCATAGAGGCGACATCGCAAAACTACAAATTCTGCAAGAATTTGGTGGCATTTATATGGATTATGATGTCATAATGGTAAACAAAATGAATCAGTTGAGGAGATTCGACATGGTCATTGGCCAAGAGAAACGGAAAAAGTTCAATGCTGGGATTATATTATCACACAAAGATGCTATTTTTCTAAAACTTTGGTACGAATCATACAGGAACAATTACCGAGCCTTTGACTGGGATTATAATTGTGGCCGGTTACCATATGGAATATATTTGGAGAGACCTGATTTGCTACACGTTGAACCCTACAAATTCACCACGCCTGATTGGACAGAGCGACATCTTTTGTTTAATGAGGTTATCAATTGGAGAGAGTTGTATGCGATACATTTAATGCTTCATTTAGATTGGACAAAATACACACCCGAAACAGTGAAAACGTTGAATAACACATTCGGAGAAGTAGTTCGGTATGTTTATTATGGCGATTCTAAAGTCATACAAAATTAGTTGCAATAATTACATGAAAAGGATTTACATGGATATAAAGCCTACCTTACACCAGCTACAGGTAAAATTGACAAAGACAGGGATTGGAATTAACTTGAGATTACTGAGCAAAGCCACTTTGGTTGTTCAACTTTGTGAACACATTCTCAGGCAAATCACATCCGATATTTCGAGGCCAATATCAAGGAAACATTCATTGAACGCTACATACTTAACAAAATAAGGCTCAATAGCTGAGAGAGCATATATCATATGTAATATATACTTTTAGAACCACATTTTTAATAAATAAGTTACTTTAATATTTGACAACAAGTGATACGTATTGACATTTACGTAGCCAGGAAGAAAAAAGCTACGAGGCAAAAATATTTCCAAACCTCATCTCGCTTGCCTGGCAATAGAAGAACACGATGATAACCCTTACGTAATGAGATTGTACACAATATTGAATCAAAAGTTGATGACTTAAGATCAATTAAAGCTATACAATTAACTTTACAACTTGTCACTGCTAGAGTAATATTTCTCAATGGATGTGAAAAAAGACGAGGGGCCTAATCCTGACTACACTAGAGATTGAATATATGTGTTTAACCTGAGGGATGATTTGCTGTTGACCTTGGCCAGAGTTATGCTGACACCCGCATACAATCCCATGCGATTTTTATTATTCTATCGATTCCCTTATGAGTAAAACCTTTTGGATATCATCATGATATTAGGTTTATAAAACACATTGATGAAAACGATATTTTAAGATATTCTCGTCCACTTTGATGAAAACCGTCGGCATTTGAAACCAGTCTATATTAAATTGATGAGCTGAAATTAGCACCTTGCGAGCAGAAATGAAATTCCTTTGAATCTTGTAAATTAAAATAAATGAAACTCTCCCTTCTCTAATTTATCAATGTGCAAATATAAAATGGAGGCCCCATGTTTTGTTTTGAATATCATTGTGATCATATAAAAGGTTATTCCCCCGGTTGTGGTTGCATATTTGCCCGCATATTTGGTATAACTTATTTGTTAAAGGTACTACCCTTCTTAAAACTAAAGTACTCGTTTCTTTAAGTGTATTGGACACCCTGTAATGGATTTACGTTCATTTTGTATAGGTGGAGACATATAGTGGTATCATAACATTACCAATATGAACAATTTCGGTGGCCGCCGCCGCAAAATGTGCAACTTTTCATAAAAAGAGTCAACGGTGGTAGCAGTCTTTTTACCTTTGCAATGTACATTGTACTATCGACCTCGGCGTCATATCCACTTTATTTTATACGAGTTTAGAAGCCAATAAAGATTGATGGCAGTGTAACCTTTTTGAGGAGAAACTGAGCAAATATTTGAACATGTAATTAAACCAGAAGTCACAAATGGATCCATCTTAAACTGACATTTTATTGCATTCGGATGATATTGGAAATTGATCACTCATAATTGTAATTGTAAATTCCTATGGATTTAACAAAACTTAAAATCTTTAAAGAGATACTCGAGTTACATTTAGTGTTTACAAGAATGTTTATGCATAACTTTAACTTGTTACTCATTAAAATGTTCACCTTTTTTTATACAAAACCTAAAAGGTGAATTACGAAAACTAAAAGGTGAATTCTCATAAATATATATTTTTATTATTCCTCTAGACATTTCAATGTTTTATGATTTAAATGACAAAATATATTACCATCGTCAAGTATAAAATTCATTTTTATATGTGCTTCGGGGTTCCCCTGACATAGGGATACGGCGCTAATGTTTTCAAGTAAAAACAAACTTATTTGTTAAAGGTACTACCCTTATTAAAACTAAAGTACTCGTGTCTTTAAGTGTATTGGATACCCTGTAATGGATTTAAGTTCATTTTGTATCGGTGGAGACATATAGTGGTACCATAGGTAGTTAAGATCCTGCTTCAAAGCATTATTGATAATGAATTTATTCCTAACAACTTTCAAATTGGTATACTATTGCCTCTTCTCAAATCAGGTATCCGGGATCCACTAGAAAAAGACAATTTTAGGGGGATTACCCTCATGTCTGTTCTTAGGAAGGTTTTTGATAATATCCTTCTGATCAGAAGCAAACCAGTTATCCTAATAAATATCCCCCAGTTACAAGGGGCATCTCAATCTAATTGCTCATCGATCCATACATCCCTGATTGTACAAGAGACAATAGCTCATAATCTTGACAAAGGTAATAATGTATACTTGTCTACAATTGATATCCGCAAGGCCTTCGATACTGTGTGGCTTAACGGGCTTCTTTTTAAGTTATTTAACATTGGCATAAATGGTAAATTGTGGAGACTCCTTCGAGAATCTTACAAAAATTACAAGTGCATGGTACGTGTGGATACACTCTCTGCTCCGTTCTGTGTACTTCAAGGAGTTCATCAGGGCGGGGTATATTCTATGTTAATGTACCAATTATATAATGCTGACTTAATCCTAGAATTGCAATCGTTAAAGTTGGGTGCATTAGTTGGTGGGTTGGATATCACATGTCCAGTTTACGCCGATGATACATCAATAGTTACTACAAGCACGACATCTATGAATGCACTGTTAAATTTGGCATACAATCACAGCCGTAAGTGGCGGTATGATATCCATCCTGATAAATGTAATGTGATGATTTTCGGAAATAATCACCACGCTGTGCAGCCTACGTTCAAAATTGGCGACAAGCAGGTGAATATTGTGCAAAATCAAACCCATGTAGGTATACCCTTATCAACTAGTGGAAGCGTTTCCGAATATGTTGAGAAGGCGGTTACGTCTGGTAAAAGGAAATATTTCTCTCTACTTGGTCTAGGGAGTACTTGTGGTGGACTCAATCCTCTAACGGCATCACGCCTTTATTGGACTCTGTCTATCCCTACAATGCTATACGGTAGTTCAATCATTTCTTATTCGAATAATGATGTTGAATTAATCCAAACAGCCCATAGGCA
This sequence comes from Owenia fusiformis, assembly GCA_903813345.2. Taxonomy (NCBI): domain Eukaryota; kingdom Metazoa; phylum Annelida; class Polychaeta; order Sabellida; family Oweniidae; genus Owenia; species Owenia fusiformis. The sequence goes on from CAIIXF020000002.1 coordinate 28,253,044, forward strand.
GATTGGAAAACGCATTCAATGTCTTCCTAAATTTGCTGATAATGTATTTTCAACTGATCCACTGGGCTGGATGGACATCGAGTATAAAATCGCCTTGGATAAATTAATGTTCTTCCTTATGTTGATAACACTACCGGTAAAAAATATTTATAAGCAGGTCTTTCTTTATCGAGCTACGGAATTCCAGTATAATGGTCACGGTGGTGCTGCGTCACCACTTAATACAATATGGAATGTTTTAAGCAGATTTAATCTTTTAGATGCTGCAACTAATATGATAAACACAGGTGTCTACCCATCAAAGGGAATATGGCGTAAATTAGTTTTAGGTAGGCTACGTCAAAGCCAAAATGCAACGTTTATGATTAAATGTGCTATAAAAAGTGCAACACATTTGTATGTAAGTGTAAAATGCTTTGCTCAGCCACTTAAATGGTGGACACTCAGTTTCAAATACCCTAGAGATTTAAAATATTGTAAATTAATGGTCAATTTGCTTATGAACCAGACACTCAATGGAAATAAAAAATGGGGTGACAGAAAATGTAATATATGTGATACTGGCGAAATAGAAACATTGGATCACTTTTTACGTTTCTGCAATTCCATAGATGCGGAAAGAGTTGCACTTCTCAATTTATTTAGAATTGGTAATGATGACATTATATTTCAAACTTTCAAATCAGACAATGATGAAGCAATGATTTTAAAACCCAAAGCTGTATTTCTAATGTATGCAAAGCGTAACATGCTTATGCAAATGTGATTTTATTGTTAATGCAAAACAAAAATTGTAAATGTACTCACAATATATACTTGTGGTAATAAAGGATACAATACAATACAATAACATTACCAATATGAACAATTTCGGTGGCCGCCGCAAAATGTGCAACTTTTCATAAAAAGAGTCAATGGTAAGAAGTCTTTTTAAATTTGCAAAGCCCATAGTACTATCGACCTCGGCGTCATATCCACTTTATTTTATACGAGTTTAGAAGCCAATAAAGATTGATGGCAGTGTAGCCTTTTTGAGGAGAAACTGAGCAAATATTTGCCCATGTTATTAAACCAGAAGTCACAAATGGATCCATCTTGAACTGAAATTTTATTGCATTTCGATGATATTGGAAATTGATCATTCATAATTGTAATTGTAAATTCCTATGGATTAAACAAAACTTAAAATCTTTAAAGAGATACTCGAGTTACATTTAGTGTTTACAAGAATGTTTATGCATTACTATAACTTGGTACTCATTAAAATGTTCAACCATTTTATACAAAACCTTTAAACTTAAAAGGTGAATTCTCATAAATATTTTTTTATTATTCCTCTTGACATTTCAATGTTTTATAATTTAAATGACATAATATATTGCCACCGTCAAGTATAAAATTCATTTTTATATGTGCTTCGGGGTTCCCTGACATAGAGATACGGCGCTAATGTTTTCAAGTTAAAATTGAGTCGCACCTAGTGCTGTTTCTTATAACGCTGATATCTTTTCGAGAGAACATTACTCGAGAAACAACTCTCCACTCTCAGTTCTCTGCAAGTTAAAATTAAGAATCCTGCAAGTGGAACTAGTAAATTCCGTAAATGAAATGGGCCAATTGTATAGTTTTTAAATAGCTGAATAACGCTGACATAATAGATGTCGCCATTGTTTGTCTTGGGCCAGACCTCCATTCACCTCGATGCTAGAAACTTGCAATAGTCACTTAATTTCACGATTCATCAAAAAGTGTTGGTTGGATTTGTCTGAAACTCGAATGTCATGCTATTGGCTGACCCTGTCAATGTATATAATTTGTGATTAAACATGAAAATGTTGGTTGTTATACAAATAAGCTAAGGTTTTAATGAATTTTAGCATTGCACCAATGGAGATTTGGCCCAAGTTTTTATTAAATGTCATGCAAAAATTAAATGTCATGATTTAAATGACTGTGTAAATCAAAGGTATCATTGGAGAAAACTTGTCACTGAATTCAAATATGCTATCAAAAATAAAGAAAAATAAGTCATTGGAGGTAAAAAGTGCAAATCTCTTAAGATCTCATGAAAAAACGAGAATTAGCGAGATTTCAACGCTATTTAGAGACTTCTCTATTCTGCAAGGATTTTGCGATATTTCCCTGAAATTTTTTAGTTCAGCTTTATGAAAGACAACAATGATAAAACTATATAAGAACAGAAAATCAAATCTGCAAAATTGTGGACAGTGGTAAATTCTGTCAGCGCTGCACTGTACACGGAAAGGGGAAACCGGGGAAGCGATTCTAAATTATATATTTTATTAGTAGTATTACTTTACACACGCTCATTTTACCTTTTGTAATAAATTTATCATACTACATATTTATTGCCGCATTAAAGCGATAAACCGATATTTAATGATTTATATCGTATTTAAGTCAGGAAGGTAATTAACGGTAAAAATAGTATGTAGTCACCGAACATGAGTGCATGTGCACCTAAGTACTTGTACACATACATGCACTCAAACAGGAATAGCTCGCTTTGTTGCATGATCGAAGATAGGTTAAAAGTGACGGTGGAAAAACAAGATGGCTGAAACCAGGAAGCATCTGGCATTTGAGTGTAATTTCACCATGAAAATTACAATCTCCTGTTGAATTTTTCGCGCAATTTTTAGTTCCACTTAAATCCTGGAATGGGAAAATTTTAGTCCGCTGAAAATGTATCAAAAATATAAAAAAAGAGTAGCAAAATCCCAGGACATTTTTTTAAAATTCTCTGTCTCTTAAATATAACCCAGAATCAAAGGAGCTCTAGAATTTTGAAATCTCACAACAAATTTATTGAAATACTGATTTGAGAATTGCATCTTTTTCCATCTTTTATTTGATCCCCAATTTTTGGGATTGGCGAACTTTTCAAATATCCGTTGCTCCCTCGTTTTTTATATAATATAAGTTTGAAATATATTTTCTGAAATGACCACGGAAGGTATTGCAACAGAGTTTAGACAGTCATATGTTGGATCTGTTGGATTGTGGCTATTTTCTGAAGATTTGAAAAGGTGTATATGTTAGGCAAATGCATTATCGAAAGTAAAAGTACTCATAGAGATGATCAAATAATTTTGACTTCCGAGACAGGAAAGGTGCGAACACCCAAACAACATGTTTTTCAAAAATATATTCCTGATCTCCATCCCCTTCCACTCGTTTTTTCAATGTTTTATGCATCAATATGTTGCATTTGCAGAGTTAGTTAACCTAATTAAAAGCAAAATATTTTTCAAGATATTCTGGGTAAAGTGGATTACTAGGAGTAGGGGGAGTTCTTAATAAACATAGTTCATTCATGCATACTATTGTACTTGTATTGTATTATTTTAACAATAAATTATATATTTCTATTTTGTTTTGCTTTTCTTTATTACCTGAAGCAGTTTCAATGTTTTTAACTTAATCACACTCATTTATTTTTAAATCGATATTCAGAAATTTGTTTACATTTTATTTTTAGACTTGTTAAGACTTTTATTACACATACTTTTATACGCCGAAACAACATATACACACAAAGAAGTTTTTGTACCTTATTCGATTCTTAACTTCACATGTAAGATTGTAAAAAAGGCACATAGTCGTGATTTTTATTTGTAATTTTGTTATTAGTGTTTTTATTTTACCTATTGAAAACAACAATACATAAATAAAAGCATACTTTTAGAAGCGAAGTCAAACGAATGCAAAGGGTAGTATTTCTATTTCGGTAACTATTATATTGACACTCACTCGCTACGCTCTTTCGGTCAATATAATATTTCCCTCGGTCAATATCATATTACCATGGAATAAAATTCATATTAAAAATCAAGCATGAAATAACCTTTTCATTCCATAATTTAATTTTTGAGAATTCAAGGAAAAAGATATTTCAGGAAAATTAAAAAATTAAATTTTTTAGAAAAACTGAAAAACTGATTCAAATGGAAATTAAACATTAATATTGAAAAAACGAAAGTTGTGATTTTTAATAAATCAAGAAAAATAATAAAACACAGTCATTTTAAATTTGGAAGTATAAATATAGAAAAAGTAAATGAATATAAATATTTGGGATTTGTTTTAAAAAGCTCTGGGAGTTTGAAACATGGCATATCAGAATTAAGCAAGAAGGCGTTGAAAGTTATTTTTATGATGAGACAAAATTTTAAGTTTTCAACTATCAATGTAGAATTGCACACAAAAATCTTTGACATGTGTGTTAAGCCTATATTATTATACGGAAGTGAATTTTGGTCAATGCTTCACTTGAAAGTTGACAGAAGGATTAGTCAAGGGGACCTTTAACTAGAGAGTTCTTATGAAGACTTTATTCCTGAAAAAATACACAATAAATTTTGCAAATTCCTTTTAGGGGTTAACAAATATACTTCAAGTTATGCCGTAAAAAAGATTTAGGAAGATTTCCATTAGCTATAGAATCACTTATATATTCCATAAAATATTGGTTGAAATGTGTGCATCAAACAAACGCGGATAGCTTAATAAATATATCATTTCGGGATAAAAATAACATATATGTCAAACATATGGAATGCATATTAAAGTACTTTCATTTTCAACATGTCTTTGAAAATGGGAGTACGTTTGGAATAAAACGATTACTAAAAGCAATTAAACTTGAAATGCAAAGAAAATATATAGAACTTAATGATAGAGCCATAAGGGAAAATAGAAAACTTGGAAATTATATAAAAATTGATTACAATCTGGAAAGATATTTAACATTAAGCGTGAACAAAATGTTAATTTTTAAAATGGCCAGGTTTAGATTAGCAAACCATAATTTAAGAATTGAAACAGGGAGACACGAGAAAAAGAAAAAAGATGGCACTAAACAGCATCGACTTGAAATAAATGAAATAATTTGTCAGATTTGCAATAAGGGGGAAGTAGAGGATGAAAAACATTTTCTTCTTGTGTGTGATGGCTATAAAAAATGTAGATTTGAATTTTTTAATAAACTAAGTTTTATTGACACATTTGATAATATGTCAGATGAAGAAAAATATAACTTTTTGATGACTTCTGATGATTTTGAAATTGTTAACGAATTGATACATTTTATAAATAAACTTTTTAATCAGCGTCGGGAGCTATTTGAAAAAGGAAAGATTGTATGATGGTATTTGTGAAACAATGCATGTTGTTTTTTTAACTGTATAATTATATGTAAATGTCTTGTAATTGATTTTGTGAGGAAACCAAGTGTTTGGTTTGAAACACAATAAAATCTTGAATCTTGAGTCTTCAAAATAGAATTTTTTTTAAATAAATGAAAATCTTTGAAAAATTGCAATTTTTTGAAAAAATGAAAATTTCTGAAATTCGGAAAAAATTGGAAAAATCAAATTTTTTGAAAAAAAAAATGATTTTTTTGAAAAAAATAGGGACAATATGATTTTTTTCCAGGGACAATATGATTTTTCGAGTATATATGATTTTTTACAGGGACAATATGATTTTTCGAGTATATATGATTTTAAGAGGGATAATATGATTTTATTTCCCAGGGAAAACAGTAGTATTATGGAATAAAAACAGATATGCCATTAATATAAAATTGTTATTTTCAAACAGATATTAGCAGATGTACAGTATTTCATTATATCAATGTTTTAAAACAGATATTTCATTTTGTCCGATGGATACTAAATATATATGTGAATAACAACACAAGATAATTTTGGTATTTGCCGCTAAAATCGTATCCGATCCATATAACTTGATATCCAAATATCCAATCGTATCCGACGGATACTATTTAAAAAAAATTATTTATATGAATTTCACTATATAACAGAATTGGCGAGGAGCCCATGAGCCCCTAACATCAACCCAGTCCCTTATTAAGGATAGAATTGTTGAGTACTGGAATTCATTGTCTCAACAGCATATCAATGATGCTATTGACTAGTTAAGGCCAAAACTGAGGGCTATAATTGATCAAAATGATGGACACATTAAACGTCTGTTTATGTAAATAAAGTTGACAATTAAAGAAACTTGGTTTTTGCAAGATTTAGAAAACCTGTTTTGAAACGAAAATGACGTCACTTATATAATGGACACTGGTTGACAGACATTATGATAAATTTGAAATTATGATATACCAAATTAAAGATGAATAAATTCCCTTTCCACTGGTATATAATATGACATGCTTTGAACAAGAAAATCAATATTTATTTTTGAAATACGAGTGTCACATTTTTTGAACCACCCTGTATATTTATCTAAATTAAATAGGTGTAATTGTTGAAAAAATTGACACAAGCTGTACCATTATATATGCATTCTAATATACTTCATCTTGAATAAAAGTTTTTCTCCGCTAAAATATGACTTGATTTAATTGCATTTTTAACTAAAAGCTCGAGGCCACGCATAAAATATGAACTTAGTGGAAACCGAGCGTGAGAAGGTGATGCGTACCGCTTACGTTTTTATTAATACTAAATGCAAAGTGGAGTGGATATGATACATCAGCTATGTACTCATGGCAGTATACCTAAACAAAGCATATTGAACAAATAAACAATCATATCAAGAACTTTGCGGACATAATATCACTAATAGACCCGCAATGTGGTGAAAATAACAGAACTGGAGACAGAATGGTTCTGACGAATTGAAACTGGCTTGAGTGCAAGTAATTGAGTACGCTCTACTGAAGATAACTGACCTATATTAGAGGTGCAGTTTTACTTACCTATTAATGACAATATTGATTAGCATAAATAGACGGCAGTGTGATGCGTATCCGCACGTTGAATAATTACACCATGAGGAAGTGTAGACAATTCAAATCAAGCTCCAGTCAGAAGATTTGGTATGCATTTCTCTCTCTCACGACGGGTTGTTTCATTGGGATTCTCCTCACAAGATATGGCTACGTTTTAGAAAAGATCGAGGTCAACGTAGCAATTGACTGTGTAAATGGTACCAAAATCTTGTTTCACAGTCCGGAAGTGGACAATAACACTACCAACTTTCGTGTGCCCAATATTGTGCATTTTATTTGGTTCGGAAAGAATAGGGAGATGACATTCATTCAGATGGTTAGTATTATGAGTGCCCATAAGATACAGCAACCCGATGTGATAATGTTCCACTGTGATTTTCTTCCATCGGGAAAATACTGGGACGAATTGAAGAGGAACATACCGATAAAAATCATCCATCGTGACCAACCAAAAGAAATATTTGGTCAAAGCATTCTGCATGTCTACCATAGAGGCGACATCGCAAAACTACAAATTCTGCAAGAATTTGGTGGCATTTATATGGATTACGATGTCATAATGGTAAACAAAATGAATCAGTTAAGAAGATATGACATGGTCATTGGCTTAGAGAAACGGAAAAAGTTCAATGCTGGGATTATATTATCACACAAAGATGCTATTTTTCTAAAACTTTGGTATGAATCATACAGGAACAATTACCGAGCCTTTGACTGGGATTATAATTGTGGCCGATTACCATATGGAATATATTTGGAGAGACCTGATTTGCTACACGTTGAACCCTACAAATTCACCACGCCTGATTGGACAGAGCGACATCTTTTGTTTGATGAGGTTATCAATTGGAGAGAGTTGTATGCGATACATTTAATGCTTCATTTAGATTGGACAAAATACACACCCGAAACAGTGAAATCGTTGAAAAACACATTTGGAGAAGTAGTTCGGAATGTTTATTATGGCGATTCTAAAGTCATACAGAATTAGAGTTGCAATAATTACATGAAAAGGATTTACATGGATAAAGCCTACCTTGCACCAGTTACAGGTAAAATTGACGAAGAGAGGGATTGAAATTTACTTGAGAGCAAAGCCACTTTGGTTGTTCAACTTTGTGAACACATTCTCAGGCAAATCACATCCGATATTTCGAGGCCAATATCAAGGAAACATTCATTGAACGCTACATACTTAATAAAATAAGGCTCTACTGTCAATAGCTGAGAGAGCATATATCATATGTCATATATACTTTTAAAGAACCACATTTTAAATAAATAAGTTACTTTAATATTTGACAACAAGTGATACGTATTGACATTAGCTACGAGGCAAAACTATTTCCAAACCTTATCTCGCTTGCCTGGCAATAGAAGAACACGATGAAAACCCTTACGGAATGAGATTGTACACAATATTGAATCAAAAGTTGATGACTTGAGATCAATTAAAGCTATACAATTAACTTTACAACTTGTCACTGCTAGAGTAATATTTCTCAATGGATGTGAAAAAGACGAGGCGCCTCATCCTGACTACACTAGAGAAGTAGAGATTGAATATGTGTTTAAGGCTAGAGTTATGCTGACATCCACATACAATCCCATGCGATTTTTATTATTCTATCGATTCCCTTATGAGTGAAACCTTTTGGATATCATCATGATATTAGGTTTAAAATAAGTAAAACTCTCCCTTCTCTAATTTATCAATGTGCAAATATAAAATGGAGACCCCATGTTTTGTTTTGAATATCATGGTGATCATATAAAAGGTTATTCCCCCCGGTTGTGGTTGCATATTTGCCCGCATATTTGGTATAACTTTTTTGTTAAAGGTACTACCCTTCTTAAAACTAAAGTACTCGTGTCTTTAAGTGTATTGGATACCCTGTAATGGATTTACTTGCATTTTGTATCGGTGGAGACATATCGTGGTACCATAACATTACCAATATGAACAATTTCGGTGGCCGCCGCAAAATATGCAACTTTTCGTAAAAAGAGTCAATGGTAAGAAGTCTTTTTACCTTTGCAAAGCACATAGTACTCTCGACCTCGGCGTCATATCCACTTTATTTTATACGAGTTAAGAAGCCAATAAAGATTGATGACAGTGCAGCCTTTTTGAGGAGAAACTGTGCAAATATTTGCACATGTAATTAAACCAGAAGTCACAAATGGATCCATCTTGAACTGACATTTTATTGCATTACGATGATATTGGAAATTGATCATTCATAATTGTAATTGTAAATTCCTATGGATTTAACAAAACTTCAAATCTTTAAAGAGATACTCGAGTTACATTTAGTGCTTACAAGAATGTTTATGCATTTCTATAACTTGTTACTCATTAAAAAGTTCAACCAATTTTATACAAAACCTTTAAACTTAAGGTGAATTCTCATAAATATTTTTTTTATTATTCCTCTAGACATTTCAATGTTTTATAATTTAAATGACAAAATATATTACCATCGTCAAGTATACAATTCATTTTTATATGTGCTTCGGGGTTCCCCTGACATAGGGATACAGCGATAATGTTTTCAAGTTAAAATTGAGTCGCACCTAGTGCTGTTTCTTATAACGCTGATATCTTTTCGAGAGAATATTACTCGAGAAACGACTCTCCACTCTCAGTTCTCTGCAAGTTGAAATGAAGAATCCTGCAAGTAGAACTAGTAGAACCGTAAATGAAATGCAATAGTCACTTAATTTCACGATTCATCAAAAAGTGTTGGTTGGATTTGTCTGAAACTTGAATGGCATGCTATTGGCTGACCCTGTCAATGTATATAAATTGTGATTAAACATGAAAATGATGGTTGTTATACAAATAAGCCAAGGTTTTAATGAATTTTAGCATTGCACCAATAGAGATTTGGCCCAAGTTTTTATTAAATGTCATGAAAAAATTAAATGTCATGATTTAAATGACTGTGTAAATCAAAGGTATCATTGGAGAAAACTTGCCACTGAATTCAAATATGCTATCAAAAATAAAGAAAAATAAGTCATTGGAGGTAGAAAGTGCAAATCTCTTAAGATCTCATGAAAAAACGAGAATTAGCGAGATTTCAACGCTATTTAGAAACTCCTCTATTCTGCAAGGATTTTGCGATATTTCCCTGAAATTTTTTAGTTCAGCTTTATGAAAGACAACAATGATAAAACTATATAAGAACAGAAAATCAAATCTGCAAAATTGTGGACAGTGGTAAATTCTGTCAGCGCTGCACTGTACACGGAAAGGGGAAACCGGGGAAGCGATTATAAATTATATATTTTATTAGTAGTATTACTTTACACACGCTTATTTTACCTTTTGTAATAAATTCATCATACTACATATTTATTGCCGCATTAAAGCGATAAACGGATATTTAATGATTTATACTGTATTTAAGTCAGGAAGGCAATTAACGGTAAAATATACAGTATGTAGTCACCGAACATGAGTGCATGTGCACCTAAGTACGTGTACACATACATGCACTCGAAGGCATATAATAAAACCATCATGATAAACCATGCCATCTCAAATCTTCTCAGCCCTGATATGCCATGATATAATGAGCTTGATTTGGCGATCCAGGAGAGCCCAAAATTGAGGATTTTTGAGATCTTTCATCCCAGCTCATATTTCATCTAATTGGGGTCATTAAACTTGTGTAACTGTGCCTGTTGTAATATCTGCTGTTAAATACAATGCCTATTATGTAATTAAGGTAGATGATTACATGATAACAATCACACTTATTGACAGTTATAACTTTTCCCATCTGATTTGCTCAGATCACAGAATATGCCTCATAATATCAGAGCATGTTTCAGGTGAAACAGAAAGATGCTATGAATATATCAGAATGTAATAAAACAGGAATCGCTCGCTTTGTTGCATGATCGAAGATAGGTTGAAGGTGACAGTGAAAAAAACAAGATGGCCGAATCCAGGAAGCATCTGGCATTTGGGTATAATTTGACCATTAAAATTACAATCTTCCGGTTGAATTTTTCGCGCAATATTTAGTTCCACTTAAATCTTGGAATGGGAATTTTAGTCCGCTGAAAATGTATCAAAAATATAAAAAGAGTAGCAAAGTCCCAGGACATTTTTTAAAAAATTCTCTGTCCCTTAAATATAACCCAGAATCAAAGGAGCTCTAGAATTTTGAAATCTCACAACAAATTGATTGAAATGCTGATTTGAGAATTGCATCTTTTTCCATCTTTTATTTGATCCCCAATTTTTGGGATTGGCGAACTTTTCAAATATCCGTTGCTCCCTCGTTTTTTATATAATATAAGTTTGAAGTATATTTTCTGAAAGGACCACGGAAGGTTTTGCAACAGAGTTTAGACAGTCATATGTTTGATCTGTTGGATTGTGGCTATTTTCTGAAGATTTGAAAAGGTGTATATGTTAGGCAAATGCATTATCGAAAGTAAAAGTACTCATAGAGATGATCAAATAATTTTGACTTCCGAAACAGGAAAGGTGCGAACACCCAAACAACATGTTTTTCAAAAATATATTCCTGATCTCCATCCCCTTCCACTCGTTTTTTCAATGTTTTATGCATCAATATGTTGCATTTGCAGAGTTAGTTAACCTAATTAAAAGCAAAATATTTTTCAAGATATTCTGGGTAAAGTGGATTTCTAGGAGTAGGGTGAGTTCTTAATAAACAGAGTTCATTCATGCACACTATTGTACTTGTATTGTATTATTTTAACAATAAATTATATATTTCTATTTTGTTTTGCTTTTCTTTATTACCTGAAGCAGTTTCAATGTTTTTAACGTAATCATACTCATTTATTTTTAAATCGATATTCAGAAATGTATTTACATTTTATTTTTATATAAAATTGTTACTTTCAAACAGATATTAGCAGATGTACACTCCCCTCCATAAGTTTGGCAACCTTTTTTCCCCATTGAACTACGTGTTAAAGCCTCTTTACCTTTGAATTTTTATTTACTTAACCTACTATGAAAATACTTATACTATTAATGGAAACGTAATTTGACTTTAATTCCAATACCTCCAAATTTTTTCATTTTTTTCATCAATTACAATAGGTCGAATATTGATGATAAATTTGATGAATTTTTGAAAATCGACATTCCCATGTTAACCAATGAGAAATGGTAGGTTTGCCGCAAGTCATATGACAGAATATCCATCTATCCGAGTCCTTGCAAAAATACGAGTTAGGCAGGCAATTGAATTTGCTAACTTTATTTAACAAAAAATTGATATGTTTCTTCAGGTTCAACAAAGTTATAGGGCTTTAAAGTCAAAAGTGTTTTTCAAAAAACCTCTCCCATTGAAATAACACAGGAGACGAAAAATTATTTTCAAAAATGACTTTGAAGCGCTGTAACTTTAATATTCATCAAATAAACTAAACACTTAGTGTTCAAAAAAGTTAGACAATTCAATTTTCTATATAAAAATATTTTTGCTGAATCTTTTACTGAAAAAGTATCCTGATTTCTGATTTGCCCCGAACCCTCCATTTCCCATTGGATTACATGGGAATGACGATTTTCAAAAATTCATCAAATTTATCATCAATTTCCGACCTATTGTAATTGAGGAAAAAAATGAGAAAATGTGTAGGTATTGGAAATAAAGTCAAGTTACGTTTCCATTAATATCATAAGTTATTTCATCGCCGGTTAAGTAAATAAAAATTCAAACGTGAAGAGGCTTTAACACGTAGTTCAATTGGGGAAAAAGGTTGCCAAACTTATGGAGGGGAGTGTATTTCATTATATCAATGTTTTAAAACAGATATTTCATTTTGTCCGATGGATACTAAATATATATGTGAATAACAATACAAGATAATTTTGGTATTCGCCGCTAAAATCGTATCCGATCCATATAACTTGATATCCAAATATCCAATCGTATCCGACGGATACTATTTAAAAAAAAATATTTATATGAATTTCACTATATAACAGAATTGGCGAGGAGCCCGTGAGCCCCTAACATCAGCCCAGTCCCTTATTAAGAATAGAATTGTTGAGTACTGGAATTCATTGTCTCAACAGCATATCAATGATGCTATTGACTAGTTAAGGCCAAAATTGAGGGCTATAATTGATCAAAATGGTGGACACATTGAACGTCTGTTTATGTAAATAAAGTTGACAATTAAAGAAACTTGGTTTTTGCAAGATTTAGAAAACCTGTTTTGAAACGAAAATGACGTCACTTATATAATGGACACTGGTTGACAGACATTATAATAAATTTGAAATTATGATATACCAAATTAAAGATGAATAAATTCCCTTTCCACTGGTATATAATATGACATGCTTCGAACAAGAAAATCTTTGAAATACGAGTGTCCCATTTTTTGAACCACCCTGTATATTTATCTAAATTAAATAGGTGTAATTGTTGAAAAAATTGACCCAAGCTGTACCATTATATATGCATTCTAATATGCTTCATCTTGAATAAAAGTTTTTCTCCGCTAAAATATGACTTGATTTAATTGCATTTTTAACTAAAAGCTCGAGGCCACGCATAAAATATGAACTTAGTGGAAACCGAGCGTGAGAAGGTGATGCATACCGCTTACGTTTTTATTAATACTAAATTCAAAGTGGAGTGGATATGATACATCAGCTATGTACTCATGGCAGTATACCTAAACAAAGCATATTGAACAAATAAACAATCATATCAAGAACTTTGCGGACATAATATCACTAATAGACCCGCAATGTGGTGAAAATAACAGAACTGGAGACAGAATGGTTCTGACGAATTGAAACTGGCTTGCGTACAAGTAATTGAGTACGCTCTACTGAAGATAACTGACCTATATTAGAGGTGCAGTTTTACTTACTATTAATCACAATATTGATTAGCATAAACAGACGGCAGTGTGATGCGTATCCGCACGTTTAATAATTACACCATGAGGAAGTGTAGACAATTCAAATCAAGCTCCAGTCAGAAGATTTGGTATGCATTTCTCTCTCTCACGACGGGTTGTTTCATTGGGATTCTCCTCACAAGATATGGCTACGTTTTAGAAAAGATCGACGTCAACGTAGCAATTAACTGTGTAAATGGTACCAAAATCTTGTTTCACAGTCCGGAAGTGGACAATAACAATGCCAACTTTCGTGTGCCCAATATTGTGCATTTCATTTGGTTTGGAAAGAATAGGGAGATGACATTCATTCAGATGGTTAGTATTATGAGTGCCCATAAGATACAGCAACCCGATGTGATAATGTTCCACTATGATTTTCTTCCATCGGGAAAATACTGGGATGAATTGAAAAGGAACACACCCCTAAAAATCATCCATCGAAACCAACCAAAAGAAATATTTGGTCAAAGCATTCTGCATGTCTACCATAGAGGCGACATCGCAAAACTACAGATTCTGCAAGAATTTGGTGGCATTTATATGGATTATGATGTCATAATGGTAAACAAAATGAATCAGTTAAGAAGATATGACATGGTCATTGGCTTAGAGAAACGGCCGAAAAAGTTCAACGCTGGGATTATATTATCACACAAAGATGCTATTTTTCTTAAACTATGGTATGAATCATACAGGAACAATTACCGAGCCTTTGACTGGAATTATAACTGTGGTCGGTTATCATATGAGATATATTTAGAGAGACCTGATTTGTTACACGTTGAACCCTACAAATTTACCACGCCTGATTGGACAGAGCGCCATCTTTTGTTTAACGAAATAATCAATTGGAGAGAGATGTATGCGATACATTTAATGCTTCATTTAGATTGGACCAATTACACACCAGAAACGGTGAAAACTTTGAAAAACACATTTGGAGAAGTAGTTCGGAATGTTTATTATGGCGATTCTAAAGTCATACAAAATTAGAGTTGCAACAATTAAAGATAATTTACGGATCGGGCCTACCTTGGAAAATCTTCCACAGACAACTGCAGTTAAAATTATCAGGAATTGATATACTTTATAGATTACTAGACAGGAGCAAGCAAGTAACTCAGCAGTTCAAGTCTGAGAACACATTTTAAGACAAACCTTATTATTATTTGAAGGTTGATTCAAACCAAAGGCTCTACGGTCGAAGCTGAGAGAGCCTCACTGTCTGGGTAGCTCAATGAATACACGACAGCCGCCGCATTTTAGGGCAAAAAAGGTACAAGTAGCAAGTAATATGGGTTTAACCTGAGAAACAATCAGACTATACTATTCCTAGAGTACACGAGCCCATCATCCTTCAGTTCAATTTTTGAAACAACATATCCTTGTAATTTTACTTGTTGAACTCAAAAATGACATCACTTTGAATTATGAAAGTTTAATGGCGTAAATCAAGGTTATTTCTACTTGTATCTAGTCTATTCACAAAAACAATATATTTTTACAATCAAAAGTGGAGCAATTCGTCAAACTTGGTATTCAGTATGTAGAATATGTACAATACAATACTGTAATAAAAGGTCTCAATCTCAAAACGCACGACTATGGTGAGCTCAAAAACTAAACCAAACTCTTTATACCAGTAACTCAATCATCAAGTATTAGGGGAAAAATTAATTTCGAGGGAGTAATCTTTGGAGCCATAAAGAAAAGTATTTATTTCACAAAGGTTCATATCTTTAAAATGCAATAGTTGGTTATCTATTGACAATATTTCTGTTCATTGATTGATCTATGGTTTCGTTACAAAAATACCTAAATGGATCGTTATTGCCATCTAATCACACTGGTTGAGTCACATCGCAACGATTATCCCCACCTTCCTTCTCTGTCTATTTGTTTAAATATAACAATTGCAATGAGTTCTTAAATTTCCTTGTACGTTAACATAGATCTTTTGAATTTTGACAAAGTGTTTGTCAGAATTTTTCTACCATTTATACATACTGGTCTTGTCAAGATTTTCTGTTTTGTACAATGTACTGTCAATTCCTATAGTAACTAGTTTCTAATTTTGATTCAAAATTACTAATTCTATCAATTCTATTGATCTTAAAAGATAATCAAAATGAAAATATGATTTTGCTTATCTTTCTCTGGCCCAAGAACCCTTTCATGTGCTCTGTGTTTATGTGTTTTTTGTGTTTGTTTGTTTCATATACATTTATAAATTCACCGCTGTCCCCATCGTTCACTCAATGATTTTTTGGAATTGTGTTCCAATTACTCGAATAGCGAAGAAAGTTAATGTTTAGGTTAAACTCTTCACTAAATTCTTCTAGATTCAAAATTCTATTGGACTCATGGATCAAATCTTGTAACTAACAATTATTCTCCAATGTTTTACATTTTCTTCAATATTTTTTGAAGATTTCAGAAAATAATAAAATATATTATAATCATTGTTAAGTACTACGAACAATATTGTAGTGTAAATGTGAATTATTTCAAATGATTTTAATGCATTAAAATCAATAAAAATTGTTAGGAGGCACAGTATGCATAGACTATTACTTTTTCACATTGTATTGTAGCATTTGTATCTTCTTTGCATTTTTACTTAGCCTTGTGCATGCATGCATTGTATATTTTTGTATATATTCATTACTTGAATTAGCATATCTCTATGAATTAAAATTCTTTCTTTTTCAACATGAATAAAGTAAAATGTATTTTCATATATGCACTGATATACCCTAATGGGTTCCTAGTGTCAGCCCTGTTAAAATTTATGTCGAATAATCATACTAATAAACAGATGAACTCTAGTCTGAGGTCATCAAATATGAGTGCAAATGCACCTAAGTACTTTAACACATGCACTCGTGAATCACCATCATATCGTATCATCATTTCAACAAAAAATGATATTTTTTATTTTTTTGTATGTTTTTTATTACCCGTAGCTCCTCATTTTCGTTTTGAACGTATTCATAGTGTTCATTCATTCTTAACTCGATAAACTAAAACTGTTTGCATGCTACACATCGCTTGTCACATGCTTTTTTACGCTTTTACCGCGCCTTTATAAATACATTATATTAAACGTTTTTTAGTAGATCCTTATATTGAGGAAACACCAACCACTGGATAGATATTGTACATGTACTTCCTGTATATTTTGACGCTATTTAATTTCGCGAATTTTGAGAACTTGAAATGACAATTTCGCCGCGGAATATCACAAGTTTGAATTTTGTTATTCTCTGAATCTTATTTTTTTTTCAATTCAATTCAATTATTTATTTCATAATTCTTATATAATATACACTATAAAAAACAAGCCGCTAGACACCCTAGTGGGTATATGTTGCGGTTTAACAGAAATCATTAAAATGACAACTAGACTACATATAAAAGAAAACACTTATATTATGTTACATGTAGGTATATAAAAATGGTATTAACAATTAATCTAAGGATGTACAATGTAAAAATGTTACAAGAATCGGGTACCAGTATAAAAATCAACAGTATAGTATGATATTGGTATTATACATTATCGATAGATGAGTAGTTTTTTATATGAAGATTTGAAAATATTTAGAGTGGAGCATTTTTTAATATCATGTGGTAGAGCATTCCAAAGATTAGGACCCAGATAGCGAAGGGAAAGTTTAGAGCATTTAGGGATATGAAAATAATGCAATTGTCTTGTGTAATGATGATGAATATTAATGTTGATATCAAACAAGTCTTGAAATAGATTTTTTGGAAGACTGGGGTGCTTATTAAAGATTTTGTACATGAACTGACCAGTACAATATCTGTTGACATCAAAAATATTTAATATTCTAAGATCTTTAAATAGGGGAGCGGAGTGAGAAAGTCTATCCTTATTTAAAGCTAGCCTTAAGAATTGTTTCTGCAGTTTATGTAGACGATCATAAAATGATTTAAATGTGTTACCCCAGATTATGTTGCAATAATTTAATTGAGAGTGTATCAATGAGTAGTAAATTGTTTTGAAACTGTCTATTTGAAGTAGATGTTTAATGTGATAAAGAGAACCAATGACGCGAGAAATCTTTGTTTCAACAGATTTTATGTGCTCTTTAAATTTCAAATTTTTATCAATAATAATTCCAAGAAAGTCAATTTTTTCCCGGAAATTTATGTTCTCATTGCGTATTTTAAGATTCAGATTTGTTTGATTTTTTTGGGGTCCAAATAGAATAGCATTGGTTTTGCCAATATTAAGTGAAAGTTTGTTTGCCTTTATCCAGTCATCTATTGAATTCAAGTTTGCATTAGTTCTAGTCATAAGTTCATTTAAATCATAATCACTATCAAGAAGATTGGTGTCATCAGCAAACATAATAAATTTTAGATTAGGGGCAACAAAAGGCAGATCATTTATGTAAAGAATAAATAATAGTGGTCCAAGTACCGAGCCCTGCGGAACACCACAATTTAGAGATGATTGTTTAGATTCATAATTGTTAATGGTGACATATTGTTTGCGGTCTTTTAAATAACTTTCAAACCAGGACTTAGCTATTCCTCTGATGCCATAATATTCAAGTTTTTGTATCAAAATGTCATGATTAATTGTGTCAAAGGCCTTGGAAAAATCTAATGTTATGCCAATGCTCGTTTTCCCCAAATCAGTTGATTTTCGAATTTGTTCAATGAAATATAAAATGGCCATGTAGGTAGAGTTGAATTTCTGAAATCCAAATTGATAAGTAAAAATAATTTCAAAACGTTCTAAAAAACCAGTGAGTTTGGCGTGCATGAGCTTTTCTAACAATTTAGAAAATACAGATAAAACTGAAATTGGTCTATAGTTCGAAGGATTTGTAGTGACACCTTTTTTAAATACAGGTGTTACTTTGGCCAATTTGAGGGCGTCTGGGAAAATACCAGATTTAAAAGATAAGTTAAATATATACAAGAGTGGATCAATTAAAAACTGTCTTGCAGACTTAATAAGTGATGGTAGAATCCCATCAGGTCCAGGCGAGGAAGATTTTAGAAGACACATTTCTAATTCAAGCTCAGTTTTTGAGGTCTTTTTGAGATAAATAGATGATTGAACTTTTTGAGCTCTTGCTAGGTATTCATTAAAGCATTTTTTGGATTTTGGAATCTCCTTGGCTAGATTTTTACCAATATTGGTAAAAAAATTATTAAATCCATTGGAAATGATTTCATGATCTGTTGTTTCCTTTCCATTTATAGTGAATTTAGATGGCAATGCAGCTTTTTTGTTTTTTCCAAGTAGTTCATTAATGATAGACCAAGACTTTTTAATGTTACCACTTACAGGGTGTTCCATATGTTTCAGGAATGATGCTGTGTTTTATTGGTTTTCTTTTCAATCTAACTGAATTTTTGACACAATGTGTCTACACATGTTTTGAATAAGTTAGGAAAGTTTCATATCGTGAGGTTCAGTAGTCTTAATTATATGGTTGCTATAGTAACCTAGGGGTAGGGTAGGTGGAGCAGGTATAACAACGCGCAAAGTATATGAAATATTTGTAAAAATAGTTTTTTTTGTACGAAGTGTGACTAAGTATTAGGTTGTCAGAGTTGGATCAAACTTGTCAGTAATTAAACAAAAATGAAGGTGGATTCCAAGAAAGTAAAAAATGTCATCACCCTTGATCACATCACAATTTAAACACCTGTCATGTCATGAGTCACAAAGGAGAATAAACACAGGTCATTTTGGACGAACGGCCATCTTGAAAAGTGAAAAAGTCATTTGCAAAGGAAAACTTTGACTTAGGCAACACACAACAATCTGTGACAAGACATGACAAGTGTGAATAACAGTTTTCTGCAGCAGACACAATTAAACTCCTGATGAATGCACATGGGGAGTCAATGATGGTAACCTCTAGAGTGTATGAGTGGTACAAGCGGTTCAAATCTGGAAGGGAAGCTGAGACCGATTATTCAAAATGTGGATTTCTGAGAACAGTGAGAGCGCTACCTAATGCGGAAGGATAGATGCTGAAATAATGATGATGGCTAATAAAGGGTGTGATAACATTTTTAATTTCCAGGAATCCAACCTTTATTCTTTTTAATTTCCAACAAGTTTGATGCAACTATGACAAATTAATACTTTGAACACTTTATACAAAAACTACTATTTTTACAAAAATGTCATGTTTTGCGTGTTGTTACACCTGCTCCACCTACCCTACCCCTAGGTTACTATAGCAACCCTATTATTCAGTCTACTGAGCTTCATGATATGAAACTTTTCCAACTTATTCACAACATATTTGGACACATTTTGTTAAAGTATCAGCTAGATTGAAAAGAAAACCAATAAAATACAGCATCATTCCTGAAACATATGGAACACCCTGTACTTCGGCAAACTTATTTTGATAATGTGTACGTTTTATTATTGCTATTTATTGCTATCTATTATTATTATTATTTATTGCTTTGTTAAACTAAGGTGTACCTTATACCCGTTAAGTTTTCAAAATATTACCCATGACACAAATAATGGTTCAATATTGTACACTAATCATGCCTACCCAGTGGTCATCTTTTCCGGGGATTCAATTGGCAAATTTCGCGGCGATTATTTTTCTCGATTTGATCACCATCGCGAATTGCACCTAATTAAAACGCACTCGAGAAATACCGGGAGAATCGTATTTCATTTTTCAAGCAAATGTTTCTTGCTAATTTTTGTGGATCCTAAGTCCTGTATAAGACATAGGCAAGGAGGATTGGCTCTTAGAGTGCAACATCAACATTCTGTCCCATATATGGGCATGTCGTGATACAAAATTAGAATTCAGACAGCCGCTGTTTTGTTCACTTAAACATTTGAATCGGGAATTTAGGTCTTTTTGACATTCTGTGATAAATTGAAAATTTCTTTCACAATTAAATTTTTGTGCCAAAAAATGCTTCGCTGCCTAAGGAGCAATCTTTCATCTTTCAACTAGCTAAAACTAAAATCATGGTAAAAGCTTCACAATTTCAAAATAGCAGGTATCGCGAAATCCAATTGAAATCAATGTAGTTCGTGAAATTGAATAAGCTACAATTTAAAGTTCAACTTGTTTTTGTCTTCAGCATAGGATTATATATTTGAGGATGTACAATAAATGCCAATCAGTAATAGTATGCAGATGTATAAATGTATGACTTGGTATTGATTCAATATAATTTTGGTTCATGATTTTGCCTAACAACCACCTAGCAACGGCACAAACATCGAAATAGTGAAATTGAAAAATTGGGGGTATGGGGAAATAAAAAAATTATGTCTAAAATTTGGACCACAGTGTGCATATACATTGAGGAATATGCAAAAATGCAAAGGTGTTCATAAAATGGTTTTTGAAGAAATCGGGTTTTCTCTCAAATTCCTGAAGAGAACGCGTTAGGCGACTACTTGGCGAGTGACAATTTTTACCTTCAAAAATTCATAACACAGTCAAAAGTGGCTCGATTTTCATGAACTAAAGCATGTTGGAAAGAAAATTCAATATGCTAAACTATTATTTATCAAACAAAGCAATATTATCATCTTTTTGTATTTTCTATAGCATTGAAAATAGTGTAACAATCAATATTTTATGAGTTTCAATTTTATTGGCATCAAGTTCCAACTATCATAATAGACCCCAATCACCCTGGTTTTTACACCGAAAGGTGTTTGTATCTGTGGCTCAAGCTAAAAAAAATAACGGAGACGTAAAAATAATTGCAAACTGTATTCTGTATACGTAAAAATACAATGCATACATTAGGGTTAAACTATTAAAGTAACAGTGCTACATGAATTCATTAAATGATTCATGAATTATTTAAATTTTTCGACCGAGTTGTTTCTGATTCTAAATTCCTTGCACCAAGCGTGGTTCCAAGCGATATAGTTGTTAATTGGTCTTATGCTTCGTGATCGTAGGCGAGGTGATGTAACAACCATTCCCCGTTTTTCTTTAACGGTGTCTAAAATATCCATTGCAATCTCCAGTCTTCCAGTGAGTCTTAGCTGTTTTTTCACAGGGATAAGATCTGGACATTTTTCGTTCTGCTCTATTATCGCACTCGAGGAAATAAACGCACTATTCGGACGGCTTATAACTTCCGTTTCGTTGCCATGCAGTGACGTCATGGATACGTGAATGTTCTCATTAATATTTGTAAGTCCACACTCTCCTTCATTCACCTGAACTTCACATGACGTTGGAGTTTTCGTTCTTTTCAAGTATTTTGTATAGTTTGGATATGAATTGGTAATGTTTCCGACTAATATATCTTCGTAGCCGCGAAACATGGCAAACTGTGCCTCCGGTGAGAGTTTAGATCCGAAACGAGCCTGCATTGGCAAATACTCAGTCTTTGCATATTGATTATTGTATAAGGTCTCATTCTGATTCGTATCATCATTGTCGTCGATATAGTCCTCTGTCATTGTTCTAGACCAGGCCCTCGTGATGCTGTTCAAATTCACGACCTTTTTACTAAAATCCGAGAGAAACTTACTGTATGGAGTTTTTAGAATGCTCTTCTCCGGGATAGCCTCAAATTTTCTGTTTTCGGTAAGATCATTCGATTTGGAGACAGATTTCTGTTGATACATTAACCCAGTTCCAACTGAACGACCCCCTCTTCTTTTATTTCTGTTCATAATGGTGCTTTAAGTTTAGTTTTACTTTGTACATTCAGAATTATCGGAATCAACCGAATTAATTTTTAACACGTTTCTCAAATAAACTTCTTTCCAGAGCCAACCGATCCATGAGATAATAAGACTGCTATTACGCACCTATTTACGTTAGGACATGTAATATATTGAGCATACGTAAATTAAGAAATCGTTTCAGACTCAACATCGGTAAGAAATTACTATAAATTGGGAATTATTAATTGGTTGCATGACTATTATGCTAACGCTGGTAACCATGTCATTAATCCAAAACAATTCAATATTTTCAATACTTGTGTACCATGCGTGACTGTAAATGTACCAATTCACCTAGTACTAGTCAATATGGTTCCGATCATTTTGTTGTGTAAAAGTTTGAAATGACTGATTCGTTATCAAATTGAATATAATTGATACAGTTGATAAAATACAATACAATACGTTCCCGAAACAATTGGATAAACCTTGGCAGTTTTTCCAAAATACTGCACAGACGTTATTCGAATAAATTGAGGTAAAATTAAAAGGCAAAATGATTTGTGATATTCGACTGTTTATCCAACGATGCTTCTACATTCTACCAAACAAAACTTCCCATTTCGTTCAGAAAGGTCAATGTAGCAAGCTATTATGTTGTTCTCATGGAAAAAAGATATTTACAAAACGAAAGTGTGTAGTGTGAAGCTATAGCCAATAACCCACATGCGAGTAGAAATAATCTTGATTTACGTCATTAAAAATTCAAAATTCAGTCAAAGTAATATCATATTTGAAATCTACATGTAAAATTACATCTAGAAATGTGGTTTTAAAAAATGTTTATCAACTTTGAAAAATTAATTTTCTTTGAAAATGTGACTTCTAGCTCGGGGAGATTCCCCATAGATCCCATGCTATAAAACCACAAAAAATGAAATATCTTTTCTTTGAGTGGACAGATAATATGCTTTACTGGACATATTTTCATTAGTATAAGTATCAGACACATAAGGGTTATATGAAAATTGAGCCACTTGAATTAATAATATTCAAATTTAAGGGAACTTTCTTATATACCTGCCATGTTAATTGACCCGAATCAGCCACCTGGTGGTGAATCTGGTAACTACCTACTCGCATTTGGGTAATTGAACACAGGCGAATTTATCGTCGATCATAAGTATGGGATAATTCCTCGTGACGATATCATATTGTCCCTCGGAATGAACCCCATATCCAACCCCTTCTTCGTAAACAACCTTTATATGTATACCATAATAGACTGCGCATATATTTACAAGTTTATTCAGTGTTTAAATTGATAAATAATTACCATATACTGTTACAGAAGAACACAATTAGACACAATGGGCATAAAGTCGAAATAGAACTATCCATTGCAATGAATAGATATTATCCTATATGAGGTTCGGGATATTGGGATTATCCCAAGGCTAATATAATAGACACAAATCTGCCCGAGGGCTGTAGATCCCGAGGGAAGATATATTATATTGGTCTAGCGATAATCCAAATATCTTGAACCGACTATAGGATAATACTAAACTTTGATCATCTTGTTCATATTGTTCAATTGGTCCATAATGTGGATGGTGCTGAATTCTGAAAGCACCACAATGTTGATGGTGGTTGAGTCTGAAAGCACCATAATATTTATGGATGGTGCTGGAGTCTGAAAAGCACTCTACTAATATGAATGGTCTTAGAGTCTTAAAGCACAATAATATGGATGATGCTGGAATCTGAAAGCACCATAATGTGTATGGTGCTGGATTCTGAAAGCACTGTAATGTTGATGGTGTTAGAGTCTTAAAGCACCATAATACGGATGGTGCTACAGTCTGAAAAAGCACTATGATATGGATGATCTTAGAGTATGGATGGCGCTGGAGTCTGAAAACACCATAATACGGATGGTGCTGGAGTCTAAAAAAGCACTATGATATGGATGATCTTAGAGTATGGATGGTGCTAGAGTCTGAAAGCACCATGATGTGGATGGTGTTAGAGTCTCAAAGCACCATTATGTGGATGGTGCTGGAGTCTGAAAGCACCATGATGTGGATGGTGCTGGAGTCTGAAAGCACCATGATGTGGATGGTGTTAGAGTCTCAAAGCACCATTATGTGGATGGTGCTGGAGTCTGAAAGCACCATGATGTGGATGGTGCTGGAGTCTGAAAGCACCATGATGTGGATGGTGCTGGAGTCTGAAAGCACCATGATGTGGATGGTGCTGGAGTCTGAAAGCACCATGATGTGGATGGTGCTGGAGTCTGAAAGCACCATGATGTGGATGGTGCTGGAGTCTGAAAGCACTATGATATAATATGGATGGTGCTGGAGTCTGAAAGCACCATGATCTTGATGGTGCTGGAGTCTAAAAAAGCACTAAACTAATACGAATGGTCTTAGAGTCTTAAAGCACAATAACATGGATTGTGCTAGAGTCTGAAAGCATCATAATGTGGATGGTGCTGGAGTCTGAAAGCACCATGATGTGGATGGTGTTAGAGTCTCAAAGCACTATGATATAATATGGATGGTGCTGGAGTCTGGAAGCACCATAACATGAATGGTGCTGGAGTCTAAAAAAGCACTATACTAATACGGATGGCTTTTGAGTCTAAAAGCACAATAATATGGATTGTGCTACTAGAGTCTGAAAGCATCATAATGTGGTGGTGCTGGAGTCTAAAAGCACCATGATGTGGATGTTGATGTCTCTTTTTGGCACGAAATGCTCCCACGATGTTGCTTGGTGCCATATTATTCGGTGGAATAAAAAGGCAGGTATGAAGTGAAATATATACACTTAACAAAATTCATTGCAATACTAAATGCGACTTAATATCAATTTACATCTACCATATGCGGAACAATATGTTAATATCTATTCGCTGCTGATGCAGAACGTACGTGTGCTTCCTATATGTATGTATCATTTTCGAAAGTAATTTGAGGTTACAGGGTGTCCAGGAAGTAAAGCATGGTAAAGGATTTCTAGATTCATATTGCATTAAGTCAGTTTTCATTGTTTTTTTGTTTCTTTTAGCAAAGCAAACAAGACTACTTGGCGCATCCCTAGTTTCGTTGACATAGTATAAATAGGGGTTCCGACCAATCCTAGTTTTTTAGGTCCATATAAAGACGGCAGTAAATGTTAATATGCCAATAATTTTCCTTTAGAAGATACGTTGATTACGCTGCCATCTTTTTACGAACAATGCTTCTATCACATCCAGATATCTCGATAATGAATTTAGTTATCATGAAAAGAATCCCACTTTTTATCAATACATTTTATTGCCATTAATCATAGAGTACAGATAATACTTGAAGGACTCAGTCGCCAGTGGCATTTTAGGTGTCCCTAAATGCATTATTTACAATTCATTATCATATAAGTAAAACAAAAACGTATAGCTGCATTTTGATTGGGGTGTTGAGGACAGATGCCTTTGCCTATAGGGTCCTTTGTTCACTGCGCGTTTCAGCATATACAAGGGCCGATCAAAAAGTTTCTTACAGTTGGCTCTCGATTTTATAATAAGAGGAGTTGGATGTTCAAACTTTAACATGAGACAGGATAGTTAGTTTGTTAAAGTTTGAGCATCCAACTCCTCTTATTATAAAATCGAGAGCCAACGGTAAGAAACTTTTTGATCGGCTTTTGTATATAAGGTTGTTTTGTAATTCTAAACCATTTTCTTTGTTTTAGGGGAAAATTTTTGTGCGATCCACATGGAATCAATTTGGATATGTGTGGCAATCAACGTAGATTCCACATGGAATCCACAGATTTCCACGTGAATTTTCATTGAGCTTTGCCCGATGGGACTGCTTGGGATTCCTTGGGACTTTGCCCCATGAAGTCCCATTGAGTCCCATAAGATTAGATGGCGTATCATTTGGCAAAGTTCCACGAAGCCCCATTGAGAATGAACCTGTTCATTCTATTTCAATTGGGCATCGTGGGTATTTTGATTATTGGATGTGTCAGGTAACTTGGGATCAAAATGACCGCGACAAAACCTCCTAAACTAAATTACATTATTTCCGTGGGACTCGATGGGATATGGAGGGACTCAATAAGACTCCATGGGGCAAAGTTAACAAGGCCTCATGGGACATTGTGGGACTCGATATGGCATGGTGGGACTTGATAGGGCAAGTGGGATTCTGCGCCATTGGAATATGTTGGCCTTAGGACCAAACTCGCGTAATGTCAAATATCATATAAGTAATGTCAACAAACCCAGTGCCACGGAATTGATCACTTTGAGAGAATGTAAAGCACTCTTATGTCCTTTGGCTTCAGGTTAACAATTTATGACACATGTAAAACAACGCATATACACCCCCTCCATAAGGTTGGCAACTGCAAGTTTTCATATGATAACATATCAAGGTCTGTCAATGTTTGAACCTTGATTTTGTTTCTTATTGCTTTATTTCAAAAGCTTGATGTCTCGTTTAAAATTGCCAAACAGCATGACAAGCTTTGAGAATTCGAAGTGATTCAAAGGGGGACTTCCAGTTACAAAACTTATGATGGGGGGGGGGGGGGGGTGTAACATAACATATTACATGTATCATCATAATTCATTCTTAACATACCATAACTACATGAACAACATTAGGATAAAATGGCATCTGAAACACAATTTTGAAAAATGTTATTAGAACACACACATGTATTTCCTATTGCTGACCACTAATACACTTAACGGTTTTATGGGGTATGGCAATGATAAGCTGTAAAAAATATAAAATGGTAGATAATGAATATATTTAACATATTATGATGTCACATATAGTGTTAATATTTATTTAGAATAAAACATTTTGCTATAATGATACAAATTTTCTGTTTGACCCTAGCAACAAGTTCAACAACTGAAGTGTAATGTGCCACGCCCCCTTTCTTGAATTTTTAGGGAAAGGTAAAGAGAAAAATCAGAAAAATAGATGCTTGTACTTTTTATTGAAACTTATGCAAGAAATATTTGCTAACATCATCAGTGAAGTTTTTAATCAGGTTTTATACACCATAGGCCCTTACTGTTTTTTAAATGACTGATTAACTATCGACTGATTAAGAAATTTTGAAGAGAAATTATGTACTTTTAGGGACGAATTATCCCATATCTCTACCAAATTCTGTTGGATAAGACCTAAACTTTCAGGAATTCTTCATACATGCCTCATTGATATATTAACAATGTTTCATTATTGCAACAACCTCAAATGAGATATTAAATAGTTTCAAGCATATGGTCAAACTCCGACTCGAAAATGATAACATTTGCTGACTCAGCACTTTTGAGCCTGCTTTGCAGGGTTCACAAACTTTTTTGTACATGCCTTGGGGTCCGCTACAAGAATCTAAAGTCAAATTGAATCTAGGTGTTTTGGACACAAATGGCCTTGGCCATAGTACTAACAAATAAACATCGAAAAACGTTCGAAAATCAACGTACCTAAAATCCATGTGGATTTCATATGTGTTTCATGAGGATTCCAGGTGGATCCTCGCGACATACCTGTAGGTTACATGTGGATGTGGTTTGGATGTGTATCTAATGTTTTTGAGCAGTTAACAACTTCACCATTCGCAATACAGCGATTATCCAGACAATTATGCTGGAAACAATGGAAAGCACGAGTTTTCCCTATGGGAAAATAACATGGGATACGTGATTCTTAATTTTAACGGATTTCAATGCACATCCCATTTTCAGAAATTGTTAATATAGTGAAGAAGAAACTTTTGATATGTTTAAATTGAGAAAAACAAGATCCTCTTTTTAGGAAATGAGTCTAACATTTTGTGCCAAGGTGGGGTCATAATGCATAATTAGAAAGAGTTTCAGAGAGTTAGATTGATACGTCACTATCATGGGGACTTCACTTGAAAGAAAACATATTACTGTATTTATGGCCAGAAAGTACCCATGGTCAAAGATATGACCATCTATATAAAATCACTTGCCATACTGCACATGGACCTTTTGACATTCTTTGAGGAAAAATAGAACATTGACATGTTGTTTTTATTGTTCTCGACAATAGCTCGTGTACCCCTAAATAACATTTGAAAAATAAAAAGGTTTCACCTTCAATTGTTGATGGGGAAATGTGTCACTGACGCCACAGGTGATGGTATCATATTCCAAGAATGCATTATTAAACAATGCAAAATGAGAAGCTCTTAGTTGTTATGAGTTACTCATTCATTCTACAACATAACACTTATAGAACGTGTAGTTATCAAACAAGCTTTTTCTATAGATGTTTATTTTCCATTCTGTCATTGGCAAATGCATTATAAGTTAACCATTGTCGTAAGGGTTAGAGATGAGCCCCATTAAAAACTTTTGACGAGGATTTGATTTTAATGTCACCACCAAAAGTTGATTAATTGTTGTAGGCTCGTCTAACACTTTCTATGGATGCTGTTCTGTGTTTGATGTTCGGCGTATGTAACAACGTTCGGCATCTGTAACAGCGTTTCCGGTCGGCGTCTGTAACAAATGGCAGGGGTGATATTTTGCATTATAATGACGGTTATATTGAACATTTTTGAAAATACTATTTAGGCCTGTTAACGATAATTGGGATATTCTTGTTTTGCCATTGTACTAAAGATTGCAGCATGTAAACAACATTCAATGTGTACCAATTTGTTGCCAACACAACGAGTATTCACGACCATAGAGAAATGCCACCCTGTGCTCATCGCACAGTGAATTGTAACCACATTCTATTTGGAGAGGATTAACTTTATACAGAAGAAACATATTTTTGTCCAAATTACATGAGTAAGTTACCGAGTCGTTAAGTTACTTGGACATAGACTAAGACATTAACTTAGTACAGTAAGTTACTTTAAACAATTATATTACTTACAAACCTGCCATTGACTTTATACAAGAGAAAATTCTCTGAAAATGTGTCCCACTTTTTGTCAATTGTTATAGAGTAAACCCTGAGAACTGTAATTCCAAAAGCTTTGAAATCTTCAGATGACATTATGTCATACATAAAGTCCTACCTTAACAAAGTGTCTGGTATTTTAAGAAAATTTTATTTTTATGTCTGGAGGATACCAAATATTTGACAGCACAACTTAGATTCACAACAGAAATACAAACATTTTGACAGATATTTCCATTGTCTGGCATTTAAAATGTATTAGGAAATGCACTTTTTGGCGCTGTTTTGGCAATTGAAGCATGAACAATTCAAAGTTAATTAAACCAGTGTGTTGAAGAATACAAATATTTGCAATTGTCAAATTTTATATGCATAGTAAAAGTATTTCATTTCATGGGTCACACATCTAACATCGGCTATTTGGGAGATGATCGCAAACATTTAATTTAGAAATTGGAAAATATCAACGTAATGGACACATTGTATATGCCACAAAAAGAAATTTTATTTTTTTGTCCAAAGTTCCATCATTACAACCGTTTTTAAGAAAAAGTGAGTAATATTGTATAGATATATACTTTTGGCATGATTACCAATCGTGTTGGCCACAAAATAGTACCTATTGAATATCAATAATCGATAAGATTAGATAATCATTTTCAAGAATGAAAATTCTCCCTCTTTCTGATGGTATATTCAAAATTGGTTGCACACTATGCACAGAGAGTCATTTTTTGACACTAGTTTGCTTAAATTAATCACCATAACTATACATTAGCCCTTTCTAATGGTACCTTCAAACCCCGGGGTATATTTCTCGAGGATTGTTCACTCAACTTAAAGTTGTATTATTAGTTTTAGTGGGTTCTCCCTGAATGATGTTTACGTCATTGCCACGATGTTTCAAGTAGCAAAATACTTTATAGTAGCCCGCACGAAAATGTCTATTAGTAACCCCATAAATGATACAATTTAAACATGAATTAGCTGTTCCAAACCGAGTCACGCACTTGACGAGTAAGTCTGGAAAAAAGTCGTTGACATCAACCAGCATCACAAATAGGTATGGAGTCCAAAAAACAGCAAACATAGTAGCCATAATCAGGTACATCATAACTTGTCGAATCTGTCGTTTAGAAGATGGATTATCATTTCCTGTGGCGCTGTTAGGGTTGTTTGAATCATGTTTTACAACCTTAGATTTTGTGGAGTATATTTTCCAGAAGAGAACACCGTACGTTATAAACGTAATGCAACATGGACACGCTACACCGAGTATCAAAATGATGATCGTATACGATACACTCTCGGTGCGGTCATAGTCGCAGGAATTTCGCTTCGGATCATAGGCCTGCGCACCCCATACGCCAAACATTGAAGGCAAAACCCACGCAATAGTGTACACCCACACTGTAATGATTGTCACACAAGTCTTTTTGTAACTGAACAGTTTTACATACCAACGTTTGAAACCTATAAAGAGACACCTATTGAGTGATATGAGGCAAAGATTGATGACAGAAACACCCGCCGAGACAACCATTATAAATCCAGTGAAATCACACAGGAAGCTATCTCCCAAAATGTTATCACGGTGAATGACGTTAGCTAAAACTATTGGCAGGGCATATGTTGTGATGATCAAATCAGCAAATGCGACGTTAACAACGAACGCGTTGGGGACGGTTTGAAGGGGTTTATGGATTCTAACTGCCACCATGATGACAATATTACCAAATGTGCCAATCACTATGACAAGTGCCAATGTAATAGCATCAATTATTTCACCCGTCGTCATCGTGCTTTCCTGATTTCCTAATCAAGAGGTGGTATAATACGTTATCACTGTCTGGCTGTCTGTCTCTTTAAGGAAAAACTAATTGACAATCCTCGACTTCCTTAAGAGTTAAGCTGCAAAGTAATGGCGTCAATACTCCTTGCCTATATTCCCTTTATATAAAGCTGCAAAGTAATCGCGTCAATACTCCTTGTTTACTTTTCCTTTATGCAAAGCTGCAAAGTAATGGCGTCAATACTCCTTGCCTATATTCCCTTTATATAAAGCTGCAAAGTAATCGCGTCAATACTCCTTGTTTACTTTCCCTTTATGCAAAGCTGCAAAGTAATCGCGTCAATACTTCCTGCCTACATATAAAGCTTCAAAGTAATGGTGTCAATACTCCTTGTCTACATTCCCGTTATATAAAGCTGCAAAGTAATCACGTCAATACTCCTTGTCTACATTCCCGTTATATAAAGCTGCAAAGTAATCACGTCAATACTCCTTGTCTACGTTCCTTTTATTCAAAGCTGCAAAGTAATACTGTGATAGCATCGACCCCATCTCATCATATGTACCTTAATTTTCGTCGTGTCCGATATAGGCGATTTTTATCTTTTAGAATTTTTGTTTAATTTAGACAATATTTAAGTAAAATAATGAAGATAATGAAGAAGTTAAACACCAGGCAAGGGCGTTACAATACCCGGGAATTTATCGGTTCGTCCAGTACTTGTTTGTGATAGCGCCCTCTGTAGGTCACTGTGCTTATAGCCTACAGTAATACGGGGTAGGATATCGGGAATTCGGTCAGTTTCTATCCGTCGATTTCGCTATGAATTGAAGCAAGTGTGACCACTTTATCCACTTAAACAATTTGATAATTGATTTAATCTTTAAACAAAATCGATAAACACGTTATACACTTCCTATCTCCTTAGAAATTAGCATGTATTTATGGATTGTGTTTTCGAACAAGGCTCGACCCACCCCAATAGGGAAATCCTTATGCTAATTAGTATGACGTCATATTTTCCTGGGGAATCCTAGATTTCAAAGCCTCAGTCTGTTATTGTGTCAAATGTAAACGCTCTTGGGACGCTCTTTTGCAGACAGAAAATTGACAGATTAGCTTTTAACTTTCAGCTTTGATGTTTAAATATTCTGTATTTCTACCGGACTTCTTGCTGAATATCATATAATGTTATAACTTGATTTGGATCATTGCCTGATTGATCATTCTGAAATTTTGATTGTGATTCATGATTGATTGGCAAGAAAAATAATTCCTATTGTTTTCCAGCGAAGTCAAAATGTTACAGCATGAGTTATAATGTCGAGTTTGCATCATGTTAAATTCTGCTAGTGATTAGAAGTCCATGCACAAGCATACACATAAGAGACAAACACACCCAGGCTCCAGGCCGTGGATGGAAATATAAAACTATTTAGGCACAAACTGGTATTAATAGGCCGATATGTAGTGTCTGCCATGTATTGAAGGTAAACCAATCTGTTTTATTAATGTTACTTCTATCAATACATGGGTTGTGCAATAGAAAAGCAATGGCACAATCAAAAATGTGCATATCAATCGTGAATATCTCTCGGTTCAAAGCTTATTTCCAACAGAATCGTGTCAAAATATGTGTCTGAGTAACAGTTATACATTATAAGATCGCAAACTCTTACCAATTATCAGCCGAATGGCTCATTTTCAACGAAATGTCCTTAAGACAACAGCCCTGGGTCGCGCCTGAGACCAAAAACTACTTCAAATAGCCTTCCCCTAATTATATTGGATAATCACATTTATGCGTGCGCGCGCAGCTCATCCAATGAACGAAACGCCACTTCCCGCTGAAATCACCGGGTATTGATCTTTCCCTTGCACCAGGTGAGATATTCTTTGAGAAAAGTGTGAAATATGCCATTAATTCTAGAGATTCAAAATTTTTTCAAAATTAAAACGGGCTGCGTAAAAACGTAGTTCTGGGACCTGTACTAAATTTTAGTCATAAAGCTGCAAAGTTATTAACGATTATTGACTGCCTTCTCAAAAAAGCTGCGAAGAAATCAACAATCCTTGGCTGATTTCCTAATCAACAACATAAATCAGCAAAAGTTGACAATAATCCTTGAATGCCCTCCGATTAAGCTATGGATTCCTTACTTCCATCCTTATAAAGCTGTGAAGTAATCCCTAGCCTTTAACTAACTTTCTAATATAGGGAGGAAGTAATTGACAATCCTTGACTGACTTCTTCATCAAGATGTAAAGTATATAATCAGCGATCATTGACTGCGTTCCAAATTAATGTTAAATAATGAACTAGCCTTGACTGTTAAATGCAGCACTGGATTAGGTTTCAGTTTTCAGTTACAATTTGGTATGTAAAGCAGTTTTAGCATGCCTCTTATAGTGTATATACATGTGCTCTAAGTACTTAGAGGAAATGATGATATTAGTTCACAACAATGCCCATCGATTAGGATATACACGTGATGGACATTAACAATCGTATTCCATTTGGGAGTGTCTGGGGGTGCGAATAATAGATAAGCCCTATTTGCACAATTTGTAGTGCACTTCGGAACTCACTTAAACAAACCAATTACGTTTGTATTGATCAACAATGACATTCGAAGATTATATTACCTTTCCATGATGACGTATTTATCGATATCTTGATATTCTACTCTAACAATGTCTTTAATAAAAATATGTAAAATTACTTTTTAATTATAACGTCAAAATTAATTATAATTGACTTGAATTCGTTGATATGTATATATTAAACGTGAAATCAAATAGAATGACATCGGACACCTTTAGGAATATATTGGGGAAAAAAGGGATCAATATTTAAAAAATTGGTCCGAATTTTCAAATTTTTCTCCCTCCATAATTTTTAAGATATAGGTCTATATAAGAATGAATTGTAATTTGTGTGTCAAAACTTCAAAAAGAATAAATAACATAAGTCCCATTACAATATACAATTATTGACCTCTCCAGAGGTTTACTGTCAAAATTATCCCGAGACTGTAAACCGAGACCGTAGGTCGAGGTTTACAGTCGAGGGATATAATTTTGACAGTAAACCGAATGGAGAGGTCTATAATTGTTTTGTTAGTCCGAAGAATATCTTAGATTTTTCTGACCCTTGAAGTTGACTTGAAGTTGGATCCAGACCCTCGAGACGTTCATGTTGTATTTCAGTATATCGGCAGTAAGTTCACTCAATGGAGTCAAATTACTCTCCTGGGCGAAGTCCACTAAAAGCTTTGTACAAAGTTTTAGATTTTTCTTCGTATTTTGACTGTCTTTACTCTCTAAGAGACTAATAATATCCTCATCTTCAACATTTTTGAAACGGCTAGTGTTAGCGGCTGCCATTTTATCGTCTGATAATGACGTCATTTTAGTGGAATGCTGGGAATATT
This sequence comes from Owenia fusiformis, assembly GCA_903813345.2. Taxonomy (NCBI): domain Eukaryota; kingdom Metazoa; phylum Annelida; class Polychaeta; order Sabellida; family Oweniidae; genus Owenia; species Owenia fusiformis. The sequence goes on from CAIIXF020000002.1 coordinate 28,287,618, forward strand.
ATTCACCGGCAATGCATTGCGCGGTGTACAGTTAAAATTATTCACCGCTCGTTGATCAATCAAAATCGAGTATTTCAACTGAGCTACTAACAATACATATTGTTGACCGCTAATCAACCAATCAGAATTGAGTATTTCAACTGAGGTACTAACAAAATATACAGATTATCCCGGCAAGGTACATTCAAATAGCTGAACATTTTTACTTACTCTTATTCAAAGCTAAGGTCTCTCTTCCAAAGAGTAAGTCCATATTATTTCGTGCGCCATTATATGCCATTGATGTTTAAAACCAGCAAGACCACCGAGTGTTCCAAAGAATTTGACCGAAAGGAACTGTCATAGCTTTGAGAAAATGTACTTATTTTGTTCATTTTTCGGAAGTTATAATGGAAAACCTGCATGCTAAAACTATCTAGAAGTTAACATGAACTATAGAAGAAAATAGAGAGTAACATCAGCTGTACACTTTTGTGCGCAAGGACTTTAGGTGAACTTTTGATGTCAGAAAGGTTCCTGGAAAGAGCATTACCAATGTCTGGGTGAAGAAAAAAACTGGTTCTGTAAAGAATTTGAACTCCAAGGCTGTAGAAAGAGGGAGCCATTCTGGAGACCAAAAAGTAAAAACTGCTCGGACAGAACAGAACATTGACTTAGTGAGGGAAGCTGTGGAACTAAGTTCTAGAAAATCTTGTGAAAATGTATGATTGACAATTTCTTCCCCAGAGTTCAACTGGGTCTTGAGAGGCAAGGTCGCCACTAGGAGTATGTCATAAAGACTGGATCGGAATAATTCCAAAACTATTTGTCTAATCAATCTGAAACTTTCAGACAATGACAGACAAATTAGGTGACTTCTTCGGTCCAATCTTTTTGGAACGCCCTGTACTATTCGCCGAGGAGAAGACAAAATTGTATCACACGGTGCATTCATTGAGACACCGACGTTCAAAGATCTTATGAATGAGGTAAGCATCAAGGTAGAACAATTGTATACATATATACATTAGTTTTTTTTATTTCAATATACGTTCAATATATACAATATATTCAGGAAAAATTGAAATAATCGCATGTGTTATAGAATATACAAAACATCAACATGAAGATTTGGCCACAGACGTTATAAATTCCTGATGATGTGTTCCAGCGAAAAATCGCTACTTCTCAAATAATTATTTTACATGAAATTCATCATAGATCCACATGTACATGTTAATAAAAAATGGATAACGTTTATATATAGTCAGGAAATTATCTCAGTGTTTCAGAACATACAAACTGCCAACATGAAAGTACAATTAGAAAAATATGAAGAAATATTTTTGATAAGGTGTTTCTTTTACAGAGATTAACTATTAAACCCCTGTGGAAGGGTAAAATGCAAAATTCTGAAGGAAATTTGAAGTGAGATATAATTTCTTGACTTATATCAATGAACACGTTTTTTGTACAGATAATGTACCTACAAATAAATCGTGTACATTCCTATGCACCTAACCAAATATAATAAACAAAAGACTAACTTGTAAAGTCATTCTTAGTTTGTGGAGTAGGCGCAATCTTATCATTTATAATTGTACAAGGTGTTCTGAAGGGAGTGATCACTATGAACTCCGATTCTGCCAAGGTCACTAAAAGTACATCGCTACTGTTACACATTCACACGTTAGGAAATGCTAACCCATGTTCTTCGAAGATAGCTAAAGGTACATTTCTAGAAATTGCGAAATCCATACAATGTAGTTTCGACATCGGAAATCATGATGTCATACGAAAACGGCATAATAGGAAATTACTTAAAAGTACTCCTTGGGGGTCAATTGCACTGGCTTATATAACTGCACTATTAAATATGAAATATGACAAAACTGGAAAAAAATATAAAGGTTTTGTTAGAAAACGTTTTGTTACAGCTCCTTACATTCTCTGTTGTATGTTAAATGGACAGTATTAAAATAACAGTACTTATTTACAATTGTCAGCATAGTCTATCCCCATGCGTATTTAATATCTTTATGCAAAGAATCCAATCAGGAAACACGTGACAGCAATTGCGATAATTGCGTTGATGTTCATTATGTTTGATAAGAATGGAGTCTCTGCAATGTCGGTCATTTCAGCTCTTATCGCTGCCGCAGCTTCCTTGGAAAGTTTCGTCTTTGTTTGTTCTGGCTCAATCCCGCATATGAAGTTGTACACTTTCCTTGCTTTCGATAAGTCTGGAAAAGAATAGTAAATTGGTATAAATACATTCATTTCTTGCCCAATTACGCCAATCGGTGATTATGAGTTGTTTTAATTGCCTGGGCTTTAATATCTCTATTATTGCTGTAATTTTTTTAATTCAAAATAATTGAATATCGAATTCCATTTTTGCAATAATCCTGATAGTGGAATCAATTGGTGCAAGGCCCCCATAGGGACCTTGCGTTTTCATACTAAAGTTTGTTTTGGAGTTTTTTCTTATTGTTCTATGTATTTCAAGACATTTTAGAGACAGGGCCCTTTTTCTAAAGCCCTTTTTAGAAAAATAATTGAGATAACAGAGGATACCCATTATTACTGCTTTTTAACACAATGTTATCAGAAAATTCAAATTTCAAACTCCTTGTCTCACTATAATTCACCAATGGAGAATGGAAGTTGAGCAACCAAAGTTGGCACACAGTTGGACCCTAAGATAAGCTCTAATGTGAGGGGTATGATCTTTTGTGAAATCATATATTTGCCTAGCAACCACGTAGCAACCATCTAAAATAACATATTTTACAACATAAATCTACTTAATATATGCTAGGATGCTATGAGACCATTACAAAAAGTCTTCTTATCCTAGAACACAATTCAAACATAGAAGTGACATCACCATGTTGCATAGCAACAACATGGCAACAGGTTACAATGCCCATTTTGACATTTGCACACCATATTCCTATTATATACTCACTTGTATGCTTTTGGATCCCTTCCACATTATTTCTTAACATACAGAAATTGTATTTAAGCATAAATGATGCAGTTATGCCTGACTATTTTTCGTAGCAACTTCCTAGCAACAGCTTGAAATTATGGTTAAATTTGCCTAGCAATGACCTAGCAACAGCTTAAAATAGCAATGTTTCTCATAAAAATCTCACTATATATCCACTATTTATTATGTACTTGAAGAAAATTAATATGTATGTCTTTTAATTTCATAAAGCTTTGTTGCTGCACATTCAAAAAAATTTGTAGTCTCTTGTGTAAAGCATGATGGGACATTTCTTGTCTTATGTTTATCAAATTGCAAAAGTCCTGCAATTCATGTTTCAATTCTGAGATAAAGTAAACACAAAATATTCATCATATTTATCCTTGTTACATTTTCAGCATTGATACCCCTAAGATAATACTTTATTTGGGTTAATTGCTACAATTCCTTTGCAGTTGCATAGTTTCGGTGCAGTAGAATGCACCATGGCTTTTGCAGTTCCCTTTGCAGTCACATTTGGTGCATCCATGATTTAATTATGACTTTACATGCCTCGGATGCTTGCAACAGTATTGTCCATCTGGGTACGCACAATCCTGATGCGCTCCTAAACCATCCCCATAGGTTTGGTGAAGGAAGAACTGGATGCACTATATACCATTGCCCCCATGCATGTGTTCCTTGGAGAGCTGCTAGCATGGCATGATAGAGTGCTGCATCGCATGTTGGAGGTACTCTATCGGGATCCATCTGTCATGAGTGAACATGTGAACATTAAGATTTGTCTCACTGTTTGTAGGCTGGTAAACCAGGATAATGAACCTCTCCATTGTGCCCGTAACTTCTGTTGTTATGGTTTATGAGCGATCTGTTTGAGTCAAAAGGACCTGTTAGATCATGACATAAGTTCCATTGCTTGAAAACTGTCACCTTGCGCTGATGGTAAAGTTCAGATGTGGTATCAGTTCCAGTAAGGGCGTGGAACATTGGCAGCACATGTGATCTTTGTGGTCCTAGTGCTCTAGCAATCTCATGAACTAAAGTGTAGCGATATGTTATGCATTTTGAAAATGCTACATAGACCTCAATCTGTAGCTCAGAGGCACCGGCTAAGGCTATCACAAGGACATCAGTGTCCACTGATCTTATCACAAATGTCCTGCAACCTTTTCCTACACCATGAAACACATGCAAAAACATATATGTATCTGCCTCATGACATGTTAGTTTTCCACATTTGGATAGTAATATTCCACTGAAGCCAGCATATGGGGTATATATATCCCAGCAGGGTGTGTTCAAAATACTAGTACAGTAAAACCTGTCTAATCTGAACGCCATTGGGACCGGATAAAAGCGTTCAGATTAGGAGGTGTTCACATTTCAAGGTTTTTGCATTCGCAATATTCCGGATTCTGAAGAAATGTGAACACATTCTCGATAAATATTTATAGTTCGTTTGACCACATAGCTTTATGGCATTCCAGAAATTTGAAAATTTGATTCAAATGAATCTAGTCATGCTGGAAAGCCCCATTATGAATGAGACCATTCAAGATTATTTCCCAAAGTTTTGATATCATGACAAAATTTGAGCAATTTTGTATGAAACATCAGAAATTTTATGAAAAGTGTTCAGATTAGACAGGTGAATTTTTCAAATATGACTGTTCACTGTTCAAATTGGAAGGTGTTCACATTTCAAGGTTTTTTTAACATGGGAGTCAATGGGAGGAGAAAATGGGACCGAAAAAAAGTGTTCAGATTGGGAGGTGTTCAGATTAGCCAGGTGTTCAGATATACAGGTTCTACTGTATATAGATTTTAAATCAAGACACCATATTTACTGATTGAATCATTAGATCAGGGTTATACTTGCTAAAAGCTTAAATCTTATCTGGGCTTTGCTGAAACTTAAAAGTCATTAATTTCAAAGTTTAAAGTTTTACTACTTGAGATGCCGAAGGATGTAGGAATTGTGCAAAGAGCTCTATCTTTCAAGAAAGTCTTGCCAATTGCTTGGTAGTTCGGTGTTAGGATAGGATTTCTCAGAATCAATGACAACAAGATAGAGTTCTTTGCACTACTAGCAACTGTTACAAGACATATTATGGCAGACGGTAGAGTCTTTGTCTCGACCATTGAAGTAGAGTGCATCAGTAATTCTGCCAATTATGCCATAATAGTCCCTGCTCCCAGGAAGAGGCAGATACAAATATGTTTTTGGACGTGTCTAATGGTATCGGAAAAGGTTGCAGGACATTTATGATAAGATTGGTGGACAGTAATGTTGTGATAGCCTAATAGCCTGTGCCTCTGAGCCACAGATTGAGATCTATGTAGCATTTTCAAAAGGCAAAACTAACACTTCATTCCAATTTATGAATTTGCTTGAGCACTATAACCACAAAGATCACGTGCCCTGCCAATGTTCCAATCCCTTACTGGAACTGATACCACATCTGCATTTTACCATCATAGCAAGGTGACAGTTTTCAAGCAATGGAACTTATATAATGATCTTACAGGTGCCCTTTTGACAAGAAGCACATGTATGGTGGCAGTGGTATATAGTACTAGTGGATCCAGTTCTTCTTCACCAACCCTATGGGAATGGTTTAGGAGCCCATCAGGATTGTAGGTGCACAGATGGACAATATTGCATAAGCATCCAAAGCATGTAAAGTCATAATTAAATGTGGATGCATCAAATGTGACTGCAAAGGGAACTGCAAATGCCTACTGCATCGAACTATGCACCTGCAAAGGAAATTGAAGCAATACACCAAAATAAAGTACTATCTTCGGGGTATCAATGCTGAAAATGTATCAAGAATCAATGTGATGAATATTTTGTGATTACTTAAATCTCAGAACTGAAACATGAATTGCAATTTGATATACATAAGACAAGAAATGTCCCATCATGCTTTACACAAGAAACGAAAGATTTTTAAGTGAGCAACTATAAAGCTTTATAAATTACAAAAGACATATATATTGATTTTCTTCAAGCACATATAGTGGATATATAGTGAAATTCTTATGAGAAACATTGCTATATTAAGATGTTGCTAGGTCGTTGCTAGGCAAATTTAACCTTTATTTCAAGCCGTTGCTGGGGAAAATGGTCAGACATAACTGCATCAATACATTTGCTATATGTTAAGAAATAATGTGGAAGAGATCCAAAAGCAGTGAACATATAACAGATATATGGTTTCCAATTGTCAAAATGGGCATTGTAACCTATTGCCATGTTGTTGCTATGCAACATGGTGATGTCACTTCTGTAAATATGTTAAAACTGTTGTATTATAGGATAAGAATACTTTTTGTAATGGTCTTATGGCATCCTAGCATATATTAAGTGGATTTATATTGTAAAATATGTTATTTTAGGCGGTTGCTATGTGGTTGCTAGGCAAATATATGATATCATAAAAAATCAAAGCCCTATGATTAGAGTTTATCCTAGGATCTAACTTTGTGCCAAGTTTGGTTGCTCAATTCCCATTCTCCATTGGTGAATTATAGTGAGATAAGGAGTTTGGAATTTGAATTTTCTATTATTATTGTGCTAAAAAGCAGAAATAACAGTTATTCAGTGTAATCTCAATTATTTTTCTAAAAAGTGCTTTAGAAAAAGGGCCCTGTCTCTTAAATAACTTTAAATACATGAAACTATATGAAAAAACTCAAAAACAAACTTTAGTATGAAAACGCAAGATCATTCACCAATTGATTCCGCTATGAGACATAATCTATCTTACATAATGTCTTGATGATAATGGCGCTTACTGGAAAATTCCCTATTTCTAAACAATTTCAGGGCAGAGTATGAAAAAACGTATTTATCTGTCAATTCAACTGACCCCGTCATTTTGATAATAAGACATATAAATGTCCACTAAATTTGATTACCTTCAGGTGCTTCTGGATCTTTTTTAGTTAGTTCTTCTTCTTCCTCCGCTTCTTCATCAGAGGAGAGTTCAGGCTCTTCCTTATCCATCCTAGTGGACCATGTAAGTCGATGCAACTGGAATTACAGTGGAGTGAATGTGAAACTAACGCACAGTAATTTGATTCAGTCATAATTTGTCAAGAATGCATTGATGTTCACGTTCAAGAAGGATATTGGTGGATCTGGCGATTCCCAGTGTTAATGATTAAGCGATTGAAAGATTCACTAAATCTATATACAGGTTGTGTGACTAAAGGTGGGTGTTATCATAACTCACACCCTCAAAAGGTAGGTTTACCATGTAACTGTACTGTAATTGTTTTTTTGCAAGTGCTTTAACATGCTTATTCTTTGAAATAAAAAAAATTATAAAAAAAAAAAAATTCTATATTACACAAATGAAACAAATGTGTAAAGGTCATCCTTAATTCAAATGACTTCATTTATTACTCAATTAAGTCTATGGAAGAAGTGAAATACTTTGGACCAAGGATGGAAAAGGTACTTACCTTTCTCTTTGGTCTTGGTTCCGTAAGCAATGAAACGCTGACAATCACAATGAAAGAAATGGCGAACAATATCATAGCGAAGTGTAAATAGTGGACATCCTTGAAGATTGCAGGACGTGTATCTTCCACACCAGCTGCACACGAAGGCTCTGGGAAACTGAAGTGAATCCCCATTCTGATTACACCCGCAATTAGACCGGCCATCAGTCCCCAAAAGGCGCCCTAGGACGAAATGATATATTTATACACAAGGTATTTTTGTAATGCCTTCTTATTAAACAACGGACAAGTTCAACAAGTCCTTTGAAATACTCTCCAAAAAGCATAACCAAGGCACCAAGAATTTCCAACTAAAAATGAGTCTAATACCTTCTTCTCTGCCCATACTATAACTTGAAAACATTAAACTAAACAAGAGCATAACTCGTAATTTTTGAAAGGTGATTGAATCAATAACTTTGTGTGTAGTGTTTCCGAAGTGCATTTACTGAAAAGACGCTTTGCATCCAAGCCATTGACGGAAGGAATTCATATTATTTCAATTTTTATGTATTACAGGGTCAGATTTGGAGAGACTAGTTCAGTTAATTAAACGTGTTAACACGAGATGACAGATATCAAGGACTGAATTCTCGGACAGTTGTGTAATACAGAGTTGAAAGAGTAAGCCATACCTGCTCATTGCACCTTGGCCAGAACATTCCTAGCAAGAATACAGCTACCCATGGAGGATTAATATAAGATGAGATTGATTGAAGATAGTTCCATAATTGCGAACCCTGAATTAATTGTAAAATTGGCAGCCACGCCACGGATAACCCAATCATTATAGCTGAGAATATACGTCCAGTTAAGACTAGTTCATTCTGAGAGGCTCTGGGTCGGACTCTTTGCCAAATATCCATGGTGAACAGTGTACTCGAACTGTTGAATATTGAGGTAAGTGAACTCATAAGCGCAGCTAACATTGCAGCTAACATGAGTCCTCTTAGACCTGAAAATAATTGCAAAGATGAGTTGGCATTAACACGAGTCCTCTTAGACCTGGAAATAATTGCAAAGATGAGTTGCTGGCATTAACATGAGTCCTCTTAGACCTGAAAATAATTGTAAAGATGAGTTGGCATTAACATGAGTCCTCTTAGACCTGGAAATAATTGCAAAGATGAGTTGGCATTAACATGAGTCCTCTTAGACCTGAAAATAATTGCAAAGATGAGTTGGCATTAACATGAGTCCTCTTAGACCTGAAAATAATTGCAAAGATGAGTTGGCATAAACATGAGTCCTCTTAGACCTGAAAGTAATTGCAAAGATGAGTTGGCATTAACATGAGTCCTTTTAGACCTGAAAATAATTGTTAAGATGAGTTGGCATTAACATGAGTCCTCTTAGACCTGAAAATAATTGCAAAGATGATTTGGCATTAACATGAGTCCTCTTAGACCTGAAAATAATTGCAAAGATGATTTGGCATTAATTAACATTGTTACAGTTGTAGTTGTTGTTGAACGGTATTAGCGAAGGTACAATATTTAAGAATATATATATGCAATTGCTCGATACAATGCTATTCTGCTGCAAGACCAATGCATAATATCGTTACAGGAACATGTTTGATTTTGCAATGCTCTCTGCAACTGATTATATAGTTGATTACGTTTTTGACGACCATTTCCAATGCCTATAGTTGGGTCTTACACTTCCAAAACAATGACAGGCTTTATGCAATGAAAACCTCTAGATAACAAACTTATGAAGGGGAGTTTATAATATTTACCTGTAGGCATGACTCTGAGGACCAAAAGGGGGTAAGCTATATTGGTACATCCAGCTGGATTACCACATACCTCGTTGCAATGGTCAGGATCAGCACAGCCAATCTCCTCTGCAACAATAAGTGTGTCATATTCAAGGTCAAGGTCACTGCTATGCTTTTTGCTTTGCAGCATATTTGTTGTTCAACACATTGGTTAAATTGATTAACTTTGTTGAACTTTCATTGTATGATATCAAATGTTATAATATATGAACTTGAAATTAGAGTATTAATAAAAACATTTTGTACAATTTGGGAATTTTCATATTACTTTGTTTCCTTTAAGGTTTTTTAATACCATGAGTATCAGTATATCCAGACATACAGGGTGAGCCAAAAAAGGTAAACCAAACAAATGTTTAAAACAACACAGTCATCCATCATGGGATTAATGTCATATGAGCCTTGTTCAATGTTCTCTCATTCTATTGCTTTTGGCCAAATGAAGCTTGATAGAACGAAAGAACATTCATTGCTCAAGATGTTATTGTGCCAAATGGGACCTTAATCCCATGCTGAATTTTGGCTAACCGTGTACTAGGCGTTCTTTCTTACATTAAATTTAAATACTAAAATCATTTACAGTATAATTTGATTCAACTTACGTGGATACAGAATCCGACTGACCATACCAGGAGTTACAAAAAGAAAGAAAGGTAAAATCTTCAGATAGCTTGCAACAACTGTCGAGGCCTTGGCGTGTGTGATGTTCTTTGCAGATAAACAACGCTGAACTATAACCTGCAATTCACGTATATATGTTAAATACATTCAGTTAATTACTACCCCTTGTGCATATTTTATCCACTTACCAACCGGGAACTGAACGAATGTTAAAAATGATGGACATAATATTTTGAATACAGGTTTGCCAATAGTTTACACTATTGAATTTTCACAATGGAAATAGTTATGAATGTAGGAGGAGGTCCATGGCCAATTTAGTGTGTGTCTCATCTATGGACTCTGCTCGATCATGCACTACATTGTCATTCGTATTTTAGATTGCTCTGCTAAAGCTTGCGGTAAATGCTCACCTGATTAGTGCAGAAGTAATGCGTTGCTAGAATGGTAAGACCAAATGTGAGACCAGGCCATGGGTAGCCAGAATCAACTCCACGGAATATATGCATGTAGTCATCGGGTGGAAATCCACATGTTGTGTTGCCATAAAGTGCCCTGTTCACGTACGAATAGTTTGCTGCTGCACCGGGGAACTGTTGAAACATTCCTTCCCAGCCACCGACTTTAGTAATAGCTACAACGTAAAATTGATTCATAAAAATGATTTCATATTTTTTATTTATTTTTTATTAAATTCAAAGTAACAAATTATAGACAGTACAGTTATATTGGCTATGACCCCCAAGGTGGAGTATCAGCTATCACATTATGATATTACAATCATGATTTTTGAAATAGCTAGAAAATAAAATTGATTCATGATTATTTTAATTTTATTCTATTAAAATCAGAGTAACATATATACAGGTTTATAGAGCGGCAATGACCATCAAGCTGTAGTATTAGGTGCAACACAATGGTAAATACAATGATTCAAAATAAATTAGACACTTGTAACAATGTTTTGAGCATACGCAGTTTCATTGTGCGATTCAGTCTGTACTATCCCTTCGTCTCTCTAAAGCTTTAGATAAAGACGAAAAGAGATAGTAATTGCAACGTTTGTGTTTTCTGATATATGTTGCAGTGATTGGCAAAGATCTTCATTGTGCAAGTTAGACGACAAACAACCAGTTTACAGTAACAAGAAGATGATTGATACACATACTTTAACTGTTACTTAAACAATGTTATACTCACAAAGCCCTGCAAGAATGGCTGCTCCAACGATGAGTATTCCAGATTGTAACGTATCTGTGTAGATGACAGCAGTCAAACCGCCACCTATAGTAAGATATATTTTATTTATTTATTACAGTGTCACCCGTAATTATACGGCCAACCTCCAAAGGCTTATGAGACACAATTACAATCATATTATAAGCAGATAAGTCAGAATTAACACTTACTTTAATCTATCTTTAGCCTCCAAAGACAAAAGCAAAAAATTTGAAACATATTTACAGAGTATTCAAATTATATAAAACGAGGTTGAGTACGAAGCATGAGTAAAGGTAAGGTGGGCTGAATCTACTTAAACAATGTACCTGAATATCAGGCCACTCTGTACTTTTTCAACTTGCCTCAAATGAATATTTTATATTTGTAAATTTGTTTTTTAGGTGCAATGTAAAATATAAATTAGGTATAAGGAACTCATGTTGCATACACTGTAGTTCCAATAATAGCAGATTTCTAACAATAAAAAGCGTATCTCCTGAAGCACTTTGTCATTATAATGAATAACACATGTGCTAGACATTGTTTAAACTGTTACCCAAGATTATAGCAGATTTAGTGAACATAATGAATGTGTTATTGTTGATCATATAAAATCATAGAAAGTCACATTTTCTACGAAAAATTGTAAATCTCGGACACATAAATAATACCATTGATATTCAAAGATCTGACAAAAAAATTTGAAGTCCAGTTTAGGTTTAGCATTTGAATGGTAAATTATGCCTCCTAATCAGTTCTTAAGTTTCTGTAAATAATTTTTCATGCCAATACTTTAATGTTTTGATACTTTTCTAGTCTTTTAAAAAAGTTGCAAAATGTTTTGGCACACCCTGTAGTATATTTCTTGATATATGTTACCTATTGTATAAATGGAGGTTACTGCCAGAATAAGCAGTACTGATAAGTACATGTTCCATCCAAGTATTTGCCTGATAAAAAGTCCACCAGCGTAAATTTCACCCTAAAATGTATTTAATATAATCATTTGAATGCATTCATAGCTAAGTATCTTCATTTTATTATAACCACTGTTTAATGTTTGATTTGTAATCGTCATGGTTCAACAATTAGTTCAAATAATGGCATTTTATCATTTTGAAATATACAAAATTAATTAATATATATATAATTGTTTCTTTTATATTTGGTACTTTGGGCTACTTACAGAAATACCAGTGAGTGCCATCATGACTAGTTGAACGATAGAGTTATATACTCTCAGACGTACACCGCCAAATCGTTTCCCTAGGTATTCAGGCATCGTTGTTGTCTAAACAAGAAATAAACTTGTACAGTATTATGAACAATTGAAATGTTTTCAGATGCTCAACCTTTGTTGGGATTCCATCTGAATGGTGTCTCTCAAAAGAATAATATTGTTGGTTTCACTACAATCTAAAAATGACATTGGGCGTTTGGGTGGGTTGCAATGCAGTTATATGAAATAGTGTGTTCGGATTGGCTGGAATAGGACACACCTCGCCTGCTATGTGTTAATTCACTTTTATTCCCATAGCGTTCTTAATAACACTGTCATTAAAAGTGCGTAGTTTTTAGTGTGTCATAGGATATAGACTAATGACGCAAATTTGTTTAGCATCGAGGCTATCACTTCTTATGTCTCATTGTCAAGTATACGACGATATTCAGAACTTGATATGCTTAATTGCAACTCGTTAAAAAAGGTAAAAAATTTGTTCAATTGATCCCTCCATTCAATCAGATAATTTAAATTGCAGTAACACTTAAAAGATATTAAAGCACACCTGCCAAATAGGAAATTAATTGATCGACATAATCCTTGGATTATGCCATTAAAAAATAAATAGATAACTATCTTGAGCAGTCAATGCCACCAAGTGATCAATGGGGTCCATTCCTCTAATCCATTTGCTTTTAAAGTATGGCATTTACCATCGGCCGTTTACACATCTTAGAATTACGAGGGACACACATGCGTTAAGATGATTTTTCAAAATGGCATCATAATAGTTTTATTGAGCGCTGTAGAACAAAAACTTTAACGACAGATTCACACATAGCTAGGTGTGTCCGATTCCAGCCAATCAGAACACAGTATTTCATAAAGCTGCACTGCATTATATAACCAATAATCCACTCATAAGGTCATTTGTTGAATGGTTGTCAAGGTGACAACTTAATTCTTCAGATTGAAAATGATGCTTTGCAAACCTGACCCTTGCAAAGGTTTACACTCGATGGTGCTCACCTCGTGCAAAGGTTGACATAAACCCTTTTAGAGGAAATATTCCATGGCTTCCATACTCCACTGGTTTGCAATTGCAACATGTATGATGATGACTAAAATATACTTACTGCGGATGCAATGTAAATGGGGACAAACACCCAGCCAAGTAGAATCAGTATATAGGTGGCCTGAAAATACAATCCATAAAATAGAATTCGATGCATTTATCGCTTTTATTTTTGGTTAATAAGTGCAGTTAACAAATCTTGGACATCCGTATAGATACTCAAAGCAATATGTTGGCACTGATTGCCGAAATATGTCATCATTGGATTCGATTACGAGCAAGAGAGCAAATTGAAATATAATATGAGCAAATTGATAACTACTAGCCATGCAATAACAAACTAAAACAAGAAGATTTGTAAACATATTTATTTTTATTAACATTTACTCGGGAATGAACCACCTGTTAAATTTGTAGAAACAACTCTTTTTAAACGTGAACCGATGTAATAAGAGTAAATCCAACCCCTTGAATGTATACTTGTATATGTTTAGTCCAGGGAAACACATGTACAAGGGTCGATATTTACGTTGACATTGATATGAACACTCCCCTCATTAAGTTTGGCAACCTGGAGATTGTGTTGGAAAGCCTCACAAAGCCTGTCATGACAGTACCTTAATTTTCGGTTCCCTAACTACACTAGTTTAGTTTTTTTTCAATGTAATCATAAACGGCTTCGATAACTGATTTACAACTTGGACTTCAGGTTGCAAAACTTATGAGGAGTGGTGTATATCAATTTGTAAATCAAAAGTTAAGTAGTTATAGAGTCATTATTCATTATTTCTTTTGCTGTTGTCATCTAAGAACAACTATATAGACAAAGTACATCGTTTTATAGACTGCAGGATTTGTACTTTAAAATTCAATAATATTGGTTATTTGAACATCTTAAACGGGATCATACTTACGTGCCATTCAAACATTACTGGTGCTATTCCCAGGGCCGCTGCCGAACCCGCGAGCCCAACAAACATAGGGGCACCAACATTTGTCGCAAATATGGACCCTGCTATCTAAAATGTTAAAAAATCAAATCAGACGTTAGGGCAAAAAACACAAGGTCGTATGTATCTCATACTTGAGTAGGTTTGGGGAAGATATTACCCGGGATTATGTAGCATATCTGAGGAGCGGGCAGGATATATTGTATATGTCCCGCTCCAGGCTTAATGTGCAAATAATCAGGAAATATTTATTTCTATATAAGTATATCCCTTGGTATATATTCTGAGATTTTTCTGTCAAACAGATATTAACAAGTACTTTAAATGTGATCTGTTTCAATCGCCATAGAGGCGTAAAGAAGTTGAATCATATCAATACGGAGGTTACGCTTCGGGGACGGTCTGATAGAACTTGTACGTAATCGTGTAGATTTTTGGACCTCTGGGGATTATTTATCCTCTTAGTAGTAATTTCTTCCCCAATTGAGCACATCTATAAAACAAGGATGATTTTATCCCAGGGACGCAACTCGATACTTTCAAACTAGCTATGAATCCAATCTAAATGGATACCGTGATTTTTACTTCAAATTTAGAAGCACGATTTTTTTTATCTTATTACCATACATAACCAAAATTCAAAACATACAAGAAGTGACCAAGTCGAATCTTTTAGATTGCTGACTAGGATCTATTCTTATGTCATACAATGACGAAATTCTAACATTTTCATTGTTGGAAAATGTTGAAATTGCATTCTGGGAGCCAACCTCCTTGCGTATGAAGGTATAAGGAAAATAGTCGTAATCGGGTTACCGGAAAAGAAATTTCACTAAACGGAATTACAAAATGCTTTGCAATACGTAATTTTTACGAATCAATTTAGATTGAAATACAACAGAAATCCTGAATGCACGTCAGAATTCTTTTGACATTGTTAACAGTGGTTAACATATTTGCATGATAAAATCACTAGCGGGCATTAAAGTCCTTATCTCAAATGCATTGTTTCAAGTAGGTCGATCCTTGTTAAAGGTAGAGGACCGTATCAAGTAAATTTCGTTTTGGAACATGTACACTTGACTGATATATTAATACATGATGAAGGACAGGGGTACCATCGTCGACTTCCAAAGTGGTTATAACACAAACTTGGAGCAACTGAAATCTTGCATGTGAATAAAGATGCAAGGATAAAGGATTGGTAGATTAGTGTGAATATCACTGCGCATAACATCATAACCCGCAATTTAAGGGTTTCAGAGTTCAAGAAAGTTCACTATATGTACAATCCTCACGTGGCAAGGCCACTAGCCATGATCAATGTTGGTCAGTTTTTAAACTTTTTAAAAAGGTATGGCTCGTTTACTAGCACCAATCAGATTTCAGTATCTAAGACAAGATGCATAGTATGATACAGGTGATTTATTTGTGGCCTTTCTCACCCAGCTACTAGTATGAATGCCATTGACTTCCTAGTCAAGAAGAATTAATATATTAGTATTGCAGCGTATAATAATATAACCCATCTATTCTCCATTTATTTGGAAAACGGCCAACTTGACCGTTTTCCATATAAATGGAAAATAGATGGCATCATGGGTATTGGTAGGGCTAGGGTAGGGCTAGAATACATGTAAATGTATTGCCAGTGTCACCTAAATTTTTGATTTAAGAAGTAATTTCAGTTGGATCAACTTAAAACACCATTGGAATGTAACAATATGATCTTGTTGACATGTGGATTGTGATTTCATAATAAAATTGTGATCCTTGTAGGAGAAAATAAACTTTTAAAGGTTTTTCAGCATTGTCAATGGAGATTTAGCCCGACCATTTTTAGACAACTAGAAAATCATTCGAATTTGAATAAAAGTAAATAGTGCTGCAAATCAGTGTTGCTTTGATAGAATTCAAATATGTCATTAAATAGAAGAAAATGTAAGTCTTTAATGGTTAAAAATGCAGATCTCCTAAAATCTCATTAAAAACGAGACTTAAACGATATTTCAAAGCTATATGGGGGTTTCAGGGTAAAAGTTCAACATATGCCTACGTAATCTATACTAGGCAGAGCCATTAGCCAAGTACAACAAAATGTTAGGTCTGTGGCCTTTCTCACTTACTGGTATGAATGTCATTGACTTCCCAGCCAAGAAGAATCCCTCGGTGCTCCCTCTGTTTGCTCGTATTGTTGCCTGGAAAAATAAGGTAAAATAAAGCAATACACTGCTGTTCATATATTTTGAATATTTTGTTTTCTATTTAGGTCAATGCACCCTTTCAATCATTCTCCATTTAGCAACATCTTCCTTGCTTGGGGAGTAATCCATCGGAAATATTTTGAGGGTTTTTGTTAATTAAATATAATTTTTGTTAGACTTAAACAAGATCAAATAACAAAATAATGCTTCTTGCATATTTTCAAAGAAATGTTTAATATTTAGTAATAGTCATTGAAATTCGAAAGTTTTCGGATTCTTCTTAAATCCTTTATTGTATGTGGGCAACTGTATAAGACTAGCATTGGCATATGGTTGCGGGCTATAATAAAACGCGTGGTAGGGGCTCGGGGTGTACTTGGTGATGTTTGATTCCAGCGCGCAGTTCTCTTATGGGTTCACGCAGTCGTTAAATGTAAAAACTGAACTTTAGCATTTGCAAATATATATTAACAATTGACATTCAACTGTCAGTTGAAGTAAAGATATCTTAAAGAGATGATAACACCTCAAACATATCGAACAATACACAGTACATTCTTAAAGCACTAAAATGTGAAAATGTTACCGACTATGATCAAAAAGATGCAGAATTTGCACATGGGGGTTACAAAATAAGCTTTGAAAAATCGTAGTCTTGCTTGTTACGTAAATATTTGTGACATCGCACTTTAAACGCAATTCTCGTATTTGGAATGATGCCAGAATAAAGATCAGCGATATTGCTATGTCAGAAGTCGTACTATAGAACTATAAATTATTTGAATAACTGTGTTTGATTAGACAAATATCATGTGTTGTAAGGTCAATGGGTGTGATCAGCAATTTATGCAATCACAGAGAAAGCTTTTGGGGCATTAAGAACGAGCCTCTTTACATGTAACATGTTAATGGACAATAAGTAGATTTAGACTTAGAACTATTGCATAAATTGTCGTATTGGTGTAAATATAAATATTTTATATCACATAAACATTTATCATCAGCCTTTCAGGCCCGTAGCTAGGATTTGCCAAGGGGCGGGGGGTTCAGTTTTCAAAAATTTCCAGGGGGGTTCACATTTGACAATTTTGGCCCTAATATGGCTAAAATCACTTGAGAAGTGCTCAAAATGGTGAAAAACTGAATGATTTTAAAAGAATTTTTGGCCGGGGGGGGGGGAGGGGCGAACCCCCCTGGCTACGGGCCTGGCCCTTGGTGTATCTTTTTGCAATCTTACAGTACATGGGGACATACCTGCACGTAATGCGTGCATATCATACAGACTAACTGGTCAACCAAATATATCTATCAGATTCTACATAATTAATAAGTCCCAATATTTTAATAAACTATTTCAATAGAATTGAAACAAAAATTAATGAATTGTATCGATTACTGCGTTCACCAACTCGCAAACTTCTGATCATGTTTCTTGCGATAATTAACCGTTGCCGTTGCCCTCCAACTATTTTATTTCTAATGCATGCATGCTACGGGGGTCTTATAGTCATCGTATGTAGTGGGGCAATTCTATTATTTTTCAGCTAGCCCGAGCCACAGATATAAGTCATATTTTGGTATAAAAGTCAAGCAGGTGAACATTTATTATTTTATCTAAATATTCATGTCTCACATAAAATTAATACGGCACAATATACCACATTATACCATATATACCAATATTGAAACTATAAAAGTACTATAACAGTACACATTCTATTTAATTTCACCCTAAAAGCATGACAATTATAACAGTCAAGTCCAGTCCAGAATGTTGACTTAGTTACTGGACTTAACTGATAATTGTTCTTTCAATATTCAAGAACACGTCCAAGGTCATTCTGACCGAGTTTTTTTTATCACATTCGACCTATTTCCTCCCCAAGGTGATTTTAAGAGAGATTGATTTACCAAAGTTGACTGTGAGTGATAATAAATAAATAATAAAAGAGAGAAAGGTTTTCTAATGTTGAATTTAGTAACCTTCGTCATTCAACCTCAATTTAATTCCCTCTCAATCAATTAGGTTTAATCTTTTGGTTATCAGTGCTGAAACTAAAGATCTAAGTACGGGTGCGAAGAAATGCATCTCTTTCTGTTTCCCAAACTTAAATTCAGAAATGCATTTAATAATTTATGTTATATTATATGCGTGATATGGGCTTGGTTGATAGGTGTGTGATAATCCACCAATGAAAGTTACGAATTATTCGAGAAACGTCACTATGCCCAATTTATTAATTTCCACTTCTATTGGAACAAATATACAACCATTGTTATTGATCTTCAAAAAACATATATAAACTAGAATACTTACAAATAGTCCCACACCTAGGACAATAACAAAGTAGAGAACGATTACGGCGATGTCCCATCCCGTCAATGTGGCGACCTCGACCATGTCTAAGTACTAGATAGTTGTAGAGAATAAAAGTCTTTTATAATTAGTGCATTTGAGATTATCCAAAAACGTTTGTGTTTTATGCTTTAATTACAGTATTATGAATTACGCAAAGTCATCGTCGAATTATTCTTGTCATATCATACAATTGTGTGTCCTTCAAGGTCGCCACTTTATGATCAACTGGTTAATGTTGTATCTGTACACCCAATTTGTAAGTCTTTGAACGCATTGATTCTATTAAATCAAGGTACACTTTCCTCCATAAGTTTGACAACCTTTTTCCCCCATAGACTTACCTGTTAAAGTATCTCTATGTTTGAATTTTCATTTTTATAACCTGGAAAGAAAAATTGATAATATACAGGAGGAGATGTAACTTGACTTTATGACCTATACCTCCAAATTTTCTCGAAATTGATGACAAATTTGAAGATTTTCTGAAAAGTGCTTTAATTCTCCCAAATAATAAAAAATGTAACCATTACAATAAGGATGAAAAACAATAAATTATTGCAAAAATATTTAGTTTTCCTGGAATAAAGAATGCACTTTGGGGATTTTAGAGCATAGGCATGACAAGGAATGATATTTGAATAGGGAGCCAATCCCTAGCGGACACAACTTGTTCAAGAAGACGTTATTTAAAAAACCTGCAGCTCAACCTCCCGGCGATCATTTCGACTGCCAAAAAACGGTATTGTGGAATTCACAATTTCTTCTATCCATTTGAATAGAGAGAGTGAGCAAGTCTCTCACAACCTTTAGTAAAGATAGACTTTGATAAATCAGAATGCAGTGCACAGCCCGTATTATTAAATATTCCATCAGAAAAGAACAGTGTCCAGATATCTATCTATTTCCAAATAATGTCTCGGATCTTTTGGCAGGAGTGTATTCGTATTATAAAAGACAAAGGATAACTTATGTAAAGTCATTGAGATAGATAAGTCACTATGTCCTCACAATGAGTTTCTCACGCAAATAATAGGCACTGTTTTAGTCGTCATCATTTCAGTGACTAATCTATAGATATTTATATAGTATATATTTGGAAACATATTTTGAAATTACAACTATAAACATATATAGTAACTTCATAAACTAAATCTAAAATGTTTACTTGTAAATACTAGAGTGAAATTTTTGGAAGGACTCCCCCAAACACTGTAAAGATAAAGATTTCAATAGAACTTCGATTTTAACAAGTCAGTTTATCTTCAATGAGTAAATGATTCGAAGTACTACAGGGGCACGTTCACGTATACCAGGGGTGTGATAACGATTACATATACTGGGTGCCACTGCCAGTTTTAAATGGTGGAATAATAATGATTATCACGCCGTATCTGCATGCATGTGTTTTAGACAAAAGAGTAACACGTCCACAGAATCGTATATATTTCCAATGACTATACTAACCACGTAATAATTAGGATTTGCACTGTTTTGCATGTGAAGTGAGTTTGGTGTTTCCCGGGGGTGTTCCAGCCTGAACAGGACATGGGTTGGTTGTCAGTATAATGGGTGTGTTTAAAAGGTGTGCATGTCACATGTCTGTCTACGAGGTGAGAGACAACAAAGCCGCCATGTGTGTCTTGCGTGGTACCAATGTCGCTCTAACACAATTGTACTTTAGCTGTACACGGTTACTCATATTGACAACTAGCAATTCAAAAAATCAAGTACAACTTTAAGATTTTATTTGTCTCAAAGATTGATCGTTTTTTTAATATCAACTTTCTCAATTATTTCAGGAAACAAATAGAGCTACGTCATTGCATGTCGACAGAGGGTCCTAAATGCTTGACACATCTGTGGAACGCATGTTTTAAAGATTAGGACTCAAAATGCTTATTCTTTGGACGTTTGGACAAAAGGCGCTATATATTGTTTGAATTAATTTTACATTTTCTAAACTATAGATGTTTCATTATTTTAGAAATGTTATATTCACGTTGGTCTAAACGTGCATATTATAAAACCAAATGACAGCAACGCCATGCGTAGCAAATCCCATAGAACAGCCATGGCTTTCATTTTTTACAAAATCCTTCTACTTTACTGTTTCAAGTTTTTCAGTTATAGCAAAAATCGTAAAATGGTCGATTACAAGCCAAATTGTCATGAGAAAGTGTATTGTGCTTTTTAGGAGGCACATATAAAATTACAACAAAATTGCACAACGTACATGTACATGTACACTGTACATCCACTAGCCAAAGTGTCATAAAACAGTGTTTCGTGCTTATGATTATGTACATATCAAATGTACGTACACTCCCCTCAATAAGTTTGGCAACCATAACTTCCCCATTGGATTTCATGCCATCTAGGTTTGACTTTTTAATTGCATGGTCTGTTAAGAAAATACGATACTTTTAGGGCCGGAAATGTAAATTGACTTCATTTTAAATACCTCCAATTTTCTCAATTTTGTTAACAATAACAATAGGTCGGATATGGATGACAAATCTAATAAAGTTTTAAAAATCGACATTCCCATGTTAAATCAATGGAAACTGATATGTTTGTCGCAAATCATATGACAGAATATCCATCTATCCAAGTTCTCGCAAAAAAACCACAAATTAGGTAGGAAATTGAATTTGCAAACTTTGTATAACAAAAAAGTAATATGTTTCTTCACGTTAACACTGTTCAAAATTCAAGAAACCTCTCCCATTGAAATAACAGAGGAGGCGAAAAATGATTTCAAAAATGACTTTGAGGCTCTGTAACTTTAATGTTTACAAAGTAAACTTAACGCTTAGCGTAGGTTATTCAAGTTTCTAAATAAAAATAATTTTTCGTGTATCATTTACTGAATATATAATTGTCAAAAAATCTGATTTGCACCGAACCCACCTTTACATGAGAATGACGATTTTTAAAAACACATCAAAGTCATCAATTTTTTTGAATGCCAAAAGTCTGAATTCAATTTTAAACTTCTACACAACATTCTACATTGTGGTAAACTAGTGAATGAATAAATGGAACAGAAATGTTTCTAAATAATGTATTGAATGTAAAAGTTGAGATCAGATATCGAACAATTTTTATTCTTAATTGTAAAATTGTAAAACACATTCTTTAAGTGTAACATCACCTGGAAGATACTTCTTTTAGGATACCAGTGATAGTAATGTTTTGAAATATAGAATTCTTATCCTAACAAGAGTTATAGAATGTATTCACAATCTCTGGGGTTGAAGAACTCTGAATATTTAGAGGCTTACGAAAAGTCATGTTTCAAGTAAAAAAGAATAGTAGTATATTTAGAATCATACAAACATATTTTTCATTATCAGAAAAAATTAGAAATTTAATTGTAACTATTTACAAAGATGCGTAGGTGAATTTCTACAATAACATGTTTTATATTACATGTATAATGTGTTGAATAAATAATTTTATAAGATAATCAATTTTCGATCTTTTGAAATTGAGAAAAAATTAGAAAAATTTGGAGGCATTGGAAATGAAGTCAAGTTACATTTTCACGTCATAATCATTTTCATTGCTGGTTGTATAGTTAAAATTCAAACATAACTTTGCTTTAACACGTAGTCCAATACGGGAGTTAGGGTTGCCAAACTTATGAAGGACATGAATCGCTCCACAACTTTTCAAGTAGTGGCATATGGAGGTGAAAAATGCTCATAAAACGACAGTATGCGTACCCTTTGCATTCGTTCGACTTTGCTTCTCAAAAGCTAGAGAGTAGTTTATAACTAGACTCTGCGCGCAGGGTGGTAGCTAGGGCAGTCTTACTCGAGTCTCTAGCCAAGTTACTTGCATATAGTGGAAGCCTTAGATGAAAGTAAGGGCAGTCCACAATGTTAACACATTTACCTCAGCTACACTACTGCCATCTTTATGTCAATTTAAAAGTAATAACCTAAATCTTGAACAGTTGAGGACTTATTTACAATCGGTCAGACACTACAGAGGTCCATGTTCAGACAGACTAATCAAAAATTGACATCTATCCCGACGATGTGGGCAATATAATACAATGCGCATTGCATAATGTAGTGCTTCACAGTACATCATCTTCCTTATTTTCAACGCAGATGTGTTGTAAATATACATGGTGATCGGGCAATTCAACCCATTCGTAACTATGTTAAATCATCTGGAGTAAGAGAGTCATGATTCTAGATTACTAGATAGGCTCATTGTTGATAAAAACAATCAAACTTGCTATAACTGACATCAATATGACTAAAATTAGGAGGTATCTGTCCACAATCATCGCCACAATCTGCCATTCGCTCCGCTCTTTCATTTTATCCGTTTTGCCCTTCCGGTTTTTCCATAGGTTTTCATTCAACGTTTCCATATGAGTCAGGATGCTGTTCAAGATATAGTTTGTCCCATTGTCGTTCCTGTAATTATTGTCATATGATCGTTTAGAAAGTGGTCGTGTAGTAAGTTTACCTTTGTCTTTCTCCCTGACAGCCATCGGAACATGTTTCATGACTTTCACAAATGCGGCGACGCTACTAGTGGCCTCTTTCTTTGCGACCTAAATATAA
This sequence comes from Owenia fusiformis, assembly GCA_903813345.2. Taxonomy (NCBI): domain Eukaryota; kingdom Metazoa; phylum Annelida; class Polychaeta; order Sabellida; family Oweniidae; genus Owenia; species Owenia fusiformis. The sequence continues at coordinate 28,311,125 of CAIIXF020000002.1, forward strand.
ACAAATGAATGAAAATAGGAGTTTACTTTAGTTGAAAGCCCATGGTTGAACTTAAACCCCATGGCCAATAACTAAATAATATTAATTATCTCCAAGAATGGAGGGAACATAAACATGATAATAATAACACAAGATAATGAACTGTAGTTTATTTAAAATAATATACAGTTGTAACAAAGAAGCGTGCATTATTAATTAACAAGCTATCCAAAACCAGTGTGGCACCAAAGATGATTGACTGTCACATGCAGTGCAATAAAGCTGAACTAATTACACCCTAAATATTTCCACTCATTCAATAGTTATAAATAGTAAACACAAAATAAATCAATTTTTTCAGTGTGGATTTAAGTTAAATAGCCCATTCGTTGCGGGCAGCGGCCCGCGTCTATTAGTTATCCTAAAACAGTACTTATAGTTTATCCCATCCAAAATTATGGATCGACAGCTTTTATTCCAATGCCAAATGGCTTGCTCATGAACACCAAATGCAAGGTATAGAAGAGTGATTCGATTGACTCTAGGTTACAGTATTTATCAAGCAATCAATCAATTGTTAGATTGTATGGCCGTTATACTCACATCAACCGAATTTAGATCTCCTTTTGAAAAGTTAGAGAATCCTATCGGTCTTGCCATCCAGCGCAAGACGACCATCTTTATCCACGGCGGAACAGTGTCACCATGCAAACCGTAGAAATGAATGTTCAGGATCATTACACTGAAGGCTGCCGAGAGTGACATGATGACGATGACTGTACCGAAGAACTTCCCTAGAAAAGTCATAGAAACTAATATGCTTATACACGCACCTTGGAATGGTGGAAAGTATCTTTTTTGAAGGATATTAGGTATTGAATACCTTTTCTTAAACTCTACATGGTACATGTAAGGAAATATTTATTAGAATATATTACCAATGAGGGGAACTACATCTGACGTCGCAGGCATATTTTCTGCAACATTGAGTAAAAACACAGTCATGGATAAAAGTAGCATAATTGCAAGCGTATTTTTTTCCCCTGATTCTGGTGGCAGAATGAATACCATTGTGCACACTAGAAGAAGTAGAACACACGGGAATACAAGGTTGTAGATGTAGAACAAAGACTTCCGGCGAATCACAACTGTGTAGGTGATATCCGGAAATGGTTCCGCGTAACCATCATGATACAAAACATTTCTCTTTGCCGGGAACTCCAAAACGTCAAATTCACCATGCGGGATGAAGCTCCCGGTGTCTCCAGCTGTATTTTTACTGTAGACATCGAGTTGGTTGCCATTGTAACTCCAGGAACCAAGTTTGATGGGACATCGTTGGATGTCGAACGGATAGAAGGTCATGTCGATTTTGCACGTCGTTTTTATGACAGCAGGTACTGGCCAGTACACCGAGCCCGTGTGTTGGACCACTGCAAATACATCGCTGTATACTTGCACGGAGGTTCTCTGCTCATCTGCGCTGTAAAAGAATGTGAATTTAGTAATTGTATACCAAGAGAATTAATAATTCCGTGCTTATAATTCCGATGAGTATTTTGTTTAGAACTGAATGCAATTTTGACCAAAATAATCATCGCCGAACGCCGATATTAAAACTCGGAACAAATGTGACCACGGCATGCAAAATAAGAACGCATTTGCTAATCACGTCCTTGTTATTTGATCCGATAATCTATTTACCATTACCATTACCATACCATTACCATCAGTACATTGGCGATCTAAACAAAGTTAAATAAAACACTCACTGGTTGAACATAAAGATATCAGGTATCCATATTTCTGATTTTCGGAACCTCAGTTCGGTTATATTCTCGTGTTCGCTCGGTTTCCATTGTAAGTGGTTGTCCCTCCACCACTAGAACCAAAAAAGTATGTGATAACTCATATGTTAGCCTACAAACATTTCAGCCCTTGCGTGTGCATCTTTGCAGTATGCAGTATTTTGAGTTAACATTTCAGTAGAACATTCGCATTTTACTGAAAAATAAGTGTTCAACGAACTGTTTAACATTTGCAGCATTTAATCAAAATACTTACGAATCGAAACCAAACAACGAGTGACAAGTACTGGTTAGGCTCATTCTACAAGAAAGTAAAATAAGGATTATAGAAAACAGTCATAAGCAATATCGAGGACAGATATCACCTAGTATTTAATTATCTAAATTGGTTTTTGTATCCAAGCTCCGATGACAACGGCATTGCCAGCTTGTATGTTAATTTATGTCAAAATGTGTATCTTAGTATGGGCAAAAAGCCATTCAAAGTGCCTTAGTTAGCCTAATCTGATGTTGGGATAGATTACTAAGAATGTGACCAATATAATAGTCATTATAGATTAGTTTAGCCACCTTTTTTGACTGCAGACAATTTAAAATGAATACTAGTCAATGAACCAATGTATATTGACTATGGGTCACTTCATAGTAAGCTACCTCGACATCGGTTCATTGGATTTTCTGAAGTTTTGGCGCGCACTATGTATAACATTAATCATCGCCAGACTCACCAGATCCCTGAGTTGGTTCAACGCAATATCGAGCGTGACGTTGACCGTATCGCCATCATACGTCACTGGACGTGATGCAACAGAGTAATTTTGAAGAAGAGTCTTAAAGAGCGGAACCTCCTCCCAAAGTGAAGCAACGTGGCATGATAAATCCAGGCATACGAAAGCAACTATCAAATGATATATATCCATTCCAATTTATCTCATTACTTTACCATATTTTCGATGATTCTGTAGAATTGTAATCAGCAATGCGTCTATACAAGAGTTGGTTCATCTGAGGAAAGATCGAAATAATACGAATCGCATTAACACAAAATAATCATGGAAATCACTGTAGCTTATGGGTGTTTCAGTATAAAATGCACTCTATTTGTTCAGAGCTGCATGTTCACTGCAAGCATTGCGCGAATGTTGCCGGGCAACATATAAGATTACATTGTTATCAGGAATAAAATGGGGAGCATTATTGATATGCCATTAATCACTGTCAAAATATTACATTTCATCATACATGTATCATCATATCACTTAGTCCTGTACATGGTATGCTATTATATGATTCTTGTGCTTTGCTTTATTGTATCTGTCTCGTTTTGTTCCTATTTTCAACATGTGATCTTAGCAACAGTCCCCTGGCCTTTATACAAAGCGCCAAAGCCATCACGACTTTATACAAAGCACCAATTAAAGCCATCACGACTAGTACAAATAGCATGATTTTAATTTACCTTATAAATGAACCCTCATTTCCGTAATTTGGAAAAATATCAAGCGAGCTTTTAGTGCCCATAATTGCAATTTTAGAGCTTTATTACAACAGTAATAAATATTCTGCTGGTAGCTTCGAGGATATCAGTATATCAATGCTCAGAGCCTCTTTATGAGATTATATATATGTTTAAAAAGTCCCACATTTATAGATTAACTACGGTGTGTAAGATCATCATTGGATTAAACCGACCTCCATGACAGTCATAACGACATTATATTACGTATATTTATGTCAATTAATGATATTCCTTGAAAAGAGTAGGCAGCAGCAATCGCTTCGCACACGTCACATGTTTTGGGGGGATGTATATTCCTATAGTTTTGATGCATGCATTTGTGAGGGGATTGTTTATACCTATAGTATTGATGCATGCATTTGTGAGGGGATTGTATATACCTATAGTATTGATGCATGCATTTGTCAGGGGATTGTATATACCTATAGTTTTGATGCATACATTTGTGGCAGGGGTTGTATATACCTATAGTTTTGATGCATACATTTGTAGGGGGATTCACCTATAGCATGTATTTGTGGGGAAATGTATATATATATAGTTTTGATGCATGCATTTGTTGTATATACCTATAGCATGTATTTGTGGGGTGGTTGTATATACATATAGTATTGATGCAGGCATTTGTGGCGGGGATTGTATAAACCTATAGTTTTGATGCACACATTTGTGGCGGGGGTTGGATATACCTATAGTTATAATGTATGCATGTGGGGGATTCACCTATAACACGTATGTCAAAGCCAAAGTATTCTTGGCTACCCATCTATTCTGACTCTTGCCGAAGTATTCTGACCTGACCCAAGTATTCTGAGTTGACTTATTTTTTCGAATACACTCGATAGATGTCCATGTTAGTTTTTTAATCATTTTGTGGTTGGATTTATTCTATTAAAAAGGTGGCTCCTGTTATTCTGGTAGAGTTTTATATTTTTACTTCATTATGTTATACGTAACGTTACGTCATATTACGGCTTCGCAACTGGTTGTTATTTCTCATTTTATATAAGTAATTTCAGGTTCCGACTTCCATATGTTTTTATAAAAGGCAGTTTCCTATCATATATAATGGTCACTATGAATAGAATATCTTATTAATCGTGGATTGTTACAATAACATTTTAAAGGTAGGTGTGTGATGTTGTTCTTTGTGCGTTAACCAGAATTATATTGGGAATTCTTTTTCTTTACTATGACTGATTCTTATCAATAATTGAGCCTGGCCATAGGAAAACCGGTCTTATCAGAAAAATAAAAATTGTGCTACAGAGCCAAAAATGTGCCCAAGCTTAGGATGAAAATTTGCTAAATTCAAATCCGACTTTTTGGTCCATATAATATTATGCATGGGAAAATTGTTAAAACACAAGCCATGGCTCATTTGAAAGGTCTTCTTGTGCTTTTTAAGATAAACAAAAAATCAGAATATTGAAAATATTTGTGATAAGACAGTAAGACCCCTTTTCCTGTGGCCTGGCTCAATTGCTAAAACTAAATCACAAATAAATTGATAAAGCTATCTCGTAATGTGAGTCATGCAATTAAAGCACAATACAAGTTAATAGTTTCAATGATATTCTTTATTACATATACATGTAACATATGGACATAATATTTACATTTTCTAGATTATACAATCAGTACTGTACATGTACATCATACGAGCTGCTTTTATTTCCACGTTGATAGAGAAAACCTTTGGTGCTTCTATTAATATCAACGTGTTATCTTGAAAGTATACAATTCGTGTTTATTTATTATTTAATAAATTTCAAATATACACACCCTATGGATTTAAAGTAGCACAATTTATTCAGAATATGTAGCATTTTTTCCGTCCGATTATTTATCTCATAGTAATGTCAATAGGCGATTATTTCCCATTCTACATACACAAGAAAAAAATTGAAGTATTGATATTTACAGAACAGAAAGAGTGGGTCTAGCTAATTCTTTAAATAATGTCAGGAATGAAAAAAATCAGAAATACAGATACTGACCCTTTAAGTATAAAATACAATGATAATAAAATAGGCGAGTATACTCTGTATCACTTTTATTACAATATATCATACATGGTTACAAAATATCTTATGATATACAGGGTGGGCGAAAAACACCCCTAGCCAATATTATCTTTTAACAGAAACACCAACAATGATACATCATTTTAAAGATTTAATTTAATTCGCAATAGAATTATATATAATAGAATAATTTTCAACAACCCTGGCTTGAGATATAACCAATTACACGCCCGGTGATCGTACAAAATGGATGGAGGGGGATTAGGCGATTTCTGCAGAAAACTCAAAAAATTTTGAAGATTTATTTTTTCAAGAGAAAATTTACAACTGAATTGCCAAATGAATAGGCGCAGTGCATGGCAAAATATGTTAGGCCATCTAGTATTTTTTTTGAACTGATACCCTTCTGAGATATGAGATCTATTAAAAAAGGCGCATCATCAACAACGTGCAAAAGTTTTTCCTATAGATCGGGCAACAATGGTCTACACGACCTGTTATAAATAGGTATAAGGGACGTTATTATCACAATACTAATGACATTGCTCACTTTTTAAAGTAAATTTCCATGCGTTATACAAAAAATAATCGAAATAAATTAATATTGGATGGAGGGGGTATAGGATGGAGGGGGGATAACGTGTATATAAGACATGATAAGACATGCTACTTGAATTTATTCTTATGACTCCAAATTTTCCCATTTTTCATTCTCCAGAGATACAATATCCAGTTTCTTACTTGCGTACTGAGTTTAGTTTTTTTCAAATACACGAGTTTTTGTGAATTTGTTCCATCGTAAAGACATATAAATCTAGAGTCCTGAAACGTTTTAGCTTATATTATTAGCCGAGAGCTCTTGAGAAAATCTGGATTTACATTACATTTGTAAAACGTTTTAACCTAAAACGTTTTAGCCAAGACGTCTTATGGCTCTGGTGTAAATCCAACAACTATGATGCTTCAGTTGGTTAACCAATGCATGGAACAGGCAATTACCATCACCATCATGTTCGATAACACTAAGGCCGTGATTTGCTGCTGTCTCCGCCATTGTCTGCTCTTTGTCATTTCCACTAATCATAGATATAGATTCCAACAATGCGCGTTGCAGCGCATGAAAGTTGAGCAAATCCTCTGAATAATAAAAAATAAAATTCTTCGCATTAACAACATGTTTTTGCAAAAACGGGAACATTAGTGAATCTGATATAAAAAATGTTGCGCACTAAGACAACACAATCGTTTAAAGTCCCCGTCTAAAGTTTGAAAATATTTTTTTTATCATTCATTTACTATTTGTCAGGACTTAAAAAGTGATTTTAGAGATTTTTTAACAAAAAAAGATTTTTGAAAAAAAAGTTGTGAGCATTTCATTTCTCAAATATTCAAATTTCCCGCCATTTTTAAAAAAAAATTGAAATTTCTTAATCATCAAATATTTCTTAATGCATTTCAAAAAAGATTATATTTTTAACACCAATGCATAGATTGAACAAAAGACACACTATTTCAATAATAAAATGTCATATTTAATGGGCGACTTCGATGTTTTAGCTTATCAAAAATATTTTGAAACATTAGTGATGTCACTAAGGTAACAAAAACTTTTTGAAAAAAATTGAATTTTTTTTTTCGATGTCAATCTTTTCTAAATATGCTAGACTTTCATAAAAAACCAATGTTGATTGTCGAACCAGGTTAAAAGGAAGAATAAATTATGTTTTAGATATCATTGTACCATTGGTTTCTATGAGAACTAAAATTTTGAAATGCATTTTTCTCAGAACCATTTTCATGCACTGATAAGTTCATTTCTCGCTTGTTTATCAACCGATTTTCTTAATTTTTTCGGCAAAAAACATGGGAGGATGAATGCTATGCATTGGTATGAATTGTGGCTAATTAGAAGATATGAGTGACCTCTTAAAGTTGGTTTTAAATAAATTCACAAATTTTGGAACAAAAAGTCTATCTAAAACCACTTTTTGAAATTTAAAAAAAAAGTTTCACATATCACACTTTGATAACATTGGGAAAGTACAATATTAGCCAAAGTGGTTTAAACTTTACATGGGGCCTTTAAAAGACATAGTATGAGGACAAAATGCTGAAAATAAAGTTTTTAGCTTCAAGTTACTTCCAAAATTTGGTAGAGTTGAACAGTGTACAGTGGATGAGAAACTATCGTTTATTACATTTGCACTTTCTGTTCCTTGCATTTGACTTCAAGTTCTCAACACCTCCTTCCTGTTGCAGCCCTAACCTTAATCACAAAGTATAAGAAGGCATGTATAGTTATATCAAAGATTACATCAGTGTTGTTTACTCCCACAAAGCAAAGAATAGTAATAGTAAGTGTTCCGACTTTGACAACTGACTGAAGCAAGTGTTCTGACTTTTCCATCTGATTGACCAAAATGTTACAACTGATTGAAGAAAGTGTTCCGACTTCTAAAATTAATTGACCAGAGTGTTCTGACGTTTACATCTGATTGACAAAAGTGTTCCAACTTTTACGACTGATTGAAGAAAGTACTCCTACTTTTACAATTGATTGCCAAAGGTGTTCCGACTTAAACATCTGATTGATCAAAAGTAATCCGACTTTTACAACTAATTAAAGAAAGTGTTCGGACTTTTACAACTAATTGAAGAAAGTGTTCCTACGTTTACATCTGATTGACCAAAGTGTTCCAACTTTTACATTTGATTGACCAAAGTGTTCCGACTTTTACATCTGATTGACCAAAGTGTTCCGACTTGTAATATTGATTGACCAAAGTGGTCCGACTTGTAATATTGATTGACCAAAGTGTTCCGACTTTTACATCTGATCGACCAAAGTGGTCCGACTTGTGATATTGATTGACCAAAGTGTTCCGACTTTTAGATCTGATTGATCAAAGTAATCCAACTTTTAAATCTGATTGACCAAAGTGTTCCGACTTTTACAACTAATTGAAGAAAGTGTTCCTACTTTTACAATTGATTGACCAAAGTGTTCCGACTTTTAAATCTGATTAACCAAAGTGTTCCGACTTTTACAACTAATTGAAGAAAGTGTTCCTACGTTTCCAATTGATTGACCAAAGTGTTCCCACTTTTACATCTGATTGATCAAAGTAATCCAACTTTTACAATTGATTGACCAAAGTGTTCCGGCTTTGAAATCTGAGTGAGCAAATGTTTAGAACACTTTGGCCAATTACATGTAAAAGTCAGAACGCCATTGCACAAAATTTGTCCAATATTTCACTGCGCATGCGCAGAACAATTACTTCCGATTTTCCAAAGCCTATGGGATTTATAATGGAGACATTTTTCGAACGCTTACTGTGCGAATGATATTGATTTGCCACCTTAGTCATCTCAGGTTTCTATAACTAGACATCAACCTTTACTGATTTAACATGTTTTAAGCAATGTACACATGCACACTTTTCGGCCAATTTGTTTTGAAAAAATCATGAGGAATTCATGCATGACTCCATTGAAATCCATTAGAAATGGCGTCAAAATGGTGAAATGAGGATATTCAACGGTCTGGTAGGGGTACTTAAAATCATATGGTATCTTAGTCATCTCAGGTTTCTGTAACTTTGAAGGTAGATCTGTTTGATTCCGTTGAGATTAGAATCCTCATACCTTTAACTTTTCGGCCAATTTCAAACAAAATATGATAACTTTTGGTGATATAACTGGTTCATTACATTGGAATGACGTCAAAATAAAATAAGACAATCTCAGTTTCTATGGCACTGACGTCATGACGTCAGATTTATCTTAAGATCTCAAATATGACGTCATGTTTAATCAATGAATGACATCTATCAGCTATTCGACCAATTCTGTGCAATGGCTTTGGTCAATCAATTGTAATAGTTAGAACGCTTTGATCAATCAATTTTAAAAGTCAGAACACTTTCTTCAATCAGAACAGAATTCTTTGGTCAATCAGATATTAATGTCAGAACACTTTGGTCAATCAGCTGGAAAAGTCAGAACACTTTGGTCAATCAGTTGTAGAAGTATAAACACTTTGGTCAATCAATTGTCAAAGTCAGAACGCTTTAGTCAATCCGTTATAGAAGTCGGATCCGTTTGGTCAATCAGTGATAAAAGTTTGAATTCTTTGGTCGATCAGTTGTAAATGTTGGAACACCCGAAGAAGTCAGAACACTTTGGTCAACCAGTTGTAGAAGTATAAACACTTTGGTCAATCAATTGTCAAAGTCAGAACGCTTTAGTCAATCCGTTATAGAAGTCAGAACCCTTTGGTCAATCAGTGATAAAAGTTTGAATTCTTTGTTCGATCAGTTGTAAATGTCGGAACACCTGAAGAAGTCAGAACACTTTGGTCAATCAGTTTTTGAAGTTCGAACATTTTGCTCAATCAGCTGTAGAAGTCGAAACACTTTGGTCAATCAGCTGTAAAAGTCGGAACACTTTGGTCAATCAGTTGTAGAAGTCTAAACACTTTGGTCAATCAGCTTTAAAAGTCGGAACACTTTGGTCAGTCAGTTGTAGAAGTCTGAACACTTCGGTCAATTAGAACACTTTGGTCAATCAGCTGTAAATGTCGGAACACTTTGGTCAAGCCTCTGTTGAAGTTTGAACTCTTCGGTCAATAAGAATACTTTGGTTAATCAGTTGTAGAAATCTGAACTCTTTGGTCAAACAGTTGTAAAAATCTGAACACTTTGGTCAATCAGCTGTAAAAGTGGAAACACTTTGGTCAATCAGCTGTTAAAGTCGGAACACTTTGGTCAATCAGTTGTAGAAGTCTGAACATTTTGCTCAATCAGCTGTAGAAGTCGAAACACTTTGGTCAATCAGCTGGAAAAGTTGGAACACTTTGGTCAATTAGTTGTAGAAGTCTAAATACTTTGGTCAATCAGCTGTAAAAGTCGGAACACTTTGGTCAATCAGCTGTAGAAGTTTGAACACTTCAGTCAATTAGAAGACTTTGGTCAATCAGGTGTAAAAGTCGGAACACTTTGGTCAATTAGTTGTAGAAGTTTGAACAGTTCGGTCAGTTAGAACACTTTGATCAATCAGCTGGGAATTCAGAACACTTTAGTCAATTGGAACACTTAGCTCATTCAGTTTTTGAAGTCAAAACACTTTGGTCCATCAGCTGTAGTCAATCACTTGTAAAAGTCGGACTCAAACTTTGATCAATCAATTAGAATTGCAAATGCCGGACCACTTTGGTCAATCAGTTCTAGAAGTGAATTTTAACTCTTGGGTAAATCAATGCTCTACCGTTTTAGAGCACTCAGTTTGGTCAATTAGTTTTAGAATCATTGAAAAATGGGACATTTTATTCAGTCATGGTAGTTATGTACTAAATGCGAATACATCTTTGGGTATTGTTGTTGTTGTTGGTGCTATGCTTTTTGAAACCCGTGGAAAGTCAGGTTCGTTTAGCCTCGATTACTCAACTACTACAAGAATTCTAGCAATGTTATATTTATCAAGTCCCATCCTCAGGCTTGGATGAGATATAATTAAACAATGGCAATACAATCATTAAAATGTTTGATTTTAAATGTTGTTCAATTAGTATTTGCTTTATTATTTCAAAACTACATATACTCACTGAAAGATATTTCTATTCATCGTATTGTAGTTTGTGACTTTGCACAATCAGCCTCCTCGGTCTTGCTTTGCAGCACAGGTTGTACATACTAGATTAGTATTACACATGACCTTAGATCTTGTGTCTCAGGTTTCCAGTTACAAAAAATCTTGATGTATTAAACAGATAAAAACATGTTTTCAACTATGCTTTAGAAATGTTAAATGTACTACATCATAGTATTACTTCTAATCTTGGCATGTTTGTATTTATAGACTAATTAAGAGACTTGTAACATAGATACAGATGAGTTCATCTGGTGTACTGAAAAATCAAAATTACAGGAAGAGCGCTGAGCAGGCTGATATGGTGACCAAGATTTAAATATTGAAAATTCTTGTAGCTACTTTTACTGAAATTCAAATATCAAGGAGTGGCTAAAGAGGCCCTACAATAGTTTTGGCCCAACATTTTTTTTCTAGGCCCATCCTTGGGGCCAGCGTAAGATTTTTAGGGCCCTAAAACCAAAATTTGGGCGAAAATTTAGAAAATTTATGGCCCCTATTTTGAAAATTTGGCCTTAAATTGAAAAAAAATAAAGCCCAAAAAGGTCAATTAATGCCCAAAGAGGCCCACTTAAGAGGCCCAGAAAAAAGATCTGGGCCAACACTTTTTTCTGGGCCCATCCTATGGCCGCGCAGAAAACCAAAATTATGAGAATTTATGGCCCGTTTTTTCAAATTTGGCCTAAAATTGAAAAAATAAGGCCCAAAAAGGTCAAGTAAAGGCCAACTAAAGAAGCCCTACAATATTTTTGACACAATATATTTTTTCTGGACCCATCCTAGGGCCGCGTGTAAAAAATTTTAAGGCCCTAAAACCAAAATTTTGAAAATTTATAGCCCGTTTTTTTGAAAATTTGTCCTGAAATTGAAAAAAATAAGGCCCTAAAAGGTCAATTAATGTCAAAAAGGCCCATTAAAGAGGCCCTACAATATTTTCGGGCCAACATTTTTTTCCGGGCCCATCATAGGGGGGGGGGGGGCGGCCCCATGCCCCCCCCCCTGGAACCACCCTGGAACAAAGGATGATCCTAAAAAAACAGAGGGAAAGGGGCACAAATATCTCCGCGAAAAAAAATTAGGCCAAATTTTGATAAATAATGCCCAAATTTGAAAAACAATGCACAGTAATGCCAGTTTTTTAATCTTAATTGCCTAGTGAATGTGGGGAAGAGCAAGTTTTTCTTCAAGGAAGAAAAAAGGTAGGTCCACCTTTTTTAAGGAGATATCAGGGGGGGGGGGGCTCGGACGAGCCCCCAGAGCCCCCCCCCCCCCTGGCTACGGGCCTGGCTTGATATCTAGTTGCCCAGGTGTTGTCATGGTTGAATCATAAATGCACTACAGTTTTAACATCATATTCATTGAAACAATATAGCAATTTTGGAAGAATGTTCAAATCACGGGTTAAAGTTATTATCAAAAACTTGTGTGGGGTACTATAATGCTGACCCTACTGTGCACTCACACTCTATGTGCAGTATTTGTAAAATTACAAAAATTGCAACCAAAATGATATAAATTCACAAAAAGAGTTTGCAACGTTTACTATCTTGTATCAACTAATCAACCTCTTCTGAAATCAATCTACTGAAATATTTGTCACTCAAAATAGATTAAAAAAACGTTGAAAATATTCTTTCACAGTACACTACATTAAAAATCATTGATAGATCCAAGACTAGATGGATTCGATAAATAATATTAATGATAAATTAAAGTTTGCTACATTTAGAATGCAAAGGGTAATGTATTCTCTTAACAGCAGTTTGGTTTCTTCTATTACTGTAAACTCTTTATATTAGCGTATAGTAATCTTTCAGAAATAAATCAACGAAATCTCATCCTTTTAAATAATTTAACAATGATTTTTTAACAGTACGCATTCTACTTATTTATATTTTGTCAACAAACTAAGTCAAATAAGATTAATAAGATTATTATCTCAAAAACAAAAATGATGGGAAATGAAGTATATTTCTCTGTGTACAGTAACATTTTAGCATATACAGTGACTGTAAAAAATATATTCGTTCCAGGGGCGGATCTGAAAATCAAGAGTAGGGGGTCCTAAATCTGAAAATTTGACCCCAGTTTATAAAAACATACTCAAAATTGAAATAAATAATGCCCAGTAATGCCAAGTTGTTACCTTAATTGCTCAAAGTGTTCCGACTTTTACAAGTAATTGAAGAAAGTGTTCCGACTTTTACAACTAATTGAAGCATTTTAAGCAATTTATGTGGAGAGAAGCAGATCTTGTGGCGTATAAGTTTTTCGGCCCTCACTTTTTGGGGCCCTCCAAAGGCCTTCCGTCAGATCGGCCATAGCGTTTTACCTTATGTATGGCAATGGTCGGACTTTTGCTCTTCTGGTATGATTATGGTCGTTGTAGATACGTTACCAAACATCCGTGGTATGGCATTGGTCCAGTAGTTGCAAATTTGAAGTTGTTTGGATCGTTTCCCGAAGTATCTTCTTTTCCAGGGCCTTCTTCACTTTTGAATTTTATATGATATGGCATTGGTCCTACATTTTGACATTTGGTATGGCATTGGTCCCATAATTGGGCATTTGGTATGGCATTGGTCCTATATTTGGACATTTGGTATGGCATTGGTCCTATATTTGGACATTTGGTATGGCCTTTGGGCGTTATTTTGGTTGGTATGGGAATGTATTGAAATTTGACAGATTGGTATGGGAACATATTGATATTTGAGGCTTCAGCCTAGGACCCCCGTCAAGTTTTATATACAGTGAACCCCCCGGGTGTATGATACAACACGCATATTCAAAAATTGGGTCCTCCGCCCTTGTAATTTTTCTTTTTTACATTCCGACACGAGGTAGTCATCTATATCATTTATAAAAACATGAGCGGTTTCCAAATTAATTTCAGGAGCCATCTTTTGACGTGGAATCCATCGACAAATGATTAAAAAACGAACGCGGACATCTATCGAGTGTATTCGAAAAAATAAGTAAACTCAGAATACTTGGGTCGGGTCAGTATACTTCGGCAAGAGTCAGAATAGATGGGTAGCCAAGAATACTTGGGCCTTCACACACGTATTTGTGAGGGAATGTATACTGTATATATAGTTTTGATGCATGCATTTGTTGTATATACCTATGGCATGTATTTGTAAGGGAATGTATATATCTATAGTTTTGATGCATGCATTTGTTGTATATACCTATAACATGTATTTGTGGGGTGGTTGTATATACATATAGTACTGATGCAGGCATTTGTGGCGGGGATTGTATAAACCTATAGTTTTGATGCGCACATTTGTGGCGGGGTTGTATATAATGTACCTATAGTTATAATGTATGCATGTGGGGGATTCACCTATAACACGTATTTGTGAGGGAATGTATACTGTATATATAGTTTTGATGCATGCATTTGTTGTATATACCTATATAGCATGTATTTATGGAGGAATGTACAGATCTATAGTTTTGATGCATGCATTTGTTGTATATACCTATAGCATGTATTTGTGAGGGAATGTACATATCTATAGTTTTGATGCATGCATTTGTTGTATATACCTATATCATGTATTTGTGAGGGAATGTATATATCTATAGTTTTGATGCATGCGTTTATTGTATATACCTATAGCATGTATTTGTGAGGGAATGTACATATCTATAGTTTTGATGCATGCATTTGTTGTATATACCTATAGCATGTATTTGTGGAGGAATGTACATATCTATAGTTTTGATGCATGCATTTGTTGTATATACCTATAGCATGTATTTGTGGAGGAATGTACATATCTATAGTTTTATGCATGCATTTTTTGTATATACCTATAGCATGTATTTGTGGAGGAATGTACATATCTATAGTTTTGATGCATGCATTTGTTGTATATACCTATAGCATGTATTTGTGGAGGAATGTACAGATCTATAGTTTTGATGCATGCATTTGTTGTATATACCTATAGCATGTATTTGTGGAGGAATGTACAGATCTATAGTTTTGATGCATGCATTTGTTGTATATACCTATAGCATGTATTTGTGGAGGAATGTACAGATCTATAGTTTTGATGCATGCATTTGTTGTATATACCTATAGCATGTATTTTTGAGGGAATGTATATATCTATAGTTTTGATGCATGCGTTTATTGTATATACCTATAGCATGTATTTGTGAGGGAATGTACATATCTATAGTTTTGATGCATGCATTTGTTGTATATACCTATAGCATGTATTTGTGAGGGAATGTACATATCTATAGTTTTGATGCATGCATTTGTAGTATATACCTATAGCATGTATTTGTGGAGGAATGTACATATCTATAGTTTTGATGCATGCATTTGTTGTATATACCTATAGCATGTATTTGTGGAGGAATGTACATATCTATAGTTTTGATGCATGCATTTGTTGTATATACCTATAGCATGTATTTGTGGAGGAATGTACAGATCTATAGTTTTGATGCATGCATTTGCTGTATATACCTATAGCATGTATTTGTGAAGGAATGTATATATCTATAGTTTTGATGCATGCATTTGTTGTATATACCTATAGCATGTATTTGTGGAGGAATGTACAGATCTATAGTTTTGATGCATGCATTTGCTGTATATACCTATAGCATGTATTTGTGAAGGAATGTATATATCTATAGTTTTGATGCATGCATTTGTTGGGGATTGAGACAGTATAAGGAAGGGTAATTATTTTAAGCTACATACGTATTTTTAAATTTGTGTTGTATGCAGTGAACGTGTCATATTATGACCTCATTGATCAGGGATAACTGTCTACTGTTCTACCAGCTAGGGACCTAGTTGCAAGTCTCTTCCTTCATACTCATTCGGGAAGTAACAATTCAATAGAACCAGGCTATTAAAGTTGTTTTTGAAATACCGTAGATCTAAATGGTTTTAGCATTGATATGACAAGGAAACTTTGCAAACCCGACACAGCGACATCTTTTATTGTGTTGCATGTGCATCGAGTAGCCACAACTTATTCCGTTCATATCTTTTAAGAAAGTCATTGGTTTAAATGTTTAAACATGTAACAATTAATATAAAAAACATTTTGTTGATTTATTAGTAAGCTTTGACTTGATCATGCTGTTAATTGTTAAAATGAACCGATTATTATTAAGCAAAGCACACAGCTTCAGTGTTAATATCATCCCCGGTAATGCAGTTGTGACATCTTTTGAAGTAGTATTTATCGATCTGGTATGTAATCGTCCGTCCATCTTTTCATCCGTATTCATATTAACGTATGTGAAAATGTAGGTAAATAATTACATCTGCTTCACAATACAACTCACTACGTAAGAAGACCTTTAAAACATTCTTAAAACCTCCGTCACATTTGCTCACGTAGTCGCTTATCCCAATCTTTTATGCTGCACATTTCTCTCGATTTTGGGAAGTAACGGCCGCCGTACGATTGCCGTAGATCAAATCACTGAAGCATTAACTTATTCATGAGCCTAAGGTCGTCGCTTTGTAGGAATCCTCACTGTTGTTTTAATACAAAATGTAACAAAACATGTACATGTAGGTACGGAAGTTTAGCAAACATAATATTCCCGACTGTCAAGAAATATCAGATCTGATTATTAGTCCCGAGCCCGACAAATGTTTTTCACAGAGCGGGATATAATGAATCACAGATACACTGTCACGTAATTTTATAGGGCTCGCGGGATAGTCGCAATTGCAAACACCTTTATCCCGTATGAGCACTTTGTAGCACTGAGCCTCGGGACAGTCAGTTTCTCAAACTCACTGTCCCGTAATTTTTTTTTTGCAAACGTCGGGATATAATTGATTGAGACCTGACATGTCCCGGCGCTGGGTAAAAAAATTTGCTGCGGGATAAAGTGATTTCAGAACTTGACTAATGCTGATCAAAGTATATGCTATCAAGCCATCACACATCTCTATGTAATTACCATACTATATTACCCTTGCAAAAAATTTCCATTTTTCATCATTGTGCTGAATTATATCAACATCAGTCTTTAATCTTTGAAATTTTGCTAAAGTCTATTGGGAGGGGTGGCATGTACACACTTGATTCATAATGCTATTGTTTGTGTGTGGGGGAGGGGGCATCTCCACACTTGACTCATATCATGGTCTATAAGAATCACAACTGTCACACATCATCATTCCATCTGGTATCATTTAAGTATCTATGAATATGATTTGTAGTATGTACATAAATCCTTGTGCGCCATCTTGTATCATATATTATGCCTATTGTTGTATATGTCTTTTTATTTTTTAATCAGCTAATATATATGTATATAAATCCTGGTGATGTAATGTTGTCATTTCTCAAGCCATCTCATATCATTTATCATCCTAATTGTTCATCTGTCAACAGCTCCTTCCAGTGAATTAAATAAAAGTTGTTTTTCACGATAAATACAGGTGAAGTATTGCGGCAATTCATTAAATAAAAGTTGTTTTTCACGATAAATACAGGTGAAGTATTGCTGCAATTCCACATGCAAACTGTTTTTCCATCTATTCCCTGCTGTTATTCCACCATATTCTATCTATATGTTTTTGACATGCTGATTACCCATGTCATACATCCTGAAATAAGCAAATAAGATTCATTTACCAAATATGAACAAAATTGCTCCACTACTTTTCAATTTAAAGTTAAAAAAGTAAAAATGGTCGCCATTTTTCAAAATGGTCGTCTACTACCCAAAGTGTCATTAGAAAGTGCGCCATGCTTAAAGTATTCACATATAAAATATGAACAAAATCGCTCTACTACTTTTTGAGTTATAGTAAAAAATGTAAAAATGGTCGCAATTTTTCAAAACGGTCGCCTACTACCCAAAGTGTCATTAGACAGTGTGCCATGCTTATAGTATTTACATACCAAATATGAACAAAATCGCTCCACTTCTTTTCAATTTATAGTTATGAAAGTAAAAATGGTCGCCATTTTTCAGAATGGTCGCCTACTACCCAAAGTGTCATTAGACAGTGTGCCATGCTTATAGTATTCACATACCAAATATGAACAAAATCGCTCCACTACTTCTCAATTTATAGTTATAAAAGTAAAAATGGTCGCCATTTTTCAAAATGGTCGCCTACTACCCAAAGTGTCATTAGACAGTGTGCCATGCTTATAGTATTCACATATAAAAATATGAACAAAATCGCTCTACTACTTTTTGAGTTACAGTAAAAAATGTAAAAATGGTCGCCATTTTTCAAAACGGTCGCCTACTACCCAAAGTGTCATTAGACAGTGTGCCATGCTTATAGTATTCACATACCAAATATGAACAAAATCGCTCCACTACTTTTCAATTTATAGTTATAAAAGTAAAAATGGTCGCCATTTTTCAAAATGGTCGCCTACTACCCAAAGTGTCATTAGACAGTGTGCCATGCTTATAGTATTCACATACCAAATATGAACAAAATCGCTCCACTACTTTTCAATTTATAGTTATAAAAGTAAAAATGGTCACCATTTTTCAAAATGGTCGCCTACTACCCAAAGTGTCATTAGACAGTGTGCCATGCTTAAAGTATTCACATATAAAATATGAACAAAATCGCTCTACTACATTTTGAGTTATAGTAAAAAATGTAAAAATGGTCGCCATTTTTCAAAATGGTCGCCTCCACCAAAAGTGTTATTCGACAGTGTGCCATGCTTATAGTATTCACATACCAAATATGAACAAAATCACTCCACTACTTCTCAATTTATAGTTATAAAAGTAAAAATGGTCGCCATTTTTCAAAATGGTCGCCTACTACCCAAAGTGTCATTAGACAGTGTGCCATGCTTATAGTATTCACATATAAAAATATGAACAAAATCGCTCAACTACTTTTTGAGTTACAGTAAAAAATGTAAAAATGGTCGCCATTTTTCAAAACGGTCGCCTACTACCCAAAGTGTCATTAGACAGTGTGCCATGCTTATAGTATTCACATACCAAATATGAACAAAATCGCTCCACTACTTTTCAATTTATAGTTATAAAAGTAAAAATGGTCGCCATTTTTCAAAATGGTCGCCTACTACCCAAAGTGTCATTAGACAGTGTGCCATGCTTATAGTATTCACATACCAAATATGAACAAAATCGCTCCACTACTTTTCAATTTATAGTTATAAAAGTAAAAATGGTCACCATTTTTCAAAATGGTCGCCTACTACCCAAAGTGTCATTAGACAGTGTGCCATGCTTAAAGTATTCACATATAAGATATGAACAAAATCGCTCTACTACATTTTGAGTTATAGTAAAAAATGTAAAAATGGTCGCCATTTTTCAAAATGGTCGCCTCCACCAAAAGTGTTATTCGACAGTGTGCCATGCTTATAGTATTCACATACCAAATATGAACAAAATCGCTCCACTACTTCTCAATTTATAGTTATAAAAGTAAAAATGGTCGCCATTTTTCAAAATGGTCGCCTACTACCCAAAGTGTCATTAGACAGTGTGCCATGCTTATAGTATTCACATATAAAAATATGAACAAAATCGCTCAACTACTTTTTGAGTTACAGTAAAAAATGTAAAAATGGTCGCCATTTTTCAAAACGGTCGCCTACTACCCAAAGTGTCATTCGACAGTGTGCCATGCTTATAGTATTCACATACCAAATATGAACAAAATCGCTCCACTACTTTTCAATTTATAGTTATAAAAGTAAAAATGGTCGCCATTTTTCAAAATGGTCGCCTACTACCCAAAGTGTCATTAGACAGTGTGCCATGCTTATAGTATTCACAAATAAAATATGAACAAAATCGCTCTACTACTTTTTGAGTTACAGTAAAAAATGTAAAAATGGTCGCCATTTTTCAAAACGGTCGCCTACTACCCAAAGTGTCATTAGACAGTGTGCCATGCTTATAATATTCACATACCAAATATGAACAAAATCGCTCCACTACTTTTCAATTTATAGTTATAAAAGTAAAAATGGTCGCCATTTTTCAAAATGGTCGCCTACTACCCAAAGTGTCATTAGACAGTGTGCCATGCTTATAGTATTCACATACCAAATATGAACAAAATCGCTCCACTACTTTTCAATTTATAGTTATAAAAGTAAAAATGGTCACCATTTTTCAAAATGGTCGCCTACTACCCAAAGTGTCATTAGACAGTGTGCCATGCTTATAGTATTCACATACCAAATATGAACAAAATCGTTTCCACTACGTTTCGAGTTACAGCAAAAATCGTAAAATAACGAGTAAAGGCCGCCATTTTTCAAGATGGCTGCCATGTGCTTCTTTCATATCTACATTCTAGCTTTATTAATGTCCTATATATCTTTTTTACATTTGAAACATATTGCTATTACAGTTTTACATATTGCACCTAGATTACTGTAAAATTGGCACTAAAATGGCCGCCATTTTTAAATGAGCAGCCATTTTGAAAATCGGCTTTTAAGCAGAATTCTACCCCCATAGGGTATATGTGTACAAAATAAGAACAAAATCGGGCCAACGGTATTTGAGTTATTGCCCAGACGGACGGACAGACGTAATAAGATTTGAATAATAAACCATCGAATTTGACTTTTGAAACACTGAAATATGACTTTTGAAACAAATTTTTTGAACCAAATGTTCTTCGAATGCCAGGTGTTTGTAAAAAGCAATAAGCCTTTCAAATTGGGAATTTTTTTGAAATGCCATGTGATCTTAAAATTCACAGGGGCCTAGGATGTTAACTAGAATCAAATAAACACCATATTTCTTTTGTTTTGTACCTAGAGCTGGTCTCAGCCTAGAGTTTTTATTGCAGAATAGACAAAAAAATTGTGAAATATTCCCAGGAATATTAAACAGGGAAAAACATGTGCATTGGCATTTTGTTCAGTGTGTTAACGGTGGTTTTGACACGATTTACAATTTAATGTTACCGCAGTCTGAACAGACCCCAGGAACCGACTTTTCCAAAGCCATCTTCAAATGAATCACACACAGGGGTATATGGGATGATGTGTTTTTATTCATAAGGTATGTGAGTACATGTTTGTATGCTTGCATTACCCATTTCAAAGTCTGTGTCTGATTTTTAGAAAGCCTTTATTTGCATAATATACATCACTTGGTAATCGTAACAGCTTAAATTAAAATACTGAATTCAGCTGCTTACTTTAGGCTAATATTTCTCCAAATGTTCCTTTGTGCATTATGTGTACGGGTTAGTACATACACTCATGCTTTTATATTTACAATATAGAATGATACATGATTCTTTATTCCTTAAAGTACCCGGAGATTTCCCAATGAAGGTGAACAAATGGCTGATTTCCAGGTGTACACATTTTTCATATTTCATCTTATTTATTCGTTACTTTCCATTAAAACCACCATTGATCGGTATAGAGGCAGCTGAATATTTGGTAAAAATAAAGTAAGCAGTTGAATTCAGTATTTCTGTTTCATCGTGAATAATCAGTTCAGTCATGTCTTTGAATAGGTAATAAATGCTTGCATCGCGTTGATCTTACTATTTAATACTATATGCGTATTTGTCATGCATTTACTGAAGTCAAGCCGTTTTTTTTGACATGACAGATGTGTCATGACATGACACAGCTGATTGCATCATATTCCAGTCACGCCATTTTACGACATCGCATAATTTTAGCTGATTTTGGCTTCATTTCACTTTATTTGAAAGACCTTTAAAAATATAATAATGAGTCAGTATTTTTCTAAAAAAATATTTATATTCGAATTTGAGGTCAAAGTCCGAAAATTTGATCAACCAATTTGAATCACAATTTAAAGAGGTGAAGAAGTGAATAATTACAGGAGCAAACATCAAAAGAGGAGTGCCGAAAAAATCTTACACATTTCATTCAAATTTTTTATGCAAATTGCATGTCATGCATTTGCTTTAAATTTTTTGTCTCCCCGTCGAAATTTGGACCAAGTAGTGTTGTCACATAAACGTACATCGATGCATCGGCAATTTTCAGTTAGTAAACATCGATGCACATCACGATGTACATCGAGAAAAAGTCCGAGAAAAGTGCACTGAAATCCTGAATGCTAATGCACTAAAATACCAAACAGAACAAATTAATAAGAATATGCTGGTACATCCCGGAACTTCTAGTAACGGTGAAATGAAAGTAAAGTAATTTTTTTTTAGATTAATGGTTCATTGCGACTAGCTAAAACAGGGTTAAAGTGAAAGAATATCAGAAAACATTGGAAAATGAAATAAGACATCAGAAAGGTAAGCGATTTGCGTCAAAATAAGATAAGAAAGGGTGATTTTTAGCAAATAATTTTTTTTCAAAAACATCGATGTTTATTTCAGACATCGATGCATCGCCAGAATCAGCTTTGGTGATGTACATGTATATCGCGATGTATGGATTAATCGTGACAACACTAGGACCAAGGTGTTTAGATTTGGACCAGGTGTTCACAATTTGAAGGAAGATGTTCAACATTTGTAAGTTACTTATTTAGGTGCTCCCAGGTTGACAGGCCTGTATTTGAGACATCCACAAGTTCAAGAAAAGTCCCCAAATTGAAATTCAAAATTGGCAAAAAATGAAAAACAGCAAAGAAATTGACTAGCCTACCTTGGAAGTTTAGTCGTCGTTGTACGACTAATACTGCAGCTCCTATCATGTCTAAGGTAGTGCTTCTTCCCACTGAGTGGGTAGTTTACAGTTTTAAATTGTAAAATGTTGAAGAAGTACTTTTCAGAAACGTTGAATTTTTGCAGCTATGGGGTAGTCTAGAGGTCAAACTATATGTGTAACATAATCTTTCGAAAACAAGAGAGAGAAAAATTAAATGGTGAATAAACCTCCTAATAGAGTCTCTGAGTATCAGTTATGATTTTATATAATTATCAAAAAATAATTTATTGTAAGATTTTGTAGTTGATCTGTTAAAAAGCGAGCCTAAAATGTTAATTCGTTCTGAATATACCAATTCAAGTTTGACATGCTGAGATCTCTCACGTCCCGCCAGAATGTCTGCGAATATGATCTAGAGATTGATTCAAAGATAGGAATGTTAGACGGCAGTGTCTAGACGACTAAGTAGCCTACGGTCTAGACTATCTTGTGATACAGACTTTAGTTTTGGGAGTCAGAGAATATTCAAGTTCTTCAGTGGCAGGCCGGGCAGGCACTAGCCTTGCACTTTGAATTTCGCAGCAGGTAGGCCTAACTTGCCTGTAGATCCTATAGGCCTATTCTGTGGGGGGTTAAAGATCCAATTCTTAGCCAAGTTTTGGTAAGTTCACATTTTAGAACTGTGAAAGTGCGGGTCCAGGGGGCTAGTAGATACCCCCCTTGAGTGGGCCCAGAAAAGTTTTCAAGGGCCCAAAACATATTTGGCCAAAAAATTTTGCTGGGCCTCCAAGACTGGACTTTTGTTTGGCGAAACTTGGACTTCTTGGCCTTTTACAACTGTTTAGGCAATATTATCTATAAATGGGCTTCAAATTTTTTTGTAGAATGTGACTCTGGGCCCCCCTTGTTCATGTTGTTAGCTCCTCGATCTGGCAGTTTGAAAAACTGCATGATTTTGAAATAATCGGCTTTGTATAAAAAAACCTACGTCATACCCACCTACCCACGTATGTTGGACATGATACAGTCTTTGAAGGGTTCAATTTTAAAGATCTTAGTTTGATGAATTATAGATGCATTTGTAACGACCCTTGATAGCAAGTTGCTACAACAGCCCAGCTGGGTTCGAATTTAGCACACTTTCTTTCAATTTCTTTATCTGGCTTATACCCACGGTCGTTAGTTAGTTATTCCCCTGGAACGGCCTCGGGTCATGTCACATTACCATGCACCTATATGCCTTTATTTATGGATCTGTCATCCGTCTAGTTATAAAATAAGCCGGAATAGTAGAAATGTTAATAATTAGAGCTATTTTGAGAGTTAAAAATCTTTGAAATTGAACCCCTCAATGACTGTTATGTCCCATAAGAGATTTTTTATACAAAGCCGAAATAATCAATTTTCTGCCAAGGCAAGGGGATGGTCTTTAGAAGAGAGTGTGAATCACAGTCTGGTGAGAAGATATGTTTTGTAAAATGTGTAAAAAATGAGAAAATTCAGTGACAGAAGGTCAATTTTCTCACTAAATTTTCTCCTTTTTATACATTTTACAAAAAAATTTAAGAGTCTTTTTTAAAGTCTTTTCTAGGTACATAAGTGCACTCTTTGTGCTAAACTGAAAGATGTGGACAATGTGGACAAGTGATTCCTAATTTTAAAAATAACATGCGACTCAATTTAGGACAGCAGCAAAATTCTAAACATGCAAAAAATGTATAAATGTGGAATAAAACATTGAATGCTGATGTGTGATTAAAGGATTTAAGCCCAAGACTCAATGCATCGTTTGCTGAATCATACAAGTGTTGTTCCCAAACCTTTGCATGACTGCACAGCGGGAATGCAAAGATTAGGAAACAACTCTTGAGTGGAATGAAGCAGCGACAATGCATTGAGTCTTGGGTTTAAATTCTTTTCACACATTGCAATTTTTTATAAATTAAATTTTTTATATAATTAAATTAGTAAAAAGAACACATTTTCAATGAAAAGTTCTTTGCAAGGGTCGAGTTGGCAAGTCATCAAATCCATTGTGAAAAATCAATTCATCACCATGAAAACTGTTTAACTAGTGACCTTGCATGTTTTATTGATATTTCACACACTGTTCATTATGTGAATACTCTGTTCGGATTTGCTGGAATCGGACACAGCTTGCCTAGCTATGTGTGAATATTGGATTAAATCATATTTATTGGAAATATTACATTTAGCATTTTATACCAAGTATTCGCGGGTTTATTTCTGTTTGTAGCTAATAGGGGGATTAACACCAGAGTTCAAAGATGACATATGCTTATAATGTAAACCTGTACTGAGATGACATACACCTCTGATTGGTCCAAATCGATAAACAAAAATGGCGGATTCAAAATTTTCTAATAACGCTTCGAATAATATTATGTTGATTCCTGACGTATTAACCAATACCATAGCTTGGTTTTTCACATCAAGATAAAGAAATATGTAAAGATTATGTTTACATCGATTTAAACATCATGACAACGCGCTATGTTCGAAAATTAACTTGTGAGAATTTGCGCAAACGAAGGTGGTACGCAAGAAACGTATTATGTCAGTCATCGCTGAAGCTCTGGGGCTTTCCCCCCCCCCTTTTTGTAGCTCTTGAAATTACAAAACAAACATACTGTAAAATATGAGTTTGTGCTTGTTTGTGTTCCACATTTCATGTTACATCATAAATGAAATGAAACATCTATCCAAACCTCATTGAAACAAAACCACATAAACATGTTAGGTGTTTAGGTCAATGGTGTAATTGTACAAAGGAAAGATTGGTTGATTTTTAAAAAGTATCTTGTTAATGAAAGAAAAGGTTTATCTTAATTTTAATCTATGGGGGGTTGTTTTAATTTTTTGAATACTCTTTGTTAAATCAACCAAAATCTCCTTTGTATAACTATAATATTGAGAGGTTTAAGAAAATGTTGTATGTGCTATTTTGTTCCAACAAGGTTCGGAAAGACATTTTATTTCATTCTCAAGAATTGGTAGAAAGGAACAAAAAACAATTGCACTAAAAAACAATTGTTAACAAAAACAATTATATGAAATATATTTAAGTAATTTTTGCATTAAATTGTTGTCAATCAGTCAACATTACATAAAGGACCGTGTTTTCTACATAATGTTTTCAATAATTAGTTGAAGAGAAAAACATTGTTGAATTCAGTTCACCTTATCGATACCTATCCTTTACACCAAACAGGAAATTAAAAAAGCATGAGGATTTTTTAATCTTTTTGAATTGTTATAAAAGAGTTCTGTTTTGACCTTTAGTCCATTTTTCTTACAGACAGAGCCTAAGGATGAAGTATCAGCCTGAGAGACTTGCTGTGATCTAAAGATAAAAGAGATTGAAAGATAAGAAGAATAACCAGTGTCTAGACGACTACAACAGTTCTATTGCTACTTTCAGAAATCTTCATGTTCAATGGCAGGCCTTGTACGTTTGCAGGTAACTTGATTATCCCTGACCCCTGGGGAGGGTGATTACTAGTATTATGAGTAGTAATAGTAGGTCCAATCAGGGGCTTAGCCAGTTTTCAGACAGGGGGGGGGGGGTGCGATCGTGGCATAAAGCAAGCCAGTTTGTGTCTAAGAATTTTGCAAAATTGATGCAACTTGAGCTAGAAAATCATAAAAAGCATTTTAAAGTTATTTTCTTCTTTTATCTCATGATTCTATTTTTATTGGTTATGGGTTTGATTATACTCCCCTGGCAACGCCTATGGTCCAATAGACGCGATAGTTCAGAGTGACAACAATATTCTACATCAAGCTCAACTTCCGGGTACAGATTTTTTATACATCTGGATAATTAATTAATACAGGGTCCCATTTTAAACACATCATTTCAGCTTTATTTGACATTCTTCTTCACATGTATTTGCACAAACAATAAAAATACATCATATGAAATGCATTTTCACAAATATTTTCCGGACCAGACGATAATCATTGAATGTTTTATCATGAAGTCATGACTTCGTCCTGGAAACTGAGACCAGATGTCTCGATGTGAAACAAGAAGCAAGTTCTCATGTACTGTATATAACATTGGCTTGATTTCATGTTTTATATGTTTGACTTGTATAAATTGTAAGGGTTGTAACTTGATAATAGTATAAACTTTATATCATGTGACTGAGACAATTACCAATTATGCATGCATATGATTGCTCATTAATGATCATTGTATACCCTGCAGGCCCGTAGCCAGGATTTACCTAGGGGGAGTGGTTTTACCAAAGGGGACTTTTTGCCTAGGCAGGGGGGAGCTTTTTGACGTTTTGGCAAAAAATCTTGCGAAAAGTGCTCAGAATAGTGAACAAGAAAAAACTACATGATTTTAAAAGAGTTTCTGCCTCGAGTGGAGCTGCCCCTCCCTCCGCTCCCACCCCCTGCTCCCACCCCCTGACTACGGGCATGCTCTGCTTGTTTATTAATTATAATTAGACATATGCTGATGCATTTTGTATTATCTGCTTCAGGATGAGCAAGGATGGAAAAAGTGGGATGGTGCAGTAAGAATGTATAATCCAGTTTTTCAACACACGACTTTATCACAGAGAGTCAGACTGATTTATTTTTCAAACAACAGACAGAGGTAAGGGCCCTAAATTTTGATGACTTTTATTATCAGACACTTGGGTGCTAAATAGTAATCAGTTTGCTGGTCAATGCATAGGCCGTTGGGCAGTCATCCCAATAAATCTTGTCTAGGCTACAGATTTCAAGCCAAATCAGTCAATTCAGCTAATCAGTTTAGGACTGATTACTGTATTTGTCACCCCCTGTCATATCTTGTAACATACCATGTCACTTACTGTCATATATCGTAACTCACCGTGTAACTCATTGTCATATCTTGTAACATACTGTGTCACTTACTGTCATACCTTGTAACAATCCATGCCACTCACTGTCATATCTTGTAACATACCATGTCACTCAATGTTATATTTTCTATCATACCATGTCACTCACTGTCATATCTTGTTACATTCCATGTCACTCAATGTCATATTTTGTATCATACCATGTCACTCACTGTCATATCTTGTTACATTCAATGTCACTCAATGTCATATTTTGTATCGTACCATGTCACTCACTGTCATATCTTGTAACATACCATGTTACTCACTGACATATCTTGTAACATACAATGTCATATCATGTATCATTCAATGTCACAAACTGTCATATCATGTGACATACCATGCCACTCACTGTCATATCTTGTATCGTACCATGTCACTCACTGTCATATCATGTATCATACCATGTCACAGACTGTCATATCTTGTAACATACAATGTCACTTACTGTCTGATTTTGTAACATATGTCACTCAATGTCATATCTTGTAACATACTGTGTCACTCAATGTCATATCTTATATCATTCCATTCCACTGACTGTCATATCTTGTAGCATACCATGTCACTCACTGTCAAATCTTGTATCATACCATGTAACAGACTTTCATATCTTGTAACATACTGTGTCACTCACTGTCATATCTTGTAACATACCACATCACTCACTGTCATATCATGTATCATACCATGTCACAGACTGTCATATTATGTGACATACCATGTCACTCACTGTCATTTATTGTTACATACCATGCCACTCACTGTCATATTTTGTAACATACAACGTCACACACTGTCATATCATGTATCATACCATGTCACAGACTGTCATATCATATCATGTCAGTCACTGGCATTTGTTATACATACCATGTCACTCACTGTCATATCTTGAAACATACCATGTCACTTACTGTCATACCTTGTAATATACCATGTCACTCACTGTCAGATCTTATAACACCATGTCACTCATTGCCATATCTTGATCATACTACGTAACTCACTGTCAAATCATGTAGCATACTGTGTTACTCACTGTCATATCTTGTAACACCATGTCACTCATTGTCATATCTTGAAACATACCATGTCACTTACAATCATATTTGTAACATACAATGGCACTCAATGTCATATCATGTATCATACCATGTCACTGACTGTCATTTTTGAAAAGTGGCCATAATTTTTACTTTTTTTTTACTATAACTCGAAAAGTAGTGGAGCTATTTTCTTCATATTTGGTATATGAATACTTTAAGCATGGCACACTGTCTAATGATACTTTTGGTAGAAGGCGGCCATTTTGAAAAATGGCCGCCATTTTAACGTATTTTACTATAACTTGAAAAGTAGTGGAGCAATTTTGTTCATATTTGGAATATGAATACTATAGGCATGGCACACTGTCTAATGACTCTTTTGATAGAAGGCGGCCATTTTAAAAAATGGCCGTCATTTTAACATATTTTACTATAACTCGAAAAGTAGTAGAGCGATTTTGTTCATATTTGGTATGTGGATACTATAAGCATGGCACACTGTCTAATGGCACTTTTGGTAGAAGGCGGCCATTTTAACGTATTTTACTATAACTTGAAAAGTAGTTGAGCAATTTTGTTCATATTTGGAATGTGAATACCATAAGCATGGCACACTGTCTAATGACACATTTAATAGAAGGCGGACATTTTGAAAAATGACCACCATTTTGAAAAATTGCCACCATTTTAACGTATTTTACCATAACCCGAAAAGTAGTGGAGCAATTTTGTCCATAATTGGTATATGGATACTACAAGCATGGCACTCTGTCTAATGACACTTTTGGTAGAAGGCGGCCATTTTGAAAAATGGCCACAATTTTAATGTATTTTACTATAACTCGAAAGGCAGTGGAGCGATTTTGTTCATATTTGGTATGTGAATACTATAGGCATGGCACACCGTCTAATGACACTTTGGGTAGTAGGCGACCATTCTGAAAAATGGCGACCATTTTTACTTTCATAACTATAAATTGAAAAGAAGTGGAGCGATTTTGTTCATATTTGGTATGTGAATACTATAAGCATGGCACACTGTCGAATAACACTTTTGGTGGAGGCGACCATTTTGAAAAATGGCGACCATTTTTACATTTTTTACTATAACTCAAAATGTAGTAGAGCGATTTTGTTCATATTTTATATGTGAATACTTTAAGCATGGCACACTGTCTAATGACACTTTGGGTAGTAGGCGACCATTTTGAAAAATGGTGACCATTTTTACTTTTATAACTATAAATTGAAAAGTAGTGGAGCGATTTTGTTCATATTTGGTATGTGAATACTATAAGCATGGCACACTGTCTAATGACACTTTGGGTAGTAGGCGACCATTTTGAAAAATGGCGACCATTTTTACTTTTATAACTATAAATTGAAAAGTAGTGGAGCGATTTTGTTCATATTTGGTATGTGAATACTATAAGCATGGCACACTGTCTAATGACACTTTGGGTAGTAGGCGACCGTTTTGAAAAATGGCGACCATTTTTACATTTTTTACTGTAACTCAAAAAGTAGTAGAGCGATTTTGTTCATATTTTTATATGTGAATACTATAAGCATGGCACACTGTCTAATGACACTTTGGGTAGTAGGCGACCATTTTGAAAAATGGCGACCATTTTTACTTTTATAACTATAAATTGAGAAGTAGTGGAGCGATTTTGTTCATATTTGGTATGTGAATACTATAAGCATGGCACACTGTCGAATAACACTTTTGGTGGAGGCGACCATTTTGAAAAATGGCGACCATTTTTACATTTTTTACTATAACTCAAAATGTAGTAGAGCGATTTTGTTCATATTTTATATGTGAATACTTTAAGCATGGCACACTGTCTAATGACACTTTGGGTAGTAGGCGACCATTTTGAAAAATGGTGACCATTTTTACTTTTATAACTATAAACTGAAAAGTAGTGGAGCGATTTTGTTCATATTTGGTATGTGAATACTATAAGCATGGCACACTGTCTAATGACACTTTGGGTAGTAGGCGACCATTCTGAAAAATGGCGACCATTTTTACTTTCATAACTATAAATTGAAAAGAAGTGGAGCGATTTTGTTCATATTTGGTATGTAAATACTATAAGCATGGCACACTGTCTAATGACACTTTGGGTAGTAGGCGACCGTTTTGAAAAATTGCGACCATTTTTACATTTTTTACTATAACTCAAAAAGTAGTAGAGCGATTTTGTTCATATTTTATATGTGAATACTTTAAGCATGGCGCACTTTCTAATGACACTTTGGGTAGTAGACGACCATTTTGAAAAATGGCGACCATTTTTACTTTTTTAACTTTAAATTGAAAAGTAGTGGAGCGATTTTGTTCATATTTGGTAAATGAATCTTATTTGCTTATTTCAGGATGTATGACATGGGTAATCAGCATGTCAAAAACATATAGATAGAATATGGTGGAATAACAGCAGGGAATAGATGGAAAAACAGATTGCATGTGGAATTGCCGCAATACTTCACCTGTATTTATCGTGAAAAACAACTTTTATTTAATTCACTGGAAGGAGCTGTTGACAGATGAACAATTAGGATGATAAATGATATGAGATGGCTTGAGAAATGACAACATTACATCCCCAGGATTTATATACATATATATTAGCTGATGAAAAAATAAAAAGACATATACAACAATAGGCATAATATATGATACAAGATGGCGCACAAGGATTGATGTACATACTACAAATCATATTCATAGATACTTAAATGATACCAGATGGAATGATGATGTGTGACAGTTGTGATTCTTATAGACCATGATATGAGTCAAGTGTGGAGATGCCCCCTCCCCCACACACAAACAATAGCATTATGAATCAAGTGTGTACATGCCACCCCTCCCAATAGACTTTAGCAACATTTCAAAGATTAAAGACTGATGTTGATATAATTCAGTACAATGATGAAAAATGGAAATTTTTTGCAAGGGTTATATAGTATGGTAATTACATAGAGATGTGTGATGGCTTGATAGCATATACTTTGATCAGCATTAGTCAAGTTCTGAAATCACTTTATCCCGCAGCAAATTTTTTTACCCAGCGCCGGGACATGTCAGTTCTCAATCAATTATATCCCGACGTTTGCAAAAAAAAAATTACGGGACAGTGAGTTTGAGAAACTGACTGTCCCGAGGCTCAGTGCTACAAAGTGCTCATACGGGATAAAGGTGTTTGCAATTGCGACTATCCCGCGAGCCCTATAAAATTACGTGACAGTGTATCTGTGATTCATTATATCCCGCTCTGTGAAAAACATTTGTCGGGCTCGGGACTAATAATCAGATCTGAAATATCGTGTTCTATTGCAATTTGCAAGGTACATACTCGTATGACATGTATTTACAAGGTGCATACATATTACTGGTATCATACCAAACATTCCTTGTTTACTGGTGAAGCTTTCTGAATAACACTTATAACTGTTTGTTTACGTGTTTAATTATCATGTTTTGACCTTGTAATATTGACTTAATAAAACTAGATTCGCCTGCTTAAAAGTTATTTCAACATTTGTTAACAAGTGCATGATATATGATATTTTATATCAGTAATTGAATACATTGATCCTGTTTGAAATACTATAATACTCCACGACTTATCTCTGTGTTCGTATATTACTATATGACTTAACTAATACACTGCAACGTTTCATAGAAGTTATGCTAACAATAACATAAACATGCAATTAGTAGGATATGTACTTGTATAAGGGCGTGATGACCATTTCTAGAGGCTCATCGATGAATCAAAGAAGAATATATGAACTGAAATGATAGAACAAATTAGGTTAATAGATCAAATATATTTATTTAGCCTACAATAACCTCGCATTTTTACAATGCACTATGGACTGTACTAACTGGAGATTTCAGGCCACTTGTTTATTGTTTGTACACTCTCTACTTGATGACTTATATATAGGAAAAGAGGAAGTTGAGAACTTAAAACTAACTGCACATATTAAGTTACAACATCTTCATCTCACAGCAACTTGAACTAATCATCGACGTCCTACGGCTTATGCATTGTCTGTACCAAGAGAAGTGTACTACATTATGCTGTATGAATGATTCCAATGTAGATGCTAGGATTATAATTCATATATGGTGGTCAGGGACACGCAATGATACACTGAACGAAATCATCTGAAGTGATAAATTAGTAACTGGAAAACAGTCATGTCCGGTAAGTCAATAGGTTTCCAAGTACACTTATTGTCATAGATTTTAATAAGTCGTTTTATACTTTCAATTGAGAATGGTCTCGGGATATACCGTGGTATACAGCCATGTTCCGGCGGACGGTGAGTATTTATCCTTTGATCTTTTTGATGATTTGTTAGTATTGAAGTCTATTGCGTAAGAACGTCTTGAGTTGTCAATGTTTATATTATGATCAGATATGGTCGCAATAAAATATCTATAAAACAAAAAAAACACGTTTACAAATCTTATCTGCTGTTATACGACATTACTAACCATCTCGTGTGATTGTCGTCTTTAGAGAACAGTGTGGTCACTGTCTAACATAACTATGGGATAACATTGACCTTTATCTCATGGGTAATAACTACAGTAGCCGAGCCTGTCATTATTGGCACTCCAGCTCGCACATGATGTTAAGCCCGACCATTTAAAAAATTCATAAATATTGTAGTTGTGACACACAAAATGAAATAATGGCAATAATACGATAAGACATAAATATCATATCCGGCACTTCACGTTTTTGATATATACTTTCCGTAGAGAGCTTCAAGAAACACAGAAGGTCATACGAGTAAATCCAATGTATGGATCATTATCTAGGTTAAACTTGTTTTAGTTTTTTAACCTCAGTGAGGAGGAAGGCATGTTAAGTATCAAACAACTGTCAGTTTTTTTGTCTGTGAGAGTGAATGCAATTCATTGTTTCGAAAAACGTATTTTTCAACTATTTACCCAATGTAGTGTTACCGTGACATTGTCACCCTGATAATTTACAACTCCATTGCTATCATTTTATCACTCTAAAATGAAATCAAAAAATCTCACCAGTGAGAATAATCAAACATGATTGTTAACATCATTGAATTTATGTCTCACTTTATTACTTAAGTGTTGCAAAAAGTTTCACTCGATGGTTAACAGAAGTGTATTTCATTAATCCGCTACACATATTGTATTTGCTTTTTGATTGTGAAGACATCCGTGTTCACTTGTGAAGTCGTGCCACAGAGCATGCGCAAATAAAAGTGATCTCAGAAATGCCATGATTGTCGAAAGAAATACTTCCTTGTTGATAAGCCTGGAATATATCGACTTGAATGGTTCAATTTAGACGTTTTGTCATCATCATAATTTTACCTTTAATAAAGAACCAGGGGAGGTAGTTCAAGGAGACAAATATGAAGACAACGGAACAGACAGAACGCTCGAAATTAATTCCTGATTCAGGTAGATATCTATTGAAGTTTAGTATAATAAAGATTGCATTCTGATCTAACTGTTTTTTAGTTTACCAATAATTTGCCCGCTATGAGAAAAAGAGACTGATAGAAGGAGGATGTGATATGTCACGGTGACCTAATAATATAGACTTTATAAAAGCCCAGCATAGAATGAGTTCCAATACCGATGTTAGACACAGGCCAAATAAAACCAATAACAAGCCAGTAAGCAGCTTTTGCCAAGTGGAGGGGGTAAAAAGTTCAAGTGGGTTAAAATGTGACATTTCATTTTTTGTATTCATATATGAAAACTGCATGTTTCAGAATTTTTTCTGCCAGATGTAGAATTCGAGCCCCCCCTGGCTAAGGGTCTGACTATTTACCAATTTATGCCAAATTTCATATAGTATACTATATTGAACATTATTTATTTATGTTTGACGATCTTCTATTTCAAGCTGAAATAAATTCAAGAATTGTTAGTTAGCCAGTGTCAGCCTTCAAGATGGGGCATTACCCTTTGCATTCGTTTGACTTCACTTCTTAAAAGAGAGGTTCGTCTTAGTTTAACTAGACTCTGCACGCAGGGTAATGGGGCATTCACTGTTCCAGGTCATAGTGAATTGGAATACCCATGGACAAAGGGTAGCCATTGTCTTAGTATCTGCTGATAAATTCATGCAAAACTTTTACTAAGTACTATTAAATGACAAGTTGAGACTAAAACAAACAATTCGGGTAAATATTATGTATATTGATTCATTGTCAGGTTATCGTTGTATGTTGACAAAGTTCACTTTTTTTCTATGAACAATTGCACTCATATATTGGATAGGAAAACGTTTTTATGTGATTTTACAAAAACACACGGGAACGAGTTTAAGTCTTTTTATATCTATTTTCTTGATTTGTTTACTATAATTTTCTTGCATTTCAACTTTATAGTTTAGTTTTAGTTTAAAATAGTTTATTTTTGTGTCACTGATATTACAATATACATATAAAATACATAATAAAAACAACATTTTGTAACATCACCAGCCGGTGCCGACTTATGAGACACAGTATACATTATATCTAAGTGTCACCCATTACTACCCCCAATGGGCAGCTTGGGTCAACATTCATAAAGACAGAGACATATAATGTCTCTGGTAAAGATTTATACATTAATAACCAATGATATCAATTTACAACTCTTATAATCAGTTTGGCATAAATAAGCAGTTCATGGAATCATATTGTCAATCATTTCATTCAATACAATATATTGCACCTAATGTAAGATGGATATTGCATAATAAATACATTTATTCCATAGTTAGCATGATATTCATAGGATAACATGTGAAAATAAAAACGGTATTTTTGTAATCAGTGGTGAAATATGATATTTTTGACAAAGTTTCACTTAACCATAGCATACGGTTTTTTAGCCATGACATACGACGTCGTATGCGATGGTTTATGGATTTTTGCTACTTCAGACTCAAAACGAGGCTAAGTGTCAACATCGCCGGATCGTTTGGAAAATTCGAATTAAATCACTTAATTTCCGACGATTCTGACGATGACTTTAACTATGGAATAAAAAGAACATCCTATGATTTACTCGTGATATGATTTTAATCCACTCATGGATATTGATATCTGCACTCTCTCGCTACGCTCGCTCGTGCAGATATCATATCCATTCGTGGATAAAAATCATATCACTCATAAATCATAGGATATCCTCTATATATTGCACTAAATATGAGTAGCATGTTGCATATGGTCAAATATTACAACAAATACAAATATTGCACGAAATGTGAATTGCATATTGCATAATGGTAGAAGACAGATATTTATATTAACCTACAACAGGTGAATAAGTAGAACATGTACAGAGTGTTCATGAAGTCACTTTACAATACATAGTTTGTGATACATGTAAAAAGACAATGGACACCCTGAGTAAATATGACAAGTCAAGTGCAATAAAGCACAAAAGCAAGTCATTTGGTTGCATAATGAGCTTGGCAATTGGGTGTCAAAAGAAAGAGTTTACCAACGAAACAGGGTAAAAGCAATAACTACTACTGGAAACAACAAAAAAAAATGTCCACGCTGGCGAGACTCTTCCATCGATATAGTATAATATAAAAAATATCATTAAATAATGAACATGGTGTAATGACCTTCGATAGCAAGTCGCTACTACAGTCTCAGCTGCAGTGGCTAGCCCTTATGGCTCATAATCAGGGGTAGAGCGTCTGACTCGAGAGCGGAGGGTCCTGGGTTTGATTCCCATTGTATTGTATTTAGCACACACTCTTTTGAGTCCAGTATCTGGCTCGGTACACTAGAGCTCCCCAACGGGCATGCCCGAGGGTCGTTGCAATAGCTTCTGGTCAAGGCTTAGCAGTTGTTACAATGACTGATGTTAAGTAAGCGCAGGTGGAGCACGTTATGCACATTGATTCTGAAAATATAAGATTAGTACATTTGATTGTTATAATTGTAGGGGAAACTATCAATGGAGGCACGAGCGCCGCAATACCTCTTAAAGGGCAAGGCCTTTCTAAAAAGACTGCGGAAGTTTTGAGCTTCGTTGACTATGACACCATGCGAAGATTGTGCATGTTGCTCAATCCCCCGGATATTTTCGGCAATGATTGGCGAATGCTTGCCGATAAGATGGGATTCACGTTTTTGGAGATACGTAACATTGAGCGCGAGAAGAATCCAACACAGGCGCTGCTCTTGTTATATAAGACACGTACGGGAAAAGGTACCAAGGACCTCCTTACTGATCTACACGACTACACATTATCGATGGGTCGAGAGGATTGTGCAACACTCTTAAAGGATACATTGGAAGGCGAGAATGCAAACGATGTGAAAATCGATATGTCTGATCTCACATGTGGAAGAAAAAGTGTTCTTACTGAGCATGTAATAGGTAAGACTAAAACTATTTTCAAGGTATTCTTATAAGTGTCTTAATGGTAACAATGAACGTTAATTGATATGACACACGAATTTATTTCCAGATGCTTCCGAGTTTTATTATGGACGTTTATGTTGTTTACTATTGAAGGAGGGGACCATACAGATACGAAACTATCTCCTGAATAACTTACCATCTGGATATGATAACATATGCGATCTGTTACGTAACAATAAATATAAGACACGCTTCAGACTTCTGCGTGAACGCGAGATGTTGACCCAGAATCAGTTTAATACTCTATACCCACCATCATGTGCTGCAGATCCTTATGAATTTGATCAGGCATTGCTGTTCATCTTAATCAAGAATCTCGTCAACAAGGGCGATTTAGATTGGCGCAAATATCCACAAGAGGACGAGCTCGAGCCCGAACATGACGTCATCAGATTGAGACATTTACGTCATCAATTAATACACAAATCAAAGACAGATCTGAGTCAAAGTGAATTTGAGCGACTTTTCAATGAAATCACTGAGATTTTGTTAAGGATGGGACAAACTCCTGAATCAATGCGGAAATATAGGGACCGTGTGTCAATTTCTGAAATACCAGAACTAAAACAAGAGTATTCCAAAGCAGTCTCACAATTAAAAGAAGAATTCATCAGAACAACAATGGCGGCAGACTTCACTCCCACTCGAAAGTTCAATAGATTCATGATTCTCATTATTCTCTGTTTTGTTCTGCTGTCAGTTGGTGTGTCGGTATTTGTAGGAATATACCTGTCCAAACCCAATGAAACATCTAAATGTGCTGAAAAGGCGGAACTTAAAATCAACAGTAAGCAAATAATTTGTCTTTTGAATTAATTTGCTCTCCAAATTGGAGGAAATAAAGAACCATACCATACCATACCATACTATTAATATTGAATGTACATGAATGCATTTGTAGTTCATAGATTTGGCTCTTAATGTTCAATTACAGTTTGCTACTGCTTGTAAAACGACGATTCGATCATTTTACATATTATTCATTTGTTATTTTTAGTGGATTCTGGAATGTTCCGATATAAGAGTAGAGATGCATGGGGTGCGAGACCTCGGATTGATAAGCCGACTCCACTCAAAACGCCAACTCAGTACGTCATCATCATGCATACAGCTGGTCTGGATTGTGTTGAAATGATCGACTGTTGCCAGAGCGTTGTTGAGACACAAAATCTACATATGGATAAGAATAGTTAGTATTCTGTCACATCAAACATTAAATGACACATGCTTCTGTGAGATGGTGAAGATATAACTAGTACCATGGGTACTGGGCTCATGTGGTAAAGTAATCGAGATGTCATCGATCAACTCTTTTTATTGCATCGTACACATACCTGATATACAGGGTGTCCCAGAACTCATGAGAATCTTTTGAGGGAGATATAAGGCATGTATGATTTTTCTTCAAATTAAGTGCATTTAATAAACAAACATTGAGGAGTAACTGACATGAATTTCAGGCACATATCTTTTATTTTTCTGAATTTATTGACATTTGAATTCTACATCACCACAAACCCCGGAGTAGTCAGAGAAATACAAAAAGTTACGTCACATTTTGGTAATATTTACACAACTTCTCTAATATAATAGTATTTTTTTCATTAAATTATTTTAGCGTTTCAGTGCATCATCAATATGAGAAAAATGCTCAACTAAGCTTATACAAAAAATGTTGGTTTTATAGTTGAGAATTTGTATAAAATTGACAAAATGTGACATAAACTGTTGTATTTTCCTGACAACACTCCGGGGTTTGTGGCGATGTAGAATCTAAATGTCCATAAAAAGATATGTGCCTGAAATTCATGTCAGTTATTCCCCAAAGTGTGTTTAATACATGTACCAAATTTGAAGAAAAATCACCTATGCCTTATATCTCCCTCAAAAAATTCTCATGAGTTCTGGGACACCCTGTACATACAAGTTTATATAGCATTTATTACAAATTCTACAAATAAATATGAACTATTTTAAATAGTTTTAAGATAACAAAATCCGATTATATTATCTAACGACCAATGAAATAATACATACAATATATTACCCTCTCCCAAACAATTCTGAAATGGATCTCGTAATCCAAAACCAGGGGCATTGGGACATGATGCCATGTGTTGAAGATCAAACTAAAAAAATAAAAAAGACTTCTCGTAGAAAATAATTTTAGTTACTGTAGTAGCCATACGATACGGCAAATGATATGAGACAGACAAAAAGTCTCTTTTACAAGAGCAAGCAAATGGTAACATCTAAAGCAGTATATATCCATTTTCAAATCCTCGACTCAATTCGACAAACTGTTTACTTAAACTTTTTTACAGACAAGTTATGATAAGCATTAATTTTTAGGGTGGTCTGATATTGGGTACAACTTTCTAATAGGTAGCTATGGAGTTGTCTACGAAGGACGAGGATGGGAAGTAGAGGGAGCGCACACTCGGAGGTAAGAAAATAGTGTTCGGCATTTAATTGTAAATACATGTAGTCCCGGGCATGTAATACTATTTAATGTTGCTTTAATTTGTTTTGTTAGTTGACAAATGAAAGGAGCAATTAGTTAGAATAAGATATTGAGATCCATAATTATATTCTTTCATTTTTAGTTGGAACGGAAAAGCCATTGGAATTGCATTTATTGGCGATTTCCGGCTTCGACTACCCGATGACAAAGCCCTTCAAGCCCTTGAAGAAATCCTCCACTATGGCGTCGTTAATAACTTTTTGATGCCAAACTATATATTATATGGTCAATGCCAAGTTCGGCCTTTCATGAGTCCAGGAGAAGAGCTTTACAATAAACTGATGACCTTGCCCCATTGGGTACGTACACGCAGCTTCTGCAATTTGATATTTGTTACACTGTCTAGTACATAGATTTGTTGGTATAAAATGTTCCTTTTAACGCCCCCTTTGTAATTATAAGCTTAAGCATTTAGAAGTTGACATGAGTTGTCCATCCCTACTTTTACTTCTTTGCTTACGTGTTATATTTTGTTATTCGATATATTTGCTATTGTTTTGTGGCAGTGATCAGGTCATGTTGTATTGTTTTATAGCGTTATCGTGATGTACCAGAAGACGCAGAGCTTGATGGTAACAGGACACAGTACTGCTTCGACAAAAGACCTCCCCGTACAGTAACGATACCAACTTGATCAAGCTTGGCATGAACATGAAAAAAATAGATTATGATATCGTCCTGTAAATCTTATCAGAGGAGATGAGCCCCGTTGAACATTGTTAGCTACGTGCGGGCTGTATGAAGTGCACAGTCAAATGCAAGCTTAGAAGCATATGGTTATGCAGAGTCATATATTGGTCTCGTTTTTTATAACAATGAAGAAGAAGGTGATACACGCAAAGAAACGATGATCTATTTTAGGAGATATATCTGACAAGGTCATTGACACAAAGATGGGATTTATCTTAACGAACCATGTCATGAAGAAAGATCTTACATCATCTCAATTCATAGAAATATTATTTGCAAACGGGAACCAAATCCCGGAACTAAATATGCTACGTCACATAAGGATGATATCTGGGAAAACATGTATCTGAACAGACACCCGTGGATGATTCAATATGTGATTGCATATTTTCTACGATGCCTGCAAGCATCTACAATCAATAAATAAATATTTTTATATTCCATAACCATTATGTCGATGTAAAATCCGTATGTCCATGTGAACATACTACCTAGATCATATTTTATGCAATGAATACACAAAATACCATCTGATAACAATCGAGTTAATTATTTAGTCCGGTCATCAATTATTCTGTTTATCCAGTAGTAATTTAGTCCTGTGTTTGAAATGTGTCTGAAAACCAGTCGTTGAAGACATATTATGACACGGTACGAATATGTCAAGAGTTAGTGATATATTTGGCTTGTTAATTTGAAATGGCCATAATTTTTCTTCAACTCAAATCCATGCCATTAGTTCAAATTTTATAGGTTTTGGGTAAGGACAAGACATACTGATACAAAGAGAATTTTCATGATGTCTACCAGTTTTCAAAATGGCCGCCATTTGTAGATAATAGTCCCATTTTTGATATCATATTTGGTCGAAATTTCATAAGCTCAGATCTTACGGGAATAGGGTTTCTGCTGAAAAAACTGAAACAAAGTTCCAAATTGGTCACCATTTTCATGGAAAAATACAATTTTGAGTAACTCGGATATTTGTTATTGAAATCTGTCGAAACTTTATAGGCCACCAACTTAGAAGACATTTGCAATATGCTGCAAAAATGTTTTGAAAAGATTTAATCTTCGTGCTTACATATAAGAACTATTTCAAATAAGTTGGTACTTTAGTTCTTGTTGGAATTGATCATGGATATAATGACCTTCAAATGTGACATTTAC
The DNA here is from genome assembly GCA_903813345.2 of Owenia fusiformis. Taxonomy (NCBI): domain Eukaryota; kingdom Metazoa; phylum Annelida; class Polychaeta; order Sabellida; family Oweniidae; genus Owenia; species Owenia fusiformis. Next base: position 28,352,550 of record CAIIXF020000002.1, read on the forward strand.
CGTTAATTTGGTAAGTCTTCAATTGAACTCTAACCTCTTTCATAATCTTACACTCTCTGTAATACATGTACGTCATGATCTCTTGGAAATTGTTCTTTGTGAGTGGGTTTGTATTTTACCTAAACATTGCTTGAGAAAAAGGGCATATTGTTTAAACAAAATTAAAGGAAAACTTTGCAACCTGCAGGCTATCGTTGCTCAATGGTATTTTTCTTATCATTACTTTTGAAATAAGAAAACAAAATATTCCACATCTTTGAATCAACGCCTTATTCTAAAGAATGATACAATCCTTAATTTGTTAGTTGGTTCCAGTACAATTTACCTTGCGCACGGAGTCTAGTTATAAACTATCGGACGAAGACTGCTCTTTTTTATAGATGGCATAATAAAACCTCATCATATTTATGGAAGTTGATCATTTCACCACTCCCAAGCACTTCCGCATAAAATAATCCCAAATATTTACCCTCTGTTCTTATCACATGCCTCTCAGTAATCAATTACACATTTCATTCTATCTAAAGATGACGCTGCTGTATACCACTGAAGTCCCCAAACAGTAACAAAAGAACTACTTTCAAAAGAACTACTTTCTTCATAAAACGAATAAACAGAGTAAGAATAGCACAGTCTACTTCCACTTTTCTTTTTTTGTAATGTCAAGATGACTCATCTTATAGACTGACAAGTAGTACTTTAGTATAGTATTGATTTGTACACAAGAGCCATAGACAGGGTACATGTAGATTGGTGTTCATTGCATCCCAACAGCGTTTCATCATGAACTTGAATTTATGTTTGGGCCGGGATATACATGTAGATAGGACAACAGTGAACGAGATTCATGTTTATTTTGAAGGTAAGATTGATGTAATTTTGCCTTTTGAAGCAAGCAGAAAATATGTCCTTCGTTCTATCCTAGACAATAATCCAGATCCATCTTGCATCAAGTGATGTTAAAATTAGGTCAAAAAAGAATCATCTATCTCAGCATTGCTCATCATACTAAAATCACGTAACATTAATTTCAAATCTTTGTCACCTTGGTCACCACAATAACATCTACATTGGTCATTTGTTACTTAGGGGTTATATCGTCGAATACATCCCGCAGGGCTAGGCACAATTGTTTTCTGTACCCCGAACGACCGAAGGGGTTCGAAAGCTTTTGTCCCTAGCCCCAAGGGGTGTAGTCGACGATATTACCCCTGCTCTGAGGTCTATATTACGATTCGAACATGAACACTCACCAAATTGTTTCGAATATTCATCATGGTCCGCCATTACTACGACCCATCGTTATGACGTCACACATTACATGTATTAACTGGGTTATTGATCTCGAATTTAACCCAGCTGAAGCATTGACTTTGTTTACAGTTTATAGAAGGCGTGAATACAGTCATGTTCGAATATCATATATGTCACATGATTCAATTGTTCTCGCCTCCTCACAGTGCCTCACAATAACTAGACTTTCCTTTATTGACTTAAAGTTCTAAATCCTCAAGTGTCTTGGGTTGTCCATCGCGGACTAAACGATATGCATCATATATGGTAATACCTGCAATTTATCCATTTTAATGTTCCCGAAATCCCAAACCTTTAAAGTGCCTGATAAACTATAAAATGCGCATGCGTCCAGGTGTTGATAAACTATAAATAGCGAAAACCCAGGGTTTGTCATCACAAGGTAAGCCAGGACGTGTTGAGCAAACATCTAGTGTTGATATTGAATTTACATGTAGCCAGATAAGTTTCCTTATTGAAATTACATATAGTTATTAGCAATACTTTGTAGGTGATAATTAATAAAATATGAGTATACAAATATGAGAGAAATTGGCCATTTCGAACCTGTTGAAAGTTTGTGGCTCTCGGCTACACCGGGGAATTTACTTCCATGTGTACAGACACAAATGTGGGGCTCCCCAAGAGGTACGCGAGAAGGTGACCTGGCATCAAATGTACGACTAAATGCTTCTAATAAGTTATTGCAAACGACAATTCCGAGCATTCATCTCAATGAAGTATTTTGAAGTGAAGAAAATATGATTTTTGTTTTGAAACATGGATTCAAATGAACGTAACTTCATTCTGACAACTAATCAAAACTGAACAAAATTGATTATACGTAACAGACGATTTATTGTTTTACAATGTTTTGATCGGCTAAACGAATGAAACCAAGAAATTATGACATGTAAAATGGCAATTTTGAAATGTAAAATTTAAAAGTGACAAACACAACCTCCCTATCCACTCTTTATGAGCCTTAATATGTACATGCAGCAGTGGTAGTGTACAGCTTATTATCACACTACTGGGCTTTGTATTCTAAAGCTTGTTGTTTTTAATAACACTGTTGCACTCGACGTAAATGTTTTGTGTGTGCGCACTCAACGATAATCATTGTTTTATCCCGGTTATATGACCTCGGCAATTATAACAAAACCGTACTAAACGAAAAAAAAAAAAAATAAGAGAAAGCTTTCACACACATATAAAAAATGAACTAGTCTAATCCGCCAGTATAAACTCTGTTATATACGTAGCCAGGTCGGGCGCACACTTTAAAAACAAGCGTATATGTTTTACATGTACAGCTTAGTTCTATACTACAAATCAAGATTATTATATAGAAGGCGAATGGTATATAAACACCAGTATATATGGGGTAGATGATAAGGCCTCTTTGAAATATCAATTTTTCTCAGTGTGCACTCCTTCCAGGATCACTAGGTCCACTCATAAGCTCTTAACACGTATATGCTATTACCTATTATTACCTTCAAAATGACATATCCAAAATTGTACAAAAACGGCTTACAATTTCGCATCCTGGTGGGGTGTTTACCTTATCTTCGGATGTTTCAAAAGAGCTTTTTGCACAAATCTTCTAAAATATAAATTTTGAAAAAACACCTGGTGGTAGCCTGGGGGAATATCCACGTATATAACGGGCACCATGGGACACGAGATTGCAATGTTAAACGAGTAAGTAAACGAGTTCAAAATAGAATTCATCTGGATCTATGGGATTTAATTTGTAAACAATTGAGTATAACCTCGTCCCTTGCAGGCATCCAAAAAATAATTCAGTCATTTTTATATTGAAACTGAAAAATGTGGTCGTCAACTTCGGGTTAAGACCCGTACCTATATGTACATATCCGCTGTCGCCGTCGAAATTGATTATGATGAGAAGCCTCTAGGATGTGTTTGGTGGTAAGGGATCTAAATAATGGGATCGGACTAGTATCATCTGACCATTTGAAAGGATCTTTGCAAAATTGTTTTCTCATAAGTTCCAATTCCGCGAAAATCCTCAAGGTTTGAACTATTTTCTTTTGCTGGGGGGGGGGGGCAGTTGGATGGAACATTTAAATCATAAGTGTTGAATTAAAATAACTAATGAAACGAGAAGTGATTCTCCAGATTGACATCTGAAGCCAATTGTAGATCTACAGTAGTACTGACGCCAGGACCGACGGACCGTTAATCTTGCACGTCATCGCCAACCCGGCGCCGCTTCGGAGAACAGTACGAAAATCGAATACTAGTTGAAAGGCCGAAAAGATGCATTATGTCAGTCTATATCTACCAGTTCACTCTAAAAACACCTGCATAGTTTCCGAGATTAAAGATTTGTAAGTTCGTCACAAAACTGTCACATAGCCTACTCCCGACTTGTCATTTTGATTGTTTACACTCTGCCCGATTACGCTCTTGATCACATGTGTCACTTCCGGTAGAAATTGACTAATACATTCTGATCATATTTTATCGAATCTCTTCTTAACTATGAAGCCAAGCACATTTAGACCGTGTAGGTTGAAAAATCTTGTGATCGCAATGCAAAAACACTACGAGGAATTCTTTTGTGATGAGTATTGACCTTAGGTACTTTTCTAAAAATGATTGTTTTCTGGGTTCGAACAATTCACTCCGAGTGAAAGAATGTACATGTACTTGTATAACATAACTCATGGTATCAATTATCCCAAGGCACTAGTTCTTGCACTTTAAAAACACGATAGATCTCATGTACAATTCAAGGGACTCAATAGGCCTAATCCAGATACCAGCAGTAGGTGTAGTCAGTACCAGTTTCATCGAGTTGGCTAATTCGGGTCAGTTAGCATAGCAGATATTAGAAAGTTCCCTTAAGGTCAGGGGCATGTTCCGAATTTTTCTGCATTCCTAACATGCACCCTTAACTCGAATATTCATCAGTTCTAATAGATCTTCATATTCTCATTATGTATCAGATATTCAAATGGAAATATGTCCACGGACACGATCCACGCCGTGATTAAAACAGTGCCATTTTCAAAGAAGCGGGACTGAAGGAACATTTTCTGTACCTGTACTTTCAGATATCACGTCCTACATAATCGTATGTCAACCAGTCAACATGTACAATTGAACATCAACTAAGACGACGTTGACGTGACTAGATCAAGGCAAAACCATGGACCTTCTATACAAGAAACACAACGGTATGATAATACGTTATTTATATTAACTGGAGAGGTTAAGCTTTGCATATTTAATGGAAACTGAACCTGTACGTATCACTCGACCATATACAAAGCATGTAGCCTTCTCATATAAATAGCCGTTCAAATCCAGTGTTTGTTTAGACTACACCATAGCGTGTAATGATTCTATAGTATGTCATTGATGCGGTTTTATAGCTGGTTTTCTAATACATATTTTAAACGAGCTCGTTTCGTAAGATTTTTGGCGCTAAATCATGCATGACATACATCATCGTGTTCAGCAAGAATTCAACTGTGCATCGAAATCAAAATTGACAGCATAGTGTTCAATAGACACGAGTAAAATGGTTCCCGTTGACCCAACGTCAAATTTCAAATCTCCCGTTCTAAACCCGAAACTCTGAAGCTGAAAGAGTATCTGAAGTAGACTAAGCGCGCATAAAACTATGAGCGCTCGATACATTCCTTTGTTAATTTTTGTACTTTGCGTTCACGGTTACGTTGTGAAAAACATCGTTAGCTTAACCTCTCCATTATTTGTTATTGAGTTGTAAATTCGCCGCTTAATTTTTTCCTTTATACATGTCGTTACAAGTCCGACTATGTCAGTCCATCCGCTGAAATATGAATTGTCACGGACCATAATAGGAAGTTTAAGCTTGAAATGTTTTTGACAACCTAAACGTGGACGGAAAATATTTAAGTGATGCATTTGTACCATGGGCAATATTGGTCATACGTACGATTTTATATGCAAGCTTTAACTCCCTATAGCTAATATCTTATTATGACCATTATCCTAGTTGATGTTTTAATTGATGAACATAAACTCTGTTATCTACACTATTTATTGATATCTCACTTTTTGTAGATGCCTAAACATTGATCATAACATGACTTGTATCTCCTTTTCATAAAGGGCAATAAAGATATACAAACACAGTTGGGAATCCAGCATGGCAGAATTCAAGCGGAACATCCCGGTATTTACAAAGACAGATTTAACAGTAGGAGCAGTATTTGGTGAAGGTGGTTTTGGAAGTGTATATGTTGGGAAACTTGAGAAACTTCATCAACGAGTTGCAGTAAAGGTGTTTAAAGCAAATCGTGGAGAAACGATATCAGAAAGGTAAAAAAATAGTATCTAATAAGTAGTTGAAGTTTTACGAATCCTCCTGCACATACGTTTTTACAAACATTTAGTTAGACTAAGCAACGTCCCATTTTACTGTCTTTGTACTTGAAATGGAAAAAATGAAAGGGAAATATATCAGTGTTTTATATTAAAGTCTAGCGTATAATCAACGGGATAATCTAGATAATGTGTACGAAATTAAGATACAGTTATGAGATAATTGTAATTATAGCTTGTTTAAGAGCATGGCAAACCCTTCAAATAACGAAATCGATCAAAATTTGAAAGGTTTATCATAACATCTGACATCAGACATTTTTGATTACTCGGATGCTACAGTATTTTGTTTATTTTAGACACCGAAACATGTTAATAAAAGAGGCCAATCATATGTTCGATGCTAGACATCCAAATGTTGTACACATATTCGGGATTGTCTTAGAAACAGATTACTATGCGATTGTAATGGACTTCTGCCCAACTGGGTCAGTTAAAACGTAAGAGATAATTCTGATTAGTGCTACTGTAAGGTTCAGTTCGACCATCCGTGATACCTCACGTTCCAAAAAACAGTCAACACTCAAATAAAGTACAGTTAAACTTCGAAAATCGTGCAGGCTAGAAACTGTACATAACAACCCATAGTGACTATAGTAAAAAAGTGAGCAAGCCAGAAGGCGATCAATGCAATATAAATTTATGTTCCAATAAGATAGGCTTTTGACCAGTCTTATTGTATCATTTTGCAATATATATAGATATAAATAATATATGAGCATAACCATTCTTATAATTGTTTACTTCAGCTTGTTGAAACATTATCCAGACACTTCCATTAGGCTTAGATACAGAATTTTACATCAAGTGGCAATTGCGATGAACTTCTTACATCAAATGAACCCAATAATCCTACACTTGGACCTTAAGGCTGAAAACGTTTTACTTGATAGTTACTGCAACGTTAAGGTAAAACGATGTGTTGAATCTATTTATACTTTTTATATATTTTGTATATTTTGCAACTTCATGCTTGAAATGACATGTTTTTTAAGTTGCAAGATATGAAAACATACATGTTCTAAAAAAAAATTCTGTTTAAGTTGTGTGATTTTGGGTTGTCCAAAGCACGGAAAGAGATAACATCAACAAGTGTTACAAGCAAAGGAGGCTTTGGAACTGTAACTCACATGTCCCCACAGCAGTTGGAAAATTCTAAATCACCTACGAAACAAGATGACGTGTACTCGTGAGTAGATATTTTAAACAATCTCAGTTTTGAATCCGAAAACACGAAGAACAATAATAGAAAATCAAAAACCCGAAAATCTCCATATATTCTAATTAATTAATAATAAAGTAGATCAATACTCACTTTAAGCCAGGCGCAGACTCTCCGAGATGGCTTCAATAATAAAAGAGTTTTTTCATGTTAAATCATGGTTGAATATTTGTCATAACAAAATTTATGTTTTCCAGATTTGGAATTCTCATATGGGAAGTGTTTACATCAGGAATGCAGCCGTACGAAGGTTAGCTTCAAATGACAGGGTGTATGCTAATAATATTCGTGAACATTATTTGGTTTTGATTGGTTTTAATTGCATTGCTAATGCCTAAACGATACAACATTCCTGTTGCCTTTCAACAGTGTGTTATCTAGAGATTATACTGTCGTTTCATTCTGTTGTCACCCGAACGACATCCAATTATTCTGTGTGCATCACGGTACCAAATTATAATGTCAGACATTTGCAGTATCATTTTTATCCATGCTTTTTGCAGAAGTTATACGTTTTAATGAGTATGAATTTTCATATTTAGATAATCGTTACCATGAAATCTTAGTGGGTGTTGCAATACTGCAAATGCGCCCCAAACCGGAGTTCCTCCTTGACACGAGAAAAGACTGTCATTTAGAGGAACTGTACATATTGATGAAAAAGTGTTACACTCATAATCCATCAGAAAGGCCAACTTTTGATGGTAAGATAGTTCCTAATTAAAACCTAATATGTAGTTGCCATACGTTAATATATTATAACAATTTCTTACAATGAATTTATGTCTGTTAGCTAGTCTTTATCCAGAGTAGTATTCCTTCCACTTTGACACTAACATTTTTATTGAGTCTCAAATACATATACATGTAAGTTCTATACAAGGCATGTATTGTGTCAATACCTGACAAGATTCAGACAAAACGTAATAGTCAATTATGAAGAAGCGAAAACAAACTTAAAAATATTACAATGTTTTCTTGAATTAAAATGTTTTGATGAATTAATTTGTATTTTCTAGAGTGTGCAGTATCCTTGGAAGGTTTCTTGGACACAGACGAGAGAAAGTTACAGCTTGACGTAGAAAAGGCAACCGAAAAAGTTAAAGCCAAAGTAGGTTTTAGACACATTGAATTGCTTGTGTTATGAATCATGAAATATTTCATGGAAACAAAGAAGATGAGCATCACATGAAAGGGATAAGTATCTCCCAGAAAATTCTAAAAAGTCTGATTATATTTTCGACTTTTGGCAAATATGGAGTATAGACCTTTAAGTAATATTTATGTATTTGTATCTTATAGTATTATTTCGATGTTGTTAAGTCCGATTGTCAAATTCTATGGAGAAACAAACATTCAAAACAGGCAACGTAAAAGGTAGTTTAAATACTCGTGATTATATACTTCAATAAAATGCTTTCATTTTTCAATTTATACCAGGAACAGCTCGGGACCTATAACAACGAATCAAAAATTGACTGTCAGAATCTAACAGAGGCAGTAAGCTCACGCTATATCGCTGTACATCAACACGAGGATGAAAATGAAGCTGAACATGACGTCGTAATCTCTGAACATTTACGCAAACGCTCAAAACACAGTTCAAATACAGATAGAGGCCAAATCAAATCTGAGCGATCTTCCAGGAGTACTGCGTCACAATTAAAGGGAGAATTGGTCGAAACAAAAATGGCGACGGACTTCACTCAAGCTCCAAAGTTCAATAGATTCGTGATTTTCATTGTTCTCTGCTTTGTTTTGTTGTTACTTGGACTATTAGTGTTTAAACCAAATCAAACATCAAAATGTGCTGAAAAGGCGGAACTTAAAATCAACAGTAAGCCTTGATTTATAAATTTTAGATCACATCATCGTCTCTGCATTGCCAAGTAAATGGAGTTAGATTTTATTTCTGACCATCCAATTATGTATTAACAATTCAATGATTTACTTTGTCGATTCAATCAATTATAATTAAATAATTAATTTCAGTGGATTCTGGTATGTTCAGATATAAGAGTAGAGAAGGATGGGGAGCGAGACCTCGCGTCGATGACCCAATTCAACTTAAGACGCCAACTCAGTACGTCATCATCATGCATACAGCTGGGCTGGATTGCGTTGAAATGATCGATTGTTGTCAGAGTGTCGTTGAAATTCAAAATCTCCATATGGATAAGAACAGTATGTACACTATTAAACATAAAAACTGCATTGTGCTTATAAGTAGAGTATTTGAGATATATTAATTAATACTTTATTACACTTTTTCAAGGTAACAATTCATATTCATTATTATATTTTCAGGGTGGTCTGACATCGGGTACAACTTTCTTATCGGTAGCTATGGAGTTGTTTACGAAGGGCGGGGATGGGGAGTTGAGGGGGCTCATACTAAAAGGTAAGGAAATTAGTGTTCGTCATTTATAAAGAAAATACTCTGAATCGAATTTTTGCTGCTATTTATGTTTTTATGACTATCATGAATATGAAATGAGAACAAGTAATGTTGTATGAGTAATTGTCACATGTACTTTGTTTATTCTAATTGTTTAGCTGGAACAAGAAATCAGTTGGAATAGCCTTTATCGGTGATTTCCGCCTCAGAAAACCAGATGACAAAGCCCTTCAAGCCCTTGAAGAAATCCTACACTACGGAGTAGTTAATAAGCTCTTGATGGCAAATTATACAATGTACGGCCAGTGTCAATTGCGGCCTTTCATGAGTCCAGGGGAGAAGCTTTACAATGAACTGATGACCTGGCCACATTGGGTACGTACAGTATATATACGTTTGTTACAATCGATTGCAAACACTCTACTTCTCTTGAGACTACCCAACAGGAATTTCTAAAAACAAAATGAATTATGACTTTTCACCCTGCGTCCACATTTTTACATACTTGAAACATTTGGAATTTGATTATCCTATTATTACTTGGGAATGTCTATTTCATTGAAATACAAAATCATGTTGTTTTTATAGCAATACCGTGATGTACCCCAAAACGAAGAACTAGATGGTGATAGAGCAGCTTACTGTTTTGACAGAAAACCTCCCATGGTAGCAAAACCTACATGAACATGCGAGAGAGAACATTGAGGCCGTCCGATATCTTGCTTCCTAGGAGAGCGCCCCTATTAAATCATCTAAGATTACGTTTTAACTTTTAAGACACCCAACTAGTTGAAGCAATTGCAATGATTATAGAAGAATGGTCAATGTAGTCCTCCTTTTCAGTGAAATCTGGGGGACGTGTGCATTTCCTTCAAATAATCCAAGAATATTGTAAAATCATTGACATAAAAAAGAATCTCACACAATTTAGAAATAACAGTGTAATAAAGTGGTGATGAACTGAATCTCGAGATTATTTGAACAAAGACATATAATCATATTATACACATGTGTGTTATTATCAAACATTCTCAATAAGGCAGACTAGTGTAATTTGCGCACATGCAGACATTGCAATATCACGAAAATGTGTCACACACTGATGATGGATCAGAGCGGACATCCTTATGCACTTACTGTGTGTTTGTATGTTAGGAGCTGTTTATGATCTTCTTCAATCAAATACATGCAGTCTCTATCATACCAGAATGACAAAATCACTGATTGTGCAACAATGATGCAAGTGATAACTGAGAATGTTTCATGCCAAAATAAAGTTACAAACATTGGTGCAAAGGCCTGTGGTAGATCGTTTGGTAGAACTCTTAGCGATCGGAAATCAGAAGATAGCATTAAACTACCCAATGGATTGGCCCCCAGGGTCATCTTACTTTACACCCTTGATTTTTTGAAGGGCCTCTGAAAGCGCTTTACAGCATCAGAAACTAAATTCTGCAAAAATAATTGATGGAATCAGTGTGATATTACATTGCATGTGCACATGGGCAAGGGTACCTCAGATTTGCTTTGAAGAACATGTTGAGGGGACCGCATGTTAATGTGGATAGACAAATGAGCATATGCAAGACAAATAGGACAATTACAGAATGACTCAGTTAAAGGTCAAGCTTCTACTCAGAGGAAAGTTAAATGTTAAAGAAACTGTTCCTCTTTTGCCATTTGGTCCATCCAATCACTTAAAAGTTGGCGCAAGTCAGATTTTACCATGGGACACTAAAAGCTGTCCTGTGGAGCCAATCAAGGACAGATTTTGAATCTGATGGTATCAAATTATTCGAGAAAGATTTGTCTTTTGGTATCCAAGGTATATCTTATGGGAAAAGTCAAAATTATGAAAGATATTGAACTTTTTGTAAGTGTAACATTTTTTTGAGACACACTGTATATTCGAAAATCACATTCCCTTTCTTTAATTGATATTCAACAATAAAATTGTTCAGCTTAGTTATTGGTTTCATCAGCTTGTATTCGCGAATGTAATTTTCGTCTAGCGGTTACCTGGCTGATCGCAATAGTACAATTTCTAAATAGCTTAATAAAGCTGAATAAAGCTGACATAATAGATGTCACCTTTGTTCATCTTGGGCAAACCTTCCATTGAGTTCTATGCTAAAAGCTTGCAATAGTCACTTAATTTCATCAAAGAGTGTTAGTTAAATCTGTCTGAAATTTCAATGGAATACTATTAAATGACCCTGTCAATGAACATATTGTGATTTAACATGAAAATGTTGGTTGTCATACGATTAAACCATGGTTTTAAAGAATTTTAGCATAACATCAATGGAGATTTGGCCCAAGTTTTTTTAGAATACTATGGAGAATGATTTAAATGACATAAATGTGTAAATCAAAGATATTATTGTAGGAAACATATCACTGAATTCAAATATGCTATCAAAAAGAAAGAAAGGTAAGTCATTAGAGGTAAAATGTGCAAATCTCTTAAAATCTCATGAAAAAAACGAGAATAAGCGAGATTTCAAAATCATTTAGAAACTCCTCTATTGGTTGACAAACTAATTTAGAACCCGCCGTGGCTGCAAGTTATCGTGTCAAACTCAATCGCTACTTACTTATAGAATGAATGATTTTGGTACTTAGTTCAGCTTTAGTGCACTGTATCGTGACAGTCAATCGACTCTCTTTTGTGTCACATTGGTTTTGGATAACATGCCAAGTGTCCATTCTTTACAAGAAAATGAATCACGGAAACAATGAACTCTTCTTTGTTACAACTTTACATTCTTTGAAATAAAACACAGCTCATTCTATTTTGTTGCTACCTAAATGAGGATTAACTATGGGAATAGCCAAATGGTAACGAAACGCGACCCGTGCATAATATGGGTCTAACATACCAGTACATCTACTATCATCATATTATGCTATATATACACAATCTTGTCAAACCAACAACATTGTTCTAGGTTGAAAGGTTATTCTAAGCTTGAATTCGCAAATGCAATTTTTGGCTAGCGGCTATCGGATTGATTGCAATTGCGTCAGACTCAATAGCTGACCTAAATAACGGGTTAATCTGCCTATCTAGCAGCAAGTTACAATGACCTAGTATACGATTTTTCGCTAATTCAACCGAACGCGCGGTTATATCAAATGCTAGTAACAATAGTATAGTTTCCATATAGCTTTTGAAATCTCGCTAAATCTCGTTTTTCGTGAGATTTTAAGAGACTTGCATATTAGACCTCTAATGACTTACATTACCTTCTTTTAAATGGTATATTTGAATTCAGTGGAATGTTTTCTCCTAAAATAGCTTTGATTTACACAGTTATGTAATTTGAATAATTTTCTATGACAATTTAAAAAAAGTTGGGCCAAATGTCCATAGATGCAATGCTAAAATTCTTTAAAACCGTGGATTATTTGTATGTCAATCAACATTAGCATGTTTAATCACAACATGTTCGTAAACAGGGTCATCATGTGGTATATCATTCAAGTTTTATACAGATTCAACAAACACACTTTGATAAATCATGAAATTAAGCCACTTTTCCAAGATTTTAGCATGTAAGTGAATGGAGCTCTAGCCAGAGTTAAAAGCTGAATAAAAGATGGCAGCACGAGATTTCATTGACTTTTCTGCTATTTAGAAACTATCCTATTACCTACGATCTATTCGCTAATTCAACCGAGCCGCTTTATTAAATGCTAGTAACAATGACCTACCATTTATTCGCCAATTCAACCGAGCCGCTTTATTAAATGCTAGTAACAATGACCTACCATTTATTCGCTAATTCGACCGAGCTGCTTTATTAAATGTGAGTAACAATGACCTACAATCTATTGGCTAAATCAACCGAGCGGCTTTATTAAATGCAAGTAACAATGACCTACGATCTGTTCACTAATTCAACCGAGCTGCTTTTTTAAATGCTAGTAACAATGACCTACCATTTATTCGCTAATTCGACCGAGCTGCTTTATTAAATGTGAGTAACAATGACCTACAATCTATCGGCTAAATCAACCGAGCGGCTTTATTAAATGCAAGTAAGGCCGTAAGAAGTAGATTCTTTGTTTTGCGTCCCCTTGCTTGCACGATTTTGAGAAATCAGAAAAAACAAACACAACCAAATACATGTAGCAATCACAAGGGTCTGAATCAGATGTCAATCAGAATCAGACGAAATGGCAGATAATTTGATGTGCATCAAAATTGACAGTGTTATTAATTAGTTTGGCATACATAGTGTGTTTTCTTATTTTTTACCCTTGAATAATAGCTATGTTTAAATATATTATATAAAATGTATAGATGTGTGTTTGTAATCACTACAAATTGGTATGTCATCCCTTTTTATGCCCATAAAATGTATAGATTTCTCAGCAAACAAGTTTGTGTTTTTTCTTGAGTTTGTGTTTGTTTTCCTTGTACCCTTGTATGATTTTGATTTTGCCAGGACGCAAAACAAAGAATCTACTTCTTATGGCCTAACAATGACCTACGATCTGTTCGCTAATTCAACCGAGCGGTTTTATTAAATGCTAGTAACAATGACCTACCATTTATTCGCCAATTCAACCGAGCCGCTTTATTAAATGCTAGTAACAATGACCTACCATTTATTCGCTAATTCGACCGAGCTGCTTTATTAAATGTGAGTAACAATGACCTACAATCTATTGGCTAAATCAACCGAGCGGCTTTATTAAATGCAAGTAACAATGACCTACGATCTGTTCACTAATTCAACCGAGCTGCTTTTTTAAATGCTAGTAACAATGACCTACCATTTATTCGCTAATTCGACCGAGCTGCTTTATTAAATGTGAGTAACAATGACCTACAATCTATCGGCTAAATCAACCGAGCGGCTTTATTAAATGCAAGTAACAATGACCTACGATCTGTTCGATAATTCAACCGAGCGGCTTTATTATAATTGATTATTGAGGCATAGAGATCATGCGATCTGCTCGTCGACGGACATTTTGTTGTTAAATCAATTTCAAAATGATGGGCTAATTTATGAAAATTGATAGGTTAATCCGGTAGTCATCGAAAGTTGCATTCGCGTATAAGAGCTTAGCTTGTTTTTGCAGATGCAACTTTCGGCTGTCTCCTACTTGAATAAGCCACTATTTTAATACCAGTGGCTTATTTAGTGGCATATGCTACATGTATTCATATTTAAATGAGTTGCTTATGAAATAGTTGGTTAATCCGGTAGCCAACAGCCGAAAGTAAAATTCGCGAATGCAGGCTTGGTTTATCACTAGAATCTAAAAGTGGCTTTGGGTGCATTGGAAGCATATAATGCAATGCAGATATAAGAAGTAGAGTGTTCTGATTGGCTGGAATTAAACACACCTTGTCTAGCTATTTGTGAATTAGATTACTACCGTTATCTAACCAACCAACACGTTTTTGCATGTTATGTTTTTTAATAAATCCCCTTGGTACGTACTCCTGCTTAAAAACGATTAATAGTCGACATTTTAACCAAAACTAGATCAGTGTGTGTTTTGAAAGTTTATTTACTTTGAATTTATAAAGACTAAAATGAATCGTGAGCAAAACATAGCTATTCACACCTCTTCACAACACTCGGTGTATACCAACGGGTAACTTGGGCTGATTTATAATCCCTTGAAGATGCCATCTTGCTCACGTCATTTCGACGATACTGCCGATGAAGTAATAGGGAGATATTTGAACACTCAGAACCAATATTTAAGCAAACTTCCGCATATAGACGATGTAATAGCTTTGAGGAACATACCTAGATTATGCTCCTGTCTGGTTAAGGGCAGCACGAGGTAAAGAGAACTAAGGAACAGTGATTCTGCAGCTACCTGTTTTGGGAGAACCAATATGCCGACAACAAAGTACACGAAGTTAATCAACGAGTCAGGTAGAAGTTAAATCGTTATATATAATATAACTTTTTATAACGAATAGGCTATCGCGTTTTTTATTTTTATTTGAAGGATGTTTTTTTGTTGTTTTTAGCAGATGTTTTCAATCTCAGATGAAATCATGCATCTTGCAAAGTACAGGGTTATATTCTCATAAATATTTTTAAAATAGTATTAAGATTATATTTTTTAAGAGTACACAGCGGGCCAAATGTTATGATGTCAAGCCAAGTTATTGGCTTGAGAATAGAACAGCATACCTGGAATATTAATTTGCATATTGACATCATGATAACACAATAATTATGATGACAAGTGTGCTGCCGAAATACATCATCCAATATTTGAAGATGGTAGAACAAGTTCAACCACAATTCACATCATTCCCAATCATTCATTTACATTTTATATTTACTGGTTTAATCATCTGTACGGCACCTATTTCTCTAAGTTTCAATCTCCTGTCTGCATTTAAGATGGCATCTAAGATATTTCTGTGTAGATTCATCACTCTGGTAATATATTAATAAAGATATCTCTAAGATATTGATATATAGATATCTCTAAGATATTGTTATCAGTGCGACCAGGCTTTGGTCTTCCAAATCGCTGAAGATCCAATGCCTTTCTCTGTACATCAATATCACCTCAATTGAAGTGCTTGTACCATCTCCCAATGGCTTGCATTGCGAGTCATTCTCTCCTTTTGCGTCTGCATTTCCCTGACAACTTCCAGTCTTGTACCCTCAGCTGTTACCAAGTATTCTATAACAATCATTTGTGTAGCTTTAAATTGTTGGAAAGCAGATCTGCTGGATGTGTGAGTCTAAGGTCTGACTCACTTTACGACTGACCTTGGCTCACTACTCTAAAAAATAAATTGTGATGGTACAGCAAAACTGACTGCTGAATTTAGAACTCATCAGCATAGGTATGGGCATATGAGTCTTATTGACAATTGCATATTTAGCATTTTCTGTAGTTGAGTCATGATCATATTGAAATCAAACAGAAATGACAAAATAGTTGATTATTATTTAAAAGTGGATTCCATCTATGTTTACCTTAGTAACCATGGTTACGCATAGCTGAATCGATATTAAATGCAGCTAAGAATTGACACTAAGTCGAATGATTTAACATCTGTTACGTTTAGTTTGTTTGTAAACCATTACTTTTTAATCACCCCTCGTATGTGTATAAACAAATAAAAAGCGATAAAGTGTTACATAAACAAAGTGTTTGGTTTGGCGAATTTGTATTTATTGGTTAGCGAGTCAAAAACAAGTAAAGGGGTCAAATTACGATAAGTGATATCATTTAGAAATCGAGGAATCGAAAGTCAAGATATAATTTTGGCGATAATTTTGAAGGGAAATGTTATGTTTTATGATTTCGTTAGGGGCATCATTTTATATATAGTAGTCCAAAAACAGAACCGTAGAAATGTTGATTATCTCGATCAATCCTGCATATTCTGCCTTGAAATTTCAGAATTATTCAGAATTTCAGAATTTTGTTGTGAAAGTTTGACAGTATCTGCCTATTGAGTCAAAAACTACAGTAACTTACAAAAAAACATGCTCCAAGTGGTTACATATCCTCTCTGTCTATTCAATCGTGTATAGAGGAGAGCCCACTCTGAGCATGTTTTGGAAGGTGCTCTTGTTTTTAACTCAATCAGCAGATTATCATCAACCTTTCACTACAAAATGAACATTGGAAGAACTAAATAATTCTGAAATTCCAAGGCAGACTGTCTAAGATTGACCGAGTGAATCAACTTTATACTACGATCCTATTTTTGTACACCTGTATGTTCTTTCGTAGATAAATGCATATGGGTTAATAATGCAGACACGACAAGGATTCAGAAAAGTGAAAAGACCCCTAGGCTATATTTGCAGAAAATACTCTGAACATACATCTTTATGTACATACTTTACACAACGTTTTAAACAAATTTCGCAAGGTTGATATGATCTCATCATTTGTAATTCTAGAAATCGACTGCGTGTTTTTGTAGTTGATCTGAATGGTGTTTTGAACTAACTACCTGAGGGAGACGCCAGTGATGAATTGCTCTTTTTGAAAGTTCATGTTCAAACTAAGAACACCGCAAATGCATGGGAACACAACCAGTGACAATTAGGTTTCACGTTGAAAACTGAGGAGTTTTGCATGAAAACTGAGGAGTTTTGCAATTATGCAAGGAAAGATATCTTTCTTGCATATTAGTAATATAATACCCAAGTTAGCTAAATTATAGACTTAGGTCATCAAAAATTCCGTTTTAAGTATTTACTTTAAAAAATTCAGTCTTTACGAAATGCCATTTGAACCGTATCATTAACCTCTTACTAGTAGTAGCAATGAAAGGATCAGCAGAGCATTTAATCACAAACACCTAGGAGTGTTATTAGATGAACACTTAAATTTTAGCTCACATATACATGAAATAATTGATAAATGTAATACAATGTTGAATCCTTTCAAGGCTTTTAAAGAACAAAGTTAGATCCAAATATCTTGAAAAAATGTACTTGTCCTTTATACTTCCTAAACTTGAATATGGAAGTATTTTATTCGAAAAAGCCACCAAATATGATCTTGCAAAACTTGACCAAGTACATTACAGAGCTGCATTACTAGTAAGTGGATGCATTCAGGGAACTTCAAAAATTAAACTATTTAAATCCCTAAACTGGAATGATCTTTTGACCAGAAGAAATGAAAAATACTTAAATCTTATGCACAAAGTAAAAAATAAAACAGTCCCTTCTTATCTCCAACGAATTTTTGACCAACAGAGAAATCCTGTTCAAGATATAAACCTAAGAAATGTCAGAGAATTTAATATTCAAAAATCATCTGGCTCCTTTTCTAAATCGCCAATAATAAAAGCAATGCGCGAATGGGAAAAGCTCCCATATTATCTAAAAGAAAAGTAAAAAAATTCTAGTTTTAAAAGGAATGTTAAAAAACATTTCCGAGACAAAGATTTACCATTACCTACATCTAAGCTAGAATTATCACGAAAGAGTGAAATCCTTCTAAATCGCATTAGATGTGATTTTATTTTTACAGGCCACTTTTTCCTGCACAATTTTAGAAATGTTGACAGTCCAAATTGTTTATGTGGCTACAGAGACCAAACTACTAAGCACCTCATCTTCAACTGCCCGCTATTATTAAGAGAAAGAGAAGAACTTTGGGGGGAACTTAGGATAATGCCTGATTACTGAACTTGATTTCTTTTTTTTTCACCAAGATGCTCTTTAGAACACGAGACAAATACTCTCCTGTTTGGTGACATTTCATTGAGTAATTCTATTAAAGGTCTTGTTTTTAAATCTTTTACAGATTTTCTTTGTAAGATAATAGAAATTGTCTAAAATAACATGTATTTATGATGAGTCAAAAACAATCAGTTCATTTCTCCAAACAGGGGAGCCATCTTTTATGTAAATTCAAATGCTGTAACCCACAGGGCCAATAATGCTTTGGCTTAGGCTCTGTTTATGCTGTATACTAATACTGTTTAAATAAAGGAACCATAAAAACTAAAAAAACTAAGCACTACTGTATTGAAAAGGGGCTGAAACAATTAATGATTTTTTATTCAGACATGGTCACATGATCAGTCGTGTGGAGGTAAGCTCCCAGTTGAAATAAAAGCACTGTCCTCCTTTGGTTTATGTGAAAAGTAGCTAATACCCTCATGTATTGGTCAGTTTGTGTGTCACACGACTAATCCACACCATATGCTTCATTCAACATATTTTATGCTATTAAGCTGCATATAAAAACACTACTTTGCAGTAAAAACGTTCTACTGGATGAACTAAGGTTAGGGTAATTAAATTAGTTGTTTCTCATTCTTGCCCGCGTGTGGCCCAATTCCCCCTCCACCTTTTTTCTGCCATTTCCGAGAAAAAACACTGTACCTCGCGCACATCCATGGCGTGTGAAAAACTTTTTTTAAACTTTTTATGGATCAGGATAATTGACAATATCGTGGTACTGATATATTATTAAATATACCAGTAAAGTAGGCTAAATTCAACATAAACTCAGTTTATTTCCTTCAAAATTAGTTATTTGTTTTTACAGTTATTTTAAAGAAAAAAAATCATCCCGTTCCTCATCAGCATTTTAGATAGACAAAAAGGTAATATAAAAACCGTCATTCCCGTGTCAATTTTGAAAAATAGAAGAAAGAGAAAAAACTAATTTAATTACCCTGGCCTAACATAAAATACAAAGCCACTAGCTAGCTCATACAGTATACTTGCCCCTTGCAAATTGTAATTTATTGAATTCACAGTAAACCCATCAATTTAAAAAAAAGAATATTGTTCTCATGGATCTATTATTTATGTTAAACTAACTATAAAAATATAAATATGAAATAATATGTTAGCTTGAAGTCATACAGGGTGACCCAAAAAAATGCAACCCTCCATTTCTTCAATATTTTTCTTAAATGGAGATTAATTGCTCTGAAATTTGGCACACAAGGACTTCATTCAATGTGGGATCCTCTGGCAAAATTTCAATAATCATAGTCTTACATTGATAGAGTTATGGTCATTCCAAAATATGCTCCAAATGTCGTCCATTTCCAATGTTAGGTTTTCAGATGAATCTCATTCTCTTCTTTCTGAACATGTAAACTCAAGAAATGATGTGTTCTGGGATCACAAATTCCAAATGAAGTGCTTCAAAGGCCCCTTCATTCTGTTAAATGCACAGCTTGGGCTGCCAATTTCCAAACATGAAATCATCAGCCCCTTTTGGTTTGAGGTTGATAATGGCAACACTGCTACTGTTAAAACACAGCGCAATATTGGCGTTCCCAGGAAGTTCTAGGCAGTTCTAGAGTGACATCAGAGGCTTCAATAGACAAGAACAGTGGTTCTAGAAGGATGGAGCTACTCCTCACACTTCTAATGATAGCATAACCTGGCTCACTCGTCATTTCTATGAGAAGATTATCTCTCCTAGGATGGAGAACCCACAGTCTTGATCTCAATGCCCCTGACTTCTATATATGGGGTTATTTAAAGGATAATGTGTATGAAAATAACCCTACCGCAATTGCAGAACTCCAACAAGCGATGGCTGCAAAATTTGAGCCATACCCATGGGGAAGAAAGCATCCGTGTTATGAACAGTTTTCCTTGAACATTGCAAGTTTGTTTTCAGTGAAATTGACGACATCTGGAGCATATTTTGAAACAACCATAACTCCATCAATATAAGACTATGGTTATTAAAATGGATTGAATTGAATGAAGTCCTTGTGTGCCAAATCTCAGAGCAATTTACCTCCATTTAAGAAAAATATAGAAGAAATGGAGGGTTGCATTTTTTGGGTCACCCTGTACATGCGCGTATAGTGATACATTTGAATAAGATGGTTCTGGTAAGAAATGAGCGTGGCAGATTTGCTAAAAAGCCACATACACCACAAAAGCAAGACCAATTTGAAAGTAAGTTCATTATTCTCAAGGGTACACTTCAAGTGAAAGCTACATTACTTCATGGTTGCCTATCATTCTGAGACAAATGTATTATCCAACGATTGTGATTTTCGAAGCTAAAATATGATATCTTGAGCAGATGGAAATACATTCCCATGAGATATGTATATATAGTCAAAAGTGATAACTATTTATTGAGTGTAATGAAACGTATCCTTCGCTAACTGCTTTTGTTTGAGATAATTATCATGAAATATTTTTAAATTAATTTTTATGTGTGTCGCATTGATCCTAATCCACCCTGTAGTCTGGTGTTTGTTGAGCATTGCACCTCGTACAACTTATTCTCACAAATATCAAACCTCATTTACTAATTAATTTTTTGTGTGAATATGAAGAGTCCAAGCATTGCTTTTTATGTTGACTGTATAGCTATATTTAGCCTTGATATCCATGATTTTTTAAAACAAAATCTCACCGTTAGATTTCGAGCTATTCATGTTTACTCATTTTTCTAATTGGAAAACAATGCAAATCTCATTTTTTAAAGGAAAAAAATTGAAATTCTAAGACGGTGAAAAATCATTAAAAAATACACAGATTCAGAATCCGGCAAGCATTTTCCCTTATTCCACTCCGTTAAGAAGTTTTGTAAGGTGGTGGATCCCTTTAAAATCGATTGACATGAAACACTTCCAAAGAATACCCTATAGAGAGGTGAACCACCTGATTGCTAAGAGGTTACGATTTTATAACAAAAAAATGGATGGATTTCCATCATTCTCACCAAGAAGGAGGTCGTTTGTATCCAAATAGTTTACCCTAGTTTAAAATCTAGGTAGTCACGAGCAATTATATCAAGCAGCTCCAAAAATCGAGTTCAGCAACCAGGACGGTATCTGGTGAATTTAACGTCTAATTAAACGTGATAATAACGTCTTGGTTGCTTCATGTTATGGCCTATTGACGTCCTGGTTGCCGAAGTGTGGAATTCTCACTTGATAATTGGAGCTCTTGGATGTATACTCTTGACTGATTCGCCATTCAATAACCGGATACTACTATTAACATGAGGGTAAAACATTTGGATATAAGTCTACCGAAGTCCTTGGTGAAAATGATAAAATAAAATTTCCCCCGATGGAAGTTCATCCATTTGTCGTCAAGACGCAACGTCTATATAACAAGTTGGGGACCAGTGGTTAGGGATTGCACTTCTCCGGCATGTCACACAGGGAACACTGGAACGATATTAGTTTACAAAGCTTTGTCGACCTATATAAATCATTGTAAAAATGACCAACGATGTATCAATTGTTATATTACTTGAAAGAAATAAGCATGACATACACAAATGCATACTCATATTTTAATTGTCGAGAGAAGTCAGAGAAGCTAAATTTGTAAAAGTTATCTTTGAAATGGTTTTCCTTGATAAAAAAGTTATATTTACCCGTTTTTCACTTATAGAGGATATCGAAAATGGATGCTCAAACGCAGCAACTATCAAAAACGTTTCTAGAGAGATGGCTGACGTTCTGAGTTTCGTCGATTATGATACCATGCACAGACTTAGCATGCTTCTCAATCCGCCAGATATATTTGGCAATGACTGGCGGATGCTTGCCGATAAGATGGGATTTACATTTCTCGAGATTCGTAACATTCAACAACGTGAGAAAAATCCGACACAGGCGTTACTGTTAGTGTATAAAACTCGCACTGGTAAAGGTAACAAAGAACTACTTACTGACCTACATGACTATACTTTATCAATGGGTCGAGAGGATTGTGTTACACTTTTAAAGCGTGCACTGAAGGGTGAAAATGGAGATGATTTGAAGATTAATCTGTCTGTTCTTACGTGTGGAAATGATAGCATTCTTACGGAACAAATAATAGGTTTGTCCATACTCAATTAATTCCGACAGAACAATCTAAGGTACCATCTTTCACTCTTTGTATCAACAAAGTATAGTTTAAACATACTAGCTTTTAACAGAAAATTGTATACCTTACTGTATGTTTAAAAATAACAGTTGTCATTATATCAAAAAAGGTCCTCTGAATAAATACTATTTTTAAATTAGATATACATTTTCTGGAGCTTTGTTTTTTATATAAACAAACTATGTATATGGGAAGATAAATCGCATATGACAAGAAACACATAATTCAAGAGAAATTTTATCATTGGGCATATTGTAGGGAAATATAAATATATCTAAAATATTTTTCAGATGCTTCTGAGTTTTATTACGGTCGACTGTGCTGTTTATTGTTGAAAGAAGGCACTGAGCAGATACGAGAATATTTTCTGAATAATTTGCCATTGGGGTTTGACAACATATTCGATGTGTTGCACAGCAAACGTTATAAAATGCAGTTACGCCTGCTACGAGAAAAAGAAATACTGACACAGAATCAGTTTAACACTCTATACCCTCCATCTTGTACGGCAGATCCCTTCGTCTTTGACCAGGAATTACTGTTCATCTTGATCAAACATCTCATCCCACAGGTCGACTTAGACTGGCGCAAGTATCCACAAGAGGACAAGCTAAAGCCAGAGCATGACGTCATCAGATTGAGACATCTACGTCATCGGCTTATACACAAATCGAAAAGAGATCTAAGCCAAAATGAATTCGACCAATTTTTCAGTGAACTATCTCATATTTTATTGAGAATGGGACAAAGTCCGGAATCCTTAAGCAAATACAGTGATCGCATATCAATATCTGATATACCAGACCTGAAGCAAGAGTATTCAAAAGCAGTGGCACAGTTGAAGGAAGAATTCATCAGAACAACAATGGCGGCAGACTTTACTCCCACTCGAAAATTCAATAGATTCATGATTCTCATTATTCTCTGTTTCGTTACTATGCTAGTAGGACTATCGTTGTTTGTTGGAATATATCTTTCCAATAAACCAAATGGAACACTAAAATGTGCTGAGAGTCCTGCGTTAATAACTAACGGTAAGCCGAATTCCATTTGACATGCACATTACATTGTATTATGCCTGGGTCACATTTGCTCCGATTCATCGGCCGGCGCCCGGCCGATTCAGTATCCTGTTCACAATTGTATTCAGTTTTGAACAGGATACTCAATCGGCCTGGCGCCGGCCGATGAATCGGAGTAAATGCGGCATAGGCATTAGTGATTGACTATAATATTATATCTGAAAAATCAATTAAGTTTAAAATCTAATGCATTGAGTTAAAAGGTTTGTCATATGGTTCATTGGTGGCATCTGCCTAAAAAAGTCAATTCAATAATAATTTCACGTATAATTATTTCAGACAAATCCGGCATTTTCCGATATAAGAGCAGAGAGTCGTGGGGTGCAAAACCTCGGAGCGGCCATCAAACACTTCGTAAGTCCCCAGCTAAATATGTCATCATCATTCACTCAGCTGGGCTTGATTGTGCCGATATGGTCGACTGCTGCCAGAGCGTCGTTGAAACACAGGAGATATACATGCACAAGAACGGTAAGTATGTCCACATGAATAATCTACGTTTGATTATACCATTGACTTGTAAACAATTGTCTTTGTTTAAATCAATCCATCGATAAAGATTTTCTTATAAGCCTTGCATTGATATTTCGTTTCAGATTCGACTGACATTGGTTACAATTTTATGATCGGCAGTTATGGTGTTGTGTATGAAGGAGCGGGGTGGAACTTTACGGGATCGCACTCTCCAGGGTAGGATAGATTGCATTTTATTCATAAACGAAATTCTTTAAGTGAAGAAATCGTAAAGTATTCCATTCCTACTGAGGTTCTAGGTACACATATATACATATGCTGTATCTAGGGAGCTATCGCCAAGGTCCGGGGCCGGGAAGGATACGTGCTGTTCCCCTCCTGAAAGGCGAACTCAGTTAACGTTTTACTCAATTTTCGAAATTCAATTCAATTCAATTTTTATTTATTTCATAATTCTTATATAATATACACTATAAAAACAAGCCGCTAGACACCCTAGTGGGTATATGTTGCGGTTTAACAGAAATTATTAAAATGACATCTAGACTACATATCTAGATATGCTTCGGCCCTTGCTGTGTTTGTAATTTGTTTTGTTTAAATGATAATAAAAAAACTTTAAACCTTAAAAAACTACATATCAAAGAAAACACTTATATTATGTTACATGTAGGTATATAAAAATGGTATTAACAATTTATCTAACGATGTACAATATAAAAATGTTACAAAAAATCAGGTACCAGTATAAAATCAACAATACAGTATGATCTGATTGGTATTATACATTATCGATAGATGAGTAGTTTTTTATATGAAGATTTGAAAATATTTAGAGTGGAGCATTTTTTAATATCATGTGGTAGAGCATTCCAAAGATTAGGACCTAGATAGCGAAGGGAAAGTTTAGAGCATTTAGGGATATAAAAATAATGCAATTGTCTTGTGTAATGATGATGAATATTAATGTTGATATCAAACAAGTCTTGAAATAGATTTTTTGGAAGATTGGGGTGCTTATTAAAGATTTTGTACATGAACTGACCAGTACAATATCTATTGACATCAAAAATATTTAATATTTTAAAATCTTTAAATAGGGGATGGAGTAAGAAAGTCTATCCTTATTATTTAAAGCTAGCCTTAAGAATTGTTTCTGCAGTTTATGTAGACGATCATAAAATGATTTAAATGTGTTACCCCAGATTATGTTGCAATAATTTAATTGAGAGTGTATCAATGAGTAGTAAATTGTTTTGAAACTGTCTAATTGAAGTAGATGTTTAATGTGATAAAGAGAACAAATGACGCGAGAAATCTTCGTTTCAACAGATTTTATGTGCTCTTTAAATTTCAGGTTTTTATCAATAATAATTCCAAGAAAGTAAATTTTTCCCGGACATTTATGTTCTCATTGCGTATTTTAAGATTCAGATTTGTTTGATTTTTTTGGGTCCAAATAGAATAGCATTGGTTTTGCGAATATTAAGTGAAAGTTTGTTTGCTTTTATCCAGTCATCTATTGAATTCAAGTTTGCATTAGTTCTAGTTATAAGTTCATTTAAATCATAATCACTATCAAGAAGATTGGTGTCATCAGCAAACATAATAAATTTTAGATTAGGGGCAACAAAAGGCAGATCATTTATGTAAAGAATAAATAATAGTGGTCCAAGTACCGAGCCCTGTGGAACACCACAATTTAGAGATGATTGTTTAGATTCATAATTGTTAATGGTGACATATTGTTTGCGGTCTTTAAAATAACTTTCAAACCAGGACTTAGCTATTCCTCTGATGCCATAATATTCATGTTTTTGTATCAAAATGTCATGATTAATTGTGTCAAAGGTCTTGGAAAAATCTAATGTTATGCCAATGCTCGTTTTCCCCAAATCAGTTGATTTTCGAATTTGTTCAATGAAATATGAAATGGCCATGTAGGTAGAATTGAATTTCTAAAATCCAAATTGATAAGAAAAAATAATTTCAAAACGTTCTAAAAAAACAGTGAGTTTGGCGTGTATGAGCTTTTCTAACAATTTAGAAAATACCGATAAAACTGAAATTGGTATATAGTTAGAAGGATTTGTAGTGACACCTTTTTTAAATACAGGTGTTACTTTGGCCAATTTGAGGGCGTCTGGGAAAATACCAGATTTAAAAGATAAGTTAAATATATACAAGAGTGGATCAATTAAAAACTGTCTTGCAGACTTAATAAGTGATGGTAGAATCCCATCAGGTCCAGGCGAGGAAGATTTTTTGAGGTCTTTTTGAGATAAATAGATGATTGAACTTTTTGAGCTCTTGCTAGGTATTCATTAAAGCATTTTTTTGGATTTTGGAATCTCCTTGGCTAGACTTTTACCAATATTGGTAAAAAATTATTAAATCCATTAGAAATGATTTCATGATCTGTTGTTTCCTTTCCATTTATAGTGAATTTAGATGGCAATGCAGCTCTTTTGTTTTTTCCAAGTAGTTCATTAATGATAGGCCAAGACTTTTTAATGTTACCACTTACTTCGGCAAAATTATTTTGATAATGTGTACGTTTTGAGTATTTAATTATGTGCTTAAGTTTATGGTTGAAGGACTTGTAAGCTTTTCCTGTTTTGCAACAGGGATTTTTCAAATATTTGGTATATAGCTTACTTTTAGTTTTGGCAGAAGTTAAGATGCCAGAAGTCAACCGGGGTCTATCAGGATCATGATTAACCTTGATAAATTTGGATTTGAGTGGAAATGAAGAATCATATTGTTCCATTGACAAGTTAATGAAGATATTAAATGCTATGTTTACATCTTGACTTTTATAGCAAGGGGTCCAGTCGACATTTGAGAGTTTCTCAAGAAATGATTGCTTATTAGAGTCATTGAAATTACGATAACTGCTTAATATTTTTTTTAGATTTGGTAGTATCATAATGTGAAATAGAATAAATTGGAAAGTGATCAGAAATGTCCTCCATGATGATACCACATCCATCAATATTAGGGACATTAGTAAAAATATTATCTATATAAGAGTTGCAGTCTTGTCAGTAATTCTTGTCGGCCTATATATTAGTGGGAAATGACTGAATGATAAAACTGGTTCAGAAAATCTTGTGTGGGTTCATGAGATTCAACCTTAAGTAAATCAATGTTGAAGTCACCCGTGATGTAAGATAATTTACCCTCATCTGCTATTTTATTCATATAATCACGTAAGTCACTATTAAATTGTAACACATCAACACCAGGTGGCTTATATATGACTGTCACAGTAGTAATGATATTTTTTGAGTTTTGACTGATTAATTCTAATCAATAGCTACTGATTCACACTCTAGATTATCAACCCTAAGGTCATTGCGTGTAATATACTGCAAGGAGTTGTGAACATTTATACAGACACCACCCCCTCTTTTATCTATTCTAGAATTAAATTCTGATGAGTAGTTAGGTAAGTTAAACTGGTTTTGATTTGATGCATTAAGCCAAGTCTCAGATAGAGCAATTATAGAAAATTTTACCCCAGTAGTAGCTAATAAGTTATCCAGTTTCCACTGATTAGCTAAGATACTTCTGGAGTTGAGATTAAGAATTGAAAGCTCTGTATTTAAAGATGACCCTATTTTGTTCTTAAGTCCATGTGTTTCATGATAATTACATTTGCCAATAAAGGTTTCTGTGAATTCAGAGAACCTTGAGTCATCAGATTCCTCAGCAGGAAGAAGATGTATAGGATTAAAAGGTTTATCGGAAAAAATGGAAAGAGATGATCCATATGGAGCAGCATCTATAAAGTCATCTTCAAATAAAGAGGCAAGTGGCAATTGAAGCCATGTACCAATCATGTTATTCTCAGGCATTATGATCATAAAATAAAAATTATATTTCAATCTTATGCTATATATTTTTGATTTTAATATCCATCGATCTGCTCAAGCAATATATGAGTGGGAAAATCTTACAAACCACTTTTAAGCTTAAGAAAATGCGTTTATGTTTGCTTTTGAAGTCAATTTGTTTTACTCAATTCACGAAATAAAGATTGTATATCAAACTCATGCTGTATATCCTAAAGGAGTGGTATCGATATGGAGAACTGAATTCAACAATGTTTTTCTCTTAAACCAATCATTAAAAGCATTCTCTAAAAAACACGGTATTTTATGTAATGTTGACTGATTGACAACAATTTAATGCGAAAATTATTTAGAAATATTTTATATAACTGTTTTTGTTAACATTTTTGTTTTTTTAGTGCAATTGTTTTTGCTCCTTTCTACCAATTCTTGAGAATGAAATACTAACAAGATACTTTTTTTAAATCAACCAAAATCTCCTTTGTATAATTACAATATTGAGAGACCTAAACATGTTGTGTTTCTGTCGTTTTGTTCCAATGAGGTTCGGAAAGATGTTTCATTTCACTCTGGAAACATGATATCAAGAACAAAACAAGTGTTTGATGTGTTTTCTAAAACAATATAGGTGAAATTATATATATATATTTCCAATTGTATTGTTACCATGCAAAAGATGACTATTAAATTGACAATGTGTAAAATTTTCAGAATTTTTTGATGACTGGTTTAAGAGAAACGTGTGTTCAAAAAGTTCGCCATATCGATACCCATCTTTTCAATATCAATTCAGTAATCTGCGACAGTAATATATGTGTGTGAAAATGTCGCAAACGACTTTTTAAGATAAAGAAAATACGTACCTTAAGTACGTTTTTAAATTTTGGATCTTTATGAAGTGTGATTTACCTAGAACGTCATCAGTAGGTATGGAATACATTTAATGTGTATCTCTCTCGGTCCCTGCGGTCCCAAGGGAGATATGAATATACCTTGTATCCAAAATCCCCCATTACATAACCCTTATATATTTTATATTATGTTATCTTTTAATGATTTAGCTGGAACAACAACTCCATTGGTATTGCATTTATTGGTGATTTCCGCAGGAGACTACCGGATAATATAGCCCTACAAGCCCTTGAAGAAATTCTTTATTATGGAGTCAACAATGAATATCTCATGCCAAATTACACGATGTACGGCCATTGTCAGGTTAAACCTACAATGAGTCCTGGAAGGAAGCTCTACAATGAACTAATGTCCGGTAATTGGCCACATTGGGTAAGCTTACAGCAAACACATGTTATGGCTTCTCAAGTTTTGTGCTCCGATCCACTCTTCCTGGCCAGAGTCATTGACTGTTTCCAACAATCATGATCATTGTGTTACTTGATGAGTATTACTCCTTTTTTACTTCATCTGCTATCTTAATTTGTAGCGATACCGCAACGTCTCCTCAGACGAAAAGCTGAATGGCCCCAGAAAAGATTACTGCTTCGACAAGAAACCGGTAAAAACAAAAGCAGCTACTGGATGCTGGGATTAGGAAAAAACAACGAGTTGCAGCTGTATATATGAAACCAAAAAGATTAATAACTTTAGAATCCTTCCTTAACCAAAGACATTCTATTTTTTTTATTGGAGAAGCTTAATCCCGAAACAATGCATTTGCTGAATATTAGAAAGCAACATATTCTACTTACTGTTAAAACTTTTGAATTGGTCATCTAAAAAATTGAATTTAATTAGGATTATTTTAAATAAGACTTTATAAGGAAATGCTGTAAAAACTCAAAAGGAGTGGTATCAATATGGAGAACTTTTTAAACACACGTTTCTGAATTGGTAGAAAGGAGCAAAAACAATTGCAAAAAACAAAAAATGTTAACAAAAACAGTTATATAAAATATTTCTAAATAATTTTCGCATTAAATTGTCGTCAATCAGTCAACATTACATAAAATACCGTGTTTTTACAGAATGTTTCAATGATTGGTTTAAGAGAAAATATTGTTGAATTCAGTTCTCCATATCGATACCACTCCTTTATGTCCTGCAAAATGAATTGTTAAGAGTTATCACTTAATCTTTGGGAACATTTTAAGAAATTGGAAATATTGAATATGATATTTGACATTAATATTAAACTACAAACCGCTAGCTTTGTTAAAAATTCAGCTTCTGAATCATCAGAATTTCCTTTTCAAAAATTCACACATTTATTCGTTCAAGCAACAGCAATTCATAATCATGGCACAAGAATCATTACGAATTTACTTGTAAAATATTCAGAACAAAAATTGAAAGAAAATCAATTGATACAAGTGGCCATTTACTTTACAACAATGTTTCACTTGATCTTAAAAAAGTCCAATCATATCAAATCATTTGAACGAAAGTTAAAATTTAATTTGCTGAGTCATTATTACAATGTAGATTTGTTTCTTCTCATTACTTGTATTTTATCATAATTTATTTTTATGCTTTGTCATGTTTTGTATATTTTTTATATTTTTTTCATGTCATTATGAACTCTTATATATCTGAAACAGTTGAAAAAAAGTGAATCGAATTGAAATTGAATTGATGTAATATGGAATACATGTAATTTAAATCTTAATCTTTGAAAACAAATGTATATATTTTAAAAACTAGATAATTCTGAGATGATTCATATAAATGATCTAATGGGACCTCACTCGTGTGTTAAACAAACTCCATGACGAAATCAATTGGATGTCAGTATAAAGTCAAATCAGACATCAATACCTACTTACTTTTCTAACACTATCAACTCACGAGAGATCAAAACACAAAAGTTTCAACACAACAATAACTAAAAATCATGATGTAACTTCCCATCTGACTAAAGCAATTCAAGAGACATTATGTAGGTCAAAACAAAAAGGATGCACGATGGCTAATGAGTCATACGTCTGGAACATGTGATTTATGTATCAAAGTTAATGAATGGCTTAATAATATGTAGTATATTATATTTGTTACCCATCGTATTATTTCTATTATCTAGATCTGTATTGTACAACATATTTTCAGTGCAAATAAAGATAGATATAAATATAAAAAAGACAAGAACTCTTCTTACATATCAAGTCAAGCCTTCTAGCCTTCATTAGCCTTGACCAGACAAAATCATTTAAGGTACGAAAGCTGTGCTATTGGTGACTAGTGCTTGGTAATTTGGTTCATTTAATATAAAAACAGTTTTTCATTTTAAGTTCAACCTAATTTTGGCATATTTTTCGAGCCATTTTGAAAATCTTGCCTCGTTTTGGAAAATGTAGAATCAATCACCTTAAAAGTTTAACAGCCGGGAATTAATTTTCAAAATGACTTCATTTCTCCGCCTCTTGTGCGCCTGTCATTTTCACCCCATGTAGACTGATCGCTTAAAACTGCATTCGTATGATGCGAGAACCGACATTCAACGGGAACATTTTATCATCCATGCAGCAAATTATTTTTTCACTGCTTGATAAATAGTTATGCCAATGTAATAATTTTGGTGATTGAAATTACGATGTAAAGATAAAGCCGCAACGAAATATTTGAAGATTTCTTTGAAAACCGGTAGCATGAGCATTGGTCTCTTATATATCATACGATTAATATTTGAATCACAACCGAACACATAATAGGTAAATTATTTTTCAACCGCAATATGGTGTCGTCTAAAAATCCAACAGAGGAGTCACAATTTTAAAGCAATTTTTTGTAATTTTAGTTTTTTTGTTAATGTGTGTTTCTCAAGAAACCTTGTTTGAAAATATCGCAAACAAAAAGAGAAAAATGAATTGAGTCCATTTTGTAAAACATTAAAGGATGTTACCATGTAGAGGGTGTTTTTTTGTTTGCTGATGTTCTGGGTTTTATTACGGGCGATTGTTCTGTTTATTGTTAAAAGAAAGCACCGAGCAGATCCGAAACTATTTACTGAATAACTTACCTTCTTGACAACACATTCGATGTGTTACACAGCTAACATTATAAAATGCAATTTCGCTTGCTTAGAAAAAAGAAGTACTGACACAAAATCAGTTTAACAGTCTATACCCCTGTACCCGCCATCTTGTACTGCGGACCCCTATGTCTTTGACCCAAGTATCCACAAGAGGACAAGCTCAAGTCAGAGCATGACGCCATCAGATTGCGCCATTTACGTCATCGGCTTATACACAAATCAAAAAGAGACCTAAGGCAAGACGAATTTGACCAACTATTCAATGAACGATCTCAGTTTTATTGAGAATGTCCGGGATCCATGTGTAATATCAATATCTGATGTTCCCGACCTGAAGCATGCAGTGGCTGATATAAGGAGGGGGGGGTGCAAAAATTGTAGGGCCTCAAAAAAATGGCCCCTTTTGGCATAATTTGGCTTTTTTACGCCAAACTTTCTTAAAATGGGCCTTCAGTGTTCAAAACCTTTGAACTCAAAATTTGCCCATCCCCCATGTTAGCTCCTTGATCCGCCATTGGCATGAGTATTCAAAAGCAGTGCAAAACTAAAGAAGTCAATCCAATCATTAATAATATCTCATTTTTGATTGGCCTGACATTGGCTACACTTTCATGATCGGCAATAATTGTGTCGTCTACGACGGAGTGGAATGGGGTGTTAGGGTATCGCATTCTCTGGGGTAAGATAAGTTGCATTTTATTAATGAACTAATTATACACAATCGCGATTTTTGTATGTTTTTTGGTCGAAAAGTGAGCATTTTTATTTTGCTGTCTCCTTTTAATGACCTACTGTACATGTAGCTGGAACAACAACACGATTGGACTTCAAGGAAACTTCAAGGAAACAGAAGAGATTTCTGCTTCGACAAGAAACCTCCACTCAATTGGTGTCAAACTAGCATGAGCGAAAACAATGTACATGTCCTACACCGGTTTGGTATGCAATCAAAAAGTTGTATCCCAAAAAGAAGTCTCTCTGAGATTTTTTATTTGAAAACGTTAAACCTTCTAACGTATGTACACAAAGTGTAAGTAAAAACGAGTGTCGGGAAATACAAATAGTACTTGCGACACTTTGTACAATTCCAATACCAATTTCTAATTCCCCTACTGTACTGCTTGTATTGATGTAACATTCTTCAAAGTATACCTGGTGATTCGTACTATTTATTTATACGCCCACATACTCAGGGTATCATGTATTAGACTTTTTAAGATGTACAGTTTTATCATCATATCACTACTATGTTGTATTGGCTTTATAGATATTAATTGTCAAATGAATAAAATTTATATATACTAAAGTTAATTTATGATATTTAGTTCACATGGACCAGATGAATACGATTAACAAAATCAACAAAACGTTTTCTTATCGACCTTGAAATTCGCATGTTAATTGCAATACACATGAATATGATACGATAGGGTTACTAGAGAAGTCTATATGGCATAGTCCACTTGTGCTGGTGAACTTGACTGTTTTTTATAACGAGCAATTATCCTGATAAAAGTGTATAATCTGAAACAAGAGTGTTTCAAATTAACTCGTCTGGGACCCGTTGTTGTACCGTTCTTACTAACGAGCGTTCGTAAATGCATTTTCGTAAGATTTCGTAAGCTACGAACGATTCGTAAATTTACGAAAATAGTGACGTCATGCCTGTTTTCGTTCGTAGATTTAATACCACCTATGACCCTTTCGTAACTTTGCGAACGGCCTCTTATTTATTCATTTATATTGTGATTTGTGACGTTTTGTCATTCTAAATCAGAAAACACTCTTAAAAATGAATTACTTGAGTATTTCCCAAGTATTTCCCAAGTATAAAAATTACTTAAAGTTAAATACTTAGTTTTACTTCATTTTACTTAGGTTTAACTTATATTGTCATTTTGAGTTTTCTAATTGCTTAATTATGTAAATGAGGAGTATTTCAATTACTACAGTAAGTATTTCAATTTCTCTCCTTGCATTAGTAAATTCACCATAAATCAATTACTTAAAAATTACTTAAAAATTATTCAGTAGTACTTTTCATGGAATCTTTATTTTTATAAAGTCCTTATTGTATGACTTTGGTTTTATTATTTTGATCAACCCTGTTTGTTGTACTACCTGTCCTGGCAACTGTGGAATATGACGTCAACCTATTCGTAAATCTTACTCTAAACAATTGGAAAGTTACGAATAACTTACGAAACTTGCGATCGTTCGTTACTACGAACGGTACAAAAACGGGGCCCTGGGGTCTATTTCTCCAAACTCCGTAAAACTACGGATCCGTAAGTCTATTGTTCTTTCTCAAACTTACGGAGGGATTGCATTTCTCACCAAGATTCAGTGATTTCACTAATTAAGGAAGCCTACGTTTAATTACTTTTACTTGTTTTTCTTCGTATTTTACCCTATATGAACGTTTCACATACTGAGAAATTAAGTGTTACGCATAGAACGTCGCAAAATGGACGACAGAATATGTTCACTGCAGACAAATGATCTAGAAACCCCAACGCAAAGAAGAGGTTTCAGCTAACTCAGTGCTAGATGTTGCAACTCCATTTTGATTTTTTATGAAAATATTGTTTTTAAATAAAATGTCTTTACATTGCTATTGAGTAAATACATGGTAAGTTTAACATCCTGCTGAGAGACCAAACTTTTGGGGCAATCGAAGTGAAAAAAAATTAAAAACAAAACCTTCATTTATTGTATTCTATTTAGAAGATGTAATTCAAATGTTGAAATAATATAACACAAACAATTAAATACCTGCTGATAAAACATTTAAGATTCACATTAACTGTTTGAAGTTGAAATAATTGTGGTATCAATCTTGGAACTTCTTTTAATATAATTTAGGAATTTTATTTGGAATCATTACAATAATGTGAATATTTTGGGCCTTTTACAATGCACAATGACGTCATATGTCCGTAACTTTGCGGACTAAGATACGATTACGATACGGAGTTTGGAGAAATGCAATTTGAAACTCCGCATCTTTCTCGTAACTTTTTAAATTTTACGGAAATCGTAACTCTACGGGTCCGTAACTTTACGGAGTTTGGAGAAATAGACCCCTGGTCTATGAAATGCAAATCCTGCCAAAAGTCTTCGGCGTTCTATAACTATGCTAATCTTAACGAAGAGTATTAATACGATAAACAACGTTTACGTTGAATAAAATAGTGGTAAATGGTTGTATGGGTTTTAGTTTCTTACTTTACGTAAAGTTAATATGAACTTTACGGAAAGAATTATGGTTGTTTCCTTTAAGTTTCGTACTTTACTATAGAAAACTTCTTAAAGAAGGAGATTGTCTCTTTTTCTGTTTGTTGTCTCTAATCGTTCTTTCCTTATTGTAAAAAAACTGATAAACCTAGCGTTCTTTCCTTATAGTAAAATAAACTTTACGTAGAGACTTATCGTAGTTTCCTATACTAAAGTTTACGTAAAGATTTAATGATGTACTTGAAATATAGATGGCATTTAAACATTGTTGAGTCGGCTCGAATAAATGTTACAAAAAGTGTAAACGGTGTAAAAGTGTAAACGGTGTGTTTGACATATAAAGATGGCACTGGATTTAAATTCTCGGAAATTATGAATTAAACTTTACGTAGACACTGTGCAAAAAGCCAAATATAGTAGCGTATAAGTGGCAAACTATTTGTGAATATAGTTCAGTATGTCCTCACTATATTGTATTCGGTATGGGAAACCAAGGACGTCAACCAAGGTTGACGTCCTTGGGGAAACAAACTATTCTTGCCTCAGAAGCGGAACATTTAGTACTGGTGGTATATACTCTACGATACTAAATATCGTTTGAACTATTCTCCGATTATTCCTAAGAGCCAGGAATAGTAGGATATAAGTACATAGAAAAGATGAGTATAGGATGTATTACGTAATCCAAAAACAAACTATACGCCTCTTATACGCGAGGCTATATATTCTTTGATGTGCGTTAATTTGCTTGGAGTTAATCCTATTTTATTTTTCATTTAAGCGCTAATGTAAACAAATAAAATCTTGCATTTCATTCAAGAAATCTAAATCAAACTTAATGTCTGAGATCTCATTTAAAATTTTATGATGTTGAAGTATATGATTTTAAATGAACTTTAAATGCATTTTAAAGTCAATACAAAAAGTGGAATGAAAAATTTGGGTATATTTCAAAGATAAATCGGTAAATTATTTATTCTCCGTTTTGAGTAAAATAAGCGCGTATTAATACCAAAAATCAGCAGCAATTTCGGTATAGTTAAAACTAAAATGAGGTAAAGCGTATCGTGATATCTTTGTTCTTTTTCAGTTTTAAATTGAGACAATCCTGACTTTCCTATGACAAATTAGACCCCTAGTCAGGGAGGGGGTTCGGAGGTTTAGAGTGAAGCAATCTGGAGGAAAATTAATTGTTGTATAATTATGTGGCAGAAGTTGATGATGATGATGCACTTTTAAATTTTAAAAAGAAAACAATATTCAAATGTATGGAATACAATAAGGAATCGGTATAAAATCCCCGGGATTAAATATTATTAAGAATAAGGGATTGCGCAGAACGAAAACTTATTTTTGTTTGCAAATCATTAGGTTACATATACAATCTATAAATTATATAATAGTACGGATCAACCTTATCAACAAGTGTCACAAAACGATACAGAACAAAACACAAAG
This sequence comes from Owenia fusiformis, assembly GCA_903813345.2. NCBI lineage: Eukaryota > Metazoa > Annelida > Polychaeta > Sabellida > Oweniidae > Owenia > Owenia fusiformis. The sequence continues at coordinate 28,389,312 of CAIIXF020000002.1, forward strand.
TTTAAGTATAAAATATATTTATATATTTCAATATATTTGTCAATTACATAGCATACAGTAATTACAGAGTACATTATATTTTACAAGTTCATGAATAAAATGGTTAAAAAGGTTAAACTTGGCTAATGATTATGTTTCAATTTGAGATAAAGTATGTGATGTGCTGTAGGTTCATCAGTATATTAAAAGGTTCAATTTGGCGCATTAGTATAGTTCAATTTGGCGCGTTATTTATGATGTTCATAATGCCCCAAATTGAACTATGCTAACACGCCAAATTGAACTCTTTAATATACTATTGAACTGAGAGCACATCACATACTAAGTCCCAAATTGAAACATACTCATGAGCCAAGTTTAACCTTTCAATGTAAGGATGAACTTTGAACATCATAAAAAACGTGCCAAATTGATAAACACTAACGCGCAAAATTGAACTTTTTAAAATACTGATGTACTTGGAGCACATCACATACTATGTCCAAAATTGAAACATACTCTCATGAGCCAAGTTCAACCTTTCAATGTAAGGATTTACTTTGAACATCTGTAATGCGCCAAATTTAACTACACCAATGCGCCAAATTGAGCTTTTTAATATATTGATGAAGTTTGAGCACATCACATACTATGTCCAAAATTGAAACATGCTCTCATGGGCCAAGTTTAACCTTTCAATGTAAGGATTTACTTTGAACATCATAAATAATGTGCCAAATTGAACTACACTAATGCGCCAAATTGAGCTTTTTAATATATTGATGAAGTTTGAGCACATCACATACTACCTATATGTCCCAAATTGAAACATACTCACGAGCCAAGTTTAACCTTTCAATGTAAGGATTTAGTTTGAACATTATAAATTAAACGCAAAATTGAATTATACTAATGCGCCAAATTGAGCTTTTTGATATATTGATGAAGTGAGAGCACATCACATACTATGTCCCAAATTGAAACATACTCATGAGCCAAGTTTAACCTTTCAATGTAAGGATGTACTTTGAACATCATAAATAACGCGCCAAATTGAACTATGATAATGCACCAAATTGAACTTTTTAATATACTGATGAACTTTGAGCACATCACATACTATGCACCAAATTGAAACATACTCATGAGCCAAGTTCAACCTTTCAATGTAAGGATGTACTTTGAACATCATAAATAACGCGCCAAATTGAACTATGATAATGCGCCAAATTGAACTTTTTAATATACAGATGAACTTACAGCACATCACATACTATGTCCCAAATTGAAACATACTCATGAGCCAAGTTTAACCTTTTAATGTAAGGATGTACTTTGAACATCATAAATAATGCGCCAAATTGAAGTATGATAATGCGCCAAATTGAACTTTTTAATATACTGATGAATTTGGAGCACATCACATACTATGTCCCATTGAAACATACTCATGAGCCAAGTTTAACCTTTCAATGTAAGGATGTACTTTGAACATCATAAATAACGCGCCAAATTGAACTATAATAATGCGCCAAATTGAACTTTTTATTATGCTGATGAATTTACAGCACATCACATACTATGTCCCAAATTGAAACATACTCATGAGCCAAGTTTGAGCTTTCAATGTAAGGATGTACTTTGAACATCATAAATAACGCGCCAAATTGAACTATGATAATGCGCCAAATTGAACTTTTTAATATACTGATGAACTTGGAGCACATCACATACTATGTCCCATTGTTTAACCTTTCACTTTTCAATGAATTAATCGATTAATTCCAAATTTTAACACAATATTAATCATAGCAAGAGGGAAACTAAAGAATCAAATAAATTAGAAAAACTTAATTTGCAAATTATTTTTCTGGGGAAATCAGAACCATCGGCTGTAGATATTAATCCTTTAATTCATAACAAACAGATTGGTTATCAGTGAACAAAACTCATGTCAAAGAAATTAAATACTTGGGGATTAAAGTTTTATTTATATTGCTCTCGACTGACATGTCAATACGTGTACGAGATGGTGAAAAACTGCATGATCTTGAAAGAATTGTTGGCCAAGGGGAGGGGGTCGCTAGGTACGGGCCTGTATAAAATGCGTAATGTATTTAGCTGAATATTGAGCATTTCTGTGTCAAGACTGTTTTTTGTGGCTGACAAAGTGAATACAGGTGATTGTGCCTGTGTAATATAAGAGGAGGATTTAAATGTCGTTTATTGTAACCTTGAAGTGACAGAGAAACAATTGAGTAAACATGTGAGGAAAACTAAAAATTTCCAATGAATTGATCGATTGAATCCAAATTTTAACACAATGTTAATCATAACATGGAGGATAATATACAATCAAATAAATATAAAAAACTTAATTTGCAAATTATTTTCTGTGGAACTTAGAATCGTTGGCTGTAGGAAATTAATCCATTGACTCTAACAAACAGATTAGTAATCAGTGTTAACGAAACTCATTTTATAGAAATTGAATAATTAGGGATTAAATTCTTACTTATCATATTGCTCTGACATAACTGTATGTCCATACTGTATGTTATTTGCATCAGTTTGTTCTTCCATGCACCAATTTGCTCAAAACGTAATCATCAATTTGTCAGATGAAACACTTGCAATAAATGTAAAATGCGCCCGTTTCTTTATTTGCATTATTACATTATCAATTAAACATACCAAATCTTGCACCTTTTGTATGTATATATTGAAACGGAAAACAAAGAATGATTAAAAACCAGCTGTTATAAACAGAAATGGTCCAATTCTAAAAGAAACAATTGTATTGCACGGGTTAATCTCTGTTGTTTATCACGTTTGTTTATCTCAGATATCATATGGATAACAGAAAACACATGAATTGTGAAATGTGAAAGAATACAAGTTTTAACTTTGTTTTAATATGGCTTAATACTACTTGTATCATTTACATAATTAGAGGTTATGTCACTATCGTGGCATATATGCCCGAGGTCTCAGTGATATATGGCCCGACCTTGGGAGGGACATTGATCTCTGAGAACCGAGGGCATATGTGCCACGATAGTGACATAAACGATTTATAACATACCTTTGATGATGCAGACTGGTCAGAGAGTACCGTTTTCTTATAGAATTGACAAACAAATGGTTTGAAAATGATTGAAATGAGTTTAGAAAAATTGCTCGCGCAGTTTTATCTTCGATTGATTGGTTATGACGTCAGCGCCTTGACCAATCAGAAAGTTAGCGGGTACGGGCTTTTCAAAACTTATATTGGCCCGCTGTCTTGTGTACACTTTGCACTAACATCATCATAGGTATGTTATAATGCATGTTATTTCCTACTGTTTTATAAGTGATTTGTCAGATGAAATCTGAACAATATTTCTGGGTATATTACAGGCTCATAATAAGTTTGAGCTAATTTATTAACTGCGCATACGTCATAATAATTTCAACCAACTAAATCGCTGGATTTAATACCGTAAAAACTCCCGTTTTTCAAAATATACCGTAAAAACTCCCGTTTTTCAGAAATCTACCGTAAAAACTCACGTTTTTTCAAAATCTACTGTAAAAACACCCGTTTTTCAGAAACCTACCGTAAGAACTCCCGTTTTTCCGAAATTTACTGTAAAAACTCCCGTTCTTTCAAAATCTACAGTAAAAACTCCCGTTTTTTAAGAAATCTACCGTAAAAACTCCCGTTTTTTTCAGAAATCAACCGTAAAAACTCCTGTTTTTTCAGAATCTACCATAAAAACTCCCATCCTTTCAGAAATCTACCGTAAAAACTCCCGTTTTTTTTAAAAATCTACCGCAAAAACTCCCGTTTTTTCAAAACCTACCGTAAAAACTCCCGTTTTTTCAGAACCTTCCGAATAAACTCCCGTTTTTTCTGAAATATTCCATAAAAAGTCACTTTTTTTTAATTAACTGCGAAAAATACATTTTCTTAAAAATCTCCCGGTGTTTTCAAAATCTCCCGTAAAAATTCCCGTTTTTTCAAAATTTACCGCAAAAACTCCCGTTTTTTAAATCTCCCGTAAAAACTACCTTTCTTCAAAAATCTCCCGTAAAAACTACTGTTTTTTTTCAAAAAACTACCGCAAAAACTACCGGATTTTGAAAAAAAATCCCGTAAAAGTACCGAAATTTTTTTAAATCTCCCGAAAAATTTTCATTTTAGGTTGGCAAGTCTGTCATACATCATTTGAGTATATGCGTTTAGAATGTCATTGTTTACCCCTCTATTTGTCTTAAAAAATATCACCTCAAATGGCGATATATTAACCTTCGAATAATAGTTATTTTGATGGTATGGATCTCCAGTATTCGTAGCAGTGATGTCATGTTTGCACATCTTACGTGTTGTTTCCTCATCTCGGAAGTCGTGACCTTCCCAGCGTTTCAACATTGATGCAATGTTATACCCTGCCTTTATAAATGCATCGGACAGTTTTGTTTCATAGTTAATGATTACAACTTTTTTTTGAGTGTAGCCACATTGAAGCATAGGCTCAACGATCCTAAGTCCAGTCAAGTCAGTCAGCAAAAACATTGATTGCAAATGTAACTTAAATGTTGGATACCTTGGGTGGGGACAGTAAATACTTGTTCCAACTAGTTTGATGTCTTCCGATAAGTGTTTTGTAAATAATGAAGTCCAGTCCTGATCTGCTACGTATGTGGGTAAGAAGGGTCCACGCACCGATGAATTCATAAAAAATACATATTTGTACCAATTTTCTCCCTTTTCTTTCTTCATCTTTTCAAGACCCTGTTTCCATGCACATGCATCAAAGCCAGTGTTCTCTCGTTTTATTAAATGTACGTTATCTTGTGTCGGTATATCTGCTGTACACGTGAACCCATTCGCTATGATGACATAATCAATGTCTGTATTTTTTGTGTCATTCTTTATGGCAAAATCCAAGAAGAATTGAAGGTTGACTTTTCGTTCAGGAGATTCAAAATATGCAAAAAGAACAAGAGTGCGTTCAACGGCAGTTGCATCACTCGTTCCGTTTGACGCTGCATGGCCATTGATACCTATAACATTGAGGATGCACACATATACGTTTATTCACCTTTATTTTAACAATAAATAATCAATAACTCGAGTAATAATAAACAAATCAACGTTTCGTCGTATTCCCTTTAACACTTAGTCCATTTGTCACCCCTATACATCCAATAGTGAACCTAGAAATTGTTAAAAGTACGATGTTTTATGGTCGATTTATGATAATAAGAGTTTTCTGAAGTGATTTAACTGGGTTGCCAAAAAAGTTTGTTTGGGGAAAAAATTATATAGGCTGATTAGGGAGGGGTGCATTCGCTTAACATGGCGTTGACTATTGACTTAGCGTCGGGATACCACCATGTACCTGGTATGTTACCATGGGAATAGATACAAAATTTTTCCCCAAAGTTATTTTTTTGGCAACCCAGCTAAATCACTCCAATAATCCCTAATGATAGTATTTACGCAGAAAAACATCATACTTTTAACTATACATACGTTCAGAAAATGACAAATGGACTATACCTTTAGTGGCTGTCCTTTGTGTAAACCAACTTGTTTGTGCAGACTCCTCGTACACCAACGCACGGAAAACAAACACTAGTAGACCAGTGAGTAGACCTACTATCACAATTCTCTTAGACATATATCTGAAAATATAGTAACGTTTCAGCAATCATTGCAAATGCAGCCATTTTTGTTCCCGATGTAACGGGAGTATAAGTCCCTTTGGAAAACAAGTCCATGCGGTCCTAGTATACGTTGTCCTAGTCGGACATATATTCCAAGCTATAACTGTATAATGTATATGAAAAATTCCTACGGACGTATATTCCTGACGGACAGGAACTTAGGTCCATGAAACTCAGTATTGATCATATGATTAGTCTGTGGATAAACATACCAAGAAAAACGCATTTGACCAGCCATCCCACTATGTAAAATCCTATGATTAATACTTGTGATAACATCTTATATTGATGTTTAATTTGTTGTTTAATCCAATATCACAGAAAGTATCATTCAATATTATAACATCTGATCCGGACTCAAATATCATTAGAGAATGATACCCGATTAAACCAAAATATATTCCAGTTTAACCTGATATTATTTAAGTCAGGATCAGATTAAACAGTATTATACGCATATCATTTTCTATTATAACAGGTTTCAAAGTGGTATAATACAAATTATACATATCATTTTTTGTATAATACAAATTAAACTGGAATATACCGAGACCAAACAGATGATACTGTATTATACGGTTCAGAAATTAATGGCACTTTGTTTTCATAACGTCAGACCTTAATTAAACAAGCTAACGTAAATATTTACATAAGGTAATTCTAGAAGTTTTTTGAAACTCATGTTTGACCATTTGTCTCAGACTGAAATCCGATATTGTTTTTTTGGCAATCGCACCCCCCCTCAAGTTTGCTACGCCCCTGTACATGGCTAATAGGGGCACTATTACGCTACGTGCAGAGTCGAGTTATATACTACGAGAAGACGAAACTCTCTTTTAAGAAGTGAAGTCGAACGAATACAAAGGGTAGGGCACTATAGAAGAGGATCATACAAAAGCACGATCTATTTCACAACGCCTTTAATTTTTGCTCTTCAACTGTTGCCCTTTGTGCATTTAAAAAATAAAATATCTTAATCTAATTTGTTCAACCTTTCTTTTCGCTCAGTTCTGCAATATTACGTCCACATGTTATTTAGGCTTACATGCATGTCATTTGCGAAATAGCTGTAAGACATTATGAGAATGAATATGGGAATTTCCACGTAATATGTTGTTCACATGATTATATACACATATCTGCATAACAATCGGAGACAGAAGTCAAAATATTGTCCAATAAAGAATCTAACATTTAGTGATAACAAAAGGATTAATTGCTATATAGTTCTCTTTGTTTTAGTCTTTGTTTTCTTAACTGCGGAAGTCTACCAACATCACCTAGATTACATAAGAGATCATCTAACAGTCTAAAATTGCTTTTAATCGCAAGTTAAAGTATTCCGACCAAAATTTGTATACCTGTAATTGGGGGGGGGGGGGGCGATGTTACATCACATAACTACAACGTTCATATAGAAATATACAATAAGCATGTCGTATAAAAGCTAAAATTATAAATACTTATTTCAAAGTCATTCTGTTCATGGAAGCGTCAAGTTATGAAAAACAATGCTAAACACTAAAATAAACAAATCGACTTGATTACTTTTGAAAACTTCTTGAGAGGTGATGGACAAATGTATTTTTCTAACTCATTAGAACGTCTGTCTGATTGAAATACTATTTTTTAAATACAAACATAAATGAATAAATCTTGGTCAGAAGTCTGAACATTGTCCAACGAAATAATAAGAATCTACATTTAACATTTAATGATTACAAAAGGATTAATTGCTATATAGTCTTTGTCTTAGTCTTTGTTTTTCTAACGGTGGAAGTGTACCAACATCACCTTGATTACAGAAGATCTAACAGTCTAAAATTGCTTTTAATTCCCGGGTTTTAATTACATTGTATGAATAGAGTTTTTTGCCTCTCTTTTCATTTTTAAACCGGTCTCTGTTTCCGAATTTAACAATTTATTGTGATAAATTATTTCAGTTAGTGTCGAAATCAAAACGATTTTCTACATCATAGTCCCCTCCTCTTGCACTGACTAAATATTAAAATAAGCCAGTCTGATTGCGAATTTACAAATCCTATAAAAGTAGCTTCAAACCGCCTTTTAATCAGAGAAAACAATAAGTTAATTCATCTGATTGCGAAAAAACGAATCAATCTAATTATCTGATCTCCATGCTATTTGATTCGTGCATTATAGCCAATCGGGCAAGGGTGAAATTATTTCATTTGAAAACAGAAATAAATATTATAACCCCTCTAGCATAACTGTTCGTGAGAAATTCATACAAAAATAAGGTACACAACTGATGAGGGATCCCACGCAATGCACGCACCCCTCTCCTCCTCCTCCGTGTTTGCCCACACACGACCATATTTGATAATTTTTCAAAGGAAAAAGCATTTCCCCCGGGAATATAGGTGTAGCGGTTGCCAGAAGTCGCACAGCTTGGGAGTCAGGGTATCCTGATCCATGCCTCATCGCCTGATTGGTCTGATATTTAGAGGGGCGCAAAAATGATTAGGGGGGGGGGGGTAAACGTGGAAGTTGCCAAAATATCTGTGGGCGTATCCAGGGGGGGGGTGTGATGGGTGAGAAAGAAGAAGAAAGGAGCTTTAAAATGCTGATCAGGCCACAATCGTACCCTCCTGACTGAAAACCGAAATCTTTTTGGCGATCGCACCCCCTCCCCCCTGACTGAAAGCTGGCTACGCCCCTGATATCTGTTTTTGTTCATTAATAAAACTATATTTATATGGTGAGGATTTATGGGTTTTGATAACAATAGGCTTTATATATGTATAATTAATCCAAATTCATGTTGTATCATGTTGGCTATATCGTTTCAAGTGAAGAATTAAGAACTGAAATCGGGGTTGACTTTGTTTGAGCAACGACATATAAAATATATATGTTTTATATGTCTCTGGTTTGAGTCAGGGAACAAAATCTAATCAGACAGACGGATAAATTAATATTTGTTTTAATAAATGAGTATTATAGGTAATAGACAGGCCCGTAGCCGGGGGGGGGGGGGGGTTCGCAGGGTTCGGGCCAACCCCCCCTGGCCAAAGATTCTTTCAAAATCATGCAGTTTTTCACCATTTTGAGCATTTCTCGTGTGATTTTAGCCATATTTGGACCAAAATTGTGAAATATGAACCCCCTAGACATTTTTGAAAACTGCCCCCCCCCCTTGGCAAATCCTTGCTACGGGCCTGGGTTATAAGCAGTATCATGGTAACCAAGGAAATGTTTATTATTTTCTGTTTACTTCGTAATTCAGTGAAATATCTGTAGATTGAAAAACAAGGATCAATAAATACAACTACTCAAAATCAAACATTAGAAATCTATTTTTGACTGGACACATTTTTGTTCTCTAATGCCAACATTGATTTGAATGATTTCAATCAAATAGGTAGGTGTGAATATTTTCGAAACAAATGCGTGATATATACACATATTTTGTACCAAATGTGTGACATAAACGGCAATCGCGTGCAAAGACCGAACGGAATGCGTTCGCTTTTTTTCGCCGTTCGGTATTTTACCGTGTCGGCATTTCACAAAAAACGATTTTTAAAAATTTCAACAAAATCCGTGATTTGCGTGATAATTGATCATACACGCTAAATTGATGCGTGATTTCTATTTTTCCAGCAAATGCGTAACAATCACACCTAATGCGTGAGGGTTGACAGGGCAGTTATTACATCAGAGACATATAAAACGTGACCTGATCGGGAGAGGATTCGGGTTGTACACAGTACACACATTGCTATCTCTTTATGCATGTTTAATTGCCAAATTACTATAAAAACAAGCTGGAGTAACATTAAGTATTTATTTAGTATTTTGTTATCACACATCAAAAGGCGCATTTGAAGTTCAGAAAATGCAAGAAGACTTGGATAGACATTATGTATTTTATATATTTATATGTTATGAATTTATTTTGTATTCAATTCGAATTCTGTTGAGTTGGACTCCTTGAACATCCCCCCCCCCCCTTGACTACGGGTATAAGTACCTTCGACACAGGAGAGAATAATATTAGACTTCTGCAATGCAACTAATTAGAGAGACCTAAAATGAAAATAATGTAACAGTGGTCTACTTCGGGTAACTGTTCCTGTAAAAATATACAATTGTAGTCCATCACAGAGTTCATTTATTTCACGAAAGCGTCAAAGGACATTGCCTCTAAACACTAAGATAAACAAATTAACTTCCGCAGAAACATCCTGTAGAGGAAAAAACAAATGGCTTTTCATAACGGATTAGAATAGCCAGTCTGTCTGATTGTATACATGTAATATATTAGATGCATTTTAAATTAAATGAATTTTGACGGATTATGTGATTCCTGGGAAATGAAAAATAGTTTATTTTTCCTGGCTGTTTAATGAAAGCACATTTAAAAATCTCCATTCATTAACATCTAACGGGCTTTGAAAACCATGGATTGAAAACGAGGAATCAATGGTAATTAATATGATCTTAGAATTTGTACACGTGTATGAGAGGTGCGAAAGGCAGGCTGACCGTGCGGTCGCCGTATGGTTGACATGCGGACAATGTAAGAATGCGAAGGGTATCTGTGTTCCCCTGGGCTGGCCGTATGGTTGCTACAAATGGATATGCATGGATTTATTGCACTCGACAGAGTTATGTTTATGTCTTTTGAACGGTGCCTCTACCTCGATGCATCTGTTAATAAATGATACTATAAGCTTTATTGGATGTGAATTCACCCTTTCAAATTCAAATTCCAAATAAATAAAGCACACAATTTAAGTGTGACAAAAAAGAGCAAAACTGAAAACCCGTTCACCTATAGTGCCCGACATTACGTTAATAAACAATTTCCACATGTTGAAATATATTGCTATTTGATTGAGTTCAAGACAAAACATTTTGGAATTGTTTCACATAATGTAATATCAGGGCCGTCAGATGGGGGGGGGTGCGATGGGTGCGACCGCACCCCCCTTTGTTACCCCCCTAAATAAATATAAAAAAAAATTAGAAAAAAAATTTTTTTTGTAATTTTTTTTCATTGACTCATACACTTTGAAAGTACCCAGAAAGCACCAAATAGCATCTTAAAATTGTAAAATTTTCTAGGGGTATTGGCCACCCCTCACCCCCCCCACAAAACAATGAAAAAGTTTTTATTTTAGTGTTTTGTCTCAGACACTTTTAAAGTGCCCAGACATCATCAAATAGCTCCTTGATGTAGTTAGTGTTTCTGGGGGACTTGCTTCCCCTCTTGCATCTTGCACTTGCATAACCCCCCCCCCCTCTGGCGCCTCCCTTGACCCCCCCCCCCATCCAAAAAATGTGATTTTCTCAAAATCTTTAATTGACTCATACAATTTGAAAATGCCCAGAAAGCACCAAATAGCGTCGTAAAATTGTAAAATTTTAAAAAATTTTAGGGGGAGGGGACCACCTCTCACACCCCAAACAAAACAATGGAAAAGTTCTGAATTTGTTTTATGTATTGTCTCAGACACTTTTAAATTGCCCAGACATCATCAAATAGCTCCTTGATAAAGTTAATGATTCTGGAAGACTAACACTTACTCGCCCTCTGGCATCCCCACTCCACATCCCCCTCTGGCAGCCCCCCCCCCTTAACACCCCCCTCCCCCCCAAAAAAAACTTGAGATTTTTCAAATTTTTTTATTGACTCATACATTTTGAAAGTGCCCAGAAAGCACCAAATAGCATCTTAAAATTGTAAAATTTTCTTGGGAAATATGCGCTTTTAGGCACAGACACTTTTAAAGTGCCCAAACTTCATCAAATAGCACCTTGATATTGTAAATTTTGATATGGGGGACAAACACTTGCTTCCCCTCTGGCACCCCAGCCCCACCTCCCCCTCTGACACCCCTCCTCCCATTTGACACCCCCAAAATCTAAAAAAAAATTGTGATTGTTTTTCAATGTTTTTATTGACTAATACCTTTAAAAGTGCCCAGAAGCACCAAATATCATCTTTAAATTGTAAACTTTTCTAGGAGAGTTAGCCACCCCTCACATCCCCAACAAAACAAAATAAATATTCTGAATCTCATGTATTGTCTCAGACATTTTTTAAGTTCCCAGACATCATCAAATAGCATCTTGATATGGTCAATGTTTCTGGGGGACAACCCCTTGCTCCCCTACTGGCACCCCGCCCCACTTCACCCTCTCATCCTCTTTGACACCCCCAAAAGAATTTGAAAAAAATTCTTATTGGATCATAACGCACAGTCGTACCAGATGGTTGCAAATTTGCTCCAAATACAAGCAAATTTCAAAATTTTCCTGGGGGAGAACCCCCAGACCCCCTGAATGCTCAGTTTTTTAAGCACTCAACTCTTATTCTTGTGGTGGTGGCGTACTACTTAGAAACTTACACTTTGAAAGTGCCCAGAAAGCACCAAATAGCATCTCAAAACTGTAAAATTTTCTAGGGGGAGTGGACCACTCCTCACACCCCCCACAAAACAATTGGAACGTTTGGAAGTTGCATTTGTTAATTCCAAACCAATATAGGGAGTAACTGACCCCGCCTCTGTCTTACGCGATTTGATTTACGCGGCAAAAAAATTGACAATTTTATATTTTCTTTAGTAAGCTAAAAACCGCACCCCCCTTGGAAAAAAAGTGTCTTACGGGCCTGAATATTCCTCGGATTTGATGCATACACATGTTTCACAATCAGAGACAAGGGTCTTATACGGGGTCTTACATTTGGAAAACCAATCTATAAGTAGTATTAGATTATCACAAAAGATAAATAACTTTTAAAAATGCGGTTAGGTAGCATCTTGATTACAGTAAAGACAGGTCATCTAGGAATTATTTCTGCCTCTAATTCCTTAAACCGCTTCGTTGAACAGTGCCAAAATATTTCAGTCAGATCCTAAAACAAAACTATTTTTATTTTTAATCCCCTCACCTTGTCAATGTCTATGCCTGCATCTGGTTTTGCCCACCATTGGGAGGGAGCCAATATACACATAGATTACTTACTTGCCATGGACAGGGGGGGGGGCACAGAAACGAACAATCTGGGGTCATAAAAGATAATTGGGGAAGGGGGAGGGGGAGGGGAGGTGGTGAATAGTGAAGTCCGGGAGCGAAGTTAAGGGGTACTGAAATCTTCTTTTGATATTTAGTGCTTGAATGGAGACTCGTTTCCACTCCCCGCACTCTAGTAAAATTTAAATATTTGATCAAAACGAGTTATTTTGTATCAAACTTGCATTCCGATTAATTAACACTCCCACGATTGTACCGCTTCACTATTGTCTAAGATAATTATAATGAATTCACGGGACACTATAGTCTTCCTTTTAAACTTTAGTGGTTGGATCAGAGACATAAAAACAATTATAAATATTTGATTTAGGGAGGTATTTGAATTCCAACTCTGATGATACAAGACTAGTCAGCCAAGACTAAATTATGAACTTATTTATCATTTAGACTATTGAGTTCATTAAATTATTATTCCATAGATATCGCATTTAATCCTGTCAACACAATCGTGGTATTAATTGGCATGATATTTAATCAGAGAGACGGTTTAAAAAGTTGTTGATTAAGTATTAAGTATTAATGATTACGTATTAGGAAAAATTCTAATTCAATGTTTTTGTTCTCTCGCAATAGCAAACCCCTCGCCGGGCAAGCATTCTTTAAAAACGTGAAGTTGAGCAGTTTTGAAAATTGTCCATTTTGAACCATCGCCTTGTATATTTTTATAACTGCCCTTAAATCACGAAAACCGTGATTCCCGAAAGCTGAGATAACTATGGCACACAAATACTAGTAGCCGTTATGGAAAATAAAAACACCGAATTTTGAAATGGGTTAAAATGTCGCAGTCTTACGTTGTCTCCGTTAACAATGTAGCTTTAATATTAAGACATATTGATTTCAATTAATAAAGTGCCCACATTTTTCTTTCATGGAGCGCATTGAAGCAATCCAATATAATAATAAAACCGCTAATGGGCGCCCGTGTTTTTGCAAGCATGTTATAAATGTAAAACTAAAATATATCTTTCAACTGCTGCACTAATCACTTCTGGTGACTTATTTTGAAAAATCATTTATATTAATTCATTACAACTTTCAAATGTCAAAACTTAATTTATCAATACCCGCTTTTATTAAAACACTCAATATGTCTATGTCAACAAGATAGTGTCAACATGTTGTGTCAACAACATGTATCCTAATGTAAACAAATTATACGCAAGAGCAGAGAAATGTATCATCCAGTATAATATGTTTTTCCCAGTTGAACCAGATGGAATATAACAGCTGATAACAGCTGATAACAAATTAAAACAAATTATACAAGTATCAGAGGAAAAACTCCAAAAAAGTCCGTATCATCCATTGTTAACAGGATCTTAAGAGGTTCTGGACAAATCATTTGATTCTGGACTTGACATATTTTTTTTCCAACGAAATCACATCCAAGGGTTGAATTTTTATTGGATATTTAGAGAGCGAGTCCTGTATTGATTTCAATAAAAAGGTTAAAATAGAACGCTATTTGAGAGTTAATCTTATACTTTCATTACATTGATAAATTAAGGCAAATTCTGAAAAATGTTAAAGTGCATTTTTTATGAAATATTATCCAAGTATTTAGATGAAACGTTCTTATTTAAATACAAATCATAACATGATGATATTTTTTCATAAAATATTTCTTCAAGAAATTCAATTGAAGGCTCAAGATAAAACGAGCTAATTTAGGTGAAAACTCTTACATGATGATGTGTTTTCATGACTTCTTTCATAAAATTCCATCAAGGGGTGAAAATAAAATGATCGAATTTAAGTGATTTAAGGATCACGAGGATAGGTTTTTTTGGATATTTTCTATGAAATCCCATCCAGTGGTCAAGGTAAAATTTTTATTTGGTATATTTGGTCACGTGTTCGAACCCATAGAACCATATAGGAACGTCATTTTGAATGTTACGTGATAAATCCATATAAGGCTTTTAGAACAATGTGGGGAAAGATGAGGGGAAACCCCTGACACCTGTTCACGATTTTATCCGAACGTTCATCGGATCATTTCGGTTTTTATGCACTTCATTATTTTACCGAAGTTTGCCGATTCGATTCGTCGTATTTCGGAATATTGGGGACAATTTTATACTCCATTGGGAGTATTTTTAATCTACTTCTTATTACGAAGATTCCCGAACCTTGTTCGGATTAATCCGGATTTTCTGACCTACTTCATCTACCGAGATTTAACGAGTTTACATTCGGCTCATTTCGGAATCCTGGTGACAATTTTATACTCCATTGGAGTATTTTTGATCTACTTCTTATGACGAAGATTTCCGAACCTTGTTCGGATTAATCCGGATTTTCTGACCTACTTCATCTACCGAGATTTAACGAGTTTACATTCGTCTCATTTCGGAATCCTGGTGACAATTTTATACTCCATTGGAGTATTTTTGATCTACTTTTTCTGGATTTTGCCCTACTTATTATATCTTTACAACAAGCAAATCAAAAAATTCGCCATGAACGGGTCTCGATCGACTAACCTAGAGCATGGAAGCTAGGCACGTTAGCCATGAGGCTAACGTGCAACCGATACGAAAAGATAAAAGTATTATATATTTATACCGAGCGTCAATTCAAAATGATCTTCACGTTTGACTGCACGTAAATACAACTCGTCAGTTGTATCCAGAATAGATGAACGCCTATGGTACTAGTGAATAACCAAGTCCCAGGCGAGTGGTTCGCACCCCACCGTGATATGTTATTTTTGCTTTTTTAATACGACAGAAAGGAGCAAGGTCACTGGCATGTAGCGGTCCTGATATCGATACATTCTACACGCAATAAAACCAGATACCTGCGTGTGATTAAAACTACATGTTAGAGCGTCGATATCCTACAAATCCTATTTTTTCATAAAAATATTTTTTCATGAAATCCAATCGAAGGGTGAAGATAAAACGATCTTTTAGGTAAAACAGCTTTACATGATCTGGTGATGTGTTTTCATAACTTTTTTCATAAAAGACCATTCTCGGTTTGGAGAACAAAGTTCGTCACTCTAATTGAGCGTTATCCCTGCTTCGGACAAATTTGATTTTTTTACATAATATAGATTTGAATGTCTTCTTTTGAATAGTCATAGTTTAATTTGGGTAATATTTCTAGATTTTTCATATAAAAATTACTAGTGAAACACCCAACGTCGCTTTTATGATTCGTAC
Organism: Owenia fusiformis; assembly: GCA_903813345.2. Lineage (NCBI taxonomy): Eukaryota > Metazoa > Annelida > Polychaeta > Sabellida > Oweniidae > Owenia > Owenia fusiformis. The sequence goes on from CAIIXF020000002.1 coordinate 28,405,247, forward strand.
CACTTTTTTAACTTGGTGTATTGCATATTTCCGTGGGTTGATTTGAAAAAAGACAAACAACGTATACGTGAATATGTCATAAGCATATAGTGAGATAATTGTTAGATTAGGTTTGCTATAAGTGACTTTAAAACTAAAAAATAAAAAACATTAGTTCACGTGTTAAAGTCCCATTGACCACGACATCAAGGAAAATTGAGCTTTTTGTCATCAGACATCTTTATAGATGGAACTAGCTATGTACTACATTTTTAAATACACTCACATTGTACATGTAGCTGTAATATCTAAGATGTTATTTTTATTGATGAAAAGATTTTTACATACTAAAGTTACATTAAAATATCAATTGCAATAGCCACCTGTTTTTAACATCCCTTTGTCACTCATCCCTTAATTATCTCTGTGTATCTTAAACGTGTGTGTGTTCGATGTTGATAGCACCCGAGTGCAACCTAAGGAGCACATACATGTACAATACATTTTGTGTATGCCCAGTCTGGCCGCCTTATATCTGCCTGCACCGAGAAATGGGCGCAGCTTTGACAATTAACGAATGATATAACGATATCACGGATTTCACCGAATGTTATTCATCCCTAAATAGCTTTTTTATTTAGTCTTATGATCCGACTGATGTTTCAATTTTTTGCAGTGACTCTGAAATTGCTGCGCCAGATATGACATCACAGCGACTCATTTTCCTACATTTAAATCACTAAACTAAATCAATTGAAACATAATCATTAAAGAATGAGGACCTTGTATTTTACTTTGGACGAGGGTAGTGGCCATGTCTTGGCATGGCTAGTTGTGCATTAACGTTTGATACTGTTGTGCGGATAAAAATAATGAATATATGTTAAAGTAGCACTAAACAGATACTTTTAAAGTTAAAAGAATATAGTTACATTTAAAGAATGGGCCCAACGAATATATATTGAATATAGGACTCGTTTGATGAAACGTTCGTTCTTTTAATTCTAATAAACCTAGAAATCAATCAACGATTAAGTAAATTGACAAGACTTCATGTTCAAGTTGGCTGAATTTCGTGTAACTTAACTCTGTTATGTTTCTAGATTTTACATATGGAGAACAGAATTCGAAATCATAATCACAATCGTATTTTAAGGCAAATAGGCCATGAATATGCTTTTAGTTACACGGTGGATGATCAAATTAACACATTTTGGATGTTGAATTTCATTTCAAGTTCATTCGAATTTACGCATTATCGTGGGAAAGCCTATGGCATTATCCAATAAAATTGATATATATACTGTCTAGGCTGAGACTAACATATATAATGTTATTTAATGTATTTAATATACAGGATATATCTGAGAAAGTTATGCAATATATCTACACGAGAAATAGTAGGGACCGAGGGTTGATATATTACCTTTACCTGTCGAAAATCGAGTATAAACTATGAGGATAAGATACGCATTGAATGTAATGGAACCGTCATGTAATAGTTAGAAATGATAATCACAATCAAATCATGAATATTTTATCTAGATTTAAAGTGCTTAAGATTTATTTTTAAAACTCAACCGAACTATTAACATTTAAAAGCACCGAACGAATTTTCTGGGGATTGCTGATGAGCGGGTGGGATGGGATGGGAGGGATAAAATGAAATACTAGATAAAATATTGATACCTTTACGCATGTCAATCTCAAATTAGAATGCATATATCATTATCTCTTTTATTCTTCTGTATTGTAATACGATAGTCTGATTATTGTCAATATCCTATACATGAAATAATGTACAACGTGTATTCTACATTGAATAACAAACGAAATAAAACTCATCTTTGTACGAATTTATTTTTCATATGACACAAAGTAACATAACATTGTTATATGTTGCATTTACGACTACTACAGCAAATCAGAAAATTCGTACAATATCAAACGTAAGAGTTGTTCACAAATACATTGGTATTTTGATATGAGTATCATGTAGTATTAAAATATTAAAATCATATGATCAGCAAGCTTATAAGCTTAATATTGTATTGTTTTTTATTTAAGTGTCGCATGCTTAATTTCATACATATACATCTGTACAATCATCCAAAAAGCCTCGAGCCACCAATGGCTTATGAGACACTGCTAATCAAAATAAATCATATAATATTATATAATAAGATGCATAATATGAGTCAGTTGCAGAAATAGGATTATGAATAAAGCAAAGTTCATGACCTCTATTACGAACATTGTTTGATGAACTCGATCACTCAGTCAGTTGTTGAACATATGCAAATGTGGTCAGGTTATAAATATAAGTACAATTTAAGTCCATGATATTTTCACATATTGAACATAACACTCAGTTCACAAAGAGATGTATACAAATCTAATCCACAAGTAGAAATGATTGTTTCATGCTGTTTATGCATTGTGTATAAACTGTAATCCAAAACATGAATAAAGTGGGCAAGAGGTGGTTGTATGATGGCCCATAAAATCACATTATGTAACACCGGCACCCTGGTTCAATATAGTGCAGTGGCCCATGTTTGATATACGTACATCAAAACTCATGTTTTTTCAAGGAAAGAAGCTAGATTAGTGATATATTGAAAAATCAAACTACTATACCCAAATACTGTAGCCCGTATTTCTTTAAAAGGAATACAGGCTACAGTGAAGTTGCAAATGGAGGACCTTTGTTTATTTCCATAGTTCTGGAGGAATACTAGATTTTACATTGTATAGATTCATCGAGCAGTTTGCAACGCACTATCACCAGAAAAGTCCTATGGAAAAGGACAAAGAATACCCGCTCTATTTGCAACTTAACTGTACCCTGTATTCTTTTTAAATGTGTTCACGTGGTAGGGTAGTGTGATACTCCCTCTGCCTATGCCTACATCGTTTAATCTTTTTTTCATAGTATAACGCCTTATTAATACAACAGTTATTGAGCTGTTAAGAAAACATACTAACAAACAAACCACCGAGTTTAGAGTAAGACATATACATGTATTGTTCTATTATCAAATCATATATTGTGTCCCAATTCTAAAACGTTAACAGTTTATGGTGTACAATAAAACTATTACTATTAACCACTTTAATATATTTAGACATAAAATATCAAGTTACTCATCAGCCAAAAAATCTCAAAATATCGAAAAATGAAAAATACGAGGTACTTGTTCACTCAAATCTAGGAGTCAATTGGTAATGTGTACCTATAGATAGTTCTCAAAGTAAATGAGCAAAAGCGTAACATTTGTATGTAGCATGCTTCATAAAACACTAAACTTAGCCCAAAAAGTAAGCGTGCATTTTGTTCCTGGCACTGATTGGTTAATAAGTGAATACAATTCGTTGAATGCACGATGCACTCAAAAGATTAGCAGCTGGGAAAGGCTATTGAACAAAAAGTACGCTTTCGTACTCAAAAAAGGATTACCCTTTTACAACTTTGACAACTTTGATGCATGAACTTCGGAAGATCTAACGAAATGTACTTACTGTTACCCTGTGGATCCCAGGGTTTTGATATGTTCTACAAAGTCATGCAAAGACAGACCATATATGCACTAAAAATATCTGTGACACTTGTATGATATGTATTCCACTTTGAACCACCATCTATTTCAATATTGTGAAAATATATATTTCCCAAATTATGAAATAAAGGAGCTTGTATTCGCGAATGCCGCTAACGCCTGTCGGCTACCGGATAAACCTACTTTACTATTTTATGGGCAATTCATTAAAATATTAATGGAATATTGTCAGGTTCTTTTCATATTTAAATGAGTCGCCCATAGAATGGTAGGTTAATCCGGAAGCTGAAATCTTCCATTCCCAAATCATAGTCTTAGCTTGTATTCGCAAATGCAACTAACGCCTGTCGGCTACCGGATTAACCTATTATTTTACTGGAAACTCATGTCAATACGAATAGTACCTGCCACTATTCCATTCATATTTAAATGACTTGGTCATATTATACTGGGTTAATCAGGTAGCCGGAAGGCGTTAGTTGCATTCGCGAATATAAGGTTAGCTTGTATTCAATAATGCAAGAAACGCCTGTCGGCTACCGGATTAAACTACCTCTGGAGTCATCGGGATTTTAAAGCGGCGTGCAAAGCGTAATCGGGTGCACCCCAGTTCTCCGAAACCCAGTTGTCCGAAACCCATTACTCCGAAAAATAAAGTCATAATTTACCAGAGAAAGCGGGGGGCGTAGCTTACTTAAACTTACGTCAGTTTCATGCCATGTATTTGGCCAAATTAATGGCATGGACGCATTCTGTTATTCATAGATCTCTCTCTCACTTTGAATTGCATCCATTGCATGGCGTTACCAGAATGGCAGGAACGGGAGATTTATTTTACATTGTGATTCTAAAAAAAAGGTTATTAAAACACAATATATATTACGGAACAGTTTATCTTATCTTCTTCAATCTCTTTTATATAGGCAAAATAAAATGAAACATTTTGAAACAGATAAAATAATTTATCGCATAGAACTTTAAGAATAAAACAGTATACAAATTACGTTGTCAAAATATTTCGTCGCATTTAATTTCTTAGTCTCGGTCTCTTATCAAATCGTAAAAGAATAAAACATTCTATACTTAATCACTTGGGATTTATGTTTCGGCATTCGTTTCAGGCATTTGTTTTTTATGTTCTTCTCCTGAAATGTATTTGTTTGACAATAATCAGAGAAAGTGCGTATACGTATAAATATGCCACGCAAACAAACGGGTGTGACTTCAATTTCTTGTCTGTCTGAGGACGTATTGGGAACGAGGTAGAATTAAAGAATTCTTATGAACGAGTCATGCAAGATACTAGAACTAGTAAAGTAATGTAAATGGATAAGTTAATTTCTGATGGATCTGGATATAATATATTTCAAAACTTTGTAAACACTAGATAACTTCATTTAGGCAGATATAGTATCTTGATATATTTGGCTATCGCGGCGTTTAAAATACGTTCCTAAAACTATGAAGACGTTAGGTGAGAAATATTGACGTGTCGCAAAATGCTCGCGCACGCATTGTTACACATTTTGTGGCGTAATCCAGAGGATCCTCGCTTTTAACATGATAGAATGTGACGTTTTTGAGAAAAATGTACACACATGAAAATCCTTTCGTCCTCCACATTTACCTCTATATCTCAAAACATTTTAGACGAATAACTCTGATATCATATATATTTTGTTAATGGGCTAGGAGCATCATAAAACACGAATCAATTGATATTTTAGGTGAAATAAATATACGTGTTGCTGTGCTTGAAAATAGGCGAATGGCGTAAATTAGCCATATTTTAATGAATTTTGAAAACCTTTCGTCCTCCACTTTTCCACATACAACAGAAAACACATACTTTTGTGAACATAATCAACTATTTATTAATAAACTAGAGTTTAGGAGCAAAATAATCATGTATGATTTATTAAAAATTGATCTCGTATTTTTTGTTTAATGTACACCTGAAAAGTTGAAGGTAGCAAAAAATGAGCAAAAAAGGTCGCTGTCAACAGATTCTATTTTTCAGACTCTATGACGTCACAATATGGGACGCTTACTAAAATTCATCCTTTGAAATAAAACTTCTATCTACCTTTATCAAGACGAAAAATAAGTATAATAGTCATATATTGTTTGAGTTATGAGCGTTTAAAGACGAAAAATAATTCAAAATGTAACGTGTCAACATGGGATATTTGCCAGATGTTTTGGTAAAAAACTCTTTTTTAAAAACGAACGCGCAAGAATCGTGAACGGAGTGTAGTTGATCTAAAATCTTCATCGAAACAGCTTTAAAATGATATATAAATTTAATTAGAATATTATCTTATAATTCCGCGGGGAATCAAAGTTACATTCACGCGATACCCTTAAAAACAAATGCGCCACCTTTTTGCGACACGTCATTGCTATTGTACGTTCGAAAAGTATTTGGTTGTATTTTGTAGTTCTCAAGTTACCCATGAACTTTCGTGGGCTAATTAACGTCTTGACTTAGCATATTTAGCCTAATTTTGCAATGATGTCAACGTGATTCAAATGTTATGCTGTCGTGATTCGCAGAGGTTGCGACAAGGTTCGTTTTACAACAGATGTAACTATGAGAACATGAAAGCTCATAATCCTGATTATACAATCGTTATCTTTGGGACAAGAGCCCAAAAACAAGGTACTCGTGAACGAGAGTTGAATTTGCTCCGTGAACGATAGGATACGCTGTTCCCCACCAACAAAATACAGACATATGCTTCAGTGTCCTCAACGCAGATTGTAGAGAACAAGAGAAAAAATGAAATATACTTTGCCATAACAGAATACTGTTAAAGTATTGTTTATTAAGTTTATTAAGTTTCACAAATAACTTTTAAATGCCTTCTTTACCGTCAACGGACACTCAAATAAATACACAATACAATGCAATGCAATGTAATACAACGCATTACAATACAAACTAAATTAGAGTATTTGTGCATAGCATTTTCCCCTTTTGTTTGAAGGATATTTTAAGAATAATTCCAGCGTTCGTTAGCCTTGCCCAAGTCGGTATTTTTTTACTTATCTGATCTTGAATTATTACCGCCTTGTACAATCCAATACACCTACGCTGAATCTATGCAGAGTTATTCAACGGTTTCGAGATTTCCATAATACCTACGCTATCAGGGGTATCGCGAAACCTTATTGATTAACAATAATACGCGTGGACAGTCTGGACACGACGTGTGACTTCAGGCTGATTGACCAATCAAAAACGTTATCAGGTTGACCTGCATAAGCAAAGCAATCTTCCCGATTTGAAATTCAATGCCGATGATCTGATGGATTGTTTCTTTAGAGTTACAATATATTATGTAATTAAATGTACATAGGGAATGTAAGAGTCATTAGTATAAATTAAATCATGCAATAGATTTAAAACTGATTTCGCGATATAAATGCAAGACCGAGTCCAATGTAGCTGGTCATGTAGTCAGTGATTGAATCTCAGCCGGGGTCTCAGCCTACATGTTCATTTGAATTCAGCGATCGTTTCAACGTTTATTGTTGAAATCTTCTCACCTCCGGTTACCGATCGATGCTCCGGCATCCACTAAACTCTGATTGATATTTATCTGATAAAATATTTGTATTTTCATGATGAATTCATGCAAGTTTGTTCGTGAAAAGTCCCGGCGAAAAGTAAAAAGTGTACTTGTTTTTGACCGTGCATAATAATGAGCTAACGCTGTAGGGCCGTCGTTGATTGGTCAAATTTTACCGACATAAACATTGAGTCGGTAAAGCACGTGGCTTTCTCTTTGGTACAAGGCGGTCATAATAGAAATCAAGATAGTAAAAGAGACCGACTTGGGCAAGGCTAAGCGTTCGTACACACCTGGAAATGTCAGGGTTTTGATTTAATTTCCCAAGTGCCTGAAATGTCAGAGAATTTTAAAATAAGGTCAAAAAGGGCCAAAGAGTCCGGGAATTTTGAAACTGTAGACATGTCATGGAAATGTCAGGGAAATTTGTATCAGTGTTGAAAAAATGATGTTAAAGAAAAATAAATTTTAGGACTATGACAGGATCTCAATGAAATCCAAAATGTAACATTTAGTTGATTCCACACGGGGCGTGTACATTGTCTAACATATATCTAAAAGGTTTACACTGTCTTGATTAATGAACTTCTTAGATCTAGTCGCGCTTCAGAAGTGGAAATCCTTCAATTATCAGAGGTTAATGTTTCTAAAACTGTATTGAAATAAACGTACGTCTTGTTTTCAAACCTACACCTTGCTCCTTTCTGTCGTATTAATAAAGCAAAAATAACATATCACGGTGGGATACGAACCACTCGCCTGGGATTTGGTTATTCACTAACACCATAGGCGTTCACCTATTCTGGATACAACTGACGAGTTGTATCTAAGTGGAGTCAAAAGCGAAGATCATTCTAAATTGACGCTCGGTATAAATATATGATATTTTTTATCATCTCACACAGGTAAACGTTAGCCTCATGGCTAGCGTGTTTAGCTTCCACTCTCTAGGTTAGTCGATCGAAACCCGTTCATGGCGAACTTTTTGATTTGCTTGCTGTCAACTTATAATAAGTAGGGCAAAATCCAGAAAAAGTAGATCAAAAATACTCCAATGGAGTATAAAATTGTCACCAGGATTCCGAAATGAGACGAATGTTAACTCGTTAAATCTCGGTAGATAAAGTAGGTCAGAAAATCCGGATTAATCCGAACTGATTCGGGAATCTTCGTCATAAGAAGTAGATCAAAAATCCAGAGAAGTAGATCAAAAATACTCCAATGGAGTATAAAATTGTCACCAGGATTCCGAAATGAGCCGAATGTAAACTCGTTAAATCTCGGTAGATGAAGTAGGTCAGAAAATCCGGATTAATCCGAACAAGGTTCGGGAATCTTCGTAATAAGAAGTAGATTAAAAATACTCCCAATGGAGTATAAAATTGTCCCCAATATTCCGAAATACGACGAATCGAATCGGCAAACTTCGGTAAAATAATGAAGTGCATAAAAACCGAAATGATCCGATGAACGTTCGGATAAAATCGTGAACAGGTGTCAGGGGTTTCCCCTCATCTTTCCCCACATTGTTCTAAAAGCCTTATATGGATTTATCACGTAACATTCAAAATGACGTTCCTATATGGTTCTATGGGTTCGAACACGTGACCAAATATACCAAATAAAAATTTTACCTTGACCACTGGATGGGATTTCATAGAAAATATCCAAGAAAACCTATCCTCGTGATCCTTAACTCACTTAAATTCGATCATTTTATTTTCACCCCTTGATGGAATTTTATGAAAGAAGTCATGAAAACACATCATCATGTAAGGGTTTTCACCTAAATTAGCTCGTTTTATCTTGAGCCTTCAATTGAATTTCTTGAAGAAATATTTTATGAAAAAATATCATCATGTTATGATCATCCTCCGATCACAGGGCTTCAAAATCCAGAATATCTTCCCTCTTTTTACCCCCTGCTATAACCAAGTTGGACGCGCCCGATTAAGCTGAATCACGTGATCTAATTTTGCGCCGATAACGTATACATGATTGCTGTCGCAGTGTTGCGACAGCCAATCAAATTGCGAGTTCTTAATCGGGGAAATGCTAACTGCTTATAGCAGGGGGGAAGAAGGAGGTACGGATTCTGGACACCTGCTTAGGAGGATGGTTATGATTTGTATTTAAATAAGACCGTTTCATCTAAATACTTGGATAATATTTCATAAAAAATGCACTTTAAAATTTTTCAGAATTTGCCTTAATTTATCAATGTAATGAAAGTATAAGATTAACTCTCAAATAGCGTTCTATTTTAACCTTTTTATTGAAATCAATACAGGACTCGCTCTCTAAATATCCAATAAAAATTCAACCCTTGGATGTGATTTCGTTGGAAAAAAAATATGTCAAGTCCAGAATCAAATGATTTGTCCAGAACCTCTTAAGATCCTGTTTGTTATAATTATGTCTTATACATAAACCTATGATAACAGGTTAAAACGAATTAAAACAACTGATATGTATGTTTAATGGGTTTATGATACTGTATTAATCATGGGATTTTACATAGTGTCCATGATAGCTCACTGAGTAGAGTGTTTGGTAGTAACAGATATTTATAATCTAGTAAGAAGTACATGAAGAACCCTTGTTCGACTCTCATTGGTTTCTCATTCCTTTTCTATACTTTTTTCATTTAATTTTATTTTGAGAAGGTCGGACTTATTTTAAGCTTTAATATTCACGCAACAACATTGTTAACGTATAGTGACAAAATATACCGTCGTGCACTTACTGTGTCACTATTAACTGATTTGAAGCAAATCCTGTGATGTAGGTTTGATGTGCGTTTTAAGAATAATCTGATGAAAACAAAAGGTTTTTATTTTTAATTTTGAGTGTATTCGCTTCGATAGACTTTAAGCTTGCTGATAACTTTGAAAGATTTTCGAGCAGTAATTTTTTTTCGGAGTAAATCTACCCCAAAAACTTATCGGTTAGAAAATGTTTTTTTTTTCACATTTCCTTTGATAATTTTTTCCCGTGTCGCCTGAAAGTGTAGATTATTCTTATGAGAATATGTTGTCTCAAATACAATTTTTAAAATCTAAAATAATTTATGTACTCATCTTAAAGGTGGAAATAAAGAAACATAAACATAAACATAACATAAAACTTCACAATTCAGGATGGTCGAAAATTTGATAAATATTATGTATCGGGTATGATTAATTAAAAAATCTGAAATGTACGTTGTCAATCCCACTGTGCGGTGTCAGTGTTATGGAAATTCATGAAATGTAATATTAAACAATGTGATAATTTTATTATCCAATCGAAGTTCGGAGGGATATAGGGAACGCCTCCGTCCCTTCATCCATCCGTACGTCCGTCCGTCAATCGGGTTTTGCTTCAAATCAGTTAATAGTGATACCGTTCATCTAAAGTACAATAACCCAAATACCGTTCCAAATGTTGTTGATATTTTGTACACATATACCATATGGGGGAAGAAATTCTGCTCGTAAGCCAATTTTCAAAATGGCCGCTCATTTAAAACGGCGGCCGTTTTAGTGCCGATTTTGCAGTAATTTAGGCACAACATGTAAAACTGTAATGGCAATTTGTTTTAGATTTAGACAATATAAAGGATATTAATAAAAATAGAAAAATGGCGGCTTTTACACGCTATTTTATGATTGTTGCTGAAACTTGAGAAAAGTAGTGGAGCGATTTTTTCATATTTGGTGGTATGTGCATTGTCTAAAGACAATTCTGGTAGATATTTTAACGTTTTTTACTATCATTCGAAAAGTAGTGGAACAATTTTTTTCACATTTGATATGTGAATACTATAAACATGGCTAACTGTCTATTGACATTTTGGGGAGTAGGCGGCCATTTTGAAAAAAGGCAACCATTTTTACGTGCGTTTTTTTACCTTTTTCACTATAACTCAAAAAGTAATAGGGCGATTTTGTTCATATTTGATACGTGAATACTCATAAGCATAGCAAACTCTCTTCTGACATTTTGGCAAGTAGAGGGCCATTTTGAAAAATGGCTGCCATTGATGTGTGCGAAGGGTGATCATGAATTTCTTGACCGTTGGCTCTATTATCTATTTTTGCAATTTATATTCTTTCCTCGTGATTTTTTACCCAAAATAGGAACACACCATGTACCATTTACCTAAATAAGACTCAGTGCGTCAAGGGAAAAATTATCGAAGGAAATGTGAAAAACCAACCTTTTCAACCCGATAAATTTTGTGGATAGATTTAAGTAACGAAAAAAGAGAATCTTTTAACGTAATCAGAAAGATAAAAGTCTTTCGAAGCAAATACACAAGAAATTAAAAATGAAATCCTTTATATATTCCTCAGATTAGATTTTTAAGATGTACAACAAACCTCTCTCTTTTTTAAACAAAGGATATATCTCCTCAATATCATGTTAAGGCCCTATTTTAACAGGGCATCTACCCCGTCGACGATCCCCATGTCAAGGCTCCTTTTAACATGACACCTACTCCATTACCCGGTGTATAGGCGCTACTAAAAAGAGTACATATTCCTACCTCCTCAACCTCCGTTAAGGCCCCGGTTAAGACTCTGTCTTAACAGGGTACCTACCCCCTCAACCCCCTGTCCCACTTTTACCCATTTACCCCCTGTTAAAACCCTACTTTTCAGAATACCTTACCCATCACCCCGTTACAGCTATTATTCTACTGGGTACCTACCTCCCATTCCCCGCACTTGGTAAAAAAGTAAAAATAATATAGAATAAAATGTTTACTATACTGCTAAATAAGTTGCATTAAGAGAGAATCGTAGAGAATATTTTTTCCAGTATAATAGGCAGTTATTTCTTTTATTATAGCGGAAAAAATATAATACGTATTTTTACGAATTATTTTTGATAAATAATATTATTCGTGTATTATTTAAAGGGAACAACATATAATGCCATATAATATAGAATAATATTCCTGTCAGGAGCAAATAATATGTTGGCATTTGCAATCAAAAACCGATTATACGCGGTTATTTTCGAGCCGTTGATCCCTAACTATTCAATTCCTATGAAATGAGTTTCATTCATACTGATAATTAATCCGTTTGTTGGGGTTAATGGATTAATCTCTACAGCTGATGGCTCTTAATTCCACAAAAATAATTTGCAAAACAAGTTTTTACATATATATTAAATTGTATAATGTCCCTCATGTTATGATTAACATTGTGTTAAATTTATAATTCAATCAATTAATTCATTGTAAAGTTAATTTTTGAATTTTTGATTAATTGGGTTTCCTCACATTTTTATTCCATTGTTTCTCTGTCACATTAAGTTTATAGCAAACAACATTTAAATCGATCCCCTCTTACACAGGTACAAACAACCTTTTTGCCAACTGGAAAAACAGTCGCAAATGTTTCTCTTCTACAATAAATAACCTTCATCAAAACACCAAAAGCTGGATAGCCAAATGCGTAATACTATTTTCTGGTCGAATCATGGTGGTTGCTTGGTCGAATCATGCTCGAGCAAGCAACCACAAAATCCTCATATAGCTCAAACTCTGGGCAGCACCAGTACAAATACAAATGGCCGTATTTCCAATAATCCCATCGTGATTAATGAAATTAACCCCCCCCCCCCGCCCATCAAGCAGGTCAACATATCGACACCCACAACCACATTTAGGGGAACGGCCGGCTGCGGCCCCCAGAGATGCTTAAAATTGCATCCTGGAATGTATGGTCAACTCAATGGAATGGTCAACTCAAAACAACGACAACGCTAATTTTCGAAAATATATTTTAGTGCATCTTGATTATGATATTATCTGTATAAATGAATCATTTTTACGTGACAACGAATCTCTTAACGCCATTGATAACTACCAATTGATTGGCCACAATCTCACCAATACCCACCCAAACGCCAGGAGAGGCTCAGGGGGTGTTGGGATTCTCCTACACAAAATTCTTATCTTAAAGAATTTTACATATTATGAAGTTTTAGATAAAAGCATATGTGATATACTATGGATAAAACTAACCCCCAAATCTCATTGTAATGATAAAGAACCAATGTGTATTTGCTCTGCATATCTGCCCCCAAAGGATACATCACGCGCAAGTGACGCAATAGACTTTTACAAAACGTTATTGTACCAGTTATACGCCCACCAAAACAGCGGCCAAATATTAATCTGCGGCGACTTTAACTCGCGTGTAGGAGATGCAACTGATTACATCGAAGGTGTAGGTATGATACCACCCCGAGAAATTATTGATCATGTAAAAGTAGCTATGGCGATAGATTAACCGACTTTCTCACGGTGTCTAACATGTGCATGCTAAATGGAAGGTTTAGTAAGAATGACTTTATATCAATTTCGCACAAGGGAAAGGCAGTTGTGGACTATTGTATAGTGCGCCATGAACAGTATAATGTCTGGATTGAATTCGCAGTACGTTCGATGACAGATATAGCAAGGGATCACCCCACACTGGCCACATATCCGCCAAATGTAATTCTAGATCATTCTATCTTAGAATGTAGCCTCATTCGACATGAGGCTAATACAAACCACGCATGTAGTATTGATACAAATGTTAATTCGCAACATAATCAAAATGTTAAATTTGATATTGGGAAAATCAGTGACAATTTCATGAACAACGATATTATACTCCCCAAAATAAACCAAACGATTGAAAGCATCGAGAAGCATATTCGTGAATCCCATGCGATTGACAACGCATACAAGGAATTTGAGGATCTTATTAACACCGAAATGGAAAATACACTTCCCCGAAAAAAATGAAACCAATGAGTAAGCGTACCAAATCTATGGCAAAACCATACTGGTGTGAAGAACTCCAGACTAAATGGAATAATGTGACAATCAAACAGAAGGCGTGGCTACGTTGTAAACAACCGAGATCTTCCAGACAACTTAAGGCAGAATACAATACTGAACGCAGAGCCTTTGCCACAATGTTGAGACGTCACAAACGGAGATACCCGAGCTTGAAGAACAGGCACACTTCTCGAATTATATCACAATATGACCAAGGTACCTTTTGGAATGAATTTGGTAGAATTGGAATATCGAATGATAGAACTGCCAAGATTCCAATGGAAGTTAAGCTACAAGATGGAACAATATTATATGACTCAAATGACGTCATGAGTAAATGGCAACAAGATTTTGATAATAGTAGCCTGGCCAGAACAAGTCATGCCTCTCTATTTTCTCAATAACTTTCTCAATTTTTAATATTTTTTCATGAAATTTTCACAGAATAAACTTTAAAGAATTCCTAATATACAATTTTTTTTATATGGTAAATGCCTCATTAAATCAAATTTGTAGATCATTTTAGGACAAAACGTAATTTAGATTTTTCGTATCTTTTTAGAAAAAATGGCGACAAAAATGACCCATCAACAGAATATGACATTATTTTTTAAAAGGTTGTAACAATGAAATTAATGAGGCATTTACCATATAAAAATAGTTGTATGTTGGGAATTCTTTAAAGTTTATTCTGTGAAAATTTCATGAAAAAATATTTAAAATTGAGAAAGTTATTGAGAAAATAGAGAGGCATGACTTGTTCTGGCCAGGCTACTATGTACAATAATAATGAAAATCTTTCATTCGACCAGCAGCACCTGGACAGTATAAACGAACAAATGGCAAATACTAACACATCGGAAGATGATAACGTGAATCCCCGGCTAAACCAAGATATAACAATTGACGAAGTCGCTAAAGCAGTGTATGCAGCCAAATTACGTTAAGCTTCCGGCGTTGACGACATCTCAGCCGAAACACTCAAAAACCCACAATGTATTGGCATCCTCCATAAAATAACGTCTGTATGTTTTGCCATAGGAAAGGTACCCTCGGTATGGAATCAAGGGATTATCAACCCCATTTTTAAATCTTGGGATCGTAAAGTACCAATGAATTATCGTGGCATTTGTCTCATGTCTATCCCATGCAAAATATACTGCACTGTGCTCAATTCAAGACTCATACAATGGCTTGAGATTGACCGAAAGTGATCACCAGAACGGATTTAGAGGCGACAGAAGCTGCATGGATCATATATACTCTTTAACGTCAATTATTAATAATCGTAAGTGTGCTAAGCAGTCGACGTACTTCGAGTACGTCGACGCAAAACGTGCATTTGATACCATAAATCGATAGTGTATGTACTTCTGTCAAGTTAACTCTGGCTGGAGTAAAGGGACGTATTTTAAATGCAATCCAATCATTTTATGTTGGAGTGAAATACGATGTACGCATTAACGGAACCCTAACGTCATGGTTTAACGTCAACTCTGGTTTGAAACAAGGCTGCAAGATTTCCACAACGCTGTTCGCCGTCTACGTAAACGACCTGACCGATGAAATTGACGCAATGTCATGCGGTGTACCAGTAGGTGACACGCGTGTAGGGATATTATTATACGCCGACGATATTGTGCTAATCGCTGAAAATGAAAACAACCTGCAACGTATGCTGGACACTATGAATCGTTAGTGCAGTAAATGATGTATGACTGTTAACGGTCTTAAGACCAACGTGATTCACCATCACTTACTTACCTTCTTACTCACTCACTCACTCACTCACTCACTTACTCTGTAACACGCATGGTCTCTATTCTACAGATTTTGACATACATTAAATAAGAGACTAGGAAAAATCTGCAAATAGTAATCATATATACTAGGTATCGCCAATAACAAAATCATCGCATGTTCCAACCCGCCGAAAGTCGGACACGCGGCATTATCTAATGTAAAAGGCCCAAGACAGACGTTCTCATGAAAAGTCGCCAATAACCAATTAAAATAGAACCATAAGATAGAGGAAGAAAAGAGCACCCCAGACCGAAAGCTTGCTACTCCCCTGCCTGTACAGTGTATATCAATTTACCTTATTCGTTATTTCTAGCATCTAACTCGGGGTACATATTAATGCAAGTAGTTTTTCTGCCTGGGTTACTCTGTCTCATAATGTTTATTTACAAGTTACTTACATGTATTGAAAATGATTGGGTGAAGGGGGGTAAAGCGTCTTTATCCTAAATAAGTCTCAATGATCCAAAATGTTGAAGGATCGCAATCAAAATGTTGAAAACAAAGAGATATCTGTGGTCCTGTATGCGACCTTGCCCGAAACAAACGAGATTTACGCATTATGAACTCATCTTAGAATATATTCAAACAAATAGTTAGTTTCCCTATAGTTATTTCCCTATGGACTGACTTTTTATTCGAAAGAACGGAAATTTGGAATAAACAAATGATCTCATTTCAAATGGCAACAAAGTAAAATCTTGGCACAAGGGCACAAAATGAATTGTTTAAAACATTTGAAACAAGGAGAATCATTAACCTTGGGAATTTGAATCTTATAGAAGGATTGGTCGATAAAAAGCATCTTTGCAAAAAAGCGTCCTTTACTTATTGATCACCCCTCGATCACCCCTCGTACAAATAATTTATTGAAGTATACGTGTGTTGAGGAAAACAAATTGGTTCGCTGCATCACACAAATACATGTATACATATCAAATGTGAATGCCAACACAAAGAACAAGTAAAACTATTTAACGAATATGAATTGTATAGATTATTACATTCGATAGAATAAAAAAAACATTCGATAGATTTGGTAAAGGTTTGGTAAATTGTTTGTTTTATTTGGTATTTATGGAATATTTAATGTATCGAATAAAGAAGCAGTTTAAATACCATACGCCAGAACCCCTCTTATCTGCCATTTGCTTTTGGAAGGATAAAGACAAAGTGGACGCGGCTATATTACGATATACGTCAAATATTTATGACATTTCCCTTCACCAGGGCCTACACCAATATTCTTAACACCACTTATTAAAGGATACATGCATCAAGGGGTAGACATCATTCAAAAGTCATAAACATTACCGGGTCGGTCAGGGGAAGGTGCAATTTCTACATGCAAGCTCATTTGCACATATACACATATAATTAATAAAGTGGATTCCTTGGGAATATGTTATTGGGTTTATAAGCGTAACAAGGGGGAGCGATTGGTTCGCACCCCCTCCCTACAACCGATAAAATACAACTGAACATATCTCGTGACAAACATGGCAAGCATCCCGAAGATATGGTAACATTTGAAAGGTTGAGAGTTTCGTCTTGATACATCGTGTTTTGTGAGTAAATATCACTGGTCTGTAGTTAAAATGACAACAAAATTGCTATTTGTGCAAATTACAAGCTAATAAGAGAGTGTCGCAACATGGTTTTAGTACATCGTTAATTTGTTATTTAATTGCTCATTCAATAATATGCAAGTTTATGTACTGTGCATTAAGCTTGATTTCAAAGAAATGTTGATGATATAATTAACAATATCACTATCTAACACGAAACATACCTCATTGTGCGTGTGTCCATTGATACAGTTTGTAGAAGAATTTCTAGTATGACTTGCGATGGTAACCGGTTAATGTTCAAAGCCACATCCACTGAGCTTGTCAATCGATGATTTATGGGATAATATTTATGTTTATGAACATACACTCCCCTCCATAAGTTTGGCAACCTTAGCTCCCCCATTGAACTACGTGTTAAATCCTCTTTACCTTTGAATTTTTATTTACTTAACCTACGATGAAAATACTTATACAATTAATGGAAACGTAGTTTGACTTTATTTCCAAAACCATCAAATTTCCTCAATTTTCTCATGTTAACCAATGGGAAATGGTAGGTTTGGCGCAAGTCATATGCCAGAATATCCATCCATCCAAGTCCTTGAAAAAAATACGAGTTAGGTAGGCAATTGAATTTGCTAACTTTACTTAACAAAGAATTGATATGTTTCTTCAGGTTCAACAAAGTTAAAGGGCTTTAGTCAAAATTGTTTTTCAAAAAACCTCTCCCATTGAAATAACACAAGAGGCGAAAAATTATTTTCTAAAATGACTTTGAAGCGCTGTAACTTTAATATTTCCCAAATAAAAAAACTAAACACTTAATGTACAAAAAAGTTAGACAATTCAATTTTCTATATAAAAATATTTTTGCTGAATCTTATACTGAAAACCCACGAACCCTCCATTTCCGGTTTGGATTAATGGGAATGACGATTTTCAAAAGTTCATCAAAATCAAAATTTTAGACCTATTGTAATTGAGGAGAACAATTTAGAAAATTTGGAGGTATTGGAAATAAAGTCAATTCCGTCAATATTATAAGTTATTTCATCGTCAGTTAATGCCTGGGTCACATTTGCTCCTATCCATCGGCCGGCGCCCGGCCAATTACCCAAATGCGAGTAGGTAGTTACCAGTTTCACCACCAGGTGGCTGATTCGGGTCAATTAACATGGTAGGTATATAAGAAAGTTCCCTTAAACTTGAATATTATCAATTTAAGTGGCTCAATTTTCATATAATCCTTATGTGTCTGATACTTATACTAATAAAAATATGTCCAGTAAAGCAAAATATTATCTGTTCACTAAAAGAAAAGATATTTCATTTTTTGTGATTTTATAGCATGGGGTCTATGGGGAATCTCCCCGAGCTAGAAGTCACATTTTCAAAGAAAATTAATTTTTCAAAGTTGATAAACACTTTTTAAAACCACATTTCTAGATGTAATTTTACATGTAGATTTCAAATATGATATTACTTTGACTTAATTCTGAATTTTTAATGACGTAAATCAAGATTATTTCTACTCGCATCTGGGTTATTGAGTGTTTTGTTCAATATTGTATTCAATTTTGAACAAAATACTCAATCGGCCGGGCGCCGTAGTGAAAATCGGAGCAAATGTGACCAAGGCAAAAGTAGATAAAAATTCAAACGTAGAGAGGGGAGCTCAGGTTGCCAAACCTATGGAGGAACCTATGAGCGTTTCATGGCTAAATGCAAAATCATTGGAGCAGATACCATCCAAAAACATCTGACATTCAACATGTCATATATAAGACTACATCGCTCTGGTAACCGTTTTCAGAGTTAAAAGTATGGGTAAGCATATTTATAGTATTATGAGTCCACTTCCTACAAATACACTAATTGTACAGCACTATGTCTAGAACACATTCAAAATGGCAGCTGTGACGGTTACGCGATGAACACGATACAAACCTATGTCATATTCCGCACATATAGTTATTTTGCAGTTTTAGACAAGCATTTCCACATATACAGCATTTGAAATATTCAAATGACGTATTCTTATGACGCCCCTTGTATGCATTCGTGCATCAATGAACTCCAATGAAACGTATCATTGCTTCTATTATTCATTATATTATGATTTTGAATGTCAAATACAGCTCCAAGTACCGCTGGATTAGGATATCGAGCGCATTAGAAATAATAAATTGGCTCATGCACGTTGTTATTGTACTTGTCTGAAAATAAAGATTAGATCAATTACATTTAGTGGTTCAAAAATATAATATCACACTATTGTACAAAACATGAGTCTAGTATATTATTGACTTTCTCAGAATTGGTTTTTGTGTAAAACTAGGGAATCGTTCTGTATAATCATCTTACTTTCTCGCTCATTGTACTATTGAACAATTTGCATTCCTTGTACCCTGTATTGATCAACTTTTGCAACTGTGTAACATGTACTATGGCATATCAAATATTTTAAAATTTAAAACGATATTGTTTACATTCTTTCTTCAACCATCATATAACTTGGAACATGGACTTAACTATTGCACCACTGTTCAGCGAATAGCACTCGATCACTCCGAGCACCAAACGTATTAACCTTTTGACTAAGCAGTCGATATACTCAAAAGCGACCTGGTTTAAAGCCAAATAATTCGCGCAAGCGCGATGATTTAGGGTAGTGTGTAGATATGCTTTCGTTGCAAATATTGTTTCAATATTTTATAAACGTCTGGCATCATATGAACTGTAGCTAGTTTTGAATAGATAAAGCCTGATATGTTCGTAAAATGCTGCAATTTCAATGTGGAAGGATTCGTTGGACATTCCGTCTGCCAGTCTACGGGTCCCCTTTTCCATTATAAATATGTATCAAAAAAGCCCCGCTGGGTTTTTAATCAGTTTTGCTCGAAAGTAATTAAAAGGCCGACCATAATTTCTTCAATGAATTATTTCATTATTACATATTATAAATAATTCTCGGTTTACTTTGTGATGGTGTTCATGTGTGCTTCATAAAACTGTTTCTGTAGAAATGGTAATTACTATACTTTACCTGTAAAAAACTGTATTACAGAATTATATGATTGTTCCGTTGTTTCAATCTATGGAATTATGATAACAATTTTCAGTTGCTTGAACAAGAGACATTAAATAAAAAGTATTGCAGACCAAATCATTTTGATATATGATGAAAATGTTAAAAAAAACATAAATGGCCGTCAATAAACTAGAAAAATAAAATAAATGAATAGTGTAAGTTGTCCTGAATGGCTTATCACGCCTTGCAAGTGATATATTCCGTGGCACTGGATTTGTTACATTATACTACGGATTATAACTGATTATTTCGGAATTGGTCATTCATTAGATATCCCCGGGGAATGCTCCCTTGTAACATGTGACCTTGGACTGGATTGCTTTAACTGGTGAATAGGGTCATAACAACTTGCCAAGTCCATGTACAACTAAGTTACCCATCATATACACGTGAAATGGTTCCAATAATCGAGGTTTCAAAAAGTTATGATTGATGATCTTTTTTACGTTTTGGCGAATTTAAACTAAATAGATTATTTCGCTAGAGCTTTTGAACTCTTCTATCAATTGGTTAACAAATGTTTTCTCTTCAAAGATCGTATATTACTATATGTCAGTCAATAGTATATTAAAATCAAAACGTTAACGTATTCCACGAACCCAATTCCTCTTCAACGTATAGTACTTCAAGCAGCAACATGCTAATCTTACAATTGCCGAACGGCACCCGTCTGGACATCCTTTGCTTTATTTGATACATATTTTATAATGTATACATTTTGATTGTGAAAATCCGCAGCCCAATACTTTTCTAGCACCCAGTGTGATAACGTAATGCGTTGATTTTACCATCCAAGCAATCAAAATCAAATAGTCGATGGAACAGTATTTCCCGTTATAAACTTACCATCTATTCAAAACATTATATGATACAAATGTCACACCCATCTAGAAAGCTCTCTCTAACAGGACTCTTTCTTTAAAAACAATTCAACCATTTTTGTACTTTGAATCCATTGTAACTTCACAAATTTATAATATATCGTGAATCTTTTGGGAGATATTGTATTTGAGATAAAAAGGAATAGATTGGTAGGTCAATAGTTCATGTTACTTAGAAATTTGTCAGCCCCATATAGAGATCTGATTCTGCCTTTAAGTACAGATTATTTTTATTTCAAATTCAAAGGAAGAACAAATATGTATTTTGAGCACTATGAATTGCAAGGCATTAGATTTTAAAAAAGGTTTAATTTTAGAGTCTACGAAGCACAATGAATATCTCGAGTACCTATTGAGCGTATTCGTATAGCCATAAAGACTTTTATATGGGCGTCATGATTAAATAAATAATACTTATTCTTCGAAAACGTTTGCTATTAAATAGTCCACTATTCAGTAACTATCATCTTACCTCAGTATTGAAGTGTGGGAATCGCATTTTTCAGAATTCAGAATTTGACATATTGAATTCTGAAGTCTCAATGAATAAGGAATGAAATTATCCCTAAAATATCTCGTTTTGAAAATACATTCCCCTCTTTAAGTTTGGCAACCTTACCTCGTAAAATTATCTCAGTCCAAGAATGTAAAGGAATATGGCCAATGTATGTAAAGCTTTTTGAAAATGCATGCCATACAATTTCACCTCTATAGATTGTAAAATAATCTAAGTCCAAGAATGTAAAGCTTTTTTGACACAATTCCTCATCCTCTTAACTCAAGATTGTGAGACAAGGCAGAATCCATTCTCTGACATGGTAGCAAGATGCAGTTGCACGGGTTGTTTTATTTCATCAATGTCAATAAACCTGCGTCCCTTCTTAATAGAAATAAGTAGTATAGGAATAAATGAGTCACATGTGGGCAGATCTGGAAAATAGGGTGCATTGGCCAAGGGCTCAATTTTGAGGTCCAGGGATATTGTTTTCTGAACATTTTGAGATCTGTGGGCAGGCACATTTTTCCGTATGGAGTAAGGTGTTCCCTTCTCTCATCAACCCCTTCT
Source organism: Owenia fusiformis (assembly GCA_903813345.2). Lineage (NCBI taxonomy): Eukaryota > Metazoa > Annelida > Polychaeta > Sabellida > Oweniidae > Owenia > Owenia fusiformis. The sequence goes on from CAIIXF020000002.1 coordinate 28,427,599, forward strand.
TCCACAATGCTTTCTCAAATTGACCTGCAAACCCCGACCATACAACACTCTGACATCACAATACGTACTGTTTGTGTGTTACCCCCCTATCACACCAAACTAGTTCTTACCCGTTCTTGCAAATCCTACGAAAACGTCGTAAAACGGGCTCAATCTGGCTGTGGTCGGGAAATATGTCTGAAATAATTAGCTTCTTCGTTCTTAAACAGTCTTCAATACGTCCATCTCGTTCGCAGCTCGTTCAGGTCGCACCACGTCGGTGTGCAACGTCGTAGAACGCGTCTCTTAGTCTAGAAGGTCAACATGACCTGGTAACAAAACGGTATGGTCGCCATCGAATTTTGAATCGATTCAAAATTCTAAAATCACATTCCCGTCTGAGAACGTTCATAAAGTTCGTAAATAGACCTTAGAAAGTTGCAGCTACGTTCAATCCGTTCGCACACAGTTTAAAACCAGTTTTGAAGAACGCAGTGGCAACTTGTTTGGTTCGATAGCTATATTTTTGCTAACTCGTTCATAAGCAGTGTTAAATACGTTCTTAATTAGTTTAAACCCGTTTGCAATTAGTTCTACCTCGTTCTCAACACGTCCTCAGACAGTTCAACTCGTTGTTAAAACGTCCCTAGTAGGATTGAAGTGCGATGGTTCCGTTCGTAGTACGTCCAGCTCGTCGTTAGTACGTTGTCACTCGTTCTAATTGTAGAACGTGACGACCACGAGAAAATTTTGAGCATTGTCTAAGTTCTAGAGGACCCACCCGTTCGAGTACGTTCGATGAAGTTTGTAAATAGATCCCAAACGGTTCTTAGTAGGTCCAGTCCGTTCGTATACAGTTGAAGCCCGTTTTCGAGATCGCAGTAAGAACTAGTTTGGTGTGATAGTAGGGTTACCAGTCAGCAAAACAGTTCAAACAACACAACACTTGTTGCATATAAAAAAAGTTTAAAGCTAACTGAAAGCCAAACTGGCTAATAACTAAATATGTGACGTAAATGTCGGTCCCGGGTACCTGTAACAGTACCTTCTCCACGGAAATAAGGATATATCAACATATATTATATATTTTTTCTTCAAATCTTCAGAATTGATTGATAATTGAATGATGTATCACTGGTAGGAAAATCAAAGGGATTGGTCCATAAAAACTATCTGTGTAAAAAAGCGTCCATTACTTATTGATCACCTCTCGTGTATTAAAAATGAGAATTTTTTTGAAATGTGCCTGTTTGATTTTCCTTAAATCAATATATAAACTATAGAAATCTACAATATTAGAAAATTTAAGCAGCCTTTTGAGAAAAGTACACTTTATTAATAGCGCTTTATAATGGTAGCCAATGGGGATTTTCCAAAAATCAAATGCCAGTATCTTTGGAAGTAGGCAAAATAAAAAACAATCCTTCTTATTTTGAAGATCATTATGTTATTGTGACATACTAGTGACAGTGTAATATGGGATTCATTGCTTTTAAACTGCTCTGCAGGGGGCATTTTGAAGATTGATAAATTAACAATGGGACTTAATGTAGGTTTTTATACAACTTCACGACTAAATATATTAAAAATGAGAATTTTTCAGAAATGTGCTTATTTGATTTTCCTTAAGTCAATATATTAACTATAGAAATCTACAAAATTAGAAAATTCCATAGTAGACTTTTTGAGAATAGGACAATTTAATAAAACCAATATTGATTGCAGTTTATAATGGCAGCCAATGGAGATTTTCCAAAATTCAAACGCCAATATCTTTGAAACGAGGCAAAAGAAAAAACAACCCTTCTTATTTTGAAGATAATCATGTTATTGTAAGATACGGGAATATTAGCTTTATTACTCTAAAACTGTTCTGCAGGGGGTCTTTTGAAGATTAATAAATTAACATGGAGCCCAGTGTAGATGTGCAAAATTTTCGAGGTCTGCTTTTATCAACTGGGGCCACCACTTAGTTAGATATCAAAAATATGTATTAATGATACTTTTGTCAAATAATGATCTTAATTATCGAGACTCAATATATGTTAACCCTTGATTTGGATTTCATTAACAAATGTAATATTAAAATATTGATTTTGCCTTCGGATTTCAGGATATCTATTCAGTAAAAGATTTACCAAAAACTATTTTAACATAGAAAATCAAATTGTCTAACTTTTTTTCAAATTCAATTGTATTTTGCGTCAGTGAAACGCAATGAGTTAAACGTTCTGCTGCAGACTTGATCAAATATGCGTAAAAACGGTAAAAAACGGCGTTAACGCCGTATTACAGTATATAGTATTAGTATATATAGTATAGTATCACACTAGTATATAGGACACTACATATTTAGTATAAACATGTATATCAAATAAAATCTAATAAATTCATACAGTAGTGAAGTTGGCATATAGTCTAGACATAGTCTTAACATTATAACTATTAGTTTTACTCATCTGAGCAATACGATTTTGGTTGTTATCATGTACAAGTACAATATTATTTGCTATCAATTTTATATTAAGTACATGTATCCACATTAAATCGAGTGTAATCATACACTCCCCACCATAAGTTTGGCAACCTTAGCTCCCCCATTGAACTACGTGTTAAAGCCTCTCTACGTTTGAATTTTTATTTACTTAACCGACGATGAAATAACTTATAATATTGATGGAAACGTAACTTGACCTTATTTCGAATACCTCCAAATTAAAAAATCTAAAAAAATTCCTTTATTACAATAGGTCGAAAATTGATGATAAATTTGATGGACTTTTGAAAATCGTCATTCCCATGTAATCCAATGGGAAATGGAGGGTTCGGGGCAAATCAGAAATCAGGATATCTTTTCAGTAAAAGATCCAGCAAAAATATTTTTATATAGAAAATTGAATTGTCAAACTTTTTTCTACACTAAGTGTTTAGTTTATTTGATGAATACTAGGGTTACAGCGCTTCAAATTTTTGAAAATAATGATTTGCCTCCTGTGTTATTTCAATGGGAGAGTTTTTTTGAAATTTTGACTTTAAAGCCCTATAACTTTGTTGAACCTGAAGAAACATATCAATTTTTTGTTAAATAAAGTTAGCAAATTCAATTGCCTACCTAACTCGTATTTTTGCAAGGACTCGGATGGATGGATATTCTGTCATATGACCTACCTACCATTTCCCATTGGTTAACATGGGAATGTCGATTTTAAAGAATTCATCAAAGTTATCATCAATTTTCGACTTATTGTTATTTAGGAAATAATTGAGAAAATTTGATGGTATTGGAAATAAAGTCAAATTACGTTTCCATTAATAGTATACGTATTTTCATCGTAGGTTAAGTAAATAAAAATTCAAAGATAAAGAGGCTGTAACACGTAGTTCAATGGGGTAGCTAAGGTTGCCAAACTTATGGAGGGGAGCGAACAATAGAAAGGTTGGCATAGTCTAGACATTGGCATAATCACCCAAATTCAAAAAATGTCCCAATTCAGGTTTGAAAAATCTGATTTTTGAAGTCAGAGTAGCATGAACATAATTTAGGAATCTTTATACATGTGTGTTATTGCCCCGAACCGGTCCGTCTTCTCGCTGCAAGCAGGAGGAAATTCTTTGTCACAAAGTTTGGCATTTTTTATAAAATCAAACGCGCGTCATTGAAACTCACAAGATGTAAATAGCATGTCATTTACATCATACCTTGATGGGGAAAAATAGATCTTACATGTTAGAAGTACTAAATAAAAGTTATCGTGAAAATGAGACAGTCGTTCTCGAGAGAAAAAGAGCATAAATGCGCATTTAGAGAGTTTTGGTCTGTTTAAAAATCTGTAAAAAATTGGGGTACTTAAAAGCATCGGGAGGCATCATATATTTCAAATTAGACACGAGGAAGTCAATATTGAGCAAGTTATGGCTGTTTTAAATTCAAATAAAACCGTTAACCCGTACCGGTCCAGCTTTTGACCCGTACCGGTCAATTTTCGTTAGCTGCGTATACCAAGGGTGAATATTCTATGAATAAAGCATACTCTAATATATATCCCCGGTCCTAGTGTATCATAATTATTCGTTCCATAACTAATTTGATGTATTAGTCATGAATTAATACGATTTAAACGTAAATATGCGAATTTTGGCCTTTTTGAATGTTACCTAATGACGACCAAATCCTCTAGTTTTGATGGAAATCAATTGTGAACAAAAATACCAATGCCACATATGTTTATAATCCTAACACAGATAACTGAATTCATCGTTACGTACATAACGATAAATTCACCCATTGTAACAAGTGTTATCGAATTCCCAAGCTATCAAAAATACAACCGAGCTAGTTTTATGCAATATTAAACTATTTTATCATAATTTAAACTTAGTTTTGTGTATGGATATTCTGTATGATCGGCAAAATAAGTAAATTTCATCAGATCTCGTCTGTGATGGATATTTTCTTATATGTGTGAATTTTCATGCGACAGAAGTGCAACATCCAATTTTTAAGCAACGTCAGACTCGAACACACTTACGTCATACATCTAAAACCAATAATAATGCCGCATTTTAGCGTTATAGTTATAGTCTCGTATTCATGGTAACGAATAATACGGTAACACTGATTTCGAACGTATGATTAATTGGACTTTTTGCTTATTGCAAGAGGGCTACACAAACTCCAAGTAGTTGATTTATATTGTTTGTTTGATATCATTTTATGGAAAGAGTAAAAGCTTATGCCAAGTGGTCAAACACGTTTTTCTGATGGTAACGAACATTTTTTTCTTAAAACGAACTCAAGGCACTGGCTTGTTTTTACAAGCAAATGAGAAAAAATGCAGACACACCTCGGACTTAACGCATGTTCTCTATTGAAAACATAAACAATCTTTTAAAATTACATTTTCTTTCATTTCATCTCAATTCCAGACTCATATAATTGGAATGGGTGAACCAAATAACGATGTTTTTTCTGAATTTTCTGAAACTGGCGACACCCCTTTGAAAGGCTGTACAAAATAATATATCGTTCAAGATGGGTTTTGCTTATCACTTCTCTTAGAAACATGTAGTGGCGAAGTAAATTAGTTTGGAAATCGAATAAAATGTGATAATAAATACCTGTAAACATGACTTGAAAATCAAAATTCAAAATGGCGACAGTAACGAATGATTCATTTTGACACTTTAGAGCCCTGGTAAAAATACATTTATGAAATTCTCATTCAAAAATGAATGTTCACATATGGCCTTGAGGTTATTGATGAAATATATACAGAAATTAAAGATACACCACTAATATTTTCCGAGATAACATACGGCGACATCAATTGGGACATTTTTTTAATTTGGGTGAATGTCTGAGTATAATAAGCATTAGTTTTCCTCATCTTAGCGATCAGACTATGATGGCTACCATGTACAAGTATAATTCCATATGGAGGTTTTATATTTAGTACAAATATCATCATGAAATCTAATTTAGTCATACAATAGAGAGGTTGGCATATTCTAGACATTGGAATAATGTCTAAATATTTTAAGCATTCGTTTCCATCATCTGAGCAATTAGACTATACATGTGTAAGTACAATTTTATATTCAGTACATATATCAGCATGAAATCGAATGTAATCATACAATGGAGAGGTTGGCATAGTCTAGATTTTGGCATAATGTCTAAGTTTTATAAGCATTGACTTTCTTCATCTAAGCAATCTGACTTCTTTGGTGGTCATCTAGCAGAAGTACAATGCTATAAGTAAGTTAAATATTTCGAACATGCATCATTATGAAATCTAATGTAATCATACAATACAAAGGTTGGCATAGTCTAGATTTTGGCATAATGTCTAAATTAAAATTTAATTAATTTAGAGTTAAATTTAATAAGCTAAATAAAGCTAAATAAGTTTAAAGAAACATTGTAATTTGAAGAAAACGATTGAATGTCAAAATAACCTATATTTCTGCCAGACTATGTCAAATTCTGAAACATGCAATTCTCACAATTTAATACTGAGAAGATGATTTTTCTAAAAAACTCCAAATCAAAACATTTTATTTGGTATTTCATTTTATAAAAGAGGCGTGTTGATTCATAATGACCTTATGAACTTACATTTAGTTACTGAATTGAAAAAAGATATTAGCAAATATTTTGGAATAATGAAATGCTTATTTAATCATGGTGCACAAAAAAGTCTTTATGGCTACGTGAATACTCTCTGACGATAGAAGTGACAGATGATAAACATAGGCTGAAATTCCAAAACGCCCTTATTGAAATAACATAACATCTATTGTACTCCGTAGGCTCTAAAATTAAACCTTTTTCAAATTGCAATGCCTTACAACAAAGAACACCTACTGTACATGTAGTGCTGAAAATATTTGTTCTTTCTTTGAATTGAAAATAAAAAATTCAAAATTCAAATTCAATTCTGACCCCAAAATCGTCATCCCCTTTATTTGGGAATAACTATATCTCAATTTTAAATGACTTTTCATGATTTTTTGTGTAGATAGAGAGTTTAATGCATAAATCATTGGAATTTACCTAATAAGCAGTCAGTGCATCATATCTGACAAGATTGTTGATTAAAGGGTAGATTATAATATGTATGAAAGCAATCCAGAAATGGCTCAAGTAATGGCTAAGACAGGAATCTCAATTTCAGAAAATTGCATTTTCAATTTATTTGGACAATATCATTAGACCATACCTGGATGGAAAATGTGATCATTTTAAAACTTGGAATTTAAACAGTCTATCTACGCAGATAAATAAAAAACATATTTGAGTTTATAGGTCAATTTTTCTAGGTCAACCTGTATATGAAGGTGTACACGTGAATTAGGGAGCACGCGCGTTACAAATGTCCATTGACATTTAGCAAAAGTAGAACTCCTTTGAGAAATCGTTCATTCATTATATATTTATTCAATTCAAAAAGTATACAGTGTACAGTAGTTACAACAGTCGCTGCCTAGCACATGACTACACTTTATCAATGGGTCGAGAGGATTGTGTTACACTTTTAAAGCATGCACTGAAGGGTGAAAATGGAGATGATTTGAAGATTAATCTGTCTGTTCTTACGTGTGGAAATGATAGCATTCTTACGGAACAAATAATAGCTTTGTCCATACTCAATTAATTCCGAAAGAACATGTTTAATATAAGGTACCATGTTTCACACTTTGTATCAACAACGTATATTTAAACATACTAGCTTTTAACAGAAAATTATATACCTTAAATTTAAAAATAACAGTTGTCATTATATCAAAAAGGGTCCTCTGAATCAATACTATTTTTAGATTAGAAATGTTTTTTCTTGTATGTGGGCAGATGAATCACAAATGACAAGAGACACATAATTCCAGAGCAATTTTAAACATCTGTTGATTTTATTAAGGGCATATTGTAGGCAAATATAAATATATATAAAAATATTTTGCAGATGCTTCTGAGTTTTATTACGGGCGGTTGTGCTGTTTATTGTTAAAGGAAGGCACTGAGCAGATACGAGAATATTTGCTGAATAATTTGCCATTAGGGTTTGACAACATATTCGATGTGTTGCACAGCAAACGTTATAAAATGCAGTTACGCCTGCTACGAGAAAAAGAGATACCGACACAGAATCGGTTTAACACTCTATACCCTCCATCTTGTACGGCAGATCCCTTCGTCTTTGACCAGAAATTACTGTTCATCTTGATCAAACATCTCATCCCACAGGTCGACATAGACTGGCGCAAGTATCCACAAGAGGACAAGCTATAAAAGCCAGAGCATTACGTCATCAGATTGAGACATCTACATCATCGGCTTAAACCCAAATCTAAAAAAGATCTAAGCCAAATTGATTGATTTTTAGTGATCAAGATCTGTATTGTACAGCATATTTTCAGTGGAAATAAAGATGGATATATATATAAAAAAAGACGAGAACTCTTCTTACATAACAAGTCAAGCCTTCTAGCCTTCATTAGTCTTGACCAGACAAAATCATTTGAGGTAAGAAAGGTGTGCTATTGGTGACTAGTGCTGATAATTTGGTTCATTTAATATAAAAACAGTTTCTCATTTTAGATTCAACCTAATTATGGCATATTTTTCAAAAATACGAGTCATTTTTTAAAAATTTGCCTCGTTTTGGATATTGTAGCATCAATCACCACAAAGGTTTCACACCCGGTATTAATTTTCAAAATGACTTCATTTCTCCGCTCCTTGTGGGCCTGTCATTTTCACTCCATACAGACTGGTCGCTTAAAATACGATGTAAAGATAAAGCCGCAACGAAATATTTGTAGATTTCTTTGAAAAACTAAAAAATGTACATCATATATTGAATTTTTCCAAACAGAAAAAATCCACCTGGTAGCATGAGCATGAGCATTGGTCTCTCATGCGATTATTATTTGCATCACAACTGGGAAATAATAAACTGAGAAGTATAATTTGGTGTGTCAAGAGCCATCCTGTGGCCATCTATTTTGATTCATTATTTTTACATAAAAACATTACATAATATTTTCTAACATTACATAATATTACACATATTAACAATAGTATAAATTCGTTTACATTGTCTTACATAATTGTATAAAGTATTACATAACCTTACATAATGTTTGAAATGGACGCTAAAAAGCCGTAACCTACTGTAAATTAGATTTTTTAAAAGGGTAAGTAAGGACTGTACAAGCTTACTTACACATGGTGACATCTATGTGAAAGTCTCTTTCTCAAATAGGTTTGCGAAAAATAGGACATAGTTAATAGACTAGATGCGAGTAGATATGATCTTGATTTACGTCATTAGATATACAAAATTCAGTCAAAGTGATGTCATATTTGAAATCTATGAAAATTGAACCACTAAAACCTATGTAATTTAAGTTAAAGGGAACTTTCTACTATATCCGCCATGCTATCTGACCCGAGCGAGCCACCTGGTGGTGAAACTGGTAACTACATGTACCTACTCGCATTTGCGTTATTATTATTAGTACAACGTGAATTTCAACATGATACATTGGTGTTATTGGAGGTAGAATCTGGGAAAGGAGGAGGGTTATAAATAGTGTTCTTTCTTATGTTATATAATATTTTGTTAATATAACAATGCTGAACAGATCCGAAACTATTTACTGAATAACTTACCTTCTTGACAACACATTCGACGTGTTACACAGCTAACCCCCCTATCACACCAAGAGGAAAAGCTCATGTCAGAGCATGACGTCATCAGATCGCGCCATTTACGTCATCGGCTTATACACAAATCAAAAAGGCAAGACGAATTTGACCAACTTTTCAATGAACGATTTCAGTTTTATTGAGAATGGGGCAAAGTCCGGGATCCATGTACAATATCAATATCCGATGTTCCAGACCTGAAGCATGCAGTGGCTGATCCAAGGAGGGGGGTTCAAAAAATTGTAGGGCCTCAAAAAATGGCCCCTGGTGGCATAATTTGGCTTTTTAAGCCAAACTTTCATAAAATGGGCCTTCAGTGTTCAAAACCTTTTGACTCAAAATTTGCCCCTCCCCCTCCTTGATCCGCCATTGGCATGAGTATTCGAAAGCAGTGCAAAACTAAAGAAGTCAGTCCAATCATTAATAATATCTCATTTTTGATTGGCCTGACATTGGCTACACTTTCATGATCGGCAATAATGGTGTCGTCTACGACGGAGTGGAATGGGGTGTTAGGGTATCGCATTCTCTGGGGTAAGATAAGCTGCATTTTATTAATGAACTAATTATACATAATCACGATTTTTGTATGTTTTTGGTCAAAAAGTGAGCATTTTTATTATGCTGTCTCCTTTTAATGACCTACATGTAGCTGGAAAAACAACTTACACCATTTGAATTGCATTTATTGCTGATTTAGGTATAAGACAAGAGAGCCATTCTCTTCTCTGGAGTTAGCATGCAAAATTACCTAATGTACGGTCACTGCCAGATGGAACCTTTCCTGAGTCCGTGAAAAACCCTATACAATAACCTGATGTGAGGCAGTTGGCCTCACTGGGTAAGCGAACAACAAGTACGTGTATTCTAATCATCTGCTTTGGTCCGTGTTTCGACTTTTAATTTAATACTAGTTTTTTGTTGAACCGGTAGACAGGAATTGCAAAGCAAAATTTACCATCAAACCATAGCGTGACTTTTGAGAAGCACAACTTCTCTACGCAATCACACGCGATGCGTCGAGTCTAACGAACAGCTATATGATCGGCCCTTGTATAAACGTTATATACATCGATTTATTCGTAACGATTAATAATAATATACATATATGTAATTTGTAAAATATCGCATCGTACCGTCCGGCGCAAAAGTTGGAAGAGATTTCTGCTTCGACAAGAAACCTCCACTCAGTTGGTGTCAAATCTAGCATGAGCAATAACAATGTACATGTCCTACACCGGTTTGGTATCGCAATCAAAAAATTTTATCCCAAAGGGAAGTCTGTCTGAGATTTTTTATTTGAAAACGTTAAACCTTCTAACGTATGTACACAAAGTGTAACCCTACTATCACACCAAACTAGTTCTCACTACGTTCTCGAAAACGGGCTTCAACTGTGTACGAACGGACTGGACGTACTTAGAACCGTTTGGGGTCTATTTACAAACTTCATCGAACGTACTCGAACGGGTAGGTCTTCTAGAACTTAGAACATGCTCAAAATGTTCTCGTGGTCGTCACGTTCTACAATTAGAACGAGTGACAACGTACTAACGACGAGCTGGACGTACTACGAACGGAACCGTCGTACTTCAATCCTACTAGGGACGTTTTTACAACGAGTTGAACTGTCTGAGGACGTATTGAGAACGAGGCAGAACTAATTGCAAACGGGTTAAAACTGAGTAAGAAGGTATTAAAGACTGCTTATGAACGAGTTAGCAAAAATATAGCTATCACACCAAACAAGTTGCCACTGCGTTCCTCAAAACTGGTTTTAAACGGTGTGCGAACGGAATGAACGTAGCTGCAACTTTCTAAGGTCTATTTACGAACTTCATGAACGTTCTCAGACGGGAAGGTGATTCTAGAATTTTGAATCGATTCAAAATTCGATGGCGACCATACCGTTCTGTAATCAGGTCATGATGACCTTCTAGACGAAAGGACGCGTTATACGACGTTGCACACCGATCGTGGTACGACCTGAACGAACTGCAAATGAGATGGACGTATTGAAGACTGTTTATGAACGAAGTAGCTAATTATTTTAGAGATATTTCCCGACCACAGCCAGATTGAGCCCGTTTTACGACGTTTTCGTAGGACTGGCAAGAACGGGTAAGAACTAGGGTGATAGGGGGGTAAGTAAATACGAGTGTCGGAAAATACCAATAGTACTTGCGACACTTTGTACAATTCCAATACCAATTTCCAATTCCCCTACTGTACTGCTTGTATTGATGTAACATTCTTCAAAGTATACCTGGTGATTCGTACTATTTATTTATACGCCGACATACGTAGGGTATCATGTATTAGACTTTTTAAATGTACAGTTTTATCACCATATCACTATTATGTTGTAATGGCTTTAGAGATATTAATTGTCATATGAATAAAATTTATATATACTACAGTTAATTTATGATATTAAGTTCACATGGGCCAATGAATACGATTAACAAAATCAACAAAACGTTTCCTTATAGACCTTGAAATTCGCATGTTAATTGCAATACACATGAATAAGATACGATAGGGTTACTAGAGAAGTTTACATGGCATAGTCCACTTGTGCTGGTAAAATTGACTGTTTTTATAACTAGCAATTATCTTGATAAAACGTGTTTGATTTGAAACAAAAGTGTTTCAAATTAACTCGTCTGGTCAACGTACATAAAAATCAGATAGTTGAGGTCTGCAGCATCCTCCTGTTACGTCATTCATATTCACCATAGAGATCAACAACCTCTGCCATACCTCGAGCCCTACCATTTTGAACTAACCCTACTATCACTCCGAACTAGTTCTCACTACGTTCTCGAAAACGGGCTTCAACTGTGTCAGACGGACTGGACGTACTTAGAACCGTTTGGGGTATATTTACAAACTTCACCGAACGTACTCGAACGGGTAGGTCCTCCGTCGTAATTCAATCCTACTAGGGACGTTTTAACAACGAGTTGAACTGTCTGAGGACGTATTGAGAACGAGGTAGAACTAATTACAAACGGGTTAAAACTGATTAAGAACGTATTTATCAACGAGTTAGCAAAAATATAGCAATCACACCAAGCAAGTTGCCACTACGTTCTTCAAAACTGGTTCTAAACTGTGTGCGAACGGAATGAACGTAGCTACAACGTTCTACGGTCTGTTTACGAACTTCATGGATTTTTCCCGGACGGGGAATGCGATTTAGAATTTTGAATCGATTCAAAATTCGATGGCGACCATACCGTTCAGTAATCAGATCATGATGACCTTCTAGGCTAAGGGACGCGTTATACGACGTTGCACACCGACGTGGTGCAACCTGAACGAACTGCGAATGAGATGGACGTATTGAAGACTGTCAATGAACCCGTTTTGAGACGTTTTCGTAGGACTGGCAAGAACGGGTAAGAACTAGTTTGTGTGATAGGGGGTTAGTGTCAAACATCGTAATAGAATATAGGTCAGTATTTAATACATAAAATAAATAAAAAATAATACTTGTATGATTGTGTTTTTCAGTTATTCGAAATGTCAGACACATGAGAATTGTTTTTAATTTTGATTTTTTGTGGTGTTATGAGTAATAAACATATTTTTTAATATACACACAACTGCCGACAATGAGGATATACAGTCGGAAATTGGTCTGCCTGGGTCACATGTTACAAAGTCACGTATCTTAATTTATTGTTCGATAAATATAACATTTTTAATCTTAATCATAAAAATCTCAGCGTGACTCCAAACTTTTCTGAGTATACGGTTAACCTTATATATTTAAACAAGTAATACCAAATCTCTGGAAAATGTCAAATGTATCTCTAAGGTAGAAAGCAACCTACTTTTCACCCATTGGAATACATGTAAAATTGACAAAGTTCAAATCATAATTTCTCGAATCCCAGCCCATCGAATCCTCGCATCCATCCAGATCATGTAGTGCTATTCAAAAACTTCCCGTTCGGTTATATGATGAGAAAAATATACCACGAACGAAAAATGATTTTGCTACATTTATAAGCGTGCATTGATTTTTGGGTCTGTAAAAAGCACTTAGGACCTAATTAGACGGTCAAAAATATTATTCAATTTTTTGGTTCAAAATTATAAACTGTCAGTGGTCCCTAACACTCCTACTAGCTATTACCAAACATTAATTGTCAATACATGTACACATATACGTGCCATACATCTACAAAGTAGCAAACTAGTGTTTTAAGTACTACTTTTCCTATACCATGAACAAAACAAATCTCAAGTAGGTTATATTGACCCTAATTAACTGTTCTCAGCTTCTCCTAGTTCTCTAGTTGTTAACTCTCAAAACAAACCCTGTTATTCTATCTCATACGAAAAACATATTGTCGGACTTTGTACAAACGAAGGGTAATTTGTGTCAACAACTATATTACAAGTGGGTGACGTATGACAGGTATACGTCGCTGTGAAATCACAAGACGTAACAAAATGGCTGAAGTCCCTTCAACTCCTTTGCATAACATAAAAACTAAAGATTTTGGTAGTGTGTCTATTCCATTTATTCTTACAAATCAATATAAAGTTCTAAACTCCACTGAATGAGCGCGATCCTCAATAAAATCTCAAAGAGTCCAATAATTACAAAATTACAAGTAGTCCCAAAAAGTCTCAGTGATCTCGGAGATTATGTTTCTTAAAGATCAAAGGAATGCTTAAATCCAAACTGATCACAATTGTCTCAATCTCAACTAATCTCAAGTATTGAAAATGCTGATCCCGATCCTTCTTCAGGATCTTAAATCAGGCACAAAATTCAAAAGGTCTCTATATCAAAAGTCTGATCAAATGGTCTTCTAATCTCAAATGATCTTGGGAATCAAAGACTAAATTCCATAAAAACTTATCAGTTACATCTTCAAAATATATAATCTCTACTTTATTATAATGTCGTTAGTACCTCCAAATGACCCTTCTTCAGGATCACGAGCTAACTATTTGCAACACAGTTTATTCCCTCATAATACATGCCATCTACATAAAGTTAGTCCCTCCAAATGACCTTTCTTCAGGATCACGAGCTAACAATTCACATCTACATAAAGTTAGTCCCTCCAAATGACCTTTCTTCAGGATCACGAGCTAACAATTCACATCTACATAAAGTTAGTCCCTCCAAATGACCTTTCTTCAGGATCACGAGCTAACAATTCACATCTACATAAAGTTAGTCCCTCCAAATGACCCTTCTTCAGGATCACGAGCTAACTCAACCTCATTGGTGATATTTAAATGGACAATAAACTCATGAAATATCAGTGGAACTGTTTCACTTACGTTTTCGTGTAAATACTTGAGCGCCTGTAAATCAAATTCACTCTGAAGTTTCATCAATGTAATGTCGCAATTAAATTATCATTGATGTCTCCATTATATCTCCAAAAACGGTCATAAAAGTTGAATTTCTTCCTGACAAAATTCAACACAGCCCCGCCATTGATGAATATTGAAAAACATGGCGTCTAGGGGTTTACAAATTGTAAATCACGGCAAAATTTTCCCCTAAACTCCCGCCAAAAACATGAAATTGATCACAGGTTATATTGCCCCTTTTACTTGAAATGGGATTGGAAATTCGGGCTAATACATAATAAACACACTAACTTTATATAAAAACTACTTTAATTAAAGTTTACATTAAAATATGAAAGAGTAATTAACTTGACCTAAGTTTGACTACGTTCGCAAATTTACATATGGCTGCCGTAAGCAGAAAATGTTTTCAAAAGATGCGTCAGAAATATACAAAATCTACACTCTACCTTTAAATTATAAACGCATCATGGTAATCTCTGGATTATAACAATTGATACTGTGATAAACATAACATGTAATTTACCTTTACAGTGGTAGCAAATCCTGTCCGAAATTGAGAAAAATTATGTGGTCAATCACTTCCAGACGACACAAGTATAACGCGCATCTATTTTGCGCATGACGGGTTGCTATGCAACTCAGCGCCCTTACATAAAATTACAAAGTTGACATGCACTACTCGACCAGTGAAAACTATGACATGGCATATATTTAATTTTCCCACATACCCCCCTACTAAGACAAGGCGCCCTCGCCGTAAAAACTTATACTACTGTACAAAAATATAATTACCTATTTAACATAATCTCTCTTATAAAAATATATTACCTCTTTAAAACAAAATTGCACAAGTGACATTTTGTAACACAATTATATACAACTATCACAATTATATACAATATAACAATATGTACAAAAACATGATCCGATGGACTACCAGTCCACCCCTGGAAGCACCGCCTCGCTTCAAGGTATGCCGGACTCCTTTAAGCTCCTAAGCTTAAGTCCACTGACTCTGGGATCAACACTATCAAAGACTATGATTACAAAAACATAATAATCTTTCCTACTGTACCACTTATGATCACTACATAATCTTTATACGGTCAACTCCTCATCACTGTATCTATGACTTATACAAACTTCCAAAGTAGAAGTTTTGTAGATTATGTTGAATTACACAAAGAACTTTTACATAAAATGTACAACTATCTAAATTTACATATAAAAAAAAATACAACTACTAAAGAAAATGATCCGATGGATTATTATCTTGATAATCCACCCCCAGAAGCACCACCCCGCTTCTAGGCATGCTGGACTCCACTAAGTCCTCCAGCTCTGGGACCCCTAACCAAAAGTAACATGAACACTATAATAAACACTCTGGAACTGCTGGTAGATCACTAAGATCTAGAATAGTTAATGGTTTGCTGAACCAACATACAAATTCTCCACATGTTGAATGTTAATGTTCCGCCCAAAACTCGTGCCCAGTGTCTGAGTCCCTTGATCCCGCATGGTAATCACCCTTCTCCTGGGTGTGATCCTTGGAGATAGACTTAGAATAGGTGGTGCAGGATGATCCAACTCCTGACCTTCCAGAGGATTAATCCCTGGAATGTTGCTCCTTCTAGGACTGTTCTTGCTAGAGGCAGGAGAGTCACGAAGAACAGGCTGATCCGACGCACTGATGGTAGCACTAGAGCGTCCACTTTTAGGGGTCTTAGTGACTACCTGGGATCTAGGCATGGTAACATCACAAGAAACGGGTTGATCCCTAATGTCACATACACTTACTGACAAACGAGGAGTCCCACTGGTGTTAGAGGTAGTAACCACCTGTGTGTTTGGCATCGGTGAAGCACGAGTGACTGGTTCTTTGCTAGTCTTGGTCACGGTGGAAACCCTGCTAGGAGTCCCACTCTTATTCGATGCAGTAATCACCTTTGAACTGGGCGTAGGTGAAGCACGAGGGACTGGATCTTCACTAGTCTTCAGAACATTGGAAGACGTGCTGAGAGTCCCTCCCTTAGGAGTCTTACTGATCTTCTGGGATTGTGGTAAAAAGGAGCGATCTTTCTGGGCATAGGTCGAAGATTGGGACTTATGGTGATGTCGATCTTTCTTAGACTTTTTTCCTTGATTGTCCTTGGATGATCCTTTGTGATCCCACATACTCACTGTGCTCACGGTGTCATGAAGGGGGATACGCTCCCCAAAAGGAATCTCATCCCAACTCTCCTTTGATGGGCTGCGTCTTTTCGGGTCCACCCCGTGTTGGCGTCTTAAGTGTCTACGGCAATTACTGCGATTCACAAATGACATCCGGCATATTGGACATCGCTCCTTGGATGGAGATCGAGGACTCCTACTCCTGCTTCTGGGCCTAGGACGCCTATTCCTAGGTGATTCTGAGTAGGACCTCTTACTGGGTCTGCCTCGCTCCATCACTGAAAGTACAAAGTTATCGAATTTAGCGGGTTTCCTAGATCCCCGTTTTGGCCTGGTTCTTTCCCTTTTAAGACTTTCCCCATTATCATCAAAATTCTCCCCAAAATTCATAGGTTGAGCAATGGTATCAGAGGACTTTATCTCAGTCTTAGGAGTGGAGGATTCCGATCGGATCAACTGCGGCTGTACTTTTGATTCATCGGCTCGGAGCCCAGAAAAATCTTTCGGACTCGGATTTTCCCGTGGGAGAAACATCCTGATCCAGTCAAATCCGACCGCTCTTTTGACTCACTCTTGCTAATATCAGGAAAATCGTTCAGAACCGGACTTTCGCTCGGACTCACGCAATTTTCAGCCGGACTTACAGGTGCCGATCCGGAAGAATTTGCCCGCACTTTTGAATTACGCTTACGCAGACCGGAAAAATCTTTCACTGTTGGACTGGTATGCAGAGTCCCATTCCCGTCCTTTGAAACCAGATCAATGACAGGCGGAATCAACACCTTTCGTCCGGATCCCTCTCTGTTCTTAGGGCAGTCCATCTCTGCTAACGGATCCTTTTCTAGTTCAACAGTCTCAACTGGTTCATCAGGATTGGTCAATGTTGGCCAGGTTTCGGGCAAAGGACTCTCAAATCTCTTCAACTGATTGTAGTGAAGGACTTTCGGTTTTCCTGTACCATTTTCTCGAACACGGTATACAACAGGTGACAACATCTTGATTACTTGGAAGGGTCCTACCCATCTGGGTTGTAATTTCGGTGATCTACCCTTCTTCCGGTTTTTGTTGCGTACCCACACTGCATCTCCCCTCTGATACGCTTTGTAATTCATCTTTCTATCATAAGAACTCTTTTGACGATCTGCAGCCAGATGGATCACGTCCCTAGCTTTCTCATGAACTTGTTCCATCCTCTGCCTCAGCTGCTTTGCATGATCCGTGACCAGCTCCTCCTCAAAAGGTACAGCAACCATACGTTCCAGTGGAGCCTCTAACTCCCGTCCCATCATTAGCATTGCAGGCGTCTCTCCAGTGATCCTATGAACAGAAGTCCTATAGACCATTAGAGCCAGGGGAATATTCAGATCCCAATCCTCTAGATTGTAAGCAGGGGCAGCCAACTTCACGATATTGTCGATGAGGGTATGGTTAAACCTTTCCACCATCCCATTGGAGGCCGGATGGAAAGGAGTAGTGTGTGTCTTCTCTATACCCATAAGAGAGCATACTTCCTGGAAGACCTCTGCTTCAAAATTCCGACCTTGATCCGAATGTAATTGTTTGGGGATTCCCCATCGGCAGCAGACTTCATCGACCAGTTTGGATGCCACTGTAATAGCCTCCTGATTTGGTAAGGCAAACACTTCAGGCCATTTCGTAAAGTAATCTGAACAAACAAGGATCACTTTATTCCCTCTCTTAGTTGTAGGGAAAGGACCAAGCACATCTATTCCTCATTGTTCCATAGGGGCTCCAACTCTCACTACTTGTAAGGGACCAATCTTCTGTCGAGCAGGATTTTTTCTCGATCCGCAAGCATAGCAGGATCTACAGTAAGATCTAACATTATTTGATAAGGATGTCCAATAAAATCTTCTCCTGCAGCGTTCAATAGTCCTCTTCAGCCCATAATGACCAGCTACTTTGTTGGAATGGCTCAACTCCAGCACTCTTCCCTGTAACTGTTTGGGAGCAACAATCTGGAAGGAAACACCTCTTCCATCGTGGTCTTCCCAACTCCTGCAGAGTACACCTTGTTGAACATGGAGTCTGCCCCACTGGATCCATAGTTTCTTCACTTCAGGGGACTTCCAGCTTATATCATCCCATTTTGGTTGGGAAGCACCAGACTCAATCCCCTCTAAGATCAATCTCAATCCTGGATCTTTCATCTGAGCATCCCGGATCTCTTCCAGGGACCATTCTGGTTTCATCTCAACAGTAAGAACTACTTCATCTTCATCATCATAATTGGGTTCCGGCACACATCGTCCCCCACAATGTGTACTCTGTTTACATGGGATTCTCGACATGAGATCCGCATTTTGATGTTTTACTCCTGGTCTATACTGGACATCATAGTCAAACTCTTGCAAGATTTGTATCCACCTCGCTAGCTGGCCTTCTGGCTCTCGGAAGTTGACAAGCCAGCGTAAGGAACTGTGATCTGTCCGAAGCAGAAAATGGACACCATACAAGAACTGTTTGAAGTATTTCACATAATTCCCTTTCTTCGCCATCCTGCTCCTAAGATAGCACAGCACCGATGGCCTCCAGACTTGCGTCTGTGTCCACAATATATGGGCAGCCACTTCGATGATACCCTAGGATGGGAGCACTGGCTAATTTCTCTTTGAGCAGGTCCATAGCAATCTGGCAGTCTTGAGTCCATTTAAACTCCACATTCTTCCTGGTTAAGTCATGTAGGGGTCCAGCAATTTGTGCAAAATCCTTAATGTGCCGCCGGTAGTACGAGGTTCCTCCAAGGAATTGTCTAACATGTTTGACACATCTGGGATTGGGGTAATCCAGGATCTGCTTCACTTTATCGGGATTCGGACTTAATCCGGACTTGGATACAATATGTCCCAAGAATTCGACCTCTTTCCGAAATAATACACACTTCGAAGGCTTCAACTTCAGTCCTGCAGCACGGAATCTGTCAAAAATATCTTCCAAACGTCCTACAGATGTCGCGAAATCATCCCCGAAGGTTATCACATCGTCGAGATAAATTAAGGAAGTTTTGAAAGACATCCCTCGGAAGACTCGCTCCATCAATCTGCAAAAAGTGGCAGGAGCTCCTGTTAATCCGAAAGGCATAACTACCCACTGATATTGCCCACCACGAACAGAAAATGCTGTTTTCTCCCTGTCCTTGGGATCAACTTGTATTTGCCAATATCCACTACAGCAATCAAGAGTAGAATAGTATTCACACTCTCCCATGATGTCTAGAGTCTCTCCAATGTTACTAATTGGAAAACCATCCTTGTGTGTAGCAGAGTTTAGTTTCCTGTAGTCCACACAGAACCTCCATTTGCCATCTTTTTTCTTCACCAGTACAATAGGGGACGACCAAGGACTACAACTAGGCTCAATGATTCCACGATCCAACAGATCCTTGACTTGAGAATCGACCTCTTCCTGACGTCCAGGAGGCAATCTCCTATATGCTTGCTTAATGGGTGGAGTATCCCCAGTTGGAATAGTGTGTTGGACCCAAGATGTGTGACCAATATCCCGTTCTGTTGTAACAAATACATCAGCATTCTTACATAAGAGGCGAGTCTGTTTTATCTGATCCTCATCCAATCCTTCTATGCTTCTCTCGTATAGATCTTCCAAATAGGGAGGAAGGCAATCTGGGATCATCTCTAAATGTGGTCTGGTCTGATCTTGATCCTCTGATGTTTTTTCTTTCTGGGTGTCAAGTGGACCTTTTTCCTCCAAGATTGATGAGGCTATATGGTTGATCTCCTCCGGGGTCTCACCAACTCTGTATACAGATTCTATTAGACTACAAGTCCCTATAGACTGACCCTTGTCTAAGCTGATTGGTAAGGCTGAGTTATTCCATAATTCAGTCACCCCGGACTGTTCTTTACTCTCAACTAAGACATCTACCATGACAAGATTTGGGTCCATCGATTCATCATCAATTTCGATTATCACTTGTTCTCCATCTTGGACCCCATCAATCTGTAAGTCCACCTTGCAGCAAGAAAATGGAGGAATCTCAAGATCTTTCTTTAAAACACAAACAGTATCAGTCAATCTGTAGTTTGACGTTTTCTCTTCATGGTCTTCATAATCTGGGCTTGGATCCATCACCTCAGCCTCACACTCTACAGGGGCATCTAAAATCCAGCCATCCTGCCTAAGATCATCTGTGATCTCGCATGCATTAATCATCGTACATCCGGGAGTATCCTCTTCACTTTGAGACACTGGCGGAATTCTAGGATCTTCAAATGGATCTTGGCCATCTTCTTGTTCACTTTCGCTGGACTCCAATTCAGTTGAATCCGAGTCCTCCACATCATCTAAGTCGATATTCCCATCCCATGAAGTGACTGCTGGCCTCTCCTCTTTCTTATCTATGATTGTTACCTGACGCATGTCCCTTCTCTCTTCAAGAAGCTCCCTATTCCCCTGGTTCCATTTGGGACTGTTAGGAGGTGCTTCAATCTCATCTTGAAGGGAACAATAGCTCTCACCACCAATACTCCCGAAGCTTAGTGTCAACTGATTGAAATCAATCACAACACCACTAGCTGACAGATATTCCGATCCCAAGATCCCTTCTTGTGCGATGTCTGCGACTACAACATCCATGGCAGTTGAATGACCCTCAAGCTTGATCTCACTGGTGAACATTCCATACACTGCTAATGGGGATCCATCAGCTTGCAGAAAAATACGTCCAGCTGGCTTTAGGATTGGACGTTTGTACTCTGGAATTCTCTGGTAACTCCTCAGCTCGACCATTGTCCGTACTGCACCTGAATCCACCAAGAACTCTATGGGTGTTCCACATATTCGTCCCTCTGCTACAATTTTCCTCACAACACTACCTCTATGTGACCCATCCATCTCTACATTACCTTCTGTAAGGAACCGTATCGGTGTCACATTACTTGATGATCCACTCCCTTGATGTTGCTTTTGGGACTTCTGCTTTGGAGGCTTTTGGCACTCATATGAAAGGTGTCCACCTTCTCCACAGTTGTAACAGGTGATTGTCGGGCACCGCTTGGCTATATGACTATCCTCCCCACATCTCCTACAAGTTTGCTTCTGTGGTGGGTATTCTCTTGACTTCCCTAAGTTACATCTGTCCAGTTTTTCATTTAAGTCCATTATCATCTTCATTATTTTGTCTTCATGTTTATTCTCATCAGTCACAGCTGAAATCTTATGATCTTTAATCCTTGGTTTCAATCCCCGTCTGATCCTTTCAGATTCCTGATAACTTTCTTCTTTGAGTGCAATCTCAATAGCTTTATCCAAGGTTGCGGGATCTTTTTGGTGGATTGCTCTTCTCAAGTCTTCATCGGTAAGTGATTGCTCAAAGCTTCTCCTTGCTAGTCGATCCTGAGCCGCCCTGCTCATCTCTGGGTAGGCTAAAGAAGCAAGTCTT
Source organism: Owenia fusiformis (assembly GCA_903813345.2). NCBI lineage: Eukaryota > Metazoa > Annelida > Polychaeta > Sabellida > Oweniidae > Owenia > Owenia fusiformis. The sequence goes on from CAIIXF020000002.1 coordinate 28,449,738, forward strand.
CTAATGCTTTGACCAAGGCTCTGCAAAGATTCTTTCGGCTTACGTACTCGACTGCTCAGCTCGGCTTCAAAAACATCAGCCTTTCCTCCTGGCCCGAAACGTTTGTCCAGGGCCTCAAGCAAGTCTTCATATGTGTAGCCTTTATCCAATTCAAGAACCATTTGCTGTGCATCATCGCGTAGATTTGTAACTAGGTACTGACGTTTCTCTACATTACTCCAATCATTATTTTCAACACATGTTTCGAAATAAGCTTTGTATACTGGCCATGAAGAAGTCCCAGCAAAAGTCTGTGTTGGCTTTATCCGAGCCCGCTTACTACTCGACTGGGATTTCATTACATGTCCTGCCATGGTTAGGGTTTGTTTTACAAGATCAAACAAATGATCTGTCTTCTCGGACTCGGGTGGATCACTATCTCTGCCACTCCCTTTGTCAATCAATTTCTCCTCTATCTTCTTGGACTCATTGCTTGAAATTCCATCTCTAGTCTCCGTGTCTCTAACTGGTATTTCATTGTGTACATCTTGGTTTACGAACTCAGGGAGTTTGTCGGAAAAAGTCTCCTTCCTGATCCCAGCCATACCATGAAGATCTGCTCCCAGTTGATCAATTGATCTTATCGGTGCACCTTGATTTACATTGGGCATCTCCTGCTCTGGTAGTTCAGTGTCATCATTGGGATAGTAGAATCGCTTCTGCCTCCTCAATGGCCATGGCGGAATAAAGCTAGGATCCCCCTCTCTTCGAAGGGAGGGTCCCTCTTCATCATTAAAGCTGACACTACGTAAATGACCACAGCCCATCTTCGGCAAAGTCCCTCTATATTCATCTTTCCTTAGTCTCCTCGGTTCACTCTGCCGATTTCCGGCTACATCTCCAACACCTCTCTGTTTCGGTTTGTTATCCCGTCCATTTCTTAATACTGACATAGGCTCTACTCCACCCATCTTGGGCATTTGTTTCATTCTCATGAACGGGATCTGATCCTTGATCTCAGGAATCTTTGCAGATTCCGCTCCCATGGATCGTCCAGGGCCATCCTCCCCTATAGAAAACTTCGGATATTTAACTTGGTCATCTTCGCGTCTCATTCGGGCATTTGGAGCAGAATTTTTATCTTCCAATTGGTATCGCCACCTTTCCCACTTTCTTCTTGCTGACTCTTCTGATCCAGCTTCTTCTGGCTTCTCAAAGGGATTAATATTCCTCTTTGGATCACCCATCTCTGGATGATCAGCTGGCATCTTCTTCTTGTGGCTATCATCACTTACTCCTAAAACAGTCTTTAAATCCTGGGGAGTCTGCTCCCTCTTCCCAGGAAGAAAGTTCATTTCGGCTGGATCTACAGTAGATGTCAATGGAAATCCCAGGGGTCGGATTCCTCGTGTAGGAGTCTCATACCCAGAGATCATTTGGGATTTGGGCCCTTCCGACCAATACCCAGTACTGTAGGATGCAGGATATCCACTCTGCATTGTCAACCCAGCCTTCCTCCGAACTGTAGGCTGAAGGGGCGTTCCGGGTACATCATGGCTCTCCTGGTCCCGCTGCAGCTCAGCCTCTACCCCTAACCTACTACGCTGATGTTCATCTTCCAAAGGTAGAGTATCATCTAAATCCATATGATCACTGCTTCCCTCACCTTTGAAGAATACTGTTAGATCCCTAGGATCCCCTCCCTCTGCCATTCTGCTAATTGTAGTCTTGCGTCAAACACAGAAATCCCACCGCTGACACCAATGTCGGACTTTGTACAAACGAAGGGTAATTTGTGTCAACAACTATATTACAAGTGGGTGACGTATGACAGGTATACGTCGCTGTGAAATCACAAGACGTAACAAAATGGCTGAAGTCCCTTCAACTCCTTTGCATAACATAAAAACTAAAGATTTTGGTAGTGTGTCTATTCCATTTATTCTTACAAATCAATATAAAGTTCTAAACTCCACTGAATGAGCGCGATCCTCAATAAAATCTCAAAGAGTCCAATAATTACAAAATTACAAGTAGTCCCAAAAAGTCTCAGTGATCTCGGAGATTATGTTTCTTAAAGATCAAAGGAATGCTTAAATCCAAACTGATCACAATTGTCTCAATCTCAACTAATCTCAAGTATTGAAAATGCTGATCCCGATCCTTCTTCAGGAATCTTAAATCAGGCACAAAATTCAAAAAGTCTCTATATCAAAAGTCTGATCAAATGGTCTTCTAATCTCAAATGATCTTGGGAATCAAAGACTAAATTCCATAAAAACTTATCAGTTACATCTTCAAAATATATAATCTCTACTTTATTATAATGTCGTTAGTACCTCCAAATGACCCTTCTTCAGGATCACGAGCTAACTATTTGCAACACAGTTTATTCCCTCATAATACATGCCATCTACATAAAGTTAGTCCCTCCAAATGACCTTTCTTCAGGATCACGAGCTAACAATTCACATCTACATAAAGTTAGTCCCTCCAAATGACCTTTCTTCAGGATCACGAGCTAACAATTCACATCTACATAAAGTTAGTCCCTCCAAATGACCTTTCTTCAGGATCACGAGCTAACAACTCACATCTACATAAAGTTAGTCCCTCCAAATGACCCTTCTTCAGGATCACGAGCTAACTCAACCTCATTGGTGATATTTAAATGGACAATAAACTCATGAAATATCAGTGGAACTGTTTCACTTACGTTTTCGTGTAAATACTTGAGCGCCTGTAAATCAAATTCACTCTGAAGTTTCTTCAATGTAATGTCGCAATTAAATTATCATTGATGTCTCCATTATATCTCCAAAAACGGTCATAAAAGTTGAATTTCTTCCGGACAAAATTCAACACAGCCCCGCCATTGATGAATATTGAAAAACATGGCGTCTAGGGGTTTACAAATTGTAAATCACGGCAAAATTTTTACCCTAAACTCCCGCCAAAATTATGAAATTGATCACAAGTTATATTGCCCCTTTTACTTGAAATGGGATTGGAAATTCGGGCTAATACATAATAAACACACTAACTTTATATAAAAACTACTTTAATTAAAGTTTACATTAAAATATGAAAGAGTAATTAACTTGACCTAAGTTTGACTACGTTCGCAAATTTACATATGGCTGCCGTAAGCAGAAAATGTTTTCAAAAGATGCGTCAGAAATATACAAAATCTACACTCTACCTTTAAATTATAAACGCATCATGGTAATCTCTGGATTATAACAATTGATACTGTTATAAACATAACATGTAATTTACCTTTACAGTGGTAGCAAATCCTGTCCGAAATTGAGAAAAATTATGTGGTCAATCACTTCCAGACGACACAAGTATAACGCGCATCTATTTTGCGCATGACGGGTTGCTATGCAACTCAGCGCCCTTACATAAAATTACAAAGTTGACATGCACTACTCGACCAGTGAAAACTATGACATGGCATATATTTAATTTTCCCACAATATGTATGTCGTTAAATACCAAAAATTATTACAGCAGTTACTCTGACCATAATTTGTGCCTTTTACTTTTTGAAAATCACGCACAATTTGTGTTAATGTATAACTTAATTTGATTTATAGTTGATTTCGAGGATACTAACTTACTTGCTGAAACAAATAACACACCAAGAATAGAGTAACACCTCATACCCGTGATGATGCAATAAGGAAATGTGTCAAGTTGATACAAAGAACATTGCCCACCCTGTATATAAAAAGGAGACTTCCGCATTGGAACATTGGGATCATTTGGAGAAACAAGCCTAGAATCATCATAATCATCAATGTTCTAGATCATCAAAAGTACTACTCGCGCGATCGAAGCTTCAATTTATCCTCAAGTGAGACACTGATCGTTGGTTTGATGAGAATATGACGTCGACTGAATTCTCGAGGTTAATCGACATGTCAGGTAAATGTTTTAGACAATAATAATGTTTCAAAAATGTTCCCAAAATTGTGGTCATGCATTGTTCCAACCATTCTTGTTTCTGAAAGTGAAAGCTAAGAGTACATAAAATAAAAATTACATAACCAAAATTGTAAATGGTATTGTTTAAAGAGAGAATCAGATATAGCGAGCAAAACAAAGAATTGTTTCAATTTTAGAATATTTCTGGCTTATGTCATTCCTTTTCATGTCTATTTTAAAAAATCTCTTAAGTGCACACTTTATTTCAGGAAAACTAAAGATTTTTACAATAATGTTATTTTTCCATATGAATGATAACCATTATTATCATTTGGGAGAATTTTTACATTTTCACTTATTTTTGCACTTTGAATCCATTATAACTTCACCAATTTATAACTGTATACTAGTATCATGAATATTTTGGGAGATATTGTATTTGAGATTGTAAGGTATAAATTGATAGGTCAATTGTACATGTCTAATTTTGTCACCCCATAGATCTGATTCTGCCTTTAATATAATTAATGTAATTGCAATGTATTGTAAATGTTACGTAATGTAACACTTGTCTATTAATGGTGTAAGTGTTTTATTTAATGGCATTAAAATGTATTTGATCGAGTAGTGAAGCTTGTCTTAATTTCCGTGTTTGTGAAATGGTGATGACTGGCTTGGCGTCATCGGTGATGCTAACCGTCTTTGTCGAATATGCCGCTTATATTGTAGGCAAGATGTTTTCAAGATTTAGTTTGAACAAGATTTAAGAAAGATTTAACGAAAAAGGGAAGCGCATATCAAGGTCTAGTGATTTTGTCAATTACAAGTTAGCTCTTTTCAGCCCGTTATGATTATTTTAATTTTAGGTATATGGGTTAAAGGTAAATACAATTTGAACAGTTCAATGTACATTCTTCTTCGCGCGGGTGTAGCTTTACTTTTTAACAGTGTAAACATAAATGGTTTAGTATTCCATTTGCAGCTACGCTTGGGTCGAGTGAACAAAATAGGTGTTTACAATGATGAACAATGTGATTCCTGGTGCAGAGAAATACCTAAACCGTATTGCATATGGGTAAACGGAATATAAGAACTATCTTTCGATGAACCCGAGCAGAATATATTGGTCTCTTGTTTTGAACCTGATTGCGTGTACCGTACAATTTATCTCTTTTCATCATAGACAAATGCATCTCCATCATACATATCAGACAAATTGCATTTTGTTACTTCGCATTAAGTTCAGAAAACACCTTTACTACTACATGATACTTTTAAACTAGGTTACGATTAGAAAATGTTTTAAATACATTGCAAATTATTAAGTCTGTTTCTAACATCATACAATTGAAGTAGAAGTGCATAATATATGTTGATATGAAGTTGGCATACACTGTTCAAATAAAATTCAAATTTATGACATGTACGAGTATCGAGACATTGATAGTTTTGAGTTTTCCCCATATTAGTTAATTAATATTATTAATTATTAATAAAATATTATTATTATTATTTTTAGCCATATTTATTATTATCGTATGATCTGTAAAATGAAGCCCTCTGATTGGTCAGTTCTTGTGCTGTACCAATCTGTATTGCTACTGAGATTGTCCCCATTGATCATCTCCGTCGCAATACAGAAAATATTGGTACGGAGGGGACAAACTCCGTAGCAATACAGAGGATCACACGATAAAAACGTTATTGGATGATTTGAAGTGCAATACAGGATATATTCTGTCTCGATATTCTGTATTGGCACTCGACTTCGTTTCGGCGTTCCAATACAAAATTTCTCGAGCAGAATATATCTTGTATTGCACTTCAAACCATTCAATTTCGAAACATAACCCTCGTAAGGGAACATGGGGCAAAGCGGCCCAAAAAATTTAATTTTAAGTTGTTCTGTACGGGGTATTTTCGTATCTGTCAATCATCGCGCACTTTGATGTTCCACTTTATTAATGGTTTGTGGTTTACATTTTTCGAGTGTTTTATACTTTCCTAGGACTGTCTTCTGTGATTTTTCAATGGTCAAAAATATTGTCGAGAGTGGGGCAAAACGGCCCATGGGTGGGGCAAAACGGCCCACCCTCTGTTACATGGGTTTTGAAACCAAAATTAATCAATTACAAGACTCGTCCACAAACATCTTATCTCAGACGTTCAAACCTTTGACAGATAAAGTATTCTTAACCCCTACCATAATTCTAGTCACTCGATATGTGTCGGAAGGAAATTAGACACAAGCCAGATGTTAAAATTGTTACATTTGAAAACCAATTGTTCTTGCACAATAAGATTTTTGTATGTTATAACATGTGTGGGCCGTTTTGCCCCAAAGACATGTGAATTTTCAAATAGACGTCATTTTAATTTGCCTAATATTTGAAGCTCGAAATTTTTACAAATAAAGAATAAATGTGCACACTCTATGTAAAATGTTAAATCAAAACGATATTCTATTGTTGCCGGATTTTTTAGAGATTCTCGTGAGAGGGGTAATTTCCAAAAAAGAGGGTAAAAAGTAGAATTACCTCTTACGTAAAGCGAGACGCTGCTTGGTTAAAAATGGACGCTCGAGAAGGTGGCAGATATTTCAAAATTCGATTTTGTGACTTTTGAAGAACCATCTTTTTATAGTTCAAAAGATATTTCGATGGGCCACTTTGCCCCAGAGGGCCGTTTTGCCCCATGTTCCCCTATTGGTATTGTGAACTAATTAATATAACCAACCTTATTAGTATTGTACTAAGTTTTTTTCTAAACATAACTACTACTTACACGAAACGCTGTGCCGTTTACAATATAGAATATTATTCTTATATTATTCTTATGACAAAACAATGAGTGTTAAATGTGTTGGTAATTATTTGATGTACGCTCTTGGTAATTCACTCTTTAAACTGATCGCGTAACTTAGACGCAAAAGAGGGAATATCATATAACAAAAACATATAAATGGGACACTTATAAGTGTAAAAATGGGACACTTCGTATCATTCTTCAAAGTGTAACATAGGATCAAACAGATATCCCACGTGATTTACCAAAAGATGGGTAATTTAATAAGCTTTAAAAAGATATAATATATAATACTATCTTACTTATCTTCAATAATATAGAAAATGTGACAATCTTTTATTGTGCTATCACTATTCGCAAAAGCAGATGTTACAATTTAAGAACGAAGCAATTCGTGAAAATGGATGTCCGATATGTATGTCTCTATCTGTAATAATAGCTCTAATCTCATAAAACCCATTATTTGAATTAACCTCGCCATAATACCCAAGTAATTATCGCAAATGTACTGACGATCAAACTTCCGCAAGGTTTTTTGCAAGTTTCGTCTCATGGTTTACTAATTGGGCGTTTAATAATAAGATTTTCTGTGACATTATATGTGCATTGTAGGAGTGAATCCCAAAGGGGGTGCAGCTACCATCCAAAACGTTTCTAAAGAGATGGCGGAGGTCCTGAGCTTCGTTGATTATGACACCATGCATAGACTGTGTATGCTTCTTAACCCACCTGATGTATTCGGCAATGACTGGCGAATGCTTGGCGATAAAATGGGATTTACATTTCTCGAGATACGTAATATTCAACAGCGCGAGAAAAATCCGACACAGGCACTACTGTTGGTGTATAAAACACGCACGGGTAAAGGTAACAAAGAACTACTTACTGACCTACATGACTACACTTTATCAATGGGTCGAGAGGACTGCGTTACACTTCTAAAGCATGCCTTGGAGGGTGAAGATGGAGATGATTTGAAGATCGATATGTCTGTGCTTACGTGTGGACAGGATAGCATTCTTACTGAACAAATAATAGGTTCGTTCGGTTTTAAAGGAAATATATCATCTAAAGATACAATAGAAAATCACCATTTTATACCAACGTTTTGTTCCTTTCCTATTTGAATCAATACATTATTATTCTAAACACAGATCACAACACTATATTATATGTTTAAAAGGCATTAGGTCATAAATGTGTTTCCAAAACAAACACTATTATTAGGCATGTATTTTCTAAAACTGGCTCAATTCGTATTTTCAGCATTCTTTCGCAAATAAAGACTTAGTTTTGATCTTCATTTCCAATGGATTGATTAGAATTTGATCTTTCATTGGACATCAAGAAACAGTTCACTCAGACCACAGGAGTTTAAAATAGATTATCAAAAAGTATTTTCAATCAGTCACTTTACATATGTCAAGTTTTAGCAATGCCATTGAAAGATGGCAAAGTTGTTTGCATCACATATTCATTCATTTTTTGATAGATCTTTTAAATCAAGAGATATTCAAAATCACACTTTGTGAAAAGAGAGCGTTCACTTTTTTGGATCTGTGAACTTCAAATGCTGTTTTCTATGCGAGTTCTCACTTCAGTTTTAACCAAAATAATTTTATTTTATCATATTTGATTGTAAGTGTGAGTAACATGTCTCAAAGATTATTTCACCCCTTCCTCTTCAAAAATATGCACACTGTCTGTTGAAGTAGTCACCTGTTTCTATAGCAACGGCATATTTGAAAAGATGAGAAAGATCGGATACTGTAAATACAGGTAATGCAAAATTTTTAATATGATGATACCATGTACAGTATGTAAAGAGTGTGTATTCTTTCTTTTGCAGATGCTTCCGAGTTTTATTACGGTCGGCTGTGCTGTTTATTGTTGAAAGAAGGCACCGAGCAGATCCGAAACTATTTACTGAATAACTTACCCTCTGGATTTGACAACATTTTCGATGTGTTGCACAGCAAACGTTACAAAATGCAGTTTCGCCTGCTACGGGAGAAAGAGATACTGACACAAAATCAGTTTAACACGCTATACCCTCCATCGTGTACGGCGGATCCCTTCGTCTTTGACCAGGAATTACTGTTCATCTTGATCAAACATCTCATCCCACAGGTCGACTTGGACTGGCGCAAGTATCCACAAGAGGACAAGCTTAAACCAGAGCATGACGTCATCAGATTGAGACATCTACGTCATCGGCTTATACACAAATCGAAAAGAGATCTAAGCCAAAATGAATTCGACCAACTTTTCAGTGAACTATCTCAGATTTTATTGAGAATGGGACAAAGTCCGGAATCCATCAGCAAATACAGTGATCGCATATCAATATCTGATATACCAGACCTGAAGCAAGAGTATTCCAAAGCGGTGGCACAGTTGAAGGAAGAATTCATCAGAACCACGATGGCGGCAGACTTCACTCCAAACCGAAAGTTTAATAGATTTATGATTATTATCATCCTCTGTTTCGTTACGATGCTAGTAGGAGCATCGTTGTTTGTAGGAATATATCTGTCCACATCAAAATGTGCTGAGAGTCCGGAGCTTGTAATCAACGGTAAGCCGAATATTCTCACGTCGTTTATGTAATGTCCTTTGTATTCGAGAATCTAACGTAGTTCAATATTGAACAAATATTTCACTCTTTTGAGGTGAATACCTGTACATCTTTCACAAGTGATATTCCACGAAGTCGGAAGGGCAAGTGGAATATCACCTTGTGAAAGTGCTACAGGTATTCACCGAAAATCGAGTGAAATATTTGTTTTATTATATCACTGTTTAGCTAAACATCCCTAATATTATTAAGTCATTAAGTCTTCAGATATTTTTACGTTCCATTTTGACTTACACTGAACTAAATTATTTACACTGAACGAAAACAAATTCTTTGAAAATTCCCGGGAGCGTGGGATATCGCTAGATATCTCACGGTTGTCTTATCTGATTAGCATTGCCATTGAATATCGCCAGATATCTCACGACATGTGACCCGGTTTTGACCAATCATACTGTCGCTAGCTAGATAGTGATATAATAATATAAGTTATTGAATGATTTGAAATGCGATACAGGATATATTCTGCTCGAGAAATTCTGTATTGGAACGAGACGAAGTCGAGTGCCGAAACAGAATATCGAGACACAATATATCCTGTATTGCACTTCAAATCATTCAATAACGTTTTTATCTTGAATGTGATCCTCTGTATTGCTACTGAGATTGTCCCCTCCGTACCGATATTTTCTGTATTGCGACGGAGATGATGAACGGGGATAACCTCAGTAGCAATACAGATTGGTACAGCACAAGAACCGACCAATCAGAGGGCTTCATTTTACAGATCATACGATAAGAATGTATATCATAGTTTGAATGAATATGAAAACTAATAATAACCCCACGTACATTTTAAATGTTTGGAACTACTTTGAATTTAAAAAATAAGCAATCAAATGACTATATTGCAACAGTATATAAAAAATACAAACATATGTACTTGTCCTAACTTTTGTATATTTCAGATAGTTATGTATAATGTGCAGCAAAGCTGTGGCCTTTTGTAATTTAGGGGGTTTCAGCCATGTTAATTTTTCCGAAAATAACATGGCAGAGAAGCATCAAAATATAAGAAGCCACAGATATGATAGCTAAACTACAAAACAAACTAAAATATACAAAAGTTAGGACATGTATAAATGTTTTTATTTTCACATATACTGTTTCAATATGGTCATTTGATTGCTTAATTTTTAAATTCAAAGTAGTTCTAAACATTAAAAATTTTGCTGTTTATTTATTTCAGAGAGATCTGGTATGTTTCGATACAAGAGTAGAGCGGCATGGGGTGCGAGACCTCGGACTGAACCGAAAACATTTTTTAGCGCACCAGCTAAATACGTCATCATTATTCACACAGCTGGTTTGGACTGTGTCGATATGGTCGACTGCTGTCGGAGCGTCGTTGAAACACAAAACATACACATGGATAAGAATGGTAGGTTTATACATATAAAATGAAAATTATAAGTTTCACCAGAACCATTTAATAATAAACAGAGTTTCTTGTCTGAATCAATCCGACCATCAATAATATTTCGTTAATTTTAGGATGGCCCGACATTGGCTACAATTTCATGATCGGCAGTTATGGTGTTGTCTACGAAGGAGTGGGATGGGGCGTTATGGGAATACATTCTCGTGGGTAAGATAAATTGCGTTTTATAGGATATCGACACTGATACATAAAAGCAATTTTTGTATTTTTTTGTTCGAAAAGATCAGTGGTGGAAACGTAAGGCGTTTTTATCATGGTCTTTTAATGACCTACATGTAGCTGGAACAACAACACTATTGGAATTGCACTTATTGGTGATTTCCGCATGAGACTTCCGGACTGGAAAGCCCTACAAGCCCTTCAAGAAATTCTCTATTATGGAGTCAACAATGGATATCTCATGCAAAATTACACAATGTACGGCCATTGCCAGGTGGTACCTTTCTTAAGTCCGGGACGAACCCTGTAGGCCAAGCAAATGGGCTCATAAAAGGCCCAAACATCCCAAAAATTGCAACAGTTTTTAAATTAGTCTTATATTATGTATTAATATCAGCTGAAAAACATATCAAAAATATAGAAAAATGTATACAGTGGACAAATATGAAATTTCACTTCCTAGGTACCCCCTACAACCCTACCCCAAAATTGAGTATTGGTAGGAAACAATTTTTTCTTCCCAAATGTAATACTTTAGTCAAGTATTCAAGCTTTATTATGATAGATCACATATTCACAAATAATTAAAATATTATCTTAATCAATTTTGAGACCAGTAATTGGTCATTTGACCCCAAAGTATAACAAAATAGGCCACAAAACAGGCATGTTATCACATATCTATTTAGATATTTTAGGATCAGTTCGTCAGAAAAGCATGAAAAAAATCATGGTGTTACATATTCATATGAACTTTATATTTGGTGAGTGTCAGAATTCTAAGGTGTATACTTAGGAAGAAAAAAATTATTTCATTTTCATAGTTTTGCCCCGCCCACTATAGGGGAGACTATAGTTTTGATGATTAACTCCCACAATGCATCACATTTGTATTAGAGTTGACATCTAAATCATTTATATAGGCTTGTCATCATCTAAAATACAAGTTTTTGAAGGTTTATACCTTATTAGTATAGGAATTATTAGTTGCACCAGGTGAAATGTTAAGGTGACCTCACTTTTATTTGATGAATAATTACATATCACCACTCTGATATTAGGGTATTTGATAACTGCTCTATACTAGGCTTATCTAAATAATGTAAGTTGTAGTTTTTTGTGGAATTTAATATTGTTTAAATTATTAATTACAATCTGCAATTACAAAATTTGCATATATTTAAATTCATCAGATAAATAAATCATTACATAAGAGTACATTACTATGGAACTATCAATTGGATGCATAATGCTGTAGAAACGAATTTATGGTTATCAAACGGAATTTTAACTTACACAGAACATTAAAATCTCAGATATCTGGGGAGTCTTTCATTAATATAATTTCAGTGCATAGGAATGATGGTAATTCTGTCTGTCAGGTTGGAAAACATTGAGTGTACATGTGCTGCATTCAGAATCGGATGCAGATATTGTGATTGTGAAAACTGCAATCCAAAGTGTCCAAACCTCAAATACAGTACTCATACAGATCTCCTTGTGCTTCTCATTTATCATGCACAAAACACAAACTTCAACATTTTCTTCAAACCTGAACCAAAAGCAGCAACCCAAGAAACAAAATGTTGGAATATAAATGAAATAAGATTGTCTTTGGGAAAAGTGGTCTGTGACAATATGTTGTTTCTTTTCTGGGGTGTGACATCGCATTCAGGTTATATATGGCATAGACAAGAGGCTATCATTGAGGCAGATAAAAAAGAGTGAGTTCTTGAGAAAAAAATTAAGCGGTTGTTTTTAAATTACCAAAAGCACTGGTGATCCGCTCGATTACGCTTGTCGTTTCGGTAACAAAATGTCTAAACGTCGAAAAATTCAATATTTCTTTTTTCCTTTTTTCACGCATTGTAGGCAGAATCCCCACGATGTTTTTTTCTCACAGAATTGTTGATTTAATTCCTTACTTAAGTTAAATAAACGGTTTGGGTTAAAGGTGCAGATCTTAATTGTTTATCGAAATACCATTTATGTAACTTAAGTTAGGAATTAAATCGACGATTCTGTTGTCTTCTTAACTATTTCTTCGCAAATATGTACATTTTTTAAACATATAATACTGATACATGTTTGTGATAACAATGTTGTGGGAATTCTGCCTACAATGTGTGAAATAAAGAAAAAAGAAAAATCAAACCTTCGATGTTCCGACATTTTGTTACAACGTAAACAAGTAGAAAAACCAGTAAAATGCAAGCAACTCTGTCATTGCAGAGGAACATGCTATTTTGTCAATTTATGGTGGAAAAATGGTGAAACCCTAAATTATCTTAGGCTTCTAAAATTCTATTAAAAGAGAGCAGCAAGATCTGAATTATTGCAGCCCCGTGTTCTTCCTCCATTTTCTGATGCTGCGGAATACCACAGTAAACAGAGTGTACCATCAGATCCAGGAGTGGGAGGGAAATAAACTGCCTCCATTATAATTGGGCTGGGAAATAAGCAACGAAACTAGGTACCAATTGCCTAAATGCAGCTCCCCTTTCTCAGAGATCATCCATTGTGTGTGTAAGGCAGATTGTATTTCTATGAGATGTTCTTGTAGAAAAATGAAATAACTGTTCTTTGACATGTAAGGTATGCAAAGGCATTTGTGCAAATACCTCCATTACTGATCATGAGAATAATGATGACTAAATAATGAACACTGGCAGATCTGGGCCCCTCCCACCCCCTTGGGCGGGCCCAGAAAAAAAATTGGGCCCAAAAAAGGCCTTAAGTGGGCCTTTTTGGTCATAAATGGGCCTTTTTTAAGCCTTATTTTTTAATTGAAGAAAATGGGTCTCAATATTTCAAAAGTTTTTTTCTCAGACCTGACATTTGCCCCCCCCCCCTTGTTGGTTCCCATATCCGCCCCTGATGAAGGCTGGTGATAGAAAAGGTTGTAACTGATTGTTGTTACAACATAATAGTATTAAGCTTATTTAATCAGCATTCTTTTTTGCTCTCTATAAGTAAGACACATACAAAATTAAGGCAGCATTTTTGATAATGAACATAACATAATCGAACCAGGCCCTGATTTACTTTGCGTTACACTAGTTAACTAAGGAGGATTTATTAATGTAGAAACCTTTTCCTCATTTTTTATTGAATTTCATCTTGAAATCGAACATTTTTCAGTTGAACTTCTTCATTTCATTTGTCAATATCACTGTGTGGTTAAGAACACCTTAGTCAAAAGTAAAATTTTTTCCTTAATACAGGGCGAGCCAAAAAGGTAACCCAAACAAATCTTAATAATCCAGTCCAATCATCCTGCATGGATTTAGTGTCATATTTGGCAGAATTGAGTCTTGGTCAATGTATTATCAATCTACCCAGTCTCAGTGGTCTCTAGTGGTCACGATTCTATGGCCATTTTATACCATGCCATGAAATTTGGGTGTCATGCCTGGAGGCCAACTTGAACGTATCGTGCGTTGTTGTTCAAATCAGGAGCATAAAAATCATGTGTTATGACTCTCATCTTCATTCTTATCTCTTGTTTTAATGTTTCAAGTGTTGTTAGTATCGAAAAAAGGTCCACAGATAAAAAAAAATACTGGTGGTATTGATGTCCAGTCAGTTAGGCACATTTCGATATTTTGAGCATATTTTGTAAATGGCCATAAAATCGTGACTATTAAGGATAGATCAATGACACTTAGTAGAATGAAAGAACATTGAACAAGGTAATTGTGCCAAATATGATGTCAAACCCATGCTGAATGACTGGGTTATTAACAAACATTTGGTTGGGTTACCTTTTTTGGCTCATATTAATAAACTGATGTCAGGGACAGGGATATTTAACATTTTGTTGCCTTTTCAAGGACATTTTTTGACCACTGATTGTAACAAATCGTTCTCTGTTTTACCAGAAAAGGTATATTATATATCAAATGGAATTTAAAAGGAAAAAACATTTGATAATTTAACAGTTATCAACTAAAAGTAGGGCTTCCCCTTTATTTCACCTGGCATTTGTTGTTTTTCTACTTTTTTTTACATAATCCTTTCCTGAAAACCTCAAAAACTGTTTTCAGGACAAAATAAGCCTTTACAAATAATTTAGTTGTGCTATTGAGTTCAAATATGACATATCTTGGAAGTAATTAAACAAAAGTAAGGTCACCCCAAAAGTGGGTGTGGTAAAATATTCAAATTTCAAATATTATTTTCACGCTCAATATTCACTTAATGTCCCTGATACTTATCAAAGACAATGTTCAGGTGTACAATACCCTCCTTGATATTTTTCATGCAATTCTGATGAATTGATACAGAAATAAATACATTGTTATATTAAATTCGGGCTATTTGATGGCCTATTTTCAGATATTTGGCGCTAGAAATGCCAATTATTGCACTCAAATAGTTGGTTAACAATTTTTAGTTGCTCTTATGTCAGTAAACTATCATAATATTACTCGTTTAGTTGACAAGAGTATTCCATTTTGAAATAGAAAAATATTTACAATCCCATACTCATATTTGGAGGGGGGTACCTGGAATGTGACATTTCATATTTGTCCACTGCATATATTTTTCTATATTTTTGATATGTTTTTTAACTGGTATCAATATACAATATAAGCCTAATTTAAAAACTGTTGCAATTTTTGGGATGTTAAACTTCCATTTGCCTAGCCTACTGTACAATGAGCTGATGTCTGAAAATTGGCCGCACTGGGTAAGCGAACAGCAAGTACATGTGTATTTAAACCGTCTGCTCAATTCCGATGTTTCGACTTTAAATGCTATTTTTTGTTGAACGGTAAACGGTATAACGGCTAAACATCGGAATGTTCCATTTTGATGTTTCGACTTTAGATGCCAGTTTTTTGTTGAACGGAAAATCCGGCAAGATGAAAAGTAAAATGTAGCAGCCAGCCATCGATGTGTCTTTTTGTATTGTATTTTGTTTACCACCAATAAAGATGATTATATCCCGTATATATACGGTCGTATTTTACGCATGTAACGATGGAAGATAGACCCTTGAAAGAGCCCTGTGTTCTTTTATGTGAACCCATCCACATACACTTTTACATCATAGCCTTTTGTACGAGTCGAGAACCACTTGATCTAATACTCTAAAGTACGCAAACAAGCAGTTGTATGTATGTAATATTCTGTGGACCTCTCCGTATGTCAGCTGTTTTAATTATTTTTTAGAAATACCGCAACGTACCACCAGACGCAAAACTTCAAGGAAAAAGAACAGATTACTGTTTCGACAAGAAGCCTCAAATAATCAAATCTTGCATCAGTCCCGGTCGAATTTGATCTGCTCTTTGACGTGCTACAGAGGCAGCCTTAGGGCTTTATAACATGACAAATTGACAAACCAAATGGTGATTTATATAACATCTGGGCCTTGTTTTGATTATAATACAGGAAGACCGAGAAAAAGGAGAAAAAGAAGATTTTGAATAATGTCTTTGATATTGATGATTTTGTTACCGTTTTTCTGGTTGCTTGTTGCTGATTCAATGGAAATTTTGTAGGAATATCATCTTAGACTATTTGAAAGACAATGTTTACCAAAACGATCCTTAAACAATTATTGAGGCAATCACTGCCAAAATGCCATAAAAAGGGCTGAATGTGAGAGGGTGATTCTGCCAGACGAATTCAGCCCTGCCTTGGGCTCAATGCAGTCACTTGGAGCATGTGATATAAATGATAATAGCTCTTGAACCAGTTTGATGGTTGTATTGAAAGTTTCAGGAACCCATAGAATTGTACTGAGATGTGAAAAATTGCAATGTCACTTGTTTTCTTAAGAGATATTGCCTATTTCAATAGTCTCCCTTTCCGTTCACCCTGTACATCAAGGAGTGTATTTTATCTACAAAAATAATGTATATACAGGGTGGGCCAAAAAAACAATACCCAACTTTAAATCAGACTAAAAATAGCTATGTTCAATGTGATACGTTGATTTATATATCATTTTAAAGGTTATCCATTTCCGAACAATTTTGTATATAACACTATGTCATGAAATCAATATTAAAGTTTTATTATGCTTATTTGGGAGGCCGGTGTAAAAGGGTAGGAGGTCCTATCAAATTATGGTCCTACTTTCCATTGATTTATATGGTGACCTAAATACAACTCTTTCCCTTATTATCGTATCCACAGTCAGGGCCAATAAGGGCCTTTAAGAAGGGGGACCATAATCCCCAAGGGACCATAATTTATTTTACACCGGGTCAGTATTTAAGGTATCCAGATTTTAGGGAGAAAATAGTAAATCTACGGAATAATGTTAATTTTTTATTTATAGAATATCATTTTGTTAGGTGAATTAACGCTTGCATATTTGCATATTGTGTGACTAAACTTATTGTTTATGAACTTTAGTGTTGTTTATTATCAATAAGTACTCAAAGGGTGTCTGTTAAAAGACATTAAACGTATATGTGACAAGGATTTTATTTTCCAACAAGACATTGCCTCGTACCATAGATCAAAGGATACATTGGCATTTCTTTGCAAACAAGGTGTCAATTTGATTGATCTCGATGCTTGGCCACCCAACAGCCCCGATGCTACATGTAATGTGTATGATTACCATACATGGAGCCATCTCGAGGAAATGGTACAATCAAAAGCATCCAATAAACAGCTTTGATGTGCTGAAACAGAATCTTAAAGTGCTGAAATGAATTGCAACAGAAATCTCTCAATAAGGCTATTGATAGATTGCGCTTCCATTTGAAGCTTATTGTTGATGCATAGGGGAAGGGGAGGGGGTGGGGGTATATTGAGCAATTGTGAAAATTGTTTCAATAAATAAAATGTTATTAAACAACAATGAAATTCATAAACAATAAATTAAGTCACACAATGATGAAAATATAAATATCCAAGCATGTATTCACCTAACAAAAGAATGATATTCTATACATAAAAATTAACATAATTCCACAGATTTACTATTTTCTCCCTTAAATCTGGAGACCTTAAATAGCGACCCGGACTCCCAAATAAGTATAATAAAACTTTACTATTGATTTCATGGCAAAGTGTTATATACCAAATTGTTTGAAATTGTATAACCTTTAAAATGGTATGTAAGTCAATGTACCATATTGAATGTAACTATTTTTATCCTGATTTGAAGTTGGGTATTGTTTTTTTTGGCCCATCCTGTATGTCGTGTATTGGTTTAGTATCATAATAAATTATTCATATCCTCAAATTGTGTCCCAAAGAGAAGTCATTTTCCTATTGAATACATTGAACGTTCTTGCCTATATACATGAAGTGTGAGTGGCAGACAATATAAAACTGTAGAGCTCTCTTGAGGTCAACTGACAATAACTGTTTAACAATGCTGTAAACTTTGAAGTCATATTCGATGGTTTCAGAAGTGAAATTCGATGGTTTGATATATTTCAATTTTACTAATTCTGCAAAACGATTTTCAATGTTTTCTTTTTTAATTTAAAGTTTTTTAATTTTTGTCAAAATGTTGCTGCCAACAGCACATATTGTTCACTTTTAATTAACCAATCAGAATTGAATGTTTCAACGGAGCTACTAACAATATATATCAAATTTGTCACACTTGTCTTTTAACTTTCATTCCACATGATATATAACATTCCTCAAATCGCACCAGATGATTCATACTACTATGGAATCATTTGCCCATAGAGAGTATCATATACAAAAGCATATATAGGGTGTCCCAAAAAAAGAAACCAGGATTTAATTGCTTATTTCTCAAATATGAATAATAATAGGAAATTTCACAGTCACCATGTGATAGGTTATAATGTCCTTGTTCATATGATACCAGAATTGTCTATTTTCCTTTGCGGATGATTGAGTTCTAATATATATAAGTGAACATGTAAGGAAATGGTTTTTGCCACTTTTTCTTTCATGAATGACTGAACAGTAGAGGGATTGAAATGGCTATGTCAGGATGGTTATTTGGGTTATCTCAAAGATAACATCAACACAACATCACTAAGAGACGTTGATAATCTAAGGGCCAGAATTGTTGCAGCAGTGGAGGATCCAAGGGGACAGAGAGACATCACCAGGGATGAATTGCGATGAGATCTAGGGCAGACATTTGCATTGAAAGGAATATGGGTCATATTGAAGGACACTGTGGTTGAAACAACTTTGGATGGACATTGGGATTTAAAAGGGACGTTAAACATGATATGTGTAACTGAAACTGTAATAAATGAATAAAAGAGTAATATCCTGATGTTTGTCGTTACTTATCACCTACATGTATACGTTATGATCGGGAAATTGACTTGGTTGAAAGTGGCACGACCCCATTTCTGACAGGGTCATTTGAATCCCTCATTACTCAGTTATCTGGGGAGGAAAATATAACATATTGGTATCATATGAAAGAAGATATAAAGACCAGACGCAAATTATGATGGCTGACACCAAGTATTGTACTTTTAATAATATGTAATTTCATTGATTCACACGTGGCTAGGCAAGGTGTGTGAGATTCCAGGCAATCCGAACCCAGTAGTTTTACATGACAGCAGTGCATGAGATTGTGAAAAGATTTGAAACATAAGACTCAATGCATTGTAGCTGCTTCATCCCACCCAGGCGTTGTTTCCTAAACTTGCATTCCCGCTGCGTGGTCATGCAAAGATGTGGAAACAACCTTCATGATATGATTCAGCATACATTATATGCACTGGGTCCAGGACTTAAGTCCCTCAATGAACTATGACTATGATGGCTTTAATTTAAACTGCTGTGCACGATATCACGAATCACTGTATCCAAGGTCGCTTGTGAAACAGTTATCAAGGTGACAACTTGACTTGAATTGAAATTGATACTTTGCCAACTTGACCATTGCAAAATATTTAAGTGAAAAAATGTTCTTTTTGAGATTTTATATCTTTTAGGTGATTCCGTAGAAAATATTTTGCAATGTGTGAAATAATTCAAGCCCTCAATGTAAGACTCGGTGCATTGTGGCTGCTTCATTCCACAAAAGCGTTGTTTCGTGAACAAAGCGATTCATTGACACCACCATTTACATCATCATTTTCGGAGAAACAATTCAAAATGTTGATGTACTGATCGATTTTATATATATATATATTTTTTTTTTTAAGAAATATAAAGTCAAATGTATAGTTTAGAAACCTAAAACATACACTCAAATTTTATTTCATATAATTTCCTAAAGTAGTGCGTACTCAACAAACATATCAGGTGCCAAAAGTAAAAAATGTAAACATATAGTTCAATCATTCTGAAACTCTCGACCAACTAATGCGTTTACATCATTTTTCTGTTTTCCTTATTATTCCTTGTGCATTAAGTATTATCGAACTATTTTTAAATACACAAAGCGTCCAGCAAATGCTGATACAAAGGCATAATTTTTATTTCTTCTATGTCTGACTCAGCTGTGTGTATTGTTGGGTAGAATTACATTGTTATGTGAAATAAAGGTGAAATAAGTTTAGAATTTTTGGAAAGTGTCAGTGGTCTTGTTCATGAGACCTATGTCTACATGTAGTCTTGCTTAAGACCCTGGACTCCCCCCCCCTGTTCAACGTCGCTCAGTACATACTAACATAGGGGGGGGGGGTGTAGACAGTTTTGAAGCAGGACTTCTTGTGTCTTTTAGACAATGCCACATATAAATTCAGATAACAAACTTCACAGACGATACAGCTATATAATAACATTAATAATTATTCTTTAGGCTTTCTAATTGCTCTGACATTAAATACCACCAAAAATGTGTTGGTTGTAAAGGAGGGGAGTCACTCTATTTGACAACGCTGTTCTGGTGATGAGTAAGAAGGAAAAAGCTTTGTCAACGACAAGTAGCATAACATAATGATTGTGCAATGTACTTCCTGATAACGGTCTCATTTTGGGATCAAACATTCATAATAACGTGGGGTACAAATCAACGCATATCATTTGAGTACTTCAGTGATGTTTATGTTTTGAAACAGTTTATTGATGAACAGTTATTAGGGAACTATCTCAAAATATACAGAAATGATATCAACGTTGAAAACGAGGTTGATACCCAAGGCGAAGACAAGTATGACAACAGAACATCCACTTTTAACTTCAGAGTCAGGTAATGTTTCTGTATTTCAAAATCTTATTGCACACACGTATTTGTAATGGTAGCTATGACTTAATATCCAAATAGACAGATAATGAAAGGTGTGCGCATATTGTTGGCTGTTTGTTGCAACGAATGTTCCCGACTTCTTTAGAAAAAGGTTAAGGCAGATATGACAATGTATTACAAGTAAGTCGATTTACTCGTATATCCTGAAATTTCAACAAAAATGCAAAACGGTTGTTACAGCAACACTGATAGAGGTAACATTTAAGGCGGGACAAACGCCAATGGTTTAAAAATATATGTATACGGGGAATGAATGTATCCCGTAAATCCCGTCCAGTGTGAAAATTGTCGATGCGCCCTTGAAAAATCATTCCAAGTGCACATTGACTACATAGTTTTACTGCCTGACGACATAAAGTATGGTAAGAAAATCATATTTAGAAAATTTTATTATATTATAGGCACATAATAATAGTTTTGTTAAATTACACCTTTGTCACCTGACGGAAATTCCCTTTGAAGGCGGAAAGCTCAAATTGCGTTTAATTCTGACAGTTGGTTGTTCTGTTTGTTTTCTCACATGATCGGCAATACTGTACCCTTACGTTAGATATAGTCTGAAGATATATCTTAGGTATGTAAGATATTATAAAAGCAATTCTAATATGATACATGACGTCACAATAGCTAGAACAATTGATTTACTGGTCTATATTGGAGTATGTATGACCGCTAAAATTCTTATATGCAAAAAGTTGTGTTTCTTGTCTGTTTATCATATTAGAATCGTAACAAAGACCTCGATTTTATGATTTATGTCAAATATGAGACCTCAAATTTTATTCTGGCCATTGCCAAAGACCTCAATCGCTACGCGATTCCGGTCTTTTAATAATGAACAGAATAGAATGTTTGGTCATATATTATGACATAAATCAAAAAATCTCGGTCTTTATTCCTTAATTATAATTGGACATTACTGATTGTCCAGGTGATAAACCTAAGAGAAAAGGCATTTTTAGATAAAGAGATGCGCAAACAGATTTATTTGTTAATAAACGATGCTTCAAATGTTGTTTTTAATTTTCGTTTCAAGGAAAATTACACAAAAAGGACCTTTGTCTTCTTGGTCATAGTGTCAATCAAGATGATAATAAGTGTTTTTAGAAATAGATAACATATTTCTACTACCATTAACAGTTAACCATATAAAGTAACTAGAGCAATTTTCCTCAAAAGTACTTGTTTTTAACGAGATTACAATATTTACCTAATGATAAATGTCAAACAATATGATGCTCATATGTCAGATTTATCAATTTTCCAAGAACGTTTTTGTTAAATACAGATTGACATTAAAAGAGCCACCAACATAATGTTGCATAACTTATTTGTCTACATGATATCTGAATTGTTCTTAAGCACATTATAAGCTCCATGGAGCAACAGGAAGTTCTAGCTGATATCAAAGCTGAAATTTTAGCTCAAACAGAAGTACTTTTATGAAAGGATAGGTATCGATATGGTGAACTGAATTCAACAATGTTTTTCTCTTAAACCAATTATTGAAAACATTCTGTAAAAAGCACGGTCCTTTATGTAATGTTGACTAATTGACAACAATTTAATGCAACAGGTATTTATATATATTTTGTATAACTGTTTTTGTTAATATATTTTGTTTTTTAGTGCAATTGTTTTTTGTTCCTTTTTACCAATTCTTGAGAACGAAGTTATATAAAGGAAATGTTGGTTGATTTTACAAAAAGTATGCAAAAACTTAAAACAAAATCCCCTAAAATTGATAAAAATTAAGTTAAGCCGTTTATTACATTAACAAGATACATTTTTTAAAATCAACCAAACTTTCCTTTGTACAATTACAATATTGAGAGACCTAAACACGTTGTGTTTATGCCGTTTTGTTCCAATGAGGTTCGGATAGATGTTTCATTTCATTCCGAACATATGATACCAAGAACGAAAGAAGTGTCTGATGTGTTTTCTAAAACAATATCTAATGATTTTTGCGTGTACTTTCAGAGAAAGAAAGCCGAATCAATTAAACATAGGATAATATTGTTGCTATTTATAAAGTCATTATAACTTATTTACAAAATTATGTTACAAACGGTGGGTGGCATTTTCGTGTATAATCCAGGTGTGTCTGCAAAGGATTAGATGACACTTTTAACACTCATAAAGGTAATCGTAGCTAGTCATCTGAAGCCTCTTGCAGAGTTGCTCCATGAAATAAAATTTTAATGTGCTAAAGAACAAGTCAAAATTCACGCAGACAGAAAAATTATGCAACATTATGTGGGTGGGTGGCATGTTTGTCTCACGCGGAATAAAAGAGGCCGTTTTCTTTTGTGTCCGGTTTTGGGGATGTTTTTCATTTAATTATCGTCGATTATTCTTTGCATGTATTAAGCTCTTATGATGGTGTATTATGTGAAATCCCTGTGCCTGCCAGCTCATGATTATGTTTTGAAAAATATTCGTGAAAACTCTTTGCAGTTTGTCATAAGGACATATACAGGGTGTCAAATAAGTCCCGTCCCCCCCCCCCTCTACAGCCAAAACCAAGATAATTGGTACCAAGTGTGATATATCATTGGAAAGGTCTTCCAAAGTTACGTTGATTGGCATATATCTGACAAATGTCAATCAATCTCACAAATTCACTGTATCAATTGAGGTGACCATAGGCCTAGAAACATGGCAATTTGGCGTATTTGGCAGGATTTTAAGAATCTGGTATAAGAAAGGTCAAAGGACCAAAAGATGACTAAATAGTAAATATGTATATGGCAATGAATTTAACCAATTGCTGGATAGGGTTAGAGGTGTAAAAAATAGAGGTGCAAGGAAAGTGGGGAATCCTTTTTTATGTAACAAGTGACGTTTTTTGAGGTCATATCCTTGTCATTTTGACGCAAAAAGTTGCTTAAAGGAGGGCACGTTAACTATGTAGGACATCATGAAAATATAGGTAAATTTCATCCAAAATACTTGAGAGTTGGTGAGTTAACATAACTTTGGATGATCTTTGCAATGGTATATCACACAAGGTACCGTCTAGAATAATGTCCAATATAGCTGAAACGATGTTTTCAAAATCAGACCCTATATATTTCAATGGGGAAAACCCCGGATGTAAAAATGTGTACCCAGAATTAGAGCTCTTCAACACGGGAGGTAAGAATATTGTTGTAATTCTTTCGCTATCGCGTTTTAGTCTATTTACTTTTATGTGTCTGCCTTTTCTTATTCTTAAATTATGTCCAAACAAAGAAATATTATCTTAAATGTCAGAAATACATGTCAGTGTATGCAAAATGACACAAATTAACTCTTTTTAATATTTTCCAGTTGCTATATAGTAGGGAAAGGACCTGTCTTGGGTACCATATTATCTTAGTTTGTCTAACTCCTAAATCATTCTGATTACTGAGTTGTACTATAACATTCAGCTACTCCTTACTTGCTCTTGTAGATGATATTCCAAATGGAGGCGCAAAATCCGCTTTCCTCAAAGATGTATCTAAAAAGATGGCAGACGTTCTGAGCTTCGTCGATTATGACACCATGCGTAGATTGTGTATGCTGCTAAATCCACCCGATGTATTTGGCAATGACTGGCGGATGCTTGCCGATAAGATGGGATTTACATTTCTCGAGATACGTAATATTCAACAGCGCGAGAAAAATCCGACACAGGCACTACTGTTGGTGTATAAAACACGCACGGGTAAAGGTAACAAAGAACTCCTTAATGACCTACATGACTACACTTTATCAATGGGTCGAGAGGACTGCGTTACACTTTTAAAGCATGTATTGGAGGGTGAAGATGGGGACGATTTGAAGATCGATATGTCTGCGCTAACGTGTGGACAGGATAGCATTCTTACTGAACAAATAATAGGTAAATCATTTGGACGACAAAAGCTAGAAAATCTAAGCCATCATCAGAAGAGGCTCCGTTGAATAGTACTTCTTTTCCTCATCACTCTACGAGTCAACATAATTATTAACATAATATTTCACAATTCTTGTTCCCTTGTGTCCCATTTGAATCATAAATGACATTCATTTCTTACAAGACAAACTGATCATGAAGACAATAACAGGTTATTATTTCTTGACTCCCTTCTTCTATCAACTAATACTGTGTTTCGCTTATTACTTAGCAATATTTTTTTGTTCACATAAGTTTTTTTTCATACTTTAAAAAGATTATTTGAGAAAACGTGTCATGATATAAAGGAAAAATAATTCTAAAATATGTAAAATGTCTCTCTATTAATAATATAAATGTTGATTTACAGATGCTTCCGAGTTTTACTACGGCCGGTTATGCTGTTTATTGTTAAAAGAAGGCACTGAGCAGATAAGAGAATATTTGCTGAATAACTTGCCATATGGATTTGACAACATATTCGATGTGTTACGCAGCAAAACATATAAGATGCAGTTCCGACTTCTCAGAGAACAGGAAAAGCTAACCCAGAACCAATTTAACACCCTGTACCCGCCATCTTGTGCAGCAAACCCCTCTGTCTTTGACCAGGAATTACTGTTTGTCTTGATCAAGCATCTCATCAAAAAGAACGACTTGGACTGGCGCAAGTATCCACAGGTGGACAAAATCGATCCAGAATATGACGTCATCAGATTGAGACATTTACGTCATCGGCTTATACACAAATCAAAAAGAGATCTAAGCCAAAACGAATACGACCAACTTTTCGGTGAAATTTCTCAGATTTTATTGAGAATGGGGCAAAGCCCGGAATCCATACGCAAATACAGCGATCGTGTACCAATATCTGATATTCCAGACCTGAAGCAAGAGTATTCCAAAGCGGTGGCACAGTTGAAGGAAGAATTTATCAGAGCCACAATGGCGGTGGACTTTACCCCTACTCGAAAGTTCAACAGATTCATGATTCTCATCACTCTATGTTTTGTTACGATGATCATAGGAATCTCGATGTTTGTTGGCATTTATCTGTCCAATAAACCCAATGGAAGATCAAAATGTGCTGAAAGCCCGGTGTCTATAACCAACAGTAAGAAAAATGTGATAAACTATATTCACTGACAGGGATTTCACTAGAATTTCTCACAACAGGGTGTTACTTAAGTACTTAATAAATGAAAACAACAGGCAAAATTAATGGAATTGTTAAAATAATGGAAAAGTTGAAAAGTCTCTCCAGGCCCTCGTGAAATATCATATTGTCCCTCGGAATAAACCCATATTTAATTCTGACCAGTAAATAAGA
The DNA here is from genome assembly GCA_903813345.2 of Owenia fusiformis. Taxonomy (NCBI): domain Eukaryota; kingdom Metazoa; phylum Annelida; class Polychaeta; order Sabellida; family Oweniidae; genus Owenia; species Owenia fusiformis. The sequence goes on from CAIIXF020000002.1 coordinate 28,476,101, forward strand.
TTTTTATCCTGTGATGTCATAACTCTCTTCATAAAATCATCGGTTCAAAATCCATATCTGATTTTATATGAAACAAAACCAGACTACCAGTATGGTTAAAAAAAATACAACTTCCACAGCTTATAAAGATAGCTACTGAACAGTAAGTGTTCTCCTTTCACATTTGTTTCAGAGGAATCGGGTATGTTCCGCTATAAGAGCAGAGAAACATGGGGTGCGAGACCTCCGATTAGTCCACTGACGCGTTTTAAGAAACCAGTTAAATACGTCATCATAATACACACAGCTGGCCTTGATTGTGTTGAAATGGTTGATTGTTGCCAGAGCGTTGTTGAAGCACAAAACATACATATGGATAAGAAAAGTAAGTAAATCAAAGGCATGTACAATAATAGTATTTCTGTTGGAACCATTGAACTCATGACAATGATTCTATGCCTCACTGACATTCATCATATTTTCCTTATATATAGTGTTCACCATAAATAAATGACACCTGGATTTTATATCACCATTTCCAGACCAATAATGTCTAGATATACATCGCTTAAGTTTTGTACATTTTACATTTTGTATACTCTCATCCACTGATGTATAGCCTCTTGAAAATTCTCTCCTTTTTAACATGGGAAATCCTCACTTCAGCAAACCCAGGTGTGATTTATTTATGGTGAGCACTGTAATTCATTTTAGACATGTCTGATATCGGCTACAATTTCCTAATCGGTAATTATGGTGTTGTATATGAAGGACGGGGATGGCGCTTTGAGGGAGAACACTCCAGAGGGTAAGACCGGAAGTACATGATTGAATATCAATTAATGGTGCGATTTGTATTTATGGATAAAAAAGTCCATTGAATGATTTTACTTTACTGATTTAGCTGGAACAACCTATCAATTGGAATTGCATTTATTGGTGATTTCCGCATGAGACTACCGGATAAGAAAGCAATGCAAGCGCTCGAAGAAATTCTTTTCTTCGGAATCCACAATCGGTATTTGAAGCAAAAATACATTATGTACGGCCATTGCCAGGTAGCGCCTTATTTGAGTCCAGGGGAGACTCTCTACAATGAACTAATGAGGTGGCGTCACTGGGTAAGCTAAACACAAGTCATTTTATCCTTCGGTGTATTTGTTTCTGGATGCCGAAATAGTTAGCTTAACGTTTTGTTCAACCTATGCACCCGACAATCATGAATCGCAAATAATATTGCCATTTATCCGATGGATATTAAATCGGTAAAAATGGTATCCCTCAAAACTCATAGGATATCCTCTAAATACTAATTGTGGATATGTCAATCTGCTATTTTAACTGATTAATTGTAGAAATACCGCAACGTAACATCAGACGCAAAGCTAGAGGGAAACAGAACAAGTTATTGCTTTGACAAGAAACCCCCACAAATGGTAGCAATTCCTCCTTGAGCGTGTATAAGCTTGGAAATTACGAACAGTTCGGAAATCATCTTGTTTGTCACTCCCTGAGGGTACTATACACTTCACTAAGTATTCCAATGACGAACATATTCAGAGTGATTTCCTTATACACACTACTAACACATAGAAATGCATAAGATACTTTGTTTGTCCATTTGTATTGTTAAGTATATTTTGAAAGTACCTTATTAACATCTAACGCCATCCAATAAACCATTCATAAGGAACAGACAAATAAAAACAAATACATAATCATTACTAATAAGCCAAATGGGTTGCTCATGAACACCAAATGCAAGGAGTTTTATAGTGTTATTAAGTTAGAAAAGTCCCTTATCCTGTTTTCCTTACAAGTATGTGATACACAGTACAGTGTGACCCATAAAACATAATCGATATCGTGTTTTACATCTCAAATTCACTCCGGTGGCAAACACTGTAATCAAGTCATCAACACCAGTCGAATATGTGGCATTCTCAAAAAGAAATTAAAAAATTAACTAGAATCTACGCAACAACCAAATATAATAAGCCTGTCAATCCAGGGAGGCCTAAGTGGATTATTAAAAACACCCCGAAATGCTTAGATTTTTGCACCTCCAATGGAAACTTTAAGCAATGCATATAAAATCGAAACGGCAACCTGTACGCAGAAATCGCCCTATTCAAATGCTTATTTTAAAAAAGCCCGTATTTAGAGCTGAAATATGTATGACGTACATCATTTTACTTCAGAAATCATTATACTGTACATCGAAATCAAGATTGCCAGCGTAGTATTCAATAGACATGAGTATAGTGATTCCTGTTGACACCAGCGTGGAATTGCAAATCTCCCGTTTAAAACACGAAACTGAAGCTCATCGGGTATCTGAAGAAGACGAATTAGCGCTTATTTTCTATGCGCGCTATACACATTATACCTGGGTAACAAATTCTCCGACCCATCGGCCGGCTCCCGGCCGATTGACTGTTTTGTTCAATATTGTATTCAATTTTGAACAAAATACTAAATCGGCCGGGCGCCATAGTGAAAATCGGAGCAAATGTGACCAAGGCATTTCTGAACTGATTCATGGACTTTGCGTTCACTTTGCGTTTTGAAAAACATTGTAAGATTAAAGTCTCCAGTCTTTTAAAATAGCACGCAGTACACACAATTACTTGTCGTTGCTATAGTGTCACCAATGCGATTAACTTGTAATCAACTTTATCTGAAAGATGAATTGAGAATAAGGTCAAACGACAAGCCCTGGTACAATGATGATATTGCTCATGCCATTCTAAAGGAGAAAAAATTATTTTCTAAATCTAAGAAGTACAAAAGAGAATAATACTATTTAGCCTATACGGCCCAATCAGATTTAGTAAAAATCTTATTAATGAGTCAAAGGTAAATTACACTAATTATCAAGTTGAACAATTAAATGGTGAAACAAACTCTGGAGATATATTCTGGCACTTATTGAGAAATTATTAGGTAAGCAATTTAGTTCCCAAATTCCTACTATGCAAACAATACTAATTCAATATCTAGTCAAGAAAAAGCTGATGAATTCTTAAACTATTTTGTGAACATGTACCACTCTGATGAGATATATGTTAACTTTATATTCCCTTTCAGAAGTCGTTTCGAAACACAAACCAGCCATGTTTTAATCATAAGAGTTGAAATTATAAAAACTCTTTCTTCATCAAAAGCATTTTATAACAGTTAAAATGCTTCAACTTTGCTCTAATTCAATAAGTTTCTACTCTACTTTTATTATTCAAAAAACTTCTCAAGGACCAAACTTTTCCAGATGTTTGGAAACCCAGGGACATTTGCCCCATATTTAAGAAAAACAAGAATGACATTATTAATTATAGACCCATTTGACTTTTTTTGAAAGAATCATACACAATAGAATGTATAAACATCTCATCTCATTCTTTATAAATTTCAATCAGGATTTCTGTTTTTCTCGACATTTCCGCTGCTTTTGACAAAGTTCCGCACAGGTTACTACTTTATAAACTCACTCCTTCGCTCATACCTTACTAACAGAAAGGTCAAAGTCACCGTAATTGAAAAAACATCAACTTCATCTCCTGACAACCACATTAATTGTAGTGTCCCTCAAGGAAATATTCTTGGGCCTTTAATGTTCCTTATTTATATCAACGACCTCTCAGATAACCTAGCATCTTGCTTTATTTATGCAGACGATGCGTTAATCTTTGTACCCTCTACTTCAACTGATTTGACCTCCCATAGACAACTTAAAAGTGATTTATAAAAGTAGAAGAGTGGGCTTCTATTTGGAAACTTGATTTCAAACCGGAAGAAGTAAGGAACTTGTATTTTCAAGGAAAAACAGGGGGGAAAACAATCAAAGTGTCATTTTAATAAGTAGAAATATTCTCAAAGTAAATACACATAAACACATTGGCTTCTTACTTGACCACAAATTAAAGGGAGATGCACACATAAATTACTCTATTGCCAAATTCAAGCGGCATTAAATCTCAAAGGGAAACTAAAATCAAAACATTTAAAAAATGTTAATAATGGCTACATGCAATCTTTATTTCACTACTGTGATACTATCTATGATTGTGTTTCCCAGCAGGAGTGATCGTGTCGAGGATTCTGCCAAGTTCAAATAGTTCCAAAGTGTTTTTAGATTTTAAATTGGTCACCCTTATCAGAACGCAGATTAGTTCATTTCAAAATAACTATGTTCAAAGTTTGCAATGGTCTACTTCATTAATATATAGCTGATATATTTACTCCATTCCAAAATCAAATTGTCAGAACATTGAGATACCCTTATGATTATATAATACTCAAAAAAAGATCACCAATTTTCAAAATGATGCAAACATGGAACAATATCCCGCCAGATCTTAAGTGCTCAACTTCTTTAGCCTCCTTTAAAAATTAACTAAAAGGTAAAATGTTTACAGGCACATAATATTGAGCTCACAATTAAATGCCCATAACTGGACCAATGTAGATTCTCCGAATTGTACTTATGGCTCCCAGAAACGTTTAAACACATCTTTTTCAACTGTCCCCTAAGAAAACAAAATGGCGAACGATTTATCCATGAAATAGAATTTATAGTTTAACATATCAACATACACAATCAACTTATTTCTTTCTGGCGATTCAAACTTGATCATTTTAATTATAACGTTTATTTCAACTCACTTCAATATGTTTCATAGACAACGTTTGACTTGCAAATATACCTCAGACCCTTCTTTTACCCACCCCACCCCTATAATAAGCAGCAGCAAATTTATCCCCTTCCTTTAACATAATTATTGTATTCAACAGATCTTTATTTTATATTTGTCAAAAATGTTAGATATTTGAATCTTGCATGTGCTCTTTATTGTAAATATTTATATGAGGACATGAAATGCCGGAAGGCGATTTGCCCCAACCCTGTCTATTCATTGTATACTCGTTTGTATTTATGAAATAAACCTTCTGATTAAAAAACACATACATATTTCTATAGAGGGGCTTTCTGCATGTTGACAATCCTATTCATATTTGAATTCGAAGTGTTTGATGAATGACTATTACACAAAGAAAACAAATGTCACGTGAGTTAACAAGTGTCTAGATCGTACATGTACTAGCTAAAGTACCTTATCACCATACCTGTACACGGCGATAATACATGCTCAAGTAAAGTGTACACCCGTAGCACACTGTGGCTAGTCGATCTATGTGGATGCAGTCAGGCACATGTAATGTTTCGTGAGTACCCACCTCTGTACTTTTCAATGGAAGAATTTTGCACTTCTGTTTAAATAATCTATATTTACTCATCCGTGTATATCATACTTCATTGATTTACAAAACCAAAGCTACGCTATAAACACACATTCTCTGATATTTTTACGGAGAATAGATAACTCAAACGAGTTCACTCGACCAGTTTTACCATCTCACTCATAGCTGTGAGAAGGTATGTATAATTTGCCATAGGTTTACCTTGTAATGGGGAATAAAAAATTCAAGTAATATAATTATTTCACATTCACAAATATGAAGTAAAATACAAATACAATGCGTTCTATAATATTTTTGGAGTTATGGTATGAAATATCAGCTTTAAAAAAGCAATTTAATTATGATGTATCATGTGGATTAGTAGACGTTCTGATTGGATTCATTGAACAGACTGGCTAGGTTCAATTGAATCATTTTGAATGTGTGTATTTTTAATATTTTAATCCACAGTGTCCGAAAACAATAATAATGCTATATTGGTAATCGGAAAAATTCCACTTACCACGATTTCAAAAAATTGTAAATAGATAATACTATTCTTGAATGATGGTCATTTGTTTCAAGGAATCTGGAGGCTCGTTCAGCTGAGCTGACAAAATCATCAAGATTTACGGATGGTCCATCTGTTGGCTGCTCATTGTCACCTTCAATGAATGTTAATGGCTCTGAAACTGGTAGCCTTGCCCAAGTCGGTATTTATTTACTTATCTGATCTTGAATTATTACCACCTTGTACAATCCATTGTATCATCGCTGATATTATGCTAACTTATTCAGCGGTTCCGAGATTCCCATAATACCTAGGCTACCTAAGGGTATCGCAAAACCATATTGATTGACAATATGGACATGGACACAACGTGTGACTTCAGGCTGATTGACCAATCAAAACGTTATCAGGTTGACCTGCATAAAAAAGCAAACTACCCGTCTAGGACTTGAAATTCAATGATCTGATCGAGTGTTCCTTGAGAGTTACAATATATTATGTTATTAAATGTACATTGGAATGTAAGTAGTCATTAATACTCGTCTAAATGAAATCATGCAATTCAATGTTGATTCAAAATCAAAACTGAATTCGCGATGGAAATGCACGAAGACCTTGTCAGGCAATGTAGGGCCGTCGTTGATTTGTCAAATTTTACGGACAAAAACATTGGGTCGGTAAAGCACATGGCTTTCTCTTGGGTACAAGAGGGTCATAATAGAAATCAAGATAAGTAAAATAGACCGACTTTGGCAAGGCTATGAAACTTGATTTGTGGGTATTCCAGTGGGTCGATGGGTCTTTTGCTCTGAATTCACTTCATTCTAATTTCAACATTTTCATTATCATCATTACATGTTATGGACCCGTTTTTCAAATTAACAGTATCAGCAATAAAACCATAGTTTTTGGCTCACACAGTGAGACTATGGGATCGACCAGGCGTCCGTCCGTTGGTCCGTCCGTCCGTCCGTTGGTCCGTCCGTCTGTCAACATTGGCTGCACAAATTAAAACTGCTATTCGAATTGAGTCATTTCCACATTCATTTTATGCATATCCATAATGTCTATTTGACCTATCATCGCCATTTCCCAAGTTCGCCCAGTTTCCGAGAAATTGCTGATTTTTAAATTTCGAGAAAAATCGATCTGATGATAGCCTTATAGAAAGTCAAGAGAAGTGAAGAAAAGATTGAAAAAATACCAGTCCAGTCCATTTCCAGGTCCAAGTCCAGGTCCAAGTCAAGGTCCAGTTCAGGTCCAAGTCCAGATCTGGGTGTAATCCGGTTTAGACCAGGTCAAAGGTCAAGAACTAGGTCAAATCCAGTACTTTGTCATTTTTTTCAATTTTCTCAGTCGTCCTTGAATATTTTTGCTCCGTTTTTTTAATCATATTCCTCGGAAAAAAGCCAATCCCTACAGGCAAGTTGTTTTTGATCACTCTTACCGTTTTTGAGATATGGCATCCGAAAAGTAGGTCACAATAAAAAGTTCTCGGAATTAAATGTATAAGTTATGAAGTATGTGTAAAATTGTCTAAGGAATCCGAATCTGCAAACCAGATTTTGATCCAACTTCCGGTTCAGAAGTTATGGCATTTTGAAATCTCAAAAATCACTATTTTGGTATCCCATGTTAAGTCAATGGGGCTTGAGAAAATTATCAATTGTAACAACACAACACTAGATACAGTTTGGATGTAGCCAACTTAATAAGAATCTACAATAGAAGCCGTCCCTCAAAATCTACTTTCCTTCAAAATTTGAACACTAAAAGGCCCAGGTCAAAATCTAGGTCAAATTCATAGTTTTTCTTTTGACTACAACAAATCATCTTTAATTGATCTCATATTTACCAATACTTTTGTTTGTAAATCAGGATATACATTCCTCTGTAGGTTCTACACTGTGTGAGCACAGGACCGTGGGTCCTTTATTTCATCTGTAATGGCATTTTCCAGTTGATGGGTTTATATATAGTATTTTCAATTTTTCATGAGGGTGCCTTTAGACTACTTGTAATGGGGTGGCTTATTACTTTACTGAATGAGGAATGTTTATCCAAACAATGGATACAAAGAAAATCTGGCCAGTTGTCCATCAGTAAATAAATCATCATGATAAAAGTATAATTTATTAAAGCATCCATTTGTTACCGTTCTGAATCCAAATGATACATAGGTGCATCCATTTTATACATATATGTTGACGTTTACGAAATGTTTTTCAAATATCTTCCCTTTAACTGGAATATGGTAGCTGAAACGTTCACACATTGTCATACTATGTATATTGAATATGTGTGCAAGATTTCAAGTCACAATGTTAAGTAGAAACTCTGAGATCACTTACCTCGATTTGCTGTCATATTTTTGCAATGATCCCATTCCCTATAATGAGTACCCACGATACATTACATATAAATGACTGCATCCACATAGATCGACTAGCCACAGTGTAGCACCATGGAAAGTAAAACTATGATATCGTTCTCCTCGGAAAATTCCAAAGGTGATTGCCCAGGAAGCCTAAGTGGGGATATAACAAAATCTCGCAAAGGTCTTATCGTGCTACAGGAATGGTGGGGAATGAACGAACAGATACGAAACCAGGCTCTAGACTTAGCCACTAAGCGTAACTTTATTACTCTTGTTCCTGATTTATACAGGTATGTACATCTTGACCATTACCATATACAATGTGAATGTGAATATATATACTTCATACTTGAGTAAACAATGGTGATATCCTGGAAGTCAAGAGGGGGGTGGGCAAGTCATTTGTCTATAAATATGGTTACTATTTTTATTATGTCACCACCAAAAAGTGATGACATATATAAAGTTATTGTCTTCGTTTTTGTGACGGCGGTTGGCGTCCGGCGGTTTGTGGTTTGTGGTTGAAACAAAATTCTAATTTATTTCACTTACCTTTAATTGATTCTCCAAACATATTCTTTTAACATCAAATAAGGATGTTGATCAGGGAAATTCTGTACCATTTCAATCAAAAACCTTGTTTTTACGAGAAACAATCAATTGTGATGATACGTCATGGACCAGCCCATTCAAATGATCAGGGAAATGATCAGGGAAATTATGTACCATTTCAATCAAAAACCTTGTTTTTACGAGAAACAATCAATTGTGATGATATGCCATGGGAGTGGTACCAGGTTGTAATAGACGTGTTATGTGATTGGGGAACTGTAGGTTTGTGATCACGGAAAAGAAATTTTGAAGAAAACTTTCATAATTACCTTAATGCTCTAGGTACAAAACAAAATAGATATACTGAAATTAACTCGATTCTGTGAAGCTAACAATTGTAACATCCCTGTCAATTTTAAGATCATCCTGCGCCATTTTGGATATCCCATGTTTCCCAATTAGAAAGGCTAAATGTTGTTTAATTAGAAAGGCTATATGTTGTTTAATTAGAAAGGCTATATGTTGTTTAATTAGAAAGGCTAAATGTTGTTTACACATAGGATAATTATGGTTAAAATCAAGGAAAGGTTTGTGAAATAAATTAGCACTTGGTTTCAAAATTATGCACAGGACAGTGTTTAACTATGAAATGCTGACTGGCTTCTAATCGCCAAAAATTTGAATGGCAAAATTTCTAAAATGTTTATTACAGGGGTAAATGTTCAGATGACCGAGAGGAAGCTGGCCATTTAATGGCAGGTCTTGATTGGATGGGGGCTGTTAAAGACATTCAAGGTGCGGCAAAGTACCTCATTAGCAAAGGATGCGCAAAGGTAAAATCACTTTCAAGCTCCACGATTCATCAATTTAATATTTTTCCCTGGTAACATTTGTTAAAACAAGTCCGTATCCTATACATGTACATAGAAGTATCAAAAATTGACTGGAGTTGTAGCAAAGAAAAGATTGGTAACGATGTGGCGAACTGAATTGAACACATGTTTCAAAAATTCAAAAATTCTGAAAGTTTTACACATCGTCAATCTAATGATCATCTTTTGAATGGTAACAATTTTAATTTGAAAAATATATATAAACTTTTCTCTATATTGTATTAGAAAACACTTCAGACACATCTTTTGTCCTCGGTATCATATGTTCGGAATGCAACGAAACATCTAGTGGAACCTCATTGGAACAAAACGACATAAACACAACGTGTTTCGGTCTCTCAATATTGTAATTGTACAAAGGAAAGTTTGGCTGATTAAAAAGTATCTTGTTATCTTGAAGTATCTTGAAGACTGAACGCTCTATCTTGTATGAGTACTTGTATCCTCAATTATTTTTGAGGTTATGAGTATTGGCTATCAATTGGCTATCAATTTTTTCTTCAACATGTATTGTTATGACTTTAGTATGAATGAAATGTCCCTATATGTATATCTGTTGAAGAAATAAAAGGTTTACTTTACTTTTTTTATCTATTTGGGGGGTTTTTGTTTTAATTTTATGAATACCTTTTGTTGAATCAACCAAATTTTCCTTATTATAACTATTGAGAGGTCTAAGAAAATGTTGTATATGGTATTTTGTTCCAACAAGGCTCGGCAAGATATCTTAGTTCGTTCTCTAGAATTGGTAGAAAGGAACAAATAACAGTTTCACTAAAAATCAAAAATGTTAACAAATACGGTTATAAAAAATAATTATATTTAAATACGTTTCGCATTAAATTGTTCTCAATCAGTTACCATTACATAAATAACCGCGTTTTTCACAGAATGTTTTCAATACTTGGTTAAAAAAGAAAAATAATGCTGAATTCAGTTCGCCATATCGTTACCAATCCTTTGTTCTTGATTTTTACTATTATAGGTTGGTGTGACGGGATTTTGTATGGGAGGCGCGTTGAGCCTTGCGGCTGCCGCGTTGGTTCCAGAGATCTCTGCATCGGCGCCATTTTATGGAATCCCTAGCCCCGACTTGTGTGACGTCACTAAAATAACCATACCAGTTCAAGGTCACTTCGCGGAACTTGATAATTTAGTTGGATTTTCATCTCCAAAGGATGCTCAAGAATTGAAGAGGAAATGCGACGCTGCCAACGTACCATTGACTCTGTATATATACGAAGGAGTTGATCATGGGTTTAATCATGTAGGGGGGCCTAATTACAATGAGGAGTTCAGCACATTGGCGTTGAAGCGCATGAGCGATTTCATGAGCGAACATTTATAGACTTCATACATTTGTAATAGGCCTATTGTCTTCATCAACAACAGAGACTTTTGAAGTAATATTCACGTCTTCGCTTGTAACCGTCACAACCACATTTAGTATCATCATTTATTCACTCAAACAATAAGTGTGAAATTAATTTTGTTAAAAAGTGAAAAAAAATCTAAAATGTTTTTTTCAAATAGACATATAGTATATATCTGTATACATTTGTTCATTCGTTACCCAAGGCATTGAAGTAAACTCCAAGGAAAAATAAGCGAATTTTCAAATTGAAGTCAGGGTCCGTCTAAAACATGTCTATTTTCACATCTTGACCCCCTGATTAATACGTCAAGTTATTCAAATTAGAATGCAACATTTTCAAAAAAACAAGTATGTTCCTCATGGTACTTAACTGTCCTTTAAAATTGGAAATGGATTTGGACTGCAAGCTCTTTCTTTTTGATGTGCATTACTTGTCAACATGAACCAATAATATCTATCATTTTTCTCGATTTTTTACTTACCTTTTGTTTTTCATTTGAATAAAATTGAAAGGGTCGACTTTATTGAAACATGAATCGATGCGATCATGAAAAATGATCCTAAAGACGATAAAAAATGATAACAGTTTTAGTTGGGAAGAATTGATCATTACGCTAGTTCACTATTCATCCACATGTCGATTTTCACAAGACATTTAGAAACAAATGATCACGATTTAGAAAGTTCACTTTAGGGATCGCTTACTTCACGAATCGACATTTTTGATGTGTATGATATAACTACCTGAATTGAGAAACATCCAGTTTGTATTTGTATCCAAATATGACCACGTTTATGTAAAAGGATGTGTCTGGATATATGCCCTTTTGGTCCCTCAGTCAAATGTATGTGAAATATGGTTTTTATTACTGTCCTAGTTATATTTGATAAGTATTATTTACTTTTTCATGAGTTTTGATGCATAATTAACCCCCTGCTGAGAGTCAAAATAAGTATCTTAACAAATAAAAAAGGGTCATTATCATAGAAAAAACACCAATGGCAACATGTATGACATACAAAAAAGAAATAACTTAAGATCCATGAAGAATTAAAAAGAAAATCATATTTTTGAAATATATTTAAGGATTAAAATCTTTTTCAAATTTTTGAATTTCCAGCCAGTTTAATTTGAAGGGGGAAAAACAAGATGGCTGCCATTTGATGTAAGAAATATCAGAAAAAAAGTTGCTTCACTTTTAGTTTTCACATTGAGCACAGTTTTGCGGTTTAGGTTTTTTAATTGATTCTGACTCTTCAACAGCAGGGTCATGTATAGAGATTATAAAATTGAAACCAAAATGTTGTGCTCAGCATGAATTTGACTGAAATATGTGTAACTTCACCAACACAATTGAAGTGTCAAAATTGGATGCTCAGTACCTTTGAGTGACTATAATCCCTTGATTACCCAGATAAACACCAATTCACTTATCCAGAAATACCATTCAATGTCTATACAAAGAAAGTAAGCAATGTTTTGGAGGATATGTTTCACACTTTTTGTATAAATAATTCATTTAATATTTGCCATTTATTTTTTTTCAATTCTGACAAAGTGATATGCACTGTCTTTGATCCCAATATTCTTCATCCATTGTGATACAAATTGATATTTTTGTAATCTCACAAGAAGGATAAGATATTGATGTTTAATAATATGTGTGATTGAGTTAGTTTTTCAGACATTAAAATTTTCAATATTTTCTAAGTCGATACCCAGACTCATTCCCAGACTCATCCTTTCCCGTCGAAACCCGACATACGTAAAACATGATTTGCAGAATCCTGTTGTGTTTCACATTTTATTCTAAAATATCGTCAAAGAAAATAAACGTAGGACATGTACGTATTACGTCCGCAAAGTTTATATGCACTGAACACATCTTTTCTACATCCTTTTCACACCAACTTTACCAAAACATTGCACTGATTCATGAGACCAGGGTTTACATTTTTAGATTGAATGAGAATTGGGTGACAGATGCCATGTCGTTAAAATAATTTTTTGACACCCTTGGTATATGTTTTCCCTTTTTATCTCATATACCAGGTATGGTACCTTGACTTGTTGTTTACAATTTGTGTAATTTTTCCTTTAGGTTTAGCTTTTAATGCATGCTTAGACCAGTTGCAGGTTGACGTAGTGACGTTTTTCCTGCACGCATCACAACAGGACAACCATTTACGTAATATTGGAGTATAAACAGCATCTATCTAGATATCTAGATCTGAGCTGTCCCTTCAACATATTTCAAATCAAGAACTCGGTCCTTATTCTACTCGAGTGTACGTTATCAATTGAACTATATGATATTGATGTCGAGTCGAGTCCAGTAAGGCTGATGTATACGCATAGTTCAATCATAAAAATCATCTGCACCGGTGTAGAGACGTTTCTTTTGACACCATTATCTGCGGAGCGCTTCGCCGATGAACCCCCCCCCCCCTCTCTCTCCAAGTTCCTATCACAAGACTCTTTTCCATGACCACCGGAAATGTTTTAATTACTATGCTTTGGCTCATTCTGAGCTTTTTGTTTTAGTCGCTATAATTTCCGCTTTAGAGAAACAAATTTCTTTCTTGTCAGACTCGATCTCTTTTCCGGATTTCTGATTTCACATCTCATAGCTTTTGCTATTAAATTTGTTTCTTCTGATGTTTTGTTTGAAGCTCTGGAAGTCTATATATTTTTAGTGGTTTGATTTTGAATCTTGTACATCAGATCGTGATGTATCTAGTAGATCAGATCGTAATAATGAAATTAAAAAGTAATGATAAGCAAATAAACATCGTTAAAAAGCTATAAAATCTTTCATATTACAAATAAGAGATGTCTGTTTATGCTGTTCACCATTGAGAATGATGCATTCATTGAAAAGGAAACTGAACCCGAACGTTAATAGACTTTATGATTGAAGTCAGCAATTCCCGGGAATGCACTGAACGAAACGCTATTTACAGAGGCTAACACATTTTGGGCTATAATGGTCGTCATAATGATTTTTTTAGTAAAAATCTTTCGGTAAATTACGCTTATGGAAGTTCCAAATAACTTATCATCTGCTTGCATGTAACGTATTTTTGTAAAGACGTATAAAATGGAAAAGGTATGCTGAACAAAGAGAAAACTCTTTAGCTGTTATATTTTCATTGTCTATCAATTGATCTTTATGCGTATATTCGGAAAACTGTTATACATGTGTTATCAGTGTATTGGTAATCATATTAAATAAAATCAATCCATCTGTGATTAATACAAATGACTAATTCACTGCTTTGAGTTACATGGTATAACCATGTCGATTTTCACGCATGTCGATTGTCACAGTTTCACACCATATTCGCTCAAAGATGGGACCGTGCTGGTCATTTCATAAAATATTTTCCTTAAAACAGAGTGGATATATTGTTTTCTTGAATAGTGTCCGTCTTTACACTAGAATGCTGCCCATGTTTGAATTACATCCTGGTCGTTTTTCACAAGAAAATTGGTGAATTTTCAGAAATTTTCAGATAATGCTCATTATAATTCAATCACAATTATTATCACGATTTGGAACATGCTGGTCTGTTCAACTGAATGAAGGACTTGCTAACCACATATAACTAATTTTTCTTGGATTCCTCTAATGCCGTGTGGGTTCGTTTAAACGACCATGTCGATTTTCACAGAATAAATTTTACATTTACTTTATTTGGTCTATATAATCGGTAATAGGTTAAGACCAAATAGAGTGCTCTCATCACACTCTGAATGAATGTTCTCTATGCCAGCATAACCAAAATTAAAAGATGCGACCATTTATTATTGAGATATGACATGTTTTCAAAAGGGTGTTGTCCTGTTACATTGATAATTTCACGAAATTCACAATTTTGAAGCAAGATATCAAAGCTGCTTTCAATCGGAACGATCAAAAAAGTATGCTGACGTAGTTCATTTAAAGGCATTATACTTTAGAATACATAAAATGATGAGCAACAATACGTTTAGTGTCAGCTATGTTCAATAACATGAAAAATGCCAGTTTTTAACACTTATTTGTTTTCACTGTATTGCGCAGTTCTATACATATTCTTACATATGGACGACAATTTATAAGGATATCACACTTATGGACGTAAAAGAACAAATACCGTGTTAGTTCAACAAACCATGATAGTTCTACAGACAGACAACCTGTTATATAACACCTATCAATTTTCCAACTTGTTTTTAATTTGTTCATACATCATTTGAGTATACGCGTTTACAAGGTCATTGTTTACCCTTCTATTTGTCTTAAAAAATATCACCTCAAATGGCGATATATTAATGTTCGAAAAATACAAATTTTGAAAGTATGGATCTCCATAACGCTTCCCTTTGATGTCATGTTTGCACATCTTACGTGTAGTTTCCTCATCTCGGAAGTCGTGACCTTCCCAGCGTTTCAACATTGATGCAATGTTATACCCTGCTTCTATAAATGCTTGGGACAGTTTTACTTCAACGTTATCGATTACAGATTGTTTGTCAGTGTAACCACATTGAAGCATAGGCTCAACGATCCTAAGTCCAGCCAGGTCAGTAAGCAAAAACATTGATTGCAAATGTAACTTATTTTTAGGATATCTTGGGTGGGGACAGCAAATACTTGTTCCAACTAGTTTGATGTCTTCTGATAAGTGTTTTGTAAATAATGAAGTCCAGTCCTGATCTGCTAAGTAAGTGGGTAAGAAGGGTCCACGCACTGATGCATTCATAAAAAATACATATTTGTACCAATTTTCTCCCTTTTCTCTCTTCATCTTTTCAAGACCCTGTTTCCATGCACACGCATCAAAGCCATTGTTCTCTCGTTTTATCACATGTACGTTATCCTGTGTCGGTATATCTGCTGTACACGTGAACCCATTCGCTATGATGACATAATCAATGTTTTTTGTGTCCTTTATGGCAAAATCCAAGAAGAATTGAAGGTTGGCTTTTCGTTCAGGAGATTCAAAATATGCATAAAGAACAAGAATGCGTTCAACAGCAGCTGCATCACTTGTTCCGCCTGACGCTACATGGCCATTGGTACCTATAACATTGAAGATGTACACATATACGTTTATTCACCTTTATTTTAACGATAAACAATCAATAAATAATGATTTTTAAAATTGCACAACGCGCATGACGGAAACATTTACAGTACATGTGCACAGGTAAGTAAGTACATTGAATTTCACAGGTAAGTATAGATGTCATGCTAGGATGAGAACTATCTAATCGATCAAAATAAACTTCAATTTATGAATATAAATACACATTTATTCACCTTTATTTTAACGATAAACAATCAATAACTCAAGCAATAAATAAATCAACGTTTCATCGTATTCCCTTTTACACTTACCTTCAGTGGCTGTCCTTTGTGTAAACCAACTTGTTTGTGCAGACTCCTCGTACACCAACGCACGGAAAACAAACACTAGTAGACCAGTGAGTAGACCTACTATCACAATTCTCTTAGACATATATCTGAAAATATAGTAACGTTTCAGCAATCATTGCAAATGCAGCCATTTTTGTTCCCGGCTAAATCTGTTATCAAGTATACGAGTTACATTCGGAACAGCACATTTTTTCTTTGTCAAATAGGGAGGTTTATGGGTCGAACGATTAATACTGTAAAGTTTGATTGCTACCACAGTTTTCAGAGGGTAGTTTGCGGTAATACGGGAAGGTTTCTCACTCTAAATCACTGCTGCCTCTCAATCGAACACTAACGTCTGCAATCTTTTTCATAAGACTGAGGCGTAAGGGAGGGGGGGGGGTCATTTGGACTTGTCTGATTTCAATAATGTTTGTATTGTTGTAAACCTTTTTCAATTAACTATTCAGAAAAGTATTGCATTCTTTAAAAAGAATAGGTCAATAAAGGTCAAATCGAGGTCAAGGTGACCTAGGGGATGTAATTTTTGACATTTTGTCATAAAACGTCAATTTCCTTTCAAAATACATTTTTAGGTGTCAAATGGTACATTTACTAAAAGAATAATGTTTTATCTTTCAAATACAACTAAAATTAAGGTAAACGCCTTTCTAAAACTGAACTTCTGCACTTCCAAAGATAGCAGGTATCGGTAAATCCTATTGAAACCAATGTAACTGGAAAATCAACAATTTCAAGTTCAACTTATGGTTGTTTTCATTAGCATTCATATTTCAAGATGTACAATAAGAAAAACAATCAGTGATTTAGAAGGAAAATGTATAAATGCTTGACTCGGTATTATTTCAATATCATGTCGGTCCATGATTTTGCCTAACAACTACCTAGCAACGGCATGAAATCAAATTAGTGAAATTGAAAAATTGGGGGCAGGGCGAAATAGAAAAATTATTTCATAAATTCATCGAGAGAAGAGAACATGTGTCATGTAATTGTCAGATTGTATTGTCGGGCTGGCAAGCCATAATTATCTTGTATTACGTCATTCTGTACTGCGATCGAGGCTTACGCCATATTGAAATAAATTGGACAAAGTCAGCCAATAATCTCTAGCATTATTCGAAATATAACGTAAACAGAACACATGATTTGCGAATACTCGGCGATTAACCGTTTTTTAACTTTAAAATTCATAACATACATATAGTAAATAGTGGCTCGATTTTCATGAAATGAAGCTCATTGGAAATGAATTCAATTTGCTAAATGATTATCCAACTGAGCAGAAATTATCACTTTGTATTTTCTAGAGTATTAAAAACAATATTTATGAATCTCAATTTTCTTGGCATCGAGAACCACCTATCATAACCTTAACCTCTATCCCCTGTCACCTCGGTTTTTACACCAAAAAAGCTGAACCGGACCGGACTAATGGTTATATTTGAATTTAAAACAGCCATAACTTGCTCAATATTGACTTCTTCATGTCTAATTTGAAATCCATAATGCCCCCGAATGATTTGAAGTACAACCCTTGATAAGAACTTCCTCAGTTCCACGATAATTTTTCTTTGGTACTTCCAACATATCTCGTGACAAGCTCCATCCCGAAGATATGGTAACATTCGAAAGGTTGACAGTTTCGTCTTAATACATCGTGTTTTGTGAGTAAATATCACTGGTCTGTAGTCACACCCGGTGATCGTGAATATGGGACGGAGGGGGGGAGCAGGCAATTTCTGCTAGGAAATTCAACAAATCTGGAAGATTTATTTTTTCAAGAAAAAGTTTACTATTGAATTGCTAAATGGATAGGCGCACGGTATGGTAGAATATGTTAGGTTTTCTGGGATTTTTTCTGAAACGATACGCATCTAAAGTATGAGATCTATTAAAAAAGGTGCAAGGCCATCAACAGGCACAAATCAACGTTTTTGCTATAAATCAAGCAACAATGGTCTGGACGACCTGTAATAAATACTTGTAAGTGATGTTATCATAACTAAATTAATGTCATTGCTGAATTTATAAAATAAGTTTCCATATGTGAAATAAAAAATAATCGAAAATAATGAATTTGGGACGGAGGGGGGGGTACGGAGGGGGGGAGCAATATGTATATAAGACATGATAAGAGACGTTTCGCGACTTTAAGTCCTTTTACTCCAAATGTCCCCATTTTTCAGTCTCCAGGGGTATATCATCCAGTTTCTTACTAAGTTAATGAGTTCATTTTTCAAATACAAGAATTCGTGTGAAGTTGTTTCACTTTATTGAATTATTACTCCCCCCCCCCTCCGTCCCCCCCCCCCTCCGCCCCCCCCCCTCCGTCCCATTTTAATTATTTTCGATTATTTTTTATTTTACGTATGGAAACTTATTTTATAAATTCAGCAATGACATTAATTTAGTTATGATAACATCACTTACAAGTATTCATTACAGGTCGTGTAGTCCATTGTTGCTTGATTTATAGCAAAAACGTTGATTTGTGCTTGTTGATGGCCTTGCGCCTTTTTTAATAGATCTCATACCTTAGATGCGTATCGTTTCAGAAAAAATCCCAGAAAACCTAACATATTCTTCCATACCGTGCGCCTATCCATTTAGCAATTCAATAGTAAACTTTTTCTTGAAAAAATAAATCTTCCAGATTTGTTGAATTTCCTAGCAGAAATTGCGTGCTCCCCCCCCCCTCCGTCCCATATTCACGATCACCGGGCGTGGTAGTTAAAATAACGAAATAATTGCTATTTGTGCAAATTACAAGCTAATAAGAGAGTGTCGCAATATGGTTTTAGTACATCGTTAATTTATTTAATTGCTCCTTAAATAATATGCAATTTTATGTGCATTAATTATAAGCTTGATTTCAAAGAAATGTTGATGACATAATTAACAATATCACTATCTAAACGTATTTTATGAAATACCTCATTGTGCGTGTGTCCACTGATACAGTTTGTAGAAGAATTTCTAGTAAGTAAACCGGTAAATGGTTAACATCGGTTAGCTTACTGTATTTTAACCGTCAAATATCCAGTTGTGTTTGGCTTCAATGAAATTTTCTTATATAATTCATCGCTTCGTTACCCTGCGTGCAGAGTCTAGTTAAACTACACTCTGCCTAGTAGAGACCATATTACAGTTTAGTAGCCCCGCCTCCACAACGTTTACCGGTGATAGTTTGGGTAATAAATCACTTTTGACCTACGCGCTGCCCTTTCTTCCACCAATCAGCGAGCTTGAAGAAACATGCGCCAAATGCATTCTTATTAAATATGCGCATGTCATTGGTCAATTCCGGGCTCAACGATGACGTCAGAAGGAATGACCATATATAGAACGTCGGTCAAATTTGGCCGACGAACACTGATTGGCGCGGTGAGTTCACAGGTTTATTTTAGTTTGAAAGAGTGAAGACGAAGCTCTCTTTTAAGAAGTGAAGTCAAACGAATGCAAAGGGTATCGCTTCGTTGATGTTTGGTCTATTTTAATGCGGCCAATGGTAATTACACGCGATCGGCATTTAACTAACAGTGCACATTGTCACTCAATAGATCGCATTTTCATAGTTACTCACTGAGGCCCAGGAATATGTTTAAAATGTTTAAAAAGTCCCCTAGTGTACTGAGTTGGTAATGTGTGGTGTATACATGTATATTAATATCATTTACTATATTACTACAGGGTGGGCCAAAATTAAAGTTTTATTATGCTTATTTGGGAGGCCGGGTCGGTATTTGAGGTATCCAGATTTTAGGGAGAAAATAGTAAATCTGCGGAATAATGTTAATTTTTTATTTATGGAATATCATTTTGTTAGATGAATACAAGATTGTATATTTGCATATTGTGTGACTAAACTTATTGTTTATGAATTGTGGTGTTGTTTATTATCAATAAGTACTCAAAGGGGGTCTGTTAAAAGACATTAAACGTATATGTGTCGAGGATTTTATTTTCCAACAAGACATTGCCTCGTACCATAGATCAAAGGAGACATTGGCATTTCTTTGCAAACAAGGTGTCAATTTGATTGAACTCGATGCTTGGCCACCCAACAGCCCCGGTGCTAATGTGTTTGATTACCATACATGGAGCCATCTCGAGGAAATGGTACAACAAAAGCATCCAATAAACAGCATTGATGAGCTGAAACAAAATTCTAAAGTGCTGAAAGGAATTGCAACAGAAATCTCTCAATAAGGCTATTGATAGATTGCGCTACCACTTGAAGCTTATTGTTGATGCAGAGGGGAGGGGGTGGGGTACATTGAGCAATTGTTAAAATTGTTTAAATAAATAAAGTGTAAAATGTCATTAAACAACATTGAAATTCATAAACAATAAATGTAGTCACACGATGATGCAAATATCAATATCCAAGCATGCATTCACCTAACAAAAGAATGATATTCTATAAATAAAAAATTAACATAATCCCGCAGATTTACTATTTTCTCCCTAAAATCTAGAGACCCTAAATAGCAGCCCGGCCTCCCAAATAAGTATAATAAAACTTTATTATTGATTTCATGACAAAGTGTTATATACTAAATTGTTTGAAATTGTATAACCTTTAAAATGATATGAGAGTCTATGTACCATATTGAATGTAACTATTTTTATGCTGATTTGAATTTGGGTATTGGTTTTTTTTGGCCCACCCTGTATATAACTTACATTGAATAAGAATAAGACTGATTTTTTATTAATAAGAATAAGACTGATTTTTTATTAATGACTGTATACCCGGGCCTCAGGTTACTCAGTTCGGTAGATATGGAAGGAATTGAAACCAGTGACCGTCACTACTGGATAAGGTAAAACAGCCCTAATTCACGTCAACATACTAGTAAATGGGCAAACCTGAGGCCTTGGCATACGATATAAAATGTTTAATAATCCCCCAGTGTTCTAATGTTGGTAATGACTAACTGAGGCCCGGGTATACAGTCATTAATAAAAGTCCAGTCTTATTCTAATTCAATGTAAGTAATATAATATACATGTATACCCGGGCCTCAGAAGCAAACACCTGGTTTCTTATCTTGAGTTATATATTCATGTGACCTCACTGGCATATCTGAGGTTCAAAGGCAATGTCTAAGCTCCATTTTGACACTAAACTCAATAGGGGTCAAACACCTACCCTTTGAAATAATGGGTCAATGGTGACACTACCCCCTCTCTCTGCCGACAAATATTGAAATTATGTACAATTACGATATTGGGAGACCTAAACACGTTGTGTTATATGTCGTTTTGTTCCAATGAGGTTCGGATAGATGTTTCATTTCATTCCGAAGACATGATACCAAGAACAAAAGAAGTGTCTGATGTGTTTTCTAAAACAATATAGAGAAAAGTATACAAGTCTCCACTTTTTTTTCAAGACACTATAACTTTTTTATTTTCCAACATATATACCCCAAATTTTGAAGTTATATAGTGCCAGGGGTTCTTAGTAATAATATAATGTAACAAGCCCTTCAACTTGAATTATATTTGATCTAAAAGAGGAGTTCAATTGGTCTGCCACCCTCTTTGATGATAGATTTTAGTCTTAGTTGCCTTGCTGATAAATCAGTATCGGTGAAGTGTTAGCTAAGTTTCTTTCAACCTGTCTTAATTGTCAGCTTTAGTTGGGCAATTTTCTAGATTGGGTGCCTTCATACAATCTACTGGAGACCTTCCCATACCCTTTACTCACTGGGGTTCGCATCAGGGCTATTAGCTTGGCGATCATCAGACCATATCAGTTCAGGAACATTTTGCAAATTATGCCTATTCCTCATGGCACACCACATGTTTAAGAGAGACGCTGGTGACATATTTTATTCAAGTAAAAGTGTATTCTTTATGATCGATGGCTAGATAAAAACCTCAAGTTTTATTTGGTATGCAAATTATGATTTTCTATCAAAAATTAAAAAAGTTATAGCATTTTGAAAAAAAAGTGGCGTTTTTTTGGCCCACCCTGTATATTTCAAATTATAATGTTACCATCCAAAAGATGACCATTAAATTGACGTAGTGTAAAATTTCCAGATGACTGGTTTAAGAGAAACGAGTGTTCAAAAAGTTCACCATATCGATACCACTCCTTTTCCTTCAGATAACCCGAATAAGCGCATTTTCAGAAGAAATGACATGTTATCTTTGCAAAAAGATGACAACTGTACTTACATACTAGCTATAGCTGACTCATGATCACAATTGTTTTGGGACTAAATTCATTTTTTTAAAACTACTTTTTCAGCGGAAATGACGGTAGTTTGACGTTATATGTTTTTAATGGGAATGAATTCTGGTTTGTGTGAAAATAAATGAATGCAACAACACTTATTTATCCATTCATATAAAATACATGAAATGAGTCGTGAAGTATCAAAGTTATGAATAATCAAAGAGTAAAAACAGTAAAACATTACTTTTTGTAACATGACAGAATGAATGGAATTTTACATTCCTTATTTTATAATTAATTGGACAACATATTTGTTTTCCAATGTTTAATCAATTTATTCACCATACATGTATAATATATAAAATGAGAGTCATGAATTATCAATGAGAAGAAACACAATTGGGCACAACCCAACACCAGACCATCACAAGTCAATCAGGCACAACCAATAAAACACAGCCAAACATAGATACAACCGAGAAACCAATTACATAATACACAAGCGTAATATTAATGAAGACATGAACCAACCTTTTTCCATCCAGGCATAAGTTGAGTTAACACAGATCATATAATACAATCAGGCTCAACCAGATACTACTCTCAAAATGGGAACAACCTGTTCTTAATATCACAGCACAACCACATCATACTGTAACATAAAACAACCCATTGTCGGAAGTAACATAATGCAAAGAAGAACAACCGAATACCAAACTATCAAACTCCTCTCGCATTTAGTGTAAGTAGTCACAGGCTTATTTTTTTTATTCAAGAATGGTGTCGCATTCCATACCCCAGAAAGGGTACCATTTTTACCAAAATATAGAGCACAAGATGCCAGATCCCACATCCACGACTGACTAAGCGGGGCGTGGAAAATAACACTAACAGAATCGATGTACAGTACATATCTACACGTTTGCACATATAGTGGCTTCGCTTTATGTTCTATGATGTAAGCTGGGCAACTGCTACAAACACTAGAGTTGTCACAATCATAACTACTACGACCCAACTGAAAGTGACGAATAGTATATACTAAATTGCAAATCGAACCCTCTGAAAAGATATGGATAAGAACCCCATTTTGTTTTAACAACTACCGAAAAAGTAATAAGTATTTTTACTTTTTTCAATAACCTCATACAAGGAGTGTATTCCTACCAGAATGAGGGTTCCATATGTATCCTTGGTGACTTCAACTCTAGATTGGGATCCGCCAGTGATTATATTGAAGGTGTGGATAACATCCCCCCAAGAGCTGTCATTGACTACACCGATAATGCATTTGGTGACTTTTTTATGAACTTTCTTGTTGATACAAACATATGTACCCTCAATGGTCGAACATTAGGCCATGACGATTGGACATGCATTTCCACAAAAGGAAAGTCTGTTGTTGATTACATCTGTACTACTCATGAACAAATTACAGATTTCAGTGACTGGAAAGTCCTTAAAATGTCAGACATTATTCAGCAATTTAATCTCGGTGTTCCTCAACATATTCCAGATCATTCAATAGTTCAATGTGTTTTTAAATTCAAGCCAATTACCAAAATTACAAATCTGTTCGAAGCTGGCAGTGTACCCAGTACCAATGGCACTAAGCAATATAAAGTAAAATGTCCCCCACAAGATTTTCTACAGGACATCAATCTTGTGAATAAAGTTAAAAATGCAATTAATCAAATAGAATCAGATGCTTCAATGAGGGGAAAAATTAATACAATCTATGGAGAATTTGTTGCTGTATTAAATGGAGAAATGGAGCGTGTATTTGAACCTATTAAAGTGAAATCTAAATATGGAAATGCCAAAAGTTTTAAAAAACCCTATTGGAATAATGATCTTCAAACTCAGTGGAATAAATCCAAAGAAGCTGAATCTATATGGCTGAAATGCAGGGACACTGGTCAACGTCGCCATTTGAAAGCTGCATATTGTATTGAAAGGAGACACTTTGATAAGCTTCTAAGGAAATGCAAAAGGTCATATCAACTGAAGGAACAACAAAACCTATTAGATCTGTATAATCAAAGTAATTCCAGAAATTTCTGGCAGAAAATAGGAAAAATAGGAATCGCCAATGAACGCACAAAAGATATACCATATTCGACTATTGACTCTGAAGGTAATATCAAAAGTGGTCAACAGGAAACACTGGATAGCTGGGCTGATATATATGGATCCCTATATGCTGAAAACATTGATGACCCAAAGTATGATAATGAACACTTGCAGCAGATTAAGCTAGAAGTTAATAGCATGGACAATAACCCTGACCCTTACACAAATGAAATGTTAAATAGCCCTATATCACTAGAGGAAGTGGCAGATGCAGTAGCGCGTGCTAAAATACGCAAGGCAGTGGGAATTGATGGTATACCAGCAGAGGTACTAAAGTCTCGCAATTGTATCCTACTTTTACACAAAATAATAGCTGAATGCTTTAGTCATGGAATAGTGCCAGATCAGTGGATGGTTGGGATAATAAACCCCATTTTTAAAGAGGGTGATAACAGAAATCCCCTACACTATAGAGCCATAACATTGATTTCAATTCCATGTAAAATCTACTGTGACACGCTTAATAAGAGACTGTCCAAATATCTTGAATTGAATAAGCTCCTAGTGGATGAACAGAATGGGTTCCGACCTGAGCGTGGATGTCTTGACCAAGTGCACTCTCTGTATTCAATAATTAACAATAGAAAGCTAGGAAAACAAAGTACATTTACATGCTATATCGACATGACCAAAGCGTTCTGTAGCGTAAACAGGGACTGTCTGTGGTACAAACTTAACAAAATTGGCATAAAAGGCAAGATATTTTCTGCTATTAGTTCCCTTTATCAAGATGTATCTTCTTCAGTTAGAGTTAACAGCCATTTAACACCAATGTTCAGCATAGAGAAAGGATGTAAGGAGGGTTGCGTTTTGTCTCCGACCCTGTTCGCCATCTATATCAATGACTTGGCAACTGATGTGAAAAATCTAAACTGTGGTATCAAAATTGATGGCATGGATGTATCTGTCCTCTTGTATGCAGATGACATTGTCTTGATTGCAGATTCCCCAACTAATCTACAACGTATGCTCAATGTGGTTAATGAATGGTGCTACAAATGGCGCATTAGTATGAACCAGAGTAAAACTAAAGTGGTACATTATCGCCCACAGGCTTGTCCAAGATCAAATGCAGTATTTCATTGTGGGACTATGAACATTGAGTATGCTGAAAGGTACAAATATTTGGGAATATGGCTGCATGAAAATGTAGACACCAACATAACTGTCAAGGAACTAGCTAAATCAGCCAGCAGAGCTCTCGGGGTAATAGCCAGTAAAGCCACGGCGATTGGAGGTATGGACTATGATGTATTTAACAAACTGTATGATAACTTAGTCCAGCCCATAATTAATTACGGCTGTTCTATTGTGGGTCTGCATGAACGCAGACCTCTGAACAACATCCAAAACCGAGCTGGCAAGATGTTCCTGGGGGTGAGCCCAAAAACTAGCAATGAGGCAGTAAGGGGAGACCTAGGTTGGTCATCTCTCCTCAATAAGCAACATATTGAGTGTGCTAGACTTTACTTGAGGCTTCACAATATGGATAGAACCAGGACAAATCACAAAATACATTTATGGTCTGCAAAGAAAAAGTCTAGCTGGGACTATAAAACACAGCAGTTATTAGTTAAAGGAGGAGTCCCAATAACAAATGGCACAAACGTCTCAACCAAACTTGCTCTTAATGCACTGAAACATTACCTGAATCAAAATGACACATTCCTAACCAACATATGGGATGACAAAAATAATGAAGCAAATGGAAACAAACTTAGGACATTTCGTCAATTTAAATATGGTGTGGTGACTGAACAGTACTTAAAAAACAGAATGCCCAGACAACACAGGAGAATACTTGCTCAGTTCCGAACAGGAAGTCTCCACTTAAATATAGAGACAGGTAGATGGAACAATACACCGGTGCAAGAACGAAAATGTATTCTCTGTGATAATGATTGTATTGAGGATGAGATACACTTTTTGACTCAATGTGAACATTATAAGGACATCAGGAAAGAGTTTTATGACAATGTTAAAGTAACAGCCCCTCATATAAACATTAACTCAAATGATGGCCTGGGTACACTGATCAGTCTTATGCATGACAAAAACATCCAAAATTTATTGGCTTCAACTCTATTTAAAATGTGGCAAAAAAGGAACTTCAATATTGAGAGGGTCTGAAATGATCAAAACAAATGCTCAACAGATATTTATTCTAGTCAACTGAAAATGCTTACTCTAAAAACATGCTGATATTATATTTGAACAGTGCAATAATTGTATATTATAGAATAGTATATTTATTTAATGGACATTGTTCCAGATTGTAGAAGGACCTAAGTGTCTCATAAGCCGACACCGGCTGGTAGTGTTTTAGTTTACTTTGTATTTGACATTGTATGTATACTTTTAACACTAGTGACACTATAATAAAATATTTTAATAATAATAATAATAAGTATTGAAGTGTGACAAAGTTAAAATTGTTATTTTCCCATGGAAAACTCATTGCACCTATTGTTTCAGCATATTTTTTGTCATCAGAAATTTATTTTCAAGCTAGAGTTTGAATACTATTAACTACTTTTGAAGAAGTTTAAGACTCCTTGTTGAATAATCTTTTCAGCAATAAAATCAGAAAAAGAAGATCATCTTTTGAGTGAGAAAAATGTTAAAATGATGTTCCCATGCATAATATTTCAAATTGCTCGATCATTGATATTCTATTCTCCTTGAGAATTCATTTGACAGATAACATATTGAGAAATGAGTTAATGAGAAATGTCATATCTAAATCGAGAAATTACTCATGGTTAAAAAATATGACTGTCTAAAATCACTTGCCATACTATACATGTACCTCATGTTTTTCATTAATCAAATATTAAAGAGACAAACATTGATCGTCAACAATTTTAAGATATAAAAACTTTGTTTGAATAGTATGTTCTTTAAGATGCCTATATAACAATCAAAACTGATAAACAAAGTACAAAGTTGATACATGTATTTGATAAAATTCAAACATGCTGTTTTGACGCTGTATAACTTAATGTAAAATAACAACAATGATATGGCGAAGGAGTGAACTGTTAAATATACCCTCGGTGGTCAATTCGTTGTGACTCAAGCAAACAAATAGTAACATCGTGTGCAGAAATAAATGTGCAGACAATAACCTACGGAATATCTAGTATAAGAACTACACACGCTATGGATTAATCGTTGTGCGATTGAACGTAGTTATTCATTTGCGTGAGATTGATATTACAAGTGAATTCTAGTACAGGGTAGTTAACAGACTTTGAATCTGTTTCCAAGTGAGCAGGAAGCAACTATATGTCGATGTAACAAGGGGGTAAAAATGTGAAAACATTTTATATAATACCTATATTCAAGTCACATGACACACAATACAAATGTCCTACTTTTCAAACTAAACTGTACACTTTGTGATCTTGTTAAGGCTCGTATACTTTTCCAGCGAGACGAGATGAGCAGTGGTAAATCTTTGTTATTCTTGGCCGTGATTGCCCCTTTAGCATTTCAGGGTATGTAAGGGTTCTCTTTTATCTAGTATACAGGGCATTCAATAAGTACTGATAAGAAAGCTTGTTTGATTATATTACTTCTATTTTGTATTTTTGTTTTGTAAGTTGAGTAATGTTTTACTAGGCTGCATGGGAGAACCTGAATCAACACTTAATATTTTTTTCCAATTCAATAACACTAAGTCTTTAACTTCAGTTAAGAGTCCTGACTGTATAACGTTCAGTACATTAGAACAGTATTACGAAATCAACACTTATTGAACAACCTGTATAATAACTTTATAGTAAAAATTAGAATTAAGAAAGGAAAGAGATTCCAGAATAAAAGATATAGATTAAAAGTGATATTTAAATGGTATTGCTACATTACCACGCCTTGTAGTGTTTATTCAGTCATCAGTATTGGCTCTAATCATCCTTCTTATCTCTTGTTTCAACTCTCTGATGCTTCCATAGGGGGGAAGCCATGATTTTCCAAGGGGGTTCAATTTTCTCCGGCCTGGGGGTTCGGTTTTTAACGAAGGGGTGGGGGGGTTCAAGGCGAAGGGGATGGAATTGGGGGGGGGGGTTCGCAAGACAGAAACAGTTTAAACAAACCAATCAAATTACAGAATGCAGTATGCACACTCATCAAATAGCTGTGGTGAAGATGTATGATTCATTGTTCGCGCGAAAATAGTCATTTTTCTAAGAGTGGGATTCTTCCCGACCTTTGCTGGTTTGTTGATCTTTCAGAAAGGGGGTTGTTACTGGCCGGATTTGATTAATGAAGAAAGGGGGTGCAGGATAAATGGGGGTTCACATGAGGCCCACAAACCACCTCACGATGCCCATGCAGCTAGAGTTGTAAAAGTGGACAATATCTTTGAAATTGCTCCAAAGATAAAAGTTTGGAGATTCATATTTTGTGATTTTTCGCATTTGGAGCATGTTTCTTAAAATGGCCATAAAATCTTTGAGTCCTAGTAGAATGAAATGACATTGAACAAGGTGTAATTGTACCAAATATAAATTCAAAATCCATGTTCCAACACAGACGGAGTTATTTACATTTGTTTGGGTTATATTTTTGGCTCACTCTGTATTATATGATAGTGTTTTCAGCAAGCCTTGGATATAAATTTGGTTACTGCCCAGCGTATGTAGACAGCGAAGGAGTCCCTCGTCTAGGCTTTTACTGTACAATGAATTTCAAACCATATGGACTCCAGCATGTGTTCTGTTGTGGAAACATAACGTACCGTTACTGCTGTGACGATATGGAGAAAAACTTTGAAGGGATCAAGTTTTCAAAGCTATACCTATACTGGAATCAATGGTAGGGCGTTTTGAACGTTCGATTTTACATAGTTTAATTATGCCCACTTTGAATATTCAATTTCGAGCGTTCTTGGTGTTTATACATCATATAATGACCCTAAATTACCACTTTGGTCATGTGGCCAGTCATTAGTACATTTTATCTTCCCTGCAAGCTGGGATTATAGGAGTTGATTGCAAAATACATTGAAATGCCAATAAGAAGCTGTAAGCATTAAATGTTGAGATTTAAAGATATCTCATTTTGTTTACTAGGGTATATTATAAAACAAATAGTCACGATTTGTGTGCTATTCTTTACTTTCAGTTGGGTCGTAGTAGTTATGATTGGGATAACTCTAGTTTTTGTAGCAGTTGCCCAGATCACATAGAACATAAAGTGAAGCCACTATGTATGCAAACGACTACAGTTCAGATGTATTGTGCATCGATGCCGTTTGTGTTATTTTCCATGCCCCTATTTGTCAGTCTGGAATGTGGTTTGGTATCTATCAGGCATCGAGTGCTCTATGTTTTGATTATGATGGTCCCCATTCTGGGCGGAATGCTACGCCCTCCTGGAATAAATAGATTGGCCCGTGACTACATAATCTATTTTCAAGAGTATTCTATGGAATTGATATCGTTAAAGACAAATTAAGAATGATTTATCCATCAATGTTTGCATTACATTTAACTTACAACAAAATATGATATCCTTATAGCATCGACAGTGATTGTGGAAAAGGTAAATAAGAAATTACCATAGCAATAAGCTACTGTATTAACATAAGAATGAATTTGGACTTCAATTGTCGGTGAAAGGATTGGACATACTTACAACGTTTCACTTTTTTAAAACCTTCATGGACGAGCTCGGAGGAAAGGCTCCAGAAATTTGTTCTGGCGACCGTCTTTAGCTCGCGTTGGGTCTGTTCACAGACAAATCGTCCAAATGACGCCCATAGTCAGTCGTTATTCCGCACAAATACGTGAACACAATTGTAGACGTTTATAAAGGTTCAAAGTAGATTTTCATTAAGATTTACTAGTAGGTTCGTCGTTTAATTTATTGAGGACATCGTAGTTTAGGGTATTTTACACCAACCACCCCTCGTTTCACAGACTTAGGGTTTGAGAACTTTTGAGAATTTGCTTGACTCGGGTTAGGTGTTAACTTTCCATATAAAACATTTCAAATGCAAAGTATTGCCAAACATTTCAAATGCATAGTATTGCCATCTATAAAAACACAGACATATTTTTTACTTGATGACAGAACCTTTTGGCCTTATTTACCTAGTCATTAAACCTGTACTGAACGCCCCTTTTAGGACAAAATAAATATCATAGCCGCTTGAAATTAGATTTGTTAAAAAGAATCAATAAAGTGGCTATCTAAAGTTGAAACGACCCTTGCCGTTTGTGTTAAGATGAATTCAAGTAAAACTTAACGTTAACGCTTTAAACAGATTTGACACCTAAAAGTATAAACATACGAAAGCATATATACTACGATGCACAGTTGAGAGTTTATTTGTGTATGACACTCTACTAAGGTGATTCGGAAGAGGCGCTTCATCGGCATAATCAGGTGCAAAAGGTATGTGTGTTTTTTATTTTTGTTATAACAAACATCATTCAATCAATTTTTTGATCCGATTCATTTTTGACCAGTTGAACTGTTTTTGCAAAGTTGCATGGAGGAGTAAACAAGGGTAAGAACCTAGTAGTAAATATTGGAATGGTGTCTTATTTGCTACTGACGAAGGAATCCTAGCCCCTTTACTCCACCCACTACATGGCTGATTTATACGAACCATATTGTAATGTATATTGCGAAATATGTTTATATGTTATATAATTCGTCCTACTAGATGTCTGAATCGACGAATAGCGAGAGAGGGAATTGGACTGGGAAGCTCGATTTCATTCTTTCTTGTATCGGATTCAGTGTTGGACTCGGCAACGTTTGGAGGTTTCCGTATCTTGCTTACGAGAATGGAGGAGGTATATGATATAATATTCAAAGGGTGGGGCAAAGAAAAATAAACCATGCAAATCGTTAAACAACTTACACTTAAACCGTAGCTGTACCACGAGCGTTTAGAGAAAGGCCATTAACAATAATACTCGAGGTGTTCCCGTATATCAAAAGAATTAAGATTTTTAAATGTAAAATTCACCATTGACAAGTTAAACTCAAAACTTGATCAGGTCAGACTGATTTAAACTGCGCAAGTCTAGTATTTTGTAATAAATCAACACTTTAATGGATCTATGTACACGAAAAAAACGACTTGCGATTCAAGTTTTACATTTATTGACTAAAGCAATCTATTTTGAAATAGTTTTTTTAAATAACATTTTCTTCAATTTAGGCCTTGTACACTGTATATTGTATTCCCTTAGTTTCAAAAGAAACCTTTTATGACCTATATAAAATATAATTTAGAAGCATTTTTATACCATATGCCATATTTTAGGAGCGTTTCTTATACCAAATGTCATAATTTAGGAGCGTTTCTTATACCATATGCCATATCATATTTTAGGAGCATTTCTCATACCATATGCCATTATGCTTCTCGTATGTGGGCTACCTCTGTATTTCATGGAGCTCGCATTGGCACAATTCTGTTCACGGGGACCAGTTTCGTGTTGGACTATATCTCCAATGTTTAAAGGTAGTATGTCACAATGAAACATGAATGATTATGATAAATTATTTCTCATATAAGGATATTGGGGTAAGTCGAGGCAAATCTAGTATATCTGTCCGAGACCCGAAGTTCTTCAAGACAGAGATATTTTGACTGAGGTGGTTCACAATTCACATATCCCGGCAGATAACTCTATGACGAGTATACATCCACTCCAGGTGATATTTACTTGGTATAATTTCAATTCGAATAGTTTCATAACCCGAATACCCGGAACCCGAACGTTCCAGGTATTATGTTCGCTCTTGTTCAAACACGACCGAATATGTGATAAAAACTATATTCTGCTCACTGTTGAATGCAACATTTTACAAACGTGGTTAGTGTTTTATGTTACTGTACTTTAAACACGTCTTTGTAGGAGCTATTGAAAAGTTACTTTTTTAATCATTTTAGGTCTAGGTTACGCAATGGTCATCATTTCCTCTCTGGTTTGCATCTACTATAACGTAATAATAGCATGGGCAATATTTTACCTATGCGCGTCCTTTACGTCGGAGTTACCATGGCAACACTGTGGTAACGTATGGAATACAGACGCATGCATGGAGAGAAACGCGAGTGCTCGGACATTTATTCAAGGGTCAAACATAACACTTTCAGGTAATAAATCATGGATGTAAGTATAGGAGATTTTCACTATCATAATAATTATTTATTATTTTGTGTTTCTGGATAAACGAACGTCCGGCAGAAATTATGAAAAAATGTATTGATGGTCAGAACAGGCGTCTGTGGGCGCGAACCTAATGTCTCGGTCTTTCTTGATCTACGGCAACCGTACTGCGCCCGTAGCTTCCCAAAATCGAGATAAATATGCAGCATAAAATATAATGATACGCCGTACGATGTGGTTTTCTATATCGATTTTGTGAAGCTACGGTACCGTACGGCCGCCGTAGACCAAATATGACTGAGGCTTAAACGTCTAGCAATAACGTACACGATAAAATTCTTTCATTATATCAGCACGATTAAAATAAAATCCCAAGGTTAATAAATGTATTAATTTAAAAACTTAAAACAAGTCTGGAGTATTATATTTATTATTATACAGAATGTCCGTAGATATTGCACATGTACTTTTTAGATATTTGCTCAAACTCAACGTTGAAGGCTGACATTAATGATTCAACAATAGTTTGTCCAACTGCACCAAGTCAAGAATTTTGGAAGTGAGTTACCGAACACTTCTCATACGTTTGGGATAAAGAAGCATAAAGACAAATATTGTGTATAAAGTGTTACATACCTAGACAAATACTAAACATATAGCATTGTGCCAAATGGTCATATAAAAACGAATTACTTTAAATCCGAGAAAAATATTTTAAGTAATGTCTAAAGAAAAGCGCATAACCTTTTTTATTACAGTAACTACGTGCTAGAGATTTCATCCGGTATTGAGGAAACAGGGATAATCCGATGGCCTCTCGCACTATGCCTCTTGCTCGCATGGATCGTCGTATTTCTTTGTCTTTCTAATGGAATAAAATCCTCGGGGAAAGTAAGACGTTTTTTCTGTAATAAAAATAAGATTTTGATTGATTTTTATAATATATGAGTGACCGATAGATGGAGGCACCAGTATAAAATATTTATAAAAGAAATATGTAGGTCGTTAACCTCATCCATATTTAAAAACAAATAATTAATTGCTAACTGTATTTTATCATTTGAGGTATTTCTCATACACTTCATTATCACTGCATTGTTTTTTTCTGAAAACTCAAATGGTACATTATGAGACCTTTATTTCAAATGTAGAATCTACAAAGTATGACATAGCTAGTGCAGTTTCAATAACGAAACTTATCTGGTTACACGTACATTCAATAAGACACAACCTTCTCCCAACAGCGTCCCAACTCACCTTTGAGGCGAAAGTTGATGGGATCTGGTATTTATAGTTTGTCATCATCTGGACGCATGCGCATTTTATACTTTATCGGACAGTTTAACCCGTTTTTTCAGGTTGTGTATTTCACTGCATTGTTCCCATATGTTGTTCTCATCATCTTGTTGGTCAGGGGAGTAACACTGGAGGGTTACTGGAAAGGGGTCGAATTCTACATCATCCCGGAATGGGAACAAATGAAATCTGCAAAGGTAAAATGATCGATTCCTATTCAATAACAAGTTATGATTCTCTGTCTGTACTAAATGTTCATAACATATATATCGCTGGGCTTAGTTACCCACCCGCGAAAGGCTAAGACCTCGTCGTCGGCATGGCGGTGCTCACCAAGTTACGATACTAGTTCTGAGTTTCCAGCTCGAGAAGGAGACAATCCTATAATTCCTTAATTATGGTATGACCAAGTGGCATTGCACAAGGTCGTCCAATAATTTTGCCAGCTCGAGGACGAGACTGTTGTATAGTTAACTATGGTATGACCAAATAGCATTGCACGAGGGTCGTCCAATAATTTTACATAATCGCAGGTATGGGGGGCTGCTGCAACCCAAATATTTTATTCACTTGGAGTTGGATTTGGAGGACTCCATGCTATGTCCAGTTACAATAAGTTTCACAATAACGTCTACAGGTAAGATAAGGCTATATTCGGGTGTTTGAGTATCACATTCCTTTCGTCGTAAGTCGTACAACCGAAAGTCACTTTTGGATCACTTATCAAAGCCTGTATTAGAACTGTTGTAACACCCCTCGTACAAATATTAGCAATTGACTAGCTAGTTATCAAAATGTTGTGCCCATTCTGAAATATAAGAGCAGAAAAACTGAAAAGGTCAAATTTCATAATTTTTCGAGACCAAATTTCCATTTGCTTCAAATTGTAATGAAACACCCTATGCAGACAGCGCCTGTGGGAAATATTGGGTGCGGCGCAAATGAGCGGAGGGTGCGGATCTAACGGTCATTTTTGAATTTAAAATTGGGATATTTCTGAAACTAAGCCGTTTTGGGACTTCAAATATACCAAGATATGTGTATTTGACACCAAATATCAATAAAATTGTGAAAATAGTAGTGCAATTCATTTAATAGCGACGCAGTATGCCTTAAACATTTCCCAGACCTATATATTTTGAGACTATCCTTTTAATACTGCGTCCCCAGCATTCATAAAAAATGGTGTTCA
This sequence comes from Owenia fusiformis, assembly GCA_903813345.2. Lineage (NCBI taxonomy): Eukaryota > Metazoa > Annelida > Polychaeta > Sabellida > Oweniidae > Owenia > Owenia fusiformis. The sequence goes on from CAIIXF020000002.1 coordinate 28,511,407, forward strand.
AGATACACTACCCATGCAAATTATGTTCTTCAGATATGAGCCCCCTTTAAATATTGGGTGCGGAGGTACGTTTATGGAGCTCCTTCGCACCCAATATTTAGAGGGGGCTCATATCTGAAAAACATTCCGAATTTTTATAAAATCACACAGATACTGCCTGGCTTCCAAGATGTAAAAATAGTTTGTATAGATAGTGTACCTTGAACACCATTTCTTATGAATGCTGGGGACTCAGTATTAAAAGGATAATTTCAAAATATATAGGTCTGGGAAAGGTTTAAGGCACACTACGTCGCTATAGAATGAATTGCGCTACTATTTTCACAATTGTATTGATATTTGGTGTCAAATACACATATCTTGGTATATTTGAAGTCCCAAAACGGCTTAGTTTCAGAAATATCCCAAATTTAAATTCAAAAATGACCGCAGAGGTTTGGTGTCTTGTGGGCACTTCGGGTTGGAACAACAACCTTCACATTAAATGTACATGTCCACATGCTTTACCTACAGCGTAAAATGCAGTTTCCTCGACCCGTCACTAGGTATATTTGTTTTAATTTTCAAGGGATGCAGTCATTATCGCAGTAATAAACTGCGCGACCAGTGTGTTCGCAGGCTTTGTGGTGTTCAGCGTACTTGGGCATATGGCTCACAGGAGTAACGTGGAGGTTAAAAATGTGGTAGACACTGGTGAATATTTAAGTTACCCATTTGATTTAATAAGATAAATGCATGCACATACCATGGTACATATAATGAACAGGTCGCCGAACCAACTACCTCTCTATTTTTCCTTGCTACGCCCTTGGTGTGTGGCTAATTAATTAAGATAAGTACTGTAAGTTTACGACGTTATGCAGTCTGGAGGCCGACATTATAAACCCACTGTTATTTATCGGTTTTTATAATAAGATAAGTAAATTAATTATAGTAACTTACTATTAATTGTATCGTTTTCAAGGATTTTTTCTCATGTACATGTAGGTCCAGGTTTGGCGTTCGTTGCGTATCCAGAGGGTGTAGCTTTAATGCCAATTGCCCCTTTATGGTCTATTCTTTTCTTCTTGATGATATTCACGTTGGGACTTGACAGTCAGGTATAGCTTCCTGTTATTAGACGTTCCAGTGTTCTCAAATATTTTGAAGTGACGGTTAGCACAGACACGAGTCCCACCATCACAGTATCAATGAACTCAATCCATAACTATGTAAACTATATGTATTAGTTGATTGGATCATTTTGGTGGTCAGCGATTGATACCAAAACTCTGCGTAATGCCTGGGTCACGTTTGCTCCGATCCATCGGCCGGCGCCCGGCCGATTGAATGTTTTGCTCAATATTGTATTCAATTTTGAACAAAATATTCAATCTGCCGGGCGCCGTAGTGAAAATCGGAGCAAATGTGACCAAGGCATTAATCACATCATCTGGATTTAGACTAAGTAATGCCTTGGTCACATTTGCTCCGATTTTCAGCACCAGCGCCCGGCCGATGAGTATTGAGTACAATTTTGAACAAAATACTTAATCGATCGGGCGCCGTCGTAAAAATCGGGGCAAATGTGACCATGGCATTATAATTAGTATGTGTAACGTAGGCTTGCTTGTAGTCATGTACCTTCCTCTCAGTCACTCACATCGATAACAAATAAAACTCTGTAGTTCATCCTACCTTTCAGTTTGCGATGATGGAGACTGTCATCACAGGCTTAACTGACGAGTTTCCAGTTTTACGTAAGTGGAAGACTTTGTTTACGATGGCAATCTGTATCGTTTTCTTCTTCTTAGGACTTCCAATGGTAACTAATGTAAGTGTATCAGATTTAAATCAACCCACTTTATCCCACGCACCACTGGAGAGAAAACGGAAAACGATCTAATATTACCATTCGACATAACAAATGATGTGTTAAATTGCATTGATTACTATTTTATCATCCAAATTCCCCAGTATTTTAGCTCACATGGTGAGCTATTACAATCACTCACATGTCCGTCTGTCTCTCTGTCCGTCCGTCCGTACGTCTCTCTGTCCGTCCGTCTGTCTGTCTGTCAACAATTGGCCCATTAGTGTGTGCCAAATTGCTTTCTAAGTGGCTTAGTTAGGCTAAACCTATGTTGTGGTAGCTTACTATGAATTGACCCATAGTCATTTTAGATTGATCTATTATCTATTCATTTTTACTTGTCTGCATTCAAAATAGTGACACGAAAGGGCTAAACGGCTTGCACCAAGGTGCGACCGTCAAAAAGATGAGTTTGAAAAATATAAATTTTTTTAAATAATACTTGTAAGTATACAAAATAGGATGCAAATTTGATATTGATGTGTAATGATAGTCCATTCGGATGTGGTAATTTTATGAAAAACAATTATGGTAAAAAATTGGATATTTATGACCTTAAAATGCGTTTTCAATTAAAAAGTTATTGTTGTCAAGGATATTATTCCTATTTTATAGAATCAATGTCTTTTAAATATACCAATAACCATTTCATTAGTTTTTGACAAAGTAAATAATTATAGGGCTCACACAAGGATCAACTTTGTTCACAGCGTTTTCATTTAAGTGATGTTTTGAAAGAATACGAAGGTAAACTCAATTTTATATTTTATTTGTTGAAGAAAAAATAATTATATGTTTGTTTTCTTGTTTCGACTGAAAAATCTCAATTCATCGCCCTTGCTTTGCAAGCAGGAGAGTCTACACCAGTACGAAAAAGTCTTCAAAAAGTTGATCCTTGTGTGAGCCCTACAATTATTTACTTTGCCAAAAACTTATATAATGGTTTTTCGGATATATAAAAATCATTTAATAGGTAAAATAGGAATAGTATCATTGACTTTTGATTTTGAATAAAAAGGTATTACGAGCATATAGTGCATTACTTCCAGGACAACCCTTTATATTTATAGTGATGCAGCAGATAGTGAAGTTGATTCTTTTTAGTTTATAGCTTGCAGACAGTGATCTAAGAGACATCATCTTGTAGTAATGGGTGTGACAGTGATGAGTTTTGATGGTTTATCTTATGGACGTCATATTAAAAGATACCAATTTGCATTACATCAACATCAAAGAAGTTTGATTTGTTCACAGATACGTGTCAGAGTGATACCTGTAGCAGTTGCACTAGATTGATATACAACAAGATATGTGTGAGCATTCATTGCAACATTTAATTGAGAGTTCTAATTTTACTAAATCTGATGGAAAATTAGATAATTTAAGTCTATCTCTTTTGGTTTATTCAATTTAAATATTACTTTTCCAATACAGATACCTTAGTTTTGAAACATTAGCAGCAGTTTCATTTCAAAAAGATCAGTTTTCAACCTCGTATGTTTTGTTCATAAAATGTGTATTCAACATAGGTCAAAAGTCAGGGTCATTTCAAGTTTAAAAAAATCAATATATAGGGTAGTTGGCATTTTAAGACATTTTTCCGATGATGTGACCCTTCACAACCAATGATTATGTGACCGGAGGTGACTGGATAAAAGCAAACAAACTTTCACTTAATATTGGCAAAACCAATGCTATTCTATTTGGACCCCAAAAAAATCAAACAAATCTGAATCTTAAAATACGCAATGAGAACATAAATTTCCGGGAAAAAATTGACTTTCTTGGAATTATTATTGATAAAAACTTGAAATTTAAAGAGCACATAAAATCTGTTGAAACAAAGATTTCTCGCGTCATTGGTTCTCTTTATCACATTAAACATCTACTTCAAATAGACAGTTTCAAAACAATTTACTACTCATTGATACACTCTCAATTAAATTATTGCAACATAATCTGGGGTAACACATTTAAATCATTTTATGATCGTCTACATAAACTGCAGAAACAATTCTTAAGGCTAGCTTTAAATAAGGATAGACTTTCTCACTCCGCTCCCCTATTTAAAGATCTTAGAATATTAAATATTTTTGATGTCAACAGATATTGTACTGGTCAGTTCATGTACAAAATCTTTAATAAGCACCCCAGTCTTCCAAAAAATCTATTTCAAGACTTGTTTGATATCAACATTAATATTCATCATCATTACACAAGACAATTGCATTATTTTCATATCCCTAAATGCTCTAAACTTTCCCTTCGCTATCTGGGTCCTAATCTTTGGAATGCTCTACCACATGATATTAAAAAATGCTCCACTCTAAATATTTTCAAATCTTCATATAAAAAACTACTCATCTATCGTTAATGTATAATACCAATATCATACTATACTGTTGATTTTATACTGGTACCCGATTTTTGTAACATTTTTACATTGTACATTCCTTAGATTAATTGTTAATACCATTTTTATATACCTACATGTAACATAATATAAGTGTTTTCTTTTATATGTAGTCTAGTTGTCATTTTAATGATTTCTGTTAAACCGCAACATATACCCACTAGGGTGTCTAGCGGCTTGTTTTTATAGTGTATATTATATAAGAATTATGAAATAAATAATTGAATTGAATTGAATTGAGGTAAAGATCAACTGAATGGGTATAGGTAATTTCAAAGTCAATATCTAGCAATTTGATGTTTTAAGGCAATTGAGAATAATTCTGACCTTTGACAACCCATTATTAGGTGACCTGTTGTCAATGTCAAGATCATTTCAAGGTCATCAATATCTAAGTATTTGGCGTTTTTGGGCTGAGGTTACCCTTTGTGTATCATGAATGTGTGACCTGAGGTCAAGGTTATTCCAAGGTCAAAGATCAGTATCTAAGTATTTGGTGTATTAAGGCACTGGGATCTGCTGTGGCCCCTAGCGACTCATGATAGGGTGACTTCCAAGGTCAATATCTAGCAATTTGGAGTTTAAAGGCAATTGAGAACAATTGTGATTGGCGACCAATGATTATGTGACCTGATGTCAAGGTCATTTCAAGGTCAAAGGTCAATATCTAGGTATTTGGCTTCTGTGGGGCTGTTCTATTTATAATGACCAATGATAAAGTGACCAGAGATCCATGTCAGTGTTTATACTATTATGGATCAAGATCATTTCAAGGTCATAGCTCAATATCTAATTAGTATTTGGCATTTTGGAGCTGAATGTGTTTTTGTGAATACAATATAATTTTGTAAAGTCCCCGTGATAAAAATGATATCATCCAACTTCTTCACTTGAAAAGAAAAAAAAGAAAAACATCATGAATCCCTCTCAACCTTTATTTTTAAACTTATTTTTTTATGATTTCATTCTGGTTTGATTCCTTGACAATAAGATAGTTTCTAAATAGCAGAAAAATCAATGAAATCTCGTGCTGCCATCTTTTATTCAGCTTTTAACTCGGGCTAGAGCTCCATTCATTTACATGCTAAAATCTTGGAAAAGTGGCTTAATTTCATGATTTATCAAAGTGTGTTTGTTGAATCTGTATAAAACTTGAATGATATACCACATGATGACCCTGTTTATGTACATGATGTGATTAAACATGCAAATGTTGATTGAGATACAAATAATCCACGGATTTAAAGAATTTTAGCATTGCATCTATGGACATTTGGCCCAAGTTTTTTTAAATTGTTATAGAAAATTATTCAAATTACATAACTGTGTAAATCAAAGCTATTAAAGGAGAAAACATTTCACTGAATTCAAATATGCCATTTAAAAGAAGGTAATGTAAGTCATTAGAGGTCTAATATGCAAGTCTCTTAAAATCTCACGAAAAACGAGATTTAGCGAGATTTCAAATGCTATATGGAAACTATACTATTGAAAATATAAATATATGAAAATATATCTGAAATATTATTGATAATTAACATCCCCACCTTGTCACTCTGAAAAATATCAGGCTTATTTTCTAAAGTATTTTTTCTTAATTTGAATATATCAAAAGTTCTAATGAATTAACAAATTCTGAAAAGGGGACAGGTATTGAAATGCGATAAACTTAAAAACCACAAATTCCATGTTATTTTCCATTGGAAAAACTCAAACTATCCATTGTTTTCATCATAACTTTGGTCATTGAAAATTGATATCTCCTAAACTAGACTTCTATTACAATTCTACTAATGAAAAGGTTTTAATCCACTTGTTGAATAATATTTTCAAGCAATTCAAATAAAAAAGAAGAACCTCTGTTGAGTAAATAAGTTCAAAAAATGTTGAGATGGGTTCCCTATTCATAGTTTTTTAGATTGTTCGAATGATATTTTTATTATCATTGAGAATTGAATTTTCTTGAAAGATAACATATTGTGTTTTTGAGAAATGTCATATTTATATTGAGAAAGTAGTCATGGTAAAATATATGACAGTCAGATATCATTTGCCATACTATACCTGGTCCTTTGCCAATTTGAAGTTAATTGTAAAATTATATCAGAAGAGAGGATATCCAAATATGAGGTCATTATAATGACTGCAATCAGTAATCAACGGTCACGTTGACGAAGTTTTTCACGAGAGTTACTTTCTCTAGTAGTTCTTAATTGGATCAGTAAGCGGATGTATTTCCCAGATTCCAATAAGTGTAGTAAAACATGCAAAATAGAATGCACATTGGTTTTTGAATTGTAAAGATAGTCGATTAGGGTATGGTTATATTATTAAAAACAATTATGGTAAAAATTGGGTATTTCTAACCATATAATGTTTTTTATTCCAAGTTCAATGACAATCTTCCTATTTTACCTTCGAAATGATTTTCATACCACTGAATAACCATTATATCAGTTTCTGGCAAAGTAAATAAGTGTAGGGCTTACACAAGGATCAACGTTTTTTAAGACTGTTTATGTACTTGTAGATCCCCTGTCATTCTAAGAGGAAGAGCAATGAATTGCGATTTTTAAGTCGAAAACAATGAAATAAACACACTATGTGCATTTTGTTAAACATTTAACAAATAAAATTGTGTTTAACCTTATATTTTTTCAAAACATCACTAAATATGAAAAGATTGCAAATAAAGTTGATCCTTGTGTGAGCCCTATATTTTTTTACTTTGCCAAAAATGAATATAATGGTAATTAAAATATTTTGAAAACATTGAATAGGTGAAATAGGATTATTATCATTAACTACCATGACTTTTGAATTAAGATGGCATTTTCAGGTTAGAAATATATAATTCTTCATAATTATTGTTTTTTATAAAAATGGCCACACGCAAATGGACTATCATACTTATCAATATCAAAATTTTTTTTTATCAAACTCATCTTTTTGATGGTTGCACCTTGTGGCAAGCCGTTTAGCCCTTTCGTGTCACCTTTTTGAGTGCAGACAAGTAAAAATGAATAGTTGATGGACCAATCTATAATGATGATGGGTCACTTCATAGTAAGCTACCACAACATAGGTTTTTGTGATTTTCTGGAGTTTTGGCACACACTACATTTTAAAAGCTCTGTAGGACCAATAGGATTCCCGTTCTAAGTTATTTTTGTTTATAATCAATAAAGAAAAAACATATTTGACCCCTGCTTCAAAATCTCGCCTATTTCCAAAATGGCCTTCATGTTTGTCTCGCAAAATTCCCCTTTGAACCATTTGCTTTAGAAGCTCTGTCGATAGGATTCCCGTTTAAAGTCATTTTTGTCCTACATCAATATATCAAAAGTTCACCTATTTTCAAAATGGTCGCCATTTTTGTCCTGCATTGTAAAAAGCAATGTCATTGTAAAGAGTAGGTGTATGAAATAATTTTTTTTACAAAAAATCGGCAAAATATTATATACGTTTTTTTATTTTCTGCCATTTTAGCCATCATTCACTTTTGAACAACACCATGTGAGGCCAGTACCCACGGTACTATTTATTCTTAATAACTATGTTCTGTCCGGGATACTAAATACTTTTTGTGACCTAATTCGTTTTACACATTCCATAACAGTTGAGACTCGGTACGTGTGTGTATCGAGCATGTATGTATCTTTACAAACTAGAAAAATATTAGATATTCTCCATTTCCAGTCTTCCATTTCACTGGACGGATTTTTTGTTTAATTAGACATTTGATATTGCAGTCTGGGATGTACTGGCTCCACCTCATGAACTGGTATAGCGCCGGATTCTCACTTATGTTCGTAACTTTCTTCGAGATAGTTGCTATTCATATATATGGTAAGGAGGGTTTAGTCAATTCCTCATAAGCACTAAACAGTCAGGCTCAGTAACCCCCCTATCACACCAAACTAGTTCTCAACAGTTCTTTCCAGTCATACGAAAAAGTCGTAAAACGGGCTAAATCTGGCTGTGGTCGGGAAATATGTCTAAAATAATTAGCTGCTTCGTTCATAAACAGTCTTCAATACGTCCATCTCATTCGCAGTTCGATCTGATCGCACCATGTCGGTGTGTAAACGTATTGCAATTGATATCTGATTGCACAACGTTGTATAACGCGTCCCTAGTAGGGTTGAAGTACGAAGCAAATTACGCTCCTGGTCTAGTAGGTCATCTCGTTTGAAGTACGTTGTCACACGATCTGATTACAGAACGGTATGGTCGCCATCGAATTTTGAATCATTTCAAAATTCTAAAATCACCTTCCCGTTTGAGAACGTTCATGAAGTTCGTAAGAAGACCTTAGAAAGTTGCAGCTACGTTGAAGTCCGTTTTCGAGAACGTAGTGAGAACTAGTTTGGTGTGATAGTAGGGTTACTAAGTCAACATTCGAAAATAAAAATCTTAAAAATCGTAGATCTTTGATTTCAAAAATAATTTGTGAGGTGGTTAAAAGATGATAATAAACATTTTAACGTAACAATTTTGAGTACATCTCGAAATCCATTCTCAACAAAGCGTTCGCGAAAAAATTATTCGAAATATTTCAGTTCAGGGTAACAGGTGCCATTTTTTATAATTGAACAACAAAATTGAACATTTTGCATTTCTAGATAGATAGGTTTCTTGAAATACGACTGTTTTAGCGATAAAAGTCATTAATAATATTTTCCTCGGTGATTCCATGATAAATAGACAGTAGCTGGGTCAATATTTTGTGTTCAACCTTGTTTTCTTGACTTTTAAACATGAGTCGACAATTATGTAGGAAATTTAAATTCCAAATGTCAGCGTGTCAACTCGTGTTTTCCACAATATTTAGCCTTTTATCATGATAGCATTTTCGCTAAAAACTGCATGCAGCGTTCAATGAGATGATATACCCGCTATTATTTTGATTGCACAAGACGAAATTTCCCTTCTCGGGGAGCACTTTGGTAACTCTTTGAAGGTGGATTCTTGAAAATCGTTTGAAATCAATTCGTGACCATCATATTTGGCTTTCGAAAATTAAGTTGGAAGTTACAATGGTAGGAGATTACCGAAAACGTCAATCACATGGCAAGGCAAGGCTCTGTGAACCAGCAATGTGCATTTCGAAAGAAAACTTCACAAATATCAACAATTTTCATTGAGTAGGAGATTAAATTCGAAATTACAACTTTGACAAAAAAATGTATCTTTTGAAGTAGGGGAATACAGGGACATAGGGGAAATTCAGAAGTTTAGGCCATATTTTAAAGATTGCTTCACCAATATGTAAAATCATATCAAAATTACCATTTACACGTTTTGTTGATAGGTTTAGAGGTTTAGTTTAATTGCGGCACCATTCTCAGTAAATATTGATGAACATACGAATTTCGAATGTTGACTTACTTAGTGATCCTGACTATTAAGAACATATATATTTCTTTTTATTTTCAATATGTTAATTCAATTCATATCATGCTAATATAAATGTATGCTATGCCATATAGCAAGATGGAAAATATACATTTTTGTAGCAAACATAAAACAATTGAATTAAAAAGCTGATAATGAATTTCTGAAACAATAATAGCATTTGTACTATTTACGTTGATACAGGTTTAAAGAATTTCCTAAATGATATCAAGATGATGATAGGCTTCAGGCCAAATCCATATTGGATTGTGACGTGGGCTTTTGTCACCCCAGCAGCTATATTGGTAAGTTTTGAATTGGCATGTAACACATTGATGCAAATAAAAACGTACACTTGATTTTCAACAATTCTGCATCCCTAAATACGAAACGTCGTATAATTTCATCTTGATTAACAAGTTGCGTTATAACCTTAGAAGTAGAATTTGTCCCTCTATTCATTTATTTATTTTGTATACATTACCAACGTGTTCATGCAAGGGCTTCTTTAATACCCGGGGCTTAAGTTGTGTACCAAACGAAACGACACGACATCCGGGGCTTTTTCATATACGTTTTTCCTTCTCCATTACGTTTTTTCATCTCCATTACGTTTTTTCATCTAGTTCTATTTTAATGTAATCAAATAATACCGTTATTAATACTAAATTAGTTTACATCTTACCTTAAGCTAATAATGCGTATTTTTATGTTTCTAGTTTATAATTGGTTACTCTTTCTACGACTATGGTGCCGTCACATACACAGGCAATCCCTATCCCGAGTGGGGAGAGATAGTGGGCTGGTTGATGGTGGTGTGTTCGGCCGTAATGATACCATTGTTCATTGTAATTGAGTGTTGCAAGCGTGGATGTGTAAGTTAAAAGCTATTTTGATTTTATGCTACATGCAACCATTTATTATCCCAACGAACGAAGTTCTGTAGGGATATAGTGAAGCCGTCCGTCCGTCCGTCCGTCCGTCCGTCCGTCAGTCAGTCAGTCAGTCAGTCAGTCCGTCCATCTGTCCGGAAGATAACTCGAATACTAGTCGACAGATTTTCTTCATATTTGGTGGAAAGATGTATATTGGTAAATAGTTTTACGCAAAAAATTTTTTTCAAGATGGCCGCCAGTTTAAAAACATCTTATGTTTACATCTTATGTTTTTCATTTTAAACCAAAATAATAAATATTATTATTTGAAATTTTGGAAGTATGTTTACAACATCTATTTATTTCACATATATCCCAGGTTTTTCACCCTGACCCCCAGGGGCCATAAATGGGGGGTCAGGAAAACAGAAATTTTTGCTAATTTTAAGATCTTTCTGAAGTATAGCTTTATTATACTCAAATGAAAGGCAATTAAGGGTTGATTGCAAATATTTTATCTTTTTTCTGATTCGAGCCTCGCAAAATTCAAAATGGCCGTCTAATGTACGATTTCGCAATATCTTTTCGATCCCTTCAAAGTATGGCTATATTATACTCAAATTGAAGGAATTTTGGAGTAGATCACAATTATGGTATTATTTTTCAGATTTGTACCTCAGAAAATTCAAAATGACTGCTTTGCAGGAATTCGCAATTCTAAAATCTAATTTTTTCAACTTTAACCAAAGTAATGAGTATAATTGATTGGAATTCGGTAATTGATATTTTGTTCGTTTGTGAGTTGTTAGTCTAGCAACAGTCCCACCCAAGTGAGCGCCCCCCCCCCCCCCCTACACACCTCTCCCAAGTGAGAAGATGTGTAGTCAAGTAGGAGGGGATGGGTCCCATGGACTTGTAGCTACATATGGATAATTAAGCTGTTATATAAATATATTGTTTTGCCTTTTAAAAAAGCACGGGGAATTGCATTAATTGTTTTTAGACGGAGCCTATTCAGTTTTGTTCATCATATCGCCTCATGTATTTTTGTAATTCCTGGATAACGATACTTTGTCACCTTTTGACCTATTGAAAGTGGTTATTTAACTAATTTTCAGAAGGGTGCAGCATTCCATACCCCAGAATGGGGACCAGCTTTAGCAGAACACCGTGCTCTCGATGCTAGATACCACACCCCTGATTCACAAATGCAGGCCTACCACAACCAAGCATTCTCGAAAGACCAGATATGAGAAGTTATGAAGATGATAAAAAGAAATAATAAACTGGAGTGCGATCTCAGTAGTTTTAAAATCGATCAAACTTTGCTGAAGGACAAGTATGACGACTATTGTAAACGACATACTCCGTTAGCATGGTCTTAAGATCCGGAATCCATTCCTATGTTCGCAAAACCCCCTGAGAGGATGTATAAACCATTCCACTAAACCAACATTTTTACATTAATAACACTATTACATGTATCAGTAGTTATTAGGGAGGTTAACCATTTCACGTCAATAGGCTCCATATGGAGCCCTATTTTAGAAATATAGACCGAAAAGCAGGAGTTATATTGTCGAATACACTTCGCAGGGCTAGGCACAAACGTTTTCTGCACCCCGAACGACCGAAGGGAGTGAGCGGTTCGAAAGCTTTTGTGCCTAGCCCTAAGGGGTGTATTCGACGATATTACCCCTGCTCTGTGGTCTCTATTACGATTCGAACATGAAAACTCACCAAAATGTTCGATGGTCCGCCATTACTACGACCCACCGTTATGACGTCACACATTACACGTATTACCAGGGGTATTGATTGCGAATATACCCCGGGTGAAATGTTGACTTTGTTTACAGATTATGTAAGGCGTGAATACAGTAATGTTCGAATTAAGAAATATAGACCGAAAAGCAGGGGTTATATCGTCGAATACACCCCGCAGGGCTAGGCACAAACGTTTTCTGTACCCCGAACGACCGAAGGGAGTGAGGGGTTCGAAAGCTTTTGTGCCTTGCCCCAAGGGGTGTATTCGACGATATTACCCCTGCTCTGAGGTCTATATTACGATTCGAACATGAAAACTCACCAAATTGTTTCGAATATTCATCATGGTCCGCCATTACTACGACCCACCGTTATGACGTCACACATTACACGTATTAACTGGGTTATTGATCTCGAATATAACCCAGCTGAAGCATTGACTTTGTTTACAATTTAAAGAAGGCGTGAATACAGTCATGTTCGAATACGTATTATTATGCACTTTGCTAAAATACTCAAATCTGATTGGTTAAGAGCTGCAGGGTCTACTGCAACATGTTTATCAGATGACTGTTAGATGCATGTCAGTAAGGTACTTTCAAAAATATACTAAACAATACAATTAGACAAATAGAATCTTTAATGTATTTCTAGACGTTAGGTATGTGTGATCAATGTCGACCAGAAATACTCAATACCATATAGCAACAACATTCTCAATTCCCATAATTGAAACAGCAGCATTATTGGGACAGATTCGTGTAACCAGCAGCTGCTATACACGCATTTATTTAAATTGGTTAAAAATCCTTAACATACAGTACATGTATATTGTAATTAACACAGGTTACCCTGTATTCAGAATAAGTGTTTATCAAAATATATCTATATCATACTAGAAATTGAAAGTCTATAATCTCTTAATTAGTGTTTATTCATTGCAGCAGTTTTTGATCAAAAGTGTTGATTTTCAATACATATGCATCGTTATCGGGATGTAAGCAAAGGATTGAGGTCGTTGTTCCTAAAAGCCATCAGTGTTTCCCCCACTCAGCCTGAAGTCACTGTTTGCCTTGACCTCCTTGTGGCCTACTCTATGTACGCCCTGTACTGCACTACCTCCACTTGAGAACGTTCCATCTTTAACCGTTATAGGGTTGATCACGTGTCCGCGCTTCTCCAAACCTCGTTTTACCTCCTGAAATTAATCACGGGATATGAAGTTATAGCTGGTGATATATCAAACATTATTTTCATAAAGAACACCCGTTCTGTATTGTTCTACTGCACTTCATAAGCAAATTATCTAGTTTCCGAGACTTAAATCGGGTATAACTTAGAAAAGTATGTACAAAATAGTTAATTCAAAGTTTAAATCGTGTAAGGAATAAACTCATGCAACATAAACCATTCAACACAACGCAAAATCTTATTCCCAGACTCTGTAATATAACGTGTTGAAGCTATAAAGTTTATCGAAGGGATTTTCCACAAATTTCAGTTTTTCAATTTCCAGCTGTTGCATGTATAAGGGTATTACTTACATCAGAAATACCATCTTCTACGTTAAGAACGGGTGGTAACAGTTGATGATGTATTCTCCGAGCATCCATAGCTTGCTTTATGTTCTTGTTGCGTTTTAGTGTGTGCAGCGCCACCTGGAGTATAAACAACAAAAACATAAACATTCCAGTCCTTAGTTTATAAGAGTCGCATCTCATTACATTAGCAAGTATATGGAAGTGACGTTAATCTCAGCGCCGGTGAGCTCAATGTGCAAGTATAATACCGAATTGACCGTCAGTCAGTGTCAAAATATTTAGTGCGTATCTTACCAAAGAAGTTGCTGTGATGATCCTTGACCCTCCAGCTGCGCCTACTACAAGAGTCACGTCCCCGGCATCGTCAGTAACGATCGTTGGGGACATGGAAGACTGCATACGTTTACCAGGGACGATGAAATTAGAGGGAGAGGGACTGAAGCCCCAGGCATTTGCCTGTCCCGGTGTGCTGAAATCATCCATCTCGTTGTTGTAGATGATACCAGTTACATTTCCTTTTACCAATGACCCGTATCTGAAATATACATATATATTTAGATAACGCATGAATTGAGAATTATACATGCACTTGTGAAACATCAAAGAAAGACTGAGGGAATTACGCAAATTACGCATTACGCAAAATCTTTTGCATGATGTATATTCATATGTTTGTTTTCAATTCACGATATAAGTCGCTATCCCCGACTGCATAAAGCTGAGACGTAGAAAATTTACCCCCAGTTGATTGAAGACGTGACAGAGACTGCATCTCCATTGGGTGCAAGGACGCTGATGTGCGTGGTGCCGGCGTCTGCAACCACAGAGAATGGACTGTAGTGGGATGCGTTAGCTGTCATATTCATTTCTGTTATCCTTTCCCTTATGCTTGCAATGAAATCTGGATTCGTCATATTCGTCATTAGCTGCAAAGAAATAATATTTAAATGAGATACTGGCGACATCTCTAGTACAGAAGCTTTGTAGTATAATGTATACAATACATTTCAACATTTTGATCTAAGTGTATGTTATTTACCTCTAATAATGTACCATTTTCGAAGTCAGTGTCTCCAAAATATGTTCGTTTGGCATATCCCCACTTAAAGGCCTCTGCTATTTTATGATAGCTCTCAACTTGTTCCTCAACAGATTCAAACTTCAGATCAAATCCTGCAAAGGGAATTAAAATAAGTTGATTTATATCAAACGTAACCAGGTATTTCAAAATGAACCCATCCCCATCTTCCAAAAGCAATCTTAGACAGTCTGTTTAGTACATGCCATGAAATGTTCATTCAATTCAAAGTTGCAGTATCTTTCACCTTATTTATTGGACACCCTGTATGTAACAGATTATAGCAAATGTTGGCCAAGCTTAATGCATTTCGAGTCAATCATACTTACCATCTAAAAGCGACAGGATGAACTGCACTACTATGCCGCTGGACGGGGGAGGAGGTCCATATAGTTTGGTGCCATTCTTAAGTGTACTGATTACAGGTTGCTTAACTTTAGCTACGTAGTTTTTCAAATCATCTTTTGTAATAATTCCACCTGAAACAAATGGCTATTGCATCAATCCGAACTAGTTTTACGATATGGTAATGATAAAGATATAAAAATAGGGAGGTAAAGTTACACGTTTTTAACTCGCACGTGGACGTCCAGAATTATGATATTCTAGGATTAGTTCTCCCATTTGTCAGTTTGTAGTGTTTACCTGGCCAATAGAGTTCAAGAGAATACGGAAAATGATTAAAAGTGGGTCCCTGGAAAGTGAATTGAGAGCTGGACAGTAATCCCCGGGGGTCGAAATATTACACGCTGGCGTACACGTTCTCTTGAAAACGTGTAAAGTAACCTCCCTAATATAAAACGTTGGCGTTAAATACACGATGTTTATCGAAACACATTTAGATATCTAAACTCGTTAAATGAACGACTATATGGCTCCAAGACAGACTTACCAAAATCTTGAATTTCTTTCACGATAGTATCAGTCAGGGAACCAGTATAGAATGCACTTGCACCCTCGTCTGCAATGACTTGTAGTGTGTTAGCGAGTTTTGGACGTTTCTGGATATCTCCTGCCTCTAATAGTTCAGCGTCGGATCCGCTTTTAGTGAGCATGTCTCTATCGAATGGATTAATAAAGTTACTAGCACGTGCCATGATTCTTTCATTTGAAGGTATCAGAAACTGTGTTTGATTTATGTCTGACAGTTCAGAACGTCAACCGTATAGATTCATATTTTC
Source organism: Owenia fusiformis (assembly GCA_903813345.2). Classification (NCBI taxonomy): domain Eukaryota; kingdom Metazoa; phylum Annelida; class Polychaeta; order Sabellida; family Oweniidae; genus Owenia; species Owenia fusiformis. The sequence goes on from CAIIXF020000002.1 coordinate 28,527,511, forward strand.
AACAGGATGTACGCCATCTATTGATGTGCATTATTGATAATTAAAAGATGCATGTGATAATAAAAACATATTTGAAGAAAGTTCACAATTTTTGCCGAACAAAAAGTACTCCAAAAGAGCTCACAAAATATGATAACATTGTGTAAGACTACAGCATAAGCCAATGTGGTTTTAACTTTCTTCTGTGCCTTGAAAGCCACGAATGCAAAGTTACCTCAATTCTTTAAATTTATCTAATGGCTTTGATCCAGTATCGCTCATATATCCCTTAGCTTCTTGGTACATATGTGGAGTGACCTTGACGCCATCTTGGGCCATTTTAATAGCGGGTGCAAACAAATCCTTCCATTCAAGATTGCCAAATCTTTTATGAGCTTCCCACATACCAGCAACATCGCCTGGTACGCCGACCGCCAATCCACCTAGAAAGATTTTGAACTTCAATTAGACGTTTGTCAAGAAGTTAACACACATGAATCACTGTTCTCTTTACTGGCATAATAACGACTATATGTGTATTTGTCATAACGGACTGGACTTAAAAGATGCAAGTTCAAATACAAAGCTGGTGAGGCAGTGGTATTTCAAAATTAATATTTAAGACCTTAAAGAGATTTTATATTGGTGATGGTAAATGATTGAATGTTGTGGTAAAATATTTGAACAGGAGTTACTCTTTTACCCCATACTGAAGGCTTTTCTAGGCTTGAATTTAGGTACATAGTCTCAGTTGCTGCGGCTGGTGCAGTTTCTCTAGCATCTATAATTGTTGTCTCATTGGTTTCTCTAGAAATAAAATAAAATTGATGTCCAGCCATTCATGCACTAGTGAAATCAAGTCAAATGTTAACAAAAGTTAAAACACATCAATACTAGATATATAGCACTGGCGGATCTGGATGGGCCCAGAAAAAAATTGGGGCCATGAAAAATTTTGAGCCAAAAAAAGGCCTTAAGGGCCCAAAAAGTGGGCCTTTTTGGTCATAAATGGTCCTTATAAGTCCTTATTTTGTAATTTTAGGCCAAATTTTGAAGAAAACGGGCCTCGAAATTTCAAAATTTGGGCCCACTTTTTGGTTTTAGGGGCCCAAACTTTTTTTCAAGCCAAAAATTTGGGCCCCCCCCCCTTGTTGATTCCCAGATCCGCCCCTGTATAGTACTGTATTTTAATGTTATACCAAAGTGGTAAGGTCATCCTGGAGAAGTGTCCCCGGTCTTCTGACGCTGTTGTCAAACTGGTAATTGTAAAAATTGTCCTATAACGGAGACAAAATCTCAGTGTGAAAAGCCTGCCATCCAAAAAGTAGTTATTAGGTGTATTGTGAACACCCATCATTTTTCATTCATCGTGACAAAAAAGTGAGCCAAAATATTTTATCCAAACTGTTTTTAGTATTTTATTGCCAAGTTAATACGCCTGAATAAGCCACCGATATAGTTCTTGCATATACCAGTGTTTGTTCAAACTATACGTACGATGAGTTTGCCTATATCTAACGCATACTACAACACACCAAAGACATAATACATATAAGAATGATAAATGATATAATCTGAATGTTGTGGTAACTGTAATATTTGATGAAAAAAACATGGGATTTTTTAAAGCCAAAAACCGGCCTAAATATCTTAAGCAATCTTGACTGTTTCAAAATGATATTGCTACCTAAAAAGGGTCACTTGAAGGATGTGTAGGCCGTAGGGTACTTGAATCCGTCATTTGCATCATTCTTATATGGCAGCATTGTATTGCAGGTCTGTATGTCTTGCTTGTTTGTGACACACACTAGTTACCTTTTATAGACAGTCATGAAGAATCCTCCGCCGATACCGCTGTTTTGAGGGCTCCCAACTGCTGTACATAGCAATGCAGCTATAGCGGCATCTACAGCAGACCCACACTTGGCTAACATTTCCCTGGAATATATGGAATATATACATATGGAATATACGAAATACTACCCTTTCTTAATTCAGCATTAGCCAGAGCCAACGATTAACGCACGTGTATTTTCATTTTTTAACTACAAAAACAAATACTAAATAGATGGTGAGTAGAACCAATGGACGTGGCACTTGTAGTTAAAACATTTTCCCAAATTCTCCAAATCAAATTTTTTGCAGAAAATGCAAAAAATGACCATTTTTCATCAAAGCACTAAATGAAATTGCATCTTCATATTTGATATTTCTTCTTTCTATTGGTACCATGTGATAACTAGCCCTTTTCGTTAGACATTTATTTGCGCAAATAATACACGTTAATAATATTATCTTGGGTAAAAAGAATTGAGTATATTTTGGGTTCGATGCTAAAATATTCATAAATGATTAATCTTCAGCAGAAATAATCGCAAATCCTACGTTGCAATTTCCGAACATTCTGGGTTAGGTGCAGCGACTCCAGCATAACGGTACTCTCCCAGGGGCGACGTGGATGCTAAACTGTCTTGAGGACCTGGTTTCTCCTTATCTGCATCTGTTGTACTAATGGTTACCTCTGATGGATTCTTGTCCCCTATAATAGGTGGCATAATTTTAAATCCAACTGATGAATGGGGTGTACGTACAGTAGTATAGCAGTATAATATTATTTAATAGACACTAGGGAACCTTCCCTTTTGAAATGTTACGATGGTGTCATGAATGAATACTGTGTCATCTAATTTGCATAAATGTGACACTCTGTATATTGGCATGTCATATTAATGGCAGGGGGTTGAAGAAATCTGAAGATGTTACTTGGTTATTGACTACGTACTGCTTAGCACAATGGGAAGAAAGTATTGTTTTTAGTCTAACCCCATGTTTGCCCCCTGATATTAATAAGTAAAATATCTTATCTATCTAAGCAATAGTCTTGTGCATGAGCCATTTCGAAAAAGAGGGTGGTTGTCGACAAAATTTCTGCCTCTGACTAACTATTACGTACCCTTTGCATTCGTTTGACTTCACCTCTTAAAAGAGAGCTTCGTGTAGTTTAACAAGACTCTGCACGCAGGGTAACTACATGTATTACGTTGCTCCTTTTATGATATGATTGTTCAAAAATAGTGAGAAGCATTATATTGATATGCTATAAATACGTTATGAGATGTGACCATACCCAATGAAATGACATTGTACTTGTATGAGACTGAGAGATGCAAAATGTAGTTAAAATGTTTAACATGCGACACTATTTAAGCTTATATGTACCATACATGCATCTTCGGCTGTTTATGTTAATTTCAAAGAAAACTATGAAAGTTATACTGCGTGTAGGTTTATCATTATGTTCGTGTACAGTGTGTTCTCAAGGCCCAATTATTAAGTAATACTTCTTTAGCTGGATTCGGCCATTTTCAGTTAAAAACACTTCAAAATGTTATGCTGTACATATGTTGTACTATGCCAATAAATTCCTTTTATATTCAATAATAACAAAAACTATACTGTAGCCTAAGCTAACTTCCCTTTAAATCAAGAGATTAAATGTAGGGGATCAAATGCTTTGGCAAAGAGACCTGTACAATAAAGCCTCAATAAAGTAACCCTTTAACTGAATCATAAATAGAGCCAACAGAAAGTTCTAAAATCACCAAGCCCGATGTTTTGTTCAAGAACCCTGTTTCTCTCTACTTAGATTGGAATCCATAGTACGTATACTCCATAACAATATTCTACCCCTTTGAACCCGATCAATTTAAGATAATGAGGGTGTCTTGACTTAACATGGGGATATGTACCATTGACTTAACATGGGATATCGTCATGTCGATCATCTTAGGGATAGATTCCAAATCCTCATTTTCTGAGAAGAACTCGAGTTGATCAAGTCTCAACAAGTAGATTAATTTGGGATAGTATCAATTGGTAGAATCCATTTCACTTGTAAAAATAGATAGGACATAAGCTTAATTTTAACGGATGGCCTTCTCATTTTTTGTTTGGTATTAAAACGAGAGATTTGACAATACATGCTTGACTTGTTCATACAGAGACCTATATATAATATATATGATAGCCTGGTGCATTTTCTTTCTCTATAAATACGCTCTGTTAGATAAGGTGGTGAAACCAACAGAGTGTGACATTTAAGTGTTGCCTCCCATCGTTGTATGCAGATCACTTATATGCTGGGCTTTCAATAGCAGGGGGCGAGTGTCCGAAATCACCGTTTGTTTTCGCCGTTTGTTAAATGTCAAATGTCAAATGTCAAATATTGTCTAAGTTTTGGGGGGAAATTTAAAGTCGTCTATAGCCTATCCTTTACTTTATTCAGCGATCTTGTTTTGCACTTCCTTGTCTATGATTTGTAACTCAATTTCGAACTGCAATGGAACTCACTATATTTCGTAAAGATCACATGACCTCATCATAGTAGTTAACAACGGAGTAATTTTTACCCGTTTGGGCTATGCATTTTAGATCAATGTCTGACCACTGTCATGTGCATGATAATTCAAATTCCAACCTTTGGTATAATCAGAGTTGTTTTTTCCACTGGACATGTAGTTACATGTATGATTGATATAACTCTGTCCAAACAGCCACACTACAGTCTTTCCAATGGGTGTAAAATTGTGTTAATCAATTAACGGCCCCATATAAAGTTTATCCACTTTGGCTTATATTGTTGTCTTATCCAATGTTATCAAAGTGTGAAATGTGAAACTTTTCATGAATTTCAAAAATGTTTTTTGAAGGACTTTTTGTTCAAAATATCGTGAATTTATTTAAAACTAACTTTTACAGGTCACACTTATCCTTTAAAGCGATAATTCACACCGATGCATAGCACGATTCATCTTCGCTTTTTTTTTTGCCGACAAAATCAAGAAAATTGGTTGATAGATTAGCGAGCAATGAATTTATCCATGCATGAAAGTGGTTCAGGGAATTAAAGATGCATTTCAAAATTTTAATTCTCATAGAAACCAATGGTAAAATAATATTAAAAACATAATATATTCATCCCTTTAACCTTGTAGCAGTCAACATTGGTTTATTTTTTAAGTTTAGCATATTTAGAAAAGATTGACATTGAAAAATATTGCCACCTAAGTGATGTCACGATGTGGTCACTTAGGTTGAAAATATTTTCGATATGCTAAATCATTGAATTTGCACATTAGATATAACATTTTATTTTTAACATAGTGTGTCCGTTGTTCAATCTTTATATTGGTGTTAAAAAAATATAGAGGTTCTTATATGAGTACCTGTGCAAGATCGTCCATTCTTGATGAGCTTTGATAATTCTTCTTTATCTAGTCGCAGACGAGATAAAGAAACATTATCAAAGCGACTGTCGTAGGAATTATGAATGTAGTTTCGCACAGGTGTCAACGGAACCAAACAGTGAACCCCGCTTTGCCGAACCCGAGTTTCCAGGATTCGCCTCGCATGTCTTTGACTCTCTCTCAAGATTTGGGCTCTATTGTACCCCTACATTATCATCCTGGTGTCTCGTTAATATCACCCTTGTAATTACAATGCGAAGTTACTTAAGCATGATAAAAAGTGTATGTGTGGATGGGGGGAAGGTTTGACCCCCCACTTACCAAAAGCTGGAACATGTATACCTTTATACTTAACCGGCCAAGTATTAACAGTACAAAAGGGAGAAAAAATCCATCAGGTCCATAATTCTACACGTTCACGTACAAGTTTAAAAAACGTGTATCTTAAATTTATTTAGAACTACGCCTTTGTACCTGCGACACACTTTCGCAATGAAACACAATGGCGAAAAACTAAAAATACTATATAAAATAACTATCTATACACCATCAATGCGGGGTGTCACATTCATTACAACACACCTTGCAACAATGTCTTATGAGGGTAATTTCTTATATTGAGAAGTTTATCATCTATTGCAATCAAATACTTGTAGCTAAAAAAGCGAATTTGTTTGAGCAGTCTTAGCTCGACATATTATAAAGAAAACAATATTTACACCATGGTATTCTTAGTAGACTGTTCAATTTGGAATTTCGAAGCTTAGCCAAACATCAGCTTTCTAACAAAGATCATCAAAAAAATATTTTATCAAAGTCTTCCATGCAAATGAAGGTGCAAATTCACATTAACAAAAAATTAAGATAAGATCCACAATATGTTTTTAAATGGTTAAATGCGCAAAATGTGTAGATATGTTTTCCTTAATAATGTGTGAGGAGGCCTTTCAGCCAATTTTCGAAAACGTAGTGAGAACAAGTTTTGTGTAGAGGGGAGGGGGATATCTCCCGCCTCGGTCTCTCTCTTGCAAACGGGTGAAGGTAAACAGTAGAGGGGTTTATACACTGGCAGGCGATTTCCTTTTCGAAGACATATCGAGTGAAACGTTTGAAATGCTCTAAATGACGTAAGCATTGAAAAGTAGGAAATTATGCTTGCATTGAAACGGTTGAACTGATCTAGGATGAAGAAAATATTTATTTCTTCATCCTCAAACTGATTAAAACGATTGAAACGCAATTTACAGTGTATATATGTATCTAATTCACCTATTATAATACAACAATTTTTCATCTGCCTCTTGTACACAAAGTTACTGAAACCATGTTACGCCAAATGGAGACCATATTATCTCCACAGTTACCGGTTTCAATATTAAGGAGTGTATTCATATGAACGATATCAGAATTTCATTGAACTACTGGTGAATTACGATAAGTGCATTCCCATTGCTTTTTATGATAGCACTAGTCATAGATGTTTTTGGGAGAGGGGATCTGCGTTTAGAGGCTAAGGGCTATGTCTATTTTTAACCAACAAAACAAAATCAATTTAAGTTGTGGTATAGCTTATTCAATAAGTTAAGCTAATTTCGCTCTAAAACATTTAACAGCATTATACAATCCATAAACAATCTGGAAAATTTGGCTAGGAAATGTTCATTTTTCGCACTGTAGCGGTTGTCATATAGTAACTTGAATCAGGGTTCGGCGGAGCAAATCCCAACCTCAAAAATTACAATTTAACAGAAAAAGAGTAACAATTTTTCTTTGTAATTTGTATGGTCATGATTTGCTTCGGCGAACCCTACTTCAAGTTACTATGAGAACCACTACAAAATATAATATACCTCAGCCAAATGTCAGGATGGTCTTAAAGCAAATTTAGCTTTACTTATTGAACAACCTGTTAATCTAATAAGTTGATATTACTATCTGCTAGTGTTCAAAAGCATGAACAAATCAAAAAAACGTACCTAATATCCCTAATGACAGCAAGGTTGCAACGACAATTACACCAATTGCGAGAAAGATAAATACTGCCAGGAGAAACACCTCACAAGAACTGCACTTCCTCATGTTGACACTAACGTTGCCACTAACCGACGCTTAAGTTGCCACTCGTTGACGTTTACGTTGGTAGTCGCCGACGCTTATGCTGGTCGAGTCTGCCTGGGTATATCCGTCGTCTTCTTTAAAACCCACAGATTCGTAATTCTTATTGTTTAAAATGACCGGTGTTCACTTAATTCCTGGTTTGTCTATACCTTCAACTTCCCTGTTCCACTTTTAACGTATTAAAATGTTTTTCGTATTTTATTCAATGAATCATGGCGTTGTTCCATTTGACCTCAGAGCACAGCGTATAAAGGTAGCTATAAAAAGAAAACATTGGATGCATTTTTTCTTTATCGAGATCGTTACTAGAAATATCATAGTGTACCAGGATTACCAACAAAATACCATATGAGGCTCCCCAAGAGGGAGTATTCTAGAGAGATCATGTATAGTCACTTTCAGAAATCTAAAAAATACCATAATTCGCTAAAAGTGTATTCGGGTTTATTCATTTTTATTCGGTCGTGTATATTAGATATGACATTTAGTTACATACAAATATAACCAGTTCGGATTTTGACTCTCTTTCGAGCTGCCAGTTATAAACTGTCACTATTTTATAATTAGATGTTAATCTATCAGGGCCATTGACTGATCTTTTTCTGTTTTTAAACACTTCAAAAACACATTATGCATGTACATATTGACCCCTTGCTGTATACCCCTTGGGAAGCCATGGTACATTAATCCTGTAGGATAATTTACCTTTTGGCCATGTATGCTGATTATGACACACTGTCTGCACGTTTCACATATCATTGATACATACTGTGCAATGTCTCAATATTGGAAAGTATTTTAGCATTTACTTGTATATAGAAACAACACAGATAGTTAAGTTAACCCGATATTTTAAAGAGATATCATAAAGAAATCAACATAAAAAGTAGCTTCATTAAAAACATTTCAAAAGTGAAAACTAACATACTTTTCTTTAGTAATTCAATTGCCTTAAAACTTTTTAGAGCTAGATGTTATATTTTAGAATTACAAATTAGTGTTCATACTTACTCCAGTCAGTTAGAATTTCACCCAAGTTAAATTTCTCAAATAAATTCGTTAATATAGGCTATAATAACAAATACTATATCAAAATAATATAATTCAGTCTACTTCGAAACTTTACATTTAACTTAGCTCAACTTAAACTTCAAAAGCGCATTAACACAGTACAATACATTAAATTAATATATACCGATCGTAATAACCCTACTTTTGAAAAACAACCGAATACAGAATACGTTCTAGCCCACGTCTTTTATAGAAATAGTTTGATAGAATTATAGGTATAAGGTAGTCGGTACACTGTAACACTATTAAAAGTTGAAGAAGAGTCTAAATAGTAAATCAGTGACAGGTTTTGCAAATATTTTCGCGGCCCTACGTGATGTTCTGCTTTATGCATGTCAATACATGGAATATACTTGCCATATGCATTAAACACACGAATGAGTAATACACCTGTATACAAGGCATGTTTGACAAAAAAACTTATATTATCCGTGATATAGTGTCTTATTTTTAGTAGGACGACTGGTTAAAACACATTTTTATTAATCATATCATTTTATCTAAGAACCTTAGAAGTAGAGAGTGCCTTGAAACCTCAGCAAGGGAGGATACTGTACATACAATAATGTACGGCTGGTCGTACGTCCCTGTGGTCCTTCGGGAGGTACATAGTTTCCTCGGAATAAACCCCGATTCCATATCCTTCCAGTACTTAACCCACGTTTGAAGCATAGCTATTCCCATTCTCAACGTGAAAACACGAATATATCTACCAAATTATTCAAATAACACACAAGATAAAAGTAGCAAGATGACTTACCTTTTCATGCGACAGTCCCTTGCTGAAATATGCACAGCTAAAGTCAAGATATAAAACAGCGGTGACGCTGTTATTTCCGGATGGATGACCGGTAATTTCATGGGTCTATGTCCACGATATAACATGCTTATTATTTTATGATCAATGGGGGTTTGCCAAAATAGCTTTGAAATCTAGTTGAAGCCTCGTTTTTAATGAAATTTTTAACCATTAACGACCAATACTTTCTTCTATTTGATGGCATATTTGAATCATGTGTATAATTTCTATCAATACATCTTTAATTTTCACAGTTAAATTCTTTTATTCACATTTTCAGGATCTTTAGGTTTTATGGAAATGGGTCCCCATTGACACAACGTTTAAAGCCTCAATAGTGCCCCTTGTTAGCTTTCACGCCAAGATCCATTTTTGACAAGTTGATTCCTTTTGACGCGTTGTCATTTGATAATCGTGTCATGTAACCGCAAACATGCAAAATTTCAAAGTTTGATAGTTTCATATTCGTTATTCGTGTTTTGACAAAAAAATGTTGTTGTTTTGTATGGTAAGTAGAAAGTAAAAAAGGTAACGTTCAGGGAATGAGCCCTTGGCAAGATATCTATATTTCCCTCGGGATATACCCCATATCCAAAACCTCCTATAACATAAGCCTCATTTATCCTTTAGCTTGAAATGATATCTTGACTCGATTCCTGCGGCCCCTCTGCATGATATGTGTATCATATAATTCCTCTTGATAGACCTCTTAACTAAGGTTCCGATTTACCGTTGGAAAGCTGCTGAGAGTGTATTTAAGCGTTAAGAACCTAACCTCAATTTGAATTATTGCTGAATGCAAATTTAAATATTAATCCTTTCATCACCAAGGGGTAAAATTAAAAAATCAATCATGCTTTTTCAATCAAAATATATTTTGACAATAGGTTTCTATTTTCAATCTAAATGTCCATCACAACAACGTTTGTGGTATAGGCATCACAACAGTGTACAGTTATGATGTTTACACTTTGTGGTTATGATTACATTTTCTCTTTGAAATTACCATCCAAAAACCATTTAAACCATGCCAAGTTTCTTTTTTACATCATAATTGTTCAGTGATTTTTCATATAAAACAGGGGAATGTGCTTTTATTGCATAAAGGATATATTTGTGTCACTCTCCATAATCAGTTGTGCAACTTTGCTTCTCTCCTTAGTTTATATGAGGGTGGGATATATTGTTTCAGAATGCCTATATGGACTGTTGTGTTTAAGAACTCTTCATTGGAATCACTCCATATTAGACATTACGCATGCTTGAGATGGATATTTCTACAACAGCAGCAGAGTGACATAGAAAGATGCTGTTTGACTAAAAAGGTGTGACAATAGAGGTCAAAGGTCAAATATTTGGCTTGATGGATTTCACTTAACATTGATATGTAGTGAATCAACCGTACAAAGGCAATTGTTTAGATTGTCTACAGTGCTCCTCTATAATTAATCATATCATTGATAAGTAAACGTATAAGGGTATATTTGAAAAAATGATTTTAGGGTCAAGGGATATGATGATACCCAATGTTAAGTCAAAGGTGCATATTCTCATGTTAAGTCAATACACGCTAGGTGCAATCTTAAGATTCTCAGGAGAAAATTATTAATTTGTATTGTACATTCCTTAATACCAAAATTACACCATTAAAGTACATATTAGTTACAAATATCAAATTTCTTCTGAAAACAAAAATTCTGACGCATTTTGTAGCATTATGGGGTCACTGCACTTAATGACCCCTCTCTCTCTCTCTCTCTCTCTCTCTCTCTCTCTCTCTCTCTCTCTCTCTCTCTCTCTCTCTCTCTCTCTCTCTCTCTCTCTCTCTCTCTCTCTCTCTCTCTCTCTCTCTCTCTCTGCCTATCTTGGTTCAAACTCTTAAATGTTCTCGTAGGTATAATTTTTCATTAAATTAGTTATTGTAAACCTAAAAATAATTCCATTCTGGCCACAGAGGTACTTGGGTACGAAAGGGTCGATATCTAATTTTGAGTTCATTAAAAATTCGAATAGAGGTCAGATTCTTAAAGCTGACCCTTTCAGCTTTCCAAATGGCAATTGGAACTACACACTTCTTTAATATCAAATCTCATTTCTACTGAAAACAAAAATAATGGGACCACTGCACTTAATGACTCCTATCTCAGTTTATCTTGGTTCAAATTCTTAGATGTTCTCCAAAGTATAATTTGACATTGATGTAGTTATTGTAAACCTAAAAATAATCCATTCAGGCGAAATGAGTATTTGTCATTTTGAAATTGATTTTCATAAAGTTAATAAATGACCCCTTTGGGATGAAAGGGTTAATATCTGATTTTGCATTCATTAAAAATTCGAATGAAGGTCAGCTAGATTCTCAAAGCTGACACTTTCAGCTTTCCAACGGTGTATTGGAACATTAGTTCAGAGGTGGCCATTTATATCATCCTAGTTTGCTCTACTATAAGACATCCTCTGAATACTGGGTTTCAAACATCACCACCCACCTACTCCGTTTCTTTATTCTTCCAATTATATATTTTTTTCAAACATCATCAACTTTTATCAATTTTGAGACACTAAGTGATTCAACAAGGCATATAAACATGTAAAACGTCACCACCTGCCATTTGCCACGGACGCTGAAGGCCGTATGTCAAACGCCGAATACCGTCCATTAAAAGGTTAAGACTATAACATGATGGCACGGCTTCTGGTGGTGACATAAAAATGAGAAAACTAAATGAAGTAGCTTAAATATACGTATTGTATTTTGTTAATTTATTTCCTTCAGATTGAAGATTTACATTTTCATATATAAACGGTGAGTTACATTTCTTCAGTTAGTTAGTTTTAAATCGTCCCTGAGACATCTGTCGGTGTAACTCATACTATATTAGAGAGATTTTGCGACTATCACTTATAGCATGTTTATTACCCCGTATACCTCATATAATGTATCAATCAATGTACATGTTATCAAACGCTTTATTAGTTATACGGAAATAATAAACAATTAACATGCTATAAGTGAGTTGCGAAATCTATCTATTATGGATATCAAGTGCATACGTATATATTACTCTATACCACTTAAATACTGCAGATGTCCGTAGTTTAGCACCGTATTTTAATATGTCCATTAGACATCTATCGGTGTAATATATACTGTGTCATGGAAATCAAGTGTATGAATTTAGTGTTTACATCACTTTAATACTGCAAATATATGTATTTAGCTTTTTATTGTAGTATTCATGTCTCCCTACTCCTAATCGTCTTCAACCTGAAATATAAGAAGGTATATGTACTGATTGGACTGATTATAGTTAGTTGGTCAAAAACATAATTCATAAAGTATTGAAAATGTATAGCCTATTATAGTAAAGGTATATATTGAATTAATGAATTTAATTAGCCTTAGACGTATTAGAAACTATATTTCTCAGTATAATATATTATGTCCATCTAGCAAAAACACGGAATAGCTGTTCATCTTGAGCAATACCATTTTTATCGACTAGTTACGAGGCAATTAAATGATATCACTAGAAATGGTTTTGTTTGGGTTTATACCATGATCACAATCAAAAATTCAAAACATTTTGCCTGATTATGGATATTAGCTTATGAGGCGGATAGAGGATTTTCTGAAAATAACAAACGGATCTCGATAATATTAAAATTATATCACTCGGTGTTAGTACAGATAGCACACAAAATCGTGGGATAAATCGTTTTATCCCATACTTAGACGTGTTACGGGTACATAAAGCCGGTTTGTAAAAACTTATATTTTCATCAGCGGGCAGATATAGCTTTACGTCCCGCTCCGAGCGGGCAGATATAGTATATCTGCCCGCTACGTCATAATCGCTGTTCCCGTATTGGTTCTTTTTTGTAACGTTCGCATACTGTAAACGACAATGGAGAAAAACGCAAACAATCGCGATCTGTTTGATGCTTTAAGGAAGGGAAGGAGCAGTATGCCCCGTTAATAATCAAATATTTGAACAGGAAAATCCGGCTACGGACAAGAATAAAAAACTGGACATGAATAGTTTAAAATAATTCCACGATTGGTTGCAACAATTGAACAATGTGATTGGTATGGGATAAACAGATCATCCTATAGTCGGTTCAGGATATTGGGATTATCCCTTGGCCAATATAATATATCTTCCCTCGGGACCTACGGCCCTCGGGCAGATATATTATATTGGCCTCGGGATAATCCCAATATCCTGAACCTCATATAGAATAATCTCTATTTATTCCATACTTAGTAATGTTATAGGTAAATAACATACGGGAATATAATTGATATGCGACGTGAGCGGGTGATATACGAGTACTTATCCTATGACAAGTGAGGTTCCAGGTACGTAACAGCGGGATATAAAATCGATATCTTGGAGGAGCGGGACATATATATATATCTCCCGCTGTATATCTCCCGCACCAATATTCCCGGGAAAACTTCTTTTTTTTTTTCAAAATTTTTTTTAATTTTTTTTCAACTTTTTTTTTCAAAATTTTTCAAAAAAAATTTTGTCCAAAATTGTCCAAAAAATTTTTCACATTTTTATTTTTTTTCAATTGTTTTTTCTAAATTTTTTTCACATTTTTTTCAATTTTTTTAAAAAAAAATTCAAATTCTCTGAAAATCTTGCAAACTTAAAGACAAAGAAAACGCGTACCTTAAGTATGTTTTGGAATTTTGGATCTTTATAAGGTATGATGTACCTAGAACCTCAGTAGGTATGAAATGCATCTGTTATGTACGGTTGGTTTTGGATAAAGGGACAAAAGTCACTTGTCATAGGATAAATTAGTTATGTGATGCTCGGTTTTGGATATGGGGTATATCCCAAGGGAAATATTGATATCTTACCGAGGGCCCGGCCCATAACATAACTCTCATATACACCCGCTGATATCACCCGCTCATCAGATCTACGACGTTACAAAAGGGAGTAGATACTGAGCCAGGGCACTTGGCTATTATTCCTTATAATCTTCTCAGTAAAGAATAAATCAGTTATTTAATGCTCGATTTTTGATACAGGATATATCCCTCGGTAAATACAATATCGGTCGGTACGGTACCTACGGTCCCTCGGGTAGCAGATATATTGTATAAAGATATACCTGTATCATAAACCTCCAATTAAATAACCTCTATGTATATTATCTTACCTCCAGGTCCATACATAGCGGTTTATCATAGGTTCGTTACAGTAAGGCTTTCCTTCATACTGAAATTATGAAATAACAGTTATGACGAAACACAGTGAAGATTTAATAAATGCATTTAAAAATGCATTTTATAATCTGTTAAGATGGAAAACACTGTAAAAGACATGTAATGTTGAACATATTGTTTTGCTGGTCAATACTTTATGAAGTTTCATGTGAATATATTTCAATGCCCCTCAACACCCCTCCCCATTTCAACACGAATGCATGCGTATTTATCTCGCCATAAAGCTATGTTCACACTAACGGCGAATGCCTCGCTTTAAATCGGAGAGCAAAGCGCCGTCATTTTTGTCATTTTTGTTCATACCAACGGCGCTTTGAAGCGGCTTGGAAAGCGACACCAAAGCGTAACAAAGCTTGATTAAAGCGTCGGGGTCGTAATAAGGTCGTAGAAAAGCTCGGAGTAAAGCGGGATATTCGGCAAGAGCGCTCAAAAAATTAATCTGTTTAAAAATTTTGGGCGCTCTGTTACGAATTGATTAAAGCGCCGAGAGCGTATCAAAGCTTAACAAACCGTAACAAAGCTCAGAAAAGCTTGGTCCAAAGCGTAAGAAAGCTTAACATAGCTCTGATAGGTTCCTAACGCTTTGATCCCGCTTTGACCAGGCTTTGTAACGCTTGAAATCACGCCTGGATAAGCTTTGATAAGCATTATTACGCTTTGATGCGATTATGACGCTTTAAATCAGGCTCTGATACGATTGCCAAGCTCTGTTGTGCATTGTTACGCTCTGTTAAGCTCTGTCAAGCATTGGAAAATGTCGAGATCGCCGATTTCATGCCGCTTTTGATCCAATGACTGTTTAAAGATGCAGTAGATCCATAAAACCATTGCATCTTTGACTCGAGAACACGATGTCAGAACAACAAGATCCAGAAATTCCATATGGACCAGAGCATGACCTATCTGAAGAAGACATGATGTTTGTCGCACGGCGTGATATACCGTGTGGAAACTTGTCAAGCGTAACAAAGCCTAGTAAAGCGTTTCAATCCTTGATTAAAGCGTCTCAATTCGTTGGAAAGCTTGAGAGTCCATCATGAAAGTGTAACAAAGAGTGTCAGATATTGATGAAAGCGTCAGACCTCGTGTCAGATCTTCATGCCAGATCGTAGCAAATCTTGAGACATCTTAGCGAAGCGTGTCAAGTGGTAATAGACCATGAAGAAACTGGGGTCCCCGCATTGAACCAAGCTCTGTTAAGCTTTCCTACGCTTTGGGTCAAGCTTTGTTGAGCTTTGTTACGGTTTGTTAAGCTTTGATACGCTCTCGGCGCTTTAATCAATTCGTAACAGAGCACCCAAACTTTTTAAACAGTTAAAATATTTTTGGCGCTCTTGCCGATTATCCCGCTTTACTCCGAGCTTTTCTACGACCTATTACGACCCCGACGCTTTAATCAAGCTTTGTTACGCTTTGGTGCCGCCATCAAAGCGCCGTTGGTGTGAACGTAGCTTAACACCCAATCTCCATTTCAATACGAATGCATACATGTATACCTCACCATACACCCAATCTCCATTTCAACACGAATGCATACAAGCATACATGTATACCTTGCCATAACACCCATTCCCCATTTCAACACGAATGCATACATGTATACCTTGCCATAACACCCATTCCCCATTTCAACACGAATGCATACATGTATACCTCGCCATAACACCCATTCCAAATTTCAACACGAATGCATACATGTATACCTCGCCATAACACCCATTCCCAATTTCAACACGAATGCATACATGTATACCTCGCCATAACACCCATTCCAAATTTCAACACGAATGCATACATGTATACCTCGCCATAACACCCATTCCCAATTTCAACACGAATGCATTCATGAATACCTCGCCATAACACCCATTCCCAATTTCAACACGAATGCATACATGTTTACCTCGCCATAACACCCACTCTTGCATACAAGTATACCTCACCATACACCCAATCTCCATTTCAAAACGAGTAATGTCGTATACCTCGCCATGACTTCCCGTAGAAACAATTTTGCCGCATTTCTCACATTTGAGACAAGTTCTGTGCCAATCTTTACTTCGAGATGTCACCTTGTCAGCTGAAATAAAAAGTTATGAATATGGTATTATCATGCACATCATTAAAATCCCGCAGTCAACAGAGCTACCTACAGTACTACACACGAAATAAAAAACGGAAAATTACGCCAGTGTCAACTTTCGGTTGACACGAAAAAAATCAATTGGCAAAAAAATGGTATTCAAACTGTTAGTTTGACTTGATGTTGGCACACTTTGACACATTATAAGTTCAATTCACAAGCTAACGGAGCACCACATTTATGGCCCCGAAATGACTTATCCATCATCTAAACTCGAGTTTGTAGAAAGAAATTGAAACGTGGCCATTTTGCAGTCGAAGAAAAGTGCTTTATTTTTAGTCGGTAATCTCAATTATGAATGGTATTGCGGTATTACAAGCGCGGACGTTAGAGAACATTTTTTGCACAGCTTTTAAATGCTATTTCGATGAAAATACAGATAATAGGTAGTACAGAAAGTAGGTACATACGTAGTACCAATCTCTTGATTGGTTTATTCATCTTGATAAAGATATGGTGCCAGAGTTAAAATACAGTAAGAGTCACGATTGGCCTATGTAAATACGGTAATAAATTTAGGAATTCAAGACTTTTCACTGTAGAACGGAGTTTCCTTAACGAAAATTACAATTCCCGGCACCATAATAAAAGACGACTACAATAACACGGTTAGGGATAGGCGTAGCCCCCCCCCCCCATAACCAATAAAAATATAACCATGTGATAGAAGATGGCTTGTTAATGCCACAATCTCAACCCCCCCCCCCCTGACCGAAAACCGAAATTTCTTTTGGCGATTGCACCACCACCCTCCCCGACTGAAAGCTGGCTACGCCCCTGCTAGGTGTAGGAATTTTTAATTTCTACAAAATGTGAATAAACCACGAACTTCAAACGATGTTTAAAGTAACGGAATAATGTATTGCACTTACCGTGGTACACTTCTTTGTTGCATTTTGCACACTTGGACATATTGAACTTTTTCCTCTCCAAATTTTCATTTATACGGAGTAGTCACCTGGTCACTGGCTTATTGTGGATTTGTAAATTTATAACGGATTTATATAAACTCTTCTTGTAACTATAGTTTAAGGCCAATTTGGGAGATTTAAACAGATCCAATACTGCTGGTTGTATGTAATTTGCACAGGGGTTTATATTTGGCATACATACAAAATCATGTGTTTCACCATTATTAATAATTTCATGAAATACAGGGTGGGCCAAAGGTGTTAACGATTTTACAATCTTTAAATTCATTGTTATTGATATGATTCTTTCATATTTTTGAGATGACAAAGAATCCATGAAAGGGTTCACATGATCACTTGATCGATTATATGTAGATCTAAAAACATTGCTCTCGATGTACAGTATTACTTAATAATATGTTGCTGTTTGATGTTTGACTGTTGAATGTGTGTAAATGTTTATAGTGTTTATATTTACGTGCAAAATGTCACAACCGTCCAATTTTTTACAGACGCCGAACACCAATTGCCGAACGCCGTCACAGTCCACAAAAAAAACTCACTGCGCCAACTATTATCTATCTTTGCCTATATGTTTTTTTTACCAACAATATTCTTTAAACTGCTTGATGAATCTATTTTTGTCTGGTAGAACAATAGAAATGAATGTAAAATGTATTTTACAGAAATATGGAATTAACCCACGTCCTCTATTTGCAACTTAAGTGTACCCTCTTTCCCTTTTAAACGTGGTCACGTGGTAGGGTAGTGTGTATATACAAGTGTATCGTATTTAATAAGATGAAAAACTAATCGATAAAATGCTGGTATGATATCGTGCAATGCATCTCTAAATAAAGCCAATTGGTTGAAAAATTCTTCGTACCAGCATCATATTTGTAATATTGCAAACAGTCTGAACACACGATTAATTATCAATACCTTGAGATCATCCTTCAGAAATCCTATCGCTGGTGTAGGTGTTCCGACAACCGTGTTATTTGATGGTCGAGAAAAACATCTTATTCGAACAGAGATAATGATAAACCATACACGACCTGAACGAGGGTTGTTCTAAATGTCTTGAAAATTTTTGCTCTCATATTAACACTTTTTAAATTGTTGGCAGCATATTTCACATGGAAGAACTTTTGAACATTTGTTGTTCACTTTTGTAATGGGTACTTTTAAGGAGGCTAAAATGAGTCAAAATCATCCAATATTTTGAATTTAGGACCACATTATATGCATGCAATACAAATTTATTTATTGTTATATTACTATGAGCACATATTAGATTTGATTGATGTATACTGGACAGTGCCCCATTTCACACTTCTAAAATATTGGCCTTTGCAAGTAATGCACTTTTGCCTTTTGATCACCCAGTTATGGTAATTTTTTCCATCGTGACTCGCGGAGTCTGGCCTCTCAGGTTTTTAGTGTTTAGCCTCCTGGTTTGGAGTTGTCATTTAAGGGTCAGTCATCATTTTTAAATCATCATCTTCTGACACCTCATAATGTACATGTGTATACTCCTTGTATACATTCATCACGGTAACATGAGTTTGTGTGGCTGGGAGACCAAGTAAAGTATGAAAGGTCGCAACTGAACATTGACTTCCTATCAAGTTGGAGAATTGCAGCCATTTTGCAATTTCTTGACCATGACTGAGTTTGTTTTGGATCTATTGAACTGTTGCAATATAACATCACAATACTTAATCTCATCGTTTGTGCTAGGTGAACATCATATGCTTAATAAATGTAATGATGTCCTAAACATTTTAAAGAAAGAAGTATGAATAGAATATTGACCTTTTCATAATTAAAAAACTGGTACCTGCCCCGCCCATCCCTAACCCATGTAGCTTCCAGATCCGCCACTGACCACAACTGGCTAACAAAGATGACAAAACAATCCCAAATCTCAGGTGAACGTGTGCGACATCTATTAATTAAATTACCTGTAAAACACGCGTCTAAACTGCATTCCACATAAGAGAAGGATTGTCAACTTGAGGATAAACGTACGTCGGATGTGACCTTCTTTACAAAAACTATATAAAGAGGATATATAGAGATTATCCTATATGAGGTTCAGGATATTGGGATTATCCCGTGGCCAATATAATATATCTCCCCGAGGGCCGTAGGTCCTGTTTATCCCATACCGATCTTGGTCATCTGGTTCACATTGTTCAATTGGCCATCAGAAAATTTCCATTCAATCGTGGAAATATTTTAGAAGATTCATGTTCAGTTTTGTTTTCTTGGCCATGACCGAGTTCTTTCAGATATTCACCCAGATTTATTTTCTCGAATCTTTGATTATTATCTGGATGCTCATTCCCTTCTATCATCAAACAGATCGCGATTGTCTGCGTTTTTCCACTGTCGTTTACAGTTATTATGCGAACGTTACAAAATAAACCAATATGCGAACGGCGATTATGACATAGCGGGCAGATATACTATATCTGCCCGCTCGGAGCGGGACGTAAAGCTATCTGCCCGCTGATGAAAATATAAGTTTTTACAAACCTGCTTTATGTACCTATAACACGTCCAAGTATGGGATAAAAACAATTCCCTTATCCTTAGATAAATGTGATATACTTTTCTTAAGAACACTAGAAGAACACAAGGTTAGCCTACACTGTATGTCTACCAAATGAGACCTCCCACCGCAGAACACAGATCGCAGCACTATCAAAATGAGGGATTAAAATGTTTTCTTTATATTGAAACATCACTATGAAATGAACATTTTAATCCTCGCTGGCTTTTTAGCCCTTTTAATTCAAGACAATAGGCTCCAAATATATCACGGGGAATTTATAAAATATTTTGAGATTTTTTGTAAGGAATGGATCGGAAGATTAGTTTTGATTGCAATTTTTACCACCTATACGTTTTTATTTGACAATACAAAGACTTTTGCATTTCATGTTTTTATATATGACCTTGAATCAACGTCTGATATATGTCTTGTATTCAGCATGATCAAGCACAGAGTTTTGCGATCATTCCAGTTTTTATGACATCCTCCAGGTCATTAAACCTACGTTCACACCAACAGCGCTTTGATGGCGCTTTAAAGCGGCTTGTAAAGCGGTACCAAAGCGTAACAAAACTTGATTAAAGCGTCGGGGTCGTAATAGGTCGTAGAAAAGCTCGGAGTAAAGCGGGATATTCGGCAAGAGCGCCAAACATTTTTAAAGCTACGTTCACACCAACGGCGAATGCCACGCTTTAAATCGGCGAGCAAAGCGCTGTCATTTATGTTTACTTTTCCAAAAATATCACGATCTCCTAAGTAATGTTACGCTCTAATAAGCTCTGATACGCTCTGATTTCCCGACTTGTTACGGTTCCTCACGCTATGATCCCGCTTCGACCAGGCTTTGTTACGCTTAAAATCACGCTTTGATAAGCTTTGGTAAGCATTATTACGCTTTGGTGCGGTTATGACGCTTTAATCAGGCTCTGATACGATTGCCAAGCTCTGTTGTGCATTTTCGAGATTGCCTTTATCATGACGTTTTTGATCAAATGGCTGTATAAAGATGCAGTAGATCCATAAAACCATTGCATCTGTGACTCAAAAAGACGATGGCAGAACAACGAGATCCAGAATTTCCAGATGGACCAGATCATGACCTATCTGAAGAAGACATGATGTTTGTCGCACGGCGTAAAAGAGCGTGAGAAAGCGCGAGGAAGCTTGTCAAGGGTAACAAAGCGTTTCAATCCTTGATTAAAGCGTCTCAATTCGTTAAAAAGCTTGAGAGTCCTTCATGAAAGCGTAACAAAGAGTGTCAGATATTGATGAAAGCGTCTGACCTCGTGTCAGATCTTCATGCCAGATCGTAGCAAAGCTTGAGACATCTAAACGAAGCGTGTCAAGTGGTAACAGACCGTGAAGAGACTGGGGTCCCCGCTTTGAACCAAGCTCTGTTAAGCTTTCCTACGCTTTGGGTCAAGCTTTGCTGAGCTTTGTTACGGTTTGTTAAGCTTTGATACGCTCTCGGCGCTTCAATCAATTCGTAACGGAGCGCCCAAAATTTTTAAACAGTTTAAAAATTTTGGGCGCTCTTGCCGAACATCCCGCTTTACTTCGAGCTTTTCTACGACCTACTACTACCCCAACGCTTTAATCAAGCTTTGTTACGCTTTGGTGCCGCTTTACAAGTCCCTTTAAAGCGCCATGCTTAGGTGCCGCTATGCTCGCCGATTTAAAGCGTGGCATTCGCCGTTGTTGTGAACGTAGCTTTAGAGAAAGTGGGTCAGTTGTTTCACATATCATAGTAGCCAATTGCAAAACAACACAAGTCCCAATTCTGTATATTTATTCTCATTTCTTCACTTCTAAGATTAAAGTCTCTACATTTTGCATACGTATTCCCAGGAAAAATCCTATCATAGAATTTTATTGGTTTTAATTGTAATTTATTTGTTGAAAATAGAGAGACATTTGATTTTGATCGGTCTATCACCAAAATTTAGTGAAACAAAATGCAACATTTTGACGTTATTAATAGTAATCACTACTTTTGGAGTAATAACTCCAAAATAACCACATATTTTCTTATTCACCACAAGTGTAACTGTAACTGTTTTAGGTAAGTGAGACATTTTCGAGAAAAATGATATGCAGAAACATGATATTTTAAATAAAACGGGGCAACAGTGTCAAGATATAGGGAGAGAAAATATTCTAGCATAGTAAGAGCATTCAATATACAGTTAGGAAGAATAACACAGGCCTTGAGTTTATTGATTTTCTCCCTATATCATGACATGTATAAAACGGGGCCAAAAACGACCTTTTGAGCTTATTCCATTCTAATCAAATGAATGATGACATATTTGGTATCATCTTAATGCTTGTAACATGTGCTTCACTGTGGTATGTATAGTATGATCTCAGATGCTATAGTGTGACATCACAGTGGTACCAAACGACCTTAAATGGAAAAAGAAGCACCAAAATGCGAGAAAATAATGGTGAGACTCGAACATTCTTTTGCACATTCACTATTTGCCACAATCCATTGCAGGATCTGATGACTGGCAAAAAATAATTAGGATGATAGTTATTGTCAATAAGATTAGAGACACCATATTGTATCTGTCATTTATAACTTGAATTTTATTAAGTACGTAAAAATGTTGCATTTCTTGCAAAAAATGGAAAATTTTGATTATAGACCAATTAAAATCAAATCTTTCCCTATATTTTACAAATAAATTATACTCAAAACCAATAAAGTTCTAGGTTAGGATTTCTCAAAAAAATATGCATGCAAAATGTGTTGACTTTACTCATAAAAGTGAAGAAATGAGAGTAAATATACAGACTTGGAACTTGTATTGTCTCGGCTACTATGCACATGGCCTCTGTATTTTGAACCTTTCACTGGATTAGTTGTTAGATTAGCAATAGTTTTTTGGGCTATCCTGGAGGACATCATTTAAGGTTAAGCTGGTACGTTATGACAAATCCTATCAGCCCTATCCTATCACTCCTGTAAATCAGGATTTCCAAATGACCAGAAATGTGTGAAAACGACACACGTAATGAAGTTCACATAACATATTAGCATTCTTACCTGGTGAAAAATAAAAATGTCTCGGGCCACGATGTTTGTTTAATTGTTGTTAAATGTAATTACAAGTCAATCAGTCTAACAGTGAGATCACACCTGCGACCACTAAATGCAAATTAATTAAA
The DNA here is from genome assembly GCA_903813345.2 of Owenia fusiformis. Classification (NCBI taxonomy): domain Eukaryota; kingdom Metazoa; phylum Annelida; class Polychaeta; order Sabellida; family Oweniidae; genus Owenia; species Owenia fusiformis. The sequence goes on from CAIIXF020000002.1 coordinate 28,550,763, forward strand.
AAAAGTTTTAAATTGACGATACCTTGAAACGCCGTGCCACTGACCGATGCTAATTTATTCATTATTAATCAATTGGTACAAGAGGCAGTGTAAAGAAAACTAGTATATAAGGGAAGCATTTGTTTCCGATTGAGTTAACTTCACGAGCACGCGAGCCCAATATATGAACAGTAAATTCAATGAACGAGTAGATCTGAAGGAGTACATATACATTATATGAATTAAGAACTAAAATAACACTATGTCTCTATCAGAAATTAATTCTTACATCTTGCAAATCCAAGGATCACAAAAGTTGAATAAAGATGAAAGTGGATTCACTTTATTCGACAAAAAACAAGAATTTTGTCAAAATGAAACTGAAGCTTTACACACACTGAAATGTCATAAGGATCACTTCATTTCTTCTTCTCCAATGGGAAACTATTGTCAGGCAGCCGCTGTCTCTCCAACCGACATAGGATCAGAAACAGCTAAGTACGGTTTAACCTTAATGTCTGCAACGTAATTTTTATAACATTAAAGTCCCCGTCTAAAGTTTGAAAATATTTTTTTATCATTCATTTACTATTTGTCAGGATTTAAAAAGTGATTTTAGAGATTTTTGAACAAAAAAATTTTTTTGAAAAAAAGTTGTGAGCATTTCATTTCTCAAATATTCAAATTTCCCGCCATTTTTCAAAAAAGTTGAAATTTCCTAATCATCAAATATTTCTTAATGCATTTCAAAAAAGATTATATTTTTAACACCAATGCAAAGATTGAACAAAAGACACACTATTTCAATAATAAAATGTCATATTTAATGGGCCACTTCAATGTTTTAGCTTATCAAAAATATTTTGAAACATTAGTGATGTCACTAAGGTAACAAAAACTTTTTGAAAAAAATTGAATTTTTTTTTTCGATGTCAATCTTTTCTAAATATGTTAGACTTTCATAAAAAACCAATGTTGATTGTCTAACCAGGTTAAAAGGAAGAATAAATTATGTTTTAGATATCATTGTACCATTGGTTTCTATGAGAACTAAAATTTTGAAATGCATTTTTCTCAGAACCATTTTCATGCACTGATAAGTTCATTTCTCGCTTGTTTATCAACCGATTTTCTTAATTTTTTCGGCAAAAAACATGGGAGGATGTATGCTATGCATTGGTATGAATTATGGCTAATTAGAAGATATGAGTGACCTCTAAAAGTTGGTTTTAAATAAATCCACAAATTTTGGAACAAAAAGTCTATCAAAAAACACTTTTTGTAATTAAAAAAAAAAGTTCCACATATCACACTTTGATAACATTGGGTAAGACTACAATATAAGCCAAAGTGGTTTAAACTTTACATGGGGCCTTTAAGACTCGAGTGGGATCATTTGGACCCCCACCTCCCTCCCTGGCCAGGGCGGTTTTCATAACTTGTCCGATTTCAGTAATGTTGGTATTGTTGATAACCTTATTCAATTACGTCTTCAGAAATTCGTTTTAAGAATAGGTCAACAAAGGTCCAATCGAGGTCAACGTAATCTAGTGGTAAACATTTTTTGTCAGTCCGTGATAAATTTTCAATTTTTCGAAATAAATCTTTGGGTGCCAAAAATTGCTTCGAATCTATTATCTTTCAACTGAAATAAAAATCAAGGTAAACAACTAAACTTTTACGCTTTCAATGATAGCAGGTATCGCGAAGTAGTAGTATTCCAATATAATTTTCGGACCATAATTTTGCCTAGCAAGCCCGGGTGTAGGAGAATGACGTAAAGATTTAATGTAGGATTGATCTGGGAAGTGTATGTCTAGGTTGATAGTTATAGATTAGAACGAAAATGAAATTAAAGTCTTTCTCCATTCTAAACTAACAAGCATTTTTATCACATGATAAGTCACTCACTTAACATTAAATCTCTTCTGGGAAGTAGAGGTTTCTTTGAAAATATGTCCAGGGCGTTGAGACATAGGTTGAAACGAAAATGAAAAGAACATATCCATTTACAGGCCCAGTGTTTAAGATAACTTGCGAAGACAAGCTAACCTTGTATTCGCAAATGCAAATATCGGCTAGCGACTACCGGATTAACTTCTATTTTATGCCCAACTCGTTTATATATGAATTGAATAGTGCCAGGTACTATTCATATTTAAATGAGTTGCTGATAAAATAGTAGGTTAATCCGATAGCCGACAGGTGTTAGTTGCATTCGCGAATACAAGGTTAGTCGCAAGGGAGAGGAAGTTATTTATATATTAGACAACCCCTTTGCGATTTTAATACTCGTGTGATGATCAATAATGTTGGTTATTGTACTTATTCAATGACCGCTTCTGAAATATTTATTGGGTTATATGTTATAAACCAAAAGAACCCAATAATAAGGTCTGTACTTATTAACGATTAATATTGTAAGTATAAAAGATTAATCCACTTTCCGGTTATCTCAAAATGTGCTTGGAACTATACCATTTGACTTATATGGGACATCCACCCCAAGAGAATATCCTAGGAATTAAAGCATGTGAATAGTTTACACAATTTGAGAAATTGTTGACATACATGAAACCTATTTGAAACAGCATTTATATTATTCAAAAGCGTTCGTAATCAATGATTCCAAGCCTTCTGAAGTTTGAAAAATAAAAAGTACCTGGGTGTTAATCCATAGATAATCCATAAAAAGAAATATTTTGGGGACTACATGGTGCAATTTTAGAGTCAATAAAATATAGAGTGTATTGATGTATTGATCAATTTAGATAAAAAAAAAACACAAGCGACATGCATAAAAAATCCTCCAATTCATTCTACAAACAACTCGCGGTCCTTTTTGTGATACTCCCTAGAACTGCTTGTTGTGAATTGAACAAATATTCATTTATGTCCTAAAGCTAAACATTTGTTAAGAACCATTGCAATTCGGAGGGCATTTTCTTTTTTGTAATTTACTCACGCCCGAACGCATGTGCAGTTTTATACATTTGAGGGTACTCAATTGCGTGTCATTGTGAAGCAATAGTTGCAAAGATGCATTATAATTCAAGTCTAACTTTTTTTATAGAGATATCCTGTCCAAAGGAGGTTCAGCAGTTGATGCGTGTATAGCAGCTCTGCTTTGTAACGCAGTAGCAAATCCCCAATACAGTGGACTCGGTGGAGGCTTGTTTATGACCATATACAAAAGGTACACTTATAATTCAAAAAAGGTTAAACTTAGTTGACTTTAGTAGGACAGCTCAATGAAACCTTTGTCCATATGTCACTTTTTTAACCAATTTGAAATCGTAAGTACTAGTTCTACACTTTGTTATTTGCATGAGGTGGTAGGCCGGCTATAAAAGGCAGGAATGCTTCCTCGTCCCTGCGTCCATATTAAGTTTTATCCGTTTCAAACCCAGGGGTTTCAACTTTCTTCTTTGTGTTGGGATTAAATATGGTTTTACAAAATAAGATGATTTGATCAGATTAAAGACCAACCTCATGTTTCTTTTATCTTATCCGTCTTCAATTGGCATACCTTAATTGACGCTTCAATGAAAAAATATCGTGGGAAACGCTATGCCCAGTTTCAGAAACTGATGACCTGAAGGTTACCTGAATATGTTTACTTACAATCAGCATTGGTTTGAAAAAATAGTTTGCTTTTGTTATAGAATACTATATGTAAAATCGTAGCCTGTATTGTATTGTATTGTATTGTAAAATAGAGATCATTTTAAATGTTTTTTAGTTCCAGCATGGGCTCTATCAGGTGGTAGAGCCCATGGTTCCAGGTACAATTTATGAAATTACTTGAGGTATCTAACGATCCCCAAGTTATTCTTGATCCCTGGACACCCTGCAAGTTTAGACTTTTCTTAAGATGACGATGAATGAGTGTTCTATAGTTTTGTCAATAATCATATAATAAATATAAACATATAATTAGAAAATGTAAATGAAACACATATTCATATCAAGTTGTCTAACGACTAGTTCAATGTATCTAACTATTACTCGATCAGTTGTGCTGGATTTTAAAATTAGATTTAGATCACGTATGATAACGACAGATAGTGGGTATTCAATTGGACGACATTTATTATTGTGATGCCCATGACATCAATCTGACAAAATAGTTATGTAATTTGATACCAAGCATTGCTATATTCATAAAACAACTGAGAATACAATAAAAGAAGAAAACAGTATTACTCATATATTTCAGGAACTCCAAAAAAGTAACGATCATAGATGCAAGAGAGACGGCACCTTCTGGCTCAACTGAACATATGTTCATAAATTCAGAGAAGATGAAACCGTCAATTTTGGGTAAGAGGCTTTACATTGTGCATTTCCGGTAGCACAAAAAGCTGAGCCATCTGCGCTCAGTAATTTCATTATAATCGAAGGTCATGGTGCTAGAACGGACATACTGACTGTCTTATCACAGTTTTCCAGCAGCTGAAAGCTTAAATTAAGACCTCTATGTTTAATATAATGAATTCACCTATCCATACGGGCATCAAAGATTATATTTCCGATATAACATTATAGTCTAATAATAATTCGAACATGGCTGTATTCACGCCTTCTATAAACTGTACACAAAGTCAACATTTCACCCGGGGTATATTCGCGAACAAGACCCCTGGTAATACGTGTAATGTGTGACGTCATAACGGCGGGCCGTAGTAATGGCGGACCATAATGAATATTCGAAACATTTTGGTGAGTTTTCATGTTCGAATCGTAATATAGACCTCAGAGCAGGTATAATATCGTCGAATACACCCCTTAGGACTAGGCACGAAAGCTTTCGAAAATTATGGTTTTAAGGTACGTGTAACAGAATTACTTTTACTAAACTAACCAAAATTGACCTCCCTTATCGTATATGTAAGTATGCAGTGAACGGCAAAAATTAGCAAAAAATGAAAAGTGCTCTGATATTCGAATGGGTTTTACCGTTTAACAATCGAAAACGGAGAATAAAAACATTACATTGTATAATACACCAATTTTTAGGTGGGTTGGCTATCGCAGTACCTGGTGACGTGAAAGGTATGTGGGAGGCTCACAAACTATTTGGAAAACTTCCTTGGGAGGACTTATTTCAACCTGCAATTAGTCTTGCAGAGAAGGGTGCTTCTTTCAACGAACAGGCTTCAAAGTGGGCAAAAATCGTTAACGGTGAACAACCAGAGTCTTACAATGAAGGTGCTGAAAATTTCCTGGATCTCTTTGAGGAACTGAGGTATTCAAAATATAATATTAATTATTATATCACTATCTAGCTAGCGACAGTATGATTGGTCAAAACTGGGTCACATGTCGTGGGATATCTGGCGATATTCAATGGCAATGCTAATCAGATAAGACAACCGTGAGATATCTAGCGATATCCCACGCTCCCGGGAATTTTCAAAGAATTTGTTTTCGTTCAGTGTAAATAATTTAGTTCAGTTTAAGTCAAAATGGCAGACGAACCGAGTAGATTCGTAAAAATATCTGAAGACTTAATGACTTAATAATATTAGGGATGTTTAGCTAGACAGTGATATAATAAAACAAATATTTCACTCTATTTTCGGTGAATACCTGTAGCACTTTCACAAGGTGATATTCCACTTGCCCTTCGGGCTTCGTGGAATATCACTTGTGAAAGATGTACAGGTATTCACCTCAATAGAGTGAAATATTTGTTCAATATATGATAAGATACGCTCTGATGATATTATGTAGTATTATATGCTTATTTAAAAGTGTAGTATACTCACAATATTTTGTTATCAGGTCAATGGTTACTAAAGAGGGAAGTAACGAGCTGCTTCAAATAGGAGACACACAAAAGCGTCCTAAACTTGCTGAAACGTTAAAAACTATTGCAAGGGAAGGTGGAGATGCTTTTTATGAAGGCTCTCTAACTGGTACCATTGTTGACGAAATAAGGAGCTCTGGTAAGTTCACTACATATAATGATTTCGCTTTAGTTTTAGATAAATGCATTATTTATGCTTTTATTTAATTGCATATTTATAAGCTTGTTAATCAACCGTATTTTTCACAATTTATCAAACCCTTTGATACTTTCAGGAGGTATTATAACTGCGGATGATTTAAATAATTATAAAGTGAAAGTAAAAGAGGCGTTCACAATTACCCTTCAAGATGGAACAGTTCTCGCAGGACCACCTCCTCCAGCAAGTTCTGCAGTTGTGCAATATATTCTAGCTTTGTTGGACGGTAAATGACGCTACAAATCCATTGTAGTACTCTAGTCTCTGATTATGACATCATGATTGTCATGGTAACACATCGGTGAAGAAATATTCAGAATTATAGTGCCCCTTTAAGAGAATACAATTTTGACTAAATTAATTAACATTTTATTAAACACATAGATTTTAAATCTTGTTGTGCCACCTCTTGTTCAATAACATACAAATGAACCGTTTCCTTGTACTCTTGTACTCATAAACATAAACATAAACATATAGACCAAATTGATGTAATGCTATACCTTATATTATTATAGGATTTGATTTGGAATTCAGCACCATTGATGAAGAAATTGAGAGTTATCACAAAATAGCGGAGTCTATTAAAATGGGCTTTGCTAGAAGAACCTGTCTTGGCGATTTAGACTGCCAAGTAGACTCTGCACTGAGTGAGGTAATGAAGGGAGGGGGTGAAGTGATGGATGAAGCGTGGATTAAACATGTTCTAAACCCCCTATCACACCAAACTAGTTCTTACCCGTTCTTGCCAGTCCTACGAAAACGTCGTAAAACGGGCTCAATCTGGCTGTGGTCGGGAAATATGTCTAAAATAATAAGCTACTTCAGTCATAAACAGCCTTCAATACGTTCATCTCATTCGCAGTTCGTTCAGGTCGCACCACGTCGGTGTGCAACGTTGTATAACGCGCCCCTTAGTCAAGAAGGTCATCATGACCTGATTACAGAACGGTATGGTCGCCATCGAATTTTGAATCATTTCAAAATTCTAACCCCCCTATCACACCAAACTAGTTCTTACCCGTTCTTGCCAGTCCTACGAAAACGTCGTAAAACGGGCTCAATCTGGCTCTGGTCGGGAAATATGTCTGAAATAATTAGCTTCTTCGTTCTTAAACAGTCTTCAATACGTCCATCTCGTTCGCAGTTCCTTCAGGTCGCACCACGTCGGTGTGCAACGTCGTAGAACGCGTCCCTTAGTCTAGAAGGTCAACATGACCTGATTACAGGACGGCATGGTCGCCATCGAATTTTGAATCGATTCAAAATTCTAAAATCACATTCCCGTCTGAGAACGTTCATAAAGTTCGTAAATAGACCTTAAAAACTTGCAGCTACGTTCATTCCGTTCGCACACAGTTTAAAACCAGTTTTGAAGAACGCAGTGGCAACTTGTTTGGTGTGATAGCTATATTTTTGCTAACTCGTTCATAAGCAGTCTTTAATACGTTCTTAATCCGTTTAAACCCATTTGCAATTAGGTCTACCTCGTTCTCAATGCGTCCTCAGACAGTTCAACTCGTTGTAAGACGTCCCTAGTAGGATTGAAGCACGACGGTTCCGTTTGTAGTACGTCCAGTTCGTCGTTAGTACGTTGTCACTCGTTCTAATTGTAGAACGTGACGACCACGAGAGCATTTTGAGCATGTTCTAAGTTCTAGAGGACCTACCCGTTCAAGTGCGTTCGATAAAGTTTGTAAATAGACCCCAAACGGTTCTAAGTACGTCCAGTCCGTTCGTACACAGTTGAAGCCCGTTTTCGAGAACGTAGTGAGAACTAGTTTGGTGTGATCGTAGGGTTAGCAATCTTATCAAAGAGTGTGCCAATTCTTCCTAACAAAACTTTTTCTCTGAAAACGAATCGAGATACCTGATAAAAATATAAAAGATTGAAAATACAGAATTTCCAGGATTAGAAATTATTTATTTTATATATAAAATGAAAACAGTACTTTCATTAGGCAAATGCTGTATCCTGATATTGTTTTGACCAATAGCTTGTAGATCGTATGAGTGACCCTGACCACATTGATTCTATCAGGTCAAAGCTGTCGGACAGAACATTCCCTGCGTCCCACTACAGTCCCTATAGCTTAAAGACAGACGGTGGAACAGCGCAGATTAGCATTCTAGCACCCAACGGAGATGCAGTTTCTTTAAGTTCGTCACTAAATTTTGGGTAAGAGCGCGATACCTTTGGGTTGTCAGTCGATTTCCCTTGATCGTTGTAAGTAAATCACTTTTTGGTCATATTGGTCAAACAAAATTATACCAATCTGTACTATTACATCCAGGTATGGGTCTTTGGTGAAAGGAAAAACAACTGGGATCATCTACAACAATGCAATGGACGACTTCAGTACACCGGGGGTCACTAACGAATGGGGACTATGTGCGTCACCCTACAACTACATCGTGCCTGGGAAACGAATGCAATCGTCAATGGCGCCAATTATAGCGATAGATGGCTCTGGCGATGTAGTGCTGGTCCAAGGCTGTGCTGGAGGTCCTAAAATCATACCATCATCTGTTATGGTAAGCTTATATATCATAATGTTCTGAGACATTAAAGTTTTCCCATTTAGAATCGATTCCCAAGAACACTTAGAGATTTAAATAAATGCTGTCATCATTCTCGTTACACTGGTTTTATCCTATTTTAAAATTAAATAGATTTTTGATGAGTTTACTTCTTGTTCTAGGCCGCTTTCCAAGTTTTAAAGCACAAGAAGACAATTAAAGAGGCGCTTGATTTCCCAAGAATCCACCATCAACTAGATCCAGATGTACTTTTAGTTGAGGAAGGAATATCTGAAGTAAGATAACGTTGCTACGTTCAACTAGTATACTACATTTAGTATTATGTTTGTATAATTTGTGTTCCTTAGTAAGATGAACATATACTTGAAGCACATTAAACATAAACAGAAAGAGGTATACGCTTTGTTTATGTTTACTTATTCATGTTCTTGAGCCTATGATATTAGAATTGTTCACAAGATATTGCACTACATTCTGTGATTTGACAGATATAGGTCTAGTAAATTTCCTTCATAGTTTACCACATTATAATATAATAACTATTTATTAAATGTGATTTACATTGTAGTGTAGGTACAGTACGATTTTGATTACTGATTCATCACTGCATACATCTTGTTGTAATATGGAAGAAAATTAGGATAACTGGTTTCTTTCAGGCTGTCATAGAGGGCTTAAGGGAGAAAGGTCACGTTTGTGAGAAAGTAAAAGAAATAGCATCTGCCGTCCAAGCAATTCATAGAAAGGGTGATAGCAAGATAACTGCTAATAGTGATTATAGACGGGTCGGAGGTGGCGCTTGCGGATTTTGACAGGCTAATTTAATTATGCCGGTGTGAAAGAAATTATGGTCCCCTGGGGATTATGGTCCCCCTTCTTAAAGGCCCTTACTGGCCCTGATTGTGGAAACGATAATAAGGGAAAGAGTTGTATTTAGGTCACCATAAAAATCAATCGAAAGTAGGACCATAATTTGATAGGACCTCCTACCCTTTTACACCGGAATAGGATAACATATCGGGGGGGGGGCTGTTGACAGTGACCCTTTCCCTACAATCTGACTTTGACTATCGATTTAATAGAGGGTTTCTAATTTTCTATATAAATCTCGTTGAAGTCTCGTTTTAGTGAGATTTTAGGAGATCGGCGTTTTAACCATTAAAGATCAACAAGTGCATGCTGCTATTTCATATATGGATATGCACCGATATGACAGTATTTGTCAATTGTTGTCAAGGATAATGTGTGCCTGCATACATAGTATTATTACTGGACTGAATATATATTGGTTTCGCACTTATCTTATGCAGAGATATATTTCCACGGTACGATATTAAAGATAAGCACGTATTGTAAATAATTTATTGTTAATAAATTCTGAATATATTTTACAAGGTTATAATAATTTCTTCCATGTCACCATGCAGGATAAGTCGGTTACGCTTTTTCTAAGAAGGTTCATTGTTTAGGAATGAGCTTGAAAAATGATTAGGATACCCAAATGATTCCTTGGTTAGTGGTCTCGTCCTAATCTATCCAAAAGATCAAATATAATTTCTCCAGAGCAGAAGCTCAATAATTGCTTGTTCGAGCACGTAGGTTATCGCAAACAATTTCAGAAGGTTATATCTTGTATTATGACTATTTTCTGACAATGAAGACAAGTTTATCTTTTAGATCTCAAAGAAAATTATATACAGAAATAATCAAGTCAAACAAACTCGGAGATATTTAACTAGCAATCAACCCATCAACACACTTTTTCAAAAATGTTGACCCCATTTTCACCAAAAATGCAATCATTTTTACAATGTTTAATGCATTACTATTATTTATTTTGATGTATCAAATAGTTCTTGAAAAAAAACTTAATTGCTTTAAGATAAGTGTTCCCCATGTTATTTCACCATTGAAAAATCTCACGCTTTCCATTGGTTTCAGTTCATTTTGGTCATCCAAATTCACTATCTTTAAAGCAATCAACTTTTCCTTTTAGGAAATCGAACATGTCTTTAAGCACATTCTAATTATGCATTCAACAATGTAATAAAATGTTGCATTATTGGTGAAAATTAGGTTAACATTTTTGAAAAAGTATGTTGATTGGTCCATTGCCCCTTTAATATCATTTAGGCCTGATTAATTAAATTATCATTATTTATACTTTTCTTGAAGATAATGAATGGATCTAAAAGATAAACCCATGTTCATGATCAGAAAATATTCATTATTCAAGTTAGAATCGTTTGCGATGACCAACGTGCTCCTTTCTTGTTAGCTGGTAGAAAATATTCCTCCGTTTTCAGGCGCTGGCGGGACGGCGGTGAAAGTTGAGCCATTTTTAGTCGGATGTGCTGCTTCTTGGAAATCATTGATCATAAATTAATCATCATCCGGTACAGGTTTGATGTATATTGTGTTTTGGCTTCCGAATACACTTGCTTTTTGCAAGAATATTAGCAAAAAATTCAAGTTGATACCCAACTCGGCCTAATTCATAAAGACACGCGAATTCGAACTCAACAAGACATTGTTGTGCAAAATGTCACCATCTTCCATTTGTTACAGAACGCTGACACCAACCGAGGCCACAATAGTGGACATTACTTATTGTGGTGACATGAAAATGACTATATTGGTTCCTCATCGCGATCGTGATACCCGAACCGAGCATTTTCTGCAAGCACGGTCTACATAGGGAATTGTGGAAAAGAACAATACCCACTTGCGGATTTGCCCCCTCCCGCCTTGGGTGGGCCAATAAAGAAAATTGGGCCTGGGCCCAAAATATTTTAGGGGCCCAATTACTGGGCCGTTTTGGGCATTACTGGACTTTTTAAGACCTTATTTTTAAACTTTAGGCCAGATAATCAAAAATGGGCCAAAAATTGTCAAAATTTCACTTTTTAGTTTTAGGGGTCAAAATGTTTTTGAAGACTTGAAATATGCCCCCCCCCCCTCCTCTCCCTTTATTGGTTCCCAGATTCGCCCCTGATACCAATACCAAGAATAAAATAGTGCCTCGACTAACAACCAGCATATGATGATTTTTCCAATACCAGTATTTATGCTTCCTGTTTATTATTATCTCAAACCTTCAGATGCAGGTGGAGGCAGATCAAATCTGCTTGAACCCCTTCCTATGATAAAGGGTATGCTTGGTACATACGAATTGATGAACCTTGCCTTCTTCCAAGGCCACTATATCGTTCGTCCAAAGATAAATCCCTGCATGTTTTTTACTGCTGTATACGGGTTATGTCGTAACGTAATCATACAATTTGAAATCGAATGCCATTTTTCCACATCACAATTTGAAATGCGAGTTTTGGTTTTATTACCCATAGCCGTAGGGGGGTCAGGGTTCCCCAAAAATATTTGTGGAAAAATTCATTGCAATAACCAGAAACATTAATTCAATTTTTATGACCAGTAAATAAAAACAAAATAAAGTTGTACACCTCGCTCCAAAAGTTTGGCAACCTTAGGCACGGGTTGGGATTGTCTAATTTTGGGAAGAGTCCGGATCATCATGACACCATGCAAAGAAATAACAATACTTGTGCACAATTTATTTTCTAACTTAAAAGCTGCTTCATCTCCAGTGAAATAAACCAACTGTCTTAAAGTACTAACAAATTGATTTAGTTTTGCAATAATTCGATTTATTCTCTAAATCTTTTTCAAGCAACTGTTCCTATTTTAAATCAATTTGTTTTGTTTTAACATGAAATTTGTTTGTTTTGTTTTTAACATAATAACAACTACTTATTGTCTTAATACTGATGAAAACACATTTTCTTTCAAATCTGTGCGCCTCCGTTTTGTTTTATTTCAAACAGAAAATTCTTGCCCGGAGCAAATATCAAATAATAGAAACATTTTAAAATGAGTTATTATAAAAAGCACATTGTATCATTTATATATGTATCATTTATAAACACAAGCATTTGATCGAATGGGTATAGTATTTATTATCCATCACTTCGATTTCTTTTATATTAAAAATTTGTGGAATTAAAATGCGAAATTATATTAAAACATATTATACGATTACAGTTAAGACAAACGCAAGCTTCGGTGTCTACAATCAGCTTCTATCTTTAAAAACATTCCGATGTGACTGCTATACTCAGGCCGTAGCCAAGATTTCTCATAAAGGAGTTCTACTTTTGCTAAACCATGCTCCTTATTTCACATGTACACCTCCATTTACAGGTTGACCCAGAAAAATACCCTCTCAATTTGGCATAACTCAAATACATATTTTAAAATCTATCTGCGTAGATAGATTGATCAATGGGTGTACTTATGTTGCATCTATGATTTCAAGTATTAGAATGATCACATTTTCCATCCAGGTATAGTTTAGTGATAATGTCCAAAAATGTTAAAAATGCAATTTTCTGAAATTGAGATTTCTGTCTTAGCCATTATTTGAGCCATTTCTGGATTGCTTTCATACATATTACCAATAGTATGTAAAATCTACCCTTAAGTCGAAAGTCTTGTCAAATGTGATGAACTGACTGCTTATTGGATAAATTCCAATGATTCATGCATTGAACTCTCTATCTACACAAAAAATGGTTTTCTTATTTTCAATTCAAAGAAAGAACAAATGGGTATTTTCAACACTATGTGTTCTTTGTTGTAAGGCATTGCAATTTATAAAAGGTTTAATTTTAGAGCCTACGGAGTACAGTAGATATCGTGTTATTTCAATTTGGTCTTTTTGGAATTTCAGCCCATGTTTCATTTTATTAAAATAGTAATTATCATCTGTCACTTCTATCGTCAGATAGTATTCGTGTAGCAATAAATACTTTTTTAAATAGATATTACATTCTTCGAAATATTCTTTAATCCAGTAACAAACTGTTCATACGAACACTCCTCTATTATAAAATGAAATACCAAATAAAAATCTTTTGATTTGAAATCTTTTCGAAAAATCATTATCTCAGTATTAAAGTGTGGGAATCGCATGTTTCAGAGTTTTACATATCTTTGTGTGAACTTTAAGTTTAACTCAATGAATTAGGAATGAGGATTTCTCCCTAAAATAGCCCATGTTTCATCTTAGATATGTTAGGATTTGCCCTTAAACTAAGCTCAATGTATGTTAACTCTTGATTTGGATTTCATTAAACAAATGTTATATTAAAATGTATGATATTGCCTTCAAATTTCAGGATATCTATTCAGTAAGAGATTCACCAAAACTATTTTAACATACAAATTCAATTTGTCTAACTTTTTCAAATTCAATTGTACTTTGCGAAAAAAGTGAGGTATCGGACATGATGTCAATTTATTTTTTCCAGCCCTAAAAAACAATTTTTTCTTTACACTAAGAATTCCAACATTAGGAGGCTTAACACTCAATAAGGGAGTTACGGTTGACACACCTTTGGAGGGGGTGTAAATTGTATGTAAGAAAAATAAAAAATGGTTTTATGGGAGGAACCCCAATGAAGGGGGAGATTTGTGGATAATATAAAAAATGGAACCCCTGGTCACCAAATCCAGCTGGCTACGCCACTGTTACCTTACCCAAAATTCCAAAACACGTACACATGAAGTGATCAATGTATGTAAGTTCACATCTTCTGGATCGCTCGCTTAGAATTTACAGCCAGTTACTAATGTCAGACAATAACGACATTTCGTCCAGTTTTCGAATATCGGGATTTTTCTTGGAGCCGTTTATTTTAAAAATTGGCTAGAGACTCGAGTAACATGAACCAGCAAATGAGGATTTTTCCAATACCAGTATAATTTATGCTTCCTATTTATTATCATCTCAAACCTTCAGATACAGATGGAGACAGATCACATCTGCTTGGACCACACCCTATAAAAACTGGTATACTTGGAAAGTTGTTAATCTAATATTTGTACACAAGTATGCATCTGCCGCATCATAAAGATTCATAGTTTACCTCATGCACTATGCCATTGCTCCTGTGGTTTTAACTAACAAACAAATACTAATTAAATTCGAGGGATTGTTAATAAGTGAATAAGCACACTACATGCATCTTCAAGTTATTAAATTTACAGAAGTAAACGACCACCTCGCATTGCAAATGATTAAATACAAGATGTACCAAAATAAAGCACATATTCAAGTTTTATTGCCAACATGGGTATTTTAGATCAGAACTCAGAAACTTTTTCAGGATAATATGAATGCAGTTATAAGTCACACTACATTCTTTTACGTTTAATTTCTATTTGTCTAATTTTGATGCTTTCATGATTTTATGAATGTATAAACTATAACGATGAGTTGCATATCTTGATCGGGGATATGACTGAAAAGTTTATAATAAAACTATATTTGTATATTTAGGCTGCATTTTTGTATATGCTTTTTTGACTGCGAGCAAGATTTAATTTGCAAGATCGTAGTTATGCAACAATTGTATGTGCGAAATACCGCTGTCTAAAACAATTGACACAACCGTATCAATTTCACTTGAACCGCGGTCAAAAAAGCATATACAAAATACAGCCTCAGTATCAGAGTAACATGCAACTTCCCTTTCAAACGAATTAAACTTCCACGAAACTGAGAAATATGCCAATACCAAATTTTAGCTTATTTATAAAATATTATTACCTTACAAAATAGTTATACATAGCCTATACGATATTTACCACTTTATTCGACATTATATTGTCTATATTGATATGTGAGCAAATTTTGAATGTAAAGCTGTACTAATTTTCTTGACCACCCTGTATTATTTGAATGTTTAAAATGTTAAATTTGATTTGCAATATGTTGATGCATATGGTTCATGTTTGAAACTACATGTACTTAACCATGAATAGTGAATACGCATCTTTAATCGATTATTCGTTTAAATGCAGCGTCTAAAGAGGGTTGTGATTGACCAAGCAAAATATTTTAACTGGTTCATGTCTTCAGGGAATACTACTCGTAGTGTAAAATCACAAGGATCAAAGACATTGAATGAAAATGTAACTAAATGTATTGTATCCGGCAAAAGAGAAGAATTGTACCAAAATTTGAATTCTGGTTTTATTTCTTCTTCTTCATTGGGAATATATCACCAGGCGGCTGTCGTAACTACAGCAGATAAAGCGTCTCAAGTAGCAACGTAAGTAGATGTATATTGAAATGTATTGAATCTCAGCTCATTTAAATATTAAAATGTAAATTTACTGCATTGTATCAAGTACATATAAAACATGTTTTATATGTCTCTGATTGTATATACGTACACTCTAATTCTCAAATATTGGAAAGTTATAAACCACTGGTGATCCACTCGATTACGCTGGTTACCGAAACGGTTCGTTTTGGTAACAAAATGTCTGAACGTCGAAGGTATGATTTTTCTTATTTCCTCATTTCACGCGTTGTAGGTAGAATCCCAACGACATTTATTTTCACAAACGTGTATCAGTATCATATGTTTTAGAAAATTCACATGTTTGCGAAAAAAATAGCTCAGAAGACAACAGAATCGTCGATTTAATTCCTCACTTAAGTTACATAAACGGTATTGACTAAAAGTGCAGATCTTAACTGTTTTTCGAAAAACCGTTTCTGTAACTTAAGTGAGGAATTAAATCGACGATTCTGTTGTCTTAGCTTGTGAACTATGTGTTCGCAAATATGTACATTTTCTTAAACATATGATACTGTTATAGGTTTGTGATAAGAATGTCATGGGAATTCTGCCTACAACGTGTGAAATAAGGAAAAAAGAAAAATCGTACCTTCGATGTTCCGACATTTTGTTACCAAAACGAACCGTTTCGGTAACCAGCGTAATCGAGTGGATCACCAGTGTAAACGAAAGCTAAGTACATGGCCTCCTACGAACCACGAACAAAAATCTAACGCACCGGTCACACTTGTCCCTGTTATAAGCCTCCTTTTGTATTTCTAATTGTGATTAAATGATTGTAGAGACATCTTGATTAAAGGAGGCTCGGCAACAGATGCAGCAATAGCCGCCCTATTATGTAACGGAGTGATACATCCTCAGTATAACGGGCTGGGTGGAGGAATGTTTATGACCATATACGAAAGGTACAATTTATGGTTAATTCATTGAAACCATAATTGGAGAGAACTGGTATAGATACAAAAACTGTACATGTAAAGCAGGGAATTTGTTAAAGGTTTTTTAATTTCCTAATTGGTGTCGATGTTATTTGCACGTACGTATCACTCATTCTATACATGGTTTACATCTCAGCTTTGCAAGGACCTTGATTATTAGTTGAGGGATAATGATTTTTTAAACTGTAAAAACATTTGAAAAATTTAGTGGAAAAATGTACTGCTCCTACAAAATATTTTATTGTTTTAAGGGACTCTCAAAAAGTTACAATTTTAGATGCCAGAGAAGCGGCACCTTCCGATTCTACAGAACACATGTTCCAAGATGCACATGACCCACTTGCTTCCCAAATAGGTAGAAACATTTTCATACAGCCACGTGTCCCTGTTTGCCCCTGATTATTAATGCTCTAATTAATACAAAGTTGGCGTGGTTATAAACTGTTGTTTCTGCGTATTTATCAAAGCACAACCACGTTCAGTTTAGAAATAATATTTGAAATCGAGCCATCTACGTGCCGATCATACTTTCTACCCTTGGACCACTGAGTCATTCACAAGCGCTTTGAAAATTAATGGATTAGGATTAATTAAACAAGCCCTGGACTCATTGAATTATACCATGAAGGTGTTGTTTCCATTTTTTTCATGTAAAGTTTAGAAAACAACGCCTGGGTGGAATGAAGCGGTTCGTCTTGAGCAAAATATTTTCTACAAAATCACTAAATAACATATTTAGATGAAACTTTTGCAAGGGTCAAGTATTGGCAAAGCATCAATTTGCAATCTCATCACCTTAACAACCATATACAACAAATGCCTCATGATCATTTCATGCACTGCTGTCATGTAAAAATACTGATTGGCTGGAATCTCACACACCTTACCTATCCATGTGTGAATATCATTTTAAACGCTCTAATTCAGTAGTGACGTCATATTCTGAATTAAGATATAAAATTGTCGCCGACAATCCAATCAATCGAAGAAACTGTCTTTATAATGACACATTTATCGTGAGTATTTGTACACAAGATTTGTCCCATTTGTTCACCATAGTATGTTATTTCATCACAGCTCAAAATCTTACAGTTGACCCCGGAACAACCTAAGATTGCGTTCTAAGGCGATGTGCAGGTTTAATTCCCACTTCACCTGCATTTGTTACTAACCCGCACAAAACGATGCGGGAATTGATATAGCTTAACACCCATAGAAAAATGATTTCTTCTAATTTGCTTGTATAAATTATTAGCTGTACGTACACATTGGCCTGAGCTTTAACTATATAATATATTGAACTTTTGAAAACGGAAAGACACTTTCTCTTACTTTTACTTTTCATGATACTTTATCCTGTCTCTAGGTGGTTTGGCTATCGCAGTACCTGGTGAAGTAAGAGGAATGTGGGAGGCTCACAAATTATTTGGAAAACTGCCTTGGGCGGACTTATTTCAGCCTGCCATTAATCTTGCCGAACAGGGCACTCCTTTCAATGCACAAAATTTAAATTGGGCAAATATAATCAGCGGTAAAAAAACAGATGCGCAATCAAAATATTACAATAAAATCGAAGGGGGTGAGAACCTGCTCAGTCGCTTCGAGGAACTAAGGTAAATAAAATATCAGAAAATGAAGACGAAAATTCTCACTATTGTTACATGTTAATACGTAATACATTAACGTGTAATAGAACCCCATAAAATTCTTTGAGAACAAATTCTCTGAGATTTGAACCCTTTCTTAAACAATACGAGGGGTGATTCAAAAGACCTACAAATACAAAAGGACCATATGTAAGTGAACCTATTTACGATAATCGATGATATTCAAATTATGTTATCATTCTAAAGCCTGCGACAATCATGTGTGTTGATATCAACGACAATTAATTTAATGTGTTCCATTTTAGCAACGGGTAATCGTCACCATTATGTATGTACTGAAAATATTGCTTGCTTTTTCTGAAAAATAGCTCAATTGTAACTTATTTGACAAAATTAAAGTTTGAACATATAAACTTGGACAACAAAATATATAATAAAGTCCGTCGAAAATTACCAATGGTTTAATAAAGAATGATTACAACCCAGCTCCAAAAGGGGATTGTTTGATATTTATTACTCATGTAATAGAATGAATACGTTTTATTATGTCCATATATTTTGTATCCTCCAACACACGCCTAACTCATTCAATTTTACATTAACATTCATTTTTTTGCAAATGATATATAATTGAGAATTTATGTAACAAGTTTTGATTACTACATTGGATTAGTTTCATTTCTCAAACTTATATTTCGAAATCAGATACGTATTTACCTGAGATCTTAAAGCCCCCCTCACATATGAACGAATCCAATAAGCGTAGTTTTGCGAATTTGATGGGAACGTAAATATGCGAACCGACCGAAGCATCATTGCGCATGCTTCCGAAGCTTTCCGAGTGGATAATTACACATACGAACACCCCTACGATGTTCAACGTACATATAATAATGGGAACGAAGTCCTATTCGCCAATACACGCAAGTTGACGTCGTGGGCCTTTCGTTCATATGTGAGGAGGCCTTAATGTTTGAGGATACAAAATATCGGACAACACAACTTAAATTCACTACAAAAATAACAATATTTTGTCGCCATTTTGGAGCTGATCGCAAACATACTTTCTAGTTTTATATAGGTTGTAAAATATCAATTCAATCGATGTGCTGTCATCCAGGACTATATTAACTGCAAAGAAAACTAGACTTTGATTTTTTGTCAAAAAACTTTACATATCTAACACAAATGCTAAAGGGAAAGGAAAACTATTAAGAAACCTAGCAAGAAAGGCAAATTCTATAGGGTACCCCAGAACCCATGAGAATTTTTTGAGGGAGGTTAAAGGCATGCGTTGATGTACTTGAAACTTGCCACCCACACTGGTTAAACATGTATTGTGGTATATGTGTTAAAGTTTTCAATCATGTTAATTTGAAGAAAAATCACTCAAGCCTACATTGTAGTTTATCTCCCTGAAAATATTCTCGTGAGTTCTGGGACACCCTGTAACTGTAAACCTGTCATAAGAAAAAGACTCTATAGACTCTATAGTGTATATCCCGAAACCATGATCTAACTTGAAAGAAATTATGTCTAACATCCCCATTTCCCTCAATCGAGAACAGAACACCAATGGCCTGTTCATTCATAGAAGTAATAACAATCATGTTGAAGAAAAAATTTAAAAATGCCACTAGCCACTACTCATAACACCAAGCTAACATAAAGCTGTTTGAAGATAAAATACGCGATATTTTTTATATAGCCAGTTATGTTGTTATCAAAATAACACATATAAAATGTCGTTGATATCAACACGCATGTCGCAGGCTTTAGAAGGATAACATAATTTGAAAATATCAATTATCGCAAATAGGCCCAAAGTATAGTGTTTGAATGTAAATCATAAATTGCTCTTCATGTAGAAAATGATGAAGAACCATTGAATAGGTTCTGTAATAAAATTCCTAGTGAAATCACAGGCTATGAGTCCAGCACAAATGACATGGTGACCATCCAGGCCCCGTATATCGCGAGCAAGTTCCCGCCTGTTACATCACGAGCAATAAACTCGTGTTAGAAGCGGGGCCTTGAGAGGTATGATAAAATATTTTTATCGTTGAAGAACGTCGTTGCCCTGCAATTGAAATAGCCAGTGTACTATGAGATAAAGTTATACTGAGTTTCACTTACTAACATTCCATAGAAATGTTTATATTTCAATTTTATTATATTTCTCGAGGCCCCGCTTCTAACACGAGCTCGTTGCTGCGATGTCAGCGGGGCCTGGATAAACACCGTGTATGAGTTTACCTATGATGTATACCATCAATGTTATTTGTACGTAATTGAAAGGTCAATGCTAACTAAAGAGGGAAGTAACGAGCTGCTTCAAATAGGAGACACACAAAAGCGTCCCAAACTTGCTGAAACATTAAACAATATTGCAAGGGAAGGTGGAAATGCATTTTATGAAGGCCCCCTAGCTGAAACTATCATTGAAGAGATACAAAAAAGTGGTATGTAAAACAAGATTTGTACAGAATATCACCCCAAATGAACCTGAAATTGAGGTTGTATCCAAATCTATACTTTGACATTAAGATGTTCATTATGTTTTGTTTCAATCAATGGTTTCATTATTTTTTTTACATAAAGCCAGAACATATTCTATACGCCCGTGTTAAAGTGAACTACCTGTACATATATTTTCATAAGAGCATTAGATGGTTTTCTACAGGAAAATAAAATTTTGGGTCACCGACTTTGAGTTTTTATCATTGATCTGAATAAAATATTATTTATTTTTCGTAAATTATATAATAAAGTCAGAAATACATATTCATCCATTCAACCTGAAATGTTAACAGATCGATGCAAAACCAGACTAGTGCTAATATTGGGTTTTGACTAGTATGCTGACTTAATCAGATTGTGGTCATTTTGAATTCTTAATTGATAAATCAGCAATTTTGAACTTTTACACGTTTGTAATGCCTGGGTCACATATGCGCCGATCCATCGGCCGGCGCCCAGCCGATTGAGTGTTTTGTTCAATATTGTATTCAATTTTGAACAAAATACTCAATCGGCCGGGCGCCGTAGTGAAAATCGGAGCCTATGTGACCAAGGCATAAAGAGGATTGCTCCCAGGGTTCCAACTCGATATCTTTATTAATCTCTAATTTGTGCAGTTGTGCTGATTTCTACGGCAAAGTTCCACGAGTAAGCTGAAAGGAAGATGGTCGATATTCAAGTGACCTTGACCGATATCATCAACCTTCAAAATGTCGTTATTTTCTGACATTATAACTGACTTTAAATTCATAATCAGCAATCCAAAAGATTCGAACAAACATTTTTTACACTTTTTGTGGTATTGACGCGATATTTATTACTATGTCATGTCTTGTTTGATATCATTCCAGGATTTGATTTGAAATTTAACACAACTGAGGAGGAAATTAATAGCTACCATACGATCACAGAGGCTATCAAACTCGGCTATGCTGCAAGAACCTGTTTCGGTGATATGGATTACCAAACTGACTCCGAAGTATTAGATGTAAATTACATTTTTATGTACACTGAACTTCAAATAACTGACATCGATTCAATTTTAAATCAAGTTAATTTTTTCTTGAATTTCATTTTTTCCTATATATTAATTGAATTCGAAATAAGGCCATTCAAACGATATATCTAGATAAAATTCCTAAAAAGATTCAATCGCATAGGTTATTTTATTTTTCTAGCTTTTACATTGTATGAGTAACCCAGATCACATTGCCTCCATCCGGTCGACAATATCGAACAAAACATTCCCTGCGTCCCACTACAGTCCCTATAGCTCTAAGACAGACGCTGGAACAGCACAGATTAGCATATTGGCACCTAACGGAGATGCGGTTTCTTTGACAACGTCTTTGAATAGTGGGTATGCGAATTTTTCATTAAAATTGTTAATATGCTTTCATTTTTTGTTCATAAGAAATATCGCTGGCCATCATAAGTGAAATAAGTTGTATTATTTGGATCTCGGATGTCTAAGTATCCACTTGTTATGCACTAAGTTGTTCACGGAACATATACATGTACCTTAAAAACCTAACAACCCGAGACTCTCATATTTAGGTATGGATCTTTGGTAAAAGGAAGAACAACCGGCATCATCTACAATGGTTCAATGAACGACTTCAGCAGACAGGGCATAACTAACGGACTTCCTGCGTCACCAAACAACTACATCGTTCCTGGAAAACGTCCGCAGTCTTCTATGTCACCCATTATCGCGATGGATGCCTCTGGCAATGTAGTACTGGTTCAAGGCTCTTCCGGGGGTGCGAAAATTATAGCAGTATCATCTATGGTAGGCCCATATACAAGGGCCGATCCAGAAGTTCTGATAAAAAGTCTTTAACTTAAAAGTGTATCATTCGTATTCCACAATATTTTCAGAGAAACAGGGTCATTTATTCCCTCATAAGATATAAAAATTTGCTGGTAATGAATACTCGTGAAGTTATGGTTGCTATGGTAACCTCAATAACGTTATAGCGGGGCAGGGTAAAACTTGTGAAGTTTAAAATTGGGTTTCTTTTGAACAAATGATCAAAACCCCATTACGAGGTTACATAATTTTACAAATGTCTGATTTAACCGTAACTGCTGTTATGTCCTCTTCTCATAAGTGTGAAATCATTATAAATCCTGTTTGATACAGAAAACATGAACGCTTCATGATACATTAGACAAGCAAGACATGAGACACTAAGCTTTCAATTCATCTACGTAAAGCAATTCCTAAAAAGCTACCGAACAGAGCCAAAGATTCAAACATGTTTGACTAGGACAACACATGGTATCACAAATCTGACATGATCTGCAATATTATCAGCAAAAAGTTAAATATGTAGGTATTAAGTCATTTTCCATACTTCCTAGATAATGCCCCCTGGACCCGAGTTGTTGTATTTTGACATTGGACCGGTGTGAAAGAAATTATGGTCCCCTGGGCCGGAATTATGGTCCCCTTTCTTAAAGGCCCTTACTGGCCCTGATTGTGGATACGATAATAAGGGAAAGAGTTGTACTTAGGTCACCATATATATCAATTGAGAGTAGGACCATAATTTGATAGGACCTCCTACCCTTTTACACCGGCCCTAAAGAGAGGGATCCGAGTGTCCCATATTTTAGAACATTTGTTGAAATCAAGAATGCTGTCAACACCTCACTAGAACTGAAAAGGTGTGTAGATACCAGGGCGTATTAATGTAGTATATTAATGCAGAAGGACATTATTTGAGTATCTTCGTTAAGTTTTATCTTTAATAGGATTGCACAGTTGGATTAAGTTTTTTAGATTTTCAATATGAGTTATGACGTCAATATGGGCTCAAATCCTTGACCAAGTGCCTCTACCATGGGGTAGGAAAAGTGTGATCACCGAAAATTCTATCAATAAATCATTCTGAAAATTCCTGTATAGGTATATAAATCATGTAAGTTGTGTAAGAATTTCAAGTGATTTCCTTTACTTAGGAAAAGGATACAGCATTTTTATCAGAACTTCTTGACCGGCCTTTGTATTATGTTTTTGAGACGTTTTGATTGGAATTAAATTTCAAGACGTGTTATTGTCCAAAGAGTGATGACATCAACATGCAACATGTGTCTGAAATAGCCATTGAGAAGAATTAAGTTACACGAACACCTAAGGGGGGGGGGTCAAAAGGGCACCCCCCCCCTTGTAAAATTTTTATTAGTATAGCTAGGATGTTCAAACTTTCCCCAAATATACTTCATTCAATTCTCTACAACTTGGTGTAATAACTTTAACAGCCATGATGATGTAAGATTGCGTAATTTTATTCTAAAGACAACACGTATGGTAGCTAGCTTTTTACCGATTTTGTCAATTGGAGCTGATGATGACATCATAATAAATTAATAACGAACTAGTAAAGCTAGGATGGTCAATTTTTCCAAAAATATACTTTATTCAATTCTCTAAAACTTGGTGTAATAACATTAACAACTTTGATGATGTAAGATTGCATAATTTTATTCTAAAGGCAACAGTATTGTAGAAATAGTGCTAGCTTTTTCCGATTTTGTCTATTGGAGCTGATGATTAAGCCTACATCATAATAAATCAATTACCCTATGTGCAATTTTGCTGATTTTTTCAGAAAACATTTTTTATATCTGTAGCTCCAGCTACTGAAAATTTGAAGATCCTACCAGATGCCAATAAAAAGTGATGGGGAAAAAACTTAACAGGGGGGTCACCCCCCCCCCCCCCTTAGGGCTTCTAGGGTTAAAAGGTTGTCATCATTCAATATTTAAGTTTTAAAAGTGGTAATTCCATAATAAAGAATGTACATATAAAGTGAGTTTGCCTCTTCTAGACTGCGTTGCAAGTTTTGAAGCTGAAGAAGACAATTAAAGAGGCGCTCGATTCACCGAGAATTCACCATCAATTAGACCCGGATGTACTTTTTGTTGAGCAAGGAATATCTGAAGTAAGTTCACGTTGTCACATACTAATCATACTTAGAGAAAACTTCGTAATCAGTTGTGATTAGGCTGGAAACAATTTTTCTGGAAACGACACGACACGTCTCCTATAATATCAAAAATATCACTAGCTGTTATATGTGCAGATGATAACACAATAGTCTTGGAATAAAATTACATCGAAGCATATGACCTCTGTAGCGGGTTTTTATTTCGTAATTTGTAAAAAACGGCCCGTAGCCAGAATTTGCCATGAGGGTTCACTTTTTCAAAAATTCCAGGGGCGTTCACTTTTGACAGTGTGGCCAAAAAAGGCCGAAAATCACTTAAAAATGCTCAGAATGGTGAAAACTGAATGATTCTGAAAACAACTGGACAAGGGAAGGGGTTCGCTCAAACCCCCGAACCCCCCCCCCCTCCCATACCCCCACTGGCTACAGAGAAAATATTGCATTGAATCGAATTTATTTATTGTTTCAGGCTGTCATAGAGGGCTTCAGGGAGAAAGGTCACGTTTGTGAGAAAGTAAAAGAAATAGGATCTGCCGTTCAAGCAATTCATAGAAAGGGTGATAGCAAGATAACTGCTATTCTATACTCATCACTCTCTATCATAAGACACAACACACATTTCTTCAGTTTCAAGAAATGAGAGCGCTTGGCACGCGTGTTTATTAATGAACATAGTACAGCAGTTACATAAATAATGAGAACATGACAATGTATACGCATACAGTGAGTGAGTTAGTGAATGTCACTGGAAAATACAAAACAGTATAACTGCACATGTATGACAATTCGATTGACACCATTAAAACCTCATCCAATTAATTAGGATTTATGAGGACTCTTAAACTAAGCAAAGACCCAAATTATCGAGGCCAAAATTCAAAAAAGGTCTTTGCAGAGATAAAAAGGTATGCCAATCAAAATATCAATTTGTACGATCAAAATCTGACAAAATTTATGAAACATACAGAAATAATATAATCTACAAATTAGGAGTTAAGTGTATTCCTCGCACGCTGGCAAGCCTCAGAATGACGTGTTCCTAACACTTACTCACTCACTCCAAACACAAATAACCGCCAAACCGTTCAGCCAATAGAAATCATTTATGTTCTCAAGTCGCTACACTGCGTTCCGCTTCACCGAACATAAATAGCTAATAGTGATTATAGACGAGTCGGAGGTGGCTGTAACGGATTTTAACAGATAACCGACGTAATAGAAAAGGTTCGCCTATAATTAAGTGAAAGCACAACTTGCAATGTATGTTTTTTATGTAGTTATACGTTATAAATATAACTTATACGTTATAAATAGAACTTTTAACTTGGACTTTTATTCCACGGTGAAAATGATCAATAAAGGAGGGCCTATTGCTCTTCCTTGACTAATTGGGACTATAGCTAAAATTCTATTTCTCTTAGTAAGATATAGCTCAGTTGCTTATAAAACAAGCATCAAGACTTGGCCGAATTCATGAATAACTTAGAAAAATCGTTATCATTATATTCCTAAAATTTGATTGTATTGTTTGACCTCTTGCGATTATATGGAAAAATTCTGGTAATAAAATGTTTTAAATGGTAAGAAAACTAATATGTTCCAATCATAAATTACCTAAATATTCCACACAATTTTGTTGAATCTGCTTGGTTCATAATTGAAAAACAAACAAAATCTATAGAATATTTTTTACATTATGATAATCTATTTTGTTGTTCGTATGTTTAGAATAACGGTCTGTGTCTTATAAAATGTATAAAAGTTCGAATCAAAATCTTTACGTTTTTTACCCCTTGTGATGAAAGACATTTCGACCCTAAAGCCGGAAGTTTTTTTCAGCAAATGGTATTTTAAAAGAATCAAGCCATATGCACCTCCATAAATATTGCTTCAAATGTTGCTGCGCTACGGTGTGCTATGGATCCTTCATATTCGGAAGTCATACCATGGACTATCTATCAAGGGATCGAAGTTGCCAATTATAACATTCGAGATAAAACATATTTCCAGGGCTCGTCACCTAGAATCACACGATTTGAAATGTTAAAAGCAGTGGCAAATAAAATACGTGATGAAATGAAATTTGCATTGCAAAGAGCTTGATTGTCTCTTTTCCATACATATGTACAACCCATATCTATGTGACCAGTAGATATAAAAGTGCAGTTTTTACAATCAATGATCAATATACAATTCTGCCACACGTGACACCACGAGCAGAACAAATTAAAGCGCTATTGAGAAAAGTTACTTGATTTTTTATTGATATATTGCAAAATTCAAACCAATCTCCCATTGAAGATGATCCATTATATTGTCGTACTAGTTTGAGAACTTGATCGGAGGTCTCGCCTTTATAAATTTGGTAAAAACTAAAGTTCAAAATTGCATGGCTAGGTAGCTTATCAAACAACAAATATTAAGGCAAATATTAAAACACTTTCTTGCCAATAAGAAAAGTGAATAAATATCACTACTTAGTTAACTTGCGTTAATTAATATTACCGTTTAGTATTAAGAATTTCAAATTGGTTCTGATCGTGACGTCATGGGAAGTTAACTTTGAGACGCATAAATAGTCGGAATAAGACAGTTTATACTTCCTAATATCCACTAAATTGAATATCCACCAAATAGAATTATCGAAATATGTCACTTTAATATCAAAGCAAGTACCAATTTAACCAGTCTGGTTTTATGAACGTAGTTTTGGTGGATTGTTTATGATAAACTTAGCGAGACAGTCTCTGGCGTCTGTTCTTTCAATGTCATTTATATGTTTTAAAAGTTCAAGAATATCAACATTCTTCTCTGTTATCAGTCGGTCCAGAAGGTCTTCACACTTATTAGGCATATTCGCCACATCGAATTTGTAATAGTTGTGCCCATCTTTGGGATAGAAAGACCAACCAAGATCTTTGTATGAACTGTCTTTATTCAGCATCTGGCATACCGTAGAACGTATACCAGAGGGCAAATGGCTGATGGAAGGTACACTTGAGGGTGGTAGATCTGTAGTAAACAAGATCATATATTACATGATAAACAGTCTGAAACTAAGAATTAACTGATCAATCACAATGAATACTGTTGGTTTTCCTGACCCCTGAAAAAGTACAATTGGGCTTATTTTTATATATTAATCATGATCATTATTCTAAACATCAATTAAAGTTACACCAAGTTACAGCACTTACCATTGAGCATCTTTATTGCCTTGTCATAATTACTCGCGTCCTCAGCAGCATTCATCACTGTTATGTATTTAAAACCCGCTGTCTCCATTGGTGTAACACGATCCTTCTTGATTATCTTTCCGGTCTGAATTCCCATAATGCCATCTGAGTTGACAGCATTATTATGAACGGGGTCACCGCTTCCATTTGTTGGAGACTTCATGTTATCTGCGTCACAATTTTTACCAATATCCCCGCCTTCATTGCCTGCAAATGATATTTCATAAAGATCAAGAGCCTAAAAAATTACCAAATCCCATAAATTGTGGTTGAAATGAAAAGACCCTTAAAACTTTTTCTATAAAGATTTCTACTATATACCTGCATCAAGTCTATTATAGGTCGCAGCAGCAGTACGATGATCTAAATGAACTTGATCATCACCCCCGGCAGTTTGGAGCTGCTCTATATTCCTTTCTCTGTTCTTATCTTTGAAATCAGCCCCGAAATCAACGTCTGGTATCTTTGTGTACTGTCCTTTCATTATTTGTTCCTGAACTGACACTTTCCTAGTATGTCCTAGACTGTCGTCTTCATGTGTAAATAGAGGTTCATTATCAGGCGGAGAAAGTGGTAGCGTCACATTAGCATCTTTTGAAACATCAGCATCAGCTGTGAATAATAACCACACGGTTTAATATTGCTTACAACTAGATATAATACAAAACTCAAAGAGGTTGCCCAACCTCAAACAAAGTAAAAAATATGAAATAAGATTACAATAAACTTTGATCGAGTCGAATGACTAATTACATTTTGAATTGTTGAGTATCTCTGTGCACTCATTGACTCTACGGCGACAGTAACGATGGAAAAACACTTGGTCGATTACAATGGCGATAATAGCAGCAACTATGATGGGGGCAACAACAGTTAGGCTAACATCTCCCAGTAATGATTTCCTTGATGGACCTCGAACTAGAATACAGAAATGAAACATTAAAAGTATATGTAAATAATCATTAAATGCAACTAGGAAAATTTAATAAACCTAATGGAATTATTACTCTTTTCAGGAGAATTACTTTTACAAGCTTTATAGCCATACAATATGTATAAAATCAACACAATTTAAGAATTTCAAAACAATTATATTGGAGATCATTGTGTCATGGTAACAATTACCTGTATTATTTGATTTTGATGTGTTATTTCTTTCTATAATGGCTCCTCCAAAATCAGCAATAATATCAGATACATTTGTCTCTGATGTTTCATCATTGGCATGCTCAGTTGCTAAGGCACATGCTTCCTTGTCTTTTTTCGACATTGCGAGGGCACAGTCATCACATGCTCTGAGGGTGCCCGGGAAAAAGTTCATAGACGATGGAATGAAGTATCTAAAATAAGCGAAGGTTAGCTGTTTTAATACCTGTACAATAAACAATTTTCATGTTTTGGATGATTGTACAATCAAACAATACAATGCATGTAAAGGGCTTGTAATCAAGGGACACTTGATAGTTATGAGTGTAAAATTTAACGCCATAAATTAAACTACATGTATTAAAAAAAAAGTAGAAATATCTAACCCATTCTTGCAGGGTCCACATACAGCTCGTGATGTCGGTGTTGCAGTTTTATTATAGACACGGTTAAAGGTATGGCACTGTGGACTCCTCTTACATTGTTTCGTATCATGTTTGTCACTATACCGATGGTTGGTATGGTTACATAGGATACATTCGATTCGTATGTCGTTACCATTACCATTACCACAAGCCTGAAATAAGTTCAGATATCTTGGTGACTACGTCAGTATGCGCTGTTTTATTATATATTTTAAATCAACAACATGTAAAGGTGTAGTCATAAAATATTCACACATAGCTAAGCAAGGTATGTCCATTCAAGCCAATCAGAACACGCTATTTCACGTAATTGCATTCCGTTATATAACCAATAACGCATTTGTTGTATAGTTGTCAACGTGAGGAGATTATGATTTGCCAACATGACCCTTGCAAATAGTTTCATTGAAAACATGTTCTTTTAGTGATTTTGTATCTTTTAAATGATTTTGTAGAAAATATTTTGCAATGTGTGAAAATAATTTAAGTCTAAATCTGATTTCTAGAAATCAACCACCATATGCAAGGTTTTAAGTCTGTGACATAGTCACGTAGGTATAAAAGTTTGCCATAACATAAGCTAAAAATAATGATAAGTAAGTTCAGTTTATCGTAAAAGACCTCTTTGTGTAAACTAACTTGATAACAAAATGTAAACAACAAAAGGGGATTCCCCTTTCTTTGTATTGTAGAGTGCCTGGGTATCAGGCTATATAGTCTCCTGATCGGTCAGGTGCCATTTCGTAAATATGTCACAACTGATCTAAACAACGTAAACCTTTATAATTAAGCCACACCGCCATTACAAGGTATCGTACATCAACAGTATGTGTTTCCTTAGGGTCTGTCGTTTTATCTATTGCCCTCTATTAACATTAAGGGGTAGTAATGTGAGAGGACTTGGTGCAACGTAATGAAACATAGTCTTACTGCAAGAATGTAGACCCCTTCCCACCCCTTATCCACTTCACCAACACAACACTTTTGGGAGATGTGTAGTTTGGAGGGGGCTTATAGCTAGACTAAAAAATGAGTCAGTCTTGTGATAAACACTGAACAGTCCTTACTTGTGATAACCCCCACCCAGGAAGGCAGCTGATGCATGTCTGGCAAGATCCTTTAGATGATATCCACCTGCGATTTTCACACTGTTTGCATTGGTCCTTGGTCATTGTTCGGATATTGAAACCGCCTTCGCAGAGCTTCGCGTTTGTCTTTACTTGGACAAGTGAGACCAGGAGTAATCCTAGAATCTGAAATAATGACATGTATCATTGTTAGAATCTAATTTTAGGATCAACTTTTCAATTGACTATGATCAGTAATCAATTGTTTAAAATTAATCAATATAATATTCCGATATATATCTATCTACGAAAAACACACACATTTGAGAAAACATGTCTATTTATAAAATTATTTTCCAAAGAATAAAACGATAGATATAACTATCTACCAACTTACCAGCTTAAGCTTCATCGTAGCAATAAAAAGAACAAGGCTATAAATCACTGTGAAATATCTCTGTGTGAAGTTAACCCACGGTCAAAATAACCTAAAATAAAGAAAAATAGCAAAGTATTAAATCACTACCACTGAGGTGATCTTGATAAGAGATAAAGAATGAGTTAAGCATTGGTTAGAATAATATGATGTTATTTTTCATGTGATATTTATCAATATATTGCCCTCTTTAGATTTACGAATAAACATCACAAGTTTTTAAATAACAAATGGTAGAGGTGATAAGATTAGAAAATAGTGAAGTTCTGGTGCTTTCGGTAAGATATTTAGTATGATGAAATGAATGTGCAAATATTAGAGTAACATTTGAAATGATATATAGATACACCACTGACCCCTTCAAAGCATAAGATCTACGTTAAAGAATGCTAGAAAACATAAGAGACTGAAACTGTACATGCATTTCACGAAGAACCAGCTGGTTTTGCCATGATGTATAATATCTTGGTACGTGCGCCAGAAGATATGATGCACTTATGACACGCTGTTATATGACTACATGTTAGCTCAGAAAAAAAATTCACAAATGTGTTAAGAACAGTACACGAAACATCTAGGAGAAAGGCCAGACATTGGGAAAACTAACTCTGAATCTCACACTATGATGTAACACAAGAAGAAATAATCCCCCCTCCCCCTTTCACCCACAAGTTCTTTACAGACATGCTATTTCTACAGATGTTTCATTAATCTGACACTGGTTAATCATATAGTACTTACTTTTTTTCCTATGATCAAAGACTCAATATTCCTGGCGATGATATCTCAGGTATTCCTTTTTTATGTGCGTCGTAATAGCAATCGGAAAGTTTTGTTAATGAAATGTCCAATAGTAGCACACTTGCTATGATCATACGATGGGTGAAAAATAAGGTTTGTTTATACTCACAGGTACGTGTGCACTGCGCATGTACCTTTCTACAAGTAGAAGTTCTGTTAAATGTTAATATGCACCTGAACATACAACGAGTATATTTTAACTATAAAAAAGGTCTTATCAGACGAATAAACAATCTTGTAAGCACTAACATATAAACTCATTCATTGACGAATTGATCCTCGACTATGATATATTACATCTTCAAGATCAATGACATTAATTAATTTTTGGGACAATGCCAATTTTATTACCTCTTTCAGTTATCAAATTGTAAATTTCATATGTTTTGATATGAGGTGATTCTTTTACTGTTCTAGAAATAACTCTACACAAGTTAACATGACTTAATATGAGTATTAATGTATTACCAAGAACCTTTTTACTGTATTCAATGGTGGAACATATTTACAAAAGATTTATTATAAGAATTTATTTCGTATTTCTAATTACAAAAGATATTTACAAGTAAACATTTAGGTTCTAAACAACTTTAAAAATCAGTTGACATGGGGTCAGGGAAACAAAATGGGCCTCCCCTCGAGCTAATGCAAATTATAGTACATTACTGTCTATCTCAGTTAGTCCAATGGTTGTTGTTTCAAAATATTGCCCATTTTGCCGTCATATTTAATAATAATGGTAAAGCCCATTGGCTGTACACTAGATTTAAAGGTCCCCCAAAGGACAGAATTTTCAGTTCACTGTCACGGTGCAGACATCAAATTGGATTCAAACATTCAAATGGACCAGTGTGTATGCCATTGGACTAATTCGAATTCGATATTGGTTTGCTTTCTTTGGCTACGAGCGCTTTTATGTTATCTTGATGTTGTACTATTATATGTGGCGAGATGATCTCTGACGTCAGCCCTACGAACTGTGTCAGAAGTATCAATTTTAAGGTGTCTATATTTTGCTTAATAATGAGATGATCAAATATACCCTAATATTTCAAGATATTGCATGTTTCACGACTTTTATTTCCATGTCTATTCTGTCCTTCATCCTAGATGCATCTTAGCAGAATTGTATGGTCAAGTGCTATAACATAAAAATTGTGTCTGTAGTTTGAAACAGATAACTACTTACTAGATGTAGTTAATAAGTAGGCCTATTAAAGTAATGTTTATATTTGAAAGTTCTAGTAAATCAATAGTAGGTAATCAAATAAAAATATCATGGCATCAAGAATGTGACGAAGGATTCACTGGCGTAAATGTACGGAGGCAACGTACGAAAAAAATTCTTCTTTCACATGTAAAGTCAGTCTCTTATAATGCTCTTCGTACACACATCGTCAAATATGCAGCTCGTCGTCATGTCACTGTCACTGGATTCAAGGTGATTTCTCGCAGATCCTCCGTGAAAGGAGAATGGTTGATGGTCAGAATCAATGTACTGGCTAGTCATTATAATAATGCCAATGACAACTCTTTCTGGCCTAGCAATATCACTTGTAGACCTTGGCTGTCATCAACTGATCATGCCAAAACTGTGGCTAACAATGCATCAACAAATTGTGACTCTCATGATTCTGTCCATAGTGATGATTCTTCGAGCTACCCATATCTTGATAATTATAACAACGAATCTTCACGGGAAAACGAAGCAGCATGGGGTGATGACGAGTATCATGATCAAGTATACTCCGGTTCACTTATGCATGCCAGCTCATTACCTAAATCAATCGTATGAAACCGTATCTTATGCGACTTATCATCTGGTTTATATCCTTGGCATTTATGTCAAATCTGCTGAAAATCACAACTTGGAATTGTAAAGGTGCTATGTTCGGTAGTCCTTATCTTACAACTCTCTTAAACTCGTGTGATGTTCTAGCTCTCACAGAGCATTGGCTATTTCCACATAACTTACATTTTCTTGGCTCTCTTGATAATAGATATACCTTTCATGGCACCTGTGACAAAGGCTTAGTGAACAACGTTGGTTATTGCCATCGTGGTTACGGCGGTGTTGCCTTGGTTTACCGTAGAGATCTCTCTGTATTAAGTAAACTAACATATAACGACAGAATAAGTGGCATAGAATTGAAACATACTGAGAATCTTAGTATTTTTGTTTTCGTTGTGTATTTACCTGCAGTGAATCATTGCTTGCCAGAGTACAAAGAATGCATCTCTGTTTTATACGAAATATTTGCCACTTATTCCCATCGCGGTATGGTAGTTTTTGCAGGTGACTTCAACGCCCATCTTGGTGTTAATAGTGGCCCCCGGTGTAGGAAGTCGATACCGAATGACAGGGGCAAACTTCTTGAGCAATGGCTCTCTGACTGTAATCTCTTATCAGCCAATGCTCAGGAATCGACTTCTGGTCCGTGGTTCACCTATTATAGTCATGATGGAAAACATAAATCTTGTATAGACCATGTAATCATTCCTAATGCTAAGCTAGATCTAGTGTCTTATTGTAAAGTACAAGATGATCACTCACTTAATATCTCGGATCATCATCCAATTGAATTATACCTCAAAGTCCAGGCGCCATTCGTTTCACTCGCACCTTGTCTAACACGTAATATTACACGTTGGCGAAAAGCAACAAAAGATCAACTTATCTCTTACGCCAACACGGTCAATCAGCACTTATGTAATATCATGACTAGTCCTTTAGATACAGATTCTCAAATTAATGATTCTGTTATTAATCTTTCAAGCATATTAACCATGAGTAGCAATACTCACATTCCAAGTTCCAAATTTAGAAAATTCTTAAAACCATATTGGAACAAAGGTGATATTGCACCTCTACACAAGGCTATGAAGCGAGCTAGAAACGAGTGGATCAGTTCAGGTAGGCCTCGTGGTTTTCAACACGAAACATACCGTTTATATAAATTCCAGAAACGCAATTTTTCTAGGCGCTTGAAACAACTTAAATTTGAATATGACCAAGAACAATTGCAAAGCTTACAAGATGCTGCAGAAGTCGATAGTGGTTTGTTCTATAGATTGGTCAAGCGATATGGCAATCAACCTGCTCCGAATGTTGGCCATGAACTCAAAATCGATGGCAAGATAATTCGTGATCCCGCAGAAATTCGTAACGCATGGGCTGATCATTATGAATCTCTGGGTCGAGAATCCACCTTTCCACATTTTGATCACGCACACAAAGCGGAAATAGATTCTCAATTTCCTGCGATGCTTGCTCAATCATTTCAATCAAATGACGGTATTTTTGAGACGCTAATTGATAATGACGAAGTCTTGCATAGCATCAACACATTTAAAAATGATAAAGCACCGGGACACGACTTAGTCGTCATCGAGCATCTAAAACATAGTGATAGGCTAGTCATCGATTTCTTGACTAGAATTTACAATGCTATCGTCAAAGTTGAGAAAATCCCTTTAACTTTCAAATTGGGCATTATGTTATCTCTGTTCAAAGGTAAAGGCAAAGACTCGACTGACAGGGATAATTACAGGGGCTTAACCTTGTCCTCCTGTCTGTACAAAATATGGGAAAGAATTCTCAGCATCCGAATGACCCCTAAACTAAAAATCAAAGGCTGCCCCAACGCTTTCCAATTTGCCTATCAAGAGGGAAGTAGTAGTCAGTTCGCACTCTTCGCTCTCAAAGAGATCATACTTCACTACAAGGAACGTGACTCTATGGTATTTTCGGCATTTCTTGACAATCGCAAATGTTTTGATTTATTGTGGAGGAAAGGGTTATTTCAGAAAATATTCTCACTCGGTATCAATGGAGTAACATGGAGGCTAATCGTAGAAAGTTATACTAATACCACTGCACGTGTATTATACAATGGCTCATTTTCCCGGGAATTTAGTATTTATCAGGGAGTTGGACAGGGAAGAGTGACAAGTTCGATTTATTTTTTGATCTATATTGACGCACTCATAACTGAGCTTAAGGAAGCGCATTCAGGTCTTAAGATAGGTTCGTATGATATTCCGTGTATTTTGGTGGCAGACGATACTACTCTTCTAGCTTCCTCTGCGCATAATTTGCAAGTTCTGTTAGACATTGTATTTCGCTACAGTTCAAAATGGCGTATGGTTTACCACGCTGGTGATAACACTAAAAGCTCAATTTTGACATTTAATGAAACAAAGCAAC
Source organism: Owenia fusiformis (assembly GCA_903813345.2). Taxonomy (NCBI): domain Eukaryota; kingdom Metazoa; phylum Annelida; class Polychaeta; order Sabellida; family Oweniidae; genus Owenia; species Owenia fusiformis. The sequence goes on from CAIIXF020000002.1 coordinate 28,586,802, forward strand.
AGTTTTTTCGAAGCAGAGGTAGTCGTCAGTGGCTACTAGGGACTGATATAGTACCTGAAACTCAAAGCACAAACTATGTAGGTAACCTTATCACTACTAACTTTGAAACGGAAAATCTGGTTAACAACTCAAAAAAGAAAATGTACTCAAAATTTTATTCGATCAAAAACACCTTGCGTTTACATAAATTTGGCGCTAATCCACTTGTGTTCATTAGACTATGGTATTCTATTATATTACCCACTGCATTATATGGTTGTGAGTTATGGTACAACTTGTCACCGCATGATGAAGATATACTGAACACTGCTCAAAAACATATATTCAAAGTAGTTCAAGGTTTTGAAGCGAGAACGGCATCAGACGTTGTTCTGGCCACTCTTGGTGCAATATCTGTATCGAGCTTCATTGAGAAATTGAAATTAAACTTTTTGTCGAGATTATGTCGATGCACTCATGAAGTTACAAAATACATATTCCTGTTTAGATTTTCGTCCCTACTCACAAACCCGGGAAACAATCACTTTGGTTTTGCTAAAGACGTCATGAGCATTGACTGTGATATTGCACGGAGTGTTGCAGAAACCTTCTTGCTTACCGGCTCAATTATGAAAACAGTTTTGTTTAAAAAAGCATCGCATTTCCAAATTTTCAACAGAGAGGAAAATCAGTGGCTTTCAAGAATGGAAGCCAATGATAATCTGCATATTTTTAGGAACATTCACTGTAAACTGGAACCAAGCTTCGCCTGGGTCGTTGGAAAACGATACCCATCATATCTATGGCAATTAGCCAACCTGGTGCAGCTTTCTGCAATGCCTTCATATAAGACATTCACATGTAAGAAATGCAACTCATCGTGTAATTGTATAATATTTCATTTTCTGCATTGCAATCAATTTTTATCTGAGAGAGACGCATTTTTTGAGCGACTCATTGATATCTTACCAGTTCAAGATAGTGTTATGCTTTTCAATTTTGATGATGATATTTTCTTACAGACTGTTCTGGGTAGCAGAATAGATTTTGACGTAGCCAATGACACCATTTATGAAATGTTCGTTATCGAATGTGCAAATACATTTTACAATATAAATATGTATTTCAAATAGGTACGCTTGAATTGTAATGATAAAATGTATTTAGAGTCATTTAACTTGTAAATATGTAAATATCAATAACCCCTTACTCTTCTGTAATATATGTTTGTAATGTGATATGCATGTATAAATTGTTTTGCTCTCCAATAAAACGGAGGAAATAAAGAAACATAAACATAAACATAAACATATAACATAAAAATTGTGTCTGTAGTTTGAAACAGATAACTACTTACTAGATGTAGTTAATAAGTAGGCCTATTAAAGTAATGTTTATATTTGAAAGTTCTAGTAAATCAATAGTAGGTAATCAAATAAAAATATCATGGCATCAATCATACATTTACAATGTAAAGTGATACAATGCAAGAGAAATTCATTACACACGCAAAGTGGATTAAACTGTGTTGGGTATACCGTGCATCGCATATACCAAATACATGTACAAACGATTATTTAAATATTTGTATAGTTTGAATAGTTGTATATTACCTTGAGAAAAAAAGCAATTTTATGTTGTTTATTCTTGATTGGCTTGGTCTTCAATTGCCAAATCGTTGCCGCGTTCTGTAATTTTTGTCGCGGTCGATGTTATCTTCGTACCTTCTGTTTGAGCAGCCAAATTATTTTCTGAAACATCCTCCTTTCCAAAACCTTTATCACCATTGGCAACATGGATAACTTGTTGTTCGCCATTGTCGAGTTCAATTTTCGATGGTCGTTGTTGAACTTCGCTGGGAATACGACCGCCAGTGTCTTCTATATCTTTACTATGTTCATTTTCAAGCAAGCCCTCTTCTACATACGATGTACAGTCTAAAAGAAACGTACATTGTAGAATTGTGAAAGTATTAATATTTGCAGTGCAGACTTTTAAAAATGACTAAAATAAAGTGTTATCTTACATAAATATTTATCATGCAAACGTTTCAGAAGAAACGAAAACCGAAATTATAAATAATATCACAAACCTGATTTATTTCTGTGAAATAAATCCCTACATATACACAATTGAAATAAACTGGGTTTCCATCTCCAGGTGGTAAATATAGTACATGCAATGAGGACACAAATAACGGATCCAGCGATGACTATTTGAAAATCTGAAAATAAATAAATAATACGAGTTAAAGATTTTATAAAGGTTTTTATGAAAAAAGTTTTAAATGTTAAATGTGTTTTTTTTCAAAAACCTTAGGATAAGATCTACTAAGCTCGATCCTCTAATTACCCGAATTAGGGTCGGGTTCCCTTGAAGTTGTGCTGGTTTCATTGTTGCTACACGTCTGCATATCTTCTGCAGAGACTGCAAGTGTACATGGGTCACATTCAGTGAGACGATTTGGTGAAAAGTGCATATCTTTTGGAATAAAAAAGCTGTAAAGGTAAATAATTCTTGAGAAAATAAAAGAATGGTTACTAATATACATGTATGCATCAATGCGAGTAAAAGGAGACGGTGACAATCTATCAATTTTTGGGGATGCAAGCAATGTGTTGGACATATGCTATAGTATTGGATAACTTTGTGATATTTTAAAGCGAATCATTGGTAACTATTTGTGAATTTCACTATTTTACTATTTGATAGTCAATGTCAATTCAGTTTTGTAGTGGGTTACGTTGAATCAACTAGCTATTGATCTGTCACCTATACGAGTCCTTGCCCATATTGTATGACAATATAAAGCGAAATGCTAATGACTTACCCGTCTAAACAGTGACCACAGATCGCTGAAGATGTTGATGTGGGTTTTTCCTTGTAGGCACGGTTAAAGTCATTGCAATGTGGACCTTCCTTGCATTGTTCAGCATCATATTTGTTGCTATACAAATGTTTGGTAGGGTCACATGAGATGCAGTCAATTTGCTCATCATGCCCGTGTCCGTTCCCACACGCCTAAATGAAATCATCAAATCTAATTTTATGTCTGAAAATATTATTATGGAAACTTCTTAAAGATATTGTGCATTGTTATAATCAATAGATGGAGCTAATGAGTGAATAAACCTTAATTGCCTATTGACAAATGTTTTGGTGGGGAATCCCCTTTTCATATCTATTAAAAGTAGTATAGTATTTGACACTACTCAAACATGTTTGTGTATCTAGTGGTATAATCAAAGTTCAATGTGACAAAAACATAGTTCTACCTAGCTTACAATTGTATCACTGTAATGAAATGCTACTTTGGTTTAGTTAGCTAAAAACTATATACTTGCGATAATCCTTTTCCTGGGAAACAGAACGGACACAGCTGACAATTGCCGTCACCGGACAACCATCTCCGATTATCACACTGGTCGCATTGTTCTTTGGTCATCGAATAATTGTTGTGGTTCTCGCCACATGGAATTGCGTAAGTTAGTGCCACTAGCGTCATGACTACAAGGACTAGGAAGATTAATTGCTGAAAACAAAGAAAACCAATTAGAATATCATTGAACAAGACAATGTAAAACACATCACATTGTATTGGCATGTAGAAAGTTTAGACGGAAGTATTGCGAACTATTGCATCACCCCATATTGCAGAGGACACATTTTTTTATTTTCAAATAACTTTCTGAATAGCATGTTAAAATCAACATGCTGATGCTGTTAAACTATATATCTGCTTTAAATGGACTTATTAGCATTTTGCATATTATTGATGTAGTTGTGTTTGGAGGAGTGTCATTATCAAGATTGAGTATACCTCAATAAAAAGGTTAGTGTAACATTGACAAGGGCTTACTTTTATTGACATTCTATGTATGTAGATTCCAGAAATCAGAATGTACCCAATAATAAGAAAGCATTGCCTTTTATTAAGTTCTCTTTAGAAATTGCTTGTTAAAAAGAGAAAGATGTGATATGTATCAGAAAGGTTGGATTTGCCCCTACCGGCCTACTAGCCAAAAAGATGTACTTGTTTAAGATTTAGTAAGTGCTTACCCTTATGATGTCCATAGTACATGATATTAACGCTTATTAACAAAATGTAAAGTTTGATATTTCTTGTTTTTCTGTTACGATGCCTTGGGTCGAGCTCAGTTTTTGATTTAAATTCCTTGTTCTCAGATAAAGACATGAAGGCCACTTAGATGTTCGATACTACAATAGAGAATATAATTAGATATGTAATCTCAAATAAATGTGCATAGAATGTATAGAAAATCGCCTACATGTAATTGCTATTTTCAATTAAATTAATGTATTGGATCAGTGTAATGAATCTATGATGACTATGATCCACACCCGTCTTTCACTGTTACAATTCATATTTCAATTGTAAATTCAACTTACAAAAAAGCCTCTCGTAAAAAGATTCCAAAGCTCCGAAGATATGTTTTGCGTAGTTCTTCGACGTTTTATGACTTATCTTTAAAAGGCCCTGTATTATTAAATGCATATTCAAATCAAAATGATGGCTGATGTAACATCAGATTCGAACGAAACATTATGATGCAATAATACTTTTATTGTAAAATGGTTGATTTTCACTCATTTTGATATGGAAATATTGCCATACAAGAATTTGAAAGAGTAAACTATAAGTTGCACATCGATGTTAATACATAATAATTTATCTATATTACAATAGAAGATGAGCATATGTTCAACATGAAGCAGAAGCAATAAAATGAATCAACACTTTTCTACAGGGTGGGCCAAAAAAGGCCTATTTTATAATGCATGGATTTCAATAATATTTTCAAGTTTTGAATCAGATCTCCCGCTTTCAATTGGTAATATCCAACGTTACAGTTTTACACAAGTACGTGTACTCAATATAACTTTTTGGTGGCGTCTGTAACAAATTCTTAAAACTTCCAATAACTTAACAAATAATGTTTAGACTGGCTTCAATTTTTCAAAATCATCTACAAGTTTTCAGAAGTTCAAATTAACTTTTAAGATTTGACCTTAAATGACTTTTGTAGGTCAAAAAGTTATTTTTTCAACTTGCTTCAAATTGACCATTTTTTCAAAATCATCTACAAGTTATCAGAAGTTCAAATCTGACTTTAGATTTGAGATGTTACCTTCAATGACCTTCTCAAGGTCACAAAAAGGTCAAAAGGGTATTTTTAACCTGCTTCAAATTGACCAATTTTTGCAAAATCATCTACAAGTTCTCAAAAGTTCAAGTCTGACTATAGATTTGACATTCACTGACATTCCGAAGGTAAAAAAGGATTTAACCTTCATGGGATTTAACCTTCATTTTGATAACTAAAGATGACTTAGTGAAACGGTAAAGCAGTAAGAAGTATTTGTGTTTTTGGGAGTAACTGAATGAATGGATTATTTTGGAACAAACCTTGTTAAGTTTGGAATTCCCTTCATTCATTTGTAAAAATAATCTGATGAAATCTGTACAATTTCATCTAATAGAATACTAATAAACAACAAGACGTTAATGTGTAACCACAATAAGGTTAATTTAAGGGTCAATTTTAAGATTTTCGATAAGGAGATAAAAATGTTTAAATCGTTTTAATTCTGGCATATTAGTAAAAAGGTAACAAACACCTGTATGACTAGTCTGGAATAAATCAATAATTTGAATTGAAAATTGATAATGTACATAACACTTTATAGGCCTTATTAACAATATACAGTACTGTACATTGTACCCCTCCTCCCCCGGGACATTGTATCACATTTGTTTTTACTAAGAGTTGCGCATTTTATGGGAAGTGATTTTAGATCAATTTCCACCAGACAATATATTTTCCCCCGGGCAAGTCCATCTGGACACAAAAGCTATAAATCAGGTCCTCCGATCATCCTCGACAAAACGTTTTCTAAAATAATATTTTTCATTTTATTGCATAAATAGAGATAACTACAATATGTCTTAAATGTGTTCATGTAGAATCATTAATAAAAAGTTCAAAGTTTGAATTTATCAAATTTAGTTGACCAAATGAAAACCTAAAACAATAGATACCATGAATTATAAACGGTAGAAAGAAGAAGTAATATTATGTTGTTTCTCTGTTTATATTTTAAGTTTTTTGTTCATTTTTAATGAGTTTTTAAAACAGCCAATGTTTATACTAATTTAGAATTGTACTCGTTTAGTAAACAATAATTTTTCTCAGTTCTTTCAGTATTTAAATAAATATTTGGTACTAAAATGACTTAATTTGGATTAAAACCCCAAAAAATGTCGCAATGTCTCATGATGATAAAAATATCATATTCATGAGCAAATGTGTGTGATTTTATGATTAATGATACACCCTACAAGATAGTCTCTCACATCCACTCTATTAATGTCATTAATGTGTTCAAGGAGCTCCAACACACCAACATTTTTCTCGTCTATGAGACGGACGAAAAGATCCTCGCACTTATTGGGCATATTTGTATCATCCATCTTGTAGTAAATGTGATTGTCTTTAGGAAAGAATGACCAACCAAGGTTTTTGTAAGAATATTCTACATTCAGCATTTGACATAAGTTGGATCGTATATCACGGTTTATCTGACTGAGTAGCAAGCGTGGCGACAATTCTACAAAAAATTGTATAGTCCATTATATTTGCGAATTCAGCATTATTTGACACTAGTTATACCTGTAATTTTCGGAATTCGCAAAATAAATATTTTGTTCCCAATCCATATGTCTGCGACACCAATAAAGATAAAGAAAATACGATTTTAAACGATTCTATGACATATTTGGGATATTCTAGTACCTTTCAAAATGTTGACTGCTGTATTGAACTGCTCGTCTGAAATATGAACCTTGTCTGAACCAAGATCGGTAATATCCGTTGTCATAGATGTATTCGAACCTCCACTGTTTGAAGCAGACTCTATTGCACAATTGTTGTTTGTCATTGCTGTTTGCACCGCCCTGGTACCATCTGTTAAAGCTGCGACATTGAGGTGTAATGAGTGGTCCTTACCAACTTCTTGCAAAAAGTGATGGGTATGTTCCACTGCAACAGGTGAAATATATTTAGCTTTAAACGTTAAAGTATCGTGTGTACAGGGTGATCAATAAATAAGGTAAAAGTATCTGGCATTTCTTCGGATTTTACCCAATCCTCATAAAATTTGCACAGAATAATGTTCAAACATTATTGAATTGATATATTAAGTTACAGATCAAAGTGATGTGATTGGTTGAAGTTATAGTTGCCATAGCAACAGAAAGCATGAAGACCCGGGGCAACTATCAAAAAACTAAATTTTCAGTCGAAACACTTTTGATAATATATTTCAAATCACAATTAAAGTGGCATATCATATTCTTATTTCATACTTCATAACTGCTACTTAATGTCCTTTGTTTTTAACATATAGTTCATGTCTTCTACTCCAGGCTTTGAACACCTTTAAACCCTTTTTCCCATAGCCTGCACATTTTCAAGACAGCTGGCTTCAAGTCATCCCATGAGAAGCTCTCTCTGCTCAAACTCCCTCTTCAGCTCACCATGACGGTAAAATCGTAAGGGGACAATTCAGGAGAGTATAGTGCATGACCTAACTGTGCAAAACCCAGTGCTTCAATGGTTTGTACCGTGAGAATAGCATTGTGAGACATTGTGAGTGCAATGTGAAACGTTTAGTTTTGCAGGCCTCTTAGTCTAAGCTTCTTCCTCTTTCTCTTATCAAATCTCTTCTGTGGATATTGTTTTTCATCATTGACCTGTGTCATAGACTTTCTATGACCACATCAGTTTTCATTATATATTAATCTTTTCCGTGACATCAAACATCAAATTTGCAAGAAAATATGTAACAATGTCAACAAAGTATTAAAACAATGAATGCTGGCATCCACGTTTATTTCTTTTCAGTTTGAAAAATATTTTTATCATTTTTTGGTTCAAATTGGACGCAATGAAATTGCCCCGGGTACCCCCAACTCCAGTTGCCATAGTAACTATGATATTAACACATCAGATGGGAGAAGTTATATATTTATATGGTTTAATTTAGAAATGTACAAGGTATATTCTGACCAAATTTCAGGATGTTTGGACCAATATTTACAAAATGCCAGATACTTTTACCTTATTTATTGATCACCCTGTACATACTGTGTATAGCATTATTGTCCATTTTGTAATGTTAAAGAAAAAAATAGATAATACTTGACATGTCGTAAAAATTGACTAGTGTATTTAACTAGATTGAGATACAATCGATACCTGACCATGTATCATCGTGTGACTGTTGCCTTACGTCATGAACACATCCACTAGTATTAGCATGTAGGATCTGGTCACGGTCTGCATGGTTGTTGAAGCCCACATTCCAGTCTCTTTCTTTACTGGATTCAGGCTTGTTTGGGAATTGTTCGATTTCAATTGTAGTAATATTTCCTATTTGGAGGTTATTATTGTGCAGATCTTTCGATGGCACAACTTCATATAGAGTATCATTTGATCGATAGGTCTTACACGATGGTCGATTTCTTACGTACCAAAACACAGTGGCGATTGCAATAGCAATAACGAAAACGGCTCCAACACTTATAAAAACTTCGAAAAACCTGGTTTTGTCATCAGATGTTGTCTCCGCCGATTCATCCACTTTCGTTGATAAGCCACATACCTTCATATCTTCCCTTGACCTTGCCAGTGCACATTCATCGCATGGTCTGAGTTTGCCAGGAAGAAAGTTCATAAATGATGGGATGAAAAATCTGGAAAATAGAAGATGTTCATAAAAAGGGAATGTCTGTAACTTGCTGTTTATCAAAACAGATACTTAAAGCTAATATAGCGTTTATAGAATGAAAGAAGCAGGTCAACGAGAGAAGACAGTAGTTTATATCGATAATTTTGACATAAATTACTGGTATGATAAATAGGAGATATGCGTATTCAATATCATCTGGGTATATATAAGAAACGAATTCAGGTTTAGTAAGTCATCGATAGGTGGCGTTAAAATGGCATCTATCAATATAAAATGCAATAGAGGGCTTACTGCAGTCTTTGAGCTTGAGAGATGTTTTTTGTGTCTGTGTGTCCTGGTGACCATGATCAGATGGACAAATTTAATAATATCATTTCGCACGCAGTGCTACTAAGTGCATACTAAGTTTTTAAGGTAAATGGTGGGCCATAAAGAGTGGGAACTGCATAATTCTTAGATACACTAGTATAGGAGTACAAAGATGAACCACGTGAAGCATACCAAAAGAAATAGTTATTTGACTTATAATTTACCCATCCACCAATAAAAAAAACATTATACCTATCATTAGTTTTCATGACATCTGGTTCAAACACACCATTTTGACTAAAAGGGATAAGTGTAAAAAGATGGCATTTCAAAAAAGAGTTTCACAAATCCGTAAAGTCGCGTTATTAAATGGAGATGACCATACACGTACACTGTAGTTAATTAATGGCAGTTATGTTCTGCTCCCCTTTGTACTATACCAAAGTGAACTCAAATATTACAAACCCCTTCAAACAACCTCCACATATGGCACTTGATGTCGGTGTTGCAGTTTTATTGTAGACACGGTTGAAAGTATGACATTGTGGGCTCTTCTTACATTGGTTCGAATCAAGTGCGTCACTATACCAATGGTTGGTATGGTTACAAGGGATACAGCTTATCAGTATGTCGTTACCTTCACCATTTCCACATGCCTGAAAAATGCAGTTGTTGTTATGAGGGTGCATTATTCTTTGTGCAGTTCACGCTACTTGTTCAAAGCGCAGTCCTTTTTATTTTGAATGCAATAATAGATTGATTAAGAATATTCAAAATTGGAGTAGAATCGGGGAATCCCCTTGTTCTCAGATCAGTCGAGGATACAGTCAGATGTTTTGATAATGTCTCAAGTACCTTGCTAAACAGGTGACATTTCCGGTGTCCTGATCATGATCTGTGTCTCCAATGGCATATTGGATGATTACGTATACACATTTGCCTCTTTGACACACCTCTAAGACTTTGCACCTTTTCAAAATACCAATTTTGCATATGAAAAGCAAGGGGAGGGGCGAAAAGAACTTTAAGAGGCAAATTGTCGATGAGCACGACAAAGGGAAAAGTTTTGATTTGTTGATTTTACGACAATAGAAAAGTATAGCTATTCGGTTAGACATTTTTATTTATTTCGCGCAGATTTCGCGCTGAATTTTGGGTTGAAATACACCATATTGTTGACTGATGCCATTGCAACCTAACTGAAATATTCCTATTGTATATATTCATTCAGAAATGTATCAGGAAAGCTATTGAATCATGGGCGGCAGAATGGAGATGTGAATGCACTCTTCTCTGAAACTGTGCAGACAATGTTTTGATGAGATTCCCGTGAAACTTAAAAATGCTGTTTTTATCAGAAAATAACAATTTATAGTCCTTTAAAACGTTCAGATTGCACTCGATGACAAAAATGTTCCGGGGTACAATGCCCCCGGACCTCCAAAGATGCCCGGACTTCGGCCACGCAATCATTTAACCGCGCAAAATATGTTTTGGGGAAAACGCATCCCAGTTTTCAAATATTGTTCGATGCCTCTGTGAATCTATCCAATTGATTCCCTTTAGGCTTGATATCATATCAACCAAGTCCATAATTAATGATCAACACAACCAGAGGCCATTTTATTAGAATCATCTGTATTTTTATGTTACGCACCAGCCCTATAATCGGCCAGCGCTGGTTAACGGGCGGAACAACCAAGCACCTAACCTACCTGTGATAATCCATCACCCGGATGACACTCTGTACATTTTTGACAGGAGCTTTTGGAAGATATCCACCTGCGGTTATCACACTGTCTGCACTGTTCCTTTGTCAATGTGCGGTCATTGAAGTCGCCCTCACAGGTCTTTGCATCACAGGTCTTGACGTTAAGGATGGGAACGAGCAGGGCCCCTAGCATACACTGTTAACATAATGCGCAACTAATGGATACATGTGAACAACTGCAGAATGAGCTGCACTACACACTTAATTACTTGAAATATGATGAGGCTATCTTATTTAAATTACGAGGATGCGCAAAATATCATTTTTCTGATCAAGTTCATCAGATATGTCATCAGAATGCAAAAATATAAGAATCTTATGTAAGGGTAATACTAATTGGTGTGTATACACACTTGTACGACTTTGACGTATCTTCAAACTAGAACGGCCATTTGAAAAACTGACTATGGAAAGAAGAAATGTTCAGATATTCCAAACTCTGAATAACTTGTCGAGACTGAGTTACACAAATAAATAAGATGCACTGTTATGTGTCAACTGTATCATGATCATCTTTGGAAAACCAAAATTAGAAAAATGTATTTACATAGCGAGGAGCTAAGTTACTTACCAGTTTGAGCATCTCCATTACCTGTTCGAACTACAATCAACATATAAAAGAAATGAGAAGTCAAATTAACAAGTTTTACGTTTAAACTTGCAATCGAGCAATCATACACTCATTTAGTCTCAATTTTCAGCATCTATTTGATTTGAGTTGTTTCTGTAATTTTGAAAAAGTATGCATTCGAGAGTGGGGTGATCCATAACCTCATGTGATTGTTTTTTCATTGGATATTTCTATCAACATGATATCATAACAAAATAGTTCTGTACAGAAGTACCCTATCACCTGATCACCTGTTTGATTACTGATAAGAGATCAAGAGTTGAGACCACACTTACAATAAAACGATAAAGATCCATTTCAATTTCTTCACTGATATACGATACCAAATCCACTCTTGGAGAATATAATAATAAAATTTCATAATATTTTACTTCAAAAGTCATTTATGTCACGAGAGTGAACTTAACGCTGGTCAGGCACATACACAGGCTTACAAAGTGTCAATTTTGAAAATTATTTTCGATTGGTAAATGTTATGATCAGATTCATAATTTGACTACGTGCAAAATATTCTGATAATGTGGACAAAAATACTTACCATAGATTACTAAATCCTTACATGGCTGTGTGTGGAACCAGCAAAAGTGATCTTGATAATAAACTTATATTATAAATTTAAATTTTAGCTGAACGCAAGATAAGAGGATTAAGTCAACTTGACCCAAAAAAACAAGTATCGGTGATTGTCAAGGTTTTTGTAAATTGTAATTTCTCGTAGTTAAATATTGATACAAATAAAATCGAACGATATATCTCATGATCTTTTTTTACATGGTTGATTGTCTAACTCGTAAACACGCATTTGAATTTACACTCCCCCTCCATAAGTTTGGCAACCTTAGCTCTCCCATTGAACTACAAGTTAAAGCCTCTTTACCTTGGAATTTTTATTTACTTAACCTGCAATGAAAATACTAATACTATTGATGGAAACGTATTTGACTTTATTTCCAATACCTCCTAATTTTCTCAATTTTTTCCTCAAGTATTCAATAGGTCAAAAATTGATGATAAATGTGATGAATTTTTGAAAATCGACATTCCCATGTTTACCAATGGGAAATGGTAGGTTTGCCGCAAGTCATATCACAGAATATCCATCCACCCGAGTCATTGCAAAAAATACAAATTAGGTAGGCAATTGAATTTGCTAACCTTATTTAACAAAAAATTGACAGGTTTCTTCAGGTTCAACAAAGTTTTAGGCCTTTGAAGTCAAAATTGTTTTTCAAAAAAAACTCTCCCATTGAAATAATACAGGAGGCGAAAAGTGATTTTCAAAAATGACTTTGAAGCTCTGTAACTTTAGTATTCATCAAGTAAACTGAAAACTTAGTGTACAAAATTCAATTTTCTATATAAAATATTTTACTGAATCTTTTACTGAATAAATATCCTGATTTCTGACAGGGAATGACGATTTTTAAAAATTGACGATTTTTTAAAAAGTTCATCAAATTCATCATCAATTTTCGACCTATTGTAATTGAGGGAAAAAATTGGGAAAATTTGGAAGTATTGGAATTAAAGTCAAGTTACGTTTTCATTATTATTTTATCGCAAAGTAAATAAAAATTCAAACGTAAAGAGGCTTTAACACGTAGTGCAATGGGGGAGCTAAGGTTGCCAAACTTATGGAGGGGAGTGTTCATTGGATACCATATTTAAGCTTGTAAATGTCTGTACATTAATTTTAATCCTTAATAACAATCATTTGGGAATATTTATAACTGGAAATTGATGCAAATCGGACTTCCTGTCGTCAAACCTATGGAGGGTATCAAATAAGAACAAAATCGGTACACTACTTTTCAAGTTACAGCAAAAATTGTAAAACAGCGTGTAAAGGCCGCCAATTTTTCAATACGGCTGTCATGTGCTGCTTTTATATGTACATTTCTAGCTTTATTAATGTCCTATATACCTTTTTTACATTTGAAACATATTACTATTACAGTTTTACATATTGAACTCAATTATTGTAAAATCGACAGTAAAATGGCCACCATTTTTAAACGAGCGGCCACTTTGAAAATCGGAATTACAACATATACAAAATATAGACCAATTGAGCCAACAGTATTTGAGTTATCGCCCGGATGGACATACGGACGGATGGAGGCGTTACCTATATCCCTCCGAACTTCGTTCGATGGGATAATTAATAAAAGTAAAGGAGAAAATCGTTCGATTATTCCATGTTTTATTCGTTTTTGAATATTATACATTGGTGCCCACTTTATCGGTCGATTCGTTTGCAAGTGTCTTCAATTTCTCAAAGTTGTCTATTATATACTTTGCCAGATAGTTCCTCACATCGACTCTTCCTATTTTATCAATATGCTCAAGCAGATCCAAGACGTTCAAATCTTTTGCATGGATGCATTTTTCAAAAACAGATTCACACTTATCGAGCAGGATCTCCTTGTCGAAGTTGTAAAAGTTATCCTGGTTATCTTCGAAGACAGAGTATGCTAGTTTGATGTAAGAACCCCCTGTATTTAATCTTGTGCATATGCTGCTTCTAACATCTAAGTGTAGTTCTCTTAGTAATAACATAATAGGAAAGCCTGTAAAAAGAATGCATGTGTGTTAAAGTTTGGGGTTGCATATGCTGCTTCTAACATCTAAACGTAGTTCTCTTAGTCATGTTAGTAACAACATAATAGGAAAGCCTGTAAAAGGAATGCATGTATTTTAAAGTTTGGGGTCTGTATTATTTTGGTTATAGGATTTTAAACAAAAACATACTTTGAATAACTATTTTAAGAAATATAAGGTTGTACCTTTGAGTAATTCACAGGCTTTCTCAAACTGTTCTTGACCTGGAGTCTTCGGACTATTTCCGTCTTCGCACTGAATTATGCAATTACTTTCAGTCCTCATTGCACTTTGCACTCTACTTGTACCTTCAGTGGGTGCAGCTATATTACACGGGGGCGGATTATTTAATAATGAATGGTCACACATGTTGTCCTTAGCATTGACCATCAACTCCCTTGTATGTCCTGCAATGGAAGTATTCTAGTCAGTTCTGAAAGGAACTTTGGGCACAATGAGTACAAATAATCAATTCACTAATGGTATTGATATCGTTTAAATCATTATGCAATGTTAACAAGTTATTACCTGTTTTGTGCAGTTCATCACGTATTACCCCAGTCCGTACTTCATTTGCTTTTTGAATCAGTCCGTTACGTTCCCCGATACTTTCAAATTGTTTCAGTTTCTGAATGTCAACGCTGCTACTTTCATCTAATATATTCACATGAATGAATGGTTTGTTGGAATTTTCTACACCATTTTCATCATCTTCTTTGCTCTCGAGGAATCTGAGTTCAACATCATCTGTATTTGATAATAATAGTACAATGTTTATTATAGTTATTACCAATTCGTTATATTACCATAATAATCCATTGACCTCTAACCATATCAGTTTGGTTTGGATTGTCTAAATATTTCTAACACTTTAAATTGCTAAGATCTTACCGCTTTGACTTGAGGAGGTACTGCGGACACCCCCGCTTTCTTCTAGACATAGTATTCCACGTATCTTCAACACAACGGTAACAAGTAAAACAAGGAAGAGTACAAAAACGGCCGAGCCGATAACTGCAGGGAGTATGCCAGCTTTTGCCTCCGTCGACAAAAGAAACGATTTCGGAGGGTCTTTTGCTGTAAAGTAAAGTATATGTTTGAAAAACATCGTACAGGTTTGGCCCTATACGAGAAACCGATGCCTCATCATGAAAATCGTACATCGTACCTCGCATACGTTGAAAACAATACTATGGTATCAAGGGCACGTCGTTTTTTGCACTTTAGGTTATTCCATGATTCCAGAAAATGTACTGCCCGAAAACTTCACAAGGCCCTTACCAGTGAAATATATAGATGACATAAAAATTCAAAAATGAGATACGTTGACGTCAAGTGTAACACAGATTCTATTCCATCGAGAATACATAATTTTTCTACGTCACATGACACTATTAGATTGCTAGTTGCTAACAGTTTCATCATCATTCAGTAATAAAGGTTCTTACAAGAATATGGTTGATCAGTTGACGTCTCATTTCTAGTTCCCCTTGTATTGCTAAAACTGGTGTTGGCACGTTCCTCTTCATATTCTACGGTAGTAACACCTTCACTGCATACACGCAAATCCTCATCTGAAGTTGCTAGACTACACGGATCGCATTCAGTGATCCGATCCGGGTGAAAGTCCATATAGGATGGGATGAAGTACCTAAAACATATATTTATGAATATTAGATCACAACACAAATGTATATTAATCTCAAGTAAATGCCTTTATATTTTAGAGCAACATGTTCATTTACATTTTTCAAATAAAAACTACAAATGCATGTACCCATTCAAACAGTCCCCGCATATGGCTGGCGATTCAGAGGTGGCGACTTTAATGTAGGCACGGTAGAATTCATGACATTTCGGGCTGCTCTTGCACTGTTTGTCATCGTATTTGTCGCTATAGAGATGTTTGTCATGGTCACAGGGAATGCAGCCGATGAATAAATCATTCCCTTTTCCATTCCCACATGACTATAAAAAAACAATACAATAGTAACTTACTTTCCGTATTCAAGAAAAGTAACGTTTACACGTCGCACGAGCGACAAAACAATGACCAGTATAGGGCGCAAATAGCCTTATGACCTCATAAACGACGAGCGTTACATTTTTTCAAGTTTAGTCAAACTAAAAATAAAATACTTTATTCTTATTTAATCATGATAAAATTCACAGGGTAACAAGATCTCGAGGAAAATATTTCTAAAATGTTTTTGAATTTTGAAAAACGTTCAGAAAATCCACTTGAGGCGTTAGTAAAAACTGATATGTGTGGAATTTGTGGTAAAAAATCGATGCGTTTCATTTTTTCAAGTCTCGAAAGTCAGCTCTTATTTTAATATTATTTGTAAAATCAACAAACCGGTTATTGGTGCAAAAATGCCTTGCTCCCGATCCAAAAATTCTAATTACAAAACTTTTATAAAGTAACGATTAGATGGTCTCGGCAAACTGTGGTTCAATGTAAAACAGTCTTCAGACAGTCAAAGTAGAGCTAAGCTTAAGAACAATTCAAGTCATTTGAATTGTCGGTGTCCTAACTTGTTACCAACAACCAATTAATGACATATCAATCCATCAATCTAGCCCTGGTCTCTTTGACTTACCAAAGAGGCAGGTGTTATTGGAAAGGTCTATTATATCTAAAAGTGATTCCAATTGCAGTTTTGGTAATTTAAAACATCTGGCAGGATTTTATTGCTACCCTCATGATCACAATGTGTTAACAAAGGAGGTATCGGAAGTAATATCATTATTTTCTTCAACAAGAGTCTCGTACAATCTTTGATTGTAAATATGTGAAGGACATGCGAAAACATTATTTGCGCTTTTTAAATATTCGATTGAGTGCGTATGTTTGACAATCATTAACCATTTAAGTTGTAGACTAAACACAAAGTTCATTTCAACTCAAAAATAATTCTTTTATAAGACATCCAATCTACTTGTTAAGCGTTAGATCATAAGATACTCATATAATTACAGAGCGTCGACATTATAAACACATGGAGTGACACACACCTGCTCTAGACCCCAGCCAGCATCGCATTTGGGACATTTCATGCAGTTGGCGTCACTGGAGAACCAGTGTCTGTCGTCGCACTTGCCACAATCTTCCTTCGTCATTGAGCAATCGTGGTGGTTTCCATCGCATTGGTCTGTCGAGGCCAGAAAGACAAGGTCTAGCCATATGGCTAGAAGGACTAACGCTCTTCTTGAAAACTAATAAATTCAAAAATTGTCAAAATGATAATATTGTCTTGTCTATCTTGAGTCATAACGGTATGCAAATGGTATCCTATGATGACCAGAGAAAGCTGAGGATAGTTAAATTCTGAAGTCGGCAATATCTAAACTGACTGGATAGAAGTGATGATAACGAATTCAGGGATCACCAAAATCGATAGGATTGGATTGAGATTTCAAATCCATTAATTATACTAATACCGGAAATGGGTTCATGGGAGGCATCGAGATGACTTACCATTGTAGTCTCCATGATCCATTATTGTTGTAACGTGAGTAGGAATGTTAACGAAAATTGAATAGGGCTCAGCCTTTTTGCAGATATAATATACGTTCTTCCTTCAAAGACGAGAGTCCAAATCTTGGGAAGAATTTCTGAAAGAACATGAGACAAAACACAAGAAATATTATTAAAAAGTACACGTCGTAAGTCATCATTATGTCCATCTCCGAATTCTGTCCTAAAATGTGTTAAAAAATTTTGTGACGAACACGAGAACAGTTACGACATGTACGAACGAGAATAGGTAGTTACTTTTTGTAATTATCCGGTATTCTTAGCTTTGTGAATTAATAAAGGTATGCGAGGTAGAGCTATACTATAAGAATATATATATAGATATTGCTGATGCAACTTCTGTTGCATCATGTTGCATCAGCAAGGTCAGGGTTGAAGTAGTTTGTGACGTTCGAGAAAAATGTTAATCAAATATAAAGTGGTCACGCTGACACGCGAATGATTCAAGCGAAGGTGACATCATTTTCTGAATCATAGAATTGACATTAATGTTTTGAGGTATATTTTGATCTACTGTGGATGTCAGAAAGATTTCTCTGTGTGTTTATACTGGTAGCAAGAGATACTTTTGAAGTGCTGTTCTCTTCTGCTTCATCGGTGTGGTAATTGGTAGTAGTTTTTAGTCACCCTATATTCTGAATGATTGTTTGTTATTCTGAACTATGTTTGATTTTTCCACCAATGGAAGAAACCCACGAGAACGCCACTAATACCGCCTTCGCACTTTCCGCTCCCTAATTTTCTGTTTTTGTTGAGACCTCAGTCAACAGCTGGTAACTTCTCATCCTCTTTCACATGTTATCTCTAACATTCCATCCCCTTGTTATTCCGAGTCTAATTAGTAATTTCGTTCGGTTCCGTCATTCTCCTTTCTCTCGCCCTTGCTCCCACTTCTTTCCCATGAGTCGCCTCATTTGAATCCCCTCCCACTAACTTCAAACATAGCTACCGTTTTATCTGGTTCCTTAGCAGTTACCATTCTTGTCTATACCACCGAAAATCTTTCCCATACCCTGCGTAATCTTCCCATTTTCTCTTTTAAGAGCGTATTTCCATTATGAATTCTTTCCTCCGCGTCAGTCTAATTTCCAACCACTTCCCCTCATAAGATTTAGAACTTATTTTGATTAAATTCTGACAGACTGAGTGAGTGTCTTCCGTGCTAATTAAACTCATTAAGAATATCATTAGTGACTTTTACTTACATTGTGTTTTTCAAAATATCTAAGAGAATAATGTTGCTGTGTGTGAAATCACCAGATGATATACACTATACACGGTCAGGCCCGTAGCCAGGCCAAAATTTCTTTCAAAATCATGCAGTTTTTCACCATTCTGTCTATTTTTTGAGTGATTTTTGGTCAAATTTGCCAAAGTGAACCCCCCCCTAGAATTTTTTTGAAGTGAAAATTCTGGCTACGTGCCTGCACGGTTGTGAAATGTTCAGTATTAGGAGACAACCGATGCAGTGCAACCGATGAAGTTTATATCACGGAGATTGCCGAAGTTGCTTTAAGGAACCAATCAAATTCCTTCAAGGATACATGTAGAACTTCGGCAATCTTCGGATGCAATCGTTATTGCATCAGCATGATATCAATGCAATAGAACTTCCAAGTTGTACCAAGGGCGTTACAATACCCGGGAATTTATCGGTTCGTGCAGTACTTGTTTGTGATAGCGCCCTCTGTAGGTCACTGTGCTGAACGAAACGCCACTTCCCGCTGAAATCACCGGGTATTGATCTTTCCCTTGGTTGTACCGAGTGTTGTTGTTCTTTGTATGTAGTCTAGATTCTAGAATGATGTACTGTAAGTACCACGAATGAGCATGTAAGATTTGCTGATAAAACAATCATGTCAACGTGTTCTCTACATTTTTGTAAATCTCTACTTCTAAAAAAGATTGCATATTTTGAATGGTAAAATTCCAGTACCATTCCATTTTTTCATTTTATAAATAGGGGGTTTCAGCTTGCATAAAAATCAAAACGCCAACCTATAAGTATGACCAATCGCCCATACAAATGCATCGCTTCAATATTTTCCGTTCACGTTTTGGTTGTGAAAAACATTGCAAGCTTAAACTCCCTAATATCGCGAGGACATATGAACCTATCCGATTATTCAACAATTGTGATACACTATTTTGAATATAGAAAGAACTTTTGTTAACAGGGCTTAAGACAGTCATTTTGAAAGACTTGATCGAATATTAGCTCCCTACGTCATGAGATAATCCCCGGTACTCTCAGGGCCAGCTAAAAATATCAAGAAATGCACTTGAATCTTTTAACTATTTCACTTTATTTTGATTTCTCATTGAAAAAATACAAACTACATCAGGACGTTTAACAAGAAATACACTGAATATTTGAACTCGTTCTCATTTTTTCATATTTGTAACATCTCATGGAAATTATTTGAACTTTATTTTGCTATATTTTATTTAATACTACGAACTACATTTAATTAGCGTTTAACAAACTTGAAGATACCTGTCAAGACATGCACTTGAATATCTTAACTCTTTTCATTTTTACTTTTCTACATCTTATAGAAATATAGACTTGCCCCAGTCGGTCTCTTTTACCTATCTTGATTTCTATTATTGTAATAATTCAAGATCAGGATAAGTAAAAAAATAACGATTTTGCCAAGGCTTATTGAAATACTACAAACTACTATACCCAGTATAACGTTTAACAAGAAATATACTTGGATATTTGAACTACATTTTATACAAGCTACATTTATAGAGGATAAAATACATGGAGATTTCTGAAGATTGTCAGGTAATGCAGATATAGGCACCCTGCATTGCTAATACTTTTTATTTTTGACTAGCCCTAATCCTTTAACACTGATTTAATTGCCCTGTCACCTATTGGTAAAGCTAGGTTAAATCTTTTTGTTTGCTTAAATCATATAGTAAAGGGGGTCCGAAAAAGACATCGTAATAAATTCGAACTTATGATTTACCAAATTAAAGATAATTAAATTCCCTTAAATGAAATGTTTTCATCAAGATAATCAATGTTCATTTTTGAAATATGAGTGTCAATTTGTTGACGAACCAGCCTGTAAAGCACATTAAAAATTGTTGATCAACACAGGAAAATATATGGGATATTAGGTATCGATTGAAGCAAGATGTATGACTAGCTTACTGATTGTCTGGTAGAATGACTAAACTTGGTCTAATACAATTATAATACTTTTAATATGTATTAGAGAATTTTCGTTATAAGTTTTTTAAAAACTTATACGTATACTTATACTTATAAACCCAATAAACAAGGTGTTTCATAATTTCCTAATTCGTCGGGAAATATTTCCTAGGACGGTAATAAAAAGGGCCAATGGCATACCATCCGTACCCCCTTGATGTAAAGCATTAAAAATTAAAAATTGACCTTATAATTTCATGAGAACTTTGAAATGATCGACTCGTTCGTGTAGTGATTAACTTTAAAGGGTCTTGTTTATCGTACACTACAAGGACCCGTCAACTAGCGTTTAGTTTATCATGTTCATAATTGACACTAGCAAAGGACATTGTATTCGCAGTCCCTAGTTGATGATGGAGCTTGACTATATCGGGAATAGTTATGCCCCACTTGGTACAGATTATGAAAATCAATTTGAATTGGTTTTAGTTCGACAAGACCCTTTAAACTATAAGTATACGTATAAGCTTTTGAAACAACTTAAAACGAAAATTCTCTATTATTAGGCACTAACATATTTACAAATTAACGACACTAAGGTCATACTGTACATAACAAATAGTAAATAAACAAAATAGTTATAGCATGCTCTTATTACATTCCTACATGTATATTGCTTACAAAACCATTCAAATTGCAAATAATAACTCCACAAGTGCTAAGTACATTTTCACTCTTGCAAAATATCACTTACATATTGTGATAATGCAAAGCTAAGAAACTCTTCAAATACTAAATATAATTAGCACTGGTGATCCGCTCAATTACTCCGACATTTTGTTACTGAAAAGAACGAACCGTTTCGGTAACCAGCGTAATCGAGTGGATCACCAGTGATTAGGCCTACTGATTAATATATTGCTTACATGTTGTATGATGCTAACCTCACTTGAAATCAAAATCTATGTATATACACTGCTTTAACTTAACACATGGTATATTGATTTGAGCTAAATATGTACAAGATTGGTATAATTTCTCACTCAACAGTTAAAGCTCATGTTGCATTACATGTTATACAATGTTATGGTTTTTTCAATAATGTGAAGCACTAAATCTGATTAGTTTTTTCTTCGTGCAGAACTGTTTCTTTAAGTACATGTACAGGTGTATGTGTTTTGTTCCTGTTTTGCAATATCATTATTGCAACAAATGCTATATTTTCTGCTATATTTTTCACCAATATGTCAAATTTGGTGAAACTTCATGGAAGTAATGCTATTTATCCCATACTTGGACGTGTTACAGGTACATAAAGCCAGTTTGTAAAAACTTATATTTTCATCAGCGGGCAGATATTGCTTTACGTCCCGCTCTGAGCGGGCAGATATAGTATATCTGCCCGCTACGTCATAATCGCCGCTCGCATATTTGTTCATAATTTGTAACGTTCGCGTAATGACTGTAAACGACAATGGAGAAAACACAGATAATCGGGATTTGTTTGATGGTTTAAAAAAGAGAAGGAGCATCCACTTAATCAATCAGAAATTTGAGAAAATAAATGTGGGAATATTTGAGAGAACAGGAAAATCCACTCACGGCCAAGAAAACAAAACTGGACATGACTATTCTAAAATATTTCCACGATTGAACAATGTGAACCAGATGACCAAGATTGGTATGGGATAAACATATTATCTTATAGTCGGTTCAGGATATTGGGATTATCCCTTGGCCAATATAATATATTGTCCCTTGGGACCTGCGGCCCTCGGGCAAATATATTATATTTGCCTCGGGATAATACCAATATCCTGAACCTCATATAGGATAATCTATATATATTCCATATTGGTATTGTGTTTTTTATTGTGAATTTTAAGTCATGTGATATTCTAAGCTACTCGATGGGCTTTCAAGAGAGCCCATGGCTATTCTAAGATTACATTTTCCACCTACATACTTTCCATAATGACCACTTAGTGCAACTAAGAGATAGCTTCTAACCAGAGGTAAAGTAGAGGTTTTAGTGAATTTCTAGTTTAATACATTAAGTTGACCATGCTGCATAGACATGTGATTTAATAGCATATCGGATGATTGAAATTCTTTCAGACAGAGTTCACAATAAAATACCACGCCACTTTCACGTTTGCCTTCAAATCTCACTGTTTCTTTATCAGATGCAACCCCCTGTTTAACTTTGACAGATTTTCTCAATTGTTGTTCAGGAGAGCTTCCTCCAGATTTGTTATTACATGAATTGCCAGCACCATCGCCTTTATGTTGAGTAATACTATGCTTATTCAAGGCAGCCTTTTGAGAAAATTCTTTGTGGCAAATTGTACATTTGTACAGCTTCTCATGAGTGTGTCTAGTATTAAAATGATAGTTTAGAGCAGCCTTTTGAGTAAATCTTCGTGAACATATACTACATTTATAAGGTTTTTCACCTGTATGAATTCTTAAATGGTTAATAAGTATCTGTTTTTGTGTAAATCTACGCATGCAAATGCTACATTCATGAGGTTTTTCACCTGTATGAGTTCTTAAATGGTACACAAGTGCCTGTTTTTGTGTAAATCTACGCATGCAAATGCTACATTCATAAGGTTTTTCTCCTGTATGAGTTAGCAAATGAACTTTTAATGATTGTTTGTTACGCAACTTCTTTTTGCAGATAGTGCATGTTGTATTTTGTCCAGCAAATGTTTTAAAGTGTTTCTTTTTGCCAGCTCTATTTTCATTACTTTCAGGCTCCTCTCGAAAATTACTCATTTTTACATTTTCCTGACTAAAAGTGTGCCCATCAGTCTGTCTAAATTTTTCAGAATATTTTTCACCTTCATAGTTTCTTTCATTAGATTTGTTTATCAAATTGGCATGATGTGTTCTCATGTGAAGCGGAAGAACATTTTTATATTTGAATTTCTTTTCACAAATCTCACATTGGTATTTCATTTTTGTATTTGGTACAACTGGTGCTTTGCTACTGGATTTAACTCCCATGGATTTAGTGGTGTGAACTCGCATATGGAGAAGTAAATGGTTACTATATTTGAATGTTTTTGAACATATTTCACATTTAGAGTTCAATTCATTTCCAGCAATTGGCCCAGAAGTTTTGTGAATGAGCATCATATGTTGCTTGAGAACTTGCTTAATCCTAAAGCGCTTGGAGCATATTTCACAGCTAAAAGGCTTTTCACCTGTATGTGTTCGCAAATGATGTCCAAGTGATTGTTTAGAGCATAACACCTTGTAACAAATCTCACATCTAAAATCTTTCTTTGTAGTTATTGTCACTGTATCATTACTACATTCATCCTTGGCTTGACTTTCAATTCTGATTGAATCATTGCTTGTTTCAATATCACTGTTATCTATATAACCTAATGGGGTGTCACATCTGTCAACTTCAGCCACAGACTCACAGGACACTATCTTTATACCTAATTTATTATCACTGTTATCTTTCCAATGCTCTTCAATAATTGAATCACCACCACCTTCACCATTGGGTTCAGTGTCCAACACTTTCTCTGTGCTTTTGAGGGAGTTAATGAGTGAATGTGTCTTCATATGGTCAACCAATGCATCATTGTTTTTGAAATAACATGCACATATACCGCATTCATATGTAGTCTCATTGGCCATGGTTTCACCTGGTTTGAAGGGTTGATTGGTGGTCTTTGATGCTTTGGCTGCAGCTGCTTCACTCTCAAGGTAGGCAGCATATTCATCATCACAGAATGGTATTCTACCAGGATATGTTGGAAAACTTCCTGCAATATATAAAATACTACAATACAAAACTATAATTTATTGAATGATTTGAAGTGCAATACAGGATATATTGTGCTTGAGAAATTCTGTTCTGGCTTTTACTATTGAGAGCACAATATATCCTGTATTGTACTTCAAATCATTCTATGTTATCGTGTGATCTCTGTATTGCTACTGAGATGATAAATGGGGACAATCTCAGTAGCAATACAGATTGGTACAGCACAAGAACTGACCAAATAGATGGCTTCATTTTACGGAACAGACGACAAAAAGATTTACAGATTGAAAAGTACTGTAACATCAACATTAAAGAAACATGATCTTAGGCATTATTTATATTATTATTTATTTTTCTCAACTTTTTAATGTTACAATCTATAAGTGTATGATTGTTTTCTATGATCTTCTTAAGTTAGTAAAAGTAATTTCAAAATATTCCGTAAAAGACCAGACATTATATGGGAAAGTATTGTAGACAGTCATAAATGTGATAAAAATGAAAACAGCAAATACCATGTTATTTTAATAAATCCATTTTGCCGATTAGTTTCAACCTAATTTTGATCATCATTCTACCTTTGAAAAAATTACAAATCTCTTGATGCAATAAAGATGAGAAAACAAGATCATCTTTGAAGAAATCATGACATATTGAAAATATGTTGAGGTAAGGTCCTAAGCTATAGAGCCAGATTAATGACTCAATACTACTGCTTGTCGAGTTTCTAAAGCTTTTGAAAAATTGAATCATTTTTACAATGATGTTTTTAGAAACTGGATCAAGATTACATGGCATTCTACACAGATGTATCCTTAATCCTCTATAATTCATTATAGATGTGAATGGTATATTCTTGTCTTAAAGCAATACAAGTCTGTAAGCAGTACACCAATATAGACTTTTTATTCCCTTTGTAACCACAAACATGGTATTTAACAAACAAAATGTCACCAACCACCATTTTTTATAGATGCCAAATGCCTGACAGCATGTGACAAATGTAGTTACAAAAAAGGAGAACATAACAACAAAACAAAGTAATATAATATTCTAAACTGAAGTAATTTTTATTTTCCTTTTAAAACAATAGGTAATATCTTATACATTGTCTGCTGAGCATAATACTTTATTTTTCAACTACAGTTTTGTAAAATAATTTACTTCATACATTGTTATAATACATGATTGTACATTGCTTTATAAATGAAGATACCCTTGTATATTATAATCTTCATAAATGAGGGTGATAATTGTATATTGCCTTATAAATTAAGACAACCTCTCAAAACAGAAATGACATTAGTTGTTAAAATGTGTTTTATTATATGTGTAGACACAGTTAGGTATCTTGACAATATATGGTTTTATTATGCACCTCATTAAAATATTCAAATCTAATTGGTTAAGAGCTGCAGGGTCTATTGCCATACGTGGCAGCAAGATCTCGTTCTATCCAGTATTGAAGCAACGAGATCTCCAACCATCCCGTATGCCAGAATACCTATCCTCGAAAAAAATACTTTCGGCGAGTCTATTTGTCGATGACGTCATTTTCTTAGAATCTCCTCCATGTTGAATTTGAGATGAATGCGAGGGAGAAATGATTTGCGTGATATGAGAGAATGAGATTTTTGTTCAATTTCCTGTGATTAACTGACAAAAGGTAGGTGGCGCTAGATAAGGCATCGGCCAAACTTATTATATATGGAGGGAATACTTAAAATATAAGGCCAAATGAGAGAATAAATGGAATTTTTGATTGTCACCAGGGTTTTTAGAGTATAGACTCGGCTTCTGTTTAAGTAGACCCATTCATTCTCTCGAAAAGAAATACTAGGCTCGGCTTCGCCTCGCCTAGTATTTTTTCCTCGGATAGGTATTCTGGCATATTCACCTCATGGTCATCCAGTATTTGTTTAGTATATTGCTTTCTAAATCAAGCCAACACATACTTGTTTTCTAAAACAAGATTAAAACATTGATATACATTTGTACAGTTAGGCACTCTTTCAATATGATTGTAGATTATTTTATAAATCAAGGCAATGCCTTTGGATATAAAACAACATATGTTTTGCTAAAACTTAGATTATATGTGTGTATTTATACATGTGTATTGCTAAAATCAAGGCAACATGTCCTTGTTTTCAAAAACAAGATTAAATATTGATATATGTACAGTAAGGCTCTCATCCAATATATTATTGTATATTGTTTACAAATTCGGATTGCATTTGTTATTGAAGCTTGTTTCCAAAACTAAGATTACAGTTTGGCAATCTTGCAATATATGTGATTGTAGATCCCTTAAACTAAGGCACTGCTCTTGTTTACAACACTGCGATTACATGTTTCGCTAAAGCTAAGATCACATGTGTAGATACAGTTAAGTACTCCTGCTATATTTGATTGTATTGTATTGCTAAAATCGATGCAAAGTGTCGTTGTTTTCAAAAACAAGATTAAATATTATTATACACAGTTAGGGGCTTGGTCAATGTTTCAATGTCCATCAAAAACATAATTTATTTAATTAGGTCTTTAACCTCCCCCCCCCCCATCCTCCTCCTAACGAAAGTCAAATTGATTCACCCACAGTATAAACAAGTCAAAATGTTGATTTGCATACAGCATACAAGTACAAGCCCAGCATACAATATCTACTTCTGCTTTAAACAACACATCAAATTCTCTAGCTGTTGCATATTTAACGATTATACCATTGCAGAAGATTAATATCTGGGAAACTAAAAAACAATGTCCGTCACCCAATTAAATGGGGCTTTACCCCCTCCCTAAAGTTATTTATTACGTTTTTTGAGGGACATTGAAATATTGACCCAGCCCCTTAGGTACTCTGACAATATATGATTGTATATTTCTTTTAAAATCAAGGCAACATGTAAGATTTCAAAAATAAGATTAAATATTGATATATACACAGATACTCTTGCAATATATGATTGTATTCTTTCATTAAATAAAGTGGATGCCCTTGTTTACAAAACTGGGATTGCATGTGTTGTTAAAGTTTGTTTCCAAAACTAGATTGCAGTCAGGCAATCTTGCAATATATGTGATTGTAGATTCTATAAATTAAGGCATTGCCCTTGTTAACAAAATTGAGATTACATTTTTACTAAAACTAAAACTAAGACCACATGTGTAGAAACAGTTAGGTGCTCTTGCTATATTTGATTGTACATGTGTATTGCTAAAATCAAAGCAATATGTCCTTGTTCTCAAAAATAAGAAAATATTGATCATACACTGTTATGCTCTCTTGCAATATACGTATGTTTGTAAATGGTTTCTCTGGAATTTGGACAAGATTCATGGAAAAATTCAAAATGGCCACCAAGCAATTTACCGAGCATGCCCTGTACCTAATCTTATCTTGACACTCAGAGTTTGCTCTTACATGTGTAAAAAATTCAATTTGGATGGATGAGTTGCTTTCTTGGAATTTTTATGACAAGATCTATGAAGAAATTAAAAATGGCCACTAAGTAATTTACACAGCATGCCCTAAATGTTATTAGATCTTGATACTAGTCTGCCCTTGCATCAAGTTGAACAGGTAACCAGTTATTGATTTAAGTGAGGCAAACGCACTCATCCATCCGCACGTACATCAGCTCAAGATGTCGACAATAAAGCACTTTTTTAAAGTGTGATAAAAATCATAGGTCATCAACTTCATTTTTCATAATTGCTCTTTAGAAAATATGCTTTTTGTCTAATATATTTAAGAAACAAAGACAGATTTTATGATTTATGGCGTAATATATGACCGAAAATTTTATTCTGTTCATTGTCTTTGGCAATTGCCAGAATAAAATTTGACATACATCATAAACTTGAGGTCATTGTTACGATTCTAATATGATAATAAACAGACAAGAAACACAACTATTTACATTCATGAATTTTAGCGGTCAAACATACTCCAATATAGAGCAACAAATCAATTGTTCTAGTTCTAGTTATTGTGATGTCACATATCATACGAGCTCGTATTAGAATGTCTTTTATATGCAAGTGCAACTTAAATATATTAAAATGCCATTACTATGCATAATTCATTAAATCCATCAAAATCATACATCAATATAAAAGTAAAAACTCACTTTCCAAAATCTCAAAATGTAAATGTCCTGATTATATTAACTTTCCACTTTTTCAACATATTAAGACCATTCTTATAGTGGTGCCATAATAACAAAACCATAGTGAATGATGATGATAATTCAGCTTATTCATAAGGGTGATGCTTTCTTCTATGATACCACACACTGCTCTTATGAGCAAACTTCATATGACAAATTGTACAACTGTAAGGTTTCTCTCCAGAGTGAATCACCAAATGTGATTGCATATTTTCCTTAGTGTAGAACAATTTGCTGCAAACTTCACATGGAAACCTCTTACCTTCTCTATTATGAGTTTGTAAGTGATTGTCCAAAAGAGTTTTTGTAATGCTACTATAGGCGCAAATGCTACATTTAAATGGTTTCTCACCAGTATGGCGTCTATAGTGAATTTTGAGTGAAGTAGAAGAGCTCAAATATTTACCACATACGTCACATTTGTATGATGTATGTTTATTTGAGTTGCTCATATTTACAGAGCTGGGTCCATGATTGAAATCCATGTGATATCTCATGTTTTGTTTAGTGTAGAAATGTTTCTGGCAAATATTACAAGTGAATGGTTTTTCACCTGTATGTCTTCTCATATGATAAGTAAATGACAATTTTGTCGAGCACACTTTTTTACATATTTCGCACGTGTGAGATACTGGTTTTCTTTTTCTTCTGTTTTTGGAAGTTCTAGCAGTTTCAGGTATTTTATTCAGAAACAAAGGCTCAAAATGATGAAGATTGTGTTTGTGAGATTGTGACTTTATGTTATGTTCTGAGTGCTGCATTGATATGTGTTTTAAAAGCATATCAGAAGATTGGAATTCTTCATGACATCGATCACAATAAAGTTCTTGGCTTCTTTCACTTTTGGGTTCAAATGTTATAGCATTTTCACCTGTTGCTATTTGACATGCTGAATTGTCAGGTTCTCTCAAATAGTTCTTCGGGGATTTATCACCTTTATGTTTAACAATATCACATTTAAGTGAATGTGCAATTAAAGACTTCTTACGAGCAAACTTACTTGAACAAACAGTACATTCATAAGGTTTTTCACCTGTATGAATTCTTAAATGATTAATAAGAATATGCTTGTATGCAAACCTATGTAAACAAACACTACACTCATAAGGTTTTTCACCTGTATGGACTCGCATGTGATATTTTAGTGACTGTTTGCTACTTAATGTCTTCTTGCAGACTTCACATGTTGTATTGAGTCCAATTGGGGTTTTCTGGATGTTTTTCTTGCTAGTTTTGATATTTGAAGGATTACCTGTGTTTTTAACACTTACAGGGACATCACAGTTACTCAAAGTAAGACTGAAATTTTCACTGACCTGACTTTTGTTGTGCTCGTTGATCTCACTTTGCGAATATTTTGCATTTGCACCTTTTTTATCTGATTTATTTGTGAGTGTATTATGACGTGTTTTCATGTGAAGTGGCAGCACATTTTTGTATTTAAACCTTTTGTGACAAATCTTACATTCATATGGCTTCATTTTTGTGTCAGATTCACATTCACTGCTAAATTCACTCCCACTATTATGTTGTTCAGAAATTTTGTGTATGTGGAACATATGATATTTCAGACTTTGTTTTGCTGTAAAACACTTATAACAAATCTCACATTTAAATTCTTTTCTTGCAGTAATTGTCACTTCATCATTTTTATATTTGTCCTTGGCTTGATGATCAATTCCGTTTAAAACATTGCTTGTTTCACTATCACTGTTTTCTAAACAACCTAATGGGGTGTCACATCTGTCAACCTCAGCCATAGACTTACAGGACACTATCTTTATATCTAAACTATTTTCACTGTCATCTCTTTTATGCTCTTTCATGATTAAACATTCTTCATCATCAGGTTTGGTGTTCAACACTTTCTCTGTGCTTTTGTAGGACTTAATGAGTGGTGCTGTTAAATGTTTTTTGTGTATCTTCATATGGTCTACCAATGTATCATTGCTCCTAAAATAAGTGGTACAAACACCACACTCAAATGCAGTTTCAATTGTCCCAGTATAAACTGTTTCAATTGTCCCAGTATGACCTGTTTCAATATGACCAGTTTTAGTGTGCTGATTTTTGGTGTTGGTTGCTTTGGCTGCAGCTGCGGCCGCTTTACTCTCTATGTAGGCAGCAAAGTCATCATCACTGAATGGTATCTTAGAATGTGTTGGGAAAGTCCCTGAAAGACATAAGTGATATAATGATTGCTGTATCAATTGAGATATGAGTGCAAGACAAAAAAAACAAATAGGCATTGATATGACAAGGTGTGAAGACCATGAAAGGGTGACCATTGTTATGTGTCTGCATATGCAAGGAGGCATACTTTTTGAGAACTTCTTCGAGTCAAATAATGTAAACACTGCATTTGCACATCAGAAGACATTACATAACAGTTTTCATACTGAGGAAGCAAAAAGGACTGGAAGATATTCTGCAAGTGTTTGCTAGTTAACTTTAATTTTAAAGTACACAAAGGGTTAAGCAGTCTGCCGATCTTTTCCAAGACACTTTATCTGCTCACCAAATTTCAGGTTTGGATGCAACAACAATGATATTTTGATTATTTCTTGTGAACACAAGTCTAGCAATATGTAAGCGCAAGTGGCAATGGGAAAATACCAAAAATGGTTACAGAACACAGCAAGAAAAAGAAAATATCCAAGAGTATGCCAGTCATGGAAAATATACCCCAACTCCATTCTACCTTTGAAAAAGTTATACATGTCTTGTCAAATAATCTGTTTCAGAAATAAAGACAAAAACGATATCCTTTTTAAAGAAGATAAGTCTGATATTTTGAAAAATATGTTGGGGTAGGAATAGGATCCTAACCCATGGTTTTTAGGAGGCCCCAATGGTTGGTCTCGTATCAATTTTATAGATATTGTTCTTTATCTATTCTTTATTAGGAGGCCCAACATTGGCCTCCTATTAATTTTATAGATATTTAGAGGTTATGTCACTATCGTGGCATATATGCCCGAGGTCTCAGTGATATATGGCCCGACCTTGGGAGGGACATTGATCTCTGAGAACCGAGGGCAAATGTGCCACGATAGTGACATAAACGATTTATAACATACCTATGATGATGTAGACTGGTCAGAGAGTACCGTTTTCTTATAGAATTGACAAACAAATGGTTTGAAAATGATTGAAATGAGTTTAGAAAAATCGCTCGCGCAGTTTTATCTTCGATTGATTGGTTATGACGTCAATGCCTTGACCAATCAGAAAGTTAGCGGGCGCGGGCTTTTCAAAACTTATATTGGCCCGCTGTCTTGTGTACACTTTGCACTATACATCGTCATAGGTATGTTATAATATTCTTTATTTAGTTAGTTTATTCTTTATTTATTCTTCTTAACACCTTTCTCCTACTTCCAACTAACTTTTTACTATCTCCTAAATGCACCTTCCAGGGACCTTGGTTAAACTTGGCAGGAAAGAAATTTTTATCTAGGTCAAGGTCAAAATCTAGGTCAAATCAAAGTTTTTTTAAGTTTCACAAATCCTGACACTATACTTCAATATTTTGCCTGAATTTTTGCATACTGATAGATATTAGTGTTCTATTTGTGTTAGCCTTTTTGCCATCTAGACATATTTTGTCCAGATTTTGAGATATTGAAGGTCAAAAAAGGTATTTTTCAACTTGCTCCAAATTGACAATTTTTTTTGAAAATCATCTGCAAGTTCTCAGGAACTCAAAACTGACATTACTTTTGACCTTTGACATAAGGATGACCTTCAGTGACCTTCAAAAGTCAAAAGTTGATTTTTCAAATTGATTTTCTGGATTCACATTTAGGTATAGTTAATCACAAAAGACCTACTGAGATCTAAAAAAGTAAATTCGCAAGGTCAAAGGTTAAGGACATCAAACTAAATCACAAACTGTTTTTTCTAAGTTTCTCAAAATTGATCACTACAAATCAATATTTTTGTATCAAAGTCGAGATATATGTTCCTCTGATGGTTCTACACATATTTGCAATTGCAATTTGCAATTCAACGTTACAGGATTTCCTTTAGAATCTTTGAATCAGAATGGTATAGCACACCATACTGTTACTTTCTCAAGCCTTGTGTTTGTGAAGGGTTATGAGCAGCCAAGAATATCATGTTCTGGTTATTGACAGGTCAAGATAGGTGAAAGTGAGCTTTTTCATACACATCATTCACGAAAATGGACATGATGATTTGATTGGCAGCCATCAAAAATGTCATACATAAAAATGTTAATGCGGAACAAAACTGACATCAATTCTTAGTCATCTCAGAAAGTTTGAGACCATTCATGCCAATAATGATTAAGTAAATATATTTAAAAATCAGTAACATTTTTGGCCCATCCTGTATGATTGTAAATGGTTTTCCTTAAATTTTGATGACATGATTTATGGAAAAATTCAAAATGGCCACCAAGTAATTTACCCAGCAAGCCCTGAACCTAATCATATCTTGGCACTTAGAGTGTTCTCTTACATGTGTAAAAAATTCAATTTGAACGGATGAGTTGCTATCCTGGAATTTTTCACTTTTTTAAAATGTTATGAAAATCATAGGTCATTGATTTCGTTTTTATAGTTACTCTTCAGAAAATATGTTTTTTTTGTATTTTTTGTCTCATGTATTGTCTATCATATGCAAGTGCAACTAAAATACATTAAAATGCCATTAATGTGTATAATTAATTAAATCCATCAAATCATATAACAAGATAAAGTGAAAAACTCATTTTTCAAAAATCTCGAAATGTATTGTCCTGATTATAAACTTCCCACTACTTTAACATATTAAGACCATTCTTATTGTGATGCCATTACAAACAAAACCACAATGAATGATGATATACTTTGGCTTATTAATTAGGGTGATGCTTTCTTCTATGATACCACACACTGCTCTTACGAGCAAACTTCATATTACAAATTGTACAGCTGTGGGGTTTCTCCCCAGAGTGAATCACCAAATGTGATTGCATATTTTCCTTAGTGTAGAACAATTTGCTGCACACTTCACATGGAAACCTCCTACCTTCTGTATAATGAGTTTGTAAGTGATTGTCCAAAAGCAGTTTATTAATGCTACTATAGGCACAAATGCTACATTTAAATGGTTTCTCACCAGTATGACGTCTATAGTGAATTTTGAGTGAAGTAGAAGAGCTCAAATATTTACCACATATGTCACATTGGTATGGTGTATGTTTATTTGAGTTGCTCACCAAACTATTTACAGAGCTGGGTCCATGATTGAAATCCATGTGATATCTCATGTTTTGTTTAGAGTAGAAACGTTTCTGGCAAATATAACAAGTGAATGGTTTTTCACCTGTATGTCTTCTCATATGATATTTAAGTGACAATTTTGTTGCGCACACTTTTTTACATATTCCACATGGTTGAGATACTGGTTTTCTTTTTCTTCCTTTTTTTAAAGTTTTAGCAGTTATAGGTATTTTGTTCAGAAACAAAGACTCAAAATGATGAAGATTGTGTTTGTGAGATTGTGACTTTGTCTTATTTTCTGAGTGCTGCATTGATACGTGACTTAAAAGCCTATCAGAAGATTGGAATTCTTCATGACATAGATCACAATAAAGTTCTGGGCTTATTTCACTTTTTGGTTTAAATGTTTTTGCATTTTCACCTGATGTCACGTGACATGCCGTATTGTCAGCTTCTCTCAAATATTTCTCCATAGATTTCCCACCTTTATTTTTAACAATATCGCATTTAAGTGCATGTGCAATTAAGGACTTCTTGTAAGCAAATCTTCCAAAACAAATAGTACATTCATAAGGTTTTTCACCTGTATGGGTTCTGGTATGAGTGCGAAGTGTTGTATTTTTTCTAAATCTTCGTAAACAAATAGTACATTCATTAGGT
Organism: Owenia fusiformis; assembly: GCA_903813345.2. Classification (NCBI taxonomy): domain Eukaryota; kingdom Metazoa; phylum Annelida; class Polychaeta; order Sabellida; family Oweniidae; genus Owenia; species Owenia fusiformis. Next base: position 28,621,428 of record CAIIXF020000002.1, read on the forward strand.
TTTTCACTTGTATGGGTTCTGGTATGATCCCGAAGTGTGGTTTTTTTTCTAAATCTTCGTAAACAAATAGTACATTCATAAGGTTTTTCACCTGTATGAGTTCTTATGTGATCCTGAAGAGTATTCTTTTTTCTAAATCTTCGTAAACAAATAGTACATTCATAAGGTTTTTCACCTGTATGAGTTCTTATGTGATACTGAAGAGTATTCTTTTTTCTAAATCTTCGTAAACAAATAGTACATTCATAAGGTTTTTCACCTGTATGAGTTCTTATGTGATCCTGAAGAGTATTCTTTTTTGTAAATCTTCGTAAACAAATAGTACATTCATAAGGTTTTTCACCTGTATGAGTTTTTATGTGATACTGAAGAGTATTCTTTTGTCTAAATCTTCGTAAACAAATAGTACATTCATAAGGTTTTTCACCTGTATGAGTTCTTATGTGATCCTGAAGAGTATTCTTTTCTCTAAATCTTTGTAAACAAATAGTACATTCATAGGGTTTTTCACCTGTGTGAGTTTTTGAATGCTGGAGTAGATTGTATTTGCGTGCAAATTTACGTAAACAAATAGTACATTCATAAGGTTTTTCACCTGTGTGAGTTTTTGAATGCTGGAGTAGAATGTGCTTCTGTGCAAACTTACGTAAACAAACAGCACATTCATAAGGCTTTTCACCTGTATGAGTTTTTGAATGCTGGATGAGAATGTTCTTCTGTGCAAACTTATGTGAGGTAGTACATTCATAAGGTTTTTCACCTGTGTGAGTTTTTAAATGGTTGAGTAGACTAGTCTTCTGTGAAAACTTACGCAAACAAACAGTACATTCATAAGGTTTTTCACCTGTGTGAGTTCGTGAATGCTGGATTAAAACTTGCTTGTGTGCAAACTTATGTGAACAAACACTGCACTCATAAGGTTTTTCACCTGTATGGACTCGCATGTGACATTTTAGTGAATATTTGCTACTTAGTGTCTTATTGCAGACTTCACAGGTTGTATTTAGTCCGTCCAGAGTTTTCTTGCTAGCTTTAACATTTGGAGAATAATCTGTATTTTTAACACTAACAGGGACATCACAATTACTCACAGTGAGATTGGGATTTCCACAGACCTGACTTTTATTGTGCTCATTGATCTTACTTTGTGAATCTTTTGCACTTGCACCTTTTTTATCAGATTTATTTGTGAGTGTATTATGACGTGTTTTCATGTGAAGTGGCAGCACATTTTTGTATTTAAACCTTTTGTGACAAATCTTACATTCATATGGCTTCATTTTTGTGTCAGGTTCACATTTACTGCTGAATTCACTCCCACTAATATGTTGTTCAGAAATTTTGTGTATATGTAACATATGATATTTCAGGCTTTGTTTTACTGAAAAACACTTGTAACAAATCTCACATTTAAATTCTTTCCTTGAAGTAACTGTCACTTCATTGTTTTTACATTCATCTTTGGCTCGACTATCAATTCTGTTTGAATCGTTATTTGCTTCACTATCAGTGTTATCTATATAATATAATGGGGTGTCACATCTGTCAACTTTAGCCATAGACTCACAGGACACTACCTCTATATCTAAATTAACATCTCTGCCATATATTCTATGCTCGTCCATAATTAAACATTCACCATCATTTCCATCAGGTTTGGTGTTCAACCCTTTCTCTGTTCTTTTGTGAGAGTTTATCAGTGGTGCTGTTAAACATTTCTTATGTATCTTCATATGGTCTACCAATGTATCATTGCTCCTAAAATAAGTGGTACAAATACCACACTCAAATGTAGTTTCAATTGTCCCAGTATGATCTGTTGCAATATGACCAGTTTTGACTTGCTGATTTTTGGTGTTGGTTGCTTTGGCTGCAGCTGCAGCTGCTTTACTGTCAAGGTAGGCTGCATAGTCATCATCACAGAATGGTATCTTACTAGGATAAGTTGGAAAAGTCTCTGAAATACATAAGTGATATGATGATGCCTCCGTCAGTTGTATTTGAGAGCATAATAACAAGATAAGACATTGATATGACAAGTGTCAAAGCGTAAAGCGTAACAATACTGCTATTTAAAGTGATACAAGGATGAGGTAAAAATGAAGCATGCGGTTGGTACACTGCAAATAGCACAGACAACATGCTATTAAAAGGGTAAGGAAGGATTGACTTGGGTTGAGGTAAACTTTTTGATTGAAGAGCTGTGGCAAATTCAAATACTTTTTGGTCTTGATGGTGATGATTGTATCATAAGGCGAGCTCACTGGTGAAAAAAAAATTAAAAACAAGTTGCAAAATAGATCAAATTGTAGAAGTATGTTAAGTAAATAAATCATGGATAAGTATAACCCATGTGATTTTAATTGGATATGATCAAAAGAATTAGCTCATGATAAAACCATGATCTGAGTCGTATTGCAAAAAACTGGAAGTTAAAACACATGCTGTTCCTTAACAACATGAATCTGAAGAGAAATTTACAAGAAAAGTTCATTCAGAATGCCCACTACTTGAATTGAAATTGATGGCAGTGAGCAAATTAGGTGCCCGACACCAGGCATTTACAGCACTGTGCTTGGGTCAAGTCACATATGAAAATCTATCAGTTGCTATAAAAATTGATTTAGTTAGAGTACAATAACTATATGATGAAATACCATAGCTGGCTTTCAAGCCTACCTGCATGTCCTGTGTAGTTTAATTCAGGCCCGGGAATTCAGCTATGCATATATTGCATATTTTTCTAGGAAGTCTGTCTGTGTTTTCCCTTTTGGTTTAACTAAGGAATGCTAAAAGTGCTTGTGGTCCCAAACATATCACATGTCCCAAACATTTTTCTATGTCTGGTACTTACACGACTGTAATTGAATCAATCATTGTGTTCAAAATTTTCAAAACCTTTTTCATTTATACTCTATTCTGAATGCAAAAGTTGTTTGCTTTTTAAAATTATCAATGGACAAACATTTTGAAATCATAATCTGTTGGATTAACACCCAAACAATATATTTAATCGTATTCAATTTGTCAAAAAAAGTGTATTGATTTAGAGCTAGAAGACACAAGTAATTTGCTCGCACTTTGACTCAGATCTAGAATGCATTCTGTTCACTTTTGAGGCGCATCATGTCAAGTGAGCAACCAAACTAAAACTATGTGGAAGTATTTTCTAAAAAAGTCAAACATTCAGAAGATTTCAGGAAAATATTATGTTTTTTCAGGAATGTTAACAATATTTTTGGTGTATCAATATTTGAGACTGCATCGATACACTTATTGTCACCAAAGGAGCAGAGGGTATCAATATATCGATCAATCATGGGACTCCTATATTACACTAACATTTCCCTTGTTGATCACCAACAAAAAAAGTAAATATACTTTGCATTTTATTACATTTTACTTTATTTTCACCTTATACATATGCTTTATTTTTCAACCTCAATTTTCTGCACTGCCTTATAAAGGCACTAATATTTGTTATTATATTAGTGGGATAGCAATGTTTATACATGCATTTACATTATAAAATCTCTGCATGCATGCACTAACCATTTAAAAGCATTGGCTAATAGTATTCTTAACATAACATTACACGAGCCATGGTAAAATTACATTTGTATTATAAGCGCAGCCTTGAACAATTGCCATGAGACACATACAGTGCATCTTTAGTGAATTAGCTCTGTTTAGGTAATTAAAAAAAACAATGTGATTTTTATGCAAATTTCCAACAAGTGAGTTGAACAGAAGAGCTCCATTCTGATATTCTGATATTCTGATCCTCATAGCATCTTTCTATTTCACCCCAAGAGTTATAACTGTCAATAAGTGTACTTGTTATCATGTAATCATTTACCTTAATGTCAATACATTATATTATAGGCATTGTATTTAATAGCAGATATAAGAACAGGCACAGGTACACAAGTTTTACGACCCCAATTAGATGAAATATGAGCTTGGATGAAATATCTCAAAATTCTCAACTTTGAGCTCTCCTAGATCGCCAAATCAAGCTCATTATATCATGGCATCTCAGGGCTGAGAAGAAATGAGATTTCAATTCGGTTTATTATGATGGAAGAGCTCAAATATTTACCACATTGGTCTCATCAGTATGATGAGATTTTTATTTGAGCTGCTCACCAAACAATGTACAGAGTTCGGTCCATGGTTGAAATGCATGAAGTATCTGACACTTCTGGTAAATGAAACAACTGAATGGTCTTTCACTAGTCTGTCTTTTCAAAAGATATCGAAGCAACGTCATTGTGGTGTACATTTTTTTGACATATTTCACATGGGTGAGAGATTCTTTTCTTTTCTTTTGGAGGTTTCAGCAGTTATAGGTATTTTGAAATAGGCTCAAGATGGTTGAGATTGTGTCTTTGAGATTCTGATAGCCTAGCTAAAGCCCATGTGAGACCCCCCCCCCCCCTACAGATCTCCCCAAAAGCACATGAACATTCTAAAGGTCTATCACTGGTATTCATTATTCATAAGAGATACATGTCTATACAAATAGTATTCTGTGATAACTATTTCAATATATAAAACCCTTCACAATATGTGATTTTGCTACTGTTAGCTTTCATAAGCAGCTGACATAAACTTCAAACTCCCATGTAAGATCAAGGCAACTTCTTCTAGGATCATTTTGATCTTGTCTCTGAGAGTCAAACTATTTCCACTTCCTATGATCCCAGATCTAGCACCTGTACATAGCCAATGCACACAAGCCTCTGGTGTTAATCATCCCAGACCTAGCATCTGTACCTAGCCAATGCACACAAGCTTCTTGTGTTAATGATGCCAGATCTAGCATCTGTACATAGCCAATGCACACAAGCCTCTTGTGTTAATGATGCCAGATCTAGCACCTGTACATAGCCAATGCACACAAGCTTCTTGTGTTAATGATGCCAGATCTAGCATCTGTACATAGCCAATGCACACACGCCTCTTGTGTTAATGATCCAAGACCTAGCATCTGTACCTAGCCAATGCACACAAGCTTCTTGTGTTAATGATGCCAGATCTAGCATCTGTACATAGCCAATGCACACAAGCCTCTGGTGTTAATGATCCCAGATCTAGCACCTGTACATAGCCAATGCACACAAGCCTCTTGTGTTAATCATCCCAGATCTAGCACCTGTACATAGCCAATGCACACAAGCCTCTGGTGTTAATCATCCCAGACCTAGCATCTGTACATAGCCAATGCACACAAGCCTCTGGTGTTAATGATCCTAGATCTAGCACCTGTACATAGCCAATGCACACAAGCCTCTGGTGTTAATGATCCCAGATCTAGCACCTGTACATAGCCAATGCACACAAGCCTCTGGTGTTAATGATCCCAGATCTAACTCCTGTACATAGCCAATGCACACAAGCCTCTGGTGTTAATCATTCCAGATCTAGCACCTGTACATAGCCAATGCACACAAGCTTCTGGTGTTAATGATGCCAGATCTAGCATCTGTACATAGCCAATGCACACAAGCTTCTTGTGTAAATGATGCCAGATCTAGCATCTGTACATAGCCAATGCACACAAGCCTCTTGTGTTAATCATCTCAGATCTTACACCTGAACATAGCCAATGCACACAAGCCTCTGGTGTTAATGATCCCAGATCTAGCACCTGTACATAGCCAATGCACACAAGCCTCTGGTGTTAATGATCCCAGATCTAACTCCTGTACATAGCCAATGCACACAAGCCTCTGGTGTTAATCATTCCAGATCTAGCACCTGTACATAGCCAATGCACACAAGCTTCTGGTGTTAATGATGCCAGATCTAGCATCTGTACATAGCCAATGCACACAAGCTTCTTGTGTTAATGATGCCAGATCTAGCATCTGTACATAGCCAATGCACACAAGCCTCTTGTGTTAATCATCTCAGATCTTACACCTGAACATAGCCAATGCACACAAGCCTCTGGTGTTAATGATCCCAGATCTAGCACCTGTACATAGCCAATGCACACAAGCCTCTGGTGTTAATGATCCCAGATCTAGCACCTGTACATAGCCAATGCACACAAGCCTCTAGTGTTAATGATCCCAGATCTAGCACCAGTACGTAGCAAATGCACACAAGCCTCTGGTTTTAATGATCCCAGACCTAGCATCTGTACATAGCCAATGCACACAAGCCTCTGGTGTTAATCATCCCTGATCTAGCACCTGTACATAGCCAATGCCCACAAGCCTCTGGTGTTAATGATCCCAGATCTAGCACCAGTACGTAGCCAATGCACACAAGCCTCTGGTTTTAATGATCCCAGACCTAGCATCTGTACATTGCCAATGCACACAAGCCTCTTGTGTTAATCATCTAAGATCTTACACCTGAACATAGCCAATGCACACAAACCTCTGGTGTTAATGATCCCAGACCTAGCATCTGTACATAGCCAATGCACACAAGCTTCTTGTGTTAATGATGCCAGATCTAGCATCTGTACATAGCCAATGCACACAAGCCTCTTGTGTTAATCATCTCAGATCTTACACCTGAACATAGCCAATGCACACAAGCCTCTGGTGTTAATGATCCCAGATCTAGCATCTGTACATAGTCAATGCACACAAGCCTCTTGTGTTAATCATCTCAGATCTTACACCTGAACATAGCCAATGCACACAAGCCTCTGGTGTTAATGATCCCAGATCTAGCATCTGTACATAGCCAATGCACACAAGCCTCTAGCCTTGCCCAAGTCGGTATTTTTTTACTTATCTGATCTTGAATTATTACCGCCTTGTACAATCCAATACACCTGCGCTGATATTATGCAGAGTTATTCAACGGTTTCGAGATTTCCATAATACCTACGCTATCGGGGGTATTGCGAAACCTTATTAATTAACAGATATACGCGCGGACAGTCTGTACACGACGTGTGACTTCAGGCTGATTGACCAATCAAAAACGTTATCAGGTTGACCTGCATAAGCAAAGCAATCTTCCCGATTTGAAATTCAATGCCGATGATCTGATCGATCGTTTCTTTAGAGTTACAATATATAATGTAATTAAATGTACATAGGGAATGTAAGAGTCATTAATATAAATTAAATCATGCAATAGATTTAAAACTGATTTCGCGATGAAAATGCAAGACCGAGTCCAATGTAGCGGGTCATGTAGACGATCAGTGATTGCCAATGCACACAAGCCTCTGGATTTAATGATCCCAGACCTAGCATCTGTACATTGCCAATGCACACAAGCCTCTTGTGTTAATCATCTCAGATCTTACACCTGAACATAGCCAATGCACACAAACCTCTGGTGTTAATGATCCCAGACCTAGCATCTGTACATAGCCAATGCACACAAGCTTCTTGTGTTAATGATGCCAGATCTAGCATCTGTACATAGCCAATGCACACAAGCCTCTTGTGTTAATCATCTCAGATCTTACACCTGAACATAGCCAATGCACACAAGCCTCTGGTGTTAATGATCCCAGATCTAGCATCTGTACATAGTCAATGCACACAAGCTTCTTGTGTTAATGATGCCAGATCTAGCATCTGTACATAGCCAATGCACACAAGCCTCTAGCCTTGCCCAAGTCGGTATTTTTTTACTTATCTGATCTTGAATTATTTCCGCCTTGTACAATCCAATACACCTGCGCTGATATTATGCAGAGTTATTCAACGGTTTCGAGATTTCCATAATACCTACGCTATCGGGGGTATTGCGAAACCTTATTAATTAACAGATATACGCGTGGACAGTCTGTACACGACGTGTGACTTCAGGCTGATTGACCAATCAAAAACGTTATCAGGTTGACCTGCAAAAGCAAAGCAATCTTCCCGATTTGAAATTCAATGCCGATGATCTGATCGATCGTTTCTTTAGAGTTACAATATATTATGTAATTAAATGTACATAGGGAATGTAAGAGTCATTAATATAAATTAAATCATGCAATAGATTTAAAACTGATTTCGCGATGAAAATGCAAGACCGAGTCCAATGTAGCGGGTCATGTAGACGATCAGTGATTGAATCTCAGCCTACATGTTCATTTGAATACAGCGATCGTTTCAACGTTTATTGTTGAAATCTTCTCACCTCCAGTTACCGATCGATGCTCCGGCACCCACTAAACTCTGATTGATATTTATCTGATAAAATATTTGTATTTTCATGAAGAATTCATGCAAGTTTGTTCGTGAAAAGTCCCGGCAAAAAGTAAAAAGTGTACTTGTTTTTGACCGTGCATAATAATGAGCTAACGCTGCAGGGCCGTCGTTGATTGGTCAAATTTTACCGACATAAACATTGAGTCGGTAAAGCACGTGGCTTTCTCTTTGGTACAAGGCGGTCATAATAGAAATCAAGATAATAAAAGAGACCGACTTGGGCAAGGCTAACAAGCCTCTTGTGTTAATCATCCCAGATCTAGCACCTGTACATAGCCAATGCACAAAAGCCTCTTGTGTTAATCATCCTAGATCTAGCACCTGTACATAGCCAATGCACACAAGCCTCTGGTGTTAATGATCCCAGACCTAGCATCTGTACATAGCCAATGCACACAAGCTTCTTGTGTTAATGATGCCAGATCTAGCATCTGTACATAGCCAATGCACACAAGCCTCTTGTGTTAATCATCTCAGATCTTACACCTGAACATAGCCAATGCACACAAGCCTCTTGTGTAAATGATCCCAGATCTAGCACCTGTACATAGCCAATGCACACAAGCCTCTTGTGTTAATCATCCCAGACCTAGCACCTGTACATAGCCAATGCACACAAGCCTCTTGTGTTAATCATCCCAGATCTAGCACCTGTACATAGCCAATGCACACAAGTGGCTTATAATGCTTCATTGCAAAGCCGCAACATGTGTATGTAATAATTCTATTTTACTATGAAATAAATCATAAAAAAAAAAAAAAAAAAATGCACACAAGCCTCTGGTGTTAATGATGCCAGATCTAGCATCTGTACATAGCCAATGCACACAAGCCTCTGGTGTTAATGATCCCAGATCTAGCATCTGTACATAGCCAATCCACATAAGCCTCTTGTGTTAATCATCCCAGATCTAGCACCTGTACATAGCCAATGCACACAAACCTCTGGTGTTAATGATCCCAGATCTAGCACCTGTACATAGCCAATGCACACAAGCCTCTGGTGTTAATAATCCCAGATCTAGCATCTGTACATAGCTAATGCACACAAGCCTCTTGTGTTAAATCATTCCAGATCTAACACCTGTACATAGCCAATGCACAAAAGCCTCTTGTGTAAATGATCCCAGATCTAGCACCTGTACATAACCAATGCACACAAGCCTCTTGTGTTAATCATTCCAGATCTAACACCTGTACATAGCCAATGCACAAAAGCCTCTTGTGTAAATGATCCCAGATCTAGCACCTACACATAGCCAATGCACACAAGCCTCTTGTGTTAATGATGCCAGATCTAGCACATGTACATAGCCAATGCCCACAAGCCTCTTGTGTTAATCATCCCAGATGTAACACCTGTACATAGTCAATGCACACAAGCCTCTGGTGTTAAAGTGGATAAGATGGAAGGGACAAGAGACTTGAGGCAAGACTAGAATATGGGTTTGTGTTAAGATCTGAGTGCTGCATAGACATGTGATTTAATAGCATATCAGAGGATGTGAATTCTTCGCGACATAAATCGCAACGAATCGATGTGTCACTTCTATGTTGAGGTTCAAATGTTTTAGCATTTTCACCTGATGCCCTTTGACTTGCTAAAGTACCATATTCTCGAAAATAGTTCTTCATAGGTTTACCAACTCTACGTTTAAAAGTACCACATTTATATGCATGTACAATCAGAGACTGTTTCTGCGCAAACTCTCTGTAACAAAACAAACATTTGTAGCGATCTTCAGCTGCTGTATGAATTCTGATGTGATTATCCAGTGCAAACTTTCTACCAAATCTTTGTAAACATAAATTACACTCAAAGGGTTTTTCACCAGTGTGAGTTCTTAAATGATGGATAAGAACTTGCTTGAATGTAAACTTCCGTAAACAAATGCTACACTCATAAGGTTTTTCACCTGTATGGACTCGCATGTGACACTTTAGTACACTTTTGTTACTTAATGTCTTCTTGCACACTGGACATGTTGTAATTTGCATACAGGGTGGTATTTGGAGGTTTATCTTATCAGCCATAATGTCTAAAGCACCATATGTATTTTCAACATTTAGAGGGAGATTACAACTATTTTCAATTTTCTGATGTTTATAAGTCTCACTTTGTGAAGTGTAATCATCTCCACTTTTTGTATCTTTAAGTGTATCATGTGTTCTACCAGACTTATCTGTGAGTGTTCCGCTTTTTCTGTCATAATTATCTGTGAGTGTTTCATGTGTTCTATCAGATTTATCTGTGAGTGTATCATGTGTTCTACCAGATTTATCTGTGAGTGTATCATCTGTTCTACCAGATTTATCTGTGAGTGTATTGTGTGTTCTACAAGATTTATCTGTGAGTGTATCATGTGTTCTATCAGATTTATCTGTGAGTGTATCATGTGTTCTACCAGATTTATCTGTGAGTGTATCGTGTGTTCTACAAGATTTATCTGTGAGTGTTCCACTTTTTCTGTCATATTTATCTGTGAGTGTATCATGTGTTCTATCAGATTTATCTGTGAGTGTATCATGTGTTCTACCAGATTTATCTGTGAGTGTATCGTGTGTTCTACAAGATTTATCTGTGAGTGTTCCACTTTTTCTGTCATATTTATCATTGAGTGTATCATGTGATCTTACAGATTTATCTGTGAGTGTATCATGTGTTCTATCAAATTCATCTGTTGGTGTATGGTGTGTTCTTTCAGACTCATCTGTGAGGGTATTATGATGTCTTCTCATGTGAAGTGGCAGCACATTTTCGTATTTAAACCTTTTATGACAAATCTTACATTGATATGGCTTTATTTTTGTTTCAGATGCCTTGGCTGAATATATTGGACTTATTTCTTCATTTTCTTTCATATTCCTAGCTTGTTTGTCATTTGTATTTCTTTTGATTCCATGTCCTTTCAATCTACCTGTGTGCAATTTCATGTGATTTAATAAGTGACTTCTGAATTTGTATGATTTGGGACATAAATCACATTTATTGCGTTCATTCCTATTATTATATTTTAGAGAAATCTTATGTACATGTAACATATGGTAACTCAGGCTTTGCTTTACTGTGAAACACTTTGAGCATATTTCACATTGATTGCTGAATTCACTCCCACCATAATGTTGCTCAGAAATCTTATGCACATGTACCATATGATATTTCAGTCTTTGTTTTGATGTAAAACACTTTGAGCATATTTCACATTTATTGCTGGATTTACTCCCATTATTATGTTGTTCATAATTGTTGTGTATATGGGACATATGATATTTCAGACTTTGCTTTACTGTAAAAAATTTGGAGCATATTTTACATTCAAAAGGTTTTTCTCCAGAGTGATTCTTGACATGATAATCCAATCCTTGTTTAGAGCCAAACATCCTGTGACAAATCTCACATTTAAGATCTTTCTTTGTAGTTATTGTCACTTCATCTATTTTACATTCATCCTTGGCTTGACTATCCATTCTATTTGAAACATTTCTTGTTTTCCTATCAATGTTATCTATAATTATGACCTAATGGGGTGTCACATCTTTCAACTTCAGCCATAGACTTCCAGGACAGTATATTAATATTCACATTATTGTCACTGTTATCTCTCCTATTCTCTTCAACAATTAAATCATTACCACTTTCAAAATCAGTTCCAGCATTCAACACTTTTTCTGTGCTTTTGTGAGACTTAATGAGTGGTGCTGTTAAAATTTTAATTGTCCCAGTATAATCTGTTTTGATTGTCCTCCTATGACCTGTTTCAATATGGCCTGTTTTGAAGTGGTGATTTTTGGTGTTGATTGCTTTGGATGCTGCTGCAGCTGCTTTACTCTCAGGGGAGGCAGCATAGTTATCATAACACAATGGTATTTTACCGGAATATGTTGGAAAAGTTCCTGAAACAGAATAATCCATCTGAGGCTTGTGTATTGTAATTACCAAAGGGCCACTAATGATCTTATATCTACCAAACGTCCGAAGATGATATTAAAAATGTTATTGTTTTATTGGATAAATAAAATATTCTGAAATTACAATATTATAAATTTATCTTTATTTGTTTATTTATTTACATAAACATTTCCTTAAGGTGACACTGATAATAGGGTGCATAAATGGTTACTTACATGTGATGTGTAGGCTAAAACGCTGCATTTCTGTCAATTTAAAACTAAAATAAGTCTAAAAGCATTAACATATAGGCCTAAAAGATAAGCATAGCATGGAGTTTATATAATCTTATAAATACCATAGTTATGCCCCCCCCCCGCCACATTCAGAAATTGTGTATTGTACCACAATAACCTATTAAATTTTGCAATATTTAGGGAGCTGGTGAATACTTCAGTTATGGGAGTGGGGAATTTATCCTCAGGTGTTGTAGAATATGTAGATCTCTCTTCTGCAAACTTGACTCTTTATCGCAAGTTTTCTGAATGATAGATTTCTTTATTCGAGTGCCCTTTAAGACTTGATTCCCAATTCAGATCTCACTTTATAATCTGGAGCCTGTTCTTGTTTTGTTTTTAGTAAGATTCATAAAGATATTAACGATTCAAAAAGGTTTGCTTTCCTCGTGACTGGTTTACTCTTCGATGTTTTCTTTTTCTTGCTGTGTTCGAGTGTAACAACTTTTGGTCCTTCCTCTTCGACATTTGTGCATACATATTCATATGTTATGTACGACTTGGATTTGATTTCTGATTTAGTTTTGTTTCTTGCACGTTTGGTCCAGAAAGCTGTGAAATATGACGTCATCCGATTCGTAAGTCTGGCTGAACCATTGTGGACTGATGATCGATTTTCGAATATTGTACAGAAATGGTCAATTCGCAATTCGTAACTCTTTCACAACATTTATTACATTACAAAAGTCTAAATGTAAAGTGTGTTCATGGGATAAAATAGATAAAGCTTCAAATGTTAAGTGTATCTGATCAAGCATGAAAAAAGCTACCATACTTCAATTGTTAAGTGTATCTGATCAAGCAAAAAATAAGTATCATACTTCAATTGTTAAGTGTATCTGATCAAGCAAAAAATAACTACCATACTTCAAATGTTATGTGTATCTGATCAAGCAAAAAATAACTACCATACTTCAAATGTTATGTGTATCTGATCAAGCATGAAGATAGCTACCAATTTACTTCAAATGTTATGTGTATCTGATCAAGTATGAAGATAGCTCCCATACTTCAAATGTTAAGTGTATCTGATCAAGCATGAAAATAGCTACCATACTTCAAATGTTAAGTGTATCTGAGCAAGCATGAGAAAAGCTTCCATACTTCAAATGTTAAGTGTATGTGATCAAGCACAAAATAACTACCATACTTCAAATGTTATGTGTATCTGATCAAGCATGAGAAAAGCTTCCATACTTCAAATGTTAAGTGTATGTGATCAAGCACAAAATAACTACCATACTTCAAATGTTATGTGTATCTGATCAAGCATGAAAATAACTACCATACTTCAAATGTTAAGTGTATTCGATCACGCATGAAAATAACTACCATACTTCAAATGTTATGTGTATCTGATCAAGCATGACAATAGCTACAATACTTCAAATGTAAGTGTATCTGATCAAGCATGAAAATCAAGCAACCATACTTCAAATGTTAAGTGTATGTGATCAAGCAAAAATATCTACCATATTTCAAATGTTAAGTGTAAATTGATCAAGCGAGAGGTAATGAGAGGTAAACTATCAATAACAAGAGGTAGAAATAAACTACCATAACTAATAACTTCAAATGTTGTGAAGAGGTAAAAAACTATAATGTTTCAAATATTATGTATTTAAGCAATCAAACATTAAAATGCCATCATGTTAAGTTTAGTTTTCAAGATGAGAAATCTTAGTGAAATTCCTGTAGTATGGAAATTAAGTTTTGCAAAACTATGATGAATGGACTTACCTGTCCCTCTCAGTGGTCCACTAAAGGAAGGAAATGCAGATGTGGCACTATCAACTTCACAAGCTGTATCATCATCTTCATCATCATCGTCAAGTTTTATCACAACGGGTTCCTGTCTGGTGCCACTTTCTGTAGAAGTATGTGGTTTATCGCTTGGTTCATCAGCTTTGGCATTATGAACGGGTGCAGCAAAATTGTTGAGATTATTGATCAAGAAGTTAGGTTTACTGAAGTCTGGTGGATTGTGAAGATTATTTGATGGCATATTTTGGTTCACTCCACTAGAATTATTGAAACTGTTGGTTTTACATTGAAGTTTACTGGTAATGTCTTGTCTTATGTGTCCACTTCCTTGGATTGAATCTGAAAAGTTAGAAACTAACTATAGAAATGTTCATGAGGATTAAAGGCAAAATCAGATCTATAGGGAGTGACAAAATGACAAGAAACATGTACAGTTTACATACCGATACTAAAGTTTGTATTCCTTACGATCTCTAATATAATATACAAAAAGATTTGTTATCAATTGGTGAAGTTGTTAAAGTTTCAAAGTGCAAAAATGGGGAAAATTTGGGGAATTTTCCCATAATAAAATAATGTGATAACCTGGTGATATTTATAGAAAAAATGAATTATAGAATTATAGAAGAAGAAATAAAGTATAATTGGGGAGTTTTAGAAAAAAGACTTGACAAGGAATGATATGAGCCAAAAATTTCTAAAATTGAAACAATTTTTGTCACGTCTACTCCTGTACTTAGGGCCTTGAATCATGCTAGATCTGATACTACCTTTAAGTTAAGACTTTTTGTCAATTTTTTGCGTAATATGTAGATAAAGAGAAAGAAAACATTCTGTGGAGTGAATGCAAGTTGTCCTTGGTAAATCCACTACTTTTAACTGACAATCCTGGTTGTTATTCTTTGTTCAAAGCTGAAACGTCGGATAGGAAACTAAACTGGCATTTGGCCCCCATCCCGAAACTAGATTTATTCAGCTTCCCATCAGAAAGCCTCCCCTTATTGCACTTACCTTGCTGAGCTATGTTGCTATCCGTCTTTGGCTTTACAGGTGAATCTTTCTCAAGGTCAATTACAACAGTTGGCTCGTGCTTGATGCAAGTGAGATCTTCATCAACTGTGCTGCTTGATGGCACTGAATGATCTCGATTTGAATCCAGCGATTGTGCTGATGTGATTTCACTGTAAAGACCCTGATTGAGCTGCTTCTGCCCTGAAAATAAAAAACGAAAAAAGTTAAAACATAGTTTGGTCTCAGTTTAAAGCGGTTATATAACTGAAGATCTCAAAATAACTTTACAACAATGTGTGTATGTAAAATGACCATGACAGAATAATGTGTCCTCATTGAGTCAAAAAGTTGCTGTTACCAACTTGTTTTTACTTGTAGCTAAAAAGCATTTTGCTCATTGATATTGGGGAATAGGTTTGGTTTTCTGAAGAACTGAACTAAAGGGTATTATTATGTACCAAAGTGTAACAAAAAAATGTATTAATGAAAATACCAATACTCGAAATGCCATTATACAAAATATGTGTCCATATTCATAATAATCTAAATAAATAATAAAGAGTATGATATCACATAAAACTGAAACAATGTCAAAGTATTGCTCGTAGACGTTTATGCATTGAGCCACCTTTTGCCAGTGACAGAGTTGGCAGTCACAAAGTTACGAAAAGAATTTAAAGATTAAAATCAATTTACAAATAATATAAGTGTAGTAGTATTCTACAAATAGAATAGTATTACGTACCTGCTTCTCTTGTTTTTTCTGATACAGCTTTGTATCCATTAAGACTACTAGGAGAAAGCTGATGCTCAGATTTCTTGTTATCTCTTCCAGACAAAGTGTGGTGAATCTTCACAACTATATCATGTCTTGTCTGTACAGACATACATATAATGCCATCTATCTGCAACTGTCCCTGGGTAAGATCATCAAATAGGCTGCTCTGGCGACAAAGCTTCACAACACTGTCCTGAATTCCTTTCGACAATACACTGATTGGTCCTTGCATGGCGGCTGGTATAATATCCATCATTTGTGTTGAGAAGCCAAAACAACTCCTAAAAATAAACAAAGTACACAATATGAATAATATAATACCATCAAGTAAAGTAGGGAGTTATATACCCTTTAGAAAGCTATTATGTGTTTTTTATGCAGGGGTTTCATTAGCAGCAGGCAACAGGCGATTTTCACTGTTGTTTTCAGAAAATCGCCTGTTGTTTTTAGAGACTTTTCAAATTTTCCATGTTAAATTTATGTTTTCCATTAATTTTGCCTGTTGTTTTCACTTATTTAGCCTGTTATGAGAAATTGTAGTAAAACCCCTGTTGATGCGTCAAGAGAATTGATTTAAAGCAAGTGGCCCATTACTTTACAATACTCTTTCACTTGATCTCAAAAAGTCTAAACATATCAAATCATTTGAAATTTAGTTAAAGTTTGATTTGCCAAGTCATTATTAGATCTACTTTGAAAAATGCTTTCTTCTCATTACTTGTATTTCATTATGATGCATTTAATGCTTTGTCATTTTTTGTTTCCATATAACCTGACTGTTAATATATTGTATGTTAAACATGGATCTTATACACCCCACTGGGTGTCTTTTCATGTCAATGTGAAATACTGTATCTGAAATATTTGAAATAAATTTTAATTGAATTGAATTGAAAGCAAATTGTTTGAATTAAAATACCATAGAGGTTACAAATGTTTAATTAAGTTGTTAAATAAAACATAATGGACATCTTGCTATTTCATTTTGGTCTTTGGACATGTTAACTTATATTAAATCAAATATTTGATTAAATATTTGTCATTTATGTGGCATTCATGTTACTATTGATCAGTCAATTTTATACCACACAAAAAAACATGTTCTACTGTGCATCATAAAAAATGTTATTTTTTCAAAATATTTGTTCAAATGAAATACACACCCATTGCCAATTCAAGTTGGTGAGACCTGTCAAATTAACCTCAAGTCAATGCCACCTAATAAAGTTCAAACCTCAGCAAAACTATTTATTTATTCCAAAATATAATTTCTAACAAATAAATGTTATATCTGATAGATGATTTTGTAAATTTGTGATTTTCTTTAAACCTGAATTTATAATTAATCCTCTCATATGTGAAGTCTGGCATTTTACAACTAGTTTCTACAATAATGTTTAGAAAGTGTTCATTTTCCCTCTACATGTAGGTCTCAACTATGCCAAAATAATTCAAATTTTCCAATTCATTAAACTTCATATTTGGATATTTTTTGCCTCGTCGAATATTTTTCTCAAAAATGCCAATGGTATTACGTCTCTTAAAGACTAAATATTTAACCAATACTGTATTGTAAAATTGTTAAATGTAGGTTTACCATGTATCTGTACTGTAATTGTTTTTTGCAATTGCTTTAACATGCTTATTCTTTGAAATAAAAAAAATTATAAAAAAAAAATATATATATATTTTTCTCCCTGTCACTTTTTTCTTCCTGGTTACGCCACTGAATGGAATTGCATATGGATGAATTGAACACACTGTTTCAACAACAATACACCCATCAAAACAAGTTAAACAAAACAAAAATCAGGAAATAAAAAAAGGCATCGGTTAATCTTTTTTATCTTTGTTTCTAGTATTGTTAAGTAAGATGAATTCTGACTGATGTGCTCTATGAATAAAACTAGAAAATGGCAACTGATGAAAACTATTCACCAATATACCTCTTTCCACCAAATATGAAGAAAATCTGTTGACTAGTATTCAAGTTATATTCCGGACTGACGGACGGATGGAGATTGGAGGGCTTCACTATATCCCTACAGAACTTCCTTCGTTGGGATAATTAGAGGTATGTACTGAGTCAATGGTCAATATATTAAAAAAACAAGTACAAATAAGTACAAATAATAGTAAAATATTTTGCCATTCAAATATTTTGTTTCAAACCTTTATGTTCCACTTCAAAGTATTCAACAATTTGTTTCACCCTTTGGCCTAGGACTACATTCTGCAACTCATGAAGAATTTTTGAATATCAAAATCTGAAGAATGTTTGTTTGTATCCTTTATATTGTTATTATATCGCTTAAGGTGTGTATGTTGGGAATTTTTATGCAATCCTCATTTGAGTCAATGTCATTTATCAGGATAACTTAATTAATGCATACCAAGTCTACATCTGGCACAAAAGGTGCACTAAGGAACCTAGAAATGAACGTAGACAATAAATTAATAAGATGTATAAAAAATGAAAAAATTCTGTGCCTTACTTTAATATTTTGTACTTTTAAAGTAGGTCACTGAATTTCTCATTGTTTAAACATTCTATAAAAATATTTTTCTTAAATCTTTTCTCAGTACATAAGTATGTGAACTATTTGTGCAAAACTGAAAGATGTAGGCTTATGGAATAATGCAAGTATTCCTAAAAATAACATGCGACTCCTGAATGATCGCGAGGATTGCAAAAAAATTCCAAAGCATCAATGGCGGTACACACCTTATATTTGATCACGTGTTGCTACTGTAGTAATGTCCACTTGCTCTTTGCCAATTCACTTGTCCATGAAGTCTTTGAATTCCTATACTATTATTTTCAGTTTTTATATGTGCTCGTTCTGTCATTTAGAACCTCCTGGCTTGCTTCATGAAGTCTAGAAAGGCATTCCCAGAAAGAAAGGCATTTTACCATTTGATGGTTGTGACACTGTGACAGGTTTTCGCTTTGTTCACTTAGAATCTAGCGATCAAGGGGTGGATTTATGTTTTCCCCGAGGAGCATGTACTGTCTACAGTCAAAGAATATTAAGTGAGAAATTAAGAGAGGACTATTACTATTTTACTTATTATAGCAATCGCTTTCAAATCTACCCTTTGAGTTTCTCAAAAAATTATAGCTTATTGTGTTTCTTATTGTCTTATACAAGAAAATGAAATTTAGAGTCCTCTTGGGGAACTCTTATGTGGATAATGTGTTTTTTACTGAGATGGCATTCATGATTTTCCCTGAGTATAGGCGGGAGGATGCAAGTTATACCAAAAGAGAACTGTGGCAAGGAAATGAGAATTGTCTATGTTATTATATTCATGGCTGTAGTCAGGCCAGCAAGAGGTAGAAGAGGCAACCTCCTCACCAAAATTCAACAGAAAATTTCAGATCATGGCTTCACCCTGTGTAACATTACATTTTGGCATTTTTTATATGTCACCATTGTGTCTCTCAATCATTCGATGAATACACACAAAAAATAATCATTAACTGACAAGTAAGTTGAACCGTGAGAAAAAATCTGTATTTGTTTAATATTTGGTCAAACGTAAAACATTCCATACTTGCTTTTTCAATCATTGTGTATGGCTTTTGCATGTCAATAAATCAATTCAGATTTTAAGGAAGGGCATCAGAAAAAGGGTCACCTTCATGCACTTATTTTATAGAGAATTAAAGTACAGAATTATCACAAACGTTCTTAATTCAGATTTAAAGGAAGGCAATTACAATAAGGGTCACCTTCATGCACTTATTCTATAGGGAACTAAAGTACAGAACTAGACAAGGCATTAACATGACAAAATGTCACCACCTAAAACAATTTGGTCAATTTAAAGCAAGTTGGAAAATACCTTTTGACCTTAAGAAGGTTTGATTTGAACTTCTTAGAACATGTAGATGATTTTGAAAAAAAAAATCGTCAATTTGAAGCAAGTTGAAAAAATACCTCTTTGACTTTTTTTGACCTTGAGAAGGTCATTGAAGGTCAAAGGTCAAATCTAAAGTCAGATTTGAACTTCTGAGAACTTGTAAAGTCAAATTTGAACTTCTGAAAAGATGTAGATGATTTTGAAAAAAAATTTGGTCAATTTGAAGCAAGTTGAAAACAGACCTTTTTGACCTTTTTTGACCTTGAGAAGGTCATTAAAGGTCAAATGTCAAATCTAAAGTCAGATTTGAATTTCTGAGAACATGTAGATGATTTTGAAAAAAAAAATTAGTCAAGTTGAAGCAAGTTGAAAAAAGACCTTTTTGACCTTTTTTGACCTTGATAAGGTCATTGAAGGTCAAATGTCAAATCTTAAGTCATATTTGAATTTCTGAGAACATGTAGATGATTTTGAAAAAAAATTTTTGTCAATTTGAAGCAAGATGAAAAAATACCTTTTTGACCTTTTTTGACATTGAGAAGGTCATTGAAGGTCAAATGTCAAATCTAAAGTCAGATTTGAATTTCTGAGAACATGTAGATGATTTTGAAAAAAAAATTTAGTCAATTTGAAGCAAGTTGAAAAAAGACCTTTTTGACCTTTTTTGACTTTGAGAAGGTCATTGAAGGTCAAATGTCAAATCTTAAGTCAAATCTAAAGTCAGATTTGAATTCCTGAGAACATGTAGATGATTGAAAATTTTTTTTAGTTAATTTGAAGCAAGTTGAAAACAGACCTTTTTGACCTTTTTTGACCTTGAGAAGGTCATTGAAGGTCAAATGTCAAATCTTAAGTCAAATCTTAAGTCAGATTTGAATTTCTGAGAACACGTAGATGATTTTGAAAAAAAAATTTAGTCAATTTGAAGCAAGTTGAAAACAGACCTTTTTGACCTTTTTTGACCTTGAGAAGGTCATTGAAGGTCAAATGTCAAATCTTAAGTCAGATTTGAAGGTCAAATGTCAAATCTAAAGTTAGATTTGAATTTCTGAGAACATGTAGATGATTTTGAAAAAAAATTTAGTCAATGTGAAGCAAGTTGAAAAAAGACCTTTTTGACCTTGAGAAGGTCATTGAAGGTCAAATGTCAAATCTAAAGTCAGATTTGAACTTCTGACAACATGTAGATGATTTAGAAAAAAATTGAAGTCAGTCTAAACAGTATTTGTTAAGTTATAGGAAGTTGTAAGAAATTGTTACAGACGCCGGACGCCAACCACCAACCACCAACCGCCGGACGCCGTCGCAAAAAAACGGAGACCATAACAATATGTCACCACTTTTGGTGGTGACATAACAAGAGCAACACCAAATGTAGCAAATCCCGTTTTTTCAGGAAAGTATCATTACACTGTCTACTTTTAGTAAACCTGTAACCTAGTAAACAGGTCAATGGTAGCCCCTGTGTTGTCTGGAAACTTTGAAAGAAAATTTGGAAAAATAGAAAGTATGAAATATCGGAATTTCCTGGAGTTCCCATTGAACTCCTACCAGATATTCTAAAAGAAGACAATGTAATCATACTTTCCTGAAAAAAGCAAGGAAATTGACACATGCCTTCATACTTTATTTTGTACCAGAAAATAACATGTGCAGGTATAGCAATTTTTTACCAAAATGTTATTTTCCAGCTGTACCTTAAGTGGAGAGGTGTTTCATGATTTCAGTGTACATTATAAAATGAGTTGTAAACCATAGATCTATTTTTTTTAAATGTTAAGGTTCAAATTGTATTCTATTCAAATTATATCACTGTTAAATTATATATCTGCTTTAAATGGGCTTATTAGCCTTTTGTGGATTATTGATGTAGATGTATAAAATGGTTGATTGCATATGCTATACTTATGCCTGGCACAACCGTCACCATGTTATTAGGTTTTTTAAGTTTCGCAATAATCCTGCCATGACCGTGGTATTGTTATCGTGAAAGCCTGGTATAACCGTGACAGTGCTATACTATATTGCAAGGCGTGTCATGACTGTGGTAATGTTAAAGCCTGATATGACCGTGACGATGCTATATTATATTGTAAGGCCTGTCATGACTGTGGTAATGTTAAAGCCTGAAATGACTGTGGCAATGGTTGTAAAGCCTGTCATGACCGTGGTAATGTTAGAGCCTGATATGACCGTGACAATGCTATATTATATTGTAAGGCCTGTCATGACCTTGGTAATGTTAAAGCCTTAAATGACTGTGGCGATGGTTGTAAGGCCTATCATGACCGTGGTAATGTTAAAGCCTGATATGACTCTTGAATGAGATTAGAATTATAGTTTGTGGAAATGAATTATGAGTTAAAGAAGTAGTTGTATAAAGTAGTCTAGATTTACATATTTAAGGTAGATAAACGATGAAATTTTTTATTACAGTATTCTCAAGCTACTAATGTCATTTAATATAACCATTGTCACAGTCATATTGTGCTTTAACAATACCACAGTCATGGCAGGCCTTGCAACCATTGTCACGGTCATATCAGCCTTTAACATTACCACGGTCATGACAGGTCTTGCAATATAGTTTAGCATTGTCAAGGTCATATCAGGCTTTAACATTACCACGGTCATGACAGGCCATGCAATATAGTATTACATACCCAGCGAAGCATTTGTATTGAAGTCAATGGAGCTGAAGGTCGGCTATATATTCCTGTATAGCCGCCAAACCTTTTACCATGACAATCTAATGACGTCATCGGGACGTCATGTTTCCTTTCTTCCTAATTTCACTCGCACACAGACACGTGGCATCATTGATATAACGTAGCCATGATATAAAAGTATGTAATACAACAGTTATGTCCGTATCATTGAATATATGCCTTCGGTCTGTCGTAATATAACCCTCGCAAGCTCGGGCTATATTGGTGACAGACCTTAGGCATATATTCAATGATAGGGACATAACTGCTAAATATAGCATTGTCACGGTTATACCAGGCTATCACGATAACACTACAACGGTCATGGCAGGATTCTTGCGAAACTTAAAAACACTTAATAACATGGTGATGGTTGTGCCAGGCATATGTCTTGCAACAGATAGGGTCTCGTTGATTGGGTCAAATTAGTTTGCACATTTGTTACCTCAAAAAAATTAATTTGCTTAAAATCACCCTTTCTTATCTTATTTTAACGCAAATCGCTTACCTTTCTCATGTCTTATTTCATTTTCCAATGTTTTCTGATATTCTTTCGCTTTAAAACTGTTTTAGCTATTCGAAATGAACCATTAATCTAAAAAATTACTTTACTTTCATTTCACCCTTACTAGAAGTTCCCGGATGTACCGGATGTTCGGTATTTTAGTGCATTAGCATTCAGTATTTCAGTTCACTTTTCTCAGACTCTTTCTCGATGTACATCGCGATATGCATCGATGTATACTACTGAAAATTGCCGATGCATCGATGTACGATTATGGCACATCGCGACAACACTAACTTCAACCATGGGCTCTATCAGGTGGTAGAGCCCATGCTTCCACTTGCTTTATTTCCACTTGACAATAAACTGTGTTACTTTTTATTGCATTTAATTGTTCCTTACTACTTAATTGAATTTTTGTAATGTTTATTTTATTGAAGAAATGGTTCCTCTAACTGATAAGAGGCGACGAAAATAAAACATCTGAATTTGAATCAGAAAAAAAAAATTGTTTTTTATCAAGGAATTTGAGACGAGCTCTATGTAGACTACATGCAGAACCCTCGAACTAGGAAAAGATATACTCACTAATTAATTCCCTTCTTTAAAGCACACTTGACGCTGTAGCTTGGGGTACTGTTTGTAGTCTGAATCCAGATATTGAAGATTTGGATCTCTGTACAAACGTCGCACCTGAGGTTTTTAGCGCCATTCAAAGAGCTCTTCAAAAGGAAGTAGATCTTCAAAATAGAAGGGGACAATTTACCGCACTTTATGCGAGACAAAGGTGTGCAGTTTATTGGCGTTTCACAACCGATCGTAAGTATAGATGCATTCATTTTATGTGTAATTATTGAATTGAAATATTGCCCAAATTAGAAATAGAAAAATTAATCTATACAATATATAGTTTCTCCAGAAATTAACGGCAAATTTATGGTGGTTTTGATTTGGAAATCAAAATGTGAGAAATTGGGTCATGACAAACCACATAGTAAATTAGTGTGAATCACTGAAGGGGTCAAGTGAACTAGTCTACAAGATAACGATATGTGTTAAGTATATATTATTGTGAGTTTTATATATGTAAACAGTACTATAGATACAGATGATTAGTGGTTTCTAAAGTTATGGTCTATATTTACAAAGAGGAGAGACAAAAGTTACCAAGTTTTTTATTTGAACCAATTTCGATTTTGAAGATGTCAGAGGTTTCTAAAATTTAGATACATAATAGATGAGCTGTAGGTTTTTGAACAGTAGAGTGTTCCTTCTGAGATTGATTTGCCTATAGATGCCTAAAACTCTTATCTCAAGCACGGACGTCAAGTACGTTTCTGGCGAAAGCTGGAGCATAGATTATTTAGAGGACTGGAAACAAGATGGCAGTCTATTTCAATTCTGGCAGTTCATTTTGGCCTATTTCTCACTATTGACTCAGTTGTTCATCTAGTTTTACTTACCTTAGATGCTTAGTAATCTATTTAGTGTAATTTTGTTTCCTAAATTATTGTCATTTGCAATAATTAGAGGTACTAAAAGTACTTTGAACAAATCAGCTGCCATTTGCTTGGCTTAATCGTACCAGTCCACAAAAACAGTGAAATCATATTAAAGATACTAATTAAACTTTAAAATTGAGGCAGATGCGATACAAAAAGACTCTATTAATACAGATATACAGGTTACAGTCACCAAGATGAGCTAATTTCAGGCGAGATTCGGGAAATAAAAAGGTAGGTCATTCTGGTTTCCAGTCCTCTAAATAATCTATGCTCCGGCTTTCGCCAGAAACTTACTTGACGTCCGTGATCTCAAGGATAGCATTGCACAATTGAAGCAAAAGTTGCTGTCGCCGGGATAAATCTCAAAGTGATTCTACCTGTTAGTCTGCATTTGATCTGCCATTTTTTATTGGTACTATTTAATGGGAACACAAATTCTACCAAATGTAAATAAGAACTAAAAAAACAATCAGATTATTTTATATTTTGCGCACATGAATTATTCATTCCTAAGCTCTTACCATGAATAATCAAACCAAACATACAAACCTGACAGAGATTGCCCTTACTTCATTTATCGAAATCTGAACTGAACTCAAACTCATAAGAAATGCACCATGTATACTTTGGTATAGAGCCTTGGAGACATTCATTTTGGTATATATAATTTATGGGCATACTTTTCAGCAATTTTTCTTCCAAGGTCTCCTTTATTTTCTTATCGAGTCGCCATGAAACCTTATTTGTATTAGTTTTTGTCAATTAGTGGTGCCATGTTATATGTATACAGTGGTCTATTTCCGTAGTTCGGGTCAAATAACTTGGCAGATAAAGGAAAAGGTTATAAACTTCACTATTCAAAAGATCAATTTTCATAACACCTTTTTATTTTGATAATTATGCAATTGAAAATATGTCTGGGTAAAAGATAATGTTATCAGTCAGTCAGTCAGGAAATTTTTTACTTGGATTTCAAACATGATACCACTTTGACTAAATCTTGAACTATAGTTTAATGACATAAAGTAAGAATTGTTTCTCCTTGTATCTTACCTTTAATTTAGATTTTACACCAACCAAACCAAAAAATAGCAATTTAACGACCACAGTATAGTATACGAAAAATACATTTATATTTTAGAAATATAAACCTATGGCCTTTTGTAATTGACAGATTTCAGCATCAAAATACAAAAGAGGCCACATATTTGGAAGCGAAACAACAAGCAATCCTAAAATAATAGAATTAAATGATATTCTGTTTATGAACTTCAAAGTGCTGAGATTTTGTACCATTTGTTGTGATGGTTTATTGTGATTACTGAAATCTAAATTTATGTACAAATACTAAAGATTTCAGTTGAGGTTTCCACTTTCAGTCCAGACGATGGCCTCTAGGGCGAAAGAAGTGACAAAGTTGATACAGGACGCTATCCTGAAGATTTGTTCACAATATGTAGAATTCCAAAAATCATTGGAGATCGATGGAATTATTTGTCTCTCACCTGGGGAGTTCCACCCGGATATTGTTGTCAAAATGCACCGGACTGTTCTACAGCCAAAATTCAAGGAACTTGCCAGTGACTGGCATGCTGATGTCAGCACTGTTTCCCCAATTGAATCACCTGACCCTCCCGCCCCTATGACATACAACTATGAGCTTTATAATCCACATCCGAGACTCCACACATCTGGGAGTAAATCTGAGCTTCCTAGTCAAACATTTCAAGATGGAGGATCGCAGTCATCATATACAACTGAAGAAGGACAAGTGCAATCTACTAATGGTGAGTACTGTTAATTATCACATGGTTTGGAATTTCTAAGCATTTTGATTGGTCAATTGTTATGTAGCATATTATATATCACATGGCTCATTTTCATGTGATATGATGGACTGTACAAGCAAAATGTGATACAGATATAGAATCAAAATTACCAAGTACAGAGTATTGAACATACTATATCACAAATGACCAAATCAAAATGCTTAAAACTCCTAGACATGTGATAAAATCGCATGGAGTCTTTTTGCAGGAAATATGGGCTAATTATTAAAGCATCGTTTTCTTTCAAAATATTATGATGTTGTCTATTTGTTGACTATATAGGGACAGTGCTTTGCTCATTACCATGCCACTCTACTACATATATTTTCAAAGAACGTGAGACACCATCACAATCATGGTTCTAATTTCTAGACCCTCACTTTACCAAGTATTGACATTTCTTGACTAACACTTTTAGCCACCCCTTTAAGTGTTCAGTTAAATCAGGTTAACTCTACCATGTATATTTCTTTAATTCAAATAATTTAAATTGTAGAAATCCGCAATGTAAAACGCAAGATGATCATGGACTACAATACCCCTACACCGACCCCTGAAAAGCACGCCAAGATGGATCATATTGAACAAATCACTATCGAACAAGATAACTATGAAGATAACGAATACACAGATGATGTGAATCTCGATGACTCACAATCTGGAATCGCGTCCAATATTGGAGATATCGCGAGAGAATACCAAACAGCTGACTTAGAATCGAAGGAAGGTATGTATATTTTTGTTTGTATTTTCTATACCCAGTGTAGTCATTAAAGGGAAAATACAAGCTGGTCAAACAGGCCCGTTGAGCAGTCAACTCAGTCTGTCTCTTATTGCTGGTTGTCAGAATGAATAATATCACAGTCATCATTTCCGAAGATATTAGAAGATGAAACAAAAACACTGGTTAAAATGACCAGTAATAATTTACAGCTTCTAGACCAATTTGGTGCTAATTCTACTGGTTCCTGACATCCGGAAAGGCTGTTAATGACTACACTGGTTATACAAAGATTCCATGTTTGCAATTGTTTGTATTCGGGATGCAAACATTTGTGCCATTAGAATGGAATTTTTTAAAGTGTTAGTATGCCATACAAATTCTGCATATGATGTCATTTTCACCAACTTTTATTTGATCATATTATTTCATTCTATAAAACTGTTTTAGTGGAATGTGATCACAAATGTAAATTATATCATTAGAAGGATTGGGAGTTCTTTTAAAACAACAATAACTCAGGTTTGGCATACTGGCACTTTAAGGGTTGCATTTTGAGAAGAATTTCCAGTATCCATTTTGAGTATTTGCCAGCTGTGTATTCTTTAAAAACAAGTACATTTTAGATATACTTATTACCTTAGCTTGTGGGGCACATTTGGTAATTTCTGTTAAAATAATAGACGAAAGTAGGCCTAAAAGTCGGCATTTTCATATTATCCTGCACATTTAACTCTCTGTTTGAAAGATCTTCATATAGTTTAGTTTACCTCCATGAAACACATTATGTTTAATTGGGTTACATTGAAGCTACGACTCTATGATATTGTACCATTTTATTGGAAATTGAATTATCCATCAATTTTTATCTACCAACTTTTTATCAAATAATTCATTCTGGAAATTAAATACAAAAAATATCAAAAAACATTGAATGTGCACTTGGTGTATTAATACCACTGACCCAACCTGTACTTCAGACAAATTGAACATCTTTTTTAAAGTAAAATCATCATTGATGGAAATACCTGGACATTCTTCTCAATATTTCATTAGCTGCACCAGTTTTTTGATCAGCTATAAAGCCTCTTCCTAGAATAGTATGTTGGTTTTCAGAGTATTTTTTTATTACTTTTATAGTATTTTACATTCTACATGTAGAATCAATCTTAACCATACAATGTGCTGAATTTCTTAAGAACATGTTTAAACATGAGCTTATAACAAGTCAGACATCGTTTTACTAAAATTAGGAATTTATCTTTACTTATTATTAATTTACTAACCAATGCAGTCATGATTTTCTTTGATCCTCTAAAATAAGAATGACTCGAGAGATCAGGCCCATAACCAGGGGAGGGGAGGGGGTCTAGGGGTTTAAGTAAAAACTCCATCAAAATCATGCAGTTTTCACCATGCCAAGCACTTTTCAAGTGATTTTGGCCATTTTTGGTCAAAAATTGTGAATTGTGAACCTCCTCTGGTATTTTTTAAAAAGTGAACCCCCATGGCAAAAGCTGGTTATGGGCCTGGAGAATATAAGGCACATCTACTGAAGTGTAGGACTATACTTATATGAATTGAATATGTTGATATCATTATTAATTTTTTTTCCATAAAACTTATTAATAAAGGAATGAAAGTCATATTCACTGAAGGGAGTTGCTCTGAATATCTGGCATGAAAAATTAGTATATACATATAGCTTAATTGCGTAAATTGTGAAAATGAGAACTTCACTCCTACTACAGAAAAATACCTTTGGAGAACACTGAACCAATTACCTTTGGTCTACTTTACAAATATTGTCACTTACAGATGTTTAAATTAGATAGAAGTTTCAGATGATTCACATGTTTACTTATCAAGGATTGATGTAATCTCTTGGTATTATTATTAAGTGTGTTGTCATGGTATTTGAAACTGGTGTGATGTCACACTGGTAATGTATTATGTTGTTGGGCAAGGTTTAGGTGTCGTATCATTTTCATGGTATCAGATATGATTTTATATTATGATATTAGGGTAGGTTTAGGTGTCATTTCATTTTCATGGTATCAGATATGATATTATGACATTAGGCTAGGTTTAGGTGTCATTTGTCATTTCATTTTCATGTTATCAGATATGATATTAGGCTAGGTTTAGGTGTCATTTCATTTTCATGGTATCAGATATGATATTATGATATTAGGTTAGGTTAAAGTGTCCTTTCATTTTAATGGTATCAGATATGATATTAGGCTTGGATTATGTGTCATTTCATTTTCATGGTTTCAGATATGATATTAGGCTAGGTTCAGGTGTCATTTCATTTTCATGGTATCAGCTATGATAATATGATATTAGGCTAGGTGTAATTTCATATTCATGGTATTAGATGACGACATTATAGTATTAGGTTATGTCATTATGGTATTAAGTATGATATGGTGTTAGATATCAAGAGATAAGTTGTGATATCAGTGTATTAATATTTAAGTGTCATCGTATACGGTTAGATTTATGTGTCTTTTAATGGTATTAAATGATGTGACATAATCATGTTGTTAGACATCAAATGATAACTTTTGATGTTAAATATCAAGAATTGATATCATGATATTTTATGAAGATGCCATGGTGTTCAGTGTGATATTATTAAGATGTCACGATACTAGGTGATTTAAGGATTTAAGCCCTGAATCGGTGCATTGTGGACTGATTTATTATTCCTCCAAGGCATTGTTTCAAACTTTCTCCAAGATTGGCAGAATTGAGTGCCTAGAATGCATCAGCCACAATGCATTGAGTCTTGGGCTTCAATTCTTTTGAAATATTTTGTCCGACATCACCTAAATGATATAAAATCACTAAAAGAATATATTTTTAATGAAACTTTTTGCAAGATTGAAGTTGGTTACAGTCTGTTGTCAAGTCAAGTTGTCTCTTTTACAACCATTCAACAAATGACCTTGGGTGGATTATCGGTAATATACTGGTATTATATAATGCAGTTCTGGAAAATAGCGTGTTTGAATTGTAGAATTTGACACACATTGCGCCTAGCTATGTGTCGAACCACCATTATATAAGATGTTGATGTATAGGTTGTGATATCATTATATTACCTAACAATTATGTACCTAACACATTGTTTTTTCAAACGCACAGATTTACAAGATTTCTTAATTAAGAAGTATCCCTAATCTCACTGAAAATTAATTCCACATTATTTTATATTTTCAGTGAGATTTGGGAATATTTCGAATCCAGGGGAAAAACATACACTTGGAACAGGAAAAGAGGCGAAAATAGAGGAGTATGCAGTAGAAATGGATTCAAACATATACGATATGAAACACACATCATATTCAGATTCAATAACACCATATAGGAAGGATGGATCACCACAAAGCCACAGTGATTTAACTCACAATACTATTGGAAATTCAACAAAATCCTATACTGGCGCCACCTATCAATGTGAATTATGTCATAAGATATTCAACAAAAGCTCTGTATATAAGCGCCATCTAAAGGTTCACTCTGGTTTAAAGCCATATGTATGTGAGATCTGCAGTAAGGGATTCAACAGAAAGGATGTATTGCAAAGACATATTAAGCTCTGTCATTCCACGCAGATTAGCACAAATGTACCGAATATTGTTCCAAAGATTGAAATCATTGAGGACCATGACTGAGAAACTAAGATGCCTGGATATAACCCTAAGGTTATCTAAGCTGGAGAGATTACCACAAGAAGTTAGAAGATTGGAAAAGTTTTGATAATCCCATCAATCAAAGTTCAGAGGAATATAGAGAATGCATTCATCTGCCATCGAACAAAGTTCAGAGAAATATAGAGAATGCATTCATCTTCATCTGATGGCTCACCATTTTTTTCTCCAAAACCAAATTTTCAAAATGGAAATTTAGTGTTGTTTTAAAGTATTTTCATAAATCAAATGCTCTATTTTAGATAAGGATTGCGCTATAACTCGAAAGTGAAAGATTGATAATATTGTTTATTTTTCATGTATATCATAAATACATGGAAGCATGACTTTAACTTATTAACTGCAGTGATAAAATATCCAAGTTCTCTTATGACTGTCATGTAGATGTCTGCCACTTGACAAGAGGGTCAATAGGATTTGCTCTGGAATTGACTTGTACAGGGTGTCTCAAAAGAAGGAAATTGAGATTAAATTGCTAATTTTTAAAGATGAATTATGTTAAGGAAAATTCGCAGGTACCATCATTTGCATCATCATCTCTTCCACCTATCAGATGGGAGCTGTGAAATTTTCCTAATTGTTATTCATATTTTAGAAATATGCAATGAAATCCAGTTTCCTTTTTTTGATACGCCCTGTAGTGCAATAACTTTGTGCAGTAAATATATATATTAGTGGAGTGGAGCAGTTAGGCTCAAGAGATTCATTCAAGAAATCAGTTATTAAAGGCACTCATCTCTTGAGATTAAACATTCCAATTAATTCAATGTATTTCATAATTGTACAGTTATTTTACCATTAAGGATGCTTGTTGAACAACTTTTTTCATTTGATGTCTAAATGATTGTGTCTTTAAAGAAACTACTGTATTTAAAAAGATCCAATGAACTTTTAAGCCACTTTGGTTGTACTAATAAATTTACCAACTTAAAGGAATATGCTTTGAATCTGTTAGAAGTTGCGTTCACTATCTTCGGGGCAAACAGTCTATTCAGTATTCAGAATGATATGTGGTTTGTCATGGATTATGTGGTTTGTCATGTTAACCAATCATTCATCTTTAACTGATTCCAGTTTTTAACAAACAAAAACCATTTACAAATTAATTACATCGGTAAAAAGCATAAAAGGCATATCATAATAAGGGGCTTGGTCAAAATACCAATGCTTTTTTGGAAGTAATGTAACAGTAGTAACTCTCTCTCTCCCTCTTCATAAGAGCCATGTACATTCATTACTTGAGAATAACATGAAATACTATTGTTTTTCACTGCATATAAGATTAACAAAATTAATTGATCTCCCCAGCATTAAAGTGGGTGCTGCACCTACTTGAGATGTTAATTATAGGCATGCACCCACCTAAGAATCTATTTGCACCTACTTGAAAGTAAGGAAAATCAGGAATATTTTGAACAAATTTTGGTCCAAATTGTAAAATTCTGAATTTTGCGCCCACTTGAGATAAAATCTGAGGGAGAATACTGAGTAAGACATTGACGTTTGACCTGGCCCCTTAAAAACTGGAGAAAATAAAATGAAGAGTAAATTTAGATGTTTCTTTTTGCAGTGATGAGTATAGGAACTAGGAGCAAATCAGCCTACATGAAGGCATTAAAGGAAGAGAACAAGCCTGACACCCAGGAGATTGCTGACTCGAAGGTATTAAAGCAACAAGAAAAGCTTGATAAAAGGGAGAATCCTGACTCCCCGGTTAAAAAGACAAACATGGTGGTTACTGATTCACCTGATAAAAAGACAAACGATAGCACAGATATGCCAAGCCCTAAAGCAACTCCACAAATGAAAATTAAACGGGAATATAAACGGTCTTCACCTAAATCATTTGAATGCCCGACATGCTCGAAAGTGTTCGGTGATGCTTGGAAATTTGAACGTCATTTACGTGTCCACACGGGCGAGAAACCTTTCCAGTGTGATATATGTTCTAGAACATTTGCCGATAAGTCTACATTGAGGGCGCATACATTGAAGGTCAATTGTTCCCGTAAAAGGAAATCAGAAAGTACTGGAGAAGAAACTGTTGAGAAAAAACCAACGGAAGCTGGTGACGCTGAGGATGATGTAGAAAATACAGAAGAGGCTGTAAAAAGTATAGATGAATCCAAAGAAGAAGCAAAGGTAGATGAAGAAGTGAATGCAGCTGAAGATGAGTGAATTGGAACAATCAGTATTCAGTATGAAGAATATAATCAACAGTGTACAAAACTATGGATATGCTTTCAAATGTATATTGACTCAATTCTACATAAACTTTGTATAATATCAACAAAGATGTTGACAGGCAAGTACTGAAGTGGCATTAGCGAGGAATTATTTCATTTATGAATGCTGTTTGTTGGAACTATGAATTTTTGGATTGCAACACATTTCTTCAGAGGCTCCTCAATTAGAAATACATTTGAGGCATAACGTTGAAACATCATGTATAATGCACAGGCCTGTAGCCAGCTTTTCCCAAGAGGGGTTCAGTCTTTTCAAATATCTCTAGGGGGGTTCACAATACATTTGACAACTTTGGCCCAAAATCACCTGAAAAGTGCTTTGAATGGTTAAAACTGCTTGATTATGAAAGAAGGAACCCCCCAACCCCTTCCCCTGGCTATTGGCGTAATGCATCAAATTACATCTGTCATGCTAAATGTACTTTCACATAATTTCTTTCATGTTTACAAGTGGATGAGTTAATGTCTATTTTATAATATAACTTGGAGACTTTTGCAATCTACTCGAACCCAAGACTGCTACTTTTTATAATTGACAAATACAATCTTCTACCAAGTATTTCTACTGAACAAGGTGCAAGGTAATTTTCAGAATTTATTTTAACTCACTACATGTATGTATTTTCACTCTCTAAATTAGAACACAATATAGCCATGCTATAACAAGACTGTTAGGATTTTTCATAGAAAATAATGATAAGGGAAAACATGATCCTGTACAAATATTAATAAATACTGTATTATGAAAGATTAGCCAATCGGTGCTTGTGCTATGTTTTAGGAATTTGGCCTTTTGACGGTTGATGCCCAGATCATATCATTAGAAAAATGTTTTGTGGTTATTAATTTTATAAATTATTGTTATCTTCATAAAATTCTTGAAATTTTTTTCAAAATGTGAGATGGGAAATCACAGGAGAGCAGCTGATTCAATGTATTCATTTCTTGTATGTTAAAGATAAACCTCTGCCTACTGGCCTCATTTTAAGCCACATGAGAATATTGTGCTATCAATCACCCACATGTCCTGGGTTCAATCCTTTATATTTGTAAATTAATTGAAATGTCTGGATTGCTGTGGTCTCCCCCAGCATTAGAACTTACTCTTACTCAAATCAAAAATTACACGCCGCCCTGTTAGAATCTTTTTTTACCATGTCAAAAAGATGAAATAATCACACCAGTAGATCAAAATAGGATTTAGTGAGAAAAAATTTGGGAGATCACTCTGTAGTTAATAGAATATTATACTACATCTACAGTACATGTTCTTACGGTGCACATATGTAAATACAGTACACGTATGTTCTCATTCATCAAGATATATTTACTCTTTAAGTACCTTATAAAGAGAGAAGTGGATAGAGCTCAGAAAATGTATTAAATCTATGAAATGTTATTCTAGAATATAATTAGAATTACTGTACATGAATTACTGTACATGAAATATAGAGAAACTGGATTATATTAAATTGGTAACTACAATTGTAGATTAAGGCCAGAGTGCACTTTGGATTTTTTTGCAATTTTGAAAAGTAAACCACTGAAAATTCTAGTTATTCAAACATTCTGAAGAATTATCAACCCTCAATTAATAGTCTAGTTACACTAATGCATCTTTTGTGCAAAAATGAAAGATGTAGATGATGTTTGGAATGAGTTATGTTTATCTGAAAATAGCACATGGTCATGAAATTTCATCAAAGTGCACCCTGACCGTAAGTATGTTTGCATAAATACATTGAATCTTTAAGTATCGTTATGGAGTAAATGTAGTAGCACAATTATTATAACTTTTTGCAGAAAATCGAATGTAGCTGTTTAAATCAACTTTTAACTGTTAAAATTATATTTTATACTGTACATAATATAGATGTATTTCTTCTGTGATGTTTGAATAGAATTATTGGTAACATGAAAGTACATAAACAAAGCTATTGTTTTTGTTAAAAGTAGACTTTAATTGGAATGTGATAGTAAACCTATCATTAAAGCAAGACTTTCATTCTGACAACAGACCAATTGAATAAAAAAAAATGAAACAAAACAATTGTGAAAATAATGTGTTGCCTGCTATAGTAAGAAAGACTGTGTATAAACACCACTACCAAACACCAAGTTCTTTGATTAGTCTAATATATTATCCCATCAAAATGTTGTCAGGTTATCACAACAATTTACACTTCTGCATAGCACAGATACAGGGCGACACCAAAAAAATGCAACTCTTATTTTGGAATGACTTTTTCAAATGTTGTACTTTTATTATGTCACTCTGTAGGTAGCTTATTTTCAGTTTACATTCCCTACATTTACATTCCCTAAAAAGCCTTGAAAGCTTTACTTTCACTTATCCTATTAGCATCATTACTAAAGTCTTATGCCGCAGTCAGAGGATAGTGTGGCTAGACAAGGGTAAAGGTTCATTCAAATCTCACATAGATCTGGATTTAAAAGGAGAATCAGATGTAACAAGCAATCCTAATAAGTGAATAGAGTTGGAATGATACAATGCCAAGCCAGGATATAGAGATTGACTAGAATGATTCTTCATAAGTTGAGAAAAATGATTTGTCAACTAAAGTAAAGACTGGTAGTACTTCCTGTTTATGTTAATCTTACAACACCCCCAAGTGAATAAGCTTTTTACAAATAATTAATAATATCATGGAAATAAAGTTTGTCGTGTTATGATGGAAGGAGATAAAATGTTTTGGTTACCATGGTTACAAATTTTGTTTAAATGATCATAATTTGCCTAAAATCTTGATACTTTACGTGATTTAAAAATTCAATTTTAAAATCTTATGTCAAAAAAATGTAAATATGGTAACCAAACATTTTATTCTTCCACTTGCAGAAAAAAGTGCCAGTAATGAAGACGAGGCTGAAAATGACACTAGAAATACACATAAAGAACCTGAAGGTGTCCCACCTAACATACAAATGATCATCAAGGAAGAATTACCTATTAAGAATGAACACAATATCGATAATCCTCGCGTCTTTAACAGAACTCCCAAACCAATAAAAAACTCATCCACCAATGAGAAACCAAAGCATTCAAAGACAGAACCCGAGTCTCCTGGGATTAGTTACGCTGATAACCCATATGTGCGAGAGTATATAGCAAGTGATAACTTTAAGACATATGAATGCACTCTATGTAAAAAGAAGTACCAGTCTAAACAAAGCGTTGCCTCGCATACCAGGATCCATACTGGCGAGATGCCATATAAATGTGATATCTGCCTAAAGGAGTTCAGATACAGCCAGAGTAAAAACAGGCATATGAAACTGACACATTTTTACTATCAATCCGGAACTGGCTGACTGAATTTAAATTGTGCAATGTTTCATTTGATATTATGACACAATACCAATAGTTGGATATTGATATACATGTACTATGCTTAACACTACATTAATGATCATTGAACTCACCAAGAGCTAAGAGGAGGCCCATTTTTTACATTATAAGTTATATTGCACGGTATAAGTACATATAGGTGCACAAAACTTATAGGGCTGTTGACTATCAAGTGAAAAACATAAGAACCCGTAAGTAATGTGTGTTGTGCTAGATATAGTCGATGTAATGTGCAATATACAGGGTGTTCCATATGTTTCAGGAATGATGCTATGTTTTATTGGTTTTCTTTTCAATCTAACTGAATTTTTGACACAATGTGTCTAAACATGTTTTGAATAAGTTGGGAAAGTTTCATATCGTGAAGTTCAGTAGTCTTAATTATATGGTTGCTATAGTAACCTAGGGGTAGGGTAGGTGGAGCAGGTGTAACAGCGCGCAAAATATAATGAAAAATTGGTAAAAAATAGTTTTTTGTACAAAGTGTGACTAGGTATTAGGTTGTCAGAGTTGGATCAAACTTGTCAGTAATTAAACAAAAATGGAGGTGGATTCCAAGAAAGTAAAAAAAATGTCACCACCGATGATCACATCACAATTTAAACACCTGTCATGTCATGAGTCACAATGGAGAATAAACACAGGTAATTTTGGACGAGCGGCCATCTTGAAAAGTGAAAAAGTCATTAGCAAAGGAAGACCTTCGACTTAAGGCAACACACAATAATCTGTGACAAGACATGACATGTGTGAATAACAGTTTTCTGCAGCAGACACAATTAAACTCCTAACGAAACCACATGGGGACTCAATGATGGTAACCTCTAGAGTGTACGAATGGTACAAGTGGTTCAAATCTGGAATGAAAACTGAGACCGATTATCCAAAATGTGGACATCCGAGAACAGTGAGAGCGCTAAATAATGCAGAAAGGATAGATGCTGAAATAATGATGATGGCTAATAAAGGGTGTAATAACATTTTTAATTTCCAGGAATCCACCTTTATTCTTTTTAATTTCCAACAAGTTTGATGCGACTATGACAAATTCATACTTTGAACACTTTATACAAAAACTACTATTTTTACAAAAATGTCATGTTTTGTGCGTTGTTACACCTGCTCCACCTGCCCTACCCCTAGGTTACTATAGCAACCATATTATTCAGTCTACTGAGTTTCATGATATGAAACTTTAACAACTTATTCACAACATATTTGGACACATTTTGTCAAAAAATCAGCTAGATTGAAAAGAAAACCAATAAAATACAGCATCATTCCTGAAACATATGGAACACCCTGTACGTATGTTTTACAGCTGAAAACTAGAAACTCTGAAAGAGGTCATTCAGTGGAATCTCAGTAAGTTGAGGACTGGATTTTTGTAAGTTGTGCATTGACAGCTGGTCCATATACATCTTTGAAGGTCAGAAAAGGTTAAAAAAGTGTTTTTTCAGAAACCTTATTTATTCTTGTATTATCAAAGAATCCTTTTGAAAAATTAATAGTTGATTTGATAAAATGTATCTTCATTCACTTACATATATATATGGTACAAATCACTAATTTGAAATCTTATACAGTATGACAACAAAAGTAACATTTTTAGCTTCATTAGAAACTTTTTAGAAGAGATGAGAAATATCATAGATTAGGTATTTAAAGAATTTAGTATGACGTATTTTTCAAAAATGTAATTTTGAAAATGTAGTGTGGCGCATATCAAGTGTGACTTAATCCCCTATGACTATGGAAAATCATGGTACATATCTATGGAATTTGTGCCTGGAACTTCATGAACTTCCATGGGAAATACTAAGAGAAACTATGAATTTCAAAAGAAAATACCATGGTTACTATGACTTTTTTGGATAGGTAGATCTAGTAGAATGAATGCCATGTAAATCACCAACTTGAAACTGACTAAACAGATCTCACTCAGGTGTACTACTCCCACCTTAAGGTGAACTAAAATGGTATAGAAAAAAGCACAATACAGAAGTAGTTGATTAGTATGAATTATGCCTATCCTTAAGTTTCTGTAAAAAATATTTCATGTCAATACCTTAATGTTATGATACTTTTTTTGCCTTCTAAAAAGGTTGCAAAATTTTTTGGCCCACCCTGTATATAGGAATGTGCAGAATACAAGAACTTAATTTGTATTTTTATGTCACCACGGAAAGTGTTTGTTCTCAAACTTTTGGTAATGGTGGTTGGTGTTTGGTGGTCGGCAGTTGGCGTCTGTAACAAAGGCAGGTGGTGACATTTTGTATGTTAATGTCTTGTTTTCGATTGTGATCTCATGATGGACACTCAATTTCCGAAGGCCAAATTTACCAGTAGATCATTCTAGACTCAATTCAATTACAGCTGTATTTAGTGTATTACCACCTTTACCAAAGTTATTGTATTGCTTTATCTGAATATACAATACTATTACATTAGATGTTTGTTCGGTGATTTTGTAATGTTAAGTACGGCATTTATTGAACTCTGATATTGTTGAGATATCACCAGCATTTACTTGATG
This sequence comes from Owenia fusiformis, assembly GCA_903813345.2. Taxonomy (NCBI): domain Eukaryota; kingdom Metazoa; phylum Annelida; class Polychaeta; order Sabellida; family Oweniidae; genus Owenia; species Owenia fusiformis. The sequence continues at coordinate 28,660,355 of CAIIXF020000002.1, forward strand.
TAAATAACATGTTCAATAAAGTTCAATAAAATTCATTTTTACTTTGAAATATTTTTTTGCAAGATATCGTATTTAACTTAATATATAAATGATGTGGATTTTAAAGAATTTCAAATAATCCCTTTGTTTTACGGACAAGGCAGATTCAATCGCATTGTAAATTAATACTATTGAAATACACTGGATGTGGATAGAGATCAGTTTTAGGGTACTCTAGTAAGGATGATGTCCCTTTATGTCCCTTTATCAACAGTCGTGGAAAATTCGTCATGGTTTCACCCCCTACACTCATCAAACAAAATTTTAAAATGTTGATTTGTCTTGCTCTTGAATATTACGAAAAATCAAAACTCTTGGGTAACATACCCCCTCCCCTTAATGAAACTAACTTCATAATTCCATAGCTGTTGATAAGTGGACATCATCCCTAAGATCAGTGCTGTTAAAAGTATACCTCTTTTGTCCCACTTAGCAAAATGTGGTCCTGCATGAACTAACCATGTGAAACGTATTTGAACCCCAAATATGAAGAATCATTCAAAACATTTAACAGCTACAAGGTTCCAGTAGGTAATTGCTAGTTTGACCACCAGATGGCTAATTTGGGTCAGATAACATGACAGACATAGATATAGGGAAAGTTCCTCTGAATTACAATGTTTAGATTATAAATATATAGATATACCTGTACATGTATTAGATTACATGTAGTTGATGAACCTAGTTGATGATCTTTAAAACAATATTTCTACATGTATTTTGGATGTAGATTTCAAATATGGTTTTATTTTGACTCAATTTTGAATATTTACTGTTGCAAATCAAGATTATTTCTACATGCATCGATCGAGTCCATTAACACACTTCTATATGATTCTTCTATTTTTCAGGACTTTCAGGAGTTAAAAAACGTAAATCAAGGGAGAAAACAACGGCAAAGCGAGCAAAGCGTGAATCGGCATACAAACTAGAAGACATGATACGTGTTCATATATCTGAAAACCAACAGACTGGGGAGCAGACGAAGATGTTCCGGTGTGTATTATGCCTCCGGGACTTTGTAGATAGAAGTAACATTAGACAGCATGTTAGGATCCATACTGGTGAAAAGCCATACACGTGTGTGTTATGTAATCAAGCCTTTACTCAGAGTTCAAATCTTAAAAGACACGTGAACCTCAGACATCTTGGCCTGAAGGAAAATAAATCAAAGCTCGGAAAAGCTGAACAACTGCTTTATACAAATAAGTTTCAGGGGGATTTAAGCCAAATGGTTTCACAAGCAGTTTCTTCAGTTCAGTCTGAGAATTTATCAACTGCATGTTCGGACAACCTTAATCAAAGTTCAATTCCTTATCAAAACCAATCTGATATTGAAAATATGTACCCACCAAGTTCGCAAGATTTAGTTCAATACAAACCAGATTCTGAAGGTGACAAATACCAATTACCTCCTGAAGATTCAGTTCCTTCAAATCCTGAAAATTCAGTTAAATATGAACCAAATCCTGACAATTTAGACAAATACCAATCAACTCCTGATGATTCAGTCCATTCAAATTCTGAAACTACAGTGAAATGTGAACCAAATCTTGAAAATTCAGTAAATTCCCAACCAAATCCTGAAAGCTCAGTTAAATATGAACCAAATTCTGAAGATTCAGTTGAATACCAACAAAATCCTGAAAGTTCAGGCAAATACCAAACAAACCCTGGAGATTTAGTAGAAGATCATGTTAATTTTGAAGACCCAAATTCTTATGCTAATTCTACAGTGTCAAAGGCATACCTATCAAATCCAGAAGACACCAACACAAAAGAATGAATGCCAATGCTACCCTTGGTATTATGAGAATACAGTGAAAGCAAAACCTAAGTGGAACATCTTTGGTATCTCTGAAAGCTGTTCCACCTGAAAGAGGTTCATTTAACATTAAGTAAGAGGGGAGGGTTTTCTCTTAGGATGTTCCACTTTAGATTTCACTGTATTTTAAAGATCAGGTCCCCACAGCTACTATAGTAGCTTAAAGGTGCATATATTGTCACATGGTTGTGCTTAAATTAATGATAAAGATGTATATTAATAAATCCTGGCTATTATTCCTTTAATCAGGCCTTTAATATGGTACCTTTAATATGACCCTATGTTCACATATCACTACACCTAATAGACTAGATGCGAGTAGAAATAATCTTGATTTACGTTATTAATATTCAAAATTCAGTCAAAGTGATGTCATATTTGAAATTTGCATGGAAAAGTACATCTAGAAATATGGTTTCGAAAATTGTCTATCAACTTTGAAAATTTAATTTTTTTGAAAATGTGACTTCTTGTTCGGGTTGATTCCCCATAGACCCCATGTTACAAAATCACAAAAAGTGAATTATCCTCTCTTGTATTGGACAGATAAAATTTTCTTTTACTGGACATATTTTAATTTGCATAACTATTAGATACGTAAGGGTTATATAAAAATTGAACCACGCAAATAGATGTAATTTAAGATAAAGGGAACTTTCTACTATACGCACCATGCTATCTGACCCGAACGAGCCACATGGTGGTGAATCTGGTAACTACCTACTCGCATCTGCGTTATTGGGGCATAATTTGTAAAAATTTCAATGCAAATTATATTGGTAAAATCTATGATTATACATGTATACTTTTGTGCAATAGATTGTATGATGTAATATGTTTTTGGCTTTTGCCCCTTGATCACAAAAAATAGAATTTCTTATCCATAAGCCTATTGAAAGCCATTTTAACTTGTTGACTGAGTTGGCATAAATAACCCTCTCATATAATGAAGGTTAAGAGAATTAGCATAAAGAAAACAAAAATGAAACACAAAACTAAACAACAGAACCCCTAAAGATAATTTACATTAATAGGCTGTAGCCTGTAGGATACTCACATAATGGTTCATTCATTTCGTTTATACTCATTGGTTGGTTGGGCTAGTTTAGGTAAGGCCTCATTTAGGTAGCCACACCCACTATATCCCATTGTCTCCCAAAAGAAAGTCTCTTAACTCAATTCAACCCCTTACCATTGATGTAGTCTCCCTTATCTGGCCTTGCCTTGGTATGACCCCTACTCTCTCCCCTTCATTCTCTGTTTCCGTCTTTTTTTTTGTTGACAGAATCAACCATTATGTGAACTTTTGTAGTTTAGCTGTGTTCTATGCAATCATTGTAATCCACTCTCTGTATATAGACATTATACCTAGGGAGGGATTGTATATTGTTTTTATCCAGAGGGAAGATATGTAATCTCAAAGGATAAGTCCTATGCAATCCTGACCAGGAGGTGACGTTTTTAAACCATTGATAATTAAAAATTGACATCTAAAAAAATTATTTGTTAAAAACATTTACATCGTGAAACACAAGTTCATAAAAATCTTCGGAAGAGAAGTACATGACTGTTTATCAATTTTATAAAATCGTTTTATACTCATGATATCATATTGATAGTGGAATGAATATATTTATACAAATGTCATACATCCATACTTTACATCTATAAATTGACTTCCAAGTTATAAGAGTATAGAATACTGTTAATTGCTTTAATTTGTGATTCAATAATTATGTGCAAGATTATGTGTCAATTAAGATCATGTCTTTAACCAATTTACAATTTTTCTCCTATTGAGCTACATGGTATTTTCATACATTTTCTCAAAATTTTACCATATTAAATGAAAAGTAGTATTTTATTCAGGTGTTCTCTTTTGCAACCCTGGATAATATATATGAAAATATAAATTGCAGATATTAGTACACAATTTTAACAGAAATGTAACAGTATGTATATAGCATAGCACAGCTTGTTATATAGTTAGTAACTAATAAATAAATACAATTATTAACATATATGTTGTACTTGTTCTGTACTTTGAGCAGTTCTTTTGTGACAGTGCAGTATAGCAAGGGGTTTTAACTTTAAAGTTGTCAGAAATTGAGGATGGTACAAAATAGCATGCAATGCAACTTAAATTGTCCTTTACCCGTTTACCACTGGTTTATCTGGAAGGGGTTTCACCTACTCAATCCTTCCACGATCATGGGAAGATTTTTGGAATTTCTTTTTTGGGCCTAATAAAGATACTGTTCATATCTGGGGCTTATTTGAAAAGCTGTCATCTTTTTTAAAATGAGTCTTATTTAACAACCTTAATTATATTCTCTGTGAAAGAGAATTGAGACAAAGTATGTTTGAAACAGAGTTGGGCCACAAGAAGTAGAAGTCTAGCAAAAGACACATCGTTCAAGGAAAACAGTCAAACTAAAGTTGCTAGGAAATTTAAGATTGCTGGCTAAAAAGGGGAGATAAACCAATTTGCAGTGACTCTACTATACATCGTAAACTACTTTTCGCACGCAAGAGGATGTAAAATAAATAATCTACTTCTTATGAGTAATGCAGATTTTCATAAATACAACAAGAAAAACGTATTTATTTTTATAGTTTTTATTGACATTTTACGTTTACCACATAATAAATTACATGAATGACTTTTGAGTTGGTTCTCTAAGTATGAGATATTATCCATATCTTAGATTAAACTAGTATATACTCCCGAACACAGGCTGCGTTGCCTTCAATTTGGGATAACTGTGATTGAATGTTCGAACACATATCGCATCAGTCTCTTCAAATGATGTTTCGAGTTTAAGCATCGCTTTGTTATTCTTAAACAACCGCTTCTCAAGATCCAGAACTTCAAATTTTGGATCTAATATTATCATTGATAACTTCCATGACGGTGTATCATCCCCGGGTGAAGACATCGGCTTGGCGAATTTCACTCTCCAGTCGTCGATGTTTATGCACGTCATTGGACTGAAAGTACGAGATATTTCAATAAGTTTTTGAAGTTCAGAAACATTCAAGGAAAATTCATGATAACAACACAATTATAAAGTTGTTTTTTAGTAATATTTATGGACGCAAATGATAAAACAATGCAAAACCTTGAAAACCACGGGAAATTCATAGATGACACGTTTTATAGTTAACATTTATGGATGCAAATGGAAAGACGATGCGAAATCTAAATATATAAGCCGCCATCTCTGTTGTAAGGCATCATCAGTATATGATGATCGCTTAGAGATGCAGGTTGTACAGATGTTTGGCAGTTTAGGCTATGGTGGGAGGCTTTTGTGAACAGTTGTTTTTTGAGAAAAATCAAGTTAATTGCAAGATATTTCCTCATCTAAACAATTTACGTATTCGTACATTCTCTGACCACCCGAAACCCACCTGTCAGTTCCATAACTACTAAAACACTCTGCCGGGGCCAGCATCCAATTCTTATTGATGAGGGTTCCAGCACACATTAATCTCCCCTTCTCATATAAAGCCGCTAACCAAACCCGATTTTGTGATGCGTTCTTGCAGGTTTCTTTGAAGTGATCTGAGAGAAATAAAGGAAGCATTACTTAATTTGATAGTATTTAACACAATGTACCCTATGCGTCACATTGATATTAAAAATTTTAAGATAATTTGGATGGAACGATAAACTTAGCGTGTATTTGCGAATGCAACTAACGGCTAGCGGCTATCGGATTAACCTACTATTTTATGACCAACTCATTTAAATATGAATGGAATAGTAGCAGGTACTGTTCATATTTAAATGAGTCGCCAATAAAATATAAGGTTAATCCGGTAGCCGACAGGCGATTCTAGTTGCATTCGCGAATACAAGGTTAGACTTACTTACTCGTACATCCATGCAAGTAAAACATTATGAAAATATGGATGGCTCTTAAAGGGATTAATAAGAGGGAGTTAGAGGGTTATCTGTCGAAAATGAAATAGGGGCAATTACAATTGGAAACTTCTGGATCTCAATCGTCAGTAGTTTATATATTCTATCAGATATCTCATTTTTTTCTTCGAAAATGAAATTATGATTGTAAGCTATCACAACATTCTAAACCATCTATCCCTTAGAGTATATTAAGTAAAATAAATGTACCAAATTGTGGTTTATCTGTTACACCTCTTGGTTGTCCAACATCTCCCTTTGGTTTTGTCGCACATGGTTGCGTCTCTCTGGATGTGATTCCATTATTTTGAGGTTTACAATTCTCTATGCTTGGATCTATTTTTCCATCCTCCATTTTGCAATGTCTTTCTCGAAATCGGACAGTCCTATCAAATTTATTCGTTTTACATTTGCTCCACTCTGACCATTTGCCCCAAGTGGAATCTGAAAAGAAGCAAGCCTTTACTATTTTCTTTCTCAATGTTAATAGGCTCATATCATTTCACGTGGTTTTACCTAATACAATCGGCATTCTTGAAAGTAAGCTTAAGCTACACCTTTTGGGCCCGTTTTTGAATGCACCTAACGTTTATCAACAAAACCATAATAATGGACTTACTTGCACATTCATGGTTCATGGTACAAATTTCTTTGTCGGTCCCGAACGAACACTTGTCTTTAAACCTCCCATAACGAGCGTCGATTTCCACAAAATTGATTGGTTTGATACAGCCACGTATTCGCTGTCGTTTCCCTTCACTACATTGAGAACCGCAGCCAATATTCTTACAATCTGCAGAGCACGACGACCAGGCACCCCATTCTGCCCAATCTTAAAAAGTTGACACCATTAAGTATAACAAAGCACACAGCGATAAATATCGCACATTTATGTGACGCCCGAACAGACAGACGCACGTACGGAACTCGCGCACGCACATTCAATTGAGGACAAAACATATTAGAATTATTTTTCCCAAATGAACTAATTGCGTGATGTTTGGACCATTGCGTTCGAACAGATGATTTAAACCGACAGCCTAACCGCTAGACCATAAATGATCTATTGTCCCTCAGTATATATTATCCATCTATACATTTCAAAGCAATATATACAGTCCGGGTGAGGCTATACATCCTTAGGACCCAGATCCATAAGAGCTGCGTACCAAAGATGTTGGTGGGACTATATATTCAGAGGCCTATATTCACTCCGACAATGGTGTAGTAATCGTTACCTTTGACCCTTCCCATGATCCACTGCATGTAGTGTGGTATAGACATGACTTGAGTTGTACAAGCGTCTCTTGATCTACATCCTTCCATAGAAGTCGAACTTAGGACTCCTAGCACAACCTCTTGTGTGGAATTATCGGCAACTTTGCAAGATAGGGGACCACCACTATCTCCCTAGAAGTAGGCTACTAGTTAATTGATTCAGTATTATGGATTTCTGTTACATCGATTTTTTAATTATTTCAAGAAAATGTCCTCTTCAAGATGTATTGGGCTTTACTTTATGTCAAATCATAGCATGATGCAAGAGACTAGAATGGAATCAATGGATATAGTGTAATAGGGATTAGTTGAGGATAGGTTTCGAAAAGAATGTCACAATTTTTGGGTCTCATCATTCCATGAATTTGGGGGGACGCCCACTTTTTCAATCTAGTGAATTTGGACATTTTTGCATCTAAATCGTAACCTTTGAATGAATAATTTCTTTATGGATTGTTTTCAACATTTTACACTCGCTAGCCCTTCTCTAATTCCTTTATAACGGTATAGCAAGTCAATGTACAAGAGTATTACTGGAATATATTTTGACACATTTTTGAAATTTATATAACATTTCTTATATCAATTTACTAGTAAGCTTATCAATAATAAAACATCACTGCTCAGTATTTAAAAAATATGAGAATCATTCCTACCAAGCCCGGTGATTGTGAATGTTGACCAGTACGCTCTAATTTAACGCCAATTTCTTTTATATCTTCTTGACTTTGTTCATGAAAGGTATCTTCGAAAATTTTCAATCTTGTTACTCTAAAAATAAATTGTAAACTGACAATAGCAAAATATGCTAACGGGGCTGCTAAAATTGCTTAAATCGCTCACAAGAAAATTCCCAACTGCTGGCCTCAAGTTAAAAATCAGAGCATTCTGAAAACTAATGATGATGGAATTGATCTTATTGTTGAACTTGTACATATCAGAGTAAATGCAAATGTTGCAACTCATTCAATTGAGCCAAATCGAATGTCAGATACTACCAAAACTTAAAATCGTTTCATTAAATACGGAGAGACGAGCAAATATACTGGCCGTCAAATTTACTCTTACGATTTTTAAGATAAGCATGTGTATTTGAGGACGCGAGGGATTTTCGGCAATACTTAATGGTTCAATTATAGCCCTTGTACCCTCTTCGTGCAAACGTCTTTCCACCTATCGTAGCAAAGCAGTCCTGCATAAGTGAATCGGTCCAGTGGGTTGAACACGTGTTTTCTTCTTTCGTAGAATCGCTACAAATCACTCCAGGCAACAACGCTGGTCGCGGATCGTCATTCCCAGCTCCCATACGGACTGGACTCTTCAAGCGTATTAAAGCAATATCATGTGTGACTACATTGTCTACCATTGTGTATTTACCATGAACTATTATCTTATTGGGGTGTATACTATCTTGAAAGTTTCGCAAACCCATGTATAAGTCATTGTCGGGGTTTGGATCCAAGGCTCTGATTTTCCAACGTCTGTAGTTACACTTTCGTATATCAACTCTCCTGAAATGGTTTCATTTGTATCAGGCAAATGAAAATTCATACACGTTTATCGAAAAAGACTCGCACCGGGGACTTGCATTATTTAACCGATATCCTACAGTGATGTTGATATAAATACCATGGACTAGAAGACGACTTTGTTTCCCGTGAACAGCATTCCTGTTTGATACCACAAACACAATGTCCTGCTGTTAAAACCCAGTAATTGTGAAGAAGAATGCCATGACAAAACCGTTCTGGTAGAGGATTACTTCTTTCGATTCCGACTGCCCAATTCCTTATCCCAGTTTTGTTCATATTCAGTCCGCACATGACTTAAAAACAAATAGTGGAGAGGTTAAGCTAACGATGTTTTTCACAACGTAACCGTAAACGCAAAGTACAAAAATTAACAAAGGAATGTATCGAGCGCTCATAGTTTTATGCGCTCTTAGTCTACTTCAGATACTCTTTCAGCTTCAGAGTTTCGGGTTTAGAACGGGAGATTTAAATATTTGACGTTGGGTCAACGGGAACCATTTAACTCGTGTCTATTGAACACTATGCTGTCAATTTTGATTTCGATGTACAGTTGAATTCTTGCTGAACACGATGATGTATGTCATGCATGATTTAGCGCCAAAAATCTTACGAAACGAGCTCGTTTAAAATATGTATTAGAAAACCAGCTATAAAACCGCATCAATGACATACTATAGAATCATTACACGCTATGGTGTAGTCTAAACAAACACTGGATTTGAACGGCTATTTATATGAGAAGGCTACATGAATTTGTATATGGTCGAGTGATACGTACAGGTTCAGTTTCGATTATATATGCAGAGCTTAACCTCTCCAATATGAAAGTACAACTACGTATTGTATCATACCTTTTGGAATTTTCGTATTGAGGTTATCTTCACGTACAGTTACTTTTTAAATCTGTTGCTTGAAATTTTTATAACAATGCGTTTTGAACTTTTCTGACGTACTGTTCACCGGCATAACATAAAATGGGACTTGGTTAAGTGGTGCGCTTTAAAAAAACATTTTCAAAGATACTTGCATCTTTCACGGGTTTTGTTAACGTGATGTATTCAAATACGATCGTATCCAACATAACACGTATATGTATTTGCATTTCATAGTGTTATGTAATGCTCATTCCACAAGATCACTTACTTCTACACGCTTCTCCTTTGCAACATTCCTTCTCATATGCTGCATCTTCTCCTCCATCGCACAAATCTTCACTGACAACACTTCCATTGCTAAAAATGCACATTCTGGCTCTGAACCTGTATTGTGGCGAACATATGGCTGTTTTGTTACTTCCGCATCTACTCCATGGACTATATCTTGTCCACTCTGGCTTTTTTTGTATTTGGAAAGATGCCGTAGATGTTATAGTTGGAGAAGTTACCGTTGTCGAAGGTGGTCCATGAAATCCCGATCGTGCACCTGATTTGGCAGTTGTTGTAGGTTCGCTTGTTGAGTTTGTGGATTTAGGTACAGTTGGCGTTGTAGGCACTGTTGTTTTAACATCAGTGGTGGTAATGTCAGTCACTGTTGTAGTAGCTTCAGTGGTGGTAGCGTCAGTCACTGTTGCTGTAGCTTCAGTGGTTGTAGCGTCAGTCACTGTTGTTGTAGCTTCAGTGGTTGTAACGTCAGTCACTGTTGTTGTAGCTTCAGTGGTGGTGGTGTCTGTCACTGATGTTGTAGCTTGGGCGGTGGTAGCGTCAGTCACAGATGTTGTAGCTTCAGTGGTTGTAGCGTCAGTCACTGTTGTTGTAGCTTCAGTGGTGGTGGTGTCTGTCACTGATGTTGTGGCATCAGTGGTAGTAGCGTCAGTCACTGTTGTTGTAGCTTCAGTGGTGGTGGTGTCTGTAACCGATGTTGTGGCATCAGTGGTAGTAGCGTCAGTCACTGTTGTTCTAGCTTCAGTGGTGGTAGCGTCAACCGTCGTTGTTGTAGCTTCAGTGATGGTAGCGTCAGTCACTATTGTTGTAGCTTCAGTGGTGGTAGCGTCAGTCACAGTTGTTGTAGCTTCAGTGGTAGTAGCGTCAGTCACTGATGTTGTAGCTTCAGTGGTAGTAGCGTAAGTCACTGTTGTTGTAGCTTCAGTGGTAATAGCGTCAGTCACTGTTGTTGTAGCTTCAGATGTAGTAGCGTCAGTCGCTGTTTTTGTAGCTTCAGTGGTGGTAGCGTCAGTTACAGTTGTTGTAGCTTCATTGGTGGTAGCGCCAGTCACTGTTGTTGTAGCTTCAGTGGTAGTAGCGTCAGTCACTGTTGTTGTAGCTTCAGTGGTTACAGCGTCAGTCACTGTTGTTGTAGCTTCAGTGGTAGTAGCGTCAATCGCTGTTGTTGTAGCATCAGTGGTGGTAGCGTCAGTCACTGTTGTTGTCGCTTCAGTTGTGGTAGCGTCAGTCACTGTTGTTGTAGCTTCCGTGGTGGTAGCGTCAGTCACAGTTGTTGTAGCTTCATTGGTGGTAGCGTCAGTCGCAGTTGTTGTCGCTTTAGTGGTGGTAGCGTCAGTCACTGTTGTTGTAGCTTCAGTGGTGGTAGCGTCAGTCACTGTTGTTGGAGCTTCAGTGGTTGAAGCGTCAGTCACTTTTGGTGGAGCTTCAGTGGTGGTAGCGTCAGTCACTTTTGGTGGACCTTCAGTGGTGGTAGCGTCAGTCATTGTTGTTGTAGCTTCAGTGTTGGAAGCGTCAGTAACTTTTGGTGGAGCTTCAGTGGTGGTAGCGTCAGTCACTGTTGTTGTAGCTTCAGTGGTGGTAGCGCCAGTCACTGTTGTTGTAGCTTCAGTGGTGGTAGCATCAGTCACTGTTGTTGAAGCGTCAGTAGTACTGATAGCGTCATTGGCTTTTGTTGAAGCATCAGTGGTGTTACTGTCAGTCATTGTGCTTTCTGTTGTTGTTGTTGTTGTAGTTTGAGTTGTTGCTTCACACGAAACTCCATTTCCTTTGTACCCAGTTGGACAGCTACACATGTACGATCCCGGTATGTTGGTACAGTTGGCTAACTGATGGCAGTTGTTTGAATTGTCTAAACATTCGTCAATATCTGGAACAAATATGAAATTGAATTAGCATGTATTTCGTATTATTTTGATCCTCGAGGTAACTATGATTTGTGTGTAGTGTAAGGTTTGACTTTCATAAAATCATTAAATGCCCAACTTTAAGTTAGACATATTGCAAATTTCTGCAGTTTTTGTGTATCGTTGTTGTATATTGTTAAAATTCCTTTTAGCGCTGTAGGCTATTTTACTTTAAAAGAATTTACGTAGTTGTGTACATCGTTGGATTTGTAAATGTGTCTTTCAAACGCTCTTTGCTTTTACCTGAACAATTCCATCCGTTGCCAGTAAAACCTTTTATACATGAGCATTTGTATGATCCTCTCAGGTTTTTGCATTTTGAAAACTCATGGCAACTATTTCTCTTTGTGCATTCATTTATATCTGAAAATACAGCATTTACATTTCTATTACCTAGGACTAGTTGTTTCAGAATTTTGATTTATAATCAACTTCACCTAGTAATACTAATGAGAGTAGATGATCAAAATCAAGTAAAATTGTAGACAAAAAGCAACAAGATAAGTCATCAATGCTAGATGAATAAATCATTTTTTAGATAAAAGTTTTGTATTGGGAGAGGATAAATAATCAAATTGAATCAAGAACCTCTGCACATGCGTCTCCCATTTCCGGTGTAACCGCTCGCACACATGCAGTCAAAGGAACCATTTGTGTTTATACAAATTCCAAATACTCTATGACAGTCATTAGCATAGGACACAGCACATTCGTCGACATCTACAAAAAATAAGTAAGCGCTCTTTTGTAAATTGAACAGGTAGTTCGGTGGTATGAATGTATTACACTTTACAGCTATACGTCTTGTCAAGTTGGCATCAAGATTATTTGCTAGCAATGTAGGCCTACTCATTTCCGTGTTACCTTGACAATGTGATCCATTTCCGGTGTAACCTTTATCACATTGGCACCCAGTGGCACCTGAATATCTATCTGTTTTACACGTTGCAAATGTATGACAGTCGGCTGTGGAATTGCATGACGATGCTGAAAACAAAGTGCAAACGTAACAATACTATAGCAATTAGGTACGGTGGAGCAAAAGCATGAAAACAGAGAGTATAAATCATCTAAATCTCATCGTCTCCAGAAGGAAAGGTTTCTTAATCCGACACTGCCCCTTAATGTTTCAAATAGCAACTCCTAAGTAACGCTGCAAAGGCCAATTTTGTAAACCGCCAATGAAAATATCACCAGATGAATTTGGGAACAGGAAGAGAATACATAATCATTAAGTACCTGCTTCTTTACTGCAGATATAACCGTCAGTCCTTGTGTTACAGTGAACAGTTCGCCATTCGGTGGTATTGAATCCTGTCCCAGTAACTTGAGCACAGTCACTCGATTTTGGTCTACCATTAACATTACGCGGCTTGGGTGCCCATTTCTGGTATGAATAGGGGCTTCCATCTGTCCATACAAATGAGCCTTCTTTGTCTATATCGTTAAGACCTATGTAATATCCCAATTTGTTGTCTTTCATTTTCTCTGAAAAAAGATGTAATTGAGAATAACAGTCCGTTCATTTCAGCTTACAGTATTTTCAACGTCATGAACTCTGACGTGCATTCTGTTGTGAATGAAGAGACGCCATTTGCTAATGTTGTGCTGTATTAATACATTACTATCTATGCATTACTATCTTCAAAGTTTATGAACGTGAATGACCATAATAAAATGTATATACATTAAAAAGTCGTAAAAAGACCCTACTATTTATTTTAACAGTCATGAAAATTGGAATAAATTATACATAAATAGTTTAATAAGAAGAAAAAAAATTCCTAGTATTGGGTTAATTAGTTCTGGCAGATTCAACCATGATATCTGAAAAATATTATTTATTTTAAATCTCATCTTACCAGCCATAAATGCTTGTTCAATGTCGCTATGGACTGATGCGAGGTGCCCACCTCGGGTTTTACAATCACTTTCGGCCTTTAAGTACTTGATACCCGATGTTTGCACATCTAGAAAACACCGGGTTCCAATCATTGTCCAGTTACTTTCTTTAGGTCCTTTTACTTTTAGACATGTGTACGAGGCTTCCACATTCGAGACAGAACATGCTGTACGTTATTTACAAAAGTACTTGTTAGTGACTATGCACCGTTTAAACATGGGCATTCATTCCATTTTAGATCAGTTTTTTTAATTGAAATTGTCTACGTCAATGAAACGATACAGGAATATATACAAATCATTGTACATGGAGGAACTCACATTAGTTTGTCATTATCAAAACTATATGCGTCAACTTCAAAAAGTCAAACACATTCATGCTTAAGATTTTAAAAGAAATATCATCAAATTTCTTTATATTTCTAGGTAAAACTTTCCCATAATAGAAAAACAAAACTCGCTACTCACCAAACAAACCCAAAACAGCCGTGACAAGATGCAAATGCACGTATTGCTTTTTCTGTGTGATCATATTTACAGAATACATCCTTCTTTATTTTAAGCTTTGTGTAGTGATGATTTCAAGCTAACTTTGACAACTGACTGTGTGAGCATATTTACAGAATATATCCTTTATTTTAAGCTTTGTGTAGTGATGATGTCAAGCTAACTTTGACAGCTGATTGTGTGATCATATTTACAGAATATATCCTTCTTTATTTTAAGCTTTGTGTAGTGATGATGTCAAGCTAACTTTGACAACTGACTGTGTGATCATATTTACAGAATATATCCTTCTTTACTTTATGCTTTGTGTAGTGATGATGTCAAGCTAACTTTGACAACTGATCCGTTGATCTTTGGCTTTCCAACTCTCTGCTCAAATTTTGCAGTCGTAGTCTTTTGTAATCGTCGAGGCTATCATCGTGTGGAAACATTAAAACACGTTTTAACGATAACTACAGTTATCGTATTTTCAGCAACGGATCTTGACAACTGACCTACGTTAGCTCCTTTACATCCACCTACGCCGCGTGTTTCTAGGTTTCTAATCATCTGAGTTTATTCTATCACTGCAGTGATCAATTTTAAATTGATCACGCACTTTAGCTGCGTACATTTTTCGATTAGTCAGCCATTATGTGAACAATCGGTATAGCTATAGAAGTGCAGCGTTGCATGATATTGCTTTATCCTTATTAAATATCGAAAGAAAAACAAACAGACTATATAAAGTGTATATCATTTTACTTTTTCATTCATAAGGCATCATCACTTGCATATTGATTTTAGTGGATAGCCGATTATTGTTGATATATAAAAGTAGACATTTAAGAAAATCACAATTGCAAAGACAAGATGAAGTTATGATATCAGTAAATTAAGCCAAGCGTAGTATAGGTCAATAGTCCTATTGATTCTAGTAGATCTTGCTTAGGTACCTTGACAAGTACGTTAAGTTTAATTTTTCTAGTCGGTCGGTATCAATAGCTGTTTCTATATCGTCTAATCTACAGGGTGTACCAAAACACTTCACCCACCTAACGATGAATATCTCTTTAACCAACAGAGTTTGATAAAAGAAAGCTTGCACCATTAAAGTTAGTTAAATGTTCTTCAAGTTGATGAAGTTCAATTACTATAGCAATTGTATGGCCCATTAGTTTGCAATAGTTTGAGGGTTGTTTGCATACACAATATCCTAAATGAACCCTCACAGATAAAAATCTGGAGGGCTCAGGTCTGGGGAGGGGGTGCCCAGTTGGTATCTGCTCTACGACTGATTTATCCTATAAATGATTCTGAAGCCACCCCAAGGTGATGTTGCAATTGGATGTATGTGGTAATGCTTTATCTTGTTGAAATCATTGGCCTATCAACATCATGTAAAAACAGAAATGTAAAAACTCTAAATGTAAATCTATACATTTAGAGTTTTTACATTTCTGTTTTTACATGATGAAATATAATGCTTTGTGTTCATGGTTATACTTTTCCCTTCCTCATTTTCTATAAAGTATGGCCCAATAACACGTGACCATGCTTACTCAAAGCACACCAAACACTGCATTTTGCACAATGAAGTAGTCTCTCAGCCACTTCAATAGGAGCATAGTTACCCAATAAACATAGTTTTTGCTATTAATTGCCATTCGACTGAAAACGCGCTTCATCGCTAAACCAACTTTGCCTGGCGTTTGCAAGTCTGTCTTTAGAGATGCGATGCCCATTTTCGAGCACATTATTTGAATGGCCAGCAAATGGGCCCTACAATTGCTATAGTAGTAAAACTTTAACAACTTGAAGAACATTTAACTAACTTAAATTATGCAAACTGTGTAAAATAGTGACCTTTTCCCTACGGAAATGAAGATACATACATTATACAGAAAACAATTGTATACCTTTGGATTTGTCCGGGCATATATCTTAAACATCTAAATGAAAAGCTCCTGAGGAAACAGTTGCAAATTGACTTACAGGGAAGATGCCTATCAAATATTGGCTGCAACCAAGGACGTCCTTGCTGCAACTATAAACTTTCCATGAGATAAACGAAATTAACTGAACCAATTGGTTGAACTCTGCCCTGTTAAAACTTGGTATAATTTTGAGAAGTGAATTTTATGATTACAATTAATAAGTATTCCACTTTTTGGAGCATGTTCAATAGTGTTTCAACAGAGTATGAACAAAGATGCATTCGAATAGTTCCAAGTGCCTTTAGCTTCAGATATCATTCGAAAGTCTCGATAGTTTTGATAGTCTAAAAATTCCATTAAATGTATCTAAAGATTCCAATCAAATCTTTGATATGTTTCAATAACTAAATTGTCATATTTGTTGGAATTTTCTTAACTACTAAAGCTTTTGGAACGATTGGAACAATCATTATCATGTGGGATATACATTTCAACTATATGGTTAAATCAGCCATTGTTGATAACGGCTTCTATAGTCGCCGTTATCAGGGCATGCCTATGTGAAAATTACTATAAAATACCTTTTATTAAATACGTTATGATTAACCAGGGACGTAAATTTGTTCATATGCATTTTGTATAATAATATAATAATCTCTAAACAATACTTACCTATCTGGCCTGAAACACTGAGAAGCATTAAATTAATTACGTGCTATTATTATACAGGGTGGACTAAAATAAATAACCATATTAAAAAGTACGCAACTTATTTTGATAATTATATATTTAATGTATATTATATGAAAACAGTGAGTAAAAGAGAGAACCTTAACAAACATAAAACGCAAATGAAAAAGAAAGCTTGCCCAGGCAGACGGAAATGGTCAAAGGTTGATTGATATCGAAAGTTTGTAAAATAAAATCTTACTTATAAAAAAAATTATACAGTAATGGAGTCCACACTGAGAAGAAATATTGTATATATTATGAAGTTATATAATGGTTGATTTCGTATATCGTGTTTATACTCAAGCGAGTACATGATATATTCACGAGTGACTGAAGGGAACGAGTGAACATATCATATACTCACGAGAGTATAACGATATTATTCAGAATCAACCATTATATGATATTATTATCCCACCCTAATCTTTAATCAATTATAGGTTAATCTAAATTCAGCAGTTGTATATCAAGTCGAAGAGTTGTATACGTTCCCCAGGAGTTGTATACGTTATCCAGGAGTATATCGTTCTCAAGAGTTGTATACGATGAGTGTTGTTTTTATATTGCTGCAGTTATACAATGCCATTATACAATCATATAAAGCACTTAGGGTGGGATAACATAATTTATTACACTCATAACATTATTCTACCATCAACATGGTTAACATAAACAACCTACATATGCTGTTTCTTTCTTTCTATGAAATCGTGTTACACAAGTATGTGATTCATCATTCTGGTCTGATATAGTGCCCCGGTTAAAAGTTCATTTCACGCCCAAAATTGAGATGGTAAAAATCAAGAATATGCCTATATGAATTGCTGATAAATTAATTAATCAATCAATTAATCAATTAATTAATTTGAATAGCTCTCATTAAAGGTTAAATAATGCATTTTGCCGCTTGACCATCTAGATTTGATTTGGACTACAGTTTGACGTGAGGGCCATCTATGTAACATTTTCAAAGCTATTTTTAATAATTGGACAAATCTTACACCTATTCCCAGGGACCTATTCAGTCGTACTTATGAGTAACGGGAACGACAGAAAGAAGTTCAGATTTTAGAAAACTGAGCACTGATAAAAGAAAATTAAGTTTACAATATGATACTCAGAATATTTCCTGTGTAACTTGGCTTAGAGCATTCAAATGCAAAGAAGATAATTCGTTGGAAGACATTGCATGATATGTATATGGTATATCCATGCAATGACTTTTTAAATCATTTCAATATAAAATAATTTTCGCATTATGATTTGTGATACTTGTAATGTCATACTGACAATGTTAATTTTAGGAATATAGGAAAATTAGAAATGATTGAACTATTTTGATAAAGTTGCATTTTAACACATAATATGTATGCGATAGATATGAGGATGTTTCAATAGCCAAGAGACAAGTTCTGATTTTTAACCAAAACAAAACTGGAATCATTGATCATCTTAGCCTAATATGAAAATGAAAACTGTTGTTGGAATAAAGGTAATAAATATATAAAAGAAAACAGTCTGGCTTATTGTCTCCAGGCAAATTATATCCAAGTAATAGACCAGTATATCAACTCAGACTTATTGTCAACTCGTTCAAATTTATTGTCAACTCGTTCAGACTTATTGTTTCCAGACAGTTAGTTGACCAGTAGTATATCAACTAATTCTTGTAATTGCCACTGCCAAGCACAGGTTGTGTCGCCTTTAGCCTAGGATTGTCTTGATCAAATGCACCAACACAAATTCCATCGGTCTTCTCAAACGAGGTTTCAAGTTTAATCATAGCCTTGTTATTCTTAAACAACCGCTTTTCAAGATCCAGAACTTCATATTCTGGATCTAATATTATCATTGATAACTTCCATCGTTGTGTATCATCCCCAGTTGATGACATTGGCTTGGTGAATTTCACTCTCCAATCCTTTTTGTTAATGCAAGTCGAAGGACTGAAAATTGAAATACATCATTGGGGTGACTCTAGTCATTACTTAGGATATACTTTGACATAGCAGAACGGTAGAAACAGTGGTATTCTTTGAGTTGAGCATCGAAATATGACAAAGTGAGTAGTATTTATCTTACGAATTACATGTAATTTATTGGATGTAAAATGGAGCGTTTTCCAATAGGGTTGATACAAGGCTTTACATTTGGAAACAAATATCCAAATTTTAAAAATCAACAAATGCTAAAGCCTTCTTCAAGGCTACACTTGGGTCAACCGAGAGAAGCCAAACGAGAGAAGGTGTGATACAAGTGTATTGAGTTAAATATGCCCTTTAAATATTAAATGCCGTATAACAATCATATATAATTTTTAATTCGCCGTTTAGATGTATGGGATTTATGTCTTTATTGCCCTTAAATGATTCATATTCTACTCACTCACTCGTCCCAGAACTACTGAAACAATCTGCCGGTGCCAGTACCCACTTCTTATTGATGAGGGTTCCAGCACACATTAATCTCCCATTGTAGTAGAAACCTGCTAATATAACCTGATTTTTCGACCCTTTCTTGCACGCTTCTTTGAAGTGATCTAAACATAACAAATAGTTATAATGACCCTATGTTGTGATTCAAATTGGCTCTTTTGTCTTTATTAAAGGTAAAGTCTATCATTATTCATCAAAAAAATGACAAGAGATTTTAGTATTCTTATAAAGATGTATTTGTTCTTTACTATTTCAAATAAGGTTTTCATTTGTATCAAACAGATCAATATGCTATAAAAGTGTGTACTTAATCACTGAACCGATTAAGGTTAAACTATTGACGGTTGAGAAAGTACATACCAAGTTGTGTTTCATTTCTTGAACTCCTTGTATGCCCCATCCTTTTGGTCATGCATGGAAGAATTTCTCTTGATGTGATGCCATCGTGTCGAGGTTTACAGTTCTCTTTGCTGGGGTCTATTTTTCCGTCCTCCATTATGCACTTCCTTTCTCGAATCGAGATCACTTTGTCTCCGCCTTTTGTTATGCATTTTCCCCACTCAGACCATTTTCCCCAAAATGAATCTATAAGTAAATGAGCTATTTCTATTATAGACATTTTTATCCATAAATCTATTCCTTTAGTTACCAATAATATACAAGCAATTGATTGCCAAAGTTTTATAAAAACAATAGCGACAATTTTAGTCAATAAGAGTAGGAATACATAGAAAAGTCTATTCAATTTTACAAGGATGGAGGAAAGACAAGTATGGGATCCTGTATCTAAGATGGCCAAATTTGGGGGTAAGAGCTCAAAAGAGAAACCTGAATAACATCTGCCTTTTCACATAATTTTCACCTTTTGAGTTATGCCTAATGTTATCAACATAGCCATAATATATAACTTACTCGCACATTCATGATTCATGGTACAATCTTCTTTGTCTGTATCGAACGAACATCTTTCTTTAAATCTTCCATAACGAGCGTCAATTTCCACAAAGCTGATTGGTTTGATGCAACCACGTGTACGTTGTCGCTTCCCTTGCGCGCACGGATACCCACATCCCAGTCCCTTACAATTCGCGGAACACGCTGACCATTCTCCCCATCCTGCCCAATCTTAAAAGGTGCATAATTTTAAGACATAATCGATTGTTCATTCTCAATGTGCTCATATGATGATAATTGGGGTCTCACTCATCTCAACTCATGATAATTGGGTCTCACTCGTCTCAACTCATGATAATTGGGTCTCACTCGTCTCAACTCATGATAATTGGGGTCTCACTCATCTCAACTCATGATAATTGGGGTCTCACTCATCTCAACTCATGATAATTGGGTCTCACTCGTCTCAACTCATGATAATTGGGGTCTCACTCATCTCAACATATGAAAATTGGGTCTCACTCATCTCAACTCATGATAATTGGGGTCTCACTCATCTCAACTTATGATAACTGGGGTCTCACTCATCTCAACTAAGGATAATTGGGGTCTCATGCCATTAATGTTTGTGAAAAGCGGATCATTGTGACTTCCATGCTCTCAGAGTTTAGGTACACAAAGCCATTGCTCACTGACTGGCCTTACATTTTCAAGACGCCAGTTGCCACTCCAAACCAATATATTTAATAAATAACTCAACTTTAGTTACTTCAGACGTTTTCGACATTTCGCCAATCATCCAACTAGCTTTATCAAGATTGCATTCAAAATGGAAGTACATCATGTTCATAAATAATATAACTGTACTTCCATTTTCAATGGTATCTTGAAAAAGCTAGTTGGATGACTGGCGAAACGTCGAAAAGAAGTAAATGAAGTTGAGTTATTTAATTTATTACCAGACTGATGAATCTACACAACAATATATTTAATGTAGCTCAGTGACTGAATGTCAATGAGACCATGGTGACTGGGTAGGCTGCTGCGAAGCATGTCATGATGCCAGGTTACCATAGTAACCATTACTCAATATTGATTGATATTATCATTTTTACTTGCTAAGAAACATATCTGAAAAATAATATTACATATGAAAGTGCAATGGCTGAAGGGAAAAACATAAATAGGAAACATAGTCTAGAAAAAAGCATCTTAGCGCACATCAAAATCTAATAAAAAAACACATAGAAAATGAACATTTCAGAGTCAAGCGGATTACAATAAAGGAAATTGTTAATATCTTAACTCAAACACTGGAGAGGTTAAGCTAACGATGTTTTTCACAACGTAACCGTGAACGCAAAGTACAAAAATTAACAAAGGAATGTATCGAGCGCTCATAGTTTTATGCGCGCTTAGTCTACTTCAGATACTCTTTCAGCTTCAGAGTTTCGGGTTTAGAACGGGAGATTTGAATATTTGACGTTGGGTCAACGGGAACCATTTAACTCGTGTCTATTGAGCACTATGCTGTCAATTTTGATTTCGATGCACAGTTGAATTCTTGCTGAACACGATAATGTATGTCATGCATGATTTAGCGCCAAAAATCTTACGAAACGAGCTCGTTTAAAATATGTATTAGAAAACCAGCTATAAAACCGCATCAATGACATACTATAGAATCATTACACGCTATGGTGTAGTCTAAACAAACACTGGATTTGAACGGCTATTTATATGAGAAGGCTACATGAGTTTGTATATGGTCGAGTGATACGTACAGGTTCAGTTTCGATTATATATGCAAAGCTTAACCTCTCCACTAATCTAACATACAACGAAATGGAGACATCGTTGTCTCCAACTGGTTGTGATCATAGATATTTGCCTTGCTGTGCTGTGTGATGCTCTAGTTTTACCCTTGATAAACTTTTGCTCACCTTTAGTATTATTACTATTACTACTAGTATCATTACCTGCGACTTTGTCCATTATCCACTGCATGTGATGTGGAATAAACATTGCTTGTGTCTAAACTTTTGCTCACCTTGAGTATTATTTCTATTACTACTAATACTATTACTATTATTACCTGCGACTTTGTCCATTATCCACTGCATGTGATGTGGAATAAACATGGCTTGTGTATAAACTTTTGCTCACCTTTAGTATTATTACTATTACTACTAGAATTATTACCTGCGACTTTGTCCATTATCCACTGCATGTGGTGTGGAATAGACATGGCTTGTGTTGTACAAAAATCTTTTGATCTACATCCATCCACAGATGTCGAACTTAGGACTCCTAATACGACCTCTTGTGTGGAGTTATAGGCAACTTTGCAAGATACAGGTCCACCACTATCACCCTTTGGATAACTTATATATAAAATGCAGTTCAAACGGATTTATTTTTGGCTTGGTGGTAATAGTGCCTCACATGGCATAATATAGTATACTATATTTTAATACAATCTGGTTATATTCAATAATATGTTGCATATACTAAATGCGAGTTTTTAGTAATGACAATATTTTGCAACAATAGGAAAAATGTACCTTGGATGGTGGTTTCGAAAACTGACCACTCCCTTCTAGTGTCACACCATATGCTTTCACATCATCTGGACTCTTATGGTTGAAAGCATCTTCAAATACCTTCAGTTTTGTTACTCTAGAAACAAAGTGAACTCTAGAAATAAAGTGTTTGGATTAGATTATTTTGATTAGCAATGAACATTTGTGTAATCTATAAATCGTTTGTACCCTCTATTTGCATACGTTCTCCCGTCTATCGTAGCAAAGCAGTCCTGCATGAGTGAATCCGTCCAGTGCGTTGAACACGTGTTTTCATCTTTTGTATAATCGCTGCAAATCACCCTTGGTAACAACGCTGGTCGGGGGTCATCATTCCCAGCTCCCATACGTATGGGGGTTTTCAAGCGGATCAACGCTAAATCATTTTTCAATGTTGTGTAGTCCGTTATTGCGTATTTATCATGAATTATAATCCTGCTAGGGTGTATATCATCTTGAAAGTTTCGCAAACCTTCGGCTATGTCGTTGTCGGGGTTTGGGTCTAAGGCTCTGATTTTCCAACGTCTATAGTCACACTTTCGTATATCAATTCTCCTGAAACGATTCAATTGTTATATCGGCTTTACAACTTATCTGGCATTTCTGGCATTGATATATATCATAGATATCCATTAGATTGCCATTTTGAAATAAATTTTATTTATTTATTGAAACGTAAAACAGTGATTCAATATTTTAAGTATTTTCTACAAAAATTATGATTTTATACCCCATCTCATGAGTGAAAAGTGTCCAATCCGGCCAGCCAGTAAAGGGATATATAGGGTAAATAAATTGTTACTTTTGGAAGACCCTGTGGAACACCCTGTATATTCAACATTTCACATACCCACATATTCTCTATAATGATTTCAAATCGTTAAACTAACGTTAATATGACTTTTACCATGAGCTATCAGAACGTTTCGTATCCTGTGAACAACACTTCTGTTTTTCGTGACATACACAATGTGCCCCTGTCAAAACCCAATAGTTGTGAAGTAGAATGCCATGACAATACCGTTCTGGTAGAGGGTTACTTCTTTCGAGTCCGACTGCCCAATTCCTGACTCCAGTTTTGTCCATATTTCGTGCACACATTACTTAAAGAAAACCATATGTCTAAACAATTTTTGTGAATTGTATTGTACGTACATGTGTGTAGGAAGAACAACTTTCTTGGTCGATCTACTATTTCTCTAACATCGATCGGGCGGAGATCAAAACCTTGGGATAAACAAAAACAAGCTATCCAATTATATTCAAGATTCAAACATACTGAGGTAATGTGATTTGTCAAATCTAAATAAAAGTAAAATGAGGAACCTTGAACTCCAAAGTGTCATTGGTTTTTCGAAATTCTGGATATTACACTTACTTTTACACGCCTCTCCTTTGCAACATGCCTTTTGATATGCTGCATCTTCTCCCCCATCGCATAAATCTTCACTGACAACACTTCCATTGCTAAAAATGCACATTCTGGCTCTGAACCTGAATTGTGGCGAACATATCGCTGTGTTGTTATTTCCGCATTTACTCCATGGGCCATATCGTGTCCACTTTGGATATTCTACTACATATAAAGATGCTGTTGTTGTACCTTTAGATGTCTGTGCTGCTGTTGAACTAGTTGGTGTTTCTGTCGCCGTCTTTGTTGATGTGCTAGGTGTTACTGGTATGGTGCATTTGTAGGAACCTGGTGTGTTAACACATGTGGTTGACTTGTGACATTTGCTTGAGTCATCTAAACATTCATCAATATCTGGAAAATACATTTTTCGTCCCGATGATAATAATTTGTAGAATAAGAATAGGAATAGAAGATGCATACACACAAAAATATAATTTAGAAGTCAGGTTGCTGCCAAACGTCTGTTTTTGCCAAACTGGTTTGCCAAGTGTCAATTCTTTAAAAGCAATAGAAAAAGAATGCACTCTTCTTTGTTACAACTGTACTTTCTTTAAAATAAACTACAGTCGATTCTATTGTGTTACTACCGAAGTAGGGTTTAGGTTGTCCTTACATATGATGAAGTCCATCTCACCTGTACAATTGAATCCGTTGCCAGTAAACCCTCTCATACATGAACAAGTGTATGAGCCCTTTGTATTTTTGCATTTTGAAAATGCATGACAACTGTTCACGGTGGAGCATTCATTAACTTCTGAAAATACAACTTTAAAGATAATTCTCGTGTGTTTAGCACTTGAAGCGTTGTTGATACTGTATTTTATATTGTTCTTGAAGATTTAAAAGTATATAATCTATGTTATATTCATTTCAGTGATAGTCGGATATCACCATACAGTGGGCTCAGATGCCGTTGTAAAATGCATGTGTGATTAATTTTTTTAGATAAGATGCCGTTGCAGAAATGCGTATGTAATTACCCTCTAGATAAGATGCCATTGCAGAAATGCGTGTTTAATTTCCCTCAAGATAAGATACCGTTGCAAAAAAGCACGTGTAATCACCATCTAGATAAGATATCGTTGCAGAAATGCAGAAAAGCGTTTGCAATTACCCTCAAGATAAGTGCCGTTGCAGAAAAGCGTGTGCAATAACCCTCTAGATAACATGCCGTTGCAGAAATGCATGTTTTATTACACACTACATAAGATGCCGTTGCAGAAAACCGTGTGTAATTACATTCTAATATGATGCCATTGTAGAAATGTGTGCGTTATTTGCTAATGAGCAAAGTACCGTTGCAATAAAACGTGGCTGTGCATTGACTTTCTAGATAAAATACATTGTACGAGTATTTATAAGTTAAGCAAGTACCTCTGCACCGTATCCCGTCTCCGCTGTAACCGCTGTTGCAACTGCAGCTGTACGAACCATTTGTGTTTGTGCAAGTTGCAAATAATGCATGGCAGTTGTTATTAAGGGACATGGCACACTCGTCGACATCTTGATTAGATAGAAATAACATTGTTACTACAATGGTAAATAAGCTGGAAACAATATAATGAGTTGGGACGGTGCCTTCTCATGATCGGGTTCAAACATAGCTGGAGATTGTTAATTGAATAGTGCCGGGGGCATATTTTTCTGAGCAGTAAAACTTGTGTTAGTGGAGCACAATTGGTAGCTCAAAATAGTGTTCCACTTGGCAGGTGCTCCACTTTACAGAGGTTCAGTTTACATTAATTAACCTTGTATTTGCGGATGCAAATAGCGGTTAGCGGCTTACGGATTAACCTACTCTTTTATGGGCAACTAATTTGAATATGAATTTTACCTGCCACTATTCCATTCATAGTTAAACGGGTTGGTCATAAAATAGTAGGTTAATTCGATAGCCGACAGCCGAAAGTTTCATTCGCGAATACAAGCTAAGGTAATGGGAAACTGGACTTTGAAAAGTGTTCCACCTCTTGAGGGGTTCCTCTTAGAAAGGTGTTTCATTTACAGGTTTTACAGCATACTTGTTTTTCAAATGCTGAAATGAAAATTACAATGCATATTGGTCGTAAAAACAAAATTTTAGGAGTTTTGTCACCCAAAAGTATGTAATGACAGGATCCACATTTTCAAAAACTTCGAAAATCGTGGAGACAAAAACGGAACACGTTTGAACATATCCGTGACGAAGTTAAAGTGGTAAAATATGTTTCCCTCAACTCTAGAATTACAGTAACCCATTAATGCTCTAACAACCATTTACCTCACTGGCAACAAAATTGATATTGGACGGTATAAAAGAAAGAGGAGGAAAGGTAAAATGTGTCTTGAAGTGGTGTTCACTTAACACATGTGTTCATTAGAGAGAGGTATTCACTAAGACAGATTCTAATTTATCTTTGGAAAAAGATGAAATTATAGAGGACCATCTATGAAGTCTGGGAAATTCCCCATCCTTAGCTTGTACTAAAAAGATACCTTCACAATGTGTTCCATTTCCCGTGTAACCTTTATTACATTGGCACCCAGTTGCAGCTGAAGATCTATCCTTTTTGCATGATGCAAGTGAATGGCAATCTGTTGTAGAATTACAAGACCATGCTGAAACATTACAAATATTACGTGTTCCAAAGGAGTTTGATTAAACTACATTTAACATGTAACCTTTGTTACGCGGTAAATACGATACAAATATATGTCATTATCAATTGCATCGATTGAGCGAACGGGTAAAAGTTAATAAATCATCATAATGACTACTGAATCAACAGTACAATGCATTGAATATATCAACTAATGCAGAAGTATCACCTAGCAATCTCACGTCATAAACTTACTCAATAAATCCAGGACTCATATTTTACTCGAATCACTAACTATATTGGTAATCCAGCGTGGTTTTATATTTAGATTCTCACAACCAATCAAATCAATGCTTTCTGTATCACGTTTTCACCCGCGATATATGTCATACTCAACTGCGGTATATGGCATATTACGCAAGTGAGTATGACATATTCCGCAGTTAAGTATTGTGTATTTACTGGAATCAATGTATCGTATATTCACTGCGGAATATTGCATACTCACCTGCGGAATATGCCATATACCGCAGGTGAGTGTGGCATATTCACCGCACCCGTATCACAAATACCGCGCAACCATGAATATATGCCATATTCCGCGTAACAACCTGCCATACAATTAAATATACGGACAACATGTAACGTATACGTAATGGTTATTTCAAGACCTTCAGCCAAAAGATTATCAATGATTGCGAAATGAGTCGCGACCCACAATCATCATATAGTCAGAATCCAAAGAGACATTCAGGAAAAGTGAAGATTGAATCGGGGAGGACTTACACGATTAACGACAAACACGATGGGGACATCTACACGAATAAATTCCTGAAACCCGATATCGGATACCTTATTCAATTTTCTATATCTTGTAAATGAATATATGTTTAGCCTACCTGCTTCTTTGCTGCAAATGAAACCGTCAGATCTCATCGTACACGGAACTGTTCGCCATTCAGAAGTATTGAACGCCGTTCCGGTAACTTGTGCGCAGTCACTTGCTCCTGTAAACCCATATGTATTGCGTTGCTTGGGTGCCCATTTCTCATATGAATAAGGGCTACCATCAGTCCATACAAAGGATCCTTCTTTGTCGATGTCATTGAGTCCTATGAAATATCCCAGTTTGTTTTCTTTCATCTTTTCTGGAATCGTAATTTTGTAAAGCTTTGATGCTCCCTCTAGTATTTAATATATAAGAGGATTTTATTTGTACTGATGCCCTTTTAGGGCCAAACTTACATCCAACATACAACTTTCAATAACAGTAAAAGTAGCAATAAAGTACTGAATACAATTTGGTCCTAAATCAATCATTTTAATCATTTTTGATATTTATTCACATAAACTTTGCATAACAGTGATAAGGATTCCCCAAGAGATGTATGGCCAATCACAAGCTAAAACATTTTTGAATAATGACTGTTATTCCCCAGATATAAACGTAGCTGGTGATACTGTAGAAAATGATTTCATTGACAAACTTTCTGAACACCATGTAACTTAGGCTTTCAAAAATTCAGGAATCCCCTTCTCCTTCCATCGCTTTCCATTATATTGTTTTTAATCTCAAATTACCAGCCATAAAAGTTTGTTCGCTGTCACTGTGGACTGATGCGAGGTGCCCTCCCCTGGCTTTACAGTGGGATTCCGCCGCTTTGTACTGGATACCCCGTTTGGGCGTCGTATGAACATCTAAAAAGCAACGGGTCCCAATCTTCGTCCAGTCACCTCCTCTTGGCCCGAGGCAAATGTATGATGATTCCACTTTGGAGACGGAGTATGCTTTTCACCGTGTGCAAAAAAACGTTTTAGTAATGTTGTTTCACAAACCACAGGCCCGTAGCCAGGGGATAGGTCCTGGCCAAAACTTTTTTCAAAAGCATGCAGTTTTTCACCATTCTGAGCACCTTTCAAGTGATTTTTGCCATATTTTGGTCAAAGTTGTCTGAAGTGAACCCCCTGGAATTTTTTAAAAAGTTAAAAAGTCCTGGCTACGGGCCTGAAGCACCAGGTATATTGCATGGTATAGCAGGTGATCATGATTTTAGACATTAGTGTAATGATTTTCTGACTCACCCTTGGTATACGCAGCTAACGAAAATTGACCGGTACGGGTCAAAAGCTGGACCGGTACGGGTTAACGGTTTTATTTGAATTTAAAACAGCCATAACCACCCTTGGTATACGCAGCTAACGAAAATTGATCGGTACGGGTCAAAAGCTGGACCGGTACGGGTTAACGGTTTTATTTGAATTTAAAACAGCCATAACTTGCTCAATATTGACTTCCTCGTGTCTAATTTGAAATATATGATGCCTCCCGATGCTTTTAAGTACCCCAATTTTTTACAGATTTTTAAACGGACCAAAACTCTCTAAATGCGCATTTATGCTCTTTTCTCTCGAGAACGACTGTCTCATTTTCACGATAACTTTTATTTAGTACTTCTAACATATAAGATCTATTTTTCCCCATCAAGGTATGATGTAAATGACATGCTATTTACATGTTGTGAGTTTCAATGACGCGCGTTTGATTTTTAAAAAAATGCCAAACTTTGTGACAAAGAATTTCATCCTGCTTGCAGCGAGAAGACGGACCGGTTCGGGGCAATAGCATGAACATAATTTAGGAATCTTTATACATGTGTGTTATTGCCCCGAACCGATCCGTCTTCTCGCTGGAAGCAGGAGGAAATTCTTTGTCACAAAATTTGGCATTTTTTATAAAATCAAACACGCGTCATTGAAACTCACAAGATGTAAATAGCATGTCATTTACATCATACCTAGATGGGGAAAAATAGATCTTATATGTTAGAAGTACTAAATAAAAGTTATCGTGAAAATGAGACAGTCGTTCTCGAGAGAAAAGAGCATAAATGCGCATTTAGAGAGTTTTGGTCCGTTTAAAAATCTGTAAAAAATTAGGGTACTTAAAAGCATCGGGAGGCATCATATATTTCAAATTAGACACGAGGAAGTCAATATTGAGCAAGTTATGGCTGTTTTAAATTCAAATAAAACCGTTAACCCGTACCGGTCCAGCTTTTTGACCCGTACCGGTCAATTTTCGTTAGCTGCGTATACCAAGGGTGATAACTTGGTCAATATTGACTTCCTCGTGTCTAATTTGAAATATATGATGCCTCCCGATGCTTTTAAGTACCCCAATTTTTACAGATTTTTAAACGGACCAAAACTCTCTAAATGCGCATTTATGCTCTTTTCTCTCGAGAACGACTGTCTCATTTTCACGATAACTTATTTAGTACTTCTAACATATAAGATCAATTTTTCCCCATCAAGGTATGATGTAAATGACATGCTATTTACATGTTGTGAGTTTCAATGACGCGCGTTTGATTTTATAAAAAATGCCAAACTTTGTGACAAAGAATATCCTCCTGCTTGCAGCGAGAAGACGGACCGGTTCGGGGCAATAGCACACATGTATAAAGATTCCTAAATTATGTTCATGCTATTGCCCCGAACCGGTCCGTCTTCTTGCTGCAAGCAGGATGAAATTCTTTGTCACAAAGTTTGGCATTTTTTATAAAATCAAACGCGCGTCATTGAAACTCACAAGATGTAAATAGCATGTCATTTACATCATACCTTGATGGGGAAAAGATAGACGTCCTTGGAAGTACTAAATAAAAGTTATCGTGAAAATGAGACAGTCGTTCTCGAGAGAAAAGAGCATAAATGCGCATTTAGAGAGTTTTGGTCCGTTTAAAAATCTGTAAAAAATTGGGGTACTTAAAAGCATCGGGAGGCATCATATATTTCAAATTAGACACGAGGAAGTCAATATTGAGCAAGTTATGGCTGTTTTAAATTCAAATAAAACCGTTAACCCGTACCGGTCCAGCTTTTGACCCGTACCGGTCAATTATCGTTAGCTGCGTATACCAAGGGTGTGACTGGAGTCAAATTGAAGTCAATTGTTATTTTCAGGTACACATATTAAACTCATTTCATAGTCTTTTTCAGTTTTGCTCAATGACATCGATGTCCCCAGATCGGTATTAGTTGAAAATTTAGAAAATTCAGTGACCTCTTTTTTAAAACTTCAAGTACAAAAAAAAACAGGACACTTAATTTTCCCTTCTCCCCCAGACAATCAATGATGTCCTATTGTTATTGCTCATATAATATCTCACATACCATGGATATATCTTGAGAATAACTTTGGGTATGTTATTGCCGAAATATCGGAAATGATCAACGGAACAACCAAACTCCAGAATATCCCAGATGCGAGTAGAAATAATCTGGATTTACGTCATTAAAAACTCACAATTCAGTCAAACTGATGTCATATTTGGAATCTACATGTATTAAAGATACATTATGCCATAGGTTTCTCCCCCAGACAATCAATGATGTCCTATTGTTATTGCTCATATAATATCTCACATACCACGGATATATCTTGAGAATAACTTTGGGTATGTTATTGCCGAAATATCGGAAATGATCAACAGAACAACCAAACTCCAGAATATCCCAGATGCGAGTAGAAATAATCTGGATTTACGTCATTAAAAACTCACAATTCAGTCAAACTAATGTCATATTTGGAATCTACATGTAAAATCACATATAGAAATGTGGTTTTGAAAAGAGTTTATCAACTTTGAAAATTTAATTTTCTTTGAAAATGTGACTTCTAGGTCGGGGAGATTCCCCATAGACCCCATGTTGTAAAATCACAAAAAGTGAAATATCTTTTCTTGTGTTGGGCAGATAATATTTTCCTTTACTGGACATATTTTAATTTGTATAACTATCAGATACATAAGGGTAATATGAAAAGTGAACCACTTAAACTGATGCATATTCAAGTTTAAGGGAATTTTGTAATACCCTGCCGTGTTAATTCCCCCGAATCAGCCACCTGGTGGCGAAACTGGTAACTACCTACTCGCATCTGAGTAATTAAACACAATCGATTCCCCGGCTAGCGAGGGGGATCCCCATTGAGTCACACAAGCGCCTTGAACCAGGCAGCCAATCAGGTTTATGATAAACAAATTCAACGACCAATCAGATAACAGGATGACTTTCCCGGTATATTCAAACTTCAGATTGAATTAATTTCTTCGAAAATAATTAGATCGGCCAGCACAACGCAAAATTAACACTGAAAGAGGGGGATTTGGGACTTCTTCTTTGATAAGTAGATGGGTATATAAGACTTATGTGGTGAAACTCAATATGCAAAAAAGTCCAGAGGGGTCTTGATTGTGCTATCCTATGGCATTGAGCCTCTTTAACCCTCAACTAACAATTTATGTATCATTTATGCATTATGTTGCAAAACTAAAAATGAATGGAATAAGTTTTGTGTACCTGAAATTAGGCTGAAAATAACACGGGACTTCAATTCAGGAAGCCGTTAAAATCTCTGAACAGAACTACCTTAAGTTTGTCTTGGTGTAAAAATTAGACTAAGTGATCTTACCTAGTTGACAGTAGTTTTGAAATCATTTTTTCACATTAGAAGTGGAAAAACTACTCACCAAGCAAAACTATAACAGCTGTGGCATAATTCAGATGCACGTATTGTTTCTGCATATTCATGCCTACTTTATTTTAACGTATTAATTACCGTTTAGAGTATGAATCCATGGAATTTTGATGATCATCGCATTAATTATCCAGTTCCTCAATCAACGCAACCGTAGTCTATTGGCGACATAATAATCGCAATGATGCAATGATAGACCTACATTTGTGACCCTTACTGCAGTTATCGTATATTCAACAACGGACCTCTATAACAAATTAATATTCTCTGGCATGCTTTCCAGATTTCTGATCAACATTTATGTGTGTGTGTGTCGCTTTGGGTTCCCAATACTAATATTTATCCTTAGGGCTGTACAGATAGGCTAATTTCTCGAGTCTACCATTTTGATACTGTTACTGTAGTTACTGCACATGTACATGGCTGGTATATTTCCTCGGCCTTTGAATGTCAAAGTATAAATTAAGAGCATTTGAGTAAACAATCAGGGTTATTTCTATATTTATTGTTTACTGGTAATGATATAGAAAATATATATTAATTTAATATACAATCAAACATTGTAGAGTTGTGTTTTATTGTATCTAGTAAGTGGAAATATGAGTACGGTAAAACATTTTTTTGTCATTGCATTGCACTCGTTATATTTTGTTGTATAACCTATATCTCTTATTAAACAAGACTTCTTTGTAAATTTTACAGTAGTACATAAGACTCAGCCCCCCCCCCCCCCCCATCCCTCCAGTTGACATTTTATGTACTTTCATAGATTATTACATAGGCTATAGACACACTAAATGCCGGGATCATATTATATATTATCATGTACAAGCACCCTTTAGTTAGTTAATATATATAGATAATTAGTTAAGCTTTTTCATTTTTTGTATAAGCTGTAAACGTGCTCAAAAGTGGGATACAAGTAGGCTTACAATAAAGCTCATAAAGATAATATATAATATGTAAGTACTGAGTTAGTCACGTAAGTCTACACAAAAATGTGAAAATACGTTGATTAAATTATATTTCTAAATGAGAAGGTTGTTTGAGACTATTTTAGGTCATTCTAGTCAACTTATGAATTTTTAGTGATCTATTCAATGTTATCTCTATAAATATTTATTATTGAAATTTGCACACACATGATACAAAATACTAAATATGGCTGATGCATCATGATTAAATCAAAATATAGATAGCGCGCAGAAGTGTTACGTAACGCCATCCTTCAAGATGGGTCCTTCACTGTTTATTAAGTGTTTAATAGCAGCCCATACTGATGATTACATAATGCAATGAATTAGTAATTACTCTTGGCCAAGGATGTGTTGTAAGATAGGCGGCCATACATATCAACATAGCCCATGAAAAACATGAAACTACTTAACGTATAAGCTGAGCCCCAGGAATACGTTAAAAATGTTTAAAAAGCCCGCTAGTGTACTGAGTTGTTAATGCGTGGTGTATACGTCATGTATATTATACTTTTACTAGATTACTTACATGTATAAGAATAAGACTGATTTTTATAAGCTTAATGGATAAGAATACACTGGCGGATTAGGGGGTGGGCCCAGAAAAAAAAATTGGGCCCAAAAAAAATTTGGGCCAAATAAGGCCTTCAGGCCCCAAAAAGTGGGCCTTTTTGGTCATTACTGGGCCTTGTAAGGCCTTATTTATTTATTTTATGCCAAATTTTGAAGAAAATGGGCCTCAAAATTTCAAAATTTGGGCCAACTTTTGGGTTTTAGGGGCCCAAAATTTTTTTCCGCGCAAGCACGGATGTTTTTTTCTCAGACTTGAAATTTGGGCCCCCCCCTTATTATCTTTAAATGATCTAGAAATACCATAATATACAACGCAAAGAAGAGGTTTCTACTAACTGCTGGATGTTGCAACTCCATTTTGATTTTTATGAAAATATTTCTATTTTTATAAAATTTCTTTACATTGCTACTGAGTAAAGTCTGAGTTTTTTCATCAAGTAAATCATTATTACTAGTGTTTCAAACTTCGAAGTAGATATCTTATTCACAGATCCGACCAAACTCTATACACAATTTTGGGTGTAGAGCTGAGAGACCGAACTTTTGGGGTAATCGAAGTGAAAAAAATTAAAAACAAAACCTTCATTTATTGTATTCTATTTAAAAGATGTAATTCAAATGTTGAAATAATATAACACAAACAATTTTACCTGCTGATAAAATATTTAAGGTTCACATTAACTGTTTGAAGTTGAAATAATTGTAGTATCAATCTTGGAACTTCTTTTAATATAATTTATGAATTTTATTTGGAATTATTACAATAATATTTTGGGCCTTTTACAATGCACAATGACGTCATATCTCCGTAACTTTGCGGACTAAGATACGATAACGATACGGAGTTTGGAGAAATGCAATTTGAAACTCCGCATCTTTCTCGTAACTTTTTAAATTTTACGGAAATCGTAACTCTACGGGTCCGTAACTTTACGGAGTTTGGAGAAATAGACCCCAGGGCCTCAGGTATCAAGTGTATTTCATAAGGCTTGGATGAAAAATTATTCTTCATCCTAAGTAGACCCAAAATACTTATGCCAGTCAAGTTAGAATGAATCGGCAAGAGTCGGAATACTTGGGTGAACACAGGGTAACTTGGAACACTTAGAGCTCCACATTCTCACTTTTCGCTATAGCGATCTAGATTCTAGTTACTGTTTCTATAAAAAAGTGACTAATAGACAACAGACCCGGTATTCAGTCCTTGCCTAGTTTTGACCTAGAAAACTGAGTAAAGTATTTTAAAACTTCTTCATACGATAATATACGGAACAAGAGACTATCATTAACGTCGAAGACATATGCATCTGATAGTTGATTATACTATCTTTTCATAATGTTGAAGCTTTTGATCAGGGAAACCGTTTTAGGTAAGATATTGTGAATGCACATAACTCGGAGGTCAGTTTCCGATTTCAAAAATTTTCATTCAACAACATTTAGTTTTGCCAAAGGTGTAAAAGAGCACATGGGATCTTGGCGCATTCCTCCTGACTTCAAAATGCACATCTCTTAACAGATTATATACAAAATATGACCCTCAAACTGACCTTTTACTTTACCATCTTGGATGAACCCAGAAAGTCAGTGTGGATGGTGCCTCATCTGAAATCGGACAGGTAACATCTGGCGTGCCACAGGGAACGGTATTGGGACCGATATTATTCCTGGTGTATATTAACGACCTCCCAGATACTCTACAACATACAACCCTCCGATTATTCGCTGATGACAGCATCATCTACAGAGAAGTTAAGACACCACAAGATGCCACTCTTCTGCAAGAAGATCTGAATGCAGCTGTAGAATGGGAGAAAACTTGGCTGATGAAGTTTCATCCTGACAAATGTACTGCATTGTCTGCCAAGTTGAATCCCAAAATCTACAAGTATGAAATGAGTGGACACACCTTGGAGCATATACCATCTGCTAGCTACCTTGGTGTTACCTTACAAGACAACCTCAAATGGAACCAGCACATAGACAAGTCTATATCCAAGAGCAACCAACTTCTTGGCATGCTGAGAAGACACCTGTGGAAGGCCCCTCGCCACACAAAGCAGATGGCTTACTTTACTCTAGTAAGACCAAGACTGGAGTATGCTGCTGCTGTATGGGATCCACACACCCAAACCCACATAGCTGCACTAGAAATGGTCCAACGAAGAGCTGCACGCTATGTGATGAATGACTACAGCCGTTACAGCTCAGTGACAACAATGCTGAATACACTACAATGGACACCACTTGAAACGAGGAGACAGCAACAACGGTTGACGATGATGTATAAGATCAAACAACAACTTGTTGCAATCCAACCAGACACATACCTCATGCCTCTCCAGCGCAGATCAAGGACTTCAAATAGTGAGAGCTTCCAGAGGTACAGTTGCAGGAAGGATGCAATGCTCCATTCCTTTTTCCCACGCACCATACCTGAGTGGAATATACTACCTGACAGCATTGTATTGGCAGAGAGCTTAGACCAGTTCAAGACTAGTCTAAGGGCTCACTACCTTACACCCATGCCTTAATCTTATACTGTCTTTTAACCTATTGTTTTAGCTTTTTATTACCTAACACTGTTTTTAGCTCATGAACTTGTGTTGATGTTCATGTTTTAACTTTCTCGTACTAACCCGCGATATAATGATCAGTAAAATTGATCAATCGTGTATCCAAATGATGATGATGATGATCTCTCAATCAGTGATAAGCATTTACCCTGTAATCTCTTCTTCATGTATTATTTCAGTCTCTCATGTCCATGTGATGTTTTAATCGATAAAATTGAATTTCTTACATATTTCTTTATCTTGTTGTTAGATAACACGTTATAATATTGGTGAACTCGCCAGAAATTAACATAATATTATTTGAAGCGTTTTTGAAAAATTTTGACACCGCCATCTTGAAATCGTGTAGTAATGTTGAACCCAGTGATTATCGATCTTGACATTTTACAATTTGTTGCTCCGCGGAGATTTTTACCTAAAAACACATCAAATACAACATTGATTACCAATTTCAATGGTAAGATCATTTGTAAACGTTATGATTAATGGAATATTAAAGTTTTGGCGTTGTTGATTTCGTAATAAAGAAAGTACTAATTTCTGAAGCTTTCTAAGATCGTGCCCCGGGAATTTTAGAACTATTTCAACAACGTCAGAGAGGTAGTGAAGATACGCAACGAACGAAATGAATTTTGAGAATGGTATTATTTTGAATGGTAACATAATATCAATTATTGACGCTGTAAATAAAGTTTTCCCGGGACAATTATTTCAAATTTTCAGAGCGTAAAGATAATGGAGTGCTTCGGTTATTTCCGGCAGTGTTTGATATTGTTCGTCTCTAAATTACATGACCAATGAAAGTAAAGGATCACATAGCCTAAACAAACCATTGTTGAGAAATGTCACGGTGTTCCCATTTTCCGCATCACAATTTGAATTGCGAGTTTTGGTCTTATTACCTCACCAAAAATTCCAAAACACACATGAAGTGATCAATGTATTAGTTCACATCTTCTGGATCGCTAACTTATAATTTACAGCTCGTTACCAATGTCAGACGTTAACAACATTTTGTCCAGTTTTCGAATATCGCCATTTTTCTTGGAGCCGTTTGTTTTAATTTTAGACAAAATCATGCAATATCTCATCAAGGAGCCCAGTCAGTTCCATTTCAATTCATGAAATATTAACATGAACGTTTTTAGAATATTACTTAAATTTATTGAACCCCGACTAGAAATCTTACAATAGTTCACGGTGTTCCAGATGGAACTACTTCTAGCCATGAATTGGCTCCAGACTTGAGTAACTTACACTACTTCAGTCGATGTGTAACATTCTAAAATATCGTTGTACTAACCATATCACGCTATAAGGAGTGGTAGAGGAAATTTATTGACAAAAAATGTTATTGAGTTGTTTATTTTCAAGATGGCTCTTACAGGAAGTAGAGTGATCTCGCTAATGTGCCTCCATGCTAAGCGATTCAACTTCCGGCCATACCTCATTGGAATCTTCTGTGACCTTAAGGTATATAAACATTTGTATATTGTCTTTCGCGCTTGATTTTACCCATTTAAAATTGTGCATCGTATATTTCCAGGTTATGTCTTCTGGTCCATATTCCAAGGCCTTGGACCAATGATTTGGTTTTATCCATTGAATGAATTAGAAATCTCAGGATATGAAGCATTTGCTGTTCTTCTACTCAGCCCAGTTCTTCTAGGGCTTGGAATCATTTACAGACTGCTGGATAATAGGATTGGACTAGGAATCCTGCGCCTGGGGGTGGTTGTTGGGCTAGGATCATTCCAGGCTCCAGATACACTGACTCGACTGATTATACTTGCTATTGGCAATGCGTGTAATATGCTTGTTTTTACCCTAACACTCTATAGCAAGAACAAGTTACAAAGGTTAGTTAATTTTTAACATATTATTATCCAAAAGTAACAGGACTGGTGCTGACATTTTGTTAAATATGCACCAATCCTCTTCACAATTTTACATAATGTACTTTCATATATTGTTACTAAGACTGCAAAGTTTCGACAAAATATATGAAACTTCGGTAGAGTTATGTTTAAAGGAGTAGGATAATACATTATTTTAAATGTCTCGGTCTTAAAGGCTCACCTTTGATTGGTCACTAATTAGTATTTCTTACAAAATGTAAAAACATTAGCAACTTAGTTTAATATTGACTATCACAAAATTCCTTAAAATAAGGAATTTTGGAAAAATCAAATCACTTTTCACCTGCTGCTAATAAGATTTAATCTTTTCTGCCAGTATTCCTATTTTTGAATTGTCTCATCGTGAAAATTCTCAGAACATGAAGATTAAAATATTCAATAGTTCTTGAGTAAATCAGAGACACATATGCAATTTTAATAATACAATTTACCCAGTACAGTTTTTCTCAATTGTATTATACCTTTAAATATATACAAAAACATATATCAAGCTGTATTTTCATAATAAATACATGACAGCATCAATTGAAAGTACAGAACTGATTTGCTGCATATTTTTTTTAGATCATTCACATTTTGGGGAATTATTCTTGGTCTCTTCCTCTTCCTGACAGGCAGGATATGGCTAGTTTCTTTCGTTCCTACTTGGTGGAGCTACCAGTCAAACTCAATAGTGGTTGCCATAGCAACTTTATGTACGATTGATAAAATTATCTCAGGTAAGTGGTGCATTGTGGTACCAACTTAAAGTGGGTCAATGTGACAAATGTGACACATCGATATTGCATATTCTAATAATATCTATTCCTATAATACACCAAAATTTTAAAACAGTCAGAATAACCTGTTACTTGAAACGTCAAACATCAAAATACTTTGATACAAGCATACTTTTCTGTTCTTCTATAATTCTTACATACTGTGCCCATCTTGCTTATTATCACATCATCTAATCTGTCAACTTGATTGATTACATATTAGTTTATTTATTTGAAATGTTGATGTCTTTAGGAGAAGATGGTGGCGAAGCCAGTGAAGACAAAAACTCGCTGAAACCATATTGGCTGTTTACTGCAGGAGGGTTTGGTAGTCTTTTATATCTGACACACTGGGTGTTTGGCGATGTGTCCCTTGTCACTAGGTGGAGTGTCTCAGGGTTTCCAGACACTGGACCCAGTCCTAACCCATGGGGGTTAGTAGTATTCAATTTACTAGCGTCTTGAAATCTCTACTAATTTCATATTTGCTTCAAAACATTTTGGACAACTCTTTTACATGCACTGTATAATGATTCGGTGTTTTTCTAAGGGCGCAATATTTTTTTTACATATTCGGATCTAGAAATGCCTGCAATTGAACAAAGAATCCAATTTGTTTATGATTCTATATGTTTCTACTCAATTGGAAGCAAAATGATTCTGTTTTTCTAAGGGCTTCTCTCAACTGGGCGCAATATTTTTTTTACATATTTGGATCTAGAAATGCCTGCAATTGAACAAAGAATCCAATTTGTTTATGATTCTATATGTTTCTACTCAATTGGAAGCAAAATGATTCTGTTTCTACTCAATTGGAAGCAGAATGATTCCGTTTCTACTCAATTGGAAGCAAAATGATTCCGTTTCTACTCAATTGGAAGCAGAATGATTCCATTTCTACTCAATTGGAAGCAAAATGATTCTGTTTTATACTCAATTGGAAGCAAAATGATTCCGTTTTGTACTCAATTTGAAGCAAAAGGATTCAGTTTCTACTCAATTGGAAGCAAAATGATTCTGTTTTATACTCAATTGGAAGCAAAATGATTCCGTTTCTACTCAATTGGAAGTAAAATGATTCCGTTTCCACTCAATTGGAAGCAAAATGATTCCGTTTTATACTCAATTGGAAGCAAAATGATTCCGTTTCTACTCAATTGGAAGCAAAATGATTCCGTTTCTACTCAATTGGAAGCAAAATGATTCTGTTTTATACTCAATTGGAAGCAAAATGATTCTGTTTTATACTCAATTGGAAGCAAAATGATTCTGTTTATACTCAATTGGAAGCAAAATGATTCACAATGTGGTGCAAGATAATCTTCTGCTTCAATTTGTCTAAGAAATAAAACAGGTGATTTAAAAATATGCTCTGGATCTAGACTTTACCATGACTGCAAATGCTAAATAACTTCAAACAATTAGGATCTAATGAAACTATCTGTATATTTATGTCATGCTTTATTGTTATAATGTCCACATCATATTTATCTATTTAAGAGGTATAACCTTTTCAATACACATCTCCTAAAATCATCTGTGTGACATTTTCCTTGAAATTATGCTATAAAAAAAATTTTTTCAATGTGCAATATGAAGTTTTTTTTTCGTATGTCTTTGCAATCAACAACTCATATTTTCAGAGGTGTAATTCTTGTGTGCCTGGCAGTGGGTGCCTTGTTATCCCAGTATACATCACTGGCCCGCAGTAAACTCTGGTGGCTTCTGGGATGTGCCTCTTTTGGTGTGCTTTACTATCAGCAAACTTGGACAGCATTTGCAGGTAGATTGTGTTCAGAATATATACACATGTATCTCATACTTGAGTGGGTTTGGGGTAGATATCACCCAGGAATATATATCATATCTGAGGAGCGGGCAGGATATATTGTATATGTCCCGCTCCAAGCCAAATGCGGGCAGATATTATATATCCATCCCGCTCCCGGGAATTTTTCAAAAGTTTTAAAAATCTAAATTTTTAAATTTTAAAGTTTAAATTTTTTAAAGTTTAAATGTTACAATTTCATTGTATTGAACAAAAAGAATATTACGAAAATGTTAAATATAAATCATGCTTTTACTATAGGCCTATCTTGTCATTTGAAAAAGGTGGAAAAGGTTTTATCTACCCTAAACTTACTCAAGTATGAGATACACCAGTTATGTACGGTCGGTTTTGGATATAGGGTATATCCCTCGGGAAATATTTATATCTCCCCTTGGTCCCTTCTGTCCCTCGGGGACCGGGAGATATAAATATATCCCTCAGGATATACCCTATATCCAAAACCTCCCAGTACATAACCCTTATGTATTCCATACCTGTTGAGGTTTCAGGAACATATCAACCACGAATATATTCCATATCGAGGCGAATATTTTTCGTATGTCCCGCTCCAATGAGGATCTGGGATATATAAATCGCATTTCCAACTTAAGCCATTCTCCAGGACATAGGATGGCTATATATCCCGCCCCGGGAATTCACTTCATAACTATTTCAGCACTGAACTAAACAACTAAACTTCGGGCCCTTGGGAAGATATAAGGGTTATGTACTGGGTGGTTTTGGATACAGGTTTTATCCCAAGGGAAATATGTGTATATATACACATATTTCCCGAGGGATAAACCCTGTATCCAAAACCGACCGTACATAACAGATGTATTTCATACCTACTGATGTTCTAGGTACGTCATATACCTTATTAAGTTCCAAAATTCAAAAATATACTTAAGATACGCATTTTCTTGGTGTTATAAAATGTTTTTTTAAGTTTCTGAGATTTTCAAACTCATATAACTCATATTTTGAAAAAAAAATTTGAAAAAATGTCAAAAAATGTAAAAAATGTGAAAAAAAAATTTGAAAAAGAATGTGAAAAAAAAATTTTGGAAAAAATGGGAAATTTCTTTTTTAAAATTAAAAAAAAAATTTGAAGAAAAAAAAGATTTTGAAAAAATTTTGAAAAAAAATTTCAGGAGCGGGACCGGGATGGATACAGCGTGTATCCATCCCAATGTTTCTTACTTTCTATTCTTTAAACTTGAATAAACTTTCAAACATATATAGATGGTTTATTAAAGTTGTTTATATGCCATTTTAGAATATTAAAAAAACATTTACGACTTGGACTAGGATGATATGGATGTTAATCAAACCAGATATTTTAAATAATGTGGCCTTATAACAAAAAGCTTTGTTGCTAAGTTAGATATTTTGATATCTTATAGGTGGCGCTGTACTGGCCATCTACACAATGTCGATCTGGCCAGAAATGATTGACAGATTGACGTCAGCTCCACCTGCCCGCACAGTCACATTCGCTGCCATTGTTTGGTTGATTGAAATATTTTTCTACGTTTGGACTGTTGCCTACAATTTTGTACCTGGGGGTGTGTACACAAGAGAGCACACTGATTGGCTGATTGCATTTGTGATGTTCAATATTGGACTTGCCTTATTTACAAGTAAGTATTGCGACATTTTAGTAATTAGGCGATGTTCATTTCATGATGTCATCATATTTTATTCTATTATCTTTATTTGAGAATCAAAAGGGGGTTGAGTCAAAAGCGACTAATTTATTTTAAACCAAAATTCTAATCTAAACCTCATGGTGCTGCATATACTTTTGCTGAGATGATTCATATACAAAAAAGTATTCTTTCACTTTCATCTGTTGTGTTGGTGAAATTCAGAAACAATGCAAAAGATCTGGCTAGGATAAATCAACATAATTTCTCTCTCTATTGGTAGTCATGGAAACACCATTTAAATGTATACAGTGTCAATTAAGACTGTGAAAGGTATATTTTACATAAATTGTACAGGATCTCAGAGTTCTGAATAGGATAAGGTGAACATAGATTCAGATTCATTTTATTGTTGCCCTTTGCACTGGAGATTGCAGAATCTGTTTAGTAAGTAATGTTTAGTAACATTTATTTTCTGCATTCAAATTAAGCTACATTACAGGTATCCCATTCAGCACGGTTCATTGACTGAGGTTGAAACATGTTTGCCACAATTTACTACATTGGCATTCAGTTCATTACCCAATAGGTACTGCTTTTGCAAGTCCATTGCAAGAGTGAAAACTGGTTGTTTTGTGGTTCCTTAACAAGAATATGATGGCAAATGCTTTACAGTGTGTACAAATATAGTAAAGCTACACAATGTCTTCAACAGTTGCATGACAGTTCACAAGCATGTCCTTTAGCCTTCAATTTGTGACCATCTCCTGGGATATGTAATTTATGTGCAGTTCGTTGCATTCTTAAATCTGCTCCGTTGGTTTGTAAAAGCACTGATAACATGACATCATACATAGCCAACAGTTCTGTGCTGAAACAAACATACCACATTCTTTATTATAAGCAAGTAATTTTGTATTGTGTTATATTGTATTTATTGTATTTATTGTATTATATTATATTGTATTGAGAGAATATACTTATGTTTAACAATGTATAATTAAAAAAGTGTCGATTAAATAATAGTATGACTCTCTGGGATAAGGGATCCTTGTTTTTTCAACTGTTTCCTGTATTTCTTTATTATAAAGTTTGCATTCATGCCAAATAGTTTTCATCTACTAAGAAGTGATTATTTCTTTTTAATGGTATTATTTACCTTACTCCCTGTATTTGACATTGAAGAGGTTGCCATTGAGATCTCCAACCAGCAGTTGTCCCTCATTGTTTATTGCTACAGCAGCTGGATCCTCCAAACCATCCTTCTGTGTGAGGACATAATGGATGAACTTCCCATCTTCACTCAGCATGTGGACCCGGTGGTTGCTACTGTCAGCCACAAATATGTGGTTGGCCTTGTCAGTGCAGATGCCCCAGGGATGATCAAGTTGTCCATAACCATCACCTTCCTCTCCATATGAGAATAGCTCCTCACTATTTTTATCTATTCCTTTTATACAGTGGCCATGATTGTCACTAACGATAACTGTGTCATTTCTATTGCATGCTACATAGAATGGCGACTTGAACATACCTGGCTTACATGTAGACTTGGATTCCCCAGTGTTTGGATCTATATGATGTATTGTCTTGTTGTGAGAATCATAGACCACCAGGTCACCAGCACTGTTTTGAGTTATTCCATACAGCCTCTTTGCATTGGTACAAACAATATTATGCTCATGATCCCCAGATGGATTATAGACACTGATGGTGTTGGATCGATCAGTGAATGCTATATTGCCATCTTTCATGATCATTACATTCTCATATGTTTTACTTAGGTTCTTTTTTAGTTTGTATTGTACATCATA
Source organism: Owenia fusiformis (assembly GCA_903813345.2). Lineage (NCBI taxonomy): Eukaryota > Metazoa > Annelida > Polychaeta > Sabellida > Oweniidae > Owenia > Owenia fusiformis. The sequence continues at coordinate 28,704,618 of CAIIXF020000002.1, forward strand.
TATTTTTGAAGTGGTGTATCCTGTGCCACCTGTTGTTACAAATTCCCCTGCAGGTGTTACAGTTAAATCATCAATCCTATCTGAATGGAGTTTATGTTTTTGCACAATGCATTTAGGCAAAAGTGTAAGTTTCACCTCAACTGCATCTTCAGTGTCTGCTTCTGTCTTAATTGTTACTTTTCCAAACTCAACTCTATCATCTTTGATGACTCCATCTTTGAAGTCAATGGTAAGTTTACCATTGAAATCAACCTTGGGCTGTTGGGACCACTGTTCCGTTTTAGTGGTAATCTGTTCCTTCAGTCCTGCTATTTCTACAGGGTGGCCATGCTCAACAATGGTGCAGAATTTCTTGACTTGACCCTCAATGATTGTTTTCTGTAGTTCCAGTTGGCCAAGATGGGACATGACTTGCTTCACATTGGTTTCCTTCTCCTTCATTACTTGCTCTGTACGGAACTTACACTTCTTACGTAGAGCTTTGATCAATGTGTTAATATCATTCTTAATGTTTGCTATGACGTTTTCTGCATTTTTCTCCAGTTGACTTTTATAGGCTTGTGTATCTTGGATTGCCTGTTCATATATGTCAATAAGTCCTTTACCTTGTGTTATCAATGCCCCAATTGGCTTCATATTCTTGGCAGCTGTTTGTTTAATGTCCTCAGCTGCATGGCTGTGGTGATCCAATGTGTAGCAAAGTTGACAGAGCACTGCATTGTCTACCTTACAGTAGATCTCAAGTGGCTTAGTAGGGTGCTGTTGGCAGTACACAGTACGCTCTTTTATAGACTGAAATGCCATTTGTAGATCGTTTGCCCTATCTCCTGTGAGGTCGAGTACCTTGTGACCTTGTGTAAATGTGTCATGCAATTTACGGCACCTTCTGCATAACTTTTTGTTGCAGTCTAGGCATTGAACTTTAGCTGGGATGTGCTTCTCATCAGATTCAAGACATGAGTGACATTCTGGCTCTTCAGTCTGATTAATGTCCTTATAGGCATCTAACAGGAATGATATTGTAGGGCTCACCTTGAATTCCCCTACCCCCTGTTGTGGTACATTACAAACATGGCGGCATTCAGGGCAGTTGAAGCTTCCTCCTGTAAGCCCGCTTTTCTCCACAAGATCATGTAGACACTTAAAACAATATTGGTGTAAACATGGCAATGTCCTTGGGTCACTTAAAGTGTCCAGACACAGTCCACATGTAAGAGCTTCCTTATAACGATCTCCACTTGCTGTCGCCATTGCTAATGTCTACTTTAGTCAGTTATCTAAAGATAAGATATCACGTGACGAGACCTTATGCTTAAAAAGGTTATAGAACTTCAAATATGTTGAATTCAAGGTGTTTATTGATTTTATTCAATACCAGTTTAAAGTTTATCATGACCTCACTTTAGATACGCTATTCAAACAAACAAATACAATATGTGAAAGAATTAGTACCACATGCCATCTATTTAACTCAACAAAGTGTGAAATTATCTCAATTTTATTATCAGACTTGTGTTCCAAGGCAACCATTTTACATGAATCGAAAACACTAGAATAAGGGGAGATGTATATGTATCCAATACAAAATAAAGGGTCATGAGGTTCTTCCCTCATTTACCATGTATATTGGATATATGTACAGTAAAACCTGTATATAGTGAACTCCTATGGAGTTCAAAAAAAGTGTTCACTGTAGGTAGGTGTTCATAACAAAGTGGGAGGGGATTTTATACAGGAGTCGATGTAAAATGTGTCTTGCAATGGGGTTCACTAAACACAAGTGTTCACTAGAGAAAGGTGTTCACTAAGATAGGTTTTACTGTACATCTTCCCTTGTTTTTGTCAGTGTTGATTCATTTATTGGATTTCTGTGCCTCGTGCCTAGGTCCAGTCGATTGAGTATTTTGTTCAAAACTAAATACAATTTTGAACAAAATATACTCAGTCAGTTGGGCGCTGGCCGATGAATCAAAGCAAATGTCACCCAATCAATTTGGAAACATTTATATAAAATAGTTTAGAATGTATATTGTGGTATCTACTATCTACAGTATCTTGAAAACAGTAGATTTGCCCTTGTAATCTAATAATAAGAATGGTGATTTTTAAACTTTTTATGTCTTCTTTTTGAAGGTTCACGTCCAGAAGGTGAGGCCTCTAATACTGGGACGATAAGACTTGGGAATCAAACCATGCCCAATACCACAGCAAAGTGTCGTAAGTGTTCTATATTTAATCTTTCATTGATATTTATCTTTAGGGGATATATAGTCAAATCACTTATAATCTCGCCATCTATCTATGCAATGATGGATCATTTGAATTTTACACATATTTTATGGGAGTAAAACTAACTACACCTTCATGTACAAATGTACTTCAATTCAATATTGAAACTGTTGCTGTTTTAGTTATGATTCTAATACAAATTTTGTCCATATTTTTGGCCTGGTACATTTGTATTTTTGTTACGTTTATTTTTGATCTATATATCATGTGTTTTATACTGCAGAGAGGGTTGCAAAAAATCATTGCCTAATAGGAAAACCTGATATTTTTCATTTTGTTCATAAGGAAATAAAAAAAGAAATTAAAACAAATCATTGAAATGGGACGGGGTCTTCTGGGAAGTCTGAATTTCTGAATTGCTTATGCCCTGTAGGCCAGTGAAAAAACAGCCCAACCTAGGACAAATTACAACAGTTTGCAAACCTTGTTTTTTAAAATGTTGATCAATATTCACATAACATATCTAATACATAGGAAAATATAAGTAGGTGATGTGAAAAATGTTAAATTTCACTGCAAAGGCCTACACTTAACTTTGAGGCTTTTTTCAATTTTTTTTACTTTTCAGATAAGCACCTCCGTCCTCTCCCCATAGAATGGCATGGTGACTCTGGCAGCTCTAGATTGACTTTTTGTTGTTTTTCAGTGCTTGTCCTTCTAGTTCTTGGAGGTCTTGGTGGCTTTGTGTACAGATATGACCCTCAGAGAGGCAATAATCCACCCAAGGTAAACAAGACCATATTATCTGTTCATCCATGTTAGCCTTTTCCATACATACAGCTTGATAGTCACATGCATATTCAGGATCCAGTGACGCACAAATAATTGATATCTTTGGCAAATTTAAAGCAACTCTAACAACCCATTGGACTCAGCCCTCTAAATATCAGAATTTGAGTTATGAAGATTCCACCAGGTCCCTGAATTGGGAGGAATTCTGAGAAGTTACCTTTTATGTACTAATCAAGGCTTTTAACAGGCATATACTGTATCCAATGATAGGCACATAACTGCTAAATGTAGCAACTTCCTTATTACTTCAGGAATCCCCCAAGCAGTTTAGTGCAGCTATATGGACCTATCACTTTGGTTATGACAATGTGGGATGGCCCAGCTTAGAGAGGGGAGCCAAATTGCTCAATGACACAGGTACTGTACTGTATATAGTAGAGATGTCACTGAACAAAAAAAAATCGGAACAGTTCGGTTCGGAACATTTTGCTTTCGGAACAGAACAATTTCGGAACAGAGTGTCTGCATGTTAGTGGTCGGACTCGCCTGAAAATCTCCACTCGAGTGGGCCATGAAAAACCACGATTATATTCGCGATTTGACTTAGTTGAGTTACTTCCGGTTTCAGTTTCCCAAGTATTGGGAGAATTCATCAATTTGATCAAGTCTTTCAAGTGCCTCTATACTTTTTATTGTCTAAATCCCGGCTGTTGGATATTCCTAGAATGCATCAAACCGGAAATGAAACTTTTGCATAAAAATATCGAACGCAGAATAAAATCCAAGTATGTTTGTCAAAAATAAGTTGTATTCTATACAGATTTAGCAGAACATTACAACTATAAGCATGGAAATTGCGAATAGGTGAGACGAATCGCGAGTCAAGGTAAGGTGAAAACGAGTGAAAAATATTTTTTTGGTAAACATTTCAAATCGTGAGTTCAAGTTTTCAACTCGATCAATTGATTTTTAGGACAAATGCGAGTAAAACTCGAGTACACGAGTCAGTCTTCCAACCACTACTGCATGTATTACATTAAAATAATTTGATAATCTAGGTCTATTGGTAGCGAAAAGCTCTTCAAAACTCTTCAAAGAGAAGGAGTAAAAAAAATGAACCTCTTTTGGTACAAAATATTGAAAGAAAAATGCTGTTTTGTGGAGATTCAGGGGCCAGAAGTTGTGAAAGGGTAAAATTTTCTTGTTCCGGAACCAAACCGAAATTCTTAATTTTTGTTCCGTGTTCCATTCCAAGGGCATAATTCCACAGATCGGAACAAAATCTGGTATCCGTGACACCTAAAGTAATATAGTAATTCAAATTATTATGCACCGCATTAAAATATTCAAATCTGATTGGTTAAGAGCTGCAGGGTATATTGCCATACGTGGCAGCAAGATCTCGTTCTATCCAGTATTGAAGCAACGAGATCTCCAACCATCCCGTATGCCAGAATACCTATCCTCGAAAAAAAATACTAGGCTCTTCTTCTGTTTTAAAATAAAGTATTTCTTGATATTTAACACCATCTTTTATTTATCTACAGTAAATTAATGGTAGGAATGTGATATTAACCAAGGGAGGTGCATAATATGCGCCTCGCCAAGTATTTTTTTCCTCGGATAGGTATTCTGGCATATCCACCTCATGGTCATCCAGTATTTGTTTAATATAATATTGTAACCATGTAAAATGATGAAGCACAAGTCTGGAACATATGAAAATGATAAAAATGTTTGAATTTTTAAACTTAAGGTGAACATGCTGACATCTATTTGTATATATGTAAAAATTGTCATTGATTAGCAGAGTTAAACAGGGGTGATTCTTTTAAAACAAATGAATCCTTAAGTGTTTACTTAAACAAATTATGTAAAACAGTCCTTCGAAATTATAGAGTTTATTAAATATAAGAAATACACTGTTGCTCATAAATATGGAATATTGGATTTGGCAGCTCAGAATTCAAAGTTTGGAGTAAGAGAACATTTCTTTGGAGTTGGTTCACACATTTATTTTCTAGGCAAATCATAACCACATATTTTATCTACAAATTAACATTTTTTAGAAAAAATATTTACATTTAAGTTTAGAAAATTACTGTTATTTAAACAGGGGTACACCAAGAATTTTTGCATTTTCAAAACACCCCGATCCAAATCGTCATGGAAAACAGATCAAACAAGATGAACATCTGGTCATGAAGATTGAAGTGTCCTCTATCCAATGATAGCACTAAAATGCCTTATGTCCTCCTTGTTCTGCAATCAGAGCATCAACCCTATGGGACAACTATGAATGAAACATCACCTCTCTAAGTGAAATAATTTTAGTGCTATCATTGGATAGAGGACCATGTTTTTTACAGAATGTTTTCAATAATTGGTTTAAGAGAAAAGCATTGTTGAATTCAGTTCACCATATCTATACCTATCCTTTATTGCAATAAAAACGATGTTCAGTGTCTGGCAGTTGGTGGTTGGCGTTCAAATTGCAGCATATGTAACAAATGGCAGGTGGTGTCATTTTGCATGTTTAATGCCTTGTTATTTTAACATGAAATCCTATGAATATCAAAGTAGCTTGATAATAACACTCTTTATTGTATATCATTATTAGGTGCAGATTTTATAACTCTACTCGAAAGTGATGCATCCAAGCCTTTCCTAGGCAATAATGACCTGGGCATGTGGTTAGCAGAGAGGCTCAATATGCATGTTGACTTTGGGCCTTCCACCAGGGACCACACTTGGGGGTATGTATGAGATTATTCAGGGGAGTTCAATAACAGGATGTAAAAGGGTGATTTTTCTCATTGTTTTTACCAAAATAGTCTGACTATGAGCCCCTGTGAGCCCACTCCCCCCATTTCACACCTCCCCTATGTGAGAAATGTGTAATCAAGTAGTGGAAGACAAATACGTTACAGGACATTCCTCGATCATCTGGACAACATACGTGGCAACAACAATGACATAGTGGGGCAGTTTAAACCGTCGTTTAAATCTACTTAATAAATGAATCCATGGGTCCACTTTCAATATGAAAAAAACAAAGCCAAAATTTTGTCTGAATTCCACAAGAACATTGTCGAAATCTGATATTCGTAAGACTATCACATCTTTAGAGGATATTCTTTATGCCTACAACAACTGACATAAATCTCATGTGGTAGTCCAATACAGTGTTACATTTGATTTTTAATGACAATTATCCAGGATAATTATTAGCTACAATAGACTCGATGCGAGGAGAAATGATCTTGATTTACGTCATTAAGTATTCAAAATTCAGTCAAAGTGATGTCATATTTGAAATCTATATGTAAATATACATCCGAAAATATCGTTTTGGGGTTGTCGAGTTGGCCGAGAGGGCTTGAGCGCCGGCACTTTCAGGCTAGGCAATTGGGCGCCATAACCATGAGGTTGTGAGTTCGAGACCCATGTGCTCCTTGTGTTTATTCAATTATCAACTTTGAAAATTATTGAAAATAATCATTCCAAGTGTAGATTGTTTGTGCCTTTTTCGATAACTTCATTTGAGTTGAGATCATAATGGGTTTCTGACAAATTTTATGCAGAAGCATGATTGACATTGTCATTGCATGTGACATTGTCATTGCATGTGACATTGTCATTGCATGTGACATTGTCATTGCATGTGACATTGTCATTGCATGTGACATTGTCATTGCATGTGACATTGTCATTGCATGTGGCATTGTCATTGCATGTGACATTGTCATTGCATGTGACATTGTCATTGCATGTGACATTGTCATTGCATGTGACATTGTCATTGCATGTGACATTGTCATTGCATGTGGCATTGTCATTGCATGTGACATTGTCATTGCATGTGACATTGTCATTGCATGTGACATTGTCATTGCATGTGGCATTGTCATTGCATGTGACATTGTCATTGCATGTGACATTGTCATTGCATGTGACATTGTCATTGCATGTGACATTGTCATTGCATGTGGCATTGTCATTGCATGTGACATTGTCATTGCATGTGACATTGTCATTGCATGTGACATTGTCATTGCATGTGACATTGTCATTGCATGTGACATTGTCATTGCATGTGGCATTGTCATTGCATGTGACATTGTCATTGCATGTGACATTGTCATTGCATGTGACATTGTCATTGCATGTGGCATTGTCATTGCATATGACATTGTCATTGCATGTGACATTGTCATTGTATGTGACATTGTCATTGCATGTGACATTGTCATTGCATGTGGCATTGTCATTGCATGTGGCATTGTCATTGCATGTGACATTGTCATTGCATGTGGCATTGTCATTGCATGTGACATTGTCATTGCATGTGACATTGTCATTGTATGTGCTGGATCATTTTCTCTGTGAATAAGCAGCTTTTGAGTTAAAGATAAATTGCGTGAAAATCCTAAAATGTCTCAAGAAAACAACATGCATTGACCAAATAAGGCGATGGCATCCCATGATTAAAAAATTTAAGCCTAAGACTCAATGTATCGTTTGCTGAATCATACTGAAGGTACCATGAAGTTGTTGTTTCCAAACCTTTGCATGACCACATAGCAGGAATGCAAAGTTTAGGAAACAACGCCCGAGTGGAATGAAGCAGCTACAATGCATTGAGTCTTGGGCTTAAATTCTTTGAAAATGGAGTTTAATAATAGACAATGGCAGAGAAGGGAAATGTTTTATATGGGACAAAAGTAGAAAATGGGGACAAGGAAATAGAAAATAAATAGAAATGAAGTATGGGGGACATATAGAGGCTACTTGACTTTTGTTCTTTTAAACTTTTTCTGAATTGTCAGCATGAACTAATTATTACAAATGGCAGACACGATACATACTTAAGTATAGTTTGAGGAAAGTCAACATATCTTCAAGTTACAAAACCCTAATTTGAAAGTGTTTTGTTTTGACTGCCTCGTGATTTATACTGATGATAAAACATTTGAAGAGACCATTGTCACTTGTATTCTTCTTGATTATGCTGGTTACCAAAACGTTTCGTTTCTGTTACAAAATGTCAGAACCTACGATTTTTCTCTTTTCCTTATTTCACATGTGGTAGGCAGAATTTCCATGACATTTTTATCACAAATGTGTATCAGTATCATATGTTTAAGAAAATAAACATGTACATGTTTGCAAACAAATAGTTCAGAAGACAACAGAATTGTTGATTTAATACCTCACGTAACGTAAACCAAACAGATAGAAGTTCTGTTTACGTAACAAGAGTGAGGTATTAAATCGATGATTCTGATGTATTCTGAACAAATTGTTTTCAAGCATGTACATTTTCTTACACATCTGATAAAATGTCATCGGAATTCTGCCTACAACTCGTGAAATAAGAAAAAAAGAAAAATCATACCTTCAAGGTTCCGACATTTTGTTACCGAAACGATCTGTAATCGTAATCGAGTGGAGCACCAGTGATTTTGATGAACAAACTCAAAGGCATATATCGATTAATGAATTAACCCTCACAAAAAGATCAAGGGTTTTCAATGTAATATCACAACCCCATTTCATTGAATAACAAGGCAATGAACTACCATAGATCGATGCTTGATCAAGCATTGTTGAAATAGGATTTTATAAAGAGACTACTATTGATCAAGGGTAGAAAACCCTAGTTTCCATTGACAGACTACACCTTGAAATTGAACCTTGATCTACACCTTGAACTACCCCTTGATCAACACCTTGATCACGTACAACTCCTTGAAATAGTTCTACCAATGATAAAATCAACTCCTTGACACATTTCATGGAATTCTGACAACAGTAGAAAGATATGTCAATGCCATGATTTTCTTTAAGTTTACAAGTACATTTACAAGCTCTTTATAGGAATATAGCTTTGAAGCCAAAATCTATACATTATCATTTTGTATCCCAGGATCCCATCCCGGAATACTCATTAACACCAGTTTGTATACAAATGCAAGTACAAGTTTGTAGAGAAGGCAATTTGATCTGTTTACACATATACTTATTAGGATAAATTTCAAAGAAAGAAATACAGTTATAGAGTTTAGTTTAGTTTTATTGTTATTTTGGGTGTCAGGTTTACATCCGTTAATTTAGTACAATTCAAAAGAGAAGTAATGAAATAACAACTCAGCCCACATGGGCTTATCAGCCACTTAAAGTAAATATACTTGTAAATAAATATTACATCTTTTTGACACAAGTATAATATTTAATATTTTGACACAATATATAATATTTAATATTTTAAATTGCATTTCTTCTTTTAAAATAGCACAATTTAACAAAATGAGCAGCTTGCCAAGGCATTTTTTCAAATAAATACTGAAACTTAAGTTTTACAGCTGATTCTCTTTCATCAAAATTAGATGATTTTGTTAATATTTTTCCCTTATTTCTTTAGAAAATGTGCAATGAAAAATAAAATGATCTTCATCCTCAATGTTGCCAGATTTACATAAAGTACATGTACATTTTCTATTTTCCAATTGCTAGAATAGTAGAAATAATAGAAATGAGTAATGGGATATGAATATTTCTAGGTAACGTATTTCTGAAATATTATTGTGTGTGTCTAATTTTTATTATATTAGATTTGAATAACTTAATTAATGGAATACTTTATAGTTTTTCATTATGTCTTTACGAATTTCAATGTCTACACCTAGTACAATGGTAGTCAAGTCAATGAGGTAAAATAGTGGAGGAGAGGATTGTGACATTTTGAACATTTCTAGGACTTTCTTCATATTTAAAGTATGTTAGTGAACAGTTTTTGATCGAGTGAGTTTTTGTAATATAGTGAGTAGGGAGGGGGAATGCAATATTTTGAATCATTCATAAGGATCATTATGTCTCAGAATATTGATTTCTAATAAGTGTCTAATTCTGATTATGTTAGATGTGAAAAACTTAATGACATCAGAATATATAAATTGTCCAACTTTCATTTTTAAATGATGGCTAAAGTGGGGGGGGCTATGTATTTATGCATTTCAATGTCTACGCCTAGCACATTGGTAGACAGTCAATGCTGTAGTATAGATGAGAGGGAGGGGGGTGTAATATAATAAATATTTACAATGATCATTATGTGTCAGAATATTTATTTCTAATATAATGTGTCTAATTCTGATTATGTTAGATGTGAAAAACTTAATGACATCAGAATACATAAATTATTAATTGTCTGTCCAAATTTCATTTTCAAATGATAGCTAATGTGGGGTAGGGGGCTATGTCTTTATGCATTTCAATGTCTACGCCTAGTACATTGGTAGACAGTCAATGCTGTAGTATATAGGAGAGGGAGGGGGATGCAATGTAAATGAATATTTACAATGATCATTATGTGTCAGAATATTTATTTCTAATATAATGTGTCTAATTCTGATTATGTAAGATGTGAAAAACTTAATGACATCAGAATATATAAATTGTTAATTGTCAGTCCAACTTTCATTTTCAAATGAAAGCTAATGTGGGGGAGTACGTATTTATGAAGTTCAACGTCTACACCTAGTACATTGGTAGACAGTCAATTTTGTAATATAGTGGAGAGGGAGGGGGGATGAAATATAAATGAATAATGATCATTATGTGTCAAAATATTTATTTCTAATATAATGTGTCTAATTCTGATTATGTTAGATTTAAAAACCTTAATGACATCAGAGTACATCAATTATTAATTGTCTGTCCAACTTTCATTTTCAAATTATAGCTTATGTGGGGGAATACGTATTTATGAATTTCAATGTTTACACCTAGTACATTGGTAGACAGTCAATGCTGTAATATAGTTGAGAAGGAGGGGAAATGTAATGTTTCTAATAATGGATATGTCTAAGAATATTGATTTCTATCATATCATTATGTGTATTATTCTGCTTTATTATAGATGTGAGAAACTGAATGACATCCTGTAATTTTTTAAGTTTTGAATCAGAATATATAAATTCTAAACTGTCTGTCCAAATTTCATTTTTAAATAATGGCTAATGTGGGGGGGGGCTATGTCTTTATGCATTTCAATGTCTACGCCTAGTACATTGGTAGACAGTCAATGCTGTAGTATATAGGAGAGGGAGGGGGATGCAATGTAAATGAATATTTACAATGATCATTATGTGTCAGAATATTTATTTCTAATATAATGTGTCTAATTCGTGTTATGTAAGATGTGAAAAACTTAATGACATCAGAATATTGATTTCTAATACAATGTGTCTAATTCTTGTTATGTAAGATGTGAAAAACTTAATGACATCAGAATATATAAATTTTTAATTATCTTTCCAACTTTCATTTTTAAATGATGGTAAATGTCGGGGGCATGTCTTTGTGAATTTCAATGTCAACACCTTGAACAATGGTAGTTAGTGAATACTGTATTTTATTGAGTAGGGAGGGGGGATGTAATATTTTGAATATTTATAAGAATCATTATGTGTCAGAATATTGATTTCTAATATAATGTGTCATACTCTGATTAAATTAGATCTGAAAAACTTAATGACATCAGAATATTTATTTCTAATATAATGTGTCTAATTCTTGTTATGTAAGATGTGAAAAACTTAATGACATCAGAATATATAAATTTTTAATTATCTTTCCAACTTTCATTTTTAAATGATGGTAAATGTCGGGGGCATGTCTTTGTGAATTTCAATGTCAACACCTTGAACAATGGTAGTTAGTGAATACTGTATTATATTGAGTAGGGAGGGGGATGTAATATTTTGAATATTTATAAGAATCATTATGTGTTAGAATATTGATTTCTAATATAATGTGTCATACTCTGATTAAATTAGATCTGAAAAACTTAATGACATCAGAATATTTATTTCTAATATAATGTGTCTAATTCTTGTTATGTTAGATCTGAAAAACTTAATGACATCAGAATATTGATTTCTAATATAATGGGTCTAATTCTTGTTATGTAAGATGTGAAAAACTTAATGACATCAGAATATTTATTTCTAATATAATGTGTCTAATTCGTGTTATGTAAGATGTGAAAAACTAAATGACATCAGAATATTTATTTCTAATATAATAGGTCTAATTCTTGTTATGTTAGACTTAATGACATCAGAATATATAAATTGTCCAAATTTCATTTTCAAATGATAGCTAATGTGGGGAAGGGGGCTATGTCTTTATGCATTTCAATGTCTACCCCTAGTACATTGGTAGACAGTCAATGCTGTAGTATATAGGAGAGGGAGGGGGATGCAATGTAAATGAATATCTTTAATGATCATTATGTGTCAGAATATTTATTTCTAATACAATGTGTCATACTCTGATTAAATTAGATCTGAAAAACTTAATGACATCAGAATATTGATTTCTAATATAATGTGTCTAATTCGTGTTATGTAAGATGTGAAAAACTTAATGACATCAAAATATTTATTTCTAATATAATGGGTCTAATTCTTGTTATGTTAGACTTAATGACATCAGAATATATAAATTGTCCAAATTTCATTTTCAAATGATAGCTAATGTGGGGAAGGGGGCTATGTCTTTATGCATTTCAATGTCTACGCCTAGTACATTGGTAGACAGTCAATGCTGTAGTATATAGGAGAGGGAGGGGGATGCAATGTAAATGAATATCTTTAATGATCATTATGTGTCAGAATATTTATTTCTAATTATAATGTGTCTAATTCTGATTATGTTATATGTGAAAAACTTAATGACATCAGAATATATAAATTGTTAATTGTCCATCAAACTTTCATTTTCAAATGAAAGCTAATGTGGGGGAATACTTATTTATGAATTTCAATGTCTACACCTAGTACATTGGTAGACAGTCAATTCTGTAATATAGTGGAGAGGGAGGGGGATGAAATATAAATGAAGAATGATCATTATGTGTCATATTATTTATTTCTAATATAATGTGTCTAATTCTGATTATGTTAGATGTGGAAAACGTAATGACATCAGAATATATAAATTGTTAATTGTCAGTTCAAATTTCATTTTCAAATGATAGCTAATGTGGGGGAATATGTATTTATGGATTTCAATGTCTACACCTAGAACATTGGTAGACAGTCAACACTTTGATATAGTGGAGAAGGAGGGGGAATGTAATGTTTTTAATGTTTCTAATGATGGATATGTCTAAGAATATTGATTTCTATCATATCATTATGTGTCTTATTCTGCTTTATTATAGATGTGAGAAACTGAATGACATCCTGTAGTTTTTGAAGTTTTGACTCGGAATATATAGGTTTTAAACTGTCTATACAAATTTCATTTTTAAATGATGGCTGTTGTGGGGGGGGGCTATGTCTTGATGCATTTCAATGTCTATGCCTAGTACATTGGTAGACAGTCAATGCTGTAGTATAGAGGAGAGGGAGGGGGATGCAATATAAATGAATATCTATAATGATCATTATGTGTCAGAATATTTATTTCTAATATAATGTGTCTAATTCTGGTTGTGTTAGGTGTGAAAAGCGTAATGAAATCAGAATATATAAATTGTTAATTGTCTTTATGCATTTCAATGTATATGCCTAGTACATTGGTAGACAGTCAATGCTGTAGTATAGAGGAGAGGGAGGGGGGTGTAATATATTGAATATTTACAATGATCATTATGTGTCAGAATATTTATTTCTAATATAATGGGTCTAATTCTGGTTGTGTAAGATGTGAAAAACTTAATGACATCAGAATATTTATTTCTAATATAATGTGTCTTATTCGTGTTATGTAAGATGTGAAAAACTTAATGACATCAGAATATTTATTTATAATATAATGGGTCTAATTCTGGTTGTGTTAGATGTGAAAAACTTAATGACATCAGAATATTTATTTCTAATATAATGTGTCTTATTCGTGTTATGTAAGATGTGAAAAACTTAATGACATCAGAATATATAATTTCTTAATTATCTTTCCAACTTTCATTTTTAAATGATGGTAAATGTCGGGGGCATGTCTTCGTGAATTTCAATGTCAACACCTTGAACAATGGTAGTTAGTGAATATTGTATTATATTGAGTAGGGAGGGGGATGTAATATTTTGAATATTTATAAGAATCATTATGTGTCAGAATATTGATTTCTAATATAATGTGTCATACTCTGATTAAATTAGATCTGAAAAACTTAATGACATCAGAATATATAAATTGTTAATTGTCAGTCCAACTTTCATTTTCAAATGATAGCTAATGTGGGGAATACATATTTATGAATTTCAATGTCTACACCTAGTACATTGGTAGACAGTCAACGCTATAATATGGTGAAAAAGGAGGGGGAATGTAATGTTTTTAATGTTTCTAATGATGGATATGTCTAAGAATATTGATTTCTATCATATCATTATGTGTCTTATTCTGCTTTATTTTAGATGTGAGAAACTGAATGACATCCTGTAATTTTTTAAGTTTTGAATCGGAATATATAAATTCTAAACTGTCTGTCCAAATTTCATTTTTAAATGATGGCTAATGTGGGGATATGTCTTTATGCATTTCAATGTCTACACCTGGTACAATCTTTAATATATCTGCTTTAAATGGGCTTATTTTAGTCTTTTGCAGATTATTTGCAGATTATTGACATAGACATAGTCTTTAGTGTCAACTCTTACAAATACTAAGAATTGATAATCAAATTAAGGTAAAAAGAGGAGGAAAAGACAAAATTATTCTATTGAAGCATGAACCAAAATATTATTCATAAGTTAAAATTCCTTCATATTTCATATGGACCACAAATTGCACAAGCATTTTTTGAATCTACATCCAATGCTTTGAACACTTGATGCTATCCTCTGAACCATAGGCTTTCAATTTTGAAAGCCCATGCCTGAACTGAATATTAAATACTACTTGCCATATATGTTGTCAGGTATGATACCACATTTTAAGAGTTTCCTCCATATAATATGTAAACTATATTAACAAAAATAATGTGTCATCATTCAATGTATTCAAAGAAAGTTCATAACACAACTAGATACTTTTTAAGTAGGCTAATGTGACAACCTTGGTCATGGTGAATATGTCAATCTTCATTGGGTGCTTTAAGGTGGGACCCGGTCCGTCAGCATACCCAGCACGATACTATTGCTTAATTATTAATGTAGTTTTTCAAGCTCAAAGACACCCATACATACGAATAATTATGATGTAATAATAATACAAATGTATTTAAATATTCATGTACGAAGAAATATTTGCATCTTCGGGCATTTATAGTTGGGAGATTTAGCGTATTGCATTTGGAATATTTGAGCGCTAGTAACGTCATGGTTTCTATGACATGGGAAAACAATGGCGCTCAAATTTTACGTGCAGCATCATGAAGTATATGGCGATGAATGATTGAATTTTTCTAAGTCATATTGTTATAATTCTTTCAAAATATAGTAAAACTAATTAATCTAAAGCACATAGTTTGTTTGTTCTACATTAACAACATATGAAAACTATGATGTGATATAAATACTAGTTGAGTCCTGATCACTGTGTACATGGTTACCGACACGTCACATCTAATGTTGCTCAAAATATAATTATGTTTCTCGTCGCACTATTTATATTTGTAAATACGTATTACTCTGTATTTATCTTTTATAAATTCAAAAATGATTTTTGTTCGTTTTATTACTTCGTAAAATTGTATATTCTCTTATCTGTAAAACGTTTTAGATTATCCTTTTTATTGGCACGACTTTCGTCCTAGTTGTTATCACTTTCGCTTTCGTATGAGCTTCGTCTAGATATATTTTCTTTGCCTTTTTTACACTTTTTATATATGAATTGTTAATTCGTCATGCTAAAATGTGCGATAAGAGATATCTTAACATCCGAGAATTTTTAAAACCGAGTGCAACTGGCCCAATGGCAACACAATCAATGCCCAATGTCGGGAAGAGTGCAATAATGAGTGCGAAGGGGCGTGTCCCCAGGCGTGTTATATGTCGCCACTTGAGTCCCCGGGGTTGATACAAAATGCTGTATAGGTTTACGGCGACGATCGTCGCTAATGAAGGCGTTATGAAGGTATGTACTTAGAATTATTATTAAAATTAAAAACATACTGGCAAGTTACGTCTGTGAGTCCTTCACAATAGAGTGCCTACACAACAGGCGGAAAGTGGCTTGAGACTGCAAAAAAGCCGAACAATCAGAATGCCTGATTTATCAATATGCCCTATAAGCGCATACTCTTTGATTCTCGAGAAACGTCTCCACGCTCGAATTTCACCTATCTATCACTAGCGGATCGCTTAAAAAGTGATACCATCGAGAAATGTGTTTGGTCAGCTTCTCGATGACATTATTCTTTTCGAAATCGAGAGAAATAGAGAAGAAAAAGATCGAGTGTGTGCCATTTCTAAAACGTCGAGTTTGAAAACCTAAAAGTGGATTCCGACTGCAAGAAATCCGACCAATCAGAAATCAGCATTTCTTAAGTGAAACTTGGAATTCAGGCAATCGGCTTTACTCTCGATTTAAATGTTGAAGTTAAAATAACTATCAAGCCGTTTTCTGTTTCCCTGTACTCAGAGTCTAGTTATAAACTAGACGAAGCTCTCTTTGAGAAGCGGGCTGAAGAGTAAAGTAATATATGGTTTTCCATAGGATCTTTTATGTTTTGTACACACTTCATTGTAACTTGTGTACTCATTCAGTGAACTCAACCATCGTACTTGTTGCCGAAGACATTGGGTACATCCCGATCGCGCTATTTATTTTGTCATTCAATAATGACGATCATTCCTCAAATGATATGCTTGACTTTTTGTTGTACGCGAGTGCCGACTTCTTGCTGATGAAAGGTGAGTTGACAAAACGATATTACACATCAACAAGCGAGAACAACGTACCGACGTTTATTAACTTGTACGTACATCAATAGTACTCGAGCCTTATTGTAATGTATTTTAACTAAATCAAGTCAGACGTGCACAGTTTATTCGACAAATAAGGCTTTCTGATTTAAATATTAACCGGTGATTACAAACGTTTGGTTGAATTGCCAAAGTGCGCGATCGGCGGAGCTTCTGTTTGCACATCATGAAAAATCAAAATAAAGAAGGGCCATAATAATGGGCAATACTTACCTGAAGATAAAAAAGACGATATGATTCAATGATATGATTTGACACAACGTATACGTAATTAAATCTCGGCACATGAAGAAAAACAAAAGTTTCCTTTTACTTACATCAATACTTAAAATAGCAGGTAGATGAGGCGATAATTTAATTAATAGTTAGTTAATTTGCGATCGGCCGCCGTTGATTTAGCACGTTATTTACGGTCTTTGTACTAGGCCTATACGACGTCCTTGATTCTCAAAGACTGTGGGACGCTTAACTTTAGTGGTAGTAATTCATACCGTTTGACTTATATTCAAAATCAACTAACTACATTTGATTTAGCAAGGCTAAACCCCATTGTCCTGAGAATCGTCTTTATCTTTGTCGGATCATTCAGGTGAGAAATTTATGACGTAATTCAATTGTTCTCTCCGCCAACGGATGGAATTGGATGCCGGTATTTTCTCAAAATACAAGGTACTTTGACTGAATACCCTGACTACAATTTTTGTAATCTTTTTACAAAAAACTAACATAAGCATAATCATATTCCAAATAAAGAAATGTTGAAATTTAAAAAAAATCTATCGAGCCGTTTTTCTGTAGATTGAGATCTCCCGAGGGTAAAGTAAGTGTATGGTTTTCCCATAGGATTACATGTTAAATATGACAATTTAATCAGCATAGGCTCCTCAAAAATACGATCTTTGAACCTTGCTTACTATATCTAAACTTATTTTTTTCTGTTTAAAATTTCTACAGCATATGTACACCACTTGTTTACATACACTGTGCGATTTTCAGGAAAATCTATCGAGGATTTTTTTTGGCTGACGGACCAGGTCCCACCTTAATAGGTACATCCGATCTTTAGAAATGCTCAATAACCAATAAACAAAATATCATAACATACAGAATGTACATATGTAGTTGTTTTTCAATAAGAATCACAAAGCTGAACAAAAACGTTGAAAGTTTGAATAGCAAATTGTAAAATCAAAACAGAAATACTAAATATCATATTAAAAATTGATTGAATGCTAGATAAAGACACAAAACTGCCATACATATTCCATATAATAATGGAGTTGATATGAAAACATGCGACCAGACCATTAGCTATTCTCACATATTTACATAAGATGACTAAATGTATATATCAAATGGTAAATAGAGAACTTTTATCAAGATGTTTAATCAGATGTAAAATAATACAGATGTTATTAAAGTCTGTGTGATCACCTTGATGCATGAAACAGCAAGATATCTATTGCAAGTATACCTGTCAATCCATATATGACTAAGACGTGAGTTGTGAACATGCCTCCTAAATTGTACTGAAATGTTAAAAATGTATCATGCATTGTGGGATGCAAGGAATTTATGACATCAAGGGCATTTCTCCTGATTTCTTAGCAATACCGATTTTCTTCAGATTTATTTGAGTAATCCCGATTTCTCCTGATTTATGTAATTGTTGATATAGTTGTTGTCACCTTGATTTTCTGAGAAAATGCATGGGCTTTTCTTATTCTGCACAAAAAAGGATTTTTCATCAAATTAATTTTTTCCCTTTGATAAACAAAATTATGAATCAAAATTTATACAATGTATTCATTTTGTGTGTGTAAATATTTTCGAAACAAATGCGTGATATATAAACATATTTTATACCAAATGCGTGACATAAACGGCAATCGCGTACAAAGACCGAACAAAATGCGTTCGCTTTTTTTCGCAGTTCGGTATTTTACCGTGTCGGCATTTCACAAAAAAAGATTTTTTAAAATATCAACAAAATGCGTGATTTGCGTGATATTTGATCATACACGCTAAATTGATGCGTAATTTCTATCTTTCCAGCAAATGCGTGACAATCACGCCTAATGCGTGAGGGTTGACAGGGCAGCCTACATTATCTCAAATACTCAGTATAAACAACCAAGTTTGATTGCCCAATTTTTTAATCTATCACCCAGGGGATACAAAAAGTAAACCGTTACCATTAGACTTGGTTATTTAACATGTTATGTAAAATATATAACAAAGTAATAACTTGTGAGTGACCCATCATACTTTTACACAATGCAATGCAAAACATGATGAGAAACTCTACTTTGTAAACAAAGGCTTGTTTTAGTATTAAAAACTGGGATTACTGGATCTGTACTATTACTGAGCCTTAACTTGGATTAGTAGAGTTGTGTGTAAACTGTAGCTTATACACAGTAGGATGAAATGTAGACACATGTTGACCTATTTAGAGTATCCCATTACCAGATTACAGAAGTTCAGATTTTCAAGATAAATTCAAGTCAAAGTTGCAACTTAAACTTATTTGTGGAGGCTTTTAGATCTTACAGTTGATTTAAACAGGCTGATCAGAGTAGAATCAGATGTCATAAAGTACTGTTTAGCATTGTCAGTATGGTACTCAATTATGATAGTCAGTTATTAAAAATATATATAAATCCAATTGATAAATTTGAATGTTAACTTTTAAATTTGAAATTTCTATCTGTTTGTAAGGTCATGGTATCTTAAATAAACGGCACCCTTTATTTCCAATACTAATGTACTAAAAGTGTACATGAGGTGAACATTACATTCAGAAAAGAAAATGGTTACCCATGACATTACTCAATACCCTTGAAAAATGACTGTACGCTAAGCACATTCTTGGAAGTAGAAATCTGTTTAAATTATGCCTTCAGTTTTTCAAATACGACTTCTGCTATAAAGTGCCCAAAATGATAAGAACTTATTCTTAAAAGGCTTATTTCAATTCAATGAGAATTGATGTATGAAGTTCAGAACTAATTTTTTAAATAACTACACTATGTATGTTTTACAGTAATCTCACATATCCCCAAAAATTATTGGTGTTTGTATAATTGCTGGATTTACAACTATAGTTCATGAAAACAATTATTAGCTATCTGCAAGCATACTTCGGACAAAAAATATGATAAAATAAGTGGGTTATTTTGAAATATACAACGTTTGCATGATTTATAATTAATGAAGAGTAGTAGCATTAAACCCAACTGTTTGTTTTGAGACAGGTACTTTCTATAGTAGTATCATATAACCAAGTCATATATTTACTGTGATATCTCTCATTTGGATGAATCACATACTATCAAATACATGTGTACAAGTAAAATGAGTTACCTGATGATTTGCCTAATACAAGATGAATGCAGTATGGTATGGTATGGTAAAATATGTCACGTATTCTACGAATTTTTTTTAGCCGATTCTCTTAGGTATAAGATCTATTAAAAAAGGCGCAACGCCACCAACGTGCAAAAGTCTGCTGCAAATGTATGCTGATCAAGAACACATTTGATGATTAAAAGTATAGAAAATTCCCCCTCCCTCATTGCATGTCCTACGACCATTGCACAATGTGTAGACATTAAAATAAAATAAAAATGATTTGGCACCCCGTGATTCATATCCATATTGACTTATGAGAAATAATCAAAATCTCATGAGTTCTCCCTCCTTCATTACTTTATCATTATCACAAACAATGACTTATCAATTTTGGGTTGGGTCAGTAAACTCAGGAATATAATTCTGTATTCTTGTAAAATGCTTTATATACCTGACCCACACGCTTTTTATGGCCCGACCCCAAAAATATTTGACCTGCATTTCAATATAGTCAGAAAATGAAGTAATACAGTAATGAGTAGAGGTGTCACAAATCTATATTGCTTCATTTGTGTTAACAAACAAAATCTCATAAGTCCCCCCTCCCTCATTCATGTATTACTGCATTGACCGGACTACCATTGTACATTGCCTTGACATTGAAATCTGTAGAAACTTGTTTTTTGCCCTTCAGCCATCACTTTACTTTGGAATCAAAACCTTTTTAAACCATGCATGTGTGGTCAATCAGTTTGCTTAATTTAGGAAAATTATAGACACAATGCCGTAAATAAGTGGTCATCTGATTATTACTTTACTCATTTTATGTTAATTAGAACACTCAGTGATATGGCATCTAATATGTCCAGTTTGTCAAATCATAAGAGTATGTGTAATTATGCGTAGTCCACCTGAGCTTGTTCTTAAATCATTACCATGATACCGAAGATAAAAAAACCTTTTATGAATGATTAGTACAAAAACTTCAGGGCAACTAAAATCAAACATTGTTGCCCTCTATTTAAAAGTCATGGAACTAAAGTTTTTCATGGTGTTGACACTGTACTATGGTAGAAATATTTCTATGCCTTGACATTCCACAACAGTAGACAAACAACACTAATTTAAACACATTGACAAGGTCAAGGGAAAACATTGGTTGCAAGACTATGGAAGAACAACACCTTGAACAAGGTGTTGATCATTGGTAGTACTACTATCGAAAACCCTTGATCTTTTTGTGAGGGAAAGGACCTTATACACCCGCCATTGGGATCTCCCCATGGGAAAAAAATAATTCATCTGATTTTTCAAAATTAGTATTCTGCTTCAATTATTACATTTATATGCACACTAGTATCTTGTTGACCTATATTCAGCACTGTATTGATGTATAGGCCACTTATTAGGGTCATAATTCAATCATGAAGTGTAGAGGTATAGATTCCAAACCAGGAAGTATTTTTGTGTCTGTCAAAATCCATTTACATCCTACGCATCCCTGCATCTTATCCAAATATGTTACTACATAATGAAATATAATAGTATAATCTTTGGTTTTACAAACTTGTATGATATTTAATAAGTGTAAAAGTTGTTTTTGGAGCATTTTTCTATAGCCATTTTGTAGGGAAAAAAATGATGAAAAAATGTACAATCTTTTAATTTTAAGTATGACCTGAATCGATTGCAAACTTCATATTGGCACATTTGATGAGATAAACCATTTGTGTCGTATTGTGAAATCATTAAGTTTGCAATCGATACAGGTCATAGTGTATTTTTGGTATTTCTGTGATAATCAATTGAAACCAATGGCCTCTATTGGGATCTGCTGATATCCTCATGTTAAGTCAATGGTGCACAGCCCCATGTAAGTCAATACAACCTTACTGAACGAAATGATCCCTATCTCAGCTTATGTGTGTCCGAGCACATTAATATTTTCCAAAGTATTATATGACATTTTATTCTTCATGTTACACCTACGAATGATTCATTTTGACCATAGGGATATTTGCCAATAATTGCACCTTGTCCTTTTACCTACCAGATATTTAAAATATTTTAACAAGATACTATACAGTGTTCTCCACAGGATTTTTTTTCTTAAGTTGGTGCAAAATTCTCATTTTCACAATTCACGCTAACGTTAGTCAAAATATCCCAATTTTTCATAATTTTCTCATTTTCAAGTGGGTGCCAATGGATTTTCAGGTGGTTGCAAGCCTGTTTTTAAAATCTCAGTTGGGTGCTTGCTTACATGCTGGGGTGGTCACTGGTATATCTAGTAACTCTAATTAATAAAAGAAATAAACAACAATAAAGTGTAGGTTTTCAAGAGGTTAAAAATGTCAGAATTTCATCTTCTGCAATAACCCAGATGCGAGTAGAAATAATCTTGATTTACGTCATTAAAAATTAAAAATTCAGTCAAACTAATATCATATTTGAAATCTACATGTGAAATTACATCTAGAAATGTGGTTTTAAAAAGTGTTTATCAACTTTGAAAAATAAATTTTCTTTGAAAATGTGACTTCTAGCTCGGGGAGATTCCCCATAGACCCCATGCTATAAAATCACAAAAAATGAAATATCTTTTCTTTTAGTGGACAGATAATATTTTGCTTTACTGGACATATTTTCATTAGTATAAGTATCAGACGCATAAGGGTTATATGAAAATTGAGCCACTTAAATTGATAATATTCAAGTTTAAGGGAACTTTCTCATATACCTGCCATGTTAATTGACCCGAATCAGCCACCTGGTGGTGAAACTGGTAACTACCTACTCGCATTTGGGTAATTCTAACATTATTATCACAACTTCCTACTGTCACTACAATGATGGACTTTTTCACATCTATATATGTCATTATGTACCATTTACATTGTATTGTAAAGTGTTGCTAAGTTGTTTGAAGAAATACACTTAACTAGCAAACAATAAGTAATCAACCTGTCATAATGAATATATTTTGGAGTTTGGGTGCAGGTCAAGTATCAGAGTGTTATTTTATGTGAAACATATAGCGTCAATGCAGGGGAAAAGCCAGCTTTATTTCAATACTGAAAATCACTTGAAAAGTAATTGGATATTTGGTCATATAACTTTAATATTTGATAGGGTGTATTTAATGTTGGATTGAGGAGCTAATCTTTTGCTAGATTTGTTTCACAAAGTACATTGATATTTTGGTCAAGCCCATCAATCTAGTATTAAGGCGAAGGCCACTTGCATTTATTTGATATTGTTGTAATCTTCAAATATTTAAGTAATGAGAGTTAAAGTGAACTCTCAATAGATTTACTGCTGTACAGTCTATTGAAAAACTGGATAAATATACAGTGTATGTCTGGTCAAATATGAATTTTAGAGCTTTTACATAGCAGAAGAATACCATGAGTTTTTAAAAATAAAATATTTTCTACCTTATGAATGAACAATTTAATGTCAAAGAAAACATCAGAACACAACACAGAAAGCACAGAGAGTGAGTGACATCAAAATGGTGTCACTTAGGATGCAATTTTTTTTAATGTGCTAAAACAACATTTAAGTGGCACATTTAATTATTAAAATGGTGTGTCCTTTGTTCAATCTTCTCAACAGTGTTAAAAAAGATAATGTGTTTTGCTTCAAAAGTGTCATCTGATATAGTCTTGAGAATAATTTGACTGTGATCATTTTGTCCGAGGGTAATATGACTTAGTGATTTTGTAAGAGAGTAATATGACTTGGTGATTTTATCAGAGGGTAATGTGACTTGGTGATTTTGTCAGAGGGTAATATGACTTGGTGATTTTATCAGAGGGTAATGTGACTTGATGATTTTGTCAGAGGGTAATGTGACTTGGTAATTTTATTATTTTTTTGACTTAATGATGCCCTCAGAGACTAGTTTGACTAGATGATGATGTCACAGGATTGTCTGGTGATGTGTTAGTCACTATTAATCAGCACATTTTGTGTTCCTTGGTGGAGGACAATGTACTTTGCTGCAGTCATCTGTGAATGCTTTTGTGGTTCTGTTAAACACCTTTCCTACCTGGCTTCCTTCTGGCCCCTCGTGTATTATCCCCTCTTGGAATGTATAGCTTGGACGCGGGCGACTGGAGCTCTGAAGAAAGCTTCCCAAAATTGCTTCTACTAACAACTGTGATGTCACAATTAGCGAGAATCGTAAAATCTAAGATTGTTTTCGCCATCCCTTCACAAGCCTTGCTTTTGTTTTCAAACCTATCAACATGTGTAATTTCTCCTTCCGTGTCCATAATAATTTCGGGAAAAAGTTTCTTTGAGTTGTCTCGTATTTCCTGCGAGTCTGTTGTAATGAAAAGATTATATTTTGATGAGATGTTATATAAAGAAAGGAAATCCCAAAGAACTGGTAACCATTCTTCTTTGTTTCTTTTTTTCTTCGTTGTTTCATGTGGTATGGATGGGTTATAGCCGATCCTTATCTGGGCACACACCAGTTTCATACCAGGCTTCGACCGAATCCTACTTAGGAATTCATGGAGCCGTGACAACAAATTCGGTTTAAGCTTGAACAAGTGATTATAGACCTTCGAGATTATCTTTTTTGCGGTAAAATGTGTGATATCTAAACCTATGCTAGTGAGCATTGTTTTATATGGTTCCTCATGGAATCTATGCGTCCATCCTTGATTTGTTCTTATGAGTAGGACAGGTTCAGGAAACTTTTCATCAAAATCTACCTTTGTTGTATTTGTTTTACCGAATATTGCATTACCACATGATGCGTATCCATCTATCATGGATATAGTTTTATTTTTTAGACCAGGCGTAATAGGTCCATGCCAGGGCTCCTGGTTTTCTTCAAGTTGATTATATAAATCACAAGGTACTGTTGATATGATCCGGTATTTTCTCTTCAGTGCCAATGCAAGAAGAAATGTACTTTGGATTCCTTTTAGTCGGTCTCCTAAACCGCCACACAGATAATCCCCAGTGCACAAAAATACGATATATTTGTCAGAGTCAACTTTACGAGCCTGAGAGATCTCATTACTACTCCTAATAGTTTTACCTGGTATGGTGGTTACAGATTTTGTAGCTGGTATTGTTTTAGGGATTGTAGTCGCTAGTTTCACGGAAGTCAATTTTGTGTTATTTTGTGTTGTATTAGTTGGTACTTCAATAGCATCTATTGATTTATTTTTTGAAATAGGCTGATCTAATTTTCCCAGTTTTGCTTGAATCGCAAACGTTTGATTTTCATCCTGTTTTGTGTATCTTGTAAGCTGGGGTCTTGTCGTATCCGCAGACAAGTCTTTATGTGTGGATTTCTTTATTGATTCTAAAGTTTGAGTAAGTCCAGTGTATTCTGACTGAATTAGAAGTCCAACTATAGACAATATAATGATACCAATGATCAAAAAACATCTTTTAGGCTTAAACATCATTATAAATATCTCTTTTGATGTTGATTAGTAAGTGAATTTTTTTTTATTCTTCTTTTATTCAATTTTAGTACATACAAAATACACACGTAGTGACTGCCAAAGTTGAACAACATTTGTGGCTGTTTGGTAGTAAGTGAACTTCTCCCCATCTATATTATAAGTGACTTCCTTACTGATCATAAATGAACATGAAATATTACTAGGGGACTGACTCAAAAGGACATGAAATATTACTCAGACTAAATCCACTTTGATATGTTTAGGGGACTGACTCAAAAGAAAAATATAAGAAAATTTCCTTTTTTATAAGTTTTTTAAAAAACAGCGAGGGTTGAATTTGATTATGATCGAATTTGATTTCAATTTGATTTTATGGCAGATCATCAGACAAGAGAATATAAAATGCTGGAAAGAATCTTTTCAGATAGCATGCCTATGATTCCCTAACGAACGATCCATTTTTATGTCACCATCAGAAGTGGTGGCATATTGTTAAAGTCTCCAACTTTTTTGTGTTATGCGTTTTTTGTTTGCGTTATGCGTTTGGTGTTTGGTAGTTGGTGTCTGTAACAAACAGCAGGTTGTGACATTTTGCATGTTAATGCCTTGTTTATTTTCTGATAAATTAAGATATCTGATGTGTGGGAATCAAACCCAGGACCTTCCGCTCCAAAGTCTGATGCCCTATCTGTGAGCCATAATGGCTAGCCACTACAGCTGGGCTGTAATAGTAACTTGCTATAGAGGGTTATTAGTTATTACACCACTATCCAGTGAGCAAAAATAAAAAATTACTGTCATTCAGTAATGGAGATATATACCTTCTTAATCCTTCAAACCCTCAGGCAGAGGAGGGGATTTCTCAAACCTGAGCGATGCAACTCTCATACAATGACAAATGTCATTAACTTGAATCATTTCCCATTAAAATTGATCTCAAAATGGTCGCTGTTGTTTTCTTAAAGTTTGGAAAGCGCCACCAAAATAGCATTACCATAGTTTAGAATTCATGATGTTCAACTGAAACAATTGCCACTTCCATGACTTCCATGATTTCAAATTTTGCTTTACACATTTGCAAACTTGTGCTCGACTGTGATTGTCCATGTGATCGTATCCTGGAAATTTATTATATAGTGTATCGACAGATATGCATAATGTGGATTAATATGTTAATAAGGTGCAAAAATTGCAAGTAATTATGGGTACTCACTTCTGACTCCCTTATACTTCAACATGATAAATTGAAATGTTTTCAACATTTAAGTAAATATAAAACGAAACTTATTTTCTGCTCGATTAAGGAATATAATTATGTAGTGAATCTTTTAATACAAAATTACATATCCTTAAAATGATAATCATAAACACCTTAAAGGGACACACCTTTTTGTCTGTTGTTGACTTGGTATGGATACTATAAGGGATAACAAAGATAAATTAGTTTTTCCAAGACTGATCATAATTGGACACCTAACCAATTTCAATACATCATTATATGTGAAATTCTAATATGATACGTGACGTCACAATAGCGAGAACAATTGATTAACTGGTTTTTATTAGCTCACATGGTGAGCTTTTGCAATCACTCACTTGTCCATCTGTCCGTCCGTCCGTCCGTCCGTCCGTCCGTCCATCAACAATAGTGGCACGTTTTAAAACCTCTGTCGATAGGATTCCTGTTTTAAGTTATTTCTGTTCAACATCAATACAGAAAACCCCCCTATGACTCCTGGTTCAAAAGCTCGCCTATTTTCAAAATGGCCGTCACTTTTGTCTCGCGAAATTCACTTTTAGCCCATTTCCTAGCTAACCTCTGTCGATAGGATTCCTGTTTTAAGTTATTTCTGTTCAACATCAATACAGAAAACCCCCCTATGACTCCTGGTTCAAAAGCTCGCCTATTTTCAAAATGGCCGGCACTTTTGTCTCGCGAAATTCACTTTTGGCCTATTTCCTAGCTTTACAAATAATTTCAGGTGTCCTACATTGTAAAAATCCATGTCAATGTAAAGATTAGATATATGAAATAATTTTGTTACAAAAAAATCAGCGAAAAATTGTATCCATTTTTTTATTTTCAGCCATTTTAGTTAACATTGCTTTTTCTATCTGACTCGCGAAATCCACTTTCTGTCAATAACAGTGGCACGTTTTAAAACCTCTGTCGATAGGATTCCTGTTTTAAGTTATTTCTGTTCAATATGAATTCAGAAAACTCCCCTATGACTCCTGGTTCAAAAGCTCGCCTATTTTCAAAATGGCCGCCATTTTTGTCTCGCGAAATTCACTTTTGACCCATTTCCTAGCTTTACAAATAATTTCAAGTGTCCTACATTGTAGAAATCCATTGCAAAGTAAAGAGTAGATGTATGAAATAATTTTGCTACGAAAAATCAGCGAAAAATTATATCCATTTATTTATTTTCAGCCATTTTAGTTAACATTGATTTGTCCATCTGTCTCGCAAAATTCACTTTTGGACCATTTACCTTAAACCCTCTGTCGATAGGATTCCCATTTTAAGTTATTTTTGTTCAACATCAATACAAAAAACTCTCCTTTGACTCTTGGTTCAAAAGCTCGGCTATTTTTAAAATGGCCGTCACTTTTGTCTCGTGAAATTCACTTTTGACCCATTTCCTAGCTTTACAAATAATTTCAGGTGTCCTACATTGTAAAAATCCATGTCAATGTAAAGGGTAGATATATGAAATAATTTTGTTACAAAAAATCAGCGAAAAATTATATCCATTTTTTTATTTTCAGCCATTTTAGTTAACATTGATTTGTCTATCTGACTCGCTAAATCCACTTTCTGTGGCACGTTTTAAAACCTCTGTCGATAGGATTCCTGTTTTAAGTTATTTCTGTTCAACATCAATTCAGAAAACTCCCCTATGACTCCTGGTTCAAAAGCTCTCCTATTTTCAAAATGGCCGCCATTTTTGTCTCGCGAAATTCACTTTTGACCCATTTCCTAGCTTTACAAATAATTTCAAGTGTCCTACATTGTAAAAATCCATGTCAATGTAAAGAGTAGATGTATGAAATAATTTTGTTACGAAAAATCAGCGAAAAATTATATCCATTTATTTATTTTCAGCCATTTTATAGTTAACATTGATTTGTCCATCTGTCTCGCAAAATCCACTTTTGGACCATTTACCTTAAACCCTCTGTCGATAGGATTCCCATTTTAAGTTAATTTTGTTCAACATCAATACAAAAAACTCTCCTATGACTCTTGGTTCAAAAGCTCACCTTTTTTCAAAATGGTTGCCATTCTTGTTTCGCGAAATTCACTTTTTGCCCATTTCCTAGCTTTACAAATAATTTCAGCTGTCCTGCATTGTAAAAAGCCATGACAATGTAAAAGGTAGTTGTATGAAATAATTTTGTTACAAAAAATTGGCAAAATATTATATCCGTTTTTTTATTTTCAGTCATTTTAGTTAACATTGATTTGTCCATCTGTCTCGCGAAATCCTCTTTTGGACCATTTGCTTAAAACCTCTGTCGATAGGATTCCAGTTTCAAGTTATTTTTGTTCAACATCAATACAAAAAACTCCCCTATGACTCCTGGTTCAAAAGCTTGCCTGATTTCAAAATGGTTGCCATTTTGTCTCGCGAAATTCAATTTTGGCCCATTTCCTAGCTTTACAAATAATTTCAGGTGTCTTGCATTGCAAAAAGCCATGTCATTGTAAAGAGTAGTTGTATGAAATAATTTTGTTACAAATTATTGGCAAAAAATTATATCCGTTTTTTTTTTCAGCCATTTTAATTGACTGAGAGACAGATGGCTTGAAATAATTTTGTAACAAAAAATCATCAAAAAATTATATCCGTTTTTTTTTCTGTCACCATGTGAGCCCAGTACCCACGGTACTAATTTTTTGAGTATGTATGACCGCTAAAATTCATAAATACAAATAGTTGTGTTTCTTGTCTGTTTATCATATTAGAATCATAACTAAGACCTTGATTTTATGATTTATGTAAAATATATTACCTCAAATTTTATTCTGGCCATTGCCAAAGACCTCAATCGCTACACGATTTCGGTCTTTTAACAATGAACATAATAAAATTTTCGGTCATATATTACGCCATAAATCATAAAATCTTGGTCTTTATTTCTTAATTCATACAGGAGGAAGTCCTGGATGAATTTTCCACCTACTAGTAGGTGATAGCTTCGCAGAGTGGGAGGAATGTATTTTTTCTAAATCGTAATGAAATATTATTTTATAGAATTTTTATATGCTCCCTCATACATATAGAGTATATATTGTTTGCTTTATTTATGTGCCATTTAAATCTTGTCATTGTTTAACTGAAGTTTCAAGTATCTAATGAATTTGTCTGAGTAGCTTAGTATATTTTTTTAATTCAAGGTTTGAAGAACAAGAACAAGTAGACCTCTGTTACGTTTGACAACAGGCCTGTAGCCAGGATTTGCCAAGGGGGTTTCATTTTTCAAAAATTTCCAGGGGGGTTCACATTTGACAATTTTGGTCCAAATATGGCTAAAACCACTCGAGAAGTGCTCAAAATGGTGAGAAACTGCATGATTTTGAAAGAATTTTTGGCCGGGGGGGGGGGGGGGTTCGCTCGAACCCTGCAAACCCCCCCTGGCTACAGGCCTGAACAATAACAGAAAGTAAAAACAGCAATTAAAATATATCAATGCACAGTACTATATTTTTTTCAAAACAGGTGATAACAATAATATATAAAATAATCTTAAGTGAACCACCTGTCTCTCTTGATGTCGATAAATATCCTTGATGACCCTTGAAAATGTTCAAGATCACGAAACGTTTCAATAATTGTTAATAGTTCTCCAATGTTTGTAATACTCCAATAATGTACGTCATAATTCTATAATGTTTGGATCCAATAATGTTTGATGATAATCCACAAATGTTTAATGATAATCCACAAATGTTTATGATAATCCAAGAATGTTTATGATAATCTGTATATAGTGTGTGTTGTAATATATGTCCATATAAAGTCCTCAGGTTGTATGTTTGTAGCGTTATAAATGTTCCCAGAGTAGGTGTCCTGTTATGAATGATTTAATTTTCTGCTGCCAGCTCAAATCATCTCTCTCATTATATAGTACAAAGGCAAAGTCCAGACATTTCCCATACTCCTAAGCAGGTGTCCAGAATCTGTACCTTCTTCTTCCCCCCTGCTATAACCAATTTGGAAGCGCCCGATTAAACTGAATCATGTGATCTAATTATGCGCAATGACTTATACATGATTTCTGTCGCAGTGTTGCGACAGCCAATCAGATTGCGAGTTCTTAATCGGGGAAATGCTAACTGCTTAGCGAAGGGGGTAAAAAGGAAGAATATATTCTGGATTTTGAAGCCTTGTGATCGGAGGATGGACGTTTCCAGAATATAATGATTCCTAGAAAGCAACCTGATTGGACATCTTAAGTCACATGATTAAATGATTATAGTTCCAGTACTTTCTAGAAGGCCAAGGGTTAATGAATCATTCAGTTCAGTATAATAATAATGTCATTGTGACCTTGACCTACTGTAATATCTCTAATAAAGATGAGTTACAGTATATGCATATTGATAAACTAAACTTATGTGAATATAATAGGTATATAAGTCAGTACTGTAACAGCTCTCTCTCTCTCTTTCTCTATAATTTTTTATATTGTTATAGTTTCCAATTTTTGTGGATGGCGTTTGATGGTTGGTGTTCAGTGTCTAACAAATGGCAGGTTATTAAGTTTATTCAGTCAAGAGGTTCTGTCTGATGTGGGAGGGGGAGATAATAATCAAATTGAAATCAGCGTATCTGTGACATCATTAAATTATTCTTCTGGTAAAAATTGTAAAATCGCTGCAAAAGTATCTGACGGGCTTGAGTATAAAGGGACCAGATATATTAATCATTAGCATCGATCCCTGAATAAACATGTTTACATTAATAATTGACACCCTAAATGTTATTTACTGCTTTTATTACTTTCTATTACTTATTGCACTTAAAACTCACATTTTCTTAAAATCAAGTACATGTATAGGTTAATAAAATGTAACCATCCCCAAACACAAATCATTGCATTATGGGCACACATTAATCAATATATTGATCTTGACGTTGTCAATTGTCATTTATTTTGAAAGTTGAATAAAATCTATTGTTAGTACCTCAGTGTAAATACTCGCATCTGATTGGTCAATTAGCGGTCAACACTTTTGCCTGTACCTCACTTGTGCATCATGGGATATCATATTATTGACCGCGTATGTAATGTACTACACTTGTGAATTATTAGTCCATTTGTCACCCCTATACATCCAAAAGTGAACCTAGAAATTGTTAAAAGTACGATGTTTTATGGTCGATTCATGATAATAAGGGTTTTCTGAAGTGATTTAACAAAAAAGTTTGTTTGGGGAAAAAATTATATAGGCTGATTTGGGAGGGGTGCAATCGCTTAACATGGCGTTGACTATTGACTTAGCGTTGGGATACCACCATATACCTAGTATGTTACCATGGGAATAGATACAAAATTTTTCCCCAAAGTTATTTTTTTGGCAACCCAGCTAAATCACTCCAATAATCCCTAATGATAGTATTTACGCAGAAAAACATCATACTTTTAACTATTCATACGTTCAGAAAATGACAAATGGACTATATGGGAAATATGACGTCACAATGTTTACAGAAAAAAACATGGTAGTCGGACATTTTGTACACGTTGATGAAAGTGATATTTTGACTTTTCTACACGACGAG
Organism: Owenia fusiformis; assembly: GCA_903813345.2. Lineage (NCBI taxonomy): Eukaryota > Metazoa > Annelida > Polychaeta > Sabellida > Oweniidae > Owenia > Owenia fusiformis. The sequence goes on from CAIIXF020000002.1 coordinate 28,737,162, forward strand.
TATAGCAACAATACAAATAGAAACGCAAAATTAACATTAATTTACTAGTGAGTACGCAGTTATGTGCCGAAAACAGAGAGTTTAGCTTCCACTCTTCAGATTTTCTTAAAAATGATTGCTGGCGTGGTTCATAGAAAAGATTGTGAAATGAAGCCATGATTGATGACTGTCGTATAATATTATTAGTTTCTTCTGACTAACAAAACAATTGTAGACCTCTCCATTCGGTCAACCCGTCAAAATCATATACCTCGACTGTAAACCTTGAAACACTGTTGACCTCGACCTTCGGTCTCTGTCAACAGTAGTTTCTCGGTTTACAGTCTCGGTATACAATTTTGCCGGTTGACCTCTGGAGAGGTCAACAATTGTATATTGTTAGTACCTCAGTGTAAATACTCGCATCTGATTGGTCAATTAGCAGTCAACATTTTTGCCTGTACCCCACCTGTGCATCATGGGATATCATATTATTGACCGCGTATGTTACTGTACTACACTTATGAATTATGGGGAATATGACGTCATAATATTTACAGAAAAAAAACATGGGAGGCGGACATTTTGTAAACGTTGATGAAAGTGATATTTTGACTTTGCTAGACGACAAGTATAGAGGTCAACAATTGTATATTGTATTTTATTTGTACATTTGTTTATTTCCAGCAATTTGATACTCTCCAAGTATCCCATAGTAAAGTCAACACATCATCTATTGCCGTCCCCACATGGTAAGTGCAGTTACCGTATACAGTGATCTCCCCAGTATTTTTTCTCAAGTGGGTGCAAAATTCTCATTTTCACAATTTAGACCACAATTGGTCAAAATATGCCAATTTTTGATGATTTTTCTCATTTTCAAGTGGGTGCAAATGGATTTTCAGGTGGGAGCAAGCCTATTTTAAAATCTCAGGTGGGTGCTGCACCCACTTGCTTTAATGCTGGAGAGATCACTGGTATATGAAGGGCCTATAGAGAGTAATAAAGATCTTATTAAGATTAAATTCAATTCAATTTATTTATTTCATAATTCTTATATAATATACTGCACTATAAAGCCGCTAGACACCCTAGTGGGTATATGTTGCGGTTTAACAGAAATTCATTAAAATGACATCTAGACTACATATAAAAGAAAGCACTTATATTATGTTACATGTAGGTATATAAAATGGTATTAACAATTACTTGAAGGATGTACAATGTAGAAATGTTACAATAAATCAGGTACCAGTATAAAATCAACAATACAGTATAATATTGGTATTATACATTATCGATAGATGAGTAGTTTTTTATATGAAGATTTGAAAATATTTAGAGTGGAGCATTTTTTAATATCATCTGGTAGAGCATTCCAAAGATTAGGACCTAGGTAGCGAAGGGAAAGTTTAGAGCATTTAGGGATACGAAAATAATGCAACTGTCTTGTGAAATGATGTCTGTCTATTTGAAGTAGATGTTTAATGTGATAAAGAGAACACAAGAAATCTTTGTTTCAACAGATTTTATGTGCTCTTTAAATTTCAGGTTTTTAAAATAATAATTCCAAGGAAGTCAATTTTTTCCCGGAAATTTATGTTCTCATTGGGTGATTCAGATATGTTTGATATCTTTTTGGTCCAAATAGAATAGCATTGGCTTTGCCAATATTAAGTGAAAGTTTGTTTGCTTTTATCCAGTCATCTATTGAACTCAAGTTTGCATTAGTTGTAGTCATAAGTTCATTTAAATTATAATCACTATCAAGAAGATTGGTGTCATCAGCAAACATAATAAATTTTAGATTAGGGGCAACAATAGGCAGATCATTTATGTAAAGAATAAATAATAATGGTCCAAGTACAGAACCCTGTGGAACACCACAATTTAGAGATGATTGTCTTGATTCATTATTGTTAATGGTGACATATTGTTTGCGATCTTTTAAATAACTTTCAAACCAGGACTTAGCTATTCCTCTGATGCCATAATATTCAAGCTTATGTATCAAAATGTCATGATTAATTGTGTCAAAGGCCTTGGAAAAATCTAATGTTATGCAAATGCTTGTTTTTCCTAAATCAGTTGATTTTCGAATTTGTTCAATGAAATATAAGATGGCCATGTAGGTAGAATTGAATTTCTGAAATCCAAATTGATAAGTGAAAATAATTTCAAAACGTTCTAAAAAACCAGTGAGTTTGGTGTGCATGAGCTCTTCTAACAATTTAGAAAATACCGATAAAACAGAAATTGGTCAATAGTTAGAAGAATTTGTAGTGGCACCTTTTTTAAATATAGGTGTTACTTTGGCCAATTACATCTTAAAATTCATACAAGGCCTTATATATTTTCTCATACCATAGTCATATTAATCAAGCAATAGATTTGCTCAGATTATCCCAGAAATTGTGCAAATTTGATCTACTATATAGACATACCAAAATACCATCTCCATGCACATGATTCCTCTCCATACTTGTAATTTTGATAAAATTTTTATTACGTCAACACCATGTGTGTTGACATTCAGGGGCGTAGCTGAGGATTTAGGCAACTAGACGCCAATGTATATGAATGAAAATTTGGTGTGAATTTGCTCTAAAACATTTCCCTATCCACTTATTTGTTATGAACTAACATGTGGTTGGTAAGCTTACTCGGAGGTTTATTTCTCGAAAGTTTGTAAAGTTATTAGTAAGTCCATTGTTGTTTGTTAATTTATTTTAAAACTTGCATTTCTCGAAAGTTAGTAACTGTTTTAGTTTTTACAGAAATTATACTTGTACATCGATCACAGATCATTTTAGTATACAAGAAACTCTTTTAGGTTTGATATCCAACTGAAAGTGTTCAGGGAGAGTCCTACGAACTTACTATAGTCTAGGGTATTAAATGTTCAGAAGACATAGAGAAGTCAGTCTCTCTTCTTTCATTGTTGAACGCATTCCCGGGAGATTCAAGAAGATAAGAGATTAGTGGCAAGGACAATTTAGTGTTTTTAAACGTGAAAAATTGATAAAATACATACTGTATGATAAATTATAATTATGCTACATAGGAAGGTCTTAGTAAAACGAATGGGAGACTTTATGAGGTTCTTGTTTATTTTGTGGTGAATAAGTGATAAGTAAAATAAAAAAATCCCCACTTAGGATTTTCCACTAGACGCCATGGCGTATTGCCATACATTACAGCTACGCCACTGATATTGTTATGGTTTTCAACTATTTATGGACAGTGTTCGGCCGTTGGTGTTTGGCATTTGGTAATTGGTGTTCAGTGGGTGGCATCTGTAATAAATTGTAGGTGGGTGACATTTTACATGTTAATGCCTTGTTTTTAACTACTTACAAAATCTATGATGATAACAAGTATTTACTATGTGATAAGCATTTACAATGTGATGCTAAGTATATTTACAATGTGATGATAAGTATTTACAATGTATTCATCGTATGTACGTATAGGTTATGGAGACCTCATCTGCTTGATTTATTGTAAAGTTTGACTTTGCTTGCACTTGTCAGCCTTGTAGTCGAACCCCCCCCCCCTTCCCTGGCCAAAATTTCTTTCAAAATCATGCAGTTTTTCACCATTCTGACTATTTTTTGAGTGGTTTATGACCAAATTTGCCAAAGTGAACCCCCCTTGGAAAATTCTGGCTACGGGCCTGCTTGTGACTGCACTATATGTGAGGAACACATACAACAAAACAAGATGATTTACTACAAAACTTTCTCATGAAAAACATTGATTATTTGTTTGATTTCTTGTGAAAACTGTGCAATGCCTCTTCAAAATACACATTTTGAATGATTTATAAGTACAATATGATGCTCTAAGCCATATTAACTTTGTCGACAAGATATTTTTATATGGGTTTCCTATACTTTTTGATCATAAAATGGCATGTAAATCACATTTGCCAGTTGTAGATGATCTAAGTATGTTAACACATGTTAACAGTGCATGTACACATTATAAACTCAGTCCTTATGTACAAGAACTCTTCAGTTCTGCATCAATCTTGGTGAGCTATGAGAGAAATGGAAGTACCCCAAAACATACAAAAATGGCTTGTTTACAGATTTTGATAACTATACAGAATTCCTATTAAATTTTGTCTTCAATCATATTAAAGGACGATTCTCGGTTTGGAGAACGAAGTTCATCAATCTAATTGAGCATTATCCCTGCTTCGGACAAATTTGATTTTTTACATAATATAGATTTGAATGTCTTCTTTTGAATAGTCATAAATTAATTTGGGTAATATTTCTAGATTTTTTGCAAAACAATATTATCGCAGTACACTGATGAACTTCTTTCCCCAAATCGAGACTTGTATTTTATTGAATCGGTCTAATTGAGCGTTATCCCTGCTTCAGATCAATTTGTTTTTTTTTATATCTTGTAGATTTAAATGTCCTCTTTTGAATATTCATAATTTAATTTGGGTAATATTTCTATATTTTTCATGAAAAAATTATTAGCCCAGAAGACTGTTCTCCAAACCGAGAATCGTCCTTTAGTTGGGATATGTCACAGGGCAAAAATATTTCGGGACGATAGGGGAATTATCAATTTCAGGACGGGACATTCAGGTCGGGATGGGACATAACCAATAAAATAGTTAATAAGTTTAAAGCAGTTCAACATCTTACATTTTCAGTCTACTTCAGGTTATGCTTATGCAGCGCAGATCTTTTGAACGTCATAAGAGGGCTGCGCATGTTGCGCAAAAACTTGTAATCTGAGATTAATTTTAAGTTGTCACCTTTCTCGCCGATGAAGTTCTTAGTTTGTTATTGTTTAAATTAAAGCATATTTCAACGGGAAACACTGTTATCGATAAAACTGCATGTTCTCATTTGTTCTGCCCTGAATTTTCGTTTATTATAATCACTTATAGTAATTGCCACTAGATGGCATTTACGCATGATTGTAATCCGACAGATAAGTTGTCAAAACGAAAGAAAATTCTAGTTTAGATCATATTTATCGTGCATTTGGGAAGTTTTCGGGTCATATACAGGAGAAATAGTATATCCTAAACATGGACTGAAATCTTCGGTACACAATTGCTGGAAACCGTGACATTCCTAAAATTAAGTATGTAAAATTTCAGGGATTTTGAATAGAAATTGATAATCATAAATAAAAAGAATGTCCTTTTATTTCCAGGTGAGCTTGCTCCCGCTGTCACGGTAACCATAGACTACAGTGGCAGCCATGTTGATTTTGTGGTGACCCATATGGGGAATGACCGAGATGTCCTCGACAGGGAACTACAGGCCAAGTTCCTCTCCAATGAATGCAAGAAGAGGTGAATAAAGGACGATTCTCGGTTTGGAGAACGAAGTTTATCAATCTTAATGAGCATTATCCCTGCTTCGGACAAATTTGATTTTTTTTTAAATAATATAGATTTGAATGTCTTCTTTTGCATAGTCATATTTTAATTTGGGTAATATTTCTAGATTTTTCGCAAAAAAATATTAGCGCAGTACACTGATGAACTTCTTTCCCCAAATCGAGACTTGTATTTTATTGAATCGGTCTATTTGAGCATTATCCCTGCTTCAGACCAATTTGTTATTTTTACATCTTGAAGATTTAATTGTCCTCTTTTGAATATTCATAGTTTAATTTGGGTAAAATTTCTATATTTTTCATGAAAAACGTTTTAGCCCAGGAGGCTGTTCTCCAAACCGAGAATCGTCCTTTAGTTTGCATATATGTGATGTTAAACTTGTACGTGTTTGTTGATTTGAACCTATTGTGGTTTGACTAATATGAATGGCAATCTTTTTTATCAAATTACAAAAACAAAAAGAAGTACAGCAAGACCTGTGTATAGAAGGAGCGATCCATATATTCTGATAAAAATTCCCTCATTTTGTGATTTTTCACATATTCCTCTCATTTTTTCAGAAAATATAGATTATGTAATTACACATACAATGCTAAACTATTATAGCTATATCTAAAATCAATTTTGAGATAAGATTGCCATGTACAGTATATATTTCATCTATGGTGACAAAAAATGTTCACTTTAGGTAAGTGTTCACTATTGAAAGTGGACAGTGGACAGTTGTGTGATAGTGTAGAAGAATATAAATGACATATATAGTACTACGGCCAAGGCGATTTGTGTCCAAAACACCTAGATTCAATTTGACTTTAGATTCTTGTAGGGGACCCCAAGGCATGTAAAAAAAAGTTTGTGAACCCTTGCAAAGCAGGCTCAAAAGTGCTGAGTCAGCAAATTTTATCATTTTCGAGTCAGAGTTTGACCATATGCTTGAAACTATTTAATATCTCATTTGTGGATGATGCAATTATAATAAAGCATTCTTAGTATATCAATAAGGCATGTATGAAGAATTCCTGAAAGTTAAGGTCTTATCCAACAAAATTTGATAGAGATATGGGATAATTTGTCCCTAAAAGTACATAATTTCTCCTCAAAATGTCTTAATCAGTTGATAGTTAATCAGTCATTTAAAAAACAGTAAGGGCCTATGGTGTATAAAACCTGATTAAAAACTTCACTGATGATGTTAGCAAATATTTCTTGCATAAGTTTCAATAAAAAGTGCATGCATCTATTTTTTCTGATTTTTCTCTTTACCTTCCCCTAAAAATTCAAGAAAGGGGGCGTGGCACCTTACACTTCAGTTGTTGAACTTTTTGCTAGGGTCAAATAGAAAATATGTATCATTATAGCAAAAAGTGTTATTCTAAATAAATTTTAACACTATATGTGACATCATAATATGCTAAACATATTCATTATCTATCATTTTATATTTTTTAAAGCTTATCATTGCCATAAACCATAAAACCATTTAAGGTATGTGTGGTCAGCAATTGGAAATACATGTATGTGTACTCATAATATTTTCAAAACTGTATATCGGGTGCCATTCTTTCCTAATGTTGTTCATGTAGTTATAGTTTATGTTTACGAATGATAGCACTTCCCATCATAAGTTTGGCAACTCAAACACCTTTGAATCACTTATTAAAGCCTGTTTTTTTTTGGCATATGAAATCGAAATATCTGAAATATGGTAATAAGGAACATAATCAAGGTTTAAACATTGACAGACTTTGATATGCTATCATATAATAACTTCCAGTTGCCAAACTTATGGAGGGGTGTACATGCTTTATAGTATAGGGTCCATGTAAACTGCAACAAGACTCCTATTGTTGCTGCAAATAATTAGCTATATAATAACAAATTGTAACACCAAATGATTAAGAGCCAGAGTTTCTCAGAGCCTGGTTGCAGTTTGCACACTTCATATTGCATATATGTCATAAATTGCTTAGTTGTAGTCTGTAGAACATAACAAGATGTGTATGTTTTGTTTATGTCAAAATAATACATCGTGTCCATAGGCTTAGCCAGGGGGTGCAATGGGATCGCACCCCCCCAAAAAAAAAACCAATAAAAATATAACCATGAGATTGAAGAAGAGTTTTAAAATGCTTTTTATTTTAAGCTTCTAGCCCTATTTTGAAGGAAGTTGAATCAAGATTTGTAAAATTCAAGATAGATCTTAATTTTTCGCTTTTTTATGCCACAGTCACATCCCCCTGACTAAAAACCGAAAAAATTTGGCGATCTAACCCCCACTGAACCAAAGCTGGCTACACCCCTATTGTCCCTAAGGAATTGCAGATAATGTTTCACTGCTAGTCTAGCACCCGATACTTCACATAGTATCAAGGGAATTGATTGTACTTTGTACAGGAAACAATTGTATCCCTGGCTGTAGATAGAAGAGTTAAGAAGCCCCAGCAAAGAAACCTCCTTTGTATTTACAGGGTGTCAAATAAGTCTGTTCTCCCCCCTTAACTTTTTTATCTTTAAATTTATCATACTTTCCCATATATCATTTTGAAGCTCATGGAAAATGCTGATCACACTCAAAAAATCAATCATAAACTCCTCCTAATAAAATTGCTACAATGTTTCTTGTGAGGTTGTAGTTGACCTTTGATTACGTCAAAACAAGTAAAATTACCAGGTATGGTGAATGAAAAGTGAAAGGTTGGTACTGCAGTGACAAAGCCAACATTGGGTGATTTTGATATTTCTCAATATCATTACAGAGTAAATGTGTTACATTCAGGGGAGCCTTTGAAGCAGGGGCATCTTTCATCACAAAATAGTTGATAACACTTAAAATTAAACGTTCTGAATGATTTATACGGGATCATATCCTCATAGAATTGAGGCCATTCAGGCTGCTGGGGGAGACATACAGACTATTCAAAAAGTGAAATATGGACATCACTAAAAATACTCTAAAAAATTGGAATTTAACCAATCACTCTGAAATTTGGTATATGATCAGCAAATTAAATTCCCTTTAAGATGATATATACCAACCCTATGTTATATCTGAATTAAAAAAGTTAAGGGGGGAGAACAGACTTATTTGACGCCCTGTATGCACCAAAACAGAGAAATAGTTTTTTAAAATCTCAATATTGGAATCAATTTCACTTTCACTTTATCTTTTAGCATCTCTTTCAACCAGTCGAGTATTCTTGATATTTATGATAAACTCTTTCTGATGTCATAAGTCATCACCTCCATAGTCAGTATTTAATGGAGCTTATTATCATCTTTGACTTCCATGTTATTATACAGTTGGAGCAATTGAAACCTTGAGAATCAAGATGGCTAATTATCAGAATTTTCAATCTAAATGGGTTCTCATTTGCTTCTACCACCTTGATTATGCTTTGTACAGATGACTCATTATTCCTGGAGCAGCATGATCGACAGTAAGTGTTACGCGGTATATGGCATACATTCATGGTTGCGCAGTATATGTGATACAGGTGAATATGCCATACTCACCTGCGGTGATATTTATGATAAACTCTTTCTGATGTCCTGCGGTGTATGGCATATTCTGCTGGTGAGTATGCAATATTCCCCATTGAATATGCGATACATTGATTTCAGTGAATACTCCATACTCACTGGCGGAATATGTCATACTCACTTGCGGAATATGCCATATACCGCAGGTGAATATGACATATACAGCTCTAAATGTCCTGAAGATCCTATGGATTCTGGAGTAACATGTAATCATGAATTAAATGCAGGAGAAAAAGTTTATTTGAAGATATTATGAATGGCACTGACCAGCTCAGTTTGTGTAAAACTAAAATATCCGTAGCAGACAAGTGAAATCGGTCCAAATAATCACGCTCTTACAAAGTTTTGACAACTTTTCCTTTTTAACGATTTGATGGATGTAAACAAAGGAAGTTACTTCGCTAAAGCCTAACATACACCAATACGGCATGGTGGGACCTCCATTGATTTAACATTGGGTGGGACCTCATGGAAATCCGTTGGACTTCATTGAGCTTTGCCCGATGGAACTCCTTGGGATTCCTTGGGATTTACCCCATGAAGCCCCATTGAGTCCCATGAGATTCGATGGGGTATCATTTGGCGAAGTCCCACTGAGAATGAACCTATTCATTCTTTCCATTGGGCATCGCAGGACTTTTGATCATGGGATGTGTCAGCTAACTTGAAATCAAAATGACCTTGACATTACCTTCTAAACTAAATTACATCATTTCCTAGGGACTTTGTGGGATATGGAGGGACTCGATGAGACTCCATGGGGCAAAGTTAACAAGGTCTCTTGGGACATTGTGGGACTCGATATGACATGGTGGGACTTGATGGGGCGACTGGGATTCTGCACCATTGGAATGTTGGCCTTAAGACCAAACTCGCTTAATGTCACATATCATATAAGTAATGTCAACAAACCCAGTGCCACGGAATTGATCACTGTCTTTGAGAGAATGTAAAGCACTTTTATTTCCTTTGGCTTCAGGTTTCTACATATGATTACATATTAAGGTCTGTCAATGTTTGAACTTTGATTTTGTTCCTTATTGCTTTATTCCAAAAGCTTGATGTCTTGTTTAAAATTGCCAAACAGCATGACAAGCTTTAATAAGTGATTCAAAGGGGGACTTCCAGTTACAAAACTTATGATGGGGAGTTCATTCTTAACATACATGAACAACATTAGGATAGAATGGCATCTGAAATACAATTTTGAAAAATGTTATAAGTACACACAGATGTATTTCCTATTGCTGACCACACATACCCTAAACGGTTTTATGGGGTATAAGCTGTAAAAAATATAAAATGGTAGATAATGAATATGTTTAGCATATCATGATATCACATATAGTGTTAAGATTTATTTAGAAAACACTTTTTGCTATAATGATACACATTTTCTATTTGACCCTAGCAACAAGTTCAACAACTGAAGTGTTATGTGCCACGCCCCCTTTCTTGAATTTTTAGGGGAAGGTAAAGAGAAAATTCAGAAAAAATAGATACTTGTACTTTTTATTGAAACTTATGCAAGAAATATTTGCTAACATCATCAGTGAAGTTTTAAATCAGGTTTTATACACCATAGGCCCTTACTGTTTTTTAAACGACTGATTAACTATCGACTGATTAAGAAATTTTGAAGAGAAATTATGTACTTTTAGGGACAAATTATCTCACATCTCGACCAAATTTTGTTGTTTAAGACCCAAACTTTCAGGAATTCTTCATACATGCCTTATTGATATATTGACAATGTTTCATTATAATTGCAACATCCTGAAATGAGATATTAAATAGTTTCAGGCATATGGTCAAATTCCGACTCAAAAATAATAAAATTTGCTGACTCAGCACTTTTGAGCCTGCTTTGCAAGGGTTCACAAACTTTTTTTTACATGCCTTGGGGTCCCCGACAAGAATCTCAAGTCAAATTGAATCTAGGTGTTTTGGACACAAATCGCCTTGGCCGTAGTACTATATAGGCCAATGTACTCTCCAGGAAAAGGACACATAGAGATGACAAAGTCATTTAGACATTGAGACAAGGAATGAACAATCATCCCATCAACAAACTTTTCCTAAGACTAACGTTTAACCAATATTGTATTGTAAAATGTATGTTTACCATGTAACTGTATTGTAATTGTTTTTTGCAATTGCTTTAACATGCTTTTTCTTTGAAATGAAAACAATTAAAAAAAACAAAAACTTTTTCTGAAATGTTATCCCTATTTTCACTCTTTGTTGCAAAGTTTGAAAGTTATGTTGTATATTGAGGCATGATTCCCCTCTTAAAAGGGAAAATTTATTCATTTAGGAGTTTTAAAGATATCAATTATGGCCTGGGTGAAAACAATGGATAGCATGAGTTTTCTTATGGGAAAATAACATGGAGAATATTGTTTCCCACTTTATTTTGTGAGCTTGTTCTATTAATAGAATGGTTTGAAACTAAAATAATTTGGGATAATAACATGTGATCACCACTTGACTCTGCATAATAATTCAATTGCAGTAAAAATCCAGTTGTGTTCCTTGGCTATGTGACATCATCACCTGGTAGTCGTGACTACCGCAAGTTGATCAATGGCGGAAATATGAAGGATATTGATGATAGTGATAATGACAGATGGTGCGAGTACATCATGTATAGAGGACTAACCAGGTAGGTAGTTAATATATAGATGTTATTATGAGACATGCTGCCATCTATTGGGCGATGTAGCTGGTAAAATCATAGTCCGACGCAAATCAGCTTTGAGAAATATGTTGAATATCACATATAGAAGTACCTATGGCCTTCAACCCTAAATCTACCCTTGACCCTGAATTTGTTGATATTATCAACAAATATCAAGAACTTCAGAGTCCTTTATAGGGCTACTCTAACCCTTAACCCATAAAGAGAAATGGAAGTTCATTCGGCCATCTCCAGTTGTTTGTTTAATTCAACCAAAAGAGGTCAGGATTTATACATTAACAGAAGTTTATTGATCAAAGTAGTGTTGGTGAAATTAATACTGACAAATGATAAAGATGCAGAAAGTAGGAATTCAATATGAATATCATCTTAATCAAGTATGAACCTGCATGATTTTGTTAATATAATATTTACTACATATACTGCACCTGCAGAACAATAAAAAGGCAATTTTCACAAATTCTGAATTTTCAAATAATTTCAGATTTTTCTCCATTCATATCAATGATAAAACTGTTAATTTATGACATGTGAAATTCACCAAAAATAAGTGGAATCATTCAGTGTTATATACATGTGTAACAACCCATGGGCACTTGTCTGGTGAGCTGTACTAGACATGAAAGGGAGTGTGCTAAATTCAATGCCTCAGAGGGGAATTGAACCCAGGCCCCTCTGCTCACAAGTCAGATGCTCTACCCCTGAGCCATAAGGGCTAGCAACTACAGCTGAGACTGTAGAAGCGACTTGGTATCGAGGGTCATTCCATATGTACCACCATATCAACAATTTTATTAATATGGTATTATTGATCTGCCCCACAGATGTTATTTATCAAATATCAATACATTATCATAATATCATAGAGGTAAACAACCTTGTTGAATTTCAATTGTTATCAAGCAAAAATATACATCAGTGGAACATATCTCTTAATAATAACATACACTCCCCTCCATAAGTTTGGCAACCTTAGCTCCCCCATTGAACTACGTGTTAAAGCCTCTTTACGTTTGAATTTTTATTTACTTATTTACTGAAAGAGGCGTTAACACGTAGTTCAATGGGGGAGCTAAGGTTGCCAAATTTATGGAGGGGAGTGTAATATCTTAACAGTCTGATTCTCAAAATGTTTTCAGAATAAATAAAGTTTATAATTTTATATTGTTGTTGGGAATTTTGTTTTCTGATATGTTTTAGATGTCTTTTAGGATCACGTGTACTTTGGATGTTAAATTCAAATGCAATAAAATATCAATATTTAACTATACAAAATAGGTAGTTCCCCAATAACCATTGGTGAGCAATACCTCTTGGGTATATCCCATTTATATAAATTGTCATAATCAATGCATGAAATCTGGAAGGCAAACCCATGAACTACTCCTTGGAGGAGCCCTGTGTTCTTTTATGTGCACTCAAACATAGTCATACAAGTACACATCACAGCCTCTTGTATGAGTTGTGGACCATTCCTTCATACACCATGAAGTACTTGCACCAACCGGGAACAAGTAAATTAAGTCTTGCCTGAACCGAGGATCGAACCTAGGACCTATTGCATAATTGGTACACACGCTACCGCTGAGCTATACAGGTGATACTAAAGTGCAACTATCACAAGAGTGCAATAACCTATAATGCTCACAAGTACCTGCTGACATCCAAGAATCAATGTGCAATTTGATACAAATTGTAAAGAATACAAGTTACTTGGCTACTTGATGTTGCTTGCATCATATAACAATATATCAATACCATTCAATCAATAGACTAGATGCGAGTAGAAATAATCTTGATTTACGTCATTAAAAATTCACAATTCAGTCAAACTGATGTCATATTTGGAATCTACTTGTAAAGTTACATCTAAAAATGTGGTTTTGGAAAGAGTTTATCAACTTTGAAAATTTAATTTTCTTTTCTTTGAAAATGTGACTTCTAGGTCGGGGAGATTCCCCATAGACCCCACATTGTAAAACCACGAAAAGTGAAATATCTTTTCTTGTGTTGGGGAGATAATATTTATTTACTGGACATATTTTAATTTTATAACTATCAAATACATAAAGGTAATATGAAAAGTGAACCACTAAAACTGATGAATATTCAAGTTAACCTCTTGAAAACCAGCCTCTAAAAAGGGTTTGAAACCAGAGCATTTTTCATTTTCTGCTAGTTTTCTGGATATTTCCATCTAAAAGCACAATGTTTAATATTTGATTTCATGAGAATATTAAACATAGGCCTATTACATATATTCTAATACATAATTTGTGAAGATTGGATAAAAAATGCCAAAGTTAGAGCAGTTTTAGTGGAAAATTCTGTGACAGATATATCTGTCGTTCTGGGTTCCAAATGGATTTTATTTGTGACAGATATATCCGTCATTCTGGGTATTCAAGAGGTTAAAGGGAATTTTGGTATACCCTACCATGTTATTTCCCCAGAATCAGCTGAAAGAGTGTCCGAAATACAAGTTTTGTTTAAATAGTATATAGTAGAAGTTAATATGATAATTCATGTGTAGTTATTTTTCCATTTATTGTATCGTAGAATAAATTGTTCATCTAATTCTCAATATATGGATTTTGCCTCTCTGTAAATCTCTCGAATAATATGCCATGCCAATCATTTTTTTAACTGAAAAATAGATTGCAAAGAGAAAATTCAAGAAATAAACTACATAGGGATATAGATTAGACTTTAGACAGTCTAGAAATCCAAGAATATTGCAGACTTCATTCAGGAATTGAGAGGAATTGTGTGAAATGCATGGACCAAGGTGAACTTATAAGTGATTGTTTGTTTTGTATGTGTTGTCAAGAGAAAATGTGCCACCAATCGTTATTTATTCTTGTATTTCTTTAGAGTTCATGTCATATTTTGTTTTATATTTGATTGAACTGATTGAGGTTTATGTGCATATATGATCTTGGTGGTAAATAATGCCGACGCTGATAAGTTCACTGACTCGGTTTTAATTTACAATGTATGCATTTGCAAATGTTTGACATTTTTTAACATGTATTGATCCAATAGCTTGGAACATTAGATCTTCAGGCACCTAAACTTTTTCAATCAAATACCGTGTGGGGCTTAAAATACTTTTGGGTGTCTTATTTAAACAGGAATAATGTCTCTGTCTTTGTGTACTGAAATACTGAGGTATGGTTCTCCAAATATCAGAAATAGCTCAATATTTAAAAATGGATGAAAACCTTGGCCTGGGTTTTCCAAAGGGGGATCAATTTTTCTGCATTTACATGGTGAATGATTTTCAAAATATTGTTACAAGCACCCATCTTTAATTTCCGTATCATGTCCTTTGGTTCCCCTTATTGTGCACGTTTAGCATTTGGTTGATATTTAATGACAATTTAATGGTGAAATAATCATTAATACACATGTTTCAGACTTGGTTATGCTAGAATCTCACATGGAGGTCTAAGTGATACAGAGGTCCAAATAGCAAAGTTCCAAATCCCAGAAGATCCAAAGAAATATAAAGACAATTCAAGACTCACAACAGATGAAAGCAAAGTGCCAAAGAAAGTGCATTTTAATAAAAAGTAAGTGAAAAATAAGTTTTATATATCATGAACCTTTCCAAAAATTTCATTTCGCCACTTTAAACATGTAAAAGAGGGCTTCATTTACATTATTTGAGCTGAGTTGATTTTAACCAATCAGAATACTCAGAACATGGTCAATCAATCAAAATCAAAATAAAATTTCAATAAATAGCCAAACTGCAAAATATGCTGCCTGATATATAGCTTAGCCTGTAGTGCCCAAATCTGCGATTGGCAAGCTCTTCTGAACGCAAAATTGCAATTGAAAAATAGATATAGATTATTAATAAAATAAATAGTCAACAACCCAATCAAAATAGCATTTCTTTTCTACTTTAGGCTGTAACATAATTTCAAACTTTACATTGGGCCTTTAAAGGCTGTGACAGCTTTTTTTGGGGTTGTTTATTTAGTTCTCATCAGCATCAAAGAGTATTTATTTCTCATATTCTAACTTACATTGTTTCATAGCAATCAGAAATTCCACAGCATGAATAATTTAATACTTATTATTGATCAATGTACTTTACTTTTATTTAGAATAAAAGGTTTACAGAAGACATGGTTATCATCAAGGTCTGTATTTGATTCATATTGGAAATCATTTTATTTACTTCTTGTGAAAAAATGTGGAAAGATTTATTTCTATTTCAGATTTGGTCCTTTAAGGCATGGCCACAATTGGTTACAAGAACATCTATTCCACATGGGCACCCCCAAGTACTTTATTCCATAAAACAATTTTTGTGTTAATAATATACGAGCTTATGTGGATATTCACGTTTATTTTGACAAGTGTAAAACTGAATCAATGGACAATTTCCCTTGAATGAGAAGTGATATGAGTCTAAGACAATTGACCGAGAAAGCACAAGAAGGCCAAGTGATTCACCATGGCAAAAAAACACAAGAACTAATTCTGAACAATTCAAGAATAGTTCATGAACAGATTCTTGAAATGGTGATCAAAGTTGGGGAAACAAAGAAATGTGGCAGCTAGAAATTCACCAAATTAATTCAAGTTATTGTATCTTAAAGTTATAGGAGTAAAAAAGGATCGTGCTTATATGCAATTGTATCATTACATTCCAGTTCATGAAAATCTATGTACAGCGGTGACTAAACATACATCATATACTTGTATCAATTTCCTAAAAGTTTTTGTACATTCAAGTTTTATTCATGAGATTAAAATTTAAACTGACCAGTATTAATCATAAAATAGTGAAACTTTAAAGCACAAAAATTAAATGACCGTTGCCCTTAGAATAACATACATTAAAAAAACAATTAGGAGTGATTTTGAGAAGATGTTTATGGTTGTTTGATCAATCTGCATTTCGGTCTCACTGGAACCGTTATCATTTCCATGGAAAGAAATCATAAAATAAATCTGTTAGATTTATAGTAATTTTAGCACGCACTTCTTAAAGCTCCATATACCCCCATTTTTTCTGCATCTCTAGTTTTAGAGAATGAGGATGGAACGGGGGTGGAGACACGGGACTTGATGCTAGAAAAGAGTAATTTAAATGTATTGTTGCAAATTATATACAGGGTGGGCCAAAAAAACAATACCCAAGTTTAAAGATGTATGATTCATATGATATATGTTAAACCATTCCATACTTATATTTTTAGCTCCACAAGAAAACAACGGTTTTTCAATCAGGTGATGTCATTTTGTAAAGCAATGATTTATCTTTAAGATGATATACAATACATGGCACGGTTTAACGTTATATCATAAGATATTCATCCTTAAACTTGGGTATTGTTTTTTTTGGCCCTGTATATGATGATATAACTACAGAGATGCTTGCTGAACTGAATCAATCAGAGGAATCTGAATTTTTCATCTCATGCAATATTTCAACTTGTGTTTTTCAATGTTTTGTGTTAACAGTGATTACAACTGTTATTTGAAAAGTATGTGTGATTCGGATAAACTAATGAAAACTTAATGCATTTGTAAATCAGCTTTCTGATCCCTGCTTCTGGGGGCGGTCCCATTTTTTCCTCCCATTGACTCCCATGTTAAAAAAACCTTGAAATCTGAACACCTTCTAATTTGAACAGTGAACAACCAGATTTGAAAAAGTGACCTGTCTAATCTGAACATTTTTATCAGAAATCAAACGTCTTAAAATTTCAATTATAGCCAAATATTGAGTCAATGCTATAGTTGTTATTTATCTTTACATATACAATGTAATCAAAGAACCAATATTGTCCTAACTAACTTATTTAGTCTCAGTGACATCCCTAATTTGTGGAAAACAACAGGTTGTTTTGGAAAGGTGTGAATACAGGAGTTAATTGGTTTATCCTTATTGTAAATTAACTGGATGTTTTTGATTTGGATTATGAACAGGTCTTGACTGTTTTATATCCCATGGGTCTGTTATGATAGCTAAGATTCAATCAGCAAATGTTTTATAATCACAAGGACAACAAAGACGACATTTGCAGACAAGATTTAGAAAAGAACTGAATGTTTTTGATTTGGATTAAGAGAAAGGTGAGAATCTGGGAGATAATTGGTTTATCCTTATTGTAAATTAACTGGATGTTTTTGATTTGGATTATGAACAGGTCTTAACTGTTTTATATCCCATGGGTCTGTTATGATAGCTAAGATTCAATCAGCAAATGTTTTATAATCACAAGGACAACACAGACGACATTTGCAGACAAGATTATATCACAAGAAAGAGAAAAAATTCAACTTTGTAATATCCTATCACTAAAATGTCTCCTAAAAGGCATACATCTGACATCCTGAATGCCCTTGATATTTTGAAGGATTATACATCATCTCGAATCAACACTCATGAAAATTCTTTTTACTTGAAGAGGATATCTACTCAAATATTGCTAATGCTAAAAGTGCCAAGAAACAAACAACAATGAAGGACTTTTTCAAGCAAAAGTAAAGCAGTGCTATATTACCATAATATGGGATAAGTCATTTGATAAGCATAAGATTTCATACGAGACTATCATATACTTTTACAGTGTATTACAAAGTTTTTGCCAAAACATAAGAGTTATTTTTACTAAAACGATGATATTGTTCAAAATATAAATAAAACATAGCATATAGGCTATATGACTATTGTAGAATTAACTCATCAACAACATTTATTGTTTTCTGACTTAGTATTAAGTGTTCAATATAGTGGACTGAACAATGAAAATCCCCCCCCCCCCCCGACCAACAAAATCCTCGAAATTTGAACACCTGCCAATTTGAACGCTTTTGGCTGGTCCCATGGGTGTTCGGATTAGACAGGTTTTACTGTATATACAATCATATATGATATTGGAATGCTATTTTTGATTTTCATCGGACCATTAATATTACTGTAATGTTCATTCACAGACCAAACATTTTAGTCTAGATGAAAACAAAGGATTTATCACTGAACCTTGTTTTGGAGTATGAACAGTGTTTTATTGCATTTTTTGATAGTTAGACATGTCCTGTTCAAAAAGCCACAAATATGCAGTTGTGGTAGGTTGAGCATTTTTTCTATTGTCTTTTTAAAATTATGTAATATTTCTGAAAGTGGGCGTGGCACATTTGGTAGAATTCATGTATTTAAATGGTGTTTTATAATTAAATATCCCTTATCAATTATTTTTGTTTAATTTACTTACAATTGTGCATATCTACCTGTGAACATTCTCTCTCTGAAAAATATCAGTCTTAGCTTGTATTGGCGAATGCAACTAAAGCTGTCGGCTACCGGATTAACCTACTATTTTATGGGCATATACATGGGCATAAACATATACAAGT
The DNA here is from genome assembly GCA_903813345.2 of Owenia fusiformis. Classification (NCBI taxonomy): domain Eukaryota; kingdom Metazoa; phylum Annelida; class Polychaeta; order Sabellida; family Oweniidae; genus Owenia; species Owenia fusiformis. The sequence continues at coordinate 28,756,145 of CAIIXF020000002.1, forward strand.
ATTTCATAACTTCAAAATATTTCCATTTGTTTTTGTCACTAGTTTGTCCATATGAGCCAAGACTCAGCACGATTAAATATTGATCATAAAAAAGTATAAAAACCTATCATTCAGACTTGAATTAAATGGCCAATTAGTATAACTGTAATATTCTGAAGAAATGATTTTGCTCCCAGACACCCTGCTCTTGTTATAGATACGAACTGCACTAATTCACAACATACATTGTATATGAACACAGTAAATGGTTGAATCCTATCTATTCATTTGTTTGCGATAACCTGTGTGGCATTTTGTCTTGCTAATGTTGCAAGATTATCTTTTTAATGTAAAGTTGGCATTTACTTTTCTCATTTATTAAATACATCGTTGCTTCATTGTGAATTAGTAACTTTTCAGAAAAAAATTATTATCAAGAATTGAATTAAATGGGCAAGTACTATGTTTTAATATTCTGATGAAATGATTATGCTCCTAGACATCCCGCCCTTGTTTTAGATTTGAATGGGAATTAAATACTACGCTACATAGGTATACATGAACACAGTAAATGGTTAAATCCATTCTCATACTCATCACATATTTCTGCCTTCAACAAGAAATATGAAGGTCATGATTTCTCATGATGGGCTAAATCTTACCTAATTTAATTTATGAACTTTTGGGAATTTTTGACAGGGGGTTCGCAGGAACCCCTCGAACCCCCGTTGGCTAAGGCAATGACATGTTTTTTACTCTGCATATTTTGCTGTCACATTTTGGGCACAAACCATCTAATAAGGGCGCCTTCCCATCTGATCATCATAATAAATTAATAATTACCCAACATACAATTCTACTGATTTTTTCATAATATCTTTAGATCCAGCTACTGAGAATTTGAATATTCTACCTGATGCCTTTAAAAAGTTTTAGAGAAAAACTTAACTGTGAGGGCCTTTTGTACACCCCCCACTTAGAGGATCTAGGGCCAATTGCTAATGAGTTAATTAGCTAATAAATCCATATTTTGCATACAAGATTTCAATTGTTTATATTAGGCTTACTGTTACAATTAACAATATTGAAAGCTTAAGACTTCTTTGCTATTTTGATGAAGTATTTTGCTGACATCAGCATATTATATTTCGAATAAAGTTGACATCTTCGTTAAAAGAGTAACCTTGTTCTTTAAACTGTTAAAACATTAAGTTTTGACCATTTAAGTCCAAATATATGGTTGTAAATTGATTAGATATGTAAAATCAATTAAAATGAGAAAAATAACTATTACCGCTGACTCAGTACTTAATTACGGCATTATTTTTTATCAGTTTCAAGGTTCAGTTCAAAGTTAATCATGTAAATGTGACATGAAATCGCTAAAACCATGTAAAAGCAAGTATATAAGTTCTTAGAATTAGATTCTTAAAATCCCTACTTATGGAATATTGTAAATTCTGCTGACCTTGCAGAAAAAAATTGCTCACGGTAATATAACTGCATATTTGTCAAATCTTCATCAGAACACTTCAGGCAAACATATTATGCAATAAAATATTGTATATACTCCAAAACAACCACCTCTTGGCTTTCTTCTAGACTATTTAGAAGGGAGATAAACATTATAGTAATATTCTATCCAAATTAGTGCAAACAAGTTATAAGAAGATTGTGAAAGTGTTTTTAATTATAAGTTAAATTATAGAAGATGTACACCATCCTTTAAACATGTACAGGTGATTATGTAAATTATAGAAAAACTTGCCTTTAGGCCATAATTTTATACAAGTTGTACAATTTTCACACGCCATGCCTTGAATTTAGTAAAATAAATGTATAATCTTATACAACCCAAAATATGCCTAGTCTTTATGTCATTAAGAAATGGTGACGTATTGTTAAGACCTTGATTTTCGCAACTGGCATCGACATGCATCCTTTTGGACAGTCAACTTTTGTCAGTATTTTCTTTTTTCCTGCATAAAAAGTAGTCATTGAGTCTCAATTTAGTTTAAAATATGTAACATGTGTTTTATTTTGACGTCTACTCCTATAATGCCAGTTGAAGAGAATTTAAAAAGTGAATAAAACTGAATAAGTTGCTTTCATTTTTGGTCAGTTTTACAGTAGGCCTACTGGAACACCATCAGTTAACTGGATATTGTCATTTTACTTTTAATGATTATTTTTTTCTCTAAAAGGTCTATTCATTCTTTTGATTATCCAATGGCACTTTAAATGCATTACTTTGCCTTAACAGAAAAACAAACTTTCAAAGTTTTTTTAAAAGTATTTTATTTCAAAAGATCAACCAACATGTAAATGAAATGTTTACTCCAACAATAATTAATAATAAATATTCAACAGTAATTGTAACCATGGAAATACAAATGATTGTTTAAAACTGAGTAACTATGGTTACTATGGTTACAGTATCATAGAGAATCCTGCAAAGATCTGAATTGATTTATTAATTCCTAATTCCTTTTATCTTGTGTATTTATTGAATAACATTATACTAGTATCACTGCCCCCAGGATTCCTTGTTTGCAGAGCGCGGACGGAATTTGCCTCTGCCCGCGGAATTGCAGAATCAACTATTTTGGTCAATTTTCGCGGAATTTTCCGCAGAATCCATATATTTTCCAAAAGTTTAAAAAGTCAGTCTTACCTGTAACAATTTGACACGTTTTCAGTCAAATCCCTTGCAGAAATAACCCAAATTATGCGAAGTGAAAATTCTAAACGCCATCGTTTGATTTCTGCCGTTAGATGGCAGCATGTATGTAGTGACTGACTACCTGACTATCACGATATTTTCCCGTTTACTGGTTCGAAAACCATTAGTTTTTCTTTCGGTTCTCGTCAGAAAGTTAAACAAAGACATAAATTAATAACAGTTATTTATATTATATAAAAAAATGCCGCGAATATCCGCGGAATTTCTGCAGAATTAGCCCTTTCTTCTTGCAGAATTCACTAATTTCACTTGCAGAATTGAGCATTTTAACTTGCAGAAAACTGGGGGGAGTGTAGTATGCTGAAGTACTAGAAAGTAAAGAGCAATGTAGAGTACAAAACATGGCACCACTGTACCATAGTTTCTACGACATTATTTTGAGTCAAATTCTTGCAGATTTATATGCCTCATGCAAGTACAAGTTTTGCTCAAAAGCCCCTCTTCAAAATGGCCACTAGTTTCAAAATGGTCACCATTTAAGTTTCAATTTCACTGTATTTAAGGCACAACGTAGCCTATGTCATAGGGTATGCCATAGCACTGTGTCCTAGAACCATGCCATGTTTTATACTAACATGTGCCATGTTTTGTACTAACCCCATATCGTGAAGTTCAATTTAAATTACAAAGCCTTCATTGAAGTCACACTTGGGCAGTGTGGGGTCACTGTTTGCCAACATGTGAATATTTTGGGGCAGATAGTGGGGCTCGGCTTGGATACACAGTGGGAAAAACAAATAGGTATTTGTATACAGTAAGATATCCCCAATTCTGATACTCAGACCATCTCTGCAATGCACTAAAAGGAAACTGAGAGAAGGCTGTGATATCTCACGATGGATATCCCCCATCACACCAAATACAAAAATTTATTAATTATAAAATTAATGCCCAAATTAGCCCCACAGTGGTGAATGTTGAGCCCACATGACTAATACGACTCCTGGTGAAACAAATATTTGGAGACTTGATTGGTTCCTTGAAAGCAGTCACAGTTAAATTAATTCCCCAACTTACTGAATACAATAATCAACCCAGTTGCATTGTATTCAAATTGATTGTAGACTCCTGTAACATATTCTAGCTTATATATAACATATTTATACCTAGTTCAACAAGTTAAACCCAATACCACGGCTTTCATTTATTAATCTGAATGTTCTTGTTACCGTGGTTGGGTTTAACTTCCGTGCTATGCCTTCATTTGATGCAAATTCTCACTACCAGTTATGAATTAAACGCGCATGAAATTCTATGCGCTACCATAGGCCACCATTAAAATTTTTGCATCAAGGGCTGAATAGGCACGGACGTTAAACCTAGGGCGGGCCACAAGATATGTCAGATGAGAAATAAGGCCCAGACTAGGTTTAACTTGTTGAACTAATTTATACCCTGTTTTTGGGGTAGTTATACTACCCTTGAATATCTTTTCCTCTGTATACTGGACATTAAAATAGACCTCTTATTTATTGAGCATATTGTAAATATAAATAAACAGCATGGTCAACAATACAATTCCAATAAAAACGATACCAAATTCTACCAACTTACAGTAAGTGATATTCCCATCCCAATGTTGCAAACAAAAAACATGGTCTCTTTTCCAGGCTCTATTCATTGGAAATGTTGAGACATGGGGCTTGGAACATGTATAAAAATTGAGTCTGGGTCCCCTCTTTTCCATTTTGACTCTGATACTCAATTATACATGTTCCTTGGCCCATTTGCTCCGTATTAAAATAAAGCCCTGGTGCACCAAAACATACTACCTCACCCCCATACTGCAGCCTGTATTTCTGAAAAATGATACAGGCTACAGTGAAGTTGCAAATGGAGGATGTTTGTTTATTTCCATATTTCTGAAGCTTTACAAGATTTTACATATATTCCAAGTGTTCTACTATACATAGTATAGATTAATCAAACAGTTTACAGTGTATTAATACTAGAAAGGTCCTACAGAATAGACAAAGATAGAGAATACCTGCTCCATTTGCAACTTCGCTGTAGCCTATATCCCTTTTAAAAACATGAAAGCACATCTCTTAGTCAAGTGTTAAAAACGTTAACCCCTCATAGCGTCGATTTACACTATTTTTGATTCCCTCTTGTATCCCTGAAGACTAAATCTATATACATATTCATAAGTAATTCAAGAATTGAATTAAAGTTCCCATTTATTAGGGATTGGTTCATTGCGTATTTTGCACATTCCTTGGTGTATCTTTGCACCATTTTACATTAAATACAGAATTCCATAACATTTGTTCATGTTACATCAAGATAATAATTTCTTAACATTTAAAACTTTTTAGCTCCCATGACTAGTCAGTGATAATTATTCTAATGGTAGGCATCTCTTTAAATTTGATATGCGTCTTTTTAAAATGACGCCACATGTCATTTCATCTGACTGATACTATGCAGGAAATGTGAGACACCATGTATTCCCATGGTCAACTCTAACTATTAGGTCATAAAAATGACCTGAGATTGTCAAAATACATGAGATTCAAATATGGCTGAATATACCAGAAAAGTAATGACTTGGGCTGTTCAAATAAATGATTGTATAGCACTGCAGTATAACATGTACTTATTCCATAGTTAGCATGATATTCATAGGATAACATGTGAAAAAAAAACGGTATTTTGTAATCAGTGGTAAAATATGATATTTTTGACAAATTTTCACTTAACCATAGCATACGATTTTTTAGCCATGACATACGGCGCCGTATGCGATGGTTTATGGATTTTTGCTACTTCAGACTCAAAACGAGGCTAAGTGTCAACATCGCTGGATCGTTTGGAAAATTCGAATTAAATCACTTAATTTCCGATGATTCTGATGATGACTTTAACTATGGAATAAAAATAACATCCTATGATTTACTAGTGATATGATTTTTATCCACGAATGGATATGATATCTGCACACGCTATGCTCGCTCGTGCAGATATCATATCCATATCGTGGATAAAAATCATATCACTCATAAATCATAGGATATCCTCTATATATACCAGTATTATATATATAATGTACAGAAACAATATCACTTAGTCTCTACATAAACCAACAAAACATGCTTTCAGCCATTTCTTGAGCAAGTTTTATACAGGCGACCCCGTATATAGGTGGCGCTTTGGTGATGTGAGGCCAATTTTGATTGTTCTGTATGATTGAATATGTTCAGTATTTACATTGCCTTTGGACAAAATTTGTAAAAATTGAGATGTCTTCTTTCAAGGATGTGATTATCTATCTATCTATATAATGCCTATACCTGATATAAAAGAAATATATACCCCCCCTGGAATGTATGATTAAATAAGCCATTTTGCCCCCCTGCAAATGTACATATTGTTCAACTGGTATACCTTCAGTCATAAAACCTACAAATATTGTAGAGAATATGGTTTGTTGAAAATTTTTAAAACCTGGAGGAAAAAACTTGCCATTTTGGCAATTACCTCTCCCTTCTTGTATTATTCTGCATTTATCTAAAAATTCATTTTTGGAAAATAAGGATCTGTATTCTGTATACAGTATAGTAACTAAACACTTAATCTAATGTTTTGAGGGGTTGTAGCTTAAACAATGAAGTAAAAGAGGATGAAAGATGCAAAATTCAAAAAATTAGTAATTGGTATAATTCATGGGACAGGCTAGAGAATGGTCCAGTCAGGTTTTAACACGAGAGAGAATGGCACTGCGTCAGATTCTAAAGGCCTAGTTAGAATCATGAGTCATACGAGTATATATCAATTATACCTGATGGATTAAAATGGCAAATGTATGGATCCAGGACAATAAACACTAATTGCTGAAGGTAATATTCACGTTTACAAAGAGGATCATATTGATCCATTGGAGTAACACATAGTAACAAAGGTGTCTATAACACATGTAACATGTACCTATAACTGCCAGTCTACAGTAGAGCCTCTTAATTTGATTCACTGAGACTGAAACATGCAACTTCAGGGACATTATCAGATATTTACAAACCATGGTCTTCAAAACCCATTTACATACCATGGATCCTTGAAAGTCCATTTACATACCATGGCTTTTTGAAAGCCCATTTATATACCATTGGCTGTTGAGAGCCCATTTACATACCATGGTCTTTTCAAAACCCATTTACATACCATGGGCTTTTGAAAGCCCATTTACATATACCATGGGTTTTTGAAAGCCCATTTACATACCATGGGCTTTTGAAAGCCCATTTACATATACCATGGGTTTTTGAAAGCCCATTTACATACCTTTTGCTTTTGAAAGTCCATTTACATACCATGGGCTTTTGAAAGCCCATTTACATATACCATGGGTTTTTGAAAGCCCATTTACATACCATGGGCTTTTGAAAGCCCATTTACATATACCATGGGTTTTTGAAAGCCCATTTACATACCATTTGGTTTTTTAAGTCCATTTACATACCAGTTGCTTTTAAAAGCCCATTTATATACCATGGTCTTTTCAAAACCAATTTACATACCATGGACTTTTGAAAGCCAATTTATATACCATGGCCTTTTCAAAACCCATTTACATACCATGGGCTTTTGAAAGCCCATTTACATACCATGGTCTTTTCAAAACCCATTTACATACCATGGGTTTTTGAAAGCCCATTTACATACCATGGGCTTTTGAAAGCCCATTTACATACCATTTGCTTTTGAAAGCCCATTTACATACCATTTGCTTTTGAAAGCCCATTTACAAACCATTTGCTTTTAAAAGCCAGAAAGTATATATTTTTAAAAAATTATTGGAACAGGTGTGTAAACATTGTTTCTAATAACAAAGCTTTTATTTATAAAAGATGGAAAATCACCAGTGAGACTATCTGATTGACTTAATCCCTAGTTTTAATATACAAGTATTTCTGATGTTGAAAAAATAAAAACAGATTGGATTAAAATGAACATGATTTGCCTTTGATTTGCCTACTTAGAGGTTTATTTACTACAAATATATGAACTCGGAGAATTCAATTTGGTTATGAATAGATCAAAACATAAAATGAGTTTTTATTATTTATATTGTATTTTAAGTGTGACAATTGAACAAATAAGCTTGACCCGCAGTTTAAGCTGCAAAGACCCATACAATTTTGAATGTTTGCCCAAAAGATGAACTTTGAATTGTCTAATTTTATGAAGTTTTGTCAAATTCAAACAGTCACCTTAAATACCTCTCAATATTCTAACCGTGAGAAACCCTAGTGCTTAACCCAATTTTTAAACGTCGGGTTAAGCATTCAACTCTTGAGAGTTACCCAATTTTTCATTAGAAATTCCTAATTTTCTATTAAGAACTCACATTTTTTGTAAGAATTTTTACAATTTTACAAAAAAACTTCCATTTTAGGTGGATCCTTATATTATCAAAAGAATTTTCAAGAGATCTTTCTCTAATTTTTCATATTGATCATTTTTACATTAAATGTCAATATGCAGTATACAGTGAAACCTGTAAAGTGGGACACCTCTGTTAATGGGACACTTTTCAGCAGAGGCCCTTAAGACCAACTGGTTTAATGTTAAACTGACTATAATTCTTTCAAAGAATATATGTAAACTTGGATATAGTGACTTCATTTAACACCCCTTTGAATTGTGAGATTCTAAATCGAGCAACTCCCAAGTAGAAGACTTTTTAGAGGTGCCAGAGGTCTTCCAGGTTCTACTGTAAAAATACATGTGTAGGAGAAACTGGAAAAATGTACCAGTTTAAAATATACAAAAAATTTAACATGGTGATCATCATATACCAATCTCAGTCACCAATGGCATTTCTTTCTCTGGACACGCCTCTCTCTCTTTCTCTAAATGATATTCATGAATTTGAAGAGAGTGCTGACTATAATTCCTTGAAAGAATATGGAAACGTGGATAAAGTGACTTCATTTAACACCCCTTTGAATTTTGAGATTCTCTCTATATGAAGACCTCTAAACTCACTTGACATTTAAAACCTCTAGATTCACGTGACATTTAAAACCTCTAAATTCACTTGACATTTAAAACCTCTAAATTCACGTGATCTCTACTTGCATGAACAAATTCTACTAAATCCTGTTTTAGCTGCATAGCAGTTATAAAAATAAAAATTTGGAATTCGTTTTGATATCAACCATGTACCAGCAGGATCCATAGCTGGCAAAAAGAATTCTTTGCTTTTGTAAACAGACACGGGAGCTTCCTTACAACTGTTATATTCCGGAGCTAATACTTTTAAGATCCCGCAGTTTGTGTCAAGTATCGATATCCCTACTTTATCACAGATTTCATTGTTAGCTGCACAAACGTCAAAACATGACTGTCCACTTTTACCCTTGCGTATCTCGTAATCAAAATTTTCTAAATGGTACAGAATGCCCATTTTTGGACGCCCCATCGTCTGATCAAGAAGCTTCCATGTAATTTTGTTGACAAAAGTATGTATGAGATCTGTTGCACTTGGGGCATTATTAGCAACTCCATACCACATGGACGGCTTACACACCATGAGCACGAGATTGCCATATGGACGCAAGAAAACTGTATCCTTGTAATCACCTCTTACGACGCCTCCATTACCCAAACCAACCAATCCGTGAGAAGCCATCACAGCACTTGCCTCCTTTTGATTATTACAATTAGTAAACACAAAATTAGGCACTTGCTTATCCTGACTAGGAAAGAAAAATGCTGCATCCTCAAGATAGTCAATTTTATGAGCTGAACGAACAAATTGTGTAATGAACTCATCATATTCTTTTTCTCCCAAATTATCTAGACTGTGTTTGACCCGAGGACCATCATATATTGATATAGCTTCAGTGTCGTCACTGGGAATACGTAAGTCACTGGGGATGTTAATTGCTTGATTTTCCATATGCAAAGAACGGGAAAGTTCCGGGATTATTGTCACCATTTTATTATTTGCAAGCTCACGTTGAAAAGTGGCATCCCAAGGTACTTTAATATTCAGCTTTGAGCTGAGTATGCCGACATAGTGCTTGCCTGACATTAAAAACCCAAGCCCTCCAAAGTGGCCCACTCTGCGAAAAAATGTTTCATTGCTTGAACACCAACTGAAGGAATTATCGTTAAAAAGTGACACAGACATAACTTTTGGGTCCTTATCCATTAATTTGACCCCTGCTTCAAGATAATCACCAGTGTCTTTAGATAGAATCAGATCATCCTCTAATATGGCACAATATCTGTACTTAAGATCTTTAAATAAGCGATCTAGCATAAATTGGTAGTTCTGCGTAATCATCATATGCTTCTTCAGCTTAGCATTGCCTGGGCGAACTATCTTATGAGCATTTATGACAGGTATGTCATTAGAAGTAGAGTTAAGCATTGAGGCAGGATGTAGCAGAAGTCCCAGTCTTTTAGGATCGTAAGTAAGATCTTTAGGGTCTACATTGTCATAAAACACGTGTATATTTCTCGTTGGTATTTCAGCAAATTCAATTAAATTACGCAATAACCTTGCTGCTGATTTTTTTCTTTCACCAGGTGGGGCTCCTGTCAATATAGCGACACAGAGTGATGCGCCATCTTTCAATGATTCCCCAGAGGCTGTTTTAACATTAGCTCTTGCAGGGGAATCATCAAGTTTTATAGCTCTGTCAAATTCATATTGTGATTGTTGGATTCCTGATGTATCAATGACTACACCCTTTCTTTTTGGCATTTGAAAAAGTATCATCAGTTCTATGATACCAACAAATACTACCATTGTGTAGACTGTTTTCGAGAGTTCAACCATTTTGTATCACCTTGTAGTTCTCAGTATTTCTCCATTATTTAGTTAGTATTCCATCGTTTAGTTTAGCATTCCATCGTTTAGTTTAGCATTCCATCGTTTAGTTTAGTATTCCATTGTTTAGTTTAGTAATTCCATTGTTAAGTTTAAAATCCATTATTTAGTAAAGTAATTCCGTAGTTAATTTCATTCCTTATTTCAATTCCATCATCCACTTTAAAATCTTTCTAGTTACAAATGATGATCCTCTCATTTAGTTTTCTAGTGTCACCTAAATGTAAATCAATACATGTATTAACATTCCAGTTATCAATTTCATTGTGTAGTCAGGTATTCGATTGCTGATTCAAGATAGAACTCCAGAGTGATGTTTGAGTCAAGGCATGCATGGAACATCATCTGAAATGACAAATTAATTATGTTATAAAAATTATATTTTTTATTCCAAATCATAATTTGGGTACAAAAAATTAACTCATTTGCCAAAAGTTAGGCTTATTTAGAAACTGGTTCTCATTCTTTCATTTTCAAAAATTGACTGTATACGGCAAGAGAGAAGAGGATTTTTTATATGCAGAGCAAATTTTCTCATTTTATAACAAATATATCAAAAACAAAAACAGATGCACAATTTATCAAGTATCAGGTTAAGTACATGTCATGTATACATGTCATATATACAAGTATATACATATCTTCATGTAAATTCACTATTATATCTCCAGCAGGACATATTTTGAAATCGTTAAAGCTCCAGAATATGCATTATCATTATGTGCTTTTAGGCAGGACAATTTGCAGAAAACTCACTTGGGGTCTAAAGGCAGAATAAAGCTAAACTTAGAACCAGATAATTAACCTGCCCTAGCCTAATCAAAATTTAATTATAGTTATTATTACAATTGTCCTATGAATTATGAATTATTTAAACACCTGCAAATCTCTACTAAGCTAATAATAACATTAATTTTGAGTTTGCTTGCTTGACTGCTGAGTAAACAAAGGTGAAACAGGGTTCATGTAAAAAACAGCTTTTCTAACAATAGTGTTTCAGAATCTGTTTCTATCACATCATTCTTAATGCCTTGGTCACATTTGCTCTGATTTTCACTACGGCGCCCGACTGATTGAGTATTTTGTTCGAAATTGAATACAATATTGAACAAAACACTCAATCATTTATAATGATCATTTATGAAAATGTCATGCCTTTTCAATCCAAGATGCTTCAAACTATTTATCTTCGAAAGTGGAAACATCCTTATTCGTTATTTTGCAGGTTTACATGTTTCTGCATCTTAGCTGCATCATTTTAATAGCACCCCTATCACTGGCTGACAAAGTATAAAGCCCATAAGGGTATCATTGGGAATATTCTGTGATATATTTAAAGCAGTATTCAGTATTGTATACCCCTATCACTGGCTGACAAAGTATAAAGCCCATAAGGGTATCATTGGGAATATTCTGTGATATATTTAAAGCAGTATTCAGTATTGTATACCCCTATCACTGGCTAAAGCCCATAAGGGTATCATTGGGAATATTCTGTGATATATTTAAAGCAGTATTCAGTATTGTATACCCCTATCACTGGCTGACAAAGTATAAAGCCCATAAGGGTATCATTGGGAATATTCTGTGATATATTTAAAGCAGTATTCAGTATTGTATACCCCTATCACTGGCTAAAGCCCATAAGGGTATCATTGGGAATATTCTGTGATATATTTAAAGCAGTATTCAGTATTGTATACCCCTATCACTGGCTAAAGCCCATAAGGGTATCATTGGGAATATTCTGTGATATATTTAAAGCAGTATTCAGTATTGTATACCCCTATCACTGGCTGACAAAGTATAAAGCCCATAAGGGTATCATTGGGAATATTCTGTGATATATTTAAAGCAGTATTCAGTATTGTATACCCCTATCACTGGCTAAAGCCCATAAGGGTATCATTGGGAATATTCTGTGATATATTTAAAGCAGTATTCAGTATTGTATACCCCTATCACTGGCTAAAGCCCATAAGGGTATCATTGGGAATATTCTGTGATATATTTAAAGCAGTATTCAGTATTGTATACCCCTATCACTGGCTGACAAAGTATAAAGCCCATAAGGGTATCATTGGGAATATTCTGTGATATATTTAAAGCAGTATTCAGTATTGTATACCCCTATCACTGGCTGACAAAGTATAAAGCCCATAAGGGTATCATTGGGAATATTCTGTGATATATTTAAAGCAGTATTCAGTATTGTATACCCCTATCACTGGCTGACAAAGTATAAAGCCCATAAGGGTATCATTGGGAATATTCTGTGATATATTTAAAGCAGTATTCAGTATTGTATACCCCTATCACTGGCTAAAGCCCATAAGGGTATCATTGGGAATATTCTGTGATATATTTAAAGCAGTATTCAGTATTGTATACCCCTATCACTGGCTGACAAAGTATAAAGCCCATAAGGGTATCATTGGGAATATTCTGTGATATATTTAAAGCAGTATTCAGTATTGTATACCCCTATCACTGGCTGACAAAGTATAAAGCCCATAAGGGTATCATTGGGAATATTCTGTGATATATTTAAAGCAGTATTCAGTATTGTATACCCCTATCACTGGCTGACAAAGTATAAAGCCCATAAGGGTATCATTGGGAATATTCTGTGATATATTTAAAGCAGTATTCAGTATTGTATACCCCTATCACTGGCTAAAGCCCATAAGGGTATCATTGGGAATATTCTGTGATATATTTAAAGCAGTATTCAGTATTGTATACCCCTATCACTGGCTAAAGCCCATAAGGGTATCATTGGGAATATTCTGTGATATATTTAAAGCAGTATTCAGTATTGTATACCCCTATCACTGGCTGACAAAGTATAAAGCCCATAAGGGTATCATTGGGAATATTCTGTGATATATTTAAAGCAGTATTCAGTATTGTATACCCCTATCACTGGCTAAAGCCCATAAGGGTATCATTGGGAATATTCTGTGATATATTTAAAGCAGTATTCAGTATTGTATACCCCTATCACTGGCTAAAGCCCATAAGGGTATCATTGGGAATATTCTGTGATATATTTAAAGCAGTATTCAGTATTGTATACCCCTATCACTGGCTGACAAAGTATAAAGCCCATAAGGGTATCATTGGGAATATTCTGTGATATATTTAAAGCAGTATTCAGTATTGTATACCCCTATCACTGGCTGACAAAGTATAAAGCCCATAAGGGTATCATTGGGAATATTCTGTGATATATTTAAAGCAGTATTCAGTATTGTATACCCCTATCACTGGCTGACAAAGTATAAAGCCCATAAGGGTATCATTGGGAATATTCTGTGATATATTTAAAGCAGTATTCAGTATTGTATACCCCTATCACTGGCTAAAGCCCATAAGGGTATCATTGGGAATATTCTGTGATATATTTAAAGCAGTATTCAGTATTGTATACCCCTATCACTGGCTGACAAAGTATAAAGCCCATAAGGGTATCATTGGGAATATTCTGTGATATATTTAAAGCAGTATTCAGTATTGTATACCCCTATCACTGGCTGACAAAGTATAAAGCCCATAAGGGTATCATTGGGAATATTCTGTGATATATTTAAAGCAGTATTCAGTATTGTATACCCCTATCACTGGCTAAAGCCCATAAGGGTATCATTGGGAATATTCTGTGATATATTTAAAGCAGTATTCAGTATTGTATACCCCTATCACTGGCTGACAAAGTATAAAGCCCATAAGGGTATCATTGGGAATATTCTGTGATATATTTAAAGCAGTATTCAGTATTGTATACCCCTATCACTGGCTGACAAAGTATAAAGCCCATAAGGGTATCATTGGGAATATTCTGTGATATATTTAAAGCAGTATTCAGTATTGTATACCCCTATCACTGGCTAAAGCCCATAAGGGTATCATTGGGAATATTCTGTGATATATTTAAAGCAGTATTCAGTATTGTATACCCCTATCACTGGCTAAAGCCCATAAGGGTATCATTGGGAATATTCTGTGATATATTTAAAGCAGTATTCAGTATTGTATACCCCTATCACTGGCTAAAGCCCATAAGGGTATCATTGGGAATATTCTGTGATATATTTAAAGCAGTATTCAGTATTGTATACCCCTATCACTGGCTGACAAAGTATAAAGCCCATAAGGGTATCATTGGGAATATTCTGTGATATATTTAAAGCAGTATTCAGTATTGTATACCCCTATCACTGGCTAAAGCCCATAAGGGTATCATTGGGAATATTCTGTGATATATTTAAAGCAGTATTCAGTATTGTATACCCCTATCACTGGCTGACAAAGTATAAAGCCCATAAGGGTATCATTGGGAATATTCTGTGATATATTTAAAGCAGTATTCAGTATTGTATACCCCTATCACTGGCTAAAGCCCATAAGGGTATCATTGGGAATATTCTGTGATATATTTAAAGCAGTATTCAGTATTGTATACCCCTATCACTGGCTAAAGCCCATAAGGGTATCATTGGGAATATTCTGTGATATATTTAAAGCAGTATTCAGTATTGTAAACCCCTATCACTGGCTAAAGCCCATAAGGGTATCATTGGGAATATTCTGTGATATATTTAAAGCAGTATTCAGTATTGTATACCCCTATCACTGGCTGACAAAGTATAAAGCCCATAAGGGTATCATTGGGAATATTCTGTGATATATTTAAAGCAGTATTCAGTATTGTATACCCCTATCACTGGCTAAAGCCCATAAGGGTATCATTGGGAATATTCTGTGATATATTTAAAGCAGTATTCAGTATTGTATACCCCTATCACTGGCTGACAAAGTATAAAGCCCATAAGGGTATCATTGGGAATATTCTGTGATATATTTAAAGCAGTATTCAGTATTGTATACCCCTATCACTGGCTAAAGCCCATAAGGGTATCATTGGGAATATTCTGTGATATATTTAAAGCAGTATTCAGTATTGTATACCCCTATCACTGGCTAAAGCCCATAAGGGTATCATTGGGAATATTCTGTGATATATTTAAAGCAGTATTCAGTATTGTATACCCCTATCACTGGCTAAAGCCCATAAGGGTATCATTGGGAATATTCTGTGATATATTTAAAGCAGTATTCAGTATTGTATACCCCTATCACTGGCTGACAAAGTATAAAGCCCATAAGGGTATCATTGGGAATATTCTGTGATATATTTAAAGCAGTATTCAGTTAATTGTATTCTTAAGATTGCAGCCCTTTCCTCAACATGACAAGGGCATTTTAGATCATGTGATTCCAGGTTTTCAGGTAATTGATTACCGTAAGTAATTTAATACCATTGAACAATACTGAACTTTTAAAATGTTAAAATTCATTTTTCATTTAGCAGTAAGAAATTCATATAAATATATAAATATTTCTATTACTTCCTGAGATATTTAAGATGACATGCTCTAAATCCTCACCATCATGATGAATGCAGAAATGAATGCAATTCCAAATACTCACCTAAATGCCTTGTATGAAATAAGGTATTAACATACAAAATGTCACCACCATTTGTAACAGACACCAACCACCGATCGCCAACCGCCATAACAAAAACTGAGATAAATGCTGATATAAAAAAGGATGATGACACTGAGAAACTTTTAGATGTTTATGATGATTAAATTATATGTCTGATGACCAAATTTCAAGAATATTCCTTCATCACTCACAGAGTTATTTTATGTTTATTTCGGTACACTCTTTTGGGACACCCTGTACTTCTGAAGTTATTGCTATGTTTCAACATGGCAACAAAATCTATATCATTTCCATGATACGCTTACATTGCATGTCTATAGGTGTTCATTTTATGTACAAGTTTCAAGTCAACTTGATAACCCCCTACTTCTCTCTTATGAAGTTTTTTTTATTAAGGTAGTATCAGATCTAGTTTCTATGAATATGATTACCATTATCATTTGAGAGAATTTAAACATTTTTCACCTTTTTTACACTTTGAAACGTCAACAACTTCACAATAACATATTTTGGATATTTTGGGAGATATTATATATGAGATTGTAGAGATACATTGGTAGGTCCATGTTGCTTACAATCTTTTCACCCCTCATAGATGTGATTCTGCCTTATAACCAGTTTTACAAAAGAGCTCTAATAAATGTATTTTGCCAAGCATGGAAAATAAGAGCTATCATAATTTGTTCCAATTTCAACTTTTTAGATATTTAAATTTTATGGTAGAACACATAGTTCAAAACATTTTGCTAACTAATATATTTTGGAATAAAAACATCTCCCAAGCTGTCTCTCTAAATGCAGATTTAGCTTATTGTAATACTCACATGTTTTGCTTGCTATTCCAAACCAATACAAGAACAGTTCCCTCTCTTTCCCTGTAC
The DNA here is from genome assembly GCA_903813345.2 of Owenia fusiformis. Taxonomy (NCBI): domain Eukaryota; kingdom Metazoa; phylum Annelida; class Polychaeta; order Sabellida; family Oweniidae; genus Owenia; species Owenia fusiformis. The sequence continues at coordinate 28,773,105 of CAIIXF020000002.1, forward strand.
TATTGGATTAATCCATTGACTAAACACCTAAGACCCCTTTATACCTTATTTGTATTATACCTGTATGACTGTGTGTATAGCTACAGACTATATGTGCATGCCGTGTTAGCCCAACCAACTGACCAAATCAATAGTCCACAGCATGAAATAACCAGCCCTTACACAATTTGTACATACACCAATTAATTTGAAATATTTGTTTTCCATCTATTATATACATATATCTACATATGAATTTGTCAGTCAGAATATGTATGAATTCAACAATACTTGAGGAAGACATTTTCTTTATACTGAAAACAAATAGACTATTGCAAAATAACATTTTGTGAGGGATATCTAACCCAATCAAAGCAGTTGTTGAATATTTGATGTATTAGTCTATATGTATATGTAATATAAGCCTAAAGTATAATGAAACCTACCCTGTATATCCGATAGTACAATAACTGTAGGCAATATAGTGAAATATTCACTATATTGCCCTTCTAAATGACGTTATTAGTAGTATTACCACCGTTAATGACCAGGACTGAAACAGCAAGAAAATCTTACGCACTGAACCACAAGCTGGTATCGAAAAATTTGTCCGCTGTGACGGAGCGTGTTATTTTGCATAGAAACACAAGGAAATCCACGCAATTTATTTTTTACTCATATGTTTCGCTATATCAAAGAAAATTACCTACTCCATGCAGTGGATATATCATTTGCGGGTAGAGTAAAAGCTATTGAAATTGGCGCCGGAGTATCATACTTCAAAATGTACCATTTGTTTTATTTCTTTTAAATGGTACAATATAGTGACACGATAATATTTACGTATGTTTTCAGCATAACTCTGAAGGTATTAATGAGATATTGATGTATTGGGTATTTTTGATTTGTTTTATAAAAAATAATGTTAAAATTTTTTGTCCGCTGTGAAGGAGCAGTTTCAAATCTGAAATACGTTAAGAATTCAAGATTTATAATATATCTTTTACAACTACACTGTGGAGGAGCGAACGTGTCAAATCTCTTTCGTAAAGTATTCTGAATGAAAAATGAAACGTAATAAAAGTACACAATTCAAATTTTGAGATGTATACTAGTATACGACCACTCTTTAAGCTTTTTTCTCAGTTTGTACTGAAATCCAACTTCCCTCTAAAGTCCCTCTATAGTCGTTCCAAAATGTAAGTGGAGTGTATCTTGGAATACGAAAATGCAAAATTTAATTTTAAAATTGTTCTTTATTTGAATAAGAATTAGGGTTAACCGTTATCCGATGCAACTACAGTATAACATGTGTACGGTGAACACATATGGAGCCTCAAAAATGTATTCCCAGTTGGTAGATGTTCACTCCACAGAGGCAATTTCATACAGAGGTCAGAGGAATATGTGATAAGAAGAGGTGTTCACTAGAGAAAGATGTTCATTGATACAGGTTTTGCTGTGCAGCACGTTTACCATGACTTTTTTTTATATTTTCAGACTATGCAAAACAATGAGGCGCGAATTTCAAATAATTACAAATTAAATCTGTATTAGGATCATCTTATATACAGTAATATTATGTGGTAAAAGGTTATACAACTGTCGGAATGCAGGAATGCGCACTATTTCGAATAAATTCATATTAGCCCTATTCACACTACATGTGACATTCCAAGGCGTCTTGTCGAAAACGTATTAGAAATATTATGTTGAGTTTACACCATGTTTGATTTATGTTGATTTCAGTACTATCCTCCGAAAATGTGAAAAGAGTGGTCGTTATTATATCTCAGATTTACATTACCCCAGATCTCCCAGACTACTTGTCTTAATTTAGGAAAGTGATTTGAGACGTTCTCTCCTCTAAGGGTACTTTTAAAAGATATAGTTTAAATCTTAAATTCTGAATGTAATTCACAGTTAAAGCTGCTCCGTCACAGCGGACAAAAAAATTAAACATTATTTTTTTATACAAAATATAAAAAATATCCAATACAGCAAGATCTCATTAATACTTACAGAGTTATGTCGAAAACATATGTAAATATTATCGTGTCACTATATTGTACCATTAAAAAGAAATAAAAGAAATTGTACATTTTGGAGTATGATACTCCGGCGCCGTTTTCAATAGCTTTTACTCATAGCGTTGTTGGACTTCAAACAGATGTTAAAGTTACCCGCAAATGATATATCCATTGCATGGAGTAAGTTATTTCTATGGTATAGCGAAAAATATGAGTAAAAAATAAATTGCTTGGGTTTCTTAGTGTTTCTATGCAAAATAGCACGCTCCATAACAGCGGACAAATTTTTCGATACCAGCCTGTGTGAACAATATCTAATTTCCCGGGGAAAATTGCTGGTCGAGAATTGCATTATTGGGGCAGTATTGACCGCCACTATGATGTCACATATTGCTCAGATCGATAAACTAGCACTAAAACCCCTAGAAGTGGCCCGGCAAGGTGGTAATAATACTTTTTTATATAAACTTAGCCTGGATTAACCATACACTTGCTGTAGAGGTGAACTGTGTCAAACATGTTATTTTCTGGTACACTATTAAGTATGAAGGCATGTGTGTATTTCCTTGCTTTTTTTCAGGAAAGTATCATTACATTGTCTTCTTTTAGAATATCTGGTAAGAGTTCAATGGGAACTCGAGGAAATTCAGATATTTCACACTTTCTATTTTTCCAAATTTTCTTTCAAAGTTTCCAGACAACACAAGAGCTACCATTGACCTGTTTCCAGGTTTACTAATGTAATGATACTTTCCTGAAGAAAGCAAGGAAATACACACATGCCTTTATACTTAATTTTGTACCAGAAAATAACATGTGCAGGTATAGCATTTTTTACCAAAATGTTATTTTCCAGCTTTATTGAACTACAGTAACATTTAAAATGTTTGGAACTACTTTGAATTTAAAAAATCAAATGACTATATTGCAACAGTATATGAAAAAATGGAAACATATGTACAAGTCCTAACTTTTGTATATTTCAGATAGTTATGTATATTGTGCAGCAAAGCTATCACACCCGGTGATCGTGAAAATGGGACGGAGGGGGGAGCAGGCAATTTCCGCTAGAAAATTCAACAAATCTGGTAAAATTATTTTTTCAAGACAGAGTTTACGATTGAATTGCAAATTGAATAAGCGCACGGTATGATAAAATATGTTAGGTATTCTAGGATTATTTTTCAACCGATACTCTTTTAAGATATAAGATCTATTAAAAAAGGCGCAACGCAACCAACGTGCAAAAGTCAAAGTTTTTGCTATAAATCAAGCAACAATGGACTACACGACCTGTAATAAATACTTGTAAGTGATGTTATCATAACTAAATTAATGTCATTGCTGAATTTATAAAATAAGTTTCCATACGTAAAATAAAAAATAATCGAAAATAATTAAAATGGGACGGAGGGGACGGAGGGGGGGAGTAATAATTCTATAAAGTGAAACAACTTCACACGAATTCTTGTATTTGAAAAATGAACTCATTAACTTAGTAAGAAACTGGATGATATACCCCTGGAGACTGAAAAATGGGGACATTTGGAGTAAAAGGACTTAAAGTCGCGAAACATCTCTAATCATGTCTTATATACATATTGCTCCCCCCCCTCCGTCCCCTCCCCCCCTCCGTCCCAAATTCATTATTTTCGATTATTTTTTATTTCACATATGGAAACTTATTTTATAAATTCAGCAATGACATTAATTTAGTTATGATAACATCACTTACAAGTATTTATTACAGGTCGTCCAGACCATTGTTGCTTGATTTATAGCAAAAACGTTGATTTGTGCCTGTTGATGGCCTTGCGCCTTTTTTAATAGATCTCATACCTTAGATGCGTATCGTTTCAGAAAAAATCCCAGAAAACCTAACATATTCTACCATACCGTGTGCCTATCCATTTAGCAATTCAATAGTAAACTTTTTCTTGAAAAAATAAATCTTCCAGATTTGTTGAATTTCCTAGCAGAAATTGCCTGCTCCCCCCCTCCGTCCCATATTCACGATCACCGGGTGTGGCTATGGCCTTTTGTAATTGAGGGAGTTTCAGCCATGTTATTTTTTTGAAAACGACATGGCAGAGAGGAAGCATCAAAATATAAGAGGCCACAGATATGATAGCTAAACTATTTTTATTTATTTTTATTTATTTATTTATTTTATTATCATATTCATTTAGTATTACATTAACAGTGTTGGCACTTGATACCCATAAAAGGGCATATCAGTGCTAAAATCAAAAGTTGTACAATATAAAAATAAATTACAATTTATATGAATTGAATAAAGCAAGAAATACAATTATAGATATCATACCAGTTCATGTTATAAAATACGACAATATACAAAAATGCCTGCACATAAACAATTCAAAAGTGAAAAATACAAATATAATACAATTGTGGAAGAATAACAGTACATGCTCATGGCTCAGTAACAATTTATTAATGTTTTTTTGTAATTGTATTTAAAGGAGTAAAATGATGGTAAAGATTGAAGGGATGTTGGTAGTTTGTTCCATATTATTGTTCCAGAGTATTGAATTGATTTTTTTGTTAAGTTTGATTTAAATTTGCATGGGATAATGTGATGGATTTGTCTCGTGGTACGAGTGTGTCTGAAATTGAAATACTCCCCCAAACTACAAAACAAACTAAAATAAACAAAAGTTAGGACATGTATAAATGTTTCTATTTTTACATATTGTGTTTCAATATGGTCCTTTATTGTTTTTTTAGATTCAAAGTAGTTCCAAACTTTCTTTTATCAAATTCTATTGATTGAGTTTTTGGTACACCCTGTACTTGTGAAAGATATAACATACTTTTTGCACTAAATGTCGTAGCATTTACTTAACTCATTTATATGACATTTATTGAGTCATTAAAATATATAAATGACAGAAGATCCGACAACTTGTATCCTCTACCCAGAGTCAGGATTTGGTAGACAGGTCTGAGGCCCTTAGGCAGAACAATCAATGTGAAGGCATTCAGAGCAGTTTATAATCTTGATATATTACTTATCTTAAATCAAAAAAGGTATATATGGCAAAAACTTCAAGGATTCCTTACCCCAGCGAGAAAGAACCTTTAAAAATGTGCATTCATGAAAAACAGCAGGCATATTTCTTCACATGAGGTGAATATGCCACCTATAAGCATTTTGAGTTAATTAAAAGGGCAGTGTAATCCACATGCACATGTAATTGTGGAACTAAAACATTTTTGAAAAAATTGCTATACCCAAACATGTTATTTTCTGGTACAAAATAAAGTGTATTTCCTTGCTTTTTTCAGAAAAATAGCATTACACAATATACAATAAATTTTCACCCTCTTACACATACAATATCCCTATACAACCCCCTCCCCCAAATTTGAGATGGGGTTGATTTTTTCAATTTGGGAGTATAACAGGGCCGTCAGATGGGGGGGTGCGATGGGTGCAACCGCACCCCCCTTTGACACCCCCCTCAAAATTGTAAAATTTTTTGGGGGGGGGGAATTGGGCCACCCCTCACACCTCCCACAAAACAATGGAAAAGTTCTGAATTTATCTTATGTATAGTCCTAGACATTTTTAAAGTGCCCTGACATCATCAAATAGCTCCTTGATATAGTCAATTATTCTTGGAGACTAAAACTTACTCGCCCTCTGGCATCCCCACCCCACCTCGCTCTATGGCACCCCCCCCCCCCCCTTTAAACCCCAAAAATTGAAAAAATTGTGATTTTTTCGTATTTTTTGTTGAGTCATATAATTTGAAAGTGCCTAGAAAGCACCAAATAGCATATTGAAATTGTAAAATTTTCTAGGAGAGATGGCCACCCCTCACACCCCCCACAAAACAATTGAAATAATTCTGAATTTAGTGTATTGTCTTTTTTTTAACATATTATTTATTTCCTTCATAATCAAAAAAATACACAAAATATCTACTACCAATCGCCATAGGCATTCTAGGTAGTTTAAATTACAATAGAGGATTAATTACCTTAATCATAGATGGTTTATTGGTAATGTGAGAGGTTGGGAGGGAGGGTATTGTCACAAGATATATTGTCACAAGATACAAATGAGAATAACATTAATTTGATGGAAACTTATAACAGGCCTGTAGTGTATTGTCTCAGACACTTTTAAAGTTCCCAGACATTAAGTCGCTCCTTGATATAGTCAATGTTTATGGGGGACTAATACTTGCTCCCCCTCTGGCATCACCACCCCACCTCCCCCTCTGGCACCCCCCCCCCCCTGACACTCCTCCAAATATTGGAAAAAAATTGTGATTTTCTTCAATGTTTTGATTGATTCATACACTTTGAAAGTATCCAAAGAGCACCAAATAGTGTCTTAAAATTGTAAAATTTTCTAGGGGGAGTTGGCCACCACTCATACCCTAAACAAAACAATTGAAAAGTTCCGAATTTATTTTATATATTGTCTCAGACACTTTTAAAGTGCCCTGACATCATCAAATAGCTCCTTGATATAGTCAATGATTCTTGGAGACTAACACTTACCCACCCTCTGGCATCCCCACCCCACTTCACTCTCTGGCATACCCCCCCCCCTCTTTAAACCCCCCTAATTGAAAAAAAATTGTGATTTTTTCATATTTTTTGTTGAGTCATATACCTTGAAAGTGCCTAGAAAGCACCAAATAGCATAATAAAATTGTAAAATCTTCTAGGAGAGTTGGCCACCCCTCACATCCCCCAAAAAACAATTGAAAAAATTCTGAATTTCACTCATACATTTTTAAAGTGCCCAGACATCATCAAAAAGCACCTTGATATGGTCAATGTTTCTGGGGGACAACCACTTGTTCCCCCTCTGGCACCCCACACTTCACCCTCTCATCCTCTTTGACACCCCCAAAAGAATTCCCTTTTTTATTGACTCATACACTTTGAAAGTGCCCAGAAAGCACAAAATAGTATCTCAAAAGTGTAAAATTTTCTACGGGGAGTGGGGCACTCCTCACACCCCATACAAAACAATAGGACAGTTTGGACACTTAAACAGTCACCATGTGGCATAATGAAATCATAAAAATTTCTGGCACCCCACCCTAAAAAACTAAAGCATTCATTTACTCAAACACATTAAAAGTGCTTAGAATTAATAAGACAGCATCTTGAATTGGTAGAATTTTCCTGTGCTGCCCCCTCGCTCCCCTAAGAAGAAAATGATTGAAAAATCTAAATTTCTTTGAATTGATTCTATTGATTAAAACACCTTAAAGTGTCCAGAAATCACTGAATGTGATCGTGAACTGGTGAAAAGTTTCGGGTAAACATTTATGCCCTTCTACCACACCTTCTCCCTATTCCAGTGTTTCTCCAAAATTGCTCATTCAATATTTAGTCTAAAAACAATAAAACACTACAAGATAGGCTCAATATAGGGGGTAACCGACCCCCCCCCTCTGAACGCGATTTGATTTACGCGGCAAAAATAGAGAATTTCATATTGTCTTTAGTAGAAACCGCACCCCCCTTGGAGAAAAGTGTCTTACGGGCCTGTATAACAGTATAATTTGTGAAGTGGAACATTTGTAGTATATATGTACAGTAGTAGTTCAATGGTTCGATAGCCTATTTAATTTTCATCACATAACTGAATGGGATTGAGGAAACATTTTAGAAAACCAGACTAAATGCGAGTATAAATAATATTGATTTTCGTCATTAAAAATTCAAATTTCTCCAACGTGATATCATATTTCAAATCTACATGTAGAATTACTTCTAGAAATGTGGCTTTAAAAAGTTGTCAATTTTGAGAATATAACTTTCCTTGAAAAGGTGACTTCTAGGTTGGGGAGATTCCCATAGACACCATGTTATAAAGTCACAAAAAGTGAAATATCTTTTCTTATATTTGACAAATATTTTTTTCTTTCACTGGACACATGACTCAGTGCCTTGCTCAGTGTCAGACTTGAAATGTCCCCCCCTCCCCTCCTGCTAGCTTCTGGCTTCTTTTTTTCTGGGCCCAACTTAGGAGGGGGCGAGGGGGCCCTAGACTATATCCTATTTAGTCTGAATTATATTCAGACTATAAGGCACCTATGTTAGAGTTTGGTAATCCTAAATATTTGTTTACATAGGAAGTGCTATTCAAAATGGCCGATTGGGTAGAATTAATTTGCACATTTTTTACTTAAACTAGCTTTATTTCCACTTGACAATATGCTGTGTTACTTTTTATTGCATTTAAGTGTACCTTACTACTTAATTAAAATTTTGTAATGTTTATTTTATTGAAGAAATGGTTCCTCTAATTGATAATTTTGTGCAAAAAATTTCACTGCAATTTCCACAGGAAAGTAGTACATCATAACAGACTGACTTCTAGTCAGTCTGTTGGATACATACTAGAGGGGGCCCGGTGTAAAAGGGTAGGTGCCAGGTGGTCCTTTCATGGTGACCTAATTACAATTATTTTCCTTATTATTACACAGTCAGGGTCGGTAAGGGCCGTAAGGAAAGGGGACCATAATCCCCAGGGGACCATAATTTCTTTTACACCGGGCTGCCACCCCGCCGGATCCGCCACTGGGATCCACCAGTGAAAACCCTCAGGCCTACATCTTACATTACTTTTTGAATCGAAAAAATAAATATGAGATCATACTTACACGAATCAAGTAAGTATACTATACTCCCCAAGATATACTCCAACACTGCATGCAGTTACGACAAAAATTTAAATTTCTGGAGGGATGTACCTTACGACAAAGTTGCGAACGCTCTAGCGCTCTCGCATGCGATAAATTTTGTACATACTTCTCGTACATGTCGTATTTGTGATTGGGAATTTACCAATCGAGAAAAATCATTGTTTATAAATCTCTCTTGGAGCCTCCTTATTAGCTTATTATTAGTAATTGACAGCCAATCATGTATAAAGTAAGTTTTGAAAGATCTCCTTTTGCAAATTGAGTGGCGTTCGCAGATTTGCTGTAATTTTATTTCCGGTACATGTGAAAAAAATGCTTCGGAAAAAACTAAAAAGAAACGTCGATTCTACTGGTTTGAGAGACAGTAAATTAAAACAAAATAATGTCCAGATACTGGGAGACAACACAGCGAAAGACGCAGCAGTGTCGGCTCTTGAAAAAGAAGTTTTAGGTGGAGAGAACGAAATCTTAGAAAATCTCGATAAATTTTCGTCACTCTCTTCAGCACAGCAATCAAAGATACAGGTATGTCATTATTAACATCTTATTGCTTTTGTTCAGAGTTTGTCATGATTTTAATGCAATAGCAGATAAAAACTTTTACTGTTATCTCAGTTTTTTTGATCTGCCAATCAGGTGAATTTCTGAGATAGAATAGACTATCGATGATTTGGGTATGCTTTAGATTATCTAAAATATGGATGTAGTCCATATTATTAGATCCTGGCTGAAGCAAGATTGAAGACTTTAGATCCCAGCTAAGTGTCAGAATGTTTAGTGCTGATTCAAAATAATAAGCAGTGTTCTCCTACCAAAATGTATTTGCCTACATACCCGTGATTATCGTATCCTACCAACCACTTTAGATTGTGGTCGTACGCCCGTATTATTAGTAAGCCTGTCTTTCTTCAATGTCGGAGACTGAACTACGCATTGCACTATTAAACGACCTACCTCGATACATTCCAGAGATCGCCAATTGTATGGGTTTATCGGCAGAACGATGAGATTTTAGTTTTTACATCGGAAATATATCAGCAATTTTCAAAATGTCGGAAGGGGAATTTCCCAGGGATTTCCCTTATGACTGGGGTATGCCGGGAACTGAATGGAGGAATTTGACGGTTGAAATAAGTTAAATATTACACGCAAATATTGCTATCAAAAACGAAAATATCTTCGTTCTGCCGATAAACCCATACAATTGGCGATCTAACAACATAAAAAGAATTCTAAAATACTCTGGAATGTATCGAGGTAGGTCATTTAATAGTGCAATGCATAGTTCATTCTAAGACATTGTAGAAAGACAGGCTTACTTATAATACGGGCGTACGACCACAATCTAAAGGGGTTGTGGGATGCGATAAACCCGTGAGACTCTTATCTGATAGATACAATGCACAAATAAAACAAAAGTTTTGCTATTATAAGTAAAAAGTGCTCTTAAATTTCGAAGTGATTTTACCTGTTAATACTGTCATTGGTTTGAAAATTTTCTGGGGGCATGCCCCCAATTAACGCTTTACGCACAACCCATACAAAAGTCGCCCCCTCCCTTGGCAAATCCTTCTGACGCCCCTGTTATAGCTTTCATTTATATTACATACGTATCAGGATATGAGATGGGAAATATGGAAGAATCAAAGGTGATATGCCCCACAGCCCATTCTGTATATTCACTGTACATTTGAATTTATGAAATAAAACTATTGATTAAAAACACTTGTGTTTTCAGAAGCTTGATGATGATGAACTTGTTCCTGTTTGGGAAGATGAAGATGACCAGGAAGAAGAAAGGTAAACCATGGTTGTAGAAGAAAATTATGATACTTTGCTAGATATTCATTTAACAAGTCACCATCTAGTTATCGCCCCAGAATTTTTATGGTGCTGAATTCATACTTTACATGTTTTGGTATCTCCCTTTTAGCAGAGTGTATGTAGATTTCAGCAGGATGTAGTACCTAGTTGCTCTTATTCATTTATATGCATATGTAGCCTCATCTTATCTTGTTAATCTTATTCATATAATTGTTAAAACAGTGGTATGATTAAATTGTGGTTCAGATACCCTCTTTGTTTATCACAGGGATTCCAGGAAAACCACTTAGTTCTTTACAAGTGGTAATTTTCCATAATCATTTAATTTGCCTATTGCCTAATTTTTTGCCAGGTTCGGAAAATTAAATGTCAGAAATATCATCTTCATAATATTATCCAATAGGAAGTGTTTTGTCATTAGGAAAATTAAAATTAGGAAAATGATGAAATTTGAGCATTCAACAAATTCGAACCACTTAGACTAAATACCTCTTATACAGTATATGCACACATCTTAGAAGGTATCTTTGTAATCATTTAAAAGATCTATACATTACATCTGACTGACTTTGAGGTGGCCATTTTGTTTTTGGTAGCCATTATAGAAGTGTTGATAGATTTTGTCCAGAAGACCTGAGTAGGTCCCATAATACTATCATATTCTTTCGTATTGGGGATTCCCCTTAGCTTACCCATATGGTCGTACAAGCCTTTAATGGATCTATAACATGATATTTTAAATGGCGGCCAATGGTCAGTTGGATTCAAATATGGTCCTATAAGCCTTATATGGATCTAGCACATAGGTACCACATGACTGAATACGAAGGCTGAACTTTTGGAGATCTCCCCCTGGATTTTGTCATTACCATTTCAGGAAAATCTCTTGTAAGATTCTTTCTAATTTGTACACATGTTCGCACAGTGTACTGTCTATAGTTCAGAGAATTTCAAATCACGAAAAATTTCTTATTTGTTATAAAAGTTTCATAACAAATATGATAACTAGGATATTTAAGAGAGGGGACCAAAAAGCCTATTATTTCGCAATAATATAATATTTCACAAATCATTGTAAATACCATTATGTGGCACCTAATACTCCCTCTTGGGGGTCATAGCCACTACAACCTGTAAATATGTATGTTACATTGATTTTAATAAAAAAAAAATTAAAAAATAAGACCACTCAAAATCATGAATCAAATAAAACTAACAAAACTTTTCTTACATGGAATAGGTACTTTGTTTCATTACTATTATAATTTAAGACATTGCAAGACTGCTCCCTTTACAACAGTAAATAAAACACCTTTGGTACCTCAAAAGGTCTAAAATATCCGTCGCCGACTAATGACTAATACATAATGATATAAACACCACACCGTGTTTACGTTTTCTCACAAAATCAAGTTATTCCCCTTGTTTGCCTGGAGGATATTTACAGGATGTTTGAGCCTTTTGAATATCATAGATTCCTCGCTCAGTCATCTTTTTCCTGAAATATGTATCAGCAGCTTCATGTCCCAGTTTTGATAACATACAGTAATGTTTTATTTTTAAATCTGAGCTTTCCGAGTGGCATTCTTTCTGCTTTAGTGATTTAGCTATATTGAGTTCTTGGATTTTTAAAGCCATATTATGACGACCAAACTCATCAATCTTTCTCCACAGAGTTTTGTTGAAATGATTGTATATCATTGAGTCTGCTAAGTTCCATTGGATGAGGTTCTCGTATTCATTAGGAGTTAAAGTCGGCTTGAATTTCTGAACATTCCTAACGTTAGCATTTCTGAGAATGACTACATCTTCAATTGTTAAATCAGAGCATTCGGTCAGCAAAATCAGACTTTCCTCCAAATACTCAACCACTATCACTAAGTCAAACTCCTTTTCAATTTCATTGATTTTTTCTTGTATTGCTATGATGTTATATTGTTCCTCCTGTTTGATTCCAAAACATTGTGCAATTACGTTACTAGAAGGTATGTGGTTCTTAAGTCCAAGGTGTGGCATAGTTTTAACATTATTTAAAAAATATTTGAATTTATTAGGCCCTTTAAGATATCTTTCATATGTGTTCTTCATGTAGTAAAAATTATAACATGAATAGAAATGCGAAACTGGTTCTCGTATTGATGTGACGAATACACTCCCTGGGGCCATAACTTGTTTGATTTTTGAACTGTATTTTATGTGTTCATTTAGATGTTCCAAATATGTGTTTTTACTCAGAGGGATTAGATGTTCTGGTTTGAATGGTTCGGGCCATCCTACCAAGTGTCTTTCAACACCAGAATTACTACATGGCCTTCCAACAATTTGGTCATATTTATCAGCATATTGATTAAACATAACTTGAAGTGTGGTACTCCCTGCCTTGTATACTTTCAAATGAAATATGCCTCTAGGTTTTGTCTCTCGTGCTATATTGCTCTCCAGCCTTTGTTGTGGAGTACTCCCTTGTTCTTTAAAATCCAATGTGTTCTTAAAGTGTTCTTCAGGACTATTTAATCTTTCGTCATGAATCTGTTTTGACATTGTCTTTTCAAGAGCTCGAAGGTCTAAATTCCCCATGGAGTTGCTAATACAGGTAAGGATGAATAAAACCAGAACTGTCAAAATGACACTTTTGACTATCACAGCCTTAACTCTCATTCTTGCTCTGCAGATAGAAAGAAAAAGTATGTTATGTCAGTTATATTTGCAGGCCCGTAGCCAGGATTTGCCAAGGGGGGTTCACTTTTCGGAAAATTCCAGGGGGGCTCACTTTCGATAATTTTGGTCCAAAGATGGCCAAAATCACATAAAAAGTGCTCAGAATGGTGAAAAACTGCATGATTTTGAAAGAATTTCTGGCCAGGGGGGGGGGGGGGGTTCCATCGAACCCCCCCCCCTGGCTACGGGCCTGATTTGTGTAGCCTTGACATATTGTATTCTGCTTTGGATTTACCACATTCCTGCCAACTCACTATATAATCTAGCATAATAATTTTAAATTGCAAACTTCTAAAATCAATTGTAAAAAGATACCTTTTTATGACTGAAATCTACCATAGTATCTAGGAACCTTATGAACTTATATAATTTTAAAATGAATATTGACTAATCTGTGATATTGAATATTTGAGTTACACTTTTTTATCACACCACTGGTGGGATCTAGTTGTGATTTATCTGTTTTTAATTTTAAGGCTTACTTACCTTCTTTAATCACCAAAATTCTTCACCAAATCTTCTCCTTCAATTTAGTACTCTGAGAGGGCAGCAGAGGTATTAAACTACGATATTACAATATACAAAATCAACCAATAGAGCAATAAGGCAGAATACTGTTTGATTAACATCTGTTTTTATCTGTTTGATACTGTTAAATAATTGCATCTACATTGCAACTACATGCTATTCAACTAAAACTAGACTAAGGAAATCACTGAGCTGAGACGTTTTGCTGTTATGATTTAGGCCATAACAATAACATCATTCGGTCAATCTTTTCATGTACTGTGGATACCCATTTAGTGCTTATTCGCTAGAAAATATTGCAACTAGCGGTGAAGTAATATTAGTACTATATAATCTGTTTTATGAAGTTTCTAGCGATCATGTTGTCATTTGGTGTTAGTTTGAGATAGTTATCATGCAATAAAGCTATTAAAGCAACATGGTCCAGGATAGCCTATTGATATTATGAATGATAATGGTCATTTGAAAGATTTGGTAAACAGATAAGATCGATAGCTGAGTCAAAAGTCGACCCTCACTGGACCCTCACTCGGTAGATGGTGGCTATCGGTCTTCTCAGCAGTAGGCAATAAAATCTATTCAAATGCTAATTGGGTAATCATTATTAGTATGACTTCATAACAAGGGGTTGTATGACTTCATAACAAGGGGTTGTATGACTTCATAACAAGGGGTTGTATGACTTCATAACAAGGGGTTGTATGACTTCATAACAAGGGGTTGTAGCTAGACTAAAACCCATTCCATTTGTCAGTTTGTTTACAATTGAATAAAACTGATCATTTTATGAAAAATTGTGACCCTATCCTACAGAAATGAAGATTATGTTTATAGCAATTTTGGAGAGCTATACTATATATCACACACTCAAGGGAATTGATTGTACTTTCTCAGCAAATACATACCTGTGGGTAGAAGTATGAAAAAGCCTTAGAGTCCCAACCTGACCTCCTTTGTTAACATTTTCAGAGACATGAAAAAATAAGAAATGTGTCATAACTTTTTCAATCTCCAATTATTGAAACTGATTTCACCTGTGGGCAACGGGTATTTTAGTCCTACATGGACTGATACATATTGAAAAGATTATTAAGTTACTGGTACAGACAATATTAAGATTTTTTTTCAAATTGAATGTTTTTTATTTTGCAGTGTAAGAGTGGACAAACAATATAGATTCAAACAGATTCGACGAGGGGATGAGACAAAAATCTCACAAAAAGTTTATACAAATCGGCTTAAGAAGCAGTAAGTATAGTATGGGTAGATAGTAAATATGACTTTTATATCCCATTGAATAACATTTTGAAAGGATGCAAATATGTATAAGTTCATTAGATTAGGAAATTCTTATCCCATGATACTACTACTTCCGGTGACGGTGAATAACACTAATTTTTCAAAAAAGGTTCCAAGTTGTTTTTCAGCAATACAGTGCATAAATTACCATTATGATCACATTGTTTTTTCCAGGTTTGAAAGGGTTACAGGGACACCATCATGGGCAGTGTTAAAATCACACAAAGAAGCCAGAAAATCTGCAGATTCTTCTGGTATGACTCGCATGTCCATATGTCATATAAAAAAGGGAGTAAACAAGGAGTTATATCTGGATGCCCCAAGAGTCAACCCTGTTTTCATTCAAAAACTGCTTATACAAATTTTAAAGTTTTCTTAAAACTTTTTTAACTCGCTCATTCGCTCATTCCACTTGGTTGTACTGAATTTAGCATTTGAAAATACAAAAAAAGGTCCAGTCTAAAATGACAATTTTCACGAAAGTAATTATGATAAATGATCGTTAGATCAGCTTCTATGTCTTAGTTATCCCATAGAATGAAGTTCGAGGGGGATATAGGAAAGTTGTCAGTTTGTCAGGGCAATAACTCAAATACCGATTGACGGATTTGATTCAAGTTTTATAGACTTATGCCTTATGGGTGTAGGACCTCTGCTCGAGAAGGAATTTCAAATATGGCCGTTTAATTTAAAATGGCGGCCATTTTTGTGAAAAATATAATCTTTGATAACTCAAATACTAGTTGACCGAATTGGTTCAAATTTTATATGCTGTTGCCCAGGGACAAAGGAGCCTTGCTCAAGAAGAAATTTTCAAGATGGTCACTGAATTTCAAAATGGCCACCATTTATTGTAAAAACCTGTAATCTTTGATAACTCAAATACCACAGTGAATGGATTTGGTTCAAATTTTACATGCTGATGACTCGGGACTTGGGAGCTTCGCTCGAGAAGGGATTTTCAAAATGGCCATTAAATTTTATATACTGATGCCTAGAGATAAAGGAGCTCTACGCGAGAAGAAATTTTCAAGATGGCCACCCTTTATCAAAATCTGCTATTTTTCATTAAAAAATGTAATTTTTGATAACTCAAGTACCAATTGATGGGTTTGGATCAAATTTGATATACTGATGCCTAGGGACATAGGAGCTCTGCTCAAGAAAAAATTTTAAAGGTGGCAGCTGAATTTCAAAATGGCCACCATGTTTCATAAAAAACATAATGATAAATCAAATACCAGTGGATGGATTTGGTTCAAATTTTATATGGCCGCTATTTCTCAAAAAAAGTTTTGTTCGGTGGAATTTGCTGTTTTTCTAGTTAGCTTAGTTATGTTATGGACAATGGCATGACATAGCTGTAAAGTAGTATCAACCCTTTCAATGTCAGTTTTGAGCTGTTGGGTACTTGGGTTGTACCAAATTCTAAAGATATTCAACCATTTTTGTCAACATGAGTCAATGAGGAACAAAATGGGATTGTTACTAATATGTCATTGTAATGACATCATAGAGTCAATAAGAGAATTATATATGTGGAACCCTTTATTTCAAAATACATCAAATGTATTCTCACCAGTGAGTGCACAGTGCTGTTTCCAAATTGAAGTTTTCAAAGGGTAAGATATTGCCAGAATCCAACAACGCACATACAAAAAATCTAGAAAAAAATATTGCCAATAACCTTTTTAGTTCTTCACTAAGGTTTACATATTCTGCAGCTCCTGTATTTCTTTCTCTGCGTTAAATATAATATCAATCAATATCTTGTGTAAATAATCAGAACTAAATATTTTAACTCCATGCTTTCTTGAGACCATATTCAACATAAAAGTCGCATGTGGGCTCATTGGAACCATGCGCTCATTAGAGAATATGGTAGTTTGATATACCATTTTCTGTATTTTCAGATGACAGTGATGATGAACTGTCAAAATCTACTGGGTCCTATCTCACTGGATCCCAGTCCCTTCCTAAAGGTGTTTTACAGTTTAAAAAATGTCCCGATGCGAATAAAGAACAGTTCTCTTCTGTAAGTACATCTACGTCCCGTGATGTTCGCCTATAATATATATATCCACCATTTTGAACAAGTGATCTTAGTAGAAGTTTGAACCACCATATCTAAAATTCATTAAGGATGCAGTACCGGGTCGGTTTTCACGTCTGTTTGCGCAGGTTTGACTTCCGGTTTGAGAAAGCTAGCTCCCAAGAACGTCATTTTCGCATTTAGTCTTATTCAAAAATTATAGTTTATTTCGATAATGGTGTTTCCAGAAAAGAATTAATTGCAAACATTTTATCAAGCATATTTTATCCCTTTCACTTTTATGGGAAAACTTGTTCTTGAGTCGCTATTAGTGGATACAAAAACCAGGGTTAGAAAGGTGACAGCTCTATTGAAAACTCAAAAAAGTAAAAAGATTCATTTTGGGTGGGTAAAATAATTTTTTTATTTTGTAATTACCAGACGGTCAATCCTCTTCATATTGCACTTGGATGATGATAACATCATAGTGATACATTGTAAAAAATATGAGCAAAATCTAATGTCTGGAACTTTTTCTACGCTGACCTGGTACTGCATCCTTAAGTATTGATTTGGAATCTCTAAGTTGCTTATTGGTTCACTGTAGGGATTTTGAATATCCATTCCCAATAATAGTCATCGGTAGAAAGTATTGAATGTAACTAAGCTTTCTGTCTTTAAAGTTGTATAAAACTGAGAAAAACATACTTCATATCTCTGTTATTTGTCATATAGAAGAACCCATATGTTTTACTAATTTCATATACACGTCTCTCCTGAAGCTTATATAGTAAAATTTCTTATTTGCAGCTCAAAATCAGGCATATGATAAACTAATGAAATTATATGTCGCTGTTAAAATTAACACATACACCAAATTAGCAAAATTAAAAGATAAGATTTAAGATCAAAAAAGCATTTGATTTTAATGTTGTAGGGTAAACTAAAATCAACAGAATTTCATCCGACAGCCCAGGTTTTGCTCACAGCAGGAATGGACCAGTCACTCCATCTATTCCAGGTAAGTGAACTAAGAATAACAACAACAAATATCATGCCTCATATTTGGTCATTTTTCAAGTCTTCAATGTGGAATGAAGAGGATTTAGCAAGAAATAATGTGAATTGGCACTGTAATAATAATTAACAGTAACACTCTCAATTGTATTGAAATGAATTAAGGAAGAACTTTATTCAGCAGATTTTTACAAAAATCAGCTAGGAGCTTACACGATATTCTTAGCACTCTAGCATTATAGCAGAAAAGAAATGTATAAAACATTGAAATTGTCATTTTATTCAATTTCTATTCAGAGCATCCTCAAATTCATATCATAGCCAGGGGTTTCACTAGAATTTCTCATAAAAAGGCAAAATAAATGGAAATCACAAATTTTATTTTGAAAATTCCCTAAATAAGAGGCGATTTTGTGAAAACAACGTGAAAACCGCCTGTTACCTGCTGCTAATAAAACTCCTGATAGCAGATAACCACCAATTGTACCATAAGTCCCTTTATATGACCCCATTTCCCCAAATCATAATCTTTTCATGCTTCATGCCCATATACGCTTCATTCAACAGGAAACCCTGAGTGAATTTTTCTTTCATATTCTATTTTCAGGTTGATGGACAGCACAATCCGAAGATCCAGAGCATGTTCATTGAGAATTTCCCCATTCATACAGCACACTTTACCACAGATGGACATGAAGTTATTATGGGTTCAAAACACAAATCTTTCTACTACTTTGATATGATAGCTGGAAAAATTATTAATGTACCAAAAATCAAAGGTATGTTCATAAATTTGTCTGTTTTTATGTCACCACCACAAGTTGTGACATATTGTAAATGGTTTCCAACTTTGGTGTTCAGCGTTCTGCGGTACATGTTTGGCATTTGTCATCTGTAACAAATAGCAAGTGGTGATATTTTGCATGTTAATGCCTTGTTGCTTTGGCTATAATCAATATTTACCCCATACCTTATTCCCTTGTCTTATCGTATTATATGGGTGATACTTATCCATGATATATTTGTGATTTGAGCGAATTCAATTTGACCAATTTTGCAATTTGATCAAATTATATAAATAAAAGCAATAATTATTTCTTTCTCGATGAAAGCCCACATTGGTTAACATATAAAAAGATTTCAAAGGAAACTGAATGTTACAATACAGTAAAACCTGTCTTATTGGAACCTCTAAAAAGTGTTCCACTTGGGAGGTTTTGCACATAACAGGTTTCACTGTATACAGTTCAATTTTCCTGTTTAGTCTGTAGTGTAAAATATATTTGAAATTTATAGGTTTAGAAGAAAGGAATATGAAAAAGTTTTCTGTGTCCCCAGATGGCAAACACTTGGCCTTTCTAGGAACATATGGCAGTATACATCTTATATCTGCAACGGTGAGTATATTACTTTTTAAGAGATTAACTTTTAATCCTTAAAAAGAGCTTCATCTACAAGCCATCAGCCATTAGCCATCAGTTCAAACTGTGTAGAAATGTTGTGAACAGCCCAAACTGCATGATAATGCACTCAACAGCCCAAACTATATAGAAATGTTGTGAACAGCTCAAACTGTGTGATCAACAGTCCAAACTCTGTAGAAATGTAGTCAACAGTCCAAACTGTGTGATCAACAGTCCAAACACTGTAGAAATGTTGTGAACAGCCCAAACTGCATGATAATGCACTCAACAGCCCAAACTATATAGAAATGTTGTGAACAGCTCAAACTGTGTGATCAACAGTCCAAACTCTGTAGAAATGTAGTCAACAGTCCAAACTGTGTGATCAACAGTCCAAACTCTGTAGAAATGTTGTGAACAGCTCAAACTGTGTGATCAACAGTCCAAACTCTGTAGAAATGTAGTCAACAGCCCAAACTGTGTGATCAACAGTCCAAACTCTGTAGAAATGTAGTCAACAGCCCAAATTGTGTGGAAATGTAGTCAATTGATCGAAATGTAGTCAACAGCTCAAATTGTGTGGAAATGTAGTCAATTGATCGAAATGTAGTCAACAGCCCAAATTGTGTGGAAATGTAGTCAATTGATCGAAATGTAGTCAACAGCCCAAATTGTGTGGAAATGTAGTCAATTGATCGAAATGTAGTCAACAGCCCAAATTGTGTGGAAATGTAGTCAATTGATCGAAATGTAGTCAATAGCCCAAATTGTGTGGAGATGTAGTCAATTGTGAATGTAGCAATGTTGCATCTTACATTCACTCACTAAAATGCATAAATGTCTTTCAGTCCAAAGAATGGGTGGCCTCTCTGAAAATCAATGGTAGTGTAGATGCTGTGTGTTTCTCCCCAGATGGCTCAAGATTATACGCAACTGGAGGTAACAATTATGAATTTTTAATAATTTTTCTATTTTCTTTAAAATATGATCAAATCACATTGACCTTTTTTTGAGTAAGTATTTATATTTAATATCCATGGCACAGAAAATACAATATTTCACTCATGTTTTATATCTTGGAATCACAGGGAGTGAATAAGGAGTCCACAAGTGTAAAATACATAGCATGTTTAGGCAGTCAATGCAGTGATCTCCCCAGCATTCAAGCAAGTGGGCGCAGCACCCACCGGAGATTTTGAAAATAGGCTTGCACCCACCTAAAAATCCATTTGCACCCACTTGAAATGAGAAAAACCACCAAAAATTGGCATATTTTGACCAATTTTGGTCTGAATTGTGAAAATTAGAATTTTGCACCCACCTGATATCATTGCAATGGCTAAGTTAATGCCACATGCCAAACCATTTTCAGTGTATTATTTACATATGAATGCTCTTTTCCCTGAAATTTCTGGAACTACAGTTTACCAAGCATAAGCTTATATCAGGGTGTGGACTGAGGAACTTCCTTTTTACAAAATGTTTAGGCGAGCATAAACTAGAGGCGAATAACTAGAGGCGAGGAATAACTATAAACTAGATTTGTGAATAAACTAGATTTGTGAATGAACTAGAGGTATTAATAAATAGAGGGACCTTTTTTATTTCAGATGATGGAGACGTGTATGTATATAACATGGCAACAAGAGACTGTGTTCACAGGTTCAAGGATGATGGCTGTATACAAGGCACAAGTTTAGCTGTATCTAAAAATAATCAATATCTAGCTTGCGGGTAAGTCGAACCTGTCAAGTAAAAAATTAAAATCAGGATGTTTTTTCCAGATATGGCTTCCAAATTTCAAAACGGCCATCATTTTTCGTAAAAACTTAATCTTTGATAACTCAAATACCAGTTGATGGATTTGGTTCAAATTTTATATGCTGATGCCTAGAGATAAAGGAGCTCCGTTTGAGAAGAAATTTTCAAGATTGCGGCTATTTATCAAAATGGCCGCCATTTGTCTTTTTGATAACCCAAATACCAGTTGACAGATTTGGTTTTTATGTCACCACCAAAAGTGGTGACATATTGTTATGGTCTCCGTTTTTTTGCGACGGCGGTTGGTGGTTGGCGTCCGGCGTCTGGCGTCCGGCGTCTGGTGTCCGGCGTCTGGCGTCCGGCGTCTGTAACAATTTCTTACAACTTCCTATAACTTAACAAATACTGTTTAGACTGACTTCAATTTTTTTCTAAATCATCTACATGTTCTCAGAAGTTCAAGTCTGACTTTAGATTTGACATTTGACCTTCAATGACCTTCTCAAGGTCAAAAAAAGGTCTTTTTTCAACTTGCTTCACATTGACTAAATTTTTTTTCAAAATCATCTACATGTTCTCAGAAATTCAAATCTGACTTTAGATTTGACTTTAGATTTGACATTTGACCTTCAAATCTGACTTTAGATTTGACATTTGACCTTCAATGACCTTCTCAAGGTCAAAAAAGGTCAAAAAGGTCTGTTTTCAACTTGCTTCAAATTGACTAAATTTTTTTTTCAAAATCATCTACGTGTTCTCAGAAATTCAAATCTGACTTAAGATTTGACATTTGACCTTCAATGACCTTCTCAAGGTCAAAAAAGGTCAAAAAGGTCTGCTTTCAACTTGCTTCAAATTGACTAAAAAAAAATTTCAAAATCATCTACGTGTTCTCAGAAATTCAAATCTGACTTTAGATTTGTCTTAAGATTTAACATTTGACCTTCAATGACCTTCTCAAAGTCAAAAAAGGTCAAAAAGGTATTTTTTCATCTTGCTTCAAATTGACTAAATTTTTTTTTCAAAATCATCTACATGTTCTCAGATATTCAAATATGACTTTAGATTTGACTTTAGATTTGACATTTGACCTTCAATGACCTTCTCAAGGTCAAAAAAGGTCAAAAGGTCTTTTTTCAACTTGCTTCAAATTGACTAATTTTTTTTTCAAAATCATCTACATGTTCTCAGAAATTCAAATCTGACTTTAGATTTGACATTTGACTTTTAATGACCTTCTCAAGGTCAAAAAAGGTCTGTTTTCAACTTGCTTCAAATTGACCAAATTTTTTTTTCAAAATCATCTACATCTTTTCAGAAGTTCAAATTTGACTTTACAAGTTCTCAGAAGTTCAAATCTGACTTTAGATTTGACCTTCAATGACCTTCTCAAGGTCAAAAAGGTCTTTTTTCAACTTGCTTCAAATTGACTAATTTTTTTTCAAAATCATCTACATGTTCAAATATGACTCTAGATTTGACTTTAGATTTGACCTTCAAATCTGACTTTAGATTTGACATTTGACCTTCAATGACCTTCTCAAGGTCAAAAAAGGTCAAAAATGTCTGTTTTTAACTTGCTTCAAATTGACTAATTTTTTTTTTCAAAATCATCTACATGTTCTCAGAAATTCAAATCTGACTTAAGATTTGACATTTGACCTTCAATGACCTTCTCAAGGTCAAAAAAGGTCAAAAAGGTCTGTTTTCAACTTGCTTCAAATTGACTAAAAAAAAATTCAAAATCATCTAAGTGTTCTCAGAAATTCAAATCTGACTTTAGATTTGACTTAAGATTTAACATTTGACCTTCAATGACCTTCTCAAAGTCAAAAAAGGTCAAAAAGGTATTTTTTCATCTTGCTTCAAATTGACTAAATTTTTTTTTCAAAATCATCTACATGTTCTCAGATATTCAAATTTGACTTTAGATTTGACATTTGACCTTCAATGACCTTCTCAAGGTCAAAAAAGGTCAAAAGGGTCTTTTTTCAACTTGCTTCAAATTGACTAATTTTTTTTCAAAATCATCTATATGTTCTCAGAAATTCAAATCTGACTTTAGATTTGACATTTGACCTTTAATGACCTTCTCAAGGTCAAAAAAGGTCTGTTTTCAACTTGCTTCAAATTGACCAAATTTTTTTTTCAAAATCATCTACATCTTTTCAGAAGTTCAAAGGACGATTCTCGGTTTGGAGAACGAAGTTCATCAATCTAAATTAGCATTATCCCTGCTTCGGACAAATTTGATTTTTTTTACATAATATAGATTGGAATGTCTTCTTTTGAATAGTCATAATTTAATTTGGGTAATATTTCTAGATTTTTCCCCAAGAAATATTAGCGCAGTACACTGATGAACTTCTTTCCCCAAATCGAGACTTGTATTTTATTAAATCGGTCTAATTGAGCGTTATCCCTGCTTCAGACCAATTTGCTATTTTTACATCTTGTAAATTTAAATGTCCTCTTTTGAATATTCATAGTTTAATTTGGGTAATATTTCTATATTTTTCATGAAAAAATTATTAGCCCAGGAGACTGTTCTCCAAACCGAGAATCGTCCTTTGACTTTACAAATTCTCAGAAGTTCAAATCTGACTTTAGATTTGACCTTAGACCTTCAATGACCTTCAATGACCTTCTCAAGGTCAAAAAGGTCTTTTTTCAACTTGCTTCAAATTGACTAATTTTTTTTCAAAATCATCTACATGTTCTCAGAAGTTCAAATCTGACTTTAGATTTGACATTTGACCTTCAATGACCTTCTCAATGTCAAAAAAAGTCAAAGAGGTATTTTTTCAACTTGCTTCAAATTGACGAATTTTTTTTTCAAAATCATCTACATGTTCTTAGAAGTTCAAATCAAACCTTCTTAAGGTCAAAAGATATTTTCCAACTTGCTTTAAATTGACCAAATTGTTTTAGGTGGTGACATTTTGTCATGTTAATGCCTTGTTGTATGCTGATGCCAAGGGACAAAGGAGCACTGCTTTACCCTACTATCACACCAAACTAGTTTTCACTACGTTCTCGAAAACGGGCTTCAAATGTGTACGAACGGACTGGACGTACCTAGAACCGTTTGGGGTCTATTTACAAACTTCATCGAACGGGTAGGTCCCCTAGAACTTAAAACATGCTCAAAATGTTCTCGTGGTCGATACGTTCTACAATTAGAACGAGTGACAACGTACTAACGACGAGCTGGACGTACTACGAACGGAACCGTCGTACTTCAATCCTACTAGGGACGTTTTAACAACGAGTTGAACTGTCTGAGGACGTATTGAGAACGAGGTAGAACTAATTGCAAACAGGTTTAAACTGATTAAGAACGTATTTAAGACTGCTTATGAACGAGTTGGCAAAAATATAGCTATCACACCAAACAAGTTGTCACTGCGTTCTTCAAAACTGGTTTTAAACTGTGTGCGGACGGAATGAACGTAGCTGCAACTTTCTAAGGTCTATAAACGAACTTCATGAACGTTCTCAGACGGGAAGGTGATTTAAGAATTTTGAATCGATTCAAAATTCGATGGCGACCATACCATTCTGTAATCAGGTCATGATGACCTTCTAGACTAAGGGACGCATTATACGACGTTGCACACCGCCCTGGTGCGACCTGAACGAATTGGGAATGAGATGGACGTATTGAAGACTGTTTATGAACGAAGTAGCTAATTATTTTAGACATATTTCCCGACCACAGCCAGATTGAGCCCGTTTTACGACTTTTTCGTAGAACTGGCAAGAATGGGTAAGAACTAGTTTGGTGTGATAGGGGGGTTAGAAGAAATATCCAAGGTGACACCTGAATTTTAAAATGGCTGCCATTTTTGGTAAAAAACATAATCTTTGATAACTCATATACCAGTTGATGGAATGCTGATACCTCAGTAGAAGGGAGCTGAAATTTTCAAGATGGCCACTATTTATTAAAACATTTTTTGTTAGATGGGATATGCTACTCCTTTGAGTCGCTGTTTTCTAGTTACAATAGAGATTGTATCCCCTTTCGTAATAAAAACATTTAACAAGACAAATAATGATTTTATATTTCCAGGTCTTATAGTGGAATAGTGAACATATACGACACAAACACCTGTTGTACATCAGCCTACCCTACACCTATTAAAGCAGTCACTAATCTGACCACACCCTGTACAGACCTTGTCTTCAATGCAACTACTGAAATACTAGCCATGGCCTCAGATTATACAGAGAAAGCTGTTAAATTGGTAAGCTCCTATGATTCCCACATGTATTCTCTGTTAACCCTTTCCTGCCCAGAATTTTCTTAGGCATGAGAAATATTTCACATGTTACAATAAGTACTTTTATCATCAATAATGTATTATGACTCAGAATTATTGCAATAAATTGAAATACATGTATGTTCAATTCTTATGAATTAAAAACCCAAATTACAGCAAAAATAGAGATATTACAGCTGAGGCTATCAAATAAACACAAAAATTATGTAATCATTCCACTCTGCGAGATTGGACAGGAAAGGGTTAAATGGACTGTTCATATACAAAATAACCCGTAATATCAGATTGAATTCTAGCAAATAGTATATATATGAGAAAATCATCAAAATGAGTCTTATGATGTAAGTTAGAATGCTAATGTAAAGTCTTATGAATTTATTGGTCCATTGTGTAAAGTATTTAGCCATTGTTGTTAATGCCATCAATAAATCATTTATCTATTTTGTCAATGAATGGGGTTAAAAGATTGATATGACTCACAAAACTTTATGGTTTTGTCGTTTTTAGAACGTTACCATTTCACCTCTTTCTAACTTGCCTTTTAAAAACCATTGGCTTTCACCAGTAGGTGTCTATTTTTTGTCTTTATAACTAAGTTCAATTTATTTTCCATTTCAGTTACATTTTCCATCACTGACCGTGTTTTCTAACTTCCCTGAAAGAGGTGATGACTTGAGGATCCCCATGTGTATGGACTTCTCAAAGAATAGTGGTTACCTTGTAGTAGGGGGGCATAAAGGAAGAGCAAGTTTATACAGGTATGTAGTGGGGAGGCTTTATGGAAGAGTGAGAGTAAAAGGGACTGTAAAAGAAATATCCATTTATACAGTTGTATTGTAGGGTGATACATTACGAGCCAGTTCATATAGGACATGTTTGACACTTGTGTCAGCTCATGACCACCATTTCTTTTCCATCAAAATGATTTTAACAAAATGATGTACGTTTTTTCCAGGATGAATCACTTTGGTAACTTCTAAGGTGCTGACAATTACAACAAATGCACGGCTGGTATATGGACTAGTTGGGGGGGGGACAATGGCTCCGTCGGATTGGGTACAGCTCATACATTTTAGTGACTATTTGACCAATCAGGGATTACTCATAGATATTCACTTAAACGTGTTTTCAAAATTAATTGGATATAGATTGTAGAATTACCAAAATTGGTATATGCAATAAAAGCAGAAATAAAAAAAAATTGATTTTATGTTTTTATGAGGTGAACATAAAGATGAACTCAAATTAAACTGAGAGGAGTGCTAGCATACAAATATTTCATACTATTGACATGAATCATTGCTGAATCATTGAAAGTCAAACAGGTATTCACCGAAAATAGTTTGAAATATTTGTTTAATTATTCTATGCTATTGAATGATTTGAAGTGCCATACAGGATATATTCTGCTCGAGAAATTCTGTATTGGAACGAGATGAATTCGAGTGCTCAACTGAACTGACCAATCAGAGGGCTTCATTTTACAGATCATACAATAAACTGTTATATTCCCCATTCTCATATTGGGAAATTACTTTTGTCTTAGCTTTTTTTGAATTATTATTTGATAGATTTTAGATTTACACTGGATGAAAAATGCTACAGCTAATGAATACATTTTCTTATTTTTATGTCTTACATCTTTATGATTTACTCTTCACATTCACAATTTTAACATCTTTCTTGACGAGTTTCCAGTTCATTTTTATGTCTGGGCATTTTAAGTGTGGATCCTCTAAAATGTTCGACGCCAAAGTTGTATGAAAATATTATTTAGAATATAAAGATACAGTGAACCATAAATTCAGGCTCCCTTTACAAAACTTACCTAATGCCAGTAGTAGGTATGGTAGTTGCCGGCTCCACCATCAAGTGGCTAACATGGGTCAGATAACATTGCAAAGGCCCGTAGCCAGGATTTGCCAAGGGGGGTTCGCTTTTTAAAAAGTTCCAGGGGGTTCACTTTGATGGCCCAAAATCACATGAAAAATGCTGAAAATCATGAAAAACTGCATGATTTTGAATATTTTTCGCAATGGGCCCAGGCCTGTTGCAAGGGGTGTTCAAGTGAACCCCCCTGGCCAAATATTCTTTCAAAACCATGCAGTTTTTCATCATTCTGGGCACTTTTCAAGGAATTTTTTAAAAAGTGACCCCCCATGGCAAATCCTGATGTCTCCTGACAATGACATGTCTATGGATGTCATTTTCCATCATTGGTTTAGGTCATATTTCAAGGTCAAGTTCACTCAAAAGGTCAATTTGGAAAGGAAAATGTACAATATATTGAGACTCCTAGACTTATATATTGAACTGCATTCATACAAGAGAAAGACAGTGGATAACATGTTGGCAACATAAAAATAAATAAAATATGGTTACCTTTTTTATTTCCATTTATTAACAAAAGAAGCACAGATCTCTGTGACTAGAAAGATTACAGAAAATATAAATATTTCTATTGAATCTCGGAGATAATAGAACTCCATCAACTTAACCCCCTGCATCCAATGAATAATGTTTATTTCCCAGTTCATTTAATCTCTTATCACTCACATTTAACCTCTTATACCTCACATTTAACCTCTTATCCCTCACATTTAACCTCTAAACAGAACTTCAGTTGAGTTCAAAAATCCAACTTCAAATTCCTCTTCTGAAAATCTAGTGACGGATTCCCGTGCATTAATGCTGTATTCCAAACGCTCTTGCTCAGTCAGTTTAAATATGGCGGCCATCTTTTCGGCATAAGTCTCTTCTGAGTCAGCGAGGAATCCTGTTGGTTTTTCATTATATTCTATGACAATGTCTAGTTTTGGACCCCCGGAGTTGTGGGCTAAAATGACTGTTCCGGCCGCCATCAACTCAACCACTCCTGAAAAACAATTACATACATATACAAGTGATGGGCTAGGTTAGAATTAGCTTCATAATGTGGCTATAGTGTCTCAATGCAATCATTTGATTGATCATAATTTATTTAATAAAATGAAGGTGAAATATCTAGCAATCTGATATGCCGATGTCAAGCAAATATCCTGTTTTTACATACTCTGTAATACAATCATCATATGTTCAATATCATTGAATAAAAAAAAACATTGATCTGTCAAAGGTCTCTTCTAAAATATTGTGCAAGAGAATTGGAATGACAAATTTGAAGACATCATAGATCATAATTCATAGATATTTTCCAACTTTACAAGGGGCCTTTAAAAGGAGACATCCTCACAATTAAATCATTGGAAATAAAGTGAGAAATAGATATGCCGATATGGATGCACTATAAGACATAAAGACAAGGCTGATTCGATTTTATTTTGAAATGCTTTAAACACTTAAAGATGCAGTACTGGTCTTGTACTAAGACATCATTCCCGTCACTGCAATGAGAAAGAGAATTACGTAAGACATTAAAAGAACCTGATGAGTGACTTCCCTTGCATTGAAGTAAACAATCAATGTACTCATTTAATATTTTCAAAAATAGATTTGCACCCTCCTGAAAACTCATTTACATCCACTTGAAAATAAAAGACCGTGAAAAACTGGAATGTTTTTGTCAGACCTGTGAAAATGACAAAATCCTGGGGAGAACACTGACTTTACTTCCGTATTGTACACTAAATCCTGGGAAGAACACTGACTTTACTTCTGTATTTCACACTAAATCCTGGGGAGAACACTGACTTTACTTTTGTATTGCACACTAAATCCTGGGGAGAACACTGACTACTTCTGTATTTCACACTAAATCCTGGGGGGAATATGGACTTTACTTTTGTATTGCACACTAAATCCTGGGGAGGACACTGACCTCTGTATTTCACACTAAATCCTGGGGAGAACACTGACTTTATTACTGTATTGCACACTAAATCCTGGGGAGAACACTGACTTTACTTCTGTATTGCACACTAAATCCTGAGGAGAACACTGACTTTAATTCTGTATTGCACACTAAATCCTGGGGAGAACACTGACTTTAATTCTGTATTGCACACTAAATCCTGGGGAGAACACTGACTTTAATTCTGTATTGCACACTAAATCCTGGGGAGAACACTGACTTTAATTCTGTATTGCCCACTCACCTATTCCAAAATGTTCATTCCACATTGTATGTAATCCCGCTGTTGCCTCAGCCATGTGTTGTTTCAGATCACTAAATGCTACATTAAGTTTAAACTGTACATTGTTCTGTACTTTCAGAACATTACAGAGATCTTTGAGATTATCGACCCTCTGGGCATCCTCGGCATTTCTACAACTCCCAACCAATATAAGTTGATATTTTTCCTTTTCCGTATCATTTCCGTCAACTGAGTCTAAAAATTTGGCAAAAGCTTTGACTTGTAACGGATGATCCTTTTCAGGTCTGAATTGAGCGATTGATACTATACTAAGGGGTCCTTTTGTATTTCGCTCCAAGGGAAGCTCGAGGAATGCTTTGGTATCACATGGTGGGTATACGACATGAGTGGTTTCGCACGATGTCCATAAATCAACGATATGTCCAAATGTCCATGTAGAGTTGACCATTATGACATCACAGCGCTTGCCTGCCATACCATATAGATATGCAAATAGTTTATAATAAAGAAGCTTTCCATAGCTCAGAACGGGGCTTCTTGAAATGAACCCAGCATTGTTGTAGGTAGCCGTACGCTCTTGGACTCTCGTTAGCATATCCGTGCTGATAGTAGGGTAATGTACGTAAGCTCCAACCTTGCACCCACCCATGAACTTAAATAATGGAATTGTGAATGCGTAACCCATTGTATCAATATACACATCTGGAATGTAATTCAACATGGCCTCCCATGCTAAGATAACGGAACCAACACTCTGCCCTAATAATGTAAAATATGGGTACATGTCCGCTTCAACTAAATGGCGTTTTTTCAGGAAGACAAATTCAACATCTTTCGGAACTTTAATATTAAACCTTTGTTGCGCTTTGAGTAGAATTTCAGAGCCTGTGGTATTTGCATCTCCCGTGTAGACAATGCAGCGTACAAATGGATACCTGGAAATAGAAATAAAAGAGACATTGAATTACAGGCTATCAAGAGCCATTTTTGCATAAATTATGCCATAAATGTGATTTGGAACCATCAGACAATTAATGTTTCCTGCAACCCCCATCTATTCTTATTTTCACAAAGAATGGGGAAATGTCATTTGAACATTCAATCAAAAGATTTTAATTTTGAACAATGTATTCGCCCACATGTAAATATTTATGTCATTTCAAAATTACAACCTTGAAAATTACAAAAGATTCGTCATGCAGATCAACCTTAATTGTTGAATTTTTGGTCCCAGTTGAATGTTAGGTAAAACTCAAAGCATCAAAAAAACTTAAATAAATTATGAAATAAATTCGAGGACTCACCTATTTTGCAAAGCCCTAATAGCGCACCATAAGACCCTCTCTCCCCCGCCCCCCGCATTACAGTACGGATGGAACAAGCCCACAGTTACGACCTTTTGCCTTTCACCCTCTGTAAGATGGAGCAGTTTGGATTTGTTGCGTTTTCTCAACCAGTACTTCAGGAGAAAATATATGATGACAGGTACTGGTATGAACAACACACACACTGGAACCACGTAACTCATCATGACTGAGAGGATCCTGAAAATACAAAAAAATAGAACAAAATACATGATAATGGTAATGGACGATATTTATTGAAACAGCCACTGAAAATGTATTGTGTATTGCTAATGAAACCCCTGCACATGTATAACACAAGCTCATGGGCCAAGGTACAACTACAATGTTCATGTACGGTGTCTTATGGTCTCTCTATAATAAATGCAGAAATGAATCAGAGCCTGTCGACTGATTTGACAAACTTTGATTTTGGATGTAATAATACATTTTCTTGGGCTTACGAACAAGCAAAACTGTTACAAGGTCACTCATCCAGCAAATGACAGATCTGTAGTTTAAAAAATTAATCAATAATTAAATCAAAGCTGCACTATGAAAAACTGTCAATTTAGTAAATTATGAGTTTTAATGTAAATTATATGTAAATTATTGATAGCAGCATAGGCCAAGGGAAAAGTGATAGTAAGCTTTATACACCTTTACTATTACTTTTCCCTTGCCCTATGGATAGCAGGGTATCTTACAACCCTTGGGCATGTCTGTTTGGAAAGCTGCAGTGTATCGAGCCAGAGGGTTTGTGTAAAAACCGGCCTCAAAACGCCCAACTGACATCCCAATCAACGTACCAGTGACACAACCAATCAAGCAAACAACCAAACAAGCAACAAAATTTATGTCAACCGGCAAAACGACAAACAAAATTAATATAATGTCAATCAGTGAGGCAATAAATCAAGCAACTAACGTTGTATTGTACATTGTACACTAATTAACAGATAAAAACGGCAAATAACGTTTCAATTTATGCGTACGTAAATCTTCCAGATTTGTTTAATATCTAGTAGAAATTGCCATCATAGAAAACAATCATCGATATCCTGTCAATCACTCAGACAATAAATCAAGCAACTAACGTCATTGTATGTGTAAACTGTGTAAATAACTACATAGGACTTCCAAAATTCAGTCTCTTACAGGTTCTTGGTAAAATGATAACGTAAAAATATTGAAGGGTAGATCTAGTCTACAAATGTGCAACTTTGAAATAAAATTAACGTAAATTTCGTAACAAATGCGTGATATATACACATATTTTGTACCAAATGCGTGACATAAACTGCAATCGCGTGCAAAGACCGGACGGAATGCATTCGCTTTTTTCGCCGTTCGGTTTTTTACTGTATCGGCATTTCACAAAAAACGATATTTAAAAATATCAGCAAGATGCGTGATATTTGATCATCCACGCTAAATTGATGCGTGATTTCTATTTTTCCAGCAAATGCGTGACAATAACGCCTAATGCGTGAGGGTTGACAGGGCAGCATACAGGACCCTACATTCACAAGTCAGACCCTCTACCTCTGAGCCATAACGGCTACCAATACAGCTGAGACTGTGGAAACGGGTCGGGTATTGCGTTCCCCTCCCCAAATCACCAGAAGATTGGATGTACTAACAGTGTATCTTTGCCCCCCTCCCATCTAGTCTAATCCCGGAAGTGCTAGATCTAGTCTGTAGATAGATTATCCTCCACAGGTTTTCAGTTTCATTTTTTACCTATACATGTTGATATGAGACATAACTTGGCTTACATGGACTTCAGATAAGCTGAGCTACTTTGCCTTTATGTCATGTACAAAGTATTATATGCGCGCTAATCTGTGAAACATGATAAATACCTGAAATAATCCTTCAACATTTCAATCAAGCAACACAGTCCCATTTTTGCCAACGAAATGTGACCCGAAAGAACTGTAATTATGAGTTACGACCCGAAAGGTAAAGATATGAACACAACACAATTTAAATTACACTGAGATTTCTCTGAAACTGGCAGATATTATTGAAAATTAAACATACATACATTTTCATTGACAGTCTATCAACCTAGTATTCTCAAGGTCAAGGTCATATCACTTCCGTAATCGAATGATTGATTTAGCTTTGCGTTCACAATGGGCGAGTGACGTAAGAAGGAAATGGTGGATACATTTCAGAACAAGGAAATTTGAAATAATATTTTTACAATCTACTCCTGAATGTTAGTATTTTAACCATCAGACAAGCTACTACAAAGTAAGTATTTTTCTCTTTTCATAGTGAGTTAGTATGGCAAGTAGACACATTCTCCATCCAGTGGTAAATTTAGGTGAATATGAAATTTCTTCACTTTTTTTAATTTTTCAACTTTCCTGCATACAGACCTTGAGATTTAGTTTAGCCTAGACCTTGGCTAAGTCAAATTTCAGACAGTTGTAAAAATGATTTGATTGTTGAATGAGCTGACAGCCCTTAGTATTTTGTCGGTTATGGTCTAATGCCGTAGATTACGGCATGGCCTTTCAAGAGAAGCCCATGATTACGGGTACAAAAAACTGAATAATTGACGGACACAAAACTGAGTTCACAGGTATATCTAACAGAAAATGAAATGAAGGCTCTCAATCTAAGATGACGGGTACCAGCAGAGACTGAAATGAGGAGGATCAAATACTAATATGACTTACTCGAGGCTAGAAGACCTAGAGCATGTGGGCCACCATGCACTATTGAAAACGATCATACAGAGTAAAAATTATTTATGTGTTATTTTAAAAATCATATGTTCAACGTCAACGACAAAAACTGGACGAACATTTAGTTAATGTCTGACATTATAGCTGGCTGTAAATTCAAAGTAGCGATCTAAAAGACTTGAACTAATACACTGATCACTTCCTGTGTGTTTTGAAAGTTTTTGTGAGGTAATAAGACCAAAACTCGCAATTCAAATTGTGAAGTGAAAAAATGGTGGCTGATTGATTTCAAATTTTATGATCACGACATGCCTCGTTATGAGGCAGAACAAAACACACATGGATTTATGCATGCCGTAAGGCTGCAATATAATAGAAACCTTAGACTAAGGTAAGATATGACTATACGATTTTTCTAAATCTTGCCGGTAGGGGCTTCAATAGAGGTGATAAAACGATTAAGAAAATCTTTTTCTGGCTTTAGTTTAGAGATGATTGTATTGTTTGAAACCTTCTCTGATGATTTGCTAAATGGAATTTTGTGTTTCATTGTTTTTAATCACGTTTGAATAAACAATGATTTTAGTCTCAGGGGTCGTAAATTCACCCCAACACAGACGATGTAATTGCTTGTTTAAGCTACGTTCACACCAACGGCGAATGCCACGCTTTAAATCGGCGAGCAAAGCGCCGTCATTTTTGTCATTTTCTTCATACCAACGGCGCTTTGATGGCGCTTTAAAGCGGCTTGTAAAGCGGCACCAAAGCGTAACAAAGCTTGATTAAAGCGTCGGGGTCGTAATAGGTCGTAGAAAAGCTCAGAGTAAAGCGGGATATTCGGCAAGAGCGCCAAAAAAATTTTAACTTTTTAAAAATTTTGGGCGCTCTGTTACGAATCGATTAAGCGCCGAGAGCGTATCAAAGCTTAACAAAGCTCAGAAAAGCTTGATCCAAAACGAAGGAAAGCTTACCACAGCTCTAAAAGGT
The DNA here is from genome assembly GCA_903813345.2 of Owenia fusiformis. NCBI lineage: Eukaryota > Metazoa > Annelida > Polychaeta > Sabellida > Oweniidae > Owenia > Owenia fusiformis. Next base: position 28,807,809 of record CAIIXF020000002.1, read on the forward strand.
TCCCCACGCTTTGATCCCGCTTTGATCAGGCTTTGTTACGCTTGAAATCACGCTTTGATAAGCTTTGATAAGCATTATTACGCTTTGATGCGATTATGACGCTTTAAATCAGGCTCTGATACGATTGCAAAACTCTGTTGTGCATTGTTACGCTCTGTTAAGCTCTGTCACGCATTGGAAAATGTCGAGATCGCCGATTCCATGCCGCTTTTGATCCAATGACTATATAAAGATGCAGTAGATCCATAAAACCATTGCATCTTTGACTCGAGAACACGATGGCAGAACAACGAGATCCAGAAATTCCAGATGGACCAGAGCATGACCTATCTGAAGAAGACATGACGTTTGTCGCACGGCGTGATATAGCGTGTGGAAACTTGTCAAGCGTACAGCAAAGCGTTTCAATCCTTGATTAAAGCGTCTCAATTCATTGGAAAGCTTGAGAGTCCTTCATGAAAGTGTAGCAAAGAGTGTCAGATATTGATGATAGCGTCTGACCTCGTGTCAGATCTTCATGCCAGATCGTAGCAAATCTTGAGACATCTTAACGAAGCGTGTCAAGTGGTAATAGACCGTGAACAGACTGGGGTCCCCGCTTTGAACCAAGCTCTGTTAAGCTTTCCTACGCTTTGAGTCAAGCTTTGTTGAGCTTTGTTACGGTTTGTTAAGCTTTGATACGCTCTCGGCGCTTCAATCAATTCGTAACAGAGCGCCCAAAATTTTTAAACAGTTTAACATTTTTTGGCGCTCTTGCCGACTATCCCGCTTTACTCACAGCTTTTCTACGACCTATTACTACCCCGACGCTTTAATCAAGCTTTGTTACGCGTTGGTGCCGCTTTACAAGCCGATTTAAAGCGCCATCAAAGCGCCGTTGGTGCGAACGTAGCTTGAACAGTTTACATTTTTAGTGCTCTTGCCGAATATCCCGCTTAATTCCGAGCTGTTCTACTACCTATTACGACCCCGACGCTTTAATCAAACTTTGTTACGCTTTGGTGCCGCTTTACAAGCCGCTTTGAAGCGCCATCAAAGCGCCATTGGTGTGAACGTAGCTTTAACTGTAACTTTGATGTTGATTCCCAATTGAATGATTCGGAAAGTAGTTCACCCATAAAGACAAGGTTGATATATATGGAATCTAAACATAGCAATATATTGACATCTTTTAGATGACTCCCTGGAAGTCCCTATGAGCATTCTGGTCTTATTTTATGTCTTGTCAATTGTTAGATCCATAAGACATACATGCAGGCCTACGAGTGCATTATACATCTAGACTGAGATTGAATCTTAGAATTTTAAAAATTGAACCCTTCAAAGACTAGATCATGTCCCACGTATGTGGGTACATAGGTACGAGGTTCTAGGTTTTTTATACAAAGCTTTTGAAATTTGTATGAAGATACATTCAAAGTCGGCTGATGAACCTTTAAAACTAGCCATGCTTAGACTGGGGATTGAAAGTGGATCACAATCTTTTTCAGCTAATCTTTATAGTCAATATCCAAAATGGCTACCCTAATCATGTGCTATATTTTGTGTTCAACTTCACTTATACAGTGCTTCCGCAGGCCTGGCCCACACTAATTTATCACTAAACTGTGACCCCTGTCATAATGTTTAAATAAGAGTGGGTGAGGCCTGTGGAAGCAATGAACCGTTCGAATATACTGTATAAGCCACCTTGATACAACAAGGAAGTGAAAAATACACTAAAACTTGCCTCTCTTGAGAAAGCAATCGGGGGTTGTTCCGAGGTACCTAGTGATATTTTTAGCTATAATGAGTCAGGGAGAATATACAATAATGAACTAATGGGGATGTTGAGTAGAAATACTTACGATAAAAGGTGTTATTACTGATGTGTTATACTGAGATGACGGCTGACGGGTGACCCACATGCATATTACTGATCATAGATCTTGAGCTGACTTGACAGGCAGCTTCAGTATTTTATGGAAAGGTATTCAGTTCACACCGGAATAGCCTGACTACGGTAAAGTCAGATACCGTTGTCACAAATGGCGTAGTCAGGCTATTCCGGGGTGCAGTTGACATATAGTCACTCCCAAGTTAGATATTGACTAACCAAACTGACAACAAAAATCTGACAGAAGTCGAAACCATTTTCGAGGTACAAAGGTAACCCAATGTAGTGATCTCCAGCAAAGTTCATTTGCCTTGTGGGCCCTCATTTATATATCTTAGAATTTTGGGGCCTCTGATGGTAGTCACAAGTCACAACCCTGATACTCTGACTCACGTTGTTGAAGTGGCAGTAAAACTGGCCACATAAAAGTAAATATTTCAGTCTCAAGTAGACATAGACACATTTGTTTTATGTTTTGACATATAATAGCATTCAATATTTGTTTTAAAACAAACTATTGATGATTTGGGGAATACATGAGCTCATGTTAACACTCCATTCACTGACGGATCTGGAGGGAGGGGGGGGGCAGGAGTCCGGGCCTTGATTTCATGATCCGCCCCTGGCATTTAACAAAAGAGTATTCACAAACATATCAACAGTCACTTTCTTTTATGCTATATTTACTGTATACATATATAAATAAAACTGAGGATAGACTTTGTACATACATAGCATTTAATGCTGAGTCATATTTAAACTATAAATCTAAGCTTTATCATGTGGATAATATATATCTATGTTGTCAACAATTATACATTTATCACTTACTTATTTCTGGCCAAAATTGGAAAATAACTAGTATGCACTTTTATACTAGTCAGTGATCTCCCCAGCATTTAAGCAAGTGGGCGCAGCACCCACCAGAGATTTTGAAAATAGACTTGCACCTTGCATCTATTTGGACCCACTTAAAATGAGAAAAATCATGAAAAATTGTGAATTTTTACCAATTTTGGTCTGGATTATGAAAATGAGATTTTTGCACCCACCTGAGAAAGAATCCTGGGGAGAACACTGCTAGTTATATAATAATTAGAGAATATGATAACAAATGATTTTGATATCAAAGACTTTTCTGATACTCATACATCTTTCTGTTTCATGAGAAAGATGCTCTAATTACGAGACATCATTCTCCTTGATTTAATAACAAAAATAGTTTTGCAAGCTGGTGACCTGTTGGACCTTTTTAAATAGATTTCACATCCTAGAAGCATATCAATTCAGAAAAAATTATGGAAAATCTTAAAGATTATACCTGTGTCTCTATTCATCGAGCAATTTATTTGTTAATTTTTCTTATGAAAAACTAAATTTGTAGATTTGTTGATCTGATGAAATCTGATACATATCTAATATAGGCATATATTATAGGTAGTCTAGTGTAAAATTATACATATATATATATTATTTATTCTTTTTATGTATTACACTTTTTTGTACCTGACCCTCACGGGTGTGAATGTACTCAATAACGATTCTATAATTTTTTTTTTTGAGTCACAATTATCTCAAACAGACACCATTGGGTACCACAGTGCATCATAAGGATTTTAGCCATGTTGGTCAACGCTGGACTTCTGACCAGTTGGAATGTAATTTTCCTGTACACCCTGAAAAATGAAGCTAAAGAGAAACTGTTTAGGACCTCTGGATCAGTGCTAATTACACACCCTGTATATGTATTCCTTATATATTTATTTCTGAATTTATATTCCAGTGTATTTATATATTATTTTTTATTGACTTCTGTTAATTTTTCCAGATATCTGACTCAAAACAGATAAGAGACTAAGATGGCTGAAGTTGCAGTTATCTCAGTGGAGGGAATGATGTGCCACAATTGTGTTGATAAGATAGAGGCACATCTTATGGCCATTGAGGGTGTAAAGGCTGCCAAGGTTAGTGGTTTATTTGAACAGGCCCGTAGCCAGGATTTGCCAAGGGGGGGTTCATTTTTCAAAAATTTCCAGGGGGGTTCACATTTGACAATTTTGGCCCAAATATGGCTAAAATCACTTGAGAAGTGCTCAAAATGGTGAAAAACTGCATGATTTTGAAAGAATTTTTGGCCAGGGGGGGTTCGCCCGAACCCTGCGAACCCCCCCTGGCTACGGGCCTGTTGAAGCAATACAATACTAAATGAAACAATACTAAATGTAAATAGACATATAGATAGAGGCGCATCGTATGGGCATTGAGGGTGTAGTCTAGTGATTACTAAATGTATGAATGATCTCTCAGTATTAATGTAAATCAGCGATCTGTGCCCACTTGAGATCAGAAAGAAAGGCTTTCACCCACCTGAAAATTCATTTGCATCTTTATGTTCTTTGAATTGAGAAAAATCATAAAATGTGGCATATTTTCTCCAAATTTGGCTTGAATTGTAAAAATAAGCATTATACAGTCACTCAAGTGAAAGATCCTCGGAAATATACTGTGTATGCATATATCTTTGTAGATTTTTTCCCAACTGGTTCAACAATGTTTCATTTTCACTGATTTTAACTGAGAAATGCCTAAAACTGATCAAAATCTCTAATTTGTTATAACCCAGGAGGATTCAAAGCATTTCAAATTTTCAATTTGTTGCAGTACTTGGAAGCTCAATTAATTAGTACTAATTAATTAATTATTAATTAATAGCATCTATCCTTTCATTATGTTTAGACATACATTAGCTGAGAAGCACTGAATCCAGTATGTAATTAAATTCTTAAAGCGCTTAATTATGTCAAAGTCGGTAATTTATTGACGAGTATAATCAGATCTCATTCAAACAGATACATAATAGTATCGATTGGATTTTTGTTTTCATTGATACAATGTAAATATAAAATTGGCATATTTTATGATATGCATTTACACTTTTACAAAGGTATTTTGTAATATATTTTTCCATTCATAAATTTAGTTGATCAATATTTAATAATTCATGTTTAAACATTTGTTTATTTTTGCATTGAGCATCACTTCAAATGCATGAACTCTTCAATATCATTTTTTTGTGGGACCCCCCTCAAAGCTTGTTCACTTCGCTTCCTCATGGCATATACTCACATAATACCCATGCTATGCCACTGATATACATAAATGTAGTCCAGTGCATTTGTGTATCAAAAAAATAAAATATTTTACAGTCTTAAGACTAAAGGATTTTCTCAAAAGTTTTACTCATAACCTAATTGAGATTTTGACACCATTCTGCTCTTGCATCTTAAAGACTTAAGAATTTCAAGTTCAATGGATGGACTGGCCTGTTCGACCAACTCATCAGTACAAGATGACAACAATATAAGCACTTTTCATTACATGCAATAAAAATCTTAAAAATTTATATCTTCTAGGGGAGGACATTTTAAATTATCCATGTCTCATCATCATGGTAAACCATGACATCTCATTTCTTCTCAGCCCTGAAACAGAAAGATGCTAACAGAATGATGTCTCATATTTAGTTAACTCGTTTTGCATTCATTCTCCAGTCATCCAGAACTATCTATTTAGCCTTTTATTAACATCAATACATGTGTATTTAAATAAACACATGATTTATATTTTTAATATGAAATAACAGGAGGATAATTGCATCTTGATCTACCAAGTTCATTGCAACCTGTATTCACCCTTTAATGTTATGAAATTGGGATCATATTTCAAAACGAATTGTTATGTGTAATTGAATGAGTGAGTAAAGCAAGGTATAAAACGAGAAATATTATACATGTAATACAATCTATATAATGTTAGAATGCTACAAAATTCTATGCATGGTTTTTAGATAAGAAATAAAGAAATATTACAAGCCCCAGAGGAGTTCCGAGAGATATCCACACCCCTGTGTCTTTATCCCAAAATGCAAATGGCAGATAAGAGGGGCTCTGGCATATCAGAATGGAGGAGTTCTTTATGCTGGGAGATTTATAATCCTGTTTGAGGTGCAAACTGAAACGTGAGGTAACTCACATTATCCTGATGTTAATTGATATCCAATTTAGAATGATGGACTCCTTTCCTTCCATGATAAATACACACATTACCATGGTTATCCTTGATAGAAATATCTAGACTTCCTGGCTTCAACGTCCTTTAAAGGGAGAAGCTTGCAATGCATTTCTCAATTCTAATGTCAAAGACAAATTTGGAATAATTTGGCAGAATTTATTTTTGATTTGACTGGATGCCTTTGAGCATGACTAGTTAAGTATGGATTTAATGGAAGTTTATGAGGAGATCTCTGCTGGAATGTCTCCTAAGGAGATTCCTTGATATGGAGAATAAGAATGACTGTAGATATACAAAATAATGTATTTTCATAACAATGATACACCTTGAATTTGCCAGATGATTTAAGAATGATTTTTTCATTTAGATGTACACTATGTACAGTAAAACCTGTCTAATCCAAATGCCTCTCGGACCAGGCAAAAGTGTTCGGATTAGTATGTTCACATAAACATGTATGGCTAAGTCAATGGCAAATTTGAGATTTGAGATCAAGTGTTCACATTGAGATGTGTTGGGATGAGACAGGTGTTCATATACAGGTTTCACTGTATTTAGTTAAACACTTTATATTAGTAAATGATAATTAATAGACAATATAAAGGAAAACCATGTCTTTTATTAGTCTCAATATGGTTTGGATTAAACAAGTTTTTCTGTATATGTATATTGTACACTTTTCTTCATGATCATTGAATATTACATATATGCAAAGCAATGTTTACCCTGAAAGCTTGCATCTCTATGTTACTCCTGAAATGAGGTTATTAGTACATGTTTTATCACCACCTATTGAAAACTAAGTACAATTTCATTATTTGCCCTGGACCAGGGTGGATAATGACTACTATAGCCTGGCACTATGGATCCACCTATTTCTCAAATCAATATAGTAGGTGGTAAGGTAGTAAGTTGTAAGGTAGTGATAATACGTGGTCTTATTTCGAGAAAATTAGCCTTATTAGAAAAAAACATTCAATTAAGTAAACATATTATGAGTGTTTTATATAATCACGGAGTAATAACTGATATCATGAACAAATTACATGAGAATGACTCGTGACATTGCAGCTGGCTCAGTAACATTCAAACCTCAGAAAATAGTTCCATGTGGTGTTTAAAATTGATAATTAAGAGTGGAAAAGAATGAAATGAGCAAATATAAATATTGTGATTTGTACGCAATACTCAGAATTGTGGGAAAATGCTAGAAAATTAGACACTTTATTCAAATTCGGAGAGAAAATAAGAAAAAGGTATGAGCAGACGGACATTATCCTTGTAGGCAGTTATTTAGATAGAACCTTTTACACATCAATAAATGACCACATACAGTAGAACTTGTACATCCGAACACCTACCTAATTTGAACATCCTTCAATGTGAACACATTTTCTCAGTCCCAATTTTTAATCTCCCATTGACTTTAATATCCAGAAACCTTAAAATGTGAACACCTGCTAATCTGAACACTTTTGGTCACTTCTGGTAGCATTCAGATTAAACAGGTTTTACTGTATATGGTCACAACATATTTAGTTCATAACGGATGATGATAAGTAATTTAGAAATTGAAGGAATAATAGATATTAATACACACAAATATTTATGTATAGGATGCTTATCTCAAAACAGCAAAAACAATGCTTCGGATCCTGGAATCAGTCCTCAATCTTAGTAAATTAATACAAAGGGCAACTTAAGGCTTGGCTCGGACGTGCATTTCTGCATGTATGGATTTGATACTAAAGAAATATTAACTGGATAATAGCTGATCGATTATGACTTCAAATATATAAACAAACTTATATATTGTGTTAATTGATTCGGAGAATTATATCAAGAAAGTTTATTCCATATTGCGATGTAAGGCGATGTTAATGTTTTGTGATTAGTAAAAATTCATGTTCTATTCGAACTTAATTTCATGAAACATAGGAGGAAACAAGTTTTTGTACAAAAAACACTGAATTGATGAAAATCATATAAACAATATGAAAGAAAGGAAAATCTGCCATCTTAAGGAAAGAAACCATACAGCATTTTGGTTGGTGAAATTAAATGTAAAATAACCTGGATTAATTGACTTAATAACCAATAACCACAAGATCAATACAGATAACCCAGGACAAACCATTATATGAACAATCATACTTAATTGAACTTAATGGGAATATGAATGTACTATAGATCGTGTCAGAGTCAATAATGTAAATATACAAGTACAAAAGAATTGTAAATAATTTATCGGCACATTCACACATGATCAACAAGTAGGTCAATATCGTAAAAAAATGATATTAGGAACGAAGGAGTGATATTGTTATTACAAGAAAAAAGTTGTATTAAAAGTATAGGAAAAATATCAGCTCAAGCTCAAAATGAATAAAAGTAATGTATCATGAAATAAAGGAGATATTACATCATATTATTCAATGCATGAAGTACAGTAAAACCTGTATAACTGAACACTGCTATAATCGGAACACCTCTCAATATGAACACCTTTTCCAGTCATTGTGGTTGGCATCTGTAACAAATGGCAGGTGCTGACATTATGCATTAAATGCCTTGTTTAATAGCTGGCATAAACTTCCGTGTTAAAAAATCTTAAAATGTGAACACCCTATCGAGCATTAGCAGAACACTTTTGGTCGGTTTCTGTGGTGTTCAGATCAGACGGGTTTTACTGTACATGTATGTAATATAATGGTGTAATGTTGTGACTACATGAACTGGAAATGTGAGAATGGTACAGTTGTACTCTTATTGATCATCAAAGACTTGAGTTAGGACTAAGAGGAACATTACGCTTTAGATACAGTTGTACTTCTTATTAATCATCAAAGACTTGAGTTAGGACTAAGAGGAACATTGCACTTTAGATACAGTTGTACTTCTTATTAATCATCAAAGACTTGAGTTAGGACTAAGAGGAACATTACGCTTTAGATACAGTGGTATTTCTTATTAATCATCAAAGACTTGAGTTAGGACTAAGATGAACATTACGCTTTAGATACAGTGGTACTTCTTATTAATCATCAAAGACTTGAGTTAGGACTAAGAGGAACATTACGCTTTAGAGTGCTACTTCTTATTAATCATCAAAGACTTGAGTTAGGACTAAGATGAACATTACGCTTTAGATACAGTGGTACTTCTTATTAATCATCAAAGACTTGAGTTAGGACTAAGATGAACATTACGCTTTAGAATTGAGATCAATTGACATATCAAGGAGATGTTTGTATTATTTGCTATCTGCTGTCAGTGTTAATAATGCCAGTTCAGTTGAAAAAATATCAATTTCTATGGAAACAATAAAATTATTTCATCCTGCTTTGTGAGATAAGAGAATATTTGCTGTTTGAACACCGGATATTAGAGAAGATCAAGTTAATATGAAAATGAAAAAGTACCAAGTATAGTTTTAGAAGGAGATGGAAAATTACAGGAAACCCCTGGCAGTGTTAGTTGAAAAATATGACTATTGAATAAAAAATGAGAAATAATTGTGTCTGAGGAGAAATGGTGAAAGTACATGTTAAGAGTAAATATGAGGATGTTGACTATCAAACAGTGCCTTTGGTAAGTAAGTTGCATTCATATCAGAAATATATGCCAAATATGCCTATTAGTGCTTTTAATGCCAGTATTCTCCCAAAGGTTTTCAAAATTCTCATGGATGGTGAAAAGTGAAAAGCAAAATTAACTTTATTATGGATAAACCCCTCCTCCCCATAAAAAGGAAGAAAAATATCTTGCATTTCACTTGAATTTTAAAGAAATTAATATATTCTTCATTAATTAAATCATCATTTACCACCTTCCTTCTGATAAAACTGATCTTCATTTCTTAAATATTTACATTCTTTTTAATGGAATCATCATTACCCCCCCCCCCCCCCTCTTATGAAACTAATTGACTGTTCACATCTATTGACATTTGACCACCATCCCTTTACTCTTTCTTAGATTGTCACAATGAAGTCCAAAACATTTTCTGTGATAAAATGTTCACCACATGTATTTTACATGTACTTTCAGGTATCACTACAAAACCATGATGCAGTTGTACAGTATGATTCCACAAAGACTAACACAGCCTCTCTCGTTGCAGGCATTAATACACTTACTAGCCTGGATGGCCAAGGTAAGGCCAAGCAAAAATAGTTCTGTTCTTTCTTTATTTTATTTGGGGAATTTACTTGGACATAACTTATACATGTTAAATAAAACATATACATTTGATGGCTTCACTGAATCAAGTATAATAGAATTATAAGTCATGTAAGATTACCTGTAAGATTACCTCTGGATATCTGCAGGAAGAAGTGTTCATACTCTTACAAGAGTTAATCTTATTGAAGTCAAGTTATTTCAACAGGTATATGGAAGTTGAAGGTAAATAAAATAAAATAAATTTCAGGGGCAAAGCCCCAGCAGGATCTAAAAATAGCCTGCCTGGACCCCCCCCCCCCCCCCCCCCCGGCTACGGGTCTGGAGGTAAACAATGCAAGTCGACAATGTTTTGAATTTGAAGCAGCCAATTGCAGAACTTTTGTAATATGTAATATAAATAATGCACAATTGAACTTATTCTTCTTATTCTAGCATTTCTGGCCTCAGAGATAAGTCAACATTACTCGGATACCATAATTGGTATAGATGGCATGACATGTATGTCCTGTGTGCGTAACATTGAAGGAAATATCAGCACAAAGCCTGGAATAAAGCTGATTAAGGTGAATGATTTACTTTTAATAAGGCAGATATTTTGACACATGTTTATAGTCTCCACCTTTTTTGTGGCATGGAGGTCAGGGGTTGGTGTTTGGTGGTTGATGTTTGTTGTCTAACAAATGACAGGGGTTGACATTTTGCATGTTATACCTTGTTTTCATTGTAATACTGCAGTATCTGTTGTCTTTATCTGTTTGTAAATGTAACCTATGACCTGCAGCAATAAACATGCCAATCTAAGTTGAATGCACACCAGCATACTATTAGAAACAAGTATAAAACAAGAAGATGTTTTTTTATTTAAAAAATCTACAGCTACGATAATTCTTGAAGCCTTATAATGAACGCATACATGATATCAAATTTTTATTTTAATGTATAATTTTGTTATAAACCAACAATAGGTATCATTGGATGAAAAGCTTGCTAGGGTCAAATATGACTCGCAGCTGATGGAGCCAGAGACAATACGTGAGATGATAGATGACATGGGATTTGAGGCTGTGATTGGTCCACTGATTAAGCCTGTAGTGCCACCTATTATTGATGTCCCGAATGTACCACAGACAACAAGGGTCTTAGTTGAAGGTAGGAAAGGGATTTTATTTTTGGATTAGAAGTGTGTGAAGATATATGAAGACATCTACTGGGAACTTGACTGGCATTTCTTGCATTTATCTTGTCATCTACTGCTACATCATAATTGCCCTTCATACGTTTTTGCATTTTTGTACTGTTTGCATAATATTACTGTGAATAGCAATGGCGAAAAATGCAGACTACATAATCTGATTTGGACAAGGTAAGGGGCATTATGGCACTCAGGACAGATATGTATTATATTAACCTTGGAATAATCTCAATATCCTGAAACTTTTATAGGATAATCTAGATATATTTTGTCCGTCACTTTTACAGGTATGACTTGCCAATCCTGCGTGAAAAATATTGAGATGAACATATCTGAACGTCCTGGAATTAACGCAATTAAGGTCTACTTGGAAGCCAAAGAAGCCATTGTGACCTTTGACCCGACGTTAACCGACCCAGAAAAGATCCGAGAGCAGATTGATGACATGGGTTTTGAGGCTAAATTACCAACTGTGTCGCATAAAGCTGTTTTGGACGAGTTTGATGTGCTAGCACAAAGGAATGTAGGTGGCGTCACTGAGGAGACATGTACTGTTAGCATAGAGGGAATGACGTGCCAGTCATGCGTAAAAACTATTGAAATGAATATCGGAGAGAAACCAGGTATGTTTTGTGTTTTGAAAAAATTCTGTCACATGAGCTCGTTACAAGTCAACTTGTATAATATCGTTTGATGATAAATTAACAACATTCAGTTTTTCTTTCGCTATGTCACTTGATTTTCAGCTGGTAATCATGACAATTTTTATTTCAATTCAAGCTCAATTTTGTGTTCATTTCCGTTGCTCAATCTTGTCATGAATATATATGTAATTTATTGTTTCCAAAATCGTATGATCGTTACAGAGAGACCAAAGAGGAGAGTCACATGTATGTTTGTGAGAACCTCTTTAACTGGGTAACTGCTGGAATCCCTCATTTAGTTTACTTATTTAAGCACACAGTAGACTATGTAAGACAGTCATCAGGGTATATTCACTTACATACATTCCTTTCTTTGGTCTTAATTCCTTGATCATTAAGTTGAAGTTTGAAGAATATTTAAGATAATTGAAATTAAAGAGTTATCATTCTGACTTACCATTTATGTTATCTTTTTGATATATTTTCAAAGGTATACTTAGTATTAAGGTGTCTCTGGAAGAAGAAAGGGGTGTGGTCCGCTACAAGACATCTGATTGGTCAGCAAACAAGGTCGCAGAGGCGATAGATGATATGGGATTTGATGCTCGTGTTATCGATGGGAGAGAATCAAATATACCATGTAATTTAAATTTATTTATTCCAAAATGTATTTTATTTTTTGGGATCCAAATAGTTCAAATTATTATTATTTATTTAGCCATATGTTGGATGAAACTTTCCATCTTTCAGTCATTTTAACAATGAAAACAAAAGATTTTAGTCATAAGCTTAGTTATATTAAACCATTTCTCTAATACGCTTCAGCAACGAAGACTGTGACCATTTCCATAAAAGGGATGACGTGTCATTCCTGCGTGAAGACAATTGAATCCAACATGGCCGACAAGCCTGGTGTTACCTCGATAAGGGTGAATCTTGCGAGTGAAATAGGTGTCATAGTGTATAATGACAAGAAAACAACTCTTAGCGAACTGAGGGAGATGGTTGATGACATGGGATTTGATGCCAAATTACCTCCAGGTAACATTTTCGAATCTCAAGAATCCGTATCTGTATTTCTCTTCATTTACCCCAACATGATCTCAATACATAATGATATGTAAATTCACTCGTCAATGACCCTATGGAATTGGGCAAGTATTCCTCAGTTTCTTTATTTGTCCATCAACATTGCTGTTGGAAATTGAAATTGCTATTTGAGTTAGGTTATATAATGCTAGTTTATTTTAAGTCGATATATGGCCTAATTTTTACCCAACAATTTTGATTAAAGCTCGAAAAGAAACATTTGTTTTAATTCTCCTTCAATAAATACACACATTGCTTTTAAGCACTTAATTAACCAATAAACCTATGGATATGCATCTTTATAAGATGCTTCAAATGGATATGGAAACATGTTGATTGCATTTTTTTAAATTTTATATTTCAGGAGAAGAGAATATGAATTCAGCTGCCATCATTCCATCCATTGAAATAAGTGGCTTGAATGGGTCATCACATCCAGATAGTCTCAAAGCAAGTGGTTCATCCAAGCTAGATAGTCTCAAACCCTCTGGGAGCAAAGTATCACTGCAAAAACTGGACAAATCTAGTCCAAATGGTAAGTTGATCTTCGACAATGTGATGTATTTCAAGTTCCACCAAATTGAATGTTAGTTTCATCAAGTATTTCCAGACTCCACCAGAGTAAGGTTTTAATTTCAAAGAGTATTTTCAGGTTTAAACAGAATACAATTTTAATTTCATGGAGTATTTTCAGGTTCAAACAGAATATAGTTTTAATTTCATGGAGTATTTTCAGGTTTAAACAGAATACAATTTTTTATTTTCAGGTTCAGTGAGAGTAAAGTTCACAAAGAAAGCAGGGATTGATTCAGAGGAAGATGACGAACTTGAGAAATGCCATTTGAAGGTCACTGGAATGACATGTGCATCTTGTGTGCAGACCATTGAGAAAAGTCTCGTGAAAATTGAAGGTATGGGTATGATCTGTATTTCATAACTCACAATTATATCCCATAATTTACAATCTTTTCATTATATCCCATAATTTACAATTTTATCCCATAATCCACAATGATGTCCTGTAATTTATTTACAATTATATCCTATAATTTTACAATTGTTTTCCATAAATAGCAATTATATCCCATTAATTACAATTTTTACCATTATTTACAATTTATCCCATAATTTCAGGTGTACACAATGTCCTAGTTGCACTGATGGCCCAGAAAGCTGAAGTTCGCTATGACCCTGCTTATATTCTACCATCACGTATTGCTAACAAAGTAATTGAACTTGGGTTCAATGCAACAGTTCTGGACACTGAAACAGTTGGACAAGGCACAGTGGAGCTACATGTATGTATACATTGTTTTTTTGTTTTTGTTTTTTATTTTTTATTTATTTCATGTTAATATAACAATGGAATGTACAAAGCATGTGCACTCGACACCCTTAGTAATTTGAAAATAAAAGAGAAGTCTTTTGAATCTGGATTTTATGTCTACCCCCCCCCCCCAGGGGTGACATATTGGCGTTTGTAAAAATGGTAACAAATGGCAGGTGGTGGCATTTTGCATGTTAATGCCTTGTTAAAAGTTCTTATCTTTGTAAGGCATGCAGTTTTGTGACTCAATTCAAATGTTGTTCTGTCTATATATAAAACTCATTAAGTCATAAGTTTAAAAGTGTTTAGATTAAAATTAAGTTCCCAATAGTCCAAGATTTGAAAATGTAACATTCATTTATTTTTTGAGAAACAGGTCCCAAGGTCAATTACAGAGCGTGTGACGAAATGAAGGAACTGTACATAAAACAAAGGTGCTACTCTTAAAAGCGTATGGCTAAATGAAAGTAAAAGGATAAAGATATCCAATAGATGACATGATTTATTGTAATACGTATAAAACTGTTATGATCTGTTGCATTCTTTGTCTGTCATTTTAGAAACATTTTCTAATCTTTTGTCTGAAATTGTCCGTTCTCAATTGTGAATCATATGCAAATAAACCATTGAATAGTTTGATTTTTGATGGTTTGATGGGAACTTTTGAAGATGCTATAAGTTTTGAGAGAACCATGTCATTTAAATCATCAGTCTGATCAGCTGCTTGGTTTTGTATGTCATCTGTCTGTGGTCCTTTAGCCTTCTGTGGTCCCTCTGCAGTTTGCGACCCCTTTCCTCCTTTATTTGAAGAATTTTCTTTGTTTTTGAGAGTTGCAACAAATGGCCTTAAAATCCAGTTCTTAGCATGGGAGTTCTTTGTATAGCCTTGAATCCTGGTATTATATAATGGAAATAGTTTGCTGTGTTGCGCCGTGTTTCCATGTTGTTCTGTGTTTCTGTGTTGCACTGCATTCCCTTCATTGTCAATCAGTTCAAAGAGATGGTCCTCATCCTGAAAGATGCCATCTATAGGCCATTGTCTGATATTTGCCTTGACGCCAACATAAAGAATTTTCTTATACTCATTTATGGCATTGAGTAAAATCACCAACCGATTCTTATAATTTCCACCAGCCTCATTCAATTCAACATTACACCATTTCGCTATTAATCCTCGCTCTTTCTGGGTCAAACCAAAGTCATAAATGACAATATTTTGACTGGGAAGATTATAATGTATAGATCCAACAAGGTTGCGGAGATACTTAAAATCAGCGCTGTTTGAGGTTGTAACGAACGTGAATTCTTCTGGGATTGAATCAAAATTCAGTATGTGTTTATTGTTTTGAATTTGCTCCATTTCAGTGTCTCGATCGTATTTCCCTAATGTTTTATTCAAATTATTTTTTCGATCACCAGGATCTTCTCTCTCTTTAATCCAATCCAATTGTCTCTCCAATTTCCTGTGATGTTTCACATTGCGTTTTCTCATGTGTGAATCCAAGATATTGTTCGTTCCTTGGATAGATTTTGTGTACAATTGATAGAAAGTGAAAACTGTATGCCCCAGCACATAGCACGTAAAAAATGTGAGGGGAAAACGAAGGCACAAAGATAGTCTATACCAGCGCATCTTCTGAAGTTGATCAAAATCGTCAAAACACTAATCAGATCTTGCTTGCATTCAAGTAAACTGTACTGATATTACTGGTACAGAAATGTGTTTCGTGGCAAATGAATTTGTAAAAAGTAGCAAGTTTTTTATGAGTTTGTTATGTACTTAGCTTTAAAATATCATCATTAGCAGTGCTTTAATGATATAGTATTGACTTGAGGATTAGGGATCGAACAGGGATGTATTAAACCAAACACACTTTTGATATGTTGAACATATTTAGAAATTGAAAATATTTTAAATGACACATCAAAAACAAATTAAGCTGTTTTTATTTTGGAGACGAATTGACCATTGGCGCAAAATGACCTGCAAGTACATGTACATAGCAAATGGTGTTCAGAGGGTTTATCGTTTAATGTTGTTTACGTGTTATTTGTATGCAATGTATAATACAGTATTCACAATAAATCCACTGATACTCATATGGTAGTATTTTGATACTTTATTGACAAAAGAATGAAAGTGTTTATCTGTTAATCATTTGTAAACATAATTACTTAAATGACTGTTTACTTTTTTTCCTGAGGCATCTTTTTTATATAGGGATGTTAAATTGGGTCTTAAAATACATTTATGATCGATCATTCAAGAGAGTGAAAAATATCAAAGAAACAGACAGTCTGTTGTGGTCTCTCCTGCTTTGAAGTGAATGGATGCTGCACCCATAGATTTTGAAAATAGTTTTTTAACCCTCCCATTTGCACCCACTTGAAATGGGATGCACCCAGTTAAGAATTTGAAAATAGTTTTTCAACCTCCAATTGGCATTCACTTGTAAGGCAGACATGGAGTCCCTTTGTTTAGATCTTGACCTGCTGATTTTTCATTCAGAACTGAAAATTAACAAAATTGAAATGAGTCATGAAAAAATATCATTACCGGCTCACGATTCAATTTTAATCAGTAGTTTCAGTATTCTGTAATAGGAAGAGAATCTGAACACCCTGTAATACCATGAGAATCTGAACATCCTGCAATAGCAAGAAAATGTGAATGCCATTTAATAACAAGAGAATCTGAACACCTTGAAAAAGTGACTGAATCTGAACGCTCTGTAATAGCAAGATAATCTGAATACCATGTAAGAGCAACATAATTTGAACACCCTATAACAGCAACTGAAAATATATGATAAAATAGTTTTCCTCAATTTTATATTGGTCTGTATAATTTATATTTATAGGCTTAATCTGTTATAGCCTAAACTTACTTTATGTAAGGCAGTTGTTATATTATACAGAACGTATCTTTTAACCTCTTGGTTACTTAGAGTGACGAGATTATCTGTCACAAAACTTTTCACTAAAATTGCTCTAATTTGAACACTTTTCATCCAATTTACACAAAAATGTGTGGAGACGATCTTTGCCAACTAATTTCACTAAATTGAGCATCACCTGTTGTATATATATGTGATAAAATGTCAAAAGCTGGCAAAAAATGAACAATTCTCTGGTTTCACACCGATTTTAGAGTCTAGGATTCAAGAGGTTAAAATGATCCATGATCTTAATCTTTTATCTACTCTAATGTACGTTCTACATTGTATTTTCAGATTGAGGGGATGACATGTGCCTCATGTGTCTACCTTATCGAACAAGGTGTGATGAAGAAGCCAGGTATTTGCTTTTACATGTAATTTATTTCAATAATTGATTTGATTAAAATATACTTATATGTGAATAATGCTAAAGATATACATGTGTACACACATTACTGAGCTCTAACCATCAGTATACTGGTAAACTATGAAATTTGGACGATGGAAAAAATAGTTCGATATGATATGAATTAATATATGAAATGATATCCCATTGCTTTTCCACATTTGGGGTTAATATTTAAGAAATAAAGGATTCTGGGCCTACCAATATGGGTATTCACTAAATGGTTCAAATTTCGGAAAGGAAAGATAATGAGAAATTGTGAAATGCTGGACTGTAATTATGAACGTTATGTCTTAATATAACATATCTTGAAATTTATAATTTCCAGGTATAGTGTCTGCAGTGGTTGCCTTGGCAACAAGCAAGGGAAGATTTGAGTTTGAGACTGACCAGACTGGGCCCAGGGATATAATAGATGCAATAAAGGTGGGTTTCTTTTGTCTTTAACCCACTATTGGACTAAATCATGGTTTGCCCATGTGGTAAAAAGTATTTTTCTGGTTCAGTACCGGCTTGCATCTTGGTCGAAGCTAATATCTGGAACACATTAATGTACAAGGGGGTACTGCTTGAGGGAGTCCTGTGTTGTTAAACGCCCTGGGTTATGTATCTGGGATATATATAGAATTATCCCATAGTTGAGGTCAAATCTCTAGAATAACACGTATATATATTTATGATATTTTGCAAATGCGTGGAATAAAGCGATATCTGTGGAATAGGGAGAATATTCCACAGATATCACTTTTTTCCACGGATTTGGAAACTCCCGCCAATGTGATGTGCATTGTTACATGGTTACACGTTATATGCTTACATGGTGATTTCACGACGTCACAAATATGGAAATGATTTATGTTTTTGCTATGGTTCAAATGACAAAATAAAACTCAATGTTGTTGTGAAATGCTTTGTAAGGTGAACTGTGGGATGATTTGATGTCAACTATGGGATAAATAGAACATCCTATGATTTTTTCATGATATTATTTTAATTCACTCGTTGATATCAATATCTGCACTCATTCGCTACGCTCACTCGTCCAGATATTGATATCAACTCGTGGATAAAAATGATATCTCTCAAAATCATAGGATATCCTATACATACATATCCAGTAAAACCTGTTTATCAGAACACCTGTGTAATATGAACACATCTCAATATGAACACTTTCAATTCTGTACTCACCAATTTACTCACTTTCATTGTTAAAAAAACCTTGAAATATGATCACCATATTCCTAAGCAGGTGTCCAGAATCCTTATCTCCTTCCTATATTATATTCTGGATTTTGGAGCCCTGCTCTCCGAGGATGATGTGTGAGCACCTGGTTTTAGTCAGTCCCAGTTGCATTCAGATTAGACAAGTTTTACTGTAGATATATACCGTACATATATTCTCAATTTCTTTCAATTTATTCCTTAATAATATATAATAAAATACAGTACATATAAAAGGTTTAACAGGTGACATCATTTCTGATGTTTATACCCGTACATGTTGATATTACGAATATTAAGAGCAAGGTAAGGTCAAGGAATTATCAAACATATCAAGATTAAGTTTTGTCTAAGAGAAGATCGAAGAGGAAGTGTTGGTGGGGGAGGTGCATCACAGATGTAATTCAATATGCCTTGTAAATAAGTTAGGAAATATATCATGGATGTTGTTTTCATTATTTTGCCACTTAAAGAAAAATTCAGCCACATTGACTTTCTGGACAGAGCTATTTAATAAAATGTTGACCATTTGTTTTTCCAGAGTCTTGGTTATGAAGCATCTCTGATCACGGATGACCAGAAAGGAGTTGACCAAATGGAACACAAGACTATGATAGCAAGGTTAGTGTTCTACAGGGTGTCCACTGTGCAGTGAATCGAAGTATGGAAAAACTTATTCAGTGGATATAAAGAAAATAGTAAAATATAGCTACAATTGGTTGTACCGTAGTTCTAATTCTAACCAGAAAATCCACCACTCTTTAAAAAGGACCCTGATTGCGTTTAGATTGGTCATTTGAACACCCAATCTTTTAGATCGACCCTGTTTGTGTTCATATTGGCCATTTGAGCCGCAGGGACTCAACTTTCTATCTTAATTGGTAGAAATGACGCAAGAATTTGGCCATGAAATATCAATCTCCAATCAATTCAGTAAATTCATTTCTATTTATAGATGGCGCAGGTCATTCTTCATCTCGCTAATATTTGGATTGCCATGCATCATTATTATGATGTACTTCATGTTCTCCATGCTGGCTAATAAGTCACCACATGTTGCTCCTAGCAATACAACAGGTATGTGCCAATCAGTACAACAGGTATGTGCCAATCAGTACAACAGGTATATGCCAATCAGTACAACAGGTATGTGCCAATCAGTACAACAGGTATGTGCCAATCAGTACAACAGGTATGTGCCAATCAGTACAACAGGTATGTGCCAATCAGTACAACAGGTATGTGCCAATCAGTACAACAGGTATGTGCCAATTAGTACAACAGGTATGTGCCAATCAGTACAACAGGTATGTGCCAATCAGTACAACAGGTATGTGCCAATCAGTACAACAGGTATGTGTCAATTAGTACAACAGGTATGTGCCAATCAGTACAACAGGTATGTGCCAATCAGTACAACAGGTATGTGCCAATCAGTACAACAGGTATGTGCCAATCAGTACAACAGGTATGTGCCAATCAGTACAACAGGTATGTGCCAATCAGTACAACAGGTATGTGCCAATCAGTATAACAGGTATGTGCCAATCAGTACAACAGGTATGTGCCAATCAGTACAACAGGTATGTGCCAATCAGTATAACAGGTATGTGCCAATCAGTACAACAGGTATGTGCCAATCAGTACAACAGGTATGTGCCAATCATGAGTGTTGCTAGACACCAGAATGTTACAGAAATGTATATTTTTATTACTTTTATTAGTATATTCCAAATATAATTCATGTTATTGTAGATTCTAAATAGAACTCATGTTGTAAATTCAAAATAGAATTCATGTTATTGTTGATTCCAAATAGAATTCATGTTACTGTAGATTCCAAATAGAATTCATGTTATTGTAGATTCTAAATAGAACTCATGTTGTAAATTCAAAATAGAATTCTTGTTATTGTAGATTCAAATATAAGTACACCTGCACCCACCAGCAAACCCCGCTATAACAGTGGACACTACATGGTCTGCCCAGGACTTTCACTAGAGACTTTACTACTTTGGATCCTTTCTACCCCTGTACAGGTATGTACATTAAGTCCTCTTCTTAACACAAGGCAGTAATCCGCCCTGCATTGAAGCATCTTATTTCACATGGTTTCAATCTCTAGGATATGATTCTATTGCTTAAGTAAACAAAACAAAATGCTTATGATACTCTTCGAGCAAAGGTAATAGTGCTTTTTGGGCACTTTTGATTGGTTCTACAGAATCACTTTTGGTAGAAGGTGGCCATTTTTGCTATATACTTTGTAAAAATGCCAGCCATGGCTGTTCGATGGGATTTGCTACGCTTTGGCGTTGCTGTTGTCTAGTTTACATAGCTCAGATACCTTTTAATCTTAATATCATTGTTTAAGATAGTAGGGAGATTGGTTCCTGATTGTTTAAATGTAGCTCAGTCCTCGTATATACTACATAATATTTTTTTTAATTTTGTTACATAATATAGGCTACATGCTATGAGCTTGAAAGTTTGATTGCAATGAGGTTACCCTAGGTTTCAGCCTTGAAAGAATTCGCGCTGTATCAACCATAACTGAATAATACTCATCATAATAATAATAGTCATCGTCATAAAAATAATCTCTCAAGTCCTCCATATTCTCCGTAGATAAGATCGCTGTCCTCTGACTTGATGTAAGCTTTCTGTCTGCATGCTGGAGGATAAGTTGCCTCGTGCATTCTTGCTCACATTCTCTAAACAACAGCTTCAGATATTCACGATTGAACTTAGGAGGATGTACACATTGCGGTATTAGAAGTTCTGTTATGATATACACAGCAAGTAGGAATGTTCCTGTTTCGATGTTCAAATCATCACCAGATTTATAGATAAACATATCAGGGCAGTCCTTATCAAAGAGATCCTCAAGCCATTTGGCACTTATGTGAACCTCTGTTGTATTCTCTACTGATTTTAGCCCCAGCTTACATACAGGGTGTCCCGAAAGTATGGGGCCCCCCCTAGGCAGAAATATTCCAGTCTCCTCATAGTATGTGTCATATATCATTTTATATTTTATATCTTTTCGGGTCGGATGGATATTGAGTTGGAAAAAGAGAATGGTGAGGGTAGAAACTCTAAGGAAACTCTTCTAAAGTCCCTTAACAGGTTTTAAGAGGGTTATAAAATTCCACACCCATATTTTAAGGGCTTTTAAGGTCATATCTGAAAATAATTGCTGCTGTTAACATGGCCAAGGGGGGACACATTGACTAGTAATGTGGCGTAAAATTGAACTTTATTTTGACAAAACACTAACTTTTAAAATGACTGTAACTTTTTCCCATTTGAGAGTTAAACCATGATACTTGGCAAATCAATGTAACTTTGGATAAGCTTTAAAATGATATATGACACATACTATGAAGACGCTGGAATATGTCTGCTTAGGGGGGGCCCCATACTTTCGGGACACCCTGTAGATTGTGTGTGATGTCATAATAACATCTCCAAGGAGATGGATCGTCAACACTGCTCTCACATTTCTCCATGTGGGATCTTACTAACGTGTAAAGTGCATGTGAATGAAAGTCTGTCTTATCAAGTGTTTTCTCATACTGTGATAGAAAATATTTTAGTGCTCTCAGTACAATCCTGTGATGATCATCTATTCTGGATGCTCGAAAATGTGGTTTCTCATAGAATGATTTCACCCATCCATACTTAATACTAGGTAACCCTATATAGAATTTGTCCTCTGTATGCGGCAACTTGGTTATATTGAGTATTTTCATACAGAATGCCAGGTCTATGTCTGTTACACACAATGTATTTGACATGCTTCCATTAAGGAGTACATTATCAACTGCTAAAACTGGATGTAGTTTGTTGAATTTATCAATAATTGGTTGTATAATGTAAGTCCTGATGTATTCCACATGGCTGTCTATGTCTTCTTGGCCGTGCTTCAGTTTGGCCAAGTTGTGTATTTCAGTTACATATTGAGATAGTTGTTGTTCTTCAGTTTCAGTGAGAGTGTTCTTGATTAAAGGAATCAGCACAGGAGGAGGCCATCTTTGATAAACTTTGAGTATTTCTGATTCCAAACTATCACTTCTTTTACTACTAGCTTCCATGGTTGTTGTTCTTCAGTTGCAGTGATTTGGGTGATTCTGTTTCTTATATCTAGGCATCTTACCTTAGTTATTCCCACTATGACTGGAAGTCTCAAGATACAGAAATGTCTCAAATCATTAAAATCGTAAAAGAGGTATTAAATTCCATTGTCAAAGCCTATTCTCCTTTGTTTAGTAATTCAGATACTTCCCTCAGGGTACTAGTTCCATGTTTGCATCCAGTTCATGTTTAAAGAGAGGGTATGCCATGATCCAACACTCTTATTCAATGTAATTTTGTCTATTGCTTTATAAAATATGCCGGGTTTATATTTGTACATGTACTCCCTTGAATAGATTGATACTCAGCTGTTTAGAGTTAACATCCTTTAGTTTATGGAAACATTTTAGTACATATCCTATAATTTGATAGAAATTTTTCATCCGTGTTCTTTATCTGCTGCTTTTTATGTTTTGTTTTTTTTTACCAGCAAAAGGAAATCAAACATGGCTGATTTCTTCCAACCATTTATTGGGAGTGGCAGCTATTCAAAATTGCCAATGCTTGTATTGATCATATTGTTTTCTACTAGTAAAATGGGTAATACCCTTTCTGTTGAAAAGTGATTCATCATAGTATTGATCCAACTCATGAAAGTCAATGAACAAACACATTTAAGCGTGTACTATTAGATGTATAAAGTAAAATATTGGAAATATGTATTAAACATTCTCAGTTGCTATGAAGCATTAAGTATATTCTTTGCTATCACCAGAGACATATAATAAAATACAGTACAATACAGTAAATGACTAATATGTTACAATACAGTAAATTAGTAATATGTTACAATACAGTAAATTAGTAATACGTTACAATATAGTTAATGACTTATAGGTTACAATACAGTAAATGACTAATATGTTACAATACAGTAAATTACTAATATGTTACAATATAGTAAATTACTAATATGTTACAATACAGTAAATTACTAATATGTTACAATACAGTTAATTACTAGAAATAGTTGTGTAATAATGTGAGTAGATACACATACGTGTTATATAAATATAATGCTGCCTAAATGTTGATTGATGGTTGAATTTTTATATTTATTAAATATTTATGGATGATATCTTGGCACAACCTGTAATACATGTTTACCAACCTCCTTGATCCTCTAACATTATAACATAAAAGGGCATACAAATAGAAAAGTATTCCTACTTTTTTTACATATAGACTTTCCATGATTAACATTTATAAAGGAAACTTAGTAGGAAGTAGAGAGACTTTGCAATGAACTTAAAGCGTGTCTATAATTAATGCTTGATGAAAAGAACATTAGCATTTCTATACATATAAGTACATGTATGGATTTTTGCAAAATGCCAAATTTCAATTCACATAGTAATATGCATAAACATAAGTTGTGCTTTCACGTATGAGCGAAATCTCTCTACTTATAAGTAATTTTGACTGATAAGTGATAAAAAGACTTTGATTTGTGGTTTAAACATCAATGACATTGATCAAAGGCATCTATTTGTTTAAATTCTCCCAAATAATAAATATGGTTACCATATTTATAGAAAAAGAGAAAAAAATCTTAATAGTTTTCTCCAAATACAGTATACACTTTGGGGATTTTTAGAAAATAGATATGAGATATGACAAGGAATGATATGAGCCCATAATATTCTAAAATTGAAGCATTTTTTGCTAGATTTGATTCTGTCTTTGAAACACATTTATCAACATTTCATTTTTCGATTTCCAGTTTGTTGGAGGCAGATATTTCTACATCCAGGCATGGAAAGCACTGAAGCATCGCAACACAAATATGGATGTCCTTATCGTCTTGGCAACCAATATTGCATACTTCTACTCTGTTACTGTTGTGATTGTTGCCATGGTGATGAAGGAAGCGGGCAGCCCGAAGACATTTTTTGATACACCACCGATGTTACTAGTGTTTATAACACTTGGACGTTGGTTGGAGCATGTTGCTAAGGTAATATATCTTTTTATATTCATTAACAAATAAAAAACACTCATGAAGTTTCATTTGGTCAAGAGTATATTTTACAGGTTGAACTCTGTAATGTTGAAATAGCTTCCTCCATTTCGAAGGAACTTTTTTTATGATTTTTCTTGAAGAAAAATTCTTCAATACATGGAAAATTTATCGAGAATTTGTAATATAAAACGATGCAATAGAGGCTTGACTTGTATGTGGTTTCTTTACTAGGGTAAAACTTCTGAGGCTCTATCCAAGCTGCTGTCCCTGCAGGCAGTTGAGGCTAACCTTGTTGAACTAGATAAAGATGGCAATATAGTGAATGAGACTCAGATCAGTATAGACCTAGTCCAAAGAGGGGACATCCTCAAAGTTGTCCCTGGGGAGAAGATACCTGTGGATGCCAAGGTGAGGTTTTGTTTGGGTAATTTTAATGAGGAAGCTTCAGTTTTTAAGGTTTCAATTTTAAAAGCTGAATGAATATAACAGGCATGTGGAATTAAGATACGGTATCAGCAATCATTAAGTCAGTTGATGCAATCTTGTAGTTTTGATTAATTATGGAACAAGGTGCAATTTAAACAGAAGCAAACTAATTTAGGATTGCATTGTGTATCTGGTCTATGCTACTAGGGACTGTACATTTGTATGGTCCACTGTTGTGATATTGTTTGTTAATGTCATTTCTGTATTTTTAAAGAAAGGTTCAGAGTACAAAAAAACTCAGTGTAGAAAACTCAATTTGAGAAGTAAATGAAAAGAATGTATATTTTACTTTGGTTGTTCTCAATCTAGGTGATCCATGGTGCATCCACGTGTGACGAGTCACTCATAACTGGTGAGGCTATGCCAGTGCAGAAAGAGGTCGGCAATGATGTCATAGGGGGCTCCATCAATCAGAATGGAGCCTTACTTCTTGAGGCAACACATGTTGGCGCAGATGGAGCACTTGCACAGATTGTGAAACTCGTTGAAGAGGCTCAGACATCAAAGGTAAGAATGTGTTATTACTCAAACATGACGCTATTGTTTAAAGCGGAAGACCTCAAATGCATTTAAGATTAACCAAACTACTGTTTGGCTCGAACTTTGTTTCATTCATTCTATTAAATTTTCAAGAGGTGGTTCAATGATTGACTTGTTTCATTTTATCAGAGAAGACGAATTGAATCAACATATTAGCACAAACACGCCATCTATCAACCCATTACACCCAGGGCGGGCTATCAATCCTTATTACCCAGAAATGAATGTACTTTATATAGACAACAAACACCCATCTGTGGAGAGAAAAGTTAGAAAGTCTTAGCAAAACAATCTCCTTTGTTTACATTATGATCCTTAGTAATGTAAACAAACCAAGTGATAAGGATTGATAATCCACCCTGGGTGATTACCTTTGTAGAAACTGTCATTTTTGCATATTAAAGAATTGTATGAAAAAGTAATCTGTTCTCATTATTTTAGGACCCTATACAAACGTTACCTTTTTGCATATTAAAGAATTGTATGAAAAAGTAATCTGTTCTCATTATTTTAGGACCCTATACAAACGTTACCTTTTTGCATATTAAAGAATTGTATGAAAAAGTAATCTGTTCTCATTATTTTAGGACCCTATACAAACGTTACCTTTTTGCATATTAAAGAATTGTATGAAAAAGTAATCTTTCCTCATTATTTTAGGACCCTATACAAACGTTACCTTTTTGCATATTAAAGAATTGTATGAAAAAGTAATCTTTCCTCATTATTTTAGGCCCCTATACAAGCGTTAGCTGATAAAATTGCGGGGTATTTTGTACCAATGGTCTGCATTGTCTCATCACTTACACTTATCGTCTGGATTGTGATTGGCTATACCAATATCTACAACATCGATCCAGAATTTGACGTAAGTTATAAATTATTTAACACCCACTGATTAGCTGGTAATATTGTCATTTGTTTAGAAATGTGAATACAATTGAGGTCTAAATAGTTCTTTGATTAACTCTTTCTATTGGAGTGATCAGGGACATTGCCCGGATTTTCTTGAGGCAGTGGTCAGTAATCTAAATGAGATTCTTACAATGTTTAATAATAATTAATAACGTCATGTATGATGTCCTATAATTTCCAATTAGTTCTTCAAGTGACGCAAAATGCATAGCTGGTTATTCTGAGTTGTATCAATCCAAGAGACAATGGATCCTATAAATTACACTATTAATTGCATTTTGACGCAATCTAATAATATAACTCCTTTGTATAAAGCTATTTGATACATGAGGTAAAGTTGGAACTACTAAAATTTTGAAGCAGTAAAGATATTTGGTGATTTCGAGATATAGTTCCATCAGGCAAAACAGTGAAGACGGAAAACAGAAAAGTTTGTACAAAATAAATAGCTGAATAGCTGAGTATTTTAACATTTATTAACAGAGGACACATATTAAGTTAAAAACCAAGCTGCTTTAAGTTTGTGACATCAACGTGCACTGAGACCATAAAATCATGAAGATGTCACCTAATCTGACAGATAATGAAAATGGTACTCAAAATTCTATTTGGATATCAGCATCAGGGCATACCATGAGAGATTCGTATATTTTCTGGGTAGTATACATTTTACTCATTCTTACGATATTGTTCGGACATGGCTTAGTTATTGCCGCTATTTGTAAATTTGAAAGATTGCGAACGAAAACTAATATCTTATTGGTCAACTTATCAGTGGTGGATTTTCTTTGTGGCATATTCTATTCCGTGTTTCGCAGCGCATTTTTCCTTTTGGAAAACAGTTATTTACCCGATTTGATTATTGAATACCTTTGTTTAGCTGGATGGACATTTAGCACGTTTATATGTGCCCTATCTCTCTATATTTTAACTGTTGCCACCATAGAACGATACATAAAGATTTCATATCCTTACCATTATGAAAGCTTGGTTACTAAAAAGATTATTATCTTAAGTATAGCAATAGGATGGACACATTCCTTGACTCTTTCATTACCTATATTCTGGTTTAATACATACATTGATGTAAACACTTGCCATAAACCAGTTTATGTTAATATTCATAGCATTGTCATTCTGGTACTCGCAACCATGTGTTTGGTAATTATCAACGTCCTGTATGTGAGACTTTTTATATTGGCTTTACAACATAGCCGGAAAATCAAAGCCACAGATGTGCAACCAGCCGATGCTGATAAAAAACCGATCATGAATCGTTCGACAAAGACAGTCGCTAGCGTGATCTGTAGTCTATACATTTGTTGGACTCCGTTCATTCTGACTACAGTTCTCCACAAAACTGTCGGCTCAGTTACTACTCCTTCATGGCTGCATATCATGGACACAATCAGTCACATCATATTGCTGCTGAGCTTTGCATTAAACCCATTTATATACGCTTGGAGAGATAGGGAATTTAATGAAGCATTCAGAAAGATGCTTTGTAGGAAGAGAATGCAGTGAGCAGTGATCATTCCCTTTATACTGTAATGACACTCGATAGCAAGTCGATACTACCCTTATGGCCGAATCAGTAGAGCGTCAGACTTGTGAGCAGAGGGTCCTTGGTTCGATTCCCGTACAGGGCATTGAATTTAGCACACACCTTTCATGTGTAGTATCTGGTTTGTTGCACTACAGCTCCCCAGAAGACTGTGCCCTCAGGTCGTTACAATACTAGTACTATATTATCAGGGGGTAACTGGTCAACTCGTACCCAAGACAAGTCGTAACCAAGACAACTCGTACCCAAAACAAAGTGTACCCAAGTATATATTTTGTTTGGAATCAAGTGTTGGACTGGGAATGGGTATAGACTATAGATATACATATATAATAATGTTCAGAGTGTGCAGTGTATATGAAGTATATGAGAGAATTTCTCATTATTCATGGAGGAGAGCTAGAACAAGGAGTGAAATAGAACTTGGTGAATATTGGAAACATTATTGTGTTATATTGAATCAGTTTCGTATTATTTGATTCATGAATTTTGGGATTACCATTTTTAGGATACTAACAAGTTGTCAGTGGACTTAAAAACTTTTTTTGCACTTTTTTTACTTATTTATTTCAATTGAATACATATACAATATACAATAATGCATTAACTCTTAAATCGCCAAAATGGCATTATATAAGACTAAAGGGGCAGGTGGAAGTAGAGGTGGCAGAGCAAGCAGGGTTTTGGACTAGGGCAACGTTAATGTATTATATGTCTCTATCATATTGTATTTGTGCTGTATTGATTGCACCAATTGTGTACTACTGTATCCAAAGAAGTTTCCAATTTAATAAATCAAAAATAAAAATCTTTTTATTTTAATTAATTTGAGCCATGTGCCAATATGCGTAATCAAATGTGTGATTCTGAAAGTATAACATTGTTATCATACTTTGAAAAAGTCCTGTATTGTCGGTGTCTTGTGCTGTTTGATGCTTATAGTACCCTCTTTCAATGGTTTCTGGCATAGAGCAGGAGAAACTTTTTATATGGTTAAAATGAGAAAAACGAGATCCTTTTTTTAAATGAGGAAAACAATTTTGAAAAACTGAGGAGATGGGCTACTAATCCATTATCTGTCGGTATAATCCAAATCATATTATTGTTACACGTTATATCATTTTTTGTGCTTGAGTTGAAGATAACATATTATTTTAATATACTGTAGATTGGGTTAATTTGGCGCCCGCTTTAATTTGGCGAATTTGGCGAAATTGAAAAATTCGCCAATATAAATCTTCGCCAAAATTAAGAATGGATCCCCGGGAATTATCTAGTGTATTTTGTCCAGTGTATTTATGGCACTTCAGGTTTAGATTTTTCCAAAAATATGAAAAATGTCTCTCATAAATTGGCTCAGAACTGGTCAGTCACTCATTAATACTCAGGGAAAAACTAGAAAGGAAAAGCGCGGTATGGTAGCAGCATCGATCGAGGTGCAAAATGTAAAGGGTGATCTCACAAAAATGTACAAACGTATCACCAGTGGTCCTCAAAAGAAAAAATTAACATAGCCAAACGTGCCCATTTACATGGTATTTCGCAAACAGCGCGTAAGTTTAACATTTTTTTGCATATCTGCCAAATTAAATAGCCGCCAATATGCCAAAAATGGCAAAATCGCCAAATTAACCCAATCTACAGTAAGTAAAACAAAGAATATGTGATCAAGCAATACTCCCAGTCAGATAATACTGCCAAAATTGTTTTCAATATAGTACATGGTCCTTTTACATACATGTAATTAAGAGCAGACTAAGTTTTAGGTTTTAGGCATGCTGGGTATATATTTTGGTGGCTATTTGAGTTTTTGAATAAAAATATGTGATATTGATAACTGTGCTCTCTTGTGTTTTATGTCACCATCAAGAAGTTGTGACATATTTCATGTCACAGATTTCAACTTCAAAAACCAACAGTAGGGTGGTCCAAAATATGGCGAAAAACCAACTTTCTTTCGGATCATCTTCCTCATTTGACTTACTGTTGTCCATGACCTAAAACACCTGCACACCACATTTTGAGACCCAAATCCCATGGGAAATTTACCCACGCTTCGACTGAAAAATTCGGTTATTTCATGATTTTTTGCTATTTTCGATAAATTGCCATCTCCTTTTTCCTGGTATAAAATGTTTCTATTTTTCATAATAAACATTTTTGTAGGACTCTTTATTACTTAATAATACTAGGAGCCCAAACACCAAATTTTGAGACCCAAATCCCATGTGAAATTTACCCATGCTTTGACTGAAAAATTGTGATTTTCACAGTTTTGTCCGATTTTCAATAGATTACTGTCTCCATTTTCCTGGTATAATATGTTTCTATTTTTTCATGATAAATATTTTTGGATGACTCTTTATTACTTCATAATACTAGGAACCCATACACCAAATTTTGAGACCCAAATCCCATGGGAAATTTACCCATGGTTTGACTGAAAAATTGTGATTTTCACATTTTTTCCGATTTTCAATAAATTGCTGTCTCCATTTTCCTGGTACGATATGTTTTTATAATAAACATTTTTGAGGACTCTTTATTACTTCATAATACTAAAAACCCATACACCAAATATCCACCAAATTTTGAGACCCAAATCCAATGAGAACGTTACCCATGCTTTGACTGAAAACTGGTGCTTATGATAGCTTATGATGTCTGTTTTAGGGGCATAATATGTTAATAAACATTATGGTAATTCCTTCTTAATCCAAAGAAACACCTAAATATCAAGACTTTAAGTCTTATTGAAAGGCGACAAATTCAGTAGTTTGGGGAAAATTTAGGATCTTTATTTTACTTGTACATTTATATACTGTGGTTAATATTAAGAAGTGATGACTCGACAGCAACTCAAATGCCTTGAAGATTTGGTTTGTTGGTTTCAGTAGGGATACATCACAGGACTTTGTTTGGATTTGTGTGAGATGTCATATTCTTTCTCACATCTTTGCAGGGTAAGGTCAAATATCAAATCTGATTTTCTTTGGAGAAATGATTTTTTGATTGATCAATGTATCAATGGCATGGTCTCTGTTGTAACCAGTAAGCCTGTACCAAATCTTCAAGGGATTCGAGCTTCCATTGAGCTTTGTCATTTCTCTGAAAATGTTCATGCCCTGAAAGTACACAATGTAGAATATTGGAAGAGCAATGAGAAACACTTAAGGTAATTCTGTATGTTCAGAAATTTTAAGTGGAGTCCAATGTTATTTCTGGAACTCATTCCATACTTGGTCAGCTCTTTCAATTTTACACTGAGTTCAAATATGTATTTAGATTATTAGTTGATGGTTAGTAATTTTCTATAATGTACTATGTGCTATGTTTATACACTGTTTGTGCATCTGAATGGAATGAGTTATGTGTTCCTGAAAAAACACGGGGCTCCAATTAGGAAGCCATTAAAACTGAAAATAAGGAATTACCTTAAAGTACTATATAACCATCTTTCACGATGTAACGTATGTAAGGCCAAACAGGATAATTAAGACAACGTGTAATACAATTTATTACAAATTGCACATCACACAACAATGATATGGTGCTCTAAACGACAAAAATCAAAAGTATATGATCAAAGCAAACGTGAATTTCCCATGGGGTTCAGGTCTAAACATTTGGTACATATTAAATGTATGGGTTCCTAGTATTAAGAATGTATTAATGTCCTCCTAAAATGTTTAAAAACTAAATATAAGATTAATGTTGATCTATTGAAAATAGGAGAAAATTCGCAGAAAATCACAAATTTTGGGTTGAAGCATGAATTAATTTCTCATGGGGCCAGGGTCTCAAAATTTGTTGCATATTTGGGGTATGGGTTCCACGTATTATGAAGTAATAAAGAGTCCTCCCAAAATGTTTATTATAAAAAATAGAAACATATAATACCAGGAAAATAGAGATGTATTGTATTGTATATGAAATAACCCAATTTTTCAGTCGAAGCGTGGGTTTTCCCATGGGATTTGGGTCTCAAAATTTGATGTATGGGTTCTTAAGTATTATGAAGTAATAAAGAGTCATCCAAAAATATTTATTATGAAAAGACATCTACCATTTTATACCAGGAAAATGGAGATGGCAATTTATCGAAAATAGCAAAAAATCATGAAATTACCGAATTTTCAGTCGAAGCGTGGGTAAATTTCCCATGTGATTTGGGTCTTAAAATTTGGTGTGCAGGTGTTTTAGGTCATGGACAACAGTAAGTGAAATGAGGAAGATGATCTGAAACAAAGTTGGTTTTTCGCCATATTTTGGACCACCCTAACCAACAGGTGGTAAGAGGTTGTCGTAAGAATGCCTTGTTTATTATATAAAACCTCAGTTATCTGGCCCATATCCAGGGGGAGCGGGGGAGCAGTCACTCCCCCCCCCCCCGGCCAGAAATGTTATCAAAATCATGCAGTTTTTCACCATTCTGAGCACTTTTTGCTTGATTTTTTAGCCAAATCTGTCATAAAGGTTCCCCCCTTCGGCAAAAGGTCCCCTTTAGTAAAACCACTCCCATCTTGGTAAAAGCTGGCCATGGGCCTGGTTCGAAGATCTATTGCAAACATCTATGTACGTATACTGCTTTTATCATTTCAGCCTGAAATTGGTCCATCTAAAGATGAGGTGATATTTGAGCATGCATTCAAGTTTGCAATAACTGTACTCTGCATCGCCTGTCCCTGTGCCCTGGGGCTAGCTACCCCCACTGCCGTCATGGTAGGCACAGGGGTAGGGGCCACTAATGGGATATTGATCAAGGGAGGAGAGCCCCTGGAAACAGCACATAAGGTATGCTCCCATCATATTTCATATGTTTAGTATGCATGTTTCGATGTAAGGATCCGTCATCCCAAGTATATAAAAAGTGCCCCAAAAGCATTCATAACCATTATGACACAAGATGGTACTTAGTAAGAAGTTAATTATGGCATAATGTTCAGGTGCGTCCTAAGTGTTAGTGAGGTCATCGGGATGTGTAAAGGTCCAGTCAGTGCATATCTGAAAATCAAAGTTCGCGTGTGTAAAATCATCATTTTTAAGACCTTAAATGTGAAAGAATGATACAGAATGTTGTTAAGAACAATTTGACATAAACATTTGACTATGGAAAGTAGGTCAAACTTTCAAATTTCACAATTTTTTCTTTTGTTCCATTGACTTCCATGGGGATATCAACATATCGATATATTGACACAAATTCAAACATTGAATTTATACCTAATTTATAGTGACACTTGGGGTGACAGATACTTTGTATGTAGATGGTTATCTCATAATGCATTGTAACTTATGGCAATGTATGGATTCAAATATGTATTGATTCATCAATTTTTTGTTGTGTCTATTTACATACTTGGAATAATTTAATGAATTTCTATCACCTTTATTGGGTATTTGATGCGCTTTTTAGTTTAGATATTAGTACCTAAGAATATGCATTTAAAGTACCTATAGTAAAAAAAATTCTCACATTTCTAGCTATTCGAAAATTGAATTATGCTAATGGAAGAAAAACACATTCAAGAATTCAATATTACAAGTTTTATAAAATTGAAATCTTTCTAAACTGTATTTTGACACAACAATTATACTCCAGGTTAACAGCATTATATTTGACAAGACTGGCACAGTGACGCATGGTGTACCAAAGGTTGCACGAATTGCAGTGTTTGTTGAGGAGAGCGTCTGTACGTTGCAGCGTCTACTTGCCATTGCTGGCACTGCTGAGGGAAGCAGTGAGCATCCTATAGCAGTAGCTATCGTATCCTATGTAAAAAAGGTAACTTATTTATTTTATACTTAAAATGTTGTAGGCTATTATGTTGCCCATTGCATCTCAGTAGTGTTCCTTTTAAAAGTCAGTTTGGAGAGTTCCTTTTATCTCATTTCAGAAATAACGAACCTGTAATGATAAATTCTTCAAAGTATCTTATTTTCATTAATGCAACATAAGCCATGTGAATATTATTGTACTTATTTCCTTTAGCGGAAGTACTGCTTATCTCATTTCAGCATCTTAACACAGATGCCCTGGGGAAGGTGACGGACTTCCAGGCTGTGCCTGGATGTGGGCTCAAATGTAAAGTCAGCCATCTTGACCTTATGCTGAATTCCAACCAATCAGATTCAAATCGTCGGAACAGTGCAACGAGTTTCCAGGTCCAGATAGATGGAGTTACTACTGACGTTGTGAATGAATCATCCGTTCAGGAAATTACAGGTAAAAAATGATAGTTTACTTATATCAAAGCTTTTAATAACAATCTCAACAGAATGGCTTTTAGTAGGGGAGCCAGGGCACCTAAAGGATCATATGACTTAACGTATAAGAATTCAAAAATCATATACCAAATTAAAGCTTAGTATGTCAAGCTCTTCACTTCAACCTTTTTAAGTCTTAGTAATAGGATTGGAATTTCCATGGTAACCAAAAACAACAACATTTAAGATAGTTGTTTGGTTGTGCCTATTCTCATAGAGATCTCTGCTATTTTCAGTATTCAATAATCAATATTTTGAATAGTTACAGTACATCCTTATTTACTCACTGCTTTTCTTGTGCCATTCTTTCTCACATGGATGCGGAATTAAAGACCTGCTTAATATTTTGTTCTGCAAGTAATATATAGTATGGCCCGTGGCTTCAAGATAAGTTTTTGTCTAAGCTGAGACTTTATATTAGACTCCAAATTTCCAGACATTATTGACATAACTAGTATACTAGTATATGATAATGGATTTGCAATAGCACATCAGGGAAGAACTTTGAATCAGCTTACCTACTCAGAATTGTACTGATCTTTCATACAGTTAAATTTTTCTTCAGATCTGCAGTCCTCCTCAGGGGTCAGCAATGATGTGGCCCATGACGTGTTAATCGGGAACCGTGAGTGGATGGGTCGCAATGGGCTTTTCATTACTCCAGAGGTTGATGAGAAGATGGCTGAGCAAGAGTCACTTGGACAGACAGCTGTCTTGTGTGCTATAGATGGTAGGTTCTATTATAGTTCACATATTACATTTTGATAAAATTGGGTAGAATTCAATATAAGCCAGAGTGGTTTAAACTTTATATAGGGCCTTTATAAGTTCTCTTAATTTTTATTTTAATGCATTTTCCTGAGCACTGGCATTTCCATGGGTTTCCTTTGGCATTGATTTCAAATGGATATTCTTTGCCTCAGCCACATTTAATATGATTTATTTTTGCCTCTCTCTATCTTGAAGATTTCTGGTAACCTTGACCTTGTGTAACATGATTTTCATGACAACAAATCATGTTCTAGGTGTGTTGATAGCCATGCTGGCTGTGGCAGACACTGTGAAGCCTGAGGCTCATCTAGCAATACACACTCTGAATCAGATGGGACTAAATGTTGTTCTGCTCACTGGAGATAACAGGAAAACTGCTGCAGCAATTGCCAAACAGGTAAGATATCTGCAGCCATTACCAAACAGGTAAACTATCTGCAGCCATTACCAAACAGGTAAACTATCTGCAGCCTTTACCAAAGAGGTAAAATATCCCCCATCATGAGTACATATCTTCTGCTGCTTCACTTGACTCGTGTTACAAGCAAGCTGGTGAAAAATTCTTTGATAGCGATACTCAAACATCATGAGCAAAACAAATGTATACTTAAGTACCATCACTACAGTACAGTAAAATCTGTAAAACGGAACAATGACCAATTATTTGGCTTAAAATCAAATATACCTCTGTAAGTGGAACACAACCCAAAGAGGTACCAAAAGTGTTCTGCTTACTCATGCTACTCAAGTTTTACTGTACTATGACTAATTGTACATTTTATAAATACTGAAATTTTCTTCTAGGTGGGAATCAGGAATGTTTTTGCTGAAGTTCTACCCTCACACAAAGTTGCCAAAGTGAGACAATTACAGGACCAAGGGCACGTGGTAGCTATGGTAGGGGACGGGGTAAATGACTCCCCTGCTCTGGCCCAGGCAGATATAGGTGTTGCTATAGGAACTGGAACTGATGTAGCTGTTGAAGCAGCAGATATCGTCCTCATTAGGGTTTGTTATTATATTATGCATAGAATATTGGGTGTCCCAAAAAAGTAAACCTCTTTTTGAAAAGTATTTTCTCAGCAATAGATAAGATTTTAGTGTCCATGAATCCATATATTTTCTGTACCCTTTACTTGTAAGGATTTATAGTCTCTAATGAACCAAACTTCTCTTTATAGAATGATTTACTTGACGTTGTGGCTGCCATGTGCCTCTCTAAGGTCACAGTACGAAGGATTCGCATCAATTTCTTTGCTGCTACAATATACAACCTCGTTGGAATACCTATAGCTGCAGGTGAGCATTCAGGGGCGTAGACAGGATAGAAAATTTGAGTGTTAATAATAATACAAAAAAATGTTAATTAAAATTCCAAAATGTTTTAAATTCCAGCAATTTGAATTTTAAAAAATAAATAAATAAACTAAAATTTCATTGAATTAATTTGAATTCCAATTTTTTTTAAATTAAAAAAAATTGGGTGTAAATAGGAGACAGAATTAGGCTAAGGGAAGTGTACATATCATTAATTTTGTACTTCATTACCCTAGTTTAACTTGGAAAAATCAGAGTTAAATATAGATCTCTAATCTCTATCTCTTTGTGAGGAGATCGCCCATGGTTTTAAGGCATTACATTCTTCATTTTTCCTTAAGACTATTGATTATTTCTATTGACTATTTGGTATTATTGGTATGAAAATGTCACTTATTTAGAGGTCTATTTTTCAGGTGTTTTGCTGCCTATAGGACTAGCCTTGCAACCATGGATGGCGTCTGCTGCCATGGCACTCTCCAGTGTCTCTGTTGTCTGTTCCTCTCTTCTCTTAAAACTGTAAGTATCCCATAATGCATTGTAGATAGCAGACGATGCCTCACATCTCATTCAGAACAAGTAGACAGAATCTCACAATTCATTGTAGCCTGAAAGGATATCTCATGGTAATTTACAAAATGCCAACAAAATTCTCGCATGCTTTTTTGTTCGATTTTTTAAAAAATGATGTTGCTCAATTTACAATAACCTTTATGAAAAATTTTAGATGGAAGAAGCCTTGCAAGGAAAACCTGATGAAAGGTTCCTACTTTGAGGCATATCGAGCTGACCAGGCGGGTGAAAACAGCCACTTAATTCAAGTCCACCGAGGCATCGAAGAGGAAATCCTCGACTTAAAGGGATCACAAAAAGGCAGTATGAAGGGGAGCCTAAAAGGCAGTATTCTGGCCAAGTTAAGCAATAGTCTCAAAGGGGAATTTAAGCCAAAATCAACGGATCAGAAATCATTACTGGAGTTGGATGATATGGCTGAAGATCAGTCGAAATTGTAAGACCTTTTTTCCTGGGACTTTATAGTCTGGGATCATATGGACTGGTTTTTGTATACTTAAGTAGCTTGGGCTTCTTTTGATGTATGGTAGATAAGGGTAATCCATCGAACTTCAACCCTTGGGTTTACTTCGTTATGAGGCTGTTTTGACATTGGCTTATATTTTCAATTCATGCAGTCTGCCATGTTTGTATTTGAAAATTTTAAAGATAAATCAAAATTCCTAATGGGCGAGATCTTAATCCAAGATGGCTAACCACAGAAATGTGAATTATAGGCCATGGTCGAAGTCGCCCCTGTGACGAAGTAAACCCCATAATTCGAAGTTTGATGGATAACCCCTAGGATGCAGAGGGGCAATTGTAAATCACAAGATTTAAAAGTATATTGATCATAAACATTCCGCTTTTAGCTCCAATTATTTTGCTATTTTCCTGACTAAATAAATTAAAAAATAAAATATTTGCCACATTACAGTTGAAATTGAAAACATACATCTTGCGATTTACTTGGCCCAATTTGTACTTGCATTTATAGCTTCATCATATAATACTGTACTCCCATATTAAATAAGTTCCTACTCTGTTGATAATCTGATTCTATATATACATTTGTGTAGATGTAGTTGTATATATTTGTGATTATGCACCATTCATAGGTTTGTTTGAGACCCCCAATGTGGGGTGGGTCACCAATTTGACATGCAGTATCGTCCCAGGGGGGTTGGATTTTGGCATAGTTCTTTGCCCCATAGTAGTAGGAACTTTTGAAATGCATATTTCCACTAATACGAATTCTGGCCAGCTCCCAGGGTAGGAAAATTGACTCACAATGTTACTCCCAGGGTGGGGAACACCCCATATATTATTTTGCAAAAATCCCCACCACTTCCCACATAGGTGGGTCTCACACAAACTTTGAATGGTGCATTAGTTGACTACAAAAGAACAACAAAAAACTCGCAGTATCTGTTTACATGTCACCTTAAGAACAGCCTGAAGAGCTACTCTTAGAAATATTTGATGTTTTGGAATGTTCAAGAGCGTAGCCATTCGTTTTCAAATCATGAGAGCATGTTCTAGCGTTGTATTTGGAGGTGTGTACTGTGTAATAGCTTCTTATTCTAGATTTTTGTACTCATATTTTGAAGGGCTGCTGCATATACTAGGATGTGATTTTGATATATATTGTATATTGAAAATGTAAAACTAGTTATGCATATTAGTATTATGTAAGTTTTTTGCAATATTTACTTGGAGATCATACTTAACTTAGCGTAATAACTGGGTTTTATCTGCTCAATGTGCCCTACCAATTTGAAGAAAATTGTTTATTCTTGGAGAATTGTACATTCCAATTGAAAGAAGAAAGTCGGTATGTTATGGTTGGTCTTCAGATGACATTTTACTATGATGAATAACTATGTCAATTAAGATGTCAACCATCTTATGGTTAACCCCTCCCTGCCCCCAGATAATGGCAAATTGAAAATGTTGATTTGCCATTCTCTTGAATTTCAACTGAAAGTCTACTTTTTGGGGCTAGTGATATTGAACAAATATTTCACTCTATTGAGGTGAATACCTGTACATCTTTCACAAGTGATATTCCACGAAGCCCGAAGGGCAAGTGGAATATCACCTTGTGGAAGTGCTACAGGTATTCACCGAAAATAGAGTGAAATATTTGTTTTATTATATCACTGTCTAGCTAAACATCCCTAATATTATTAAGTCATAGGTTAACATTGAAATACATTGAATCTACTCGGTTCGTCTGCCATTTTGACTTAAACTGAACTAAATTATTTACACTGAACGAAAACAAATTCTTTGAAAATTCCCGGGAGCGTGGGATATCGCTAGATATCTCACGGTTGTCTTATCTGATTAGCATTGCCATTGAATATCGCCAGATATCCCACGACATGTGACCCGGTTTTGACCAATCATACTGTCGCTAGCTAGATAGTGATATAATAAAATAGTGCATTGTTTACCCATAACTGTTGACAATTGAAGATCATTCTTTGTCATGTTGTTATTTTGCCAAATGCTTAACAGAAAGGAAAATGGTGGAAAATGGTTGAGTCAGCAATTATTATTAAATTAGTACTAGCTTTAGCCTCATCAAAACTGATGTGATGTATATAACACCCGACCCCTCCCCCTATCTATTTTGGTTTTGATAAATATCTATAATCGGTGTACTGTGACCTTATCCCCCTCCCTATCCTTGTTGTTTTTGGTAAATATGTAATCCCCAATCAAAATATGGCAATAAGCTGTTGATGTAAGACGTTTTAAGCATTGTTATAGCTGGGGGAATCTGTATGGATGGCTATTCTAAGTCCCTTTTACCTTTTATTTACCTTATTTTAGTTTTGCCCTCTTCTCCCTATTTATTTATGTTTGTTCTGATAAGTAAAACCCCACCAGAATTTAACAATAATATTTTACCATTTTAATCTATTATAAGCAATATGGATGTTATATGTCTTTTATTGATTGCTCAATAGTTTTTGTAACAATGTTGTTGCATTTGTAGTTGCAATGAATTGGATTGGATTGAGAAATGCATGATTTTTGTAGATTTGTTGTATTTCTGTTCTGTGTTGTACAGGGTGACCAAAAACGTGCAACTTTCTTTTTTTTGAAATAACTTCATAATGATGAATGTTCAGTGGATCAAAAACAGGGATGATCTCATTTAGCATCAAAATCACTTTTAATGGAAAGGCATATTTCTTTGTCTTGGCATACCCTAGCAACAAATTCATTGATATTGTATTAGTGAAACTTTCCAATCTACCCTTCTAAGACGGGTATAGATAAAGTGAAGTTCACTTGTGCAAAATTTCATATAGTTCTCAAAGTTACAAACATTTATTACATAGGTTGCATTTTTGGGTCACCCTGTAGAAGCCAAAAATTGTAAAATTATATTCATGAAAAATATTGTTTGAGTTCTCGTAAAGAGATAAGTGCTACAAGCTTTAAAGAAAACTGTTGTTGACTCAAATATTAAGTGCACTTTCACAATAGTTTAATGATTAAGTTAACACATCATCTCCTACATCTCAGACTATCTATTTATTATACTTGTTCCGGGGGGTTGGGGGGGGGGGGGGGGCATTGACAGAGAATATTTGTAAAGTTAAGAATTCCTTAATCCATTGTTCTTATTATGACATCATTATATCCATGCGTACAACAATTGGTTTAGGAATTCTTAACTTTATGAAATCTCTCTTAATGACTTTACTAATTAATAACTTTCCTGATGAATAGGATGGTCATTAATAGAAACGTCATAAGAATTCCTAACATTCATTATTCTCCTTGTATGACATTATTATATCCATGCGTACAACAATTGATTCAGAAATTCTTCACTTTAAATTCTAAAATGAATAGCCAGGGGGGTCATTGACAGACATTTCATAAGTTGAGAATTCCTGACTCAATTGTTGTCTTACTATGACATCATTATCCATGCGCACATCAATCAATTCAGGAATTCTTCATTTTAAATTCTCAAATGAAAAGAGGGGGGGGTCAGTTATAGAGATTTCATAAGTTCGGAATTCCTGACCCAATCGTTCTCTTCCTATGACATCATTATCCATGCGCACATCAATCAATTCAGGAATTCTTCATTTTAAATTCTTAAATGAAAAGAGGGGGGGGGAGGTCAGTTATAGACATTTCATAAGTTCGGAATACCTGACTCAATCGTTCTCTTCCTATGACATCATTATCCATGCGTACATCAATCAATTTAGGAATTCATAACTTGATGAGGTTTCTATAAATAAAGAGAAGAGAATTTACATCCATTGTGTTGGGAATTCTTTATGTGATATTTGACTTGCAGCTTGGAAACAGAAGATGATGCCTATGAGATGGAACAATATAAGAGACATTCAAAGACTCAGTTTTATTAAGTTTACTTGGATTAGCACTGGCGAATCTGGGGGGGGGGTCTGGGCCAAGAAAATCCTTAAGGCCCCAAAAAGTGGGCCCTTTTTGGTCATTACTGGGCCTTTTAAAGGCCTTATTTTTTAATTTCAGGGTTTTAGGGACCCAAATTTTTTTTCTGCTGAATTTTTTTTTTCTTGAAATTTGGCCCCCCCCCCTTGTTGGTTCCTAGATCCACCTCTGATTCATAATATATATTGGGACATATTTGTACTAATGCCCTATAAGGGCGAAACATACATCCAACAATAAAAAGAAATTACAGTAAAAACTATCTTTTGGGGTATGGTGTATGCATGTTCTAAGGAAGCGTTCACATATGTTCATGTATGTTCTTTATTATGAGGGGGCATATCAACACATCCGCATATACATATCATGATTAGTTTCTTTCGTATATACCAGAGAAGCCTTACAGTGTTGCATATCAGCTTGGAGCCTCATATATTCAGGAAACTTAAATACTTGTACTTTCTTCATTTTTGTTACTGATTTATGTAGTTTCACAAGTGTAACAAATTGTATCCAAAGCATATTATTACTTAACTCGAGTCTCAAGCCCATATAGAAATGGAGAAGGTAAACTTTACTACTTAATGATACATGTATTTCATTTGAATGAATTGGGAAACATATTGTGCAAATATATTTTACAGGGGTCTATTAAAATTTGAGGAGAGTACTGTCCTAATGATTTGATACAATTGAAATTTAAATGGTGAAGTTTGACCAGACAGAGATAAATGTTTAAATCTCTAAAACGGCATGGCATTATTCCAGATGTGAGAAAGATACTTAATGAGATCAGAGGTTGACTAAGTGATAACTGAACTGGTTGACTAGTGTGGAAATATA
Source organism: Owenia fusiformis (assembly GCA_903813345.2). NCBI lineage: Eukaryota > Metazoa > Annelida > Polychaeta > Sabellida > Oweniidae > Owenia > Owenia fusiformis. The sequence goes on from CAIIXF020000002.1 coordinate 28,850,569, forward strand.
AATGCTAACAGTGTCTAATGCCCGAGTCAGATTTGCTCCGATTCATTGTCTGGCGCCTGGCCGAGTATTTTGTTCAAACTAAGACCAATGAATCGGAGCAAATTTGACTTGGAATGAATTATTAACAGTGGCTGGATATTTAACATAAGTAGTGGTTGAATACGAAAATTGGTTATCAGTCAAAGAATATATTTTTATTTTATTGAAATCCAAATGTCATATTATGAATTTTCAGAAATGTTGTAAAACATAAATGTTTTAATATTTTATTGCAAAGAAATATATATTTAATATATAGTTAAGACAGGTTATAAAATTGTGTTTTGTTACAATCTCAGTTGTATGTTTTAATATAGTGCATATTGTAGAAAATGTTTAATTTAAAATTCATTTAGGAATTGATGCATAATCAAACACTTAAAATTGTGAAAGGGAGGTTGCAAACTGAAATTAATGATTTAACACTGTTGAGAATTAGAAAGATGCCTTAGGCAAAGATAGCAATATACGTCCTAAGATAAATCTCTCTTTGCCCTTGGGCTATGCATCAATTCCCAGAGATGGTAGAGGATGAGGGGTGGGAGAAACTTGATGGTAGACTCTTGTATATCACACCTGGGGGGTCAGGCTATTATGCTACGCACCAAGAAGAAGTTACATAACTCTATCAACCTTTTACAAAACAAACTCAATAGAAATTGAAGGGAATTAATTTATTCACTATGTACATACATATAGTATAAAATAAGCAGTGAGAATGTCCAGAATCAAGATTGCCATATTATATTAATGACCAAAAGGTTCATTATGAAAAAAGCTGAATTTCCATATCCTATTCTGTTATATGCATTTACAACATTATGTCACATCCCAATCCAGTTACGTGGATAATAATCCTCGGGTGTAAATAAAGCAGCTAGATCTGAACCTGGCCTGGGGTAGAATTTAAAGTAGATCACCTCTCCCCCTGCAAGCCATCCTGCCCACCAACCAAATGTACCCACCGTCATTATCATGTGATTGCAACTACTTAATACTCCAAAATCAAATTCTCTTGTGTTATTATTTAGATACCTTGCCTTCGGGTAGAATTTGCTTTTGCGATTTTGATGACTCATATAGTACTTTCGCAAACTTTGATTGACAGTTTGTTTCGCCCATTCTGGGTCATCAGAAGCTACGATAAACACAACATTGGTGTATTTACTCAGATAGTAGGTCATAGCTTTCTGGATATAGAATTCATCCGCGACTGTATATCCAAGCTTGACGTTATTATAGTCCAACATGTCCCCTCTGCGGATATGGATCCCCACTAGGGTGGTAGATCTTGTCTTATTCCCTTGTTTAAAACCTGGAATCCTTTTGAGATATGAGTTGATCTTTTTTCTGTAATCATAATTAAAAGTGAAATGTTTCTTAAGATCATCTTTATAAGTTTCGAAATATTTCCAAGACTGAAAGTAACCGACTAAAGTTATGTCAAGATTATAATTTAAAAATTGTGTTCTTTTGTCATATCGCCCAATCTTTTCCAAATATCTAGGCCTTGAAAGATATGGTAGGTCCTTGTAGTCATTGACGACATCATCACCTAATTTGAATATGTCCCAGAGTTCAAGATTGCTAGAAATGCTCGCTTGCATTTTGTTGTCTCTAGCAATACCATATAAGGACGCATATTGAAATAACTGATTCCCAAAACCTTTTTGCCATTTCATGAATAATTTGTGATTTCTGGAAATCTTCGGGTCTCGTCTCATTTGTTCACCTAAATAAACTGGTTGCCATTTTGTCACGGACATCTTTCTGCGAGTCATTTTTCCAAGGGTGAATGCCCCATAGAAGAAACCCATCAGGGCCACAGCACCAAGGGCGGACATACATTGGTAATTCTGCAACCATTTTGGACCTACATCATGAAGTCAAAACAAAAATTATCAAACTTTTTATGTCACCACATACTGACAAATAGTCTTCAATTCAAAATGCATCCCATATAGCTTATCTATTACATATAGTAGGCATATACAAATGGTTTAAATCCATAAATCCCTAAAGATTCTTAATTCTTTTTCTTGCTTTTTCCCACTAATATCAATATATCGTTCCTTTTTCTTCAAAGATTTGACCAGCCCTCGTAAAATCCTAGACAATGCATGGTTGCTAAACTGTATCAATGGTAACCTGTCAAACAAAGTTATAAAAATACTGTAATACAGTATAATCAAAGATTTGCAATACAAAACTGCTTGGCATCACCATTTTCAAACCAATTGCTTACCTCTAAATATTCTCTTAAACACTAGAACAAGACATCTCAAAACTCCCATAATTTCACGCCCATCAATTAGTTTTATATTTTCATTAAGGCCGATATGATTACATCATATCAAAATCATCATTCCCTTATTCATACACCATAGGCCTGTTATATTTTGGATTGATAACTTGCATATATATTTGAAATCATGCAACGAGTGTTGCTTATATTGACAGTTCAAAGTTTGATCCATAGATTAACTATTGATTCCCTAACAAAAACTCTTCGATACAACTCCTATAAATCATCTTCAAATATATCATGGGATTATTACTTAATAAATAACAGCGAGAAAGTGCATGGCCCATATTTGTGTCAAAAATAAAGTTTGAGAATAATATCTTGTGGAAATATAGGCAATTTTGAGGTTTCTGTCATTTTATAGCAGAATGTAGTTGAAGAAAATTAATAATAATATTTACAAATTGTTAATCATTAACCCCCATCCAACAGACTTCAATTTTATCACCAAGTTAAAATTAATTTTGTGTTTTAAAGATAAAACTGCACAATAGTAATTTATAATCAAAATTGACTTGTTTTTGTTTGTTTTAAATTGTGCAAATTGTTCTTTAATCTTATCTGCACAAGGAGCAGGATTGAGGATTGTCTTTATAGTTAATTTGATATATGGAGCCATATAATTCAATAAAATAAATTAATTTATAAGTCTCTGGTTGATATCATAGGTTAAAGACCATTAAGGGTTCTTTTTATGGGTTCCTTAACTTCCTTTTTATATATCTTAATATTTTTAGATGCATTGCTCCACATTCTAGGCTCCTTCTATCCAGAGACATCTATTAGTATTATTATATTCATTGAAAACCCCTAATTTTCTTTAACACTTATAGATGGCATCTATGTTTCTACCTTATCATGGTTTACCAAATCTTCGAGTAATAATTCAAGCTGTGAATTATTATCTTAAAAAAGGAATTACTGTAGATACACTTAATTTGACGCTACTTAATTTGGCGGATTTGTTCAATTTCAAATATTGGCGGCTATTTAATTTGGCAGAGACAGGACTGAGCTCAAGTTTTATCATAGATCTGGAAATAAACATTTCAGATTCATGTATACTGCTTTCAGTAATGCATGGGTCACATTTGCTGCGAATCATCGGCCAGCGCCCGGCCGATTGAGTATTCTGTTCAAAACTGAATACATTTGTGAACAGGATACTCAATCGGCTGGGCGCCGGCCGATGAATCGGAGCAAATATGACCCAGGCATAAGTCTTGGTATAGCACGGACATCCAAATAGCAATACTTACACAAGCGATTAAAACGGTAGCCAAATTAAGTGTATATACAGTATGTCATAAATCAAAGATGAACTTTAGTTTAAATTGGTGCCTAGCCTTATTTGGTCTCTTAAATCTTATTTAAACTGTCTCGTTGAGTGACTAATAATGCTATATGATAAGCAAATGGCTTCAAGTGTTTATATTTTTATGTAATATAAAAAGACAAAAAACTATCCCCCAGTTAAGTGTTTTATTTGTGTTTTTGTTTTTTTTCATGTTAACATAAGAAAATGCCAAAAACCGATGTCTGCCAAAATTGATAATGGAGTAAACAAATTTAGCATATGCATATGCATATTGAAAGCATACAAGAGAGGCAGAATATTTTTAAGTGGGATGTACAAAATATGCTGACTATTCTAAATTGTTAAATGAGTGATATATAAATTTACCAAGATGCCGTTGTATGATGGTATTATCACTTGAAAATATATTTGTAAATAAATTAACACTATTTAAATCAAATTTTGGTAATGTTTCAGAAATTTTGCTGAAAAATATTTGCCTGTGTTGAGAATGCTTTGTACAATTTATGATAAAGTGAAATTCATCTTCTACACATTTACATATATTAGTATTACATAATCTTTCATTTACAGGTTTGGATTTTGGCTTTGTGTGTCTTCCTGTTTCTATTTTTAACTGATGTGAACTCAACGTAAATCTACTTATTGCTAATCTATATTTTTTATTGTCTAACTTTGTATATGGTTCTAATGCAAAATCTTTATAGAAATTGAAAAGTGAAAGTCAGTTTTCAGAATTATTACCAAATTAATTCTTAAAATAGAGTCAGTTTGTATGAAATAAAGAACTAAAAGATATGACAACGAATCTTGTGAATGTGAAACAGTGATCATTTTTTAAAGGATACCCTTAGCTCATCTCTTAATACTTCTTTAAATACGAAATAAAGAAAAAGGCACAATTTGATCAATCTCATCTAAATTCCTGATCTTTGTTTGGAATTTGAATAAGAAATTTTTAGAACCAAGCTGACAGAAACATTTTGAACACTCCCTGTGTTTTCATCATGTTTAAAAATAAATTGTAAAGTACTAAAGTACAACTTAATCATAAAACACAAGCCTGTGACGTGATTAGTACAAAAAGGTCACCATGTAACTGTGTTTACTCTTGTAAAGAAGTATAAAAGACTCAATGTTTTGATTTATATTTCAAAGAAAACAGGTCAAGATGAGATCACCAGCCACAGTAAGAACTGAGTAAGAAGGAGAAAGTGAACATTTAGGACACAAAAATAACATACTCTATATATCTTCGGGTAAAACTATTAAAAGAAGATTTTAGAGACATTTAATGCAAATTCATGGATATATGTTCTAATACAGATTTCTACAATTACCACAATTTTGTAGTAAATTAGCGCTGTTGAGGAATTAGTGCAAAACAATTACTCAAACTTGGAAACTAGAACAGAAGTTGACAGTTATTTAAGGCTCTGTACCTTACTCCTCTACCCAGTGTACAGTGATATTGCAATAGGACTTAGAAGAAAGTGTATGCTGGCTGGTTTTTCAATAAGAAACTAGAACTGCAATTGACAATAATTTAAGACCGAGTACCTTAATCAATTTCCCAGATTGACAGTAAAACGGAAGCATTTACGAAGAAATATATGTTTTACTTTAACAACAAACGCATGGCATTTCACTGATAAACTAAATCAGAAACTGGTGATAATTTGAGGCTATATGTATAATTAACGACTCAACATTATGCACTCACGCAGTATGTCACCACTGTCATGTTCCGGTGAATAACAATGTGGTAATGAGTAGTTAGGAACAAAATCGATACACAGCTAGTGATTATAACGGTCTTAATTATATAGAAATTCAAGAAGACCTGATCCAGTTCACATTTTTCAGAGGAGAGTAGACGGGAGATAAGTACATGCTGACACTCTAAGTAAACCATTTACATAAGGCTATGTCATTTAATTTTGTGTTTTGCAATATTTTCTGGTGCCTATAAACCCAAATCAGCAGTCAATTTTGTCAGTGCTATTAGCACAAATCAGTGCAGATTTTGCACTATCTATCAGTGCTAATGCTGCACAAGATAAACAAATAAGTTGTTTTCGTGCTGGACAATGCGGAGGCTTTTTTCTTATATCGTCAAAATGTGCATTAATCATGTACAATAAAACATACATTCATGTTGAAATGGATGGAGAATGTAATGCTGGATAATAATTTAGTCCATAGACTTTATTTATTTTGAAATCTTGAAATAACAAGGAAGTACTCTAACTAAACATGTTACTTATTTGCCATGGCCTTAATTGAACATTAAGTAGCGAGCCAGAAATATTCAAAGTGACCAAATGAAGTATTCTCCAAATCCGATAGAATAACAAATCAACCAATCATTTGGATTATAAATTGAAGGAAGTGAACATATTATTTGAAATATTCATATATCATGATAAATATTTTGAATTATTCATATATCATGATAAATCAGCATTCAGAATCAAATGCTTTTGTCAGGCCATAAATAGAAGTAAATTGAAGGTTATGCAAATAAGGTTCCGCTTCAAAGTAGTTTCAATCCATATCAAATAATAGTCAAAGGCAGTCTAAACTACAGTCAAATATATGACTCAACGACGTAATGTGGTTTATCTATCATTTACATTGGCTGATTACATAATTCATCCTGTTTTCGGGGGACGAGCAGAAGACTGACTTTCTATCAGCATTCGAAACAATGATTAACATCACCAGGAAGAATTGTGTAAAAAATAACTAAAGATTCCATATGTTTGTAAATAACCTCATGGAAAGATACATCAAGCAGATAACTTTATGTAACATATGTAACATAAAATATGTAACATAAAACTTGGAAAATGAAACAAGCAAACCTGGAAAATGTAACAAGCAAAGCATGACTGTAAGATGTAATATGAAACATAGGAATTTCACATGGAAAGGGAATAATATTTAAATAACACCAACTCTGACTTGGAGATTACATCAAAAAGGACGGATTAACACAGATTAGACATGAAAGATATAAAACTTAACATGGCAAATGTTACGTTACATTACAGTTGGAATCAGTAACACTGAACATGAAAAATGTAACATAAAAATTGGAATGAGTAACACCAGACATGAAAAATGTAATATTAAAAGTAAATAGTGCTAAACATTGAAGATTTCACAATATAATTGAAATAAGTGACACTGAAAGTAAATTGAAAACGCAACATTGAAATCAAAATTAGACATTAGACATTGAAAATTTCACAATATAATTGGAATAAGTGACACCGAAAATGGAAAATGTAACATCTAATTTTGAATTCACAACTTCAAATATAGAAACAGACACTGGAGCAACCACGTATAACACATTTATTGTGGTATTCATCATCACTATCGCAGTATTGATCGTCATAGGAAATCTCACAATTATCCTTCTGATTTTAACCACCCCAAAACTGAAAAGTAATATCACAAATCACTTTGTGGGATACATCTGCATGTCTGCTGTATACATAGGGGTCGTTGTTATCCCGTTAGATGTTATCGCCATGACGCAACCATCAAATATGTTATGTCTCAGTTCACTCGCTGCATTAATTTTTGCAATGTTGTATTTGTCGCTGATCTTGTTGGCAGTGACTTGTGAAAGATATATAGCCGTGTTACACCCATATAGGTATCACTACATTACATCATGGTTGGCCATCGGAGTGAAGATTTTGATATATTTGATAGCATTGATATGCAGTACAGTGCCTTTCATTTATTGTGGAATTGTCTACGGAGAAAATTTCACAAAACCTATTTTAAACTGGAGTAGTACAAATTGTATTATGTTATATAAACATCTAGCCCCTCTTGGATTCATGGTATTTATTGTGTGTTTTGTTCTTGTTGCTATGGCAACTGTTGTGATAATGTATCTAAAGATACTACTAGTTGCTAGGCAGCAAGCTCGACAGATTAAAGCAATGGACACTGTGATTCAAAATGTCTCTGTAAATGAGACACTAAATGATCGTAAACAGATAACAAAAGAAAAACGTGTGACAATTTTTATGGTTGCCACGGTGATCTATTATTATTTTGCATGGAGCCCCCTGTTGGGTGTACTGCTATGTATCTATATGGATCATGATGAAACAAGTCAAAATTTGAGTTATATAATGACCATCTCCGTGGTGACCATGTACACAACAAATCTAGTGAATCCATTCATCTATGGTTATGGTCACAAGGACTACAGGCATGCCTTAGCAACCATATGCTGTAGAAAGTGTAGCTATGGCAACCAAGTGGTTGAGACATTCAATTATCAGACTTCTGAAGTATGACAACTCTTAGTTAAGCATATCCTGGGGTTACAAGAAGCTTTAATTTGTAGTGTTAAGAATTCCTGAGTCTATTGTTTCTTAGACGTTATTGGTTAGAAACGATCGAGGAATCATACATTTACAAAGCCTCTATCTTTACAAGAAATTTCCCTCTGTACAGTCTAATGCAAAGTGGCTCATGTTAAAGAAATGTGCCCCACGTTAATAAATAACAAAGGTATTGTCAGATAAGAGGCATTTTCAGGACTGCATTTAGAGGCATGAATTAACCCAAGTGTTGCCATTTACAGGTTGACCTTGAGAGGCCCCATATTTTGGTAAGGGTGAAGTCGTAGTTTACATCAAACTTAAAAGTATAACTTTAACTACAGTATTACAGTTGGAAACATGTACATCCAAACACCTTTCAAATCGAAAAACCTCTCAATGTGAACACTTTTTTCAGTCACATATTTTGTCCAGTATCTCTCATTGACTTACATGTTTAAAAAACGTTGAAAAGTAAAGAACTGCATTGGTGTTTGGATTAGACAAGTTTTATTGTGTATTACAGTATTTGAATTGATGGAATATATTCCTTCTGCAAACATTGTTTCATTCACTAATTGCTCTAAAGTGTGTTTGTATTCATCAGAATTTAGGAATCAATTAATGGCGAGATGCCAACAAGTAGAACTCATAGAATTGAATCAATGTTTCATAAGATGCCATTATATTCTCTCTCTGTTTGCTTCCAGACCTCCTGTCTTTAAGTAGAACTTGTTTATATTGTAATAACTGTGTATTGTACAATTACCATTATTACCATGGATACAGGAGGTCAAGGTTATCTGTTTAGCTTATAAACCTCAAATAAATAGTTGAATCAAGATTACAAATAATAAAAAAATGCATTTTCATCACGTCAGAAATAGCTACATATTCCATATTTTGTTCAAAGTTTTAATTTACTTCAGCCGAAGAAAATAAATAAAACGTTCAATTTTCTTTTGAATCGTTATTTCTGATTTATTGTTGTATAAATGAAAGGGCTGTTACAGCATCGTAAATTAGAGTTATTTGCCATAATTACACGATCAATTCGGCTATAACAATAATATATGATGTATAAATGAAACGTAATAATATGATAAATAAATATTTATATTGATGTAACTTCCCATTCCAACTGACGGTTGCTATAGTAACATTCCATTCAATGGCTACAGCCGAAGTGAGGTTTTACTATAATAAGTAAAAGCCTGTATTCACCTGAAAATATTTCAACTAGCGGTGTCATAAAATTATTAGTCTATTTTATGAGGTAACTAGCGAACATATTGTCAGTTGGTGTGCGTTTTAAAATGGTTGCTATAGTAAAACACCATTTTTGTTTTCTTCATCTTCATCTTCTACATCCAATTTTCCATTCTTCAGCAGCGACCTTAGATTGACCCCTGTCCTATTAATGCCAATAAGAGGATGTATGGCTGACTGTATACTGCTATAGAGATTTGGGAAGAGTACCTCCTGAGAGGCTAACAGTTGCTTTGTACGATGTCTCTCCTGAAAAAACATCAAGGGAGATGAGGAGATATAAATCACTCTCAAAAAACAATATATTTCTAACTTAAACTGCCATTATTGTTGTTTGGTAGTTTATGATACAATGTAGTAGGGCCACAATAAGTCACATCAATATACTGTTTTTCCATTCCTTAAGTGTAACAAATGAAAATTATTTTTAAGATAGATAGATGGCAGCATGGTCGGACAAAGGGCTTCACTTTCCAATAATTGACATTGCCTCCCTTTACTCTCTACATAGACAATAAAAAACCATACATGAACCGATCAAACATGAACTTGAAGATCTTTTATGTATGTCCAAGATTCAAATTAGATAGAAAATGAAAGGATGGGTGAATAGTAATGAATACCTTTGGGGCTTCAAAGCAAGCAGGGCAATTCTCCGCTATCACAGGAAGTTTCTTCTGTTCAGCAAAGTCACGCAGATCTTTCTCCCGAACATAAACAAATGGTCGGATAACTCTCAAGTCACCCTCCCTGAAATAGCGAAACAAATTGAAATATAATAAGTTTCAGTGTAGTTTTAACAGGTGTCGTCGAAGAAATTCAAAATATAACTGAGCCAACGATTTACATCTGACAGTGGTCATGTGCTTACATAAGACTGTCACTCAGCTTTAAAATACACATTTCTCTAATGTTACTATGATAGAGTATGGATGGGGTACTTACTTCACTGTGTAGCTGGCTTTCATTGTTCTTAAGGTTCCATTATGGAACACGGACATCAGAAAACTAAAACATCAAACACATTCTCCAGTCAGTAAAGAACAACACAGAAAAATCAAATTATGCAAAATGCATAAAACATACTTATGTCATTTAAAAAACTTGTTATACAGGTTTTTTTGTCAGATTTTATAAGTAAACTGAAATTGAATGTAATTTCATAGAAATCAATTGTGCAATCAATCCAATAATAAAACCTTGTTTGGATATCAAATTATTAATCTGAGTGGTTTAATTGAATATATGTAAAATACAGTGGACTGTAATGAAATCAGCAAGGAATTTAAGTAAACCACTATGTAGTGAACATTCTAAATTTTATGAAAATTCAAAAGAAACAGAAACTTCATTCAAATTCTTGAGAGAAATTGGGTAAAAAAGGCATGATCAGAGAGAGAAATAGCAGACGTATACCTTTCTGCCAAATCATCTAAATGCTGACCCAGTGCGAGCACATTGTAACCTTCTCTCCTGGCAGCGGCATAGATTCTCCCTCTCTTCATACGGCTACAAAAACTGCATATGGAGGCACATTCATATGGTAGTGACATAGCACTGTCCATTATACCTGGAGAGAGATGGAAGAAACAGATTAGACAAAAACTGTATTTACATGTACATTGTACATGTACAATCTATGAAATGGGAAGTGGATTGCATTTTTGCTTCTCTTCTATGAGGATTATGTTCTCATTTGTTGCAACCTACTAAGACCAATTTTTTAAATTTAATACAGTAAATTGCTTCAATGGGAAAAGATTGAGGGCTTAAAAATTTTCATTTTTTCTACTGGAGAAATGCATGGAAAAGGATTGTAACACAACCCTAACTCCGGATATTGATGCACGACTTTCAATAAATAAATTTTTTGAATATCATTATTATATTATTTTTTATTCATTCGCTCATATCGCTATATTTAATCTTAAATACATTCATCTTCAATCGCCATCTTTATTGAGTCTTCAATTTCAAATGGTTGGCAATGATCTCTTAATGCTGTAAAAGACAGTAAAAGGCGTGTTTTGGTACTTTCACATATCTGAGCTTACATTGAGACTCGTAGAAGTACGGCACTCCTAGGGATGCGAGGTAAGACTTCAGTGGACTGGGGTCGTAAGATGGTGTCTCAGGATCAACAGTTACTGCACCAAACTCAAAGTTTATTCCCTGGAAAGCAGCAAATATAACAATATGTATTATCCTAAATGAGGTTCATGATATTGGGAATATCATGAGGTAAATATGATATATCTGTGCGAAGTTTCTATTTTTGAATTCTCCATGCTGGTCAGATATACATGTGCTATAAACATAGAGTGTATTTCCTTGTACTTAAGCTTTTTGTGATGTGCTGGTAAAGCAAATAAGGGGGAGGGGTCGACAGTCTCGAGGCAAGACTAGGTACAATTGCCAATACATAATTTCAGTGTTTTAATGATATCTTACCTTCTGCTTAGCGTAGAACTGATATTGGTGTATTGTGTGTAGTAATGAAAGGGAATCTTTCCCACCAGATAGACAGACTAACAGACGGTCGCCATCTTGAATCATTCCAAATTCCTCTAATGCCTGAAAGATTGAATATTGAAGTAAAGGTTGTGGACATGGTTTGAGGCAAGAATAACTAGAAGTGGTTTCTTTTCTCAAATACAGTTCAAGGCAACATGGTTTCCATTATTTCAGAATTATTTATACTTAACATATTTTTATCTATTTCACTTTATATTACATTCTTTTTTACATTCTTTATCATATTATTATTGATACACTTATTTGTAGAAGGCAGTGTGATAATTTCCTTTATGGTAAATTGAATAGAACATACCTCCTTAGTAGGCTTGAATATCTTCTTTGGAGGAGGGAACCATTTATGTTTCTTCCCAGGGGCAGGTTTCTCATCATTAACATTTTTGCTTGCTTTGTCCTCAGTATCATTTGGGTTATTTGGTCCAACTGTACCATTCACAAGAGTCCTAGAATTGGAGTCTTCTCTTGTGTCGTCACCGTTAACACTCTCGTGAGTTTTTGTTGTGCCATGACTAGAATCGGGTTGACTGTTAGTGGTATCTTGATTTTCAGTCAAAGGAGACCCAATATCATTTTCAAGTTTTGGCACAACATCAGTGTCAGTCACAGAACTTTTAACATTTGAAGTTTGGTGTATGGTAGTTGTCGATGAAATTATTGCACTTGGAGTTTCGGTCATTGCAGTTGGGATTTTCTGCATTGGAATTGGGGTTTGAGCTTGAGAATCCCTTTCGAGTCTTTCTACATTGTTTGAACCCAATTCATGTGCCACATGACCATATTTGGAATGTAAAACTGCAGTTGTATCTGAGGTGACAATGTCAGTATCAAGTTTGACATCTGTCTCACGGATGTTCCCCTTTTCATCATTGCACATAGTTTCAGATTCAGTTTGATCATTGTTTGAAGCATTATTTAATAGATCATCTTCACGTAGAAACCCTGAGTTATCATGCTTTTCCATTCCTTCCATGAATGTAACAGAAAAGTTACTGTCTTCTGTTTCAGTATGTTTGCCTAAAGTGACTTCAATATAAGCCTCATTTTCATATTGTCCACCATTTTGTTTAAAAGCTTCACTAAATGGTGGAATATCTAATGGATACGTTGGAGGAGTGAATGGGATGTGATATTGTTTGTTGCTAGGGAGTGTGTTGCTTAGCAACTGTTGGGCTTCACTAGGCAACAAAAACCAGCGCAGTTTCTGAGTTGCTTCATCAAATAACAATGTTTGGTCAGCCATGTTGTACCGCATCTGCAACAAAGATTGACGGGAATGAAAGACACACAGTCACAATAAATATCGCACTTTGACGAGCAAAATGACCACCATGTAATTTATTCTTGCATCACAGATGCACACCCAGCAAAGCAGGGTGATGACAATCCCGGGATGACAAAACAGCGCAATTTCAAAGTTTTATGGTAGGTAAAAAACTTGCTCTAGGTAGCATTCAGTATAATCTTAATACTGTCATGAGGCAACTTAATAACATAAATCAAGCATGAGTCTATTATAATACATTCTATTCAAGTGTTACTGCTTTAAAACCTCAAACAGTCAAGTAAAAAACAATATCCACTAAAAAGTACTGAAAGTAGATTGCCAGATCGCCAATTACGCTTTGAATGCTCTTATTTTCAGCAGCTTTAAAAAGAAAATATGACAATATTACCTTTTCAGCTTTTTTGAAAAGTTCCTGAGCTTTCTGAAGGCACTCATCATTATTTGAGGGCAGGGGACCTTTCTCATTTGTTGGTGGGTCCATATACTTCATTTCACCACTGGAAATATGGAATCCATTGATCATATGGTAATCTGTTGCTAATAGGGTAATTCATGAAAAATAATGCTTTTAAAGTGACTCCATGTATACTTTCCAGTTTTCTTTAGCAAATTAAAGACATTTTTATATCAAGCTTTCCAATGCCAAACACCAGAGGTGAAGATATTAAAATCACACAATTAATTCATTTTTAGTCCATGTGTTGATTGTGTAAGCCATCTTTTGATTCAAAAGTAAGTTAAAAATACCTTGGTGAAAAGTGTGCATGTGAAGTTCTCTTAACTTCTAATGCTGTTTCCTATGCAAGTTATTTTTCACGCTTCAATATTTACACAAAAGAATCTATGTATGTAGTATTCAATTGATTGTGTGAATAACATCCACATTTTTTGGGACTTTTTCATCTTAAACATGCATTGTGGCACTTTAACCCCCATGTTCAACCCACCTGTTGTATGATATGTAGCCAAGCCATTTACGATCTTTGAACACTTGATGTCGCTGTTGCCTCCACTCACCCGTCTCTGGGTTGAAAATATACTGGAAATACCGGTAAGTGGGTTAACAAAGTAGAAAACCAGAACAACGGCAACGCCAAAGCGTAGCGAATCCCATCGAACAGAAATGGCTGGCATTTTTACAAACGAAGCACAAATATCATAAAACAACACACCAGAAAGGCCACCATTTTCAAAATGGTTGCTCACTAGCCAAGTTGTCATTAGAAGAAATAATATGCTTTTAAGTAGCCACCTCTAAAATTTTTGAAAAATCGCACACGTACTTGTAAAATAACACACATAAAAATGGTGGCCATTTTGAAAAATGGCCGACTACTCCCCAAAGTTTTATTAGACAATGTGCCATGCTTAAAGTATTCACATATCAAATATGAACAAAATCGCTCCACTACTTTTCGAGTTATAGTAAAATACGTTAAAATGGCGGCCATTTTTCAAAATGGCCACCTTCTACCAAAAGCGTCATTAGAAATAGACAGTGTGCCATGCTTATAGTATTCACATACCAAATATGAACAAAATCACTCCACTACTTTTCAAATTATAGTGAAATACCTTAAAATGGCGGCCATTTTTCAAAATTGTTTTCAAAATGGCCGCCTTCTACCAAAAGTGTTATAGGACAGTGTGCCATGCTTATAGTATTCACATACCAAATATGAACAAAATCGCTCCACTATTTTTTGAGTTACAACAAAAATCGTAAAATGACGAGTAAAGGCCGCCATTTTTCAAGATGGCTGCCATGTGCTTCTTTGATATCTACATTTGTAGCATTATTAATGTCCTTTATAATTTTTTTACATTTAAAACATATTGCTATTGCAGTTTTACATATTGCACCTAAATTACTGTAAAATCATCACTAAAATGGCCGCCATTTTGAAATGAGAGGCCATTTTGAAAATCAGTTTTCGAGCAGAACTTCTACCCCCATAGGGTATATGTGTACAAAATATGAACAAAATCGGGCCAACAGTATTTCAGTTATTGCCCGGACGGATGGATGGACGTACGGACGTACGGACGGACGTACATACGGACGGACAGAGGCATTCCCTATATCCTTCCGAACTTCGTTCAATGGGATAATTACATTTAGGGGTAAGTTTCTCTTGTTAAGGTAGGTCATGTGTAAGAGAGAATAAGTCATCACACTCAGCTCACCTTAGCTTTCAATATGAATTAACTTTTTTGTTTATCTGTTTTATTCCACCTACTACCCATAGATTATACATGTACAACTACAGTCTTTAAATAACAATTATTATTACAGAGTCTTAATTTGAATTATTGTTGTAGTTATCTCAATCTGTTTTTTTATTATATCAGATACCAAAATTCAGCTTCAATGATTATCACCATTTAAAAAATTGAAACGTTTTAGCTTTATAGATTTATATGTACAGCTTTGGTTCACAGAGATGTATTTTCCATATTTTGGAACAATTGGATAACAGATATCAATTCACTGAATAACTTGGATTACAATCATAACAATGCACCAACTTGAGGAAGAAGCTTTTAACTATGTTCAGCAACCATCTTCATGGCATCAAGAATAAACCTTCTAGCTTTTACACATTTACATTTACATGAAGATGTACCTTTATCTGTTTTATCATCAGTGTTGCCTCACAGAGATGTATCAGATATAAATTCACTGAATTAATTTGAATTAAAGCAATGCACAAACCTGAGGAAGAAGTTTCCAACTATGCTCAGCAACCATCTTCATGGCATCAAGAATAAACCTTTTAGCTTTTACACATTTACATTTACATGAAGATGTACATTATCTGTTTTATCATCAGTGTTGCTTCACAGAGATGTATCAGATATAGATTCACTGAATTAATTTGAAGTAAAGCAATTCACCAACCTGAGGAAGAAGTTTCCAACTATGCTCAGCAACCAGCTTCACAGCATTGAGTATAAACATGACATCACAATCTGACATAAAGTAAGGGAGATTCAATCTGGCAAAACCAGGCCTAAAATACAGAACTCAGAAATTAGAGGCATATTATATGTAAGAGTTATGAACTTTGATATTAGATCGATCCAAGCCTGTAGCCAGGATTTGCCAAGGGGGGTTCACTTTTTTAAAAATTCCAGGGGGGGTTCACTTGTGACAATTTTGGTCCAAAAATGGCCAAAATCACTTAAAAAGTGCTCAAAATGGTGAAAAACTGCATGATTTTGAAAGATTTTTTGGCTGGGGGGGGGGGTCAAACCCATCGAAACCCCCCTGGCTACGGGCATGCTATCCATATCCTTAGAGATATTTCTACAGATAATTCCTGAGGAACCTGAATAATAACTCCTTAACATGTTGAAATTTTCCAGTCTCAAGTGTTTTAGCCCACTTACATGTTCATTTACATAATTTTTATCATTATCCATTTGCTCAAATATCGATGCTAACTCACTAACATTTTCATCACATCTTGTTTATGTAAATAGTAACTGTCAAAAACTTGCAAAAAATGAAACAAATTTTGGTTCTAAACCCATTTCAAAACCTGGAAGTCTGAACAAGTTAAAATCTAAAAAGAGAAAAATGTGATACCTTAATATTTCTTTCTCTGAATATTCTCTATATCTGCGAAGATGGGTTCTATCTAAACGACTGAAAACAAAATCACAAAAATTCAAAAAATGTGTACAATAATGTTTGGCTCTTTTCAGGTCATCAAAACATGAAACTATAGGCTCTATGTAAGTATTGGTAATTGTGGGATAATCTTGAAGTATACCTATCTTCTACAAGTAGCTCTTCAATCTCCTTTGCTGTCTGTTCGTCTATCCCCATAACATCCTATAAAGACCAATAAATGAAATAAAAATAAATAAAACAAATAAGCAAAACAATGGCAAACTTAATTAAAGGACTAGAATTTTATGAGAAAGAAATCTATAGTACTAAAAGGCCTCAAACTGTGAGCCTTAACCCAAAAGACTTCTGTACAGTACAGGACTTGCATTAAAGTTAATGTTACATACTGTAATGTTTTGATTAACAATATCAAATGTATCAAAAGAATGAATAAAATTATCTATAATAAATCTATATTTCTTCTATAAATGCATTTTATACGCTATAACCTATCCTATAAGTAGTCAGATGTATACATTAATATAATTGGGACAGCGTAACAGCATACATAACGTTATTATATAGAGGTTATTTAATGGGAGGGATGGAATATGGATTTCATTCCGAGGGAAAATATGATATTGGCCAAGGAAAATATCATATTGACCGAGGGCGATAGCCCGAGTGTCAATATGATATTTTCTGAGGCCAATATCATATTTTCTCAAGGAATAAATCCATATTCCATCACGACCATCAATAACCTATTTATTTCATAATATTTTTTTTTCAATTTTTGTATGTCATCTCCTCGATCGGTCTGAGTTCATTCCTCTCACTCCGTAAAAAATCTACTAGGATTTTTATGTCACTTTTAGTTTTCTTCGAAGTATTGATATTTTCTTGACCTTTAATGAAGTCATCAACATCCTCTGTTGCATACCTAGACATATTTGTCACAGTAATAGACCTTTGTCACAGTAATAGACGTAAACTAGATGATAATAATTTCAATAATTTCAGTTTTCCAAACGATTTTTTTACTTCCTGTAGAGATGTGCTAGACGAAAAGCCTAAAACTCAAGAGAAATTACCGGGAATATTTCTGATACGGGATCTGATACAGGATTTTTGCTGATACGGGATCCAATACGGGATCTGATACGGGATTTTGGCTGATACGGGATCTGATACGGGATTTTTCAAATAACACTTTTATTCCCTGTTATTTTCCCAGGGAAAACATGTTATTATGGAATAAAAAGTGGTTATTCACCTGAGCGTATGGTTCTGCACATGCAAAGCCTCCCCTGGCTTGGATTCCAAACACATCATTCAAGACAACACATATAAAATTATGATGAAGTGGGTATTTACCTGGGCATATGGTCCTGCACATGCACAGCCTCCCCTGGCTTGGATTCCAAACACATCATTCAAGACAACACATATAAAGCTATGATTAAGTGGGTATTTACCTGAGCATAAGGTCCTGCACATGCACAGCCTCCCCTGGCTTGGATTCCAAACACATCATTCAAAACAGCACATATAAAGTTATGATGTAAGAATAGACCCGTCCGTTTGTCTTGGATCATAATGGAGAATATTGGCAGACGGGGAACATCTGTTGGACCCAGAATGATCAGATTTGGTACATCTTTCCAATGCTCTATTGCTAACCTTGGTAAAAAATTAAAGAAAAATAAAATAATACATTAAATATGTACACTTTGGAGACTACATTGTGGAGTAAAAGATGAAAAATTCCTGATATGAGTTGGCAAAATATGAAATTCATTGAAATGAATCTCAAGTTGATCAAAATAACCTTATTTGGAAGTGCAAACAATACACCACTAGACAACAGATGTTTCAATTAAGTTTCCCAAATGCTGCACATGTACATTCAACTCACACCGCCTGTGACACACCACAAATATTTTGATACCTGCATAATTCATGCTCCCTCTCAAGAATGACCTCTGGGGACACTGCTTGCTTTAACTGGAAGACGAGTCCTGCCCTTATAGACTCAACAATAGGTGGCGTACCTCCTTCTTCCCGCATTTCTGCCTCTTGGAGATACCTATGGGCCTCACGACGCACCTTCAGATAAATAATAATGGAAGTCAATATTAAATAATTAAATATCATCACTAGAAAATAATGAATGTTTTGAGGTAATTTTAAGCATGAAGTTCCTGGAGCAACGCTTAATTTTATTGAAAAGAAACTCATTATATTCTTAAACTGGAATCTTTGCTGCAGTTTCGAGCCCATCCTCCGATCACAGGGCTTCAAAATCCAGAATATATTCTTTCTTTTTACCCCCTGCGATAAGCAGTTACCATTTCCCCGATAAAGAACTCGCAATCTGATTGGCTGTCGCAACACTGCGACAATCATGTGTAAGTCATTGTGCATAATTAAATCACTTGATTCAGTTAAATCGGGCGCTTCCAAATTGGTTATAGCAGGGGGAAGAAGGAGGTACGGATTCTGGACACCTGCTTAGGAGGATGCTTCGAGCCATTTAATTGTTATTTTCTGTAATCTGACCTTTCAATAACTTGATGAATATGAGCGTAATTGAGAGGAATGAAAACCCATTAGATAATTGAGAAAACAAAAATCCAAAAACTGGAAAGACTAAATGGGGAGTAGTGTTATTGCAGTGTTATTGCCCCTCCACCCAAAGCCTAAGATGATCCATATATACTCACAAAGAAGACAGATCCTCCCCCACAGGCTGAGGGTACAGGGTTCTGGAAAAGAGATTTCTTGGCTACAAGTATTCCAGGGGTGCTGACTCCCCCTATGAACTTGTGAGTTGACAGAAAGATGGCGTCCTTGTAGGCTAGGGCCTGGTCACCACTGGAAGAAAAACATTAAGGTGATTTCATTGAAGTTTTACCAGGCCAGGCCCGTAGCCAGGATTTGCCAAGGGGGGTTCAATTTTCAAAAATTTCCAGGGGGGGTTCACATTTGACAATTTTGGCCCAAATTAGGCTAAAATCACTTGAGAAGTGCTCAAAATGGTCAAAAACAGCATGATTTTGAAAGACTTTTTGGCCAGGGGGGGGGGGGGTTCGCCCAAACCCTGCGAACCCCCCCTGGCTACGGGCCTGCAGGCCCATAGTCTCTATAGGAGGGTTCAGGTGCAAGGCCAAAAATTATTTCAAAAGCATGCAGTTTACAATTTTGAGCAATCTTTAAGTGATTTTGGGCCAAAATTGTCAAATAATTAACTCCCCTGACATTTTCTATACAACTGAACCCACTTGGCAAAAGCTGGTCACAGGTCTGTTAATCCTGGTTTTTATTTCATAACAAAAGTTTTTTTCAAAATTTCAAAAGACACTGTTTTGTTCTAATGCTAAAGATTATAGGCTTTTAAGACACTCTTACAGCCCATGATTAATACATGATAAAACGAACATTATCTACACGAATAAAACTTTAATCACATCAAATTCTTTCATTGAGAATGACAACTACATGTACCTTGTTGACACAGGATTCATGTCAATCTTAACGTAGGGTCCAGCAGTTGCGTAATCCCAGAATGCAAATGCGCCATAGCGATGCAGCAGTTTAGTGATATCGTCAATGGCAACCAGAATCCCAGTTATATTTGATGCAGCTGAAAAGCAGCCAATCAGCTGCTTCTTTGTATTTGCTGCCCTCTGGAAAGGAATAACATGTTTTTACTGATCAGCCTCTGATAAATACATGTATCTTGGGATATTGAATGTTGTTTGTTTTTTTTGTTTCTTTGTTTTCAAACAATAAATATTCTATGAACAAGGCACAGACGTGAACAATATCGTACCTAAAACACAGCATTGTGGTCTTGTTGACCAAGAAAGCAAGATGGCCACAAAAAAGTTAATCAGCTCTAGAACTTATCACTGTGTAACATATGTAAAACATTTGAACGGTTTGGCTGGAAACCTGTAGACAAGCCTCGATAGACAAGATTTTAGGACGGAAAATCTAAAATGGCAGCCTTAACATTTACCCCGGATGCCCAAAAACTAATCAGTTCTTGACGTTGATATGTAGAAACATCCCTGAAAATTTCAGATGAATCCCTCAAATGGTTTGGCTGGAAACCTGTAGACAAGTCTTGAAAGTGAAGATTTTAGGACGTAAATTCCAAAATGGCCACCTTAAAATTTACCCAGAATGCCCAAAAACCAATCAGTTCTTGACGTTGATATGTAGAAACATCCCTGAAAATTTCAGATGAATCCCTCAAATGGTTTGGCTGAAAATCTGTAGACAAGTCTTGAAAGTGAAGATTTTAGGACAGAAAATCCAAAATGGCCACCTTAACATTTACCCAGAATGCCCATGAATCCCTCAAATGGTTTGGCTGGAGACCTGTAGACAAGCTGAAAAGTGAGACGCCGCCCGCCCGCCCGTCAAGCTGACTACAATATCGTACTTCTTGTTAGGTACGATAAAAAGAAATTTTGAAAGACATGGGATTTTCAACAAACATCAAAACACAACCAGTTCTGAGATTTAAATGGATGAAAATGCAACTTAAAATTCCAAAGAATTTATAATATGCAGTGGAGAAGCATGCTATCTGGCAATTTACTCTCCATTCCTCACTACCTAGATGCCAGTTTCATAACTTAGCTAATTCAAGTATTTGTAACATGGCAGACATAGAACAAAGACACACAATGATGAATATAGCACTTTGAAGAGCAAATGTAATTTACCCAGCATGCCCAAAACCTAATCAGTTGTTGGCACTAGTCTGCTTATGCATGTGTAAACATTTCAAGTTGAACAGCTGAGCGGTTTTCCTCGATTTTCTTTGACAAGATTTATCAAATAATTCAAAATGGCTGCCTTGTAATTTACCCAACATGCTAGAAACCAAATCAGATGTTGGCACTTGCTTGGGTTCACGTTGAACAGATGAGCAGTTTTCCAGATATTTTAATTCATTCACGACTGACCACTTTTTGGGGGAAAAAATGAAAAATGAAATATAAATGAAGCAAGAAAATGAAGCAAAAAATGAAAAAAATTGGATATGCAATTCAAGATGGTTGATTTGGATTTTAAAAAAGAATGGAATTTTTTTAGCACTTAATTTTTATTGAGACATAACTTTGTCATAAGCTATCCAACACATATTGTGCTGTAATTTGCTGATAAATATGTATGGATCAAACAAATTTGACACAAGTAAATATAACCTATATCTAAGCTTATCTTATACCTACTACAGTAAATATAGTTACTAAAGTAACTGAGACAATGGTTCAAATGTCTTATTTGTATAGCAGATAAACTTATAATTGGTTACGTGTGTAAGAGAAACCATAGTAGTACACTACAATCAAAAATTACTGCTTCATATTATTCAATGATGCCAGGAAAATACTGAAAAGACAGTTAAGAACAACAGAAAAATGTGTGTGTACTAGTATATTATGAGGCGCATATGTTGATAAACTGTTTTATGAAGTGACATAAAAGTGTAATACAAATTCCATATACCATACAGCACATATGTGTATAATAATAAAGGATACATCAGGGACTATCTGAGATTGCTAGAAAGTTCACCATCAATCGTTGAATAAATGCATATACTTTATGTGAGAACTTATATTATTTATACATGCTATATATACTGAGGCATGCAGAAGACCAGGGAACTAATTAATAATACTTAGTTCTGGAAGGCAGCTTTTGGAATATACCTTTACTATGGAAAGGATAATGGACTATAGTAGCAAGGTCATAATGAAATGATACATCATCCCAAAAGTGTGATAACTAATGCTGATGGTATGACAACTTGTGCCAAAACTATGATGAATAATGCTGATGGTGTGATAAATGATGCTGATGGTGTGATAACTGGTGCCAAAACTATGATGAAAAATGCCGATGGTGTGATAAATGATGCTGGATATATGAAAAAGGATACTAATGGAATGACACATCATCGCAAAAGTGTGATAAAAATGCTGATGGTGTGATAGTCAATGTTGATGGTACCAAAAGTATGACAAACATTTCTGCTTCTTTGATGAATGATGATAATACTTCTAGTAGAAAATTATTTACAAATAGTTTTCAGAGAATGGCAAATGGCCATAAAGGAAAACATATTTGTGATATATGCCATAGGATGTGCAAATATAAGTCTGAACGTATGGAACATTATAAAATACATACTGGAGAAAAGAACTT
Organism: Owenia fusiformis; assembly: GCA_903813345.2. NCBI lineage: Eukaryota > Metazoa > Annelida > Polychaeta > Sabellida > Oweniidae > Owenia > Owenia fusiformis. The sequence goes on from CAIIXF020000002.1 coordinate 28,873,525, forward strand.
CAAATGTGATGTTTGTTCTAAAACATTTTCAAGAAAGTCAACTCTTAACATACACTATAGAATTCATACTGGAGAAAAGAATTTCAAATGTGATGTTTGTTCTAAAACATTTTCAAGAAAGTCAACTCTTAACATACACTATAGAATTCATACTGGAGAAAAGAATTTCAAATGTGATGTTTGTTCTAAAACATTTTCAAGAAAGTCAACTCTTAACATACACTATAGAATTCATACTGGAGAAAAGAATTTCAAATGTGATGTTTGTTCCAAAACATTTACAAGAAAGTCACATCTTACCTCACACTATAGAATTCATACTGGAGAAAAGAACTTCAAATGTGATGTTTGTTCCAAAACATTTTTAAGAAAGTCAAATCTTAATATTCATTATAGAATTCATACTGAAGAAAAGAATTTCAAATGTGATGTTTGTTCCAAAACATTTGCACAAAAGTCAACTCTTAACATACACTATAGAATTCATACTGGAGAAAAGAATTTCAAATGTGATGTTTGTTCCAAAACATTTGCACATGCATCAACTCTATACTCACATTATAGAATTCATACTGGAGAAAAGAACTTCAAATGTGATGTTTGTTCCAAAACATTTTTAAGAAAATCAAATCTTAATATTCATTATAGAATTCATACTGAAGAAAAGAATTTCAAATGTGATGTTTGTTCCAAAACATTTGCACAAAAGTCAACTCTTAACATACATTATAGAATTCATACTGGAGAAAAGAATTACAAATGTGATGTTTGTTCCAAAACATTTGCACATGCGTCAACTCTATACTCACATTATAGAATTCATACTGGAGAAAAGAATTTCAAATGTGATGTTTGTTCCAGAACATTTTCAATAAAGTCATATCTTAATAAACATTATAGAATTCATACTGGAGAAAAGAATTTCAAATGTGATGTTTGTTCCAAAACATTTGCACAAAAGTCAACTCTTAAGGGTCACTACAGAATTCATACTGGAGAAAAGAATTTCAAATGTGATGTTTGTTCCAAAACATTTACAAGAAAGTCACATCTTAACTCACACTATAGAATTCATACTGGAGAAAAGAACTTCAAATGTGATGTTTGTTCCAAAACATTTTTAAGACAGTCAACTCTTAATAATCATTATAGAATTCATACTGGAGAAAAGAATTTCAAATGTGATGTTTGTTCCAAAACATTTGCACAAAAGTCAACTCTTAAGGGTCACTACAGAATTCATACTGGAGAAAAGAATTTCAAATGTGATGTTTGTTCCAAAACATTTACAAGAAAGAGTAATCTTAATGCTCATCTTAGTATTCATACTGGAGAAAAGAATTTCAAATGTGATGTTTGTTCCAAAACATTTACAAGAAAGTCACGACTTGACGTACACTATAGAATTCACACCAAAGAAGAAACACACTAAATGTGACATAAATGTTGCATATAGATGTCACCACTGGGTGAAATACATAAAAAAAAACACATCAACAATGAAATATAATTTTTTACATATGATTAAGTTTAGATTGAGATTAATTTGTTTGAGAAAACCATGTGGCTAATGCAAAATCACAAAAACAATGTTTTCTTTCCAATGTAGGAAGGTTTTATTTGAACATATAAAATTATTGTTTATGGAAATACCGCACTCTGAAGATTGTGTCTATACTGTTTCAGTTTTTGCTATAAATCCAATTAATAATTGCAATTTCATTACTTTTATTTTGTATTTTACATGTAAATAAATTTTTCAACCAGTATGTTGGCCAGTTGGTAAAATGATGGCAATCTTTCAACTGTCAAATGTAGTGATGTAATTTCATTAAAACTGTATGTGTACATTAATGTACATGTACATTAAAGCATGTAAAAAAATATCTTTACAATTTTTCGATGTGTCAATTTCACCCTGGAATAGCCTGACAACGTTAAAGTCAGATACCATTTTCACAAATGTCGGAAATAACCGTTGCTAGAATTTTGATGACAAGATTTATTGAAAAATTCAAAATGGCTGCCAACTAATGTACCCAGCATGCCCTAGTGCATATTTGCACTAGTCTGCTCTTGCATCTGTAAAAAATTCAAATTGAACAGGTAATCAGTTTTCCTGGATACTGATGATAAGATTTGACTTAATTTTGAAGAGCTAATGGTGAAAATCAAGATTATTTGCATCTAATCTATTATGAATAGTACTTTATGTATAATTATCCGACATCCAAGTTTGAAGTGCTTCCTTATATCTGGGTATAATGTACCTCAGAAGATAAGAAATGTTATCTTATTCATCTGATAGACAACAGACAGACGACAGTTATGAAACAATAATATTTCACATAATCAGCTGATTGCAGGGGTTTCATTATCAGCAGGCCATAGGCGATTTTCACCAGTTGTTTTCACAAAATTGCCTGTTGTTTTTAGGGACTTTTCAATGTTAAATTTATGATTTGGATTTTTGCCTGTTGTTTTCATTTATTAAGCCTGTTGTGAGAAATTCTAGTGAAACCCCTGTAGTTCAATGATTTATTTAAGGATTTAAGCACTGGCCTCAGTGCATTGGACTCAAGTTGGCCAAGCATCAATTTCAATAAAAGTGATACTTGGCTACATCAGAAAAATTGGTATCTGGGGTGAAAGTTGTCATATTGTGGATTTTGACCCTAAATTGGAAAATTAATGGGATTAATATCATTAAATCTATCACAGCCGATCTTCAATCATCATAATAATTTTATTAATTAAGAGATCATCCTTAGGTAGTATGAAGAGTTTTATTAGTCTGCTGTTCATGGTTGTCATGGAAACCACAATTAAGGTTGAAAAAATCTATATTTTTGGAAAAGTATATCTGTATGTATTATAGATCGCATGTTTATTGTTTTTCAAATCAACAGATATCACAACATTTTAGCACTTTCAAAATCATCAGGACAGTTCAAATTGAAATTGATGCTTGGCCAACTTAAGTCCATATGTTTGAATACAAAGGATAGTGCAGCTAACATGATTGATAGTAATATACAGTATAAACATGTACTCTTCAATCATATTGTCTATCAATACTAAACAAGCTGGTTAATCAAACAAATTATTTATAAAATGAGATCAATAAGCTGTGAAGAATGAAATTAAATAAGTGTACATTATTAACTCCAACATTTTAGTGCAAATACACATCTAAGTATTGCTGAAAAATTACCTCTGCAATTCAATAAATTGCTGAAAAATTACCTTTGGAATTCAATAAATTGCTGAAAAATTACCTCTGCAATTCAATAAATTGCAGAAAAATCACCTGTAATTAAGCAAAGATACTAAATTGCTGATAAACTAACCTGTAGTTCAAATTCAAGATGTGTAGAGTCAACTAAACCTTCTCTTGTCTCCCTTACTCTCACCACCTAAAATCATAACCTCAATGATGTCAGGTATGCGTCATGATGTCAAACAATGGTGTCACATAAAAGACAAAATGATAAATTATGATTTATTTTGAATAAAATTTAAAGACAAGTTTATTGCTTAAATTTAATGCACATTTTTTGATTACAGTAAAACCTGTCTTAGTGAACATCTCTCTCTCTCTCTAGTGAACCCCTGTTTCTAGTAGACACTCTTCCTCCACACATATTCTACTGACTTTTGTATAAATTACCCTATCTGTAGTGAACACCTACCAACAATAAATTTTTTTTCACGGCAAAAATGTTCAATACACACAGGTTTTACTGTATTTGAAAAAAACTTTTGACTTTGTCTGGCAATAAGTAAAAGACATTACGATTCATGCAAATACTAGAGTGTACAAAAACGTTTACCTCTGCGCCTATTTCTTTCCATGGTAACAGATTTGAATGATGTTCATAAGGTCCAACAAACACGGTCTGAAAACATGTCATTGGAAAATTTATAAGAACATTTAACGGTGCTCTGTTTCTTCAAAAGATATCATCTATTTTGGATCTACATGTACTTCCTTTATAAAAATTAGTAACATCCCCCTCCATTACAGTAGCTACAAAGTTGTAGCTACAACATCCCGGGTACACAACGCCCTCTGAAAAGTAGGACAGCTCTTGGGATAACATAAATGCCATACAATCCACTCTACTCGGTTTTATCTTAAAATTGTAATTTAAGTAAGACTGAATTATATTGTAAGCATTTGTCCTGTTTTTCATCGCCAAGAATTATTCTATGAAAATGTTTATTCAAAAATTGTAGTTTTTAACTTTTCCAAGCACAACTTCATCTTTGGAGATTACATATATCAATCTACATCTCAATACAAATGAAACTTGGAAAAAATATTCAAAGAGGAATAATTACATACTGGAAATATTCAATAAGGAGAAAACTAGTAGAACGACCATTACTCAAGAAAGAAAAGCATACATAGAGAGATACATACTGGAGGATGGCTAAAATTCAATGCATGTATCAACTTATGGACTGCTCCAGTGCACCCACTCCCTGTGAAGATCACCGCATCGTGCTCACTCGCATTCACTGCATTCCTTATAATGTCTCTGGAATAAAAGAAAAAAACAATTAATTCATCATATCATAAATATAACAATGTATAATAATTCATATACACATGTAATATATGTTTATTCCATAATACTACTGTTTTCCCTGGGAAATAAAATTGTATTGTCCCTCTTAATATTGTGTAAACTAGAAAAATCGTATAATCTCAGGAATAAATCGCATTTACTAGAAAAATCATATATCTTTAACATGTTCAATATGACATTGAAAGCAAGATTTATTCTTATTTATTGTTACTTAAAAGCATGGGTTCTGCATTTATAGCCTATTTACTTGTAACAAGGCCATAGAAAACATTTAATTATGGAATAAAAGGTTATTTTCAATATGGATTTTATTCCACAGGAAATTTATTGTTTATTAGTCCTATAAAAAGTATGTACAAAAATGCAGCATGACAAATAATCAAGAGCTTAAAAAACGAATATAATAAAAAGGTAACTAGCCCTAATGTGAAATATGACATTGACATCGGTAAAAATGATATTGACACTCACTCACTACGCGCGTTCGGTCAATATCATATTTCCCATGGTCAATATCATATTACCCTGGAATAAAATTCATATTGAAAATCAAGCATGAAATAACCTATATTTATTTTGTTTATAATTACTATTTTGTTTATAATTACTAATTTGTTTATAATTACTATTTGTGAAGGCTTGAAGAAAACAGAACAGGTCTTTCAGCTTCATAATTAAAGTGGGTCAACATTTGAATAACCATTAAGGGCCAAGAGTTCAAATCAGTCCTTAGCACAAAATTATTCACAATTTGCATGTTCTAGATACTGAACAAAATTTCGATCATTTTACCTCGCTTCGTGCCGGAACAATGTTGTCTGTAGTGATGTCACTGAGGTTGTGGTGTGTGTGTTGCCATAGTCAGGTAACACTTCATCTCGTATGTAGTCCTCTATAAACCCCAGTGATCTGGAATATCAATGTGTTGGACTATACTGGCAAGCTTTGATTTTATCAAATTGACAAACAGAAAGTCTGTATTATGTTTGATAAACAAATAAATGATCAGGGTTTCACTCCAGTGACTCCAGTGAAGTTCAATATATCCATCTAAAAATTTGTGTTTACCTTTGGAGTCAATTCACTCAGACATGTAATGTTATAATAAGGGGGTGGGGGGGGGGGGTTATGACATCTAACCTGGCTATTGTCCAGTACTGCAGGTACATTCAGACAATCCTGTCATAATTTTTATGACAAGGAAAGTTTTACACTAATGCAAATATGACAAGTTTGTGGAAAAATATGTATATCTGTTCCAAATCCTTTTTAATTACAAGTATAGAAGGACTCACCTTCCTGAAGCTGTATAGTCACAATAAACCACTGAAATAAAATACAAGAACATAATGAAGTATAGGGCCACATATCTCTAATGCCAAGGTTTACATAAAGCATAATTTTCAGGTTTTCACTGAATATTTCACACACGGTTCATTATGTGAAAACTTTGTTCGGATTGGCTGAAATCAGACACACCTTGCCTAGCTATGTGTGAATGTGCAATAATATATGGAAAAATATATTCCTATTGTACATGAATGACATTTGTATATCTTGGATTGCTTCTAGTTTGGCTAATAAAGTATGTGGCCTCTCATATTTTGATGCTTCTCTGCCATATTTACCTTCTTCTATGGCCACTGTATTGTGGCCTTCGTGGAAAGATAAGTTCCTGCATGAACAACTGGTCATGTCATAATCATAAAATTTGAAATCATATGTCCGCCATTTTTCCACATCACAATTTGAATTGCGAGTTTTGGTCTTATTACCTCACCAAAAATTCCAAAACACACATGAAGTGATCAGTGTATTAGTTCACATCTTCTGGATTGCTAACCTAGAAGTTACAGTCAGTTACTAATGTCAGACATTAACGACATTTCGTCCAGTTTTCGAATATCGCCATTTTTCTTGGAGCCATTTTGTTTTAATTTTAGACGAAATCATGTCATATCTCATCAAGGAGCTGAGCCGGTTCCGTTTTAATTAGAGTAGATTTCATGGCCTGACTTCGTCGGTAGAACTTGAAAAATAAGATTTATCTGAAGATTAGGAGTCTTACTTACCCTCTAGAGGTTAGAACACACATTTTAATGAAACCATATCAGCTATGTTTTGTTCATGATGAAGCACAGTACTTGATTGAAATTTGTGTTAATGCTTTTTTGACTTTTCCATTTTCCTCATGTTTACTTCCGGGACGGCTTTGCCTCTATCACGAAATACTGTATCGACCTTGAACTTTAATTTTGTGACATATCATCCAACCATGTCTGATGTAAAAATAATTAAAATATTTGAAAATAATGTTTTGTGGTCTCTTCTGCAGACGAGTTTAGGACAGGGCAGAGGAGGATGGCCTGTTCTTTTCTATAGAAAAAGTGCATGATCTACAGTTGAACTATTGGTCTGAATGAAATGCTGCGCGGAAAGTATGAATGGGTCTTCTGCTGTCTGCTCTAATTTAGACCAAAGTGTAGACAAATACACGCACGTGTAAATTATAAAATCAACGAACAAAGATTAAATTTTCACAAATGTTCAGTAATTTATCGTATTGAAACTTCCGGAACTTACTAGGAAATCATTCATTTTCATGATCCATAATTTACCTCTTGGATATTGTGCTAAATGCTCTATAGTTGACGCAACAAAGGTGATAGAGTTTCATTAAAATGTGTGTTCTAACCTCTAGAGGGTAAGTAAGACTCCTAATCTTCAGGTAAATCTTACTTTTCAAGTTCTACCGGCGAAGTCAGGCCATGAAATCTACTCTAATGATTTATCTGTTATTATTTTTAAATGTTAAGGTTTTAAATTATATTCTATTCAAATTCTATCACTGTTAAACTATATATCTGCTTTATATGGGCTTATTAGCCTTTTGCAGATTATTGACATAGACATAGACATCTGGCGATTTTTAAAATATTCAATAAAGGACGATTCTCGGTTTGGAGAACGAAGTTCATCAATCTAAATGAGCATTATCCCTGCTTCGGACAAATTTGATTTTTTTACATAATAAAGATTTGAATGTCTTCTTTTGAATAGTCATAATTTAATTTGGGTAATATTTCTAGATTTTTCGCAAAAAAATATTAGCGCAGTACACTGATGAACTTCTTTCCCCAAATCGAGACTTGTATTTATATTGAATCGGTCTATTTGAGCATTATCCCTGCTTCAGACCAATTTGTTATCTTTACATCTTGTAGATTTAAATGTCCTCTTTTAAATATTCATAGTTTAATTTGGGTAATATTTCTATATTTTTCATGAAAAAAATTATTAGCCCAGGAGACTGTTCTCCAAACCGAGAATCGTCCTTTATGACACGGCAGCCAGCTTTTTTCAAATGGAGTTCACAGTATTCCAGATTTACTCACTTCGAGAGCCATGTTAGATTTTGAAACTTATGGCTCTCAAACGGAGAAGTGAACAGCTGATCAATAGTGACATTTGAAATTGAATTAAGTCGATCCGCGGCTTACTTTTGGTCTCTAACTGTGTCTTACATCAGTATCATCAATCCGTGTAAGTATTGGAGCGCTGGAGTACTTCTTTTTCGATCGAGACTTGTAAATTGTTCATCGAGTTAAAGTTTTACAGACCTATTTCCAATATGGCGGTTTGCTTGGTGCGAGATATGCAACGAACGAAATGAATTTTGAGAATTAGTAAGGTTCGGACAACCTCCAGAGATTTACGAAAATGTCCGAGCAGAAACCGCCATATTGGAATTTGGCAGTAAAACGATTCACTCGACTAACAATTACAAGTCTTGATCGAAAAAGAATTGTACTCCAGCGCTCCAATACTTACACGGATTGATGATACTGATGTAAGACACAGTTAGAGACCAAAAGTAAGCTGCGGATCGACTTAATTCGATTTCAAAGGTCACGATCATTGAGCTGTCCAAATGCTCCGTGGGAAAGCTATTATATCAAAATCCAAATAGCTTTCGCAGGAAGTAATTCCAGATGAAATCACCTCTAGCCAAGTATTGGCTAGAGACTCGAGTAATGCCATATATTTTCAAAAAGATTAACATGGCTGAAATTCTTTAAATTACAAGAGGGCATATAGGCTTATTGCCCAAAAAACTAAATAATCTGAAATATACTAATGTCATTCATGTACAATATGAATATACTTTTCCATATATTGTTGCACAATGGTCTCCTGATTTCTTTTTGGGGATTCTCCTGACGAAATAAAACAGTTAAGGTAACTTATAACTTAATCAAAAAATCCAAGATGGCCGAAACCAGGAAGCACATGGCATTTGAGTATAATCTGACCATCAAAATTAACTGTCTTTTGGTTGGATTTTCTCTCAATTTTTTATTAGTTCCACTTATCATTTATATAACCAGGCTCACTCAGTCGAAATGTTGAGGCATGCGCAGACCTCTATTTAGTGATATTTTCATTTCAAATATGGCGCCCAATCCGATGTCTGACGACCCTTACAAAGAATCTAGGCAGTTTGCATTTTTACCTCCTGTGAAATAACAAGTGGAATTTAGTAGTTGTTTTGTGTTTTATTATCATTCTGCATCGTAATTCTATGTGATGTGGTGTTGAAATGTCAGCAGAAATACATATCCATACGATAATCGAGTGAATCAGATAACAGATTTTTCGAAAATCCGTCTCGTGCTAAGAGTGTAAAAACTTGAATTAACATGCTCAAAAGTGCCAATGTGCACATCAATGTCAAGCTAAATCAATGTTGTGTCTAAAACAGGTACCCGATCTACTCAAAACAGCTTGTCATTCACGTATACACACTTAGCAAACACGGTGAAATGACCTGAATCTTGGAATTTCGTTCGAGAGCTAGTAATGTTTGCTCCGGTCTTCGTCATAAGTGTTCATCACACTTCACGCATGCGCAGGAGAAAAACCATCAACCAATAAGGTTTATAAATCAATTTTGCGCATGCGCCTTACAACGGTAAAGAAATTCGTATTTATAAACGAACCAGTTTGAGATAACCCGATATCAGTCGGAGAAATCTGACGATCTACGAAACTCACTTCAAAAAATCAAATGCGGACTGACGGCGTATTCTACTATGTTTGGATCTAAGATTTTCAGTATAGATAAAGTCTTTTATGATCTTTCGAATGAGGTAAGTCTCTAGTTCGAAAGACAATCGTATCAACTTGAACAAAAGTTGAGTTTTGACGAAAAATTTTAACATGCGCAGAAGTCCCATTTTTCGTTGTACCATATTGACTGCACTGTGGTAATGCAAATAGAAACAGTAAACATTTTGGAATGGGAATTTGAGTCCTCTGAAAATGTGACAGAAAAATTGACAAAAAGAGTAGCACGGCAAAGGTCCCTCAACATTTTTCTTCTAATTTCTCTGAAACATTCCTTTCAGTGGCGTAGAGTGGGTATTCTATGAGTGTATGCCACGAGTGAGCGAAGCGAACGAGCTTTGAGAAAGGGGGGGGGGTTCATTTGAAAATGAGATTGCATTTGAAGCGTTCTGGGGCGTTTTAAAATACGAAATTCCGACGACGAAAAAATAATATGGATTAATAAAATGTTAGGCCATTAGTCTACTTCAGAATATTAAACGTGGGTCATTTCAATATTAAAAATTCACTTTTCTCTAAATTTTGAGAGTACGCTATGGCGTTTTTTGCGTATATGACGCTACGCCACTGCCTTTAATATAGCCTAAAATGGAAGGAGCTTTAGAATTTTGAAATCTCTCATACAAATTAAAAAAAATAGAAAAAACAATTTGAGAAGTGTACTTTTTTCCTTATTTTGATCCCAATTTTTTTATCGGGTAATTTTTCAAAAAGCCGTTGCTCCTTCGTTTTTGATATATGTTTGAAGTATATTTTCACGGGCAACTCCTAGAAAAAAATCTTCTCAAATTCTTTAAACGGCACTTTTTTTCTCAAACTAAAGTTTTTTGTTGTTCTTTGATGTCTTTGTAATGATTACAGTGCACAAGCATATGTGAAATAATAAAAAAGACTTCTCAGGAAGAGTTTGAAAATTTCAAGATTGTGAAATTTTCAAATCGATTAAGTTAACAGTCACCTTAAATGGCTGTAAGGCTTAAGGTGCTATGGAAGTTAACAGGAAATGACAAAACAGGAAGTGACAATTTTTTTGCATTTTTAGATATTTTTTGAATAAAGATAACAGAGTTCTGGTTTGACTTCCAGTCAATTTAACTATTTCCACATATCATTTACATGACCAGGATCACAATGTGCATGGTCAGAATGACCCTAAACATGATGAAATAACCTTTTTAGCCCTTTGAAAGTGTGACTGATAAAAAGCTAAAAGTAGGAGCGTAGGGAAGGTCACTGAACAGAATCTTTTGAATTTTTCAGAAAATGTGCCCAATATATTGCTCTAAATGATACAATCTTTGAAAATTTGATATCATTCATAGAAAAAGAAAAAAAATGAAAAAACTGATTTGAAAAGCGATCTATTTTCCTTTTAATGACCGCCATTTTTGTTTAAGACAATTTTCTAAAATTTCAAAGATTGTACTAGTTAGAGCATTATATTGGGCACATTTTCTGAAAAATTCAAAAGATTCTCTTCAGTGACTATCCCTACGCTCCTACTTTTAGCTTTTTTTCAGTCACACTTTCAAAGGGGTAAAAAGGTTATTTCATCATGTTTAGGGGCGGGGTCAAAATATCAATGTTCATATGGAGACGAAAGTAATTTCGTTTGGACAACAACCCCCCACCCCCCTCTAGACGAAAGCTTAGGTCACTTCAAAAAAACATTGTATCCTATTTGCCGGGTTATTATTACGGTGAATTAACACACGTTCGCAATTTAACTGCATTGAACTCTTCAAAAGGAGGAGGGAAAAGTACGGAATTTATTTGAAAAATGATCGAATTATCGTCTTTATCTACCGATATTTTGGACCTATCACACAAAAAAGCTCACGAACTATTGAAAACAAGCCTTTTTATCAGAACATAGCGCCAGAAAAAGTGGGTAAGTGGGTAAGTCCAATTATTTTTTGTATATCAGATCCGAATTATCGATGTTTTTTTGGTCAACGAAAGTGCCCAAAAACCCCCTCCCCCCTCGCGAAAGTACTTTCGTCTCCATATGAACATCGATATTTTGACCCCGCCCCTTAGGGTCATTCTGACCATGCACATTGTGATCCTGGTCATGTAAATGATATGTGGAAATAGTTAAATTGACTGGAGGTCAAACCAGAACTCTGTTATCTTTATTCAAAAAATATCTAAAAATGCAAAAAAAATTGTCACTTCCTGTTTTGTCATTTCCTGTTAACTTCCATAGCACCTTAACAACATTTTTCAACTAGATTTTGCACAAGTAGTCTACATGTATGGGGTGATTTGAAAAATCAAACCCATACGTGTGGATCTCAGTCTTTATACAATTTCCAGGTTTATAAAACAGCGTTGTCTTATGAAACAAAGGGAAATATTGTTTGTACTCACCTTTCCTTGAACCAAACGGTCCAGAAAAAATCTTGTCCTTTCCAACGACATTTTTCTCTATAAAATCAAATAATGATTTTCCTCCAACATCTGGTTTTGAATTATTACTCTTATAACTACTATTTTGATTCTCTGTATTTGGTATTTGATAAAATTTACGATCTGCAACTGGTAATGGTTTGTTATTTTCTAAACTTTGTTCAGATTTCATTTTCACGGGGGCTGACATCTTGAATTTCACTAAACTGCAGCATCATTTCAGTGAAACGGAATCAATAATGTTTGACAACCGGCGCTATTTTTTAGCTTCAGATAACCCAGGGGCGGATCTGGGAACCAACAAGGGGGGCCAAAATTCTGGTGTGAGAAAAAACGTCCATGTTTAGGGCCCCTAAAACCATTTTCTTCAAAAGTTGGCCTAAAATTAAAAACTAAGGCCTATAATCTATAAAAAATAAAACCAAAGAACAAATAACAAAGAAAAATGGAAATAGATGCAAACCAAGGGAGCCTCTAAGTGTGACATCCCCGGGTAAACATCTAGTCTATATTCGATAAATCATGGATAAAATATATGTCAAACTTTTAATGTCAGTACAATCATGGAGTTCCATGTAACAACAAATACATTGAAATCCCAATATATGCCCATATATTATTATGAGCTTTATTATACTTGTATCCCACATTTGGGCAAAGTGTACAGCTTAAACAGAAAAAAAATGAAAAAGCTTAACTAATTATCTATATAGTATATTAACTAATCAAAGGGTGCTTGATCATTGCAAGATTTTATTGGATGCAATTCGTGTTTTTTTCTCTCTCGATAAAAATATTAGATATATATTTTGCTAGTATATTTAATATTATTCCCTCTGAATTAAATAGAAACATTAATTTATGTTCCACGTTATTCATGTTTTCTAAATTTTGACAGTGTTTTTTTATTTTATCCATGTAACTTGACCGAACATCTTTTAACTTATTGCATTCTAATAGGTAATGACATTCTGAACCGGTTTTCTTGTTACATATTAAACATTTTCTTTCTTCAATAGGGGTAATTGGTTTTGTGTAACGACCTGTTTCGATTTCTAATTTATGTGCGCTAATTCTTAGCTTTGTCAAGTTATTTCTGTCTATTTCATTTTTGATTAAATCCAAGTAGGGTTCCTTGTTCCATTTTGCTTTTATTATCTTATAAAACCTCAATTTACCATTATTTGATTTTATTTTAGTTTCCCAAAATTGTATGTATCTATTTTCCAGTAATTTCTTAATTTCTCTTGGTTTTAAGTTTAAATAGTTTGGTGAAGTACCATTGTAAATATATTTAAGTACATCATTGATGTGCGTGAGCCATGATTGTTTATTCATATCTGTCAGTTGTTTATTTACCTCAAGGGCTTCACGTAGAAGCGAGTCGGTTCCTTTATTGTTAATATGATTAAGATATTTCATTTGTTGATAAAACAAAGAAATAAATAGTGGAAACCTACCTAAATCGCCTCGTGTAGCGTCATTACTGGCCTTTCTGTTAACACCGAGTATCGATTTCATAAATGATATATGAAGAGATTCAAATGTTATTCCATCATATTCCTTTTCTAATGCCCATTGTGGGTCTTTTTTAATTTTACTCGAGTTTAAGATACCCGTACCCCATATATCAGATCCATAGAGGCATATGGGCTTTATGAGTTGATCAAATAGTTTTAAGCATAATGATGGTTTCATATTACCATTAGAAATTAGACTTAATAATTTAAATTTTGCCTTTTCAGCTTTGTCTTTGATATGCTGGGCTGCAGGTCTCATTGACCCACTTATGCTTAATTCCATTCCCAGGTAAATGTATCGTGAAACAGATTCTATTTTGTAATTTCCTATAAAGAAGTGATTATCAATAAGTCTACCATTTTTATTCATTACCATAATTTTGGTTTTATCAGTGTTGATATTTAAGTGCCATTCTTCACAGTATTTTTCTAATTTGTCCAATTTGGTTTGCATTTCATCTTTTGAGGATGCGATAATTACTAAGTCATCAGCAAAAAGGAGGCTTCCAATTCGCTTATTATTTAATAATGGGTCTGTTTTGAGATCTAATGTTTTAATAATGTCATTTATATATATATTAAATAGAAGAGGACTCAGGGGGTCCCCCTGTTTTATTCCCTTGTTACAGTCAAATTCATTGGTAAATAAACCCTCATTATCTAGTCTGACTCTTGCTTTTGATTGTGAATATATATGTTTTATCATTTTATAGAATAAACCGTTTACACCCGATTGCAAAAGTTTCAAAAATAATCCATCATGCCATACCGTATCGAAAGCTTTCCTCAAATCAACAAAACACATATATATATTCCCTTTTTCACTTAGTACATATTTATCCACGAGGGTTCGTATTATGAACATGTGGTCAGTTGTTCGTGCTTTCTTTGTGAAACCGGCTTGATTTTCCGATATTATTTTTCTGTCATGTACAAAGGCGTAAAGTCTATTATACAAAATTATTGAAAATAATTTGCCAAAGCAATCAGAAATAAAAATACCTCTGTAATTTCCAGGGTCTTTCGTCGTTCCTTTCTTAAATAACGTAACGATTGATGAAATATTCCATTTCTCAGGGAAAACTGTTTTGCTCAGTAATATGTTAAACATTTTACAGATAACATTATTTAAAACTGAGTATGACGCTTTAATCATTTCATAGCTAATGCCGTTAAAACCCGAACTCTTGTTGTTCTTTAATTGCTTAACTGCCTTGTAAACCTCGTTTTCTGTTATTCTGAAGCTAAGTTCGTCAAAATGATTGTCGTTTTCTATTGATTTAACAATTTCGTTGACTTTTTTGTTGTTTTCGGTATTTTTATCCTTTTCAAATAATTTGGAAAAATGTTCATGCCATTTCTCTGGTGTTATATACGCGGACTTATTGTTTCCGTCTTTTTGCCTTAGTTGCTCAAGTAGGGACCAATATTCTTTAGGGTCATTGTCATAAAGTTCTTCTAATTTATTTATCATATTAGTTTTAAATTTCCTCTGTTTTATCTTACAGCATTTCCTATATTCCTTTAGCAACTTGAAGTAATTACCTCTAATCATATTATCATTTGGTGATTTTATTAGTTTTGCTCCAATTGACTTAACCTTTCTTTTCAGTATACTGCAATCATTATCAAACCATTTTTGAGATATCGAGCCCCCTTTCTTTTTACAGGGTAACTTTTTTCGTAGTGTTCTTTTTGCTGTGTTAATTATAATTTTTTCGAGCTTGTCAATACAATCATCAATATTATAGGTGTCGTTTAGCTCGTAATTGAGTTCATTTATATCATTTCGTGTTTTTAAATTATTGGAGAGGTCCGTTTTAAATTGTACCTCGCGACGGGCGTCCCATTTATATTTGATTGGTTTCATTTTGATAGTATGCCCATTGTTTTTAGTCCGATTGTTACCGTGGTCGTTTGGTATTCGTACTTGCATTAATAGAGAAATCTTGCAATGATCAGAGAGCACACAAAGGTTATCATGAACCTTGAAGTACATAATATCTGGAAGCATATTTTCATGAATAATACAATAGTCAACTACACTGCTTCCATTCCATTTATGACAGGTGAATCTACCGGGCGAGTCCCCAAGTACTCTGCCATTTATAATTCGTAAATTAGATGACCTGCATAGGTCTAGTAGCTTCTTACCCGAAGCATCAACAACTGAATCCATGCTGGAACGTTCATTGATGGTGACATCGTTGGGACAAAGCAGAATGTTTGGGATATGATCATCATAACCGTGATTATTTTCAAAATCGCGTACTTCACCTGTTCTTGAATTAAGATCTCCCATAATCATAACATCACCTATATTAGAATATTTATTTATTTCTTTTGTCAAAATCTCGTATGGGTCATCCCCTGAGTTGAATTTACCTTTTGGGTTATAGTTTGCAGGTGAAAAATACGTTATACATAAGTATATGTCATTACTTGTATTAAAGAACTTTTTTGAAAGTTTAACCCACAGGATATCTGGTGTCTTCGTTTTGATTATTGTCGTTCCTGCTATATATGTATTTCTTATAAGTACAGCTAATCCGCCATGACGTTTCCTGCCAGATTTAGCTCTATTTACCGAAAATGATGTGAAGCCATTAACTCTATCAAAACATATCGGGTCTTTTTCATCACCATGTGTTTCGGTTAGACAGACTATATCATGTGTTGTTAATTCTTTGATAAAATCATTATCGTGCAATTTGTTTCTTACTTTGCTTTCAATTCCCTGAACGTTCCAGCAAGCGATATTTAAATGTGTGGTAATGGTCGTATTTTTATATATCATTATAATACGTAAATATGTTAATTAACATTCAACATCTTACATCTTACATCCCGACATACTGAAAATATAATGTAATGATTGCATATAGTGTACTTCTGCTGATAACGTCTTAAATGCGTAGAAGTATTATACATTCTTACTTGAATTTATAATATAATTAAACGTCTTATATAACTTATTTAGTCGCTGATCCGTCTAAATTATACAGTCATTTTATTACAATGATCAGTCGAAAGAGCAAGCCACATATTATTTGTACTACACACAATCGAAGCTTTGTGTCACATTGTCTCATAAAAATATATGGAATATTATGATTATACTAACTCAGAGACATATAAAAAATATATACACTAAACTAAAGCTAAACTACAACATGATTTATTGCTCTCAAATTTGAACACTTGTGGCTTGCTCACTCTGGAATGAAGAAAATTATTTGACATTGAAATCAAATCCAGTTAACGCGCCTTATATCTTAAAAATCTGCCGCGCTTCGCATCCGTAGATGTCACCATGCCCCTCGGTCACAGTATCAAACCCGTGGGTAAGACACTTCCAAACAATATAGAAAACAATATCAATCTGCAGGTGCCTGTCCAAAGATAGATGTCACGTGACACCAAAATGACGTAGGAACTGACAACTCCTTTTAGGGGATCTTCCATTTTTGCAGTACAGAATATAGTTCTTTTACTTTTGAATTCAAAAATTGAAGTTCGATGATTGTTTTCTCATTTAAATTGGTTTCAATAGCTTTGTATATATATAGTCATTCTTTCTATATTTAGGATAACATTGGTTAGTCAAAGACAATAGCATACCCTCGCTACTGCGTATGGATATTTTTCAATTATCATGGGTAAACAAGTTCATTTAGTTATTTAGTGGTGGCGGAAAATCTTTCAAATTTCTTCAATTATCTTCTATTAATTAATTATTTGACCTTTATTTTCACATTTAATGGATACTATCATGATCACGACATAAGAATCGATAACTATATGGATATAATAAGTACATACAAGTAGCAGTTAAGAAGAAACCATGTAGGAAAAGCCCCATAAAAATCATCCACAAAATAATTTTGGAACAATTTTTCACAAAATTCCTTGGGAATTTTAGTGTCTCATACATTGAAACTATGTAAAGAAGTGGCATTTTGCCTGGTACATAACCATGGCTTCAGATAATGGGTAAGTATGGTGTATTTTGCTCCTTTTTAAACCTTTAACTGTTATATATCAAATGTCCAATGCACCCAATATGTTTGTGCAACAGGATAATGATAAGTTCAAACAACTCACTCTCTTCGATTGTAAAATGTTTGATTTTTGATGGTGTATGTATTATGTGATGTGTGACTGTGTAAAACTATAAACCACAACATACTCAACTATCCCCTGGTATAAGAACCTTGAAACTAGAATTAGACACCATCTTTAGGTCAAACTGAATCTATCACAGTCTAAGTATTTGATTGGTTGATTCTAAACTGCCCTTTGATAACCCCGCAGTCTTCTAAATTTTTGTCATGGCATCATTATCTGAGTCATTTTCTATTCAAAAGTTCAGATAAAAGAAAAGGTAAACCACAGTAGTGGAAAATTTATACATGATGTATACTTCCATATGGTTGATTGTAAAATAGCAAGCCTAATAAAACTTTACAAGAGTCCATCGCTATGTTCATGTTGAAGCACATATGCTAAAGCAAATGTCAGCATTTTAATAAGTTTACAGCTGTTCGTTTGTAACTTGTATAATATCAATAATTGGTTGCTGAGCCTTTATAAATTCCTTTACTCTGTTCATAAGTTCATAGTAACATCAACAAGGACACATTATTGTTATTACCACTATAATTATTGACTCAAATTCTATTTATATACATCATTATTTGTCAAACTTACAAACTGGCCTATAAATTTTGTTAACCTATAAATGTGGAGTTATATGCCTGTTATCAATAAGTACTTCCTAATTTTTGTTTGTGTATAGTATATTCAGATCTTCCATGTTTCTAGGAAATGTTTAAATCAACACCAACGCATTTGCGCATTTCAGTGTAAAGTTCATGACATTAATTTTTTAAATTTTACATACATCAATAAGATTAACATGAAAAAGACAGAATCAAACCATTATCATATCATCCAGATACCTATGATGGACTTGATGGTGCTTTTATTTTATTTTTTGAAACATATTTTATTTTCTGATACAAATAGACAATTGAAAATTAATACAAGTACAAATACTATATTGATTAAATCACCTATTGTCAATACGAGGCATCCTGTTTAAGTTAATAGAAATGTATTGTTTTTTATTTCAGTAATCAAATATTATTAGTTACACTATTAGTCTCATATCGACATTTTAACATAATTGGTACATGTACTAACTGAACTACAATCAAACTTTTGATAAAAAACTACAAATTGAATTTCATTAAATTCCATCATGTCCAGTTGTTTTTTTCTCTTGTGACACACGACCTTTTTCATTTACTCCATTAAGAGAGAGCTTATAACTGCTCGCCTCATCTTCTGGCCCTGGGTAGTGACACGCCTTAGGTCTACTGATTAAAGGTTAAAAAACATTTGGCAGTTTGCAAGGTTGCTTTATTGCTGGAGAGATTGTAGTCTTGTGTCATGTATATAGGAAGCCCCTATCCTGACACCAGAAAAAGATGGATTTTTTCCAGGGGCACGCTAAAGCTGCAATGCAAAAACACCAAAAGTTGTGCAAAAGGTTGTGCCAAAAAATCAGAAATCAAATCATGGAAATGTCCCTTGCATTGAATGTCATAGTCTCTGACTTGTGCCTTGGCATATGTAGAAGCCCTGTGATCTCTCTTAAAAGTCACCAAAAATTGCTTCATCATGTCTATTGCGTGGTCTTATCAAGGAATGTACAATAGATATTGACTAGAAAAGCTGAAGTGTAAAAAATGTGGTAACTTGTGCTGTTCTGTAAAAAATACGCAATTTTTGCAACTTTTGTTTTTTGCATTGCAACTTTTGGAACTTTTTCTGGTGTAAGATTATGGTATTATGCAGGGCAGGGAAGATAACTAAACAGACCAGGATTGATATATTTGAGTGCTTGTTTCATGATTTCTAATGTTAAACTAAATCAGAATATGTTACAAATGTTCATGTTATATGTAATGTAGGTAATATTGCAGGCTAGTAGTTGAGAACTTTGGGATATTGGAACACCTGTTGTGTCAATCAAAAACGATATTGATGGAGCCATTTCAAGAAAAACAATCACATGTAATACTTTCCAGAATCCAGATTTTGATTTACAGCATACCTGTATATACATAGTTAATCCATTTCTTGATATTAAGTCCATTACGACAAATGATTTGTGAGGGCTGGTCACATGTGTTATAGTTATTTTGCAGTACTGTATTATCTAAAGCTAAAGTTTTGGCATATTTTGTTTTTTTAACCTACTTTAAGGCCAGTGTTTACATCATAGCAAGCCATAAAGAACTTCTCTTAACCAGTCATATTGGAATAAACACCTCTGTGTCTAGATTGTCTAATAATGAACCTCTATCTTATCAAGAGGAAGTGTATTATCCTAATAACTACATACCCTGTGTTCATGATAAAAATGCATGTGGGGGAGTATGTAAGCGGAACATTGGTCTAGAAAGACTTTCTGGTAAACATTTTTGGATATCTAACATGTTGGGTGATTAAAACGCATCAAAACAGCATGGACTTGTATATAAGCAGGTCTCTCCATTAGTGAACAGTCACAGTGAACACTTTTTATATAAACACTTCAGAGGAATGATCTACTTAAGCGATAAACCTTTTACTTCAATCCAGTCAGAGCCAGTCTTTTTGTCAGTTGAAGATTTCTTGGTTGTGATTGTTAGAATAACATTTGGGTTTTTGGTGATAAACATCATTGTTTAATAGATATTGAACCTTCTCTCTGTTCTCTGTCAATGAATACTTCCCACAACTTAAAGTTAACACTACCAATAGAGAGACAATACAACAACCTACAGAGTACACATCTTTCTATTAACATCGCCTACATGTATATAGAACCCTTTTCATATTACCACCAAAAGTGGTGACATATTGTTATAGTGGCAGTGCTTTTTGTGGCAGTGGTTGGTGTTTGGTGTTCAGCATCTGTAGCAAATATAACAAATGGCAGGTGGTATTTTGCATGTTAATGTCTTATTTTATGTAGAACAACTCTTTAACCACCCTCAGAGAACTCTTCTTTCTAGAATACTTCATCAGAAACTTGTATACTTGTAACTCAGCATAATATGACCATAGTTTTGGAGTTATATAAATTGAAATGAGTATAGATAAGGACTCAAGGATACTTGGAAATTATATAATAATGATCTGGATCTGATATAATCATTCATGTCAAATAAAGATACCTACATACCTTCTTTTTAAATGTGCCATGAACACTGCTTATTTCACTTCAATGAACACCTGTTGATTGTACCTTTTAGATTTTCCTTCTGAACACTTCTTGATTGCCCCTTGTGAATACCTTCTATTGGGTACACCACTTAATTGTCAGCTATAAAGACTTCTTAATTTCATCCCTCGATAACCTCTTGTTCCCTTTGAGTTCCTTGAAATAATGACACTGTGACATTGTAAAGAAAGATAAACCTGGCCTTATATTAAATGAAAGTTAGTTAGAATGAAAAAATATGATATAAAGAGTTTTTAATAATGCTGGCTGATAAATGTTGTGCATATAAAAATAGAATATTTTGACGTTTAATTTTACATTGAAAGTAATTAGAATGACAAGTTCAAGTTATTTCTGGTAATTTTTTTTAATATTCTTGGCACCAATGTATTGCTCTCTTCATGAGGGAATATAGCTATCTTAAACAAAACATTTACTTAAGCCATGAAATATTGGTGTTTCTTGACCAATTGAAAGATTGTATCTTGAGACCACTTTTCTATAAACACCACTTTTAGATCATCATTAAATGCTTTGTGTGGACACCTTATTTACCAATGAACACTTTTTGAACACTTCTTGTTGTCTTACATGAACACATTCTATTGTCTGCTGTAAATGCCTTTTATTATCTGTTCTAAACGCCTTTTATTGTCTCATCTGAACAATTCTAATTGTGACTTGTAAACGCCTTTTTACTACAACAACGCGTAGGAGTTTAACAATAGATATATCCTTTGAAGAATCAAATCACACATATACTATAACAGCATACCATGAAACCAACTCCTATCAATATTCATGTTATTAAAACCAAGTACATGCATATGCAAAGAAAGGAAAATTTAGCAAGGATTAAAGTCAAGATTGTATAACATCAGCACTTCAAAGGCAGGGCTCTCGCCAGGCTTTTAGACTGTGGCGCAGCACCACACTCTATTTAGCTCCCTCCACACCCTATTGGCAGATCATGACTGTTTCCACAGTCTAAACTTGACTGAATTTACAATAAAAGCATGTAAAAAGGATAAAATATAACATAAATATGATTTATCACGATTGAATGGTTATTCTGAAGACCCGACCCTAAATATTTCCTGTTGAGAGTCCCTGAAAGGATATAGAAATCTAGAAAGTAAGGCAGTTAATTCATTGACTTAGACTTGAACTTTTGGTATACATACATTCTTTACAGAACTCTACCATTGATGATTCAGTATGGTGCAATACAATCATTGTTTATGAGTCAACCAAACTTCTGTGTTTATCTTTCAGTTTCTGGCTAACCTAAATCTGAACAACCAGACTTTGTGTTGAATCAATGCATGTAGTTTGTCTTTTGGTTATGTCAAGGACGTTTATCGTTATGTCATCTTACATGATTCATAATTATTTTATTTTATTTGAAAATTATAGCTGGGTAGCTCTATCAGTACAAGAACTTGTCCTCCCAGAGGCCCTGTGATAATTTACAAATACATCCAGGGGTTTCACTAGAACTTCTCACAACAGGCTAAATAAATGAAAACAACAGGCAAAATTCAATGGAAATCATAAATTTAACATGTAAAAATTGAAAATTCTCTGTTGCCTGCTGCTAATGAAACCCCTGACATGTATAGTAGACGTATTTACAATACGTAAAATTTCATCTGTATCAGAACAATAGTATTGTATTAAATGTGCTAATCACAGTTACTACTCTTCTTAAATGGTCTTCAACATAACTAATACCTTGGGGCCTGTAGTGTAATAATTAGATTAAGTGAAATCAAACTACAATAAAACCCGTCTTAGTGAACACCTCTCTCCTGTAAACACTTGTGTTTATTGAGCACCACTTCAAGACATGTTTTACATAGAAACCGTTATGAAATCCCCTTCCTGTAGCGAACATCTAACTACAGTGAACACTTTTTTGTAGCTCCGTAAGTGATCATTATATAAAGGTTTTACTGTATTCGAAAGAGTATCAAGCCACAGCCTCAAAGAATCAAAAAAAATCAAAGAATCAAAATCAAAACTATTAGAAAGAGTATGATGCCTAGACTCTGATGATTAGCTTTAATAAATATACATGTATTAATCATTAAGAAGTCTATTCAATATATGATGTTTACACTAAGTATCTATATTGAAGTTATATGATGGGGTCAAAGTCGTATGCACTGATTTATCTTTGAAACCAAAACAACCATGTAATTTATTGGTTGCAACTGTTGTTATAAACTATGGGGATAACAAACATATTTGTTTTAGGGGTAGCATACACAAATATCTTATTGAATTGAATAGATGTACATCTTTAAAATCCTGAATTCTTGTTGTTTTTGAGATTTGAGTGTTTAATGATATCAGAGTCCCAGGGTTTGAGTTCAAAGTTTCTATTGATTATTTATCATTTGAAGTGAAAATGCTATCTACCTTCCACCTTTCTTTTCTATCTATTATAAAGTACTGTACCAATGGTGGATCCATGGGGTAGGGCCCTTGGGTGGGCTCAGAAACCTTTTAGGGCCTCAATTGGTGGGCCTTTTTAGGCCAAATTATCAAAAATGTAGGGCTCCCTTGTAAGTTTTTGGATCAGCCAGTATGTACTCAAAAAAATCTTCAAGTTCTTATTAAAGCAATAGGCATGGACAGCATACCAGTGTATTCAAGAAACAAGATGCATAGTCTACCAGCACTTTTTCTGCTATTAGAGTGACTATTGGTCAACAAGAATTTCAAGGATATGTCAAAAGAGCTGAGGTTTTTGTTTTATTCATCTGCAGTAAATTTTGACATAACGCAAGTAATGGGACTTGACAACCTATACTTGAAATCAATTTTCTCAGAAAGTCGTTTTCTATCTTGAATAAATGTACATAGACATAAGAGAATAACCTTCAAAAATTTGAATATAATGAAGGATGGTTTCATACAATCATCAGCTAACAATCAAATTAACACATTGAGGCATTAATGGCAATGACATACTTAATTAAAAAAAAATATTATACAAATATACAGCTGTATGGTGTAACTATTAACCTTCATTATTTTGATATGCTACCACTGCCCTATAACATAATATTGTGTTCCTAAGCCCCAACTATCTTAGGATGGGAGCAGAGACTGGGAATTGACCAAAAAAATAGTGTCTGAAATCTAAAAACTGTATTGACTGAGTTTTCAATGAAGTCATTTTGACACAGTTTTGAGCAATAATTTATTCCTCTAATACCTATACATGTATAAACACAATTGTTATTAAGAGGATGCACTGACCAGGAACATATTTTGTGTTATGATAAATCGGGAGTCCCGGAGTTTACATATAAATAATTCAGATTTATATATTCACTAACACCATCATGTAGCCTGTACATATCTGATCATCAAAAACAAAATGCATTGTCTCATGTCTTGTCAGTCTTGTCGACTGCTTTTTCCCCATACTGAAATAGAGATATTATATCGTTGACAAATGAGTGAGTGAGTGAGTGGGTGAGTGAGTGCAACTTATCTGAAAACATCACCTTACTTTGACCAGTGTAACACTAAAATGGCAATTTATTGTCAGTAAAAGAAAATTGAATATTTTAATTACATAGAGAACCTTGCTCTAAATCAGTCAAATCTCATATGACATTTTGTTTAATGAACAGAAAGACCAGATACGCACATCAACGACAACACAGATGAATGATATGTCTGATTTCTTATTTTTTCAGTGTTCAGTTGTTACGCCAGAAGGCGAGCGAGGAGCGTAAATTAGAACGGGAAAGAGCTTTGGAGAAGGAGAAGTCGTTTTTCCCTAAGTTTGCTCCACCACAAAAAGTAAGTTGAGTGGAAGAACATTGAACGATCCAATTTGAACTTTTTATTTTAAGTGTTTTGATCCAATGTTTGTCACTTTATATGTGACAGAAAACATAATAGTTCACGATGTTCATAATGTAATTTGTTGATTTGATTATCTTTCTACAGTTTTTCGGTTTGTAAAACCCTAGAGGATATATTCAATCCCCCAAAGTAAATAACTTACATGCAACCTTTAAAAATATAGGTGAAACATTTCCAGGGGTTTCTATAGCATTTTAATCTAGGGCAAAAGTATGATGCTGAAAATGTATATCTTGGCAAATCTTGAATACTAGAAATGTTGACTACATTCTCAAAAAAAGTTTTTTCCTCAAGACAATACGTAAAGTAACCAGATATTCCACCTAAAAGAAAAACTCTGTGGTCTTATTGCAGAATCTGTATTTTTGGTGGTTTCACTCCACAAGTAATTGATATTATTCCAGTACATTACCCTTGTCATATTTATGTACAGTGAAACCTGTATATCCGAACACCACTCTTATCTGAACATTTGAAAATGTGAACACTTTCTTGGTCCTGAAATTGTTACCTCTGACTAATGTGTTGATTCAACCTTGAAATGTGAACACCTACTAATCTGAGCACATTTGGCTGCATGAACAGGATTTATGGTGTTTGAATTTCGCTGAAATGATATCTCATTGATTTTTCCATATGGATTCCGTTTCATGTCTGACCTTATTATTCATTTGACATATTAATTGTGCTAATAGTATACATTTACCAGTCTAATCTGATTCATGCTGGTAAGTATTGTAATATAGCCTTGAGATTGTTAAAGGCCCTATGTAAAGTTCAAACTGAACCTTGGCTTAATATATTGTGTGTAGTCTTAACCAGTGTTATCATTATGTGAAACTTTTTTTTAATGTCAAAGCATTGTTTTTAAATGCTGTTGTTTTAGAAAAGTCGTGAATTTATTCAAAACAAAATGTTAGTTGACACATGCATGCAACTTGTCTACAAGCAATAATTTACAACAATGAATAGCCCACATTCGTGACATTTTGTGATGAAAAAATAAGAAGATTGGTTGAAAAGCTACCCTTTGGTAGTGGTAGATTTGAAATGATTTTTTACCCGGGCTGTCAAAGGCACCAATCTTTGGGATGGGGTTACTGAAACTGTAATATAGTCTATACTAGGCAGAGTGTATTTTATAACTAGACTCTGCTTCACACAACTACAAAGCCTATTGAAACCTCATGATGCCCCGCAAAAACCTTTAATTTGAATTTTAAAATCAAGTATTGTGAGTCTATTAATGTATCATTTTTCTTCAAACTTGTTGCATTTGAAACAACTTGAGTTGAATTGAATTGAATATATGTATACTGAATCATGAATATGTATTTCTAATACTTCAGGTTAGTTCACCAGTAGATGGACACAAACGTAAAATAGAGGAATGTTTCGGAAAATATTCCTTTATACAACAAAGTCTCAATATGAACCTGCTGGGCGTCGAGTCAGCTCCTCCGACCCCACAGTCTAAAGGCCCTAAAGAAGGACCTTGGAAGTACAATGCATCTGCTAAAAAGGATCAACTCAATGGTAAGTTAAATAGAAATCAGGTACTCTGGATCCAGTCGACTAAAATGCACAAGGCCATTCAAAGTTTAACATATGTTTACATCACTGCTTTTTATGATGTAGGCAAATTTTCAGAAAACAAACAAGTATGTTAAACATATGATTAACTTTCAGTGGCCTTGTGGAAGTTCACTGTCAGGGTCAGGGTGATTACACATCATGATAAACCATGACATCTCAAATCTTCTCAGCCCTGAGATGTTTCAGGTGAAACAGAAAGGTGCTATTAGTATCAGAATGGTGATTACAAATCATCTGTGAGATGCCAGTTAATGCATTCGGTGATTTGACTGTAACTGCTTTGAATTGTCCTCAATGAGCAATCATACCTCTATAAAGGTAGCGAACCCAGTGGCACATTTTACCTTATTTGGAAGATACCACTCTCGCCAGTCTTCACATCAGTGCGCGAAATAGACGTCCGACATCGGCCATTGGCCTGACAAAATTATAGATGGCTTGTTTTGATAAAAACATCCAGACATTTTGGCCTGCCAGACATTTGTGGCATTCGTTAGCTTGCCCATGAATAGAACTCACATTTCAGTTCGGAAATCCTCCGAATTCCCCGCGATTTCGGCTTATTCCATGACTTTTGTTGAAGATTTAAAAAAATTTCAATATTTTTGTTTTCATACTGAAGCCCAAGATATAACGTGACTTTTGATTGGCTGTTGTTGTTTGTTGAAATTACGGTGATTTTGATTGGCTATGGATGACTCATTTCTTCATCGTCGTTCGCAAATCGAGTGCATTATCAGTATGACGGATGTAGAAAAGAAATTGAAAAATCGAGCCGGCATCTAAGTCCAAAAAGTCGGCAGTTTGGAAGTATTTTGGGACTCCGATATCACAAGGTAAAAGAATTGGTGATAGTTCACCACGCAGACTATGTGAAATGCCGATCACATTCACGGCAGATGCTTTATATTCGATTTTAATTGACGTATTTCTGAATATGATTTTGAAAAGTGAAACTGAAAGTGAAACTGTCATCATCAGACATTGTATCATTTTTAATGTTCTGTCCCGTCCTGTCTCGAAAGTATCGTGTCCCGAGACCATTTGTACCGTTCCGTACCGTACCAAAATTTATTTGGACCGCGACACCTCTAATATATACCTTGAATTTTAGTCTGTTAGTGGAGTCTGTGTACATAGTATGTGTTTTTGAATACCTTGAAGCTTCTGAGAGCAATTCTAAACCGACCAAAATCAGTACAATTTAGTTTGATCAATATGTACACGTTCCTCATGTTTTTGTAAGGTGAATCTAGGGGGGAATCAACACACCCAGGCTGTTGGTTAAGTCATCAAGTACAGTATAGTGAATGATACATGACATGCAATGGAATTAGTTTTACTTTGTTAATATTGTACTAAACTTAATCTCATTTTAGAGTGGTTGTGGAGAAATATGGAAAATGAAATTTTTGGCCAGAGAAGTAAGAAACAGGCTGCAAAAAATTGGCCTGAGAAAAAATGATATGGCTGGTTAAAATCTGGCTGGCCTGCCAAAATGTCTAGGTTAAAAAAATCCTTATTTCACGCACTGCACATGAGTTGAATTTTCAAAAACTAGTGTACATATTTCAATGTTGTCTCTTATAATCATTTGAAATGAAGATTTAAACTGTAGAAGTCACTGTAGTTTAATTTCTGTGTCTGAACATTATGTTGCAATCAAATGTTGATTAAAGTACTTGCACTTTGTGTCGATATTATATCATATGTTATAATAGTTCTATTGCTATCTAGGGGCTTAGTGCAATAGCAGTGCCTTGGAGTTGACATTATATATATGTACATGCACTATAATGGCTATTTTCTTTGATGAGAGAATAACATAAATACATGTATGAGTAAAATACCATGAGAGGCATTGGATATCATTTTTATTCTCTATGTATGGTCATCCTAAAGTTATTGTGATATTCATAGGGTATCGTGTGAAAATAAAAATAAAAAATAGTTTTAACCATTGGAAAAATATCATATTTTTGGCTAATTTCCACTAAACCATCTAACAGTTTTCATACTATGGTTAACAGAGATACGGCAACATTACGGTGGTCGTAGCTTCCCAAAATCATGAGAAATATGCATATATATATAGGGATAAGCAGTATGATGTCGATTTTTTATACTGTAGATTGGGTTAATTTGGCGCTACTTAATTTGGCAATTTTGCCATTTTTGGCATATTGGCGGCTATTTAATTTGGCGGATATGCAAAAAAAATTGTTAAACTTACCCGCTGTTTGCGAATTATCATGTAAACATGGTAAATGGGCATGTTTGGCTATGTTCATTTTATCTTTTGAGGGCCAATGGCGATATTCACCACGTTTGTACATATTTGTGAGATCATCCTTTACATTTTGCCCCTCGATCGATGCTGCTCCTATACCGCGCTTTTCCTTTCTAGTTTTTCCTGAGTATTAATGAGTGACTGACCAGTTCTTAGCCAATTTATGAGAGACATTTTTACATATTTTTGGAAAAAAAACGGAAGTGACCTAGATACACTGGACGAAATACCCTAGATAATTCCCGGGGATTCATTCTAAATTTTGGCGAAGATTTATATTGGCGAATTTTTCAATTTCGCCAAATTCGCCAAATTAAAGCGGGCGCCAAATTAACCCAATCTACAGTATTGATTTTGTGAAGCTACAACCACCGTAGAACAAATGTGACTGAGGCTTTAGTTACAGTAGTTTACCTATATATAGATACATAAGGAAGGAAATGTTTTTAACCTCTCATATTGCATCATACGAATAAATACTCTGTATACCTGTTGCACTAACCTATAAACACATGCGTCCATTGAATGCAGTTTGTAAGCCATAAGCATAAGGCGTTTTCTCATCACAAAACAGGTTGTTAACCTCTTTTTTTTCTTTTTCTATTTAGATATTTATTTGTAAAGTTATAGTTTTGATTTTCACATCCTATGTTTTTTTTTTATTTACTTAATTCTAAATGAATAACCTAGTGATTTAGTCTTTTCGGCACATGTTCGTGAAACACTTTTTAGCGTTCCAAGACCAATTGACTTAATGTTAATTGAACCTCTATAAGTGGAACACCTCGCAAGTGGAACACTTTTTAGAGGTACCAAAGGCGTTCCATTTAGACAAGTTTTACTGTATTTAGAATAAGAAAAGAAACACAATGTGAGAATGTCAATTTCATATGTTCCATTTAGGTTGTTAACCTCTGATAGGTTTCAGATTGCATTCCGTGTTTGTATAACAGAAATCATGATTGAATATTTCATAATTCTATTTGATAACTTTACTTTTATTAGAGTTCATATTCAATTTGCATATTGGTTTTAAACAAAAATCTTCATGTCACATTTGATTTTTATATCAATAATTCAGATTAAATATCTCTACTACTTTCTAATTTATGGATTAATAACTGCTTTGTTTCAGTATTGAAAAATATGACAGCGTTAATATTATAGTGGTCTATATCAGCTATATTAGACCTATTGCTGGTTAGACCCCCCTGACATGTTTGTATATTGAAGTTCAGGGTTTTTCTCAAGGAATCAAGTATGCCAATTTTTGTAAATATTTTTAACATATCATAATAATTGCTCAAAATCAACAAAAGATATTTTCTACTGCAATGACTGTGCTGTAGGGGGGGGGGGGGGGGTTAACCCCATACCCCTTTTTGAGTATCTGATCCATTATTTTAGTTCTCTATGTTTTGTGGGTGTTTGCCTTCATTGCAACAACAGTTCCCAAAGAGAAAATGTTTAAAGATTAGCTGAAAGGCAGTAATACAATAATTAATGAACATGTAACGCTTTGTTTTCCAGGTAATTATAAAACAAATGATCCTTCTACTCATAATGCCAAACAAAGAGAGAAAAAACCTAAAAATGACAAACAAGGTCATCGCAGGAGTACTTCTAGCAGTTCAGATCGTAGCTTATCAAAAGAGAGGATTAATTCTTCGTCAAAAGATGTTTCAAAGGAGAAGCTTAACTCCTCAAAAGAGAAGCATGAGCCTAGTCACGACAAACTCCAAGATCAAATCCAGAAATTACTTAAAGGTAACTCGATCACTTCGAGTCAAGATATCCCGGAAGTTGCAAAAACAAAGCATGAATTTTCCGGGGATAGAAAACCCATGAATTTGAGACTGGATAAAATCAGTCGTCCCTTAACAGATGAGAAATCAGGAGCGGAATCGGATATGTCATTATGTAGTCCTGCGTCATCTGTCGCGATTGAAGTAGATCATGAGCATCACCCATCTATGACATCACCCAACCAGTTGCCAAAGAATCCCCCTTCAACTCGTGTCAAAACCATTTCCATGTCTGAGGAAGAGGATTTATTCCGGCAACCTACAGCACCAATAAAGGTTGAGCTGCCTGAGAAAAACCAGTGGGATTCTGGGAAGGGTCATATGAGACCCCCAAATGGGATTCACCTTCAGGGAATGGGGAAACCAGAGGATTCTGCTCGTCATGGCTTGCCAAAGCTGAAGATGCCCGTGCATCCACAGCCTAGACTGGTAAGTTGTTTAAAATTCCATTATTCCATGTCTTTTGAACCATTGCAGTGATCTTCCCTGCATTAAAGCAAGTTGGCAAAGCACCTACCAGAAATTTTAAAAACAGGCTACCACCCACCTGTAAAATACCAACTTCAGAATTAGAAAAATCATGAAAAATTGGCATATTTTGACCAATTTTGGTCCAAATTGTGAAAATAAAACGTTTGCACCCACTTGAGAAAAAGCCTGTGGAGAACACTGTAAATTGTACTTCTTTATTTATAATTATATGATGGAGTTTACCAATTACCATGCTAAAACCAGTAAAATCCAGTGAAACCCCTAAGCTGAAAGTGGAACACCTCCTTAAGTAGAATGCCAAATATAAAGTCCTTCTGCCCATTTACTAAATACAAAAGCCCTCTATTTGTGGAATACCTCCCAAGTTGAACACTTTTTGAGGTACCAAAGGTGTTCCTCTTACACAGGTTTTACTGTATTCCACTTTTTCATATGTGAGTACTCTGAACATGTTACTCTGACATGGAAAGCCCAAAATGTACAGATATTTGAGTTATGCAGAATTCAGCTCACTTCTCTCTTGAATCAATCATCCACATTAGTTTTTCCACTGAGCACCTGTTGTGGGGGAGGGGGGAGACAATCCCAGACATGTTAATGATTTGGTAGAAAAAGGTATATACGAGGGGTGATCCAAAGGTCTTGGACGCCCTGCCCTGCTCTAATTTTTAAGGTTTTTGATAAAATTACTTACATGTAAAGGTGCAGAAGTCGAAGTTACCTGTAGTCATGTTATAAATATAAGATAAGGTAAAATATGTGGAATCGGCTTGTAATATCTATAGAATCTGCCTGTTGTTCAAAAATGCTGGAAAATCAGAAACTTCATTAAAAATAGAAAGGAAGTGGATAAGATTGAGACGTTATTTGAGAAGCCATCTTATGAGCTTCTTCGAATTCCAAGGTTGTTATAACAAGTTAAAGCACTAGCAGAAACCTTTTGAAACAAGATGTCTTATGACATCTAGTGTGTTGTAACCTGTTAGATTGCTTCACTTTGCACATATAGGCCATGCAACATAAAACTCAGTAGCTCTTGTTGAATTGTTGCAAACTAAAGGTCAATTTTATATTTATTTGTTATCTGTTGCTGGAAGCTTTGCAGATGCGGATTTCTCACCCTTACGCATTGAATAGCATGATTATGAAACGAAAATTAATACTTTCATATATATCCAAACACATGTGGCTTCCTTCTTGACTGGAATGATTCTAAATTAAAATTCGAATTAGACAAAGTGGGTTGTTTAATGATATTTATGGCATATATTTGAAAGGTGTTCATGCCGTTTTACTTGAGTTGAGTTTTCAGTAAAGATAAAGTAGTGATAGGGTATGTTTCCTTATTGTTTACTGTAAAGTGGAACTTTGTGTATATCTATATGGTTTTTAGGGCTTTCTTATGTGCCACTTTTACTTCATAATGAGTGTTGAATATATAGTTAAACCTGTTATATGTGAACACCTTTCTAATGTGAAATCAACAGAATGTGAACACTTTAAACTATGAAAAATATGCATAAACATAGTTCTTATTTTTTACAAATACTAAAAGTGAGCAGAATATCAGATAATTTTGAGTGATATCATTTTTATTAACAAGTTGATATCAAATACCTGGCGATATCAAATATCTTTGAGGTGATATATGATATCACTAGAAATGATCTGATATTCAGTTTATTTAAAGATAAATTAAAAAATTCAAATTTGTTTATCACATGGACAGCCGCATATGAGGCTCATGAATAATTTTCTAAAAATGTCACACTCATCTCCATAATATCAGAAATATCATTAGGTGTTATTGTACAGGGAACACAATAATCGTGGGTTAAAGAGTGATTTCCAATTAGAAAATGTCAATGAAATCAATCTCTGAAAATGATTCTGAGCCACTTATCTACGCTTTATTTGAAGATTCATTATGTCATTAAGGAGAAAAATATTAGTGATGTAGTTGCGCAAATGTTTTTTTTAATTGCTCTGCTAATGGTTTTCTTTATTTTATAAAACTTTGGCAATTAGTACTTGTATGATTTTGTAAATATTAATAAATCATCAAAATTTATTTAGCAATTATCAATTTGGAAATGTCTAATTTATGTTTCATAAGAATGAACCAATCGGGGGCTTTACACCTGCACCTCATTCAACTATTTTAGCACAAGCAAAGGGAAGCCTATTTCTTAGAATAATACAAATGATTTTTTGAAATTTGTTTACAAATTTTAAGTTGAATTATGAAAGTAGGCCTGCTTAAAATGAAATAGTAGGGGTTCCAATAGAAATCCGTAACAAACAAAATTGAAAGGAATTTCTAATTAATCATAACATAACTTGAAAATAGTTCGAAAAAAATTCAAGAAACAACTGGAAAATCTCCTGTTATCTGCTGCGAATGAAACTGTTGTAGTACAAATGTTGTTGATGTTTATATGTTAAGGCTCTAAATGATTTTCAGATGAACATTTAAAAACAGCTGATTTTTTTATTTACCAAGTGCTTCAAGGTCATCAAACACTAAAAGTGAATGCTCGGATGCTTTGCAATCAGGCGATGTAAACACATTCCGTTAATAAAGCTAACTCCATTTGTTTGGCATGGAACTCAGAACTGTAACATTTAGGCTATGTGAGCTCACTGTTCGCCCCAATGTGAATGCTTTGGCGGGGTATGGCATGGGTACACGGTGGGCAAAACAAATAGTTTTACAGTAAGATATCCCCCATCATACCAAATACAAAATTAGTAAATTCAAAATTCATGCCGACACATGCTGATAAACAGTGAGCCCACACAGCTTTTGGGAAAGCTACTTTGGAGAGTATCCCTTTGTCTTGCCTATATCTGGTCAGAATATATAGTCAGGAAATTATGACATTACATTTTCTGCCTGTAAATAGCCAACATTCATTTTATCCTCAAACTCCAAGAATTTAGTCTTGCTTAGAGACCCTGGAGCATTCCCCTTATTTACTACAACAAGAAGTTGAAGTGGGGGAGGGGGTCTTGATGCGAGACGCGTAACTAATTTGAGAAATCATCTCAAATAATCAGAGGGACTACTTACTTGTTTTTCATTTATAAGAGTGAGTTACCTAATTCGCCATGTTTTCTTTGGGATTTTACCAAGAATGGTCTCTTGAGGCACACATATTATGGGTTTTGTTAGCAGAATGTAATTTTCTCCGGTTGTTTTTGCCAAAGTCGCATGAGAAATTTTGCGATTGTTTCTATTTTAAGATTATGATTTCTAATAATTTTGCTGTTTATTTGTCTCGCCTATAGCCTTGAATCCTAATGAAGCTCCTATGTATGTTGAGCACACTGAACTCACAATCTCACTATCTTGTGTAAATATACAAATACAGTTAAACTAATTTCAGCAGGCAACATCATGAAATCTTGGCCCGAATGCCAAAGACTCGAGGGCCAAGATTTTGTAAGTATGTTACCCGCTGAAATGAGGTTATTTGTATTATCACCACATAATGATAACTGCAGTAAGTATGCAAACTCGTTATTCCCCCTAGACAGATAATCAAGTCCCACCACTATGGCTCTACCTATTGCTAGAGTCAATATCATAAAATATAAGTCTCCTAAACTAGTACTAAGACCCTGAGAACAGACTTTGCAAGGTGTTGATAATAGTAAAGTACACAGCTTTATTCAAGAACTTTCTAAAAAAAGATCCAGATTTTCTAGTTGATGTCAACAGATGACATCTATCTTTAGAAAAAGATAAAATACGACAATTTTACAATTGGCATAGCATTCATCAATTTTATATCACCACCAAATGTGGTGACATATTGTTAGTCTCCAACTTTTTTTGTGAACATTGTTCAGCGGTCTGTGGTTGGTGTTTGGAATTTGGTGTCTGCAACAAATGGTAGGTGATGACATATTGCATGTTAACGCCTTGTTTATTTCTGTTATTGCTACTCATGGAAAAGGATAAAAATCAACATTTTTGTCTGAGATCATTATAAATCTGTCTGCAAAACTTAACTCTTAAGCTTTATGTAGTTTGAATAAAGTAATGAATGAAATGAAACTGTTTAAATATCAAAAGTTTTTTTCATAAATGGCCCTGTCATATGCAATTCATAATTTAAAGAAAAGGAGTGAAATAAGGAAGAAATAAAGTAAATAGATTCAAAGATATACCAGAAAAAGGCAAAGTTTTCATTTGAAGCTAAATAGCATCATAATCTCTTGCAAGCAGACCACATTTTCAGTATCATTGCTTACTTTTCTCTGTTTTCCGGCGAGGTAATATCTAGACATTAATTATTATAATACACAGAGTTGTTATTGATCTCGCTTCCCCCTTATGTTACATTTAACATACTGCCCATTCTCTAGTTATTCCTTCAATTTCAATTTTTTGTTTTATATGTTTATTTTTTTTATAAAGGTATGAACGATTTGGAGGCAACTTGTAGGTTCATGGCGCAGAATAGTGTGTGGTACTTTTCCATCTATCACAGGGTCATATTATATAAATTATTCTAGAAAAAACTATCATATTGAAACATGATATCTAGGTTAGGCAGTTATGAAAAGACAGTCTTTGATGCTGGATACACATGGGTGCAGATTAGGTACAGTTTAGGTGCAGTTTGGTGTAAGTGAAGGTATGATTATTCTCGACTTATATTATGATGGTACAGTTATGCAAAGTGTCTTAATCATTTTTTTGCTTGACATTTCTCATGCAATTTACCCTTGCTAAAAATGATCCCTAGATCATGTTTTTTTAATTTATTATCAAATTGCTCAAATATTGCAGTGATATTTCTTAACTAATTAGTTATTAACTACTTGTTCACTTTATTCCTTGCTTTCAATCTATCTTAATTTTGTATTTTAAATATGACCAGTATACGGTTTATTTCTCAACCAAATGAAAAATCCCTTGATTTGATACAAGTAGGCCATAATTCTACCATATTCTCCTATAAAACAACATGTTATCGTATTCTCCAAAGTTCAAGGTTTAGTATGATTCAGATATCTGATAAAGATATAAATATTATTGTAGTTTTCTGTTAATTAGAATTTGATCTTGGAGAAAGAGAAATTAATACCATCTTAATTGATATTACTGCAGTAATTTCAGGTCAATGTTTTTTTGTAATTGTTTATTATTTTTTTGTGAAATTATGTGATATTATTAATTGCAGTAAGACCTATCTATTTGTAATGCCTCTGGGAATCTTATTTGGAAACCAGCTTAACGTGTTTGGTTTAAACAAGCACACTACCCTACCACGTGACCACGTTTAAAAGGGAAACAGGGTACAGCTAAGTTGCAAATGGAGGACGTGGGTTTAGTTCCATATTTCTGAACGTAAAATACATTTTACATTTATTTCTAGTGTTCTACCAGACATAGAATTGATTCACCAAGCAGTTTGTAGAATATTGTTGGCAAAAAACCACTATAGGCAAAGATAGATAATAGTGGACGCAGTGAAGCAAAACTCAATGCAATACACGATACATTTCAGTAAATCTATCAACGTACAGGGAGCATGTAAGTTTCCCTTCGAAAACGTTACATTGATATGTAACAAACAAACAGTTAACTGTTATTTAAACTGCGTGTCAATGTGTTATATGTTGATACGTTTTCCGGTATGTTATTCAACTGTATTTTTGTGAATTAATTGTTTTTCTAAAATCTTAAGATGCAAAAAAGTCGTCCAAGAAATGTATCTTTACTTTGCCGTAAGGCATAACATATTGTGAAACATTTTTCCTCTTGTCACAAAGAGGATAATGTTTGTTTCGAGGTGTCTTGTGATGAGCGTTTCATGATTAAATGCAAAATCACTGGATCAGATGCCATCCAAAAACATCTGACATTCAACACGTCATATAAGACTAAATCGATCTGGTATTAGTTTTTTTTACAATGATAGAGAAATACGACGTCATATCAGTGCTACAGCAAATCGTGAAGAAAAAAATGCTCTCAAGTCGTGGCATGATGGTATTTTGAACAAAATATTTTAAATGATCGGTTTTTGAGGACGGTGTAGTGAATTAGACCATTCAAGGGGTTATATAGAAAGATTCTTTACATGTAGTTCAGGCAATTTTAATTATTCTGAATAGCGGATAGTCATTGATCCTGATAGCGGATAGTCATTTATCATTAACGTGTTCATATTTAATTTCGTTATTTCATTTCAATTTGATACCCCAGAAGCACATATAATCTAGCGTTCTTGTCAATTTAATGTCTGAAATGCATAAACGACCTGAAAGCCCGTGTCTAAATCTACAAAACAATGTTTACTTTATTTGGATTAAATAACAATTGATGACACCTCAAAGCATCAACAGGCGGCCTTTTTAGCATTATTTTCACTGTTTGCAACGTAAATGTACATGAGATCGGGACATAGTATGTCTGTATAATCAGCTTACTTTCTCGCTCCCTGTACTATTGAACAATTTACATTCCTTGTACCATGTATTGATCAACTTTTGCAGCTGTGTACCGTGTACTATGACATATCAAATATTTTAAAATTTGAAACGATATTATTTACATTCTTTCTTCAACTATCATATAACTTGGAACATGGACTTGACTATTGCACCACTGAAGTTCAGCGAATAGCAATATTGACTCACTCCGAGCACCAAACGTATTAACCTTTTGACTAAGCAGTCGATATACTCAAAAGCGACGTGTTTGAAAGCCAAAAAAATTGTGCATGCGCTATCGAGGTAGGGTAGTGTGCAAGTGTTCACATTTTAAGGGAATCAATAGGAGGTTAAAAAGTTGGGACCAAAAAATGGTTGCATTATAGTAGTCTTGTATTGCTGGACTGTAGACCAACACAACATAGGATAGATTGTGTGAGGAGGTGTGTTTTTGTGGTAGGGGGGCTTGCAAGGCCGTGTTCTTGTAGCTAGACAAGGATTAGAGAGGTGTTTTTGATGATAGAGGTGTTTTGATTGAAGATGTATTTGGATTAGAGAAGTGTTTTTAGACACAGATATTACTGCATTAAGTAACTGTTATACCCTGGATTAGAGAATTAAGATAATTCCTGGATTTTCCTAAATTTTGAGTCATACATTTCCAGCACATATTCAGATAATATAATACCAGGACTTTATTTTCTAGACCAGGACGGTATATATTTTATGAATTATACCTTCATTTCAACTGAGCAAGTTACAGCTCAGCTGCTCGTACATGTCAATCTCAAGGATATCATCAAAACATGGTCTACATGCCAAAGTTATTTTTCTAGTTCATCCGATGCTTATGAAACCTAGTTTAGCTACAAGCCCCTGTGACCCCCCCCCTCGCACTACATCACTACACTTGTATGATCAACACTTATCACACAGGGAGTTTGTATTTAATTTCTCATAATGTGCTGTTTCACATTTAAATGTCTTATCTCTTGTTCAACCGCAAATGTACTTCAAAGTCTTATAATTTTTCTGACTAATTCATGTTCTGCTACTCTAGTTTGGAGTTGAAGCATAGTTTTGGTTATTGGCCCTATTTGTTTTTTCCTTTATCTTTTTTCTTTTTTTCTCTCTGTGTTTTGGTCATCCCCACTTTGCCCCTCGGTATCTACATGCAGCGTATATATCAAGTTTACATTTTGTCATCAGTTCATATAATATTCATTAACCCTTTACCGACGTGAATATAAGAGGAAAATGTTGACCCTGGTGACGGATAAGTAAAAGCAAATCATCTACCCCCAGGGACCTATATCCTGAATTTTATCACTGAAACTCAATTTTTAGTAAGGATTATCACATTAGAACAACTTGTCAATATTTGGTGTAAAAATACTTAATAGAACTGGAGATATTGTCATTTCATTCTCAATTATAAATTAAAATAATGGTGCCAAAAGGAGCCTATCGTCCTGAAAGGTATTACATAATAGGACTGCATGTTAAGAGTGTCATCATAAGTATGGCTTCATCATTTATTAAAGCTTTTCTCATTTCAGAGATTCTTTAGCAGTTGTTGTTCACAATCATGGCTTTAGCATTTTGCAAATGGGAAAATATTTAACAAACATATTCCACTTACATGAATATGTACTTATTTAGTATAGCTGTTATTGAAGAATTATAAAGTTATCGGACAAACCGCAGTGTGTTTCTTTTGTTCTTTATTGTGTAGGGAGTCATAATTAGAATCTTATGTGCCTAGAGGTGTGATTTATTTTAAGCTATATTCTGACAAGTTCTCACATGGCCTCTCGATCAATACCATACCTAGAATAAGTTACGTTTAATTATTATCGCAATATTTCAGACGTAATACGACCTTTATTAATAAAAAAGAAAGTGATAATTATAAATATGTGTGACGTGTTTGTTTTATCTGAATAAGAAAAACAGTTTATTTGTTGAATAGACTCAACCAGTTATTAAAGTAGAAAATTGTCAAAAGGTCAAGAACATGACTGCGCTCGTGAATAAAAGAATGGGAGTTTAGTCTATCCTGAAAATAGAGTGCTTTAAAATAGTGAGGAACCCAATGAAAGAGTAAAACACAAGTGCTCAAATTATACAGAACATTCCATCAAAAGAGCCAATCACAAGTGCTCAAATGAAACAAACTACATATGTATAACCAAAGTAAAGATTTTATCAAAAGAGTAAAGCTCAAGTGCTCAAATGATTCTTTATATTTTCAGACAAAGCCATCAGACACAGACTCTGTTAGGACAATTTTACAGGTAAGTGAGGATCAGACAAACTTCAGTGATCTCCCCAGCATTAAGCAAGTAGGCGCAGCTGAGATTTCAAATTTGGCTTGCATCCACCTGTAAATCCCTTTGCATCCAAAAAAATCACGAAAATGGGCATAGTTTGACCAAGTTTGGTCTGAATTGTGAAATTTAGAAAAAATCTTGTGGAGAACACTGACTCTGTAATCATAATTGTAGCCTTGCATTAAGACGCTTCCCCTACCCCCCCCCCCCCACCCCATTTACTTTCTCTATAACAGAGGATGGATAAGCGGATGCTCCTTAGTAAGGGAATAGGGATAAATCTACCTTTTCTCAACTTTTACTCCATCCACATTCTTCGGACACAGACCTCCAAAACTCATAACTCATTCTTCAGAAGAAGAACTGAGCGTAGCGGATGATGTCTGGAGCCTTGCATTCAGAGAATGTGACATCCATATTATATGGTGTCCTGACTTTCCCTCCACTCACTTGTCGGTCTTGATGTAAGACTTCAAATGTTTTTTCAATGAATATAAAAAGGAATAAAAAAAAGACTTGATGAAATTTAATCTTATATTATTCCTGTCAATTGATGCTATAAAATGACTGCACAGCAGTGATTTTCCGGGAAATCATTATCTTTTTTTCATTTTAAGACAAGGATATGTAGTGAAAGGAAGGAAATGCATTGTTACAGCCCCTTAGTGAATGCCTCCGTTTCCCAATAGGGAAAGCACGGAAGGATTTGACAATAATTGAACATTGTAACTAAATCTCTACCTGTTTTCATCTATGCATCATTTAATATCTTCAGTTACAGGGTGAGTCGCATATCTTGACTCACATTGCCCACTCGTCTATCCATCTTTTACATGTTTGATAATTGACTTAAAAAAAATTGATAATAATTTTACATGTTTGATAATTGAATAAAAAAAGTTGATAATAATTTTTACATGTTTGATAATTGAATAAAAAAAGTTGATAATAATTTGTGAGTGGTTCTGATATGAAAACATAGCGTTGAAAATGATGATTTTGAATAAAAATGGGTAATGGCTAATTGATAGTGATTGCTTTTTTGTCTCATATTAAAGTGGCGACAAGATCATTAAATATTGCATCATGGTGAACTGAAGACTAATCTGCTTTACATACCTCCATATTTTTGATTGGTGAAAGCAACTGCGTATGGATCCTTATGGTCTCCCCAGCATGGAACCAATATGAAGCTGCATTGACTTGAAAGTTAAAAACATGAAAATTGACATCTTTTTTAAAAATTTACTTTGAGTGGGACTGTGATAATGAGAACTGTGTTGCCAATAAGAAAAATAAATGTTTGGGAGAAATTGTAGTAGTTCATGTCTGGTGCATAAAAATATAGATATTAGTCATAGATTTTAGATTATTACCACCTTGCCGTGCCAGTTCTGGGGGTTTTAGTGCTAGTTAAGAAGGCATTCATTTTACCATATCGACCTGAGAAATGTGTGACATCATATGGACCGGTCTAGAATATATTCTGGACAGGCAATTTTTCGTTAAGTGCGTAAGATTTTCTTGCTATTTCAGCCCTCCTTAGAAATGACGTTGTTGTACTATTAATTTGAGCATTGACTTGACTTTCACTTTACTGTATTTACTTTCAGGAAATGCAAAGTATAGATGAGCCATTGACTGTCATACAGACACCAATCAAAAAGGAGAAGTTTCCTTTCACTTTACTGTATTTACTTTCAGGAAATGCAAAGTATAGATGAGCCATTAACTGCCATACAGACACCAATTAAAAAGGAGAAGTTTCCTTTCACTTTACTGTATTTACTTTCAGGAAATGCAAAGTATAGATGAGCCATTAACTGCCATACAAACACCAATCAAAAAGGAGAAGTTTCCTTTCACTTAACTGTATTTACTTTCAGGAAATGCAAAGTATAGATGAGCCATTAACTGCCATACAGACACCAATCAAAAAGGAGAAGTTTCCTTTCCCAGATGCCCAGAGTAAAGTAAGTAAATTTGTCTTTATTTTTAAATGTAGAAAAAGGTGAAATTTGAGGAGACTGCCTTTTTAAAAAAATAGTCTGATAAGTCTAACATGTATGCAAGAAGTATCAACTGAATATACTTGAATGTGTTCTACCTCTTATTATAATGTCATCTGATAGTTTAGGAAATATAGAACACCAGACTATAGCTTACAAGACCCCCAACATGGCCCCTCATTCGGATGCAGACTAGACAATCGTCAGTTTCAGTTAGGTTTCAACATTGGCCAATTCTTGTCAATGGCCAATTTCTTGGTCAATTTTGGCCCAAAATTGTCGAAAATGAACCACACTGGAATTTAGTGCCCCCCCCCCCTAAAAAGTTGGTTTCGGGCCTAGGCATAGAATAAAATCGTTTTTCTGGTAATCATTGGTACGGCAAGCTCAGAGGTTCCTCAAAGAATGTCAATGAAGTTATCTTGACCCCTATTCAAATGAAAGATCTCAAAATACCTTAAATCCAAGTTATAATACCATCTCATGACTGAGTAGAATCCATGGTTCTCACTAGGCTTTTAGAACCCGACGCAGTGTCATTCTCTCTCATGTTAAAACCAGACTGTACCATTCTCTAGCCTGTACCATGAATTCCACAAGGTTCTGTTATTTGTATCTTTCTTCCTCTTTCACTTTAGTTATTAAGGTCCTGCCCCTCAAAACATAAGCGTTTACCTGCCAAACAGATTCTTAATTTTCCAAAATAATGTCTGAAACTCAACAATTTTTGTGTAGGAGCTCATAGTTGTTCGAATGGTGAATTTATTCTAAAAATTTCTGGGGAGAACCCTGGAATTGATATATTGGTTTATCATGTTGATTAATTTACCACTTACAACATAAAGATGGCAGCGTAATGCGATAGCTAAGTAAAAACAGGAAACTGATAATATAATTCATTGGAGACTAAATCAACCCTTCTTAACAGGAAAAATCATTTAACTTGAATGCCAATTTTAAGAGGTATTAGTGTATACTCTGACTTATATTAGCAACACATAATACACTCTGAGCGGTACAAAAGATTTTTCAATCTGAATGATCTCAAAGGTAGTGTTCATGACCTTTAATTGGAGCTTTAACATGAAATAGGCAGAAAAGAGTGTTGTTATTGGCTGAAGTAGTGTGATTGAAAGGATGTTTTCAAGTGAGTTCATGTCAATTCCGAAGGGTACTATTTTTATAGTGAACTTTTTTATGGAAGGTGTTTCGGCAGTTGGCGTCTTTAACAAATGTTTGTTCTGCCCCTAATTTGCCATGGTAACTTAAAGGTGGTGATATTATGTCATGTTAATGCCTTGTTTACTTTGTTCTTGTCATATTTTTTAAAGTTGCCATACCATATTATAATTTGTGCAGACCATGGCTATGTCATTTATCCAGTATGTACCAGGATGTAACCATAGTCTCTCCATCTACACTGTATATAGAGCTTCACCTTTTTTATGGTTTCTTCATTTTAATGTGCAAAATAATGTATACAACTGAAAGGTTGAATCCAGTATTATTTGCCCTGTTGTAATATGTTGATATACTGTGAAACATGTACCTCTGAACACCTCTCAATCTGAATACCTCTCAATCTGAACACCTCTCAATCTGAACAACTCAATCTGAATAACTCTCAATTTGAACACCTCTCAATTTGAACACCTCTCAATCTGAACAACTCTCAATCTGAACATCTCTCAATCTGAACACCTCTCAATATGAACACCTCTCAATCTGAACACCTCTCAATGTGAACACCTCTCAATCTGAACACCTCTCAATCTGAACACCTCTCAATCTGAACACCTCTCAATATTAACACCTCTGTAATCTGAACACCTCTCAATATGAACACCTCTCAATCTGAACACCTCTCAATATGAACACCTCTCAATCTGAACACCTCTCAATATGAACACCTCTGTAATCTGAACACCTCTCAATATGAACACCTCTGTAATCTGAACACTTCTCAATCTGAACACCTCTCAATATGAACACCTCTGTAATCTGAACACCTCTCAATATGAACACCTCTCAATCTGAACACCTCTCAATATGAACACTTGCTTGATCCCAATTTTGTATATTTGAAAAATTTTGTAATGTGAACACCTCATTCTGATACTCATCACTTCTTTATGTTGCACTAGAAACATCTCAAGGCTGAGAAGAAATGAGATGTCATGGTTTATCATGATGTGAACACTTGCAAATCCAAACACTTTTTGATGGTCCTAATGGCATTGCATTAGACGGGTTTTACTGAATTTCCAAATATAAAGCTTCATCATTCTAAGCTATTCACTTTAGCAACATGCAAGAAAGGCTGTGGCTATAAGGCTGTGGTTAATCACCACAGGACTGGCCGAAAGTGTTTGGATTAGCAGGTGTTCA
Organism: Owenia fusiformis; assembly: GCA_903813345.2. Classification (NCBI taxonomy): domain Eukaryota; kingdom Metazoa; phylum Annelida; class Polychaeta; order Sabellida; family Oweniidae; genus Owenia; species Owenia fusiformis. The sequence goes on from CAIIXF020000002.1 coordinate 28,917,706, forward strand.
CATATTGAGGTTTTTACAAGGAAATCTATGGCAAATGGGGTGAAAAAATGTTAACATTGAGATATATTCAGATCAGATTAGGCAGGGTTCTGATATAAAGGTTTCACTGTAGATCAGTAGATGTAAAATTCACCTATAAATTCACCACTGTTCTATCCCTTATTTATTGCTCATTTTTATTATGTTTAATAATTAAGAAATATAGACCCAAGAGCAGGGGTAATAATGTCGAGAGGGCACAAATACAGTCATGTTCGAATGTTGATTAAAAATGTAACATCATCTGCAATATCTTATCGGTCAAATAAATCTGATCGCTAAATAATTTAGACTCCAACGTCTCCCTTTAAAACACCATTCCTTAAATCACATTTCTCTTTACTTTAATCTTCATCTCTTTCTCTAATTAAAACTCTTCTACTGAACAATTACTCCTTTTGAGAGTGCAACCCTCGTCAGAGAGGGATGAGTTATTTCTGTGTTACCATGGTAACTGTAGATTTCATCTGTTTTATTACTTATAAATGTATAAGTTATTTGCAGTCAACTCCATCATATTTCCATTTGCTTTCGACCATTCATTCTCTCAGGAGTTAATATAGATGGGCGGATGCAGTGTTATTATTGGGATCTGAGGATTTATTGGATCTTTCTATTCTCTTATGAAATGGCAATGAATCATGAAGTCAACTTGGCAATTGTAAAATACTCTAGGATTTAGCAAAACATATAGGATCTAGAGGCTCCTATAAGCCTTATAGATAGAAACATCATGGCGATCTTCAACAAAATGGGTAAATCACCCATGCAATTTTGAAATCTCCAACATAATGTGTAAATCTCCAATGTAATGTTTAGATCTCCAACATAATGGGGACATCTCTCTCTGTTGTGTTGAAATCTCCAACATGTTATATAATTCTCCCATGTTATCTTGAAATCTCCCACATATTATAGAATTTTCCCATTTAATGATGAAATCTCCCACATATTATAGAATCCTCCCATGTTATCTTGAAGTCTCCCACATATAGAATTCTCCCATGTAATCTTGAAATTTGCCACATATTATAAAATTCTCCCATGTAATCTTAAAATCTCCTCTATTGTATAGAATTCTCCTTTGTAATATTATAATTGCTTAGAGGAGCATATGATAACAAATTGTAAAAATGGCAAATATTGACCAGATTTGTCAAGTTCAATCACCAATTTGGGAAAATTACCTTCTCAGAATGTTTACTATTTGTGTATGTACATCTTTGATGTAATTGTTCCGTTTCATTGAAGGCCTCTAATCAATAGATCTATTATCAAGTCACTATCAGCGTATCCTTATAAAAGCTTCTCTTACCTTAACAATTCTTATCTGTTATTAGATGATATATTTTCCCAGCTTCCTTTTGTACTCCCATAAACTAGATTCTGTATCAGGTATGCTCAATAGTAACTTATGCTACAAAATTGTATAGCAATTAGGGAAAATATGAGAAAAGTGAAAGGGTCATTTGTGGCTTGCTCTAGTGATCAAAATTCAAATAGAAAATAATGTATGGCAGTCCAAGAATGCCGTAAAAATGCAAGTGCTTTGGAGGGTCTCCTTTGAATAGTCAATAAACTACAACAGAAATGAGATTTTAAGCATTTACTCGTAACATTAATACATATCAGTATCATTTTTAATTTAGAAGCTTCTACATTTTATTGATTTGAAATAGACAATAAGTTTATTCATTGTCATGTTTTGCCATGTAAGAACATATCTCCTGTTTCTTTTAATTAGTCCTCTCGCTTATAACGCAACATTAGTGTAATAACATTTTGTTCTTAGCGCTGATGAAGATTTATTGAGCTCTTGCTACATATTCAAGGTGATATACTAATAAAAGCTAACTTAAAGATATACAAATATTCATTTGTGATTAGTAAATGCTTATGATTAATCTTACATTTAATTTTGTATTTTCAGGACAGCACCAGGGGAGATGCAATCGAGCATGTGAAACGTAAGTCAGACTTTATATATTAAATTGTTGTTTAATGAGGTCAGCAATAACTGTAGTTGTTGTTACATGTATATGCCATTATTTTCATCAGTATTGTCAGACTATGGAAACACTAATTTGCTGTTCATAATTTTCTCAAGGACCTTGCGTGCTTTTTTTCTTGTACAGATTATTATTCCAAAAAACATTGTTCCAAATATGTATAACACCAAGAGGCTAGCCTGCCAGTGCAACTTATATTAGCTGCACAAAAACCCATAACACCTCACGGTTACTATTTTTTCAATAATACAATCTACAATCTTCTTCAACTTGGCCAGAATTTCTTCTCTCCTGTAAAGCAAAAAATGAAGAACAATTGGGTGTAGTTGCTATGGCCAAGATGACATTCTCAGTGCATTGTGACCTAATCTTTCTACCCTTAATATCTGTTCTTTCCCAGAGTTCAAGCCTTTTGATCTGCGCAAGATAAGACTTTTTTGTCAGGTTATTTTTCCAATAGTATTTCATGAATGAAACATTTCCGATAGACAATGATTGATCGTGACTCTATGAACAAATCCCTTACTTGAGATTTCAGAATTCCACGCTGTTTTTCTCCAAAGTTGGAAAATCCAGTGTTTTTGATATTTCTATACAGTTAAGTATATATATACTTCATGTCAGTATTCTTTGCCTATTCATTTTCACTCTTTTCAACTCTGTTTTTTGTTATTTTTGAAACATGACCTTTAGGTTTTTTCTTTGGATGTTTTGTTGGTGTAATTGTATTCGATACATCAGGGAAACAAGATGGATACCATTTCATATCAAGTAGACCCAGATGGGACATTACTTTACTTCATAATAATTTCTTCAATTTACTCGAAATCCCAATCAAATGATTTGTGTCATTGAGTTAAGTCTTCAAAGGTTTCATGGGCTTTGAATCTGTCAATCAAGTGTTTCAAACAAAGAACCATGTGACCTTTGTTAGCCAATCACAATTTGGTAAGTGGTCACATCACTGATGTTAGCCAATCAAACACCTCCCAAGTTACCAGGTGACATATTTTAGCCAATCAATCATGCTATATAAATCACCCAATTAAATACATTTATCCTACAAATGACAGCAACTTTTAATAGGGAAAAGCTTGTGTGGCGTAATATTTGAAGCTATTAATATAAATCAGTTGTGAAAGTAGTCAGACTTTGATCCTAATCTAAGATCTATCAATCACATATTGGCGTATAATTATCTGCGCATTAATAAAACATCCCAACCGACATGTTCTGAAATGTAAGATAGATCCCTCAAGGAATGATATTCAGAGGGGATTGACTCTGTAAATTTTGATGAAGCTTATAGAGTTCACATTTGAGAAAGAAATTTGAGAGAAACTTGAGGAAAAATTGATTTTTTATTCAAGCTATGGAGAGAAATCCTTTGGAGACAGCATGGCTGTATACGTATAGATGCAATCATCTAATGGATTTTGTTGCAAGGTTCTTGATTGAATTACATATATAGAGACCTGAACTGTCATGTAATAACAAGGTCATGGTGGTCTTCCAGTCATTCCCCTCATAAAAATATATTGCTGGAGATTTTTCTATATCTACAACTTATACTGTCAGGTTTATAGATGTCACTAATTTATGAATTTTTGTGACGTAGATTCAATCTTATGGACGTCCATATATCTATACGACTTGGTTTATGTTATTACACTTCAAATATCTCATTAAGATCTGAATTTATTTGATCTCGATTTATCGGCTTCCGTTCCCAAGTTGGGTTGACCTTTAATCTCAGCCAGTCAAAGGCTTTTTCTGGTTGGTTAATATACACCATTGAGCCGTCATCTCACCTTAGGGTCATCATCTCAAAATTTCCAGAAATTTCCAATGATTGTGATTGAAAATTAAGCAGATTATCTTGTGAAATGGTGGTCCTCTAGCAGATTAGCTTGTGAAATGGTGGTCCTCTAGCAGATTAACTTGTGAAATGGTGGTCCTAAGCAGATTAGCTTGTGAAATGGTGGTCCTCTAGCAGATTAACTTGTGAAATGGTGGTCCTAAGCAGATTAGCTTGTGAAATGGTGGTCCTCTATAAATAATTGGATAGTATCAGAGGCAAACAGATCCAAATTTGTCAAGCACTCTTGGTTGATATAATACTCAACACGATTGCATGCAGTTCTAATAAACTAATAAAATAATAAACAACCACAAAATAATACTTTTGAATTAAAACATCTCTTTTTATTAATTAAAGAAGAATCCATTTTGATTACATTATTGGTTGGCAAAATTTTATCCTGTGCAGGAAGTGTCATTTTTATCTTTATCATATATCATGAATATTGAGGGCATACTTATTCTAGCTCTTATTTTCTAAAATTGCTACATAATGCATTTCATGTCAATTCAATTTGTATATTACCATGAACGATATTAACACAAATGATACTTAATGTTGTACCGTAATGACATTAAATCTGATATCTAGAATATGCATCCCAGTTTATCCCATATTGAGTTTATCCTATATTCAGTTTTATGTTACCACCACAAGTGGTGACATATTGTTATTGTTATTGTGGATAATGTTTGGCAGTTGGTGTTCAGCATTTGGCAGTTGGTGTTCAGCATTTGGAAGTTGGTGTTTTGTGGTCAGTATCTGTTACAAATGACAGGTGGTGACATTTGCATGTTATTGCCATATATCATTTAACCCAGGTCAACATCATAAATGTTTTCGTATGTTTCAGGTGACTTGACCATTACTCAGAGAGGAGGCGGTGGCACAAGTGAATCGCATAAGACATCAGAGAGGTATGTTTCCATGGAATATGTATAAAGAAACCCAGTGTAATAAAAATATAGTCCCCAGTGTTCTCCCTAGGATTTTATCTCAAGTGGGGTCATAATTCTAAATTCTAAAATTTAGGCCAAATTTGGTTCTATTCTGTATGGCCCTGGCCCTTATTGAGGAAATGAGGAAAACAGTGTGTAATTATTATGTTTTGAAGAAATATATACAGAAATAATATTTTTATTCTATGACAAGGGCCTTCATTAAGATATCTATATTTCCCTTGGGATATACCCCATATCTTAAACCTCCCATTTCGACGCTCATATCTGTTCCTATTATACTAGATCGCATAGTCTATATCTTCAAATTAAAAATTGAAGTTTTACTACAAATATTAATGCTTCTTGTGATGGTTAGATAAAAAAAAGATTGTACAAAATGTAATGTAACATTTGAACAGAGCACATAGCATGATTCTCCCTGGCAGAAACACCATTATTCTTCTATTTTGAGCTGTGGCTTAGTGAGTCTATTAGTTGTACTTTTAGTTTCCCTTAACAATCCATGTTAAATGAATACAAAGGGAATTGATTATTTGGAACAGAAACATGTCATTTTGACCATTAATCAAATCATTTGGGTGAATGCATCCATTTTGTTGCTATAATGGATGTTATGGACTAATTGCTCCATAGAGGCGTAATTTTAATTATTAAATATTTCTCTTAACAATTTCAAAGGGATTCTACGCAGTTTTCATTATTTATTGTCAATATGATTATTTGTATAAAACACAATATTAATGTCATGCTGTATTCCTACATGTAATAAGTTATAGTGGCTTCTATGTTAAAAAGGTTCTGTTTTAAACAGCAACATGGCCAGATAGTAAAATCAATCAAAATTCTGAACATAAAGCTGTTCCCACCTGTTACCATGGCAACTGATGAAATAGTATCTCTTATAGAAACCTTATATTCCTAATATTTAAATTATAGAATTACATGTATATATAGATTTGTTGTACATGTAGAATATGCCATTTTTGAAAATTGATTCCATCTAGGAATATAGAGTGGAATTTCAAAGGAAAAGTATAAATTGGCATGAAAACACATTCTGATATTCAGATGTGAGTTGTCAAGGCGACAGCAATCTGCAGAGAAATATTGTGCATATTCCAAGAATAGAATAAGAACGCATATGAAAAGCAACCATTCAAAAATTGATGTAGTAATTCTTTAAAATATGACATTTTCTCTATTTGTAAAGCATCTTTGGAGCACTCATTTTCTGACTAAACCTTAATTGAAAAGGAAGATTTTCTGGAATATCTGTATACTTTGTTAGTTTGATTACATTGTGTTGTATCATCATTTAAAATGAGGCTGCTCATGGGCGATATAATCATCATTAAAAGTGAAACTTTAATCACTCACGATACCATCATCGTTTAACATGTGGCGCCGACTCTTAAATTAAAGCGTTCTTTCTTTCAGGATCTATTAGGATGAAAATGAGAAATTATATAGATCTGAAACGCTGAAGGATGTAAACCTAATAACCGTTGAGTGGAATGAACGTTCATTGAACCATTCACTTTCCCCTTTGCTAAAGTTTGAATTCACAACTCAAAAAGAGCGCTTGTAATTTGTACTACTGGGTCACAGGATATTTTTCTTCCTCATTCAATATTCTCTATTGTCTTGTTGAACAACCAACACTATATCAGATATCGAACTGGGTTAAATCAGTCTCAGAATTAGCCAGACCGTAATATCATTCAAGATGACATTTCTTCGATTATATTTATTCAGGAAAAGATTCATAATGTCAAGTTGCCATTTTATTTCTGTTTTTATATACATTCTCTGTGTTATTGCTATTTCACGGATGTGACTTAAGCAATAGATCAGAATATTTGTAGAAAGTGATAGCTATGCAATTACATACTGCATCATTAAACTAACCAAGTCGATCAGGAATATTATACATGTACACTGTTTCATCTTCCATCTGGAGATATTCAATATAAATATGCAGATTCTTTGCATTTAGACCATGTGTTTGAATTGTCTGTCTACTTTTGAATTGTCAGTCTACTTTTGAATTATGTCTTTTTTTTGATTATCTGTCTACTCTTGAATTTTTGTCTGCTTTTGAATTCTTGGTCCACTGTCGAATTGTCTGTCTACTGTTTAATTGTCTGTCTATTTTTTTGAATTGTCTGTCTGTTTGAATTGCTAGTCTGCTTTTAAATTGTCTGTCTGTTTTTAAATTGTCCATCTAACTTAGACATAATTCAGATCTATATCAGTAATAGTTTTAATTTCTGTATACATATGGTGTTTTGTTACATGATTGCTTAATATGTTTAAACGTACATGTTGATATTATTGTTCCATGTTAGCTACATCTCAACAATGGATTCTTTATGTTCCATGTGTTTACTGTCTCAAAATATGTCGATTGCTTATTGATTATGCTAGAGTACTCTGCTTGTATTTCTCATTTGATCATCCAAGGTGACACTTCTTAAGCCCCTGTTCCTTCCCCTAGTTCCCTTAAGCAAAATATCAAGTTTAAGGCAATCAATTTTTATTACCTGTTATGTACTTAAGAGACAAGTTTTAGATACTTCTGTCATTGCCTTTTTAACAAGATGGTTATCAAGATTGAAGTACAGTAAAACAAGCATATTTGAACACTTCGTTAATCTGGTTCTGTTTTTGGAACTGCCTAACATATGATTTGGTCGCAAGTTATTGTTCGTCAGAAAGTAGACATTGGGTTTCTCAGAATTGGAAGTTACAATTGACCAAAAATGAACCCCTGAATATCTCTCAATGTGAAATGCTCCCAGTTTTGTAAGCTCCCGTCGCTTTGATTTATTAAGAAATACTGAAATATGAATACCTACTAATCCCAACATCTCTGAACAGTTCTAATGGCATTCCGATTAGGCAAGTTTCACTGTAGTTCTTGCAATTGTTATTATTGAGTCTCCATCTGACCATCCATCTTAACTGTTGACAAAACACAGACTGTTTGGCCAGACATAATGTTATATTTCATCTTAATTGCCCATGTGGTTAAAGTGTGAAGTAGAACGGATTAGTAGAATTTATAACATATTCCAATTATTTATTTAGTTATTTATTTGTTTATATCTGTATTTGTGTCACTCAGGGCGTCATGTGCAATTAAACTGTATTTTTTGATAAAACCACATTTGATATTATGAAATTATTTATAAACAATAATTATCAACTTATTCCAATCTATTGAGATTTTGTTTTGCATTGAAACTCATTCACTGATTTGATCTGTTTTATTTTCCAGTCTGATAGAAATAGAGCCAGTTTTGACCCCATTAAGTGACCTTGACCCCAGTGATGGAGAGGAGCCAAAGGTAAGGAGTTTAGACACCATTTTGTTTGTTTCACACTCCATGTAAATTATACATGTGATAACTTTTCATAATTGTATGGGTGGTAAAATATGTTTCTTTAATAAGAATTTTTTTTTGAGATAAAATTCACGGGTCCAGCTATTTTTTTTTTAACAAGGATGGATTGGTTGACTTGGCAGCCATTTTGAATTTTTCAGTTGAAAAGTGTGATATTTATCACTGTCTCTTGTTTTAATTTCTCATAAACATTAGCTTATTTCACTTAACTCTGTAGGCCAAGTGGCCCTAAACTAAGAAAAATTAAAACTTCCTTACAAATCCTACTGCAACGATGATTGGGAGTTTTGGGCCTGAAACACCACATGCACCACATGACATTGAAAAGCTAACGATATTCATTAGGTCCTTCTTTACAAATACAATCAGTGACATAAGCTCCTTAAAATTAAAGCAAGCAGGAGTCAAATTATCGCCACCTATAAAAATAGTTTCACTTGCTAATTGACAATCCAATGAGACTTGGTCAACACTGAAATTAAATTAACCTTACAGCGACCATTTTACTAATGCATTTGATTGAGCTTGAACGAATTAGTCAGGAATTGGTTTGAAAAATTTGTTAGATAGAAATTAAACTATAAGGAATTGAGTCGCACGACTGAGATTGGAGGAAGAGCAAAATATAAGATTACAGATTGTGTAGGTTGAGTAATATGATTAACTCTTTTACACATAGACTTGAATACTGATGTCTGTTGCAAACAGGTCTCAAAATAATTGACTTTCAAGCATGTATTCGTGAATACAAATTTTGAATAGCATCTACCGAGTTGATTGCAATGTGATGGCAAAGATAGATATTTATAGGATATCCTATGATTTTGAGGAATATCATTTTTTATTTTTTATTTATCTACGAGGTGATATCTGCACGAGAGAGCAAAGCGAACGAGTGCATATATCAATATCACCGAGTAGATTAAAATGATATTCTGAAAAAAATCATAGGATGTTCTTATTATCCTACACTTACAAGGAGTGTACTAAATGTATAATATCACTGCAAAATGAATTTCATGCCAAATAGAGTCAATTTGGCGGGAAATCAACAAGCGGAGTAAATTGTCACAATATCCTCCGCATAATGGGTTTTCTGGAGTATATCGTCACGATATCCTCTGCCCCGAGTATATCGTCACGATATCTTCCGCCTGGAGTATATCATCACGATATCCTCCGGTTATTCATTTTGCCAATAAATATCAAATTTATTTTTTATGTTCTTATACATTTAGTACACTAAGTGTATGATAAGAATAGATATGAATTCCTGCCGTATATCCCATCAAACCCAATCGCTGACCTAAATAACAGATTAATCTGCCTATGTAGCAGCAAGTAACAATGGCCTCTGGCCTGTTCACTAATTCAACTGAGCGACTTTATTATAATTGATCGTTACAGTGCTATGAAAATTCATGCTATCACCGATCACTGCTCATCGACCTGGTTATTCATAAAATCAACTTCAAAATGATGGCTTAATTTGAGAAAATTATTAGGTTAATCCAGTAGCAGAAAGCCGAAAGTTGCATTCAAGCTAAGCCAGGAATAAAAGGGCTGAAGTTCTGTAATAATGTCAGAAATGGTGATCAACTTTGATGTTATCTTGCATTTTTTCTCCCTTTTGGGGCATGGCAACTTGATATTCATAATATAATGCACAACGCACCACTTAACATCCACACTGAAGCACTAGGAAATCAGCGTTCTAGGATATTTGTTTTGACACATGAATTGCTCAAGCTTTAGCAGATTTGTGTTTTTGTAAAATAATGTGAATCTGATTTATCACAGAGAGCAGGATAAAAAACAAACATTTTAACTTGTCTTGGAAGAAATTGTGAATGGTTCAGAATAGTGGAGTCATCACTACCATTGACAAGACACAATTTGTGTTTGTTATTTTTCAATTTGATATAGTATTATTAAATGATTTCATTGATTCGCTAATTTATTGTTATTCAAATATTATTATGACATTTATTCCAATCTAATCACTGAGATATTATTGTTGAATTAATAAGTATAAATCTTGTAATCTTGTATTATTTAAGAAAGGATAGTTTCCCTGTTCAATAAATTCAGCACTGTGTATGATTAAGCTCAAATGGATCCTAGGTCGATATCCTGCTTTCTATTCCATGTTATCTAAGAGATAAATGCTAAATAAGAAAATTAGGTTAAGTGATTTTTGCACTTTTAATAAGTCAAGAAACTCTTTATTGGTGAATTATCACTGGCTTTATTGGATTCGTCGTATTAAATGTAGAGTTATCTTCATGAATTTCCAATGTTAACGTAGCAGATGACAATTTTTATTTATTTGAGGCTACAGAAGTGAAATCCTATGTTTAACATTGTTTTGTTCAAGGGTGAGGAAATCAAAATAAAGTCTTGTTTCATCACGATTGTTCAAGATATATCTGAGAACGAAAGAATGAAAGACAACCAAATTTCAGTGAGTTATACCAGCAAGGATTTTGGGAAGTCAGAGGGCCACTCGTCATACATAATTTTTTATAGCAAATATATTATCGAGGTAGTATTCCCCCATGCATTCTTCTGCTTGTACCTATTTTCAGATATGGCCTTCAAAAGGTTACATAAAAATTTTGTTTCAATGTGTTTCCCTGAATGTTTTCTCATTTCATTTCATTAATATAAAACGTATTGATCCTTATAGGATTATGCTGTTCTACTTATCTACCAGTGTCTCTTGCAGTTGTATACTCAATAATTCATAATAATGAAAGCAATTACATAATTCAGTAGTTTTCAAAGTATTATTTTAAGTCTGGTAAATGCGTTAAAGATTTTAGATATATTTTGGCTAAAAATATTGTGCGAAACGTCTCTATTATTAATATAAAAGCTGCTGATCCAATGTAAAATTGTGTCATTATTATTTTATTTAATAAAGGTATACCAAAAAGAAATGTGATAATTAATTCCAATCTACATAGTCCTCTCATATAGAAAAGAGATGTTTATAATATCAATATAAAAGTCAATACAGTATATAATATTATGCCACCTTCATGATATTATTCCACTTCAAATATTATGTCACTTCAAATATTATGCTACTTAGAATGCATTATTATGCTGGACTTGTTCTGCTAGACAGACATGCAGAATAATCCTTTCATTTCATTGTGCTGGGCTTGTGCTGCTAGACAGACATGCAGGATAATCCTTTTCATTTCATTATGCTGGACTTGTGCTGCTAGACAGACATGCAGGATAATCCTTTTCATTTCATTATGCTGGGCTTGTGCTGCTAGACAGACATGCAGGATAATCCCTTTCATTTCATTGTGCTGGGCTTGTGCTGCTAGACAGACATGCAGGATAATCCTTTTCATTTCATTATGCTGGGCTAGTGCTGCTAGACAGACATGCAGGATAATCCTTTTCATTCCATTGTGCTGGGCTTGTGCTGCTAGACAGACATGCAGGATAATCCTTTTCATTTCATTATGCTGGACTTGTTCTGCTAGACAGACATGCAGGATAATCCCTTTTATTTCATTGTGCTGGGCTTGTGCTGCTAGACAGACATGCAGGATAATCCCTTTCATTTCATTGTGCTGGGCTTGTGCTGCTAGACAGACATGCAGGATAATCCTTTTCATTTCATTATGCTGGACTTGTTCTGCTAGACAGACATGCAGGATAATCCCTTTTATTTCATTATGCTGGGCTTGTGCTGCTAGACAGACATGCAGGATAATCCTTTTCATTTCATTGTGCTGGGCTTGTGCTGCTAGACAGACAGGCAGGATAATCCTTTTCATTTCATTGTGCTGGGCTTGTGCTGCTAGACAGACATGCAGGATAATCCTTTTCATTTCATTATGCCGAATAATCAGGCAAGCTATAACTATATTAATTGTGTCCAATGTCAAATAATTCATCTGGTCAACAACAAGAGAACATTTCTATTATCACCCATTAGATTAATCAGAATTCAGATCGTTTTTCTCATATGGTCACCATTCTTTGGTTATTTCCCAATATTTCTTGAACATTATGAAGCCGTTAGGGGGTGGGCGCTAAATGCGGTGATTAAGGTGTGTCCAAAGTCTAATTATTCACCTAGTCAATAAGAAACACTACATTTCTTCGCCCCTTGGCAATTACTATCAGTGCATTGACTGGATGACTCATGAAACAGTAAGTTCTCAACCTGTGGATTACCTGTTATAATGGCGAACTTTGATATACAAAATACAATGAAATATGGTAGAAATCTGCAACGAATTGCTGGACATTTGGTCAATACAGAAATGTCTAGAAATGAAAGTTGTGTAGAAATGAGAAGTAATTGGTAGTTTCTGACAGAAATGGGTTTTAAACTGGGAATGAATGTGACCTTCAGCAACAGTTATGTTTTATTCCTAGGATTTTTCTTGTTAGATACGTCAACACATATATGTCAGCCCACTACTCTTGTCAAAGGATATAGTAGCCATTGTTACATTTTACATGGTTGGATTAAATGTTACTTGCATTTAATTTTCAAAATTAAAAAATTCAACCCTCACCCTCCCCTTTAAAATTATGTCGGTAATGGATAACATAATCGCATGTTAAAAGGCAAAAACTAAGCAATTGACCTACAAAAACTCATAAAAGTAGGTGAACATTTGAAAAATAACCTGTCAGACTTTGCTCAAAAGCTAGTAGAACAAACCAACAATATATATACATTATATAAAAGGTTAATTGTTGAACACACAAGTACTATATTATTATTGTTTGTGCTAGCTAGTAAGAGGACAGCACCGGAAGCAATATTATAAAATATAAATAACTACTCGCTTTAAAGTCAGGTATGTACATACATTTACGATTTTACTAATGGCATTGCATCATTTAAGTTTCCTGTATCATTTTACACTATGGCTTCATTAAAAAAAGCTTTCTATTATTCTATTATAAAGACAATATGTACCTACATTGATTTAGTACTGTCTGCTGAGCTGTTTATTATGCAGAATGTTATCAAAGTTTTAGCATATGCCAATATTGTAATTGTACGATGACTAATTATACAGTTCTGCGCTATCCAGAAAAATAGCAAAAATAAGATGTTATTTTAACGATTTTAACGAAGTATTTTATTTTGAACAATATATTCTGCCAAACTTGTAAAATATTCATATTAAATTGTAAAAAATGGTTAGTTATACTTTGAAAAATACTTTACTTCATTGAATATACACCAGTAAGACTGTCTATATGAATGCCATAAAATGAGACTGGAAAATCTTCATATTTTTAGAGCTGTGATTTCAGAGGCGTTTGGATACACAGCTTTGATTTTATTATACTATGACAAGTGAGGTTTCTGGTACATAGAAGCGGGATATATAATTGCCCTCAGTAAGATATCTATATTTCCCTCAGGATATATGCCACCTCCCATAACATAACCCTCATAAAACTCAACAAAATAAAAGTTCATATTTGCTTAAAACACTTTGAACAAATCAAGTCCAAGGCCAATAATGCCAACAACATGGCACCTAAAGAATTTATTATTACTTGATCTGTTTTTATTTTAACAACACATAAGTGAAAAGAAAATAATGTTAATCCGATCATGTCTCTGCTTATATTCTAAAACATAAAATGAATTTTAATAGCCTGGAATCTCTTTGAATGGAGAATTACTACCTAATAAAGACTGGTACAATGTGCTCATAAAATTTTTCTGTTTCACTAGCTAAAAGAAATGAGATGTCGTAGTTTGTTGTAATGATGTAACACATATTCTATTCTATTAATATGAATGTATGTTCATCTTACTTATTTCCTGTATCCTGAAAGGCTAATTCTTCAAACTCATTTCACTCTCTTACAGTCAGTTTCACAGTTTATAAAGCAATCACATTGGCATTCCAAGTAATATCTTTCTGAGAAAATATCAATTATTTCTGGGTAAATAGATCAATAGTTATCTAACAATAAGCTGTATATCTGAACACCTCCCTTATCTGAACACCTTTAAATGTGAACACTTTTTCTCAGTCCTAATTTTGTAATGACACACATATAGGCTCATTATATCACCACAGGCTCATTATATCACTATATGTTCATCATATCACCTTGTGAAGTTAAATTGATAGAATTGATACATATACAATCTTCTTGACTTATCATCATTTGCATATTTTATCATCATGAGCTGTCAGAATATCATCATATGTACATTATATCATCATATGCACATCATATTCATATCATCATATGCATATCATATTATCATTTGCATATCATATCACCATCACTCATAATACCATTTGCATGTCATATCACTACACATATTTGCGCATCATTTGATAAATTGATAGAATGTGTACAACATACAATGTACATGTACAATGGGCTAACAGTAATTGAGCAGTATGTTCTTGAAACTGTATCATATGTAATTTATTTATAATATATCTTCATTTCGAAGATTCATCTATTAACTACTCCCTAACTCTAAATGTACTCATTCATAAAATTTTCAATAAAAAATCGTAATTGACAATTTGAAGTCTTGCCGAGAGTAATTTACTGAAAAGCAAACAGACGTCAAGGGAACAGTATAAATAACTGGCATTCTTGCCTGCGGTGTTTACTTGCGATGAATGTCACGCTACCCTTTTGTAAGGTCCATTGAAGACTAACAATGATTATACCATATATAACACCATATTGCCATTCGCTCATCATATCATTTGCACATCATATCATATCACCATATGCTCATCATATCATCATGTGCTCATCATAGCACATAGACTTATCATATCACCATTTGTAATATCACCATTTGCATATTACACCATAATTTACAAATAAGTACCACTCGACCTCATTTTCATGCCAATCAACCATATTCCATGTTGATTAATCATGTCAATCAACCATAATATGCGTGCCAATCAATTGTGCAATGCATGCCAATCAACCATATTCCATGTTGATTAATCATATCAATCAACCATAATATGCGTGCCAATCAATTGTGCAATGCATGCCAATCAACCATATTCCATGCTGATTAATCATAATATACATGCCAATCAACCTTACGAGTAGGCCATTCAGTTTTAATATACACGCCAATCAACTTTATAACGGGGTTGTTCAGTTGTCAACCAATTGTACTCGACATGCTAATCAACTGTAATATTCAATATTCATGCCAATCAAACTGGTATCAATTGCCAATTTTTCAAGTTTGTTCAATTATCATTCAAGAAACATCCCAAATAAAAGTGTTCCAACCAAGATAGATCAATACGTAGATACAATCAATCAGATAAATCGCGTATGGGTTTTATATATACAGCAAAACCTGTCTTAGTAAACACTTCTCTCTAGTGAACACCTGTCTCTAGTAGACACTCTTCCGCACATACTCTACTGACTTCTGTATAAAATCTGTAGCGAACACCTACCAATACTGAACATTTTTTCTTGGCAAAAATATGTTCAATATACACAGGTTTTACTGTATGTCACTATGCCCTGAATATGCCTTGCAACCTGATATGTGAGCTTGTTTTGAAAAAAATAATAAATTAAGCATAAAAATGAATTATTGCTCTTACTGCTTCCCATTAGTTTATATGAAAAGTGCAATTGATACATTCATATACTAAAACGCAATCATGAATTAGTGATCTCCCCTGTATTAAAGCATGCATTTGTTTGTTGTGTTTTTTATATGCACTGTACTGTAAATGTGTTGGTGCATAACATTAACCACAGGGTCTTTTCAAGCAGGGTTTTCTGGGTCTGTCTGCTAAGGAAATAAAAGTGATAAAAATGTTGCAGTGATATATAGGGTAATAAGCATATTCATGCAATATGAATACAGATATCACGATATGTCAAATGATGATATCATGAGAAATGATCTGATCTGATATTGGGTATATCCCATGATTGCTATCAGAAATTCCAAAACAAATTATTTTAATTGGACAAAAGTATGCTAGAGTGATTGTTCTAAAATGTCCAGTTAAAAATGTATTCCAGCAGAAAATCTTTATGAGCCTGAAGAATGCACTCTTTCACCAGAATATTTTCTGTAGATTTCAATGGATTCCAAAGTATTTATTCCTTTGAAATGAAAAATGTTGTTAAGAACAAATGTTTTTAGTTTTTCCTGACCAGTTTATGAAAAAATGTCTGAAAATCTCATTTAATTAAAATTTAAGAGGACATTGAAAAGGAGGAAATCAGTGATAAATTGGAAAATATTCGATATTTATGAGCAATGGTATACTTACTTAATATATTCAATTTATGATATCAGCTAGAAAATAAATGCAAACCCCTGGATTATATTAATATTATAACATGACCAAACCTATAAAAGTAGAGCTGAATGAGTGCTGTTTTAATGATCAAAATGTCTGACTACTTTTCCTTATTTTACACTAATTCTCTCTTAAATTTAAATAAAGTGTCTGATTTTATTACATTTCAGTATTCACTATATGCTTGTTCATAGAATTCTTTGCTAATTCCTCTGTATGTTAATGAAATTTGTTATGGAACAAGATCAGTGTGATGTTTTATTTTCTGGCTGCAATCTGATGCACTGTAATTTTCTGCACCTGAGATGTACATTAACAACCATTACCAATTAATGTCAATGTTCCATTCATTAGGGAATGTGACTAATGTCCTCAAGTTTGAAAAAATTAATCTTGCTTCAAGCCTATCCCCCCCACTTTAACAACAGCTGTTCAGGTAGATAAATTGGGTCAATGGCCTTGAAGCAAGAATAGGGAAAAGTGTAAAATGTTGCTTTCCCGTTGATCCCCTCCTTACCAGCAGTACAACCCCTTAAATGTAACCTTACAAAATCATTGGATTATTAGATAATCTGTAAAAGTATTTAGCCTCCTTATTCCAAAATTAAGATGGGAACTTCTGAGTCTTCATGTATTTGGAATATGACTTTGGTAATAACTAAAAATGAAATAAAAAAGATATTGAGTCTGCCCCTTACATTTATTAATAAATATATACAATGTATGAATATAAATACGATGTCTGCTGAGCTTTTCCCAGGTGTTGATACTTGATAACGCTTTTGTCATTATAGACTAATTTGATAGAATATATGCTACTGTACTAAATGTGAAGAGAAACAACTGATCGTTTGAATTGGTACCATGTCTCGTGAATTTCAGATTTCAATATCAGAATGAATTTAGAACTACGCAGAAATATAAGGATAGTATATTGAAAGGAATTTTACCATGTATATTACCCTGAGGTACAGAGCCTAGTGTTAACAATATGATGAGGATCTCCTCTAAGGAAATCAAATCACAATTATATTGAAAATGGTACATGTTCATTAATAGAATATCACCCTATGTTTAACATGGCATGATTAATTCGCACTCAAGGAAGAAAACAGGAAGTTGAAACTAATTTGTTTTGAATTTGAGAAAATTAAGCCCTTCATTTAATTTCCTGTTGAAAATAGTGAAACAGTTGTGATAGTAGTTCGAATAGCAGAGGTTAACTTTGCTGTACTGGTGCCCGCGTATAGATCAGAAATCCAATTTTCTCTTGAGCTTTTAATGTGTTTTTAGTAATGAGTATAGTATCCCTTAGAAAAATGCCCAGAATAATCTGGTCTCAGCAAGGTAGTGGTTCGGTTGGGTGATGGTGGGATTATGGACAATTATGCTCTAAAAGGGCAATACCGGCAATGACCAAATTTTATGATATGCTGTACAGATTTTTACTTGACATGTTTTTTGTTTTCATTGATTTTCTGAAAGATCCTGCTCCTGTTAGGTCATTTCTTCCGCCTTCAAGTAGCAATTAATTCTAGTTATGATCCAGTGGGCCAATCCATCGTATTTCTGCTGTTTTCATCGTTAATTCATTATTATTGTTTTGGAGGTTACATATCATCTGGTGAATTTGAGAACATTTAGACCTATTGAAATGATATCATTCCTTGTTTATTTCTCTGTTTAGAGAGGAAAGTATGAGAACGTTTGACATTTTCATATATATACCCATTCTTTAAAAGTCACTATGTTCACATGTATTTCACATCATTTCATGGAAACATTTGAATAAATTGTCTGTTTTTTTCTTGCTTTTCTGTTGAATAAGAGAACCTGCTCGCATCTGTTTATTTTATTTCTTGCTTATTCCTCATTTTCCACTCTACTTTGGCATGACCATATGGGATTTTATGTTGCAGGAAAGTGCAATTAATCCTTGTTAGGAATCTTGGTAAATCAATTAATGTGAGAAGCATTTCTCTTTTTTCTTTTTGACCCTGCAAATGATTTCACTCCGTTTCTGTATACATCTTTCCATTTCTCCAAAAATGGAAAACAAGCTCATGGTTTTTTGAATAAACATATTATTATAGGAGTCTGTTGTATGTCATGTGTCTTTTCATTCAACTCTTCAGATATCTCCCTTTTCTCTCAGTTTTATACATGAATTTTAGAGACTTTCTCTCAGTGGTTATGCAAATGTAATGTCGTAATTGGCTGCATATGAGAGGATATTTTACTGTTTTTCCTATAAAGCCTCGTCTTAAAGGTCCCACTTGGCATTCTTAGATTAAATATGACATTTTCTATTGTGTGCTCTTCTGGAAAAATCGTTGCATAGAAATGTTGCGGTGATTATGAACCGTAATCATTAAGGTGCACAGCCTGGAGAAATATGGGATATTTCCGTAATTGGACCATGTTAATGGTACCTTTGTCTCTAGTTTTGATATATATTTTGATTGATTTTGTAAAGAGAACAGTGTGTCATCTTCATTCTTTGAATACGATATAATCCTTTGATCTTATCCAATCAGATTAGGTCGTTCAAAATCCAGCTATCCAATCAGAATTAAAGTCACTGAATTTGATGCCTTCATAATTAACTAGCGTTTACTTAACATTTAAAATCATATAATGGCATGTACAGGTAGTCACCAGAAGTGGTGATATATTGTTATAGTCTCCCAAACTTTTTGTAGACAGTGTTTGGTGGTTGGTATTCAACGTTGGGCATTTGCCATCTGTAACAAATGGCAGGTGGTAACATTCTGCATGTTAATTTTTCATAATTTTTTAATATCAGCATCAAATCTGTAAAATTATCTATAACCGTCAGAGTGGAGTAATTCCTCCCATGCACTTGACCTCAGGGTAGTAAATGAATGGGGTTCCCCAAGAGGGGGAATATCCCATAATTCTTAGATGAATCTTTATAAGTTCATATCAAGTTGAACCATTATTTTTATATGGAAAAAGGTCCATCCATGAATTCTGGGTATGTCCTCCTCTTGGGTTTCCCTTAATGTATAGGGCTGTAAGGAAAAGCACAAGAGTATAATAGATTAGGACTCCAATGAACTGCACAGAACTGTCAAAACAGGTTGTTTATGCTATTTGGTGCTTAACATCTTTCGCAATATAATTTTTCAAGAACTGTAAGTTAGAGTAACCTCAGACCTGGCTCTATGTTATATTGAGGTCACTCATGTTGAAGATCTCTGTCAGGGACAGTTATGTATTACACATTACACCATTCACTAATTCATTCACATTTCTATTCATGTTGCGTTGAGGTCATTAATGGTGAAGATTTCTGTCAGGGACAATTATGTATTACACATTAGACCATTGACTAATTCATTCACATTTCTATTCATGTTGCGTTGAGGTCATTAATGGTGAATATCTCTGTCAGGGACAATTATGTATTACACATTAGACCATTGACTAATTCATTCACATTTCTATTCATGTTGCGTTGAGGTCATTAATGGTGAATATCTCTGTCAGGGACAGTTATGTATTACACATTAGACCATTGACTAATTCATTCACATTTCTATTCATGTTGCGTTGAGGTCATTAATGGTGAAGATCTCTGTCAGGGACAGTTATGTATTACACATTAGACCATTGACTAATTCATTCACATTTCTATTCATACTTTGCATAATGGTTGTGAAGCAGTTCATCCCTTGTGGTTGTCTTGATGGAGGCATCAATTTTCAATGTCTCTTTAGATCTAATTAAATCAACTCCATCAACTTAGCCGTATTATGAGGCTGTATTAATCAAGAAGTGACCCCATTACTTCATTTTTGTGGTCGCTCTGTATTTCTGAATATGCATTATCATATTTAATTTGATTTGTATTCGTGTTAGAAGTACCCAATTTGTTATAGGGTAGTCTACCTACAAGCTCTTT
Organism: Owenia fusiformis; assembly: GCA_903813345.2. Lineage (NCBI taxonomy): Eukaryota > Metazoa > Annelida > Polychaeta > Sabellida > Oweniidae > Owenia > Owenia fusiformis. Next base: position 28,938,248 of record CAIIXF020000002.1, read on the forward strand.
TGAGCCCCCCCCCCCCCCCCATTTATAACTACATACCTCCCCTGTGTTGGTGAAGAGATAAAGGGGGAGGGTCCACAGTCTTGAAACAAAATCAGGGTATTTCTTTTTAAAGTATCCAACATCATATAGATGTTGTTTGATCCAATTGCCACTGGCAGAACATAATAACATGGGAGTTTTGCCTTTCATCTATACAGATCAAGTACTTTGGAATAACTTATGAAAGAAGCACAATATTATGCTGTTTTGTTAAAGAAATAAATGATAGTTGTTGAGTTTGTTTAATAAACTTTCATCAAGCTTAAATGTATTTATTTATTTATTTTGATGTTTATTGCTGAACTGGTGGAGGGTACACTAAATAAGCAATGTTGGTTATCCCATCAGGTTTTATTTATTTAAAGATGAATATAAATATATTAACATGGATGAAATCTATTGTTCTTTCAGGATGTTGTAAAATTAAAGAAGCACAAGCATCATGAGGCAAAACACCATCACCATGAGGCAAAGCATCATCATCACGAGGCAAAGCATCATCATACAGTAAACGGCAAAAAGTGAGTACTGAACTATTACTGTTTCATTTGCAAATGTCTGACTTGGAGATCTCAACATGTGTATTTTGAAGATCTTAACATGTGTATTTTGAAGATCTCAACATGTGTATTTTGAAGATCTCAACATGTGTATTTTGAAGATCTCAACGTGTGTATTTTGAAGATCTCAACATGTGTATTTTGAAGGTCTCAACATGTGTATTTTGAAGATCTCAACATGTGTATTTTGAAGGTCTCAACATGTGTATTTTGAAGATCTCAACATGTGTATTTTGAAGATCTCAACATGTGTATTTTGAAGATCTCAACATGTGTATTTATATGTTAAAACAGTGAGACACTTTATTGTCTTTTTAATGTGAGATCATCATGATAAACCATGCCATCTCATATCTCCAAACAGAAAGATGCTATCTCACAAATTACATGTTCACTTTTATGGAATCATTGCATGAGTTGATTATATTAATTGAGATAGATGATGTAAGGAGAATTAGGAGTCAGCCAAAAGTGCTCTCTCAAGGTTATTTTAGCTTTAACATTTTAGGATTCTCTTCATTTAGAGGTGCATTGAATTATTAAGATGTAAATCTCACTCTACTATACCTCACCCCTAGAAATTCATAAGACATTTTGTTTGTGTAATTGTATTGTTTTTGAAAGTACCTTGTTAACATCTAACAGTCATAAACCATTAATAAGGAACAGACAAATAAAAACAAATAACATAATCATTACCAATTAGCCAAAGGGTTGGTCATGAACACCAAATGCAAGGTATAGTAGAGTGAATCTGGGTAACGGGAAGAAACCATTTTTAAGCAAAACATCCAACTTCAACCATATTTCCTTGCTGTTTCAACCATTTCCCCATCAGTCATTCCAACCTATTCTCCCTCATGGCATCTCATTTCTTCTCAGCCCTGTTTTGGATGAAACAGAAAGATGCTATGAGTATCAGAATGATTCTCCCGTTGCATTTACATTTATAGCATTCATTACCTGCTAAGTAATAAGGACTTTAATGACACTGTAATCAGTGATGCAATTGAAGAATCTCATGTCAAGTTGCATGACCAATCAATATGATCCCATGAAGAAGATGCGGAGACAACCCATAATTGCTTCATCTATATTAAGTTCAATTTTACAATACGTTGTTAATATATAATAAATTGTTGGTATGCTCTTACTTGGGTATGCTCTATGGGTGAATGGAAACGGAATGGAGCAATGTGCTAAAAAGTATGGTTTAACATATTATTTTTTTGAAAAAACAACCAAGAACCTCAGACAAGAAGTTTGTTAATGCCTTATATATACAGATTTGTTTTTCAGTTCATTGTAGATCAGAGATAGGATAAAAAAATGATTTCTCTTAGAATGCATGCGTATTGTGTAACAATTTTCAGGAAGAATATTTGATATACAGCCTGTAAAATGATAGAATGCCCTTAACTATACACTCAGTCACTCAGTCTACATACAATGTATACTTAATTAAACTAAATTGTACCTTACCAGTTAAATCAATATAAACAAGTTGGTGATGTAATCATCCAAGATATCCAGGCATTGCTGAATTGATGTACTATGTACTTTAAAGATTATTAAAGGGATAGAATACTTCCAAGATTCAGATAGCGCAATTTTAGATCTCTTGTTTAAGGTGATAAATATTATGTAACCTGAAAACCTATTTTCCGACTCAATCAGTTTATCTTTAATACAAAGTTTATATTGAATTGGGTACTCTAAGTTGCAATTGGATTGATATTGAATTTTGTACTTTAAAGGGATGATATTATATTCCAAATAACTTGAGATTACAAGGATTAATGGCTTTGTTTGAACCAGAGAGTTTGTTTGAATCATTTGAAAACATAATTTATGATACAATATACAGTAAAGCTTTTATATCCGAACACCTCTCTAATCAGAACACCTCCCAATATGAACACTGCAAAAGATGTAAAACCGAGATATTTATTGAGAATTTATGTTCCCATTCAAAAATCAAGGATCTTGCAAATGGAAACCTTGAAATGTGAACACCTCCCAATCGAAACACTTTAGCTGGTTCAAATGACATTTGAAGTCGACAGGCCGATTCTGCTGAGTCAGATTAGGCTGCCTGGACCTAATTTATTTATTTATTTATTGTATAGGGTTCTTCAGTGCCAAGCAGTGTTTATACAGAGATATATAGGTCACCGATTAACTGTTGTAATTGTTTTTGTATTAATTTAGTAGGTTAGACTGTCTACACTGTCTGACTTAACTGGGTACTTGTTTAATATTGTTTATATTTTCTTACTTAAGTTATAATTAGGTAATCAGAGAGTTTCACAGAATAAACACCTCAAGGCTCATGTTCTCCTTGTGAAAGATCATGACCTTTTATCAGATTTGTTTCTTGTTTCTAGAAAGGTCTACATCTTGCTAATTGCAATACAAAAAGATGCATTGAGTGTCAGTAGGTTGATTCCCCATGCTATCCTTTACCAGCCCCCACCCCCTTTCATAGATGAGGATGTTAAAATGTGGGAGGGGTGGGTCAGTTTACATTAGACCTTGATACAAAACTACATTTCAAAATGCATGATTAAAACTTCTACAGTAGATCCTTCAACCATTAAACATGTTTATGAGTGTTTATGGCACCACCATAGTATTCGGCGTTCGGCAGACTGCATCTGTAACAAATGACATGTGGTGACATTTTGCCTTGTTATATATATGCTTGTAGCGTGGCATGTGATGACATTGTGGATGTTAATGCCATGTTACATGCTTGTATTATTCACTTTAGACAGGTTCTGCTGCCATGTACATTAAAACCTTTTTAAATAGAACACCTTTGGTATCTCTATAAGGTGTTCTACTTGGGAGGTGTTCCACTCACAGGTTTATTTAACATTAAGTGAATCAGTCATCTTATCTTAACATAAAATATAGATGTGTTGTCTTGACTGGATGAAGATAGCTTGTATTTATTCCACATAACTCTCAGAGGGATAAATGCTCATGTAATTATAACATGGATGAAAGTAATGAATTAGATGCTGTAATGTAAGTCATTCAGACCTGCCTAATGAAATCTTTTTAGAATAGAACTACCCTGGGATATCAGTGTGTATACTACCTGTCCACTGACTAGGGCTGATAACTTTATAGTAGGCATTGAACCAATCAGAGAGCACAGTTTCAGAGGTGTGTCAGTGATTCAACCAATCATAGAGCTCAACAGGCCCACATAATATGACTTTACTCATTGATTTACCAGTGATTTAAAGTGTTTAGGGATGTCAGTCACTTTTGCCAAGGGTAGAAAGTAAAAGACATGAGCTGAGTTTTAGTAAAGTTCAAGAATATACTGTAAAACTTGTCTAATATGAACGCCACTAGGACCACCCAAAAGTGTTCAGATTAGCAGGTGTTCACATTTCTTGTTTCTTCATACATGAGTCAGTGGGAGATATTGAAATTGAGACTGAGAAAAATTATTCACATTGAGAAGTGTTCGGATTACAGTGAGATGTCTGGATATACAAGTTTCACTGTATGTGGTTGAAATGAACTGTGGTATATGTTTATTTCTAGGGCCTGTAATATATGAGAATCTCTTTTAAGGAGTCATATTGGATGGCAATATCTCTCTTAATTTGTATTCCTTTCCTCAAATCACTAACCAAAATAACTTACTTTTTCGAGCTTTCGGTAGCAGCTACTACCTTTGTCAAGATGATATATTGGCGGGAAATGGGCTGACCCTTGACCTTGTTTGGCTTTTACTCCTGTGTAGTTCCAACAGTCCAGTCCCGTACAAAATTCTAGATAGAGAACCCCATTACTTTAAACGGAAAGTAAAGGAAGCACTTCATATTCATACAAGCAAGCCACAACTTAACAGGGACTCTGGATTTAAGGTTTCCCCCGGGACTGTTGGAACTACACAGGAGTAAAAGCCAAACAAGGTCAAGGGTCAGCCCATTTCCCGCCAATATATCATCTTGACAAAGGTAGTAGCTGCTACCGAAAGCTCGAAAAAGTAAGTTATTTTGGTTAGTGATTTGAGGAAAGGAATACAAATTAATTATCTTTACCTAACCGATGAATACATTTGGAAATATCTCTCTTATTCCAGAAATGTCATTCTGATACTGAGACCACTTCTACCCCGCAAACAAGATTCAAGATTTATTGTTTTGAGCCAAATATTTCATCCTCATAAATCTGTTTGCATTTAACATTACATCATTACAATAAAATACATGGAAAGAGTAAAATTAAAAAATCCAATTATTTTCTTTTTCAAATAGCATATATGAGGGACTGATATAAAGCCATGCTCTTTCAGGATGCTCAAATGTTTCTCTTGCATTTTATTATGTAATCCTTTCTGCAGTTGCATTCACTTTAAAAAATTCCTGATTTCCTGAAATTTCCAGTAATTTGCTACATTGTCTGTTAAGTATATTCCTTGTTATATCAGCTTGTGCTAGATCTAATTTGTAAAACATGGTTGTTTTCTTGAGTATCTGTCTCTCTCTCTGACTTGGAGGTCTTCTCGAGTCTTGCACCAGTTATCTGCTCCTTTACACCCTTTATGCACTCTACCCCCTGTTTTAGACTACATTAAGACTGCCCCCTCGCCCTCTCTCTCTACCCCCTGTTCTAAATTTGAAATGGAAGAATGATGTCACATATTATCCACACAGGACTACATCATTGCAAGGGAGAAAAATTGAATGCTAATGTGGCTGAGGAGGGAAAGTTACTGTAACATTGGAGTCATCCAAGGCCAAGTGTGTCTATTCAAGTATGTTAATGATCTCAGCTATGGAGAGGTACTACCTGATTGTTGTCTTGTCCCCTTTTTGTTATACCACTTCATTACAACCTGTCCCAACCTTATTAGTATATAGTATAAAGAGAGCTATTGATAAACAAAACATATTTACCCTTTGGAATTTATTATACAGTATAACCCTCTATATTGGAACACCTCTTTGATCCAAAGACCTCTCAATATAAACACTTTTACTTAGTCCCTATTTGTTATCTCCCATTGACTCACATGTTAAAAAACTGAAAAGTGAACATCTGTTAATCCAAATACTTTTGGCTGCCCCGCAGATTAGACAAGTTTCACTGCAGTTTCTTTCTTTTCAAATTACAGATTAAAAAAAGCTGCCACTATATTTTACTGCTAAGACTACTCAAGCATATTATACACCTATTGTATGAAGATGACAACTGGGGATATGTTTGTTAAGTCCTGGCTCCCAGCCTGTCATTCATGAAATATGCAACTGAATCACTGTCTTTGTGAAGCAGACTAGAAAACTGATGAAAACCAGGAGCTGGCATTGAATGAAATAAGACATGCTATGAACTGGGCACTTTGTTAAATCCATATAGGGTTTTTTATGGCACCACCAGAAGCGAGGGGTCATGGGTTCGATCCCTACTAGGATAGACTGACTTTTTCACATCAGCCCTTAGCGCAGAACTTCATTCTGTATTTTCATTCAATAATAGTCTCTAACTTTTTTTGTGGATGGTGTTTGGCGTTCTGTGGCTGGCGTTCTACGTCTTAAACAATTTGCAATAACTTACAAGGTGGTGACATTTTGTCATGTCAATACCTTGTTGTCACAGTATATACTTCCAAATAACTCACATCTCAATCTATTCAAACAGAAAGATGTGATCAAAAGAATCAAGTTCAACCGCATCAGTTCCCTTTTTCACCTTATTCTACATTTTAAAACTTGACCTCAGTCAAGCAGTTTGTCATCATTGTTGATGGATACCTTGGGGTCACAAGGAGGTGAACAGAATATATGGGCTGTACCAGTACATTAAACGTCACAGTGTCAACGTATAAAATGCAAATAAGAGTGGAATATAGAGGAATTAACAAGGAATGGAGTATACAGGCGTGTAGTAGAAACTCTAAATTGTATAGAAATGGTAGAATGTTTGATAGTTCAGACAAGATTTTGAGAGAAATGGTTGAAAATATGTAGGAACAGCATGAAATTAGTATCACAGTTTGTACAGTGTAATCCGAGTCATATAAACATATCTCCATATAGCATCCCATTCCCTGGTATAGAAAATCACTCAAATCCTTTTTGCTTATTTCCAGAAAAAAAGATTTTCAAGACAGTTTTAATACCAGAAAAATGAGCTTTTTGTGTATGTAGGAAATCTTTACAAAATATAGGTTCTTATTTTCCCCCTCTTTTCTACATGTTCCATGCAATTGAGAAGCATAAGAACTAAATGATTATTTATTATCATTTCCACCCCATCCTTTTACTGATCAAGATTTATTTAAGAATTCTTTAATTCTGTGGTATTCTGTTTTGAATAATGTATTATTTAGACCACCCAGCTGTTTTATCTAAGGGCCTAATGTATCTCTCATTTCCTATATATGCTTTGAGACATGATTAATTGAATTGAAACATGAGAAAACACGCATGTATATAATTCATGATTATTATATCTAATACACCCATGTCACTTTATAGAAAATTAATAAATAGTGCAGAGATTGTCTAGCACCTAATCTCCCCCTCCCCCACAATCCCTATTACATAGAAAGTGTGTACATTATTAGGGTGGGGGAGTGACAGTGACTTGATGACACTAGTTATTTCTATTTGATATTTGATACATAGTCCTGCATCAAGCCTGTGTATTTACACCCCCCTTACACACACACTTCCCTTATTCTCAATCTTAACACAATCGAGGAATAAAGGGGTGACTGAGACTTGATGCAAGAGTTCACTAATTTATATATAATTCAGTCATGCATCAAGCTGGTAATGTTACTCCTCGACCCCCTACACTTCCCCCCAGGCCTAGATCGTAGGATGCGGAGTGTGGGCTTTCTTTTCAAATTGACTCTTACTCTCTCTATTGTAACATATTATAAACACCGACCATTGTGTGAGTGACTGGCACTTTTTGTAATCTTAATAAAAGAAGGTGTATTGATCATGATTGTAATCCCATACAGAGTAGTGTTTGAAAGTAATTGCTGGAGATTCCCTCGCAATAAAATCTCCCGATAGTCACATTTTAAAATGCAAATTACACTGAAAAGGAGTTGAACGAGCAACTAATGACAAAAAAAGGCATGTACGAGATACTCTAAATTGTATAGAAATTTTAGAGTATTTTTGAAGTTGGTATATATTTTTGAGGAAATGGAGTTGATAAGTAGGAATTTATTTGCATCTCATTGCAAGTTTTCTTGTAAGCTTTGACATTATTTCTGCCTTAATTAATGACTTCAGTAAAGCCCTTGTAGTTAATGGATTTCGTGTCACAGGAACTGTACATAATGGAAGAAATTTTGCTTTTTGTTTGTATGGTTAAATGTCAGTAAATGTACGAGGACACTGGGGTGACAAAGTAACTGGGAGACTACCAGACAAATGCTTCCACCCCATCATCCCTCCCCCCACAATATATTATGGCGTTGAAGCAATTATTCATGTATCAATTTAATTATCAATGTTTTTTATGATGTCTCATTATAGAAAAGTTAAAACTGTCATCCAAAATTCTTCATTCTTCAAGGACAAAGCTTGTAACACTGCCAAATAAATGATATCAATAATAGCATATTGATTTATTTAAGACTAGTACATTATTTTGTGTTAACGTTTTTTAGTTTTTCTTAGTTTTTATATTTGTTTGAATTTTCATGCTGTGAGTGAGAGTGTTCAAGGCTGTGAGGAATTCAAGTTGACCTTTTAAATTAACAGCCTACTCTTAGAATACCATATTCCAATTCTTAGTAGGAAACAGAATTTTCAGAAAGAGTATGATTAGTTTAAGATTCCTGGATATGTAATTTCCCTATACATGCACTTTTTGGCTCACACAGTATTTGTTTTACTCATTCACCTTCTTTTTAAGGTGATATTGAGGAAGTGCAGCTTGAGTTTAATTGAGATATATTTTATAGCTTTTTTATACACAGCTCCTACAAAAATATAAATTCGATTTTCCGATTATAGCATTACATAAATAAGGGAATTATGTTTGCCTAGTGTCATTTACTTAATTATCCGCAAAAATCAGATTAATTACTATAACTAGCTTTGATCATACAAGTGAGTCACACATCTACGGCTAGAATGTATAATAAATCATGTTTATTCCTTGCGATTTCTCTCTAAAATTTCAATAAAGTGTCTGATTTTCTTATATTTCTATACCATTTGGAATGTTAACTCTATGGCCTTGTTTTTCTTTCCCCCTTATTCCTCTCCTTTTCCTGGGCATTTGGAATCTAAAAAAGTGACTGCGATTTATTATAATCATTATTCTTGGCTACATACCAAAGTAATGCTCCACATATGCCTCTAGTATTTCATCCCTTACCTCAAATTATATTCTTATCGTGATTTAATAGAATAAAACGTGGATAACACCTCATCACGAAATAACTGAAAAGTCAATTAGGCGGTGAATAGTAAGTCTGTCAATGTGAAACTTGATCGGTTATTTTTGATTTCTTTGCAGTGTTATTAAAAAGGTTATTGGTTGATATGTTAGCCTTGGATAAGACGTCTGTGAGAGTGTATGGTACCCTTTCGATAAATGTCATCATGATCAGATTTTTAATCATAAAATAAAATAAAAGTACATGGAGAAGCAAAGTATAAATTAAGTACATGTTAAACAATCCAAATCATAAAAATGACTAAAAATTTAGACTTTTTAATGAATTTTTAGAGAGAAAACTGAGGAATCCCATAATGCACTTGAAATCCGTCTGCTTGGGAATAATGAGGATTACAGCCGGCAAGCAAGAAGCGAATTCAGTTCTCTTATTTAACACCATAAAGATTCATTAAGAACGGTATTAGGATTAATTTCTGTAGTGCACTATGCGCCTTAATCTCGGGTCAAATTGAGGAATATCGTTTCAAAGATACGTAAAAGATACTGTGTTCTTTCTTTAATAACGGAGATAAGACACTAGACATTGATACACAAACTGCATGTTAGTATGATAATATGTAGTGTATAGTTTAAAAGGGCACCAGTGTATTAAGTGCTATACACTCAGTGAAAAAAGGTAATATTTACTCTAAAACGGAGCTTAGTAAAGTACCTCCAACAAATGGAATAGCAGTGTTTAATTTACTGTAAAAAGACATGGGATTCTAGCCATAAATGAAAACATGACGCCTTTAACCATGGTGATGGATAATATACACATTGAGAGGATTCAATAACAAATGCATTATGGGTAAATCGGCTGAATAAATATGATAAAAACACTGATAGCGTAAAACGACTACATTGAGGATGGATATATAGTGGTAAACAATAAAGATATCATTTACAAAGTAAATAGCAGGTAATTAACGAAAATCACAAAGGAATTGATTGATCGTTACATACTATTTGTGTTTAAACCATCAATGTCCTTGTATCGTATAAATCATTACATTAGTAATGTACACAAAAAATATTGACTGGTTTAATGATCATTTATAAGCAGATTTGAAATATGGAGTGAGCTGCATGGCAATTACTTTTTCAAGATACAGTAATTGATGATTCCGTTCATGTGTATAATCTAAATTATGGTTTCGGAAATATTAATGTGTAAGCCCTCCCAGTAGACATCATGCCACGGCTTTGTCATTTCCCAAGGCAGTCTATAGCATGTTCTCGAGAAACTATGTAGCTGTGTGTAAGACTGAGAGTGTATGCTTGGTAGAGGGTAAGGATTAGGGGGGGGGTAGAAGAACAAAATCGCTATCTCTTCAATTTTAATCAAAAGGTTGAATATGTGACATCTTACACGTTTCTTGATTTAAACGTGAATTTTTATCAGTAAGCTACATTACTGAAGCTCTACCCCCAAGCCCCAGGGTTAGTGGTAATTACTAGAGAATAGTACTACAAAATGTGAAATCACAGTTTGTACATGATCTTGTTAAATAGTATGTAAGGAGTGTACATTAGTTTAAGGAAGGCCTAGTCTAATAAGGACACCACTTGGACCTGTTGGAACATATCAAGTTTTTACCTAGCTAGATTTCTCATCCAGATCCTATATTTGAATAGACCCAAGAATATAAGTATCTGTTTAGTTTAGCTTGTTACTTAGGTCTAGGATCTTAAGAGTAGGTAAGGTGGTGTGAAAGAAAGTGTATAAGATATTAAGGGAAAGAGGTCACCATGTAAATCAATGAAGAGTAGGACCATAATTTGAGAGGACCTCCTACCCTATTACAGTGGGACAAGGCTAAATCCTTGAATGAGAAATGAGAAATGAGAAATCAAGCTTTGTAATGACTTGATGTATATCCCCCCACTTTAGGTTCCAAACTCAAAGATTGAATATGAGTTTCCAAAGTAGGTCATCTTTAAGGTCTAGGGCCTGGGGGGAGGGGGGTTACGGGAATGTGGGGCTAGGATTAAGTAAGACTAGGATCAAAGGTGAGTGGTGATATATTAACAGGTTCATTAACCTGTAGTCCCATCATTCAGCATTCAGCAACACATCCCTCCTATTAATATTTGATGATTTTCACAGTTTAACTGCAGATATAATCTTAACGATGTCAAATGGATCTTCTATTGCCTTATATAGGAATGTCAGTGTGAAATAAATGTTAAGTACTCTTATTTTGTGATGACTTATTCTGATTAGTTAGAGGCTTGATCAAAGAAATATCTCTTATTAATTGAATGTATGTGAAGTTAAGCTCTCGTTAAGGTAACCGTTTTATATGCATTCTTTCCATCTAGTGAGTAGCTGTGCAGGCCCGTAGCCAGGGGGGGGTTCGCAGGGTTCGGACGAACCCCCCCCCTGGCCAAAAATTCTTTCAAAATCATGCAGTTTTTCACCATTTTGAGCACTTCTCAAGTGATTTTATTAGCCATATTTGGGCCAAAATTGTCAAATGTGAACCCCCCCTAGAAATTTTTGAAAACTGAACCCCCCTTGGCAAATCCTGGCTACGGGCCTGCTGTGTGTGTAAAGTTCACATAAGGATCTGATCACTGACTGTTGCTGCATCATGCTTGTATTAGAGAGTCTTGTGTCTATCTTTGATATTTGATAGTGCCCAAGGATATATCACTAACCTCTACAGTGAGTTCGATGAGTCAAACTTTTGACATCATTTCTCTTCTCTCTCTCTTTACGTTTGAAAGCATAAGATAGCTCTTATGCGTTCTATACTATAATGATGTTGAAAATAGAAAATTGGGGAAATGTGATTTCAACATTGAACCAAAATTTGTTGATTTTGAATAACAGGCCAAGGCACTTTATTGCTTTTTTATCGTACCTAAAAAAGGTACGATATTGTTGTCAGCTTGTTAGATTTGATAGCATCATGATAAACCATGACACCTCATTTCATCTCAGCCTTAAAACAGAAAGATGCTGTGAGTATAAGAATGATTTGATAGACTTAACATATTCTTTTTATGTATTCATGAAAATTATATAAAAATATAATCATGCAGATCGATCTTATTTTTTTTATGGTCCTGACTCCTGAGTAGCAAGCCTTATAATAATTAAAATGATAGTTACATTTGATGAGGCGTACAGAAGTATAAATACCAAGTTGTTCAATAAGTTCACAGAAAATGCTCTCATTTCAAAGGTTTTTTTATTAATATTTTTTCATGAAATTCTCACATAACGTCAAAAAATATCTGATTATTGATTCAAAATATCAACATCTACTCTGATTGGTCAGAAATAATGGTTGCTGTAGTTACTCAGCTTGTGGATAGGTGGGGCACTTAACGTTTCTCTTTGAATCAAGATTCATGGTAAATAAGGTCTCTTTGACATATGAAATGAAAAAACGCTTGTGCTTCAGGTCAGTTTTGGTTAGGTTTATTAGTGTATTAAGCAATATGTAAACATCAATTTTTCAACAGCCTCCAGAGCTAATAAGACCCGAATGTTGGACACAAAAACTTATGTGGCTCTTTTACTGAGTCGCAATGACCTTTGAGAGCTGCCTTCGACACCGTTTTTGGGTACTTAAAGCTTTTGGAACATGTTTGCTTTCATGGGTGATGTAAAGTTGAATTCTCTGAAAAAGATACTTAGTTCTGACAAATACCTCAAATATCGACCTTTTACATGGATGGACAACAACAATGTCTAATGAACTATGTAGTCGTGAAACAACCAGGTTCTGCCACTCTAAAGCAGTAAATGACTGTACTTATCCAGTAAAATCATGCAGTGATCAGGCACCATTTAGCATAAGATAAATGTATATGGTTAATTCAGTTTTATTTAAATTCCTTTTTTTACATGTACAATTTGCCCAAATGTGAGATTTGGTACAATAAAGCTCATTTAATTGGAGATTAATATTTTCCTACTTGTACAAGGGACTGCACTCCATTGTGATAGGACACACCCTCTCCATCTCTGTCCTTCTGTGATGCAACAGAGAGAGATGCGATTGCGATGAGTAGCAGAATGTCAATGGGTATTGTCACTGAAAGACTGGATATAAGATAACATGTCCATCTAAGACATAACCTTGATGTCCTTTACAACATGACAATTGATGGCTTTATCACCCCTCATTATTGGCTTAGGGGTTGTGTCAACCCATCAATACATGTCTAATAGATGTAATTGGCATACTACTCTTTGTCATTGTGACAAATACATGCCATGTTTGAGGGTGTGTACCCTGCGTGCAGTCTAGTTAACGAAGCTCTCTTTTAAGAAGTGAAGTCGAACGAATGCAAAGGGTAGAATGTATGAAGATCTAGACCTGAATAAATTATGAGTGGCCATCTTTATTTCTGAAGCAAGGCCAGTTGTGGGAGATAATATTTGATCAAAGATGGGGTCTTGGAAATTTTGCTTGAAATTGTCTGTCTGTTTTTTTAGATTCATTCGCTTTTCACTATTTCATAGTCTCGGTTCAATCCCTTATGAACCCCCTCACCCATATATACATTACCTCCATTGGTTAAGAAGTATATAAAGAAGGTCCAAAGACTTGATGCAATACTACCAATTTCATATGAATCGTAGTTATCTAAAACATGATCTTTAGTTCTGATTTTTCATCACGTTTTGTCAATATACAAATGACTTTTATATATAGATAAGTTCACTCTCTCAGTACACGTCCTCTAAATGTAAAATGTTGGAGTTAAAAGGTTTATATTTATCTATTTAATTTGAAGTACGAAAGCAAAAACAAGAGTTCTTAATCAAACACTTTAAATGTATGAAGTCAGGATTTTCGTTTCAGTTTTTAGCCCAATACAGTTCAGACCCTCCCCCCACCTCTTTCAATCATTTTTCCACCACTGCTAGAGTGTTTATAATTCCCATGTGGTGATTAGAACTTGAATTCCCATGTGGTGATTAGAACTTGAATTCCCATGTGGTGATTAGAACTTGAATTCCCATGTGGTGATTAGAACTTGAAGACTATGCCATCTCTCATGATTATTCTTGAAGTAATATCTAGATCTTATTTATACTAGCTTTTATTGGTAACAGGACATTTCATATGAAATATCATGAAATAACTGAACATGGTATAAAATAAAAAATAGAATAGAATATGAGCAGTCACAGTTACATTCTAGTTACCCTGCGTGCAGAGTCTAGTTAAACTACAGACGAAGCTCTCTTTTAAGAAGTGAAGTCAAACAAATGCAAAGGGCACATTCTAGTCAAAGTAATTTATACTGGTGTGGTATTAGGTCTATTTACTCCTGTGTATATTGTATTTACAATCTCGGTGCCTTTGAACTTTACTAGACTTGAAAAACTACAAAAGTAACCTAAAAATGTCAAGATACTTTATCTGTTTCACCTTCCCTCCTACAAAATATTTCTCTCTAATCACACTTAATTTTGTTCTCAATAAATTTTATCTAAATAGCCTTAGTATATTTTGAATGTCACCAACTAACTTATCATTTCAATTCTGTTCTATTTGAAGTCTCTACGAAATTAATCCCCTAGTTTCTAATTTATAGAGGAAATTATTATCTCAATGCTGGAGACTTATATTTTGTGAGGTATTGGATTGCCTACATACTGTATACTCAGCTATGTTTTAAGCAATTGTAAGACCTTGAGATCAAACATGAAATACTTGTCTCAACTTTTTATTAAAATATTGTCTTTTCATGCTGACTTTGCTCTATTTCTCAAGTATTTGACATCCTTTTTATAAATCGAGAGGGTTGATTATGTGTGTGTTTCTTTTGCTTTACTCCAACTTTAAAATTCTATTCTTTTTCTTGCAATTCTATTTATATCTGTCTGCCTGTTATATAAACAGTAAGGGAGATGCTCAGTTCAAAAACTGTTGATATTTAATTTTGCTCAGTTCAAAAACTGTTGATATTTAATTTTGCTCAGTTCAAAAACTGTTGATATTTAATTTTGGTCGGTTCAAAAACTGTTAATATTTAATTTTGCTTGGTTCAAAAACTGTTGATGTTTAATTTTGCTTGGTTCAAAAACTGTTGATATTTAATTTTGCTCAGTTCAAAAACTGTTGATATTTAATTTTGCTCAGTTCAAAAACTGTTGATATATAATTTTGAGTGATGAAAAATTAATTTTAGTTGTCAAAAAGATTTGCAGAAAGAGAAATTGTGAATTTTGCTAAATTTTTCTCTTACAATTTTCGGTTATGAGCGTAATCTTGGTCCTCAACGTGTCAACGGCAAAATCTATTTCGATCATAGCTGTATCCTTAATGCAATCACGTATATCTGTGGTAATTGTAGAGACACACAAGAGTGTTATAGTTACTGAACAAGGACTGATCATGCTCTGAATCAATAGGCAGAGAAAAATAAAAAAGCAAGAACTTTATTAGTATGATACAGAAAATGCAAGGAACAGGCATGATTACAGTAGTTCACAGCTTGCATCTCCATTCCCCAATGCATTAATAGTAACTATAAATGTAAATCTGGTCAACCCATACCCAAGACAACTCAAAAGTTTCTCTCGAGTTGTCTTGGGTACGAGTTGACTAGGCCTAGGAAGCACTATAAAGAGAATCCTATATAGAAATGTATGTAGACATAAGGGAGATGGACCTAAAGTAAAAAGACATTTCTGAGACAGGAAATGAGATCAATGCTGATGTGGGTGTCGCACTGAGACTTGAAGTGATTGAATCTATTAAAAGCAACCCTGCAAATACATATCAATATATTGCTCGTTGAATTTCTAGTTATAAGCGTGTGTGGGTGTCAACAGAGGTGTTTATTAGATAAGTTATATGTACATATGTATTGATAAGGTATTCTCTATACAACCACTTTCATGTTTACTTATCTTAAGGTACAGCCCAAAACTTAATAAACTAAGATAATCTTCCTTTCAATTAGATGTGTCAATTTCTTTAATTTGCCCTTGTAATCCTCCTCCCCTTCCCTTGTTTTGCTCTGCTTGAATCTGAGCCATTATCATCCCATGTATATTCCTTGTACTGATTTTTAGACTAGTTCCTAATCATAAGCCATATGTGCTGTATCTAAATTAAATTCGGCTTAATTTCTACCTTGAACTCCCAATTTCCAAAAGATAACGTTGAATATCTTTCTTTAATTTAAACAAGTGGATTTATTGAAGATTTCAGTCTTTGAGCATGTAAAATTAAGTCAAATGTTGATTTAGAAAGGTATAAGCTTAACAGACATGATGTTAAAACTCTGATTTGTATAAAAATGCTAGAAAATCGTTTTCCTCTCCATTTGGTTTAAAAACATACAATACCCAAAAAGTTATAAACACAAAGATGCTATATAAAGGTTAATTGGGCTCTAGGCTATCAGTACAAGGTCTGGCGACCGCATCTAAAATTTCCGTAATGAACTCTAATTTCATTGATTTTTGTCTTACTTGTTCAAACAAAGATCCTACAATTTTATATAATCAAGATTCTTTTTCATGCTCATAAACGTTATAACTCAGTTATTTTATGTGCAATCAAATTTATATTGGTTAACTGAAGAATGAAACTAGTCAATTATTCCTCAATGTAAATGATGTTATTATTTTGGGAAAGTGCAGCGAACTGTTCTCTGTTCTGTTTTACGCCAATAAAGGAGTGGTATCGATATGGAGAACTGAATTCAACAACAGTTTGCCATATCGATACCCATCCTTTGATAAAATTCAGAGTTTAAGTTAACAATGATAAATTTAAAAGGCCGGATGCTTAATTGATTAATTTATCATCTAAGTGCAGAAACAGAAAACTAAAGTAATGTTCATTAGCTTATTTTTGCCCTTGTTAAATGTCACGAAAATATTTTGTTTCCTGCCATTTTTCTCTTTATAATTAATTTATAAGGTTTTAATTATATTAAATTATTACAGACTATATTCCTGTTTATTTTATTCCTTGCTTGTTCCACTTGATTTCTCTCTCTTTTTCATTTCATATATGATCCTTGTGAGATTTTATGAATAGGAACCTTTAAATGTTGTGTCACAGTATATAAGTGAAAAAAAGAAAAATGAATTTACTAAAAAAAACTATAAAGCACTATATATTTAAGAAACATAATCAATTTGTTTATTGTATACATTGAGCCTTACAAATAGCACATATTTCATGCATATTTTGCAAAAAAAGACTGAAATCTGAGATATTTTTGATGAAATTGTGATATATGATGGCATGTGTAGCTTAAAAGGCCTGTGGTAAGAATATATCCTGACGAGTGACATGTACTACATTACTATATACAGAATTAGCGTAATTTGTACAACAGTAAATCTAGAAATTTTACTGGTGTTTTCTTTAGGTCCCATTTTTTTAATCTGCCATCGACTACCATATTGAGAAACCTTGAACTGTGAACACCTGCAATTCGAAACACTTTAGGTCAGTCTCAGTAGTGTTCGAATTAGACAGGTTTTTACTGTACTTTTGAGGTTTTTAGTCACATCAATTTCAAAAGCAATGAAATAGTATGAAGTACTCAAATGGGTATGATACTTTTAGCCAACTTGTTTTATCATCGAAGTATCCTAAAATAATCATTCATTAACATACACTACAGTAAAACCTGTCTATCAGATGACCTCTCTTATTGAAATACCTCTTAATGTGAACACTTTTCGCTGTCCCAATTGATTTTGAATTCCCTCTGACCAGTATGTTAAAACCCTTGAAATGTGAATCACTGCTATCTCAGTGGCAGTCAGCTTCAGATCTAATGTATTTTGGAAATTATTATGTCACCACCACAATTAGTAATGTTGTTATAGTCTCAAACTTTTTTTGTGGTTGGTGTTCGGTGTCCAGCATTCGACAGTTAGCATTCAGAGTTTGGCATCTGTAACAAATGGCAGGTGGTGGCATTTTGCATATTAATGCCTTGTCACTTATTTCTTTGGAGCCTGAAGAGAATCTTTTATCCAGATCAACCTTGGTGCCTGTTTATTGAAGCTATTTATCTCATTAAAACAGTATATTTTTGGGAATATTTTGATACTGTTAGCTAGCAATTAGCCTTACTTCACCGGAATGAGATAAAAAACAATTATCTTAATTGAAAGAATCAATTATTTCAGATATTTGAATTGACAGAATAATTAGTGAAAGAATGCAATTCTACAAATCAAATGTCAGGAGCCAGTTGTAAACTGATAATTTAGGTAGGCAGAATAGAATGAGTCATGCCTAATTAAGGTGGCACCATGGCATTATTCACTCATCCTCTCTTTAAGCAATTAAAGGGAGCATCACATAACATGGTCAGATCAAGGATCGGTTAATTTAGATCATTTAAGATGTGATCATACCATAGTAAAGTCAATTTAAGATGAATTAACTTAAAGTCACAATAAGGGTCAATTAATTTAAGATCAATTAACTTATGATAAGGTTGCATATGACCATAGGAAGAATCAGTTAATTTAAGATCAATCTACTTAAGATCATAGCAAAGATCAATTAATTTAAGATCAATTAACTTATGATCCATTACATAAGATCATAGCAAGAATCAATTAGATGAGAGGATAATACTAGGGACTAGTCATAAACACAGGATTATGGCTGGAACTGACCTAAGATATTGCCCTTTTCCCCATATATGTAAAATTGTTAAAGTCCTTTAGATGAAATTAGACCTTATAACAAGAATCAATTAGTATAGAATGTAAAGAGCAATTATGAATGTGATAAAGAGATCATATATACAGTCTGTTCCACAGCTACAAAACGATACATAAGATCATGATACCAATACTTGATTAGTTAGTCATATATTTGGGACTTTGTACAGTACTGTAGTTTCGATTATATTCATATTACCCAAGAGGTTTTCATTTGAGAGAGTGTCCTAATAGGAATATGATACTCTGTCATGAAATCATTCCATTCTATCCTACTCAAATTGGATGTTATCAAATATATCAAAAGATGATTTTCTGTTTAGAGAAATACCAAGAGATTAAGGTGTTCCTGTTATATTTAGAGGTTATGTCACTATGACGTGAAATATGCCTGAGTTCTCCCAATATAGGCCGACCTTGGGAGGCTCTATATTTGGGCAAGAACGAAGGCATATTTCACGTCATAGTGACATAACTGATGTATTACATGCCTTTGTTCCCATAGTTACTTTGTATCAATGGCGTGACGTCATGATATTATCATGGTTATTAAAGAAATCT
This sequence comes from Owenia fusiformis, assembly GCA_903813345.2. Taxonomy (NCBI): domain Eukaryota; kingdom Metazoa; phylum Annelida; class Polychaeta; order Sabellida; family Oweniidae; genus Owenia; species Owenia fusiformis. The sequence goes on from CAIIXF020000002.1 coordinate 28,957,529, forward strand.
AATATCAAAACGAGGTAAGCGGGCTATATCGGGGTAATCGGGCAATATCGGTGGATATAGCTCGCTAACTTTCCCATTGGCTTCCATACAAATGCTTCGCTAGGTATGTAATACATGTGTTTATTTTGAGTTGTTCATAGTATACTGGTGTTTATGTCATGAAGGTGTTCATATTAAAGAGGTGTTTATATATATTGTGACATATGATATGGTGCTCATATTATAGAGGTGTTTGTACCATACAGGTGTTTATATTAAAGAAGTGTTCATATACTGTGACATATTATGTGGTGTTCATATTATATAGGTGTTTATATCATACATGTGTTCATATTATATAGGTGTTTATATCATACATGTGTTCATATTAAAGATGTGTTTCTCTTAAGAGGTGTTCACATATACTGACATATAATATAGTGCTCATATTATACTTTTGTTACAAACACCCTGTATAACAATTATAACGTGCCTTTTTTTATATTTAATAAGACTTCAAAGGCACCTGGTAAACGTAATATATTTTTTAAAATTGACAGCAAACAGGTGCCTGGTTTTTAGCTCATCATTATTATTTATTAAAATCATATTAGCCCGCTTATGGGAGGCATCAAGTACTATATCGGATAGAAAACTAAATAAATCTAGTTAGGGGGGGGGGGGTCAAACCCATTTCAGTTTGCTATCCACCAAATTTCTACATTTCAAAGTTTTTGGCAATTTTGACTCAGAATGCCTTCAGAGTCAAAACTAGATTTATTTAGTTTCAGATCTGACATCGAACTTTTGATGCCTCCCCTTACTCCAGTATTATTCTTATAGAATGCAATATCTCGGCATTCTTTATCATAAATCCCCATATAGATATTATTACATTATGCCTGGTAGATAGACTATCTATTCCACATAAACGTGATCTTTGATATTAAATTATGATTAATTTGACACTTATATGATAAAACTGGGGATTGTCTGCCCCTGTATGTGACCACCATGGTCTGCTGCCTACTTAAACTTACTAATCAATCAGGTTTTTCTTTCAATTCTGGGTTACTCTGTGCATTTGAGTGTCTGTGTCGTGGATTTCCAAGGTCTTCAATTTTGTATGATTAAGAAAGTATGAAGTGTTCGTCAATTTCTATTTATTTATTAAACCGTCACCATATCATTGGGTATTGCATTAGGCACAGTCATTTAAACTCTAGTAATCTTTCCCATTTTTCTTAGACTACCTTATATTGGTGAACCAGTTTAAGCCTTACTACCATTTGCATTTTAGAACATTACCTCTCTGTATAGTTTGATTGCTTATTGGCTGCAATCTATGACTTTGAATAAGCGTAGGAATGAGCTTGTTTGTCAGAGGAATGACTAAGTCGAGACGATACCCTATTAATGTTATATCACGCTAGTTACAGTTTAACATCGATGAAATAGAAAGAAAAAGAGAGACATATTGCGTAAGGTATAACAAGCATGAAATGAGATCAGGAAATGGATCAATGTAAAAATATGCAATTTATTGAAATCTAGAGAGTGAAAACCTGTGAAATTCAGATGAATAAGGGGGAGTTTATTTGAAAGGTGGTGTGGGAAAGAGTCCTTGATTAGCAACCAACGCTGACATCTGTAATATAATCAGATGAAATAGAACATTAACTCAGCATTATTAAACACTTTCTTCGGGATTGTTTCCTCTGTTTTTATGTTGATAGAAGCTTTGATGAATTGTCTATGGCTCATTGACTATGCGCACATTTCGCATATGCAATAGCATCGTACGTCATATATTGTCCTCGTTTAAAACAAGAATGGGCATAGTGTAGAACCCTCTGGCAACTTAAAAACGTACAGAAATTGATCGTGAGAGATACCGCCTTCTATTGGCTTCCATTTTAATTGAAATACAAAAAGATCTGATGAGTAACAGAATACAAGAAAAATACAATATCAGACAAAGTCAAGTAGGTGTGGTTTGCGATAAGGCTTTAATGACATTTTGGTTGCGATAAGGCTTTAATGACATTTTGGTCACATATGTTTGTGAAGTTGTAAGCCATTATGCTGTCAGAATATATATAACGTAAAAGCTTACACCAGACTGCTTGTCAGAATGTGAATTTTTACGATGATCATTTTTTATGATGAAAAATATATGTATGCGTGATAATGAGAAAAAATTAATCATAAAAATAATAATTAATCTTGTTTGAAAAGTGCAGGTTTAGAATTTCATATAAATGTTTTTGTGTCATTTTTGCTACAGCTTGTACCAAAGCACTATTTGTCTTAGTATCAGCTTTTTAAAGTCACGGTGACCAAGATGTACTAAAGTGCCAAAAGAATAAGTATAACGGTTTAGCTTAATATGTTTATGAATATACTTATTGGAAAGCATCATGATAAACCAAGCTCATTCTTTCTCAGCAATGTGATATGCCTGGTCGAACAGAAAGATGCAATGAGTGTCAGAATGATTGGAAAGAGTAATTCAAACAATTACACCAATAGAAGCTTGTATCCAGTAATAAAATTTCTAGAAATCTCGCTCCTCTTTCACACTTAGTCATTCTTACATATGTTGTCGAATAAACTTACATAAGTGACGCAATGTAACTGATAAAGATATTTCAAAAAGGTTCCTGCTTTAACAATAGCAAGTGGGTAGGTTGATGCAAGAAATGATTTAAAATGGGTCAAGTATGATATCGAATTGTTGATTAGTTTCAGACTCAATTCATCAAAACATTCTCTTAATTTTATGTCTCTCCAAAATTGACTAGTGTTGAAATTTCTTGCATTTCATGTAGATTTCTATGTAAACTGCATGTAATAATAATAAATAATATAGGAACATCCCTCCAATCTAAACACCTCAATATGAACACTTTTTTTCTTATTTTTCATTAACTTGTATATTAAGAAACCTTGAAATGTGAACACCTGCTAATCTGAACACTTTTGGTCCTTCCTAATGACATTCAGATAAGACAAGTTTTAATTCTCTTTATTCATTACTGATTCCATTTTATTGCATAACATATTGTCATAGTCTCCAACCTTTTGGTGGACTGTGTTTGGACGGTGGTGCTCAAAGTTCAGGATCTGTAACAAAAGGCAGGTGGTGACATTTTGCATGTTAATGTCTCTTTCTATTGTTTTGCATAAAGAGATGGCCAGCGTGAGATTGTGTTATGAAGAAAGCTATAAGATAAATCAGTTCAAATGTAACAAATGGCATGTGGTGACATTTTGCATGTTAATGCCTCTTTCTATTGTTTTGCATAAAGAGATGGCCAACGTGAGATTGTATCATGAAGAAAGCCGTAAGATTAATCAATTCAGATGATAAAGTATCTTGGGAGATGCCCAAATGATCAATAACCCTAATGAAATATCATGTCAAATAGGGTCATTCATGGTGCTCAGCACTAATAAGATGGTTCCAGCTTATAATTGGGTAAGACTGGCAGAAAGTATCAAAGGACAGGAGTTGAATAAAACAAGGGCATATTCAATATTATTCATATATGTATCATTCAAAGTTGAAATGGTAAATTTCAAATGAATATTTAATTTTGCTTGTTAAACCTGTTACTTTTTGCAGATTTCGTCTTGACATCTTTAAAAGTGAGCTTCGCCTACACTCTATTGATTTCACCATTGCAGTCATCTCAACTGATTCAATCAAAAATGCCCTCACTCTGCTGCATCCAATTAGAATGTTAGTTTAATGAGGTCACGGAGATCAGTTATCCCTCAGAGGGAAGAATATTATTGATATTTTGTGGGTTGCAGGGTATAACATGGTAGACAAAAATAAACAATTTTGAGACGAACTATCCTAAGTCAGCTATTTCAGTACCAATATAAAAGAGGAAACAAAATATCTCAAAGCATAAGTTTTGATTAGGTAGACAATCACATGCCTGAAAATCAATCATTCATTGTTTCATTTTTATGGTGATATTCCGTTATAATATTAGTGTGTCGATTCTCAGGGATGTAGCTTTTTATATATAGAATATTGTATGACATGAATTGTCAACATTTGTTAATGTTTATTATGCGATATGCTTATATGATGTCATAAACTGTCGACACTTGTTTTCTACAATGATTCAAAAATATTATATGACGTCAGTAATTGCCGACACTATTTCGGCAAGATGATGCAAGAATGCAATATGACATCATAAATTCTCGAGCTAATGCTCATTAGTATTATCAATTCAAGAAAACATGGATGGAGATCTGAGTAATGAATATGTCTGCTAAAGCTGCCATATTATAGTGAGATAACTTGTTACAGAGCAAGACTCATAACTCAAGAGGTATAGGTAAATGACTGTAGCTGATAAGTAATGAAATAAGTCATGATGGGCTTACTAACCCTTGCATTCATTAAACTTCACTTCTTAAAAGAGAGTTTCGTCCGTCTTCACTCTTTCAGTTAACAATAAATATCTGAACTCAACGAGCCAGAGTTCATCGTCGAAATACAGATGACTTTCTTTTATGCTCATTTCCTCTTACTTAATCCAGAGTAGTTTGATATATAGCGCAAAAGTACAAGGAAAGTACTGGGATCAACTAGTGCCAAGCGGTAGAATAAAAATGTAAACAACATCCTAGGCTGATTCTTTTCAATTAACCAGAGACTGTCAAAATCTTCGAAATCTCAAAAGGTTTATGTCATTTTAACCTTCACTTTTAGATCTTTCTGAATGTAGTGTATGTTTATATTTGACATATCTCTACATTTAGCCCTGAGGTTAGCAGTGTATGTAATTGGATAAAGCTCTTTTATAAGAAGCAAAATCGATGGATTATGAGGGTAGTAAATTGGTTACTTCTCTTTAAACTTTATATGTTAACATCTTATCTCATACCCCAATGCAGAGTCTAGTTATTTTAGAAAACAAGGTTAAACAAACCAAAGAGTTGTATATATCTCTCATTTTTCAAAAGATGTAAAAATCTTCCTCAAGATGATATTCAAGATACTAATTATATGCGTGGTATAAAGGATAATCACTTTAGATTATACACATGAATGGCTAATGGTATAATATTTAATTAAATGCCGCAATCGTAGTAGTACTACAGTAGGCTGAGATAAAACACATAAAACACAGCAGCGAGAAAGTGTAGGCTAGACCAGATCCAATATTGTAATTCTGCATGTATACGAACAGAGCGAGACAGTACGAGCTAGTTGAGAAATCTACAGTCTTGTTGATGATCACTAGTAAGGATATTCACCACCGAGAACAGTTAGAACATATGCAGCTGTACTGAAGTACTTGAACGCAGCTGTTTGGAGTTACGCTACAGATGTACAGTTGGAAAATACGGGATTAATGAATATATGTTGTGTGGAATAATATGATTCCATTTCTACAGGATTATAAGCAATAGATGATCAGTTCTGTGCTACTCTCAATGAACTTTATATAATAGAGGATGTATATTGAAATAGTATATAGGAAATATCAATTACAGGAGTAATGGTGGAGGATCAATTTACTATCATATATTTAAAAAGGGATTAACCGATGTATGTGTACAATTTACTATAATTAATTGAATGGTGATATTGGATATTACAACTTCAAACATTATGGATTAAAACAGGAGAGTGGAGAAATGTCCCAATATGGGATACTCTGATGTCCCATAATGCAGCTAAATATACCATAAGGCAGCTAGATAAATGATTAAAACAGCTAATTACTTAAAGATAGAGCTGAATCTACATTTGTGTTAAAAATGCAACTTCCTCTTGGAAGATTCTAATTTTGGGATTATAAATTCATATATAAACATTCGTTGTCATGGTTACATAGATAATATGGATCACCATGTTAACATGGGACTGTTTAATGTCCCCACCAAGCCTAGGGTGCACCATCAGCAGCATCTGCACCACCAACATAGGCACCATCAACAATATAGCTGGATACGTAATCTACAAACAGCTACCAAGCCAATGTAAGTATTAACCCCCCACCGCCCCCGCCCCTCCCCCACACCACTAGACCCTGAGGCCCAGGGACTAGTAAGAATTTGTATTGATAATAGAAAGGCTAAGCTACATATTTTTATGAGAACTTATATTGTTTGGTATATTATGACACCCAGAGATTACTGCCTCAAATGTTTCTAGGGACCTCATTGCATCTTTTTTCTTATACCATTATATTTAATATGGTTAGTTAATACTACAAAAGGCTAGGGAAGAAATTATTCCTCGAGAACCATAATTTACCCTTTGTGCCCTCCGCAACTCCACCTTCCCTGTGTGAGAAGTTTTCATTTGTGTAGATAACTAGTGGTAGAGGGGGAGGGTCACAATGGCTTGTCACCAGAATTCTACAAATTCACATACATGTATAAGTTTTCCTAAAATCATGTAGCTTAACCTCCTTAATAGCGAGTTAATTCTTGCATCGATTCTCTCGACCCCTTCTTCTTTATCTGAATTTAAAGGGTAATAAAGGCTTGATGAAAAACTACCTAATGTGTGCTATGATTAAATTGGTGAAAACAACACATAACACATACAGACGAAATACTCTGAGGTTCAAAAATATATGAAAGTCTGAAGTCTGAAGTTACGGTGGTTAGGAGACTTTCTTCGTCCTATTATCAATAGTTAGTGGTTTTATTAAAATCTATTTATGTGTTCTATATCAATGATTATGAGATCTGTTAGGCACGCAATGTCATTACAGGATAGATGGGATTGGATACATTTTATGAAATGTTTCTGTTTAATATAGAACTATTGCAGGAAATAGGGAAGCCTGACTGCTTATAGACTGTAGACTGAGATGTGCCAGCTAAGTCTGCCTAGACATAGAATCTCTCAATTCATCATGTTTTAAACTTAAAATAAAGAGAAAAGGGGAGGAAATGAACGAGGGAATCTGGGCATAGATGCTAAATTGATACTCTAAATTATATAGAAATTCCAGAAAATCTGGTTGTTGATTGAGGTTTTAGGAATAAAATTGGCGTGAAGTAGAAGCAATGAATTTAAAATATTAATCCGGGGGAGTCTACAGGATGTAAATATATTTTAATAGAGAAACAGCTTTGAGATGTCATGTTATCTTATGAGAAATAGTTGGCTGATTAATAACGACATCTGATCAGATCTAATCTAATCTGATCTAAATTTGATCTATTGATGATCTATATTATGAATTAAATGAGTAAGGACAATATTCACAAATGTGAGATGTTAATAGATAAATAAACAAACAAATGAATAAACAAATAAATAGACAAACAAACAAATCAATAAAAAGCAGATACCTATTAATGATAAGTGATAATTGACAAGTGGAAATTCACGTCTTTGAAAAAATGGTGAAATAGGTGAAGGGCTAGAGGTATAAAAGGGGGTAAATAGATGATAATTTTGGTGACTTCTCTCTCAAGAAACCATGATGCTTCTAAGGTCAAATACCCTCTAATGTTTTGTTATTGCATGGTGGGTTTTCATCAGAGCTCAGTAGCAGGCCATACCACCCATTCACACGGGTTAACCACTACTATTCTCTCTGAAGTTGTATCCCTAATATAATGAATGAATAACGTCATTGTCTTATATTACTTTATATTCAGACATTTTGATTTCATTATATGCTGTTTATCTCCATTTTGCATTCAGTTTTAGATTGAGCAGAGCAATCACTAACCCCTTTCTCTTTAACAGGCTTGCACCCACCTGAAAATGAGATAATTCATGAGAATTAGCCATATTTTGACCAAATTTGGTTTAAATTGTGGGATTCAGAATTACCCAAATGCGAGTAGGTAGTTACCAGTTTCACCACCAGGTGGCTGATTCGGGTCAATTAACATGGCAGGTATATAAGAAAGTTCCCTTAAACTTGAATATTATCAATTTAAGTGGCTCGATTTTCATATAACCCTTATGTGTCTGATACTTATACTAATGAAAATATGTCCAGTAAAGCAAAATATTATCTGTCCACTAAAAGCAAAGATATTTCATTTTTTGTGATTTTATAGCATGGGGTCTATGGGGAATCTCCCCGAGCTAGAAGTCACATTTTCAAAGAAAATTGTTTTTTCAAAGTTGATAAACACTTTTTAAAACCACATTTCTAGATGTAATTTTACATGTAGATTTCAAATATGATATTACTTTGACTGAATTTTGAATTTTTAATGACGTAAATCAAGATTATTTCTACTCGCATCTGGGTTATTTGGCACTCACTTGAGATAAAATCCTGGGGAGATCACTGCTTATTGTCTTACATTATTATATATTCAGGCTTTTGGATTTTACTCTTTACTATGATTCATTATACTCTAAGTTGTTTTCAATTCTAATGCAATCAGTTGTACATTGTGCAGAGACAAGACCTGTTGGGGATTCAATGTTTTCATTAACAGACAGTCTCTCAGTACTTCCTGCTAAATGGAGCCTTCGTTAAAATCTCCGTCTGCTCATGGTTCTTATTCCTTGCCATTTCTCAACAAAATTTGATTGAAAACTAGGACTTTCTCACATTTCTATATACTTTAACATGTTATTACAATACCTGTATATTTTTTCATTGCCATTTTGGATAATATGTATCCAATTTTAATGTTTCTAAATCATCGTAAGATTTCCTCTTTGGGTTACATCCTAAGGATGCAATGATTACCCATGTATTAATGTTCACCTCTATCTACCTTTAGATCATCAAATTGCAGTCGCATATATAGGAATGGAGTCACGGCCTTGGAACTTAATTAACGACTATACTCATAATGAAATCTCACCATATTAGGCATGTTATAATTTCATCGGGAAGCCTATGTCATGAATTAACAAGTTATTTTATGCATGGACAATCAACCAAGCTTTTGATTTATATTGGTCATTGAACAGTTATTCAAGCTTAGAGCAATAGTAGGCACTCTGTATATCAATTGCTCTATATTCAGTCTGATGAAATGATTTCATTTCATTCTAAAATCATTTGTTATGTCATATTATAGGATTCAACTTTTTGTGGTTGGCATTCTGTGGTTGGTGTCTGTAACAAATGGCGGGTAGTGACATTTTGCATGTTAATGCCTTCTTGTTTAAATTATGGCCTGGTTTTGCACCTTTTATCTGCAACTTGCTGGGTTCTCAAAATTTATTCGTCTGTTGTCCTTTATTTTGCAAGGGGTGAGTTTAAGGGAATTATCATAAGTGCTTTTGGATTCTTGGCACTTTTTATGCGACATTAACCATAAACCAATCGCTTCCTACAACAGAAGATGGCAGACAGCGGGTAAAGCTGGAGTCAAGAGTACAGTGAGAATTATTAATAAGGTTGACTAGATATATAGATGCAATGCTTAGCTCTCTCGCATTTTTATACGTATTTATAGCTTCTTTCCGTGTCACCATCGCAAGGCTGAAGAAGAAATGAGATGTCATGGCTTATCATAATGGCTCCCCTATAGGATAGAGAGACTTATTCTTGTTCAGGGGCTAATCTATTGGGAATAAATTAAAACAGTGACATGCGCCTCCTCAAAGAGAAGAGATAGATAGTGAAACATGTATATTAGAACACCTCCCTAATCTGAACACCTCACTTTTCCATCCAATTTTTAATCGTCCATATAATTCAATGTTGAAAAACCTCAATATGTGAACACCTGCCGATCTCATCCTCCGATCACAGGGCTTCAAAATCCAGAACATATTCTTTCTTTTTACCCCCTGCGATAAGCAGTTACCATTTCCCCAAGTACGAACTTGCAATCTGATTGGCTGTCGCAACACTGGGACAGAAATCATGTATAAGTCATCGTGCATAATTATATCACGTGATTCAGTTAAATTGAGCGCGTCCAAATTGGTTATAGCAGGGGGAAGAAGGAGGTACGGATCCTGGACACCTGCTTAGGAGGGTGGCCGATCTGAGCACTTGTTCAGTCTCAGTGGGGTTCTATTTAGACAGGTTTTACTTTACTTAAAAACAGACATAAACCAGAGAGACTTGGCCTCTGAAGAAACCTCACAACCAAGAACCAAGGTTAAATTTTATTTTTTGCTCAAGGATATATAGAAATAGCATGATGAAGTTCATATACTGTGTTAAATGCAGAAGACCTGTCTGTGTAAGCTCCAACATATTTATTTTAACACTCTGGCTAATATAAGTCAAAATATGCTTGTTTGATTATAGAACAGTTAATTCTATATCTACAGTCTATATTCAAGTATAGTATCACCAACTACAGTAAAACTTGTATATACGACCAAAATATAAGTCAAAATATGCTTGTTTGATTATAGAACAGTTAATTCTATATCTACTGTCTATATTCAAGTATAGTAACACCAACTACAGTAAAACTTGTATATACGAACACCTTGCTTATAGAAACACCTCTGAATGTGAACACTTTTTCTTGGTCCTAACTTTGTTTTCTCCCATTGATTCACATACATGAAACCTTTAAATGTGAACACCTGCTAATTCGAACACTTTTGGCCAGTACTGTTTGGATTCAACAGGTTTCACTGTATTCCTCATTATCCCATCAAACGAAATTCGGAGGGATATAGGAAACGCATCTGTCCATCCGTCTGTCCTTCCGTACACTTTGGCGTTGCTGTTGTCTAGTTATACCCTGTGTTGTACTATGAATATACCAGAATTTCACAACATGAGTTTCACGAAATGAAACCTATCGTATTTTTGAACATAATTTGTTGCTAATGTCACTTTCTCCTGACCTAGACACATTACTCCATCAATTTCGTATTTGCGTAGTTAAGAAATAACGTACGTTTATCTCTAATTTACAACCATGACTACTTATTATGTCAATGAATAGGAAAAAGAATGGGAACCTTTGTTTTATGTAAGCACTAATAAGTATAGTAGATCAGGATAATGAATTCCATTCTTGTGATCCCACTCATGTTATATTTATGTAACAAATAAGCACATATTGACATTGTATTTATATGATTTATTGAATACTGTGATTTATCCCATATCTTTTAAAGTAGACAGTGTTTGTTTTGAGTTTGTTTTCAACAGTGGTCATGATAAAGTGTTTTCAACAGTGGTCATGATATAGTGTTTTAAACAGTGGTCATGATATAGTGTTTTCAAGAGTGGTCATGATATAGTGTTTTCAAAGTGGTCATGATATAGTGTTTTCAAAGTGGTCATGATATAGTGTTTTCAACAGTGGACATGATATAGTGTTTTTAACAGTAGTCATGATATAGTGTTTTCAACAGTGGTCATGATATAGTGTTTTCAACAGTGGTCATGATATAGTGTTTTCAAGAGTGGTCATGATATAATGTTTTCAAAGTGGTCATGATATAGTGTTTTAACAGTGGTCATGATATAGTGTTTTCAACAGTGATCATGATATAGTGTTTTCAACAGTGGTCATGATATAGTGTTTTTAACAGTGGTCATGATATAGTGTTTTTAACAGAGGTCATGATATAGTGTTTTAACAGTGGTCATGATATAGTGTTTTCAACAGTGATCATGATATAGTGTTTTCAACAGTGGTCATGATATAGTGTTTTCAACAGTGGTCATGATATAGTGTTTTCAATAGTGGTCATGATATAGTGTTTTTTTAACAGTGGTCATGATATAGTGTTTTTAAAAGTAGTCATGATATAGTTTCACTTCAACCCAAGGCCAGATATTTTATATATGCCTTTCAGTGATCTCCCCAGGATTTTTTCTCAGGTGGGTGCAAAATTCACATTTTCACAATTCACACTGAATTTGGTCAAAATCTGCCACTTTTTCATGATTTTTCTAATTTTCAACTGGGTGCAAATGGATTTTCAGGTGGGTGCAAGCCTATTTTCAAAATCTCAGGTGGGTGCTGCGCCCACTTGCTTTAATGCTGGGGAGATCACTGCCTTTAGCAAATCATCCAGTGACATAATCTTGTCTCTATTTTCTGGTTTTATATTTTACAACAAGCTCAATGCACATATGCTATAATAGCCAGCGCAAAAAAGTTGTGAATAAAATATCAGATATATTACAGACATCTTGAAAGAACAAAAATTTCTCTTTTCATTTTCTACTGATATTTCTTCATAGATCTTGTCTGCTAACTAGTTATTAATGGTTGTCATGCATGATGGCAATAGACTTAATAGAGAAATGAGTTTACTAGAAAAAATTTATGATAAATATAAATGACATTTGTTTTGTTCTTGTCTGTAAAGGCGGAATAGATTGGTGTGTAGAGGAATCCAGGCTAGCAAGTCCTCTTATCCAAAATAAATGCATCCTTATTTTGGCCTCCCGTAATTACTACATATTTCACTATTATACTTTTTTCTTTATTTTCTATTCTTTATATGCGAATATATTCCAATTTTCCATTATATATAACTGTACAAACAATCAGCAATTGGAATCAACAAGAATAGGAATACGGTTCTAAAATATAGGAATGCTTCATTATACTGCTTTGGCCATTCGCCATGATATGAGCACATCATTGTCTTAGTCAAGCTACAACCCCTTGTAAACTCAGGGGTTTCATTAGTAGCAGGCAACAGGCAATTTTCACTGGTTGTTTTCACAAAATTGCCTGTTGTTTTTAGGGACTTTTCAACTTTTCCATGTAAAATTTATGATTGCCATTAATTTTGCCTGTTTTTTTTTTTTTGATTTATTTAGCCTTTTGTGAGAAATTCCAGTTTTGTGAAGTTCACTAATATTTAATGATTGTTGCCATGGTTACCAATATGAAATCCAGCAGTTGTACTCTGTTAGTTTTTGAGAAACGGGCAAAAATAGCTTGAATTTTACATTCTGTTGGTTGTTTATATAAAAATTTGAGAAAACTAGGTTTGATATGCATGTGCATGTCCTTCTAGAAAATACGGCAAAACCAATTTACCAAGATAAGCATGTCCATGTCCTTCTAGAAAATTACGGCAAAACCAATTAACCACGATATGTATGTGCATGTCCCTCTAGAAAGTATGGCAAAACCAATTAACCAAGATATGCATGTGCATGTCCTTCTAGAAAATACAGCAAAACCAATTAACCAAGATATGCATGTGCTTGTCCTTCTAGAAAATTACGACAAAACCATTTAACCACGACGATATGCATGTGCATGTCCTTCTAGAAAATATGGCAAAACCAATTAACCACGTGGAGACGTGACATTAAGTCGCATGGAGCTGTGACATTAAGTATGTTCTATTGAATGAGGCTCATAGCCTCACAAAGCATTGACACTCTTATTTACTTATAAGGACAGTGCATTGACTTGTTGCTTTTGCTGAAGAGCATGATTAGATTGTAATCTTGTCTTATTGTATTTATTTGAACAACTGAGGGATTCAGCCTAATACGTCTAGTATGGGGATTCAACTTTTTACCCTCGGCCCCAAAAAGGAAAACTCTTTTTTACACATTCGGGACTTAATGACATTTTCCAATGCAGTAAAACCTGATTTAGAGAACACCTCTCTATAGTGAATCCCTGTCTCTAAATTCAAAAACCTTATTTTTGGCTTGTTTATGCCACAGTCGCACCCCCCCCCCCCCCCCCCCGACTGAAAAATGTTCAATATACACAGATTTTACTGTAATATATTGCGATACTGATACAGGTTTTATAACTACATTGTAGCCTTTATTTTTCAGAAAAATAAAGCTTTTTCTAAATGGCCCGTCCCTGAACACAAGAGGGAAACTTAGTTACCGTTCAGTGAACTCATTTGTGATTGAATATGACTTTATAGTTATTGTAATAAATGATGTTTTGAAATCACATCATTATTAACAGGTAACAATATCAAATAGAAATAAAATGTACTTTATCGTGGAAAGACACATTATTAATCAGCATAACAATAAGTTATGTTGACTGTAAAATATCATTGCATTATTTGTCTAGTCTAAATCTACCCTTATCAATATTTCGATTTTGCTTCTTAAAAGAGGGCTTTGCTTACACTCTTTTGATCAGGCCTAAGTATCCAATCAGAACAGGCTGATCAAAATCCAGATAGCCAATCAGAATTGCTGTTACAGAATGCTATATGCTTTAATAAGTAGCTGTCATTTTGACATACTCAACTCCCATGAAAGCTCATGGCAGCTACTTATGAGATTATTAAGATGTCATCAGCATATAAACTTTTTTTCTTTTTTTCTTATTTATTTGTCCTGTTCAAAAAGTAATAAATAGCCTCTAACCCTGATGGTAGCTTACATACTAATACTGCCAGTGGCTCCATGTAATGCCTTTAATCAGTCACCCTTTCCTATAAGGTTTAACTTTGCTTTTTTACAAGAGAATTTCATCTAATTATATATTTATAATGAAACCTCTCTAATGAGAATACCTCTCAATGTGTACACTTTTCTTGGTTCCAAATTTGTTATCTCCCATTGACTTACATAATTAGAATACTTTGAAATATGAACATCTGCTATTCTGAACACCTTTGGCTTGTCCGAGTAGAGTTCAGATGAGGCAGGTTTTACAGTACTTGGCTAGGACACTTGGATACAAATTGACAATCCTCTACCTCTAGTCATATCGACTGACAAAACAACCTTTTTTGGGGTTGTTGAGTTGGCCGAGAGGGCTTGAGCGCCAGCACGTTCAGGCTAGGTGATTGGGTGCCATAACCACGAGGTTGTGAGTTTGAGACGCATGTGCTCCTTGTGTTTATTCATTTTTTATTCTTATTTGATGCTTGCTCTTCCCTCAGTCTTCTCTGGTAGGAATCTGAGTAAATGAAGCTATTTGCTTTAACATACCAATTTCCTCATTAGAGTCTTTGAGCACTGGTCACTAAGGAAATGTGCCAATTTAAATGAATAGAGAGACTCTTCAATAAGTTGTTGTAATTTATGCTTCAAATACTAAGATGGCTAAAGAGGCAAATCTTTCTTTGTTACTTCCGGATCTCTTTCATAAAGTATATATACAGGGCTCTCACCAGGAAATATTTAGGGTGTGGTGCTAACATCTTCAGAATAACCGTTCAAATGTGATAAATCATATTTGTGTTATATTTCATCCTTTTTACATGCTATTATTGTATATTCAGTCAAGTTTAGACAGTGGAAACAGTCATGAGTTGCCAATAGGGTGTGGACGGAGCTAAATAGAGTGTGGTGGTGCTGCGCCACAGTCTAAAAGCCTGGCGAGAGCCCTGATACAGGTAGCTTTGGTCAGGCTGAGATCATCATCAAGGTGGGAGTGTTTGATATAAGTTTAAGTTTGAACTGGCATATATCTCAGTTTAATTGATCATGCAATATAGTTGATTACTTTCCTGTTGAGTTCGCTTTACACAAAAAGGAACTTTGAAAATCAAAATGGGTACTTCATATGATTGCACGAATACAACTAGGATGTGAATATGCACCTGTTAGCATTTCTATTTTAGTAGAAAACATCGTAATAAATGTGAGCATTTCTGTCTTATCGATGTTTGTTTCAAGGAGAAAATTCCAGCGTATGTTGAAAGTAAACCGCCTCAACCTTTTAAATCAAGTCTTATCAATGGAGAATTCAAACCACTACATTCCTGTTGCTAGCAAATTGAACCAATAATTAAGAAAACCGGAAATATATTCTATCAAGGTCAGGTGGTTAGGTCTCAAAGAGGGAGAAAAATTGGTAGGGGACAGATTTGATAAGTCTAGCTAAAACCCCTTGTGCCCCCACCCCCTGCATACCTCCCAACTGTGAGAAGGTGTATAGTCAAGTAGTGGGAGGGGGGGTCACAGGAGCTTGTTGCTGGACTAAGATATGATGAGAATTCTTTTCTGTGAGGTCTTGTTTGAAGTCACTCAGTGTTATATATTTAAGTATTTATTGTTTAAACATTATGAGACTATAAAAAATATCTTGCTTATTAACTAACCATGAATTATTAAAGATTCTTTTTATTACATCCAAGACATGTCTTAACTAAGGATTATAAAGACTGTTCCCTATTTATGATAATAAAAATGTGAAAAATCCAAATCTGATCATGTTTTTTCCTGTATTTATCTCTCTAACTCTGAATCAGACTGTAACCTATCTATTACAGTTTTGTGCAGTAAGGTATCATTAATATTTCCTTCCTCTGGATTTCTCTAGATTCCTTGCAAAATATAATCATCATTAAGCATGATCCTCAAGTGACTCATACACCGAATAAAATGTCACATCAGTCACAATTTTGAATGAAAAATAGAGAAGAAAAGGGTGGAATCAGCAAGAAATAAAGTAAACAGGCATGTAGTTAACACTCTAAATTGTATAGCAATCCAAAAAAATTAGACACTACATTCAAATTTTAGTGAGAAATTGAATGAAATAAGCGTGAGCAGACGTCCATTTTGATCATTGATAAGCGTGTGGTACTATAGAACAGAGCACTCAGTACTAATTGATGTAAGATTATCTTATTTCCTGACTGGGGAAATGAGCTGATGAGTTGACTATTCCAAATTATCCCAAAGTAAAATGTTCCTGGTCTTGCATTTTATACATAATTACTCTCTAAAATTTGTTCCTGATTTTTAGATTAAGTTTATTATACTGGCCACATGTCTGTTTCTTTCCTATTAACTGGAGTAACTTCACTCTTTCTGGTGATATATTCATTTGAATTAGTCCCATATTGTAGTTTATTCATAGGATCACGCATTGATTTTTCTAGGCACATTTCGCCAATGTGGGACTGTGTAATAATGTTCATTACGGGGAATAAGAATAAAAGTGCGATTAACAGGATGTTACGACAAGAGTGTCGAGAGTGACGATTTACAACTATGAGTGACGTATCTTACTATTCTCAGTAAATGACTTAATACGTATGTTAATGAAATAAGGTTTCATATCTCATCTTGCTTCAGTCTGTTTGACCTCTTCCAGCCACCCCAATACACCCACCTCTATAAGTATATATGGGGGTGTCGGGTGTGGATGTATGATTCAAGATTGATCTAAATCTAGTTTCCCCCCCTCATATCTATAACATAAGGGGTTCATGCACCACTAATCTATCACCCCCCCCTCCCCCCATCTATGTTACCAACCTGTGTAAAATTCAGAATATGGGGAAGGGCAACATTAGGGATTAAGGCACCATTGATCTGTTCAACCTACCCTTTGTTTATAATTTAACTGCAAGAGGATCATCTTTACTCAGAGGAGGTTTTGACAGATAACCCCTGGTTAACAGGGTAACAATTACCAATACTATCCAGTGAGCCTAATTAGAAACTGGCAAATGTAATCTCGTAATTAATTGTGAAACATTGTATCATATCGTAAAAAAGAGTAATTGATTTTTCCACTAAACCTCTTTAATTTTTGTATACTGTACTCAATATGATTAAATGGACTAGTTGGTATGAAATGAATACCAGTTGTCTTGTTTTAGTCCTAATGCAATCTAATGAACCATACTCCTTGCCTCAGTTAGCCACAATAAAATAAGAAAATCTGTAAAGATTAGATGGCTGTGCTTAAAATAGAAATCTAAGGCTAATTCTAAGATATTTCTCAGTAAAATTTGAATCAATACCAGATTCCCAGGTTTTGTATATAATATATTGATATTGGGTTCATGGCTTTTTAGTATGTTCCTGTCTATTTGTTCTCTGTTTGTGTTCTTTTAATATAACTGCAGTGGCATTTTGCTCGAGGCCTGTAAACCTCACGTCCTGTTCATAATTAATGTGTTCTATTCCAGTATAGGCCGTTTGCGTCAATAAAAGACATGGCACACTTCAGATGCATAACAAATATCTCTAGATATATTCTATCTTCCGCCTTGCTCGATTAAATCAAATCGTAGTACCTAATGCTTTGTTGTTTCGTGTCATTTAATGTGTGGAAAACATGTTTGTTTATTTGAGCTTTGAATTTCCTATTTTAACTGTTTTCTGTCAAAAAGTGGTGTGATACGCAATACGCTTACTGCAGTTATTTTTACTTTTCTATTTATACAGATAAATTATGTTCTGTCTGAATTGTTGGCTGTATAAGTAGAACCCATCTTCGTTCACTCGGCTCCCGTCGGTCGCAGTGAAGACCGAGGGTGCAAAGATGAGTAGAACCTCAAAACTGTCTGTCTACAAGACTATGATATTAGTCTTTCCTTAAATACTTGTGATCCCCCATACATGCCTCACCTCTACAAGGAGGGGGGTGACTGAATTGTTGGCTGTATAAGTAGAACCTCAAAACTGTCTGTCTACAAGACTCATCCTCCGATCACAGGGCTTCAAAATCCAGAATATATTCTTTCTTTTTACCCCCTGCGATAAGCAGTTAGCATTTCCCCGATCAAGAACTTGCAATCTGATTGGCTGTCGCAACACTGTGACAGAAATCATGTATAAGTCATTGCGCATAATTAGATCATGTGATTCAGTTCCATCGGGCGCTTCCAAATTGGTTATAGTAGGGGGAAGAAGGAGGTATGGATTCTGGATACTTGTTAGGAGGATGACAAGACTATGATATTAGTCTTCCCTTAGATATTTGTAACCCAGTGTCAGAAAACAAGATTGAAGAAAGAGAATGTTAAGTGGGGAAGAGGGGCAGGATAACATTGAGCTTAGAGGCTTCTATGGGATATCATTTATGTGGCTACCCAACCAACAATCTACCTACAAACCCTTGTGACCCCCCCACAATACATCCCAGTGAGAAGGTGTGTAGTCAAGTAGATAGAGGGGGGTCACAGGGGGTGGTAGCTAGACTACCTTTCCAATCATAGTCAGGATAATAGTACATGAGATATATGATTTCAGTTTTCATAGTGCTATGAATAAAATATAACATATGTAACACAAAAAAGTATGTACCAATAGATATATATTAAATCAGACAGATATTTTGATCCCATCGAACGAAGTTCGGAGGGATATAGGGAACGCCTCCGTCCGTCCGTCCGTCCGTACGTACGTACGTACGTCCGTCCGTACGTACGTCTGTCCGTCCGTCCGTCCGGGCAATAACTCAAATACCGTTGGCCCGATTTTGTTCATATTTTGTACACATATACCCTATGGGGGTAGAAGTTCTGCTCGAAAGCCGATTTTGAAAATGGCCGCTCACTTCAAAATGGCGGCCATTTTAGTGCCGAATTTACAGTAATTTAGGTGCAATATGTAAAACTGTAATAGCAATATGTTTTAGATGTAAAAAAATTATATAGGACATAAATAAAGCTAGAAATGTAGATATTAAAGAAGCACATGGCAGCCATCTTGAAAAATGGCGGCCTTTAATCGTTATTGTACGATATTTGCTGTAACTCGAAAAGTAGTGAAGCGATTTTGTTCATATTTGGTATATAAATACTATAAACATTGCACACTGTCTAAAGACACTTTTGGTAGAAGGCACCCATTTTGAAAAATTGCCGCCATTTTGAAAAATGGCCACCATTTTAACGTATTTTACTATAACTCGAAAAGTAGTGGAGCGATTTTGTTCATATTTGGTATGTGAATACTATAAGCATGACACACTGTCCTATGACACTTTTGGTAGAAGGCGACCATTTTGAAAAAAAATTTGAAAAATGGCCGCCATTTTAATGTATTTTACTATAACTCGAAAAGTAGTGAAGCGATTTTGTTCATATTTGGTATGTGAATAATATAAGCATGGCACACTGTCTAATGGCACTTTTGGTAGAAGATGGCCATTTTGAAAAATGGCCACCATTTTAACGTATTTTACTGTAACTTGAAAAGTAGTGGAGCGATTTTGTTCATATTTGGTATGTTAATACTATAAGCATGGCACATGGTCTAATGACACTTTTGGTAGAAGGCGGCCATTTTGAAAAATACTGTATACTTTGTTTGTTAAAATGCCATCCATGGCTGTTCGATGGGATTCGCTACGCTTTGGCGTTGCCGTTGTTCTGGTTTAGTATTATGCGTAGTAAAGCTCTACTGAAGACAAAAAAGAGAAATCAGTTAAGTGGAAAAAGATATTTCTTCCTTAACATTTGCTTTGAACTTCAATTACGATGTAACTACCTAAGAATACATTTGAATAATCGCTGCCCTTAGAAATAAGAATCGTAGTAGCGATTATGCGTTATAACACGCAAGAAGAGAATTAGCGTTGATTGCAATTATCCTACATGAAGCCCACTCTCTTCGATAAATCAAAATATCAGAAAATTATCATTTCTTAAATTGAATTGAGAAATTAGGAAATAAATATGGCTGCAGTGGTCTTTTTGTGAGTATGGATAATCCTGATCCAATAAAGCAATAAACATGATTTATAGCGTTTGCAAATGTGGACTGTTGCAAGGTGAAAGTTGCTGGAGTGTATCTAAAAGATGGATTAAAACGATTTATGTGTAGTTGATAACGGCAAATAGAATGTGATGAATAGAAGATTCCATGAATTAGGGCGGAAATAAGAGTCGTTTAATATAGCGATTAATATATTATGTTTTCTCACGTGAATTGATAGAGAGAATCTTTACGTAAGTTTGGCTCGCCTGAAATGAAGCATTATCTTGAAAAAGTAGTATTGTCTTCCTTTTGTCCATTGCTTTCCTATTAGTGACACAAACAATTTGTTGACAATGTGTTAAATGTTGATGTTATTGTGATATATGTTCTCTCTTAGCAACACGAACAAATAAACAAACAAACAAACAAAGGGAACCTGTTCTATCTTTTTCTCATTATATTTGGCATTATTCCATTTCGCCCTAAAATTATTCACACTTGGAAAAAAACTAGAAAATTAGGAATTTCAGTTCATTTGTAAAAATTATGAACGTGAAGGTGATCAGTAGTTATTGGAAAAACCTGCTATTGCATTATTTAGTAAAACGACAAAGGAGGGAGAAATTTTGTCGACGTCTATTTGAAGTAATTATGGTAAGAGGAGATCAATAGTACTTTAGGTTTAAATCCTACACAGATTGCATTGCAATAAAACATCATCACAATGAAAATGTCACGATCGTCATGCTTCTTAAAGGGAGCATACAATAGTTTTATCGAAAATTTAAAAGTGACATTTATAAAGAGAAAAAACAAAAACATATATCTTCGCCTGGATTCAGAATTTCTTTATCCTTGTTTAATGAATGAATTATGCATATGTGTCTCTTTAAGTGTTTAAGCTACCTTTTATCTCAGATTCCATGACTATCATTACCTTGAAACGTCCGACAAGTTGAAGGTGGGTGGATTAATAGTTAGGCCACAGTTACGTAACATCCTTCCCGGAGGTGTGTTTTCTTCACGACATAGCTTTAGCATCTTGTTTTAAAACCTCTTCTTTGTTCCATTGAATTTGATTCATTCCCTTGGAAGGTGAGTCTATGTCATTTAGACTTTACATTCTCTCCTTCATTCAGAGTACAGAGTACTAGATTACCATCATGGCAACACTTCTAATTGATCTCTTGAGTTTATATGACCAACCAGACCTTTCTATTTTAATATTTTACTTGCCTCAATTTCAGAATCTTTTGGCGTCATTGCATTGCCATTTTCTAAAAATAATCTTAAATGATGGAGAACTGCATCATTAAGTCACAAGTGGTGACATATTGTTATAGTCTCCATCTTTTTTGGATGGTGTTCAGCAGTTGGGATTTAGTGTTTGGCAGTTACACTTTTCTTTGTAACATAGTGTTACATTTTGTAAGCTGTTTAGTAAGGTAGTTACATGTTTTCATATAAATACCTTGTTGAGATGACACATTTTGTTTTGGATATTAAAATACTTTAGTTCAATGAATGTAACTCACTTCTCCAATGTTAATATATACATAAGAAAGTTATTATGCAATGAAAAACAATAACCTTGTTCATAAATAATTGTAAATACATTGTAAATATATTGCTCGTAATTTGTGCATCTTCTGAATGAGATAAATATATTTATTGACCCTTAATCACTTCAGTCTCTTCAACATATTGGCCACTATACAGGATTTTGTACAGTATTATACATATCATACATATCAGTTACATATAAAAGTATAAGATAATTGTGTCAAGAGGTCCTACTATGTATTGATTTACTCGTTCAGCATACACATAAAGCAAGTTTTTGTACACACACTGTCTTATAAATAATCAATTATATTAGTGAAAGCACAGTGTATAATCATAACTAAGATGTTGTCGGGTTCAATCTATCTGATATATGGAAGGTCAATACCAGAAGATGTTAAAGCGGTTAAGTTACATGCATTTAGGAGAATTGAAATAAAGAAATAATATACCCCCTCTAAATTGATATTGGTACCCCCCCCCCCCCCCCAATATTACTGTCCACCTCTCAATTGGTTTGAATTTTAAATGGGGACCTTAATTACAACTAAGAGGTTGTCAAGATACATGAATTTTGGAGAACTTCATCATGTACATAATTTTGACCTCCAGTAGTTATTATTTTCCTTTCAATATGTTTGAATGAGGACCATGATTACAACCTTTTCCTCAATCCGTGCCTCATAATTTACATGTTTTCAGGACACCCTGTACATATAGCAATTAGCATTGGAACTTGAGCATATATACTATTGTTCTTATATTCAAAATCTGTGATGTTTGCTTTCAGGTCGCCTTCAAATACAGCCATGCTAGGAAGTAGTTCTGATAGCTCTAGCAGTAGTGAAAGTAGTTCCGGCACCAGTGATTCTGAGAGTGAGGATGAACGGGCCAAATCACCCCCTCGTCATGCTGCGACTCCTCCACCATCAACACCTGTTGTCAAGGTAACTTTTTAGAATAATTTCTCTTCACCCCACCAAAGATTTAAGTTGTATCTCTTTTCAATCCTTTATCACCAGTCATTTGTCGTCAATTCCTGCGCCTATATTTTATTCACACATATAGCTAGGCAAGGTCTGTCCAATTCCAGCCAACCAGAACAGGCTAAATAACTGCATTCTGTTATATAAACAACAGCGAACTCAAGGTCACTAGTTAAACAGTTGTCATGGTGATGACTGGACTCTACAGATTGAAACTGGTACTTTGCCAGCTTGGCCCTTGCAAAACTTTTCATTGTAAATATGTTCTTTTAGTGATTTTGTATCTTTTAGATGATTCTGTAGAAAATAATGTGCAATATGTGAAAAGAATTAAAGTCCGAGACTCAATACATTGTGGAATAACCATTCCTTTCATTGTTTCCTAAAATTAATACTCCATGCTCCATCTCGTGCAAATTCTGGAAAACAACACCTTCAAAGAATGGTCATTCCACATTGCACTGAGTCCAGGGCTTTAATCCTTAATCCAACAATTATAGCAAAAAAAATAAAAAAGAATAATACAGATTTCATTAATGCTAATCCATGGGTTATGTTTTCATGCATATTATTCAAGCACTTATTAATTGATGCATTATAGTAATATTCCTCTTTATATTTGCTTTTTAGGAAGAATCCAAATGGGCGATTTCTGACCTCATGAATGCTGTTCTCCCACCAGATAAGAGGGAGCCACTGGTCAAAAGTCCCGCCAAAAGTCCGGCAAAATCAGTTTCCAGTGACAGATCTAGTAAAAGCTCAAAAGTAACCAAACCAAAACTATCCAAGGGGTCTTCATCTAATGATGGCATTAGCCAATCACTGTCAGTGTTATTACCTGCTTCAGACCCCTTGAGTGAGAGAAATGTTAATAGGATATCTGAGAACTTAGATGCAGATGTTGAAGATGTTTGGAGTCCAGTGCCGTCTGCAATAACATCACATGATGATCTCAAATCGAAGGGTGACACGACACCTAGACAGGAAGTGTTCTATGAAGACATGTATAGCGCAATTAAACGCGACCGTGCTCGCAATAAGAGCTGTAATTATTCATATGGCAGTGGCGGAAGTAAATCACCAGGTTCCCAGAGCATTAAAAGCACTGGTAGTGGAAAGAGTACTTCAAAAGGAAGTTCTGGAAAATCACCTCGCGGACGTAAAAAGTCAGTGGATGTTAAACTAGTTGAAAAGCCAACAGTGGATATTGAGAGAATTGATAAATTGGAAAATACCACCAAACCAAAATCATCGCAATTTAAATCTGGGAAGCCTGTTGGCAGGAGTCCCAAGAGCTCACAAAAGAAAAACTTCTCTAGGCCATTTGTCCTTAGTAGTTCTGATGATTCAGATGTAGATATCATCAATACTCCTCCAACCACTTCACCCATCAAGTTATCAAAACCTACAGCTTCCCGATCTCCCCGAGTCACTAATATCTCTAAACCGGGGAAGACAGAAGTTTCCAATGTTGATAGGCATAAAAATCGTAAAATGAAACGAATGGTTGAACGGACAAGTACTTGTGAATCAATTGGCGTTGAAGATGCATTGGAAAGTTTACGGGATATTAAACCATGCCTTTCTCCGATCCCATCTAGCACTATGGTAACTATAAACCCCATGGCAACCCAGCCTGATGATCTCCCAGGTGCTATGACAACCACCACTGATACCATGGCAACTCAGGCCAATAACCTTCCTGGCATTACCTATGACAAGCTAAACAAACCATCAATACTTATCAAAATCAATCTTGCATCATTGAAACGCATCCCTGGTAAAGAAAACATGTTTGGTCAACCTAAAGGTATTGTCACAGACAAATCCCCACCAGAACGTACCCGCAAGAAAAGCCAAAATTATAAGAAAAGTAGAAATAAAAAGCATGGTTATAAACATCTGTATGATACCATGAGTAGTGATAGCTCTGGTGGAGAACATAGCGGTGATGATTTGGATACTACACCACCAGAACCACAAGTGTCACCACCTGATGACCGTCTGCAACCAGCGTCCATTTTGTCCGATGACCAGCTTGAAGACCAGCAAGGCATGCTGGGTAAACGGAAAAGCAGTGATGAAAGAGCTAGCGCTAAACGTCAGAGATTATCAAGTTGCCGTACCACATCAACATCATCTGTAGACCAAAAGTAAGTAGATTTTTTGCATTGTATCATATAAAACATACTGTACATCTGTTTCCTACAGGAGAAATTAGGAGACGCACAAGAATTTGGGAGACACTCTGTGCATTTGTTAGAAACACAACACCTCTGTATAGTTCAGATCTTGTAAGAGCTTTAAAGGCAACAATTTGTGAAGTCTTTCGCCGAAATTCCTTTCAAACTTAAGAGCAATTTTAAAATCGATCAAGATCAGAAGTTTTAAACATTTAAATGTCAATAAAAAAATAAGAATAACTTTTCAAAGAACATAGAACATACAATGCTTAATGACACCTCGATTTGCTGAAGTGAGGATTTCCCATGTTTAAAAGAAGAGAATTTTCAAGAGGCTATACATCAGTGGATGAGAGTATACAAAATGTAAAATATACAAAACTTAAGGGATGTGTATCTAGACATTATTGGAAGGTATGAAGTCTCAAATCACCATGGTCTTGAAATGGTGATAGAAAATCCAGGTGTCATTTATTTATGGTGAGCACTGTAGAGGACCTTTTAGTTTTTGTAATGCTGGGTCACATTGTGTATAACCTCTACAATAATGTAATTTGGTGATTGTTTATTCAGAGCATATGTTAAAAGTTTACATTGTGCAGCAACAGATTTTTGAATTTAGTACCCATTTCATGTAATGTCAGATTGACAATGCGCTCTTTGAGTTCTGCAATAGTACTACAAGCACTGTACATAATGAAACTATACCATGTCATAAAGACTCGCCCTGCACTTTCATACTGCATTTAGATTGTACTATGTATTTTAAGCTGACATTTTTTGATGACCGTGACAAAATCAAAAACCACTCTGAGTGCATTCAATAGTAACAAATAAAGACTAAACCTCTCGCTTCTTCTCTTTTTACTCTTCATTTTATTTTGCTCATTGTGCCATTTTTCTGTCCTGGTTGAAAAGTATGTCATCTCCCCTTAGGCCTGAAGTCTAATGATGAGTATATGTCAAAGGTCGATCTTTCATTGTTTGTATGGTAAAACCATGTGATTTGACTATTAAGGGAGCATATCAACGCAATCGCAGTTTCATTAACAGTTTGCGTAGGAGGTGAGTTTGACTGCCTTCTTGACCAAAATATCTCTTGAAGATTTCAAAGATTGTACATATCTCCATGTCTCAAAACGAAGGCTTCAGAGTACTTTACCACTCCATGTGAGGATTGGTTCATGTAAGGATTTTGTCTCATATCATGATCGACCAAGATCTACTAAATGTTCACTTATCTTCTTTTCATGTCATGCTATTTAATTAAGATCTAAAAACCATTAAAACCCCTTTGATTAGAAATATAAACTCAAACACTCAAGTTGTAATTACACTAGATTGATGTAATTTGAACCAGTTTGAGTCTTTTAAGTCTTCCTTTGAGTCATCGCACCCCCCCCCCCTTGTAGCCAGCTAGACTTACGTTTTTTAACCCTCAATTTACCCATCAGTCAAACAAAACAGTTTTTATACACAATCTAAGTGATACTTCTAGAATCTATGACCTCTCCTAGCATGTATTATCATATTGTTCAAGTACGTGCAATTATAGTATGGAATGGAATATATCCACATGTCATCAAATACCAAAAATTATGGGGTTAAAAAACAAATTAACTTTCTTGAATGGTTTTGAATTACATTTTGAGTTGACATGTTACGGACAAAGCCAAAACAAAACCTGATTTAACCACTTTGTTTTTATTCACTGTTTTGATTCTTACACAGCCACTTAATACTTTATTTTCAAGACTTGTGGGATAAATAAAATCAAAGACTGAAGTTGGGTCTTTATATTACAAGAATGTTTCATTTCATGGTATCTTGACTGTATCTTGACTGTATCTTGACTGTAACTTGACTGTATCTTGACTGTAACTTGACTGTGTCTTGACTGTAACTTTATTGTATCTTAACTGTAACTTTACTGTATCTTAACTGTAACATTACTGTATCTTGACTGTAACTGACTGTATCTTGACTGTAACTTGACTGTAACTTGACTGTATCTTGACTGTAACTTGACTGTATCTTGAATGTAACTTAACTGTATCTTGACTGTAACTTGACTATAGCAAGGGTCAGCATGTTATAGATAAGCAACTGTACTATTTCAGAGTACAGTTTTTTGAAAGGTTCAAGGTACACATAGTAAATAAAACTAATGAGGTTTATTCAAGAATGTTTATTCAGGTGGTAGCCATTCATTGAAAAATGTGATATTGTCTCCCCTTAGGGATTCTAATTATAAATCAAATGATCATGATAGTAACTTGGATTTTAAAATTATGCTACTATTTGTGCTTACAACACATAGAAAAATCTTTTATATCCATAACTGTTAACTGTTTACTGCTACTCACCAACCTGAAGAAACATGTTCAGAAACATAGAAAAATCATTTCGAAATATACATAAAATTTCTTCCAAGATTTATTATTAATTGGATTTTGAAGTTTATTTATTTATTTATTTGTTGATTAATAAGGTTTTTTAATTTTGTCATTTCAGAGTGAGTCACCCCATAGATAGTCATGAAGAGCCACATAGAAAAACCCATCGAAGGTCAGAAGACGGGAATCTTTCCAGTGATAGTAGTCCAGAATGCACCGATGCCATCTATAGGCCAAATTCAGATAATTCAAGGGTAATTAGATATAATTATTCAATTTGTCATTTCAATACTCTTTAAATCATCGGTACATCATTTCAGCAATTTCCAGTAAAGAGATGCTCACATGAGAATTTGACAATAGGCATGTGCACAGTTGAGAATCCATTTGCATTTATTTGAAAATTAGAAAAATCATGTATAATAGGCATCTCGTATTTTGATCAATTTGTGAAAATAAGAATTTTGCACTCACTTTAGAAAAAATCCAGGGGAGAACAAAACACTGCATTCTTAATCACTAAATATTTATTGTTCAAATAATGATTGCACTAAGTTACACATATAGGTCAGTTTTGAACCCATAGTTCACCTCATTGATCCATCATGAATTTAAAAACTGAAAGAGGAGATGAGTATCAGAATGTTTGGTATAAGTTCAATCAACTGATGGCTTTGTCAGTCCACAGGTGCTTCAAACTTCCACATGTTGTCATAAATGATTCTTTTTCGATCAGTCGACCACCTGTATTTGATCATGTGTTTTTGCTTTGATCAACCAGATGTGAAAACTTCAAATAGAAGTGTTTCCTAATAATTTTGATTTTGTTGTCAATCACTATCTGAATACATTTATTCTTCCTTAAGTGTGTAATATTAAACAAAACAAAATATACAAAAATTCAAATCTTTCTCATCTTCTTGCATTACCCATAATTCTTTGCAAGACAGGAGATGTTCCGAGTATAAGAATGACTTTTTACTAGCTTCTGCGAACCTTGGTATAATTATATTTCACCAATATCCAGTTAAAATAAAAATAATTTCAGTCAGATATTAATGTGATTGGTATGATTTGTAGGTGTTACCTCCAGACCCAGCCCCCCAGGATGTCTCCCCCCAGAAACCTTACCCAAAGGAAACTGCCCCCAAGGTTACAACTGCTCAGAGTGACCGGTGGAAGATTCGTCAGTATGAACTACTTGATGCAAGGTATTTGAAATAAACTCATCTTAGAGGTAGCAATACATGTTCACTTTTTGTATAATACTGATAATGGACCAGGCGTTTGTGATAGTGTGACCAAGGTTGTAGCAAACATTTTTTTTTTAATTTAATTATGCGCATCTTGGTTTTTATTGACTTTTTGTGTCTATGATGCCTTGGACGTTGTTCAATTCCTAAAATATTCCCATGGTAACCCTTGATATAAACTGGCTATTTAATTTATAAATTATGAGATATAATAATATATAAGAGTTTATTTTGTTTATCATATTTATTCTCAAATGAGTATATGATATATCTACAAGTTGGTGTAGCTTTAGTATAACTATTTTTATTGTATTTCCAGTCTGAAAATCTCTGATTTTTACCTTGCGGAGGGTAAGCGATTAAAAACCCAAGCAGGTGCCGAGGTAAGTGAAGGGAATTCCAAATCAGTATGATACATCCTACCTGCGACTTAAAATGTATAAACAAGGTCGCTTTCGGAAATTTTCTTTTTATAGTATTTTTCTGTATTAATGTTTAACAAAATGAACTTAAACGGGAATCCTATCGACAGAGGTTTAAAAGCAAATGGTCAAAAAGTGAATTTTGCGAGTCAAAAATGGCATTATTGTATTGAATAAAACATGATTAATAAAAAAAAATCTTGATATCTTCGGAAATGAAATACAGACTGTCAAGTACACTTACGAATGAACCTGTGAGGTAATCTGTATATATAATGAATGACTGGACATATGCTCGTGCAGGTAGGATAACTAGCAGGCTTGTATCCAACTTTTGCAAAGGGGGTTCACTTTTTTAAAAAATCCAGGGGGGTTCACATTTGACATCTTTTGCTGAAAATCACTTAAAAAATAGTCAGGATGGTGAAAAACTGCATGACTTTGAAAAATATCTTTGGTCAGGAGTGGTTGGCTATTGCCAGTCTTGACTAGAACAATACAATTCATCTAGTATATTAGCAAAATATTGTACCGTGTTCTACGTCCGATGACATACTGATCTCTTTTTGCTATTCTTTGAAAATACTATTCCATAAAGAATCCTAATTTGTACTTTACTTTGCATCATAAAAGTTATTTTCAATTTCAAGGGGTCTCCAGAGTCTAATTTTGTTTTGAATGAAGTGTAAGATTACCTTCCGTTAAGATTTTGCCACAGGTGCATTGCTACGCATAGGGTAGTTGGTTTTACCTAATACCCCAAAGCCAACATTCCCCATGGTATAATATCGAGCATTTTAGAGAAAGGCAAATTCAATTATATGCATATTGTGATAGTAGGACTCTAAATTGTCATGCTAATTATTCCACATTCTACACAGAGTTTGATGTTTATTGTAACATAAATTTTTATTGTGATATAAATCTATTGTCCCTGGCACTAGAATAAAAGTCTGAGGAGAGCCAAATTGTCTATTCTTTATTTTCTCCATCATTCATAAAACATATATTTACAATTTCTCCCAGTCTTACATAAAAAATCATATACCTGTATTTAATCAATCTGTAATTAACAATACGTCAAACTTGAACATTAGGAAGTGATTGACATATTTTGAGCCATCTTGTGTGTTTTTTCAGAAAGGGGACAGTTTCAAGTACTTCTACATATTCCTAGAGTCCATGCTATTCTTCATAGAAGCAGCGTATGCATTAGAAAAGGCCAATGAGAAAGATTCCATCGACCCACGTTATGAGAGATGTCTTCAAACATACAGAGAAACCTACAAACTGTTCAAGTAAGGACTTATGTATTATACATTGAAACCTGTAAAATGGAACAACTCTAGAAGTAGAACACCTCTCTAATTTGAACACTTTTCTGAGTTCCAAGACCAACTGACTCAATGTTAAATGAACCTCTATAAGTGGAACACCTCTGTTAGTGGAACACTTCAGAGTCCCAAGAACAACTGACTTAATGTTAATGAACCTCTATAAGTGGAACACCTCTGTTAGTGGAACACTTCCGAGTCCCAAGAACAACTGACTTAATGTTAATGAACCTCTATATGTAGAACACCTTCCAAGTGGAACACCTTTAAGAGGTACGAAAGGTGTTCCACTTTAGACAGGTTTAACTGTAATTATTGCATTAAAGAAACCAGGAACCAGAGTCCTACTAACCAATCAGAAAGTAATTTGCACTAAGCCAATATAAATGCTCAATGATTCAGCCAATCACAGCCATCAGAACAATGTATTTATTATAAAAATGGCCGCCAAAATTACAAACAATAACATGGCAATAAAACCTAGTAGAATGAGTAAGCTGGCTAATTACAATCCATTGTGACATTTTATTAAAGGATAAGAGAAGGAAAAACCCCAGAGCTTTAGAGATGACAGACATAATTACATCTCTTGCTTACCACCATCGTTTGTTGGAATTTTCACTGGGTTATTGATTTCAAATACTTATTGAATACCACACATCGTTGCGATGTTTTAATCGAGCTACGATGTCATCTCAATACACATTTACAGTATAGACAAATGTCTTCTCTGAACACATGGGGTTTTCCCCCTCTTTTAACCCTTTCACGATGTGAATATAAGAGGAAAATGTTGACCTGGTGACGGATAACTAAGAACTGTTTTTAGGTAAAAACTGGAAATGATGTATACCCCAAGACCTATACTTTAAATTGTATCACTAAAATACAAGTTTTAATAAGCATTTGCACATGTCAGCTTGTCAAAATTTGGTGTCAAAATACTGAATTGAACTGAAGATATTGTCATTTCTTTGATGTATGTAAATAAAAATAGTGGTGCCAAAAGGAGCCCATCGTCCTGAAAGGTATTACATGATAAAGCTCCATATGGAGCCTATCGTCTTGAAAGGGTTAAAGGATGTGATGTCTTGTAATAATAATACATGCATCCGATTCTTCATTCCTTCACCTGATACAAAGAAAGAGGAGACTGTTGGTTATTAACGTATTGGAGTCCAGTTAGGAGACAGTTGATAATGGATTGTCTTCCTTTTAGGTATTATGAATATGTCTGTAATGCCAAAGGGCTATTGACATAATATTCTGTGTTGTTATGAAATGTGAAAATTGAATAGACACTGGAGAAAAAAATAATGTAACAATGAAAACACACTCTTAGCATTTAAATGAAAATGACCTTCATGAAATAATGCATGTTGTTAATTTGTTCCAGGCACAATGTTGATGCGAGGCTGAGGTCAAGTCAGAGTCTTGAACATACCCCAAAAGATAAAAAACTTACAGCATTAGGGTAGGTCACTTTATTATTAGAACTTCTATGCCAATTGTACAGTAACATTCAAATCAACTTGATTAATTAGGAAAGCACAAAATACACAGTATGATAGATATCTATATTCTAAATTGGTGAACTCAAACAAATATGTATTTCAATTTTAATAATAGAGTGATCGGGAAACACTAGTAGTGCTATAGGGGGAAACAAATAAAACCAGGAACTTAGGAACATGATTTACTCCCCGAAACAAATCTGCACAATGGATTTTAAAGAATTATTATTATTTGTCATGTATCCTCATAAATTGTTGCGTCTACAGCAAGGATACATATTAGAATTTCAATTTCAGATTGCGTACATTGTCCCTATTATCGTTGAAACTATATAAGTTAAAGCAGAGAGATGCTACAAAATTGAAGCAGGCTCGGGATGACTTACTAAAGGTATGCCACATTTCGAAACTACTATTGGACCTGTTTATTTTGTATATCTTCAATTTATTAAAATTCCACAATGTGTCCTGTTCGGGAATTTCACTTGTTCGAAATAAAATTTTCCATTGATAGTAAATGAAATATTTAGATAGTGGATTAAAACTAGTTAGAAAATCTGAATTCAGAATTTGTACTCCATGGATTAATTCAATGTATTTCTCTCTAATAACTCTAAATCACAGTAGTTTATACATGTGAATTGCTCTGTTATAATAACACCTGACGTGATCAGTTGAAACTTTAGGTAATCGGAATTGATCATATGATGTATGTTATTTTTCAGCAGGCACCTTCCAAGCATCCTGTGCCCCCTACATCTCAAGCTCCCTCCCCCTGGAATGCTCGGAGCACAGACACTCCCTCCCCCATGTCCCCCACCCCCAGTCCTGCAGGAAGTGTTGGATCAGTAGGCTCTGTAGGATCTCAGGTAACACATTAAATACATGTATATTAAGAAGTATTAAAATAAGAAAATGGTTCAGGGTTCTCACCAGGAAATTTGTAGACCCCTGATTTTTTGTAGTATCAATTTTTTCTTTCTATTTTAATCACAATATGCATTTCTTAAATGTTTCTGACCTCCTATTCCTTGTACTTGTTTGTATCCAGTTTTATGTATTTTCTCAAGAGTTTTAACATACATAATGTGGCAAAAATGTAAAATTTGACTCCAGAAAATCTATTAGACTCTGGAACAAGAGGGTCTAAAGACATAAGACTCCCGAGAATCTCCGGAGTTTAAAAGCCTAGTGAGGCATTTCTAGTGTGTACTTGTTATACCATTAACTGCAAATAAATTAAAACCCTTTATACCTCATCTATACTGTAAAACATGTAAAGTGGAACACCTCCAAAAGGAAAACACTTTTTAAAGTCCAGTTACCCGTTGTCTTAATGTAAAATGAGGCTCTCTGACTAGAACATCTCCCAAGTGGAACACTGTTTTAGGTACCAATGACGGGCCATTTTACATTTTACTGTAATCTATCTACATTTTCATCAACATTTCAAGTAAATAGATATTAATAGCTCACTTAATTGACCAATTTCTCAATTCTAAATTGATTGATTAATTATTGACGAAATGGTTGTTTGATAAACTATTGATCAATATTTATTTCATACAATTAGATGTATATCAAATCATGCATTTATTGAAAATCAGGTTAAGCTCTAGTTTCAGTTAGGCATGATAAGAGTTATTACCTGAAACATTGATTGATAGTGATTCATGATTGATTGATAGTGATTCATGATTGATTGATAGTGATGAATGATTGATTGATAGTGATTCATGATTTGATATGATTGGTTGATTTATTAAATGCTTGCTTGGTTTATATATTCATAAATCTATTGATTGAATACTTGCTTGATTTATATATTCATAAATCTGTTGATTGAATACTTGTTTGATTTATATATTCATAAATCTATTGATTGAATACTTGCTTAGTTTATATATTCATAAATCTATTGATTGAATACTTGTTTGATTTATATATTCATAAATCTATTGATTGAATACTTGCTTGATTTATACAGGGTGTCCATGAAGTCTCATTCCACTTTACACACAATTGTTATTGTTAACATACTTTACGGACACCCTATATTTTCATAAATGTACTGTTTGTTTGACTACAGAGTAGTGGAGTTGAGAGCAGTACTAGTATTACATCTAATGGAGCTAAGAGTTGCCAGGCACCTCAGGGGACAATAATTGTGTCTCAGAGGCTCCACTCGGTGACTGAGCGTTTGGCAGCCATCATGTACCACTTATATACCTGCCATGAACTCTGGGACCAGGCAGATCTTTTACTTCATCACCATAGAGGTAGGCATATTCAGTGTTCATCAAGAAGGGAATTTCCCAGAATTCATAGGTGAACCTATCACCATCATCTATGAGTTGTGGAGTATTTCTTCCTCTTGTGTTCATTTTTCAACTTATGAAGGGAAGAAGTGACAATTAGGCCATGAAAAGAGAATTCATAAAGATATTTTTAACATCCTGTTGACACTATAATAGACTCTGATCTTAGATCATTATATCATTTGGATTTTTGACAAGCACATGTTTGGGCATTTCAAAATTATGTCCATTTTCGGAAGATTTGTCTCAAACTGATAAGGAGTGGTTTGTTAAAAATATATTTAACTTTGAATGGCCTAATGCAATTTAATGGAAATAATTGATAATTATTTTATTAACATACAAAAGGGTGATGCATATCAGTGTGTCATTTGTATATAGATTAAAGTAATTCTGTATGTTACTTTTTATCATGTGTTTCAGAATTCATAGATGAGTGCGATGATGAAAAAGGTACATTGACGTTACATAGTTCTATACAGCATTTGTTACACTACATGCGCCACGCCCTAGCTCATCTAAACTCCACATGACCTTTGCTATGACAACGGACTTCCCGAATGATGCTCCAACGGTTTTATCGCCTGATGCCCAAATATGGGCAATGAGACAATATTCACCAAATATGGTATATGTATATAAGAATGGATAGAATTTTATAAAAAAGAGGATTAAAGATATGACCTGTGCAGTGATATGGCAATTCAATACTATATATGGAACTGTCCATACATAATGCCACACATGTCCAAATAAGGATATAAATGTAAAGGTGAAGGATAAATTGCACCAATAGTAGGAAATGAAATATAATGGGTGCTAAAATAACCCTCGGATTCCCCACATTCAGATGCAGTATTATATAAAGAGAACCAGATTGATTTATTTATATCTTCGGAACCTTACAATGCTTAGAGTATCTATGCCGCTGGCTCGCTGGATTGTACATCAGGAAAAGAGCTTTTATAGCTATATAATGGCCTGTTGTATAGCAGTATATGGTTGATTATATAGCTATATTGAGGAATGATATATAGCTATATAATGGCCTGTTATATAGAAGTATATGGTTGATTATATAGCTATATTGAGGAATGATATATAGCTATATAATGGCCTGTTATAGAAGTATATGGTTGATTATATAGCTATATTGAGGAATGATATATAGCTTTATAATGGCCTGTTATATAGCAGTAATGGTTGATTATATAGCTATATTGAGGACTGTTGTATTGCTATGGTACACTGTTATATAGCTATATATAGTGGACTCTTATATAACTATATGGGGGACTACTATATATAGTGATATAGCTATATTGTGGACTGGCTATATGGTCGACTCTAAAATTGCTATACAGTGGACTGCTATATAGCTATATCAGGTGGACTATTACATAGCTATATTGAGGAGTGTTAAATAACCAATAAGTATATGAAGAAATATTATTTAGCTATATCCAAATCTGTTTTATAGCTATATGGATCTCTTTTCTGTCGTGAAAATATTGAGGAGTAGTATTAAGCAACTATATGATGGATAAATAATATGATGGATAAATATATATAGAAGCCTTTATTAGGTTGGAGGACTGCTTGAAAGTTATATGGAGAACTGGTATATAGCTATATTGAGAATGTTCTTGTATAGCTATATAGAGGAGTATTTATATATAGCTAAAAGCTGGATTGGTACTTTTACATGTATATAGCTATATGGAGCCATGTTATTAAGCTATATGAAGTGGTGAATACTGGTTATACAGCTATATAGTATACCAAGCTGTTATATAGCTATAAGATAGCTGGTATAGCTATATGAAGTGGTGAATACTGGTTATACAACTATATAGTAGACCCAGCTGTTATGTAGCTATAAGATGGCTAGTATATAGCTATATGACAGATTGTGATAATGAGCTACATAAATGAATGACTGTAGTACAGCTGTTTAAACTCTGATTTAAATGAAACCAATGAATTGTCTCCTGTCTAACTGATTTTAAATGAAATTGCCATATAATTGCCAAATAAGTCTAAGGTGGTCATGGATGTTAATATTTACGGGGTTCTTAAACTTCAACTTCATCAGAGAATAGAAATAGCCAGTTGTATTTGGGTACAGTGGCCTCAAAGGCTCAATAATTGATTAAATATAAAACATACACAAAATGAAAATGAAATTTCAAGATGAATTGATATTCCATGAAAAATGAAATGATTTACAAAAATGAATTTGATTTGATAATAATGTTAATATATTCTTCCTTTATTTTTTATTGAGGAGCCTCAAGGCCCAGAGTACCTCAAGTTAAAGTTTTTTGTTCTTCATGTACTTGTAAAAAAATCTCTGTTATTTTGATGTGAGTTCTCACATCATCCGTGTAATATTTAAACGCAAGATTTCCTTCCAAAATGTGAACTCAACGATGAAGTATTCATTTTTTCAATTGATAAATTGTACAATGCAGTCTACGAGTTAAAAATTCTTCAATTCTAATGCACGCAATTACATAACTTTGCTTTTAGCATGTACTGAAAATTTAGATTCTCTTAATTTATATAAATACAATTTGAAGAAGCCAAATGAATTTTTCATTTATAAAACTGCTGATAGATCTCATCCTATTTTGCTGAATGAAATTGTCAAGTCTTATCTCTATTTGAAACAAGCTTGAAATATGAAGTGCTTTTATTCAATATGGTACTTTTATCTCAAATATATACATAATACCATCATGCCACACCATTTTCTGACATGTTATAGATAAGCCAGAGTATGTTTTCATAATTACAAAGTTAAAACTCAATTGTCAGGCTTGAATATGGGAGGTAATTAAATTTGATCACGGTTGTTCAAATTAAATATGTTGCCTATTTTCTGAATTATGCGAGAAATATTAGAGAGGTCTGGATGTTCTGTATGTACAAGATGGCATGGACTAGGCTCTCACTAAAATCTTGAAAAGGTGTGTTTTGACAAGTTACACATACATAAATGGGGAATATCTGACCACCCCTAATCCCCCCTAACCCCCCCCCCCCCCCCTTGAATATTCATGCGATGAGAAATTATCTGCCTGAATGTGGAATTACAAGTATATTGGAATTGCGATAGAATCTGAGGGATAAAGTAAGACATTAAGAAGGTTGTATAGAAATCCCGGATTACCTTATATGCTGCCAAATGTATGTAGAGTAGAACATGAGTTAGTGAACACATCTCTCTAGTAAACCTTTTTTTATTCAGTAAGACCTTTTTCTCCCATGACTCCCATGTTAAAGTACAATATACACAGGTTTTACTGTATGCATCATACCTGCATAGATTATAGATGCTTATCTGTATCGTCATATGGCAATTCAACCTCACCCCATCTTTTAATATGTGCCAAAATATCCTTCAGTATGAGAAAATGAGGTTTTAAGGTTGGGATGTATAAGTTATATTATTTTTTGTTGAGATATCAGAAGCAAATACTGCCTTCTATAAGAAAAAGAACCCTACTTTTAACACATATCTCCCTGGTTTGTTGTTCAATTTTGTTGCTGGAATTTCAAATATTTTTGATGAAAGAAGCGACTAGGTTAAAGTATGCTCATATGTGGTAGTCTATCTTGAACTCTTTATGTACAGTCTTTAAAGGCTTCCAATAAATCCTGACCTCTTTTGGTGCAGACATTGGATAGATTTATCATGTTCATTAGTCCAGCTACAAGCCCTAGCCCCCCCCCCCCCCCCCCCCCCCCCCCATCTAACTACAAGTGTTGCGTTGGTGAAGAACTCCAGTCTTGAAGCAAAACTAGATGTTCATTCTTGCAGGCAGCACTCCTTGTTCACAAAATTTGCAAATATTTATCTTAATATTCCACCCTGAAACAGTAGAAAACTGATATCATGACCAATAGATGGCACTATTAACTGGGTTAGCCCCTATGAAATCACAAAGTCTTAGTTGCTAGTGTGTTGAAATTACCTTCAAGTCAAGTTTATTGACCAATACCTTTCTTTTAGGATTTTAATCTACAAACTATATCTTGTTTATTCTCAGTAATTAAAGCGCTTTTAATGGGTAATTTATTGAGGTAATTTATTCTTCTGTGGTTTTCTCAACTTAAGTTATGATGTGAACACAGGGAATACATTTCTACAATCACTAAACTTGTGCATGTTACCAAAAATATTCAAATATTCATATATTCAATATTGGCAAATGCTCAAAAGACAAACCACTCAAGTCCATTGAATTTCTTAAGAAAATGGAAAATAAAACAAAAATAAGTTTGAATTAGGTGGCGGGGCATTTTATAATATTGTTATAGTTCAGTATTTCAACATGATGTAATACAATTTGGATAAAATGAAGGATTCATTGACTGCCTTGTAGGGGCCCAATGTTCGTATGTGTATAGGGGTTGCGTTTAATTCCTGTTTAGAATAGAGATATCGTTGAATCTTAATTAATACAATAATATATACACTGTACACAGAAAGAACTATTGGTGTTATGATTACATGTATTCAGGTTTTATTTTTATTTTTTAAATTTATTTCAGCTATAAAACATAAATAGTTGCCAGTGTTTTTATTATTTAAATAGTGTTACTTATCTTAATCACTTAAGTTGAATTGATTCAATTTTCTCCACTGTCTAACAGGAATTAAATGCTACCTATCAACTGGCGTGATTTTATAGATTTAAAAGATAAATCTTAGCAAACCATTGTACTTCATGAGGGTGAAAATAGTTCATATTTTTCAGAACACCCCTATTTTTATTGAACTCTTCCATTTTGCCATGTAAAATTATTATGGAACAGTCCATTTGACTGTAACAGATCTGTGAAAGGGATGACAGGATTGATTGATCTCTGTAAATATAAATTCAACTTAAATGACATATTATATTGTACTATAAATATGCTTTGTTAAATACATAATGCTATTCCTCTATAATTATTTAAATGAATATTTCAATAATTTTCAGTTGTTTTCTCTTGATACATTTACAAAGCTAAATTATAGATTATACATAGGTTGTAACAGGTCATTGGTATTATTCTGATAATGAAATGTTTAATTTTTCACATTTAATGTGAATACTTACAAATTATGGTAGGGAACATAATTTAAAACAAAATATTTCAATTAAATGAAATTGAAATGAGTTAAAACTTTTGTCAAATGTGAAACAGCTTTTAATTTATCAAGAGAAAATGACTGAGGTTTTATTGACTGTTATGAGTGAAATGACATACATTGTATTAAAAACCACCAGATCTTAGTGAGGATTTGGCTGCAAAGTAGCAGCGGGTCATTTCTGTTTGCATTTTTAAACTAAAAAATTCATAAGTCAGTTGTTGTAAACATGAATACTGTGATGTCATAATAAGGGAACAAAAGACCTATGAATTCATAAAAGTTTTTACAGAAATGTACCTGGGAAAAGTGTTCGTGAACTTCCCAGAAAGTGTTTATAGCCT
The DNA here is from genome assembly GCA_903813345.2 of Owenia fusiformis. Taxonomy (NCBI): domain Eukaryota; kingdom Metazoa; phylum Annelida; class Polychaeta; order Sabellida; family Oweniidae; genus Owenia; species Owenia fusiformis. The sequence goes on from CAIIXF020000002.1 coordinate 28,997,264, forward strand.
TGCGGAGAAGTGTTTGCAATTAGAAAAAGTGTTTTTAAAGTGCAAGTAAATGTTTGTTAACAAAATGAATGTGATTCCAATTAGTAAAAAGTGTTTATAAAGTTGCAGGGAAGTGTTTATAAACTTGCAAGAAAGTGTTTGCAAATATGATGGATAATGTATTATTTATCTGAGAATAAATTGGTAATTTTCAGAAAAAGCAATAAGTTGTGTCTTTTATTTTACTTTTCAATTACTTAGAAGGAGTAGGATGGATTCAGTGAAAGTTTTCGATAAAATTATCTTGATTGTACAGAATTCTTTTCCTTATCATTCTAGCTCTCTTACTTTTTAAGTTTGCCTGACAATAGTTTTGAAAAAAGTTGTCCCATTTTTTTAATTATCAGAAATTAAGACATTTCTAAGACTTTCTGCATCTTATTCTTCAATGATACATATTCGCTGTGACATTTGATTCCTTTTAAGAAAATAAATGATCAAGATTGAAAGGGAATCATTTGGGTCGGCTTTTTGTATTTTACAACTTACATACCTGCCAACCTAAGACCAAAATTTTGCGGTAGATTTTTTTTAAATTGCTGTATTTTTGCGGTAGATTTTTTCAAAATACGGTAGTTTTTGCGGTATTTTTCAACAAAATTGCGGTAGATTTTAGAAAAAACGGTCATTTTTGCGGTAGATTTAAAAAAATAGTGTAGTTTCAGAGGTTTGCGGTAGGAATTTGAAAAAGCGGTAGTTTTGCGGAAGATTTAGAATAAATGCGGTAGTTTTACGGTAGATTTAAAAAAATGCGGTAATTTTTACGGTAATTTTTTTGAAAAACCTGTAGTTTTGCGAAAGATTCTGAAAAAATGGGGTAGTTTTACGGTAGATTTTGAAAAAATGCGGTAGTTTTTTTAAAAAACCGGTAGTTTTGCGGAAGATTTCGAAAAAATGCGGTAGTTTTACGGTAGATTTCGAAAATTGCGGTAGTTTTTACTGTGATTTTTGGAAAAAAACTGTACTTTTGCGGAAGATTTTGAAAAAATGCGGTAGTTTTACGGTAGATTTTGAAACTTGCAGTAGTTTTTACGGTAATTTTTTGAAAAACTGGTACTCTTGCCAAAGATTTGCCAATATGCGGTATTTTTCGGTAGATTTTGAAAAATGCGGTAGTTGAACCTTTATACAATGCGGTTTTCTATATTAATACAATGTTTACGTGGTCATATTGTTTTTGTTATTGTGAATACATATTTTACTGCAAGAGTGCTTTTGATAATTACAGTTTGTAAAGCAGAACTACCACCTGAGAATTATACGAAACAATTATTTTCAAGAAAAAATAGATATACTATTTTCAAGAATAAATAGAGACTAAACACTTTTTATTCCTCATTTACCATGCCTACAATGGACTGACAGCAACTTTGAATTTTAATGTTTTAGCAAAATGTACATGTATATGAATACAACTCTTTTACAACTCTTTTACAATAAATCTAGATTGATTCAAAATACGAACACAATATTCATATCTCCACTTTTATTCACCTTCTAACCAGTTTTTTTAGATATCAGGATGTTTGGAAATACCAATGAAACATTTACTGAAATACAAAATATGGATTTTACACGTTTTTACTCATCATCTTAGATGATCTATCACGTTAACGAATTGAAATGACAGACATAATGTTCATATAACATTGGAATCATATGGTATTAAATATTGATTTGTTCACTCGCAAGTCTCTAATGATATCAATGTGTTTGTCTGGCACAAATAGAAAATAAGTACAGATCAATTGTCTTTCAAAAATAATCTGTTATGAGCATTTGCTGAAACCTTTCCCCTGAGACATCGTTCAGATTCTGATATCACAATACTTTTATAATAAACCCAAACACAATGCTTTATTTTTTAATTATGTATTTGTTACTGATATAATGTGTTCTGATGAAAAATACAACATTTTATCGTACTGTAAACAAATTGATTTAACAAATCAAACTACGCATATTTCATACGCTAAAACAATATTTTGAGTCGGTACGCACACACGGGGATGCCTGATTGCGTGGCCGATTTGCTTCCCCGGGAAATATTTTTTCAAGTACGTTATTTGATGGAATCGTTTTTATCAACTTTAAATGTTGACAACCGTAAAAATACAGACACGGTAGGAAGCATCAATAAATTCGCAAATAAATTAATGCATTTTAACAAATTTTTATTTTTTTCAAATTCATTTGGTACGCCTGTGCGTATTTTGCGTAATAGGCGCTACGCTCATATCTGTGTACAAAAGGGTTTGGTTAACTACAAAAATCATGGCAGAACGAATTCTTTCTAGCTAGTGGTAGTTGGTATTTGGACGCAAGCTTACACGCAAGCTTACTTAGATAAATGCGCAATAACCTGATAACCACAGACCTGCCGATACCTATTTATATTCGGGTTGGTGAAGAAATATTACAGGGACAGTACAGGAAGACTTCCATTTTTCAGCATTTCCCAACAATAACGGGAAATTTTACGGTAATTTGAACAAAAATACTGTTGATTTTAGCAGAAATACGGTAAAATTTACGGTAGATTTTCAAAAGTTTACGGTAGATTTTACGGCCGTTCTCATGGAATAAACGAGTTAAAAAAAAAAATTTACGGTAGATTTCGAAAAAATACGGTAGATTTTTTTACGGGCGTTTTTACGGGAAAAAGATGGTATTTTTTTACGGTAGTTTGTCATTTTTTACGGAAAAACGAAAAATTTACAGTAGATTCCCGTAAAAATACGGTAGGTTGGCAGGTATGACTTATATTCCTTCATGATCTCCAGATTTAAAACTTTGAATATACATTGCTATAATAATGAATGTGAAAACCGGAGAACCACTCAATGAAAACGATGACAGGATGATGCCCAATCCAAGTATTGTCACATTTTTGAAAAAAACTGTATTTAGCGCATAAGTCCGGGAACATGTGTAAAAATTGATTGTGTATAAGATAATAAGGGAAAGAGGTCACCATATAAATCAATGGAGAGTAGGATCATAAATTGAAATGACCTGTCGTATTGAACGTGTTGTTTGTCGATTGGAGATAGGAAATCATGAATGAATACAATACAGAGTAAACAATTGTTGCTAATTTTCTCATTTTATTGCATATAGATATGTATCACAACTCATGTAGATTTAATGTTTAAAAACTCTACATGTACTAATAGACTGTAATAGTCTAATAGCAATAAAACTACCCTGACATCTTTGAGAGAAGAATATCCGCACATGAAATTAAAGGAAATTGAGTCTTGCTTCAAGTCTATGACCCCTCCCCTATGTTACTATGTGCTACGTAGTTCATCTTGTCTAACACACTGGTGAGTGAAGTTGATCGGGGAGGGGGGGGGGGGGAGTCCAGGGTCTTATAAGCAAGACCTTTGCATTTAGTTATTTAGTTGGGAATGATGTTTCTAACACCGATACTCAATATGCTTTTGTTTAATTGACTGAGCACGGTGTATAACCCAAACGCTCCGACATGCACGACGGAGCGTTACATTTACGCGGAAACGCTCCGGAGCGAAATAAAATGGCGGCTAATGAAGATTCCACTATGACCGTAAGTATTGTTTCTCTCGTTTCTCTTACATATCATATGTTATGGTGAAATATTATGTACCATTCGATGAACAATACCGTGAGCAAAGATCTTATTTATAGTGTAAAGAGTGTCCCCTTTGCCACGATTTCCCCTTTTTATGCATGAGGCCCGATCAGAAAGTAACAAACTGCTCCTTTTCGAACTTTATTCAATCACAGTAATACTTTTATATTACAGCATAAATATAAATTAATCATGTTAAAAATACATTTGCTGTAACATTTTGATTAATACCTTTTCGACTTTTCTATCACAAATTTAACACGACGCCGAAGCTCCTTGACGTATTTCAACGCATACGTATTTGTCTGGTCACAAGGGAATTTCTTATCGAGTAAAGACTTTCTATAATGATGCATAGTAGCTATGCTTGGGTCGACGTTAACCTCCTTGAAGTCTTTCAATTTGAGAGTAACTTGATGGGATCCCACATACTCAACTCCGGAAGGGTTGCTCAAAAACTTTGTACGAGCTCCCCAAAACTGCATCGGCCACGGTTTAGAACTCATTTGATACTTATCGAACAGTAAGTCGAATTCTGCATCTTTATCATTGTCCGTTCTATTGTTTGGTGCTTGATCGATGCAGAATTGAACATGGTGAAATCTTAGACTTGACACTTTTTGAGGATAGTTTTTTTGGTTTGATACTCGGGTTATGATCTGATCTATTGTCATATCAAGCTTTGGGACGATAAACTCGTCGACATCGACGTGCAACATCCATTTATGACGGCCATAGTTCCTATATATACAATCTGTACTCCCGGCTTTCTGAACAAGGTTATCAAAAAAATCCTGAGAAGCCCTTTTTGGATAACTTTTGTCACCTAAGGGCAACCTCCATGGTATATACTCTAAAATACCCTTCTTTTCGTACCACGTTAGCAATTTGGATAAGTCTTTAGTTATATTGAGCGCCTCGTATAAATAAAAATTGTTAACTCCCATACCTCTGTAATATTCTATAAACTGTGCGAAATTAACCGGAGAGAGGCTGCCGTAAATTGTACTCACACATATTCCGATGGAGTTCTTAGGTTTAGCTCCTGAAAATGGTTGAACGTTAATGAGCCTCTCTGGTTGGGTAGTGTTTGATGGTGACAACCCAACCAAAATTGGAAGACCTAAATTGTTTGTTTCTACAAAATGGCGGTTCACATCGCACACGAATAAGTTATTTCTCCAAATATGCATTGGTCTGAATTTCAACATTCTCATTTTTGTCACAACTTTGGCTATTCTCTTTCTCTTTTGTCTTGCCTCTCTGAATGAAGTATTTGAAAAATACATATGACAGTATGTCGTGCTCATTTTTCTTTCAGAAAGACCAAGTAATACAACCGCTGGTCTATGTTTGACGTTCCATGGTAGTACAAGACCACTTCTCGATTTGTCGTCAAACTTGAATGAGACGTCACCTACCGTGCGATTATCATAAAACGCCGACCAGACTATTAAGTCCCTTTCTGGTATTTTCACAAAATTAGTTTCCAACTTTTTGAAATTATATTTCATCCAACCAGCTCCTTTATTTGTGGAGATCTCATGTTGTCTGTCTATCATTATAGAATACTGCCTTGCGTATGGCAGCGGTCTTGTAATCCTCGATTCCATCGCGTGGTTAAATGTCCAAATTATATTCATTATTAAAAACAATATAACACCAGAACTACATGCCAAAATAGTTTTATACCGACTCCATCTCTTTAGAGGTTGATATATCAGGGATGATATTTCCATTCTACCACCTGTATATCTTGAATTGTATTCTGTATATGTGATATATTTTATAGCGTGAGACTATAATAAATATTGAAATAAACTAAACAATATTTCCAGTCATGATGTCCTCAAGGTAAAATGACCACTATCACATAATTACAGACGGCATCAAATCTATATTGCTATATTAAAAATTACAAATTGTTTACTGAGCCTCTAGCAAGACTACTCGGTGTTTATCATTATTGTCATATTGGTTTTTAGAATGCATGCCGCAATGCCACAGGGGGTTGTACCCTTGCATTCTGATACTCATCACATCTTCCTGCCGTCAAGTAGAAACATATAAGACCATAAGATTTTTCATGATGGTACTCTAGATATGTATTTTTCAATATACAGAGCCCTACACAATCCTGACTGTTGGGTAATTTCTAACAGTCACACCAATCACTAACTGTAATAAATAAGTCGTCAAACTGGCACCTTCTGATGTATCGACAGTAGCACGGAGCTCCCAGAATTCATCGATATTTATGCCATATATGGGCATTTCGTGATTACGAGAACTCGACTGATTCAAAATGGCGGCTGTTTGAATTTCAAACAGCCGCCATTTTGTTCACTTCAACATTTGAATCGTGAATTTTCGTCTTATTTCCAAACGAAAAAGTCCAAAACTCACAAGAAAAGATCGTATTAGTATTAGTTCATATCTTTTGGACTGTTTATTCCGAATTTATAGTTGGTTATAATTTCATTGTTGGAAAATATCGAGTTGCGATGCCAATCCTCTTTGGACAGAACGATTTCAGAGTCTTGCGTCAAGGCCCCGCCCTTTCAGTAGTTGCCATCTTTTACTCCACAGTGGGTCCACAGAAGAAGCTTAAAGATACATAAGCAAGATTCATGAACCCATAGCTTGCAGGTAGCAAAGGTAACCAACAAATACCTGATTTTCCAAGATTACCGATACGTTAGCCCTATTTGGGAAAATCAGTACCTACAACCTATGATAACTTCATTAATCTAGTCAATATATTTTTTTCCAATGTAGTAAAAGAGGACCTGGTTAATTGGGAAGTTCTATCTTGCATTTTTCATCATTACATCACAATACCCATCCTCCGAACACAGGCCTCCAGAAGGAAGGGACGTAGATTATATGTCTGGACACCTAGTTTTTAGTAAGTTAGTTACATACTTTATTGTCAAACTATGACACATAAATTATACATCAACTGACACTTTAACAAGTGTATGAAGTTGTTTTAGTGACAACAATGAAAATTCAATAATAACTATACATATTGATAGCATATGTATGCATCTAACTTATGGCTAGTGGTGGTGGGTTGTGGCTGCCAATGTGTGTTAACTCTATTTCGGTCTAGGAAAATGTATGGATGGAAAGGTAGATGAGGTGACAATATATAATTATATTTCAGCAATTAAGTTTTTCTTTCTAGTCATTTTAAATTGAAGTAAAGAGGGCAAAAATCTGACATGATCTGAGATAGAATTCCAGACTCTTGGACCCTGTACTTTGATTGAATATAACCCTATTTTTGTTTTGTAAGCCCTAGCATGTAAATCATGACTTCTTCTGGTAGGATAATTGTGAAAATACTCATATTGATTAAAATAATTATTATATAGTTTTGAATAAACAGGTTCCTGGTCAATAAAACAATAGACAAAATTTGAAACATTAAATTCATACACCTGGTTTACAGGTAAAATGTTGTACTTCTTAAAGAGAGGTGCTGAATGTGCCATTCTTGGCTGGTTGTCTAATATGCGAAGGAATCTCTTTTGAAATAGAAGTAGGGAATGCAGCTCATTTGTATGAGTATTGCCATGGCCACCCCAAATTAAATTACAGTAATTTATATGTGAGTATATCAGGGAATTAAATGTTGCAAAAAGACTTGTTTTATTCAATAGGTGGCGAATCTTATATAAGAGACCAATTGTTCTGGATATTTTTGCTTCTATATGTTTAATATGTTCTTTCCAGGTAATATGTTCATCAACAATGACACCTTAAAAGTTGATAGATTTTACTCTTTCAAAGATCAAGTTCATTATTAATCTTTTCTATTAGAGATTTCAAATCTTTATCTGAGGCCAACAAATTAGTGTCGTCGGCAAATATTACGCTTTTAAGAATATTGGAAACCTTAAACATGTCATTTACATATAATATGAATAATGTTGGCCCAATGACTGAGCCCTGGGGCACACCGCATGATATACTTTGTAAATCAGAGTCAATATTGTTATATGATACAATTTGCTTTCGATATTTTAGATATGATTTAAAACGAGATAGTTCAGACCCTTGAATTCCATAAAAAATTATTTATCTAAAAGGATTTTATGATTTATGGTGTCAAAGGCTTTAGACAAGTCTAAAAATACCAAGCGAATATTCATTGTTTTCCAGCGCATGTCGTATGTTTTCAACAAAAGTTAAGATTGCCATAAAGGTAGAGACATTTTTTTGAAAGCCATACTGATGTACAGTATATATAATATTTCATTTTCTGTGATAAAATTACAAAGCCTAAAGTTAATAAGTTTTTCTAGAAGTTTAGAAAAAACTGGCAAGGCTGAAATTGGTCTATAGTTTGAGAAATTATCTTTTTGACCTTTTTTGAAAATTTGTGTTACCTTAGCTATTTTGAGTTTATCCGGGAAAATTCCCTGTTGAAAGGATTTATTGAATATCAAAAGTAAAGGCTGTATAAGTTCATTTTTGCATGTTTTACAATAATCGGTTTAATATTATCAAGAGATGCTGCCTTATCTTTCAAAGTTTGCATCAATAATGACAATTCTGTTTCATCAACTGGTGTTAAGTGAAATCTATTTTCAAAATGTCCCATATTACCAATATATTCATTTGGTGTTCTGTTTGACTCTGGAATTTTAGAGCTTAATTTTAATCCAATTACGTAGGGAGGATGAACAGTAGGGACTGTTCGAGTTTATTATTTATTCATAGAAATTTTCTTTTCCAGTTGATTTAGTCAATTCAACATACAAATGTCCCCATGTCTTCCAAAGACATTCTAGCAGCATTGTGGCCAAAAGTTCGGGGTTTTTGGTGCTTGATTTCCTCGTTTCAACAATAGCATCGAGGTAGTCCTCTTTCTTACTGGAAGAATGGATATTATATTGGTGTTGGAAATGGCGCTATGGTGCTTATGATGTAGCTGCACAAAAGACGACACGTGCGACCATTGCCGTCACCAAATGGGTGAAGACTTACATAGTTATACAACAGCCATGCTGCAAGTTTAACAGTATACAATATTTTCTCCTCTGTATTGTTGTCAAATGCACACCTTATGTATTCCATCATTTGATTGGAGTTATCAACAATCGCCTGATGACATTTGGGGATAACGTCCGATTTCGGGTATTCATGTACCTCTCCTTTATATTCTGTTTCTCGCGGATTTTCCGAGAACTTTCCACCTATCTTCATTGTATTAGCCATTAGCTTTTTATGTCCATCCAGCACGTATTGTTCATCTATCAAACCCGTTTTCTTCATCTCTCTAAAATTATTTGTAAAATGTCGCAACGCTGAATACATATTCATAGTTTCTTGTTGTTCCTGAGAAAATTGACGACGAAATTTTTTGGGATTATCCACCGAGTTAAGATGATCCTGAAGCACTTCGCTACTAGCACCCAGCTCTTGTACACCCACTTTCTCTTCAACTGCCATGCGGTAAATAAATTCATCTCTGATATCTTTCAGTTTACGTTTTAACAGTTCGGGGTCCTTCTTGGATAACTCAAACATGTCGTACTCGCTTTTATACATGATGATATCTTCAATTACCCTTTTAATTGGTATTGTTTGTCCTTCTGGTAACCAGGGTGGATTGTCACGTATGTTGAAGTCGAGAACAGACCAAATTACTGGGCAGACAGCTGGGATATCATTCTGAGAATCCTCAGATTCTTGGGAATCTAGTGAGTTGCATGCGTTGCTGTCGTTGCTCATGTTCCTTTCGAAGAGTTTCGTCGCATCTTTAAGGTTCGACTGTCCAGGAACACTAAAACATATGAGAGATCAGTTATTCAATGTATATCGTAGCTAACCATTTCAGATAGATTCATTTACATCACTTTTGCAATACTTAGCTTGTATTCGCGAATGTAACTTTCAGCTGCATGATATCGGATTAAGCTACTATTTTATGACCAACTCATTTAAATATGAATGGAATTGTGGCAGGTACTATTCATGTTTAAATGAGTTGTCCATAAAATAGTAGATTAATCCGGTAGCCGACAGCCGAAAGCTAAACCTTTGTTTTGGTGGAAACATCTAAGTCCCGCAATATCACAAACGATATGAGTGGACTTTGAACACCCAGACATTATTTATGGTAAATACACTACACAGGGAGATATGCCGAGTACTAAAATAGTACTCAAGGCATTTTAGCGCTAATTGAGTGCTCAATTCAGCAAATATTAGTACTTAATGAGCACTTATGACATGAGTACTGATTTATTGCATGTTTTAGTACTAAATGAGTACTCATATGATGAGTAATAAAATAGCGCTAATTTTATTGATTTTTCATTACTTAATTAGCACTCATATTATGATCACTAATTTATTGCATGTTTTAGTACTAAATGAGTACATACATATCATGAGTGATGAAATAGTGCTAATTTCATTGACTTTTCATTAATTAATAAGCGCTCATACTTTGAGTACTGATTTATTGCACATGTTTCATGAATGATAAAATAGTACTCACAAATTAAAATGTTGATAATTTTTTTAATTGATGCAGTAAAATATAGAATACGTAATAAATTACATTTTAATTATACGAAAACATGGATAAATATATCATTAAACTTTTTAAAAATTCCCAATCCTGTAGCTATTTCATTACTTAGAATAAGTGAAATATGAATTAATTTCTATAATATATAACCTATGGCCCACACCTTCCTTCTATGGAAGGTAAGCATTCAAACCTATTTCAAACCATCTGTATGATTATACTGGACACTTTCTGGGTAGTTGGACTTTCTATATGGGTGGCAGACGGCCCTCAGACCAATTTATACCCCTACCCCCCACAAACCATGGGGGTACTCTAATACCACCCAATAAAAGAATGTTAATGCATGTCAGATATTCATTGTTTTATATTGGATAGGGCATGTTAAGGTTAGTAAGAGCCAAAAATTTTCCATCTCTAACTTTTATGGTTACCATAGAAATAGTATTTATATCTCGAAATATTTTCAATTTGACCCCCTCCCAAATGTGTCCTTTTGATCTCAAAGTGAAATATTTACAAATCTGTTTGGATTTTATGGCTGCTACTTTGTCAAAAATATATAAAGTAAAATTACGTTTCCATCAATAGCATAAGTATTTTCATCGCAGGTTAAGTAAATAAAAATACAAAGGTAAACGGGGGCTTTAACACGTAGTTCAATGGGGGAGCTAATGTTGCCAAACTTATGGAGGGGAGTGTACGTACTAACCATTTCCCACCTAATAAGGTTATTTGAACATGACATTGACAGTTTTACATTGGGATAACATTAGTATGATCATTAAAAAAATGGAAATAAATGTATAGTTCATTATTATCTAGTCAGGATCGGTAGGTCTAATTGGAGTAATATATATCCGAATTTCAAATTCTTAATAGCCTTTCTTTTTATTTTCTCCAAATTGATGTTATTAAATGTACGATATTTCATCATAATCAATGGCTGAATCAACATCTGAAATTCAAATTCTAATTACCCTATCCTTTATTTTTTCCCAATTAAGATGGAATTAAATGTATCATCATTATCAAGTCAGTCACAATTTATTGTTACCGAGTCAAAATCAGAAATTCAAAATTTAAAAAGCGTATTCTCAAATTTTCCCCGTATTGGTGACTTGAAAAAATGAGAGATCCTACCTGAAATTTCGTTCAGAGCCAAAGTATACTTAGATACCCAGTCTTTTAGATACCCAAGTATTCGGATTCTTGTCCAAGTTTTCCGACTTGACCTAAATATTCTGGGCTCTTTTATTCTGTTAATTGGATATCTAGGTTGACTTTTTATTCATATTGGCATTTTTGGTTCATTAGTGTTTTAACTAACATTTTGTGTATATTTGCATACTAACGTCATATCTACAGTGTTCCAAAATTAATTTATAACCAGAAATAAATAAAAAATAATACTTAGCCTGGTACTAAACACATACAATAGTATTTTCTAGAAACCATAAGTACCAATGGAATGAATTAATATAAATGTTCGATTTGTACTGTAAATTACGTTTGGAAAAAATAGAAAATTCCAAAAGTGCAAATGTCTTACTACCTAGTACTCTTCATAAATCAATAAAGACGTGAAATGGCACAATTTATGTAAAAGTGTGACACGTCAGGAAAAGTGACCAGTCTTTTGTCTGGGTACGTATTTGCTAATATGCGTGTTGCATACCATAAATGAATCTCAAAAAATAGTTATCCCTTAATCGTTGCCACCGAGGGGAGAGTTGACCTTTAAAACAGCCTATTTTACAGTTTCTGCCTAAATATTATCACTTGTAATTTCACAAGAAAAAGGCAGATGTAAGGAATATGTTTATGAGTATTAAAGAGCTTAAAGCATATAGCATTGGTGAACTAGAAATTTGTTTGAAACGAGGGTGGGGCGGAAGAGGTCAACTTCGAAATTTGGTATTCCCCTCTTCTTTTTTTGTGAAAGTATAACTTAAATTAATTTAGTCTTCCCGATTATAAATGATTTTCAATAAATAGCTATATAGAGATAAATTAAGGTAAATTAAAATTTTCAATCTGCAAATACGATTATAATTTCAAATAGCATCTGAAGTACAATGCGTTGGGATATAATGAGGTTATCCCAAAAAGCACATACGTTGAACTATGAACGAGAAAATGTATTTGTTTTTTTGCTTCGCCTCAGAACAATATGGCCTAAAATGATATGCTTATGATATGATACAATTTGATAGGTTTGAACAAATACATATAAACAAAAACTGAAATATCTACACGTGAAATTAAAGTAAGTGAATAGTCCAACAGCCTCCGCCATTTTGAATATGTTTTCACGAAAACATTCCTATTGTATCTTGGGTTTACCCAATACCAACTTCTGTGAAATGATTTAAAGTTTGAAGTGATTGTGAAATACTTACGCCATATCTAACAGTCATCGCAGTCTTGTTACTTTCAAATAGAAACGATCTGATTAAAGCTTACAACAATCAGATTTTTTAGGTTGTCCGTTAATTCAAAATGGTGAGCTAGACTCTTCCGTCTGACTATAAAGAGTCTAGAACAGTACTGTACTGATATTATAAAATACGATTTAGCACTAAACAAATAACAAAAAGAGGGGGATATCTTCCCATCGTACCCTACGTAGGTACGAAACGTTTAAACTAGCCAATCAAATCGTACTACGAATATAGATTAATCATCGTTAAAAGAAAACCAAATTGAACAAGAGCATCTGCACGGGGGTAAAGCAGACCCGATGATGCAATGAGCTTGCTCGGCGGTATCATGACTGTGTAACGGGTCTTAATGTATAAGTGTGCTCGGCGGTAGGTTCAAACAACGCGGATCCTCAAAGCATGTGCTCATGCTATATTCGTGTTTTAACACCCGTGATCTGGGAAATCTGGGAATTCTCCTTCTCTCGGTTACAGTGATCGTATCCAATAGAATACTGAAAATAATGATTCATAATTTCAAACAGCTATCGTTTAAAATTGTAACAAGAATTTTCGTTTTAAAAAGATAAAAGGCACCAATTGTTATTTTTGTCTCATGGTAAGGGGGGGGGGGGTGAGACCATTGTCCACTTCATTATTATTACTGAGAATGTCTCTGTGGTTTTCTAGAGAGGCCCTGCATCAGTCTGACATCTATTTTTAAGCAGTTAAATCAAGATTTAAACAAGTCTGTTCGGCTGTCTGAGACATCTGTTAATATGTGAATGAGACCACATGCAATTTGATGGCATTTTACCAAAATGATCAGATGTTCAGTTAAAATTATTCTTTTATCTAGCTAAATAACACTTCAAGTCATGCTCACTTAAAGTTTTTCTTTTATCTAAATTTGACTTTTATCTGTTCAAGTCTTGCGCACTTAAAGTTCTTCTTTTATCTGAATTTGACGTTAACTGTTTAAGTCTTGCTCACTTAAAATTCTTCTTTTATCTAAATTTTACTTTTAACTGTTCAAGTCTTCATCACTTAAAGTTCTTCTTTTATCTAAATTTAACTTTTAACTGTTCAAGTCTTGCGCACTTAAAGTTCTTCTTTTATCTGAATTTCATGTTAAACTGTTTAAGTCTTGCTCACTTAAAATTCTTCTTTTATCTAAATTTTACCTTAATCTGTTCAAGTCTTGCTCACTTAAAGTTCTTCTTTTATCTAAATTTTACTTTTAACTGTTCAAGTCTTGCGCGCTTAAATTTCTTCTTTCATCTGAATTTGACGTTAAACTGTTTAAGTCTTGCTCACTTTAAAAAGTTCTTCTTTTATCTAATTTTGACTTTTAACTGTTCCAGTCTTGCTCACTTAAAGTTCTTCTTTTATCTAAATTTGACTTTTAACTGTTCAAGTCATGCTCACTCAAAGTTCTTCTATTATCTGAATTTGGCTTTTAACATTGAAAATCATGCTCACTTATAGTTCTTCTTTTATCTGAATTTGGGTTTTAACACTTAAAATCATGCTCACTTAAAGTTCTTCTTTTATCTGAATTTGACTTTCAACTGTCCAAGTCTTGCTCACTCAAAGTTCTTCTTTTATCAGAATTTGACTTTTAACTGTTCAGGTCTTGCTCACTTAAAGTTCTTCTTTTATCTGAATTTGAATTTTAACTGTTCAAGTCATACTCACTTAAGTCCTTCGTTTATCTGAATTTGACTTTTATCTGTTCAAGTCATACTCACTCAAAGTTCTTCTTTTATCTGAATTTGACTTTTAACTGTTTAAGTCTTGCTCACTTAAAGTTCTTCTTTTATCTAAATTTGAATTCTATCTGTTCAAGTCTTGCTCCCTTAAAATTCTTCTTTATCTAAATTTGACTTTAAACTGTTCAAGTCTTGCTCACTTAAAGTTCTTCTTTTGTCGGAATTTGACTTTTGACTGTTCAAGTCTTGCTCACTTTAAGTTCTTCTTTTATCTAAATTTGACTTTTAACTGTTCAAGTCTTTTTTCATCTGAATTTGACGTTAAACTGTTTAAGTCTTGCTCACTTAAAGTTCTTCTTTTATCTAAATTTCACTTTTAACTGTTCAAGTCTTGCTCACTTAAAGTTATTCTTTTATCTAAATTTGACTTTTAACTGTTCAAGTAGTCTTGCTCACTTAAAGTTCTTCTATTATCTGAATTTGACTTTTAACTGTTCAAGTCTTGCTCACTTAAAGTTCTTCTCTTATCTGAATTTGACTTCTAACTGTTCAAGTCTTGCTCACTTAAAGTTCGACTTCTTTTATATGTATCCAAGTTTTGCTAGCTGATTTCAGTTGATTTCGATAATATAAAGAAACCTACCCGTGGGTGTTGCATTGCATTAACGATATTCACTTTTTTAGATTTTTTTCGATAGCTGGTTTGAAAAGAAAATGTTGGTTTTATGATTTCACTATTTTTCTATGAAATGCGTGAGTAAGCGGCCATTTTGAACTGAATGTAGGTTAAAATGAAACTTTTTATGTAGAAATTTTGAGTCGGGGCAATCTGCGCGAGATTCGGTTTTTACTTGGTTCGGTTTTTCATTAAAGGAAGTACTTCATTCCCATGATTCAAAGTGCTTTTCTGCCATCGGTTCGGTTTAAGTTTGTACAACACACGTCTACAAATCCGGGGCAGGTTGATATTATGTCATTACATTTGTTTTGGGTGTATACTTTTTGTTTTGACACTAAACAAAAATATTCCCGCACTATATGGTGCATCATGGGTAGGGACTGCTGTGAAATAATGAACGTAAGTGACATCTATCTCAAATTAAATGTTCTTTTTCAGCTATTAATTGCGCATGCGTGATAATAATTTTAACCAATTAAATTGCTGGATTTAATGCGCATGCGCCAAAAACCGAACCAAAAAATGGAATCTCGCGCAGATTGCCTCTAGTGGAAATTTTAAGTATCACAGAGCTAGATTATGAATTTAAGTGAGTCTAGTCAGAAGGTGTATAAGAAAGTGTATGTGCAGAAGGTATACGAGCTAAAATGACTTTGGGCATAGTTTTCCTTTAAGTTGGTTCTGTTATCTGAATGTGACCAGTTCTTTAACTGTAAGTCAATCGCCACTTTCACCTGAATTTGAACGGACTTACCAATATGTCACGCTCTCGATTCAAATCTTTATCTGTACAAGTCAGATGGATTTCATGCACTCTGAAACGTTTCTATAAGAGGAAACGTCTGTTTGTACGGTAGTTTTAACATAGAAACCTATAAAAACGTTTATTAAAGAAAACATACCCAAATTGTTGTACAAATTTCTTCACACACAGCACGTGAATGGTATAGAAACGAAATGTATACAAACACTAGATTAAGAATGTAACCTGTATTATTCAAACATAATTTTGCAAACTAACATGCTCACGTTAAAAAATGTAGTTCTGTGTACTTACGTTCAAGAGCATGAACATATAAAGGCATTGTTAAATATAATTCTAAGAAGGTGGTTCGATCTTTCGTGTATGGGTGTTTTCACTAGGTTACATGTAAGTTGTTTTGAATATTTAATTAATTTCAGTATTAATTTTAACAAATTGTTGATTAATGATTATTGCTTCAAAGATTTTGCATTTCAATTGCGGAACATATCATATGGTGTACACAAAAGCAAGCAAGCTCATCATATCGCTTTAAATACGTCAATCTCAGACTAAACATATTTCTTTAAATATTGTTATGATACATCAGGGAAACTATTAGATTACAATTTTACAATTACGGACGATTACAACTATTAAATGTCAAATAAAAAGTTCCTAGACTGATATCTAAAATATTGTCATTTTTAACAATCAGATTGCAATATACCAGTTTTCAGCTTGTACCCACTAAACTTTGATAATCTCATAACTGGCCAAGACTCCCAGCTTTCCAATGGTACGTTAGAACCTTGGAACAAATTATGTCAGCCTCATTTCTATTTTAACAAAGCATCGTTGAAGTCTAACACGCTTCAAAAGCTAGCACAATGCAATATTTTCCGGGTCTTATTTGTTATCCTCTTTAATAATCATCGATCGATTGCAAAATAAAAACTCGTAAATCTTGTAATTTTTATAACCACTCTCTTAGAGATTGTTTCTGTGTTTAAAATGATACTTTAATTTGAAACATAACGACGGTTTAAGCCAGTTTATCATGCACACGTTATTCATTAATCTTTTATTTCGCCACCTGTGGAAAACGTATTGATTTGATAGTTTTGATAACGCTTTGTTATTACTTGATTAAATATGGATCCTAATTTTAGGTATGGTAGTATTGACTTTAATAGGTTTCTAATTTGAATTAAACATTTAATACCAAATATACTGAATGAACAACAAATTGATTAAAAAATTGTAGTATTACGGATTTAGTGATACCGATTTACGAACGGCGTTCACAACTTCTAATTCAAGCTAAAATACTCGTTTTAGGAAAATACAAGTTGGAGAGAACTGAAAAGTTTGCACGGCTAAAAATCCTTTCTTTGGTAAGTGACTATGTTTTTTGTAAATCACTGAATTCACTTGTTTTAGTTCAACGTGACCTGCAATCATAATACTCAATAATAAACTTCAAATATAATGCACACATATCCTATTGTTAAACCATACCTTTTGCGAAACAACATGCAATACCACTAGCAAACGTTCCTATTTGGGCCTAACCTACAGTGAACTTCCCATAAAGTACATTTTACTGACAATTATGTTCCAACTCAATTATATTTACTTTATTTTTTATTCAATACAATTCAGATTTTATCACGAAAATGTATATCATGCGATCTCTGACCCTATCACACTATACAAATTTAAGCAACCTTAATTAAATTATACCGTTTTCAATTATTTTTTTCTATTTATTGTTGAAATATATTTTCGATATTAGTTAACCTCGTAACCAGATGATATTATATTATGAAATAATAGACTCGACTATTGTATTATTGTGCATATATCGTGTACATTTTGACAGTGTTTATAATAAAATAATTAATTAATAGATAAAAATAATAGTATATAAAATTCTACCAAGACACACAACGACATGCTTGCATGTTATAGTGACAGTAAAAATAATTTGGCCTTTTAACACTAGTATAACCGTATCGACCTCATTAGTCATGTTCATCTAAAATATGCCTTTGTATTATGATGTGCAGAGGTATGCCATATGGATTCTGTTTAAGCCATGTGCTGACCATTTTCCATCTTGACTTATTCAAACATTTTAAAATTTTCTCGGAAGTATATTCACTCATTTTTTCAATAATCATAACTTCGCATGCCATCATTTAGAGTTTATCACAAGATTAAACTTTTTAGACTAAGCAAGTAAACCAGGGTGAAGTATAAGTATGTCAACCCTTCTTCTTCTTCTCTTTAATTTAACATGTTTAATAGTGTAATTGGGCAAAACAGTTAGCCCATAGTTTGGTGCCATGCGAGTTCAGTCCCATATAGTGAAGTTCTCATACTTCGACAATGTCAACTCAAGTTTACTGTCAATAAAATCAAGGTGTACTCTATTTCGGACCCTAATTTCAATAGACTTTCATTTTTATTTATTTGTTAAGGTCATTTGGGCTAATGGAACATTGTAAAAAATCTGCTGCTAACAGTAAATTGGGATAAAATAGAACGTCAACGGGGATAATAATCTATGACCAACGATCCATTTATTATTAGACTTCAAATGGGTTATTAACCCCTTTTTAGACTCTGTTATCTCGCAATGGGAAGCAGAATATAAAGCATTGTATAATCCGAAACATGATGGTTTTGATAATGAATTTTATAAGAATGTAATGTCGGAGTTTGGAATTTTAGAGCAACATGGATTATCCAATGCTGATATCAATGTTGGTATCTCATTAGAAGAAATCTCATTGGTTCTGATTAAAGCCAAAAATTTTAAGACAAAAGGTTATGATGGCTTACCAAATGAGGTCCTTAAATTTGAAAATGTTAAACTTATTTTGCATGCATTTTTTAACTTATGTTTTGAGAGTGGAAAAATCCCTAGTGTTTGGCTGAGAGCAGTTATTTTTCCAATCCCCAAATCTGGTAATAAAGATAAGCGTGTCCCGTTAAACTACAGAGGTATAAGTATCTTATCCTGTGTGTATAAATTATATAGCAGTATCATTAATAATAGACTCATCTCTTTTTCAGAAGAACATGATCTTTTGGTGGATGAACAAAATGGTTTTAGGAAAAAAAGATCATGTTCTGATCACATATTTACATTAAATGCTATCGTGCAAGATGCAATAAAGAATAACAATAATGTGTATGCAGGTTTTATAGATTTGCAGAAAGCTTTTGATTTAGTTAACAGGGATTTACTTTTTTACTCACTTCTTAAACATGGTGTTAATGGAAAAATGTATAATGCTATAAAGAGTATGTATATTGGAACTCTGTCTGCTGTAAAAATTAATGATATGCTGACTAACTGGTTTCCTACAAAGTCAGGAGTACGGCAAGGAGATACATTATCTCCGAGTCTTTTTGCCCTTTATATTAATGATTTGCTAAAAGAGATAAAACAGTCAAAGCTTGGCTTAAATATAGATAAAGATACTAATGTATCAGTTTTAGCATATGCTGATGATATTGTACTGCTGTCAGACTCTCCAGAAAAATTGCAGCAAATGCTAGATATTGTAAGTAAATGGTGCTTCAAATGGAGATTGAGGACAAATATTGACAAATCAAATATTTTACACTTTAGACCCAAAAGCAATAAAGTAACTGATTTCATATTTACACTTGAGGGTAAAAGACTTAAAATTGTTAGTGATTATAAATACCTTGGGATTTTCTTCAGCGAGTTTGGAAATTTTGTTAAAACTGCCAATACATTGTCTGATGCTGCAAGCAGAGCCCTTGGTTCTATCATTAATCGTTGTAAGGGTGTCAGTGATCTAGGTTTTAAGACATTCACAAAACTTTACAATTCTTGTGTTATCCCTGTTTTAAATTATGCTGTAGGAGTCTGGGGATATGACCAGCACATGCTTAAAGTATGTAATAATGTTCATAATAGGGCACAACGATTTTTACTTGGGGTTCATCGCTTTGCCCCTCTAGCAGGTGTTCAGGGAGAGACGGGGTATCTCCCATTAGAGATTGTACATAAGATAGAAACTATAAGATTGTGGAACAGGTTTGTAAATCTTGAAAGTGGTCGCCTTACTAAAAGAATTTTTAAATGGAGTAAAGACCGCAATAATAACTGGATGAAGGCAGTTAGAAATATATTACAATCTGTTGAAATGGAAGCAAAATATGTAAATACTGATTTTGTTGATTTAACCCTTTTAAAAAGGGGGCTCTTAAATAATTATACTCTAGAATGGTTAAATAATGTAAAGGCAAAACCTAAATTAAGAACATATGCAACATTCAAGACAGACTTTAAAGCAGAAAAATATCTTTCACTTAATTTTACAAAATTTGAGCGGAGCCTTTCGGCTCAGTTAAGATTAGGAATTTTACCCCTGCACATAGAAACAGGGCGATTTAGAGGAGAAAAAGTTGAAAATAGAATTTGTACTTTATGTAACAATAATGAGGTTGAATCAGAGGCCCATTTCCTATTTTATTGTGAGGTATATAAGGACCTTCGGGAGAAATATTTTGGTAATTTGAATCATCATGTACAGCCTGATGGCTTAAGAATTAAATATCTTTTTGAAAATGAGACTTGTAAAATTGTTAAATATATTAGAGAGGCATATGTAAGAAGACAGCAGCTGATTTATAAGGATCCATGAACCTGTAACTTATATTTATATTTTGAATTTGTTATTAAATGTTATTTGAAGTGGTTAATAAGCCCAAGGTGGGCTGGGTTGTTTTACATAAACTTATTTTGTTTGACTTTGTTGTATAGACTTACCACTATAAATAAAAAATAAAAACAAACAAACAAACAAACATACCAAGAATGATAGTTTAGCGACAAGATTTTCTCTCAGAGGATGTCATTTTTAATGTTTTTTAAAACTTAAAAGTTGTTTGTATTGACTCTTTGTTTAAAAGGCTGACTTTATTTTGTGACTAATATGTCATTGTTATGAAATAGAAGAGTCATTAAAGGTACATTTAATTTATGTTGAACATTTTTTATTTTGGCAATAGTGGCAAAATGTAACAGCAATTAAAAATACCTTGTAATGGTAACCAAAAGGTTAAAGCGTCGTTGTGCAATTACGATGATATACAAGGTTACATATCAGATGTTTTCATGAATGAATGTCAAAAATATATTATAGAAATCTTTCAAGGTTGATCCTTTGAAGTATAAATTAAATGTATAAATATAAAATTTATGGTATAACCGCCATCCCATTTGAACAGGATTCGTCGTGTGAAGGAAAGGACATTGGGAAGATAATCTAGTCAGGATACGGGGCACATACAGGAAGAGATGACAAAAGTGTTGAGATTCACGTGCTTAGCAGCAATCTTTCTAGTAGATGCTGTACTTGCGGCTAACGTATACGGAGGTATGTATTTATAGGATATCAATATCACCGAGAAAATTAAAACGATATTCTGAAAAATTTCACCTAGTGCACTAAATGTATAAAAATGTATAAAAGCAACAAGCGGAGTGCAGTATATCGTCACAATAACCTCCACATATTGGTTTGTAATTATACATTTAGAACACTATAACGTGTAGGATAATTGATAATAATCTGTTTAAATTTAGACCTACATTTTGTTACAATATCCGATGAATGATGGTTTCACTGAAAAAACTCATTCTAATTTTCTACAATGTTATAATTGTATAGTATATATATTTTGAATTTTGTAATTATGTTACATACATGTATGTTACTTTAAAGGAGCCTGTAATGAAATTGTTCTTGTAGTCTCTATAAACTCAGTCTATATAGACAGATAAATGACAGTAGTAATAATATTAAAGATCTTCAACCATCGTCAAGCCTACCTTGACTTTAAAGATATTTCGAAACACCCAGCAAAATATAAATTGGTACGCCTATAAAAACTTACAAACCCAGAACTCGTTAACTCGTTCTCGATCTGTTTTATAGGTGAAGACACTTCCTCTGGAACGCTAGCCCAATTTCTGCGAGAAATACTTGATACTGAAAAGCGTGGAACCTCGGGACGCTGGGATGTCAAATGCACGTGGATGTCACCGAATAGCGATAAAGAATTTCTGCTAAAGACAGATGCAGATAAACACAGTATAAGCTTCAAAGAAAAAGAACATTTCATCAACTACCACAATGTACATCGAGCAAAAACTAGACGCTCGGCAGCGAATATGAACTACATCGTAAGCATCACATGCTCAATTTGGAGCTCAACATGCTTCCATCATCATACATTTTCCTAAAATTAGATAATGAGCAATTTACCTTTCATAAAAATCAGTGTGGGGTTTAAGTTAGATAACCCATTCGTACTGAGTCTTAGAAGAAGAAGGTTCGAGCCTCTCGGCTAGCTGTCATTCCTCCTAAAACCCAGTACTTTATCCATAACAGAAATTTTGTTCGTAAAGCAATTATTATCGCAGAAATATGAAATTATATTTCACACGTAGCTGGGCATGCAATATCAATTTATGACCATTCAGAACACAGTATAACCATGTAGTACAACTACCCAACCCTATTTTTGAACTGCAAAAAAGAATAGGATGTAGTGACGTAGTCCTCAATGATATGTAAAACAAATATGTTATTTGTTATTTAGATTTGGGACCCAGAGCTTGCCGAACTGGCCCAGGTCTGGGCAGATAAATGTGTCTATAAACACGGACAGCCGGGTGAGACCCTAGCCAAACAGGGAAGAGACCCCAACGAGTTCATTGGACAGAATATGCAAGCCTGGTCGTGTACGTTTTTATCTTGTATTATCGTATAAATAAAGCCACTTAATTTTATTAATTGTTTTTTGAGTTATCATGTTCAATGTAGCCTGAACTACTTACTGGATTTACATATGGCAGGCTTGGCAGAATGAAATTTCATAATTTTATGCATTACAGGGATATCAATGGTCAAATTGTTTATAGCACCAGGTACAGACCCTTAGAGGAGTACGTACCCTAAGAGGAGCAACTTAATATTAGTACACCTGGTTGACGCATTTGTGTTGTGTTGTATACTTACTTATCCATCCACTTATATGGTGCACATCTCATTTGTCTGAAACTTATTGATTGGTCGTAATTTCATACGTCCAGATTGACCTTCCATTCTTTGGATTCGTGAATCTACAATTTTTAATTGATAATGCATTGTTTTGATCAACTTTCGTGTCTTTTAGGGAGCTTCGATGAAGAACGAAGTATGTACAGCTGGTGGGAAGAGATCAATTACTATAATTACTACTCGCAGAAATGTGAAGGCATGCAATGTGGACATTACACACAGGTAAATCATACGAATATGGACATTACACACAGGTGAATCATACAATTTGGACATTACACACAGGTGAATCATACAATTTGGACATTACAAACAGGTAAATCATACAATTTGGACATTACACACAGGTAAATATGAAGGCATGCAGTGTGGACACTACAATCAGTTTTTTTTATGGTACGACACAACACCCTCATAAAGTGCGAAGGCATGCAAAAGTGAAAATTACACTCAGGTAATATGTTAAGGCATGCAATGTGGACACTACAGAAAAGAGGAAAAGTTGAAGACATTCAGTGTGGACACTACAGCCAGGTAGATATGAAGGCATGTAGTGTAGACAATACACCCAGGTAAATATGAAAGCTTCCATGTCGACACTATACCCAGGTAAATCATGCAATGTGGACACTACAACCAAGTAAATATGAAGGCATGTAATGTGGACATTACACCCTAGAAAGTTGAAGGCATTCAGTGTGGACACTACAACCAGGTAGATATGAAGGCATGTAGTGTAGACAATACACCCAGGTAAATATGAAAGCTTCCATGTCGACACTATACCCAGGTAAATCATGCAATGTGGACACTACAACCAAGTAAATATGAAGGCATGTAATGTGGACATTACACCCTAGAAAGTTGAAGGCATTCAGTGTGGACACTACAGCCAGGTAGATATGAAGGCATGTAGTGTAGACAATACACCCAGGTAAATATGAAAGCTTCCATGTCGACACTATACCCAGGTAAATCATGCAATGTGGACACTACAACCAAGTAAATATGAAGGCATGTAATGTGGACATTACACCCTAGAAAGTTGAAGGCATTCAGTGTGGACAATACACCAAGGTAAATATGAAAGCTTCGATGTCGGCACTATACCCAGGTAAATCATGCAATGTGGAGACAATAATCGGGTAAATATGAACGCATGCATGTTGGCACCACAATAGGGTTATGTTTTATGTCATGCAATGTGGACACTACAATCGGGTAAATATGAACGCATGCATATTGGCACCACAATAGGATGAATATGAATGCATGCAACGTGGACACACGGGTATATGTGAGAGTATGCAGTGTGCCATATGTGCTACACTAAAGTATATGACTAACCCAATGAAACAGATTATTTTGAAAACAAAAAGTGGGTTTCCAAGATGCACTACCATGTTGTTCTACTTTTGACCATATTTTTTGCACATCAAACACACAAACTAAACACAATTTGCTCTTTCAGTTTGCATGGGCTGGGACGGATCGTATGGGATGTGGCATATCATATTGCGAACGCCTCAAAAATGCATTTCCCGATTATGAAATCCATTGGTACTATGTTGTTTGCAACTACTTACCAGGGTATGTATTTTAAGTAAAGAAATAAGCAAGCAATTATATAAAGACAATCTTCTAAGTTAATTTTCTCACATGATGTATGATATGCGATATCATAATCTCGAAAAAGATTTCTCTGAAAATCTTGAGGATTTTGACTAACCAATCAAAATCTAATAATATCATTTATCTGTTGATGTAGATATCCGCTTGTAGATCACCCTTCTGAACTACGTATGAGCCAATTACTATATATTTGGACATAATGAATATTATAGTTACATTTTCAGAAATTTCGAGTTGATGTAAAATCGGCCAATAGCAGATTAGTAAAATCCAGTAGTAATGGATTGCTTGAAAATTTCATGTGTTCAAAATAAAATGAATTCAGTTCAACTTTTGCTATTACTTTTGGCTATACTATTCAAATAACAGGCATTGGCAGAACAAGAAGATTTTCAAGGAGGGTCCGAAGTGTTCGCAATGTCCATCCGACAAGAGCCAATGTGATAACGGGCTTTGCAGTGAGTACATCACTGATTTACGCACTGAACTAGCTATCAACACAACATTTTATGATCGCCATAATTAAGCGAGATCTAGAATAATGTGTCACAGTGTATTCTGCAACTGTTCGATCATTGTAAATAAAATGTAATTAAATGAAATCATCACATTAGTAATTGTATTAGTTATACCTTACGCATTTCAGGATCTCCGCAGAAGTGTCCCAGCAACTACGTATGTCAAAACGGAGGTACTCTGCTACCTAACACTGGGTGTATCTGTCACTGTCCCAAGGAGTACACAGGCGATTCCTGTAAGACAACTCTTTCTTTACAACCCAGCTATATCAAATCCAAAAGTTTAATGTGAAGACATCACTATAAATGTTCTATGTATTGTTCTCTGGGGTTGTAAAAAGTGAGAGACGTTGTATCTGTTTTACGTTAAACTGGCTTTTTTGGGGATCGGGATGCTTGGGTTTGTCTCCATGCACTGGTATATGCTCAAACTATCTTTGTTCCTTTGATAACTCTCTTTTAATACTTTTTGGTTTCTCCGGTGTAGTTCTTTTATATTTATCCTTACAGAGTTTACCTCATGGGTCTTTAAACAGGAATGACTTCATTAAAAAAGACACAGTGCTCCTTCCTACTAACCTTACAAATTGTCCCACGTTTACTATTCAGCTTAAACCGTGTTCCAATATTACAACCAGGTTGTAGATTTGCTTGATATAATTTAGCTTAAAGGACAACTAAAATGATTTACACCCCTTTAGGATACCCACGCTATTATCATTAAGATTATACAGCGAAAGTTTTCTTTTAATATTGAAGGTGAGACACCAACAGGAGTGGTTTTCCAATGCGACTTTGAAGAGGATGACTGTGGGTTCTCAAACGATCTAAAGGCTGACTTTACATGGACGAAGAATACAGGAGGAACCCCTGATGGTCAAACAGGACCAGCTGGTGACCATACCACTGGGGGACGAGACACAGGTGTGTGCATTCATTTTATGTTCAAATTAAAAGTTGAGGACATTGGGCTTGCATGATGAAAAAGTATAAACCAGAGAGGGGGTCAAATCTGACAATTTGGCCTAAAATCTCTTGGAATGTGCTCAAAATGGTGAAAAACTGCATGATTTTGAAAGTGTTTTTGGCCATGGGGGTTATTGGATTATTGTGCAAGAAATTAAGGTATAGTTAAGTACAGAATATGATTTAAGAAATACTTCAAAAGCTCATCCAAAATTATTTTATTTAGGTTACTATATGTACACCGATGGAAGCAAGAAAAAGCCAGGTCAGAAAGCGCGCTTGATTTCTCCTACGTTTGACGTCAGTTCCGGGTCAAGTGTTGAGTTCTTTTGGAACATGTGTGGTGCAGGTATAGGATCACTAAACGTGTATTCTCAGAAAGATGGTCGTGAATCTCTGCTTTGGTCAATTAGTGGTAAGTTAAATGAAAAAGCTCCCAGAAACAAAAGGTACAACTGTGTATCAATAAGGGTTAACTAACACTAAATTAATACTCATTGCATATTGATCGTGACGTAAGAATAAGATTTTTCACCTTAAGTAAAGGGTACCAAGGCTTTCTTGAACAAAACATGCGTCATTTATAATACTGGTCAACAAGCATGTTTCTCTGAGAAAATGAAAACTTATATGTTTTGCACTTCAAAAAACTGTATATAAACAGGTGAGCAATCCTTCCATTGGAATACGACGGCTGTGCCTCTAAACCCTGGTCGACAGAGTATCGTATTTGAAGGTGAACTAGGTCCTAAACCATGGAGCTCTGACATGGCAATTGACGACATTGCCATCAAAGGGAAAGGTATGTATCCTATTTAATTAGTAATCTAATAATTGCCAATTTACCTAATGATAAAAATGGATGAGAAAATTGAAAATAGTGATCACTTTTCAGATATGGTAGAGGATATTAATTTGACATTTGCAACGTTCTCAATTTGATTCAATAGTGCAAAACAGGGTGTACCAAAATGCAACCCATGTAAATATACTTTTTAACCAATAGGGCTCGGCATATATCTATTTGACATAATTTAAGTTGTTTTAATATTTTTTGATATTCTTTGAAGTTGACAAATATGTTATGACTACAAGCAATACAAATATAAAAGACGAACACAAAAAACAAAAAGTTTGATCAAACGAATTTTGTAATTGCCTCTTAAGTAAATACAAGTAAAAGATGACTGTTGATTTTAAAAAAGAATTACCGGTCGAAAATATTATATGATTCTTTAGTGGCTGTTCATGGTACTTACTTATTACTTAATTACTAAGCTCATATGAATACATATCTGTCATTTCAGTCACAAAACAACTCCCTAAGCCTAACTTACCAACGCCTCCAAATGGTGGAGGTGGAGATTTTATCAACATTCCCATTGACTCTGGAAAGGTAAAGGATCCCATTGCAGTGGAGAAACCAGTCAAAGTACCCCTATCATCAATTTCGTGGTCAATACACCCAGACAAGCTTTTGTCTGGAAAAAATGACAGAGAAATAACTGGCGTTACTAGGGAGCAATGCATGGATGAATGTAGAAAGGTAGTACTTCTTATTAGAGTTTTATGTTTAATTTTAAGCCCCATTCACTATTGACGGAAATTATATCTGTAATATTTGATTGTGATATACGGCATTTTTATGTATATCTTTCATTCTCTACATTTTACTCAACATTGATTCTATAGTAATATCTCAGATTTTCGTATCCAGTAGTTCTAGTCTTGCTCCAAGTCCATGGACCCGTATCTATTGCACAACTGTAAAGGGGCAGGGTCTTGAAGCAAGACTTTATTTTTACTTTCATTGTTTGTAATGTGTAGGATGCAAGCTGTAAGTCCCTTGACTACTCGGGGTTTATTTGTATATTGAGCAAATCAACTGCCAAGGACGCGCAGCTGAAATCGGTTTCTGGTTGGGTGTACATGGAGAAAGGGGCAGATGAATCAGTAGGTATGTACCCACTTGTTTGAAAGATGCAACTCTAATAAAAAAGCAATGTCGGGGCACAAGTTATCGAACATGCAGGTTGTTAAATTAACTCAATTATGGATTAAAATGGAATGAAAATGAACATTACTATCTTGTACTTTGCTATGGTTTTAGTGTTAAGAAGTGAAAGCTTAAGATTAGGTACAGTACAGACAAGAATAATGCATCATGGGAATTCTTAGTTTTAATATGATATCAAACTAATGCATTGTAGGTAATTGGTGTACCCGCTAAAAATTGAATAAACAATGCTTTGACCTACCCTGGGCAAAAGTCAAGAAATTGTACATCTATTGAGGAGATCGCGATCCAATCTACATTCTTGCAAAGTGATTAATGCTTACTTGCCTATTTACAGCTTGGAATGGGCGGAGCTTTTTAAAAGATCTGTTCAATATTCATAATCATGTATATATTTGAATCAAAAATTCAAATATTGCTTCATACCCACATTTTGCTCAATTGGCTTTATACGAACTAGTACCGAATGGCATTCATTAAAACCAATATCACTTATTATGCCTTTGTCACTTTTGCTCCGATTTTCAGTACTGGAGCCCGGCTGATGAGTATTTTGTTCAAAATTGCATTCAGTTTTGCGCTCATCGGACCTGCACCATTTTGAAGATAGGGGCAAACGCGACCACGGCATTAATCGGACCAATTTTGAATCACTCCTTTGATGTAAGGAAGGGGTTCTGTTCTAGAACTTAGGTAAACCAGGTATATGCATGAATTGTACTGTTTTAGCAGAAGAGTCATTTAATAGTGATGACGACAGCAAAACTCCGACATCCACCGGCAGTTACTCTGAACGAAAAGGATACCTATTACCGGGTCACAACTCTGAAGAACTACGAGGTGTGACTTCCAAGGAAAAATGTACTGAGCTGTGTGATAGTAAATCTGATTGCAAATCAGTAGACTATTCATCTAAACTAGAGTTGTGCATCATCAGCACATCGACAGCTGGGAGAGATTTTTCTTTGCTTAAGGTGGCAGGGTGGACTTATATGGAGAAGTCAGGTATAAATTATTTGAAATGCATATAGCTTGCCTTGCTTATTTCTGAATGTTGTATAGTGAACCAATTTGCTAATACATCATTTTGAAAACCAGAGTCTTTTGCTCCATATGATGTCTTTGGTATATGTATGATTAGAATGATTTGCTAAAGTTAACAATGTATTTTGTCATTTGATATTCCTTGATTGCTTAACATGCTACATGCATTTTTCTACAAATAATGAGACTCCTTTAGAGAATTGTGTACAGTTTGCTATTGAGGGTACTGTATTTGATTCGATATGGTTTTGTCCTTTTGGCATGTTATAAGAGGGATAGGTACACACTAAATATTGTCACTGAGATCCTTTAATTACATACATAAATCTTTCCATAAGATTTAGGCTTCTCGTGCATGCTTTAGCTTTTGTACCTCTTCCCTCTTTTGCTACAGCTATTTCAGCTCCTTCTACCCCATCAATCCGAAGAAAATACAAATATGAAGATGGAAAACTACTACCAGGTCACAACTCAAAAGAATTGCGAGGCGTCGCTACGAAGGAAAAATGTACAGAGCTGTGTGATAGCAGGCCTGAGTGTAAATCAGTGGATTACTCATCCAAACTAGAACTGTGCATCATCAGCACATCAACTGCTGGAAGGGGTTTTTCATTGATAAATGTAGCGGGATGGATTTATATGGAGAAATCAGGTATCAATACAAGTGCTTGAGCAATCAAACTAGTCAGTACAATTGTATTGCTTATTTTCAACGCAGTTTCGTCAGATACAGGGTGTGTAAAAAATTCAAACATACTTTGAACTGTAATTTGTACTATGCTACCGGTCACTGGCGAATGGTGAGATTTTTCTTTTCTTAGAATTCAGAATGATCATCGTTTGATTCTTTCAACAGTTTGTTCCATATCAAAATCATTTCAGACTTCGTATACCAATGTTGTGGTTAATCGTTTTGTACATGAAGTGAACTTATCTTTGATTAATTCGTTCACAGAAAAACAAACATATTACAATTGATTATCTAGTTGAGACGCTCTATACCTAAGCACTAGAAGAGTCTCAATCTACATTGACCGTGAATACCTTGATTAAATTGCTTTTATATATCATTGCATGACTAAACATGATTTTTAAGCAATCCGCGTTTGCGAATACAAAAGCTTTGCTTTCTATAATTATGGCGTCAAAGCTGAAACGTTGAATAAGTTTGGTATATCATAATTATACACTAATGAAAAAAACAGTTTGGTAAATCAATCATTCATTTTCTAATTAATCTGTCAATTTTCACGTATATTTACATAATAACAATATTATACCACTATAAAATTGCTTAACATATATGATGCGCTACAGCTACCAATGGTGTTCTCAGGTTCTAATCCATCCTCCAAACACAGGCCTCTAGAACTCGTACCTCGTACTTCCATAACCAGGGAAGAAGGAAGAAACGGAGTGGATGATGTCTGGAGCACTGCGTTTGGAGGATGGTTCTATTATATAGTTTATATATGCCTTGCTATACATATACGTGATTATGCATGTTATGAATACATGATTGTACTACATTCATTGTATTTATGATTGTACTGCAATGTTATCAAACTATTAAGACCTAAACGTACTTATGGTCAAACATTTGCTATTGTTGTATTCAAATGCTAATTTTATCATTCCTCTTAATTATTAAATGTATAGAAGAGCCCAACTCCGACGGAGGAAAACCATCCAACCCAGAAACAGGTACCTCCCCTGTCCAACAATTCACAAAGCATGCTGGGAAGTATATGGCTGGGGAAAATGACCGTGTTCGCAGTGGGAAAACAGTAGAACAGTGTCTCCAAGACTGTCTGGTAAATTAAGAAAACAATAATACATTTAAATAATTTTAACACCATGTACTAATGATTGCAGTGGGAAAATGTGGGAAAACAAGCTAATATTATGTTTAAGTGAAAACTAAATGAGACTAGTTGTTGATGACCTTTTGTTGAGGCAACCCCGAGTTTATCTTGAGTACATGTAGATCTTCAATTAATATTAAGTATTTTTCTATACCATATAGTTTATTTGAGTTTGAGTTGAATCGGCCTATAGGGGTTAGGTTGACCTCAAGTTAATCTGACCTTCTGTTAAGTTGACCTATAGGGGTTAAGTTGACCTCGAGTTGATCTGACCTTCTGTTAAGTTGACCTATAGGGGTTAGGTTCACCTCGAGTTGATCTGACCTTGTGTTAAGTTGACCAATAGGAGTTAGGTTGACCTAGAGTTGACGTGACCTTGTGTTAAGTTGACCTATAGGGGTTAGGTTGACCTCGAGTTGATCTGAATTGTGTCAAGTTGATCTATAGGAGTCAGGTTGACCTTGAGTTGATCTGACCTTGTGTTAAGTTGACCTATAGGGGTTAGGTTGACCTTGAGTTGGTTTGACCTTGTGTTAAGTTGACCTTGGACTCTAGGAATTTGGACATTTGATTTCAGAAC
Source organism: Owenia fusiformis (assembly GCA_903813345.2). Lineage (NCBI taxonomy): Eukaryota > Metazoa > Annelida > Polychaeta > Sabellida > Oweniidae > Owenia > Owenia fusiformis. The sequence goes on from CAIIXF020000002.1 coordinate 29,028,762, forward strand.
TGGGCTGACTGTAAGGCAGTTGACTATCAGAATAGCGGTAATGTATGCATCCAGACAGCAACCCCAAGGAGTAAGGCAACTATAAGGTCCGACTCCAGTCGTGACTGGGACTTTTATGAGAGAACAGGTAATGCATTCTAATTTATTATGTCAAATAACACAGGTTAACTACAATACAACATAATGTCAAACAACTACACCAAATAACAAAAAAATACATTTCGATGTCAAATAACACTGGTTAACTACAACACAACATAATGTCAAACAACTACATCACATAACAACAATACATTTCGATGTCAAACAAAACTGGTTAACTACAGTACAACATAATGTCAAATAATTACATCACATAACAACAATACATTTCGATGTCAAATAATACTGCTTAACTACAATACAACATGATGTCAAACAACTACATCACACAGCAACAATACATAACGATGTCAAACAACACTGGATAACTACAATAAAACATGATATCAAACAGCAAAAACATTCTGTAAAACACATTGTTATTAATGGCTATAATTCTTGTTTTACAGGAGGGTCTTCCAGTGACAGTAGTGTTAAGGCAGACGTAGATAAAGACACAAACACTGAGACAGACACTGACACACCATCATCAGGGAATGGTGTGTCAGATTTTACCACAGAGAAAGGGAAATACCTCCCAGGAAACAACAAGGATGAACTCAAAGGTTTTATTTTATTAATTGAACATGATAAATCCTTGTACATGTATATCATTTAATTATGCATGACCCAATCGCAAAACATGAAAAATGACCATTTAATGAGAACATTTTCGAATTGAAAACTAACAACTTTTTTAAAAACATGTCATACTATGTTTTCTCAAATGACCAACTTCAGCCAGCTTTACCCCGTATATTCATCCTGTGTTTTTTAATTTGTTTTCTCACCTCTCAGTCCACCTTCTAAGATTTGGCCCCTCAACAGAACGTTAAATTATGTTAATAATAAAATAAATATGTATATAATAGAATGACCTAATTACTGAATCATTTACTGTTTGAATCGTACCATACAGGGTGTTCCAAAAGTAACAGGACTGGTGCTGGCATTTTGTCAATTTTGCACCGAGTGTCTTCAGATTTTCACAAATTGTACTTTGAAGTATTGCAACTAAAATTGTATAGTTTCAGAAAAAATGATGAAATACGGGTAGAGTTGTGGTTACTATAGCAACATGACATCACAATACCCGGGGCAACTTTTTTCTGAAAATGTGATATCTAAAATTTTTGTATAACTGAAGAAAGGATCTATTTCCTCTATTATAATACAACATTTCTTATTTATTTTATTAGTTGCTTTGTTGTAAAGGTGTTGCTATAAAATTCAGATTCAAGTATAATTTCATTATAATGATACTTATTCAATTTCCTGGAATATCACTATGAATTACAGTCTGAACAATTTATGGTTGAGTTTTTGAAAATACCCAATTTGAAGCCAGTCATCCACCACGATAAGGCGCCTGCCCGCAGGTCACCATTAAAGACTATGCAGCTATAGAGGAGCTAGGTCTTGAGTTCTAAAACCACGTACCATACACTTCTGATCATGCAACATCCAATTTTTACTTACATGGGGAATGGAATGCTAATCAGTGCTGCAAGATCTTTAAAGATGAGAATGACCTTCTCCAAGTTGTTCAATCGACCATGCGTGACATGTCCTCAAATGGGTTCACTCATGTGTCATGGATACAGAGTGTTACTCTTCTACTGACCAAATAGGAGCCTATTTTTCAAAGTACATAGGATACATAGGAATATCAAATTATGTAAAACAAATGTAATTCCCACCAGTTGTTGCATTTTAACTTTGATATGGGATGTACAAAATGCTTAATGTCTCTTTCTGTCTTAATGTAACTTTCTGTGTGGAATGTTGCCCCGGGTATTGTGATGTCATGTTACCATAGCAACCATAACTCTACCCGAGTTACATATTTTTTGTCGAAACTTTGCAATTTTAGTAACGATACATGACAGTACATTATGTAAAATTTGGAAGACGATTGGTGCATATTTAACAAAATGCCAGCACCAGTCCTGTTACTTTTGGAACACCATGTATAATGTTTATTGATAGGACTGACTGAAAAGGAGTGTATTGAAAAATGTGCCCAGAAGAGCTGGTGCATGTCCGCAGATTACATGGCAAAACGTAAAGTCTGTATTCTCAGCGAATCCTCAAGAAAGATGGGAGCTTCTCTCATCAGTAGTGCGGATTGGACCTATCACGAAAGACAAGGTATAGACTTGGGGGACTGGAGGGCCATATTTTATGTTAAATGGGGTTGTCTTGGTCAGAAAAATATCAGTGGAAACCAAAATGATTTCCCCTGACCTTACAAATTTAACGAATTTCACAATTCATTCAAAAATGGCATACATTAATTGCTAGTGAATTTTAGAAATCTAATCTTTTAGAAAAAGTTGGACCAAAAATTCATGGAAGATACATAAGATGAAAAGAAATTTATTAAATTACTATAATGAGATGCATGGAGCTAGTAATCAATATTTAAATTCTCGTTGATAAAATAGGATGCACTTGGTAAAGTCAAAGTAATGGTAATTGTTATTTTAATTCTGCAGAGCTGTTAAAACTTTTTCAATTTATTTTTAATGATATCTACAGCTTATGTACTTGCAAGTGGCCATTTTGGATTAAGGCGTCCATATTGCAAGTTATTATCTGTGAAATTTCAGATAACCGTTCGTCTGTTTCCGTTTGAGCTTCCTCATTGTCGTAAGATTATCATTTCAAACTTAGATTGTGACTGTGTATTAAATTGACGGACTTGAAAAGTCGGGATTATAACCGTTGTACTGTTCTCCACCATGACAGCTCACCCGATCCATCTCATTTCTTTATATATGTAAATGCATTTGTTGCACACATGTTTTCCAGATAAAAAACGAGAAGTACTGAAAAGATTGCTAGATTTACTAGAAAATAGATCTGAATGAGATCGTCCACTTTCACTGAGATCTGCTGAACATCTGTACAAATCATAACTACTTAAGAACCACAGTGATCGAGAGAAAATCCTCAATGGGCAAGGACTGATGACTGTGAAAGTCGATTAGGACTCATCTTTATGAAGTTCCAGAGAAATGACCTTATCATCTTCACCTTCCATGTATAATCAAGAGGATCGCCTTTATGCTTTGACGCTTCTGTATGGAATCACTTTGATTGTGTAATCTATTGGCAGACGGAATATATACATTTTATTTTATGATGTAACTATAAAATATGAACCATGGGCATTCTTCTAGAGTTGGAAGCAGTGGACAGAGAATCAAAGACCAAACAGCATTGCATTACATTTAAGGATTTTTTCTACGCTGCATAATCAAATAAGAATACAGCCTAATCAAATTGCTTTATTGTTTTGTTTTATTTTACTGTAATACTTCTCGAATCATGATTTCAGTCAAAATATGGTCAAGTATGAAATCTAACGTCCAAAGCAGTCCAATATCTTCCAATTGACACCAATATTAATACAATATGATAAAATACATGACAGATATATCAATAACCTTGCTTTATGTTGTTTTGTTATTTACCCTACTATCACACCAAACTAGTTCTCACTACGTTCTCGAAAACGGACTTAAACTGTGCACGAATGGACTGGACGTACTTAGAACCGTTTGGGTCCTTTTACAAACTTCATCGAACGTACTTGAACTGGTAGGTCCTCTAGAACTTAGAACATGCTCAAAATGCCCTCGTGGTCGTCACGTTCTACAATTAGAACGAGTGACAACGTACTAACGACGAACTGGACGTACTACAAACGGAACCGTCGTACTTCAATCCTACTAGGGACGTTTTTACGAGTTGAACTGTCTGAGGACGTATCCAGAACGAGGTATAACTAATTGCAAACGGGTTTGAACTGATTAAGAACGTATTAAAGACTGCTTATGAACGAGTTAGCAAAAATATAGCTATCACACCAAACAAGTTGCCACTGCGTTCTTCAAAACTGGTTTTAAATTGTGTGCGAACGGAATGAACGTAGCTGCAACTTTCTAAGGACTATTTACGAACTTTATGAACGCTCTCAGACGGGAAGGTGATTTTAGAATTTTGAAATGATCCAAAATTCGATGGCGACCATACCGTTCTGTAATCAGGTCATGATGACCTTCTAGACTAAGGGACGCGTTATACGACGTTGCACACCGACGTGGTGCGACCTGCACGAACTGCGAATGAGATGCACGTAATGAAGACTGTTTATGAACGAAGTAACTAACTATTTTAGACATATTTCCCGACCACAGCCAGATTGAGTCCGTTTTACGACGTTTTCGTAGGACTGGCAAGAACGGATAAGAACTAGTTTGGTGTGATAGGGGGGGGGGGGGTAAAGTTTCCCTAATGTTGTTGTTTTTGGTTGTTATGGCAACGGCAATCCTAGTTCAAGACTAATGAAGGATGGAGTGAAGAACCTGACATACTTGGCTTTAATTTGGAATATGATTGTGATTTCTCATAAGATGGGCATATGATCCATTTTAGGTTCCCTGGCTCCCCTACAAGGAGGATTGGCCCCCGTGTTCCTCCTCGATATTCTGCCATCTATGGAGATTTCGGATTACAAATTTCAAATTCAAACAGCCGCCATTTTGTTCAGTTCAGAATATGAATCGCGAGTTTTGGTCTTACTTCCCAACAAAAAGTGGAAAGACACGATAACAAGAAGTGATCGAGATATTGGTTCGAATGTCTTGAACTGTTGATCATGAATTCATAGTCAGTTATAATGTCAGAAAATAACGACATTCTGACATTTTCATTGTTGGAAATATCGAGTTGCGTCCCTGGGAGCCAATCTTTTTTGGTTCCCGCCTGCTAAAAATCATTTTATGTTGTTTATGTTTGATATTGTTAAGTCGATAGTTGAGAGGCAAATAACAACAAACAATACCAAACTCCGATATATATAGAGAAATCCCCCGGGGGTTTCACTCCAATATACCTCTTAATACCTATGTGCCGCGCCAAAGACCCCCTTTTGAGCATTTTTCCCATGTCAATTTCCTCTCAAGATTGAAAGTTTCCATGTATACTTCCTCTCAGACTTGGAATTTTCCTGAAATATTGGTATATAATTAACTACAAAATCCAAGTTTTGGATGATTTCTCCCAGACCTCGCCAACTGATTTTACCGGTTTATTACCATTTTTTGTAAAAAAAACTTTAAACTTTAAAAAGGCCCTCTCTTCGACAAACCATGTTCTTTTCCTCTGAGATTGGCCAGGTTCCATGGTTTATGCCCTAAGCCAAAATTGCCCGTGCTGCACATACCTACCCAAATTATTACGAGTGGACCCACGGGAGAAATCCCAACCAACGAATGAAAACTGTTCCGAAGTCAGCTGTTCCCAGTGTAGCCTGTTTATCGGATATTTCTATCAATTTATCTTTCAAAAATATTTACCAGATTATTTCGAACTGTTAAAATCCTGATTAATTTTCCCCAAGAATTCCCCAATTTTCCTCTGATTTGAGAAACCCCACTTCTCCCAATTTTCTCCCGATTTTCCCGAAAATAAATCCCGATTTTCACCTCGATCCTTTTTCAGACGATTCCGATTTTACTTGACATATATGGAACCTGATTTAGAAAAAACGCTCGGAAGTATAGACGGCTGAACAGACTGCACCTATTGACTATTTAGCCCCCTACTATGTGGAAGGGTCATCATTTTTATTATCTTATTGTTATTATCTTATTTTTGTTGTTCTCAATCAGAACTAAAACTAGCTCGATCTTTATATATCAGTAAAATAAAAAGTATAAACAATAGTTTTTCTCATTTTAATACAAGTAGTCTATTTTTATACTCCTTGTTAGCGCACGATGATGTAATTAATGAAATAATTGGTGATTATTTTACAAGAGTTCATAATATTACCAAAGAGTTGTTAAACAAAATTGACGTGAAATCATTTTATGCTATTAAGTATAGTACTTAGTGATTGTTAAAATTAGATTGTAAGTATTGTTTTGCCATGCATGTACATGAATGTTTAATTTGTTATTTGCTTTATTGGACTAACCTCTCGATGTACATTACATGTTCAAGAGACGAATAAACTTATTAATAATAATAATTGTTATTGAGCGTTTCGTATGACGTCACTATTCGATTCTGTGGCAATAACAATTAATATTTAAAGGTCTTCTCTGTCCACTGCTTCCAACTCTAGAAGAATGCCCATGGTTCATATTTTATAGTTACATCATAAAATAAAATGTATATATTCCGTCTGCCAATAGATTACATAATCAATCTGATTCCATACAGAAGCGTCAAAGCATAAAGGCGATCCTCTTGATTATACCAATGGAAGGTGAAGGTGATAAGGTCGTTTCTCTGGAACTCCAGAGAGATGAGTCCTAATCGACTTTCACAGTCATCGGTCCTTGCCCATTGAGGATATTCTCTCGATCACTCTGTGGTTCCTTTAAGTAGTTATGATTTGTACAGATGTTCAGCAGATCTCAGTGAAAGTGGACGATCTCATTCCGATCTATTTTCTAGTAAATCTAGCAATCTTTTCAGTACTTCTCGTTTTTTATCTGGAAAACATGTGTACAACGAATGCATTTACACTCCCTTCCATAAGTGTGGCAACCCTAGCTCCCCCATTGGACTACGTGTTAAAGCCTCTTTACCTTTGAATTTTTATTTACTTAACCTGCGATGAAAATACTATTAATGAAAACGTAATTTGACTTTATTTCCAATACCTCTAATTTTTCAATTCTTTTCCTAATTATAGTAATTTAATAAATTTCTTTTCATCTCATGTATCTTTCATGAATTTTTGGTTCAACTTTTCTAAGACTTCTAAAATTCACTGTTAATCAATGTTTGCCATTTTTGAATGAATTGTGAAATTCGTTGACTTTTTAAGGTCAGGGAAATCATTTTGGTTTCCATTCCACTGATATTTTTCTGACCAAGACAACCCCATTTAACATAAAATATGGCCCTAAAGTCCCCCAAGTCTATACCTTGTCTCTCGTGAAAGGTCCAATCAGCACTACTGATGAGAGAAACTCCCATCTTCCTTGAGGATTCGCTGAGAATACAGACTTGCCGTTTTGCCATGTAATCCGCGGACATGCACCATTTCTTCTGGGCACATTTTTCAATGCACTCCTTTTCAGTCAGTCCTATCAATAAACATAGTGCATGTCCCATTATATGGTTCGATTCAAACAGTAAATGATTCAGCAATTAGGTCATTAAATGTCATTTTTCAAAACATGTTTTGCAATTGGGTCTTGCATAATTAAATGATATACATGTTTAAGGATTTATCATGTTCAATTAATAAAATAAAACCTTTGAGTTCATCCTTGTTGTTTCCGGGGAGGTATTTCCCTTTCTCTGTGGTAAAATCTGACACACCATTCCCTGATGATGGTGTGTCAGTGTCTGTCTCAGTGTTTGTGTCTTTATCTACGTCTGCCTTAACACTACTGTCACTGGGAGACCCTCCTATGAAACAAGAATTATAGCCATTAACAATGTGTTTTACAGAATGATTTGGCGTTTTTGCTATTTGACATCATGTTGTATTGTCGTTATCCAGTGTTGTTTGACATCGTTATGTATTGTTGTTATGTGATGTAATTGTTTGACATTATGTTGTATTGCAGTTAACCAGTGTTGTTTGACATCGAAATGTATTGTTGTTATGTGATGTAGTTGTTTGACATTATGTTGTATTGTAGTTAACCAGTGTTGTTTGACATCGAAATATATTTTTGTTATTTGGTGTAGTTGTTTGACATTATGTTGTATTGTAGTTAACAAGTTTTATTTGAAATTAGAATGCATTACCTGTTCTCTCATAAAAGTCCCAGTCACGACTGGAGTCGGACCTTATAGTTGCCTTACTCCTTGGGGTTGCTGTCTGGATGCATACATTACCGCTATTCTGATAGTCAACTGCTTTACAGTCAGCCCAGTTCTGAAATCAAATGTCCAAATTCCTAGAGTCCAAGGTCAACTTAACAAAAGGTCGGACCAACTCAAGGTCAACCTGACGCTTATAGGTTGACTTAACACAACTCAGATCAACTCGAGGTCAACCTAACCCTATAGGTCAACTTAACATAAGGTCAGATCAACTCGAGGTCAACCTAACACCTATAGGTCAACTTAACACAAGGACAGATCAACTAAAGGTCAACCTAACCCCTATAGGTCAACTTAACATAAGGTCAGATCAACTCAAGGTCAACCTAACTCCTATAGGTCAACTTAACACAAGGACAGATCAACTCGAGGTCAACCTAACCCCTATAGATCAACTTAACAGAAGGTCAGATCAACTCGAGGTCAACCTAACCCATATAGGTCAACTTAACACACGGTCAGATCAACTCGAGGTCAACCTAACCCCTATAGGTCAAATTAACAGAAGGTCAGATCAACTCAAAGTCGACCTAACCTCTATAAGCCGATTCAACTCAAACTCAAATAAACTATATCACGAGGGGAAAGTGTACCCGTGTATATACACCCTACCGCCGAGCAAAGACCCGAAGATGTCTGAAAATGTAGGGGATAAGTTAATTAACTCCTGTTTTATATTATAGAACATCTTAGTAACAATTCTAACTATCCGAGGGAATTGATAGAGGTCCAATATTACCTTTATTGTCCATTTTCCTATGAGATGTAGTTAACCAAACATTTGATAGGCGGTATATGCGTGTCTTGCTCGGCGGTAGGTTGTATATACACGGGTACACTTTCCCCTCGTGTATATGGTATAGAAAAATACTTAATAATATTAATTGAAGATCTACTAAAGATAAACTCGGGGTTGCCTCAACAAAAGGTCATCAACAACTAGTCTCATTTAGTTTCCACTTAAACATAATATTAGCTTGTCTTTTCCTACATTTTCTAACTACCATCATTAGTACATGGTGTTTAAAAGTATTATTGTTTTCTTAATTTACCAGACAGTCTTGGAGACACTGTTCTACTGTTTTCCCACTGCGAACGTGGTCATTTTCCCCTGCCATATACTTCCCAGCATGCTTTGTAAATTGTTGGACAGGGGAGGTACCTGCTTCTGGGTTGGGTGGTTTTCCTCCGTCGGAGTTGGGCTCTTCTATACATTTAATAATTAAGAGGAATGATAAGATTAGCATTTGAATACAACAATAGCAAATGTTTGACCAAAATTACGTTTAAGTCACAATAGTTTGATAAAATTGCAGTGCAACTATAAATACAATGAATGTAGTACAATCATGTATTCATATCATGTACAGGGTGTTCAAAAAAAAATGCAACCCAAAGAAATCGCTATATCTTGGAAAATACTTATCCAAATGTGTTCATTTTTTCAGGAAAGAAAGAAGAGACTATGTGTGTATAGCTCTTGCTGTTACTTAGTTGTAAAACATGATGTTTTGGACACCTTCTCAAAAGACATTAGTATTGGAAAGATACAAAAAACGCAACCAGAGGTGACTGCCAGAGCAATAAACCCTAATAACTTTCTTACCATGGTGTTTTGGCACTTCAGATTCACCACAAATTATCTTCAAATAATGAATAGTGAATTGGGGTAGTTTCATTAAAATCACTCCAGGGACTTTACCGTCATGGTCAGAATGCCTTAAGTCTTAAGTCTGGCTGAACCAGGGTGTTTGACTGGGTTTTGAAAGCATTTCGACCAAAACTGTAAAGTCCCTGGAGTGATTTTGATTTCACTCTACAGATTTATCATACATTGAATGAAGATGATTTGTGCCAAATTTGAATAGCCAAAACACTATGGTCAGAAAGTTATTTGGTTTTATTGCTGCGGCAGTAGTCTCTGACTGCGTTTTTCGTATCTTTCCAATACTAATGTTTTTTGAGCATTTGTCCAAGGCATCATGTTTTACAACTAACTAACAACATGAGCTATACATACACAGTCTCTTCTTTCTTTCCTGAAAAAATGAACACAATTGGACTAGTATTTTCCAAGATATAGCGATTTCTTTGGGTTGCGTTTTTTTTGAACACCCTGTATATTCACGTATAGCAAGGCATTTGTAAACTATATAACAGAACCATCCTCCAAATGCAGTGCTCCAGACATCATCCACTCCGTTTCTTCCTTCTTCCGTGGTTATGGAAGTACGAGGTACGAGTTCTGGAGGCCTGTGTTTGGAGGATGGAACAGAACCTGAGAAAACCATTGGTAGCTGTAGCGCATCATATATGTTAAGCAATGGTATATTTTAAAGTGGTATAATATTGTTATTATGTAAATATACGTGAAAATTGACAGATTAATGAGAAAATGAATTATTGATTTACCATACTGTTTTATTCATTAGTGTATAATTATTATATATCAAACTTATTCAACGTTTCAGCTTTGACGCCATAATTATAGTAAGCAAAGCTTTTGTATTCGCAAACGCGGATTGCGTAAAAAATCATGTTTAGTCATGCAATGATATAAAGCAATTTAATCAAGGAATTCACGGTCAATGTATGATTGAGACTCTTCTAGTGCTTAGGTATAGATCGTCTCAACTAGATAATCAATTGTAATATGTTTGTTTTTCTGTGAACGAATTAATCAAAGATAAGTTTACTTCATGTACAAAACGATTAACCACAACATTAATATACGAGGTCTAAAATGATTTTGATATGGAACAAACTGTTGAAAGAATCAAACGATGATCATTCTGAATTCTAAGAAAAGAAAAATCTCACAATTCGCCACAAACCGGTAGCATAGTACAAATTACAGTTCAAAGTGTGTTTGAATTTTTTACACACCCTGTATCTGACGAAACTGCGTTGAAAATAAGCAATACAATTTGTACTGACTAGTTTGATTGCTCAAGCACTTGTATTGATACCTAATTTCTCCATATAAATCCATCCTGCTACATTTATCAATGAAAAATCCCTTCCAGCAGTTGATGTGCTGATGATGCACAGTTCTAGTCTGGAAGAGTAATCCACTGATTTACACTCAGGCCTGCTATCACACAGCTCTGTACATTTTTCCTTCGTAGCGACGCCTCGCAATTCTTTTGTGTTGTGACCTGGTAGTAGTTTTCCATCTTCATATTTGTATTTTCTTCGGGTTGATGGGGTAGAAGGAGCTGACATAGCTGTAGCAAACGAGGGAAGACGTACAAAAGCTAAAGCATGCACGAGAAGCTTAAATCTTATAAAAAGATTTATGTATGCATTTAAAGGATCTCAGTGACAATATTCAGTGTGTACCTGTCCCTCTTATAGCAAGTTAAAAGGACAAAACCATATCGAATCAAATAGAGTACCCTCAATAGCAAACGGTACACAATTCTCTAAAGGAGTCTCATTATTTGTAGAAAAATGCATGTATGTAGCATTTTAAGCAATCAAAGAATACCAAATGACAAAATAGATTGTTAACTTTAGGAAATCATTCTAATCATCCTTATACCAAAGAAATCATATGGAGCAAAAGACACTTGTTTTCAAAATGATGTATTAGCAAATTGGTTCACTATACAAAATTAAGAAAAAAGCAAGGCAATGTATATGCATTTCAATAATTAATACCTGACTTCTCCATATAAGTCCACCCTGCCACCTTAAGCAAAGAAAAAAATCTCCCCAGTTGTCGATGTGCTGATGATGCACAACTCTAGTTTGGATGAATAGTCTACTGATTTGCAATCAGATTTACTATCACACAGCTATGTACATTTTTCCATTGATGTCACACCTCGTAGTTCTTTAGAGTTGTGACCCGGTAATAGGTATCCTTTTCGTTCAGAGTAACTGCCGGTGGATGTCAGAGTCATACTGTCATCATCAATATTGGATGACTCTTCTGCTAAATAAGTACAATCATGCATAAACCTGGTTTACCTTATGTTACCTACATGGTCACATTACATCGATCTTCAACACGATGCAAGTTTGAACAGAATACTCATTGGCCGGACACCAGTACCGAAAATCGGAACAAATGTGACAATGGCATAATATGTACATTTTTTATTATAGGTATTAATGAATGCCATTCGGTACTAGTTCGTATAAAGCCAACTGAGCAAAATGTGGGTATGAAGCAATCTTTGAAATTTGAATCAAATATATATTTGATTTTGAATATTGAACATGTCTCTGAAAAGGCTCCGCCCATTCCAAGCTGTAAATAGGCGAGTAAAGCATTAATTTCTTTGCAAGAATGTAGATTGGATCACAATCTCCTGACAATAGATGTATAATTTCATGACTTTTGCCCAGGGTAGGTAAAAGCATTATCTATTCCATTTTTATTGGGTACACCAATTACCCACAATGCATTAGTTTGATATCATATTAAAACTAAGAATTCCCATGATGCATTATTCTTGGTCTGCCTGCACTGTACCTGATCTTAAGCTTTCACTTCTTGAAACTAAAATCATAGCAAAGTACAAGATAGTAATGTTCATTTGCATTCCCTTTTAATCTATAATTGACTAATTGATTAATTTAAGAACTTGCATCTACGATAATTTGTGCCCCGACATTGCTTTTTTATTCGAGTTGAATTTTTCAAACAAGTGGGTACACACCTACTGATTCATCTGCCCCTTTCTCTATGTACACCCAACCAGAAACCGATTTCAGCTGTGCGTCCTTGGCAGTTGATTTGCTCAATATACAAATAAAGCCGGAGTAGTCAAGGGACTTACAGCTTACATCCTACACATTGAAAGTAAAAATAAAGTCTTGCTTCAAGACCCTGCCCCTTTATCTACTTTAACAACAGTTGTACAATAGATACAGGTCCATGGTCTTGGAGCAAGACTAGAACTACTGGATACGAAAATGAAAGATATTACTATAGAATCAATGAAGATATTCTGGTAAAATGTAGAGAATGAACGATACATAAAATACCGTATATCACAATCAAATATGACAGATATAATTCCCTTCAATAGTGTATGGGGCTTAAAATTAAACATGAAATTTAAGTAAGAAACTACCTTTCTACATTCATCCATGCATTCCTCCCTAGTAACGCCAGTTATTTCTCTGTCATTTTTTCCAGACAAAAGCTTGTCTGGGTGTATTGACCACGAAATTGATGATAGGGGTACTTTAACTGGTTTCCCCACTGCAATGGGATCCTTTACCTTTCCAGAGTCAATGGGAATGTTGATAAAATCTCCACCTCCACCATTTGGAGGCGTTGGTAAGTTAGGCTTAAGGAGTTGTTTTGTGACTGAAATGACAGATATGTATTCATTATATATGAGCTTAGTAATTAAGTAATAAGTAAGTACCATGAACAGCCACTTAAAGAATCATATAATATTTTCGACCAGTAATTCTTTTTTAAAATCAACAGTCATATTGTACTTGTATTTACTTTAGAGGCAATGACAAAATTCATTTGATCAAACTTTTTGTTCACTGTGTCCGTCATTTATTTGTATCGCTTGAAGTCGCAACATATTTGTCAACTTCAAAGAATATCAAAGTATATTAAAACAACTTTAATTATGTCAAAAAGATATGTCGAGCCCTATTGGTAAAAAATATATTTAAGTGGGTTGCATTTTGGTACACCCTGTATTGCACTATTGAATCAAATTGAGAACGTTGCAAATGTCAAATAATATCCTCTACCATATCTGAAAAGTGATCACTATTTTCAATTTTCCCATCCATTTTTATCATTGGTTAAATTGGCAATTATAAAATTACTAATTAAATAGGATACATACCTTTCCCTTTGATGGCAATGTCGTCAATTGCCATGTCAGAGCTCCATTGTTTAGGACCTAGTTCACCTTCAAATACGATACTCTGTCGACCAGGGTTTAGAGGCACAGCCGTCCTATTCCAATGGAAGGATTGCTCACCTGTTTATATACAGTTTTTAGAAGTGTTAAACATATAAGTTTTCATTTTCTCGGAGAAACATGCTTGTTGACCAGTATAAATGACGCATGTGTCAATTTCCTTCCTGTACAGGGCGTATCAAAAAAACGCAACAAGTAGTTTTCTCGTAAAATCACAAAACTAGTGATGACTACATCAATTTCATTTAATGTACCATAAAGCCACGTCTCTCCTCTTTGCAATGATATGTTATTCATTCAGATGTGGCACTGGTTGGGTGAGAAATCCTTCCATTTGCACAGTGGGTCAAAATCGGCTCTGCACCAAGTTTTAGATATTGAAAAAATCAGTGCAAGGGCTAAGTGCCAATGAAAGTTCCCCTGACTTGAATTGTTGTGACTTTTTATTTTGGAGCTATCTCGGAAGCATCTGTGCTCACAATTCCTCCACCAGATATTGCAAAACCTCGAGAAAGATTTGCCCATGGGCTGCTTTTCTTTGCTTTAACCCACACATGATTCAGGGCTGAACCATGCATGACGTGGATAGATGAGCGCATCTTTATGTGCAAGGAAGTGGTGGCAATTTGGAGGGGTATAGGATGTTTTCTTGCAAGAGTATGAGTATGAACACTTTACTGTCTATGCAATACCTGTCACACCTTCTCCCAATAGCCCCTATGCCCCTTGTACTGACTTTTGTAATGTTTTAAACTTGGGTCCGATCTGAAATTTGCCCCACTTTGCAAAATTAATGATTATTCGCCCAGAGATGACTCCCTGTGAATGAATGATATTCCATTACAAAGAAGAGTGATTTGGCTTTTGGTACATTGAATTAAAAGGATGCAGTCAGCATTGGTTTTATGTTTTCATCCAATATTGCATCAGGCTCCGTACACTGACTTTTGCAATGTTTATAACTTGGCCCGAAGCTAATTTTGACCCACTTTGCAAATTGAATGATTACTCGCCCAACCATGACCATATATCAATGAATGATATTTCATTGTAAAGATGAGACACATGGCTTTATGGTGCATTGAATGAAATCAATGCTGTTATCACTGGTTTTGTGCTTTTCCAAGATAACAATCTGTTGCGTTTTTTTTATACGCACTGTATAGGTAATCCAAAGTGCTTTTAAATTTCAAGAAAGGTCATTCGATTTCTAGATGCAGTATGTGATGAAGTTTTTAATCTGGCACTTTGGAGATTGGGGTGTGTTTTTGTTCAAGAGAGCCTTGGTACGCTTTACTTAAGATGAAAAATCTTATTCTTACGTCACAATTAATATGCAAATGAGTATTAATTTAGTGTTAGTTAACCCCTTTTGATACACAGTTGTAAATTTTGTTTCTGGGAAATTTTTAACTTACCATTAATTGACCAAAGCAGAGATTCACGGCCATCTTTCTGAGAATACACGTTTAGTGATCCTATTCCAGGACCACACATGTGCCAATAGAATTCAACACTTGACCCGGAACTGACGTCAAACGTAGGAGAAATCAAGCGCGCTTTCTGACCTGGCTTTTTCTTGCTTCCATCGGTGTACATATAGTAACCTAAAAATAAAATAATTTTGGATGAGCTTTTGAAGTATTTCTTAAATCATATTCTGTACTTCACTACACCTCAATTTCTTGCACAATAATCCAATAACCCCCATGGCCAAAACACTTTCAAAATCATGCAGTTTTTCACCATTTTGACCCACTTTCTGGTTTATACTTTTTAATCATGCAAGTCCAATGTCCTAAACTTTTAATTTGAACATAAAATGAATGCACACACCTGTGTCTCGTCCCCCAGTGGTATGGTCACCAGCTGGTCCTGTTTGACCATCAGGGGTTCCCCCTGCATTCTTCGTCCATGTAAAGTCAGCCTTTAGATCGTTTGAGAACCCACAGTCATCCTCTTCAAAGTCGCATTGGAAAACCACTCCTGTTGGTGTCTCACCTTCAATATTAAAAGAAAACTTTCGCTGTATAATCTTAATGATAATTGCATGGACGCTATCCTAAAGGGGTGTAAATCATTATAGCTGTCCTTAAAGCTTAATTATACCCAGCAAATCTACAACCTGGTTGTAATATTGGAACACGGTTTAACAGTTCATATACGGGTACTCATATTGTGTAATGTTAATTTTAGCTGTATGGTAAACGTGGGACAATTTGTAAGGTTAGTAGGAAGGAGCACTGTGTCTTTTTTAATGAAGTCATTCCTGTTGAAAGACCCATGAGGTAAACTCTGTAAGGATAAATATAAACGAACTACACGGGAGAAACCAAAAAGTATTGAAAGATAGCTATAAAAGGAACAAAATAGCTTGAGCATATAGCAGTACATGTAGTCAAACATCCCAAGCATCCCGATCCCAAAAAAGCCAGTTTAACGTATAACAGATATAAAGCCTCTCACTTTTTACAACCCCAGAGAACAATACATAGAACATTTATAGTGATGTCTTCACATTAAAATTTTAGATTAAGATATAGCTGTGTTGTAAAGAAAGAGGTGTCTTACAGGAATCGCCTGTGTACTCCTTGGGACAGTGACAGATACACCCAGTGTTTGGTAGCAGAGTTCCTCCGTTTTGACATACGTAGTTGCTGGGACACTTCTGCGGAGATCCTGAAATGCGTTAGGTATAACTAATAACAATTACTAATGTGATGAAAACAATTTCATTTAATTACATTTTATTTATAATGATCGAACAGTTGCAGAATACAAGGTGACACATTATTCTAGAACTCTCTTAATTATGGCGATTATGAAATGTTGTGTTGATAGCTAATTCAACGCGTAAATCAGTGATGTACTCACTGCAAAGCCCATTGTCACATTGGCTCTTGTCGGGTGGACATTGCGAACACTTCGGACCCTCCTTGAAAATCTTCTTGTTCTGCCAATGCCTGTTATTTGAATAGTATAACCAAAACGTAATAGCAAAAGTTGAACTGAATTCATTTTATTTTGAACAAATTTTCAAGCAATCCATTACTCAGTCAAGTCAATATTCGAAAATAAAAATCTCAAAAATCGTACATCTTCGGTTTCCAAAATAATTTGTGAGGTGGCTATTAAGATGATAATACACATTTTAACGCATTAATTTTGAGTACATCTCGAATCCATTCTCAACAATGCGTTTTCGAAATAAGTATTCGAAATGTTTGAGTTCGGGATGATAAAAGTACGTTAAGATATATAGCTCCTTAACAAATTCCTTTGGGAACAAGATATAGAATCAAAAGCATATTCTTCTTATTTACTTCCTGACACATGCCAACGAATGTTACATAAGTAAATATCTCCGTTTTAAATAATTTTGTAAACGTTGTTCTCTACAGGTGCCATTTTTTATAATTAGGAAACAAAATTGAGCATTTTGCATTTCTAAATTGATAAGTTTCTTGGATTAAACTTAACCGTTGACGATTTAAGTCATTAATAATATTTCCCTTAGTGATCCCATGCTAAATAGACAGTAAATGGGTCAATGTTTTATGTTCAACCTTGTTTTCATGACTTTTAGACACGAGTCGACAATTATGTAGGAAATTTCTGTTCCAGATGTAAGCGTGTCAATTCTTGTTTTTGCACAATATTTAGCCTTTTATAATGATAGATCGCCAAAATCTGCATGTACCTCTCAATGAGGCGATATGTTTTTAAATTAACAGATGTATGCTATAAACACAAACAAAAATTCAAACCACCCGCTATTATTTTGATTGCACAAGACGAAATTTCCACTCCCGGGGAGCATTTTGGTAACACTTTGAAGGAGGATTCTTGAAAAATCGTTCGAATTTTCACAAAAGGTTTCTAGCAGTGTCATTGCTTTGTTTAAGCCTCGACTAATATCATACTCAAATCCGAAACCATAATTATAAATTGAAATGAAACATTAAACGCACCAGGTTATATGCTAAACAGTTTCGAGAATTGATGATTTGAGTTAACTGTGGTTATTTATATAAATGTAAGTCGGCATGTATTCGACAGTTAATGTACACACATGATGTATGCATCAACGTGTGACTTAAATATCAATTCGTGACCATCATATTTGGCTTTCAAAAATTAAGTTGGAAGTTACAGTGGTAATTGGAGATTAACGAAAACGTCAATCACATCCAAATATCCGAACGACGTCAAGTATTAACAATACACTTTTCGTGCATCTCGAACAAGGCAAGGTTCTGTTATCAAGCAATGTATATTCCGAAAGATAAAATTCACAAATATCAACAAATTTCATTGAGTAGGAGATTACATTCGAAATCACAACTTTCAAAATATTTGTTTTAACCAAGAATTTTAAGATCTTAAAACATGTTGTTAGTTTTTCAAACCGCATATCCTCATTTACGTTCTTTGACAAGGATGAATCCATTTGAAAACATTGATTTTCTTGATTATTCTTCAAAACCACCCTTGAAATATGAGTATGTACTGATATTACAGTGTAAATTGACACGAATTTGTTTGCTCCATATCATGAAAAAATAAATGCAGTACCATCTTTCAATATTCGAAAACAGAAAGTTCATTCTGTATGTAAACAAGCAAAAATACATTTATGGTTGGTTAATAATGGAAAATGACGAATAACATACATCTTTTGAAGTAGGGGTATACAGGGACATAGTGGAAATTCAGAAATTTAGGCCATATCCCCAAGATTGCTTCACCAATATGTAACAGAACATCAAAATTATTATTTACACGTTTGCTGATAGGTTTAGTGAAAATAATTAACCAGAGGTTTACTTCAATTGTGGCATCATTCTTAGTAAATATTGATGAACATACGAATATCGAATGTTGACTAAGTTACTTGACTTGACCGTACTACTGGATTTTACTATTCTGCTATTGGCCGATTTGACCTCAACTCGAAATTTCTGAAAATCTAACTATAATATTCATTATGTCCAAGTATATAGTAATTGTCTCGTAAGTAGTTCAGAAGGGTGATCTACAAGCGGATATCTACAACAACAGATAAATGATATTATTAGATTTTGATTGGTTAGTCAAAATCCTCAAGATTTTCAGAGAAATCTTTTTCGAGATTATGATATCGCATATCATACTAGTTCTACAATATGTGAGAAAATTAACTTAGAAGATTGTTTTTATATTATTGCTTTCTTATTTCTTACCCTGGTAAGTAGTTGCAAACAACATAGTACCAATGGATTTCATAATCGGGATATGCATTTTTGAGGCGTTCGCAATATGATATGCCACATCCCATACGATCCGTCCCAGCCCATGCAAACTGAAAGAGCAAATTGTTTTTAGTTTGCGTGATTAATGTGCAAAAAATATGGTCAAAAGTATTACAAGATGGTAGTGCATTTTTGAAACCCACTTTTTGTTTTCAAAATAATCTGTTTCATTGCGTTAGTCATATACTTTAGTGTAGCACACATGGCACACTGCATACTCTCACATTTACCTGTGTGTCCACGTTGCATGCATTCATATTCATCCTATTGTGGTGCGTTCATATTTACCCGATTGTAGTGTCCACATTACATGATTTACCTGGGTATAGTGCCGACATGGAAACTTTCATATTTACCTGGGTGTATTGTCTGCACTACATACCTTCATACATTTGTATTTATCTGGTTATAGTGTCCACACTGAATGTCTTCAATTTTTCCTGGGTGTAGTGTCCACATTGCATGCCTTAACACATTACCTGGGTGTAGTGTCCACATTTGCATGCCTTTGCACTTTACCAGGACGTAGTTTCCACATTGCATGACATAAAACATAACTACGATTGTAGTGTCCACACTGCATGCCTTCATATTTACCAATAATGAATAATGTAATGTCCACATATATGTGTGTAATGTCCACATTGTATGATCTATATGTGTGTAATGTCCACATTTTAAGATTTACCTGTGTGTAATGTCCACACTGCTTGCCTTCACATTTCTGCGTGTAGTAATTATAGTAATTGATCTCTTCCCACCAGCTGTACATACTTCGTTCTTCATCGAAGCTCCCTAAAAGACAAGAAAGTTCAAAACAATACATTTATTAAAAATTGAGTTAAGATTCACGAATCCAAAGAATGGAAGGTCATACATGTACAATCTGGACGTATGGAATTACGATCAATCAATAAGTTTCAGGCAAATGAGATGTGCGCCATATTAAGTTGATGGATAAGTAAGTATACAACACAACACAAATGCGTCAACCAGGTATACTAATATTAAGTTGTGCCTCTTAGGGTACGTACTCCTCTTAGGGTCTATACCTGGTATACTAAGCTAATATACAATTTGACTATTGGTATCCCTGTCATGCATAAAAATATGAAATTTCATTCTGCCAAGCCTGGCATATGCAAATCCAGTGGGTAGTTCCGGCTACAGTGAACATTGAACATGATAACTCAAAAATAATTAATACAATTACGATAATACAAGATAAAAACTTACACGACCAGGCTTGCATATTCTGTCCAATGAACTCGTTGGGGTCTCTTCCCTGTTTGGCTAGGGTCTCACCCGGCTGTCCGTGTTTATAGACACATTTATCTGCCCAGACCTGGGCCAGTTCGGCAAGCTCTGGGTCCCAAATCTAAATAACAAATAAAATGCATGCCCATCTACGTCTGAATAGAATTTCATATTTCTGCGATAATAATGAAGATGTTGCTCAACGAACACAATTTCTGTTATGGATAAACTATGAGCACTGAGTTCTAGGAGGAATGATAGCTGAGAGCCTTGGCCCGAGGGTAAACATTCTCCTAAGACCCAGTACGAATGGTTTATCTAACTTAAACCCCACACGGATTCTTATGGAAGATAAATGGCCCATGATCTAATTTTGGGAAAATGTGTGATGATGGAAGAAAACCCCTATTTGAGCACGTGATGCTTACGATGTAGTTCATATTCGCTGCCGAGGGTCTAGTCTTAGCTCGATGTTCATTGTGGTAGTTGACGAAATGTTCTTTTTCTTTGAAGCTTATACTGTGTTTATCTGCATCTGTCTTTAGCAGAAACTCCTTATCGTCATTCGGTGACATCCACGTGCATTTGACATCCCTGCGTCCCGAGGTTCCACGCTTTTCTGTATCAAGTATTTCTCGCAGAAATTGGGCTAGCGTTCCAGAAGAAGTGTCTTCACCTAAAAACAGATCGAGAACGAGTTAACTCGTGTTCTGGGTTTGTAAGTTTTTATAGGCGTACCAATTTGTATTTTGTTGGGTGTGATGTAATTTTTTCAAAATATCGTTAAGGTAGGCCGATTGTTGAAGATCTTTAATATTAACACTACTGTCATTTAGCTGTCTATAGACTGAGCTTATAGAGACTACAAGAACAATTTCATTACAGGCTCCTTTTTAAAGTAACATACATCTATGTACACAATACACAATTACAAAATTCAAAATATATATATTATGCAATTATAACATTATAGAAAATTAGAATAACATTTAAAGAGTTTTCCAATGAAACCATCATTCATCGGATATTGTCACAAAATGTAGGTCTTAATTAATTTAAACAGATTACAACAATTATCCTACACTTAGTGTTCTAAATGTAAAATGACAAACCAATATGCAAAGGATATCGCCACGATATACTCCGGAAAACCAAATATGCGGAGGATAGTGTGACAACGAGGGGAAAGTGTACCCGTGTATATACAACCTACCGCCGAGCAAGACACGCATATACCGCCTATCAAATGTTTGGTTAACTACATCTCATAGGTAAATGAACAATAAAGGTAATATTGGACATCTATCAAATGTATAATATATTAAGTGTCAAAATATTAGGTCAAAATAGCACTTTTTGAACAGCAAAGTCTTCACATAAACTTTGTCCTAAAATATCCAATGTTATCGGACATCGGACCCGGTGTGATCGACGAGTAATATTATAAAGATCCGAAAATATCTTGAGTAAATGATCTCAGAATCCGAACATTACTTGAGTAAAATCTGTTGAGATCCGATTATATCGCCGAGTCTATGACATGCTGATGATGATATAGTGTTAGTGTTACTTTTGGGAGTTTTCGAACCTTGATTTAATTGCCTTTATTGGAAGGGTTACTCGTTATTGATACTATTGTAACATTTTGACCCAGACTGACACAACAGAAATTAGGCTATCAACATTGTAGGATAGGAAAAGCGCGGAATTGCGTTTAAATCAATTATGAATGATTTTTCTTCATTTTAGGAGCCGTTGTACTGATATTTTAGTCAAACTTGAGAGCGAATGAATTGCATTTTAAATAAATTATTATCCATATTTATGGATAAAAATGAATATGTGTCACGTTCCTAATCTCTACTGGTCAGTCTTTTTTCATTTTAGTAGCCTTTCTACTGATATCTTATTTCATTCAATATTCAGACCTTATTTCTGTTGTGTCAGTCTGGGTCAAAATGTTACAATAGTATCAATAACGAGTAACCCTTCCAATAAAGGCAATTAAATCAAGGTTCGAAAAATGAATATGTGTCACGTTCCTAATCTCTACTGGTCAATCTTTTTTCATTTTAGTAGCCTTTCTACTGATATCTTATTTTATTCAATATTGAGATCGAATGAGCATAATGGGTAAACTTTGCACATTTTAGACCAATCAAAATATATAACTATTTTTCATATGTTTACCGTCTTGGTAGATACAAAATAACACGTACCAAAATCATTGGATTATGAGCATAGTCTGATAGAAGTGGTGATATCATCAACAATGAAAACTATGGTGATTCGAGGGAAAGCATGAATTCAATGTTTTAAAGAACTTCGCGGGACACAGACGTTGACGTATAGTGCCGCCGGAATTATATCATATTAACAGGAATATCTGTGATATACTTCATCTTATTATATGATCATTCGAAAGCTTACTCACTACCTCATCGGGTTTTACTCACGGTATAATCGGAATACTCAGGCGGTAGCATCGGGTCCTATTGAATCGTACTCGTGGTATAATCGGGTCTTTCATTTTCAACTTTCACCGGTATGCAACGTATGGCAGTGAAACAAATGTGATATATTTGCACCTATTGTATCTTTGAATCAAATGGAGTAAATTCAGCCATGGTTCTTACTTATTTAAGATGTAAAACATCATTCTAATATTTAGAAGTTGAATTTAGCGATTTGATAGTAAATATTGCATTAAGTACTCATTATTCTCTAAACATGGGTGCCTGGAACAACAATTATATCGGTTACAAACAATTCTGTGTTTTATCTATTTCTCATATTGAGAAATTCAATATAAAACAGGAGTTTATTAACTAATCCCCTACATTTTCAGACATCTTCGGGTCTTTGCTCGGCGGTAGGTTGTATATACACGGGTACTCTTTCCCCTCGTGGTGACGACATACTGTACTCCGCTTGTTGATTTTATACATTTTTATACATTTAGTGCACTAGGTGAAATTTTTCAGAATATTATTTAATCTTTTCGGTGATATTGATATCCTATAAATACATACCTCCGTATACGTTAGCCGCAAGTACAGCATCTACTAGGAAGATTGCTGCTAAGCACGTGTATCTCAACACTTTTGTCATCTCTTCCCGTATGTGCCCCGTATCCCGAAAAGATTATCTTCCCAATGTCCTTTCCTTCACACGACGAATCCTGTTCAAATGGGATGGAGGTTATACCATACATTTTATATTTAAACATTTAATTTATACTTCAAAGAATCAACCTTGAAGGATTTCTATAATATATTTTTGACATTTATTCATAAAAAACCTGATATGTAACCTTGTATATCATCGTAATTGCACGACAACGCTTTAACCTTTTGGTTACCAAGGTATTTATAATTGCAGTTACTTTTTGCCATTCTATTGCCAAAATAAGAAAATGCTATGTTCAACATAAATGTACCTTATTGATTCTTCTATTTCATTACAATGACATATTAGTCACAAAATAAAGTCAGCCTTTTAACAAAGAGTCAATACAAACAACTTAAAAACATTAAAAAATGACATCATCTGAGAGGAAATCTTGTCGCTAAACTATCACTCTTGGCATGAAAGGGGTTAATGACCCATTTGAATTCCAATAATAAAGGGATCGTTGGTCATAGATTATTATCACCGTTGACGTTCTATTTTATCCCAATTTACTGTAAAGCAGCAGATTTTTTACAATGTTCCATGAGCCCAAATGACCTTAACAAATAAATAAAAACTGAAAGTCTATTGAAATTAGGGTTCGAAATAGCGTACACCTTGATTTTATTGACAGTAAACTTGAGCTGACATTGTCGAAGTATGAGAACTTCACTATATGGGACTGAACTGGCATGGCACCAAACTATGGGCTTACTGTTTTGCCCAATTACACTATTAAACATGTTAAATTGAAAATAAGAAAAAGAAGGAAGTGACATACTTATACTTCACCCTGGTTTACTTGCTTAGTCTAAAAAGTTTAATCTTGTGATAAACTCTAATTGATGGCGTGTGAGGTTATCATTATTGGAAAAAATGAGAGAATATACTTTCGGGAAAATTTGAAAATGATTGAATAATTCAAGATGGAAAATGGTCAGCACATGGCTTTAAACAGAATCCATATGGCATACCTCGACACATTATAATACAAAGGCATATTTTAGATGAACATGACTAATGAGGTCGTTACGGTTATACTAGTGTTAAAAGCCCAAATTATTTTTACTGTCATTATAACATGCAAGCATATGTCGTTGTGTGTCTACACTCTCGTTGGTAGAATGTTATATACTATTATTTTTATCTATTTATTAATTATTTTATTATAAACACTGTCAAAATGTACACGATATATGCACAATAATACAATCGTCGAGTCTATTATTTCATGATATAATATCATCGGGTTACGAGGTTAATTGATATCGAAAATATATTTCAAGAATGAATAGAAACAATAATTGAAAACCGTATAATTTAATTAAGGCCGCTTAAATTTATATAGTGTGATAGGGGCAGAGATCGTCATGATATACATTTTCGTGATAAAATAATCTGAATTGTATTGAATAGAAAATTAAGTAAATAAAATATAATTGAGTTGGAACATAATAGTCAGTAAAATGTACTTTATGGGAAGTTCACTGTAGGTTAGGCTCAAATAGGAACGTTTGCTATAGTCCAGTAAAAAACACAAAAATAAAGGAAAAAATTGCAAAAGTTTTTAAACCTGGTGAAATCAATGTGTCTTGGTAAGTAAAAAAACATATCAGAAATCTAGAAAAATCTAAGTAGTGGAAGACTATGAATTTTCATGCTGAAGATAGCCCCCTCAATGACCCCCCAAAATGACAACAATTTATTTAAAAAAAATTATCACACTACTTTCTTTTTAAAGTGTCCCTTGTTTTTTCATGTATGTATTACAAAAATATCAAAATTGATAGTTTCATAGAAGAAAGTTGGAAAATACTGAGAAAATTTCATATTTGTATGTGTTCATGACCTTACCTTGTATGCTTTTTTCACCCGTTTTTCTCTATAAATGCCTATAATTTGATCATTAGACATAGTGATGACTTTTAAAAATTCATGAGAGTTGTCTTACTATCAGACATTAGACACCATGAATATCAGAACTGTAGGTTAATTTGTTTGACAGAAAAAAATTATTTAAGTTCCATTTGTTCATTTTCTAGGGCCAGTTTTAGGGTCAGGATGAGCGCAACATCATCCTTTTAAAATAAGAGGTATATCAACCAAATATTCAACATATTATTGTGCCAATGATGTGTAAAATACAATAAAATATAATTCTGTAGATGAACAGAATATATTTATGTTCTTAATTTTGACAATTCTGACATCATGGGGCAGAGGTGAATTGAAAAGTGGGCGTGGCACTTTTTGGTTACATTTCCTATTAATTTTATGTTGGTAGTATTATCACAGTCATTATCGTCAATTGATATGGTAATCTTGATCATAATTGGTCAATAGTAACAATGGGTCGCAAATTACTCACAGTAGGTCATAGTTATAACAAAACGTGATTAATGTAAAATGTGGGCGGGGCCAGGGACGCCTACTTATTATCTTAAATACATTTTTACTTAAAAGGAGTATCAAAGGAGTTCAAATATTTTCCAATCTAATTGTTGTGCCTGTAATTATCATAAATGTTCTTATTTTTTTTATTAAGTGCTTCAGCAATAGCCTGATAAGTGAAAATATAAATAATGTGACCTCAACTGCTAAAATAAGCTGAGGTGCTGACTAAGTTGCGATCCCATTCAATACATGTCATTTGCAATATATTGACTATGAGAGTATTCTACCATATGTATGTTTAGAGTGCATGTTGCAATGTTGATTCAAAATTCTGCACCGTGTTCCAATCCCCAGAGAACATGCGGCTCAATCCCAAGAAAGTAACATCCCATACCTTAATAATGTAGAGCACTTAGGCTATATAAGATAGTTCAGCTACCAGAGCCTAAGATGGTACAGTCTACAGACTCTAAATTGGGCAGAGCCTCCAGAGTCTTAAGATGGGAACAGCCCCCAGAGACTAAAATGGTACAGCCTCCATTGTCATAGATGGTTATAGCCTTAAGAATCTAAGATTGTACAGTATCCAAAGTCTAAGATGAATACATCCTCCAGAATCTAAGATGGTACAGCTTCTGAAGTCTTAAATGAATACATCCTCCAGAATTTAAGATAGTACAGCCTCCAGAGTCTAAGATGAATACATCCTCCAGAATCTAAGATGGTACATCCTCCAGAGTCTAAGATGAATGCATATTCCAGAATCTAAGATAGTACAGCCTCCAGAGTCTAAGATGAATACATTCTCCAGAATCTAAAATGGTACAGTCTCAAGATGGGTACAGCCTCAGCCTCCAGAGTCTAAGATAAATACATCCTCCAGAATCTAAGATAGTACAGCCTCCAGAGTCTAAGATGAATACATCCTCCAGAATCTAAGATGGTACATCCTCCAGAGTCTAAGATGAATGCATTCTCCAGAATCTAAGATAGTACAGCCTCAAGAGTCTAAGATGAATACATAATCCAGAATCTAAGATGGTACAGCCTCCAGAGTTTAAGATGAATACATCCTTCAGAATCTGAGATGGTACAGCCTCCAGAGTTTAAGATGAATACATCCTTCAGAATCTAAAATGGAACAGTCTCAAGATGGGTACAGCCTCAGCCTCCAAAGTCTAAGATGAATACATCCTTCAGAATTTAAGATAGTACAGCCTCCAGAGTCTAAGATAAACATATCCTCCAGAATCTAAGATGGTACAGTCTTACATCCTTCAGAATCTAAGATAGTACAGCCTCCAGAGTCTAAGATGAATACATCCTCCAGAATCTAAGATGGTACATCCTCCAGAGTCTAAGATGAATGCATCCTCCAGAACCTAAGATAGTACAGCCTCCAGAGTTTAAAATGAATACATCCTTCAGAATCTGAGATGGTACAGTCTCAAGAGTCTCAAGATGGGTACAGCCTCAGCCTCCAAAGTCTGAGATGAATACATCCTCTTACAAACAACTAGATATCAGAAAGATTGAGACACAATGGAAGTAGAATGACTTTGACCCATAACATTGACCTTGACTTCAGGTTACCTTATCATTGGTCGTCAAGGGTCACAGCATCCGCCCAGGATCTTAAAATGCCAAATACCGAGATATTGACCTAAGACCTTAATATGATACTCATTGATCCACTAAGAATATTGATCAAGCATGGTGACTCAAGGTTGAAGGGTCTAGAAGGAGATATCCAGACAGACAGAGAGTGAGAGACATGACCTGCCGTACTTTGTAGTAAGAAGATACTACAGTAGCAAAGCATGTGTCTTAACAAACAACACTATCAGTTAAGTTGCCATAACAACCATGTATCAATATTATCCAAACTTAATTTTGTTAGAATCATACACAAAATAACTCTTGAAAGGTGAATGTAATTGGAACAACCTATTATTTGAAATGATCTCTAGCCACTATTTGCATTCATTATGTTGTGTTACTATGGCAACCACTTGACTAATCATGTTCAGACTTACCATATCAAATTATAATATCTGTATTCATGACCCCTATAAATATGACTGTGATTGATATTGTCAAAATGAAATTGTTAGAAAATGTAACCAAAAGTACCACACCCACATTTTAGTAGATTGAGCAGTAGTCACCAAATATCAAGTCCAGAGTCATAGACATCCACGAGTTCATCATTTTTATCATGTTTTCTTATTGAAAACTCCCTAAATATGTTTTAAAGGTCAAATTTGTGTTCATTTGGAATAACTTAAAAAGATAAGCAGACATTTGTTTTTAAGGAAGCTTTGGATTTATCCAAAATATTCACAGCTTTTGTGTAATTAAATTGTGTTGCCATGGTAATAATTTCACCAATCAATATCAAACTTGCCATGATAACTGACAATGTATAGCTGCATGATCCCTGAAAATTTGAATGTGATTTGGGATACATAACAGAAATTATTAAGGTTTATCATAGTACCCCCACGTAAAAGTACCCCAGGGGGTATAAATGGTGATTTTCGAAGTTTTCCACTTCTTAGATTTTTCTAGATTTTTGATATGTCTTTTAACCCATCATTATGCATTGATTACACTAGGTTTAAATACTTTTGCAATTTTTTCCTTCATTTGTCAATTTTTGCCACGGTTTTAGTGGTATTGCATGTTGTTTCACAAAGGCATGGTTTAACAATAGGATATGTGTGCATTATATTTGAAGTTTATTATTGAGTATTATAATGCAGGTCACGTTGAACTAAAACAAGTGAATTCAGTGATTTACAAAAAAAACATTATAGCCACTTACCAAAGAAAAGATTTTTAGCCGTGCAAACTTTTCAGTTCTCTCCAACTTGTCTTTTCCTAAAACAAGTATTTTACCTTGAATTAGAAGTTGTGAACGCCGTTCGTAAATCGGTATCACTATTTTACAATTGTTTAATCAATTTGTTGTTCATTCAGTATATTTGGTATTAAATGTTTAATTCAAATTAGAAACGTATTAAAGTCAATACTACCATAACTAAAATTAGGATCCATATTTAATCAAGTAATAATAACAAAGCGTTATCAAAACTATCAAATCAATACGTTTTCCACAGGTGGTGAAATGAACTCAGATTAATGAATAAAGTGTGTTTGGTAAACTGCATGGTGCACGGTGCATGGTAAACCATCGTTATGTTTCAAATAAAATTATCATTTTAAATACAGAAACAATCTCCAAGAGAGTGATTATAAAAATTGCAAGATTTTCGAGTTTTTATTTTGCAATCGATCTATGATTATTAAAGAGGATAACAAATAAGACCCGGAAAATATTGCATTGTGCTAGCATTTGAAGCGTGTTAGACTTCAAAGATGCTTTGTTGAAATAGAAATGAGGCTGACACAATTTGTACACATAAGTAGTCGGTTGACTACTGTTATTTACTATTATTTACGAACTTTATGAACGCTCTCAGACGAGAAGGTGATTTTAGAATTTTGGCGACCATACCGTTCTGTAATCAGGTCATGATGACCCTGTAGACTAAGGGACGCGTTATACGACGTTGCACACCGACGTGGTGCGACCTGGACGAACTGCGAATGAGATGCACGTAATGAAGACTGTTTATGAACGAAGTAGCTAAATATTTTAGACATATTTCCCGACCACAGCCAGATTGAGCCCGTTTTACGACGTTTTCGTAGGACTGGCAAGAACGGGTAAGAACTAGTTTGGTGTGATAGGGGGTAAAGTTTCCCTAATGTTGTTGTTTTTGGTTGTTATGGCAACGGCAATTCTAGTTCAAGACTAATGAAGGATGAAGTGAAGAACCTGACATACTTGGCTTTAATTTGAAATATGATAAGATGGGCATATGATCCATTTTAGGTTCCCTGGCTCCATTACAAGGAGGATTGGCCCCCGTGTTCCTCCTCGATATTCTGCCATCTATGGAGATGTCGGATTACAAATTTCAAATTCAAACAGCCGCCATTTTGTTCAGTTCAGAATATGAATCGCGAGTTTTGGTCTTACTTCCCAACAAAAAGTCGAAAGACACGATAACAAGAAGTGATCGAGATATTGGTTCGAATGTCTTGGACTGTTGATCATGAATTCATAGTCAGTTATAATGTCAGAAAATAACGACATTCTGACATTTTCATTGTTGGAAATATCGAGTTGCGTCCCTGGGAGCCAATCTTTTTTGGTTCCCGCCTACTAAAAATCATTTTATGTTGTTTATGTTTGATGTTGTTAAGTCGATAGTTGAGAGGCAAATAACAACAAACAATACCAAACTCCGATATATATAGAGAAATCCCAACCAATGAATGAAGTCTGTTCCCAGTCAGCTGTTCCCAGCTATATTAATTACAATGGATGGATTCATGGTAGGATTCCACTAAATAGGGGCACAAAGCAGGGAGATCCACTGTCTGCTTTGATATATGTCTTATCTTCAGAGATTTTGGCTTGTAATATTCGTCAGAATAAAAATGTGATTGTTGTTAAACTGCCGAATGATAGCGGATTGAAATTATTGCAATATGCAGATGATACCACCATATCTGTTCATGATGAACTATCATTAAAATATATTCTTAAACTTTTTGACATTTTTGCATTAGTATCAGGATTAAAATTAAATAGAACAAAAACTGAAGCGTTATGGTTAGGGAGATGGAAGTATAGGGAGGATACAATTTATAATGTAAAATGGAGCATTTATCCCAATAACAAATTCAAAATTTTAGGCATTTTATATAGCACGACAGAAAATGTCATGAATTTGGCTGATAATATAGAACCAAGATTTGCCAAATGTCAAAATATCCTAAAAATGTGGTCAATGCGTAATTTAACTATGTTAGGCAGAATCACACTGATTAAATCATTAGTTTCATAACAATTCATGTACTAAATTATCAAAACTGATCCTAAATGGGCACTAGAAAATTCGTATGACAAGATCAAAATTGAGTCAACCCATATGTCTTTCCTAAGATTTGTGTTGGGTGTACATAAGAAAGTTAGTAACTTGGGAATTAAAGGCGAATTGGCGAGACTACCTTTATTCGTTGATATTATCCCCCAACAAGTTAAATTTGTCAATCACTTAGAAAATCACTCTTCAAAGTTTATAAGAGATACACTAAAACTAAGTAAATCCTTGGCCAATAGTAATCAGCCTTCTTGGTATAATGACTTACTAAAAGTACTCAAATTTATAGGTTTTAATGATTATCATAATATCAACACTAAGAAATTAAAATCTAGGCTAAAGAAAGATACGAACAATACTTTGAAAACATGCTAAAAGATACCAATGGCAAATTAAGGTTTTATAAACAAATCAAATTTTCATTTCATTATGAAAATTATCTTGACCATATTAAGAATAAAGATGCCCGCCGCAATTTAACATCGCTTAGAATTAGCAGTCACAAGCTTGAAGTCGAGGTGGGTAGATATAAAAGACAACATCTTCCACCCGAACTCAGAATTTGTAAACTATGTAAAAAGGCACAGGAGACCGAAGAACATTTTTTGCTCAAGTGTAATGAGCTCAAACATATCACAAATAAATATTTAGACTTGCTTTATACCAAATGCCCTAATATCGGCTCGCTATCAGATATGGATTTACTAGCTTTCTTATTTAATGCTGAGGAGCAATATTGCAGCATCTTTTCTAACATGGTAAATGAATTATTCTCTATAAGGAGTACTTTGCTCAGTAGGTAGATTTCAGACAGACTCACCCAGTAACGACGTGATCCAGTTACATATATATATACATCTGTATTTATGTACTTTTCTACTTGTACGTTATTATGTCTATGTAAGTTTTTTTTCTCTTCTTTTGTACATTTGCCCTTAAAGGGATTATTGGTACAATAAATAAATGATTATAAATGTACTTATTGCAAAGTTTTATTTTCAATGATGACATTTTAACAAGAATGAACACCATGTTTATTAAGTTCATATGGTCAAAAGGCAATTATCACGCCCGGTGATCGTACAAAATGGATGGAGGGGGGGATTAGCCGATTTCTGCAAGAAAACTCAACAAATTTGGAAGATTTATTTTTTCAAGAGAAAATTTACAACTGAATTGTCAAATGAGTAGGCGCAGTGCATGGCAAAACATGTTAGGTAATCTAGTATTTTTTTTGAACTGATACCCTTCAAAGATATGAGATCTATTAAAAAAGGCGCATCATCACCAACGTGCAAAAGTCAATGTTTTTGCTATAAATCGGGCAACAATGGTCTACACAACCTGTAATAAATAGGTATAAGGGACGTTATTATCACAATACTAATGACATTGCTCACTTTTTAAATTTAATTTCCATGCGTTATACAAAAAATAATCGAAATAAATTAATTTTGGATGGAGGGGGGGGGGGAGTGGATGGAGGGGGGGATTAATATGTCTTTACGATGGAACAAATTCACAAGAACTCGTGTATTTGAAAAAACTAAACTTAGTACCCCAGTAAGAAACTGGATATTATATCTCTGGAGAATGAAAAATGGGTCATAAGAATAAATTCAAGCAGCATGTCTTATCATGTCTTACATACACGTGATCCCCCCCTCCATCCAATCCCCCCCTCCATCCACTATCAATTTATTTCGATTATTTTTTGTATAACGCATGGAAACCAACTTTAAAAAGTGAGCAATGTCATTAGTATTGTGATAATAATGTCTCTTATACCTATTTATTACAGGTCTGGAAGACCATTGTTGCCCGATTTATAGCAAAACCATTGACTTTTGCATGTTGGTGATGATGCGCCTTTTTTAATAGATCTCAAATCTTAGAAGGGTATCAGTTCAAAAAAAATACTAGATGACCTAACATATTTTACCATGCACTGCGCCTATTCATTTGGCAATTCAGTTGTAAATTTTCTCTTGAAAAAATAAATCTTCCAAATTTGTTGAGTTTTCTTGCAGAAATCGCCTAGTCCCCCCCTCCATCCATTTTTTACGATCACCGGGCGTGATTATAAGGAAGAGGATTTAAAATCTGTACCAGAACATGTTAAAAGGGATTTTATGGTACAAGATTACAAAGATGGAGGTCTGAAAATGATTGATATGAATTGTATGATATGCAAGTCTCATTTATTCTGAAATGGATTAAACTGATAGTTTTACCAGGTAATGGACATTGGAGATGTCTTCCAAAGTTTTACTATAGCAAATATGCAACAGAACTTTATGTATTTAAGTGCAATAGTACAATTAATAATTATACATGAGATTTTAGAAAACTATGTACAGATAAACGAAAATTGATTCTACAGTATAATGGTAAAGATATTTCATGTGCAACTTGGCTTAGAGCATTCAAGAGTAGTTAGAGATTAGACAGTTTGAAATAATCCTAACACGTAACCCTATGGAAGGGTGATAATTATAAGTAGGGGGATAATAAAGGGGATTCCCCATTTCATTAACTACGTCATCGAGGGGATTCCCATATTTTACCAATCTGGTTTAATCCGGTTTTATGTTTTATAACCATTCAATGATATTTTTGATAAATGTCAACCAGTGTTTCAGGGCGTTTGATATAATGATATCATAATAGGGAGCTCATTTGGATTATAATTCTGAATAGTATAATTCTACTTTTTACAATCTCTATCCTTATTCTCATAGCTGAATCTTCCCGATATCTGAACATCACCACCATCTGACTTAAACAGAACACATTCATTAATGTACACATTTATATATTTTATACATTTATTTACACAAAATATCAGACTATACATAAACATTTTATAATTACAATGGTGTTATGTTAGAATCTTGAACCCATGAATCAAACTTTTTAGGCCAAAATTTCCATCGAACTAAATGTTCCCTTTGGCCTCTCCTTGTTCTAGTTTTTAAAATTTTCTCAACTTTCCACAATTTATCTTCATCAATATGTACCCTTTGAAGCTCTGGTTGATAGAATGTCCCAGTGATCTCGTCACCATTATAATCTTTTAAACGATAGATTGGTAATCCTTGTCTGATAAATCTACTGGCTACTTTGAATATTTCACCTGTCCAATGCTCATCATACTCTCGACTAAATATAGATCTTTCTTGGGTGATTCTTACCAATGCTCCAATGGGAAATTTGAAAATTTGATTTGATTTAGTTTTTACAACAACTTTAGGATAATACATTCGCCACCAAATAGTCATTTCATCATTTTTATTTACATCATTAGGGGCCATATTTATCCCCCTATGCCAAGTGTCATTGTAGCTATTTACAAAACTCTGCATTTGGTCTACAAATCTATAATTTTGTTTATATGTTACATATCGTTTGATTTTAGTGCGAATAGTCTTAATAAGTCTCTCTGCATAATTTGCTTTTGGGGAATTTTGTGTCACAAAATGTCTTACACCCCATTCTTTGAATAGTCTCTGCGTAGTATGGGCTTTGAACTCTTGACCTTTATCAGATCTTATAACTTCAGGTTGTCTACCTTCTTTAAATATATCATCAAACGCAGCAGCTACAGTTTGTCCTCTTTTGTCTTTCAGAGCTCTCAGCCACGCAAAGCGCGACATAATGTCAATGACAACTAATATATATCTGTATTCGTCATTCCATTTGGCCATGTTGGATACATCCATCAAATCAGCATCCCATTGCTGGTCAATGTGAGACACATAGACTTTATTTCGACGGAATTTCTGTTGATATGGTCTTTGTAAGCTATAGGCTTCTTGGTTGTCTAACCATTTTTTCACTCTATAACGCGAAATGTCCAATCCCTGCTCTTGTGCAGCTCGATACAGCTTTTCTGGACCGCTGAAACTAGCAGCATTGTGTGAATGGAAATAAATATTCGCTAGCTGATCCTTCCAGGACATCATTTCTCATTGAAAACTATTTTTATTATGATGATAAGTAGTTTGTTTACAGGTTATATTTGTGGTGATTATTCATTGTCTGAATCAGTCTCTCCATCAGATTCTGCTTCACTATTTGACCCATCATTTGATTCATCTCCAGAGTCCTGGCTAAACAGTTCATCAAATTCATGTCTGTACTTGGACAACACCCTCCTAATAGCGACTTTCTCTGATACATCATTTGAGAGCCTCTTTTCAATAGCATCCATGATCTTTCTATGCATTGTACTCTCTTCAATGTGTATATAGAGTTTGATGAAATGTCTGTATTTATCCAAGAATTGCTTAATGTCTTGAGTCTTCAGTTTTGCTTCTGCTTTTTCTACTGCTTCCTGTTCTGTGAAACCATTGTTCAAATACTTATCAACTTTACTCTGAAAGTGTTTTTCATTGTCTTTTCTTGCATTCTCTTTAAAATAGAGATAAGTACTGTTTTCTCTTATATCTTCATCATCTTCAGCTGCACTTTCATTATCATCACCATCATCATCACTATTGCCAAGAGATTCCCACTTGGTTGAATGGTTAGAATTTTCTACATCATTTTCTGAATCCATCTTTCTCTTTTTTATAGCTGGCAACTCATTCTGTTCTGGACACCATTTTCGTATATGTCTTTGCAGATCGTGAAGACTCTCAAAGACAACACCACAATCATCACAAGATACCATGTTGTCTTCTCTATTGCAATGGTCCAAATGAGGAAACCCCTGAGGGATACTGCTATTTATTTCAGTTGAAGTTTGAAGCACTACGTCATTATCAACATGCTTTTTTATTGGTTGGATCACGTGAGAGTAGTCTTCTGCTTTATCATCAGTAAATGTAAATGCGTTAGGTTTCAACCGCTCATGCTCTGGTGTCTCTTGCTTTAAATCCAATAGTAAATAACCATAGGGTACATTAGTTGCATTGTTGTATGCTCTCAGAAGTTTTCCACCACTACCTGGATACATCTGCCTTGATAAATGTGTCACCTGCTGACGATCTCTTGGATTATTGAATAAAATCAAATAATGTGAGTTCAGACTCATTGTTCTATTTTCCTTTCCTTGATGGTACATGTTTTGCATGAGACAAATCACAGATAAATTCCGGTGGTGGCTTCCTTTTGTATAAAGATCAGAAATGCGTTCATCTTTAGTCGCTGATGTCATGAGGTCATCTAATACAAGGAGATTGGGTGTGGTCGTATTGAGGAATCTTGGGTTGTCTAATTCATCAGGTATTCCATGAATGAACTCTAAACCAGGATAGCTCTTCATTTCTTCATAAGCTGGTTGCCATTGGCCATAGCACCAAATGATTCTCTTGGGAGTTGGGGTTATGTATTTTCCTACATGTTTAATTAGCTTCTTCATCAACCAAGTTTTGCCCGACGATGTTGGACCAGCTGCAATCAAAGTAAATGGATGTTTTAACACAATATCTGACTTAACATCTCCGACATTGTCATTATAAGTTCTATGGAGTTGATTCATATGTCTGCTCAAATTATCCTTTCTTGTGAAGTCCATATTACATTTAAAGCAAGTAAAAGACATGTTGCTCCTTCAAGATCTTATTTTAGAATGAACATAATCTAGAACACATGGGCTTAAATTTACATATTTTCATCCTGTAATCTGATTGGTTCAATAAATCAGCATCAACTTATCGAAATGGCTATACCAGTGAGAATATAATTGGGAGGAGGAGGGGGAGGAGGAGGAGGAGGAGGAGGAGGAGGAGGGAAAGAATGAGAGGAGGTGTAATAGGAGTACAACGAGTAGAGAAGATGGAAAGAGGAGTATATTGTATTCTCACATTTGAATTCTGTAATGTCCATGTGCAAGTGTACCAACTCCATCATCAAGAATAAAGCGTTTGTCATCATAGGGGTTGAGGCCAATCTTGTTTAATTCCACCATAAAGATGTCATGTTTAAATGATCTAAATTGTTTCATCGATGCCATTTTTAATTGTCCCTCCAGGATAGCATTCCGATAGTCATCATGGGTGATGCTATTCTTCACCACTGATTTGCTAATACCCTTTGCTGTTTTCTTGGCTTCATCTCCCACAAGCAAAGAGTACATCTTTGGCTTAAGACCTACGAATTCCAATGGCGGTTCTCCAGCAGTCTCATCCTTGAATTTCCCAATGACCTTTTTATTTTCACTCGAAAATAATGGGTGTGAAGTCGAAAAGTTTGATGTGTCATACAAGTCTATGTCATCCTTCATATCTTTGTAGAGATCTTCAGTTTGGATGTAGTAGCACAGTGAATCTGTATCAGTGAAGCAGAGTGTGGCATTTTTACCATACTTTGGAAGTATATACCCATAGTGGTGATCGAATAGCAGTGTTTTACTTATGTCAAGGATAGTGAATCCACAGTAGATAGGTTTGTCTAGATAGAGCTTTGTCTTCAACTTCTCGACTGCCGCTAGGTCTTCAGTAAATATGCTGAATGCATGGAATGAGGGTTTGCATGCTAATCTATGAAGCCTCCTCTCCTTGTTAACCAACTCAATGTCACGGCGTTTTCTCAGGTTTTCCATGGTCTTGCCAAAGACACTAAAATAAAAGAATCTGCATTAGTATAGTTAGACTCATATTTTTTGTAAATATTTTAATCAAAGCATTTTTCTTGAGTTATACAAACTAAACTACAATTTCTTACTTACCTGTTATTCATTAACTTGAAAAGATCTTTTTCAAAATCATTCTTGGCATGCTTACGTCTATTGGTATTCAGATCAATGTATGACTTTAGCCACCTGGACTGTTTGAAGGTCATCACTCTATGGATTTTACGCAGTTTCAATCCATACTTAATATACTGCTGAAGGTTTCTATAATGAACTATGTAGTTTTTCTTATCCATTAGGTTCGGTACTAGCTTTTTAGTAGGGGTACCACCAAGTGCAAGATCTTCAGCTAGTTCTCGGCAGTATGGAGATATCAAGTCCTTTTTGATAACCATTGTTTCTGGTGCTAACGGGTAATCAGAATGACTGTCATGTAGATCTCGAGGATAGTCCAGGTCAACTTCCAATATGTAGCCATCTTCTGAATCTTCATCAACA
Source organism: Owenia fusiformis (assembly GCA_903813345.2). Classification (NCBI taxonomy): domain Eukaryota; kingdom Metazoa; phylum Annelida; class Polychaeta; order Sabellida; family Oweniidae; genus Owenia; species Owenia fusiformis. Next base: position 29,066,821 of record CAIIXF020000002.1, read on the forward strand.
TCACAGATGCGAAGGTGATCAATTTCCTCTTCTTTTAGCCACTTAAAACCATGTGTTGGGAGTGGCTTGCTCATTGCCCAACCATATAAATTATTTGCATCTGAAACCATAAATAAATAGGTTATTATTATGAATATGTTATTTGTCTATGTCTTTATTACATTTTTTATAGTATAATGATTTATAGTCGTTTATAGCATTACAAAATGGGTTAAATAAGAGGCAATTGTCTATTCTTGTCCCTCTTCTTAAGGAATAAGTTATCAGACTTAATCAATTAATCATAATATTCTATATAACAAATTGGAGTTTTCATAAGTAACTTACCAATATAACTAATGTATGAGTATGGTTTTGTTGAGTCATATTCGGGGAGGTATGGGTTGTTTGCTCTTGCATGTCTATGTGATATCATAGATATTCCTCCTCTCAATCCAGCTTCCACAAACAGATACATGTCAGGATCAGTAAGTAATTCGAGTCTCACCCCTGTATACTTTAGAGCAGCAGCCCAACTTAGACCTGGAAAATGTAAGGTGTATTTTAATATTTATGATTCTGATTAAATCCTTACTTAAAATTTATTTCATAAATTCTATTTATCTAAGACCAACGTATTATATTACTTACCTGGGGCCGTATAGTAGTGAGCAGGATCTAAACCATATAGATCAAGACACAGCTCCCTAAAGTTCTCAAACACATCAGCAAGTAGAAGAGTATCTGTTTTCATATAAAGATTGTGATAATCTTCAAATCTCATCATCTTAAAATGTGACCAAACACGATGAGCATGATCATGGTCTTCCTGAGAGAGTTGTTGGTCGTTGAGGTCATTGTAGAAACTGTCTTTTGAAGGAAGACCCATCTCTTCAAACTTTTCCCTACTGTCAAACCAGCTGTACGGGAACACCCCTTTACGAAGAAGCAAATTCAACGTTTCATCATCAGAAAATTCGTTTGATAGATGCTTGAATTTTTCTTTCCCTTCTTGAACCAGATTGTCAGTAAGTCTACCAAGCGAGGCATTGAGAAATTGGTATGAGTCAATGAAATCCATACTTCCCATTGAAAAGCTGATATACTTTTCCATATTGGTAGGTATAACTCTCAGTCGCCCATGTTGATACATTCCTATACTCTTCATTATCAAGTGAGCATCATAATTCTACAAAATATGAAAATCAAAATTAAATATAGACTATTTCATACAGATCAATATGTATATGATACTATATTAGAAAATAGAAAATCAAATTAGATATAGAGACTATTTTTCATATAGATCAAGATGTATTAGAGTACTATATTATTCATTTTTAAAAGAAGACAATTACCTTCAGGTTGTGGAAGACTACTGGGATTCTGCCTCTAAACTTGAAATTTATGTTGCATGTATTGTGTGCAGCACCTCTAAATTTCCCTGTCACATGATCGTGATCTCTGACGCGGTCATCCCCCATTGGCTTGTTGCATATGTGGCAGTTGACAGCCTTGCGAAAGGCAGACCAATCTTCAGGCTGCATGTCTATGGGCTTGGTGTTTTTATACCATAGGTCTATTCTATCTTGTATTTTTACCATATGCTGTATGAATGTATCTGTGACATTCTCTCCACTGTATGCTACAGATGGTTGAGTATGCTCTGATGTGGGACCCACTACTTTATATGAGAATCCAGACGGCGTATGTATAGTTCTTTTCTCAGAGTAGGACTGATTGGGATCTGGTTGACAACTGTGTATTTTCTCACAGCAACTTTCGAAATCAGCATATATCACCCAAGGTGCTTTCAGTTGTTTTGCGGTATCCTTAAATTCCAGCCACTTGTTCTCTTCAGAAGGCATTTCTATCCTTTGTGGGCCATACATTTCACAATACTTAACATGTTCCACAAGTAGGCTTTCCTTTGAAAATCCATGAAGACAATAGTCGCAGAAGAATCTCTTACCATCATGTTTTGTGGTGTGACTTAGTAATCTGCTCATATTTTTAATACTGCAATAATGGCTACTCTTCTTGTTTGAGAATAACATCAGATTTACGTGCTTCTCCAATTTTTGCTTTGTAATGTGTAATGGAAACACCTCTTTGTCATACCCAAAGACGTTTATAGAAATATTATTGTTAATTTCAAATCTTCTTACATCTGTCAGCTTCACTGGATAACTTATTCCATCCATATTCAGAATAGAAGCATACTTTTTGTATTTTGCAACTTGACAAGAGTTCGTTGTTGCTGGATAAAGTGATGACAACACAGCCCAGAGGAAACATTTTTTGTCTCTATTCTTCACATTGACAATTGCACCTTTGTATCGTAACTTGAGTGGGGTTTTGATATAGCTTGATCCTCTAATTGGCTTCCAGATGATCATATGCAAGGTGAATTTCATCACAAACTCCAACTGCCAATTACTTCCTTCCCGTTGATATCTGATAAACGAGTCGTATATCTTTTTCACTGTCTCTTTCCAAGCTTCATTTAGATCCACTGGTTTCATGGCTATGTGGCAATGACCTCGAAAGTGGGGTTTAGCTATATCCATTCCTTCCTTTTTCTCCTTTTTAAACTGCACTTGTACTGAGCCATACCACTTTACCCCACCCTTTCTTTTCATCTGCTTTAAAAGTGCGGCCTTAATATTTGCTTCTTTTTCTTTCATGAATTGAAGAGGATCAAACTTTGATAAACCTGTAGCCTTGAACGTCACAGTCTTCAAAGCTCCATTTACAGCTTCTTCTTCAAAGTTGCACTCTTCAGGGCCGTTATCCTGGTCGCCTTCTAGTGGTGTATTTGGTATCTCAGATTCTAATGTTCGATTTGGGATATCTGTTTTATTAGGCTGATTCGAGAGGTTTGAATCAAATTGCTGTGTCTGGTTGTGTGTTGGTGTCAAGTTTGGATCTACACCACCACCCACTTGTACATGTGTACGCTTGTGCTTGGTTAAATTGTCCTTTCTGTTAAATTTTGCATTACATTTATCACACTTGTATTCAACTCCGTTATGTATAAGCTCATGCCTTGCCAATCTATCCTTTCTATCAAAGGTTTTCCCACAATGACACTGGTATTGTATGCTGTCATGCGCATGTTCCAGCCTCTTATGCCTCGATAAATTACTTGCATGTTTGAATCTCTTTCCACAGTGGCACTCGTAAGTAGAATGGTCTGCTGCAGGCATCTTCAGGGTTTCTTCTTAGCAGTGCTCCTTTCCAACAAATATCATGAAATGAGCAACTAGTGTTGCTATTACATTTTTATACTGAGTTTTGGTATCTTGATTGATCCGGTTGGAACTGGATATATATCGGATCATGGGAGGCTAATCGATATTTTTTTTAAATAATTTAACCTGTCTATTTCTAATATTTTCATCATTTAATCCCTCATTTCACAAATAAATGTTCATAATGGGTAGAATGGATCTTCAGGATCTCTTAGGATAGTAAAAGGCGTTCCCTGCTCCTAATTAAACATTGATCACAGAAGGTTTATATAGTAAATGTATTTGTAACATAAGTTATATGGTGGCCTTGAGTTTTTTTCGCTTCACAATATGTTTGATTACAGATATGTTATTTTTATAGTGAAATCTAAAATGGTATCATGTTTCTCAAGGCTTAGGTCTATCAAAATAAGGTTGAATGTATTACATTTATTTATAATGATGATATTTCGAATAATTTTATGTGCAACATATGCAATTACTAGAGTATACTTATATATGCGTAGTATTTTACAAAGGGTGTATTTAGTAAATACTACATCGACTGATAAACAATACTTTACTTAACATAAATACTTAACACAAATAATACCGCTTTACAGTGATATGATAAACTTGCTTGGCCTGGAATCATGTATAAGTTAATCATTTGCCTACAGGCTAAATTCTGTTTATTATTAGATTGTAGTTAGTACACGTATAGCTGATAACTATGAATGACCTTGTGTACAAAGCAAAATTGGAATCTTTCCATATAGTACAGTATTTTAGAATCATGTCGGATAAAACATTCATAACTTGGTAAGTTTTAATTTACAGAATATTCTAAAACAGTCTGAAGTCATGGTTTGAACCAGTTTAAACCGGAAATTCGTTGACGTAGTCGATGAAAACGAGGAATACCTTTAAGTAATACGAAATGGAATTATTCAGTATACTTCGGTATTTTAGGATCATGTAGGATATTACCTTCACACTTGGCAAGTTTGATTTACAGAACATTATCTATGACAGTCTGAAGTCACGGTTTTCAAATATAAAACCAGACTAACCAGATTGATGGGATATGGGAATTCCCTCGATGACGTAGTTGATGAAATGGGGAATCCCCTTTATTATCCCCCTACTTATAATTATCACCCTTCCATAGGGTTACGTGTTAGGATTATTTCAAACTGTCTAATCTCTAACTACTTTCAAGTGCAAAGTAGATGCCAAACTCTTAATTATTCACTGGAAAACATTACACAATGTCGCAATGTAATGCAATAATCATTTTAGAATTAGAGATGTAATGAAATTGACAATGTTAAACATAATTTTTATGAGTGTACAAAAATAAGAGATATATGGAAATTGCTTGATAATATCACTTTTGAACAAATTATAGGAATAAATAAGTATAAGAATTATAAAGAAGTTTTAATAGCCAGGAGGGCAATACAATTTTTCAATATAGACAAAACTGGAAGTATACATGCTTATTTTGAAAAACTAACTGTACAGAAATTAAACAATGTAATTAGGGCTATGTATAATGTATATATGTTTTATTCTTGAAATATAGTTTTTTACAAAAAAAGCTGTTCCCAGTGAAGTGCGTGAAGAAAACGAGCGTTTATCGGAATAATACACATGCCCCGATATTTCTATCAATTTATCTTTCAAAAATCTATTTCCGATTATTTCTATTAGACTGTTAGCTATAGAATCCTGATTTTCCCCAAGAATTTTTTAAAAACAGCATTTTCTCCCGTTTTTAGAATTATAGAATTATTTTTCGAAACTCCAATTTTCCTCTGTGATTCAGTTTCAGAAACCCCGTTTTCTCCCGATTTCCCCGAAAATAAACCCCGATGTTCACATCGATCCTTTTCAGACGATTCCGATTTTACTTGACAAGTGTGGAACCTGAATTAGAAGAAAACGCTCGGAAGTATGGACGGATGAACAGACTGCACATATTGACTATTTAGCCCCCCACTATGTGGAGGGGTCATCATTTTTATTATCTTATTGTTATTGAGCGTTTCGTATGACGTCACTATTCGATTCTGTGGCAATAACTTATTATTAAAAATCAATGGATAGTCCTTGATAATAAATTTTCATTACAATTGTAGAAATTATTATGTTATATTAATCAACTGTTAATGGAAATTGTATATCAAAATATATTATATAAACTGTGCTTTTGTGAAATCGCCGTTGCTGGGATTCGTTTCCTGCCATGATGTGATTATCATAACAACATGAAATGTCGGTCGATAAATCGGAGTTTGTTCTTAGAAACATTGCTCACCATCCTATGGTAGAGTTTCTAATTATGTTTTTCATAAATATTTCCTATTGTAACACCCGTTTTATTTGCACACGCATGCACACTTTATAGCAAATTTAAAATATCAATTCACGATTCCCCAGGAAGGAATTTTTCAAATAGAAATTGAGAGAAGATTGTCAGTAATTATGAAGGAAATATCCTGTCACATCACGGTAGGACATTCCAAAGCTAATGCACATAAAACTCTTCCTAATTAAATGAATGTTCTCCCGTCACGTCAACTTGTTAAGAACCATTGGAAATCCATAAAACATTATGAGGGTTTCATTATAGTATTGCACTGCTTGTACAGGCAAGAATAAGTCTCCTATCTCTCCCTTCTATTCTCACTGCATGTAGGTATCTTTGTGACTTGTTGGTTCTTAAAGGGGTGGGTGGAGGTACATAGGGGAGTGTTGGTGCGAGACTACAACAATAAGTTGGAATCGTATTTTACATATTTATACGGAAATACAACATAATGGAGTGAATGATAATCCAAGATGGTGTTTGTTTAATTTTTATCATAGTGGCTTACCCTAAGTTTGCAGTCTTGGGCAGGTTTGTTCAAGAAGAAAATATATACAGGGTGTTCCAAAAACTGTTGCAACAGGCTATATTTCCCTTATTACATGCAAGAATCCTTTCATATTTTCACATATTGTAGAGAAAGGTCTAAATTTTTTGTTGCTACCATACATTTTTCGTAGCCTTGAATATTAGATTTCCTTTTAATTTTTGTAAGATATTTATTTGAAGGGCTTCTCAGATTTTGGGTCACAGGGGATAACTTGCCCACCTCTAAGCTTAAGTGTAGGTAACATGCCCCTTAACTGTTGAATGGTTAAAACTGCTTCAAAATGGTCAATGAAAACGTAAAATGTGCTTTCTGCTCAAATGGTGTCCCATTTGTCATATGGTATGTTTTAAACATATCTTTCACTGAAAGCTTTTTTAAGATCATCCAATGTGTTTCAACAATTTCTGTGAATCACATTGGTAAAGTTTTGCACAATATCTAATTTTAGGCATGTTTGTTGGCATGTTTGTTTAAGTCTTGCAATTTCTTCAGAATTCAAGACTGAGAATAAGTTATGGCATCAACAGGAAATTGCAGTCCTGTTGCAGGGGTTCACTTTTTTGGACCACCCTGTTACTGTATGTATATTCGCAAATGCAAGCTTCTAGGGCCAGAATTGTATGTAAATTCAGGGAATGGGGATGGTCCAATAATTCTACCAATATTTAAGGGAGGTGCGTCGAAAAACTTTCTCCACCATCATAGTTTGCACTTCAAGCCTCCACGTCTTTTGCCAGAACACAATATTCGGTCTCCGAATTTCTTTCTCCTCTATACCATTAATGAAATGCCCGGGGATTGACTCGTAAGGGGGGGGGGGGGGGGTTCACCTCCTGGAGACGCTCGTGAATTTTATTCTTGGATACACACTTACTGATCGACCTGCAGTAAAACAATTCCATCCACCATGTTCGATTGATATTATTTTATGCTATGATACCACAATCTGAGCAACAAATCGTAATGATTTTGTTCCATTGATCTTACGAAGGTTATTATCAGATTGTAGTCATCTTGTCTTTAATCTCGATGTCTCGGAATTTTAAGAAAATGTCTCGATTTTCCCGAGTAACTCTAGATTTTTCATTTAAATCACAATTTTTTGCCAATATTTACGAATTTAAAAACTCTTAATCATTGTTTAACCAGAGCTTGAAATATTGTCACCCTTGTCAATCTTCGTTTTGCTTGGACCAGACTGCCATAGTCGTCCATGTTATAAACTTGCAATAGTCACTTAATTTAATAATTTATGAAAAAGCGTTTGTTGAACCAGACTTAAACTCCAATAGCCTAGCATACTATGAGATGACCCTGTCAATGTACCTATTTTGGTTGTCAAACGAATAAACCAAGGTTTTAAAGAATCTTAGCATTGCATCAATGAAGATTTGACACAACTATATAAATCAAAGTTTTTATAGTGGAAAACTTTACACTGAATTAAGATATGCTGTTAAAAAAGAAAGAAACGTTAGTTGTAAGAGATTAAAAGTTCAAATCTCTTAATGAAAAAACGAGAATTTCAAGATTGCGAGATTTCAGAGCTATATAGAAAGTCCTCTATTGAGATAAAATTACTGAAACCTGAAATAAAAGTGAACTTTTTGTACCTTTTTATTACAAAGGTGAAAAAACAAGTTGAGAATGAAGATGTAAAGAAAATAGATGTAGTAGTTAGGTTTTTGTTTTGACTAATCGAGAGGTGTACAACTATTTTGGATCATATTACACTTTAGTTTCAAGTTCTCCCAAATGCGTGTTACTAACCTCTGTATTATGACACAACCACGTAGTCAATAAATGTACTTATTTAATCACTTATACATTGACAAAATGCCTTATAATTTAATAGTGGATTAATGTAGTAGACATGCCATGCGTCAGTAGGTATTATTCCAACAAGAGCTTCATTAGACAAATCTATTTGCTAATTGTTTCTTTAAAACGGGATAAGCTTAAATGCTTGGCAACATTTACAAAATAATATGAACTATGACGAAAACATGTTTGACACTTAGATAATATTGGCAAAATCCTTTTAAAATTCAGCTTTAGGAAAGTACCCATGACTAATTAATGAGTAGTTGTTGCTGTTGGCATAGATTAGCTACCGTATCATTTCTGTTCAATACTAGTAGTTGCTCACATGGCGCATCGACACCTGTTGTAAGGTTCGATAGATTTCTGTGATATCATCTGATACAAAATGATTTACAAAGTGATAGAAAAACTAGAAAGACAGTTGGATATTAGACATATGTAACCACATGTTTTTAGATGTCCCAAGAAAATTGTATGAAGTCAAATTTTCCTCAAAAAAGCTGATCGAGTTATGATGAACCAATCAAATAAGATCTTACTCTCATATTTTAATTTTAATAACTTCACATTTTTACGAAACTTTGAAAATTTCATCGAAAAATGCAAAAAGCTCAGAATGGTACCATTTTCTTCGTAGTTATTGAACGATCTGTATCGGTATCGTTTGATTGATGGAGACTTCATTGTCTAAATTCTTTACTTTTCAGATAATCATATTCCATATCCTCTTCTTTTCTGTGGACCTATATTCATCAATACCTCTATCTACTTCGTTATCCCACATATTTCCCCCTAATATTCCATATTCTACACTATGTCAAACCCTCCCATTATATCCCACTATTTTTTAATATTACGGGACTCTTTCGAGGTAATGTTAAAGTTATATCCTTGGGTCAATTAACATGGATACTTCAGCTGTTTCGTGTTCTTATGAAGGATGCTATAATTTAACAGAGTGATGCAATGGCTGATACAGAAAGATACAGAAAGTGTTCTTCTTGCCGCCTTAATTGCCATTCGTGCATTCTTGTTTGATCATTATGCGATGTATGCTTCTGTCAGAAAACAATTAGGGTGTACCTCTGATTCAAGTCCCGCTTTCGTTTGCGCTCAGCTTACTAAGTGGTAAACAATAACTACAATACACTATTTCATATCAATCAATCAACAGACACTACAATCTACAATACACTATTTCATATCAATCAATCAACAAACACTACAATCAACAATATATCATATCAATCAACAAACACTACAACCAACAATACACTATTTCATATCAGTCAACAAACATTATAATCTACAATACATTATTTCATATCAATCAATCAACAAACACTACAATCAACAATACAATATATCATATCAATAAAAAACACTACAATCAACAATACAATATATCATATCAATCAACAAACACTACAATCAACAATACAATATATCATATCAATCAACAAACACCACAATCTACAATACAATGCATCATATTAATAAACAAACATTACAATCTAAAATACACTATTTCATATCAATCAGCAAACACTACAATCTACAATACACTATATCATATCAATCAACAAACACTACAATATACAATACACTATATCACATCAATCAACAAACACTACAACACTACAATCAACAATACAATATATCACATCAATCAACAAACACTACACTCTTCAATACACTATATCATATCAATCAACAAACACTACAATCAACAATACAATATATCACATCAATCAACAAACACTACACTCTTCAATACACTATATCACATCAATCAACAAACACTACAATCAACAATACAATATATCACATCAATCAACAAAACACTACAATATACAATACACTATATCACATCAATCAACAAACACTACAATCAACAATACAATATATCACATCAATCAACAAACACTACACTCTTCAATACACTATATCATATCAATCAACAAACACTACAATCAACAATACAATATATCAATCAACAAACACTACAATATACAATACACTATATCACATCAATCAACAAACACTACAATCAACAATACAATATATCACATCAATCAACAAACACTACACTCTTCAATACACTATATCACATCAATCAACAAACACTACAATCAACAATACAATATATCACATCAATCAACAAACACTACACTCTTCAATACACTATATCATATCAATCAACAAACACTACAATATACAATACACTATATCACATCAATCAACAAACACTACAATCAACAATACAATGCATCATATTAATAAACAAACATTACAATCTAAAATACACTATTTCATATCAATCAGCAAACACTACAATATACAATACAATATATCACATCAATCAACAAACACTACACTCTTCAATACACTATATCATATCAATCAGCAAACACTACAATCTACAATACAATATATCACATCAATCAACAAACACTACAATCAACAATACAATATATCACATCAATCAACAAACACTACACTCTTCAATACACTATATCATATCAATCAACAAACACTACAATCAACAATACAATATATCATATCAATCAACAAACACTACAATATACAATACACTATATCACATCAATCAACAAACACTACAATCAACAATACAATATATCATATCAATCAACAAACACTACAATATACAATACACTATATCACATCAATCAACAAACACTACAATCAACAATACAATATATCACATCAATCAACAAACACTACACTCTTCAATACACTATATCATATCAATCAACAAACACTACAATCAACAATACAATATATCAAATCAATCAACAAACACTACAATATACAATACACTATATCACATCAATCAACAAACACTACAATCAACAATACAATATATCACATCAATCAACAAACACTACACTCTTCAATACACTATATCACATCAATCAACAAACACTACACTCTTCAATACACTATATCACATCAATCAACAAACACTACAATCAACAATACAATATATCACATCAATCAACAAACACTACAATATACAATACACTTTATCACATCAATCAACAAACACTACAATCAACAATACAATATATCACATCAATCAACAAACACTACACTCTTCAATACACTATATCATATCAATCAACAAACACTACAATCAACAATACAATATATCATATCAATCAACAAACACTACAATATACAATACACTATATCACATCAATCAACAAACACTACAATCAACAATACAATATATCACATCAATCAACAAACACTACACTCTTCAATACACTATATCATATCAATCAACAAACACTACAATCAACTATACAATATATCATATCAATCAACAAACACTACAATCTACAATACAATATATCACATCAATCAACAAACACTACAATCAACAATACAATATATCACATCAATCAACAAACACTACACTCTTCAATACACCATATCATATCAATCAACAAACACTACAATCAACAATACAATATATCATATCAATCAACAAACACTACAATCTACAATACACTATTTCATATCAATCAGCAAACACTACAATATACAATACAATATATCAATCAACAAATACTACAATCTACAATTAAATATACCATATCAATCAACAAACACTACAATCAACAATACAATATATCACATCAATTAAATATACCATATCAATCAACAAACACTACACCCAGAATCAGAACTAATTCTACTTTGATGTCATTACCCTGGATAGCTTCCCTATAAAATCAAAATTCATGTTTACATAAGATTATCGACTCCAACATCTCATTAGCATACAAAACATACGTCATCTCAAGCTACCCTGAACCTACTGTAACTACACCAGGTAACATTGCAAGGATCAATCCGGGAAATATCGATTCTTTTTCAGACAAGATTCAATAAAACATGAGAAAATTATTGTTGAGAGAAAAATTGCAATAAAACACATTAATCATACACGTTACCAGACAGTTGACTGGAAATATCATCCATATACACCGTAACACAAAGACCTCTTGGATAGCAACATTATCTTATAATATCATTGGATTTTACATGGAATGTAATAAAACGATCGTTAAATGATTTAAAGCAAGACTAAAGAGAACTGTATAGCTTTGGTGTTGAATTGATCAATTCTCAGTATAGCGGCTTGGGTTATAGATAAATAACAAAGAACATCACGTAGGGAACCGGAAAGACTTGCATTACTGATAGAGAACAATAATTTATGCTTCATAGTTAACAACATTAAGCCGTAGTTATATGAGGGGAGGACAATTCAATTCAAATACACGAGTAGGGTTACTTAGTTCTGGATTACACAGTAGATATAGGATATATGTTTTATAAGAGGTAAGATATATCTTCTTTCGGGAAACGTATTAAATAACGTTTTAATTAAAATCATCAGGATATAACGTCTATGATAAAGCATACCATCCCATTGGTCGTTACATAGGGATATTTATGATTTCCTTTTGGCAAAGTTTCTGTGTCTTGATTCTATGCATATTTATTAACGAGTGAATGTGAAATTAATTTCATCGAAAATCAAAATCATATTAAGTCCGTATAAGAAATAAGCATCATAAGAAATCATGGCCTTCTTCTTCATGAACTTCACGCTGATGAGTATAGTTTTTAGTTTAGTTTAAAATAGTTTATTTTTGTGTCACTGATATTACAATATACATATAAAATACATAATAAAAACAACATTTTGTAACATCACCAGCCGGTGCCGACTTATGAGACACAGTACACATTATACCTGAGTGTCACCCATTACTACCCCCAATGGGCAGCTTGGGTCAACATTCATAAAGACAGAGACATATAATGTCTCTGGTAAAGATTTATACATTAATAACCAATGATATCAATTCACAACTCTTATAATCAGTTTGGCATAAATAAGCAGTTCATGGAATCATATTGTCAATCATTTCATTCAATACGATATATTGCACCTAATGTAAGATGGATATTGCATAATAAATACATATATTGCACTAAATATGAGTAGCATGTTGCATATGGTCAAATATTACAATAAATACAAATATTGCACGAAATGTGAATTGCATAATGCATATGGTAGAAGACAGATATTACAATAAATACATACATTGCACTAAATGTGAGGTATCAGAATGAAAAACAATTGCCATTTCGTATTGTTTTGATATCTCATATGTTTTTTTAGAGCATGTTTTGCTTTTCAAATATTGCTTTAGGTGCCACTCGTGATCATATTATGGTACTAGCGGTGGTTTGAAATGAGGAAGTACCTGGATGTAAGAAGCCTAATCCCATACTAATACCAATCATCACGTTAGATGATCGACTTAGTACTAACACTTAAGCCAGGCGAAAGTAGTTGATAATTAAAGATGCTCAGGATTTGCCAGGGGGGGGGGTCAGTTTTCAAAAAAAATTTCCAGGGGGGTTCACATTTGACAATTTTGGCCCAAATATGGCTAAAATCACTTAAGAAGTGCTCAAAATGGTGAAAAACTGCATGATTTTGAAAGAATTTTTGGCCAGGAGGGGGGGGGTTCGCAGGGTTCGGGCCTGATGCTCTCTTTTAAAAATACGAAATGGTACTAATATCTGAGCCAATTTAGTATATTGAATGGAATCAAAGGTCCCAAATAAAGGATAGGTATCGATATGGTGAACTAAATTCAACATTGTTTTTCTCTTAAATCAATTTTGAAAACATTCTCTAAAAAACACGATTCTTTATGTAATTGTCACTGATTGACAACAATTTAATGCGAAAATTATTTATATATATTTTGTTTAAATGTTTCTGTTAACATTTTTTTTGTTTTTTAGTGCAATTGTTTTTTGTTCTTTTCTACCAATTCTCGAGAATGAAATTGGTTCATTTAGTATTCAAAAAATTAAATCAAAAACCTATAAAATAGATACAAATGGAAGTAAAACTTTTATTTTATTAACACTGAAGATACTTTTTTTAAATCAACCAAACTTTCCTTAGTACAATTACAATTAAATATTGAGAGACCTAAACACAATGTGTAGATGCCATTTTGTTCCAATGAGGTTCGAATAGATGTTCCATTTCATTCCGAACATATGATACCGAGAACAAAAGAAGCGCCTGGTTCGTTTCTAAAACAATATAGAGTTCAAATTAAATTGTTACCCTTCAAAAGATTATCATAAAATTGACGATGTGTAAAATTTTCAGAATTTTTTGATGACTGGTTTAAGAGAAACATGTGTTCAGTTCAGTTCGCAATATCGATACAATTCTTTAATTGTTGAAATAATATGTATTCTGACTGATATATATATTTAATAAAGTAGAGGAAATAATGTATTTTACAATATTTTAGTGTTGTATTCGATGATTTGCAAATCTAAGCTTTTGTTTCTAAAATGGGAGGAAATTCTGAAAAAAAATATCTGAAAATTATAAGATAAACAACTTTTTTTTCAAAAGTCAAGTTTCCAAAAAATGTCTCAAATGAGTTTTCAAGTCATGGAAAGTAATATTTTGAGCCCGCCCCTTATATCATTTGATTTTTCTTCATGCCAAATCGTTGAGATAATACTATTCTAGTGCATTGGGGTCACCAATAAACTAAGATATAGATTTGGGAAAATATCAAAGGACAAATCAGATATTATACCAGTCAATGTTCGCTCCAGTGATGACAGGTATAAAAAAAATCGTTGGAGATCTAAACAGTGCGGTGTTTGACCAGCAGTGTTTGACCATAGATTATTTACAGTGAATTAAACAGAGCTTCGATGAATTAAGAGAATCCAATCGATTGCCAATTGCAACTTTAATAAACTATGTTCTATTTACAATACGGATGAATTTACGATTGCTTGTAATCTACTAGAAAAACAGCTCCCCAGTGTATTTTTTAATTTGCTAATGGAATTACGTTGCGTCATGGTAAGTGCGGAAAGTTGTTCATTGTTTAATAGAGAATTTTAGCGGAGCATAACAACACAGATTCCAAAAACGTAAATGTTACATTGAATGCATTGGTCGATTTCGTTCGTTCCATTTTCCCATGGCTCCTCAAACCAACATACACGTTTTTTATATGACATACATAAGCCTGGCACGAGGCAGATGTGGCAGTAGTTCCTTCACCAAAATTCAACAGAGATATATTTTTATGTTTTTTAAACGTTTTCTCAACTACAACTGTTTAAATGAAGTTAAAAATGTAATGAGACGTACACCTCATTTAGCCTCAGTTCGCCTCGCCTATCTATTTGGCCTCACCTGATTTTAGAACCTAGCAAGTAGCTAAACCCCTACTGCATAGCAAGGCACAAGGGAAATAAGTTTTATGTTAATCAAAATGGGATAAATAGCAACAACAATTGAATATTCTATGGTTTAATTAATGGAAATATCAATAATCTTCCGCTATAGCGGCATGCGATTATTGAGATTTTAAATATAACCTTAGTACATAGAGGATTTAAATAGATGTTCGATTATTCACTAATTCAGCCGTTCCATGAGGGAGACATAACATTATAACAATGGTAAAAATATTTTTGATCCTTAGTATTGAGAAATCTATACATGCAACTTCAACGGGGTGAATCAACTTGAAGTTTCGATCCTCTCGTAGCTATAGGTTTTGAGGTTTGTGATTGACGACTCTCCAGTGCTATTATGGTAAAATACCATTGTTAAACGAAAACAGGGAGCCGGATCGATTTTTTATAAATTCAACAACACTGCAATTTTACGTGAGAGACACCCTTGGATATTTTTACTATCCATGCTTTTTTAGAATTTACGTCGTTGGCACTCAATTGAAAATACAGTTAGCGAAGTACGATATAATTGCGCAATTTAACGGCATTGTTCTTATTCTATTCGGAAAAATATCAGAGGATGTTTGATGCAAAAAATCGAACTCCTGTCAGAAAAGATTCTCTCTTCATTGGGGAAGTCAGACACAGCCAATTTTTAAAAATACTGTATAATACAGACTAGAATACCAGATGACACAAAAATGACACCACCCACCCATAACTTTTTTGTCTGCATGATTTTTCTGTTGTTCTTTGGCAAATGAAAACTAGACTCCATATTGCAACTCCACAAGAAGTTTGATCAAGACTAGCACACCTAGATATATCTTTATTTCTATAGGTTTCGTCTTTTCCTTTGCAGACACACCTGGATTATACAGAAAAATGCCACCTGCCTTACCCTTGGTATACGCAGCTAACGAAAATTGACCGGTACGGGTCAAAAGCTGGACCGGTACGGGTTAACGGTTTTATTTGAATTTAAAACAGCCATAACTTGCTCAATATTGACTTCCTCGTGTCTAATTTGAAATATATGATGCCTCCCGATGCTTTTAAGTACCCCAATTTTTTACAGATTTTTAAACGGACCAAAACTCTCTAAATGCGCATTTATGCTCTTTTCTCTCGAGAACGACTGTCTCATTTTCACGATAACTTTTATTTAGTACTTCTAACATATAAGATCTATTTTTTCCCATCAAGGTATGATGTAAATGACATGCTATTTACATCTTGTGAGTTTCAATGACGCGCGTTTGATTTTATAAAAAATGCCAAACTTTGTGACAAAGAATTTCTATAGCTATTGCCCCGAACCGGTCCGTCTTCTCGCTGCAAGCTATTGCCCCGAACTGGTCCGTCTTCTCGCTGCAAGCAGGAGGAAATTCTTTGTCGTTCTCGAGAGAAAAGAGCATAAATGCGCATTTAGAGAGTTTTGGTCCGTTTAAAAATCTGTAAAAAATTGGGGTACTTAAAAGCATCGGGAGGCATCATATATTTCAAATTAGACACGAGGAAGTCAATATTGAGCAAGTTATGGCTGTTTTAAATTCAAATAAAACCGTTAACCCGTACCGGTCCAGCTTTTGACCCGTACCGGTCAATTTTCGTTAGCTGCGTATACCAAGGGTGCTTTTGTAACATAATTTCTTCAGAATTTTGCATTCAAATTTAATACATGAGTTGCCTTAAAATCAAAAGTATTTGAAATAAAGTTTCCGTACATGTAAATGAGATACATTTATTTAAAAAGTTGCGAGAGTTATCTGTTGGTTTAGATTTGGAAACTTGGTGTAGGGTATATAGAAATTAAAATTTGAACTAAAAAACTTGGTGTAGGGTATATAGAAATTAAAATTTTGAACAAAACACAGTTTACTTAAGTTACTCATAAATCCTTTTATTTTCAGCTTTCGATGTCCAAGCAAATATGCTATGATGATATAAAAGAAAATCCGCTCCATATTTGAAATGTCCCAACTATTATGTGGATGTTGACAGCTGCTGATTGGTCACCTACAAATATGTTGACATGGGTGTCACTTTGTGCTGCCCTACAGTATCTGGTGCTAAATTTCCAGAGAGCTGCACATGCCCAAGGTATGTATACATAACGCAATTCCTCATAAAATTTGTGATTTTACAAATGACTGTAAATGCCAAATGTATGTATATATTACGCAATTCCTCATTACAATTTGTGATTTTACAAATGACTGTTAATGGCAAATGTATGTATATATTACGCAATTCCTCATTAAAATTTGTGATTTTACAAATGACTGTAAATGCTCAAGGTATGAATACATAACGCAATTCCTCATAAAATTTGTGATTTTACAAATGACTGTAAATGCCAAATGTATGTATATATTACGTAATTCCTCATTGCTATTTGTGTTACCGACTGTTCAAATGACTGTAAATGTCCAATATATATATATTACGCAATTCCTCATTACAATTTGTGATTTTACAAATGACTGTAAATGCCCATTGCCCCGGGTATGTATATATTACGCAATTCTTCAATACAGTTTGTGTTACTGATTGTACAAATGACTGTAAAGCTCAATGTATTTATATATTACGCAATTCCTCATTACAATTTGTGATTTTACAAATGACTGTAAATGCCCATTGCCCCGGGTATGTATATATTACGCAATTCTTCAATACAGTTTGTGTTACTGATTGTACAAATGACTGTAAATGCAAAAGAATTGGTATCGATATGGTGAACTTTTTGAACACACGTTTTTCTTAAACCAGTCATCAAAAAATTCGAAAAATTTTAATCGTCAATTTAATGGTCATCTTTTGAATGATAACAACATAATTTGAAAAAAATATATACTTTAATCTTTATTGTTTTAGAAAACACATCAGACGCTTCTTTTGTTCTTGGTATCATGTGTTCGGAATGAAATGAAACATCTTTCCGAACCTCATTGGAACAAAATGACATAAAGAACGTGTTTGGGTCTCTCAATTTTGTAATTGTACAAAGGAAATGTTGGTCGATTTGAAAAAAGTATCTTGTTAATGAAATAAAAGGTTTATCTTAATTTTTATCTATTTGGGGGGGGGGGGGGTTGTTTTAATTTTTTGGATAATTTTTCTTAAATCAACCAAAATTTCCTTTGTATAACTATAATATTGAGAGGTCTAAGAAAATGTTGTATCTGCAATTTTGTTTCAACAAGGTTCGGAAAGACTTTTTATTTCATTCTCAAGAATTGGTAGAAAGGAACAATTGTACTAGAAATCAAAATTTTTAACAAAAACAGTTATGGGCAAATTTACGATAATTGATATTTTCAAAATCTGTTGTTTTATTGAAGCCTGTGCTGTGTGTGTTGCTACCAGATACATTTGATGTGCGCTATTTCAAAGTCATCACAACTAGTTATCATAATCATGCGATGTATACTGAAAACATTGCTTATTATTTCTCAAAAACAGCTTAAATGATGTTTTTTTTGTCAAAAAACAAAGTTTTGTTTTGTTTGTGGTGATACAAAACCGGATTACAGCACATACAGAGCATCGATTGCGTTGATATTTTTCATACTACATAAAAAAATATGTTTGACATCAGGTCTGAAAAGGGCGATGTTAGATGTGTGTTACCCATGCAATGAAATGCTTTTTCTATGCACATACCATTTGTCTAATATTTTGTATCCTCCAACACACTGTTTAAATTAACATTGCTGATGCATCATTTGTTTGAGATTTCGCCAGAAAGTGCCCTTCAGGGTTACCTCTTAAATGACAGACAATGAAAACATCAGACAAAATATTGTTGTTTTTGTGGTGGATTTAGGTTCTGCTGTCCAATATTTTGTATCCTCCAAACATTAAGATTTAATCAATGCACATTACTTATTTCAAACAATTATTTTCAGAAATTAGACTAATTCAATGTAGTATTTAAATGATTGATATATAAATTTTCAATCAATTCGAATTTTTTAGTAAATTGAATATGTTGAGTATGTGTTGGAGGATACAAAACATATGGACATTATAAAACGTGTTAGTTTTAAATGAGTACGACATATCAAACAACCTCTTTTGAGAGATGGTGAGAAACATATTTTATTAACCAGTTAGAAATCATCGACTGACTTGATGCATAATCTGTTATGTTGTCCGAGTTTCCATAGCAAAATTTGATTTTTGTCCAAAAAATCAACATTAAAGCTGTTTTTAAGAAATAATAAGCAATATTTTCAATATATATTGCATGGTCATGGTAAACAGTTGTGTTGAAAGCACAATAGCACATATATAGTGTCGTTGATCTCAATACACATGGCGCAGGATGCGGTAGAATAGCAGAATTCATGGAATTTAAAAAATATCAATTATTGTAAATTTGCCCTTATATAGAATATATATAAATAATTTTCGCATTAAATTGTTATCAATCAGTCAACATTACATAAAGGACCGCGTTTTTACAGAATGTTTTCAATAATTGGTTCAAGAGAAAAATATTCTTTAATTCAGTTCACCATATCGATACCTATCCTTTGTGTTATTGATTATACGAATGGCCCTCATATATCTAATGTTTAAGGATTTAAGCCCTTGACTCTGAAGGTGTTGTTTTCAAATCTTTGCATGACAGCGCAGCTTTCGTTGCGGTGATAGGTAATATAATGCAGTTTAGTTATATGTACACTGTTCTGGGATTGGCTGGAATCAGACACACCTTGTCTAGCTATGCGTGAAATCAATATCACTAAAAGGCGGGCCATGACAACAAGGTAATGAAATCAGAAGGCCAATTCTGGTTTTTCTACCATGTAAAATGGTAGTACTTGTCCCGTCTTTTAGAAATATGGAAATTTCAACCGATTTTGACGCTCAGATTCAAAAATATACTTCGTCTATATCGTTCGTCGTCGCTTCTTTAACGAGAGCTTTGTCTCTGATCGGTAACAAAAACTGTAGTCTATAACTAGACTCTGCGTGCAGGGTAGTCTAGTCTTTTGCCTTGCGGTCAATTCTGGGTCTAAGCTCATTTGACACTGACAGTGAAATGTCATCATACGCCCTTAGTATGTCAGCAATATATTAAGTAGGCAGGTTCAATGAGAAAACAAAAATGTATTTTCTTTATCAAAACACACAAGACAAACAATACGAGCCAAACTGTCTCTAATTGAGACTCTGATAAAGAAATAAAACAAAATGATGGGACCACATTTACAGGGCGTTCAATAAGTATTGCTAATTCTGCTATTATTTTTGTTCTCTCGCTTCTTTCTTCATGAAACTTTAACCACATAAGTAACATATATATGACCGTATCCTATCAAAATCTCCTGACAATCAACAACATTTTGACAAAGTTATAGTTACTATAGTAACAATTGTCATGGGTATGGGGGGCAACCTTTGGTTATAGCAAAATTAACAATACATATTGAATGTCCTGTATAACTTTTTATACGTAGAATCAATATCTTTCGATATCAATAAGTGGCGGTTACAGAAATCTTGATAAATTTTCTCCGATGTATTGGGATATGTGTCATCACATTAGTTACGCAGTAAATAATGCAAAATAAGCCAAAATAGGGTAATTGACCCCAAAATTCGGATTTGTTTATGTAAAATGTAATGATTTGATGCTGAATCGTATTGTATTCGTTTGTTGTTTTGTGTTGGTATAAATCAAAACAACACATAGTCCATCTTGACAGCAAAGCAAATGTTTCTGATTATTTTATAAAAACTTTTAATTAAAAGGATCCGGATTTTTAAAGTGGCAGTATGTCCTTTTGGGATCCCATACACAATTATTAATGATATTATGGATTCAAATTGAGTGTCGTTTTATTTCCCCCGAGCTATATGTATCGGTACTTTATTAATGAGTTCGATGAATCATTAATTAGCTATATTTATTAATATTTATCATGAGTTTATGGGTGTTTGGAATATCTGAACTTTTGTACTTATTAAGAATACCATGTTCGTCAACAATTCTTTTGTTTACAAAGGTATTCATTAATCTTCCATTATTCTCGCTGTCAGCGATGGAAAGATCTTTCTAAAACAGGAAATATGTCGGAAAATAAAACTTGATAAAGCGCTTGCATACTAAATCCCTATTATTGTCATTGAATCGATTGCAAACAATGGCATAACAACGGTATTTTATGGAACATAACGTATATTTACTCTGAGCTTTCAAATGGGTTAACTTAATGAATTGCTATAAGTTGTCCTTCTTCCCAATACATTTGTGTTTAAGCTTGATGTATCGTTCGTATTAGACAGAGATATGAAGATAATAAAGTATAAGTAATAAACTAAATCATGAATAATCGTATTAATATTGACCATGTCCAAAGACGTCATCCTTGATCCGTAATGGCAAGCCCGACATCCAAACTGATGATCTTTGCGGATCTTTGTACCACAAACAAATATGGTGTCGAACGACTCAAATTGATTTTTAAGGTTTTAGTTGTTCCATCCAGATCTATATTGATCCATCTGGATCATATGATCATCCGTATGATCAAACCTTGTTGACAATCTCATTGACTGACTTTTTAGATTAAAGGCAGTGAATTTCAAAAGGTTATCACTGTGCGCGTTCTAGATATTCACTAATGACACACCACATATTAAACACTATGACATAAAACTTATACCACAATGGGTATCCCGTAGCCAGGATTTGCCAGGATTCACTTTTTGAAAAATTCCAGGGGGGTTCACTTGTGACAATTTTGGTCCAAAAATGGCCAAAGTCACTTAAAAAATGCTCAGAATGGTGAAAAACTGCATGATTTTGAAAGATTTTTTGGCCAGGGGGGGGGGGGTCGAACCCGCCTCTGGCTACGGGCTTGTATGTACTCAGGTGTTGACGGCATCCTTGATTTCAACAAATGAATGACTGACAGATACGACGTCAGATACTGTACATCGCGGCATTTTACTGCATTTTTACATGCGTACTTACTTTTAAAACCGCAATATCTCGACAGCAAAATCATATTTTTCTACAATTTTTCGTCATCAGTTGAACACGTATGTCCATGAAATATTTTGCCTATCAGAATTCCAAATAACTGATTTGGGACTTTTTAAATGAGAATCACGCAAGCCGTTTTATGCGACTTTCTATGCTAAAACCGGGTGTGGACTGTAACATTTTGAAGAAAAATGATTTTAATTTTAAACGAAAAATTAAGATAACCTTTTCATTTCTTAACGGATCTTTCTAAAATTTTCACAAAATTTAAATTCACCATTTTGGAAAAGACAAACAGATTCTGTGTGATGACGTCATAATATAACAATGCTAACTTAACGCTTATATTTATGCAAAAAAAGTGTGGACAGGCAGAATTTCGTACCAACAAGATATATATTTTGGTCAATTAAACATTAAATCGTTTGAAAGGTGAATTATTCTTTTTTGATTCCTGAAAGGCATATCATATTCTATATTTTTATCAAAAAACTATATCATTTCGATTAAAATTCAGCCTGTAAGAAGCATAAATTGAAAGAAATATGAAGTGAAGCCATGTGAAAAATTCACAAAATTACGTTTCATTTTTTGAGTTCAAATATTTCTAATTAAGGGATAAACATTCAAAACTTTCCAATGTTTCAGCATGTTCTTTTAAATATATCCCTTACTACATACAATTAATTTCATTTAATTTGAACCACTATATATTGAGATAGACATCGTTTTATCACCGCAACCCCAAGTGAAGCCTTTACAAAATAAGACGTTACGCCGTTAGCGTATTATATGTTCTCCTTTATTATTCATTGCTTTAAAAAAATAAAACTAAATATTCGAGTTAAAATAAATTACAAATAATGCATTTAACAATCCTTAATATCTTCCCGTCTGTGTATATCAGTTGAATATGACAAGGGGCACTGTGAAAGAGTCTAGAAAGACGGTGCGACAACGAGAGCGCAGG
Source organism: Owenia fusiformis (assembly GCA_903813345.2). NCBI lineage: Eukaryota > Metazoa > Annelida > Polychaeta > Sabellida > Oweniidae > Owenia > Owenia fusiformis. The sequence goes on from CAIIXF020000002.1 coordinate 29,090,104, forward strand.
GCCGAAAAGTGCGACAAAGAAGAAAACGGGTAGGGTTATAAATGTCTACTTTCTGGTGATTCTAATTCTGTATATCGTGACACAACCCTTTTGAATATAGAATTGTATTGAAGCGCACATTGATCTGAACAAAACTTGAAGTTTTTAAGAAGATTCCACGAATATTAAAACTTCTGCAATTACTTGGAGGAGCATTGCGCATATTTATCGTGTAAATCTTTGCATTTTGTCGGTAAAATGAACAATTACAATGTTACGCCGTGATGTACAGTATCTGACGTCGTATCACAGAATACAAGTTTAACAGTATATTTGATACAATCTCATCCGAAGATGTCCCTTATGATTCAATTGAAGCTCAAATGTTAACACTAATTATTATTTCACAACTCTGTCATCAAACAATGATAAAGTTGAAAGTTTTATAAAAAACTGGATGGATGTGATCTTTAACAGGTTAAATACGTTTTAGGGAACGAATCGTTATTCTTAATTGTAAACTTATTGTACCAACCTTCTCAATATTTAAAACTTTATAAGAATTATCAGCAAACAAAAACAGGTTAGAAGACTTCTGAATGTTGTCTTAAAGGCAAATAACATAGGGTTATTAACGTCATCAAAAGGATCACCATCGGAAAATATCGCCTGAGAACTTTTGGAAAATCTCATCCATGCTCTGCAAACGGCTGGTTGAATTAAGAATCACAGTTATTGCGACCTTTGATGAAGAAATAATTCATCCTAACTGTGACCTTCATTTTCTGTTCATAGGACCAGTTTGTCATGATCATGAGCTACAATATCAAGCTAATTCTAGAGACGTTATTTCAACTGTCCATGGGCTGCGAAGAAAATGATAAACAAGCAAATTATAAAACAATCGGCGTTTTAGAACGCATTTAACCTCTAAGTTGATTATTTTGCCAAGCATATAGATCACCATCTAGATTTGCGTCAACATAACAAATGATCAATTTCTTAGTGCAATATGTAGCTCAGCATTGTATTCAATGTTCCAGTTAAAACTCTATCGCACAATGAAGCGACACTACCCTCCATCTTGGAAATTGATGTTGCTAATAGCAACAAAATGATGATTCGAATTCCAATACTCTCCACTGAGTCTATTGTTGCGTTAACACTAATTCACGCAATCTACCAATTGCCGATCTATAGATTCCATCCAAAGGCCTTTGTTTAATACTCACATTCTTTAAAAAAAAACGGTGACTTATTTGTCCAAACAAATCAGTTCGTGTTCTACTGCAAATTACATTCGCTACATGTTCCCCGACTTCGGAACGAGTATAAAATAATAAATAAACTCATCTTTGCCCGTTTTGTTATTCGTTTCTTTCGTATGTTAATCAAAAAGTGCTACATTGGATATATTTGCACTCTTTTTAAGAGGGCATCGTTTAAGCGTCCACTTAACTACATTAATTTTAGAGGAAAAGGTTTCCCTAGATTTTCATTTTACGAAAGCTACGTGGTGTGCCAAAGACTGGCTAATATGTATGGTATACATAAACTGGTATCAGATATATGCCAATCAACTTTGGATGGTCTGTCCAATGATATATCACACCATTTACCATATATTCGGTTTTGGCTGTAGCAGGGGGACGAGACTTGTTTGACACCATGTGTTTGGTTTTGACCGTGGGTCTAATATAGTGCCCCAGACAACATCTTGGGAATCGTATTACATCCCTGGATATTTATTATAGCTCAATTTGAAGCGTATGTGTTGTAAAACAATAAAATTTTCATATATTCATAAAAATATATTTCTATCCTAAAATAGTTCAAAATTGTAGAAAAGACCGAATCTTTACTATACAGCCTTTTTATTTTTGTATTTTCAGTGACACAGGATCCAGATACAAACAGTACCACCACCATAGACCCGTTCCATGTGCCGATCGTACTTCCGGATGATTTCCACGAGGCCGTTGATGCCCCGGGTGCCGAAACATTCGGAATAACTGCCGTTATCCTAATGTGTGTGCCCGTATTTTTCATCATCCTTCTCGACTTTCATACACTTCATATGCATTACAAGCGAATGATGAAGAAAAATATAAAGTACTTCATTAACCATATCCAGCAACAGAGGAAACTCAAGGCCCAACGTTTCTCTGATTTAGGATCGAGTGGATCCACCAAGACATTCAAAAATCACGCTTTCGAGCAAGATGATGAAAAGGACATTGACGTCATAAACACGGATCACGATATTCGGTCTCGAAGTGATTTAGGGAATAGTCGCAGTAATGATATCAACAGAAGCCGGAGCACGAGTGGAAGATCACGCGAAAGGAGTGACCAGTCGGTCGCATCACTACAAAGCATGGAGATCGACGATGAAATAAACCGTCCCCCGAGCAGAAAAAATAACTGGATGTGAATAAAAATTCATTTTAGTGTGTATGGAACATATCATATCATATATTTTTGTGAGTTTATATAGATAATTTTATTTATTACTAAGTATGCACCACGGCCTACCAAATATTGTATAAATAAACAGCCATTAAAAATAAGCTGTGTGACTCAGGGGCCTTCAACAAAATGGCTGCCTTTAATAAAGAATACAAAGTGCAAGATAATAATACAGGTAGTTAAGATAATTCCAGACTCCGGGGGATATTCTCTGCTAGAAATACATCGATTCATCACTGATAGTGCTATTGGTTCTCAATTAGAAGGAAATACAATAACAGGACGATTGAAACATCTAACGTTGAAACAAAAGAAATAAATTCTTTACCAACTTCGATCAACGATAAACAGATAAATCCCTTTATTGTTATCAGTCGGAGATGTCCTTATGGATCGAGGCTACTTGACAGATTTTACAAATGGGTCGATTTTTTGGGTTTACGTAACGCTCCCTTTGTGACCTTGAATATACTTTAATTGGTACCCCGTGTCTTCTTTGAACGACTAAGAGGGAGGCGAAAGAGATGGAGCAATACGGTTTGTCTGAAGGAGAACAAATACATATTTCATATTTCACGAGGGATATACCCCATATCCAAAAGTGAGCATCACAAATACTAATTTATCCCATGACAAGTATTATGACTGATTTTCAAGTTCTTTCTGCTTTAGAGATTTCTGTTTCTTTGCTAAAGCCTCTCTACGCTTCATGAACTTTATATCAGTGACAATGTCATAGTTTTTCTTTACCCTAAATATAGTTTCGCTTAAATAGCGTATTCCAACGAATCTGTCTCCAAGATATCGATTCTAAATAATGTACCTGAAACCTTATTTGTCGTAGGTTAAAGGACGTTATTTGATATGGACGAACACCGGGGAGAGAGAGGGAGAAAGAGATGAGGGGCAGAGGGAGAAGGACATTAGAAAAATACTTTACAGAGGAAGAAAGGAGTAAAGATTGGAAAAGATACAAACGAGGGGGAATAGCAAGGGCAAACGTTAGATGGAGCAGAGGGGCTAATGGACAACGATGGTGTCGTATCCTGAGTGTTTGGGCCTAGTAATGAGATGAGGCCTCATTCATATCGACGCAAAAGCAAACATATGGAAAGGCTAATTAAGGAAAGATATAGGTGAAAGTAAAAGTTATAAATCGGACAATAATAAAGGCAGAGAGCGAGAGATTACTTCCAAGATTGTAAACCATACGTCTATGTAGGCGCGAATCAAGATAAGAAAAATCCCGGGAGAAAAATGTAATATATACGGCAGCGATGTGCGTGTATTCTACCCATAGATAATCCATATGCAAATTATAATTTCCCTTAAAGAGAAATAGGCGATAAGGGAATACGTTGAAGGTATTATCTTTTGTGACCTCATAACGTATAACAGTAAGCTCAAGGAGGATTGGCTCCCAGGATCGAAACTCGATATTTTCCAACAATGAAAACGTCGAAATGTCGTTATTTTCTGAAATTAAAACCGACTATAAATTCAAAATAAACAGTTCAAAAGATTCGAACCAATATCTCGATCATTTCTTGTGAGTTTTGGAATTTTTCGTTTGGAAATAAGACCAAAATTCACGATTTAAATGTTGAAGTGAACAAAATGGCGGCTGTTTGAATTCGAATTTTGTATTACGACATACCCATATATGGGACAGAATATCGGTGGTGCACTCTGGGAGCCAATCCTCCTTGAGTAAGCTTATGTTCATTCCCATCGGGGCGAATCAGAGCAAATCAGAGTCACGTGGAAATGGACTTTCTGTCCATCGGGATGGAGAATCCTCCTCGGGCATACGTGTGAGTGTGCTTCAATAACCAAGCACATTTTTTCGAAAATGTAAATCCCCAGAGCTACATGTAGGGTTCTATACTATAAGTTATAGAATGATTTGAAGTGCAATACAGGATATATTCTGCTCGAGAAATTCCGTAATGGCACGAAACGAAGTCGAGTGCCAATACAGATTATCGAGAGCAGAATATATCCTGTATTGCACTTCAAATCATTCTATAACGTTTTTATATCGTTTGATCCTCTGTATTGCTACTGAGAATGTCTCCTCCGTACCAATATTTTCTGTATTGCGACGGAGATGATCAATGGGGGACAATCTCAGTAGCAATACAGATTGGTACAGCACAAGAACGGACCAATCAGAAGGCTTCATTTTACAGATCATACGATAATGCTTATTACTCACGTCGGCTCGTATTCAAATGATCCCGGATTTGTAGGTTAACAGAGATGACGCAAGAATGTTGAAGAGATAAGTCGATATCCTGTAAAGACTCATTGAATGATTTTTAAATGCTCCTTTCACTTATCGAACAGAGCTATATCTAAGACCAGGAAAAATATTATGTTTAACATATTCTCCTGAGTTTATTCGTAATCCTTGATAATATAAACAGGATCATGTTAGTTTGTTTATTGTGAGAAGTGTGTGTATTTCGCACAGACATAGCTGAGTTGAGGATAAAAAGCACAATTCTTTATTGTTCAGTGAAAACATGCCGCTAAACATGGGTCTCCATTGCTCTGGCCTCAGTAAAATATTTACGAATGGTAGTCTTATTTGACACGGCCAGGTAGAATAGCCACGAGTGTTCAAGTTTCCATTTGGAAACATTATTACATTGGATTGTGTTGCAACCAAACTGACGCAGTTTTGAAATATTCAAATGAAGTAAAAGCTGTTATCTGACTGTTACGCTATAATGGATATTTAATAGAATTTCTATATTCCCCAACACGCCGTCCAGTGTACAAGAATCTAATCTTTAATTAAATTGCAAATAATATTCCGTCCAGCGCTCACGATCTCAAGTTCGCATACAAAGGATGCAATCAAGCGATTTGAGATATTTTATATAGATTTGCTGTTGCCATACAAACATTTTTTATCACAGTCATATAGATGTTAACAACATAGAAGAACGTAAAACGTATCTGATATATTATTTGTATCAAAAATCTGTAAAATGTCATTAGAATATTCCGTCCAACGTATGTACACGTTATCTTGGTATTTGTGGAAAAGGTACTGTTTTGTACAATATGGAATACATGAGCATACAATTATTTTATACAATTATCTGTAAAATGTCATCAGAATATTCCGTCCAATCGTATTGTACACATTATCTTGGTAATTATGTAATAGGTACGGTCAATTTTTACAACATGGAATGAATTTACCTACATAGCTTACTATTTTATACAAATATCAAAATCTGTAAATATCAATGGAGAATATTCCATCCATTTGAACATTTACTTTAGCAATTGAGGAATAGTTATTTCGGTAATTAAGAAATGGGTACGGTAACTTTGCAAATTACTGCGTTGAAGTTATGTGCAGTGCGTCTAATGACTTTATTATTCTGATGTTGAAAAAAGAAGAGCTACATGTACGGTTTTACTAATATTTTAAGGATTTAATTCATATGGAAACAAATTATCATATGTCTAACATTAAATACTGAAAGGTAAAGATTTTGATAATTTTCAATAATTATCATCTTAACCTACGAGTGTACAATGCCATTTAGAGATTGGTGTCACTATGTTTGCCTTTGTTATGTATATAGATCAATGACGCATATAGCGCGTTACATTCCCATTTGCCGTATTTGCTTTAAATACCATTGTTATCAATGTAAATTTCCTTTGATAGAGCTTATTTACATTGGTGTTTTGCGAGAGGTTTATATTACAATAGGATGATGGATTGTTAGGATTACTTACAGATAAATGAAAACAGACATGTAACGTATTGAAATTGTTATCCTTCTTTACAGTTATTGCGTTTTTAATACACCCTTAGTGTACGGAGCTCGTGAACATGGACTGGTGTGGTTCAAGACGATTCTTGATATGAACGGTTACAAGCAATTCTAAATATATCAACGTTATCAGCAGTTATTTAACCGGGAAGTTACAAATATATAGAAAATATACTATAGTCCTCTTAAAGTGCAAAATCTATGAGGATCATAGCTTTTGAATTAGATAAAGCAGTCTTTATTAAAAGACGATGAATTTGAATTCAGAATTAAACGCTACCAGTCCAGTTTAGTGCACCATACCAATTCATTGTATATTTTGCATGCTCCGTATATCAATGGTGAAATGGCAGTCCCTCGTCTCTTCTCAAGCTAATCATCCGATGAGCATAGGGATGAGATGAGAGACGAAACAAATAATAAACATATGTATTATTTTATGTACATAGAAAATACGTGAAATAGAAGTGTTACTTTTTTGAAATTTGTCTCTTTTGTTTTCTTTGTAAAGACCAATTCAAGCGATGTCGTACAAAAAAGATGACAAAATAAAACAGACACACGAAGTCAAGCCAATAGAATGGCCCTTAAATCATTTAGGAAGATGATTACTGATACAGAACAAATTGATGAAATATTATCATACACCTATTTACCAAACAACCAAACCATCCAACACCCGAACCCACCCATCTCCCCACCTGCCATCAAATCAGACAGTCAGCAAGACATACATATGCTCTAATGCTAATCGAACAATGAGGCCTTTTTTATCCAATGTCACGATTCAGACCCGGATAAATGGGTTTGTATCTATTATATATAGACGTTGATTTAAGTTTTTAGCTCATTTTGTTTATAAAGTGCCATTTAATTATACACTTTTTAGATTTTTATCCACATGCTCTGGGTTCATTCCATATGTATTGAGGCGTGGGGTGAGGCAAATTAAGATAGGTGAGGCAAGAATAAGTTAAAGGAAATATTGTCATCAGACTTTTATATCAATATAATATAATGAATATCTGCATCAACATTTTTCTGTAAAACTTTGTCGAGGTAACTGCCTTGCCCGTCTCATGCCTGGCTACGAGCATTGTATTATGTAAAATATCATGAACGACCTTGTGATGATGAATCCCTGAAGCAACGCACGGCGGGGAAATAGCGAAACCCTATAAAATAAAGAACCGTATCCAAGTCTCAGAACATTAATTCAGAACAGAGGGGATATAAACGTAGACGAAGACCAACACAATGTGGGACAAAGGATTTTCCATTTTCATTTCATTTCATTTTAGTTGCAATTAACTCACACGTGACTAAACAAGGTATATACTGTATATGTAGGATATATGTTACGCGGAATATGGCATATATTCATGGTTGCGCGGTATTTGTGATACGGGTGAATATGTCATACTCACCAGTGGCGGATCCAGAAATTAAAATGGGGGGGGGGGGGCAAATTTGGAGTCTGGAAAAAATTGGGCCTAAATTTTGAAAGATTAAAGCCCATTTTTTGTTACATTGACCAAAAAAGCATTATAAGGCCAAATTATGCACAAAAGGCCCATTTATAGGCCCTACACAATTCTGGGGCTCAAAAACTATAAAATTCTGGGCCCACTTAAGACCATGCCCCCCGGATCCGCCACTGCTCACTTGCGGAATATGCCTTCCCATATACCGAAGGGGAGTATGACATATGCTGCAGGTGAAACGTAATACAGAAAGCCTTGATATGATTGGTTGCGAGAATCGACTCTAAATTTAAAACAACGCTGGATTACTAATATACAGGGTGGGCCAAAAAAAAACACCCCCCTAGCCATTACTCCTGATAAATATTTATTTTTTAACATGTACACCAACAATGATACACCATTTTAAAGATAATTTAATTTGCAACAAAATGCTATATAATAGAACAATTTTCAACAACCCTGGCTCGAGATATATCCATTTATGTGACATGGGGGTCAAAAAACACCTTTTCAATTTTCATCGATTTTGCGAACAAAAGCCTATTTCTACCAAATTTTACTGTTCAGTTAAAAATTGCAACATTGTCATGAGTCTTTCAAAATTGGATATTCTTTATTGTTTTCATTCAGTTTTTGAACCATGCATGCTCAATAAACATGTGTATGCTTATAAAACAAATTAATTCCTTCTTCAGTCTGTCCAAATATGGCACAATAGACCCACCCCCCGGACCCATCCTCTGATCAGATTATTCGCTTAAGACGCGGAAGCCATTGGTTGATGGCATAATTGATGGATGTATGCAGAAGTACCATTCAACTGCTAGTTATTCTTTCTTTTAGTTCCTCTACATCCCTGATAGGCTGGGAATCTTTAAATACCAACTGTTCTAGATGCCCCCAGGTATGGTAATCAACATTATTGGCATCTGGACTGTCAGTAAGCCATTTGTCCGGGCTAGAGATGGTGTCATTTCGAATCTCCAAAAACTCAAGGGTAGCATTGGACCTGTGTGATGAAGCACTTTCCTTTCAGAAAATGAAATTTCTTTCACATGTTTTTATATCCTTGAGGAGTCCTTTTTAACACCTCATGTCATTAACATTCAGAGTATATTTTTGCTCCTGGTTCAACAAAAACAGGGGCTGTACATTCTTTCCTTTTTGGGAAAAACCGAGTGGACACCACTACCCTTTCTCGATTTGAGTAGCCTTTTATCGCAAATGTCCCTATTCTTGCTTACTGATATACAGTCTATCCTGTTGATTACATGTATAGTACTTGGGGCATTTAGAACAGTTGGTCTATGAAGAGCACTAGCCTATCAGGGAAGTAGACAAACTGAAAGAATGAATAATTATGAGTTCGATGGTACTTCCGCAGAGATCCATCAATTATACCAATGGCTTTCGCGTCTTTAGAGAATCCGATCAGAGGATGGGTCCGGGGGATTTGTCTATTGAGCCATATTTAAGAAGAAATTAATTTGTTTTGTAAGCATACACATGTTTATTGAGCATGAATGGTTCAAAAACTGAATGAAACAATTCATATATTATCCAATTATGAAAGACTCATGACAATGTTGCAATTTTTTACTGAACAGTAAAATTTGGTAGAAATAGGCTATTGTTCGCAAAATCGATGAAAATTGAAAAGGTGTTTTTTGACCCCCATGTCACATAAATGGTTATATCTCGAGCCAGGGTTGTTGAAAATTGTTGTATTATATATCATTTTGTTGCAAATTAAATTATCTTTAAAATGATATATCATTGTTGGTGTACATGTTAAAAAATAAATATTTATCAGGAGTAATTGCTAGGGGGGTGTTTTTTTTGGCCCACCCTGTAGTTAGTACTTCGACTATTAATGTTTGAATCCTAGATTTATTGAGTAAGTTTATTACGCGAGATGATTAGTGCTAAGTGATACTTCTGCATTAGTTGATATATTCCCTGCACTGTTCTGTCGATTTAGTAATCATTATAATAATCTATAAACTTTTACCTGTTGATTTCAACGATGAAATGGACGTTCTCATTGGTAAGTGAGTATACCCGCAGGTGAATCTGTCATACACCACAAGTGAATATGCCAAATTCGTTGCGGAATATGACACTATTTGTATCGTGTTTACCGCGTAACAATATGTTCCATTATATTTATGTATGTAAAGTAACATTTCCTAAGCTACCCTGTCGCATTTTTCTCAGTCGTGGAAGAATATTTTTGAAACACTTTTTACATGTTGAATTGGAATACAATTAAACCCATTGAATTCTTTGCCATCAGTATTGACAGTCCTTAACGCCAATAAAGGAGTAATCCCCTATATTGATTTGAAATACAATAAAATTCTATACTGATGTAAAAACGCGTTGACCACTGTTGAGATTTTGGGCAATCTTCTCTCTTCCGTTACCGGGATTCTAAATTGTACTATTTAAGAATCTTGTATCACTTTCATTTTGAAAAAGTCCGTGTGTAAATATTTCAAAGAAAGGTCGATGGTGACATGGTTGGATTATTCCTCGATATTATGATTAGATATCAGAGATGCCCATTAACCCCATTGTGAGATCCACAATATACATCTGCGACCAAATAAAACAGTTTTATGTTCGTTCGATGTTTCGATGCACACTATGATGTCATTGTGCGCGAAACTAATTGCGCAGTAAAATAATACACTTCCGTTAAAAACAATTTCGCATAAAAATTTAGAATTCGGTAAGAATTTACTCTTATACTTATTAATGCTTGGTTTTCTCTTGAATCAACAGTATATTTACAAATCTTAAAACGTTCAAAGTATTTAATCCAATAATTATTTAGTTGTAGACTCAATCAATCGGTGCTGGTGTTTTTGGTAGAAATTATCTAAAAAATTGAAAAATTATGCTCATTTTTATTTGATTCAGTGCATGCGATTGACTCATCATCATAAGTTTATATACATGTACATGTAGACCAAACTGCGATAAACTATGCACCTACCCTATCTTTGAATGCTCCGAAATCACTCTGCTACGTTTTTATTGAAGTCATTTGGTATTTCATGAGTAATTACGAGATTTGTGTTAAAAATTTGAAACTGAATTTGAAAATTAAAATCCTCTTTATGCGCATGCGCGGTATCGCATGTCAAACTTTTAAACTAAATTATATGTTCTATTAAGTTATTAAATGCGCATGCGTCTTTATGAATTGAACCAATTAAATTGCTGGATTCAATGCGCATGTGCTAAAAACCGAACCAATAAATGGAATCTTGCGCAGATTGCCTCTGGTGCAGACGAACGGGTTCAACGAAGTTTGAAATTGCTTGGACATTAAACTTATAGAACATTATAGAACTTATAGAAGATTTACTTGATTAAGAACTCAAGAATTACAATTTCAACTGTATAAATGAGACAGGAAAGAAGTGGGCTGGTCAAATGAAGGGGTAGGTCTCCAACTAACATCATAATTTTCACATTTATGAGTGCCGAATTCTGCGACAATCTATTCAATGGTATGCGAGATGTCCCTAGTAGGACTAGGGACATCTTGAAGTCTAGTTGTACCCTGCGTGCAGAGTCCCTCTGCCTAGTATAGACTATATAACAGTTTAGCAGCCCCGCCTCAAAGATTGGTGCCTGTGACAGCCTGGGTAATAAATCATTGCAAATCTACCACGCTGACCCTTCCTCAACCACTCAGCGAAGTGGAAGGAACGCATGCTAAATACATGCTCATTAATTATGTGGTGATGCCATAGGAAATGACCATATAGAAAGTTGTCCGTATTTCTACGACAAATTTTGATTGGCTTGGTAAGATCAGAGATTTATTGTAAACTGAAAAAGTGAAGACAAAGCTCTCTTTTAAGAAGTGAAGTGGAACGAATGCAGAGGGTATACATGTAGTGAAACCTTTTATTATTTCTCGATGTGTTCATGCTAAATGTAACGGGCACATATCTCATATACAAGCATAGACTGATAGAGAGATATTTAAAGGTTCATACATTTTACCTACACTCTTCTTCTACAGTACCTAACAACTGTTATGTCTGAACACTTGATGCAACACCTGATGATATCGCTTATAAATACACTCACTTGTTGCAACTAAAAAATGAACACTATTAATAAAATTTAATAGTTTAAATCTAACATATAGATGCAAAAATCTCTAGATTTTTGGATTTTGGAATCTGTATTAAATCTTTACCTAAAGTATCCTCGATATTACGACAGTGTAGCAATTTGTTTGTCAATAGGATTTTTTCTCCAGTGGATGCAAAATTCTTACTCTCACAATTCAGACCAAAATTGGTTTAAATATGCCCATTTTTCATGATTTTTCTCATTTTCAAGTGGGTGCAAATGAATTTTCAGGTGGGTGCAAGCCTATTTTTAAAATCTCAGGTGGGTGCTGTGCCCACTTGCTTTAATGCTGGAGAGATCACTGTACATACACTGTAGTACCAAAGAAACCATTTTTATTTATATTTTCAGATATTTATTAAAAATATGGCAGTTGCATCTAATACAAATTCAGGGGCATTTGAGATCGCAAAAGCAGGGTGGCTCAACCGCCAAAGTGAGTATATTTGCTCAGTCATGTCAGTAGGCAAACTAGAATTTAGCACCTTCCTTTGATCAGTTGATCAGATCAATAAAACACAGATTCCAGGGTGATGGTGGGTAATTTAAAGGGACTGAGAGGGATAGAAATTAGTTGAAATTTGTAAGGGAATATCCCTTAGTAAACTTGGATCATGGATATTCCTGAAAGTTTAACATTCAATGACTTTAAAATCTCTGAATACAAACCCATTTTTTACCCTAGTTTCTACAATCCTAAATACCTTAAATTCTTCATTTTAAAGCCTATTAAAAAAGTAAAATCTTAAATCGACCTTACTTCTTATTGCATTCAATTGTGTTGTAGTAATGAATACAGTTTTTCAGCAATATTATTTTACTTTGAAAGGTACAATACTAAAACGTTGGAAAAGGTCTTGGTTGGTCCTGTATGTTGATGGGATTTTAAAGTACTTTGAAAGCCCAGACAGTCATGTTGCTGAGGATGTCGTACTGATGCACAAAGATGTACGATGTATGCAAACTGGCACAGCTGTAAGTATGTTTGTTTGTTTGCCTGTCTAACACGTTGTAATTTTTATTCATCCATTTAATATATTGCAGAAGTTCTTTGCTCCATATTCTTTAGACTGACTTGACCAAACATGGGATTTTTTCTCTCACACATTTTTGACATGTTTCGAGTCAGTCAGTGTTCAATGCTAAAGCGCAAAATATTCCATGTATGAGCATTTGAGTATTAGATTGAAACTAATGAAAAGTGCAATGTCCATTGTACACGTATATTTTACAATTTTGTCTCTTATTTCAGTGTTTAGCTGCACCACCAGATGGAGCCTCAATCAATTGTCTGTTTGCTGTTGTAAGGACCAATGGAGAGAGATGGGTGTTTTCTGGAGCCGACCAAGATGATGCAAAGTATGTCAGTGTCACTATAACTTATTCTTAATCTTAGACAATTTCTTGGCCCAGCATGATATCATTTTGTGCATTAATACCAAATGTTTAACTAATATATCAATGTCTGTGGTAATGGCTCACTTCATGAGGACACTTTTACAATGGGTAGAATTCATATATGGCAGATAGGATGAGAAAAATAGTTTTATGTAGTTTCTTTATGTGTTGTTGTTCTTGGTCTTTTTATTCAGAAGTACTAAAATCATAATTTAATCAATATATAATATATATTTTAATTCATTTTAAGGTCTCATGCTTATCCAAAGTTTGTAATATTACTCAATTAAGATTTAAAAAACATGTGACACTTTTTTTTAGGGCTTGGCATATAGCCCTGGAACAGGCTCGAGCAATGAGGCCTCCTCAGTCACAATCTGCACCTCCACCCTACATTGATGGGCAACAGATTCATATGAACCATGGCCTATTTGGTAGAACAAGACATGGTATGTGATAACTGAAAATGGTCAATGTTATAAATGCAAAATAAGTACAATGTACAGTAAAACCTGTGTATATTGAATATAGTTGGTAGGTGTTCGCTACAGAGAGCAATTTATACAGAAGTCAGTAGAGTATGTGGGGGGGGAGGGTATCCACTAAAGACAGGTGTTGACTAGAGAGAGGTGTTCATGGAGACAGGTTTTACTGTATATACCAAGATTAGAGCAGGCAAAGTATATAGTGTAATCTGGTTTTGAAGTCAAAATTCTAGAAAAGACAAGAGGCAAAAGTTAGGTGATAGCCAGAGCGAACGCTGAGACCTTTTACACTGTTATCAAAAATTTTGTTTATGCACATTTGTTTTTGATTTATTGATAAAATAAAATGTTTAATGTTATTAAAATTAATGTGTTTTATCACCAGGTATAGTTCACCAGAGGCCACTCGGACAAGTCACTGTAATTCACAATGGTGGGAATGTGTACTGTCCCTCTCCTGGCCAGCAACAGATGTACACGGTACACCATAATGGGCAACCAGTGCAATATTACAGTATGTTATCTATATGAAGCCCCTATCCTATTAATTCAGTGCAATATTACAGTATGTTATTTATATGAAGCCCCTATCCTATTAATTCAGTGCAATATTACAGTATGTTATTTATATGAAGCCCCTATCCTAATAATTCAGTGCAATATTACAGTATGTTATTTATATGAAGCCCCTATCCTAATGATTCAGTGCAATATGACATTACTGTATGTCAATTATATTAAGTCCATCTCCTCGATAAGATTTTAGACTGGAGAAGCACAAAGTCTGTCCATCTTCAGTCATGAAAGCCATTGCAGTCAGGGACTGTAAATAGGGCAATTCATCTTTGGCCCATTTAGAAATAAGTGGACAGTGCTATACTTCTCTCTTAATGTACATGCTCCTGGAAATGAAACATTTTTGAAAGCATACTCAGATTTAATATAGGCGTTATAGATCTAGATTGTGAAATCATGTTTATATACATAAAATGGACAATAAAATATGTTAATCAATATTGCATACATGTATTTATCATGTTTATTTTATTTCATTTAATGATCCATTTTTAATCAAGATGTTTCACCTTTTTAACGTGTCATAAAATATAAAGCTAATGAACTACTTTTTCAGTTGTACCAGGTGCACAGCAAGGCCAGACAACAATAGTTTATGCTGATGACCCTTACTGTAGCAGGCATAACAGGTAAAATGTTTAATTAAATCCCACATTAGAATGTAATTAGCATGGAACAATCATCATGATAAATCATGACATCTCATTTCTTCTCAGCCCTGAGATGCCATGATATAATGAGCTTGATTTGGCGATCCAGGAGAGCCCAAAATTGAGGATTTTTGAGATCTTTCATCTCAGCTCATATTTCATCTAATTGGGGTCATAAAACTTGTGTAACTGTGCCTGTTGTAATATCTGCTGTTAAATACAATGCCTATTATGTAATGACTGTATTGACATTAAAGTTAATGATTACATGATCACAGAATATGCCTCATAATATCAGAGCATGTTTCAAGTGAAACAGAAAGATGCTATGAGTATCAGAATGTGGAACAATATGTAGTGGTATTATCACAATATTGAATACCACACTATTTTACGCATGCTCTCCCTTTTTAGATTGTAGAGATTGGAGTTTTCCAGTCAACAGACCATTCCAATAACCCTACCTTCTTTTGATTATCAATGAAACTTTGATATATTTGCTGAATTGATGATATAATAGATTTTGAGTGGCAATCTGTTTCAGCAAAAACAGTATTAACTTATTGCTAATTTTGAAAAAGTACAACCTTTGACATCACCATTCTAGCCAAATATATCATTATTTATTTTATATACCAAAGGCACTGGGGAGTATCGTGATGCAACAACACCGTGTTGTTGCATCAAGATGGCCAGACTTCCGGTGATCGATTTTCGTACGATATTTTGTTTCCCCAATTTAAACCCATTTCTAGGACGATTTGCTCAATAACCATACACGTGCAGTTAGCGCACGATCTATATTTAAAGAAACTGTCATTAGTATACATGTACCATCACCAAGAAGCAATAAGTTCACGGTTTTAGTTCCTCACTATTGATGCAACAACACCAAACCGAAGATGCAACAACACTCCTCTAGATTTGAGCAATGATGCAGCAACACCAATTAATAGTATACTTTCAGAAGACCATAAATCTCGAGAGGAACAGATTTTTAAATGCTACTATTGCAACACCGTTACCCATTACCCATATTTGCGTTCTTCTCAAGGCATTCAAAATACACGTCCTGCGGGCGAAGATACTTTTAAATATTATAATGTACTGGACGTTGTTCTATAACATAGTTCAATCGCCTTTAACATGGCAAGCTTTAGTAACCCAATCTATTTTCATTAACCACTGTTCCATAGCTTGATGACCCTGACTCCAGTTAGTATCATTCAAAATGGTGGACAAACATCTTTCGTTCTCGGTAAACATGACGAGCTATTGGAAATTATCTGTCATTCATCTGTGGAACAGTGATAAACTAGTAGATGTACGTTACCACTGTTTATCAAATTATAACTAAAACAGTTTAACTGTGACATTCGTGAGCTTATGTTGATGGGATGATTGCTTCATCTATGATATAATATGATATGATTCTTTATTTCCTCCAATTTGGAGAGCCAACGTGTAAAAATGTCTAATTGACTTTATTAGAGAGGCCGTTTAGATACACGTTTAATGGAAATCTTGCACGACGCACATGTAGAATTATTGCTCTCTTTGGATTCCTTCTCTCCGACTGAGTAAAAAGGTAAACAAAAGTGATAAGATTAAGGGCCCAAAATGAGGTAAATTGATAGGGGTGCAGTTATCCCAGATATCCCGGGCCCTCGGGAAATATCATATTGTCTCTCGGATTAAAACTAATATTGAATCCCTCTCAGTAAATAACCGTTATATATCCTGGATAGCGTAAACTCCTGAGCAGCGTATACAACTCTTCAACTTGATATATGACATCATACTTTGGGTGGGATAACAAAGGATATATAATATACAATTGTAGACCTCTCTTAAGGTCAACTAGCAAATTTGTATACCGATACTGTAATCCTTGAAAGTTCGGAGGTCGAGGTCAACAGTACTCTCAGGGTTTACTGTTGAGGTATACACTTTGGCCAGTTGACCGAATACAGAGGTTAACAATTGTTTGTTAGTCCGAAGAATATAGTATTTGAAGGATATAATATACAATTGTAGACCTCTCTTAAGGTCAACTGGCAAAATTGTATACCGATACTGTAAACCTTGAAAGTACTAATGATCAAGACCAGAGGTCGAGGACACTTTTGCCAGTTGACCTAAAAGAGAGGTTAACAATTGTTCTGTTAATCCAAATAACATAATAATTGAACGAATATATAATCGAATATCACGTTAACATATTTGATAAGTAAAGGTATCATATTTTAGCAAAAAATCCCCAAACCGTCGAATACTTGTAATTTTTTACACAACTTATTTTTTCAAAATTAAAAAAATTTCAACATTAAAAAAACAATTTTTCAAAAATAGCGGTCAACAGTACCTAGTAGTGGTCAACAGTTTACAATTGTTGACCTCTCCAGAGGTCAACCGGCAAAATTCTATACCGAGACTGTAAACCGAAAAACTACTGTTGACAGTGACCGAAGTTTACAGTCGAGGTATATGATTTTGACGGTTGATCTAATGGAGAGGTCTACAATTGTTTTGTTAGTCCGAGTAAACTAATAATACACATAGACGACAATCATCAATCGGCATGGCTTCATTTCACAACCTTTTCTCCGAACCACGTTAGCAATATTTTTTTTAGAAAATCTGGAGACAGTGCAAGTAGCTTAACTCTGTATTTGGCACATCACGGCGTACTCGTTAGTGAATTAATGTTAATTTTAAGTTTCTATTTGTATTTTTGCTATACTTGTCGCCTAGTAAAGTCATTTTCATCAACGTTTACAAAATGTTTCAGAAGTAGCGGTCAACAGTACCTAGTAGCGGTCAACAGTACATAATTTTGACCGCTAATCAACCAATCAGAATAGAGTATTTCAGTTGAGGTACTAACTATACATTTTGTTGATCGCTCATCAATCAATCAGAATTGAGTATTATATTGAGGTACTAACAACACAAACTGACTGATATCTGTTGTCTTTCCAAAATTATATTAGTTATTTGTAAACAATTTCCATACGGTAAATCAGGGGCATTTAATTTAGAAAATGTATAATCTTTATTTTTCAGATACAATATCAATGAGATTGCCTCCTGGGGATTCAGTACTGTATTTAGTTTGCCTTGTATATCCTTTTAACTTTGATATAGACAAAGAAACCCAACAAAATACGTTTCGTTCATGGACCACTGACTCACGCGTTTTATTGATATCCCGACCTACACCTGTGAACAGAACATAAAACAGTTTCTCTTGTTGTTCAATGATACATTATATTGGCGTTTTTGCATCAGCACATTGGTGTTGTTGCATCATCGATAAGAAACAGAGTGGTGTTGTTGCATCAATAGTGAGGAATTAAAACCACGAATTTATCGCTTCTTGATGATGCTACATGTATACCAATGACAGTTTTTTAAAATATAGATCATGCGCTAATTGCATGTGTATGATTATTGAGCAACTCGTCCTAGAAATGGGTGTAAATTGGGAAAACAAAACATCGTACGAAAATCGATCACCGGAAGTCTGGCCATCTTGATGCAACAACACGGTGTTGTTGCATCACGATACCCCCCAGTGAAAGGGTACCATGTTTTTTGGAAAGGCCTATTATAACGAATAATATATGGTGTTACCCTCTGGCGGCCAGTCACCAAAAATATATATCGTAATCAGTAGATGCCCTTGTAAATGAATAGAGGGTTGACACAAAAAGTCGCTGTTTGGGTTGTGCATTAGCTTGTTACTTGAGACCTTTCTTTGATATTTCAGGTATTGCAGATGCAACAGGTGTGATGGTATTGGATGGGCAGGAGGTATGTTTGCTGGTGCAGCCTTGGGAACAGCCATGATGATGCCATTGTTGTGGTGGTAACTATAGTAATGTTTCCATGGTGATACATGGACTCAAGTGCTCCATGAACTATGGAGGACGAATATGCCTCCACAACATGTAAATTGTGATACTTATACTAACTTTGCCAACATAAAGGTGTCGCTACTGTACAATCCCTTACACAGTATTAGCATGTGAGTGAATATTAACTGAAATGATATATATGAGGATAGTATATGAGCCAGGCCACAGGAAAAGGGGTCTTATCACAAATTTTTCCAATATTCTGATTTTTTGTTTATCTTAAAAAGCATAAAAAGACCTTTCAAATGAGCCATGGCATATGTTTTAACAATTTTCCCTTGCATATATGAACCAAAAAGTCGGATTTGAATTTAGCACATTTTCATCTTAATCTTGGGCACATTTTTGGCTCTGTAGCACAATTTTAATTTTTGTGATAAGACCGGTTTTCCTATGGCCAGGCTCATATATAGCAAATGCTTCAAGTATAAATGCTTCGAGTATAACAAAATGTGATACAAACTACCCTCTTCAATTACTCAGAAGAAAATCTTATATTTTTAACATTCCTAGATTGAACTTTTGGCTTTTGAAGAGGCAAATTAGAAAATGCTTATAAAAATATTTGTATGGTAAAACATGGTTTTTGCACCATGAAGTATCAAAATTAATGGTAATTATTATGTGAGGTGATTGTTAAAATAAACATTGTAACAAAATTGGAGAACATAATAGTTATGCAGCACTCCCTTAAGAACAGCTTGATAGAGTTCATATTTGAAATGTAAAAGTCAAATTCATATGCATAAAGTGCAATATCCATGGACCTTTAAATAAAAAGGTTGATTCAAACAAATTAATTGAATGGTGTATCCAGCATGACTTTCAGTAAACTTAACTCTAATGAGTGTATAAAAATTATGGTACAAGTATAGAAAACAGTAAAAATTATATATTTATATAGTGTATAAGTGTAGCACATATAGATGCAGGCCCCTAGCCAGGGGGGGTTCGCAGTGTTCGGGCGAACCCCCCCCTGGCCAAAAATTCTTTCAAAATCATGCAGTTTTTCACCATTTTGAGCACTTCTCAAGTGATTTTAGCCACATTTGGGCCAAAATTGTCAAATGTGAACCCCCCCTGGAATTTTTTGAAAAATGAACCCCCCTTGGCAAATCCTGGCTACGGGCCTGAGATGTATTGTAAAAAGGTACAAAATGTACTTGCATTTATTTATAATATTTGCTTAATCTAACAAATGTCTTGTAAATTGAAGATCATATATTAGAATTGTGTTATAATATCAACAGTTGTTGACGTTTTTCTGTAAAGGGGTAAAAGGGTATCAGGTTGATTTTGAAAAATAAGTGAAAAATGGATCTTTCCAAAGCAATGTGATCAACTTCGTTTATATACAACTTACACATTTGAACACAAAACTGTGTGTTATTTAAACTATGATGGGCTTGCTGTGTATAAATATTCCTACAATTTAGTATACATGGGGTTAAAGGAGACCCGATGATACCATGAGCTTACTTTGCACTATCATGGCTGTGTCACAAGGCTTAATGTACAAGCGAGCTCTGCGGTATGTTCACCTTAACGTTGATCCCCAAATGCTCACCGTATCATCGTGTCTCCTTTAACCCCGTACTATAGCCTAGTCAGTTATTCCCATGTGAGATAAAAGAAAATCCCATTTGTCATGCTAACATTTTTGTCTTACTTCTTTACATATTGGCTTTTATCAGCTGAAAACAGTGAATAAAAATATGTCATCATTTTATATTTAGTCATAAAACTCTTGGGTGAATGTTATTTAATATTGGGCATATCTTTAATTTTGACTTTGAAAGATTATTTGTCTGGGGACCTTCAAAAATGTCATTCATTCCTCGTTAATTTATATCACATGTATTTCAAGTTGTTTACTAAGATAAGAACGATAATATATGAATTTATTTTCTTCTTGAATTGAGATTACAAAAAGATTTATTCAAGTTAATGATCAACGGAATCCAGCAATATTTATTTTTTACACACAAACCAATGCAGTTCAAGTTGTGCAACTTCCACCTATTCAAGTCCTGCTGGCTTCCAATACCACGATGTCATAATAGTATGTACCAAGAAGTCTACACTTAGAGTAGCCTTGCCCAAGTCTGTATTATACACAGTGAAAACCAAATTAGAAAAAATAAAAAGACACCACCTTCGAGCAAGGCTACACTTGAGTGATTTTCGTAAACCTAAAATGTGCACAAGTGTATTTTTATGTTGATTATGAATATGTTATGTTATTATAAGTGAAATATATTTTAGAAATAACTACTATCTACCATATCTCGTATTTTTTGATAAAATCTGGACGATTTGCAAAAAAATATTTTGAATGTTTTTTGTTGATTTTATAATTATAATTTTAGGGACATTAATTTCAATGGGATCGGCATACAAAGCAACTCTCCCCTTCTTATGTTTTGTCTTCTATCGTTCCCTCAAATTCATATCATAATCTCGACGTTGCTTGCAATTTTGTCATCTTTATCTCTGATCGTACTTTTAATCAACGTTTCACTTTTTGAATTTATCCAAAAATAATGTTTAATTTGTTTGGCAAAAAATGAAGAGTCGATGTCATGTGTTCATTTGATACAATACAGTACAGGCGTGTTTGTAAGTGTGGGACAATACATGAATCCACCGACCTTCTGAAAACTAACCCGGGCTCAATTTATACAATTTGAACAGAAATGTTTGATTTATGGTCCATAAATTAAAGATTGTTTTTGTATGTTTTGTCTATTAAAACTTGATGTTTCAATTCAGAGTTAATGGTTTATCAAGTGAAACCTTATCTCTTTGAAGGATGTGAGAAAAATGTACCAATTTCCCCATTTACGTCCAAATCTTCTTATGTGCTCCTATGAATATTATTTAATTTTTCGAATCAAAATAAGGAATAAGGATTTTATTTGTACTATATTCAAATATTTAGAATACGAACTCCAAGCCCTGTTCAAATTACTTAATATTTATTGAGTGCGTTTCACTCTAAATTTCAAGACATCACGTGAATTGCATTTTATGAACAGGTTGACATTCGCTGCACTGTATCAATTTAAAAACTTAAAGCAATGTAAGCTATTTAAAATATTTTGATTTATTGATTGGTTCCACTGTGCTAAACCTTCTGTGAATCGAATTCGCATACATTTTGACGAGTTTATCTTTCGACAGTATTTACAATACGACAATTCGACAGTATTTTACAATAAAAAACGACAAACTTAACGATATAGAATATATACATTGCATTTGTACATACTTCAGGAACGCAGATGGAAGTAAGTATTACTTATTTATTTAAATTTCCATTGAATAAGCTTAATCCATGATTTTTTTTAATTAATTAGTGTTTTGGAGGTTAAGTTCCTCGTTTGTATTGACCGACGCTGAGCGTTTTTCAAATTATAAGTGCATCAAGTACTTAGATTTTAACAACAATAGGGCTTGTTTATACAATTTTCAAAAGTTGCGTCAGACACCCCCAAGCGGGCATGAGTGTGGAGTTTGAATTTATGTGAAATAATTGTGTAGGCTATACCGTGTAGAAATTTCTTTCAACCCCCCCCCCCCTCGGGCATGAGTGAGGAGTTTGAAAAAGAATTGAATTGTCTATCAAATTCAATACTAGTACCCTGGGGCCAACTTAATGAGTATTCTTCACCCCCGGGCTCTGACCCCGAATTTGCACTCATAGGGGCACTGGTGGATCCAGAAGCTAACAAGTGGGGTGGGGGGGGGGGGCGCACATTTTAGATCGGAAAACTATTTTTGACCCTTAAATCAAATAAGGGCTCAAATTTGGTAAAATTTGAGGCCCATTTAGTTGATAATTTGGCCAAAAAAGGCTCAAAAAGCCCCACTAATTGAGGCCCTACAAAATGTTTTGGCCAACATTTTTCACTTGGCCCACTTATACTAAAGCCCACCATTGGGCCCACTCGGGCCCCATGGGCCCCCCTGGATTATACAGTGTAATTTTATAAGTTTATTTTATTTTATGCCAGATTTGCATTTGGTACATGCCAGTTCTCAACTAGACCATGACTAGACTAACCCACTGTATTTAACTCCAAACTTACATTATTGAGATGATTCTCAACATTTACAATTATCATACACTCATATTATTTAGAAACGTTTACAAAGAAGGAAGATTGTAAAAAGGTATACATTTGTCATTGCTACCCCTGGGTTAAGTATGACATTTAACAGGGCTAAAATCAGCCACCGATCTTCCAATACCTCAAAATAAGAACGATTCATACATACTCCGTTCGTTTTTCTTATGCATTTGGCGTCAGTTGTTCAGGTGATTCAACATGGTGGACACAGGTAAAAATATTTCGAAATTCCAATATTGTCCTGATTTTCATGGTAAATACCCTACTATAATTGATAAAAGCAAGGATTTTTCAATGTTTATATCAAGAATAACAAACTTTTGAAATATTGCAGTTGGAACTTCTGTTTTAGGTATATTCTTTTCACTTTCTTTCAAAGGTATATAAATTACTTTTTTATGATAATGTACAGGTGAGCACTTGAAAAACGTAAGTGGTTTTACATGTAGGATCAAAGTTAGAATGAAAACGGTTTCAACTTGAACTGCCAGTGTATTTGTTTTATTTTATTAATTTAGTGAAGTAACTATGCATTCAAGACGATGCAATATACAAGTACATTCTAATAATAGGTCAATCTCTAAATGATAGCCACCATATAAGGCATGCGCAGTTAAACTGAAGTACAGTAACTCTGCAAGATTATAATTTATGTATGATATATTTTATTTGCAGACATTGAAAGCAAAGTGGCTCAAAGTCTACATTCGATGGCAATAATTCAAACAACATGTACATGACGGTCATTATAAAGAAGACAGTCTGTTGATGTACATGTTCATGTAACACTAATTATGTCAGAAGGACCAGCAAAATACTATACCCCAAGGGTAGCGAACTGCACACGTCCAGAGGCCCGTGTTAATGCAGTCAGAAGTAGGGGCAATAAGCCTGATTGGTTTTCTCATGACCCAAGTCGCCCGGAAGCTGGAGAAAATCCATTCATTCCCCGAGGAAGAGGACAAAGACCCGAGGGAGGTCGAGTCTCAGATAAGTTTCGCAAACAGAAACCAGATTGGTTCCAACATGATCCATCGCGGACTGATATTAGCAAATCTCCTGTAGGGAGGGGCAAAAATGAAGAAGCAGTTGGAATCAAAACAAAAATATATGGGGACCAAGAATCCTGGTATAAACATGATGAAAATAGGAATTATAGTCCTCCAAAGAAACCTCTTCGTGTTACTGCAGTTGGTGCCGAACAAAACGCAATAAAAAATAAACCTATGGGTGACGTTAATTGGTATAAACATGATGGCTCAAATGTTGCTCCATATCAGAAGCCACCAGAAAAGGGTACCGACCCTCGTTTGAAAGAAAATGCTACTAATTTCAAGAATCGAAAATCTGATTGGTTTGAGCATGACCCTAACAATGACTACCATGATCCTATCCCCCCTCCCAGGGTATCCTCCCCAGAGGCAACCTCAAATGCCCAAAAGCTACGGGGCAACACCCCTATATGGTATAATGCAGATGAGAACTATGGATACTCATCACCAAAACCTGCCCCGAGATTAGCAACAGAGGCAGCTGAGGGTATCGCAGAGAAAAACAGAGGCACAATGGATAAATGGCTCAAGCCCGATGACAGCCGAAATTATGAAACGGATCGCCCTCAAGCTCGAGTTAAGCCTGAGGCTGAGTCAATCGCTACACGCAATCGTGGCCAGATGGGTGCTTTATTGGATCATAAAGGTGGCAGCAGAATGGACCAGTCCTACGCAAGAGCAGTTAAACCTGAAGCTTTGGGTAATGCTGTGAAAAGTCGTGGCAATATGGATAAAACATTAAATCAGGATGACAATTGGGGATATGAATCTGCCAAACCAGCAGCTAGGGTTAAACCTGAAGCTGAAGAGATTGCAAGGAGAAACAAAGGTGTAATGAATGAAACATTAGCAGTTGATGCTTACCCAAGTGCCCCTATGAAGCAAAAGCCTAAAGGAAGAGCTGTTAAGTCAGAGGCACAAGAAACGTCAATTGCAAATAAAGGCAATAGGACTAAAGAGCTAATAGGAGAATATGGCAATCTTGGACTCTCCGTTCGACCTATTCCAAGGATTAAACCAGAGGCAGAGGAATTCGCAAATAAACATAAGCCAACAGTGCAGAACTTATTCCATAGTTATGGCGCATTGCCAATATCTGGTCGCCCTGTACCAAGAGTGAAAAATGAGGCACAAGACTTTGCAAACAAAAACAATATGTCATCGGCTGATAAGGCTATGTATAATAAAAAATCATCCCGTAAGACTGCCTGGGAATGACCTGGTCCATGGTCAGTCAAAAGATTTAGAGTGAT
This sequence comes from Owenia fusiformis, assembly GCA_903813345.2. Lineage (NCBI taxonomy): Eukaryota > Metazoa > Annelida > Polychaeta > Sabellida > Oweniidae > Owenia > Owenia fusiformis. The sequence continues at coordinate 29,115,467 of CAIIXF020000002.1, forward strand.
TTACAACTGGTATAAAGTCTCAGGATTGCTCTTTATATTCCCATGTTACCCTTTGTGCTTTCCCAATTCAAATAAGTGATCTCCACAGCATTTTTTCTCAAGTGGGTGCAAAATTCTCATTTTCACAATTCAGACAAAATTTGGTCAAAATATGCCAATTTTTCATGATTTTTCTCATTTTCAAGTGGGTGCAAATGGATTTTCAGGTGGGTGCGAGCCTATTTTCAAAATTTCAGGTGGGTGCCGTGCCCACTTGCTTTAATGCTGGGGAGATCACTGGTGTGTGTAGGCTTTGTTTCTCCCTCTTTACTACATGTATCTATCTCATGTGTAGAAATGACAGAAAATACTGAAATGTGTATATGCATTCAGTGGATTTCAGCTCTTTATTATCACTATTAGTATAGCATGATACATGACACCACGTTTAATTCACTTCAGATATAACAATGATATATTTATGTCCATGTGTACATACATTTATTTTACATGAGCTCTAAGAATTAGGATTGTCATGTATAATATATATGTGCTTCATTTATAAGGCACATCACATGGTAAATTGGATAATAACATGTTAAACATTCCAAGATGTCAATTAAATCTCTGTGAAACCATTTAACAAAAGTTTGTACACTTTTTATGTGCTCTGATCTATGTTGAACAGTGATTTCTGTCATGTGTTGTATGAATCATAGAGAAATGGACAATCAAGACTAAAATGTTGGAACTTTTCATTATTTTAAATAACTTAGCAAAATTGTGTATGTGCAGTAAATGAGTTGCAGCTTCAAGTTATCATTTAGTATGTAAATGGCAAAGAAAAAGAAAAAGGGACATTTAAGATAGAGTCAATCACTATAAATAACTACTTTAAATGGAGTAATCTGTATTACCATTTATACACCCTCTTATCCAAACACTCATAATGATATAATACATTCATGAATTTATATTTGAACAATTTGCATATGTTTTACAATTGTACATGTACTAGACATGGTATTTTTATGTTAACTTTGTACCAGTTTCTAACCATTTATACTATAGATTAAGAAGTTGAAAGAATATATATCACACAAAATGTTAATGTTCTTTATTCACAAATCATGGGTTTCAAGTATGCAAAGCCCATGACGAATAATTAATTAGTGGGCCGGGACCAACGCAATGAGTAATTATGGGATTTCCATTCTCCGAACGCAGGTCTTCAGAATTCGTATCTCGTTTTTCATCCTCCAAACGTAGGGCTCCAGACATAGCATCATCCACTACACGTTCCTTTCTTCTTCGAAGAACGAGGTTAGAGTTCTAGAGCCTTGCATTCGGAGGATGGGGATTTCACGCTCTTATGATTTCAAACAATAAAAACATTAGGCTATAGAGCATCTGATATCTAGATAATGCAATGCCATGCATAGGCCGTGATACCATGAACGGGGTATATATATTGCAGTTTGCAGTCCCACGGGAAGATATCATTCTCATACTCATAGCATCTTTGTTTCACCTGAAATATCTCAGGGCTGAGAAGAAATGAGAAGTCATGTTTTATCATGCTGGGGAGATGTACATATTTCATTATGAATCGGGATAAACTCTTCAAAACGTCCCGTTACCATTGTTGTATATGTTATTCGAGGGAAAGCTTGAGTCCGATCTACGTATCAGAATAAGTCAGATTCCTCCAGTAATAAGATGTTTCACTTTTGGACGCCCCTGTGTTTTTGTAATCCAATGGGTCTCTTCTACATTTGACCAAAGCAATCAGGAACTTCACCAAAAGGAAGACAGTTGCAACTCCTAGAAGTACGGCATTGAAGATAAAATTGAGCGTAAATGGATTCCAGTTTTGGACGATGATTCCACAAAGTGCGAACACGGCAACGATATACGGTGTCAGCAGATATCTCGTGTACTTATCCAGTGCGGTGATGTCAACGACGAACCACACCAGCAATTCACTGGCGAGTATCGCCAACGAAATGGTACATGCCGCTTCGTTGGGAAGATCAGCCCAAAACACCAGAGCTGTCGCCAAATTCAATAGCGTTGCAATTGTACACCACGTTGCATACATGCCCAGTCCATTATGAAAGAAGATACGGATCATCCAAATATCGGCTCCTTTTTGCTGCTTTACTAACTTCCATCCGTGTTTGTCAAGGGCTCGCACTGAGAAAAATACGCAAATGTAAAGAAGGAACGCCATCAGAGCAAGCACTGCGCACGCTTGTGGGATATACAAACTCCGATAGAGGAAGCTCCATAGTATACTGCAAGCATTCATCAAAGGAAAGCAGATGAAGATACCAACGGGAAGTACATTGGGCCGCACATAAAGATATCCATAATCAGTAGATCGACAGAGGGTGGCAAGTGAGTAACCCAGCCAGAGAAACTGCCAAAGATATATACAGCCCCAAACGACATAGAACGTCCAAGGGGATGGGTTGATCTCCAATCTGTAGTCGAGGATCGCGTCATTGGTAGTTGCGTTGTCAAAGTTGAAAAAGCCTAAAACGATAAATTGTGAGTCCAGTTTATCAAAAACGACCAATCGTCCAAAAAGGTTGACAGACATTTGAAAACTAATTACGACATTCATTTTAATGAAGATAAAACCGAAAAATCCCGGAATAAAAAGTGAGCCCAGTTTACACGCTTATTGAAAATCGTATAAACGTTTGATAGCAACTTAAAAACTTATAATTACGGTAGTTTCGCTCCAAGACTCTGGGCCTTATCTACTTCAACAATAGCTTGTTGTGGTTGTGTGCAGTAGGTGGGGGTCACGAGATCTTGTAAATAGACTTTTCATATGAATAAAGATCTTACCTCTACTCCTCGAACGATATACACTAAAGCCAACAAACACAGTATAGATGGCACTAACAACGACAATGAGCAAGAACTTCAGCGCCTTGTGCTTCCTCTGGTTGCTCTCAGTACTATCCATTACTCAGCCGAAACTAAAAAAGCAGGGAAATAATAGTATAATTCAAACGGCGAATTTAATCCAAATAGAAATGGAACTCGCTTTTTCTGAAAAGGCAGCTTGCTTTGGTTAAAAATGCAGCTTGCTATTTCTAAAAATGCAACTTGCTTTTTCCAAAAACGCAGCTTTTTCAGAAAACTTCTGAAAAGGCATCTTGCTTTTTTGTTAAAAATGGAGCTTGCTTTTTTCTGAAAATGCAACTTACTTTTTTCTAAAAATGCAATTGATTTTTCAGTTCTCTTCAGTGTCTAAAACGAATGTATCAATTCACTTTATTCCATGTTTAAAAATACACGCTATTAGGAAAATGTGCGATTCGATAAAATTGAAAATTATGTACATGGTGACACAAAGGAAAATTTAATTTCTTTTTAATCTTAAAGTCGTTGATGTAACATAACGTGCTATACTGTTTGCTTCATTGAATCCTCTATCTAAACGAGAAAATTTAAAGTCACATGTTCTATTGTTGGGTTACCAAGTAGTGGATGAATTACGTTGATAAAGGAGAATGTTATGTTCTAGCAATACGCATATGTTTTGGTTTCAGAAATAAGTAAAGATAAAGATACACTCTTAGAATAATTGATAACTAAATAGCAATTGCAATGGTATGAATAGCTTATTACCCAGTAGATAAAATCACGGAGTTTACTTTTCTTCAGGTCCGTAATATAATGAATAATGAATAACAAAATGGTTGATCGTTATTTAACATTCCAAACCATTGAGTTTAGCAATAATATTTCTCATTGCATAAAGATTAAATGAAATGCACGAAGATACTAGTTAGATAAATGTATAAAGCTTACCAAAACAATTATCTCCGAATGTGATGTCCAAATTAGAATGATTTACAAACAAAATCGAGGTTGCAGAAAATAGGAAAAAATCTCATCTCGTTTCTTCAGAACCCAAATGCAGATACGTATGCTGTAAGTCGAGACTTGCAATATGTACGGAAAACTCCAAGCAGTACGTTGCATGAACATAAGGCTCATAAGGATGAATTATATTATATTGCTCGCTGTTGTTTAAATTCTTCAAAGTCACTCACCTTATCTTAATTAACCTGAAGCTTTCGGCAGCCAGTTCTACCTTGAATAAGACCTGGGTTCTGACTAAAGAGTGATGTTTTGCTAGATATATAGGTTGGCGAAATTGGGAAGTAACATTTACGGAACAACATTTACAATTAACCAACTATAGCTAATGTACACTCTTCATGCCACATCTTAAATTTAATATTCATTATCATAGATAGAGTCAATGGTTATATCTGATGAAATGCTTAAGGTAACATTTTTATGATAAGAGTAATTTGTAGTTATTCAAAACAAGTACTATGTCATGTATGTCTACGTAAGTTATATATTTTGTAGAACAACTGAAAACTGGCAGGAAAGTTGAAATTAATGAATTATCCCCCGAGCCCGTAGCCAGGGGGGGTCGATGGGTTCAACCCCCTCCCCCTCCGACCAAAACTTATTTAAAAATCATGCAGTTTTTCATTATTCTGAGGAAATAAACTGCTTTTGGCCATTTTTGGACCAAAATTGTCAAAGAGTGAACCCCCCTGGAAATTTTCAAAAGTGACCCCCCCTTAGAAATCCTGGCTACGGGCATGTTCCCTGTTGTAGGTATAAAGCGGTTTCAATTTCTAGCTGATAGGTATAAGCTTATTGATTAAGAATCACGGTCAAAAGCCTAAATGATACAATTTTGGAAAATTGCTGTTTATCTCCGAAACTTCCCGAACCGATTGGTAGCCGGTAGGGACTGATGATGTGATGTGAGGAAATAAACCATTATCCTACACTTAGTGTACTAAATATATAATAACATTAAAAAACAAATTTGATATTTATTGGCAAAATGAATGACCGGAGGATATCGTAATGATATACTCCGGGCGGAGGATATCGTGACGATATACTCCGGAAAACCCAATATGCGGAGGATATTGTGACGATATACTCCGCTTGTTGATTTCCCGCCAAATTGACTCTATTTGGCATGAAATTCGTTTTGCAATGATATTATACATTTAGTACACTCCTTGTAACATGTGTAAGTGTAGGATAATAAGAACATCCTATGATTTTTCAGAATATCATTTCACACGTAATCTACTCGGTGATATTCATATATGCACTCGTTCGCTTTGCTCTCTCGTGCAGATATCAATATCACCTCGTAGATAAAAATGATATTCCTCAAAATCATAGGATATCACGGCGCAAAATAAGCCTAATCACCCCGGAATAGCTTGACAACGGTAACGTCAGATACCGTTGTCACAAATGGCGGACAGACATAACCGTCGCTTCAATTAGATTTTCATGAACCTAGACTAATTTCCTTTGAAACAACAATCAATCAAAGTGTCTTAATACTCATTGTAAAGTTAATAATGTTCTACCATCGAAATAAAGTCTTTAATTTAACCGATCAAAATGAGATACGGGACAACGGACACTACCATATGCCGTTGTCTTTCTAAATTACTCAAATCAGATTTCGTTGTCATTGACGATGTCGAAGACGCTATTGCCTCAAAATCATATCGTATCACGGCGCAAAATAAGCCTAATCACCCCGGAATAGCCTGACAACGGTAACGTCAGATACCGTTGTCGCAAATGGCGGACAGACATAACCGTCGCTTCAATTAGATTTTCATGAACCTAGACTAATTTCCTTTGAAACAACAATCAATCAAAGTGTCTTAATACTCATTGTAAAGTTAATAATGTTCTACCATCGAAATAAAGTCTTTAATTTAACCGATCAAAATGAGATACGGGACAACGGACACTACCATATGCCGTTGTCTTTCTAAATTACTCAAATCAGATTTCGTTGTCATTGACGATGTCGAAGACGCTATTGTGGCGATTCACGACCCAATTTGATCGAAAATGGGATTTCATATGATACATTATCACAAGAGCTTAATGCATGCACAGAATTAGCGACGATAAAATCCCATGAAATGAGAAGTGATTAAACAGTTGAAGCGACGGTTATGTCCGCCATTTGTGACAACGGTATCTGACTTTACCGTAGTCAGGCTATTCCGGTGTGCTAATACAAACTACGTTTTGAACCGGAGGATTATTTACTTACATCTTTATTCTTTAGTCTATTCAAAGGATAAGTCTTACTCGGGTAAGATGTAAGTTCAGTTGTGTTGAAAATCAAGGCCAAACACATTTACCGCTTTTTTACGCCGTATGTACACTCTACACACTACCCTACCTCGATAGCGCATGCGCGAATATTTTGGCTTTCAATCAGGTCGCTTTTGAGTATATCGACTGCTTAGTGAAAAGGTTAATACGTTTGGTGCTCGGAGTGAGTCAATATTGCTATTCGCTGAACTTCAGTGGTGCAATAGTGAAGTCCATGTTCCAAGTTATATGATAGTTGAAGAAAGAATGTAAATAATATCGTTTTAAATTTTAAAATATTTGATATGTCATAGTACACGGTACACAACTGCAAAAGTTGATCAATACAGGGTACAAGGAATGTAAATTGTTCAATAGTACAGGGAGCGAGAAAGTAAGCTGATTATACAGACATACTATGTCCTGATCTCATGTATCATGTTGCAAACAGTGAAAATAATGCTGAAAAGGCCGCCTGTTGATGCTTTGAGGTGTCATCAATTGTTATTTAATCCAAATAAAGTAAACATTATTTAGTAGATTTAGACACGGGCTTTCAGGTCGTATATGCATTTTAGTCATTAAATTAACAAGAACGCTAGATTATACGTGTTACTAGGGTATCAAATTGAAATAAAATAACGAAATTAAATATAAACACGTAAGTGATAAATGACTATCGGCTATCAGGATTAATGACTATCCGCTATTCAGAATAATTAAAATTGCGTGAACTACATGTAAAGAATCTTTCTATATAACCCCTTGAATGGTCTAATTCACTACCGTCCTCAAAAACCGATCATTTAAAATAGTTTGTTCAAAATACCATCATGCCACGACATTTTGTTCTTCATGATTTGCTGTAGAGGTGATATGACGTCGTATTTCTCTATTATTGTAAAAAACTAATACCAGATCGATGTAGTCTCATATGACGTGTTGAATGTCAGATGTTTTTGGATGGTATCTGCTCCAGTGATTTTGCATTTAATCATGAAACGCTCATCACAAGACACCTCGAAACAAACATTATCCTCCTTGTGACAAGAGGAAAAATGTTTCACAATATGTTATGCCTTACGGCAAAGTAAAGATACATTTCTTGGACGACTTTTTTGCATCTTAAGATTTTAGAAAAACAATTAATTCACAAAAGTACAGTTGAATAACATACTGGAAAACGTATCTACATATACCACGATGACACGCAGTTTAAATAACAGTTTACTGGGGTTTTGTTACATATCAATGTAACATTTTCGAAGGGAAACTTACATGCTCCCTGTACGTTGACAGATTTACTGAAATGTATCGTGTATTGCATTGAGTTTTGCTTCACTGCGCCCACTATTATCTATCTTTGCCTATAGTGGTTTTTTGCCAACAATATTCTACAAACTGCTTGATGAATCAATTCTATGTCTGGTAGAACACTAGAAATAAATGTAAAATGTATTTTACGTTCAGAAATATGGAATTAAACCCACGTCCTCCATATGCAACTTAGCTGTACCCTGTTTCCCTTTTAAACGTGGTCACGTGGTAGGGTAGTGTGACTCTAGTTCAAGCTAGGTGTTATTTTTAGTTCATACACCAGAAACAACCACTTATCAAAAACGCCCTGGACAGAACAAAACCTTAGCCTAATGGAATCAATAAAAAGATGAATTACACAAATAGAACAATTATGTTGGTAAGACTCTAAGACTATGTCAATAACTGCAAAAGGCTAATAAGCCCATATAAAGCAGATATATAATTTAAAAACACATAGAGCGAGTCCCGGCCCATGCATAACCACATCCTACAGGGGTGGTTCTAGGAACCAACAAGGGGGGGGGAGGGGCAAATTTCTGGTCTGAGAACCCTGCCCCCCCCCCCCCCCAGATTCGCCAGTGTCCTATGATTTGGTGGTGACCGTCAATTTTTAAAATTGTTATTGGGCTACATTCATTTTATGTATTTAATTTCAAGATATGCACTTAGATATTACTTAAGAGCTCGATTGCTTTTATTTATAAGCAAGAGGAGTCTACAAGTGGATGATATATTTAAAATATATCTCATCCTGTGAAAAATACGAACATCGTTTTGCTAATGTTTTGAGACGTTCGCATAACTGATGTTCCACTCCGGAAGTACTGTTGGCGCCCAAAGTGTCACGAATTACGAGTAAGTATTAATACCTTTTTACGTTGTTGCATTTATCAAACCAACTCAAAAGTAATTCCTGTCTATTCAGGAGTGAGAGGAGGATATTTAGAACTGTAACATGATGCACTGTTTGTGTAATATAAAAGGAAGATGCCCAATCTAATTTTGAGTATTTTTCTGTTTTTTTATGAAAATATTGTGTGGGTGATAATAAATCTAAGCTTAATAGGCACAGATCCCCAGCCAGGCCAAATTGGAAATAATCAACTGTCAGCCACTCGACCTTTTGTGATTATATGGGATTCCGAAGTTTCAAATTGGCGCCAAGTTAATATTAGACTGTAGGCCTATCCTTCGTCTGAATAAATATTCAGACTGTAAGTCACCTATTGTAAAATGTGGTGTTGTATAAATGTTACAAATAAGTTTGTTAAATGATAAAATGATTACCTTATAAAGTACTTACAATATTATTTTTTCGTATATTGTCCTCTTACTGAAGATATTCATAAAATGTACAGACGCTTCTTGTAGCGAAGCCATTGATTTAGTCAAGCCATTTTGGCAATGCCAATTCTCACGATAAACGAGATTTAGCCAGTGACGTCAGTCTATTTGTAAACAAATAACACGTGGAGCGGACGGAAGCGTGTTGATAAATTCCATTTGTGCGGGAATTTATTAGATCTAGTCATTTATTATCATTATCCCGATTAATTTTCTTCATTTATAGTAAATAGAGCGGAAATATTCATGAAGAAGGCCGAGGTAATCAAGTGGTCATGTGTTGTCAAAGTTCAAAATTTGCATATCTCGTTTTGATCTCGTGAACTCAAACGTCCTTGACATTGATTTCGCGATGTACTTATAAACACATCCTGAAGTTTTGGTGAGTCTGAACATTTCATTATTTTATATCAACTTGTACCCGCCTTATACAAATATTTTTGCTTCTAGTTTAAGGTGCTATGGAAGTTAACAGGAAATGACAAAACAGGAAGTGACAAAGCCATGCTGGATTTTGAAAATTTTTAGAACCAAGATAACAGAGTTCTGTTTGGACCTCCAGTCAGTTTAACTAGTTCCACATATCATTTACATGACCGGGAACACAACGGAAATGGTCAGAATGACCATAAACATGATGAAATAACCTTTTCAGCCCTCTGAAAATGTGCCTGAAAAACAGCTAAGAGTAGGTGCTCAGGAAAGGTCACTGAACAGAATCTTTTGACTTTTTCAGAAAATCTGCCCAATATATTGCTCAAAATGATACAATTTAAAAAAATTTGATATCATTCTTAGAAAAAGAAAAAAATGAAAAAAACTGAATTGAAAATCGATCGATTTACCTTTTTACTACAGCCATTATTGTTTCAGACAATTTTTTAAAATTTCAAAGATTGTATCATTTAGAGCAATATATTGGACACATTTTCTGAAAAAATCGAAAGATTCTGTTCAGTGACCTTTCCTGAGCACCTACTTTTAGCTATTTTTCAGTCACATTTTCAGAGGGCTGAAAAGGTTATTTCATCATTTTTATGGTCATTCTGACCATTTCCATTGTGTTCCCAGTCATGTAAATGATATGTGGAACTAGTAAAACTGACTAGAGGTCCAAACAGAACTCTGATATATTGCTTCAAAAAATTTTCAAAATCCAGCATGGCTTTGTCACTTCCTGTTTTGTCATTTCCTGTTAACTTCCATGGCACCTTAAGATGAACATCTCTTCAACATATTCACCAATTTTCAAGGTGAACATTCTTGTAATAAACGAGAAATTTATGTGCAAAAAATATCACCGAGATTTCCATAGGAAATATATCAATCATAACAGACCGAATATTATATTCGGTCTGTTGGATACATACTAAAGTTAATATTGGCATCACTAACCACTTTATATCCTTTGTTGATTCCACAGCCAGTCATCGGAACAGAGATGTCCCGAAAAGAAATTAGCCCCCCACACTCTGTGTACCAAAAGTTATTTCCGATGCCTGTGGTTGATTCTGTCATAGGCTTTCAAGAGACATGGATGCACAATATTGCACTACAATTTGACCGCTCCATTATCTATAGTTTAGTCCTTATTAGACTGTCACTGTAATCTTGGTTAAGGTAACTTATAACTTAATCAAAAAATCCAAGATGGCCAAAACCAGGAAGCACATGGCATTTGAGTATAATCTGACCATCAAAATTAATTGTCTTTTGGTTGGATTTTCTCTCAATTTTTTAGTTCCACTTATCATTTATATAACCAGGCTCACTGTGGTAATGCAAATAGAAATAGTAAACATTTTGGAATGGGAATTTGAGTCCTCTGAAAATGTGACAGAAAAATTGACAAAAAGAGTAGCACGGCAAAGGTCCCTGAACATTTTTTTTCAAATTTCTCTGAAACATCCCTTTAATATAGCCCAAAATGGAAGGAGCTTTAGAATTTTGAAATCTCTCATACAAATTTAAAAAAATAGAAAAAAACAATTTGAGAAGTGTACTTTTTTCCTTATTTTGATCCCATTTTTTTATCGGGTAATTTTTAAAATTTCCGTTGCTCCTTCGTTTTTGATATATGTTTGAAGTATATTTTCTGAAATGTTCAGATATTTTGAATCAGCGGTTTTTCACGGGCTACTCCTAGAAAAAAATCTTCTCAAATTCTTTAAACGGCACTTTTTTTTCTCAAACTAAAGTTTTTTGTTGTTCTTTGATGTCTTTGTAATGATTACAGTGCACAAGCATATGTGAAATAATAAAAACGACTTCTCAGGAAGAGTTTGAAAATTTTCAAGATTGTGAAATTTTCAATTTTTTCTGAAAATCGATTAAGTTAACAGTCACCTTAAAGTCTATTTTACTTTTGTCTCGGTCAATCTGAGCTAAAAACTAAGCAATCAAAATTACCACAGTCGAGTGCACTATTGTATGGATAAATACATTCATATAATACATGCAAGATGGGTTTTTTATATTATGGATTGTTTGTGGTTTGGCTAAAAATATATCTTATATTTCAATGCCTCTCTGCCATGTTATTTTCAAAAAAATTAACATGGCTGAAACTCCCTAAATTACAAGATGCCACAGGTTTGTTGCACCTAATTTATCTGAAATCCATTAACATTTTGTGTCTATAAGATCCATGTACTTTTCATTTTTCTCTATAATATTGGTCTTTTGATTGCTTGCAGTATTTTATTTGTTTGATTGATGGATAGAAAAGTGAATTGAGCTTTTACTAACTATGAAATTTTAATATTCAGTTATTGTTCCAGTATCCATGGAAACAAGGAGGCGACGTAGCAGAGCTGCTGTTGTGGACTATAAGGTTCTTAACCAGGATGGTAAAGTGCCTGTCGTTATTCCAGATGATGTCTCTGTGACAGGAGAGAAATCTGCTCCAAGTAATCGGGATGTTAAAACACTCAAAAGAGGTACTATTTGTTTTTATGTCACCACCACAAGTGGTGACTTATTATTAAAGTCTCTAACATTTTTGTGGATGATGTTCGGTGGTAGCGTCAATAACAAATGGCAGGTAGTGGCATTTTGCATGTTAGTGCTTTGTTTTGTATTAGATTGTAGATAATGCCATGGAGTAAATCTCATTGATAATCTAACTGAAGGAAGTTTGAGAAGGGATATGAAAACCTGTCCGTCTGTCCATTCATCTGTCTGTTAGTGTGTCTGGGTGATAACTCATGAACCTGTTGTCCAATTCGTCCGAATTTTATAGTCTGATGTCTTATGGGAATGGGACCTGCTTTGAAAAGGACTATCTAATATATCTACTCAATACAATTTTTCATTAATAACTATGATGGATATAAAGTTCTTTCTAATGGGTGACATAATCCTTATCTTGTATAACATCTATAAGTACAGTTGATCACTTAACACAGATCTGAAGAATAAATGTACATGTACAACAGAACTTTCATCTTGTGTATCAACATGATCAAGTGACATCTATAAATTTATCACATACTTTTCGTTTTATAATATGGTATAATTTGACATACATGAAGATAAGGGACCAAATGAATGGATTGTTATACTTATAGGTGGAAGAAAAGATGCACTTAGCTGGCAGAATCATTTCTGGGAAAATATTCGCAGTATGCTGAATGAATCCATCAGTTGTGATGTAAAGCTGATTGGAGAAGATCTTCCCGATGGAATAGTGTCCGAATTTCCATGCCACAGGATTGTTCTCATGGGGCGAAGTACTTATCTCATGGGACTGCTCCGGAAGTTTCCAGATGCATCGAAAGTTTACATTAGAAATATATCATGTAAGTTAAATGAAGTAAGTTATTAGAGATAAATGTTGAGTTTGATTGACAGTTTTCTAGCTCAGAGAAAAACATAACACATACCCAGTATATGCTAAAGATACTCAGGGAAATACACAAATAATCAGCCACCTGGTGGTGAAACTGGTAACTAACTACTCACACCTGGGTAATTAAGAAAAACATTGAAGAAGAACACTGTTTACATGTATGTATCTCCTTCTATGCAGCAGTTTGAAAATTTCAATGCTTCATTATTCTCCCCTAGTTTGTATGTAAATCTTATATTGCCCTTTGTGCTTTTTTGTTTCAGCTATGGCAATCTTGCATATTGTTGGTATGATGTATGGCAGCTTTGTTTCAACTAATCTGACCACCATAGAATTACATGATACACTTGCATTGGCTAAAAAACTGGAGGTAAGTGGGAGGGGGATCTATCAGAGGTAACAAAATCCAAATAAGAAATATGTTCACTTCTAATGCCCAGGGCAAATATCAATATATCTTTGGGCATCAAAATTGACTTCATTTTTAAGATTAATGTTAAAAATCACAATTTTATTGTACTAAAAAGCATCTATGATGTGAGTTTGTGAATGCAAAGTGGAGGGAAACTAAAGTGACTTTTTAAAAAGACTACTGTGTTTGTCTTTAATTTGGCGCGACTTAATTTGGCAATTTTCTGTTTTTGGGCACACGTGTCAAGTGTCCTAGACATCCTCCTATCCAACCCAATTCAAGATACTCATTGTTAGTGTCATTGATGAACAATTTCTTCAATATTTCTTGTTGTTTATATAATTTTCTTCAATATTTTTTGTTGTTTCTATAAAAAACAGCCCAGGCATCTTGGTATCTTCCTTATAACCGGAAGTGCAACGAATGTGGAACATGTCATATTCCCTTGGATTTTGGCAACTATTTGATTTTTGAAGACTTTGAATTGGCTTAGACAGTTACATTTATTCAGCCTTTGCTACACTGAAAATGCCATTTGAGATCTCGTTCACTGACATTGTTTATTCAAACTACATGTACATTGTGAGGCGACATGAAAAGGTTAAAACAAATCTTTTTAAATAATACAGTGATGTGGTTTTTCAGCTACAAGGTGGAGAAGACACACTTCCTGCTTTGTTGGCGCATAGAAAAGACAAAGAACTTGATGAAAAATCTGCAGAATTAAAATCTAATGAGATTAGTGTGGAAGTGAAGTTAGACAATCAAACTGAAGAGAAACTGAAACAATCAACATTTTTGCAAAATTTGAAAGTCAGGCGCAAAGAGAATGAACCCTCTGATATGGATTGTGATTCGAATAGCCTTAATGAATCCAATAAATGTGATAATATTGAGAATAATGGTGAAAGTCAGAATGATATTGAAACAGCTGTCAAGTCAAGTTCAGATGATGCTTCAGTAAAACCTGAACAAGATGATGACACTAACGCTGGAATGATAAGAAATGAGGAAAATACCATGGATGATCAATCCAATGAGAACATTGCAAAAGCAGGTGATAATGATTCAAATGATATTGAAACTAAGCCAAAGAAATTCAGATCTAGGAGATTTAATTGTTCCTTGTGTGAGAAAGTATTTCCTCAAAAACGAGCTCTCTCAGCTCATGTGAAGAGAATTCATTCAAAGGATGACAATCATTCAAACTCTGATGCAAAAGATGATAGGGACGGTACTGAGAAGACAAATGGAAATAATGAGAAAGTGAATAAAGATCCAAGATCGATGGAGGGCGAGTTTGAATGCCCAACGTGTAAAATTAAGTTCAACTATGAGAGCTCTATGATTCGTCATACGAAACATATGCATAAGAAGGGAATTGGAAAAGGTAAAGAGAAACGTCATAGTGATCCGTTTTACTTCAAAGAACTCTGGTTGGCTGAGAATACAGAGGATGAAACACCAAGAGTGTACGACTGTATATTATGTGACGTGAATTGTGACTGTATGAAAACGTACCTAGAACATTTGATGAAAGAACACAGCGACCTCGATGATTCATTAACACGATTCCAATGTCCTTTATGTCCGAAGGTCTATTTTGTGGACTTCCCGAAAAAATACATCACCCATTTACGTGCATTTCATGTAACTCCGAGTATCACATGTCAGTTCTGTGCCATGACATTCCAAAACTGTGAGGCAAGACAACAACATGAAATTGATAGCCACACTGATGTCGATTTCACATTTAGATGCTCCATCGCACATTGCTGTAAAGTGTTAAAGTCAAAATTAGAGTTAGCTTCACATGTACGGTCAATGCACACTGAGCGTGAAAAACATCAATGCCTAATTTGCAAGAAATTGAAGTTTAGTTATAAAACAGCGAAGAAATGTGAGAGGGAGCATATCATATTTAATGATATATATGGTCAGAAGTACGACAAGTACATTTACTGTGAGGAATCTAACTGTGATTTTAAATGTGTCACGGAAACCAGCCTGGTCAGACATCGAGGAGAACAGCATAAGGATGTAGTCACAGCGTTAAAAAAACAAGGTATGAATTTTGTAGTCAACACAGTAGTTAAATTAAAGTTGAAAAAATGAATAAAGCATTTTATTCACATTTTGCAGAGAAATGTGTAGCATGAATAGGGTAAAAATATAAGTATGTATACATTTCAAGAATGTTGTATCGTCAAATATGTTTATAATTGTATATTAAATCTTTAAAAAAATATTTTTCAGATTAGCAATATCAATTTACTTAACATGTGTTTTCCAGAATCTATGTATTTATATGCCCACATGTATTTTACTTAATTTATTTCAGTATGTTGTTTCGAGTCCATTTTGTAAAATACTGTTGTTCTTAATTCTAGAAAAGCAGACAGTACGCTACCAGTGTGACTTGTGTGGGCAACTGTTTACATCGCCTCAACATGTCCGTCAGCATAAGATTCGGAAACATGAACCTAAAGTGCAACTCCAGTGTCCAGAATGTCCCTACCAATTCAGCAATATAGTAGCATTAAGAAGGCACATGGTAAGTTGGTCACTGGGGCTATTATACAATTATGTGGAGTTTTCACCCGTTTCAATGGCTATTCCATTCTACTTTTACATTATCGCCTTGTAAAAAGATATGAGCTCAAAGATTCATTATTTCTTTCAAGAATTACTCAAACAAGTAAAACCTGATTGTGATTGAGCAAAAGTCTGTTTTTGTGAAGAAGTATATGTACAAAGGTATTTTTGATATGCAGGATTTTTCAAATTTGGATTTGGGTGCTTGAAGTTAAATGCATTGTGACATTGATGGATGAACTTCATGTGACTCTATACACATGTGCATTTCTTCTATATATTTCTTTTATTGACCACACATACTAGTTTTCTGCATGAGAAAAATGCAAATTCTGCGCCAAAATTCTGCATTAAAAAGTCAAACTCTGTGCTAAATTCTGCATGAAATCCAAAATTCCTCGATAAATTCTGCAAGAAACAGCTTCAAATTTCGTGACATATTAGACGTAATCTTTAAGTTCAATGAAAGAACTTTGAGAATTTTAAACAGATTTAACATTTTGTCTTTGAAATCCTAAAATGACTGTCTCAGGGTGTCAAGGTGAGTGACAAATATGTGATGAGATGGTTGACTGGAAAAATTAAGTTTTCCACGAAATTCCGTGCAAAAAATCAAATTCCGCAAAAATTTTGTAATCCAAAATTCTGTGGTTTTGCTGCGGCGACGCAGAATCACGGAAGTCTGTTTTACGATTAGCTTCGACTTTAGGAATTTTTATGTTATTTTCCAATTGCAGTCAGTCCACAAGCCAGGATTTTCCAAGAGTTTTTGTGATCATTGCGGGAAAGGTTTCAACATTAAACGACACATGCTACGTCACCTTGCCCACAACTGTCCCCAGCTCCATGGGTACAAGTGTCCGTACTGTAAGCTCGTCTACAAAGGTAATTTTATGGAAGGTGTGATAGAACATCTGCTGGTGTGTGATGTGGCTAAGAGCCTCAATGTAAGAATCAGTGTTGATCAACTCAGGGATTTGTCAGAAGAAATGAAGGCAGTTTTACTCGTAGAGACGGCACCTGATGTTGATACAGAAATACAAGGACCATTTTATCCATGTGGATATTGTAAACAAAAATTTACCACAGCAGAGAAGTGTGAATTGCATGAATATGAGGCACATGGAAGTCTTGTAATATACGAAGTAGAAGGACAGGCGGAAGAAGAAAAATGTCATATGGTTGCTATGACGATTGAGAACCGTTGTTTGGAATGTCGAATTATCTTCAAAAGCCCGAAAGAGTTGGAGCATCATAACTTGGAGACACACTCATCTGTGAATGATATCACATGTAAGGTGTGTCATCGTGTGAAAGCTAGAGTCAATCTAGCGCAAAGATGTGCCTCAAAGCACTTTCTTGATGATGACTGGCATGCTCAGAACTATCCCCATGCTGTAAAATGCCAGATTTGCCAGCGTAAGTGTGTTGATGAAAAAAGTCTCGCTCACCATGTGCGCAACCACGCTGGTGTGAGGAGAAAACGGAATGCTGCAGAAGCTCTCGCAGGGGATAGCTTGATTGAAATGAAATGCATGAAGGTCAATCGCCAAGTGACTGTTGTTAACGACAATGAAGTGTACGCCATTATATCTCACCCTGAAGGAGAAGACCCTGGTTTAACGATAGAGGTGGATGAACTCGAGCGAGAAGTAATCAGCGCTATACAAGGAAAGAACATGCAAGGTGAGCAGATGGATGTTTTATCATCACTGGAAAAAACAGAACATTCTCCTTTGGAAATCAACACTGAATCCACACTGGAAAATCCACAAGGATCCACACTGGAGAAACCTGTTGAAATCACAATGGAGATACCTGAGGAAAATAATTCAGACCAGAAAATCTCAGAGGAGAATGTAGCAGAGATAATTATATCTGAAAATGATATTAAATCACATTATATTGTCTGCCAAAATGGTGAAGATAACCACTATATTGTGACTAAAAATGGTGATACATTGAACGTTCCCTCTGACTTCATGGACACGTTACAAAACATGTAATAAAAACAGCAAATTGACTGTTATGTGAGGAGAAACTAATGAGCGGTTTCTGTCTGGCAATTAACCATTCAACTTTACCACCATTTACATGAAATAAATCAATTTTCATTTAGGCCTCAGGAAGTAGTAGGGATAGCATTGGAAACAGTCTTTTCAAAAATAATGTCAATGTTTTCCTTGCAATCCTAATCTCATTTTTCCAAAAAGAAAGATGTGAGATACCAAATCAAATGAAAAAGGGGACATGTACATTATGTGTAATGTATATACTGTACATGAAATATACATATTGTGTAGCGTGCATACATGAAATATAATTGTGTGTCTTTATGATTTTTGAATGCACATTGTATTATATTTGCTGTTTGATTTGTTGTGTTGTTCAAGTATGTCAGTGTATTTTGAAGTCTTACATCATGCCCATGTGGTCCTATTCAATCTCTTTGAAATAAAAAT
This sequence comes from Owenia fusiformis, assembly GCA_903813345.2. NCBI lineage: Eukaryota > Metazoa > Annelida > Polychaeta > Sabellida > Oweniidae > Owenia > Owenia fusiformis. The sequence goes on from CAIIXF020000002.1 coordinate 29,133,621, forward strand.
GAATGGAAAGGTACATACAGGGCCAAGATACAAGACTATATGTAATATTACATGGGAAAAATGTAGTATACTAGCGTTGTTACATGGGGAAAATTTAATATACTAAACACCCCGACATTTGAACTCGGAATCCTACAAATACTCGGACTTCAGCAAACATGAGGTTTGGGCAAATTAGGTTTAATTCTTATGCCGGGCATAAGAGTAGATCTGTTCTTATGCCGGGCATAAGAGTAGATCTACCCTTATGCCGGGCATAAGAACAGATCTTCTCTTATGCCTGGCATGAGAACAGAAATTGCCCAGCGTAAGAATTGAACCTAATTTGCCCAAACCTCATGTTTGCTGAAGTCCGAGTATCTGTAGGATTCCGAGTTCAAATGTCGGGGTGTTACTTAAGTCGGGGTGTTACTAGTATTACTCTAGTGTTGTAGCAAAAATGATGCCAAATGAAGTATTCAATAGTACAGGGTGTCAATAAAATCTCTTTACAATTACAATACAAATCCTGTGTAAAGAGACTTAATGGACACCCTGTACACTCCAATCAAAATCAATATTAGGGCAAAATTCATAAATATTTATCAAAATTAAAATAAAGTCAAAATGTAAACCTGCCACCTGGCCACAGGTATGCATTAGTACATGTTGTGTATTGTACATGTTCTGTATTATACATGTTCTGTTGTACATGTTATCTGTTACTGTACATCTTGCATAATTTGATATAAATATGTCAATATTGTACATATTATTTTTGTGTCCATGCGTATCATCTGTACATGTTGTTCATTTGATATTTTTTGTTTCAATGAAATATACTTGTAATAATCTACACTCCAAATTGTTATATATTCACGTTGTTGGTATTTCAACATTTTTCTAATTTATTTAAAATTATGTTAAAGTGCAAGAAGCTGTCATTCTCATCCTAAATAAACTGAAAACATTTTTATTGCATGTTTTCAAAGTGCTCTCTGTCTAGGCGGGAGAATGGGTAGGTAGTACCACATGAATCTTGTCATGATAATTCCAGGAACAAAGCAGTAACATGACAAAATGTCACCATCTAGTTGCTCATAATATTATTAGTTCAAACTTAAGTCAGATTTGAATTTCTGAGAACCATGTTGATGATTTTAAAAAAGGGTCAATTTGAAACAAGTTGAAAAAATACCTTTTTTGAACCTGAGAAGGACATTGGAGGTGAAATCTCAAATCTAAAGTCAGATTTGAACTTTTGAGAACTTGTAATGATTTTCAAAAAATTGGTCAATTTGAAGCAAGTTGAAAAAAATACTTTTTTTGACCTTGAGAAGGTCATTGAAGGTCAAATCTTTTTTTGACCTTGAGAATGTCATTGATCTAAAGTCAGATATGAACTTCTGATAACTTGTAGATGATTTTGAAAAGAAAATTTGGTCAATTTGAAGCAAGTTGAAAAAAGACCTTTTTGACCTTGAGAAGGTCAAATCTAAAGTCAGATTTGAACTTCTGATAACTTGTAGATGAGACTTGTAAAAAACTGAATTCAGTCTAAACAGTATTTGTTACATGTAAGTTATTGGAAGTTTAAGAATTTGTTACAGACGCTGATCATCAACTGCCGATCACCAACCGCCGCCACAAAAAAATATGGAGACCATAACAATATGTCACCACTTTTGGTGGTGACATAAAAAAATGCTTAGTTTTTCAACTTGAAAATTTTACAGATGCAAAAGTAGACTGATGCCAAGATATGATTAGGTTTAGAGCATGCTGGGTAAATTACTTGGTGGCCATTTTGAATTACTCAATAAAAAGTGTGATATTTATCAATATGTGTCATGTTAATTCCTAATGATATGTGACATACACTTTTAATACATGTTTTAGGACAGAAATGTATTTGTAATCATTGAAGCTTGAAAAAATCAATCATTTGTGTTGAAAATAAATTAATTGCCTTTAAACAATTTTTCAGAATTAAAAAGAGGAAAGTGCATGTAGTTTTCTCAAATTGAAACTTGTTGTGGGGTCATTTTTTGATTTCCGATATATTTTGTAAAAAGGATTGTCTATGTCCAAGTGGAGGTCGCATATCATTATCATGATTTCAAAATATTTTAGGGATATTTAGGATGTGGATTACAGCTTTTGGATCTTTATGGGTTTGTGCGGTGTAATCAAAATTGAATATGTATGCGGGTTTGAAGGATAAATAAAAGTTATAAAGTAAAACAAAATCTAAATATGCATTGTTTTATAATGTTTTTATTGGATTGGTTTCTCCATTTGTAATTTAGAAACATTAAATCAATGTCACCCTATATTTCTCATTCCCACTTCAAATGATAGATGTTAAATACAAAATAAGTCTGGCAATAGCAAATGAAGATTTTCCAAGGTAAAATGTGATTTGAGGTAAAAAATCTCCCACAGGTTTTTCGAAGTGTCTAATGTCACAATAAACTTTGAAATGTTCTTTGAAATATACAATGAGGGAATTTGATTTTGAGATATCTCCATATAATGGGCCTATTCAAATAATTTTAATTTTTTTTAAAAGAGAGCTTCATCTGCACTCTAAAGATAATCCTAATATTCTTATTTAATAAGAATATGCAGGCCCATAGCCAGAAAATTTGCCAAGGGGGGGGGGGGGTTCAGTTTTCAAAGATTTCCAGGGGGGTTCACATTTGACAATTTTGGCCAAATATGGCTAAAATTACTTGAGAAGTGCTCAAAATGGTGAAAAACTGCATGATTTTGAAAGAATCTTTGCCCAGGGGGGGGGGGGGGGGGTGCTAACCCCCTGGCTACGGACCTAATATGGTCAATCAAAATCCAACAACCTAATCAAATAGCACTTCACTAAACCTTTTGCTTTCATAAGTGCACTGGCATTTATTTCATTGAAACTGCCATTTACAGCTATTTTCTGATCATACGAGGGTTGTCCCAGATGTAGTTTACTCTAATTTTATCAATACTCAATATTTTTCCATAAAGTTTTCACTGAATGATCTTTGAATTGATAAAAGCAAGTTGATGTTATAATAGAATCAAGTTGGTGAGTTTGGGTGGGGCAGTTCTTTTTGTCACTTTAAAACAAATAATCATTTAAAATATAAATTAATTAATCAACAAATACCATTTTGTGTAGCTTCAATAAATATGCTCTGGTATTCAGGATCCATAAATAGACAAAGCATTTAAATAGGCAAGGTCATATGCAAAACTTGACTGTAGTGAACACCTAGCTATACAGTGTGGGTCTTAGAATTTTTCTTTCACTCGCCAAGTGGCAATTTACTTGTGTTTTCACACTCGCCAGTGAAAAATTACACTCGCCACAGTGTAGCCACTGATGATATGTGACTCACAGTTTTCTTGTGAATAAAAATCTTATAAAGTCATATGTTTATAAAAGTACTTTAAGTTGACTTTGTTCTATAATATTCCACAATGGCGAATTTCATGTTCGACAATGTTGCAAGGGACTTCAATTTTACACTTGACTCTAAATATTTACAGTGGATTACCCACACTGCTATATTGAACACTTTTTTGTGGCTGAATAGGTATTCACTATCAGTCATTCTCCGTTAAGGATGAAAAATGGTGTAACTGCTTTTCCAAATATCCCAATCAAAATATATGCACTTTTATACTCGGGGTGGAAGGTGTGAGAATAGTGCAAAAAATGACTTTATGAGCTGGATGGAATTTCTGAGTATTTTTTATTCTATTAGGGTGTCCTGCATAAGGGATTTCGCCTGCAAAGTATATAACTCTTGCGAACATATCTAAATACTGGTCCGAAGAAGACATACCTTGAATTTTTTAGAAAAAAATTGGCTAAATATGGAAACTACAAAAAGTCAAAATGTTCAACTCAAACAAATTTCTAGCTATCTAATATTAACACTATGTATTATTTAATGTTTTTCAGATGTTTCAGGACCTTCATGAGTGTACTAGTGTCTAGAAATAAAATAATTAAGGACAAAATTTGGCATTTTTCATCATTTTCGTTTTAGGCAGACACATATAGTTCCTTATATCTTGAGTTTTATGCTGATTGGTTATTGCATTTTTGATTAAATCTGTTCTTGTACATGTCTCCTTTCATTTAAGATACAAAAAATGTATATTGGACCACCAATGGTCATATTAGAGCTTTCAGATCTCCCCTACCCTATTTATTATGAAAGATTACAGAAAAATATGAAAAAGTAAAACAACTTGAATTTATCAACTTTAACAATGTTGTAGCTATTCTATATCAATATTATGTGTTATTTAATGTTTTTCAGATATTTGGGAACCCTTATTGGTATACTAGTGCCTAGAAATGAGACATTTAAGGACAGAATTTGGCATTTTTTTTAATCATTTTAGCTTTCAGCAGTAACATATAGTTCCTCATATCTTGAGTTTTAGGCATACTGGTTGTTGCAATTATGATCAAATCTGTTTTTGTACATGTCTTCTTCCATTTAAGGTATAGAAAATGTACATTGGACCACCGATGGTTATATTAGAGCTTTCAGATCTCCCCTATCCCATTTATCATGAAAAATTAAAGAAAATTATGAAAATATAAAATTACTTGAAATTATAAACGTTGACAAAGCTGTTGCTATTCTATATCAATAGTATGTGGTATTTAATTTTTTTAAGATATTTCAGAACCTTTATTGGTAACCTAGTGCCTAGAAATGAGACATTTAAGGACAAAACGTGGCATTTTTTTTACTATTTTCGCTTTCAGCAATAACATATAGATCCTTATATCTTGAGTATTATGCTGACTGCTTGGTGCATTTTTGGTCAAATCTGTTCTTGAAGATGTCTTCTTTCATTTAAGATATAAAAAGTGTATAGCGGATGCCCCATGTTCATAGTAGAGCTTTCAAATCTCCCCTACCCCATTTATTAGGAAAAATAACTGGAAAATATAAAAAAGGAAATAACTTGAAATTATGAGCTTTTACAAAGCTGTAGCTATTCTATGTTAAAATTATGTATTATTTTATGTTTTTCTGATGTTTCAGGACCTTCATTAGTATTCTAGTGCCTAGAAATGAGACATTTAAGGACAAAATTTTCATTTTCTCTTGCAGCAATAACGTATAGGTCCCTATATCTTGAGTTTTATGCTGACTGGTTTGTGCATTCTTGGTCAAATCTGTTCTTGTCCATTTAGGATATAAACATTACTGACAAAATTTGGCATTTTTAGCATTCTGCTTTTAGCAGTATCATATAATTTTCCACAATTATAATTCTTTGATGATAGATTGATATATGTTTTTTATTGAATCTGTCTTCTCTGATTTAAGTTATAGAAAATGTATGTAAGACAACGAATATTTTTTTTATAAGAGGGCTAAGATCTCCCCTCCACCATTTAAGAAAACCAACAAAAATAGAATGAAGAAATATGACCAATTTTTCACTTTCAGCAATAGTTGTTTATATTTTTAGTTGAATGGTGATTAGTTGATATATTTTAGATCATATATATTCAATTACTTGTCTTGTTAACTTCAAAGCATAGACAATGTGTTTTAAACACAAATGTACATATTCGAGATAAAATTACTACACTACCATATTTTTAAAAGATTACTCAAAAGCAGAATAGTACAAAATAATTTTGTAATTTCACATTTTACTCTCATATGAATCAAAGAATATGTCTATTTGTTAACATGATTGTTCACAACTCTCAAACTTAATCCAGCAACAGCCTGATTTTTCAAATCTCCCTGGTTCTATGTTAGAGCTGCATTTCAGTCATTTTAAATGTCTAAGTTGCTCATGACACCACAAGCTATATTCAGATATGTAAGATCTCTAAATAATTTTATAGTTCTGAGAAACTCATCCTAAAATATTGTCCAACAATGTGCACTTTTATCGTATGATCTGTAAAATGAAGCCCTTTGATTGGTCAGTTCTTGTGCTGTACCAATCTGTATTGCTACTGAGGTTGTCCCCGTTGATCATCTCTGTCGCAATACAGAAAATATTGGTACGAAGGGGACAATCTCAGGAGCAATACAGAGGATCACACGATAAAAATGTTATTGAATGATTTGAAGTGCAATACAGGATATATTCCGTCTCGATATTCTGTATTGGCACTCGACTTCGTCTCGTTTCAATACAAAATTTCTCAAACAGAATATATCCTGTATTGCACTTCAAATCATTCAAGCAACTTTAAGAGCTCTTTTTAACTCTCATCCTTCTTTGCAAGCAACATTCTGTATCATCAGACTGAATACAAATTCGCTTAACATTGAATTCCTTTGTCTTGTCTGCGGCACTGTAGTAACCATGGGCCATAAGGAGAGTGTCAACTTTTTTTTTTACCAAAATATCCCCAAGCCCAATATCCTTCATGAACTTCCTAATTACACCACCCTTAGGTGTAATATCGAAATCACCAAGCCTTTGACAACATTGCAATTGATATGAAGCAATTCAACCAATATGGCTTGATCACTGGTTATATGACACTACTATTATATATTATATAAATTCATGTGCAGTTTGCAACGTATTATTACCAGAAAAGCCCTATGGTCAAAGCTACAGAATACCCGCCCCATTTGCAACTCGACTTTAAATATCTATTTTTAGACTTGTATACTCATGAAGTTCCTGAAACATCTGAAAAATATCAAATAATACATAGTATTGATCTAGTATATCTAAAACTTTGTTAAAGTTTATAATTTTAAACTGTTTTGTTTTTTATACTTCAAAAGAACAGATTTGATCAAGAATCCATCAACCAACCAGCATAAAACTCAAGATATAAGGAACTACATGTTATTGCTTACAGCGAAAATGATGGAAATGCCAAATTTTGTCCTCAAATGTCTAATTTCTAAACACTAGTATACCAATGAAGCTCAAGAAACATTAAATATAACATTCAATAACACATTATATTGATATAGAACGCTACTTTTTTATTAAAGTTTATAATTTGAAGTTCTTTAATTTTTTCATACTTTCCGCTCATCTTTCCTAATAAATGGGGTTGGGGAGATCTGAGAGCTCTAATTTGAACATTAGTTGTCTACTATACATTTTCTATACCTTAAATGGAAAAGAACATGAACAGATATATATATAATAATCAAAATGCATCAACCAGTTGGCATAAAACTCAAGATATAAGGAACTATATGTTATTACTGAAAGTGGAAATGATGAAAAATTGATGAAAAATGCCAAATGTTGTTCTTAAATGTCTAATTTCTAGACACTAGTATACTAATGAAGGTCCTGACACATTAAATATAGCATTCAATAACACATAAAGAATGGTTACATCTTTGTTAAAGTTTATACTGGTAATTTGAAGTTATATTTTTATATTTTCCAGTCATCTTTCCTAATAAATGGGGTAGGGGAGATCTGAAAGCTCTAATATGAACATTGTTTGTCCACTATACATTTTCTATACCTTAAATGGAAGAATACATGTACAAGAACAGATTTAATCAAAAATGCATCAACCAGTCAGCATAAAACTCAAGATATGAGGAACTATGTTACTGCTGAAAGTGGCATTGATTAAAAAATGCCAAGTTTTGTCCTTAAATGTCTCATTTCTAGCCACATGAATAGCAATAAAGGTTCTGAAAAAGCTTAAAAACATTAGATAACACATAATATTGATAAAGAACTGCTACAACTTTATTAAAGTTTATAATTTCATGTTATTTTATTTTTTCATATTTTTCGGTTATTTTCCATAATAATTGGGGAAGGGGAGATCTGAAAGCTCTAATATGAACATTGTTTGTCCACTATACATTTTCTATACCTTAAATGAAAGAAGACATCTACAAGAACAGATTTGATTGAAAATGCAACAACCATCCAGCATAAAACTCAAGATATGAGGAACTATATATTACTGCTGAAAGCCAAAATGATAAAAGAAATGCCAAGTTTTGTCCTTATATGTCTCATTTCTAGCCACTTGTATACTGATAAAGGTTCTGAAATATCCTAAAGACATTAAATAATACATAATATTGATATAGAATAGCTACAACTTTGTTAAGGTTTATAATTTCAAATTATTTTATTTTTTCATTTTTTCAGTAATTTTCCATAATAAATGGGGTAGGGGAGATCTGAAAGCTCTCATACGAACATTGGTTGTCCACAATACTTTTTCTATACCTTAAATGGAAAAACACATGTACAAGCACAGATTTAATCAAAAATGTCACAACCAGTCAGCATTAAACTCAAGATATAAGGAACTATATGTTATTGCTGAAAGTGAAAATGATTAAAAAATGCCAAATTTTGTCCTTAAATGTCACATTTCTTGACACAAGTACACTAATGAAGGTCCTGAAACATCTGAAAAACACCACATAACACATAATATTGATATAGAATAGCTACAACTTTGTTTGAGTCGAACATTTGGACTTATTGTAGTTTCAATTTTTAGCCAATTTTTTCTAAAAAATTCAAGGTGTGTCTTCTTCGGACCAGTATTGTGATATGTTCGCAAGAGTTATATGCTTCGCAGGCGAAATCCCTTATGCAGGACACCCTAATAGAATAAAAAATACTCAGAAATTCCATCCAGCTCATAAAGTCATTTTTTCCTTAACGGAGCCTCTTAGAAAATTTTCCACCCCGAGTATTATGGTATGAGTGACATTTTTGTACCCAAAATTATGATATGCCAGAAATATTAAATACATATTACATGTGTGCAATATTGTGTTACTGACTTAGAGGTGCCTGAAGTATGTGGGGGTATCCAACAAGAAAATGGCCTGTCACCGAAGTGATAAGTGAACATAGATTTGCTGTTAATTACGAACAAATCTTTTAGTCTTTCAAAAATTTAACTTTGAATTCTGTCACTCAGTTGTATCTAATTTACGAGTCAGACTATGTCACTTCAACCTGATCTCGTATATATTTGCTTCTAATCAACAAGTTATGGATCGCAAACTAATCACATATTGATACCTGTTTCAACAAACAAGCCTTTTTTTATGGTATAGGGTCCATGTAATCAGAAATTTTTGTGAAACTTATAACTTCTCCAATTTTGGTACAAGGCTGGTGAAACTTGGCATTTGTCACCCACAGACCATAGCCATTCATAAACTAAGTAGAGCTTGTATTTTGGTTGAGGTCGAAAAATTAATATTTTGACACCTCAAAAGTCACGCTTAACGGAGAATGAGCGTATATAGAGGTTTTACTATTATACAACTGCACATATGTGACACCATTTCCAGTTTCCATTCAAAAAATGATTGAACAAAAAACTTAATGTAAAATTTTGTTTTTTTCTCATATTTAGCTATAGTTAGTACATCCATGATGCATTTGGTGTTTGGAATCAAAGTCAGATAAAATGAATTTCAAATATTTTTATACAAAATTGATCTATAATATTGATGTGAATTAGGGCTGATTTGATTAATGCCCTCACTCGTATGCAAGTTTTGAAACTAGACAACTAGACCTCCCAGCCTCAGTTTAATTTTCATTCACGAACCTAATATTTTAAATCACCCACAAATCAATAAGTCCTGGATTTATTCCTTTAATAATCAAAGATAATCTGACTCCATAGATTAAGTGCCTAAGAATACATCCTCTCCATCTCTTTTAGCAGTTCGCCATTGTTTCTTGGCCTCTGAAACTTCCCGTGATCGTGCATCATATTCGAACAGTCCAGGTATTTCATTGCACAATTCCTCGTAGATGCAGCATATTGATTTAAACTCATCTATTGTGAGCTCCATAGGTCGACTATCTTCACCGATTCCACTTAGCTTGAAAAAACGGTCTACTAAATCTGGGCGATCAAATGGTACAAGCATTTCAAACCCCCATTTTATAAGTTTTTGACGATGTTGGAACATACAGCGAACAACCTTCTCAACTAATTTAAAAGGTTGACCAATCAGAGGCTCCTTTCTTGGAACAAACGTCACTACACCAACATCCACATCAGGCGCTGGTGTAAATGCCTTCCCAGGAATTGTGAAAACATGATTTACGTGACAGAGATACTGGCACATGATTGATAACCTACTGCGCATTAGAGATTCGGGTTCAGCTACCATTCTCTGTGCAACCTCAAGTTGAAAAGTTAGTGTTAATCGAGAGCGTCCATAACTCCATGCCCCCTTATGTTCCTGTATCTCCTGAAGCCATTGGATGATCAAAGGGGTCGCAACACTAAATGGCAGATTGCCAATTATATGAATCATGGGAGGTATATCAAGCCAGTCATGCTTAAGATCATCTGGGAACAACTTTGACATATCAAAGCGTAAAATATCGCCTAAGAAGATTTTCATTTTTCCATTTGAAGCTTCAGATAATAACTCTAAACCTGGCAGGAAGCGTTTATCTTTTTCTATTACATAAAATGATGCTGGCTGTTTATTCAATATAGAACGTGTAATTCCACCAGGCCCAGGTCCTACCTCGCATACATGTGCACCTTTCACAAATTTAGCATGTCGCACTATTTTATTTGTCAGATTCAAATCCATCAAAAAGTTTTGAGATAGCCTTTTCAAAGCGGATATTTTCTGCACTGACATAACCTCCTTCATTGTCGGTAGGGGTGGAAGATTAGGCAGAATCGACATTGCTTTCTTCCCTGCCATTTTATTTATTATCTTGTAGTGTCGTGTTTCTTAAGGAAGCTAATTCTTGATATATAACTGGATGCTGTAACACCTTGCTGTTATCACCATCTATGCATGTAGTATCCTGAAAAATGGATTTTTGACAGTGTAATATACATGTTTTTTACTTAAGAATTCAGCTTTTTGACTGTCAAGGCTAATGTTACAAAATTTTGCTACATTGAGATCGAGTTGATACACCAAGTAAACAGATGCGCTCGGAGATGCGATTGCGAAAATACAAAAAGCCCTACGTGAGCGATAATATGTGAAAAAACAATATCAAGTCAAAATTGACAAGTGTACGACCGTTTGACATATTCTAATTTGTATAAACTAACCTTACTTGCTTGCTTTTAAAGCAAAGTGATAATATGACGTTTTTAATTATATCCTTAACGGCATAAATCGTTTTTTTGTTGCAGCATTTTTTTGACTTATGACGTCGTTATAGCTATCACGATATTTCCACCACTTTCTTGATATGTATCACGAAATACCTAGAATTTCCTATCTTTGAGTTTTGCTCCTCAAGTCTCTAATATCCAGTAGGCGCCACCAATTGACATTAAATCAGATCTCTTCCTACTTTTAAATTTTTAATTGTAATTTTGTAATTTTGAATGCAAAGATCAATAGGGAACATGTTCTAATGAAAATTGAACGATTGAAAGATGTCACTCTAATCAAATTTTCGAAATTCGCGCCAAATAATGTCAGATATAGTCTCGTCTTGTACATCAGTTGTTCAAATTCAATTAGTAATCTAAAATTAAAGTAAACTTGAGAAAAATAGTATTTTGTTAGATAGAGAATTTAGTTTCTTTACTTATAACTCATATATTTTGTCAAGTGGAAATTCAAAATGTAAATCCATTTTTCTCCGAGATCAAAAAGTAGAAAAGACAAATGGCGAATGTAAACACTGGAAGTCGTTCACGAATAATGGATACAAACAAACAAAATACTCCTAATTTTATTGAAAACTGCTTGAAGTGTCATGCAACATCAAGCGCAGAAAAGTTAAATGAATGTTTTAAATCATTTGATATGAATAAGTAAGTACTTTTTCCATTATTAAATCAACATCAAAATGAGGAAAAAATTTAAAAACAAGAAATGTCATCTGAATCAATGGAGACGAAGTCAAGTGCTTTGATTTTAAAAACATAATCATTTTCTGTTTTTTCTATTTTTTCACCTTACATGTTACTGATCTCATTCTAGTTATCACCATCTAGAGTTCACTATTAGTCCATCATTGAGTAACAATTCTATTGTGTCGTCAACTTGATTGGGGGCCCTCGATGTCAACTCAAAAAAAGTAGATCAGAAAATGGAATGACAGCGATCAAATGGCGTGTACACTTTTTTTCGAAACTTTTGTCTGTAGGCATAGTGGCGCGGGTTTGTAGAAAAAATCGGGTACCTGGTAGTAAATCCTCCATGCTGGTTTCAAACTTGGTACCCGGTACCCGGTTGAAAAAAACGGGTACCCAAAAAAACGAATAATACGAATAAACATAATTAGGGCAAAGGGGTATAACGTCGACATGTGGGGTAAAGTCGACATAAGAGACAGGTAACTTCGACACTTATACTTATTAGAAGTTGAATTTCAGTTTTCCGCCATGCTTGATTTATGGAAAAATTAAAATCTCGCGAGATCTCGATCTATGCGGGAAAAAAACATTGCTTCCCCCAAGATCGGAAATTAAAACAAATAAACAACAAGGTGTCGAAGTTACCCCACATGTTGAAGTTACCCCAAAATGGTGTCGACGTTACACCCCTTCGCCCTAGATCATTAGAAAACGGGTAAGATTTGTTTTAAATTTACAAAAAATGTAACTTCCTTCAAAATTTAGCTAGAAGCTTAAAATAAAAAGCATTTTGATTGGCTCTTTTCTTCCTCTATCATCATGGTCATACTTTCATTGGTTATGGGGGGGGGGGGTACGATCGCTTCATCGCACCCCCTTGTTGTTCCTGAAGGAAGTTACATAAATTTTTGTGAATTCAAAACAAATCTTACACGTTTTCTAATCATCTAATTATGTTATATAGGCTTATTCGTATTTTTCGTTTTTTTGGTACCCGGTTTTTTCGACTGGGTACCGGGTACCAAGTTTGAACTCAGCATGGAGGATTTACTACCCGGTACCCGGTTTTTTCTACAAACCCATAGTGGCGCCACTTTTAGGTCTTGGAATATCATTCACCTTAGATTATTTTATACTATAGGCCAGCCATCAGTTTGAAATATCTGGAAATTACCAACCGAATGTGATTGGTCGCAGTTTGAAACCAAAAATGAGATGATGACCCAAATATTTGCAATGATGGTAACTAGAATATCCTAGATGCGAGTAGAAATAATCTTGATTTACGTCATTAAAAATTCACAATTCAGTCAAACTGGTGTCATATTCGGAATCTACATATAAAACTACATCTAAAAATGTGGTTTTGAAAAGAGTTTATCAATTTTGAAAATTTAATTTTCTTTGAAAATGTGACTTCTAGGTCGGGGAGATTCCCTATAGACCCCATGTTGAAAAACTACAAAAAGTGAAATATCTTTTCTTGTGTTGGGCAGATAATATTTTACTGGACATATTTTAATTTGTATAACTATCACAAGGGTAATTTGAAAAGTGAACCACTAAAACTGATGCATATTCAAGTTTAAGGAAATTTTGTAATACCCTGCAATGTTATTTCCCCTGAATCAGCCACCTGGTGGCGCATGGCGAAACTGGTAACTACCCACTCGCATCTGAGTAATTAAGATAATTTTTTTTTTCATGTTATATTTATTCATAGTATATAAAAATTACAATTTTAAATAAGCTGCCAATCGCATTAAGAATTAAGATAATAGATGATATGGAGATGTTCAACTGAGATGACGGGCACCTGAAATGTTCTTTCAATATTTGCTGGAAGTTTTACATTTATCTTCCAACATGCCCTTGTCAGTGTGTCGTAATATCGCCTCAAGTTATCCTTGGATTACTTTTGAAATAAGTAGTATTCATTAACGTTTATTTTCAGAGATGGGAAACTTGACTTAAAAGAGTTTGATCATTTTCTTGGCTGTTTATTCAGTAAAAATGGGAAACCATATCCTATCACAGAGAAACAGCGGAAAATTATACACAACTTACTTGATGAAAATAAGGTATGTGACTGATATATCTATCTATTATGTCATCACCACAAGTGGTGACATATTGTTATAGTCTCCAACTTTGCTGTGGACATTGTTCGACGTCTGTAACAAATGGCATATGTAACAAATGGCATATGTAACAATTAGCAGGTGGTGACATTTTGCATGTCAATGCCTTGTTTATGATATTTTTATTCTTATTTGCAATATTATGATGTCTCGTAAGCCAATGTCAGCTGTTGGGATTTTAATCATGTAGTCGTAGAATCTGTGACACAAACTGAAAGTATATGTGAATTCAAACTGGGTGCATAACAATTATGAGAGTTTTTAATTTCAAAGGAATAAATGTTATTAGTGTATATAGTTGTAGGATTTTGGCCTGACCTCCATTTACTGCAAATGAGAATCTTTATCTTTCCAAAAGTAACATTTTCATTATACAAATTGATCAAATAGATGCCTAAACTTATAGTATGGTGACAGATATCACAATATTACAATCTGATTTCATCATAGTAAGCGGGCACTTCATATACCTCATTACATCATTATAAAGATAAGTGTCACATATGCAATTTTATGTATTTATTTAAGTATTAATAATCACATTTATCATCCACTCATCACTCATATGATATAATAAATAATATAATATGTCATTTTATATTATGGCTATTCCATTTGCTCAAATAGTGAGATATTGTAAATACATGTATTCATCCATCTGATTGTTAACCAACGGTATCCATAAACTAAAGTACATGTATATACAAGTTTCGGCAAAATATTTAAAATGACTGCCATTTTTATTTGATTCTACAACCAAAACCACATATAGTAGTACCACATTAAAGCAGATACCAGGCAAATTAAAACTTGAAATCTGTAATAGATCTAGAAGTGTGTTGTTATATGTATAACAGGCCCGTAGCCAGGATTTGCCAAGGGGGGTTCAAAAATTACCAGGGGGGTTCACATTTGACAATTTTGGCCCACATATGGCTAAAATCACTTGAAGTGCTCAAAATTGTGAAAAACTGCATGATTTTGAAAGAATTTTTGGCTAGGGGGGGGGGGGGGGGTTGCTCGAACCCTGCGAACCCCCCTGGCTACGGGCCTGTATAATTTACCATTTTGTATCAGGGTCTCTCTTTATCTATTAAAGCTTGTGTATACCAATAGAAGCTGGATCTGACACTTCACCAGTGATCACATTGATTTCTGTTATAAACATTTTGACTTGCTCGAGTCATTTACGCTCATGTTGTCTCATTTTATAAATATTAAATAATAGATTTAATAAGATAGGTTATAACCTATTGTTGATGTCAGTATCATTTTGATAATAACGGACCCGGTACTTGTAATATCATATCACTAAGTTTCATGAAATATGACCCAAAATGAAAGACATGAAATTAAACCTAGAATTTGGGATCTCCTGAATCTGTGGATTGCCAATGTTAATACATATATTAAGGCATATCTCACAGTGAAAAGAAATGGTGTATCTAATCATGTTGATACTAGTACAGTTAAACCTGTCAAAACCACTGGGATGAAACTGAAATTATTTTATTAAATGTAACTTTTAACCTTAGGTTTGTATTAACTTTACATCTATAACCTCCTTCATTATTTGAATGAAAGTCAAGGACTTTTGAAGTGGTTGTGTTATCTTGTTTGAATACTAAATGGCATCCATATCCCAACATCATGAACTATTTCTATCACTGAAGTTCGGATCCATTTGAAGTATATTGAATGTAAACAAATATGTATGTAAAGTCGTATATGAGATAAATTTTTTTTTTGATTTCATGAGGAAATAGAAAAAGGTATTACATTGAAATTATGAGTAACAAGGAAATTAATGTCAAAATGATGATACTAGTTTATGTACTATTATTTCCCCCTGATATGATTTTGAGATCATGTCCCTGATCAATGCTTCAGAAAATCCAAAATGTCTGCTTGACTGGGAATTCTTGTTTATTTTCAAAATGAGATTTAGAAATAGGATTTGTTAAATATTATACATGTATGTTGGTATCTTCTATTCTGTCTAGGAGCTGCCCTTATCAAGTAAGAAAACCTAATTATGGGCTAAATGGGCGTGGCTCAAGTTTGCCTCATATCCTATCTATACCTTTATTTCCAAGTCTCATTTTCTCTAAAATTATGAAAAATGTTTTTCATTTCACCACCAATACATATTGTTACATATTGTGACATATTGATATAGTATAGCCTCAAACTTTAACTGCAGTTGGGGTTCGGCATTTGGAGTTGGGCATCTGTAATAAATGGCAGGTGGTGACATTTTGTACTTTCATGTACCATGCCTTGTTTGAAATGTTTTATACAGTTTGGAAATACCATTTAATATACATGTAATATACACAATTTGTTGCTAATGGCAGATTTATTTTTCCAATTTTGCAGTTTAAATCGAGCCTCTGATATCTTTCCCCGAGAGTAATATGATTCATTCATTCTGCTTATGTCTATAAGGCTATTGAGCACATAATATTGATTTCAGCTTGTTTTCTCTAAAAAGCATTCTTTACCTGGATATTTTCCTTATTGACTTCGCTTGTTTTTCATACCTTTGAATTTATTCTCTAAAGGTATGATATTCAGGTACAGTAAGACTGTTTTCAGTGAACACCTTTTAGATCTAAAAAGTGATGTAGGTATTCTTTATTAACAAATCCTGGATTGATATTTTTATTTTATTTCTTTTATCTTATTTATATAATTATCTAACATAAATTATAACATGGATGGCACTAGATAGAGGGTATATCAGTTGCATATAACAATTGTTGAAAATATTGAAAGTATATTACAATTTGTTCATGTCGAAAATATTTAACTTTTGTAGTAACATACCAGATTTTCAAATGGGTGTATTCTCATTTTCAAATGGGTGTATTCTCATTTTCAAGGGGGTGCACTATTAGATCATTGAATTATTGATGTGTTGAAACACAATTTTCCTGTTAATTTTAATCTAACAGTGTAATATGTTTACTAGTTGCAAGGCATCAGTAGGTGTATGATATTGTATAATGTATTTTATAATAATGGTACCTTGTTATTGACTGAGCGCTAAATATAGACACTCATTCCAGATTGATAATCTTAATATTCTAATAGAACAAAAGAAACTATGGAATAACCATCACTAATCAATGATTCGCAGGAACATGGCCCTCGTAGAAATTATACCAGGGAGATTTAAAACATTTGCTTGTATATGTATTTTAACATGTAGATACCTTTCCGCATAATATATCTCATTCTTAGCATATATAGTCAGCATATTTTATGCTATTTCTTCGATTGGTTTGTTCTAAATATTGAGATATCAGAATCTGTTTGCTAAGGCGGGGAACATACTATTGATTGGTTTTACCTGTTATGTTGGAATTATTTACCTGTTATACTACAGCATACAAGGTTCCTAAGAATACATAAGGAAAAGTCAGCATCTGTTAGAATAATTGTATGTAATTTTGATTGAATTTCTGATGGCCTTTATTTTATAATGTGTGCTTAGTATACTAATCAGATTTCATGATGTAAGAGTGCCTTATAATAACATGTATTTAATAAACAAAAGTTGACATAGTACACTGATTTGCAGTCAAATATATCAATCCTGTGGGGTAGGGGGGGGGGGGGCAGGCACTTTTCGTTAAAGGAAGAGTAGCTTTCTAGTTTTCCTCCTCCTATGGTTTGTTATCACCTACAAAAAGTGGTGACATATTGTTGTAGTCTTCATTTTTATTTATGTCACCGCAAGTGGTTACATTTTGTTATAGTCTCCGACTTTTTTGTGGATATTGTTTGTTGGTTGGTTTTTGGCAGTTGGTGTCTGTAACAAATGGCAGGTAGTGACATTTTGCTCGTTAATGCTTAATATGTTAAGGCCTCATCTTCGTTCACTCAGCTCCCGTTGCAGTGAAGACCAAGCGTGCAAAGATGTTAAGGCCTTGGATAGGCTAAATCTCCTGTTTAAGAATCCCAATTCAAATCAATTAGAATTGATAATCTATCAAACCCAGAGTAACATGATTTTACTTGTTGAGACTCACAGAGCCAGTATTCTTTGTAGATAATGAGGATTTCTTATCCCCATGATAATATGCTGGTATCCCCATGTTAAGTTAATGGTGCATATCCCCATGTTAAGTCAATACACCCTTGCTGAAATCCTCATTTTCTAAGAAGAACACTGCTTAATTGAGCCTCAACCAGTATAGTAATATGTTACTGAGCACATCTAAAATCAAATCAATCCCAATTGGCTAGATCCATCTTGTTGCATGGTATTACAGTGTATGACTGAAGGGTTCATCAGTATGGGTTAGATATGGGGTTCTTTCACTTGGTTACCTCTAATAGGCTCATTTATGTCTTTGTCACATTTGCTCCGATTTTCACTACGGCGCCCGGCTGATTGAGTATTTTGTTCAGAAATGTATTCAATTTTGAACAAAATACTCAATCGGTCGGGTGCCCGCCGATGAATCGCAGCAAATGTGACCCAGGCATTAATGTTCACGGAAAGATTGGGACTGGTTTTTTTTGAGTCGGCGATATCAATAAATAAGAATGTAGAAAGGCTGTCTGACTGTGTACATGTGGTCAATCAGTTTTTATAATAAACAAAAAATGTATTATGATTTTGGTACTACTTTTTGAAAGTGCAACCAGTATACTGTTCTTTATAGTAGTCTAGCTACAAACCCTTGTGACCCCCCAGCCCCATTAAACACACCATCTCCACCCCCAAGTGGTAAAGTAGATAAGGTGGGGGATGGAGGGTTCAGAGACTTGAAGTAATACTAACATTACTTTATTTTGTAATATATCAACTGATTTAAGAATTTGAGCCTATTTCAAATCACCTAACATAATATTATTACAAATTATGTCCATTCAATTACTTTCATTCTGTATCTCATCTTATGAAATACCATCTAGTTTCATCGTGACTGAAGGTCAATTTACTGGTTTATTAACAGTTTGATGAAATGTCAAAAAATCTAAATTCTTTGAAGTCTCCTGATTTTTGGTGATTCGATTTCATTTATGCATTATTACTCTATATGGTTAGCAACTTGCATATAAGAACACAAACCCAGGGATAATACCTTTTGTTGGTAGAATGAGTTAAACTCTACAAAGGGCTCTGGTCTTTTATTATCATAATGGGATTTAGTGTCCTTGAATAAGGGTTTCTAGTTTGTAAGGTCTTGGCTTTTAGGCTTAACCATATTTCTGTATACCTGTAATTTCACCAACAACAATTAAAAATCTGAAAATTTGACTCTCAGTACTGATTCCAGAGTGATTTCCAAATGACTATGTTAGAGATCTAGTCATGTACATGTATATTTTTAGTTTCCCCTTTGAATAGAAGATTTAGTGGGTGTTGGGACATGTAAGTTACTCGAAGGATTGGGATTTATGGGACTTGTATTTGTTACATGGGGGGTAGGCTTTGGTTCAGGAATATGCAAGAGATCTTGGCGGTCTCTTCTGTAGATTCCTCCATTATCAGCATGTACTTTGTAAGACCTGGGAGACACTTTCTCTAGGACTTTAGCCTTTACATCCCAAGTGGCTTTGTCATCATGCTTGGATTTCATTCTCACATAATCATCCTTGGTCAAGTTTGGCAGATCTCTGGATCCTTTATTGTAGTATTTCTTCTGTCTTTGTTTTAAGACTCTTCTTTGTTTGTTTATCTTTGACTTCTTGTTAATGTCAGGACTAAGTTGAGGTATTTTGCTGCGTAGTCTACGTCCCATTAGCATTTCAGCAGGAGACATACCAGTCTCTAGGGGTGCATTTCTATATGCTAGAAGGGATAAGTAGGGATCTTCACCACTATGTGCTGCTTTCTTCAGGAGATGTTTGACTGTTCTGACTGAATTTTCTGCTTTCCCATTTCCTTGGTGTCTATAAGGACTAGATAAGGAGACCTCAAACTCGTATTCCTTGGCAAACTCAGAAAATTTAGAGGATGCAAATTGAGAGCCAGTGTCTGCTCTAACAATATTAGGAATACCCTGTCTGGAAAATGTTGATTTCAGTTGCTGTATAATTGTGCTGGTGTTGGTGCTTTGTAGAAGAGCTACTTCTGGGTATGTGGAATAGTAATCAGTCATGATGAGGTAGTTCTTTCCAAATAGGTGGAAAACATCACAACCAATTTTCTGCCATGGTCCGGTTGTTGTATCACCATCAATCATGCTTTGTTTCCTCTGGCTATATCTGTACATTTGGCAGGCTTCACAGCTATTTACCATGTGTGTAATATCTTTGTAGATACCTGGCCAATACATACAGGTTCTGGCTAGTCGTTTGCACTTTTCAATGCCAATGTGACCAGCATGTAGGCGATGAAGCATATCCTTCCTCATTGAGGTTGGAATTACCATGCAGTTGCCTTTAATCAGTATGCCGTCAATCAGGGTAAGGTCATCTCTCATCTGATAGTATACTCTCTCTGCTGATGATGGCCAACCATGCAAGACATACTGGGTTACTTTCTGAAGATAAGGATCTTTAGCAGTTTCCTCAGCAATTTTCTTCATGATTTGAGCTGATGCTGGGATGGAATTCATGATCATGTTAACATGGTGGGTTATCTCAGAGTCTACTGTTTCAATCGGTGTATTACTGACTACAGACCGCGAGAGTGTATCTGCTATCACCAGATACTTCCCTGGTGTATAAGTCATGAAATAGTCATATCTCTGGAGCTTCATCATAAGTCGTTGAATTCTTGGGGTCATTTCATTGAGATTCTTCTTGGAGATGGGTATCAATGGTTTATGGTCAGTCTCAAGCTCAATTTGGTGAAGTCCATAAATGAGCTCATCGAATTTATGACAACCATAAGTTATGCCTAGCAGCTCCTTCTCAATCTGAGCATACCGTTGCTCACATTTTGAGAGTGACCGAGCTGCATAAGCCACCGGCTTCCAATCATCTTGATGCTGCTGTAGGAGAACAGCACCGAGAGAATCTTTGCTGCTGTCAGTTGAAACCTTTGTTCTTTTGTCAGGGTCATAATATGCCAGTACTGGGGATGAGGTTAAAAGCTTTTGAAGGCTTACATACTCATCTTCATGATGGCTATCCCAATGCCATGGGACATCACTTTCCAGTAGTTTTCTCAGGTGTGTAGTTTGTTTTGACAGATTTGGGATGAATTTGCCAGTGTAGTTTATCATTCCAAAGAATCGTTGGAGTTTACATTTGGAGTCTGGCTTTTCCATTTTCAGTATGGCTGCAATCCTTCCATGATCAGCCATGACACCATTGGGTGTCAAGATCTCACCAAGAAATGAGATCTTCTGAGTCTGGATAACACATTTTTTTCTATTGAGCTTCACATTGTATCTATCAAGGCGTTGAAGTACTTTATTCAATCTATTGTCATGTTCATCTTTAGTACAGCCCCAAATGATGATGTCATCGATGTAAGCATATGTGCCCTCTATTCCACTTAGTACTTCATCCATAGATTTTTGGAAGATTTCTGGACTGGCACACAATCCCTGGGGTAGCCTATTGTAACAGTATCTGCCCCATGGGGTGTTAAAGGTGGTCAGTAACTGAGAGTTGTTATGGAGGCGTATTTGGAAAAATGAGGATGAGGCATCTAGCTTTGACATATACTGGGCCCCATGCATAGCACTTATGATTGAATCTTTCTTAGGAAGAGGGTAGTGCTGTCTCTTAATACATTTATTGAGATCAGTGGGATCAATAGTGGTACGAACATTTTTGTCATCTTTTACAACTGTTACCATACTATTAACCCAATCGGTAGCATCATAAACCTTGCGTATTATACCATTTGTTTCAAGTTTATCTAGATTTGTTTTAACTTTTTCACGATAAGGCTGTGATACTACCCTGGGTGAGTGAATTACAGGAGTGGAGCCATCTTTCAATTCAATTTCATAAGTGAATGGCATCGACTCCCCTGAAGTCACACACTTGAACATATTTGGATATTTCTTCTCAATACTTGAGATGTCACAATTTACAACATTGACATTTGTTTCATGGTATTGACCAGAGACTTTATTTGTCACATTTTCATCCTGGTGATTACCATTTACAACATATATTCTTTTCACCAGGTTCAATTTTACACACGTTTCATCACACAATAGTGAAATTCCATTAGGCACTATAACAAACAAGACTTTGTGAGCTCTGTCTTTAACATGAACAGTTAGTGTACATACACCCTGTGATTTTATTTTTGACCCATTATAGTCAATCAGGTTGACATTTTTTGGCATCACCGAAGGCTTGTTTTTCAAGTGCTGGAAGTCATGTATATTTATCAAATTGGCCTTGGCCCCTGTATCAAGCTTGAAATCAATAAGCTGATCATTTACAAGTAACGTAGTGACCCAAGGGTCATGACCTACACTATTCACATTGATATTATCAGGCATTATTGTGGCCTGTTGATGATTTTCAACACACGCAGGCATTATTGTGGCCTGTTGATGATTTTCCACACATTCAGGCATTATTGTGGCCTGTTGATGATTTTTCGCACTATCAGGCATTATTGTGGCCTGTTGATGATTTTCCGCACTGTCAGGCATATTTATCGTGGCCTGTTGATCACTTATAGCGTTCTTATATATGTAGCGTTCATATTCATTGTGCAGTTGCTGCAATTTACTCACTGACTTGACAGTATTGATGTAGAAGTTGAAATCTTCATCCGAGACTGATGCGTCAGAGTCTGTAGTCGTGACCTCGTTCACTTGGTTGACTGATCTACGACCTCTGCTATGACGACTGCGTTTTGAACGACTCGCACGGCTGGTGTTGGAGCTTGATCCTTTGGCCCGACAAACTGAAGATTTGTTGAAATGATTTGACCTACCACAGGCATCACATGTCTTACCATACGCAGGACACTTTCGTATGGCATGGTCCTTCGAGCAGTATTTGCAATTGATGATCATTCTGTTGGATCGGTCCTTAACATTATGAATTTCAGTTTGGGACACTGATAGTCTCTCCATAGGTTTGCTCATTATTTGAGAATATTGATGAGCTATTTCCGCAGATCTACATACTTCGATTGCTTTGGTTGCATCCAGTTGTGATTCTCTTAAAAGTCTCTCTTGCAGTCGATCATTATTTATGCCAATTACAATTTGGTCACGGAGTATTTTGGATTCCTGGGTATCATAATTGCAAGTTGCGATTTTCGTTTGCAAGTCAGCCAAAAATTCATCGAATTTCTCATGCTCATTCTTCGTTCTGTTTCGGAAAATAAATCTTTCGTATGTTTCATTTGCTTTGGGTAGACAGTAATTAGAAAATTTGGTTACCACATGATCGTATTTCCCTTTGTCTTCTCCTTCAACAAACACAAAAGTGTCATAGATTTTTGAGGCATTCGGCCCGGCGGAAGTTATGAGCAATCCAATTTTCTGTTTGTCTGATTTGGCAGTGTCCCCCAATGCGTCGAGATACCAGGTGAAATCTCTGATAAATTGCCTCCATTGTCGTTCCAAGTCTTTGCCGAAATCTATTCTCGGAGGTGGCAATATCGAATTCTTTAAGTCCATGCTGAATTGTCAGCTAATTTGAGGAATTTACCCGCAGTACCATATAATAAGACTAGACTCCATGTGCAGGAAAGGAAGAACTTTATTACTCGTTAGAATATTACAGGGGTAGTGTACGCAGACCGTACACACACGTACCGTTAATCTTAGATTGACATGAACTGATCATTACAATATTTGAGCCCAGTTAAAAGATTTAAAAAGTTTATGCGCAATAAAAACACATTCAAAGAGACTGCAGCTTCGGAAAGAATTGGAGAATTATTTTGACGTAAATACTGTATATTTGTTTCTATTTGCTATAATATAACTCATTATTGAATTGAATGTGCTACAGTTACTTGTATATTTTGGCTCAGTATGCAATACAGAGAACTACCAAATCATCAGAGATGTCACAGATACCAGATTTCACCATGATTCGCGGAACATGGAACAAATATGTGATGTTTCAGTTCACCAAAAACACCATATTTTTCTCTAAAAGAAGTATTTTCACTTGTCATTTAGAACCAGATAGACATGTCAGTTAGCTAGGTTATATGATATTTTTTGTTTCCCCGATACAAGATGTCCAATCATCACTCAATAAGGCACTAGATTTGTTGCAAATGGACACCTATTTAGATTTATTGACTAGGATTATTTTATCTTGATAAACAATTGAGACTACTACATACTACTGTATGTTTTTAATTAACTAATCTAATCTTATCCACGCATCCACTCATCCACCCGAACCAAAATTATTCTGTTCCAAAGCCAAATGTACCGAAATCAGAATCGTTCCAATTTTTTTTTTGTTCTTTGACACCTCTCCAAATCAAAATACCAGGCTTTAGTCCAATTTACAGTTTTTGTGTCATAATTGACAAAATATTAAAGGTATTTCAAGATCTGTCAAAACATTCAAGTGACATTTTTGGAAAGAATTTGATTCGAAAATATTATGAATGTGAATTTATTCATGGAATTAGGCTAAGCTAACAATAATAACTTCAAAAGAAAATTGAAAATTGGATTGTTGAGTTTGAACAGTGTCTTAATCCTAGGTCATTTCCCGGCTATTTTGGCTATTTTTGATAAAATGTGAAAGGCTCACATATAGGATGTCTGACTTTGTTAAAGGTCTCTTTTGTCACAAATATATGAGATTTTAGCCTTATTTTAATGTGAATATCAATTTCTACATGTTATAATCTGGGCCTACTAGGTATATTATATAAGAGCTGAATAGGGTGTTCCAGAATATGGCTTTTTCATGCTAGCAAGATGCAGTTCAGTCCAGATGGGCTCTTGATAGTAAAGTTTAAGCTGAAAAAATTTCGGTTCCTCAAATCGACGTTTGACCCCCCCCCCCCTACCGACGTTTTTGCGAAAACTGGTAAAAAACGGCAAAAAAACGTCATTTTGTAGCCTTACAAGGTAAAATATGAAGGATGGATGTTAGAAATCTTGTCAAAATCATTAGGTTATGGTCATTATGTATTATCATACAGTTGAAAACATAGTATACCTTGTTCATTAATTATTTAACCCTTTTCCTACTAATATTTGAGCGAAAATCGCAAATATATCACATTTTGAAACAAACTATTTGCTCTTTTACTGTTATTCATATGGTAGCTTATCTCTAACTACTAAACACCATCAAACTGGTAATACTGATGGTAATAACAATTAGATAAATGGTACTGCAAAGGTTAAGCACTGTAAACCATATTTTAGAGTCTTGGTTATAAGGTGATCATGCATTCATTTAGATAATGGTTCACACTGAATTAGTTCCACCCATGTACTCATAAATGATCTAACATGTTATAATAACAATGTCTAATGTCTACAGATTATTCTGCATTTCATTTTTTAAGGAATGCAGGGATCTTGGCCCTATGAGAGGAAGAAACAAGAATCATTCTAGCCCTCACAGTGCCATCATGGGCAGCATTGGCGTAGTCTTGTATGTCTTTTACGCTCCTCTCTGCAGCGTCATTAACCACATACAGATTATGCACAATAGCTGCTAATGTAATATATCCTTGATGTGTAGCCCACTGGTTGATGGGTAGATTGAGCCAAGTTGTATCCCCATTTGTAAGATTAAATAACAACCAAGATCTTGGCCCTAAAAAGTCAATAAGTTCTTGGTTGGGCTGAATGAGTATATCAGTATGGAAATCTGGCTTCCCAGGGTTGAAGACATTTGGTCTTTGGATTCCCAATAGATGTCTTGCCATACTTTCCCGTGTGATGTCAAATACAGTTGTGCATATTACAGTTGTAATAAGTAAAAAATATTGGAGTGTTCATAACACGCAGGTCAATAAGTAAAAAACTTCTAATATATTCTAGGATGTAGATAATGAGATAGCCCAGGAAGTGAAATCCTCCATACTCAGACACCAATGGTACCTCACTGAATCCCTGGTAGTCTTTGCCCTGTTTGATGATGGCCTGGATGACATCACACGGAAAAGTATGGCAAATGGTTTGGTTTCAAAAGTCCACCCGCTATGGCTCAGAGGCAGAGTCAAGGTTACCAATATCGCTTGGCCCCGGGTTCGATTCCCGGTTCAGACAAGTTTGTTTGTGCGTTATGTAATTCTGGGTGTTTGACTGAGTGGTTCACGACTCGTATAAAAGGCTGTGGTGTGTACCTGTATGTCTGTGTACCTGTGCACATAAAAGAACACAGGGCTCCTCCAAGGAGGGGTTTCTGGCTCTGTCTTTGAGTGTAAAATACGTAAAATACGGAATATACCAATGAGGTATTGCTCGCTAAATATGGCGGTAACCAAGATATAATAATAATAAAAAGAGCCCATCTGGGCTGAACTGCATCTTGCTAGCATGAAAAAGCCATATTCTGGAACACCCTAGAGCTGAAGTGTCAAATTCAATAATTATTAGGGTTAGTCACCCCAATAGAATTTTAAACTTCACCTTTAAGACAATGCTTTTCTTAAGGTTGACCAAAGTATTTTATGGCTAACTATATTTTAGAACAATAGACCTGTACAATAGAGGCAAACCAAGATTTTGCGAGTCCTCAACAAGATCTGGCATATTTCTTTTTATTATTATGAGGTATTAAGTTCAATGTAAAGTCAAAAAGACTTCATAATGACTCAGCATATCAAATTATAACTTTCTTATAAAGGATCTGGTATGTTTGGAATTTTTTAGATCAACGGATGGTGTATGAATTTTGAAAAAAGGTCCAACCAGTCAGAATAAGTGATAACTCTTAAGAATTTCTTTCAAAATTTAAAAATTAAAATGCTGCCATATAATCAGTTTTATTATGTTAATACCAAAAGTGGTGACAAATTGTTATGGTCTATTTTTTTGTGATGGCAGTTAGTGGTTGGCAGGTGGCAGTTGGTTGCTGGCAGTTAGTGTCTGGCATCTTGCTTCAAATTGATCAATTGTTTTTTTCAAAATCATCTACAAGATATCAGAAATTCAAACCTGATTTTTAGATTTAAGACTTGACCTTCTCAAGGTAAAGGTATTTTTCAACTTGCTTTAAATTGACCAATTTTTTTTCTGAATCATCTACAAGTTCTCAGAAATTCAAATCTGACTAAGATTGAACTCATAATATTATGAGCAACTAGGTGGTGACATTTTGTCATGTTAATTTTGCCTTGTATTTCTGTTGGGATTTGTTCTTATTACCTCACAGAATAATAATATTTTTTTAAACAACTAGAGAATGTTCAAAGCAATAAATATGTTTCAGATTGCTTTTATTTAATTACAATCTATGTTTTATGTAGAATCATCCTATTATTAAATAAAGTCAATTCTCCTTCAGACATCCCTACAATACATGTATATTGTAAAATATATTTTTTCTATGCACAAAATATTGAAGGATCCAGGATCTGATGCTTTGTTATCAGTAATTTTCTAATATTCATACTTTGGAAACCAATATATTTGAATTCAGTTACAGTTTTAAGTTTAACATGTTACAAAATGGACTTCAAGAGACTCTGACTTTGAGCTGTAAAGCATCTTCGTATACAGGAAATAGCTACCTCTCAGTTTACTTGAAAGTGTTTCAGGCGATCGAAATGCGGATATGTGACATTTTGTTCGGATAGGATGCATTATATATTGATCATGGATAAAACCTGCGGCAAAAGTAGTACACTGAATCGTGTCTATTCTACTTTATTTCTATGTATTGTTTGAATGAGAATTTTCTGATAATTGGATTTCTAAACAATATAGAGGATTGACGATATACATGTATGTCTGTTTATTTCATTCCTTGGTCATTCCTCTCTATTTTGTATTTATAACACATCCATGATAGTTTCCGGGTTTTAAATGACATTCATGGCCATTAACAGCATACAGTTAAACCTGCAAATGTGAATGCCTTGTCATACGATAAAATATAAACATATGATAAAATATAAACAATTTCCCAAGCAACTTGTCTCCAAGATAAATGATTTGAAATATGAATCTCTTAAAACAGATACCACATTATGTGCTCTCTAACAGGGAAAGAAATATGTTTACATCAAGAAAATGTTCACATTAAGAAATATTCATATAATATATACAAATATTCAGATAATGTTCCCATTCAAAGGAGTTTATATGGACATTTGTTTACATTGAGAAATGTTCATATTGAGAGGTGTTCACATTGAGAACTTTTCTGAAAAATGTTCATATGGAGAAATGGTCACTTTGAGAGGTGTTAACATTGAAAAGTGTTCACATTGAGAAATGTTCATATTTAGATATGTTCAAATTGAGAAATGGTCACTTTGAGAGGTGTTAACATTGAAAAGTGTTCACATTGCGAAATGTTCATATTTAGATATGTTCAAATTGAGAAATGGTCACTTTGAGAGGTGTGAACATTGAAAAGTGTTCACATTGAGAAATGTTCATATTTAGATATGTTCAAATTGAGAAATGGTCACTTTGAGAAATGTTCACATGTGGTGTTAACATTGAGAGGTGATCACATTGAGAAGTGTTCACATTGAGTAATCTTCACACTAGAGACATGTTCCCATCCTCACATTTGCATATTGTTTATTATATCATATTGAGAGAACTTTTCTGAACCACTTAGAATTCGAATGAGCTGAGGACATTTAGTATTTTCTGAGGCATCAGTGTATTAGAGTATAATATATTGGATTATAGAAAAGGGTATATCGCACTGGTCAACATATTCACCTGAAAATTAGAAATATAATGAGTGATCCAAAGCAAACATCTTGCTCAGTTATGCAATCTCTTTGAAAGTTCTCTGTCCTTATGACCTTAGGCCACTATTTCATGATCCCACTTTACAATAAATCAATTCAGTTTAATAGATTTATGTTTATTAATTGCTTGGTTAAAGATATTGTTTTCTTTAGAGATTATCTATTACCTAATTTAAACCTAGATTCTCCTAAACCCAAAGTTACATTTAGTCTAAGTTACAGCTATATTGTCCAGCTACAAGCCCTGGCGACTGCCCCAATACGGGGGGGGGGGGGGGGATCACACAGAGGCTTGTAGCTAGACAAAAGCTACGGGGAGAACTGAGTTTCACAAAATATGCTTCTGGTGCTACAGAATCTCATTCCGAATGTGGGATGCCTCGATTCTTTTATATACAAATGTACATTATTTCTGTCATCTTGGCACGAAAGTGTCATCATCTCACTTTTCTTGGCAATACATTTCCAGACAAACTATTGAGTTGACAGATAGATTTTTAAAAAATTTGCTGGTGGGTTTCTAGAACTGATTTTTGGCATGTTGGGTGCATTTTAAGGGGCCTTCTTTGATTTTTAGGTTCAATATTGTTTTAGGGTCGTCTCCAGGATTTTTCAAAGACTGCTGCGTCTATATCTAAAATATACAGTCTCCACATCTTTTGCCAGAGCATATAGTTTTTCATTCTTCTTAAAGGCTCTGGGTCTCCCTTTCCTCAGCTCCATGAAGAAAATCCCCAGGGATTGGCTCAAAAATTGAGGTAGGGGTAGGATGCACGTCACAGTTGTCACACCCATGGAGTCCCGTGTGCTTTGTTATTTATCATGGTTATTTCACAATGACCATTACAAGGAAGGGCCTTTTTGATGTCATATTTATACAATGATCATTAAAACTAATCATAAGACCTGAGTATTGTGTCTTTCACAAAATGAAAGATAAAAAAGATAATTCTGATTGTTTACTTAGGAATCTGAAATCCATAGACAAAAACATATCTCATAGTTAGAAAATATTATTGTCAATTAATTAATTGCACAAAAAATCTAAAAAACCAACAAAATGTTTATCAAAGAGGGAAGTTTATCAGTCCTTTGCTTTTTACAAACATTTTCATTTATTCATTTTCACAATTTTTCATTTTCATAGGTTTTCATAGTGAGGGTGAAACCTTTATAAGGGGATACTCTCTGTTTTACTGACCATTGTTTTCAAAAGAAGAAATCAATGGCTAATATAGCTATAAATGTGTTCAAGAGCTTTTACTTAACAGTCGAGATTGGATTCAGATGTAACTCACTTCCAATGATACTTCAGGAATATAAGTGCTATTGTAGGTCATATTCATAGATGTTTATGATGTAATTCAAAATTTCATTTATTTACAGGTGTAATTATATGGTTTGCATTTTCTAAAGAGGTCATTTTTTCAAAAAATGAGGCCTCACTTTAAGCCTTTATGAATTTTTCAAAAATAAGGTAACTTAGTTACAAAATGTAACCTCTTGAGAAATTCTTCATACATATATACATGGTAAACATGAAATTCAAGATAATTTATTTAATTATTTTATTAATTTATTATTTAATTGTTTTAACCCCAAAATCTAAAGATTAAAATACACATGGCAGGCTTGGCAGCTTTTGAAAGTTCTTATTAAAGTCAGTTGTTCAAAGATGCAATTCCCCTCTTATGTCTACATGGATGTATAATTGTTTCAAGACAGATGAAGTGTTTATTCAAAAATCTATTACTTTGTACCAGGACAAACTAGTATATAAAATTCAACTCGAATCATTGGTTTCTTTAAGTTTTCTTGCTTAAAGCTAAGTGTTAATTCAGATTTTCTTGCATTTCTATATAATGTTGAGTTTTAGTATTGTCCCAGCATACTTCACTTCTTGCTCATTTCACTGTCTTTAATGATATTTTGCATTTGAGCCATGACCATTGTGTTATTTCGTTTCTACATCACCCTGGATTTTTGCCAGTGGTTCAATACTTTGTTATGTACCAAGGAGAACTCTTGCACATTGATCCTAGCAAAGCTAAGGCGACTAGGCAGTATACAAATATATACAGTAAAACCAAACCTGTCTTAGTGAACGCCTCTCTCTAGTGAACACCTGTCTCTAGTGAACATGTGTGTTTAGTGAACATCACTTTAAGACACAGTTTACATTAACTCCTGTATAAAATCTCCTCTCTGGAATGGACACATACATAAAGTGAACACTTTTTTGCTCCATAGGTGTTCACTATATACAGGTTTCACTGTTTTGAAATATGATAATGAGTAGATGAATCTGACCTTTGACATGATGAACCTCTTACTTGGTCCTTATTAAGGTAGTCCAGACAGAATGAGTAATTTTGAAATATTGGAATTATAGTAAAATCTGTTTATCCTAAACACCTCATTTGGTCAGATTTTTATGTCACCACCACAAGTGGTGACATATTGTTATAGCATCCAGCTTTTTATGGACAGTGGTCGGTGTTTGGCATTCAGAGTTTGTCAACTATAACAAATGGCATCGGGTGACATTTTGCATGTTTTACTCTGCCATTAAGAATTCTCTGCTAAAAAATCTTGAAATGTGAAGACTGAACACCTGTCTGTCCAAACACTTGGCTGGTCCGAGCTATTGTGGCATTCAGATAAGACAAGTTTTAATATTTAGTTTTATTTCTTGCACAATGAATCAACTGGGCCTACCTTAATGTCATAACATTTTATATCCTGGATCTCACATTGTTGCGCAGTTGGATATTCTAGAGTTCTAAAAGTTTGATCTTTAACACCATACAGCACAAACAAGTCCAAAAGTCAACCTATGGGGCCAGCTTGTTGATCAATTTATTTAAGGCATTTTACAAAGTGAAAATTGGGCCATAAATTGAAATCATACATAACATAAAAACAACTAAACCTAAATGAAAACCCTAAAATTATGCAGTCAGTGGGCATGTAATTTTTTGTTTGTCTTTTCTCCAATGTTTTCAGTGATTTAAAATCAGGGGAAAGTTAGGGAACTTTGATTTGAAAATATTTCATTTACCCTAATAATATTGGTAAACATTAAAGATTCAATAGAGTTCATAATTAGGTAAAGGCAGGAAAAAATAATTGAACGTTCATGATTTTACAATTTGACTGCGATTTGAAAAAATGGTCTCTTTGATATTTGACATTTAGGTAGGGCTCTTATATTGAAATGATGCAACTCATATTGATTGATCATGAATTGATCAAGGAAAAGCCTTGTTTAAAATCTGGCCATGATGAGTTTATTTGTGTTCTCTCTCAGCCATTTTAAGTTTTGATGTTTCTCTATGTTTCGAGTTACTTTTTCAAAATGACTTTATTTTGGAAACATGAATACCATGTAATTTAATGCAAAGATCACAATGATTAAAACAATGTTATTTTATACGCAGGTCATGAGTCTCTCAATGTAGATTATTACATAAAGTAATTATTATGAATTTTGATATTGTCAATATTTGTATAATCTCTAGTATGAATGTTCAATGAATAAATTGTTATTAACTTTTGGCATGGTTTCTTTGACGTATGTAGTATACTTACCAATAATGGTTCTATGATAAACCAAAATTGAAACTTAACAAATTGTTATTCTTCTGTATTTAAGATTAACTGATTAAGTTACTTGTGGTATACTTGTTCAAGAAAAGGATTTTATATATACAAATATATGAGTTAGTTATTTTCAAAAGGTGGAGTGAACTATAGTACCTAGTTTAGTCAATAGAGGGAATAGTTATCTGTCCCCGGGAAAGTTTCCCCGGGAATTGTTACTCCAACTGAGTAATTCAGTCAGTAAATTGGCTTACACTACGATATAATTTCAATCCCAGCATTCTTTTGTATTATGTATGCGTTCTATGTGCAACATTGGACAGTTTATACCAACACGTTTCACTCGTCGGGAGACGTGTACGTTGATAAGTTGCACTTTCAATATTGCAATTATTTGGCCTTTTTAAATTTACAACTTTGACCACATTGGCGGATCCAGATGAAAATCTACGGCCCATGTTTTGAACATTTGACCTAAAAAGGCCAAATTATGGCCAAAATGCCCATTTTCGAGGCCCTATGTAATTTTTGAGAAAAACAATTTTTGGGGCCCTACAATTTTTTTCTAAGCCCAGGAAGGGGGGGGGGTATTGGTCTGGATCCGCCAGTGGACCATGTATGATTTCAAAAATAGGCTTATAGCTAAATACGATGAACCCCATTAGAACTCCACTATGCCGTTATTTTCATGATTTACGATTTAAGTGCGCTATGTGCATTCGTTTCTCAGAAAATATCGTCAATTACGATTCGCGGATTGACGATTTTGTTCTCTACGATGTTGTCCACGATTTTCCAAATTCTGTTTCTCGAAGCACTTCGTCAATAAAATCGGACAGTAATATAACAAAAACAGTTTTATTCGCGTCATCTTTGAAAATTACTTTTACTAAAGAGATCATAGAGAGAAGGTGAAATTTGCCTTGATGTTGTGTTGTTATTGTGTTGTCCTGTATTGTATAACAGGCCACGACAGCCTGGCATCGCAAATCAGTAAACAAAAGTTGAAATAAACATTCTTACTAAATGTTAAGGTAAAGTTGCACTTTCGACCAGGAAGGCCCCTTTCTTGGTCGCAGACGCATTTAGCGTTAAAATAAATATGAAGACAATATTTTCCAAATACGGTTCTTTTAATTCAGAACATAGATTATGTTAGGCAGATTTTTTTACAAAAGAGTGTCTTCAGGAAACCTAGGACAACTCCGTCTAACACCGCATATCCTTATTCATCATCTAAGTCGTGATCAACACAGCCTTCTCTCTCGAGCGTTAGATAAAGAATCACCCTATGATCGCATAGAATGAACGGGGGAGGGGATGCCGGAATTTCTGCAAAATTCAACAAATCTGGAAGATTTATTTTTTCAAGAAAAGTTAAAGTTGAAAAGTTAAGAAGTTGAAAGTTGAATTGCAAAATGAATAAGTGCACGGTATGGTAAAATGTGTTAGGTATTCTAGGATTTTTGTTTGAACTGATACGCCTCTAAGATATGAGATCTATAAAAGGGCATATCGTTATCAACGTGTAAAAGTGAAGTTTTTGCTATAAATCACGCAACAATGGTCTACACGACCTGTCATTAATACTTGTAAGGGGCGTTATTATCTCAAAACTTAAATGTCATTTGTGAATACGGTGGTATGATCTTCCATTGTGTGTTTCGTATGGAGAGCACACCCCCATCTTGCTTCACCAAGCTTCGGACCTATCCTCATAGAACGTAGAGATTGCGCGTGGGAACCGACGATGCACGCCCCCCCCCGTCCTTAACATTTCGAACGAATGAAACATTTAGAAACTAAAAAAACGAAGTCTAACGTATAGAACTTTAAAAAAGAAATCACGAAATATTTTCCTTAGACATACAGTTTGGACAATATGAAATAGATAGCAACATAATACAGCGCATCATTGAAAAAGTATACCGTCCTCTTTCTTGTTCATACGAGATTTGAATCAGGCATTTGGAGACCGATGTGCATTGAACTGACATGATAGATAGATAATATTACGGACGCTTTCATGATTTTAATTTACCTACACATACAGCAAACATTTGTTTAAAATAAGCTTTAAGAAGAAGAATGGACAAGCCTTCTAATGGTGTGCTGATAATATGGTCAAATATTTTATAGAATAACAAAAAATCTACTAAGTGTTGTCAATCTGCGGAAAGGTTTGTTTTAGTTCTGGTAAAATGTAGATAACAGTATTTGTAATAATTAGCTTAATTTCTTAGAGAAGGCCTATGAAGTTTTGGATTAATGGATGGACCCCATGAATTTGTTTATTAGAAAAATAAACTTACATTTTAATAATCTGCCAAGATTTATTAAAAGTTCCAAAATAGCAGAGATATGTTAATAATTAAGGCCATCGAAGGGTATGCGTTGATCAAAACTGGTCTTTCTGAGTTCATTTTTAGGAACGATAAAACTTTCTACCAAATACACAACACAATCATACACTACCAACCACCTCATCCGACTAAGCACAACCTGCTACTCAACCAGCAACAACAGAACACAAATCATTATAGAATTAACATAACGCAATGGGGCACAATCTGACACGAAACCAATGCCAGACAAAAAAAACTTATAGAGATAACAATTGTCAAACTGATAAAACACAATTAGGCACAACCAATAAAATACAACCAATTCTCATCGATCAAACTTGAGGTAACACCAGTCACATACATGGACACAGCCAATTGCAAATATCTTACCGGACTGGGCACAACCTGCCAAGCGATCAATATAATACAATCGCAACACAACCCATTAGAAAACTTACGTTTTACGAACCACAACCTCAACCTATCATTTAACTAAATTATTTAGGCACTACCTGACACAAACCTACCATAACACAACCAGGCTCAACCAAATACTCAATTTATTATACTCGATTAAATCAAACAAAACACAATAAGGCACAACCAATGAAACACAACGAAACGGTGATATTAGTATATCCAACTAATCTTCTCTAATTAGAGATAACAACACAACACAATCGTGGACAACCTGATACATACCCCCATACATACATACCTTAACCTGCGTTAAAATAATTATAATATTGATGGAAAGGTAACTTGACTTTATTTCCAATACCCTGAAATTTTCCCAATTTTTTCCTCGAATACAAAAGGTTGAAAATCGATGATAAACCTACCATTTTCCATTGGTTAACATGGGAATGTCGTTTTTCAAAAATTCATCAAGTTTATCATCAATTTTCGACCTATTGACACTGAGGAAATTGAGAAATTTTGGAGATATTGGAAATAAAGTCAAATTACGTTTCAAGCAATAGTTTAAGTATTTTCATCGCATGTTAAGTAAATAAAAATTCAAAAGTAAAGAGACTTTAAGACGTAGTTCAATGGGGAGCTAAGGTTGCCAAACTTATGGAGGGGAGTGTAAGTTACTAGAGAGGTTAAGCTACACGTATTTGACAAAACTTGAACGTGAACTTCAATGCGCACGCAGATACATGACGTCAGATTTGTTTATTTTCTGTGGGCCAGCGTGAATTTTACAGGTTTTTACATGAGATTATCATATTCGTGCAATTTACAGACGCGTATTCAACAAAACATGAACGTGTACTTCTATGCGCGCGCAGGAAAATGACGTCAGATTAGTCTACTTTCTACAGGTAAGCGTGAAAGTTACAGTTTTTACGTGTAGATGAGTGATTACACGTCGCTCATTACGTGATTGATTTTAGCTATGTTTTAGGATGGCCCGGGGGCCCATATTTGATACAAACACTATTGCTTGTTATATCGGTAAACCCCAAATCCTTTATTGGAAATAAAGAATACATTTTAGAGATTAAATGACAACTTCAAATGTGATCGTTTGTTCATTCCGTACAATATAAATAGGCAGGGCTAATTTGATTCCCGGGGCTTGGTACAATATGTATACTAAACGAAATGAAATGACAACCAGGGCCTACGATTGCCTTATCACTACATTTGATTTGCCTGAATCTGAATGACTGAATGGCCTGAATTGATTGCAAATTAAATAATGTCACAATTAATATGACACAAATGGTATATCACATCAAATGTGCAAATATAAAGTATCAATCAATCGATTCAGGTCATGCTTAAAATTAAAAGATTGTACGTTTTTTCATCATTTTTTCTACAAAATGGCTAAAGAAAAATGCTTCAAAAGCAACTTTTACACTTATGAAATCCCATACAACTTTGTAAATCCAAAGATTATACTGTTATGTTTCATTAATTAATAACATATTTGGATAAGATGTAGGGATGTGTAGGATGCAAATGGATTTTGACGGACACACAAAGACTTCCTGGTGTGGCATCCAGGGCCGTCAGATGGGGGGGTGCGATGGGTGCGACCGCACCCCCCTTTGACACCCCCCCCCCAAAAAAATATTTTTTTGTAATTTTTTTTCATCGTCTCATACACTTTTTAAGTACCCAGAAAGCACCAAATAGCATCTTAAAATTGTAAAATTTTCTAGAGGGAGTGGGCCACCCCTCACACCCCCCTCAATACAATGGAAAAGTTCTTAATTTATTTTATGTATTGTCACAGACACTTTTAAAGTGCCCAAGTGCCCAGACATCATCACATAGCTCCTTGATATAGTCAATGTTTCTGGGGGACTAACACTTGCTCCCCTTCGGGATCCCCATCCCTCCCAAAAAATTGAAAAAAATTGTGATTTTCTCAATTTTTAATTGACTCATACACTTTGAAAGTGCCCAGAAAGCACCAAATAGCATCTTAAAATTGTAAAATCTTCTAGGGAAGTAGGCCACCCCTCACATCCCCCAAAAAACAATTGAAAAAAAATCTGAATTTATTTCATGCATTGTCTCAGACACTTTTTGAAGTGCCCAGACTTCATCAAATAGCACCTTGATATGGTCAATGTTTCTGGGGACAGATATGGGGGACAAACACTTGCTCCCCCTCTGGCACCCTAATCCCACCTCCCCCTGTGGCACCCCCTTTGACACCCCCCAAAAATTAAAAAAAATGTAATTGTTTTACAATTTTTTTTTTGATTGACTCATACACTTTAAAAGTGCCCAGAAGCACCACATATCATCTTGAAATTGTAAAATTTTCTAGAAGAGTTGGCCACCCCTCACATCTCCCACAAAACAATTGAGAAAATTCT
Organism: Owenia fusiformis; assembly: GCA_903813345.2. Lineage (NCBI taxonomy): Eukaryota > Metazoa > Annelida > Polychaeta > Sabellida > Oweniidae > Owenia > Owenia fusiformis. Next base: position 29,171,171 of record CAIIXF020000002.1, read on the forward strand.
GAATTTCATGTATTGTCTCAGACATTTTTAAAGTGCCCAGACATCATCAAATGGCACCTTGATATGGTCAATGTTTCTTGGGGACAACCCCTTGCTCCCCCTCTGGCACCCCACCCCACTTCATCCTCTCATTCTCTTTGACACCCCCAAAAAGAATTTGAAATTCACATTTTTTATTGACTCATTCACTTTAAAAGTGCCCAGAAAGCACCAAATAGCATCTCAAAAGTGTAAAATTTTCTAGGGGGAGTGGGTCACTCCTCACAAGTTTGGAAGTTGCATTTGTTAATTTTAAACATTTTAAAAGTGCCTAGAAGTCACCAAGTGACAAAATGAAATCATGAAAACATAAAAATTTCTGGCAGCCCACCCCAAAAACTAAAGCATTAATTTACTCAAACACATTAAAAGTGCTCAGAATTAACCAGACAGCATCTTGAATTAGTAAAATTTTCCTTGCTGCCCCCTCGCTCCCCTAAGAAGAAAATGATTGAAAAAATCTGAATTTCTTATAAATTGATTCTATTTCAATTAAAACACCTTGAAAGGGTCCAGAAATCACTGAATGTGATCTTGAACTGGTAAAAGTTCTCAAGCATTTATGCCCTTCTAGTACACCCTCCACCTATTCCAGTGTTTCTCCAAATTGCTCATACAATATTTAGTCTAAAATCAATGAAAACAATAAAATACTACAAAATAGGCTGAGTGGCCCAAATATAGGGAGTAACTGACCCCCCCCCCCCCTTTGACCTACGCAATTTGATTTACGCGGCAAAAAATTGACAATTTTATTTTCCCTTTAGTGAAAACCGCACCCCCCTTGGAGAAAAGTGTCTTACGGGCCTGGGCATCTCTACCCCTGTACACTTTATGGTTGAATATTGGCCCTAATAAGTGGCCCATTCATCAATACAGTGCTGAATATAGGTCAACAAAATACTAGTGTACATGTCAACAATAAAAGCAGAATATTCATTTGAAAAATCAGATGAATTTATTTTGTTCATTGGGAGATTATAATGGAGGGTGCACTAGATCATTTAATTGTGGTTGAATATGAAATAAAGCAAAAATAAAAAACAAAATGTTTTGATGCGACTAGATTCGAACCCAGGCCTAACGGACACTGGTCCGAGGTGCTATCCATTACACCATAGAAACATGACCCTCAGTCACAGGCACCACATGAATATAGCTCCACGTCCACTGACATGGTTTCAGACGTGTAGCTTTAACAGAAAATTTTCTTAAACGTGTACTTGAGCGTGGACTTACGCGTTCAGGTTCACGGTTTACATTTATACGTGTAGCTTAACCTCTCTATTGTTACGTACACGAAACGAGCTAGAAGTAAGGCATCACATCGACGATTTTTACTGGGGAGAAACGTGATGCAAAAACACAGTGTTTTGGCATCAAGATGGCCAAGCTTCAGGTCCAGGTGATGGGTCTTCGAAAGATATTTTGTTTTCCCCATTTAAACCCATTTCTTGGACGAGTTTCTCAATAATCGTATACGGCACTTAAGACACGATCTATAATGTTAAAAATGTTCTTAGTTTAGATCTAGCATCATCAAAAAATGAGAAATTCACTGTTTTAGTTCCTCGATTTTGATGCAAAAACACCACACCTAAGCTGCAAAAACACTTTTTAATATTATGTCCAGTGATGCACAAACACCAATTAATGGCAGATTGTTGAACCACATTATGGGCATTCATAGACTATTAATTAATCAATCGTATCATTTCAAAGAACATAAATCCTTAGGAACAGATTTGAAATGCTAGGGCAACCGAGTCAATTAATATCATTTAACACCTTTTAGGCAATCATGGCTCGGAGAACATGAGATTTCTGAGACGGATACTAGATGAAAAGACAAGGAGCTTTATATAAATCACACCACTTTGGTCTGAAATTTTCGCGCCTCATTGAGCAAAAATGAGGACCGGGGTAACAGGAATGATGGTCCCCTACTCTAGGAATGATTTCCCCCCGAACCCTTCCCCCTAGGAACGCCACTCCTACGCACGAATATACATTTTATTGAGACCGGAGTTTCTAAGGATATTGGTCCAGAGGAGACAATTGTCAAAACACAGTGATAATACCTTTAATCCCAGTACGCATTGTGTTTTATATAGTGCCACAGGGGCGATTCACACTCAGGGGACAACCATATCTGTCGCATCAGGAGCAGAGTAAATAGAGCTTAAACTTCAGCCTGTCAGGCAGCATTTCATATCATTGTCGTATTAACATGCGTGATTAAGCAAATGACATATTTGGTACGTATTTACTTTGGAACAAACTCAGTTAACAGATTGTGAGATATTTTGAAAATATTGTACCGCTTAACCTTAGTCGCACATTGATCTACGGCTACCGTACGTTGTAGTTTATTAGAATCGGCATATTTTTATGGTAATCGTAGAAAATCTACGGCAGGATTACGGTCTCTGTTCGGCATATCCAGTTTTTCACAGCCTCAGAGTCAATCATAATCATAACCCAGAGTTATAACTGTTTTAATTTCTACGGCCAACGTAGAAGTTAATCAAAAAACTCCGCATGGCTGCCGTATGGTTGCCGCAGCAAAACTGACTCAAAGACCGAGTACATTACCAATCAAACCAATCGGCAGACGCAAGTCAACCGTAATTCAGTCAGACGTGCCACAATGGGATCTTTCTGCAATCAAGCTACGACCTGATGATTTCTACGTGAATCGCACGAATTAACGAACTCTGAGTATTTTCTACGGCTAGCCTGTATGTTATCTACGGTCGGATCACGGTATCCGTACATATCCAGTAATTTACAGCCTGTGGAGTCACCGTACCGTAGAAATTATGACTCTGAATGTTTTCATTTCTATGATTACCGTAGAAGTGAAAACGCCGTAGACTGTGAGTCATCATTTAAAAGGTCGTGCAGCACCCATAAGTTTTATATTTTCACAAAATCAAAATACGACTTCCCAAGCGAATGTGACTGTTAAAATATTTTAATAGTATAGTTTCCATATAGCTTTTGAAATCTCGCTAAATCTCGTTTTTCGTGAGATTTTAAGAGACTTGCATATTAGACCTCTAATGACTTACATTACCTTCTTTTAAATGGTATATTTGAATTTAGTGGAATGTTTTCTCCTAAAATAGCTTTGATGTACACAGTTATGTAATTTGAATAACTTTCTATGACAATTTAAAAAAAAGTTGGGCCAAATGTTCTTTAGATGCAATGCTAAAATTCTTTAAAACCGTGGATTATTTGTATGTCAATCAACATTAGCATGTTTAATCACAACATGTTCATAAACAGGGTCATCATGTGGTATATCATTCAAGTTTTATACAGATTCAACAAACACACTTTGATAAATCATGAAATTAAGCCACTTTTCCAAGATTTTAGCATGTAAGTGAATGGAGCTCTAGCCAGAGTTAAAAGCTGAATAAAAGATGGCAGCACGAGATTTCATTGATTTTTCTGCTATTTAGAAACTATCCTATTACATAAAATTTTCACGGCAGACGTATGGCTATCGGGCGTAAAATGTAATAAAACCGTGCGTTCGCCGTTGCAAGTGTGACTACGGTCGTTTTACGGTTTCTGTATGGTGTATCAATATTTTAAAGGCCGTAGAGTCCCCGTAGAAATCATAAGTCAGGGTTAACTTTTTCTATTCATTGTAGAAATGAACAAGCCGCTGGCGGACCGTGGAAAGGTCCCGCGGTGGCTGTACATAGGGCCTAGTCGACTTGCAGCTAATCCTAGAGTTTGTGGTTTACCCCTGCGACCTGTAGGATCGCTGTAAGCACCCCCGCGACCGCCTTAATTGCACTAAATTGATCTAAATAATGATTTACTTTTTGGTTTTCATTTACACATTTTGCGTAGATCTTTAAAGATGCAATTTTTGATTTGGAGTTGCCATTTTGATATTTTTTCCTTTCTTCCGACAAATGTTGAATATATTGTGTAACCTATAATAAGTATTAAATTTCTAAATGCTATATCACTTTTCATGAAATGAAAACCCAAAATAAAATGTTTCCAGAGTATTTTACATTTCAATATTTTTTCCACATCCTTCCATAGTGCTTCTACTTGCTTACATTCAAAAATAAGATGTTTTGCATTTTGAATTATATTAAATTTTGAACAATCTTGGTTAATATTAGAGTTCCATCTACATATCTCACTTCCACATGCAAAAATGTTGTGAAATAATTTAAAGTTGAATTCAGCATACTTTTTGTATTTCATGTTTGTCATTTCAAAGAATATATTTTATCATAAAACGTTTTATCATGAGGAATACTAAAAATATTACTCCAATGTTTTTCTAAAACATTTCGTTCTTGTTTACTTTTTATCAATATATCATATAGCATATTTGTTTTCATCTCTTCTAATTTAATCCATTTATTATTTCCTAAAAGGAAAGTTTTCCTGTATTTTATGTTTGTGACCAGCCCTGCATGAGAACAACAGAACACATTCCAATTATAAAATTAGCATGACGCAATGGGGCACAATGTGACTGTACACGAAACCAATACCAGACAAAAACACATAAAGAAAACCGACTGTCAAACTAAGTGACACAACACAATCAGGCACAACCAATAAAAACAACCAATCTTAAATACCAATATGCACAACAAATTCTCATCCAACTTGAGATAACACTAGTCACACAGATGGACACAGCCAAATACCTCACCGGACTGGGCACAACCTGCTACCCGACCAATGTAATACATTCACAACACAACATTATAAAACTTACGTAACCCAATGCGCCAAAACACATTAAACCAGATTCAACCAGACAAAGAACCACAATTCCGACTGCGCTGTCAAACTGCTACAACACAATCGAGCACAACCCAATCATAAACCAATCCAACACAGTCAACAAGATTAAACTCAACTCAACCTATCATTTAACTAATTCATTTAGGCACTACCTGCAAAAAACCTACCATAACACAACCAGGCTTAACCAAATACTCAATTAATTAAACTCGATTAAATCAAACAATCAAAACACAATCAGGCACAACCTATGAAACGGTGATATCAGTATATCCAACTAAGCTTCTCTAAATAGAGACAACAATCAACCGGGCAACCACACAACACAATCGTGGACCACCCGATACATACTCCTCCAACGGAACGTTTTGGAAGTACAGATTCTAACCGTTTTTTGAAGTCCTTTAACAAGTAAGGTCGTCTGAACTATTTGTTCGTTAATATGTTCATTTTCTTAAATATATTAGTTATGATCACTCAATCACTCGATTAACGGTATGCTATGAAAACTATTTTTAATGTTTTTTAACTGATGCATTCACTGCTTTATTTTCTTGCATTTTAAAAATATTTTCTTGCGAAATTGCGTTTTAGAATTTCTGCTGGAGAGATGTTTCTCTGTAAACACAAATTTCTATCAACAATTCACAAACTCTGATGGTACATTGTGTTCTCGAATAACACATCTTGAAAATGTTCGAGCTTTGTGACGGACCCGATGCAGAAAACGTTATCCTCCATTTTAAAGGGAGTTTTTACCACACATGAGGAACACTTCCGAACACTCACAACTACTCCCATTAAAGACATGCGTCGAAATCTGATTACGCACGATCATTTCGTTTTGCCATTTGATTTAATCCTGGATGCCTGTGCTATTCCGCCAAGGTTAAAAAGCGAGGGACTAAATGAATAAATTACAGCTTCATTTAAACCAAAAATTCCAAACCGCAGGCATTTTAAAATTCCGACTAGATTGTGTTCCTTGGTACAAAATTATAATATGTAACTTAATGTATGACATTTAGGACATGTTTTTAAAAATAGAAAACATCTTACAGAATGAGAATAGCCAACCTCCTTTATTTCGTAACATTACGTCAAAGTAACTAGAAATAGTTGTGAAACAATAAATACGAGCGTTTAATTTCAGTAGTACACTCGCCTCCGCAAAACTAGCAACCTTTAGCCCCTTGTTAGAGCCTTTCATGTTTGAATTGTGAAGAGAAAAAAATATTTGTAGGGCTGCAGATGTCAAATTCCTCACTTTTCTAAGTTTACGCCATTTACAATAAGTGGGAAATTGCCACAAATCATGTAACGTAAAGAATATGCATCCATCCGAAGTTCTAACAAATATATAATTAAAGTTAATAAAGAGAAAATTGAATTTAACTTTATGGAACACAATATTGATATCTTCTTCGAAAATATTCGGACAGTTCGGAGGTGCAGAAAATAAAGGAACCCGTTGGGGAGTTAAGGCTGTCAAACCTAAAGAGGTTTGTATGATATTGAAAAATAATGTATCCTTTTAAAAACAAATGTTAAAATAAATTATAGAAAATGTGTCCATTCGCCTGTACTTTGTTCAATATACCCGTTTATTTGTAATTGTCTGTTCGGCTTATAACCCGATGATCGGATCTAGTACAGAGGCCAATAATTTATTCATCGGTTTGCCCCTCTTGATTTTATCAGGGCTGCCCCGTAGATTATACGTCAGTGGGTCATCTTCACTGGAACCAGACGATATTCTTGACCGACGCATGAGAGAAATCATAATATCTATACTTTTGCAAATGCGGTGTTCCCTTTTTGCTTTTGCAAATGTTGAAAATTAAATGTGATTGTAACCCCGGGAGTGTAACATTGATCAGAGGTATTCGATCCCTTAAAATAATGCATTGGACCACAATTTCATTCGTACCTTATTCACAGAATCGATGGTACAGCTATAGTAACACCAAGTAGTAACACTACGTTATTTCTAAAGGATAAATGTCAAATATTACATTTGTTTTTGCGAGACCTCATCGGGACCTCATCAACTTTGAATAGATGTTTCAGTTTTCCCCCTTGGAGCCCCTGGGTTTGAGACCAATCATAATACATTGTACATCTTCTAAATTACCGCTAGTGACAAATTGAATGATTGTATTTTAATCTTCACTTTACAAATATTACATACATTCCTCATGTTACAACAAAGATATATAAAACTGTTTTATATATCTGGTTACAAAGACAATAGAATATGATGCAGTTTCATGTTACCAGGTTTATCAATCATATAGTCACTTCACATGTAATAACGTATTTCTCATTTATCCATCAACCTGAAATATTGCTGGGTAGTACAGATAATTTTGATTGCTGTTAGCTAACCGTTGGACGCACAAATTAGCTCGATTACAATTTCTTTGATATCGAATTGAGCTGCATGCCAAAACTAATTAGGTGCATTCCCAAGTAGAAATTCACCAATCAGAAAACGTATATATTTGAAGTAAGACATGCATGATGGGATTGAAAAGGGCGCCGTTTGTTGATTATACAACTCACCTATAGTAACATTCCCGGGGAAAATCCTCCCGGGGACAGATTAATGTTCCCTCTATTGACCAAACTAGGTACTACACTTCACTCCACCTTTTGAAAATAACTAACTCATATATATATATTTAGTATAGATACGATGTATCCATCCTACAGAGATTAAGCTTTTCATAATTTTACTATTTTCTCATGAAATTATATTTATTCCAAAACTACATGTACATTCATATGTAAAAGGCACCCTTTAATCATAAAATTCTTATTGTTTTTGGCTCACACAGTGAGCCTATGGGATTGACCAGGCGTCCGTCCGTCCGTTGGTCCGTCCGTCCATCCGTCCGTTGGTCCGTCCGTCCGTCTGTTGGTCTGTCCGTCCGTCCGTTGGTCCGTCCGTCCGTCCGTCTGTTGGTCCGTCCTTCAACATTGGCCGCACAAATTAAAACTGCTATTCGGATTGAGTCCTATCCACATTCATTTTATGCATATCCATAATGCCTATTTGACCTATCATCGCCATTTCCCAAGTTCGCCCGGTTTCCGAGAAATTGCGGATTTTGACGTCAAAAAGTCAAATTTTCTGTAAATACAAGACATTTTGTTGAAGTAGAACTTTCAAATACCTTTTAGTAGTTGGTGTATATGCAACTTATGTACTCTGAAGATTTCAAAGCTCTTGGAATTACGGTTTTTGGTGTTTACTCTATAAAATTTGAAAAAAAGTAGGACTTAGTTATTTTCAGGAAACTTTCTCATGTATAAAGTCAATGGCAGGTTTTGTGATTGACAAGATTCTTAAAGTTTGCCTTATACTTGATCATTTCCTGCAATAAGTTACATCATTAATAGATTTAAGCATTCCCTACATATTTCTCAATATATGTCAGCATCAAATTTTTACCGTTTTTGAGATATTTGACGTCAAAAAACAGTAAAAATAAGTTATTTTTCAACTTGCTTCAATTTGACCAAATTTTTTTTTGAAAATCATCTACAAGTTACCAGGAGTTCAAATCTGACATTAGTTTTAGGATTTGACCTTTACTTGACCTTCAGTGACCTTCGAAAGGTCAAAAAAGTAAATGTAAAATGTAAATTTTGGTCAGCTTAATCACAAAAGTCCTTACTGAGCTCTGAATAAGTAAAATTTTCAAGGTCAAAGGTCATCAAACTAGGTCACACAACTATGCTATCTAAGTTTCTCAAAGTTCCAGACTACAAATCCAAATCAATATTTTTGTTTGAAAGTCAGGATATAAATTCCTCTGAAGGTTCCAAACTGTGTGAGCATAGGACCGTGGGTCCTTCATTAACATTCTTTGATTTTAATGTTTTTCAGGATGGAAAAATTGACTATGAAGAATTTAGAATAATATGGTATCACTGGCTAAAGCAGGTAAGTACAGCTTGAATTATATCGAAAGCCTAATATGAAAGTATTTATAATGATTATTGGAGTGCAAGTTTAAAGTTACACTATTTAAAGGTCCTGTGCAAACATTTTTCCATTGTATGATACACAAGAGTAAAAAGTAAAAGTAAAATCATTTAGTGAAACTTATTTTCCCTGTTTATGATTCACAATTCTAATCCATTATGTTTCTAAGAACACCTACACAACTTCTTATACAAATCTCTATGATTTCAGATCCTGGATCCAGTGACAGCTCTTCTGGTTGTGGATGTACAAAATGACTTTATAACGGGTAGCCTAGCTATAAAAGACTGTCCTGCTGGCCAGGATGGGGAAGCCATCATTCCAGTAATAAATAAAATGCTTGACACAGTGAAGTTTGATTGTGTTGTATATTCCTACGATTGGCATCCACCCAATCATATCTCATTTGTGGATAATGTCAAATCTTGGAAAGTTCACAATTCTAGTAAGGTAAGGGAGATAAAACTCACTCATTCCTTTAACCCACTCATCCATATCAGTCATTCACTTCACTCATTTGCATCACTCGCTCATTCTCATCACTCATTCACTTTTCTCACTCATTAGCTTCTCTCACTCATTCCTTTCACCCACTCATTCCATCCAGTCACTCATTCCCTTTACTCATCCATTTATATCACTCACTCATTTGCATCATCCACTCATTTCTTTCACTCACTCATTCACTTTTCTGTCATTGCCTTTACTTGAGGAATAAATAATGATAGGCCATTCAATATGATGAAATTCAGTATAAGTTGGACAGAATGTCGTACAAAGCACAAACCGAAGGTGAGTGCATTTGTACTGACATTCTGTCCAGTGAGTGTAGAATTTCACCATATTGAATGGCCTATCATTATTCATTCCGATTCAAACATAGAAAATGAAAGCATCAGAGAATTCAACTTTCACCAATTACCTCTACCACTTGCTTTTTTCACTCATTCACTTCTCACACTTTTCCCCCTCTGTCACTCATTCGTTTCACCCATTCCCTCTTTTCAAATTATATTTGAATCAATTATTTTACAATCAATATCTACTATAGAATTTCTGAGAAAGTAATAATAGCGTGATGCAAGATATTCCAGTCATATGAATTTTGAATTCACAAAAATGTGCATATATTAAATAATTTAAAGAGCAGTCCTTTCAAACAGGTGAGAACTTGTTAAGTGGAGTATGTATGAGGAGACATACATTTTAAAACCTTATGCCTATATCCACATCGGAATAGCCTGACAACGGTGAAGTCAGATATCGTTGTCACAAATGGCGGACATAACCGTCACTTCAACTCTGCAATCTTTTACCGTTGTCTGGTTATTCCGTTTTGATATCAATGTTTTCGTGAATTTTTCCAGGTCCCTGCAGATATTGCCAAACTCTATGACACAGTGACGTTTGATGGTGATCCTATTAAGGTTCAGAAACTCTGGCCAGCCCATTGCATACAAAACTCCTGGGGATCACAACTACATCCTGACCTAAAAGTATGCACCATCATTTTTATTTTATCAAATATGTAAAAAATATGAAAACATTTCTTGTCATCAAAATTTCAGGAAAACTGCTTTCCTGTTCAATTTGAAATTTTTACAGATGCAAGAGCAGACTAGTACCAAGATCTGATTAGGTTTTGGGCATACTGGGAAGATTACTTGGTGGCCATTTTGAATTTTTCGATAAAAAATGCAATATTTATTATTATCGCATGATTTGTAAAATGAAGCCTTCTGATTGGTCAGTTCTTGTGCTATACCGATCTGTATTGCTACTGAGATTGTCCCCATTGATCAACCGTCGCAGCACATAAAAAATTGGTACGGAGGGAACATTCTCAGTAGATCACAAGAGAGACCTCTCGTTGTGGAATTCTCGAGCAGAATATATCCTGTATTGCACTTCAAATCATTCAATAATGTATACTATTTCTTGTTAATTTGTTCATTATCTAAAGTCCACTGTGATCCCCTGTTTAAAAATTGAATTTTTATTCTAAATTGCATGAGAATGTCCAAATATATTTGCATATGTAATTTTCAGCTCATTTTAATTACACACTGGAATAGCCTGACAATGGTAAAGTCAGATACTGTTGTCACAAATGGCAGACATAACTGTCGCTTCAATTAGATTTTCATGAACTGTATGCTTAATAGAGCACATAGACTAAATTTCTTCAGAACAACAATCAATCCAAGTGTTTTTATACTCATTGTACAGTTAATAATGTTCTACCATTGAAATAAAGTATTTGATTTAACCGATCAAAATGAGATACGGGACAAAGGACACTGTATTACCATATGCCGTTGTCTTTGTAAGTTATTTCAAATTCAGATTCTGTTGTCATTGACGATATTGAAGACGCTATATTGTGGCGATTCATGGCCCAATTTGATAGAAATTGGGATTTCATATGATACATCATCACAAGAGCTTAACACACAAGCAGAATTAGCGACGATAAAATCCCATGAAATGAGAACAAAGTGATTAGAGAGTTGAATCGATGGTTATGTCCGCCATTTGGGACAACGGTATCTGACTTTACCATTGTCAGGCTATTCCGGTGTGAATTGTGTTTTGAAGATCTATAATAATTTTTTGAAAGAGATCAAAAACGCCAACACTTTTATTGCTGTCCAAGATGTCCAAGTATAATACCATTTTCTATCTCCATGTCTATCCACACAATGTAGACACAACTATGTTGAAATTGACTTCTTTATTTGATTTGATTAAATTCTAGCAAACAATATACAGGGTGTCAAATAAATATGTTCTCCCCTCCTTAGCTTTAACATCCACATAATGTTGGATAATCTTTTTCTCTATATGATATCTGAATTGTTCTTTAGCACATCAAAACTGGGCTTCACAGAGCAACTCCACGAGAAGTTTCAGAAATTTAGTTTCTTGAAATTAAGGGTGGAGAACATATTTATTTGACACCCTGTAATAATATACAAGCATATGTTCCGCTTAAGGTAGTTAGTTATACACAGGCAAAAGATTGCCTAATGCTTTAGCATTGGAGTAATAATGATTTGACAAATATTCAAGCATTAGGTAAAATATGTTTCAAGATATCACACATTATAAAGTTTTATTAAAGTTTAGATTACAGAGGCATAGCCAGGCAAGGTAAAAATTATTTGGCAAGGCAAATATGGACTAATTTAAGGGAGGTACATGTGTTACAGTTTATTTGGAAAAAATCTGTAACATTACTGCTGAGTTGGTAAGCAGTTGCCTTACCTTCCTCATGCCTGGCTAAGCCCTGTATTAATACATATTATTATATACCCCATATGTATTCTAGATGCTCATTGACTTATTCATGGTCACATGATATGAAATAAATGAACTAATTTAATGGAAAGTCCTAAATCCCTGCTAACAGGGAAGATGAAATGTACTTATCACCAGTTAGGTCATTTGTCCAGTCATTAGTACATTTTATCTTCCCTGCTAGCTGTGATTTATAGGGATAATAAAACAAATCGTGTACTGCCACATTTTCGGGAAATAGTGTAAAAATTCTCCCGTCAGGAATATCCTGTGCACCGACATGTTCCCTCGGTCTGCAGCCTCCGGAACATATAAGTGGACAGGATATTCCCTCGGGAACATATTTTGCAATATTTCCCTCAATAGTAGTCACTATTTTTATAATGTTTCATGCCCTGATTGATGTAATATAGTTCCATGCAATATTTCTAAATTTTCTCTAAGGATGATCCTCCTTAATTTGTGTTTAAATTCTAACATAGTGATAAAATGAAGCCACTTGATAATAAGTAAAGTAACTCTGCCTATCAGTGTTCATTATAAAATACTGCTTCAACGTGCATAATCCTCAAATAAGAATAGGTGACATTTCAGTGTTCATAATATGTAAATAATGATGTAACATTTCCCTAATGTTCATAGCATACTGCTTAAGCGTTCATAATGTTCATAATAATGTTCATATATTTCCTTAGCGTTCATTATCACATTCTGTCTCAGCGTTCATAATATGTAGATAAGAATAGGCGACATTTCCTAAGTGTTCAATATAAGATACTACTTTAGCGTTCACATTTCCTAATTGTTCATCATAACATACTGCTCCAGTGTCCATAAATATGAATAGGCAACATTTCCTTAGTGTTCATTATTATTATTATAAGATACTGCTTTAGCGTTCATAATCCACGAATAAGAATAGACAACATTTCCTTATTGTTCATCATAACACACTGTTTCAGCGTTTATAATCCAAAAAATAAGAACAGGCAACATTTTCTAAGTGTTCAATACACGAGAATCTACTGCTTCGGCGTTCATAATATGTAAATAACGAAAGGCACCATTTCTCTTATGTTCATAGCATACTGCTTCAGTGTTCATAATCCATAAATAAGAATAGGCGACATTTCCCAAGTGTTCATTATAAGCTACTGCTTTAGCGTTCATAATCCACGAATAAGAACAGGTGACATTTCGTAAGTGTTCATTATAACATACTGCTTCAGCATTCATGATCCACAAATGAAAATAGGCCACATTTCGTAAGTGTTCATTATAACATACTGCTTCAGCGTTTATAATCCACAATAAAAATAGGCGACATTTCCCAAGTGTTCATTATAAGATACTGCTTTAGCTTTCATAATCCACAAATAAGAATAGGTGACATTTGGTTAGTGTTCAATATATTCTGCTTCAGCATTCATAATCCACAAATACAAATAGGCATTATTTCCTAAGTGTTCATTATAAGATACTGATCCACAAATAAGAATAGGCGACATTTCCTAAGTGTTCATTATACAGGAAGCTACTGCTTCAGCATTCATAATATGTAAATAACAATAGGCAAATCTTACCTAATGTTCATAGCATACTGCCTCAGTGTTTAAAATATGGAATTAACAATAGGCAATATTTCCTTAGCATCCATTATTACATACTGTTTTAGCATAATATGTAGATATGTACATACCAATAGGTGACACTGTCCAATGTCATGACAACATACTGCCTCAGTGTTCAAAATATGGAAATAACAATAGGCAATATTTCCTTAACATTCATTATTACATAATGTTTTAGCGTAATATGTAGATATGTACATAGCAATAGGTGACACTGTCCAATGTCATGACAACATACTACCTCATTGTTCAAAATATGGAAATAACAATAGGCAATATTTCCTTAGCATCCATTATTACATACTGTTTTAGCATAATATGTAGATATGTACATAGCAATAGGCGACACTGCCCAATGTCATGACAACATACTGCCTCACTGTTCAAAATATGGAAATAACAATAGGCAATATTTCCTTAACATTCATTATTACATAATGTTTTAGCGTAATATGTAGATATGTACATAGCAATAGGTGACACTGTCCAATGTCATGACAATATACTGCTTCAGTGTTCAAAATATGGAATCAACAATAGGCAATATTTCCTTAGCATTCATTATTACATAATGTTTTAGCGTAATATGTAGATATGTACATAGCAATAGGTGACACTGTCCAATGTCATGACAATATACTGCTTCAGTGTTCAAAATATGGAAATAAAAATAGGCAATATTTCCTTAGCATCCATTATTACATAATGTTTTAGCGTAATATGTAGATATGTACATAGCAATAGGCGACACTGCCCAATGTCATGACAACATACTGCCTCAGTGTTCAAAATATTGAAATAACAATAGGCAATATTTCCTTAGCATCCATTATTGCATACTGTTTTAGCATAATAAGTAGATATGTACATAGCAATAGGCGACACTGCCCAATGTCATGACAACATACTGCCTCAGTGTTCAAAATATGGAAATAACAATAGGCAATATTTCCTTAACATTTATTATTACATACTGTTTTAGCGTAATATGTAGATATGTACATAGCAATAGGTGACACTGCCCAATGTCATTACAACATACTGCCTTAGTGTTCAAAATATGGAAATAAAAATAGGCAATATTTCCTTAGCATCCATTATTACATACTGTTTTAGCATAATATGTAGATATGTATATAGCAATAGGCGACACTGCCCAATGTCATGACAACATACTGCCTCAGTGTTCAAAATATGGAAATAACAATAGGCAATATTTCCTTAACATTCATTATTACATACTGTTTTAGCATAATATGTAGATATGTATATAGCAATAGGCGACACTGCCCAATGGCATAACAACATACTGCCTCAGTGTTCAAAATATGGAAATAACAATAGGCAATATTTCCTTAACATTAATTATTACGTACTGTTTTAGCATAATATGTAGATATGTACATAGCAATAGGTGACACTGCCCAATGTCATGACAACATACTGCCTCAGTGTTCAAAATATGGAAATAACAATAGGCAATATTTCCTGAACATCAATTATTACATACTGTTTTAGCATAATATGTAGATATGTACATAGCAATAGGCGACACTGCCCAATATCATAACAACATATGGCTTTTATTATATGTAAATAACAAATTACTGTAGTCAACATTTTCAAATTTCTAACATTATACAAGTATCTATGTTTCTGTACAAAATCACCTAATTTATGTACTCTTCTTTTAAGGTGGTTGAAAATGCTTGCCATGTTAACAAAGGGAAGAACCCTGAGATTGACAGCTACTCAGCTTTTTGGGACAACAACAAACTTTCACAGACAGAACTTGTGTCAGAACTCACGAAACGTGGCGTCACTGACGTCTATGTGTGTGGTGTCGCCTATGATGTTTGCGTTGGTAAGTAAACACATGAAAAAACATTACAAAAACTATGGTCCTCTTGAAAACTAAAGCATTTTTGAAAAATCATAGATTTTAAACACTATTTTGTGGAAAACTAAATTTGTCATAAGTTACAGCCATTTTTAGTGAGCAATTTGACTGATATATCCATTCATATATTATTGTTCTGTTTATATCAACTATTGACACATTATATTGTTAGTAGTTGTTCAATGTGTATTAATCTTTAAAGTAGACAGACTATAATGAGTATAGTGCTATACAAACTATAAAACATATATGTAGGGTTCAATTTAGACTTCATAGTCTGGATGTAGAGCCACTAGAGGTGGAAATGCTTATTATATGAACTTTTTTTGCATTTTCTGTTTAAACATGATATCCATATTCAGAAACTGTCGGATGCCCAACGGGCATCCTTGAGGAATTTTTTTGGCGGCCATTTTGAATTTTCACACGTTTTATGTAATTTAGCCAGCATATTAGAACAGAAAACTAGCATACACATAAACATATCTTGCTGTTTTTTCTATAATAGAGTTTTAATATGATGTATACCAATATGTTAGGTTCCAGAAATGTTTCTTGACAAAAATAAAAAAAAATTCAAGATGGCCGCCAACCTTACAATTTATGAAATGTCTCATTCTGTGATAATATTAAATTGATATTAGTGTTTCCTACAAAATTACCAATAAATAATACTAAAAACATCTGATTATGATCTCTTTCTCACATATAAAATATCTGAAATGAGTAAAAAGTAACCTACATAATAATAATGATGTTCCACAAGGGTCATTTCTTGGTGCTATATATATCTTGAATTTATGAATTATCTTCTTTTACTAAGATTTCATCAAGGATTTCCCTCAATAAATCCTCATCAGTTTCTTCAAATTCCTGTTCAGTTACTGTCTTTGTATGTTGGTTAATGCATTCATTCCCCTTGCAAACACAGAACAGATAAAGATGCCTTGGAGCATGAACATCGCCCAGTTTCACATACATTGCCCTCTGATGCACATGTGCACTTAATGAGCTGGTGAATTCCTTCAGGGGCACAGGGTGTATCCTTGGGCATTGTTGTTGGGACAGATGAGCCCATGCTGTTAATTTCCCAACCATAATCTGTTGGAAGGATAAGTGGGGGGTCAGGCATATCAGCATTTTTCCATATAGCTACCTGGAAATGAGCTCGCTTCACATGCTGGGAAAATTCTTCTGTTGTTGGTGGGAGGGATTTTAGCTTTGGTGCATTGGTAATGACTGTTTTGCTGCATTTTTCTTTGCTCATACAGCATATCTCACATCAGACATTTTGTCTGTGACTTTAGGTGTAATTCCATAACATCTAGAAACAAATTCTGTTGAAGTTTTCTCAACTTCAGTCATGTCTGCATTGACATCTCCCAAGTTAGCGAATGAGTATCTATTTAACACCTCCAGGACTGTTAGCTTGCCAATTCCATGCATGCAAGATGTCGTATCACTGCCAGAGAGACCATGCGCAGCTAACAAGTTTGGGATTTTTAATTTGTGTTCATTTACGGTTGCATTAATGTTAATTTTTGCTCGGCCAGATGATGTTCCCTCCATTATCACTATTTGATGAAAATGGAGAAATTAATATCACAACTTCAAAATCAAAACTGAAACAAAAGTTACAGATTGAGGTGACCTCAAGAGGAAACAATTGCAATGTACGTGTCGTTGATGGGCGTGCCATCCTTTGGATCATAACATGGCCGATGGCTGGCAAAATTGAAAACTTCTGTATTGCTTTCACTAAGTACATCCTGAGACTCCTAACCGAATCAGATGTATACCTTATCTTTGACAGATATAAAGACAATAACATAAAGAACAGCACCAGGTCATCTCAAGCTCAATCAGCCAGTAGAGTGTATAAGTTCAGCTCTGACACACCTCTCCCTGCACAGAATGTTGTTCTGAATGTGACTGAGAACAAGGTCCAGTTGATAAAGTGTGTCATCGACCATCTCACTCAAAAAGCTAGTGAAGGATCATTCTCCAACATCCTTGTCATCACAGGTCCTGATCCAACAGCTGTACAAATTCACAATATTGACCAACGTGATGACTTAAGGAACACTCAAGAAGAAGCAGATGTTGTTATTGTACACCAGGTTCTGTGTGCTGCCAGTAAAGGCCAACAGAATATCAGTGTACTCAGTGATGATACTGATGTTTTCCTTCTACTTCTTCATCACTGTCTCAAGCACAAGTTAATGGAAAATAACATCATAATGGAGAGAACATCATCTGGCCGAGCAAACATTAACATTGATGCAACCGTAAATGAACACAAATTAAAAATCCCAAACTTGTTAGCTGCGCATGGTCTCTCTGGCAGTGATACGACATCTTGCATGCATGGAATTGGCAAGCTAACAGTCCTGAAGGTGTTAAATAGATACTCACTCGCTAACCTGGGAGATGTCAATTCAGACATGACTGAAGTTGAGAAAACTTCAACAGATTTTGTTTCTAGATGTTATGGAATTTTACCTAAAGTCACAGACAAAATGTCTGATGTGAGATATGCTGTATGAGCAAAGAAAATGCTGCAAAACACATTACAAATGCACCAAAGCTAAAATCCCTCCAACAAACAACAGAAGCATTTTCCCAGCATGTGAAGCGAGCTTATTTCCAAGTAGCTTCATGGAAAAATGCTGATATGCCTGACCCCCACTTATCCTTCCAACAGATTATGGTTGGGAAATTAACAGCACGGGCTCACCTGTCCCAACAACAATGCCCAAGGATACACCCTGTGCCCCTGAAGGAATTCACCAGCTCATTAAGTGCACATGTGCATCAGAGGGCAATGTATGTGAAACTGGGCGATGTTCATGCTCCAAGGCATCTTTATCATGTATATTGTTCTGTGTTTGCAAGGGGAATGAATGCGCAATTACTAACATACAAAGACAGTAACTGAACAGGAATTGGAAGAAACTGATGAGGATTTATTGAGGGAAATCCTTGATGAAATCTTAGTAAAATAAGATAATTCATAAATTCAAGATATATATAGCACCAAGAAATGACCCTTGTGGAACATCATTAGTATTATGTAGGTTACTTGTTACTCATTTCAGATATTTTATATGTGAGAAAGAGATCATAATCAGATGTATTTAGTATTATTTATTGATAATTTTGTAGGAAACACTAATATCAATTTGATATTATCACAGAATGAGACATTTCATAAATTGTAAGGTTGGCGGCCATCTTGAATTTTTTTTATTTTTGTCAAGAAACATTTCTGGAACCTAACATATTGGTATACATCATATTAAAACTCTATTATAGAAAAAACAGCAAGATTTGTTTATGTGTATGCTAGTTTTCTGTTCTAATATGCTGGCTAAAATACATAAAACATGTGAAAATTCAAAATGGCCGCCAAAAAAATTCCTCAAGGATGCCTGTTGGGCATCCGACAGTTTCTGAATATGGATATCATGTTTAAACAGAAAATGCAAAAAAAGTTCATATAATAAGCATTTCCACCTTCACTTAAAATATGGCACTTCACATCCAGACTATCACCTTCTCTGCCTACTGTAATTGAATATTTATGGAGCAGGCAGGTTATCAGTGAATTATAACGCATCTAATCCATCTTCATCCATCAACATGCTCAATTGCTCATGATGTACAATAATAATTTTGGGGCCATTACATGTACTTCCAAATATGTATATAAGGTATATAACATGTATATAAGGTATATAATTTACTTTATATATGTCTCTGTTATATTCTTGTTCGTCATCTGAATCTGTAAAGTATTTATAAAACACGTCTCATGCCATGATTCTTCCTAAGATTGTACTACTTAATGATATAAATGTGTTCATTTATTTTGTGTTTTTGTTATTATATTGTTGCAATAGTTTCCTGGTATGTTCCAACTCTTTCTGTTTCCCAAGGGCCTCATAGCAGCTGGTAATGTTCAAGAGAATGGATAAATACAACAAGTGAGTTTCATCCCCTTGCTTACACAGAGACTTGGCCTTTTCCAGGTAGCCCAGTGCAGATTCATACTCTTTGTTGTGTACAAGGGCATCAGTGTAGTAGTAATATATCCAGATTGTGTCTTGGGTTGTATCTAACCATGGCTTACATTGAGATCGAAGTTCAATGAGGCGCTCACAGCACTCCTTGAGTTGTGTGTAGTCCTGCATTGTCTGTAGAATCTCAGCCTTCATCACCATGTGCTTCAGGAGCTCACTTGGTGGAGACACCTTTAAAGCTTCATCTACAGATGTTAGTGCTGCTGGGTAGTCTTTCAGATTCATGTGGCAGTCAGCTATTTTGTTTAAATAATCTGCTTCATCACTGCTGTCTAGATCTTGGTTGGTCTGGAGTTCATCCTGCAGAACCTTCAGCAGAGAATGGTAATCACCTCTAACAGTGTGAAAATGTATGACATCCATGAACACACTATTTCTAGAAACAGGTTCTATTTTGTGGTGCCATGATTCTTCCCAAGATTGTAACAGTACATGTAGTTCATCAATGACCTCATCATCCTGGAAGCATGTGTATAACTTAGCTAGTAGGAGGCAATACTTACACTCACAGTACATGGGGCATGATTGCATCAACTGTTTAACATCACTAGGATTTATGCTGGTTGCATTTTTCAGACATGCAGGGACTGACATGGAACAACTCATGTATCTGAGGAAGTAATGCTGTAGTAAGTTGATGAATGGAATTGGTATGACCTCCCTTGAGACAGATGTGATAGGTGTCAGAAGGTCATCTGGATTTGTATTAGTAGTTGTGAACTGTGTAAATGTCTCAATGAGATCATGTTGTTGATTTTTGAAGCAGTATGTGAACAGCCTTACTGCAATTACAAAATTGATCATCAGTAACAGGTGTGAACAACTTTCTTGACCAATGAATTTTTGTAGCTCATCAATGATATCCCATGGAGATGCTTTATCAATATTGAACAAGTCTTTCATATTATTTATCAGGATTGATGGAAATCTATAATAGTTCTTTTTAGCATTGCGTGTACTGGTATTTGAACCAAGCCTGAATTTATATCTATCACAATCTTTCTTCATTTGTTCAATGCAATTTCTAATTGTTAAGTCTTCTTTTTCCTCTTTTCTGACTCTTGCTAGCTGGTTCCTGAATTCTTGAAACAAGCCTTCATCACCCATTATGTTGGTTGCCGTGGAGACAATAGTTGCGAGATGGTAGCCATTTTTCTCATCAGATTCATTTGTGCTAAGCTCAGCCATGTATGTAGGTGTACCAATTAGTTTGACAGGTTCTTTTTTCTCTGTACCTTCATGACCAGGTGGTATTTTAGCTGCCCAGGGCATACTACCATCAAGCTTGAACCCACTGGGTGTAGTATCATCATAGAAATCATTCGATATTGTTTCCTCGTAAAAGTTATTTAGGCTTCTTATTCCCACAGCAGGCAGAGGGGTTTCCCCCAAGTTGAGCACCTTTAGTTGAAAGTGGAAGTGGAGATTGAGGAAATATTCATCATGCCTATCATTCTCTGTTAAAAACAGATACTCTAGATCAGAGTAGGGGGTGCTTTCACCTCTTGCAAGAGACCCCAGTCCAACCATGGTGAATTTACAGGGTGGGGGTCCACATACAGCTATGCTTTGCTCCATTAAAGCAGCACTGAACTCTTTGATAAAGCTTGTGTTGTCCGCACAAATTGATTTAACCTTTTGGTTAAGCCTTCCCTCAAAGTCTGGATTTGGTCCATTTTCTGCCTTTGGCCACTCCATCATTAACTTTACTAGGTCTTTCATATTTGTTTTAAGACTGAATCTGTGGGAATTCAATGCCTCATTGGGATTGGCCTGTAGCTCTGTATTGATGCTCAGCTGCGAAACATCCTGCTCAATACCCGAGGCATCCTCGATGATTGTGTCCTTGCCAAGAACATTCTCCATGTACATTTTCTCAACTTCAGCACATAGTATTGGAATCTGTTGCTGGTGTTGCTCAACATTTGGACCCCTTTCTTTTGTTAAATTCAGGCATGCCTTAGCCCCATTATACAATGCCACAGCATTAACATAATCTTGTCGTTGCTTGGATTTATTCAAACATCTTTGCCTGTAAAGATCCCCCAGCTCAATCATCTTGACTCCCTCTTTTTCATGATTGCGAAGTTCTTGTTTTGTCAAAGCACAAAGTTCTTTCCCAACATTGTCTTCCTCCTCTAATACTATCGAAGATTCCGCCATCTTGATATCAATTTACCACTTCCTGGTCAAATAGAATAACCCACTGAACAATATCGTACTTGAGACAAAATGAAATGAAACATTGAAATAAAGATGTCTTGTTAGCAAGTTGAACTTTAATTCTGCAATTTAATTTATTCATGCTTTAATATGTATAAGAAAGAATGTCTTACCTAATGTCTTACATTTCTTGATTTTTGTCAACAGGGTTCAATCGCGTCTTGCAATTGCGTCGTTTAGATTTTTACTTTTTGTTATTTATTGAGGTCATCTGATCAGAGGGGACTAATCATTTGATTTTTAAATTAATTGTTCTCTCTACTTTATGTTACGATTATTTGTTGTTTTTATTGGAACTTAATTTTGTTTTGATGAAAATTTAAAACCTTGTTTTATTTAATACTTGTTATTCTTGATATGCAACACACTATAATATTTTCTCAATGGTACATCCATAGATTTGAGACTTATCGATAAATGTTCAGGTACACAAATACTTAAAACAAGTACTTGAAATGTTGTATTTTAGGTCCAAAGTATTATAAAACTTAAAATAAAGATTATGTTTGAGAGACATCTTTAATTCAATTTATTTTGTATTTGTTATGTCACCACCAAAAGTGGTGACATATTGTTATGGTCTCCGTTTTTTTGCGACGGCGTCCGGCGGTTGGCGTCCGGCGGTTGGCGTCCGGCGTCTGTAACAATTTCTTACAACTTCCTATAACTTAACAAATACTGTTTAGACTGACTTCAATTTTTTTCTAAATCATCTACATGTTCTCAGAAGTTCAAATCTGACTTTAGATTTGACATTTGACCTTCAATGACCTTCTCAAGGTCAAAAAGGTCTTTTTTCAACTTGCTTCACATTGACTAAATTTTTTTTCAAAATCATCTACATGTTCTCAGAAATTCAAATCTGACTTTAGATTTGACATTTCACCTTCAAATCTGACTTTAGATTTGATATTTGACCTTCAATGACCTTCTCAAGGTCAAAAAAGGTCAAAAAGGTCTGTTTTCAACTTGCTTCAAATTGACTAAATTTTTTTTTCAAAATCATCTATGTGTTCTCAGAAATTCAAATCTGACTTAAGATTTGACATTTGACCTTCAATGACCTTTTCAAGGTCAAAAAAGGTCAAAAAGGTCTGTTATCAACTTGCTTCAAATTGACTAAAATTTTTTTTCAAAATCATCTACGTGTTCTCAGAAATTCAAATCTGACTTTAGATTTGACTTAAGATTTGACATTTGACCTTCAATGACCTTCTCAAAGTCAAAAAAGGTCAAAAAGGTCTTTTTTCAACTTGCTTCAAATTGACTAAATTTTTTTTTCAAAATCATCTACATGTTCTCAGAAATTCAAATCTGACTTTAGATTTGACATTTGACCTTCAATGACCTTCTCAATGTCAAAAAAGGTCAAAAAGGTATTTTTTCATCTTGCTTCAAATTGACTAAATTTTTTTTCAAAATCATCTACATGTTCTCAGAAATTCATGTATGACTTTAGATTTGACATTTGACCTTCAATGACCTTCTCAAGGTCAAAAAAGGTCAAAAAGGTCTTTTTCAACTTGCTTCAAATTGACTAATTTTTTTTTCAAAATCATCTACATGTTCTCAGAAATTCAAATCTGACTTTAGATTTGACATTTGACCTTCAATGACCTTCTCAAGGTCAAAAAAGGTCAAAAAGGTCTGTTTTCAACTTGCTTCAAATTGACTAAATTTTTTTTTCAAAATCATCTACGTGTTCTCAGAAATTCAAATCTGACTTTAGATTTGACTTAAGATTTGACATTTGACCTTCAATGACCTTCTCAAAGTCAAAAAAGGTCAAAAAGGTCTTTTTTCAACTTGCTTCAAATTGACTAAATTTTTTTTTCAAAATCATCAACATGTTCTCAGAAATTCAAATCTGACTTTAGATTTGACATTTGACCTTCAATGACCTTCTCAATGTCAAAAAAGGTCAAAAGGTATTTTTTCATCTTGCTTCAAATTGACTAAATATTTTTTCAAAATCATCTACATGTTCTCAGAAATTCAAATATGACTTTAGATTTGACTCTAGATTTGACATTTGACCTTCAATGACCTTCTCAAGGTCAAAAAAGGTCAAAAATGTATTTTTTCAACTTGCTTCAAATTGACTAATTTTTTTTTTCAAAATCATCTACATATTCTCAGAAATTCAAATCTGACTTTAGATTTGACATTTGACCTTTAATGACCTTCTCAAGGTCAAAAAAGGTCAAAAAGGTCTGTTTTCAACTTGCTTCAAATTGACTAATTTTTTTTTCAAAATCATCTACATCTTTTCAGAAGTTCAAATTTGACTTTACAAGTTCTCAGAAATTCAAATCTGACTTAAGTTTGAACTCATAATATTGTGAGCAACTAGGTGGTGACATTTTGTCATGTTAATGCCTTGTTTATTTAGTTGTCATTTAGGGGATGAGTTGTTACGTTGTTCTTAATGCATTGTTCATGAAATTGACAAGGGGTCTTGAATGATTTTTAAAGATGTGTGTCCATTTTCAAAAATTCAAAAATTAATAAGGAACATATCAGAAAATAGCTCTGCTCCCATAAGCGATATGTGAGAATGGGGTAAAAGCAGGGATTTTATCTGAAATATTATTGTCAGGTCAAAATCAAAAGTATATCAGACTAGTAGATGGTAGATATTGTATATGTCTCTGGTTTAATGCCTTAAGAATAGCAAACCACCTGAGGTATTAAAACAGGGAATAACTGGTAGAGCATGTGAAGCTGATAAATATGAAATGTTCATTTTCAGGTTCTACTGCACACAGTTAGGACAAGAACAGCTTTATTTACATGAAATGTACATTTTAAGTTTTTCTACACATGGACTGCTAATTAAAATGAAATGTTCATTTCAGGTTCTACTGCACTGTACTCAATTGAACATAGATTCAGAACATTACTCATCGATGATGCCTCTAAGGGTGTTCGAATATTAAAACAGCTAATTTACATGAAATGTCCATTTCAGGTTCTACTGCGCTGCATTCAATTGAACATGGATTTAGAACATTACTCATCGATGATGCCTCTAAGGGTGTTAGAATATAAACAGCTAATTTACATGAAATGTCCATTTCAGGTTCTACTGCACTGTACTCAATTGAACATAGATTCAGAACATTACTCATCGATGATGCCTCTAAGGGTGTTCGAATATTAAAACAGCTAATTTACATGAAATGTCCATTTCAGGTTCTACTGCGCTGCATTCAATTGAACATGGATTTAGAACATTACTCATCGATGATGCCTCTAAGGGTGTTAGAATATAAACAGCTAATTTAAATGAAATGTCCATTTTAGGTTCTACTGCACTGCACTCAATTGAACATGGATTTAGAACATTACTCATCGATGATGCCTCTAAGGGTGTTAGAATATAAACAGCTAATTTACATGAAATGTCTATTTTAGGTTCTACTGCAATGTACTCAATTGAACATAGATTCAGAACATTACTCATCGATGATGCATCCAAGTACATTAGAATATAAACAGCTAATTTACATGAAATGTTCATTTCAGGTTCTACTGCACTGTACTCAATTGAACATAGATTCAGAACATTACTCATCGATGATGCATCCAAGTACATTAGAATATAAACAGCTAATTTACATGAAATGTCCATTTCAGGTTCTACTGCACTGTACTCAATTGAACATAGATTCAGAACATTACTCATCGATGATGCATCCAAGTACATTAGAATATAAACAGCTAATTTACATGAAATGTTCATTTCAGGTTCTACTGCACTGCATTCAATTGAACATAGATTCAGAACATTACTCATTGATGATGCCTCCAAGGGTGTGAGAATATAAACAGCTAATTTACATGAAATGTCCATTTCAGGTTCTACTGCACTGTACTCAATTGAACATAGATTCAGAACATTACTCATTGATGATGCCTCCAAGGGTGTGAGAATATAAACAGCTAATTTACATGAAATGTCCATTTCAGGTTCTACTGCACTGTACTCAATTGAACATAGATTCAGAACATTACTCATTGATGATGCCTCCAAGGGTGTGAGAATATAAACAGCTAATTTACATGAAATGTCCATTTCAGGTTCTACTGCACTGCATTCAATTGAACATGGATTTAGAACATTACTCATTGATGATGCCTCCAAGGGTGTGAGAATATAAACAGCTAATTTACATGAAATGTCCATTTCAGGTTCTACTGCACTGCATTCAATTGAACATGGATTTAGAACATTACTCATTGATGATGCCTCCAAGGGTGTGAGAATATAAACAGCTAATTTACATGAAATGTCCATTTCAGGTTCTACTGCACTGCATTCAATTGAACATGGATTTAGAACATTACTCATCGATGATGCATCCAAGTACATTAGAATATAAACAGCTAATTTACATGAAATGTCCATTTCAGGTTCTACTGCACTGTACTCAATTGAACATAGATTCAGAACATTACTCATTGATGATGCCTCCAAGGGTGTTAGAATATAAACAGCTAATTTACATGAAATGTCCATTTCAGGTTCTACTGCACTGCATTCAATTGAACATGGATTTAGAACATTACTCATCGATGATGCATCCAAGTACATTAGAATATAAACAGCTAATTTACATGAAATGTCCATTTCAGGTTCTACTGCACTGTACTCAATTGAACATAGATTCAGAACATTGCTCATCGATGATGCATCCAAGTACATTAGAATATAAACAGCTAATTTACATGAAATGTCCATTTCAGGTTCTACTGCGCTGCATTCAATTGAACATGGATTTAGAACATTACTCATCGATGATGCCTCCAAGGGTGTTCGAATATTAAAACAGCTAATTTACATGAAATGTCCATTTCAGGTTCTACTGCGCTGCATTCAATTGAACATGGATTTAGAACATTACTCATCGATGATGCCTCTAAGGGTGTTAGAATATAAACAGCTAATTTAAATGAAATGTCCATTTTAGGTTCTACTGCACTGCACTCAATTGAACATGGATTTAGAACATTACTCATCGATGATGCCTCCAAGGGTGTTAGAATATAAACAGCTAATTTACATGAAATGTCCATTTCAGGTTCTACTGCACTGCATTCAATTGAACATTTATTCAGAACATTACTCATCGATGATGCCTCCAAGGGTGTTAGAATATAAATATCTAATTTATATGTAATGTATATTTCAGGTTCAACTGCACTGCACTCAATTGAACATGGATTTAGAACATTACTCATCGATGATGCCTCCAAGGGTGTTTCAGAGGAAGGTATTAGAGACATGCGGAATGAGCTACAACAGATGGGTGCAATCATAGTCAACTCAGATGAGGTAAGTATCTCACCCATGTGGGTATGTATTCCACCCATGTGGTTATGTATTTCACCCGGTTGGGTATGTATTTCACCCAGGTGGTATGTATTTCACCCATATTGGTATGTATTTCACCCATATGTGTATGTATGTCAGCCATGTGGGTATGTATTTCACCCATGTGTGTATGTATGTCAGCCATGTGGGTATGTATGTCAGCCATGTGGGTATGTATTTCACCCATGTCGGTATGTATTTCACCCATGTGGGTAAGTATTTCACCCATGTGGGTATGTATTTCACCCATTTGGAAATACAGTTTCGGTTCAGTGTTCACTGATTATTTCATATTATTTCTCTTATAAAACTGCAATGAAGCATTTATATTCCGGTATGCCCATTAAAGTGCCATTTTCATCATTTGCATGCCATCTTCGGCTTCATGGGTTGGAACAAATGTTGTATTCTATAAGAACATTAAATGAGAAAATACCAAAGCATAAAGCAAGAATCTATGGTAATCAGGTTATAATCAATGGTACTGCAAAACATTCCTAATAGAAAAATATTGAAGTTGTATGTTTTCAGTTGCATAATCATTTTATTTATGATTTTGAATGCAGGTCCAAGAGTTAGTGAGCGCAAAGGACCGGAGACCAGAACTAGGGGTCCAAGCTGCGTTGAATGTTGCCCTAGCACGAAAACTTGTCAAACGAAACTCTCAGTCTCGAATATCACCTCGAAAATAACAAATGTACATAAATTGATGAGACACACAAGTTAGAGTTAGAAATACAAACATTAGAGAAAATATTGGATTTCTTTCTCATAAGTTGTGGCCATCGCAGAGATCACATAATGGGATCACAAAGGTGGAATGTGGAGTTGACATCGATGAAGAATTCACAGAAACAATCCTCATCAAATTCAACTCCAAAGTTCTTATTGGTCAGCGGAGGTTGAAGAATTACACAGCAGTCCTAAGTAGCAAAGGTGAAGAGTTATATACTACGCAAAAACATGCTAAAAGAATAATAAATTAATGCAACCTTTGTTAGTGATTGTGAAAGCTGTTGCTAGGAGATTGTATCATGGCGGTAGTATTTTTAAATGCACAAGAGGTCGGAGAGGGAATATCTACAATATCAATATCAATTATCCGAAATTGTGATTTGTGACTGAAATATCGGGAAATCTGGGAATTTAGGTCACATTCTCAAGAGATATGGAAAGGAGATACAATGAACTCCCAGAGAAAAAAAATTAGTTGCCCCATTGCCAGTGCCAATCACTTCTCCCACATGGCAGATGACTTACAGACTGGTTAACTATTGAGCAGTGGACAGGGCGACAATATGGAAAATTGTTGCAGTTATGTTTTCAACCTTAGCCATGAACCCTGGCTGTGAATCTATCTGATGGCTGCAAAAAATATTTCAGAAATTGTTTTCAAATTTTTTGAATGTATGTTATTATATTATTATGTCACCACTTGTTATGTCACCGCTTGGTGACATATTGTTAAATTCTCCAATTTGGTGGACAATGTTTGGCATCTGTAAAAAATGGCAGGTGGTGACATTTTGCATTTTAATGCCTTGTAATTCTCATTTGTTATGGTTTGTCTAACTGAATTCAGTTCCTATTTGCCTCAATGCTTTGAAGTTCAGTTTCATTGACTCAATTGGAAATGTACAGACCTACTATAGGCTATTACTGAATTCCTTTCAACAGATATACACACAAAAGTTCCAAGATATCGCACACCAATTGTTTCTTTTCAATTAAAATATCTCAAAATACCTCCTTTGTCAAATAATGGGTTGAATTATTCCTTGCTACAATGAGTTCCAATGTTCAAACATTTCCAAACACTAAAGAATATAATAAAATAAATAACAATTGTTAAATATATATTTTATTATTAATAGGCTAGTAGTTAATCAGATTCATTACAACATAGAGTATATACATTACATGTGTGAAAGATAACATACAATAAGACCTATCTAAAAGTGGAACACCTTTGGTACTTCTAAAAAGACTTGCAATGTGTTCCACATACAGAGGTTCGTTTAATATTAAGTCAGTTTGTCTTGGGACTCTGAAGTGTTCCACTAAATGAGGTGTTCCACTTCTAGAGGTATTCTACTTCTAGAGGTGTTCTACTCTGAAAAATATTCCACTTTTACAGGTGTTCCACTTTACAGGTTTCATTGTAGTTTATTTATAACTTGCCTTCTATTGTTCAACGTTTTATTACAGTAATTTAGTACAGTAATTGTATCTAGTGTGAGAGATGGTGTAAAAATCATCATTTATATGATGTCACAATCATACAGATGATGTCATAATCACTGTACATGTGATGTCAAAATACTACAGATGATGTCAAAATCAATGTTTATATAATGTCAGTGATACAGATGATGTCACATTCACTACATGTGATGTAACAATACTACAGATGATGCCAAAATCAATGTTTTTAATGTTTTTATGATGTCAGTCATACAGATGATGTCATAATCATTGTACATGTGACGTTTTTTATTATGATGTCACAATCGTAGGATGAAGTCATAATCACCACAAAGGTGTTGGCACCTAAACATTCTGAAACAATATGAATTACTGACTCATCCTTCCACTGGAAACTTACTGGTATATGTTGAGGCTTCATTTCATGGCCATATGTGGATTCATTTTCTGGTTATTTCAAAATAAGTGTATGTGTTAGTATTATAGGCCGCTTCTTGTCAAAATAATTTTTAACTTGCAAAATATTCATGGAAAATATCATGAATGAAAATTCTTTTTTCTTTTATTACAATTTTTAAAAATATCACCATTACATGAAATCGACAGAGATTGAATTTCATGCTTTGATCATTTTACTATAGCAATGTGTTTATCAAACCAACATTTGTTGCCTTAATACATCTTTGTTCACTCCAATCCCAGTGATCAGAACGCAGTGAAGCATGCAAAAATGGCTATGACAGATTTATGGACAATTCGTGGCAATCATGATGTTTTTGTGACAAGAGTTGACATAAATTTTGCGTAAATCCTTGGACTTAAAGCAGATATATCATAATATACTTTTTGTTATTTTCCTAATTGCAATTGCAATTGATGCAATGCAATAAACACATTTCAGCCTCAGTCAGGAACACTTCTTATGTAATAAAATATCATTTCAGTTAGCAGCTCATTATCAGCTTTCTAGCTTTAATTTTACCTCATAAGATATGCATGTAGTTTTTTTTTCTATTGAGCACAGAATTCATGTTTTTATTTTTATTTTTCAGACAGTTTTTACGTTATACATGTAGCACTGTGGTACATGCTTGCCAAAATATCTTCCCATTTCATATTTATCATTGTTTTATTTATTTAACAATCTCAAATAGCCAGTTGCAAATAGGTCTGTGATGTTTTGAATTGAACTTCATTTTATTTTTCCTTTAAATTCTCTTTTCATAATCACCATGACAGATAGTCAAAAATATGTGCACGTCATTAAAGGGTTCCGATTAGCATCCCGTATAAAAACAATATGGCGGCTCCAGGCGAATCAACTGGATCAGTCCATTTTTAAGAAATAAGGGGAGTTCTGTAAAATCCAGGTTATTGAAATTGTCTTTGAGATAAAGTAATCCGTTTATAATGATTTTGAAAACGTTATCCAATGAGTGATTGCGTTCAAAGAATACATGTACAACAGCCAATATAAATCCTTGTATTAGAAACCGGTTTGTCTTGCTTTGTTTCATTTGTAGGATAGTTCATATGCCAAGCTGTGTGCTATTACGTTATGGGGAAATTTAGATGCCAATTTTTCCTTATTATACACAAATAGAAGATCCTGAAACTTCACCCATAAATGTGGAATTGATTTGTCAAAATAAAAATCACCCTTTTATAAATGTGTGACGATCTATAATATACTTATGCTATATAACAGTTAGAGGTGTTGACACAACAACCTCGAACCTGTGAACCCTTGAGTATTATTCCGGGATCGGGCCTTTTATACTAAACGGTGAGCAACACCAGAAACGAGCGTTCGATTTGCTAAACGATATGCGTCACCCTTTAACACGCGATACTAAATTCGACTGTTAATTTGAATTTTTGACCTTCCAGCTGTTTGAGAATCAAAGATTACAAGTCTCATACTGCACTGTTTTTCTTCAAACTTGTTCCATTCAAAGCATAACAAAAACATCATAACAAAAAAGCTGTGAGAAGGGCTTTTAACAGCTGGGGACCAAAACACTACTAAAACAAGGGACTCTTTACAATAAAGCAAGCACTGGCAGAAAGGCAATTTCATTTTGCTTTGAATGGATAAGTTTGAAGAAAATGGTGCAGTATGAGACTCGCAATATGCAATCCTTGATTTTCAAACATCTGGTAGGTCAAAGATTCAAATTATGGTCAAAGTTAGTACTGCGTGATTAAAAGATTTATGAAACTTTTTTGTTAAAGTACTTGTAGGTCATAGTTGTTTTGACTTATAAACTTTTTGTAACTTATGCACAAATAAAATATTAAAACATTACATAAAAGTTTAATGTCTGTGTTATTTTCTTAACTATGATTGTTATGTCACTACAGCAAGTGGTGACATATTGTTATGGTCGTCAACTTTTTTGTGACAGCATCCAGCGGTCAGTGTTCGGCATCTGTAACAAATGGCAGGTGATGACTTTTACATGTTAATGCCTTGTTTATTAAGCAAATTTAATTCATAACAGAATATCATTTAGATTTCTATAAAATATTACTTTATTCATTAGTGGCTTAATTACATACAAGTACAATACAATACAATAAGGCTAATAATACAAGGTTGATTTGAGAAATACTGAATTTTCAATGAATGAAGACTTCTTGCTTTGTATTGATTTGGACTAAACATGGTCACCTATTTAGACTGACCAAAATAGACCATATGTTTCAAAAGCAATCAAATATGATGTTCTCACTTCAAAAGGATTTTGTTTTTTGCCACTTGCTGGTTTGTTATGCAATATTACCAAAATTAACATGGTGGAGATGATTTCATTATGACATGCCACACTTATCATTTTGATTTCGGCAAAATGTATAAAAAACCGTTGAAGCAGAGCCATCTATTTGACATAAGCAGACCTCTTTCAATAAAAACAAATTTTTCTACCAGATAGCCCATTGCGAAAGCTTACATACTGAATACAGTATACAATGAATGGATAGTTTGATCATATAAACATATTCAAAAATGAATACCAAATATTAATTCAACATAAATTAATGTTTTACATCTGTTACATGTATAATGTGTCTATTTATATTGAACAGTAAGCAATGAATATTAATCAATGTTTCCTTAAGTGCTCATCAGTTTGAAATAAATTAATGTTTAAAGAATAAATGAGGGTGATCAATAAGTATTGGACCCATTTTTACACAGATGGTTCTTTGAGATCAATGTCTATGATTTAATTGCAGTGATGAAGCATCATACAATTATCTAGCATATATGCATAAGGCATGCATTATTTTGACCCTTTTATACCTATCCGTGGTTGTCGGTAGATTGTGCACAGCAACGAGCCTGCACTTGGCCGATAATCGTGAGTTCTTCAATGAGTGAATGCACAGTATCAAATCTGCAATCCTCTTGTAAATTATTATTTTGACCAATTGATGATGCCTGCATTGGTGTTAATTTAAATACCAACAAATGTCAGGCACCAACCTTGGGGAAGGTGTTCTGTCACAGGTGTTCCACTGTGTATATCACAATGGATGGGGCGTTTACAGCAAGAGGTGCTCACCTGGCCGGGCCCCACCTTGCACCCGGCAGGCACTCATCAATCATTTAAGGGGGGTGTAAACAGACTTTAGAAGGTTTTTCCTTCAAATCTGAGCAACTTAATCGTCTCATACTTTTGTTTAAACATTACAAACATTTATTGATCACCCCTTGAAATAGGCATAATAAAACAATTTTGGGTAATTAACTCAGATCTTTTCAGTTTTCTATTCATTCTACTTGGCCCACTTTAACAGCACATTTTTAGATGACAGGACACAAACTTAACATGTAACTATGGTAACTATTGTTCCAATATTGTTATACCTTGTTCACTGCTTTACATTTACAAATAGGCATATCACAATAACTGATACAGCAAATATTATCGAGAATCTTGTCTCATAACTATTTATCTAAAGCAATACATTTCTTGCAAAAATTACATTTAAAATACAATGTATACAACCTTAGCCTCGTTAGCTTCTCTAATGGAAAACATTTCCAGTTGACAAGGAGTGTACTTGTTCATATTTTTAGAGTATTGGCATTGTTTTTCACCAAGCCACAGTTTTGCCCTATCCCATCAAACACCAGTACAACTGATAAAAATATATAGATGGAGGGTAGGGGGTCAATCGAGCTCCATTAACATGTGAATATCCACTTCAACTTTTTAAGTTCTTATTTGTCATTATGGACACAAATTCCACTATATTTGGACTTACTAGGATGGAGAAAATAGAGCACTGAATACACTGAGGTAAGAATTTATTCAAGTGCGACAGCATGTAATTTTCATAGCTATAGTAATTGTTTATGTTCCCTACTGTATTGTGTGTATCTAATTTTATGTTAATTACTACAGAAGTTAACATTATCGAACATCATTTCACCAATCAGAAGCAAATTAAAGTTATTATTACTATTACAAATTATTTCCAGTCAACAAGACACCATTTCACATGTTCTAGAAATGCACCAACCATCAGAAGCAAATAAAAGTTCAGTATACGAATAAATATTTCAGCCCATTGGACACATATTCTCCAACTACATCGAGCAATCAGAAGTTCATTGAAGTTTAGTATAAATACAAATTATTTCAGCCAATCAGACATCATTTCACATATTCTAGAAATGGATCAACCAATCAGAAGTAAATTAAAATTCAGTATACAAATTATTTCAGTCAATCAGACATCATTCCACATATTCTAGAAATGGATCAACCAATCAGAAGTAAATTAAACTTCAATGTACAAATTATTTCAACCAATCAGACATCATTTCACATATTCTAGAAATAAATCAATCAAAAAAATGAATTTCAGCCAATCATAGATCATTTTAATCAGAAGTAAATTAAAGTATTGTATACAAATCATTTTAACCAATCAGACATCACTATTCTATCACTCAATTCTCCCTTTCGCGGTTCGCTCTTTGAATCAGAACGTTCGCAAATATGTACTGAAAAAGCACTCAAAAAGGACAAAATTTGATTGGTCAATATTTTCCCACTATGCATTTCGCGTAGCTATTTGCGTGACCCGAAAGTTCTAAATCAAACTAATTACCCAATTTTGTTTTTACACCCGCACGCTAAATAAAACAATGACACCATCGGAAGTATTCTTCCTTGTCATTGCTTGAATAGTCAGTTTACCGAGTTTAATCAATAAAAGATTGTACAATGAACAACAAAATTCGGAAACGAGTACTATAGATTTGCTTTCGGACCACTGAACAGATTGACCTAGATAATAGCAACGCGTCTTCTTTGGTCTACTGCTCAGTTGTCTGTGGGTTTTCAAGGTAACTCTATAATGTAATTTGAAGATGAATACTTTTATTCAGTTGTTGCATCGATGTTGCAGTTTGTAGTGCGGTAAGATTGGCATGAAAGTATTGAAAGTCGAATGGAATTGTTTTTTCCAATATGGCGACTAGTCAACTGATCACGTGACCTTCTCTTCCGGAATGTTTTCTCACTTTTCAATCATCGTTTTCACCACGCTATGAATCAATACAATGAAAAAATTAGCTGTTATATTAAGATTAATAAGAGATCAATCGTTTCTAATATTTTTTTCTGTACTCTCGCACGGGAATATGAACGAATATATCGTTTGAAAAATAGGTGTGAAAATCGCCATGTTAAACCTATGAGGGAAAACAAGGAAATATAAATTTGTTCCTCCGCTAAATGCATCATGGGAAATATTTTGACCTTATAAGGAAAGATTTTCGCGTCTCCTCTTTTGAAGAGGGAACAACGATTTCGACAATTAGAGTTAAGCAGTCAAGAACTAACATTTAAACAAGAGTGACTGACTCATGATTTTACATGTAATATTGGAAATATGAAAAAGCGTTCTGGAAATATGAGATCTGCCAAACCTCCCAGGGGTTACACACTGCATGTATTTATAACATTCAAATAGTATCTTTGTCTATATACAGTATTCTGTTTCTCTATACAATTGTTCCATCTCTTATACACAAATATGTGGTCACGGTGAGGCCTGTCACCTGGTGGGTTGCGGCTTGTATGTTTTTATGTAAATCTGAAACAAAAATGCATAAATCATAGTTCATTGATAATGGTGTTATAGTAAACATCCGCCAGAAAAAATAGTCCCTGGAAAAACCTCAAATTTTTCCATTAACAAACATAGACATTTCAGCCCATCGTCAATTTTTCTTGTGAGCATGGGTAACAACAATAACGAGACTGTACTGGTAGAACACTGTTTTCAATACAGTACTATTATAATACACATGTAATATATTTTGATACAAGAGTTTTGTGGAATGTATATTTTAGGAACACTCTGATAATGAAGGTTGATTTTATGACTTTAAATTATTGGTTGAATACCCTATAATGGGCTAAATATAAACATTGACAAAATATATTTCTAATACATTTATATATTGCTGATTCGAACATGACTGTATTTACGCCCTCTATAAACTGTGAAGAAAGTCAATATTTCACCCAGTATTTATTCCTTGTTACAACACCTGGTAATACATGTATGAGTAGTATGTGACGTCATAACGGCAGGCCATAGTAAGCCATAATGAATATTCAAATAATGTTGGTGAGTTTTCATGTTTTAATCGTAATTTAGACCTCAGATAAGGTATTATATCGAGTAATAAATACCTTAGGGTTAGGCACAAAAGCTTTCAAACCCCTTACTCCCTTCAGTTGTTCAGGGTACAGAAAACATGTGTGCCTAGACATGCGGTATTCATTCGTTGATATAATACCTGCTCTTCGGTCTATATTTCTTAATTACAATACTTTACACTCACCTCACTTAAAATCACCCAGACATCACTCTCTGTGAGCACAACTAACTGAACAGCTGATACAGCTCCTATTGAGCTGTTTAATTTTGCAAAAGCACCCCCTGTGGTATGACTAAAGTGGTCTACAACAAGATATCCATCTGGAGTTTTTGGGTATGGATCTTCATGCTTTTCATTGTCTAATATCCCTTTTTGTTTCTCTAAATGTTTTACAGGGAGTATTTCCACTGATGTATTGTAAAACCTGTCTCCAGGGTGTTCAATGTTGCCACTCTTGAATGTGAGACTGAAAAGGAAAACAAAAGTGCATTGACACTCCAGAGAGAACAAAAGTGCATTGACACTCCAGGGAGAACTTAAGTGCATTGACACTCCAGGGAGAACAAAAGTGCATTGACACTCCAGGGAGAACAAAAGTGCATTGACACTCCAGGGAGAACAAAAGTGCATTGACACTCCAGGGAGAACAAAAGTGCATTGACACTCCAGGGAGAACAAAAGTGCATTGACACCTCAGGGAGAACAAAAGTGCATTGACACTCCAGGGAGAACAAAAGTGCAATGACACTCCAGGGGTTTCATTAGCAGCAGGTAACAAAATATTTTCACTGGTTGTTTTCACAAAATCGCCTGTTGTTATACATGTAGAGACTTTTCAACTTTTCCATGTTAAATTCATGGTTTCCATTATGTTGTTTTCATTTATTTTAGCCTGTTGTGAGAAATTCTAGTGAAACCCCTGCACTCTCTGAAACATATGCAGCTTTTTTGAATCGTATACAGCCCCTAGGAAGGATAAACATTCAAGTGAAATAAAATACATTTATATTGACCTCTGTGAATCATTTTCAGTGCAAAGATATGATATACAGCATCAGTGCAAAATAAAGTCCCTGTGAAATATTAAAAAGCTCTTTCCTGTAATATACTGTTCCTGAAAAACCTGAATAGCTTCTATGCATCATATAATTCTTGTAATACAAAAACCACTTTATTGGAAATAGAATGAGTAAAGAAAGGAAAAATCTGAAAAATCATATACCTTTCAATGTACTGAGGTTCGTGAAACTTAAAGTTGAGAGTGTCCCCTTTTGTGGGTTGGTACGCCCAAAAGAATGTTTCCCCCAGATAGGCTCTCTCCAGTGTGTACTGTTGATATACCTGCATATAAATATGACATTATAGATGATAGGGATATGATAAAATACATAGGGAAATGGTTTATGGTAGAATACATAGAGATATGATTTCTGGTATAATACACAGGGATATGATTTATGGTATAATACATAGGGATATGATTTATGGTATAATACTTAGGGATATGATAAAATACATAGGGATATGATTTCTGGTATAATACATAGGGATATGATTTCTGGTATAATACATATGGATATATGATTTCTGGTATAATACATAGGGATATATGATTTCTGGTATAATACATAGGGATATGATTTATGGTATTATACATAGGGATATATGATTTCTGGTATAATACATAGGGATATGATTTCTGGTATAATACATAGGGATATATGATTTATGGTATAATACATAGGGATATGATTTATGGTATAATACATAGGGATATGATTTATGGTATAATACATAGGGATATGATTTATGGTATAATACTTAGGGATATGATAAAATACATAGGGATATGGTTTATGGTATAATACATAGGGATATGATTTCTGGTATAATACATAGAGATATGATTTCTGGTATAATACACAGGGATATGATTTATGGTATAATACATAGGGATATGATTTATGGTATAATACATAGGGATATGATTTATGGTATAATACTTAGGGATATGATAAAATACATAGGGATATGATTTCTGGTATAATACATAGGGATATGATTTCTGGTATAATACATATGGATATATGATTTCTGGTATAATACATAGGGATATATGATTTCTGGTATAATACATAGGGATATGATTTATGGTATAATACTTAGGGATATGATAAAATACATAAGGATATGATTTATGGTATAATACATATGGATATATGATTTCTGTTATAATACATATGGATATATGATTTCTGGTATAATACACAGGGATATGATTTATGGTATAATACATAGGGATATGATTTATGGTATAATACATAGGGATATGATTTATGGTATAATACTTAGGGATATGATAAAATACATAGGGATATGATTTCTGGTATAATACATAGGGATATGATTTCTGGTATAATACATATGGATATATGATTTCTGGTATAATACATAGGGATATATGATTTCTGGTATAATACATAGGGATATGATTTATGGTATAATACATAGGGATATATGATTTCTGGTATAATACATAGGGATATGATTTCTGGTATAATACATAGGGATATATGATTTATGGTATAATACATAGGGATATGATTTATGGTATAATACATAGGGATATGATTTATGGTATAATACATAGGGATATGATTTATGGTATAATACTTAGGGATATGATAAAATACATAGGGATATGATTTCTGGTATAATACATAGGGATATGATTTCTGGTATAATACATATGGATATATGATTTCTGGTATAATACATAGGGATATATGATTTCTGGTATAATACATAGGGATATGATTTATGGTATAATACATAGGGATATATGATTTCTGGTATAATACATAGGGATATATGATTTCTGGTATAATACATAGGGATATGATTTCTGGTATAAAACATATGGATATATGATTTCTGGTATAATACATAGGGATATATGATTTCTGGTATAATACATAGGGATATGATTTCTGGTATAATACATATGGATATATGATTTAAGGTATAATACATAGGGATATGATTTATGGTATAATACATAGGGATATGATTTATGGTATAATACATAGGGATATGATTTCTGGTATAATACATAGGGATATATGATTTCTGGTATAATACATAGGGATATGATTTATGGTATAATACATAGGGATATGATTTATGATATAATACATACAGATATGGTTTATGGTATAATAAATAGGGATTATTTGAGGTATGGATGGATGGATGGATTGATGGTGTTGATGGATTGAATGGATGGATGAATGGTTTGGATGAAATAGATGGATGGAATGGATGAATGGAATGAATGGATAGAGTGGATGAGTTGGCGCTTTCTAAGAGAAACAAAAATAACAATCATATAATCTATGCAGCATGCCCAGAAAATAACCTTATGATTAGCTGAACAGACTGGACATTGCATTTTTTACCTTCATTGTTGTTGTAACATCGGCAGTTGGATTCAGATGAGCCCTATGGAGCTCCCTTTTACCAAATGTTTTATCCTAAAATAAATACAAAAATAAATTATACACCGCACATTTTGTTAGCTTTTGTCTCATTGTAGCTTTGAACAAGTGGGTATAACAGATATGAACAAAATATTTTCTGAAATAACTGAAGACAAATATGCTTCTCACAAAGTACAATCTTAAAAAGCCAATTTCAGTCTCAGCATGTAACACCCCTTTGTCGAATCCAGCTCCATAATTGTTTGTCGTTGGATCCAATATATAAATTATTTTTCCAAGTTAATTCCTTTGAACAGATATTAAGAGAGGATTGATTTTATGTGTTAACATTTACTTTTGATGTTTATTTTCATATGTACAAAATTATTCATTCAACGGAAATATAAACATCACAAAAATTGTTAATTTCAATAAATACTATGCATTACAATACTAAAAATAAGGTTAGAATATTCATATTTACAATACATGTATGTAAATATGAAGCAAGAGAATTAAGAGTAAATTCAACCATGTTCAAATATGAGAAGATTCAATCACAGATTCAAATTCGATCACAAAGGAAAAAAATATATTTATCCAACTATGCTGAAAAATTGAAACATTGGTTGGTTGAACTCACAGATGAGAGGAGATGAAGATAATGCAAGTTAATTCAGTCAACTCTGATCAAGAGTGATTATCTGTGATCAAGGGAGATCATCTGTGATCAAGGGAGATCAACTGTGATCAAGGGAGATCAACTGTGATCAGATCAAGGGAGATCAAGTAAATCTAAACTACACTATAAACCATTAAATAGTGATTAGATGATTAGTAAACAATAATAAACTAAATAAAAGTGATTAGATTGTTAGTTGACACTCAACGTAATAACTATAAAAAGTGATTAGATTGTTAGTTGACACACTCAACGTAACAACTATGTAAAAGTGATGGGTTTGTTAGTTCACACTCTCAACGTAATAAATTATGAAAAAGTGATAAGAATGTTAGTTGACACTCTATGTAAAAACCTATGAAAAATGATTAGATTGTTAGATGAAACACTCAAAATAATAACTATGTAAAAGTGATTAGAATGTTAGTTGACACACTCAACGTAATAACTATGAAAAGTGATTAGATTGTTAGTTCACACACTTAACGTAATAAATTAGGTAAAAGTGATTATATTGTTAGTTGACACACTCAACATAATAACTATGAAAAGTGATTAGATTGTTAGTTCACACACTTAACGTAATAAATTAGGTAAAAGTGATTAGATTGTTAGTTCACACACTCAACGTAATAACTATGAAAAGTGATTAGATTGTTAGTTGACACACTCAATTCTTCACCTGGTCTGAGTGGCATCCACTGCTCTATTAAAGCAAGCAACATGCTGGCACAATGCTTCACAAGCTAAATATTAAAAAGCATATACATTATAATCTTTAGGCATTATTACAAGCATTGTAGCATCTCAGATATCTTGTGGCCATCCGATTCCCCAGGTGACCCTCCCCCATGTGAAATGTGTTGAAATGTCATAACCATGGCTTAAAGCAACAAATTTCAAATTTCCTGAAAATTGAATTGCGACGTGGACCAAGCAAACGTTGGGTTCTGGCAGGTCCTCCCTCCAAGAAATTTTGGAAAAATGAGATTTGAATAAGTGCTTTTAGAGTAATGTAGAGGTAGACCCATAACATATACTTTCAAATGTGGAGGAAAAAGTATTTTTCATAGGAAAAAATTTAACAAATATGACTTTAATTTTGAAACCCATGCTTGACCCCTACTCCCCCTTAGAAATACATCCAGATTTGTATTGAACTTAATGGGGTCAGATTTTGGTCAATTTTTTCCTGAAATTCCCTGAAATTCCTGAAGACTTTAAGCCATGCATAACATGATTATCAACTACTAGGTAGAAGATGTAGTCCACATAGTATGCATCCTCCTAAGCAGGTGTCCAGAATCCGTACCTCCTTCTTCCCCCTGCTATAACCAATTTGGACGCGCCCGATTTAACTGAATCACATGATCCAAAAATGCGCAATGACTTGATTTCTGTGGCAGTGTTGCGGCAGCCAATCAGATTGCGAGTTCTTAATCGGGGAAATGCTAACTGCTTATCGCAGGGGGTAAAAAAAAAGAATATGTTCTGGATTTTGAAACCCTGTGATCGGAGGATGCATAGTATGGAGATCTTTAGAGGCTACATCTAATGATTTTTCTCTCTGAAATCAAACTCTTCAATATGGTAAACAATGAAAAGACCTTATCATAATATTGACACTAAATTAAAAAATCTGAAACCAAACTTTTTTTTATAAATATTGGCAGAATAAAAAAGGAAACTCAAACAAAAAGTGGTCAAATATTTTTTATAAAATAGGATGGCCAATAGCAAGACATCTGTTCAATAGCAGCTGAAGCTAATTGTCATTTCGTGCATGCAATATCAAATAACTGGAATAAATCGTGGTATTAATTAATGTGAAATATCTAAAAAGTGAAAATGTACAATGCATGAAATTTCACCTGTCTAAGTGAACACTTGTTTCTAATGGCAATGTGAAAACAATAAGCAACAATTATCACATAATTATCAATAAGAAACAAAACATTTACAAACGAATCATTGAAAGCCAAAAATTAATAAATATCTGACTGGGCCTAATATTTTAAAAAATTGGAGAATTTTTAGAAAAAGGAAAATATAAAGGCCTGAAAAGGGTCCCTTTATAATATTACGAGTCTCCATTTGTGACTGATATGTAAAGACCCTTTTGGCAACTGAAGAGAACTCTCTAACAAGAACACAAATGTGTACAATATGTCCCCACCTATGGGTGATCCCGTCAAATGGTTATCCTAAAAATGAGTAGGCAAGACTTTACCGACATAATTTGAGGACGGAGAATCCAAAATGGCCACCTTAAAATTTACCAAGAATGCCAAAAAAGTTAGTCAGTTCTAGATTTTCATACTAAGAACCACCCCTGAAAATTTGAAATTGATCCGTCACACAGTTAACCAGAAAACATGTAAACAAGACTTTACAGACAAGATTTGAGGACAGAAAATCCAAAATGGCTGCCTTGACATTTATCCAGAATGCCAAAAACTAATCTGTTGTAGATTTTAATACTAAGAATCATCCCTGAAAATTTGAAATTGATCTACCAAACAGTTCACCTGGAAATGTGTAGACAAGACTTAACAGACGAGATTTTAGGACAGAAAATCCAAAATGGCTGCCTTGACATTTACCCAGAATGCCCAAAAACTAATAAGTTCTAGATTTTCATACTAAGAATCATCCCTGAAAATTTGAAATTGATCTACCAAACGGTTCACCTAAAAACGCGTAGACAAGACTTTACGGGCAAGATTTTAAGACGGAAAATCCAAAATGGCTGCCTTGACATTTATCCAGAATGCCAAAAAACTAATCAGATCTAGATTTTCATACTGAGAAACATCCCTGAAAATTTGAAATTGATCTACCAAACGGTTCACCTGAAAATGCGTAGACAAGACTTTACATACAAGATTTTAGGACGGAAAATCCAAAATGGCTGCCTTGACATTTACCCAGAATGCCCAAAAACTAATCAGATCTAGATTCTCATACTAA
Organism: Owenia fusiformis; assembly: GCA_903813345.2. Taxonomy (NCBI): domain Eukaryota; kingdom Metazoa; phylum Annelida; class Polychaeta; order Sabellida; family Oweniidae; genus Owenia; species Owenia fusiformis. The sequence goes on from CAIIXF020000002.1 coordinate 29,214,541, forward strand.
GAATCATCCCTGAAAATTTGAAATTGATCTACCAAACGGTTCATCTGAAAACGTGTAGACAAGACTTTACAGACAAGATTTTAGGACGGAAAAATCCAAAATGGCCGACAATAAAAAAGTGATTATGAGTTTTTGCTGAAATCTTTTTACAAAATTATCACATATAACTACTGTTAACAATAACATAGGCTTTTACAACAAAGTACACCTGAAATTATTTATAAAGCTACTAAAAAGTTAAAGTATGAAAACTGAAAAACACCATTCAATATGATACAAAGTATTATCGTGCGCTAACTTTTCTTAAAACATTCAAAATGGCTGACATGACTGAGCTAACAGGTCCAAAACCTAATCAGATCTAGAATGAAGTGAGCTGAACAAGATGTTAAAGTTTTAAAAGCAACGGTGATGCCGTTTTTCTTAAAGTTTGCAGACAAGGATTTTAGCATTTGACTTCAAAATGGCCGACAGGAAGTAGGTATCGAGTTAATTTTTTTTCATCCACATCTGTATGCACTCATAAGTTATCCCTGAAAATTTGAAGGTGATATCTGTAGCGGTTTTGGAGAAAACTGCCGGACGTACGGACGGACAGACAGACGGACAGACAGACGGACGGACAGACGGACGCGCCTAGGCCGACAATATGGCCCCACACTATGTGGTGGGGACATAAAAATGGAGGTATTTTCAGAACCAAGTGTTCATAATATGTAATTTAAGGATTGCATCAATGTTCCCATATACTGTAGTTTCCAACATCCTCTTTCTACATATAAAGAAAACAGTTTCTTATCAGGGACAATCAATATACAAGGCAATAACATGCAAAATGTCACAACATGCCATTTGTTACAGAAACAGAACAATCTGAATGCCAAACACCTTCCACAAAAATGTTAGAGACTATAACAAAATGTCAGCACTTCTGGTGGTGGTGACGTAATAAATGAACACCCGCAAGCATAATCTATTTCAATTAATTGAAGAGTTTAAAAGTCTGTTACCTTTTATTACCAAAAAATCAATTTTCAAAAAGAATTGATTTTTGAAATCCTGGTTGGTTGGATCAATTTGAAATGCTATTGATTACATTTGTGCATGTATTTTATCAATATATTGCCTTGGTCCCCAGAATCATTATAATACAAAATTATAATCAAAATCAATTTCAGGCATTTCCTTGAAAGTACACTCTACACATGCCAAATTATCTTTTTCACTCTATCTTCTACTTTAACCTGCATCTAATTTTCAAACTAATAAATCCAATCATCAGGATTCATAACATGCATCGTCAATGTACAATTCATGTTAAATGTGATATCAAATCTATACATATGTAGATCTGATTCTGCCTTTAAGCAAACATTGAAAGAAAATGGCTAATGTAAGGGATGGAGTGGTACAATAACATTAAAGATATTGATCATGTAACAGATATCTCAAATATCGAAAAAGCTCATTATGCAAATACATCTATAAAAGCATTAGCAAATACATCCAAGGCTTTCATGCAAGTATATATAGGTGAAAAAAGATATATTTACTTTTAATTTTTGTACTTTTCCTTTTAATGATGAATGTAGACCTATATGTTGATATAATGATGGCTTGTATGTTCGTTTGATTTCACTCTTCATTCGTGCACAATGTTTCTGAAAATAACAAATCAATTTAATGCACCAACTATAAGGCATAGAAGGCTTGTATAATAGTCGATTATTAGAGAATTAAATTTCATCCCAATATTCAGGTACCCTATTACTACATGTCAGATTCCTAACCCTCAAGTGAAGGGTCTTCGGCAGACCTTTGAATTGTTTTTAACACACAAAAAGTAAATACGTATCCTGCCTATATATAGCCATGACTATATATGGTAAATTAAATTGGTTCTATATGTTTCAAAGATGTTTCATATAATGTATATCACAATGTATCTTGTGTATGTAAACTAGGGGAACCTGTATTAGAGAGTATCCTACTGATCTAAATGTATATATTAAACTACATGTAAATCTTTTTATGCTGTACATATAATGCCATATGACTGTAGATTGGGCTAATTTGGCGCCCGCTTTAATTTGGCGAATTTGGCGAAATTGAAAATTTAAATCTTCGCCAAAATTTAGAATGAATTCCGGGAATTATCTAGGGTATTTCATCCAGTGTATTTAGGTCACTTCCGGTTTAGTTTTTTCCAAAAATATGAAAATATATGAAAAACTGGCAAAATCGCCAAATTAACCCAATCTACAGTACACGTATGCCACTTACAGCATCTCGTTCAGGGCTACACGCTTTAACCCAGAGCATGTGGTCCAGTAACCAATCAATTGGTTTGTCCTTGTAAAACATCAGGAAAAACTCAACCACCATGGAGAGGTCACTTGATTTGAATAATTTTCCTGAAAAAAGGAAAATAAGATGGCTACATATAAATGAATGACAAGATATTTATGCTGATTAACGTAAGTACAGGTATATTTGTATTTTCTAACATTGCATATCTTCAGAAATCCCTTTTTCAGAATCTCCGACACAAAAAAATGTTTCGATTATTTAAGAATAATGTCAGACACATATCCCTTAAGCTCATTCAAATTTGCTTGGTGGAGCTAATTTGGAATAAATCATTTTCACCTCAGAAAGTAAATACAACCTTTTGTTACTACTTTTCTGCAAAATGTGTGTTCTATGAAGTAGTTGGGAGCTTAAGTATATCTTAAAGATGCAGTGTGTCTTAGGTTTGTCCCCAGACAATCAATGATGTCCCACTGCTTATTCGAAAATCAAAAAATGAGAGCATTTTTATCAGAATATATGGATCGCCCCTTGTATCTTTCATACCTTAGAATAGATATATCTTGAGAACAACTTATGGGCACTGTATTGCCAATGTAATGAGAAAATCAACAGAATAATCACCTGTCAGAATTATACACAATTTGAGCTTCGTAAAAGAAAATTTGTATTGAAATTGATGTGCAAATTGCAAATTACAATTTAGGGTGTTTAAAACACAAGTGTCACATACCTATAAATCCTAAGTTAGAGTATTCTAGTATTAGCCATTCGTCTGTTTTTTGATTTAAAGCAAAGTTTTTCATAGTTGTAAAATAGCCTGGCTTAGTGACGACATCATCTTCAAGCTGTAATATAAGAATAAGAAATATAGAAGAACATTAAAACATGCTTGATTAGAGGATAAAGCATTTTAGTTCCTTTGGTGACCATTTTTCAAAATGGCCACCTACAAGCCAAAGTGTTATAAGACAGTGTGCCATGCTTATGAGTTTTCACATATCAAATATAACCAAAATTGCTCTACTTCTTGTTGAGTTAACACAGTTAAAAATGGCGGCCATTTTTCAAAATGGCTGCTTTATAGACAAAATGTTACAAGACAGTGTGCAATGCACAGTATTTGCATATAAAATATTAACAAAATCGCTCTACTTCTTTTCCAGTCACAGCAATAAAACATAAAATAGTTGTGAAACAGCCCCCCCCCTCAAGATGGCCACCATGTTTTTTTTTAAATATTTAGATTTTCAACTCAGTCAATATCCAATATAATTTTTGGCATCTAAAATATATTAATATTACAGTTTTATATGTTGTACCTAAAATACTGTAAAATTGACACTAAAATGGTGGCCATTTTGAAACTGATGACCATTTTGAAAAATGAAAAACTCCAATAGGGCATATATGTATAAAATTGGTCTAATGATATTTGCCCGGACAGACGTACATACATATGGACGGACTGGGCCATTCTTTATATGCCCCAAAATGTTGTTTGATGGGATAAATATATCAACAGTATATTTGGTCAACAGGGTGCAAAATATCCAGTCAAAATATCTCAATGTCTTACAGATTTTCAACAGGATGGGTGGCATGTACTTTTCAAATATTTAACAAGAATGCAGTTCTCAATTAATCGAATGCTTTGGAGATCACTGAAAAAGCTGGCTCTCTCCGTCTCAATGTTTGATTCTCACTTTAATTGTATAATATTTTTAATTATCCTACACTTAGTGTACTAAATGTATAATAACATTAAAAAATAAATTTGATATTTATTGGCAAAATGAATATCCAGAGGATATCGTGACGATATACTCTGGAAAACCCAATATGCGAAGGATATTGTGACGATATACTCCGCTTGTTGATTTCCCGCCAAGTTGACTCTATTTGGCATGGAATTCATTTTGCAATGATATTATACATTTAGTACACTCCTTGTAAGTGTAGGATAATAAGAACATCCTATAAATAACATCTACCTGTACATAATAGGTAGCTTTACTTTGAAAATAACACTTACCTGTACATAATATGTAGCTTTACTTTTAGCATATAGCATCAGAAAAGAATAATCTAAGTTTTGTTTTGTTCGCCACCTGAATCAAAATATATGAAGAACTTAAGTAAAATATCAGTTCAATAGATGAAATGAAATATTTAAAAGTTATTTTGCTTTTGTGAGTTCTCTTACAATAACTAATACAGATATATCAGATATGTACAACCTTGATTGTGAAATAAGATCAAATAACTCAAATGTGTTTCCAGTAGTATATTACATGTTATTTATTAACGTATACATAATATTCATGAAATAAATGTTTAATGAACTAAACTTACTTGACTCTATCTATAGGGTCACCAAACGTTTCCTTGAGATTTTTAAATGATGGGTAAAAAATTTTAGGGGGAGATATTACTTCAAGAAGGCCAGATCTTACAGCATCGGGAAACCTGAAAATATATATATATCATTTTGGATCACTTGTGTTACCAAGTTAAGCATGTATGTTCGATGGACTCATAAAGATGGCGCAAGTGTTCTGCTCTTCACTTCGTGTAAATTTTTGTGCAAATGTGGATCTAATAAAATTTCAAATACTTTACAAATCTGCTTCAAATTCCGACTGGTTTTGGACTTCAAACAGAATAGACTAGATGCGAGTAGAAATAATCTTGATTTATGTCATTAAATGTTCAAAATTCAGTCAAAGTGATGTCATATTTTAAATCTGCATGTAAAAGTACATCTAGAAATATGGTTTCAAAAATTGTTTATCAACTTTGAAAATTTAATTTTTTTGAAAATGTGACTTCTTGTTCGGGTTGATTCCCCATACACCCCATGTTACAAAACCACAAAAAAATGAATCATCTTTTCTTGTATTGGACAGATAACATTTTCTTTTACTGGACGTACTTCAATTTACACAACTATTAGATACACAAGGGTTATGTGAAAATTGAACCACGCAAATAGATGTAATTTAAGTTAAAGGGAACTTTCTACTATACCCGCCATGCTATATGACCCGAACGAGCCACCTGGTGGTGAATCTGGTAACTACCTACTCGCATCTGCGTTATTAAATATTAAATTAAATATGACAGTTGGTTTTTTTTTTGCTATAAGGAAAGCATCCGAGTCACAAATAAATTATACAATTTTCTTGGTATTTTAAAGAAAACTTGCTTGCTTCCCAAAGATTGGCAAATCGTTAATCAATATACTGTCACAGATAAAATAACAATTTCATTACAATTTGTACCAACAATATACTGATAATGTAAACAAAAGTTAATGTAGTGTTATGTCGCTTTTTGATCTAAAAATGATAAATCATCATTCATCATTTAGGTTAGGTTACCCTGATCATTCAATAATTCGAATTTTCTATTAAAATAAAGTGAACACATTTATTTGAAACAATATCGTGTATGAAATATAAATATGCAAGTTCCACAACGGCAATATAAATTTAATTTAATTGTTACTTAATAAATGACCTTTTGCGATCAGAATTCAAGTATTTTGTTTATGGATACTGTTGTCATGTGTTTCGTCTATTGGTATGACATAATATCAGAATATCATTAAATATGATGGAAAGATGAAATTGTGGACACGCAGCAGTTTTAACCTGAAAAGATTATCTCTTCTTTTATTCAAACTATAGGTCGGATTTTTCCCAGGTATGTCAATTTGACTGGATCATGGGTATATCCTTAAATGTGTGAAGTTTTGACAAAATTCATACTAAATATCGATGCCTATAAGCACCCCTGTTTTTTTTTCAAAAATGGGGCGCGGCTTAACCGCTATCTAAATCATGTCAGTAAGATCTTAAACTTGGCACGTGCTTAGAATGAATGTTGATCTAGTCAAATCAAATACTTTCGGGAAAAATAAATCAATATACATGTACTGTAGTATGAAATAAAGAAGATAATCTCTCAAAATCAAACAACTATAGCAGTGTGGCTTAAGTGTGACGTCACGACAAGATAGGATCTATCTGGTGATCGCAAATCATCAATTAAAGCTTCTTTTTGTCAATAATTCTGTTTAGATTTGCTGAAACAGAGAACCTAGTACAGGGTGGTCCAAAAAATGGGACACTCGTTTTTCAAAAATAAATATTGATTTTGTTGAAAACATGTCATACGAGTATAATATACGAGTGGATAATGATTTTTAATTTGGTTCATCTTAAGTTAAAATTTATTATAATGTCTGTCAACCGGTGTCTATAATGCAAATGAGGTCATTTTTGGAATACATGTGGGTATAATAATCTTTACTATACATGGTATAACCAGTTTTAACCCTTTGAGTGCCATTGGGCCGATTCGGCCGATGGGAAAATGTATGTCGCTAAAGTGCCAAGATCGGCCCAAAATCGGCCCAAAATAACGCGTTTATATACACAGGGAAACATGTCATCAACTGAGAATGAATAATCTATTCTTATTTATTTATGTTTGTTTAGATCGGTCTTAATAAATCGACCCGGACTCAGTTTGATTTAAGTTAATTTAACAGACGCTGGGTATCTTACAACATCGTATAGTAAATGCGTTTTAACCAAGTTGGCAAGGTTTAATGGAATATCGGCCCGAATATAGTAGATTCAATAATGTCCCCATAAATGGTGAATAACACGTTACTGGTCAAGTAATTAAACAAATTGTGTTGCAAACTAACTGAGGTAACTTATTTTATGCTATGAACGCACGTAATTTTTGTATTTTTGCAACGCTGATGTCTGTTAGATTGTATCTGTCAACGTAATTTAGTGTACAAATGAAGTAAATACTTGAAATTCGTGTATTGGAAATAAAATATGCATGGATATGAATGAAACGTAATGTTTGTTTTGTTCATTAAAAATAATTCGACCTGATCTATTCCTCATATACAGTATACAATGTAGTTATATTTTACGAACGCTGGGCATCTTACAATATCGAAAAATTAATGCTTATTAACAAGCTTGGCATTCAAGGATTTCGTTAATATTGGCCCAAAATGTTGTCCCTATAAACGTTGATTTGTAAGTAATTCGTCGCAAATATACCAAAGTCACTTATTTGTAAATGAGCGTATTTCTTATTATACTTTGAACGCATATGATTTTCAGCATTTTAGAACGCTTACTGTTGTCTTGAAATTGTAGCGTATTAACGTTTTTGAAACATGAAATTAACTGTAAGAATGTAAAACATGTATTTATAAATATAATCCATGTGAATATATAGAAATGACATTACACATTATGCATAAACTGAAAATAAAAATAAAATACTTTTGGATGTAGAAATGCGAACTGATCATTGATAAAGAGCGTCCGTTTTCGTGTTTGTACGATGGACGCTGCGGTAGCTAAGTAGGCCTACGTTATGCCTTATTACATGTATTAAACAAATCAAACATTAAATGAGTTAACGTACCATTTCCTTAGTTTATCTGATTTTAACGTCGTCCATGAACATTATAAAAGGCGATACAATATGTATATTTCGTTGGGTAAATTATTTGTTCCTTCATGAGTATAGCAAGCAATACGTATACGTTTAGGGGATCTGGATTTACAGATAATATTGCCACAGAATATGCAAACGCTAAGATGATTAAATGCACGAGTAATAAACAGTGTTTGAATGATTATAAAAATAAAGAATCCTCTATTTAGTTTTGTGTTTATTTAATACAATTAACCTGTTTTACCCTACCAGTGGAGACGATGGGCTCAATTGCAGTATCATATTGCAGTAAGTACAATGTTAAAGTATTTTACATAAATAAGGGGTTTAAATTTAATAATATGAAATATTTTGTCCTCGATATCGTTTATTTATACTCCAGGGCACAAGGGCTGATTACCACCCATTTTACCTGAAATTGTGATTTGCAACAATATACACTACCTCCCTTGTACATAATTTCGGCAATGTTAAATATAGAGATGGCATCAGAAGAACATATATAAAATAACAATTTACTTGCGTGCATTTAAATTCTACTGCGTGCAATAGAAGATCTAGAGTTTCTAGATAGCTTTGAAATCTTGCTAACTCTCGTTTTTTCATGTCGCGATTTTAAGAGATTTGCACTTTTTATCTCTAATTTTGATAGCATAATTGAATTTAGTGACACGTTTTCTCCAATAATAGCTTTGATTTACACAGTTATGTCATTTAAATCATTTTCTATGACATTTGAAAAAACCAAATCTCCATTGGTGCAGTGCTAAAATTCATTCAAAACTTGGCTAATTTGTATGACAACCATCTTGTATTGACAATATTGACAGGGCCATCCTATAGTATGTCATTCGAGTTTCAGACAGATTCAACCAACACTTTTTGATAAATCATGAAATCAATTGACTATTGCACGTTTCTAGCATTGAAGTGAATGGAGGTCTGGTCCAAGTAAAGTCAAAGACAAACAAAAGTGACATTTATTATGTCAGCGTTATTCAGCTATTTACACCCCAGTCACATTTCCTACGGCGACCTTGCGGTCTATCATTTCTGCGGCCAGTAACATTTCTACGCTCTGCGCTCTCATACTTTTGCAGTCACATTTCCCACGGCAGCCGCACGGTGAATTTTAAATTTCTGTTGATAAATAATACTTTTTTCATTTTATTTACATCGGGACAATTTATAAATGTTATTCATAGTGCTAGGATGTAATATCAAATGAAAAGTGATCGTGAATCATTGACAAATAATGATTCAATCTTGTTGAGCCAGTTGATTTCTACGGGGACCTCAGAAATGAACAAATATTATAACTCCGAGTTATAATTTCTACGGCGACCCTGCGGCCTGTAAAAAACTGGATACGCCGTACGGAGGCCGCAAGGCGAGCGTAGTTTTCCTACGCTCGCCGAAGAAATACACTGATTTAATTGATCTGCGGTCGATGCACGGCCTCCGTACGACAAATGTGACTGGGGTGTTAGAAACTATACAATTACTCCCGTGGGTTCTAAGTTAATAATAATATTTTTAGTTTCACTTATTTTGAGCAAAATACTTTGGGGTTTAGGTACCCTTCAGACATTCTAGAGGCGAGAATTACATAAAACCAGACAGGTTTTTAGTTTTATTTCATCGTTTTTATATATAACCTCGTCTTCTTGAATAATTTTGGATTTGATTCATCCTTTACACTGACGCTTCAAGTATATCTGTTTCAGATTTTAGTCATTATGTGAAACAAAATCGAGAGATGTATGTAATAAGTGCCATTTCTTACAACTCAGTTTGGAGTCGGAAAAGTGGCTTGAGAATGCAGGAAAACTGACCAATCAGAATGCCAGATTCCTCAGTATTTTTAAAGTGAATCTTCGATTATCGAGAAACTTTTTCACGTTCAAATTTCACCTTCTTATCGCACGTGGATGGCTTCAAAAGTGATACCATCGGGAAACTGACAATGTAAGCTTCACTATGACATTATGCTTTTAGAAATCGATCGAGAAATGGCGGAGAAAAAGACCGAAAAGTGTAATTTCTGTAAAACGTGAGTTTGGGGAGCTAAAGTGGATTGGGACTGCAAGAAAGTCGGCCAATCAGAACGCAGCATTTCTTCAGTGAAACTTGGCATTCGAGAAATCACCTCTACTCTCTATTTCCCCCATTTTCTCGTAATTTGGTCATTACAAAAGTGGAACCATCGGAAAGCTATTGTTCCGAGCAAAACCATGGTCTTATTTATTTCGAAGTCTATCAATCAACAGCAGAGTTAAAGACTAATAAATTCCATTTTTATACAGCCAGTTTAGAGCAAAAAAGTGGATTCAGACTGTTACAACTTTATGCAAATTAGCTAGACGTATCTAGGTTAGTAGCCCACGTATGTGGATTAGTAGGTTTGTTCTGTCAAGGCCGCGCATGTATCAATGCATAAGCAAATATCCATTTCAGCATACTTTGAACCGTACCTTACGTGTTCTTTCACGGAATCCACGTAGATTGAAAAATGCTGACATATTTGGTCATTTCTATTTATTACACCTTAATTCGTATGATAGAATAGCGGGGATATTGTTTTTTCCATCTGAAAATGTACAAATGTACTTCAACATTGGTTGGGGAAAGATTTGTACATCAAACAAACTTCATTCAAATACATGAAGAAATAAACTCATATATTATTATAATTCTTGAAACCTCTGTTGCAGTTGCACGCAAAGACAAGAAGACTTTATTTCATGTATTTGGTTCTATAATACTTGCATAATCAACTGCATGCCTGTATGTACCTCCATGCAGAAACCATATTTTAGGACTATAGTTTTTTGTGGATAATGACAAATATTCTACTATTTTCCGTATTATCTCCGAAGGAAAACTGAATCTTTCACAGATTTCACATCGCAAACATTATCTCGAAATATAGTTGACAATGCTTTTGGCCATACTAACTGACTAATAATTAATACATCTTGTTGATAAACGATGGAATCAGACTATGTTCGGCCTATTGTCATAATTAAAACAATCAGTCATTTCAATCATTTTATGCTATGGGCTTTAAATATTGTTTATCCAAAGTAAAATTGGTTGTCTGAGTACGTTTGAGATCGGCGTTTAGCGCATTACACTACGTTGAAGCCTGGGCGATATAAAAATGACTTTTTCATTTATACCAGGTGATGGATGGAATCAGACCATGTTCGGTCTATTTTCGCAATTAACAAATCAGTCATTTAAATCATATATCAAAAGTATAATTGGTTGACTGAGGACGTTTGAGATATCAGTCATTTAAATCATTTAATGCTATAGGCTAATTTGGAATATAAAAATATAAAATTGGTTGTCTGAGTACGTTTAAGATTTCAAACAGTATACTTTCAATAGAAAATAAAAATGGATTAGAGCAGTATTGATTATTTTTAAATTTATAAGGAAAAAACCATCTCCGCTTGTAAGGTTAGACTTTCACCAGGCCGTCATCGCCTCCCTAGATATCCAGCATGAAAAAAGTGCATTTTAATATCATACAGAGATGGTTGCTCAATGCTAATATAATTTATAATGAAAATAATGCAGCTCTGCTTTCAAGGTTAGACTTTCACATGGCCTTCATCGCCTCCCTAATAGATATTCATCATTGACCAGCCGATCTTGAGGGTTGGGAAAGTTCCTGGAAGGCGGGAAAAGGACTGCTGCGTTTCTATTTGTAGTGATAGAGATGCAGGCAGGAGGACTAAATTCCGTAATGCATGCGCCAAGTGTGCCAAGGGTCTTCACTTGGACTGTTGCAGACACCACGTGTGCTGAAAATACTAACAGACTAGCATATTGACATGATTCATTCATTATAATATAACGTAATTGATAAGATGTGGCTTATACATTGTACATACTATTTTGTTGGTCACTTGTTTCGCATGTTACTAGCTTCACGTTTACGATCTATACTAACAAGTACAAGAAGGCTTTCACAATTAAACCATGGTTCATTATACACATCACACAATATGTTCTGCCAATTAAAGTTAGCCTGAATTTCTATGAATTTGAATTATCCTGATATTGTATATTTATTCATTATTTTTGTACATAGCATGTATATTGTTCGTATATGCTGAATTTCTTTAATTTGAAAGAAGGAATTATAAAAGAAAGAGGATAAATATTTGTATCATATTTTAATTTGAATTATTGTTTTAAAATATTTAATAAGCTACGCCAAATGTGTTGCGCAAGAACGGGCGCATTACTAAAAGTTTAGTTTTCAAAGTTTTTTTCTTTCAACCGTGCGATATTTCCAATGTTAATTTTAGCTATAAAACCCCTCTAAGAACTGAAATATGTATTGATTAAGTGACGTTCAACATGTTACCATAGTAACTAAAAGTGAAAATAAAGCATTTTAACACTTGCAATATCATCAAGATAGATACCATTGGAAGAAATATCATGGAGTGGAAAAAACATAAAAATCGATTTTTTCATTAATATTATAGTCATTTCCGTGGCATTTTGACGTCATAACAATTCCAAAACCCCACGGCACTCAAAGAGTTAATTATTAGCATTAATTATACTATTATTAGCATTAATTATACTATAGTTAGCTGTAATAACAGCCAAGACAGACCAATTATCATTCATCATGTAAGAAACTACAACCTCAGAAAGGATGAGGTCAAAAAGAAAATTTCCAGTTTTTGGAGAGAAAAAATAAAAATTAAAAGAAAAAATTCTATGCTTCCCCAGAGGCTAATAAACTTCCCCTGTCATTTGCCTCAGAGTAATAAACTGTACATCTGCTTCATTTGGTGCTACTTATTTTGGCAAATTTGCTGTTTTAAACATTTGGTAGCTACTTAATTTGGTGGACTTGCAACATTACAATGCACTAATGGTACTACTTTATATGGTACTAAAATTGCAGAGGAATTTGGCAGATACTTAATTTGGCAGACTTTAATACAGCTGCCAAATTAAGTCAAAGCACAGTAACTAGTCCTGGTTTTACTGTAACGTCCTAAGTAGGTGCCCTTTGGGGAATGACCAATGCCAAGAATAATGCAACATTTAGCCAGATACAGACATGGAAAATTAGTCTGCTAAATTCAATGCCCCGTATAAGAATTGAACGTAACACCCTCAGATAAAAGGCCTGATGCTCCACAAGCTAGCCAAAGCTAAGGCTAAAGCTTTGTATTCACAAACGCAACTTTCCAGTGCCAGCTACCATAAATAAAATAAAATAAATAAATAAATAAAAAAATAAAAAAGACTGCCAGCTACCAGATTTACCTACTATTTCATGATCAACTCATTTAAAAATGAATGGAATAGTAGTAGGTACTATTCATATTTAAAAGAGTTGCCTAAAGATGATTGGTTAATCTGGTAGCCTACAGCCAAAAGTCGGATATATCCGTCACTCTGGGTATTCAAGAGGTTAAATATGAATAGTACCTGCCATGCTTCCTGTTAGCTACCATCTTTTCCTTCACACCCGGTCGCCGAGCTAAATAACGAGTTAATCTGCCTATTTAACAGCATGTAACAATGACCTGTGTTTTCTTTGCCAATGCAAACGAGTGCCTTTATTATATCGATCCTTTCATTGGCATAAAAAGTCATGTGATCACTGATCACTGTTCGTCGACTGATGGGTTGTTCGGAATTACAACTTCAAAATGACAGGTTAATTTATCAAAATAAAAAGGTTAATCCGGTAGCTGCTATTTGCATTCACGAATACAAGCTAAGATAGATGAAGTAGCAACTTGCTATATAGGGTTGCTACACAAGCATGATAATTAAGCATATGCGATTATAATTACTCGATCCATCATGAAGAAATGATATAATAACAAAGCATGTTGCTTGTTGATGTACAGATGTAATGAGAATCTGAATTCACCTAGCACTGCAGTTAGTTTTTATGCAGTTCATCCGTAGGGCAATACTGTATGCAGGCCCATAGCCAGGGGGGGGGGGGGGGGGTTGAGCGAAGTAAACCCCCATGGCAAAATCTGGCCATGGGACTGGTATGTTATGACTCTGGGGTGATTCAGGGAATAACCAAAGTAGGTGGTAGTGTAATAAGCCAGATATACAGACATGCAACAATTTATACAAAATTCAACATCCAATATGGGGGATGAACCAAATTACACCCTCATATCGAAAGCTTGATGCTTTACTGAAGAGCTACTAAGGCTATAGGGTAGTTATGCTGCTCAGGGTTTTATCGTATGATCTGTAAAATAAAGGTCTCTGATTGGTCAGTTCTTGTTCTGTACCAATCTGAATTGCTACTGAGGTTGTCCCCGTTGATCATCTCCGTCGTAATACAGAAAGTATTGGTACGGAGGGGACAATCTCAGTAGCAATACAGAGGATCACACAATAAAAACGCTATTGAATGAATTGAAGTGCAATACAGGATATATTCTGTTTCGATATTCTGTATTGGCACTCAACTTCGTCTCGTTCAAATACAAAATTTCTCGAACAGAATATATCCTGTATTGCACTTCAAATCATTCAAAAACTTATAGTATTACCCAAGAGGCCTTTAACGAACTTTACCTTCAAATAACACTGAATGAAATCATGACTGACGTGAGCTTACCTAATTAAATATATTATTTATAAGTTTATAGACATTGACTTGAACACTACGTTTCTATTAATCTGATACAAGCATGTTGCATGTTTTATACAAAGGCGGGCTGAATAATATAAATAAAATTACATTGTATCATTTATTGACTCTTTAGATGTCATGACCTGACATATTAGTCATTACAAAATGAATATATTGTACCACACTATACTACATGTAAGTCTAAGCTATCATAATATATACAATTTATACAAAAACTTGTTATTTACATATATTACAATATACTTTATGTGTGATGCACCCAAAATGCTAATCTCCAGGCAAGTTTAAGTTTTTGAATGATTTTGTAATTTAACTTCCAACTTGCTTCTGAACAACTGACTAATGAAACCTTGGGAAAAGTGGCATCTTGTTCAGAAATTCACAAGAGACCGTTGATTGCCAAATCCGCATCTCAATAACTTTCATTTATTAACTTAATGCTACTTGTATTTATTTGCAAAAATAAATTCTTAGCAAATACAATATTAGCCACTCTTGGCGTATAGTTTGCTTTATTCCTGCATTGCCATATTTCTATCTTTCCGTTTCATTTGAAAACAAATTTGATAATTATTCGTGGAAAAAAACATGTCTGTTTCCATGGCAATTCTTGCCTCAATTGCATTTTTTTTTTAATATTCTGACTAATTTTGTTGCATTTCTTGCATTATCTTGTTTTCTATACAAATTAGAGTGTCAACTAAATGTGGATTTAAACCATTCCTTGCTAATTCCACTCTTTTCCAAAGAATACTGCGACATTTTCCTCATGCATCGTCAAGGTTACAGTAACTTCAAGAATACATTTGTCAATCATTTCCAAATGTTATATCATTCCACAAGCAATAAGTAGTGTATTTACAGTCTAGTATGTTGTTGAATTAGCATAAATTGATGAAACGCAGAGTGTAGTTGACATTCTATATTTTAAGAAATCGGGTACTGGATGACATTCACCACTGATAATCTGATATCAGGCCTGTAGCTTTTACCAAGGGGGGGGGGGGGCACTTTTCAAAAAATTCCAGAGGGTTCACATTTTGCAACTTTGGCCTGAAATCACTTAAAAAGTGCTTGGAATGGTGAAGAACTGCATGATTTTGACCGAGCCAGGGAGTGGGAGGGGGGGGGGGGGGGGGTTAACATCCCGAACCCTTCTAGCTTGGATATAAGTTATGACTTTTCAAGAAGGATTCAATGAATTAGAAATATATATAATTGTAGATTTATCTTTCCTTATACTGGTAACCTATTTGAGGGCCTTTTCCATGGCAACCTGCAGCTGGTAGTCAATGAGTAACAAATTATAGGGGTCCACATTCAGGAACCTGTTGTATGCATAATAATAAATACAGTAAGACCTGTCTAAGCGGAACACCTTTGGTACCTTTAAAAAGTGATCTACATGGAAGATTTTCCACTTATACCAGGTCGTTCAATAAGTTCACGGAAAAATGCTCTCATTTCAAAGATTTAAGATATTTTCTCATGAAATGTTCACACAATGTGTAAAAAATACTTTCTGATTGATTCTTAAAATATCAGCATCTCTTATTTGATTGGTCAAAAATAAAGGTTACTATGGTAACTTGACTTTTGGGTAGGCGGGGCACTTTTTACGTCACACAATTTACCATTGCAGAAAATCTATCAATATGTGCAAATGAAGGATCCCTATTTTTTTATTTGTTCTTATTCAAATTACAAATGTTGTGAAATTGATGTTCATTGTTTGCATGAACATTTCTGAAATCCTGCTAGTCAATGCTGTACCAGTGGGCCAGAAAATCAGCAAAAAGTAATGCTATGGTAAGTTGATTAAAACCTAACTCTAAATTTTTCCATCGGGATAATGCAGCCGATCACACTGGTAATATGGTGCAGGAAACCATCACAAATAACTGGCAAAATAGATGGCAAAGCTGCCCCAAGTTACATACTCTCCAGATGAGACAATCCTTGATTTTGCTGTTTTCACTAGGATGAAGGATCAACTAAGAGGTGCACTTTATGGAACAGTGAAACAACTTTCGACTGCAATCCAGATGGGCCTTCAAACAAGTTTTCCAGATGGCTTCAGAGCATGGTATCGTCAATGGGTTGAATGCAAGCGACTGTGCATTAAACATGAGAAAGAATATTTATAAAACCTTATGGGACAATAGTTGTGACTATTACATTAAGTAGTAGTATGTACAAGTAGAAAGCGGAGGAGAAATTCATGTGATATACTCATAAATTGCCTACTATTCTGTTTTCTGAATGAATAATGTGACGTAAAAAGTGCCCCGCCTACCCAAAAGTCAAGTTACCATAGTAAACCTTATTTTTGACCAATCTAATTAGAGATGCTGATATTTTGAGAATCAATCAGAAAGTATTTTTTATACATTGTGTGAAAATTTGATGAGAAAATATCAAAAAACTTTGAAATGAGAGCATTTTTCCATGAACTTATTGAACGACCTGGTAGAGGTTCATTTTTATAAAAAACATCAAATTATTTGGTCTTGGGACTCTTAAAAGTGCTCCACTAACCAAGGTTTCCCACTTCCAGGTGTTTTACTTTACAGGTTTCACTGTAGTGTGTTTCCTTGAAGCATAACAATCTACAGTATATAACATTTGTGCTATTATATACAGTGATCTCACCAGCATTAAAGCAAGTGGGCGCAGTACCCACCTAATATTTTGAAAATAGGCGTGCACCCACCTGAACTTCTTTTTTGTACCCACTTGAAAATGAGAAAAATTGGCATACTTTGACAAATTTTGGTCTGAATTGTAAAAATGAGAATTCTGCACCCACCTGAAAAAAATCCTGGGGAGATCACTGATATATTTGAATTCTGATTATACTTAATAATGTTGAATTTCAATGAACAAAATTTTCAGGAAATCGATCCAAAGAAGCAATCTTGTCAGTAAGGATATGTGACAACATTTTTCTTAATGAAGTCAATGTAACTTTTCAAAGAAGGCAACTTCTATATATATGTATTTTTTCATAAAGAAGTACTTACATTTTTTCTACTTCACTCGATGTCTTTTTAACATAATCATCATGTTCCGGCTGAAAAATAAGAAAAGAAAAATATAATTTGTATCAATTAAGAGAAAATTGCATTTTACAATTTGAACATAATAAGACAAGTAAACAAGCAAACACTGTATAAGATGAAAATACAGCAATATAAGATGAAAATACAGCAATATAAGATGAAAATACAGCAATATAAGATGAAAATACAGCAACATAAGATGAAAATACAGCAATATAAGATGAAAATACAGCAATATAAGATGAAAATACAGCAATATAAGATGAAAATACAGCAACATAAGATGAAAATACAGCAATATAAGATGAAAATACAGCAATATAAGATGAAAATACAGCAATATAAGATGAAAATATAGCAATATAAGATGAAAATACAGCAATATAAGATGAAAATATAGCAATATAAGATGAAAATACAGCAAACCTCATAAAATGAACATACGACAAAACCTGTCAAGTCGAAAACCTCTATAAATGGAATACATTGCATGAGTGAAAACGTTTGATAGTCCTGTAGTCATTTATTAACTTATTGTAAGTGTAACAGAGCTGTACGTTAAAAGCCTCCAAAGTGAAACATGATTTTGAGGCACCAAAGGACTTTCCCTTTCACAAGACATCATCCTAAAATTTGAACATTAGCAGCTTATGTGTCTTTTACCCTATATCGAAAATAAAGAAACTGAAAAATGTGTTTGAGGGAACAATATTCCTCTTTTGTATATTATATTGCCTTTTGTAAAGAAATAAAAGTAAAAAAACTTCATCAAAAATGTGACATTCAGTTTTTCTGTATTCCCAAAAATAATTGAAATCACGAGCTTTAAGTACTTCCCCGTGTTCGTTCCATTGAATAGGTCTATTAGTTAATTAAGGAATAAATAATGATAAGCCATTCAATATGGTGAAATTCAGCACGAGTTGGACAGAATGTTGTACAAAGCACGAACCGAAGGTGAGTGCATTTGTACTAACATTCTGTCCAACGAGTGCTGAATTTCACCATATTGAATGGCCTATCATTATTTATTCCGATTCAAACATAAAAAATTAGTAAAAGCCGTGTCTGTGGAACGGGCATGAAGGAAGAATACGCATGCTGTCAAGATTCTGAAGTCGGCCGGAAAATTTTTAGAATTTGTTTGGGCTGTTCTATTTTACTCCCCGTTTTAGATTTTATACGGTGTATGCAAACATGGGGTGTTGATAAAATAAAATTCAAACATGACCGTGCGGAGGGAGTTAAAAAGAACAGCTATCCCTGGACAGAGCCCCAGATGTGCAGCTGAGATGTGACGTCACTCAAAACAATGAAAATTGCAGATTGAATAGAGCATGGTCGTGCATCTATGGAGAATTAGAGAACGTTCTATATTGGCTATGCTGCATTCTGATTGGTTGAGAAATTCGAATAGAGCACGGTCATGTTTGAATCTGTTTTACATGACATTCATTATCACAAGTACTCACAGGAAATGGATTATTAAATACGGGACAAACTCAAGCCAATGAAATTACAATGTAAAATAACATTAGTGAATGTCACAATGGATTACATCTAAAAAGTGTCCCAAAATTGGAATTATGTTGAATATATTCCAGCATGGCTTCAAGTGATTTTCATCTGCGGTATCATCTGTATTAGGGAGGTTAGCTACACATTTTTGAGAAAATTAATGTATGCTAACACTGAACATGTTGAATGATTCTCCTCCAGGGATTAGATGTCCCCTTCATGGTGTTTTCTTGCCCAATTGAACACAGAGGTGTATTAGGTTAATATTATCTTGTCCCTGGGGAACAACATGAGAGGGGATGATAATTCCTGTGGGTCATGATATTACACCTTCGCATAAAAGTTATCTTAAAAATGTGAAACTTTACTTCCCTAATACAATCGGCACAGAACCCTGGAACTTGTGTTGATTTCTTTATTTTGAAATGTACCGAAGTGTAACGTATGAAATGTTGGAAGAGTTCTTTTTTGGAATATAGCATTAGGCTATTTTGACACCAAAAGACTCAATTTGACATATAACCTGACCTTTTTGACTTTTAACTGCATAGGCGTAGCCAGGAGGGAGTGCTATGGTGCTATCGCAACGCCCCCTACCCCTTTTCCAATGAGAATATAACCATCAGAAAGAGGAAGAAAATAGCTTTAAAATGCATTGTATTTGAAGCTTCTAGCTCAATTTTGAAAGAAGTTACATCAATTTTTGTAAAATTCAAAACAAAACGTTATCTTTTTTTGGGTTGCTTATGCCATGATCACACCCCCCCCCCCCCCGACTGAAAACCGAAATTTATTTGGCAATCGCACCCCCCCCCCTGACTGAAAGCTGGCTACGCCCCTGAACTGTATATCCCTACAAGTATATAAACATTTTCGTATACATGTATATAAATGCTTGCCTTTTTTGTAATAGACTGACTACCCTTTTTGTAATAGACTGACACCCTTTTTGTAATACACCGACATTTTCTATAATATATGTAGACCTTTATAGAATAGAATATATCAATACATTCTTGGAACGAATACAAACCTTTTCAGAATTTGAAATGCATGGCCAATAAATCGAACAAAGAATATAAAGGCTTTAGGAAAATACCAATGCTTAATTTATGGTTCCAATGGGCTTGTACATTGATTTTTTTAATTACTTTTGTATCTAACATCAGATAGCGTGAGAGTTACCAGTTGTACAAAACACTAGAGAAAAATGTTGCATCATCCATTTTGTCACATTAAATCCATTTTGCCATATTAAATCCAAAGCAAACTAACATTCGGCTATCATTCTAAATAACGTTAAAATGCAAAATATCAAGATTAATTCATGAAAATGAATGAGGAGAAGATATTAAAATATATTGAAATCTTTAACATGGACAGTGGCATCAGCAGTCATGCAGCATAACTTAATTAATAATATTTCTAATTTCATTTGCCCGCATTGTCCACTTAACAATCAAAATATGGGCTTGCAAATTACGCACTATTCGCACTCTGATTGCTTCAGTCAATTGGCAATAATATTCTGATTCAATTAACTGAAATTTGATTCATGTAATTCATTTTGATTATTCAATTGCCTTTGAATTATAGTGTTTATCTCTATTTTATGTTATCGTTAGAACCTGGAGAGGGAGAATTAAAGAAGTGACAATGATATATCCCGGGGGAAGATATAATACATGTACAGTATACAATTGTTGACCTCTCCAGAGGTCAACCGAAAAAATTGTATACCGAGACTGTAAACCGAGAAGGTCGAGGTCAACAGTAGTTTCAAGGTTTACAGTCGAGGTATATGATTTTGACGGTTGACCGAATGGAGAGGTCTACAATTGTTTTGTTAGTCTGAAGAAACTAATAATACACATATAGACGACAATCATCAATCGGCTTCATTTCACCATGGACTTCTAACTTATTTGAAGTCCATGATTTCACAATCTTTTCTCCGAACCACGCCAGCAATGCGTACTCATTAGTAAATTAATGTTAATTTTACGTTTCTATTTGTATTTTTGCTATATTTGTCGTCTAGTAAAGTCAAAATATCACATTCATCAATGTTTAAGAACGTCAGTCTGCCATGTTTTTCTTTAAACATTATGACGTCATATTCCCATAATTCACAAGTGTAGTACAGTAACAAATGCGGTCAACAATATGATATCCCATGATGCACAGGTGGGGTACAGGCAAAAATGTTGACCGCTAATTGACCAATCAGATGCGAGTATTCACACTGAGGTACTAACAATAGAACCTGTATATCTGGACACCTGGCAAATCCAAACACCTACCAATCAAATTGACTCTGATGTTAAGAAAAACTTGAAATGTGAACACCTCTCAATTTGAACAGTGATCAGTCATATTTGAAAAATTAATCTGTCTACAGTAAAATTTTAAATGTTTGGAACTACTTTGAATTTAAAAAATTAGCAATCAAAGGACCATATTGAAACAGTATGTAAAAATAGAAACATTTATACATGTCTTAACTTTTGTATATTTTAGTTTGTTTTGTAGTTTAGCTATCATATCTGTGGCCTCTTACATTTTGATGCTTCTCTGCCATGTTATTTTTGGAAAAATTAACATGGCTGAAACTCCCTAAATTACAAAAGGCCACAGCTTTGCTGCACATAATACACAACTATCTAAAATATACAAAAGTTAGGACAAGTAGATATGTTTCTATTTTTTATATACTGTTGCAATATAGTCATTTGATTGCTTATTTTTTAAATTCAAAGTAGTTCCAAACATCTAAAATTTTACTGTAATCTGAATACTTTTCATAAGATTTCACAAAATTGTTCAAATATTGTTATGATATCAAAACTTTGGGAAAATAACTTGAATGGTCTTGATTATAATAGGGCTTTCCAGCATGACTAGATTCATTCATTTCTAATTTCTGAAATGCCGTAAAGCTATGTGGTCAAATGAACTATAAATATGTACCGAGAATGTGTTCACATTTATTCAGAATCTGGAATCTCCCGATTGCAAAAACCACGAAATGTGAACACCTCCTAATCTAAACACTTTAAGCCGATGGCGTTTTGATTTGACAGGTTTTACTGTAGCCACTTTAAACATGGTATGCAGGACCTCACCCAAACCAACCAACAAAGATGATATATTGATTTTTTTATTGAGCCAAGCTGTACCTTTCTTTGGGTTATATAATATACATATAAAATTGATACAGTTATTGATTTCTCAGAAAAACAGAACAATTCATTTTATTGAAACTAATATGTCAATACTCTACAACAGCTTATTTAAATATATATGCGCAAATGCCAAAGGGAAGGGTGACTAAAAACTTTAAAGAAACCAATCAAGAAAAGCAAACTGTAAGTGTAAATCTGTCATAAGAAAAGTAGACCCTAAAACCATGATCTAACGTGAAAAGAAACAATGTCTAACATCGGTGGTGTTTGAAATAGGTAAAGAGATGAAATGAAATGAAAAAACAGAAAGTCAATAAATAAGAACTCTATATAGTTTCATTGCATAAAAAATTACTTAAAATTTTTTAAAGATTTCAGAGTTATGTAAATTATCATGATAAAGGAGTGAACTATTCGTCCAGGTGATAATACATACTCTATGATCCAAGAGTACTTTTTGTAAAGCCATAAGCAAAATTTAACTTTAATTCATCATAATTTAGCAAGGCATATTTGACAACTGAGTCAATAAAACATTTTCTTTGCCATTATTGCAGTTTCGTGCTTTTATGGTTAATCAATTTTTTAAGTATGATCAACACATGCGTAAACCCATTAAACTGGCACTAGAAGCAGTCTGAAACGGATTCTTTTAACGGCTCAATTTATTTTAAAACATGCATATTTTTTGCATATTTTCAAATTCAGGAGGTGTTACAATCAATGATCTATTACAACAGCCCTATCCTATCATCTTGATCCATCAAGGTATTACATATGCCTGAAGGAATACATTGGTTTAACAGTATGTACCATATCCTATTCATTTAGGGTTTAACAGTATGTACCATATCCTATTCATTTAGGGTTTAACAGTATGTACCCTATCCTATTCATTTAGGGTTTAACAGTATGTACCCTATCCTATTCATTTAGGGTTTAACAGTATGTACCCTATCCTATTCATTTAGGGTTTAACAGTATGTACCCTATCCTATTCATTTAGGGTTTAACAGTATGTACCCTATCCTATTCATTTAGGGTTTAACAGTATGTACCCTATCCTATTCATTTAGGGTTTAACAGTATGTACCCTATCCTATTCATTTAGGGTTTAACAGTATGTACCCTATCCTATTCATTTAGGGTTTAACAGTATGTACCCTATCCTATTCATTTAGGGTTTAACAGTATGTACCCTATCCTATTCATTTAGGGTTTAACAGTATGTACCCTATCCTATTCATTTAGGGTTTAACAGTATGTACCCTATTTTATTCATTTAGGGTTTAACAGTATGTACCCTATCCTATTCATTTAGGGTTTAACAGTATGTACCCTATCCTATTCATTTAGGGTTTAACAGTATGTACCCTATCCTATTCATTTAGGGTTTAACAGTATGTACCCTATCCTATTCATTTAGGGTTTAACAGTATGTACCCTATCCTATTCATTTAGGGTTTAACAGTATGTACCCTATCCTATTCATTTAGGGTTTAACAGTATGTACCCTATCCTATTCATTTAGGGTTTAACAGTATGTACCCTATCCTATTCATTTAGGGTTTAACAGTATGTACCCTATCCTATTCATTTAGGGTTTAACAGTACATGTATGTACCCTATCCTATTCATTTAGGACTTCATCCCTGCTTTCATACTAAATTCATTAACCCAAGAATAAACACATTATTCCAAATGGTGTATTATAATTGAATATATCCCATATCTCATGAGAATGATGGGATTGAAGTCTTAATTTGGCCCTGCCCTTTACTGTCTATTTG
Source organism: Owenia fusiformis (assembly GCA_903813345.2). Taxonomy (NCBI): domain Eukaryota; kingdom Metazoa; phylum Annelida; class Polychaeta; order Sabellida; family Oweniidae; genus Owenia; species Owenia fusiformis. Next base: position 29,238,578 of record CAIIXF020000002.1, read on the forward strand.
ATTTGAAAGCAGTGAATTTCAAAAGGTTTTTTATTGGCCACATTATGATTATTCCATCTGACACACCACATTTTGTTATGCACAAATCCTAAACCAAAATACCAATACATGACATGTCAATGCTATAACTTCAATCACTAAGGTGCCATCAAACTATTATTTTGAGATTTCATTGTGAGAATTTATGATGAGCCTATAAAGTTCTTTGTTAAGAAAGATTGTTTAATGTCAGAACCAAATGTGAATTAATGTTAGATCAACAGATTGTACAGAAATTACTATAGTAACAGTTAACACCTTTGATACATAAAAACAGAGTTTCAATTGGAAGAGTTCCTTCTACATTAACAAGTAGCAAAGAAAGAATAATAGACCAGAATTGCAAGTAGAATTAATCTTGATTTACATCATCTTATATTTAAAATTTAGTCAAATTGTGGTTCAAAAATTATCAATCAACTTTATCTCATTCAAAATAGAGAATTCTAGGTTCTGGGGTAGATCCCCTATAGTCCCCAAAAAGTGGTATATCTTTTTAGTTTAAGGGAACTTTCTATTATATCTGCCATGTTATCTGACCCAGATTAGCCTCCTGGTGGTGAAACTGATAACTACATACTCACATCTGGGTTATTGATTTGTGGCTTTATAAAAAGCTGTATAAAAAATTCTTTGGAGATATTGAACCAAGATACACATATGAATGTATCCTTCCCATTGATCTTTGCATATCAATGTCAAAACGGGCAAACAGAAGAAATGACCATGTAGAAAGTGGTCTGTTTATTGACCACAAACTCTGATTGGCTAGGCGAGATCAAAGATTTATTGTTAACTGACAAAGTGAAGCTGAAGCTCTCTTTTAAGAAGTGAAGTCGAAAGAATGCAAAGGAAACTGGGGAAATTTTATAAAAAACATATCAGCACATTGTCGGCGATAGTTTATACTCTTTCAAATTTTATAATTTAATTTATAATTGTATATTAACAATTATTGAAGATCTGCAGAATAATTGGCAAAAACTAACATTCCAACAGTTTGATTTTACCTATTCAAAAGAGAGCTTCACCTTCTAATGTTCTCAGGCTCTTACACTTAGAATTGGCAAATACTGACCTATTTAGACTATATGGCAGCTGACGGCTGAATAAAACAAACCTGTTACTACATGTTAATGTAAAAGTATTGAATTTGCATCATTCAATTAAAGTATTGTTGACATAGACCATTAAGGCAGCTGACATTATTTAAAGTGCTGTTTCTCATCTGCTGTATTTAATCATTAATTAAAAAAAGAAAAAAAATCATGAATACGATACGCAATACATAGCTGACATGTTTAAATAATAATGCAAATCGATTTATGAGAAAGGACTATTCTTGATTTGGAGAATGAACCCCTGCTTCTGACAAATTTGATTTTTTACATAATATAGATTTGAAGGTCTTCTTTTTGAATCGTCTTAATTTAATTTGGGTGATATTTCTAGATTTTTCATAAAAAAATTATAAGCTCAGTACACTTATGAACTTCTTTCTCCAAATTGAGACTTATATTTTGTTGAATCGGTCTACTGCATGTTATCTCTGCTTCAGACAATTGTGATAGTTTTATATCTTGTAGATTTAAATGTCCTCTTTTGAATATTTATAATTTAATTTGGGTGATATTTCTATATTTTTCATAAAATTTATTAGCCCAGGAGACTGTTCTCCAAACCGAGACTTGTCATTTGAATTTTATGAAGGCCCCCATCTTTACATGAAGTGGGTGACGCTCTTCATATTATGGACCGGGTTTGCAACATTCATGCGACTTCCAGTTGTGTATGCCTAGCCTTTATTAGCTGATATGGCAAAGCAAAGCGTAAAGGCAAGTTAGAAGTCGTCATATGATGTGATTCAAAGTAATTCAAAGTGTTTCACATCATCTATGACATATCAGCAACAATCTAAACATCACAAGCCACTGTTGATTCTAAATTAATCTGTGATGTCATTTATGTTACCCTGCCAACAACAAAACAAGCATTTAGTTTTGTTCATTTTCTTTCACAGTGGTCTTTATGAACAGCAGAGTGGTTTTCTCCACTGGGTCTACTTGTGCCTCTAAAGCTATAGCAATTTCAGCTTCTAGCATATATTGAAGAATCATCCATGTGATATAAAATACTTCCTTTAATAGCTAATACCTAATTAATGTCACTATTCACTTGTTATAATGTCACCACACTCTCATTGATGTCATGTAACTCTTTTTGATGTCGCTATACTCTCATATATCATGACATATAGACCATGAATAAACTTGCTGTAAATTAATAAATAGCAAGAATAAGAGCAACAGGGTGGGACAAAATTGTTGCCAACATGTAAACTGATTGTTATAACTAAAAAATGACATAGAATTAACCAAAAGAGCCCAAAATATTCTAAAATTGAAACAACTTTTTGGAAGATTATCTACTAAATCTCATTTTACCTTTAATTTCCACTTATTAAAAATTTTGTTTTCATTATAAATCTAACAGATAATTGAAAAATGCTTCCCTTAATGATTTTAATGCTTTTAAAGCTAGAAAACAATCACATCATTATAAAATGGATGTCAGATGACACAGCTGGTCAGAAAGTGTACTAAAACCTGTTTGATACATGTACCATGATTCAGAATTAGTTTCTTTACTTTGGTCAGAAAGTGTACTAAAACCTGTTTGATACATGTACTACAATTCAGAATTAGTTTCTTTACTTTGGTCAGAAAGTGTACTAGAATCTGTTTGATACATGTACCACAATTCAGAATTAGTTCCTTTACTTTGGTCAGAAAGTGTACTAGAACCTGTTTGATACATGTACCATGATTCAGAATTAGTTCCTTTACTTTGGTCAGAAAGTGCACTAAAACCTGTTTGATACATGTACCACAATTCAGAATTAGTTTGTTTACTTTGGTCAGAAAGTGTACTAAAACATGTTTGATACATGTACCACAATTCAGAATTAGTTCCTTTACTTTGGTCAGAAAGTATACTAAAACCTGTTTGATACATGTACCACAATTCAGAATTAGTTCCTTTACTTTGGTCAGAAAGTGTACTAAAGCCTGTTTGATACATGTAATATGATTTAGAATTAGTTTTTTTTACTTTGGTCAGAAAGTGTACTAAAACCTGTTTGATACATGTACCACAATTCAGAATTAGTTCCTTTACTTTGGTCAGAAAGTATACTAAAACCTGTTTGATACATGTACAATAATTCAGAAATAGTTCCTTTACTTTGGTCAGAAAATGTACTAAAACCTGTTTGATACATGTACCATAATTCAGAATTAGTTCCTTTACTTTGGTCAGAAAGTGTACTAAAACCTGTTTGATACATGTACCACAATTCAGAATTAGTTCCTTTACTTTGGTCAGAAAGTGTACTAAAACCTGTTTGATACAGAAACAGAAAATTCTATAATCACACTTTTACTACCCCATGGTAGAGGCGCTTGGTTCAGGATTTGTTTATTTATGTCATATCTTATATTGAAAATCTGAAAACTACCACAATTCAGAATCAGTTTCTTTACAGTGTATACCTAATCACAGAAAAAACTTTAATTCTAAATATTTACTTGAATGCTATAATATAGAGCTGCTATAAACAAAATAATAAAATGCATTTTGATAACTCTCTACTAAAGTTGCTTCCTAAAAATCTGGAGAAGTGTTTCATTTTGTGAGCATCTACTACTCACATTACATCATGATACTTGAATTAAAACTTATGTTATTTGAATTTAAATGATAATGAAAAGTTCAAGAAGTCTAACTCTGTACTTCTTTAGATATAAACAATATAAAAGACATGTTGAGGTTCTTAGGTCTATCTGACATTGTGATTTTTAGCAAGCTGTGAACAATTAAAAACTGAAATACATCAGGTCTCTGCATGCTACCCCTTCATACACTCTAATCTATGTTTAATAGAGAATAGGGGTGAAACACATTTAAGACTAAGATGCCATATGGACGAGGCCTGGACTTTAAGAGAGTGACGCAGTAACACTGCCAAATCAGCTCCAGCCACTACCAATTGAAAACACAGAATAGTTGCCATCGTGTGAACTTGCCTAAATACACAATAAAATCTAAGTGCACAATACAATACCATGTAGCAGGGTAGAACCATTAAATAACACTGAAAATACTTCCTGGTGAGAGCCCTGGGGACTGAAAATATATCCTGGTGAGAGCCCTGGGGACTAAATAACATTAAGTATAACAACCCTGCCTCCCTCCATTCCAGCCTTTCACTTCCTGCTCACCCAAGATGAAACCGACATTTTAAAACTGGTTGAGGCCATGATGCAGAATTCAACATTCTCCATACAGGCACCAAAACAAAGACTCATTCTCTGGAAGGGAACCTCCCTGTGCAATTGGAGAAAGATATATAATCCAAAGATAGCATTTTCTTATTTTTTATTACATGTATTTTATTTATTTGACTTTGCAATTTGTAAAAGATATTTCAATAACAATAACAATATCCGCGAGGAAGTTATTTGAATCTGAAAAAAGAACGCGAACTTGATAATGGTTCGTCTTAATAAACAGCGGATTATGAGGATTTATGTTAGCAATCTAGCTAATGGTTTACATACTGGTGATTCCAGAACAGGGCGACCTAAAAGTTGATGACAAACTGCTTTTTTCATTAGATATAGAGCAGGATGTTTTCTTAATCGTTAGAACAAGGTTTTTTAGAATTTCCCATTAGAATAAGTGATGGGTCTTTTAGAATATCCCGTGAGAATAAATTATGGGTCTTTTAGAATACCCCATTAAAATAATTGTTTTTTTAGAATATCCCGTGAGAATATACTTAGTGGTTATATCACTGATTTGCGAAATATTCCCGAGATTTTTGCCAATATAAGCCCATCCATTCTTTCGAGGAGGCTGCCATTTTGGAAATTGACGGTGATAACCGAGACAAAAATCTAAATAGGCTTTCTGTCACTGACTGTCTTCATAGTCAGAGAAAATATGTTTATATATACTTAGTATACGTTTATAAAGAAATAAATATTTGTTTGTGTGGGGAAAAGTTAAGAAATATTTCTGGATCGGAACGGAAGCTCCAATTGCGACAGCCAATCAGATTGCAAGTTCTTAATCAGGGAAATGCGAAGTGCTTATCGCAGGGGGTCAAAAGAAAGAAGATATTCTGGATTTTGAAGCCCTGTGATCGGAGGATGGAGAGAATACTGCAACTCGATGTTTTTAATACTCCAGACGTGTCTTGAAAAATTCATTCCTTTTTATATCTTTGTGATGTCATAGATCAAGTTAATTATTAATTAATCTACATAATCAAACAGAATATATGAGACAATATACATTCATTCAAGATACACTTACATTTTCATTATTAGTAAAGCCTAGGTCACATTTTGTCTACGGTGGCAATATGGTAGCAAATGCTTTACAAAATCTATATAGAAAATCTACTTTGTGCCACTTATCTATACATTTAATCATATTTCTCTCAATTTTGTGAAGCTACGGCCACCATACATTTACCACTGGTCAAATATGACTGAGGCATTACTGATCATAGTTCTTATCCAATTGGGATTGTGGAATTGATCCTTCGGGATATTGTAAATTGATTATAATAGAGGAAATACAGGTAAATAACATGAAATGTGGGTTAATGGAGTTTATATATTCAAGATCAGACAACGAGGTTGACTCTGAGGCTAATCGAGATAAGAAATGATAAAACTTATCTTGGTTCTACAGCCAGGGCACAGTATTGCTAATATTAGTTTAATTGCCAATAACCATAAATCTGTTTTTCTGGATTATAGCTGCTAGGAAGGCAACGCTTATATGATGCTCAGACCAGTCCCGATATAATAACAGAGTAGTTACCAGGGTTTTAAAGGTTGATGTTAATTACCATTTTGATAGGATTACTTAAATATCAGTGTATGTTTTTGGAAAAATCTCAAAATTTTCATGAAGATCTATACATCAAGTGATACTTTTAAGATAGAGAGGGAGGCAAGTTTAGCTGTTAGATTGAGGCAAAATGGATAAAAGCAGCAATAGATTGAGGCACTGTATTTTTGAAGCGCCAGTATACTGTAAATCATTAACTTAGTTTATTATGATTTTTTGAATTATGGTGGTCTTCAATGGGGATTCACTTCTTAGCCCCATTTCTGATTTAAGATTATAATCAAGCGATATAAAGAACAAATGTAAATTAAATATTATATTATATCATAGAACATGTTTCAAACTTAAATTGTAAAAATAAGTGAAATGTTCAAGGAATTGAGTAGAGACAGGTAACCACTTCTATAGAAATGGCACTTTGTATACATCTTAGAGAGAAATAGAGTGAAATATGTAAAAAGAGAGAGAAATAGGTATTAAATCTAACTTACCTCAGCTATACAAACTATTATGACACAATCACTTTTTTCTACTTCATCTAAGGATTCTATAAGAGATTGCAATGTCTCCATTATATACACGACCCCATCTCTTTTTATATGTGGAATTCCAATAGCTATAGACACTGAAAATATAGAGAAGAAAATGTTAAGCAGTTGATCATCACTATATACACAACCCAATCTCTTTTTTTATGTAGAATTCCAATAGCTATAGACACTGAAAATATAGATGAAAATGTTAAGCAGTTGATCATCATTATATACACGACCCCATCTCTTTTTATATGTGGAATTCCAATAGCTATAGACACTGAAAATAGAGATGAAAATGTTAAACAGTTGATCATCACTATATACACGACCCAATCTCTTTTTATATGTGGAATTCCAATAGCTATAGACACTGAAAATATAGAGATGAAAATGTTAAGCAGTTGATCATCACTATATACACGACCCAATCTCTTTTTATATGTGGAATTCCAATAGCTATAGACACTGAAAATATAGAGATGAAAATGTTAAGCAGTTGATCATCAATATAAGACATTAACATGTGCATAGCCAGGGGGTGCGATGTGTGCGCACCTTCCCCAAATAAAAAAGGCAATTTTGTATGTAAAATTTGTTGAAAAAACAAATTAAAGTTTGAAGTGCCTAGAATGCACCATATACAATGTAATTTTTTTAAACTTCCAGAACCCTGTACCCCTTTTTGGGGCTTGCTTCGCTTGAAGTGATGCCGACCCAAAAATTTGCACCCCCTTGACATTTGCTGGCTATGTCCTTGCTTAGCATGCAAAATGTCACAACATGCCATTTGTTACAGACACAAAACTTGGAGTACTGACTGCCAGACACTGAACACTGTAACAGAAAACTTGGAGACTATAACAATATGTCACCACATTTGGTGGTGACATAAAAACACATTTCATTTTATATGTGGAATCCCTATAGCTATGGACTAGGGATGTCAAGGTTTCCCGATATTGACCCGTCCTTTGGGACTTTGGTCTTGGGACGAGACGGGACAACACTTGTATACCAAAGATTTCATTGTTCAGGATATAATATCTCTCCTGTATATGACCCTAAAACTTCCTAAATGCACGATAAATATGATCTTAACTAGAATTTTCTTTCATTTTTATAACTTATCTGCCGGATTACGTTCATGAGTAAATGCCATCTAGTGGCAATTACTATAATTGATTATAACAAACAAAAATTCAGGACAGAACATGCAGTTTTATCGATAACATTCTTTTCCTTTGAAATATGTTTTAATTTAAACAATAACAAAGAACTTCATTGGCGAGAAAGGTAACAACTTAAAATTAATCTCAGATTACAAGTTTTTGCGCAACATGGGCAGCCCTCTTATGATGTTCAAAAGATCCGCGCTGCATAACCATAACCGGAAGTAGATGGAAAATGTAAGTTGTTGAACTGTTCTAAACTTATTAACTACATGTATTTTATTGGTTATGTCCCATCCCTTCCCGAATGTCCTGACTTGAAATATTTTTGTCCCGTGACATCCCTACTTTAGACACTGAAAATTTAGTGACAGAAATGTTCAAATGAAAGTTGATCATCTAACACTAACATGCAAAATGTCACCACCTGCCATCTGGACAGATTCCAAACACCAGAAGCCAGACTACCAAACACCAAAGACTATCCACAAAAAGTTAGAGACTATGACAATTTGTCACCATCTTTGGGGGTGACATAAACATACATCACTTTTTATATTCATGAAAAAATTCATGCAAAAATACAAATCAAGCATAACCTCACATTGTAGAACCAATCAACTTAACAAAAAAAAATCATTGAAAAATTATAATTGATAGCTTTGCTATTCATATTCCCTAATAAGGGCTAAAGTTGCCAGGGCAGTATGGATTACCATGGCAACTGCTTCATTTGATTTTGTGATTGATGTCCATTGTAAGAAAAGAGATGTGATGAGTATCAGAAAGACCCAGGGCATTTACAAGGGTTGCATGTTTTGGTTGAAAGACAGCATGTCCATTTCTATACATGTAGTTATAAAACAAAGAAAAATGCTGAGTATGATTAAAACCGTAGCCAGGTCTTGCCAAGGGGGATTCAGTTTTTTAAGAAAATCTGTGAAACATTCAAATTTTGGGCCAATATCATTTCAATAACCTCAAATGGTGAAGAACTGGATAATTATTTTCAAAGAATCTTTGGCTAGCAAAGTTGCTCAACCCCCCCCCCCCCCCCAATCACCTGGCTACAGCCCCAATAAGAATGGTATGCTACACTTGAGCAAAAGTACATTTGTTTGGTATTTTACTGTAACCTTTTTATGTTGCATCTTCAGCATAGTACAGAAATCAAGTTGCCAGTGAGGTACTTATTTAATAGTTAATCAAACTGCGGTTAATGAGCCTTAGTGACGCAAATCACAGTTATCATGAAAAATAACTAATAAAACTGCAAGTTTAAATAATGTGTAATGGTATGATAATTAGAGGTTATGTCACTATCGTGGCATATATGCCCGAGGTCTCAGTGATATATGGCCCGACCTTGGGAGGGACATTGATCTCTGAGAACTGAGGGCATATGTGCCACGATAGTGACATAAACGATTTATAACATACCTATGATGATGTAGACTGGTCAGAGAGTACCGTTTTCTTATAGAATTGACAAACAAATGGTTTGAAAATGATTGAAATGAGTTTAGAAAAATTGCTCGCGCAGTTTTATCTTCGATTGATTGGTTATGACGTCAGCGCCTTGACCAATCAGAAAGTTAGCGGGCGCGGGCTTTTCAAAACTTATATTGGCCCGCTGTCTTGTGTACACTTTGCACTATACATCATCATAGGTATGTTATAATGGGAAATATAGTCGAAGGCGACCATAGATTTTCGGGTATCAAATTGTTTATTTACCAGACTCAGAGTTCTAATTTGAACTAAAGGTTAATTTTTCATCCAATCTAAGCCTCAAATATTCAGTCCCTGAAATATTTTGATGAAACAAGTAACGTAAATTCTGATGTGCCAGAGACCTTCTTTATCTTGCCAGAACTTACTTTTTTAAGAGATACTATAAATTGCTGATTCAACTACAGCTAAAGAAAGTCAGGTAGGAGGTTGATGCACGGGGGACGCGGGGGTAAAGCAGACCCGATGATGCAATGAGCTTGCTCGGCGGTATCATGACTGTGTAACGGGGCTTAATGTATAAGTGAGCTCGGCGGTAAGTTCAAACAATGCGGATCCTCAAAGCATGTGCTCATGGTATCATCGTGGCTTAACACCCGTGTTGATGTGTCTGCAATTGTAAAATTGATCGCTACTTATGGCATACAGTTAGAGTTATGCTAGACATTTTTTCATATTATTGTTTAATATTTTGAAAAACATGTTTACAGTGTATATGGTAATAGATATGGCTGGAAATAAATAAAATATTAACATTAGATTACTCTTAATTATAAATCAATTATCCAAAAGAAAGATCTGCTAGCCATTGGAGTATTGTAATAACCAATCGAATCTGATCATTTCCTATATCTGTTACATGGGGGAATAGGGGACAATAGGGGATTTCATGTTATAGCAGCTATAATACCCACGGCTCGTAAATGACATTCCCAGGTGAAAATTATTGCTCATTATCCGTAACTTTATATTATTACATGTGGTTCGACTCAACTTGCAATACTCATAAGGGATCAACTCAATAAATCAACTTCCATAAAAAAAAAATTTCATTTTTCTCAAATAATGTTTCTATCACTGTTGAATTTTTTATTAATATAGCAATATAAGCGATCTATGCCACCTCCACCATCCTAACACCCTCTTCGCAAACTCCAAAGTACATATATCATATATTTTGATGGAAATCAATGTTTTGACTTGATCCCCTAACATTTCCTCTTGCAATTTACTGTGACACAAATAATTAATTTTGAGATGCCTGTTGCAAAAAAAGGTATTTAACGTATACATAAAAATATTAGTCGAGACTTAGAGAATTAGTATGCATTGTCACTCAAAATTGAAACTTCTGATTGGGTTTGGAGCCGAATTATTCCGAGATGCCCAGATATGACCGAGCAAAAGCCATAATTCACGTGATTTTTCTCCTAGAATCTCGATGAATCTTGCTTAAACTCCGCCTTTTTGGCCATTTAATTAGCAAAATAAAAAATAAGTAAATATCAACATTGACTACCTGTATCATTGTTTTGTCTTTGAGACTCCGGGTCCGGTATATTTCTATCAGGAGCAATTATATAGGAAACAGTACTGCACATGGAAATAAATACAGGTGTACCTATATTGCTTTGTTCCTGACTTTTTTTAAGATTATCATAGTCTTGAGCCTGTGTGCTCTGGGCAATGTACTGTATGTTATAAAATGTTACAAAAAGCTAATTTTATGATCTTTTATAGAACAATTCAAACATTGATAAATATCAGTCTGAAAAGCAAAATGACCACCATGTAATTAACGCAGTACATAATTGTTGGCACTAGTCTGTTCTTGAATCTGTGAAAATTCAAGTTAAATTGATTTGCGGTTTTCTGGCCTGGTGAGAAGCGTAGTAAATCCCATCAAATAGCCATATGGCTGGTATTTTTGGTATTTTTACAAACAAAGTATATAGCACAAACGGCAGCCATTTTTCAAAATGTCCACTTTCTACCAAAAGTGCCATTAGACAGTGTATGGCATTATTTTTGCTTCTTTATTCATTAAATTCAAATATATTCGATATATGAAACATTTATATTCGCTAAATCATTTTTCCATTCGGTAAAAACGTTTATATGTTTGTTACAGCAAATTAAGTTTTCAAAATAACCAATCACTTAATACTATGTGCATTAAATTATATATTTCATTCGTTAAATGATATTTTTTGCGTAAATTGTTATGGTATTCCTTAAGAGTAACATATTATATGCACAATATTGAATTTCTATTTGAACCCTACCGAAATAAGTTTGCCTATATTTACCAAATGGTTTATTTTTCTATGACATAGTTAATGCATTTTACCGAAAGCTAATTTGCTATTTACTATTTACCGAATGCAATAAAGTAATATTCGATAACTTGCGTTGTTGTTCGATATTTTGTCACGTGACTTCGAGATTTGCAAAATGGCCGTGCAGCTATTCTACATCGTACAAATATATCACGTGACTGAAAGTCTTGTAAATTATCGAAAAATAACGAAATTTATCGAATGTGGCATTCGGTATTTACCGAATATAAATAATTTAAATACCGAATGGACAAATAATTAATTGAATATTATACGTGCGTTAAGGAAAACAAATTGATTCGCTGCATCACACAAATACATGTATAAATATCAAATGTGAGAGTCAATACAAAGAACAAGTGAAACTATTTAGCGAATATAAATTGTATAGATTATTACATTTGATAAAATAAAAAAACATTCGATAGATTGGGTAAAGGTTTGGTAAATTGTTTGTTTTATTTGGTATTTATGGAATATTAATGTACCGAATAAAGAAGCAGTTTAAACACCATAACAGTGTGCCATGCTTATAGTATTCACATACCAAATATGAGCAAAATCACTCCACTACTTTTACGTGGTACAATATGAAGAAATGTGAGGGGCAGCCTTTTGTGCGGGGTAATGCATAATGTATTAATGTATGCATAAAATAATAAAGAGAACAATAAAGTCAACTTTGCTAAACAATAGTATACACAGTAACATTCTATTGTTTCTACAACCATTAAACATTGATTTATGAGAGGATAATTCAATTTATGTGTACTATGTAGATTTGAGGAAACATCTTGTTTTTATGTCATTCACTTGTGTTATTTATGAAATATAGACCAAAGAGCAGGGATTATATTGATGAATAAATACTTGATTTTATGTCTTTCATTGGTGTTACTTAAGATATATAGACTGAAGAGCAGGTTTTATAGTAATGAATAAATACTGCAAGGCTAGGCACAAACGTTTTCTGTACCCCAAATGACCGAAGGTCAGTGAGGGGTTTGAAAGCTTTTGTGCCTAGCCCTAAGGTATTTATTACTCAATATAATATCTGATCTGAGGTCTATATTACAATTCGAACATGAAAACTAACCAAAATTTTTCAAATTCGTCACTTCACTTCCTACTTCCGGTGCACCGAGCAAAACACAGTACAGACCAGGTTTTGTATTGAAGAATAAATACCGGGTGAAATGTTGACTCTGTTCAAAGCTCATATAAGGCATGAATACAGACGTGTTTGAATTATAATTAATTTTCTGAAAAGCAGCTACAAAGTTATTTAATACCGCTTTCAATCCAATGACTGTCAAGCCTCTCTGAATAATTTACAGGATGTTCAATATTTTGTAATATAATGCTCCTAATGTCTATTGATACAATTACTGTAATTACACACCCGTTACATCTAATGCACTTAACTCCTAAAGCCAGTATCAACAAGGCATTAATATGCAAAATATCACCACCTGCCATTTGGTACAGAAGCCATAATTTGTTACAGATGCTGTGTTACACCAAATGCCGACACCGTCCACAAAAAATTGGAGAGTATAACATTTCTGGTGGTGATATGAAAATCATAAGTTTCCTGAGAAATGACGGCAATTTTAAATCCAGCATTTCTACTTGACCAGAATCATATTATACCAATAAGGAATTTTGGCACATGAAATAAAAAAATCTAACAATTTCCTATCCTAATGTCTAATTTCATTGCCTTGCCTAGGCTTAAATTTTAAATTACCAAATTACAAAGCTATTTGAGAACTAATGAACTCAGTTAAGTTGAAGTCCCAATGAAGGGCATTTAAGGGAAACCATCATATAATTACAATGTGAAGCATAGAGTGTATATTGTAGTAAATGTAAGACAAAATGAGAATATTTGGCCAAACAATTAATTAACTAGTAGAGCATAAATGATAGTAGAGCCTACCAGAGTTCTAAATTAAATCAATTAATAAGACTAGATAATATGTTGTTAAAGCTCCGTCTTAAATAAATATGCATTAACACTACATGTATCTTAAAGTTCTTAAGATTAAATACAACAAAACAACATTTGAAATGCATGTAAAATTGTACCTACCTCCAACACGCCCTTTAGAGAGTCTATGATGGGGAGAAAGACCCTCAGATTTTCCTATAAGATGAGGCAGGTAATGGAATATAGATGGCGGCTGTATATCTGAGCTACTGCTGGAGAGGTTCATCAATAGCTGCCGCACTTCTGGTCCCAGTTGTGATAAACCCCTGGGTATTACACTGGAAATATATATGGTAAAATATAAGTTATGATACACCCCTGGGTATTACACTGGAAATATACATAGTAAAATATAAGTTGCGATATACTCCTGGGTATGATATAGAAATATATATGGTATAATATAAGTTGTGATATGCTCCTGGTATAACACTGGAAATATATATATAGTAAAATATAAGTTGTGAAATACCCCTGGGTATGATATATAAGGGTTATGTACTGGGAGGTTTTGGATACAGGGTTTATCCCAAGGGAAATATGTGTATCTCACGAGGGACCGCAGGGACCGAGGGAGATACACATATTTCCCGCGGGATAAACACTGTATCCAAAACCGACCGTACATAACTGGTGTATCTCATACTTGAGTGGGTTTGGGGTAGATATAACCTTTACCACCTTTTTCAAATGACAAGATAGGCCTATACTATAAAAGCACAATTTATATTTAACATTTTCATAATATTCCTTCAGCTCAATACAATAGAATTGTAACATTTAAACTTTTTGAAAAATTTTAAACTTCTGAAATTTAAATTTTTAAACTTTTTTAAACTTTTGAAAAAATTCCCGGGAGCGGGATGGATATATTATATCTGCCCGCATTTGGCCTAGAGCGGGACATATACAATATATCCTGCCCGCTCCTCAGATATGATATATATTCCCGGGTGATATCTACCCCAAACCCACTCAAGTATGAAATACAGAAATATATATGGTATAATATAAGTTGTGATATGCTCCTGGGTATTACACTGGAAATATATATGGTATAATATAAGTTGTGCTACACCCCTGGGTATTACACTGGAAATATATATGGTAAAATATAAGTTGTGATACACCCCTGGGTATTATACTGATATACCCCTGGGTATTACACTGGAAATATATGGTATTTTATAAGTTGTGATATACCCCTTGGTATTACACTAGAAATGCATATGGTAAAATATAAGTTGTGATATGCCCCTGGGTATGATAATGGAAATATATGGTATAATATAAGTTGTGATGCATCCCTGAGTATGACACTGGAAATGTGATAAATTATGAATTTTGAAACAGCACTAGTTGGAAATATATAGAATAATTTAAGTTTTGAAACACCACTTGGTTTGACACTGGAAATATATATGTTCTTCTTGTGTCCCTGAGAAATCATTCTGTGATTTTATCTCCATTTAATTGCCAAAATCAAGTCCATGAGACGACTACATCTTACAGTCTAACACTTATAATACAACATTTGAAATAACCATTGTTTATTTGGGGTTGATTCATCGGTCTGAATCCCAATCATCCAATCCCATCGATCTGAAACCCAATGGTCCGAATCCCACTCATCTGAATCCTATTGGTTTTAAAATATATGTACAATTATCAAAAAAAGAATGTGCCTCAAATATTCCCAAATCAGATTTTAAGTCAAGATCTCTGTAACTTGCAATATTGATTGACATTGTCTAATTTGCAATTTTTTTTCAGTCCAACAATTTGCAAAGTAACGCTCAATAAATTTCGTGACTTGTTGTTTTAATATCAATATTAAGATGCAAGGTCGGAATGCTTTAATGTTGAAAAGTGATTATCGGATAAAATCAATTCTACTTTTATAGCCATGTTTATTGGAAATAACATTTTTTCAGATGATTAGGTTTTGGACAAGTGGGATTCGGACCATTGGTTTTTGGATGAATGGGTTTCGGACCATTTGGGTTTGAACCATTGGGTTTCAAACGAGTGGATTTCTAACCAATAGGTTTCAGACAACTGGGATTCGGACAATTAGGTTTAGGACCAATGGTGTGTCCATTTATTTAGCTTCAACCAACCAAGCAAAGTCTGTCTATGTTGCACTGTGTTTACAAAAATCATATTACAGTGTATGAACATACTAATAAGTATTATATACAGGGTGTCCTGAAAGTATGCCACCCCCCCTAGGTAGACATATTCCAGTGTCCTCATATCAGTGTCATATATAATTTTATCATATCATAATATGTGCCTATTTATCATGAGTAAACAGTGTTGCGTTGACACAGTTTTTTGCCATTTTTAAATTTCAGAAGACGTAAAAATCAGAATCAACTTACATCCCATGACGCAAAAATTATAAACTGCTTCAAGGTAACTTTTACTGCAGCACAGTAGCAGTGAAACATGATTTTCATCAAGATTTTAAAACTCACTACCTTGATATGGGAGCAATGATCCAGGTATATTTATATCGGCAAATCTGATTGGCTATCATGGCTACCGAAGATTCACAGGGTTTCCAGTCTGAAACATGGATTTTGATTGGTTCCGATGTATTCCAGAAAATGCTGAGATCGAAATGGAAGATCAAAATATACAATATTGTAGAATTCCCCGGTGGTGCCCAACGAATTGAAAGACTTGTTTTTCACAATAATCTTTATTATTTCTACAAGAGAACATTATATATCGATCTTATGTAAAACATCAAGATAATTGTTTAATGATCTATCAACGTTCTTTATCTAAAAGTCGTCAGAGTAAGGAGAAATGTTAATAAAAAGAAGCAAAAGTTCACGACCTTGACGATCACAAGTTGGTAAAATGTGAAAACAAAACTCTTTAATTTGAGCATTTCCTTCATTCATTTCGGACTACTGTCTTTGGCATAACATTTGTTCAGAATTGTGTGAAAAGGACCCAATGATAGATATTTATCAGGAGGATGTGTCCAATTGCAATATATGTCATTTTCATCCCGTTTTAGTTTAAGCACTCTATTATCACCCACTTTCACAATATTTCTTGAACTTTGTGAAGAAATATGAGGGACGCAGAAAAATTAGACGGGACTCAAATTTTTCAAATGGGTTGCATCCCTGGGACTCAGAAATCTAAATGGCTAGCGCGAACACTGGTAAATATTCTCTGTCAAGCTTAGTTAAATAAATAACACATAAAGCACATCGTACCACCACATCTAAATGATAAATAAGGTCTTTCTGCCTTCTTTTACCTTAGGTATGAGCCATGAAACTAGAATATATTATCAACATTCTTGTATCATCATTGTCAGAAGTATAGCACAACATAAAATTTATTCAAGATTAATTTCTTAGAAAATATTGAAAATATACATTGTATAGTACTTCCTGGTTATTAAGGACTTAACAAATTCTGAACATGTATTATGTTAAGTAAAGATACTGTACATTTATATGATCAAAAATATATTTTCAGCATCAAAACTGTATAATAATTATAATTATCTGTTCTCCTCAGAGGTTCGAATTTTACTGCTAGACTTGGTTTCAGGGTAGTTGTGTTCACATTTGAAATGTGATTTTTTTCTCAAGTAGGTGTAAAATTTTTACATTCACAATTTGGACCAAATTTGGTCAAAATGCCAATTGTTCATGATTTTAGACATTTCAAGTAGATGCTTTAATAGATTTTCAGGTGGACGCAAGCCTGTTATTGAAATCACAAGTTAGTGCAGCTTCTACTTGCTTTAATGCTAGGGAGATTATTGTGTTCACAGATTTTACAGTATTTTCTGATATTTTTCATTGTCAGTAAGAAAGATATCGGTTCACTTTCTAAGAGGGGGGGGTCACTTTTGACAATTTTGGTCAAAAAAGGCCAAAATCACTTAAAAAGTGCTCAGAATGGTAAAAAACTGCATGATTTTGAAAGAATTTTTGGCCAAGGGGGCTTCGCTCGAACCCATCGAACCAGCCCTGGCTACGGGCCTGTTAGATGTTAAAAACAAGGAATACTGTCTATCTAGCATACACGATTATTCTGAGCAAGATAAAGTGATAGAATAAAATGAACTCCCCAATCTCATTTATAACTGACATATTGGCGATCATGCAAAGAAACAATTCATATAAAAACAACAGAGCTCATTCCTTCTAGACATGCTGCTCTGCTTGGGTTTACTATTTTATATATTTTTCTCCCTTGGTGGCAAGGATTAGATCAGCTAAGTGGCTAGAACCAGAATTGTACTCAGGCTGGTAGGCAGCTTTTGCAAAAGGGGGTTCAGTTTCTTAAAAACTCCAGAAGGGCCCAATTTTACTTGCCCAACTTACAAACATTTTCCTGACCATTTCATCTTATACCTCCTTTGCTTTATTGGTGGTGGATCTACCTCCAAGGAAAAATTAGAAACTGCTGTTATAAAACATGTTTTCTGTGTTATCCAGAGGTTATCCTTACATATGACAATTGCATGTTATCTTTGAAAATAAAGCTAAATGATTTATACTGACTGTAACCAAAACCTGCGTAATCTTAGTTTTATACTTTGTCTAAATCCATACTTCAAGATTTTTGACGATTGATTTTGTTCAAATAGTGATTATCTATGTGTTAGAGAACAAAACCACATGTTACTTTTTCAATACACTTATAATTGGTTCAAATAACGATTTTCTGAAAATTTTCTAACAAAATGCAATACTCTTAAGTATAATAAACATATATATAGTAAACATGAACACTCATCCCTCATGAATCGTTTAGATGTGCATTGGGAGATTTTTGATGGGGTGTAACCGCTCCCACGTACCTCCCCATCTAACAGGGATGCTCAGTGACATTCGGATTTTTATTCAATCATGATATTTACACCTCTGTACCCAATAACTTGTAAGAAGTAACTAGTTTTTAAAAGTGAAGTCAATTCATGGTGTTTCCTCAAATGTTAAGAAGGAAAACTTCTTGAATGACAAAATAGGTAAAATAAAATGTATTCTGTGTTTGGAATGAACTTTTTATATTTTGAAACATGACTGGTGTTGGGCTTTATGAAAATTCTTGGTCATATTTCAAGTGTCGCTAAAAAGTAAATATAGTACATGTACTCTAAGGTTTCCTTGGTCACCCTTATTAACTGTACAGTTAAATATCCCCAGCTAGACACTCATCAATCATTAAGATTTATTTAGATTTATTTTAGAGGTTTTTCAGTGATCAAATCTTTACAATTCCTGTACATTTTCTTAAGCACATGTAATTATGTGAGTGTTAACCCACATTTAGACAACTTTTGAACTTATGAGATGAAAAGAGAATTAAATACATAATTTCAAGTAGCCACTAAAATAAACTTAAAATCCACCCTGACCTGCTTAAGATATAGCCAATAAATCACAAATAAAAGTATTGAATCAAGTCTCTGGTCCCTTTCCCTCTAAAGTATTTTTCATATCATGAAATAACCTCACTCAGTCGTATACCATAGTAAAACCTGTATAAGCCGAACATCTATGTTGTATATAGGTGGTGGGGTGTTCATATAAAGGGGGGGGGGGTAATGTTCAAATTAAAGAGGCTCGTTTTACATGAATTTAATGGGTAACTGCTTAACTTGTGAAAGTGTTCCACTTTTTAATAGAAAAGTGTTCCACTTTATAGGTTTATACTACATGTATATAACAAATACACAAGACAGTGCAGTTGAAAGATTTTAAGAATCATAAAACAACCAAGACGGAAATGATAATAAAATTACTATTGAATAATAAATTCTTTTATTTACCTGCCATTCACGGAAGTATTTGAAGGAGCTCCCCCCTCGGCCCCCATTATTACATGCAGCTGTGCCCTCAAGGTGTGTATATCAGACTCTCTCTCTTTATTGAGGGTCTCGGCAAAGTGAAGCCTGTCCCTCAACTCAGAGAGCCGCAGCTCCAATAGCTCCTCCTGGTTCAAGTCTGAAACACATATGTTGTCAAGGTTACTGACACTGTTTATGTTTTGTGGTTTAGAAAAATTGCCCTGTTTCACTATCAGCTAGCCACTCTAGTTACTCTCTGACTAATACAAGAGATTTATAGTTTTATGATGAGAAATGCAGTGTTCTCCACAGGATTTTTTCTCAAGTTGGTGCAAAATTCTAATTTTCACAACTCAGACCAAAATTGGTCAAAATATGTCCATTTTTCATGATTTTCCTTATTTTCAAGTGGGTGCAAATGGATTTTCAGGGGGGTGAAAGCCTGATTTCAAAATCTCAGGTGGGTGCAATGCCCACTTGCTTTAATGATGGGGAGATCACTGAAATGTATCTTCCTTGAAGTTCTATAGGAATTAAAATATGAATGTACCATTGTTCTTTCGAGAATTTATTTTGCTATTTTTCTCTGAATATTTTACACCTGAAGTACATTCTACGCCGGATTACGCTTGGTAAATAACAAAATGGAAAAAACAGACACGATCTTGTTAAGTTATTTAAGCTGCTTTTGAACATGATTTTGATGTTTTTGGAGGTTAAAAACGATTAACCGATATTCGATGTGAGTATCGATACGCTCGTATCATGCCTAATTGCACGAGCGCTCGAGCAAATCTGAACAATCGCGAGACCCCTAATGCAAATTACAATGAACATGCTAACCATGTATCTAATCAAGACGTTGTTATACTCACTGGTATATTATCACATTAATTAAGCAATGATCACTTTGTTTCATGACAATAATAAAAAAGCATATGTCATCACGCGATAATTTGTAAAGGAGATATCTAATGCAATAACAATACATATGTTCAATAACAGTACATGTTCTATATAAGGCTGCCACATTGATTATGGGTATATTAGACATATAATACAGTACGTGAATGACTAATATGGGTGTAATGCTGGGACTGGCCAAAAGTATTTAGATTGGCAGGTGTTTTGTGAGGCATTACAAGTTCTCAAAAGTTTATTTAACAAGAAAATATATGCCAAAATAGGTAATAAAAAGTGTTAAAATTGAGAGGGTTTCATATTAGAGTGAGGTTGGCAATACAGGTTTTACTGTACTTTGATTATGCTCTTAAAAGAGAGCTTCTCTTATATGTCCTTTGATTTAGCCTTACTGAATAGGATCACAATAAGTTGATTAAAATCCAGGTACGCATTAACTCACCTATACTCAACTGGAAAAGGTTGATCAAAATTCAGACACCCATAAATAAACTAGCAACATACAAGTGAAGACTAATGGTTTCATTATAATCACATACCAGAATTAAGTGTTAAGTTTATGTGTTTACATCATTCTGCCAAGTGCTTTTATCTCTATTGGTCCACTTTTCACTTCTCTCTAACACTTTGCAATATCTAACTGTACTACCCATTTATAGAAGAATTAACAGTAACATTTTACACTCTTTAGACATCTTCGTTCACTCGGCTCCCATCGGTCGATGAACGCAGTGAAGACTGGAGCGTGTGTGGATGCTCATTAGCCCTGTAGCCAGCTTTTGCCAGGAGGGGTTCAGTTTTTGAAAATTTTTGATGAGAGTTAACCTTCGATAACTTCAGGCCAAAATCACTTGAAAAGTGCTCAAAATTGTGAAAACTGCATGATTTGAAAGAATACTTGGCAAAGCTATGGATGCTGCTATGGATAGGGGCCTTTTACTTATAGACCACTGAATTGATGATTTGCGATCACCAAATGGATTCTGTCTTTTAGTGACGTCACAATTAGGTCACCCAGCTTTAGATGCTTGATTTTGAGAGATTATCTTCTATATTTCGTGCTTTATTGATTTATTTTTCACGAAAGTGTTCTATTTGACTAGATCAACATTCATGCTAAGCACATACCAAGTCTAAGGTCTTAGTGACATGATTTAGATAGCGGTTTAGCGCCCCCCGATTTTGACAAAAACGGGGGGCGCTTATAGGCATCGATGTTTAGGATGTAAGCTCCTAGTGGATGAACAGAATGGGTTCCGACCTGAGCGTGGATGTCTTGACCAAGTGCACTCTCTGTATTCAATAATTAACAATAGAAAGCTAGGAAAACAAAGTACATTTACATGCTATATCGACATGACCAAAGCGTTCTGTAGCGTAAACAGGGACTGTCTGTGGTACAAACTTAACAAAATTGGCATAAAAGGCAAGATATTTTCTGCTATTAGTTCCCTTTATCAAGATGTATCTTCTTCAGTTAGAGTTAACAGCCATTTAACACCAATGTTCAGCATAGAGAAAGGATGTAAGGAGGGTTGCGTTTTGTCTCCGACCCTGTTCGCCATCTATATCAATGACTTGGCAACTGATGTGAAAAATCTAAACTGTGGTATCAAAATTGATGGCATGGATGTATCTGTCCTCTTGTATGCAGATGGCATTGTCTTGATTGCAGATTCCCCAACTAATCTACAACGTATGCTCAATGTGGTTAATGAATGGTGCTACAAATGGCGCATTAGTATGAACCAGAGTAAAACTAAAGTGGTACATTATCGCCCACAGGCTTGTCCAAGTAGTCCTGCGGAATAATGGCATATTGAAACTTTTGGTTGCCTTCTAGGATGTATGCTATATCTTTGTATTTTCTTTATCTGTAAGTTAATTACTTTCAAAATCAGAACTGTGCCGGACTGGCACTGGTGGGCAAAATTTTTTACAGCATTGTATAGGTGGCGCCCCCTTGTAAAATGCCCATTTCCCAAAATATTTTTTTTAAAGGGCTGTTGGTAGAGTTGAAAACTTTAACATATTCAGATAAACTATATTTAGTCTAAACAACATGTCAACTATGTTTCATTACATAAAATCACAAATTTAATGAGATATGCTTGATTTCTTACCCTAGTGCCACCTATTTTTAAGGGGTCACTATGTTTAATAAGCATATTTTGCAAACTAAACAAAATTGTGATCTGAAATTATTCATGACTTTAAATTGACCCATGTCAAACATAGTGTGAAAATATGAGACTTGAATTTTATTTAGTTGAAGAGAAAAAAAATATATTAATATAGACTTCCTTGTATTCAGCAATATTAATATGTATGAAAAATATCACTGTAATCACTGTCAAACATTGAAAAATATAATATCAGCAGATTCTGTGAGTCTATCTATCAAAATAAGCTATTTATGTAAGATACATAGGTTCTTTGAATTAAAATATTTTTTATATTTTATAATGTATACCCTTTTATAGGGGGAGCGGGGGGGGGGGGGGTTGATGACAAGTTTAAAATGTGAAAGAAACTGATTGTTGACAGTGTAAGTAGGTCATCCCTGTTGTATAAGGGTTAAATTTTAGCCCATTTATTGGAAGTGTTACATCTGTACCAGGGACACCATAATTCGGGGGCTACAATACTAGGTTAGCTAGGACAAGTGGCGCCACCATTAAACCTGCAATAAAACTTGCCTACAGCCACTTCTTGATTTTAAGCCAGTGGACCCAAGCACAATGTTAACCATCATGCATCAGGCATAGGAGTTGACCCAAACATATAAACAAGATTACACAATTTTGAGAACGCACTAGCAGTTGTACAAAGTAGCCACTGATGTCGTTTTCTGGACCCCAACAACCTTTATTATACATTCATCAACAGGCTCGGGGGCATGTACATGCTGATGAATTTTGTTGGTTGTGTCGGCATCCTAATGTCAGACAGTTGAATAGTAGAGATACCCAATTTGCTGGGGAAACCAAGATTAACAGGCAAGAATTACCCTAACAATGTTCAAGCATTGAGACTACTTGTTGAAGAACTTTCGAGGCAAGTAATTCATCAGGTAAACACTTCGAGGAACTCATAGATGTTCTTAACATTAAATTGTCAGAAAGAAAAACTACAAATGCCAGTTTTTATCATGGTGCAACCTGTTAGGGCTGAAAGGGAAGGCAACTGGCTGCTCCATTTGGCTGCTGTTGACCCATCTATGCTTCCCTATTTCTTTGCTGCATGACAATATAACTAGTAAGGACTGTTCTGTCTACGAGACATGGAGAGATTTGTTGTTGAGTTTCTCCAAGGACAGCATGTCACCCGTCATCCCATTTGGTAATGGAATGGAATCTGGTTAGATATGATGATAGAGACCACTTATTAATAGTACCAACAAAATGTTGTGCAAAGCAAGAACCCATATTCTTACCTTTGAAAATGGATTACTGTACTCCGGGTATTGTTCGCGTGCGATTTAATTTCGCTTTGTTCGCGAATGTAGTAAAACCGCGAACATTTATCGTTGTGAAATTTGTCTTTTAAATCCCTGGGGATTTGAAACGGGACTTTTGATATGTTACGTTCAGTGTAAAACGTTTCGTCTAGTGTTGTTTGGTGATAATTCAAAAAAGGCCTAAAATGTCTAACATTTTGAATTGGCTTATTAGGCCAACAAAGGCAAGAACTGTTGACAACAATGATATCCTACAAATTAAAGTTGAAAAAGCCATTCAAGAATATTCAAATAAATGCCCTAAATGTGGGAAATACAAACATTATTCGGATTCTGAACGGGCTAAAATAGCCAGATACCACGCACTGATTCACGGTAATCGGAAAAAATTCAACTTGTGCAGTTTGCGAAATGTCATCAACTCAAATCCCCAAAATTAAATAGCCGCGAAATTGCAATTTTGAAAAATTGCGAAATTTTATAGCGTTGAAATTTACCCGGAGTACAGTATAGCAAAACTATCCCACATGAATCTACTTGTTTAGACTTGATCAACTGTTCTTCTGAGAAAATGAGAATTTTAGCAAGGGTGCATTGACTGAACATGGGGAAAACGCCACCTCTATGTTTGATGAATCTGGTAACCTGAAAACACCAATGAACAAGTATGTTATGAACAGCAAAACTTGAAGTAAAAATATCAATGTAGTATGTGACGACACTAGTGTCTTAATCCTATTGCTTCACTACTATGAAAAACACCATCTAATTGCTTATATTACTATGGACTCTGTCAACTTCCAACAAGAATGTCACCTCAGAACTTCTTGCTGCCCACAGCCTGACAGACTGTGACACAACATCTAGTCTTTACCGCATAGGCAAGGCAAAAGCAGTTAACACCAGACTCGAAATGCTCATTTAAGCTGGATTGAAGAAAACAACATACCAATACCAACAGATCAATGCCAACACTAGGCTGTATCATCCTTCTAAGTTCATACTAGAACAGATGCATACAAATTTAGCTATTTCCCTAGGACAATAGCTAAATGGAACACTCTACCTGGTGACATCTTAGACTGTGACAGTCTAAGTAGTTTTAAATCATCATACTATGCCTATGTCAATAACTGCAATTAAATAGGTGTGTTTTTAATATAGATTTATGTTTTAATGTAAAAGGTCCCCAGTGCATAGCAATAAGCCTGCACTACTGGTAAAGAGGGGTGATGTCAATGCGGTAGCCTGACAGTCGCCCTAGGGTATCATAAAGGGACTTCCTAGGGGGGTACAGGGGCCAACCAGGAAAGTTCCTTTCAATTTTAATGAGTTGCAAACCATAGATCTATTATTAAATGTTAAGGTTTTAAATTATATTCTATTCAAATTCTATCACTGCTAAAATATATATCTGCTTCATATGGGCTTATTAGCCTTTTGCAGATTATTGACATAGACATAGACTGATGTAAAGACACAGGCTACTAAATTCACAGCAGCATATTATGGTATCAATCCAGTCATCGGATGTTAGATTTGCTATATGGACCAAGAGAAATGCTGCCAGAACTACAATCATTGCCACCTTCAAACAAGGCCTTTGAGGAAACATGCTCATCTACAAACATCCCTGTGTAAACATGCAGCCCAACCCTTACCTCCTAAGTTGCAACCAACGGAGTATGGCTGGCAAATGGATATTGTCAACAACACGTTAGTGTCAGTTAATCGTCCACCAAATGTTTTGTGTGCACCGGACTCAGTGCTAAAGATGATACATTGTACACGCGAGAAGTGTGCCAGCAATGATATCATTTGTGGTATAGATTGTTGTCTGTGCTGTAAGACTACTTTGTCCTGCAGTATATTTTGCCTTTGCTAAGGTGAAGAGTGTTGCATAAACATACCAGACTAATGGTCACAGTCACCAATGATCTAAATGATGATGATCTTGATGATGGAATTGTTCTGCAAGCCATTGAGGAAGCACTGGATAAAGAGACCAAAAATGATACCCTTGATAACGGAATAAAAGCTGACACTCAATTAGCTACAATATATTGGACAAAAGATGGTCAATTAATTCATTAATGATAGATACAAATTTTTATGAACAGTATTTCAAACCCTTTCATCATCCAGTAACTATCTAGCCTAGCCTGTATGAAGTTAATAAGTATTCCATATTAACATCTACTCATTGGCAGAATGTCCGGTAACATAACCCCCCCCCCCCTTCAAACATGATGGCATGACCATGGGTTTTACTAAACAATTAGTACTCAATCCTTGATTTATGTTTTCATGTGTTAGAATTAAAATAGTTACTTCATATAATAAAATGTAATTAAATCCATGGTGTTAAGGATAATTTAGTCAAAATAGACTTTTGAATGTAACTTTTATACAAATTGCGTATCGTTGAATATTAGGATATACTGTAATAACAAATAATTTTTTTCTCTTAAAATATATAAGGTAGAAGCTTTTTATTTTAACACCATCCCAAACATGTATCATGTCATATCTATGAATAATTTAAGATCACAATTACGCTTTGTTCAAATTTTATGTCATTAAAACATAGTGACCCCTTTGAATATATGTGATATCAGGGGGGATAAATGACCAATACTCTGTAAATATGAGATTTTTGGTGAGGAAAAAAAATAGACATGCTAATAAGAATATATAACAGGTTATACAAGGTGGCTTGAGTTAAAGACTCTGCTCAAGATCATTTAAAAAAAATTCCTTAATTAAAAGGGTATTTCATAGGGGGCGCCACCTATACAAGGCTGTAAAAATTTTTGCCCACCAGTGCCAAACCGGCACAGTTCTGATTTTGAAAGTCAATTACATATAGATGAAGAAAATACAAAGACATAACATACATCCTAGAAAGCAACCAGCTCCACCGATTCCGCTGGACTAAAGATCAAATGCAGTATTTCATTGTGGGACTATGAACATTGAGTATGCTGAAAGGTACAAATATTTGGGAATATGGCTGCATGAAAATGTAGACACCAACATAACTGTCAAGGAACTAGCTAAATCAGCCAGCAGAGCTCTCGGGGTAATAGCCAGTAAAGCCACGGCGATTGGAGGTATGGACTACGATGTATTTAACAAACTGTATGATAACTTAGTCCAGCCCATAATTAATTACGGCTGTTCTATTGTGGGTCTGCATGAACGCAGACCTCTGAACAACATCCAAAACCGAGCTGGCAAGATGTTCCTGGGGGTGAGCCCAAAAACTAGCAATGAGGCAGTAAGGGGAGACCTAGGTTGGTCATCTCTCCTCGATAAGCAACATATTGAGTGTGCTAGACTTTACTTGAGGCTTCACAATATGGATAGAACCAGGACAAATCACAAAATACATTTATGGTCTGCAAAGAGAAAGTCTAGCTGGGACTATAAAACACAGCAGTTATTAGTTAAAGGAGGAGTCCCAATAACAAATGGCACAAACGTCTCAACCAAACTTGCTCTTAATGCATTGAAACATTACCTGAATCAAAATGACACATTCCTAACCAACATATGGGATGACAAAAATAATGAAGCAAATGGAAACAAACTTAGGACATTCCGTCAATTTAAATATGGTGTGGTGACTGAACAGTACTTAAAAAACAGAATGCCCAGACAACACAGGAGAATACTTGCTCAGTTCCGAACAGGAAGTCTCCACTTAAATATAGAGACAGGTAGATGGAACAATACACCGGTGCAAGAACGAAAATGTATTCTCTGTGATAATGATTGTATTGAGGATGAGATACACTTTTTGACTCAATGTGAACATTATAAGGACATCAGGAAAGAGTTTTATGACAATGTTAAAGTAACAGCCCCTCATATAAACATTAACTCAAATGATGGCCTGGGTACACTGATCAGTCTTATGCATGACAAAAACATCCAAAATTTATTGGCTTCAACTCTATTTAAAATGTGGCAAAAAAGGAACTTCAATATTGAGAGGGTCTGAAATGATCAAAACAAATGCTCAACAGATATTTATTCTAGTCAACTTAAAATGCTTACTCTAAAAACATGCTGATATTATATTTGAACAGTGCAATAATTGTATATTATAGAATAGTATATTTATTTAATGGACATTGTTCCAGATTGTAGAAGGACCTAAGTGTCTCATAAGCCGACACCGGCTGGTAGTGTTTTAGTTTACTTTGTGTTTGACATTGTATGTATACTTTTAACACTAGTGACACTATAATAAAATATTTTAATAATAATAATAAGTATGAATTTCACCCAAACTTCGCATATATATAGACATACTCATGATCTAGTCAAATCGGCATACCTGGTAAATATCCGACCCATGGTTTTTATATAAGAAACGACAATATTTTTAGCTCAAAACTGCCACGTGTCCGCCATTTCGTGATTCCATCATGTCTAATATCATTTCTATATGACGTCATACCAATAAGACGAAATATGTGACAACAGTATCCATAAACAAAATTCCTGAATTCTGATCGCAAAAGGTCAATTCTATAAGTAATCTTATTAGAGTAGATATCATTTTGCAAAGTAAAGGACCTTATACACCCTCCATTGGGATCTCCCCATGGGAAAAAATAATTCATCTGATTTTTCAAAATGAGTATTCTGCTTCAATTATTACATTTATATGCACACTAGTATCTTGTTGACCTATATTCAGCACTGTATTGATGTATAGGCCACTTATTAGGGTCATAATTCAATCATGAAGTGTAGAGGCATAGATTCCAAACCAGGAAGTATTTTTGTGTCTGTCAAAATCCATTTACATCCTACACATCCCTGCATCTTATCCAAATATGTTACTACATAATGAAATATAATAGTATAATCTTTGGTTTTACAAACTTGTATGATATTTGCTAAGTGTAAAAGTTGTTTTTTTGGAGCATTTTTCTATAGCCATTTTGTAGGGGAAAAAATGATGAAAAAACGTACAATCTTTTAATTTTAAGTATGACCTGAATCGATTGCAAACTTCATATTTGCACATTTGATGAGATAAACCATTTGTGTCGTATTGTGAAATTATTAAGTTTGCAATCGATTCAGGTCATAGTGTATTTTTGGTATTTCTGTGATAATCAATGGAAACCTATGGCCTCTATTGGGATCTGCTGATATCCTCATGTTAAGTCAATGGTGCACAGCCCCATGTAAGTCGATACAACCTTACTGAACGAAATGATTCCTATCTCAGCTTATGTGTGTCCGAGCACTTTAATATTTTCCAAAGTATTATATGACATTTTATTCTTCATGTTACACCTACGAATGATTCATTTTGACCATAGGGATATTTGCCATTAATTGCACCTTGTCCTTTATCGATTTTCTAAAATAGAACCTTATTGATATGAATTTAAGGTGGGTTCAGAATACCAAAGTTAAATATTATCTGTCCTTGTTAGAGTATATTAGTATTAGCCATTGGACTCAGGGTATATAAGATAACAGACAGCATGGTATGGCTGTTTATTTTAAAGTCTGACTATAAATAATATGTGAAAAATAATCATTAACTAAACTTGTAGCTAATCTGACAGAAGTGTGATGATATATGTAAGATACTGTCATGGCATACAGAATCCTTGCCCAAAAAGGTTGGTTTCAATTATTCTCCTGGCTGAAATTTTAATTGTGTTCCATAACTCCATGAATAGGCCAAGATGACATATAGTGTTAAACCACTAGATTCCTTCAGTCAAATTTAATACCTTGATGGATCAAAATGCCCAGATGACAGTGTCCTCCTAATGCAGGGTTCAAGACATCATCCACAAAGTTCCTTCCTTCTTCCGTGTCATGGAAGAAGGAGTAACGAGTTCTGGAGGCCTGTGCTTGGAGGATGAGATGACAGCGTCCCAGGGAATGAGGTGTTTGTGACAGTCATCAGGTTTAATAATCCTTGTTCAATCAAATTTAGTCATCAGGTTTAATAAACCTTGTTCAATTAAATTAAGTCATCAGGTTTAATAATCCTTGTTCAATTAAATTAAGTCATCAGGTTTAATAAACCTTGTTCAATTAAATTAAGTCATCAGGTTTAATAAGCCTTGTTCAATTAAATTAAGTCATCAGGTTTAATAAACCTTGTTTAATCAAATTTAGTCATCATGTTTAATAATCCTTGTTCAATTAAATTAAGTCATCAGGTTTAATAATCTTTGTTCAATTAAATTAAGTCATCAGGTTTAATAATCCTTGTTCAATTAAATTAAGTCATCAGGTTTAATAATCCTTGTTCAATTAAATTAAGTCACCAGGTTTAATAATCCTTGTTCAATCAAATTAAGTAATCAGGTTTAATAATCTTTGTTCAATTAAATTAAGTCACCAGGTTTTATAAGCCTTGTTCAATCAAATTAAGTAATCAGGTTTAATAATCCTTGTTCAATCAAATTAAGTCATCAGGTTTAATAACCTTTGTTCAATTAAATTAAGTCATCAGGTTTAATAATCCTTGTTCAATTAAATTAGGTAATGGTTTAATAATCCTTGTTCAATTAAATTAGGTCATCAGGTTAAATAAACCTTGTTCAATCAAATTAAGTCATCAGGTTTAATAATCTTTGTTCAATTAAATTAAGTCATCAGGTTTAATAATTCTTGTTCAATTAAATTAAGTCATCAGGTTTAATAACCCTTGTTCAATCAAATTAAATCATCAGGTTTAATAAACCTTGTTCAATTAAATTAAGTCATCAGGTTTAATAAGCCTTGTTCAATTAAATTAAGTCATCAGGTTTAATAAACCTTGTTCAATCAAATTAAGTCATCAGGTTTAATAATCCTTGTTCAATTAAATTAAGTCATCAGGTTTAATAATCCTTGTTCAATTAAATTAAGTTTAAAAGTTTAAAGTTCAAAATAGTTTATTAAAGTGTCACCTGTGACATATACAATTAAATACAACATAGTATAAAAAACAATAAGTACAAGTATAAAAATCACAGCCAGTCGGCATCAGCTTATGAGACACCATCAGTTCAGATCAATATAAATATATAATAAAATATGAATTGTTATTGCACAGTGATTAATTGGCACAAGTGTTCGTAAGTGTAAGCATTTTAATGTCTTGTGACATATATTTTAAATTAAAAGGGAGCAGGTTTTTAATACTATCTAAGAAACAATCTCTAATGTCTGTGTATGCGCATGGTATTCTAAAACGAAATATTTTCTGTTTCAACTGAAAAACCGCTGTGTGAGCATACTTGACATATACATTGTGGGAGGGGTGTGTTTGTTAAATGTCCAGTTTCAGTACTGAGTTGTAGAGATCCACATCTAAGTTAAATAAGTTAAATTAAATTAAGTCATCAGGTTTAATAATCTTTGTTCAATTAAATTAAGTCATCATGTTAATAATCCTTGTTCAATTAAATTAAGTCATCAGGTTTAATAATCCTTGTTCAATTAAATTAAGTCATCAGGTTTAATAATCCTTGTTCAATTAAATTAAGTCATCAGGTTTAATAATCTTTGTATAATTAAATAAGTCATCAGGTTTAATAATCCTTGTTCAATTAAATTAAGTCATCAGGTTTAATAATCCTTGTTCAATTAAATTAAGTCATCAGGTTTAACAACCCTTGTTAACTTAAATTAAGTCATCAGGTTTAATAATCTTTGTTCAATTAAATTAAGTCATCAGGTTTAATAATCCTTGTTCAATTAAATTAAGTCATCAGGTTTAATAATCTTTGTTTAATTAAATAAGTCATCATGTTAATAATCCTTGTTCAATTAGATTAGGTCATCAGGTTTAATAATCCTTGTTCAATTAAATTAAGTCATCAGGTTTTATAAGCCTTGTTCAATTAAATTAAATTATCTTTATGATCTCTCTTGGCAGATTGCATCAATAGTTTATGCCATTACAATGGCCAGGAACTTAAAAGGAAAAGCCAGGAACTAAAACTTGGCAATGCAAAAATAAAAAGGCTGAAAGAGGCATATAAATTCCTTTGGACTGCATTTGCACAGTTTTAGTTGACATTGCTTATGTCAATGACTGTAATATCAAGTAACTTTATGATATAAATAATCGAACAAATAGATCTATTGAAATGCAGAAAGGGCCAATAAAAATGAATAAGTTTCTTTAATCAAGTTGTTTTATCAAAAAATAAATAAAACAAATATTTGATTCATTTCAATATGTATTTAGACCTACAGTAACATAATACTTTGCACTATTTGAGTTGAGCTTGATTCCTTTAACTACACCATAGTGTACATGTATATGTAATTTGGGTTAAATATAATTCTTTACCATCAATGGCAGAGCTTGTAGTCTATCATAATGCTACTGGAATTAATCACTAGCCATGACAATTTGAATCTGTTGACAATTCTTGACCCAAAGTCTTCCGTTATCAGAAATAACTGATCAGGCTGTTGTCCAGGTACTTAAAATGACCACAATATTGACTTTGGGGGAAAAGGGTGGAAAGGTAGATGAAAGTGTTGAATGTTGGTACATGTTGGAACAATGGCTACACTAGTGCAATACAAAGAACTACATGGAAATAATGATTGAGCAAAGTAATAGAATAAAAGATATATCATAAATCATGATCTAATTGAGAAATGAATTGTATAATATATTGGAACAAAACCAAGGATCAAGAGGTCAAGAAGTAATTTCAGAAAAATTTCAGAAAATATCGATATTTTCAAAAAAAAGCATCTTTATGATGATTATCTAAGCCCGTGATAGCACTCTTTGTGATATAGGAAAAAATAATTCATACCTCGATCTTACTATTCTGGCCAGATAATACTGCAAATGTAAGATCTTTGTAAACATTTTTAAACAGAAGGGAAGCGCATGCTCAGTAGCCGTGAAGATATGGAATGGGAATTTTATCTTCACATAATCAGTTTATACAGTTCGGACCAAAAATAAATGAGCAGTACATTTCCTATTACTATTTCCAAATATATAGGCAAATCCATTTTGGTAAGAGCACTCTGTTTAGTTTGAACACTCACCCTCCTTATTATTTTGTATCAGCACTAGATAATTTCTCCAGATTTTGGATATTTTGCATTTGCCTGCCGCCGTGGTGTCTATAAGACACTCTCATGGGAGTTTGCAACTGAGGAAGCCGATAATTTCAAATACACTGGCTTCATTTAGATCTAAGTCAATTCAAATAAATGGAAAATCATGTCAAGCAAGAAGGTTCAGTTGCAGGTTGTGAAGAAGCAACTTTGACACCAGTTTTCAGTCATCAATAATGCCTCAAATCTGCCCAAAACTTTACATAGCGTTAAAAATCAGTTTAAAAATAACTTACCGCCTATAAATAGAACCACGTATGCGACGGGCAGTAAAACAATGATAATCCCCAAAACAGCTGCATTTTTCCAATCTATTAGAACTCGCATTTTTATCCTCCAAATATTATAATTATAAATACTAATAGGCCATTTAATTCAATTTTTAATGTTTTTTCCTGAAAAGTTATGTCTTCACAATGACGACAACAGTGTATCTTTTAGAATCAATATTTTATAATGAAGTGTTTTTTTAAAATTTAAATCTTAAATAAAATAAGATTAGTGTCAAAATGAACTGGATTATATTTATCAATTAAAAAAAGAAATGAAGGAACGTTATACTCTTTTATGATCAATATTTGATTGTGCTGAATCTTGGCTCATATGGACAAACTAGTGACAAAAACAAATGCCAACTTAATTGACATTAAAAGTTAGCCTTGCAGAACAATTTGCAAGACATATAAGTTATTGCAAACAATTTTAGACATTTATATCTTGGATTATAACCACGAAGATAGGCATACCTTTAAAATCCATTCATTATGAAAATATTATGAACAATAAACTGGAAGTTTGTTCTCTGAGGTCCGGAAATTATGTACACAATTTTTTAAAAATTCATGGGCTCGCTCCAACGCTCAACCATCCATGTTTGGTGAAATTAATCACTTGTATTGGCTTTGCTATATTCACAAGCTAACAGAATACGGGAATCCCATTTGAAGGTGGCAAAAAGTATGATGAAGACCTGGGGATGAAGAAAAGGGACTCGTTATATTCTAGATACAGCACATCATGATGCAGTTTATCGGGAATGCAGGGACATCAGCCCGGGGACATCAGAGAATACACTTCCAAATATATTGCCTATAAGATTCCAAAGCCGATTTTTTTAGGATTTTTCAAATGACAAGAGGCACGAGATATTTTTTCAATTTTTTGCAAAATTTCCCCCTCAAAAGTCCTTCATTTGTATCAACGTTTTTTAGGCTATAGCCTTCAATTCATCAATAAATGTGACCCCACACCATTCTCCCAAGGGCCTATTTTATACATCTTTACTGATTAGTTTAATTGAACAAGTATATGACTGCTCAAAGAAGCAGCACCACGAAGGTTACTGAACCTTTAAAAAGCCAAATTTAGACTGAGGATTGAAAAGGTTCTAAGAACTTTTATTTTTCTCGGTAGACCGGAAGTAAATTTATGAGTCGAGTAAGAAGTGATAATGTTCTTTTTATGAAGTGGGGAAGTCAAAACAGTTCTTATAGGAAGTCAAAGTAAGCATTCGAAGATCATTTAGAAGCATTTAAAATCAAATCCACGTCAAAATTGAAATGACTGAAATCTTTGTATGTTTTCTTCTTCGTCTTCTTCGCGGACCTCAGAGAAGACACTTCCGGATAATAATCGGTGAGTTTATCGATCAAAAAATATATTTTTATGAATTAACTCTGGTATCTGCTTAAATATGATATGCAAATTTGTGTTGAATGTTAAATTACAAAATAGGTTGGGTAAAGAATATGTCAAAGTTGTGTGATGTCCTCCCAGAAGCAATATTTTGTCATTTCCGTCGCCTAGAATTCCTTTAGGGCTCTCTAGCAAAATTGGCAATCAAAATGCTAAAGAGCCTTAAAATTTGAGACTCTTTAGCCGAAATACTAAAGAACCTTAAAATTTAAGGCTCTCCAGCCACGGCCTATTTTGTATCGGTACTAGATAATTTATCCAGATTTTGGATATTTTTCATTTGCCTGCAGCCTTGGTGTCTACTACTTTTTTCAAGGCCTGACTGCGTCGCTAACATGCTAAATATAAGAGTTAGCTGACGTTTGGGAGTCTGACTTACCTTCTAAAGGTTAGAACCCGAATCTTAATGAAACCATATCACCTTTATTCCGTCAACCATGGAGCATTTGCCACAGCATCCAAGAGGTAAATCATGGATCGAGAAAATGAATGATTTCCTTGTAAGTTCCGGAAGTTTCAATACGAAAAATTACCGAACATATATGAAAACCGAATATTTGTTCGTTGTTTTCACGATTTACAGGTTCGTTTGTTCTTCAATGTTTTGGTCTAAATTATAAAGCATCACCAACAGGTCTTACTCTATTAATCGACTAATACAGCAGACGGCTCATATTTCTACGTAGCATTTCATTCAGACCAATAGTGGGAGTGTAGATCACGCAGTTTCGTTCGTTGCGTACTTCACTTGAAATTGGTAATTTTAAATATTGACTACTTCACTTAGCTTGGCGGATGTAGAACATTGCTTAATATTCTTTTAATTTTCACACCAGACATGCTTGGTTGACACGTCAACAAAGTTCAAGGGTCAATGCGTTATTTCGTGATAACTACAACGCCTTCCCGGAAGTCAACATTGATGAAAAATGAAAAAGTCGGAAAAGCATTTACGCTAATTTCTATCAAATGCTATGTTTATGCATCATCATCGACGCAACAAAGGTGATATGGTTTCATTAAGATTCGGGTTCTAACCTTTAGAAGGTAAGTCAGACTCCCAAAAAAAAAGTAGTATAATGAGACACTGTCATGGGAGTTTGAAACTGAGAAAGCCTATAATTCAAAATACACTGGCTTGATTTAGAATCTAGGCCAAATCAAATAAATGGAAAATCATGTCAAGCAAGGAAGTTGAACTTGAAGTTCAGTTGCAGGTTAAAGCAATTTTGACACCAGTTTTCAGTCATCAATGATGCCTCAAATCTGCCCAAAACTTCACATAACGTTAAAGATTAGTTTAAAAATAACTTACCGGGTCCAGTAAATAGAACCACGTATGCGACGGGCAGTAAAACAATGATAATCCCCAAAAGAGCTGCATTTTTCCAATTTATTAGAACTCGCATTTGTCCTCCGATAGATGGCTCTCGTAAATTCAGCAAGATATCGAACGTGAAATAGATCTAACATTATTTGTTCGCAAATTTATTTGTGACGAATCGTGTACCACCAACAGCACTGGTAACACCATCTTTATAAATTAGAGAAAACTTTATAACACAATGAATTACTGCTGTGAAATAAATAAATACCACCACCGTACCCACGTGCGGCGCGGCACTGCTGTAGGCTTACCATTCCATTATCATCATCGTACCATTCCATTAGGCCTAGTCATCATCAGATCATGGGCTTTCAAGAGATCACACAATCCGCGTCGCCGCCGTCGTCGCCGTCGTCGTCGTCAGGCCTTGATTTGTAGGCAATTGCATGCCTTTGTTTAGGTACTTACAGATAGGAAATTATACCCTGCGTGCAGTTAAACTACACGAAGCTCTCTTTTAAGAAGTGAAGTCAAACGAATGCAAAGGGTAAGGAAATTATATTTTGAAGTTTTGCTGTGCAATTCATTTTTTTCTTTCAACCAAGTAAATGCCCCATGCCCAAAAACACGTTCTGACCTACTTTACACTTATTTGACCTACTTTAGTGACAAAATGTAAGCCATGGTACCGTTTGTACAAGCTTTTCAATATTTGAGATTATGATGTCTCTGAAGGCAGAATCAGAATGGGGTCGCACGATTGCAAACTAAACACCAGGACAGTTGACCAATGGATTCTTTACCATGATAACATCCGCGATATCGGTTATCAATTTGTGAAGTTACCTAAGCTTAGTTAAGATTCAAGCATAGACCTATGAAATGGCTGAGACCATCATAAAAGTGAGATAAAATATCTTTTAAATAAAGAGGGCTGTGCAATCAATCTGTGTTTAGGCTATTTGAGTTTCTCTTGAAAGATTGAGGTTAATATAATTCTACCATTCCGACATCTTAGCCTATATTCAATATATATATTGGCTAGAAACGTATGATAGGACCCCATTTTATGAAAATAGCTAGATTTCTATCATCGTATGGATCCGCTCTAAGTGAGGTAG
The DNA here is from genome assembly GCA_903813345.2 of Owenia fusiformis. Lineage (NCBI taxonomy): Eukaryota > Metazoa > Annelida > Polychaeta > Sabellida > Oweniidae > Owenia > Owenia fusiformis. The sequence goes on from CAIIXF020000002.1 coordinate 29,275,574, forward strand.
TTCTTTGAAGGATGACATTGTCTGGTATCAAGTATGGACAGACTAGCTTACTAATTTTGTTTAGAGCATGTTTAGATCCGTATTTCCAGTAAAAACATAGTTGAGGTCTATTCTTTTAATTTAGTTTTAAGACTTCCTCATGTTTTCAAAAATAGCTATCCCGGCCTTGACATACAAAGGAGTGGTATCGATATGGATAACTGAATTCAACCATGTTTTTCTCTTAAACCAATCATTGAAAACATTCTGTAAAAAACGCGGTATTTTATGTAATGTTGACTGATTGACAACAATTTAATGCGAAAGTTATTTAGAAATATTTTATATAACTGTTTTTGTTAACATTTTTTGTTTTTTTAGTGCAATTGTTTTGCTCCTTTCTACCAATTATTGAGAATGAAATAAAATGTCTTTCCGAACCTTGTTAGAACAAAATAGCATATACAACATGTTTTTAGACCTCTCAATATTATAGTTATACAAAGGAATTTTTGGTTGATTTTTAAAAAGTATTCAAAAAATTCAAAAAAAATCCCCCAAAATAGATAAAAATCAAGATAAACCTTTTATTTCATTAACAAGATACTTTTTAAAATCAACCAAAATTTCCTTTGTGCAATTACAAATATATAAGCACTTGTGCCAAAGGGAAAGGACCAAAAGTTGTAATGGAACTTAGCGGCAAGAAAAAAGCAAACTCTAATTGCATACCAGTCAAGAAAAACAAACCCCATATAGCCCAAATCCATGATGTAACGTGAAAAGAAACAATGTCTAATACCCCCTTTCCCCCACCATTCAAGAACCAATATCACAATCCAAGACCAGAAGACCAAGGGACATTTCATTCATACTGAAGTCATTACAATACATTTGAAGAAAAAATTTGAATTTGATAGCCATGCAATTGATAGCCAATACTCATAACCTCAAAAATAGTTGTAGATACAAGTACTCATACAAGATAGAGCATTCAGTCTCAAATGATGCGGGATAGATAAAATCCAGTCTCCAAGTCCATATTGAGAGACCTAAACATGTTGTGTTTATGTCGTTTTGTTCAAATGAGGTTCGGAAAGATGTTTCATTTGAACACTCTGGAAACATGACACCAGGAACAAAACAAGTCTTTGATGTGTTTTCTAAAACAATACGTCGTCGCATGAGAATAACTTTGTACTATCTCACATTTTTACGGAACTGAGAAATCAAGGTTTGAAAGTTTAGAGGTCTGTATCTTACTTAGTATTGCTATGTGAAACTTGATTTTTTGTATGTCACCTGGTCTCACCCTAGAGATATCTCATATGAAATATCATACCTTGAAACAATTTACAAGATCCTTTTTTAAAACTATGGAAATGGAGTTGATACAATTTCCCACCGGAATAACAGCTTATTTCTAATTTCAAATTGTCATATCTGATATCAACTGTTTCAACCAATCAACTCTCTAAGAATTGGTCATGTGACTTGCAAAACTTGGAGTTATAACAATCCTATATTAAAGCAAAGTATGCCAATATGCATGTTATTGTATCTAGAATGAAAAATAATGTTTTGTTTTGTAAAAAAATCTTCAAAAACCAAAGAATATTATTTAATAAAATAAAGAAAATTCAATTTATTAAACTTTAAAATCAATTTCTCAAATAAGTACAATTATTTCTTAATTTGGGAATCTCAGGACACCCTTCAAAAAGAATTTATTGCCTTTGAAACTAAGGCAGAAGTACAATGCATTGAAACCAATGATGCCAATACGGTCCCCCACATATTTCCCTCGGTATAAACCCTATAGCCTAAACCTCCCAGCACATTACAATGTAGCCCCTAAGGGCCGGTCCGCTGGTCATTATCAGGTTATTTTTGATACAGACCAGTTGATTTTTTCACTGGGTATAGGAGAATAATATTTCAACTGGTCCGTAATTCCATTTTGACCAGCAGGTTTCAGATCCTTAGGGCCTAAGACATAACCAATTTTTATAACGTGCACATGGAGAAGAAATTTGAAAATAGAAAAATAATTTCTAATTCAGTTTAGATTAATGAAAGTGATGAAACCTCGATTTAGGTAATCACATTTTGTTCTTTGGGATGCAGCTATCATTATCCATTCATTTTCTGTTGTTTGCTACTCTGTGGAGTACAATTGGGAATTGAAGCAATCGTAGAAGTGGAGACTAAGAGTGGCTCTTTGTAAAGAAATTGAACCAATTTGTTACTTTTCCAAAATAAAATGTAGATGATCTAAAAACAATGATCCCAAAAATGCAAAAGAAAGCACAAATCTGAAAAACATACTCGTAATAAAATAACTAAAAAGATCCCAGATGTTCAGTGAAAAGCAGTCAAAAGTACCCTTTATCTTCCCTGCTACCAGGTCTTATGGGGGTTTGAATTGCAAAATGCAATAGAAATGCATATACGAAGCTGTCATCATTAAATGTTGAAAATGAAAGACTACTTATTTGTTTCTTCAAATAGAGTACATAATAATAGGTTATACAAGGGGCGATCCATATATTCTGATAAAAATGCTCTCATTTTGTGATTTTTTCACATATCCATCTCATTTTTTCAGAACTTGAAGATTATGTAATTACACATACAATGCTTAAATATTATAGCTATATCTTAAATAATTTTTGAGATAAGGTTGCCATGGTAACCTGTATTTAGGGTAGGCAGGTCAGTTAAATTATAACGAATAAAATAGATAAATTTGTTAATTTAATCATTCCTCGGTACCTATTTCAAGCAGATCAAACGCATATCCAGGTCAATGCCAACTATTCCTTGAACTGCTCCATACCCCTGTTACCTTTGTTTGCTATTTCCACAGTGGAATAGTTTTTTTTCATAAATTGCATCTCAAATTATCGTAGTGTTATTCTCTGTCCGCAAGCTCTTCTTGCAAACAGATTGGGAATGATATTCAACAGTGAGTAGCCTTCCTCAAATTTACAATACTATGAGAGATCCTTAGAGCAGACATAACACCTTGTCCATACACTATATGAGTCCATGTATGCCTCTGCCAGTGTCCTCTTACTTATTCTTGATAGTACATAAAATCTAATGGTACCCCTAATGTATCTGTTAATGTCACACTCTGCTGCAGCCGCACTAACCTCATCTGATCGGTCATTTTGAAATTTAGTGTGTCTCATGACATGTAATTCCAATTTGCCCATCATGTCATACATTGCTATTGTGAGTTGTTGTGATGTGATCACAAATAAACATTTGTTTAGCAACAAACAACGAGAAACAATACAAAACTTTTTTAAGAAAAAATGAATATGATTTCCACATGCTTTAAAATAATTAAAATAACAAGTTATTATGATATTTTATACGTTATAATTTAATTGACCTGCCTACCCTTAATACAGGTTACCATGGTAACCCTATCTCTTAATTAATTTAAGATGTAGCTATAATATTTGGGCATTGTATGTGTAATTACATAATCTACATTTTCTGAAAATATGAGATGGATATGTGAAAAAATAGCAAAATGAGAGCATTTTTATCAGAATATATGGATCGCCCCTTGTATAACCTATTATTATGTACTCTATTTGAAGAAACAAATAAGTAGTCTTTCATTTTCAACATTTAATGATGACAGCTTCGTATATGCATTTCTATTGCATTTGGCAATTCAAACCCCCATAAGACCTGGTAGCAGGGAAGATAAAGGGTGCTTTTGACTGCTCACATGATCTAATTAACTGGTCATTTGTACTTTTCATCTTCCCTGGTAGCAAGGATTTAGGTTTTCGAAGAAATTAGTAATTCTATTTCATATCATGTGGCTATGAATAATCCAATGAGCATCCATAATACAAAGAGTAATTGAGGGCATATAATTTGAATATGCATGGGATTACACATACTGTATCATTTTATTTTTTTGATCTACTTGTAATAGTTCTAAAATTAAAACATGAAAGGCCAGGCATGCAAACTGGCATGGTATTGTGTTACAAAACATTATTTCATTCTAGATACAATAACATGCATATTGGCATACTTCGTTTTAATATAAGATTGTTATAACTCCAAGTTTTACAAGTCACATGACCAATTCTTAGAGAGTTGATTGGTTGAAACAGTTGATATCAGATATGACAATTTGAAATTAGAAATAAGCTGTTTGTCTGGAGATGGTACAATTTCACACGGAATTCTAGCTTAATGAGAGGGAATTGAGATGGGGCATGTATCTGAGATGAAAGCCTGTGTTTCAAATAGTAAAATTCCATGTCTATCTCAATTTTTTTGAAAATGGCAGTTAGTACAAAGTTATTCTCTCGCGACGACGTATGGATGAAAGTATATATACATATTTCAAATTATATTGTTACCATTCAAAAGATGACCATTAAATTGACGATGTATTAATTTTTAGATTTTTTATGACTGGTTTAAGAGAAACGTGTGTTCAAAAAGTTCTCCATATATCGATACCACTCCTTTGCGTTTAGGCTAAACTCGTAAACACTAATTCGAGGAAATTCCAAATGTCACAAGTTTAGGAGACTTTAGGTCATAATTTTGTTTAATTTCCTCATTCAATATGACATTTATCCCAGCCCCTTTGGATTTGAATTTGCAAGCCTACAATCCCTTTAGTCACGCATATAGAGTCATAGAAATAAAAATAAATATTCGAATTTACTTCCGCATATTTCTTATTTCATAGTATTACAAGTCAGATCAAAGCACTTGCTTTCCTTGTATAATCTCAACAACAATGATAAGCGACCGAACTGATTGAAACAACAGAGTAGAGGGATGCATTTCCGAGATATTTGTACAAACATCCATTATACAGATTGCGAAATGAGGTGCCATTCTATTTTGCTGAGGACAAAAGTCAATTTCAATTTCAAGTATGTTCACCGAATGTCATATCATTAAAATTAGAGGATATACAGTGCAGCGTTAATAAAAATATGTGTATTGATTACTTATCACACTGGTGATCCACTCGATTACGCTTGTTACCAAAACGAACCGTTTTGGTAACAAAATGTCGGAACGTCGAAGGCACGATTTTTCTTTTTTCCTTATTTCACGCGTTGTAGGCAGAATCCCCACGACGTTTTTTCTCACAACGTGCATCAGTATCATATGTTTTAGAAAATGTACATGTTTACGAAAAAATAGCCCAGGGGATAACAGAAGCGTCGATTTACTTCCTCACTTAAGTTACATAAACGGTTTTTCGAAAAACAGTGAAGATCTGCACTTTTAACCCAAACCGTTTATGTAACTTAAGTGAGGAAGTAAATCGACGATTCTGTTGTCTTCTGAACTATTTGTTCGCAAATATGTACAATTTCTTAAACATATGATATTGTGTTAAAAAATGTCGTGGGAATTCTGCCTACAACGTGTAAAATAAGGAAACGAGAAAAATCGTACCTTCCGGATGTTCCGACATTTTGTTACCAAAACGAACCGTTTTGGTAACCAGCGTAATCGAGTGGATCACCAGTGTTATCAAATAATTTAATGATGCCATGTTTTCATAATTCTTTCTGACACAAGTGAATGAGCAATAACATGGCGAGTGTATTGCTGAGTAGTAAGGAGTGGGCGATTGAATTAAAATCTTGACGAAGCGAGGCATAGCCTGTATTCGCGAATGCAACTAACGGCTGTCGGCTACCGGATTAACCTACTATTTTACTGGCAACTCATTTAAATATGAAAAGTTCCTGCCACTATTCCATTCATACTTAAATGAATTGGCCATAAAAAAAGTAGGTTAATCCTGTAGCCGACATGCGTTAGTTGCATTTGCGAATACAAGCTCGTCACTGACATTGCTGAAACCGTTTGAATTTCCATCAGTATACGAGTAATTCACACACAGCTAGGCAAGGTGTGTCTGATTCCACCTAATCCGAACACAGCATTTCATATGTTCTAACTGCACTCTATTTTATAACCAATCACTACTCCCAAGGTCATTCGTTAGGTTGTCAAGGTGATATCTTAAGTTTTGGTTGATATTGATGCTTTGCCAACTTGACCCTTACAAGCAGTTTCATTGGAAATATGTTCTTTCATTGATTTCGTATCTTTAAGGGGATTTCGTTGAAAATATTTTTCAATGCGTGAAAATAATTTAAGTCCAAGACTTGATGCATTGTGGCTGATTCATTCCATTCCTAAACTTTGCATTCCCGCTGCGGAGTCATGTAAAGATTTGAAAACAATATTCAGAGGAATAATTCAGTCCACAATGCACTGATTCCATGGCTTTACCCTTTGCATTCATTCGACTTGATTCTTAAAACTGAGCTTCGTCTTCAGTAATAGTAGTAGTTTATAACTAGACTCTACACGCAGGGTAAGAGGGCTTAATTCCTTAAATAATTTAATTTCATTATTTAATACTAGTATGAATATTGAGTGAATGGTTGCCTTGCTTAAATGTTTTTGATTGACTTCTTAGAACTGAACTTGAACTATTGTATCTATATTTCTAAGTATACCCTCTTGACATTAAAACACATTCAATGGTCGATATTGCAAATAACAAATGAGGGTAAACATTATGTGGAAACTGTGTTAAAACTTCTGCGAAATATACCTATCTGTATATTTTTTTGCCTGTTTTGATGTTCATTCAAATTTTATTACTGAAAAGAGACATTCAATAAGTGAACAATCCAATACAGTATATACAAATTGAAAAGAGAGTATCGTATCTAGAGGGCACATTTCTGAAAAGTATAAATTCGACGCAATAACTTACCAAAATACCAAAACTTATTAAAAGGCAGTTTAAGAGCTATATGGGTGAAAAGGAACTTGTTCCAATGTACTTTCTCTGTATGGATAATCGTTCAAAATTCTTTCACTTTCTATTGGCCCACCCTGTAGAGTGTATGTACTTCGTGTTTTTTAATGCCATACAGAGCGCATTCAGTGGCGGATATGGAGGGGGGGGGAGCTGAGTATAGATTTGGAGCCCACCCCTTCCTTTGGTGGGCTCCAAACCTGAGAATCAAAAAAACTGTTAAGCCCCAAATCTGCTTCTCCCCACATAAACTGGGCAATTTTGGAGAGATTGGGCCCAGATTTTCAGATTTGGGGCTCAACATTTTGCCCTCCTCTCTTTTTGATTTCCAGGTACGTTTCTGACATTGGCCATATGGTAACGCAATAACCTTATACAATTTCTATGAAACTGCAAATGCCCCAAAGTAGCATGTAGAATTATCAATTTTAACAGATCTTGCCATGTCTTTATGATGGCCTGAAAGTACCCCCAGTCGAATTGTGGAACCTCGTTTTAATCTAACCACGCCACCTATATAGTTTGTATTGTAATTCTCCACAATATTTGAACTTTCTGGATGTCCTGGGGCAGACCGTGAACACATTACAGGTCGTTCTCTACAGCTGATACTTTTACAAGGACGCTCATAGGTGTCAGCCACGTACAAACAGTGGCCCATCTCAATGTTCTGAGCGTGGAAGAATACCTGCCCGTAGATGTAATAATTTCTCGTGTATTGAATGCCGATGTAAGTCTCGATTGAGCCACGTCGCCGTCCTATGTGTGGCGAATCAGTGTAGAGTTTTATATTAGACCTTGATTTCGCAGTCCAATTACACTGAATATTTCCTACAAAGAATAGAACTAACTTATCAAATATTTCAGAAGTAAATGTAGCTTAAGCTTTTATTACAAAAAAAATATTTAAAAAGTAAGTAAAAAGTAACATTATTTCCTGATAAACCACATCATTTCATTATACATCGGGTTATATAGCATTTTTGAAAAAATGCGATGCATTATTTATTTCAAATTTGATATTTTTCTCGTACAAATCTGTTCTAAATACGCTACCAAAATAAGGCAATAGTTGGCCTGTATCAGTGGAAAAGATTGGTTTATCATTATTTGAATATTTCTGTACTGTATTGGTTTCAATGAGAACTAAAATTTTAAATGAAATTTTCTCAGAACACTTTTTACACAGATGGAGTGGTCTAAGCAAAAAACATTTCTTACCATTTAAATCAAACCCTCCTGTTATAGCATAGGGACTTTCCATCACTGGTTCTACATGTATGTAGACTTTCTGGAAATAAAAAAACAGGGTTATCCCAACTGGAGAAGATAATGTTGGGATCAACAAAAGGTTCACTTAGGTCTAGCCCTCATATTTTATCTAATTTAGTAGAAACACACGAATGTTACAATATTCTATGGCCACTGTACATGTACTGTACATGTATGCACTGCAATTTTAAAGAGAGTTGCATCAATTTTTTAAAATTCAAAACAAATCTTTAAAAAAGATTTGTCTTGCCTTGCTTATGTCACGATCGCACCCCTCATACTAAACCCCCCCCCCCAAAAAAAAAAAAAAATTGGCGTTCACACCCCTCCTGACTGACGCTGCCTACATGTACGTCCCTGCACCCCTGTATTGTGAAATTGAGACTCCGAGTAACATAAACATAACGGGTATTTCTAGTTAGGCCTCTCTCTCATTATACTGAATCACTAACCTTATCTTTCTTGGATTTTTTCGTTCCGCGACGAACCCTCCACCTTTTGAGCTTCTCGCTAAAGTTATAACCATGTTTACGCGTCCTGTTATTTGCTTCTGCATTTGTACGAGCAAGAAATGTCAATAGCTGCGGTTTCGAAATCAAATAATGGGATTCCCCTCGTCGTTTCTCAAGAGTTTGGATCCCATCATCTTCATCCCGGATCGTATTCTCAACCTGGTTGATATGTGATGCAGATAAAACTGCAAACAGGATCCATTTAAAAATCATATTTGAAAAATACTAAATTCATTAAATATTCACATCTTATTTCTTGAAGAGCTATCTTGGTCCCCTGACACCCTAAACGCTAAGATAAGATGACTACCCATCCTTCTCAATTCAAGCCACGTGGCCATTCTTAACCAATACGATGCCAAGCTTCTTCACTTGGTTGTCTGTATTTTCAGTGCCATCGAGTGTAACTTAGGAGTATTGATCCAGGTGATTATTTGTATTTCAAGGTGCAAATGGATTATGTGTCATCGTGACAATGAAATCCCAGGAATATAAAATACAAACGCAACCTTCAACCTCGTATAAGAGTGAAACTTGGCATTTCTCCACTTGCCATGACGCCAATTGCAAATAACAGCTTTTTCAAAATATTGACTTTTTTAAGCCCAATGCCCGGGGTCCCATGATTACATAGTTCTCATACAACCAATAGTTTAAAACAGATAGACACATTTGTTAAAGAAAAAACAACTTTTTGTATTATTTATTTCATTTCAGTTTAACTTCTTACATTTTACAGCAACCTTCAAAAACTTATTAAAGAATACCTTTAGTGATATATACCAGAAACGAAAGTAATGTCATATCTTCGTTTCTTAGAAATACAATTCAAAAGGTATTGTAAGGACAATATTGTCCCAGAGAATGAATAAATCTTGTAAATCTTAAATGAACACATTAACTTTCAAAATTTCAAGTGGATTTTGATTTGTTGTTGAAAGTTGTTGAAAAGGGGGTACGAACTCATGTAATGTGGGTCATCTACAAGTTCTCAGAATTAAGCTGTCTATTAGCGTCCCTGCTGGCTGTAACGTTCTTTATTTATCAACATTCACGCGTCTCATTTTAATAAACACATAAGTGAAATACACAACAGCTCAATATTACAAGGGCGTTACAATACCCGGGAATTTATCGGTTCGTCCAGTACTTGTTTGTGATAGCGCCCTCTGTAGGTCACTGTGCTTATAGCCTACAGTAATACGGGGTAGGATATCGGGAATTCGGTCAGTTTCTATCCGTCGATTTCGCTATGAATTGAAAAGTGTGACCACTTTATCCACTTAAACAATTTGATAATTGATTAAATCTTTAAACAAAATCGATAAACACGTTATACACTTCCTATCTCCTTAGAAATTAGCATGTATTTATGGATTGTGTTTTCGAACAAGGCTCGACCCACCCCAATAGGGAAATCCTTATGCTAATTAGTATGACGTCATATTTTCCTGGGGAATCCTAGATTTCAAGGCCTCAGTCTGTTATTGTGTCAAATGTAAACGCTCTTGGGACGCTCTTTTGCAGACAGAAAATTGACAGATTAGCTTTTAACTTTCAGCTTTGATGTTTAAATATTCTGTATTTCTACCGGACTTCTTGCTGAATATCATATAATGTTATAACTTGATTTGGATCATTGCCTGATTGATCATTCTGAAATTTTGATTGTGATTCATGATTGATTGGCAAGAAAAATAATTCCTATTGTTTTCCAGCGAAGTCAAAATGTTACAGCATGAGTTATAATGTCGAGTTTGCATCATGTTAAATTCTGCTAGTGATTAGAAGTCCATGCACAAGCATACACATAAGAGACAAACACACCCAGGCTCCAGGCCGTGGATGGAAATATAAAACTATTTAAGGCACAAACTGGTATTAATAGACCGATATGTAGTGTCTGCCATGTATTGAAGGTAAACCAATCTGTATTATTAATGTTTCTTCTATCAATACATGGGTTGTGCAATAGAAAAGCAATGGCACAATCAAAAATGTGCATATCAATCGTGAATATCTCTCGGTTCAAAGCTTATTTCCAACAGAATCGTGTCAAAATATGTGTCTGAGTAACAGTTATACATTATAAGATCGCAAACTCTTACCAATTATCAGCCGAATGGCTCATTTTCAACGAAATGTCCTTAAGACAACAGCCCTGGGTCGCGCCTGAGACCAAAAACTACTTCAAATAGCCCTCCCCTAATTATATTGGATAATCACATTTATGCGTGCGCGCGCAGCTCATCCAATGAACGAAACGCCACTTCCCGCTGAAATCACCGGGTATTGATCTTTCCCTTGAATATTACAGCACTGTTGCAAAATAAGAAGGTCTACTTGACAACCTATATAAGGAATGACATCATTTAGCATCATAGTGACGTCATGCAAGTCATGGCGTTTAATCGCAATAATTGTAAGTAGGTTAAATCCGAATTCGGAGCACCAATATAAGAAATGCACCTCTGGCCTATATTGAAGTCTAATCATATCCTATTTTTTACAGGTAGTGATAGGCGGTGTCCCCGTACCAGAGAAACAAATCGAATCAAAATGCAGACCATTTTCTGAGTTTTTACTGGTTAAAAAAGACGGATCTGTAAGATGCCATGCGTGTTCACGATGTCCAGTGGGAAAGTGCGTTGAAACTCACTGTTCTGGATACATCAATACCAAATGCAGAACACCAGAGGCAAATGAATATCTCGCTGGTGATGTGTGTATGCCATGTACGGACTGTGGAAATCGACGAATAGTTCAGCTTGGGTGTAGCTCAAACTCGGACACAAAATGTGGAGGCTGTAAATCAGGTAGCCTCATGTAATTCTATGCATGTTTACGACAAATAATGTAATGATCACGGGCATTTGGTTTCGTTATTTACACTATTGACTTTCATAATTGTAGGAATCCGTGAAAAAGATAAATAACAGTGATTTTTTAAGATGTGTTTGCATCATTCTACAAATTATGGCTTTAAATTATCTCATGAATGTGGTTACCATGTAATAAGTACAACAACAAAGTGTTTCATTCTTAGAGTACTATTGGGACGAAATGGTTGAAGAATGCATTCCAATTTTTCATGAAACTGAATCGGATACAACGGCAGCTCATCCTTCACATTTGTCCACGCTTATTTAAGACCCGACAAAGCAACACTTGCTTTTTTTCAGCCGACTACTGGGAAACAAGGTGAGCATTTATTTTAAATAAAAAACTGGAATTATTAATATAGTCATATAGATATAGAGTGTTGACCGTGGACACCGATCCACGAAAGCCGAATACAATTTTTTTTTAAAACTTTGGTCAAAATAACTTGTCACCACTTTTCGTGTTGAAATAAAAACGGCGAGGCATTAACATGCAGAATGTCACTACCTGTCATTTGTTACAGACGCCGAAGACCAACCAACGTCCTTAAAAGTTATAACAAAGAGTGTATAACAATATGTCACCACCCGTCATTATTTACAGACGCTATTCGCCGACTGCCAAATTTCGAACGCTGACCAGCAGAACACCGTCCACAAATTGTCAGAGACTAGAACAATATCACACAAAAAAAACATTCATTTGGACCTTCTCTTACTTACGAACGAATGCAGGTCTCCTGCAGATCCAGCATTGATAAATGTTGTAAAGATGAGTAGGTTGTTGTTGATTGTTTTTACTATTCAGGTGAAACGACACATCCATCCTCTGCTGGTGTAATCGTTCTCTCAATAGTGATATCTCTTGGTATTATCATATTTATTGTAAGTATTATAACGTGTGTTCGTCTGAAGCAAGTTTCCAAAATATGCGATGGGATCACCGATCTTCAGGAAACGAACCTACGGTACAGCCCCATGTTTAACAACAGGCAATGATGAACGTTCATAGAACCAAACATGGAGGGAACATTGTTTCTTAAGATCTTGATGACCTCATGAAGATGCTTAACAGTTAGGGCTCAAAATTTATTTGGAACAAATGGGTTAAAAGGACATTATCGACTCTTATATTAATCATATTATATTATATTTTTATATTATTATATCATACATGTATAAAGTGTATTTTATTTTTATAATTTGATACTATTCTTAACTATAATATGTTTGTTTATTTGTTATCCATTTGGCAACATTGATCCAAGTTATTATGAACAATTCGAAGCTCTATATAAAAACGTATTAGTATTGGGTACGGGTAGCACTTCTTTTGCGCGATTTCGGGGTCCATGCTGGTTAAATCATCCCAGGACACATTCCTTATCTCCACCCTATACAGACTGTGCTATAGAAAAATAAGCGGTGTGGATATCATGTGCGCAAGGTGCGGATATTAACGGTCATTTTTAATTTTAATTTGTAATATTTCATAGACTAAGTCTGCATAGAGTGATCTCATCAAGAAAAATATTTCAGCGTTTTCGTAAAACATCTTAGTTTTATCCTCTAGGACTACAAACATGGAAACATTGAAAAATACATTGAAAACGGGTAAATAATTCCAAGTACATGTTTTACTGAATACATCTAAATCTCTCTAGTGGACACCATTTCATTCGCAGGACTGACTCCTGATGTATCAACTACCCTCTCTGTAATGAACATCTACCTAAAATTTTTGGCTCGATAGTTGATTACTGTACACAGGTTTTATTGTATATCACAAATTATCCTAATTTTCTGAATGTATTCACACACATACCGATCGAAAGATTTTAAGTACTAGTAAAATGGTTGCTTGAAACAGCAGTTGGTTGTTAAGAAAATGTGAATTTACGTGAGGCTTATTCATACATTTAAGTTAAGAAGAATTGGCTCATAAATGAAAGCAGGAAGTTGTTTTATGCCTAGTTTCTCAAAAGACTTTAAATAATTTATGAATAGAGAACGAAAGTATTACCTCAAAATGACGACAAAATCATATTTCATTTCAAACAGCATATTTCCTGGTATCATCAATTTAGCTCTATAATTCTGAGAATATATTTATATCACAGAGTGTTATGCAAGTCAAAACAATGAAATATCTGTGCTGCATACAGTGGCTCTTTGTCTTGTAGGCTTTTGTGGTATTAGCTGTTTTCATCAGTAAAGGATGATTCTCGGTTTGGAGAACGAAGTTCATCACTCTAATAGAGCGCTATCCCTGCTTCGGACAAATTTGATTTTTTTACATAATATAGATTTGAATGTCTTCTTTTGAATAGACATAAATTAATTTGAGTAATATTTCTAGATTTTCCATAAACAAATTACTAGTGAACCACCCAACGTCGCTTCTATGATTCGTACTACTTTTTTAACTTGATGTATTGCATATTTTCGTGGGTCGATTTAAAAAAAAATACAAACGACGTATACATGAATATGTCATAAGCATATCGTGAGATAATTGTTAGATTAGGTTTGCTATAAGTGACTTTAAAACAAAAAAATAAAAAACATTAGTTCACGTGTTAAAGTTCCATTGACCGTGACATCAAGGAAAATTGAGCTTTTTGTCATCAGACATCTTTATAGATGGAACTAGCTATGTACTACATTTTCAAATACACTCACATAGAACATATCTAAGATGTTCTTTTTATCGATGAAAAGATTCTTACATTCGGAAGTTACATTAAAATATCAATTGCAATAGCCGCCTGTTTTTAACATCCCTTTGTCACTCATCCCTTAATTATCTCTGTGTATCCATTCTGATACTCATAGCATCTTTCTGTTTCACCTGAAACATCTCAGGGCTGAGAAGAAATGAGATGTCATGGTTTATCATGATGCTGTGTATCTTATACTTGTGTGTGTTCGATTTTGATAGCACCCGAGTGCAATCTAAGGAGCACATACAATACATTTTGTGTATGCCCAGTCTGGTCTTATATCTGCCTGCTCCGAGGAATTTTGGTGGCGATTTTTTGATTTTTGTAATAGCCTACTACATAGCATCTCTTGTGCGCGTAAATCCCAATGTTTTGAAATAGAAAATAAAGACTCAATTCTATATCGATAGTTTCACAGATGAGGGTAGCGAATGGGCGCAGCTTTGACGATCAACGAATGATATAACGATATCACGGATTTCACCGAATGTTATATTCATCCCTAAATAGCTTATTTATTTAGTCTTAAGATCCTTGTGATGTTTCTATTCATTGCAGTGACTCTGAAATTGCTGTGCCAGATATGACGTCACAGCGACTCATTTTCCAACATTTAAGCATTTAACTAAATAATTGAAATATAATTATTAAAGAATGAGGACCTTGTGTTTCACTCTGGACGAGGGGGGCCATGTCTCGGCTAGTTGTGCATTAACGTTTGATATTTTGTGGATAAAAATAATGAATATATGTTAACGTAGCACTAAGCAGATACTTTTAAAGAATATAGTTACACTTAAAGAATAGGTCCAACGAATAGATATTGAATATAGGACTCGTTTGATGAACGATCGTTGTAATAGTTCTAATAAACCTATAGAAATGAATCAACGATTAAACTGTATTCCAACAGACTCTTAACTCATTCTATTTGTTCATTAGTGGCAAAATAAGATTTCCCGGGAAAAAACATGACGTCACGAATAGAACCGGTTATGGATTTTTATCGGCAATGCGTTATGCAACTCGAATGTAAATTCAAAAGTGTTCATGTTATACCGTGTTCTGATTGGCCAGAAAGGAGTAACACTTACCGAAATCACCTCATGGTTCAATGCCTTTTGGTTACAAGATTTTAGACGCCTTATGTTAGGTAATACTATCAACTGAGCGTGTTTATTTTCTATATTGTGTTCTGACTGGCCAGAAAGTAATTCTGCATGACTAGCTATGTGAAAACGTACCGCTGGGTCGGAGGCTCTAATTTAGGTATTATTTTTTTTGGTTTATCGGAGGAAAAAACGTGACTCCAAAGTAGTCATCTCTGAATCAATTCCTCACTTCAATGAATGCAGTTGCAATCAATTACACTAACACTTTATAAGCACGTTCGGAGATTATGAACTCCAACAACATATTCTAAACCCGTGCTGTTCGTGATGACATGATAGAGATTTGAAATTGTGTTCCCGATTTTGAACATTAAATTTCACATTTATAAAAATGTTTACAAGAACGGTTACTGGTTCGACATGTTAGTGGTATTTACTTCATTTAGAACGTGTATAAACTGTATTTTGACCCCATGAGCATCGAACAGACACTTTAAGTTAATTGAAAGACTTCGTGTTCAAGTTAACTGAATTTCGTGTAACTTAACTCTGTTATGTTTCTAGATTTTACTTGTGGAGAACAGAAATCATAATCACAATCGTATTTTAAGGCAAATAGGCCATGCATATGCTTTGAGTTACACGGTGAATGATCAAATTAACATATTTTGGATGTTGAATTTCATTTCAAGTTCATTCGAATTTTACGCATTATCCAATAAAATTAATGTATACTGTCTAGGCTGAGACTAACATATATATGTTATTTAATGTATTTACAGGATATATCTGAGAAGGTTATACATGTATAATATATCTACAAGAGGAACAGTGGGGACCGAGGGTTCATATATTACCTTTACCTGTCGAAAATCGGGCATTTATAACTGATTTATTTGTAAATTATGAGGATTAGATACGCATTGAATGTAAGTTATTGAGGTGTTAGAAAAACAAACTTACAAACAAACCACCGAGTTTAGACATATTATTACATGTATTGTCCTATTATCAAATCATATATTGTATTCTATTTCTAAAACGTTAACAGTTTATGGTGTACAATAAAACTATTACTATGAACCACTTTGATACATTTAGACATAAAATATCAAGTTACTCATCAGCCAACAAATCACAAAATATCGAAAAATGAAAAATACGAGGTACTTGTTCACTCAAATCTTGCAGTCAATTGGTAATGTATATTATATAAACAGTTCGCAAAGTAAATGAGCAAAAGCGTAACATTTGTATGTAGCATGCTTCATAAAACAAGTCAGCGTGCATTTTGTTCCTGGCACTGATTGGTTAATAAGTGAATACAATTCGTTGAATGCACGATGCACTCACAAGATTAGCAGCTGGGAAAGGCTATTCAACAAAAAGTACGCTTTCGTACTCATAAAAGGATTACCCTTTTACAACTTTGACAACTTTGAAGCATGAACTTAGAAATGTACTTACTGTTACTGTTACCCTGTGGATCCCAGGGTTTTGATATGTTCTGCGAAGTCATGCAAAGAAAGACCATATAGTCCATTTGTCATTTTCTGAACGTATGAATATTTAAAAGTATGATGTTTTTCTGTGTAAATACTATCATTAGGGATTATTGGAGTGATTTAGCTGGGTTGCCAAAAAAATAACTTTGGGGAAAATTTTGGTATCTATTACCATAGTAACATACCAGGTATATGGTGGTATCCCAACGCTAAGTCAATAGTCAACGCCATGTTAAGCGATTGCACCCCTCCCTAATCAGCCTACATAATTTTTTCCCCAAACAAACTTTTTCGGCAACCCAGTTAAATCACTTCAAAAAACCCTGATTATCATAAATCGACTATAAAACATCGTACTTTTAACAAATTCCAGGTTCACTATTGGATGTATAGGGGTGACAAATGGACTAATATACCAAAAGTATATGCCTGCAAGTCATATCTGTGACACTTTTGTATGATATGTATTCCACTTTGAACCACCATCTATTTCAATATTGTGAAAATATATATTTCCCAAATTATAAAATAAATGATCTTGTATTCGCGAATGCCACTAACGCCTGTCGGCTGCCGGATTAACCTACTATTTTATGGGCAATTCATTAAAATATGAATGGAATATTGGCAGGTACTTTTAATATTTAAATGAGTTGCCCATAGAAAAGTATGTTAATCCGGTAGATGAAATCTTTCATTCCCAAATCATAGTCTTAGCTTATATTTGCGAATGCAAATAACGCCTTTCGGCTACCGGATTAACCTTCTATTTCACTGGAGACCCATGTAAATACGAATAGTACCTGCCACTATTCCATTCACATTTAAATGAGTTACTCATAGAATACTGGGTTAATCAGGTAACCGAGATGCGTTAGTTGCATTCGCGAATATAAGGTTAGAGTCCATTTCACTGTTTTATTGCGTCAGTAGAACCCCAAAAATAAGAAATCGGGAGACCATTGTGCAATAATATATGGAAAAGTAGATTCATATTGTACATGAATGACATTTGTATATTTCAGATCTTCTCGTTTTTTTGTGCAATAAGACTGTGACCTCTTGTAATTTGAAGAATTTCAGCCATGTTAATCTTATTGAAAATAACATGGCAGAGAAGCATCCATATATAAGAGGCCACACACTTTATAAGCCAAACTAGAAGCAATCCAAGTTATACAAATGTCATTCATGTACAATAGGAACATATTTTTCCATATATTATTGCATGATGATATTGTGATTTCTTAATTTTTAGGTTTTACTGACGCAATTCAACAGTGAAATGGACTAGCAATTGTATTCACGAATGCAAGAAACGCCTGTCGGCTACCGGATTAAACTACCTTTGCAATCGTCGGTATTTTAGCGCGGAGATAAACACCAACAGCGCTTTGATGGCGCTTTTAAGCGGCGTGCAAAGCATAATCAACTGATGTGAATTTCTGAAAATTGTGAATTAAGCTTATATCGAAAAAGCTAAAAATCCTTTGTTCATGTCACTAAAGGTTCGAAAACGTTATTACATTTTCCAGTTACTTTAGTTACCACAGTTATCCAAGGCTATTTGGGCAAATAAAATCCGTAGTTTGAGTGATCAATTCACGCTCAGCGATACTGCATGGGGGACATGAAAAGTTGTTTATTTTCCAATAAATCCTGCCATCATTTGGTACATCAAAGAACCTGATTATTGACTAGATAAATGATGTCAAAGGTTGTAGGTAGCAATATGTCCATAACAAAGGATTAACTTATTGCTGAAATTGAAAAAGAACAACCCATGCCATCATCAATCTAGCAAATCCAAAATGACTAATGACTCTGTTTAATGGCAACTGAAAAAAGACTGGAAACTTTTATTATATATAGCAACATACTGAACATAATCGATGGTTTCATTTTGGCAATCGAGGTTTTATTACAGATTCTTATATGATAAACCAAACAACTTTTACATTTACCAGTCGCTTATGGTAATTAGCCATACATTTCTAGGTATACGTTTTATCGCAATCGTGTCAAAATATAAATTGTATTGATAAACAGAAAAGAACACAAAAAATCATATACATGTACGGGCGCCATTTTTCTAAGGTGTTTCTAAGTGTTGTTTAATCTCTCTAGACTATCTCTCATCAACGGCTTATTGTAGATTGGTTGAACAATGAACGTGTTATTTATAGCTATAATAACCACGTTGATCGATGCTTGGGCGAATTTTAAGGTTTAAATCAGGAAGAGAGAGGTAGAAAGAGGCGTAATCTTGTGGCAAGTTCCTCACCTCCTACGCGCTGAATTGTGTTTCGATTCCCCGTCCATTCTCCACACCGATTTTTTATTTTTAACTCATTGATGTATCCCTTTAAAGGAGTACAGGCTACAGTGAAGCTGTAAAGGTAGGACGTTTGTTTATTTCCATATTTCTGAATGTAAGCTTATACTAGATTTTACATACATGTTTATTCCAAGTGTTCTACTATATATTGTATAGATTCATCAGGCAGTTTTCAGTGTATTATTAGCAGAAAATCCCCATCGACCACGTAATCACGTGGTAGGATAGAAGTGATATAAATACACCCTCTCCAGCTCACAGCAATTGACTAGCTTATATTCACCACTAGCATAGTTCATAGCAAGTGGTGACATCTAATTAATAGATGATTAATCAATTTTATATATGACTTGTAAAATGCCAAAAATCTGAAGTCGCTCTTTTGAGAGGCCCTCTATTGGATGAATGTGTATAAAATGTCAGAGAATATCTCGAAAATGGGACACGATTTAAGAATGAATTATTTTCGAATGTTTCTTAAAAACATATTGAAAGGATTTTTTCATGATATGCTCATGACATATCCCTGTATGCTTTGTTTGTCTTTTTTCTCAAATTGACCCACGGAAATATGCAATACATCAAGTTAAAAAAGTGGTACGAATCATAAAAGCGACGTTGGGTGGTTCACTAGTAATTTTTTGATGGGAAATCTAGAAATATTACCCAAATTAATTTAGGACTATTCAAAAGAAGACATTCAAATCTATATTATGTAAAAAAATCAAATTGGTCAGAAGCAGGGAAAACGCTCAATTAGAGTGATGAACTTCGTTCTCCAAACCGAGAATCATCCTTTCCCATCTTGTTTCGCCCCGTTCTAAAACCACTGACAAACCCAGACGTATGAGGAAGCAGGGTGACCAAATTGCATTCACTGATACTGTGATACAGCCATCTCTCTCTACCTGAGGCCCAGGAATACGTTAAAAATGTTTAAAAAATACCCTAGTGCATACTGAGTTGGTAATGCGTGGTGTATACATGTATATTATACTGATAGAATACTTACATGTATAAGAATAAGATTTTTTATTCATGACTATATACCAGGTGTAAAAGGGTAGGTGGTCTTATCAAATTTTGGTCCTACTCTCTATTGATTTATATGGTGACCTAATTACAATTATTTTCCTTATTATTTATACACAGTCAGGGCCAGTAAGGGCCGTAAGGAAAGGGGACCATAATCCCCAGGGGACCATAATTTCTTTTACACCGGGCCTCAGCTCTCTACAATGCAGCGATAGCCATCGCTGGATGACCACGCTGCCTATTGGTTTGAGAGGGTCTTCTTTCTTGTCCTTGTCCTTGTTGTCATCAAAGATGATGACAATGTCTGATCTGTGCCTTGTCTGTGTCACATGTTTAAGAAAGATGAGTCGATTCCTTGGGTCCAGTGACTTTCATCCTCCAGTATGTTGACTTGTAAAGAATCCCAGGTGTTGGAGGGGAATTACTCTTTGACAAGGCTGAAGTCCAGGTTGATGTTTCTTCTTCCTTTACCCTGAGTGGGTGGTTAGGAATGGATAGGGTGGTTATCTAAGATTAGGTCTATGTGTCGGTCTATTTTTTCAAGACTTAGTCATGTCACCCCTCCCTCATGTGGGCCACGAAAAATTGGGGCCAAATCAAAAACGATTTACCGCAGAAAGTTTTGACTCCTTTTGATTTCCAGGATCGCCCCTGACTAAAATTCGAAGTACCATATGCTTTAACTCACAAATGCTATCAGCGTCATTATCAACATAACATATATCATATTGATTAACTCTAGTACTTCCCAATGACTCATTTGAGTACAGTAAAACTGAATTTCGAACACATCATTAGTCCTAACATCTCTCAATATGATTTTTTTTGATCCCATCTTTTGATCTGTCAAATACTTCCATGTTAAAAAAAACTCGAAATGTGAACGCCTGTCATTCTAAACAATGTGGCCGGTCCCAAATGGCGTTCCGATTAAACAGGTTTTACTGTGTATGTTTTTGCTAGCTAGGCTTAGGAGTAAAATAGATTTTACTCTGCAACATGGAAGTAATGTAGTATTCTAAATGTAATCGTAAAGATGCGAAATAACGTAGTCATTTCCATTACTGGACGTGCATCCATTCGGATT
This sequence comes from Owenia fusiformis, assembly GCA_903813345.2. Taxonomy (NCBI): domain Eukaryota; kingdom Metazoa; phylum Annelida; class Polychaeta; order Sabellida; family Oweniidae; genus Owenia; species Owenia fusiformis. The sequence goes on from CAIIXF020000002.1 coordinate 29,296,869, forward strand.
ATCATCAGACCGCTATCAGCATGGGCTGCAGTCATAGCAGTGATGGTGTTTGAATGTGGGGTGAGTAGAGTATACGTGGATACTATATTGATTTCATGTTTAAAACGAAACTGAATGCATAGTGCATGCCATGAATTGTATAATTTATGAAAAAATATTAACTATTCTAATATTTCGGATTGATTATTTATAATATGTAATATCAAACAGTTACCTCTATGTTTTTTTCGGAAGGAAAACAACTGATATTGACCGAAGAAGTATAGCTAGGTAGGCATCTTGTTGCAGGTCGTGGGGGGCTGATGACTGTGATGAGCAATGCGCATACACAACGAAGCTTTTCACGTGCATAATGCAACAACCCGGTGTGAAAGAAATGATGATCCCCCAGGGATTATGGTCCCCTTTCTTAATGGCCCTTACTGGCCCTGATTGCGTATAAATAATGAGGGAAAGAGTTGTATTTAGGTCACCATATAAATCAATGGAGAGTAGGACCATAATTTGATAGGACCTCCTACCCTTTTACACCGGCAGTGAGCAGAAGCCAATGTTTAAAGCAATGTTCAGCTAAAAGGGATGCAAACAAAACAAACATCCCTGATCGGCTCTAATCTTTACAAGGCTACATAGCTAATAGAAAACGAACAGTTATTTCACATTAACTTTTTATTTTTTGTTTTAGAATACAGTAAAATGCGAAAAAGCAACGTTAATGAAAAATACATGCAAAATGTGGAAAGAATACAAAGTGGTAACATCAGACGGACGCATACAATGTAAATCGTGTTCACATTGTGCAAATGGCGAGTGTATATCTTCGCATTGCTATGGATTCACTGATACACAATGCCGAAGTGTTGGGACGAATGAATTCATAAAAGGGGCGGTGTGTTACCCATGTACCGATTGTGGTAATAAACGAGAGCTTTTACGAGTCTGTTCTCATGATTCTGATACACAATGTGGCGGGTGTATTGAAGGTGTGTTGTGTTTTGACAATCGTTACAACAATTCATTTCAAGATGTCACGTCCTTAACGACGAATTGCGATTTTTCAAACGACATGTATTTTGTGAATTTACAAGTAAATTGACGTACGTGGAGATGTATCGAGGCTATTCTAAGATATAATGATACAAAATACTAATGTTTTGTACTAATGTCACTGGTGATCCACTCGATTACGCTAGTTCGTTTCGGTAAAAAAATGTCGGAACCTCGAAGGTACGATTTTTCTTTTTTCCCCCTTTTTAGGCGTTGTAGGCAGGATTCCCAAAACATTTTTTATCACAAACGTGTATCAGTATCATACATTTCAGAAAATGTACATGCTTGCGAACAAATAGTTCAGAAGACAACGCAATCGTCGATTATTTCTCACTTTGGTCTTTTTTTGGTATGCGTCCGTCAAAATGTTGTTGGAATTCTGCCTACAATGCGTGAAAAAGGAAAATCAGAAAAATCGCACCTTCGAGTTTCCGACGAAAGGTAACCAGCGTAACTGAGCGGATCAGCAGTGAATGTAAGAACTAATATTGGACAATTTTCTGATCTTAAGTAAGTGTGCGGAGACGAACTTGTAAAATTTCGCGTTTGTGTTTTTGTTATACTAATGCTCTACATGTATACACTTGTCTTCAAATGTTTGTAGTTTGTGTACATTCAACAAAGTTTGTTGGTCTTTTTTATCAATTGGAAAGACGTTCTTTACAGAGTATATGTTTTCATTCATTTGTTGTGGGAAATTATTTTTTAAGGTTATCAATGGGACTTCATGCTTGAGGAATGTCTTCTTGATCCAGAATTTAATGCTACCGCAGGCCACTATCTATCCAATAAGTCATTGCGATTGAATATTAACAAACCAGGTGGAACGGCCAATCCTGAATCACAAGACAGTGTTACGTTTGGTCCAGTGGACAGTGGACATGGTTTAGGTAACAAACTCTATAGCTTTCTAAAAAATAATTCGTTAATTTGTTTCTCGTTCAATTAAACTATAACCATGTTTGTAAGTTGCTTATATGTTAACAATAAGCCTAATTTTCTGATTTTCCAGATCCAGGAAACGAAATGATAATATGTTTGACGATTGCTCCTATCGCGATAGCAGGGCTTGTTGCTATTGTCATGATCGCCAAGATGAAGAAGAGCAAACGGTCTTTCACAAATGCTCAAGACAGAGACAAGGCGTCTCGTCAGAGTTTAATTGAAGGAAGTGGAAACGCTGTTTGGGTTTCAATGTGCGATGAATCGAATAAAGATGTCATTCACCAGTCAAGTAAAGTCTCACCACCACCATTGCAAAATAAATCAGATTCAGCTCTTTTGATTTGAAATGAAATTAGCAAATATGAAAACAATGACATTTACTACGCATATACCAAGGAGCTTTTATGCATGGCTGCTATACTAAAATTGTGATTCTCAAGGCCTCCTCTGAACGAAAGCCCCCCTCCCCCGACGTCAACTTGCGTGTACTGGCAAATAGGACTTGAGTAAAACTCGTTCCCATCAGTATATGTACGTTCTACATGGTTGCATGGTTGCATTTAGACGGCTTAAAAAGCAAGCGCAAAGATGTGCTTTGGTTTGCAAGTTTACGTTCCCAAGACTGCGTTTTTAGGTTTTTAGCGGACTCGTTCATATGTGAGGGGTTTTATCACGCCCGGTGAATGAAATGGGGGGGGGGGGGGTAGGCGAGATCGCAAGAAAATTCAACAAAATAAGAAGATTTCCTTTTTCAAGAGAAAGTTTACAATTGATTGCTAGGCGCACGGCATGGTATGGTAAAATATGTTATTTCTTCAAGGATTTTTTTTGAACCGATGCGCTTCTAAGATATGAGATCCATTAAAAGGCCCACCACCACCAACTTGAAAAGTCAATATCTTTGCTATAAATCAGGCAACAATGGTCAACATGACCTGTAATAAATACTAACAAGGGACGTATTATCACAAAACTAAGGGCATTGTCGGGGGCATTGTGTCTTTCTGAGTCTCCATAATTTCCATAATTTCCGTTTTGGGCGCCTATTACAAACCTCTATTGCTGCGTCTACATTTTTTGGCATTAAACGTAGCAGTTTAACATCCTAACATCTTTTAAAAATTGATCAATACGTCCTGTCCCGTCCCGCGTCGTCTTCCACACTACGCACCGTCGTGTCTATGGCATTGATAAATTCTCCCTTTCGCGATTCGCTCTTTGAATCAGAACGTTCGCAAATATGTACTGAAAAAGCACTCAAAAAGGACAAAAATTGATTTGTCAATATTTTCTCACTATGCATTCCGCGTAGCTATTTGCGTGACCCGAAAGTTCTAAATCAAACTAATTACGCAATTTTGTTTTTACACCCGCACGCTAAATAAAACAATGACAACATCGGAAGTATTCTTCTTTGTCATTGCTTTAATAGTCACTATACCGAGTTTAATCAATAAAAGATTGTACAATTAACAACAAAATTCGGAAACGAGTACTATAGCTTTGCTTTCGAACCACTGAACAGAGTGACCTAGATAATAGCGATGCTTCTTCTTTGGTCTACTGCTCAGTTATTTGTTGGTTTTCAACGTAACTCTATGATGTAATTTGAAGATGAATACTTTTATTCAGTTGATGCATCGATGTTGCAGTTTGTAGTGCGGTAAGATTGGCATGAAAGTATTGAAAGTCGAATGGAATTGTTTTTTTCCAATATGGCGACTAGTCAACTGATCATGTGACCTTCTCTTCCGGAATATTTTCTCACTTTTCAATCATCGTTTTCACCACGCTATGAATCAATACAATGAAAAAAATAGCTGTTATATTAAGATTAATAAGAGATCAATCGTTTCTAATAATTTTTTCTGTACCCTCGTACGGGGATATGAACGAATATATCGTTTGAAAAATAGGTGTGAAAATCCCCATGTTAAACCTATGAGGGAAAACAAGGAAGTATAAATTTGTTCCTCCGCGAACTGCATCATGGGAAATATTTTGACCTTATAAAGAAAGATTTTCGCGTCTCCTCTTTTGAAGAGGGAACAGCGATTTCGACACCGGGGCGTAGTGGAAGACAACGGGACGTATTGATCAATTTTGAACCAATGTGCGGGTGATTTCGAAACTGCTGCATTTATTGCCCAAAAATGCAGACGTAGCGATGGAGAATTGTAATGGGCTTCCTTTGGAAAAATATGGGCGAAAATGAGAAAACAACTGGTGAGATAACTCGACTTTTAGTTAAAATCTTTGAAAACTTCCGTGATCTAGCAGCTGGGGACCTAACGTCGCTAAAACGAGAGACCCTGTACAATAAAGCAATGTACCGACAGAAAGGCATATTTTTGTTTTGCTTTGTATGGTAAAAGTTTGAAAAAAGGATGCGGTTTGAGGCTCACAATCCTTGATTTTCCAAAACCTGGTAAGTTTAAAAACTTTCACTTTCGATACGAGTTACAAGTAACATCTCTTAGCAAGTCTTATAGACACATTACACCCACCTTCATTTACTCCCCCTCCATTCAATTCTAATTATTTCCAATTATTTTATTTATAACGTATGGAAACTTATTTAAAAAAGCGATATTTATTTCAGGTCGTGTAGACCATTGTTGCCTGATTTAAATAGATCTCATATCTTAGAAGCGTATCGGTTCAAAAAAACCTAGAAGACCTAACATATTTTAAGATGCCGTGCGCCTATTTATTTAGCAATTGTAAATTTTATTGTCTTTGTAAACATAAACCTAGATTTTGCTGAACTGAGAAGTATTTATTCACAAAATGCAAATGAATGATGCTGTTCAATTTATGAAGAAAAGGTCTGAATAACATTTTTGCCACTTAGTTCCACATATACTGGCATTTGTCAAAGTGGAAAGGGATGGCAAAACGAACAAAATCTGTTCCGGATACCAGTTTTTTTACCCCCCCCCCTATCACACCAAACTAGTTCTTACCCGTTCTTGCCAGTCCTACGAAAACGTCGTAAAACGGGCTCATTCTGCCTGTGGTCGGGAAATATGTCTAAAATAATTACTAATAGCTACTTCGTTCATGAACAGTCTTCAATACGTCCATCTCATTCGCAGTTCGTTCAGGTCGCACCACGTCGGTGTGCAACGTCGTATAACGCGTCCCTTAGTCTAGAAGGTCATCATGACCTGATTACAGAACGGTATGGTCGCCATCGAATTTTGAATCGATTCAAAATTCTAAATCACATTCCCCGTTACCCTTTGCATTCGTTTGACTTCACTTCTTAAAAGAGAGTTTAATATATCAGTATCCTGGAAACAGCCCTGAACTGAATGTGACCGAAAATATGGGTTCAATTGTCGACGATAGGATGGATATTGAGTTCTAAAAAAGGACGTTGATGGTAGATACTTCAAGAAAACTCTTCTAAAATGCCTTAAAAGGTTTTATGGGGATTACATAATACCACATCCCTATTTATAGCGAGTTTAAGGCCATGTATGGAAAATATTGCTGCTGCTATGGCCTATGGAGACACATCGACTATTATTTTGGTGTAAAACTGACTTTAATTTTGGCCTAACACTAAATTTTGAACTAAATTTTCCCATTTGTAAGATGAAGCATGATGCTTGGCAAATCAATCTAACTTTGGATGAGGTTTAGGATGATATATGACACATACTATGGAGACATTAGAATATGTCTGCCTATGGGCCGGCGTGCCCATACTTTCGGGACACCCTGTATAATAATGATAATTACTATTTCCCTACCCCTGGAAAGTGGGTGTGGTCAATGAAAAAAAAATCATAAAGTAGCAGTTTAAATTCAAAGTTAGTTAAAATGGCACTCACGACAGCTTTCCCTTTTTTGAACGCCGATAGATCGGTAAGTATTTGTACTATGACCTTGAATCTGCTTAAATATGTATTCTTGGTGGTACCATCTCATTGGAATCAATGGAATCAATGGAAACATTGTCACTCATACTTCATGTGCTAGTAAGCACTGAAAGTGGACTTTTTGCATTGTGGCCGACCCCATACAAAGCAAACATCGCGGTGGGGGGGGGGGGGGGTCTAAACATTGACCAATTGGGCTGAATTTTGTTGTTGGCATTGGTCAAATCGTAGATCATTTTGTCAAAAGGTAAGGATGATCCGAGAAAAAGTTCGTGAAATGAAAACCCTATATAATAGATTTCATTATGGTACATTGTACTGCATTGAAACCGTGTAGAGTCCTATATTCTAATAATAAATGAATTACAATGTCAAGTAACAAGTGAAGATGTTTTTAATCATTGATTTGCTTTCTAACGATACACGTTTTTAACTGTATGCTGCAAAATGATAACATTTACCACGCCCACTTTCCAGGGGTAGGGTACTATTAAAAATTGTAAATCGTATATTATCATTATTATAGTTGTATGACACTATCAAAAAAGCTTGAATTAGTTTATGAAACGTAAAAATCACAAAATTTACATATTTTTCCTATTATTGCAATATTTCTGACACTAATACAGATATCGGCCTATAACTTTAGGATATTCTTCATCTCTGGACAAGTAATATAATGTGTGCTGTAGAAAACAGAACACAATAGCCAATATATCCTTTAAGTTATGAAATATTGCCAGCAGCTGATACATTTGGCCAATATTTTTATTGCATCATTTTGTATAGTATGAGTAAGACTGACTGTATATTTTCTACAATTTATTTAGCAATGTGTATGATGTGTATTTATTATTTATCAATAACTATACATATTTATGAGTTTACTTTTCTGTGTCACTAATCATAATCAAACAATACAAGGTCATTCTGATAGACCGATTTTAGTCTGTATAACATGTCTTTCGGCAGATTAGCATACCCAGCTTTTTGTGTTTTTAACGGAAGGTATAGTAAATTAGTCAAGTTACTTTTATCCATACGATTAAAAATCAACTGAGTCAAATTTGATGCAATATTTGGTCCATATGGTATTTCTAACAAATCATGAATTGAGTTGGCGTCTAACGGTTCGATATACCCATGGCTGATAAAGTTTTGTACAATTCTTACAATGTATTCATTTTTAGACATACAGACTTTCAATTTTGGAAACTGAGAAAATGACCACTCGATCTCACGATTCATTGTAGCTTTTCGTAGTTCCAAGCTAGGGGTATCGGCCGTAGGAAGTCGTATTTTATCTTCTGCACCAATAGTACGCAGTACGTGCTGAATATCGTCATGGAATGTCTCCATTTTCCCTATGATGTCGTATTTGATCAGACACGGATCACACCTGACATCAAATGGCTTCCAATGAGGATCCATGACAGTTTCTAAATGTTTTTCAGAACTTGATATAACGAAACTTAGGAACTCGGCAAATGCAACATCATAGCCACAGGCCTTGGATTTATTGCTTGGGTTTTCACGAAATCTATTGACTAAATACCGGCCAACTTTTAACCAATAGGGAGCATTTATTGTGACAAATTTATTTTCATATGCTGAAAAAAGTCTGCTAAGAGGATCTCTGACAAATGTTACCTTTGTATATGTTCTCAGAATTTCATCTTGCTCAGTTTCGTTAAAATCCTTTAGCGTTGGAAATTTTTCGCCATGTACACTTCCGATTAATTTGTGAGCGTAGGTTTTAAAGGGATTTTTCTCAGTTACGTTATTGAGCAATGTTTTAAGAATTGTCTTCAAAAATGTGCTTCCAACTTTGGCATTAGGGCAAAGTAGAAATTTATATTTTTTATTGATATACAAGTTACTATACAATGCGTCCTGATGCCTAGTTAAATCCCGATAAAATCGAGTGTGTTTTCGACATTTTTCCTGCATGAGGTTTTTTCTTTCTTGCATTTCTTGTATTTTAATCCTTGTCTTGTTTCCATGTTGCTGGTAGTATCGCCTCAGTTTTGACAATTTAAGTATATCGGTATCATAATGATATGCCTTGTAACTTAATAGGCATATCTCGGCTACAATAAAAAGTAGTGAAGCTCCCAATAACACGTTGACTCTAGGCATCATAGTGGTGAACTGCATTCTTCATTTATTACTGCTATGAATATTGATTTATATTTTAACCCCCATTCATAGTGGGGGTAAGCTTACCGTTACGACGACTGTGGTTTCACGTTTTCATAATGGAGACTTTTACGGAGAATGTTTGCAGTTTGCTCTCTGTCGCTTGGTCAATATTCTATCGAGTAAAAATTGTAAATTCCCTCTCTATCCCCATTTTCCGCGAGTATTCCTGCCACCAGGTACATGCATTGATTTAAAATTTCTAGTATAACGTTCACATAATGTCGGTACTTTTCGGTAAATGGGTTTGATATTAGATAGATATGGGTTTGATAGTAGAGAGATTTCGCAACTCACTCAAAGCATGCTTATCATTCCCGTATCTTTACCCCCTTGGACACAAAAATGGAAACATTGAAACCGGGTAATTAATAATTTAAAGGTACAGTAAAATCTGTATTACTGAATACCTCCTTCGCACGTTTAACTTATGAAACGTTTGATTACGTCATCATTTATTACGCAGCTCTTTACGTCCATACGTTTGATATTCTTACGTATAGACGACGATCTATAAGATCATCACACTTGTGGACGTATAGAGTGACATATAATTTCTATTATTGAGCGATATGCCAAATACCTTCAAAGAAAATACCCTTCACACAACAGAACTTTGAATATCGTAACAAAGCAACTGAACAAGCAAGAATTGCCGAAATTACCAAACTGAAGAAGAAAGTAAATCGTACCCCTTTCCGCCATTCTATAGAGCTGTAAAGATAACGAAACTACAGTCATCTAAAAGTATACTCCAGTGTAACTTCCATTCCTAACAAATATTAGATAACAAGCTAAGATGGAGAAATTCAACTCCTAAAAGAGAATAGGATGGGGACATTCAACCCCTAAAAATAAAAGTAAAACTCAGAAGAGAACAATGCAGCTAACTGTAGGAACCCGCTCTAGAATATCCTTGGTGCTTAGACAGATCTTACAATAGCGTGGAATGGTGAAAGAACAAATTAATGCATATTTTTATTTATTCACCTGGCAATCATGATACTTCAATAGCATAGATACAGTTCAATAACTTGAATTGTTTATACTATAGTTATTAGAATGTGGGTTTTGAAGAAACAGAATGTATTCTATTGCTCTTTTTCTTATATTTCTTGCAATATTATTCGTAAATGTTTCTTCCCAAACAGCAAATATAGGCAATTCTTGCTTGTTTAAAGTAGTTCGTTCTGGAAATGAGAAAAAATAGAATTTGTTTTAATATTTCAAGTTTTATTTAAAAAACATAGACCGAAGAGCAGGGGTAATATCGCTGGTATTTCTTCCACAATTCCAAGAAATATCTCCCCATAGTCTCTCCTAATAATGAGAAAGTGTTGTTAAGGTGTTCCTGAAACTATGGGGGAGCAGGACTTTAACTTTAATATGATTTAAGGTTACCATATTGTTAATAGGGGTTAAAAGGGTTAATGCTTGTTAAATATATTTTGGGATTTACTGTACATGATAAGTCTGTTGTACCTGTTATTCGTGTATCTAACAATTGTTTCATGCATCTTTTTCATCATCAAACAAATATATTATTAAACATATGTGATACAAATGGGAATGTTGTATGATTGAAGCATGAATTATTTGTCCCAATTATTATTAATTTATTGGTGTATATTTTAATCTTTGATTATTCCAGAGTTTAATCTCTACAGGATATTTCGGTGAAACGCCTCGATTTGTGGAAACTGGTGACCTATGAAAGTGAACTGTTGACAATACCAATCAATCATATTTCAATATGCTCCCCTACCAATTAATTTGTACAATATTATTGGCAGTTACATGTAAATAACACCACAAAGCCATATCAAATGTCAATAGGGACCCAATACCAAACTAAATGTCTAAATATAAGACAATATCTGGGAAACAATCAAAATCAACCTCAATTTTTATTCACTATCAAAGAGGATGATGTTTGAATATGACTATTCACCGTTCATTGAAGGCTGCTTGGCACCTTTCACCTGACTGTGACCAATGACAATTCTGCAATAAACTTTGTAAAATATATAAAAAGTGTTGTCACTGGAGATTAATAACAGTAAATAAAATGAGTATTTGCTATTCATACCAAGGTTAAGATTGAGTATATTGCCAAAGTAGGGTGGGTTGTTCTATTATGAGAAATCTAACAATTTAAGCAGTGTAAACACTAAATTAAATTAAAAGATTTCCATTATATATAAAAACCACTGACCCTAAGATTCAAAGGGTCGAGTCGGGTGTGGTATGAGTGTGGTTTGGAGGTGGTATAAACGCAGCACAGGTATGGGTGATACATAATATGAATAAAAAGTGTGGTCTAAAATTGTGGGAAAAGTTTGTTTTTTAAGTCAACAAACCCATAAATGTTTATATAAGTTATAACAACAATGTTCAATTCCACAGCTAGGACAAAATGAGTTTACTCAGATCTAGCTAAGATATAGATTAAATGAAAATTAGCATCCAAGATCCATCATTAAACTTATAATTATTAATCAAATGATTAATTATTATCAAATAATTATTAATCATACTGAAAAAGGGACACATTGAAGTGACGAGCCTGAACTGAACATACAGAGGCAATCAGAACTTGCCATTTAGATAGATACAGAAAAGTATCATTTAAAGCTCTGTAGATGGATTGAATTATCAGTTAACCTTCTTACAAATCTGAAATATGGTCTTCAAGCACAATAATGTACATTACAAATGTTTACTATAAAGCAAAGAAAAATACGCTTCACGAAAAAAGATCACATGATTATGAATATAAATATCTCCCACAGAATGCATCAACTTGGGTTGTTGCTATAGAACAACCTACTATCAACCTTTGGTAACAACTTAAGATGTGTTTTTCAAAATCTCACAGTTTTCACTAAAACTTCTTTTAATAACCTGTCCATATAACTGTAGCTTTAAGGGTGATTAAGTACAAAATATGTCATTTGTACTGAGATTAAAGTTAAATAAAAATCACATTGCTACATTTAGGTTTCCTCATTCGCATGAATTTAGGGTTTTTGAAAAGATACATGTCATGTATTTAGGACTCAATTTGTCCACAAAGCACATTCTGGAATGTGTAATAACAAGTTAACTGACTTATTGAACTATTATTTTTATAAACATATCAGCAACATGCTTTTCTTATTTAATTATTAGATTTAGACTCTTGATTAGAATTATAATCTTATTATTAAAATAAACATTGATATAATTCAAATAAATTCACTAACTACAGGTACTGGACTATTATTTTAACATATTGATTACATGTATTTGTACAGCAGACACATCCTGTTATTCTTTAATTAGTCTTATAATAAGATTAGTCAGTTCAGTCAAAATAAGCTTCCCTTTAGAATAACTAATTTAAAATACTCTGTTTTATATTAATGCAAACTTCTGATCTTCGTAAATAAAAAAGTCAAGCATCATTCATTCCCGCATTCATTTTGACTCTAACCCGTATGCCATTTTACTGAAATATTTTGTAAAGATTAAACTGTTTAACCTCAGTCAGAGTATAAAATGTATATGTGATCATATTAACCCATCTCCCTATGCTTCAATCATAAAACATTCTCATAGTTGCCACATTCGTAATGTAATATTTGATTGAAGATGCATAAAACAGTTTAGATACCAGAATAACAGGTATAACCGATTTATCATGTACTGTACAGTAAAACCCAAAATATATTTAACAAGCATTAACCCTTTTAACCCCTATTAACAATATGGTAACCTTAAATCATATTAAAGTTAATGTCCTGCTCCTCCATAGTTTCAGGAACACCTTAACCACACTTTCTTATTATGAGGAGAAACTATGGGGGGATATTTCTTGGAATCGTGGAAGAAATACCAGCGGGGGCCACACTTTTATGAGTGTCAAAACAGGTAACCCCAACCACACTTAAACATATGTTGATTGGTAAAAATGTGGTTAAAAAAGGTCGTATTTTAACCACATGAGGAGAAAACAAGCGTTTTTATCATTAAATTGACGATGTGTAAGTAAATAAAAAAACATGTGTTCAATTTAATTCGCCAGTAGAAGGTTTATTTGCCCAACGTGACAATTGAATTTATCTCCAAATTCCCTCTATTTTTTTAAATGAAAATAACATAATACTATAGTACATATTTGGAATTTTATTTCATCTAGCATTATATCACAAAATATATATGTTTACATTTATATAGCCTATAGATACAATATTTCCCCTTCCCCTATAGCTACATATAGTTTTATCCAGTTGTATTAGTCTCATAAGTCGTACTCTTACCAGTAAGCATAAACGGATTATACAGGGTGAGTAAAAAAAGTTAATCCAAACAGATCTTAATAACCCTGTCATTGAGCATGGGTCATATTCATCAAAATTAAATCCTGTCAAACGTTTTTTCATTCTACAAAGTTTCATTGGTTTTTAACCATGCTATAAAATGACGGTGTCGAGTCTGGAAGCAAACTTGAACGTTCGGGCGCGTAGTTGTTCACTACACGAGCACATACATATTGTTTGATAGCTCATATATTTTCTTCTCTTGTTTCAATGCATATGGTTAACTTGCCAGTGTAGACATTAGCTCCATAGAAAACAATCTGGAGTGATCATGTCCGGTAATTGTGGCCTGTTCCGGTGTGAAAGAAATTATGGTCCCCCTTCTTAACGGCCCTTACTGGCCCTGATTGAGTATACGATAATAAGGGAAAGAGGTCACAATATAAATCAATGGAGAGTAGGACCATAAATTGATAGGACCTCCTAACCTTTTACACCGGCATTTGGAGCATGTTTTGTAAATGACCATAAAAGTGTTACCATTGGGGCTAAACCAAAGAAACTTAGTAGAATGAAAGAACATTCTTTGTTCATATAAAATCTCCAAGATACGAGGTTTCGAGGTTTCTAATTCATTGTGCAAAATATGATTTCCCATTAGGAAAGACTGAGTGACAAATATACATTTGTTTGGGCTACTTTTTTGGCTCACTCTGTACATGTATAAGTGTCAAATGACAACTAAATATTACACATCAAATATTATTATTCATCCCAATTGCCCATGATCTATTCCCGTATTAAGGATCGTTTTCCAATCCTTGAGGCTGGCTTACTGGCTCCAGTATTTGAACCACGTGACACCCCACGTGTTTGATCACGTGATGTAAGATTCCGCCCAGGAAGCTGAGGTAATGGTTCATATTTTGTTCCAAAATTGTAAAATTCTTTCATTGACATTTTTCTCTTGAAGACTGGTGGAGCCTCTTCTCGTTCACCATTTTCAGCAGTATCTTGGAGATTTTCTTTCAATTGAGTGAGAGACGGTGTCTGATTTGGAGTTTGTTTACCCGAAATAGTTGGGAGTTTCAGTGCCTCTTTTTTCCTTTGCTTCTCTTTGTTTAAAGCTTGTATTCTTTTCATTCTTCTTTCTCCTTCGATGAATTCTCTGAAATATGTATTCTATTTGAAATATAATTGGAACATCAAAGTTTTAATCTCATCTAGCATTGACTATACCAAAAGCAAGAAATTTAAATAAAAATAGGATTATTACTAATTTGAGAAAACAATTAAGATAAATAATACATTGCTAAAACTGATAATCTTGAAATAAAATAGTGCTTACAGTATATCTATTTCGCCATCTCCATCAGCGTCCAGATAGTCGATCAACTCGTCAAGCGCACTTTTGCTCATGTTAAAATTCATTCTCTAAAAATGAAATATATGTTATTTATAAGGCAATATAACATTAAATCTATACCTAAAATCATTCTTTGATGTAATAAAAATATAATTATTCTGGTTTGTTTATATGATAACAAACATTTATACGAATATTTAAAACAATTTTCACGAATTGAAAAAATATGTATATAAAAATGTGCAAGGCTAAATCATTTGTATTAACCACGCTTCAATCCGAAAATACTTGTGAATGGCATTGGATAAAAACTCACAATCTCTTGCAACAATTGTGGTTTAGTAGTGTAGTCTAGATGAAAACAAAGGATTTATCACTGAACCTTGTTTTGGAGTATATACAATGTTTTATTGCATTTTCTGATAGTTAGACGTGTCCTGGTCAAAAAGTCACAAATATGCAGTTGTGGTAGGTTGAGCATTTTTTTCTATTGTCTTTTTAATATTATGTAATATTTCTGAAAGGGAGTGTGGCACATTTGGTAGTATTCATGTATTTAAATGGAGTTAAACATCCCTTATCGCTTATTTTTGTTTAATTTATGACTTGCAATATACTTATCTACCCGTGAACATTCTTTCTCTGAAAAATACAGTAATTATGCAAATTAAGTCATTAAATCAACACTACCGGAACAATGTAAACTAAGTGCAGTAACGATTGTCTGATCTTTATAATGGGTTCACCTTTTGTAGAACAGAGATTTGGTATCATTGTTAAGCTAAGACTATAAATGTGTTCCAAGTGGAGTTAATTTCACTTGAATTATTAACATTACCCTAAATTAGAGTAGAATAAATACGATCTAATATTTCAATTATGAGTATACACGGTAGGGATTGTCATCACGTGACCTTCGCAACTGATGGTGTCTGAACAAGGCGTAAGATTTTCTCGATTAAGCAAGAAAAACGAATAATTTTCATATTTATACTTTGTTAAATGCTTCAAATCCCGCCCCACTTGTGCATACTATCTCAGTATTTCAAATGAACCTAAATTTACAAGCAGAGAACGCATATTTTTTGAGATATCACTGTTTTTTATTTCGAAATATGATGGTGTCTGAACAACTCTTAAATTCTGCATGATGGTGTCTGTGCACATTTTAAAATACACTACTTGGAAAGTAGTCCTCGTGTTTTCGTGTGTTTTTTAAATACATCTGCTTCTTTCCAATGTGTTAAACCGAAATCAACCTAGAATTGTGATGTTTGCCTGTTATCACTGCCATCCATTGGTTGAATTCCCAACATTCAGTGAACGATTTGCAAATCATGTGTTGGACAACATCCATCAGAGGAATTTAGATACATCGTGTATTGTCACCAGAAACTGGGCGATTAAGTTATTTGATCAGACGTTATTTATCCAATATTACAAACGTTTACTTGATGTACTTGAATAAAACAATATAAAATGAATCCATCAATTTAGACTGCCCAGGGATGGTATTATTCCTCATCTTCGCACGCTCGGTCTTCACTGCGTTCCGACGGGAGCCGAGTGAACGAAGATGATTATTCAGTAAAGCCAGTCACCTTTTGAGAGGCCAGAGAAATCTGACCAATCAAAATACAGGATTTGTTCGTGATGTCATTGTCCTCATTAAAGTCTCTGCAAAATTATGTAACATTAATAGGGTCTAGCTTCTACACTGTATAATAACTTATTAAATATAGGCTTTGTATAAAAAAAACTGTACCTTATGCCCACGTACCCACTTACGTGAGTCGTGATACAGTCTTTGGAGGGTTCAATTTTTAAAGCTTTAAAGGATTATCCGATCATTTTTTTTACAAATAGCGCCAAAGGCTCAAAGGCTCGTCCAAAAGGGAAAATCTACGCTAGATTAGGTTTTAATATGTCGGGGATTTGCTAAATGGAATTCTGTACTTCAGTTTGTTTAATCACAAAAAGGGGAACGATGATTTTAGTCTCGGGGATCGTAAATTCATCCCAACACACGAAAGTGTAATTGTTTGCTCAATTGTGGATGGTGATTCCGAATTGGATGACGGGAAGAGTAGTACACCCATAAAGACAAGGTTGTAATGCAACCTAAATATGGCAATATAGTCACACCTTAAAGACGACTACCTAGAAGTCCCCAGCAAATGAAAAACGTGACAATTTTAGTGAATATTGCTTCTAGTGAACGAGCATTAATAGAAAAGGATCCGTCATACTAAGTATAGTATATAAAACTGCCCCCAGGTCATTCATGACCATTATGACATACGGTATTTAGTAAGGTGTTAATTATGGCATACTGTTCAGGTCCATCCTAAGTGTTATTGAGGCCATAGTGACCTTGTAAAGGTCAAGTCAGTGCATATCTGATAATAAAAGATTCTTGTGTGCAAAATCATCGTTTACAAAATTTAAAATGTGAAATTATGATAAAGAATGTTGCAAAGGACAATTTTGACCTTAACCTTTGATTTTCATTTCATTTTTTTGTTTTATTATTTTATTTGGTTCCATTGACTTAGCATATGGATATCAGCATTTATTATATCACTATCTAGCTAGCGACAGTATGATTGGTCAAAACCGGGTCACATGTCGTGGTATATCTGGCGATATTCAATGGCAATGCTAATCAGATAAGACAACCGTGAGATATCTAGCGATATCACACGCTCCCGGGAATTTTCAAAGAATTTGTTTTCGTTCAGTGTAAATAATTTAGTTCAGTGCAAGTCAAAATGGCAGACGAACCGAGAAGATTAAATTTGAAATATATGTATTTCAATGTTAACCTATGACTTAACAATATTAGGGATGTTTAGCTAGACAGTGATATAATAATGAACAAATATTTCACTCTATTGAGGTGAATACCTGTAGCACTTTCACAAGGTGATATTCCACTTGCCCTTCGGGCTTTGTGGAATATCACTTGTGAAAGATGTACAGGTATTCACCTCAATAGAGTGAAATATTTGTTCAGTATCGACTTGATAATATCCTGATGTTAAGTTAATTATTCTTTCAAATGAGCTGGGTATAATGCTCCTTCTTAACCTTGGGACAGCCTTATCTTGACATTCTAGGCAGGTTACCAATTTCCCTTGAGTTATTATGCTATTGTATAGTTATATTCTTAATCCACTTTGTACATTTGTAGCACGAGTATAGTCAATATCCAAAATAGTACAAAATATTTCGAAGAAAATACTTGACATATACACATTTCAAAGCAAATGCGTGACATACGGAACTCGCGTGAAAAGTCCGAACGGAATGCGTTCGTCTTTTTTCGACGTACACTAATGCATTTACAATTCAGCATAGACGAAGATTGAATGATCTTATATTTTAAAAATCAAACCCTTCAAAGACTGTATCATGCCCCACGTACGTGGGTCGGGACGTGGGTACGAGGTACTAGGTTTTTATACAAAGCCTTAAATATACGAGAGTACATGAATGCATAGTATATAATAAACAATTACACATGAAAACATGGAAACTGGTATCCATGTCGTGTATTTAAAAAATTTGTACAGACACCATCATACAGAATTTTAGAGATGTTCAGACACCATCATTTTTCGAAACGAAAAACAGTCATATCTCAAATAATATGCGTCCTCTGCTTGTCAATTTAGGTTCATTTGAAAGACTGAGATAGAATTCATAAGTGGGGAGAAATTTGACGCTGTTAACAATGTATAAATATGAAAAATATTCATTTTTCTGGCTTAATCGAGAAAATCGTACGACTTGTTCAGACACCATCAATTACGAAGGTCACGTGATGACAATCCCCACCGTGGTATAGGGGTAAAAGAAGTGTATAACAACTGTGTTTTTAAATTATGCATATTAATTGCTTACTAATTAACATATAAACTTTAATTATAAACATTGACTCAATTTGATTATTTGTGCAATATAATACACTAAATATGATATCAGTCTTAGCTTGTATTCGCGAATGCAACTAACGCCGTCGGCTACAGGATAAACCTACTATTTTCTGGGCAACTCATTTAAATATGAATAGTACCCAGTCGCTAGCTGTTAGTTGCATTCACGAATGTAAGCTTATGTTTTACTCTTACTTCAAAAGGTAGTATTATTAATCTATTGTCACCTGCTATAACTGAACCTAAACATATTCAAGTATTTCATAACTTCAAAATATTTCCAAAACAATAACCTTTAACATGTAATAGCAGATACAGTTGAAATTACACATTCAGTATTAAAACAACTTCGCTCATAAAATCTTATATTTTACTTTATTCAACTAAAATTATTTAATGTTCTTTCATTTCTTTTTTTAACTGTAATATGTAATCCAGTTCATTCTGACACTAATCTTATTTTGTTTAAAATTTTAATTTTAAAAATACACTTCATTATAGGATATTGATTTCAAAAGATACCCGTTCCGTCATTGTGAATTCGTATCTTTTCAGAAAAAAACTATCATTCAGACTTGAATTAAATGGCCGATTAGTATTACTGTAATATTCTGAAGAAATAATTTTGCTCCTAGACACCCTGCTCTTGTTATAGATACGAACAGGACTAATACGCTACATATGAACACCATAAATGGTTGAATTCTATCTATTCATTTATTTGCGATAACCTGTGTTGCATTTTGTCTTGTTAATGTTGCAAGATTATCTTTAAATGTAAAGTTGGCATTAATTTTTGTCACTAGTTTGTCCATATGAGCCAAAACTCATTGATCATAAAAGAGTATACCGTTTCTGCTTTTCTCATTTATTAAATTGTAATGTAATCTATTTCATTCTGACACTAATCCTATTTCATTTAGGATTTAAATTCTAAAAATACACTTCATTATAAAATATTGATTCTAAAAGATCCATCGTTGCTTCATTGTGAATTAGTAACTTTTCAGAAAAAAAAACTATTATCAAGAATCAAATTAAATGGGAAAATACTATGTGTTGATATTCTGATGAAACGATTTTGCTCCTAGTCATACCGCTGTTGTTTTAGATTTGAATGGGACTACTATGCTGCATAGGTCTACATGAACACAGTAAATGGTTAAATCCATTCTGATACTCATCACATATTTCTGCCTTCAACGAGAAATATGAAGGCCATGATTTCTCATGATGGGCTAAATCTTACCTAGTTTAATTGATGAACTTCTGAGAATTTTTGACAGGGGGTTTCGCACTTATCACCACATGCCCATATATGGGACAGAATATCGGTGTTGCACTCTGGGAGTCAATCTTCCTTGACCATTTAGCGCATACTGGTAGGATTCATGCATTCAGTTGCTAATGCCTTCATTTCTACTACATGCAAGTAGAACAATGCACCTGACAGATGCCATATCCCACACACTCTCCCCCCCCCCCACTTATCATCCTCCTAAGCAGGTGTACAGAATCCGTACCTCCTTCTTCCCCCTGCTATAACCAATTTGGGAGTGCCCGATTAAACTGAATCACATGATCTAATTATTATGCGCATGACTTATACATGATTTCTGTTGCGACAGCCAATCAGATTGCGAGTTCTTAATCGGGGAAATGCTAACTGCTTATCGCAGGGGTAAAAAGAAAGAATATATTCTGGATTTTGAAGCCCCGTGATCGAGGATGCCACTTATAGAGTCTTTATTAGTAAAGCTAGGATGTTCATTCAATTATCTACTTTTACTATATGGTGTAATAACTTTTACAACTATGATGATTTAAGATTGTGTAATTTTATTAAAGGCAGAATCAGATCTATGGGGTGACAAAATTAAAAGCAACGTGTACAATTGACCTACCAATCTATTCCTTACAATCTCAAATACAATCTCCCAAAAGATTCACAATATGTTATAAATCAGTAAAGTTACAATAGATTCAAAGTGAAACAAGGCATTAACATGACAAAATGTCACCACCTAAAACAATTTGGTCAATTTAAAGCAAGTTGGAAAATACCTTTTGACCTTAAGAAGAACTTCTGAGAACATGTAGATGATTTTGAAAAAAAAATTAGTCAATTTGAAGCAAGTTGAAAAAAGACCTTTTTGACCTTGAGAAGGTCATTGAAGGTCAAAGGTCAAATCTAAAGTCAGATTTGAACTTCTGAGAACTTGTAAAGTCAAATTTGAACTTCTGAAAAGATGTAGATGATTTTGAAAAAAAAATTTGGTCAATTTGAAGCAAGTTGAAAACAGACCTTTTTTGACCTTGAGAAGGTCATTAAAGGTCAAATGTCAAATCTAAAGTCAGATTTGAATTTCTGAGAACATGTAGATGATTTTGAAAAAAAATAGTCAATTTGAAGCAAGTTGAAAAAAGACCTTTTTGAACTTTTTTGACCTTGAGAAGGTCAAATGTCAAATCTAAAGTCAAATCTAAAGTCATATTTAAATTTCTGAGAACATGTAGATGATTTTGAAAAAAAAATTTAGTCAATTTGAAGCAAGATGAAAAAATACCTTTTTGACCTTTTTTGACATTGAGAAGGTCATTGAAGGTCAAATGTCAAATCTAAAGTCAGATTTGAATTTCTGAGAAGATGTCGATGATTTTGAAAAAAAAATTTAGTCAATTTGAAGCAAGTTGAAAAAATACCTTTTTGACCTTTTTTGACTTTGAGAAGGTCATTGAAGGTCAAATGTCAAATCTTAAGTCAAATCTAAAGTCAGATTTGAATTTCTGAGAACACGTAGATGATTTTGAATTTTTTTTTAGTCAATTTGAAGCAAGTTGAAAACAGACCTTTTTGACCTTTTTTGACCTTGAGAAGGTCATTGAAGGTTAAATGTCAAATCTAAAGTCAGATTTGAAGGTCAAATGTCAAATCTAAAGTCAAATCTAAAGTCAGATTTGAATTTCTGAGAACATGTAGATGATTTTGAAAAAAAATTTAGTCAATGTGAAGCAAGTTGAAAAAAGACCTTTTTGACCTTGAGAAGGTCATTGAAGGTCAAATGTCAAATCTAAAGTCAGATTTGAACTTCTGAGAACATGTAGATGATTTAGAAAAAAATTGAAGTCAGTCTAAACAGTATTTGTTAAGTTATAGGAAGTTGTAAGAAATTGTTACAGACACCAACCTCCAACCGCCGGACGCCAACCACCAACCGCCGTCGCAAAAAAACGGAGACCATAACAATATGTCACCACTTTTGGTGGTGACATAAAAATGGGTGTAAAATGTTTAAATTCTCCCAAGTAATAAGAATGGTCACCATTCTTATAGAAAAATAATACATTATTGTAAAAATCTTTAGTTTTCCTAAAAAAGACACGAAAAGGAATGACATAAGCCAGAATTATTCTAAAATTGAAACAATTTTTTGTTAGTCTGCTCGCTAGATCTGATTCTTTCCTTAAGTAATATGATGTTAATTGTTGAGCAAGTGTAATTTTAAATTCTTTTTGAAGGTGGAAAGAGTATTAGAATGAGTAATTTTATGAGGTAAAGTGTTCCACAGGTAGGTCTGACCCTGTCTTCCTTATAGAGTATTTTCCCATGGTTGTTCTGAACGTACAAGATTTAAGATTGTATATTTGTCTGGTTTGAATGTGGTAGAATTAGTGGTTCTCGGTTTATATAATAAGTTTTTTCTCTTGGAGCTGATGACTACATCATAATAAAAAATTAATTACCCTATATACAATTCTGCTGATTTTTCGTAATACAATTTGTTATATCTCTAGCTCCAGCTAATGAGAATTTGAAGATTCTACATGATGCCTTTAAAAAGTTTTAGAGAAAATCTTAACTGTGAGGGCCATATA
This sequence comes from Owenia fusiformis, assembly GCA_903813345.2. Lineage (NCBI taxonomy): Eukaryota > Metazoa > Annelida > Polychaeta > Sabellida > Oweniidae > Owenia > Owenia fusiformis. The sequence goes on from CAIIXF020000002.1 coordinate 29,318,434, forward strand.
TATGGTTGTAAATTGATTATATATGTTAAAATCAATTGAAATGAGAAAAATAACCATTACCCCTGACTCAGCTCTTAATTACGGCCTTACTTTTTATCAGTTTCTAGGTTCAGTTCAAAGTTAATCATGTAAATGTGACATGAAATCACTGAAATCATGTAAAAGCAAGTATATAAGTTCTTAAATCTAGATTTTTAAAATCCCTACTTATGGAATATTACGAATTCTGCTGACCTTGCAGAAAAAATTGCTCAAGGTAACATTACTGCATATTTGTCAAATCTTCATCAGAACACATCAGACCAACATATTATGCAATAAAACATTGTATATACTCCAAAACAACCCCCTCTTGGCTTTCTTCTAGACTAGTGGTGGGATAAGTAAGTTGAGGTACGAGAATAAGGTCGTTCAATAGGTTCATGCAAAAATTATCTAATTTTGATATTTTTCATGAAAACGTTCAGACAATTTATAGGAAAATTATTCGTATAAAAGACGACCAATTCAACCAAAATGTCATCCATGAAATACCTGACAAACTAGATGAGACACCAAATTTTATGAGATTTTATGACAGTAAAGTAATCTTCGGTAAAGTAATTTTCAAAGTTTATCAACTTTGAAAATTTAATTTTCTTTGAAAATGTGACTTCTAGGTCGGGGAGATTCCCCATAGAGCCCATGTTGTAAAACCACAAAAAGTGAAATATCTTTTCTTGTGTTGGGCAGATAATATTTTCTTTTACTGGACATATTTTAATTTGTATAACTAACAGATATGTACATAAAGGTAATATGAAAAGTGAACCATTAAAACGCATGCATGTTCAAGTTTAAGGGAATTTTGTAATACCCTGCCATGTTAATTCCCCCGAATCAGCCACCTGGTGGCGAAACTGGTAACTACCTACTCGCATCTGAGTAATTCGGCTTCTATTTCTTAGTTCCCAGAAATACAGTTATTAACCTAAATCCTCAAGGACACTGGCACAAAATAAAAAATAAGAGGTATCTCATAACAAAAATGAATTTAGATAGTGACATATATTTTCCTTTTGTTATTCTGTACTATATTTATTGAAATACAATTGATATAGGTTTGATAGTAAGTATTACAGACTTCCAGCTAATGTATATTTGTATACTTATCCTTTTACAAGTGAGGTTTCAGGTACATGTAACAGCGGGATATATAGAATTCATATCTTTGGTAAGTGCCACATATACTATAAGTTATTGAATGATTTGAAGTGCAATACTGGATACTTATATTCTGCTCTAGAAATTCTGTATTGGAACGAGACGAAGTTTCTTGATTGATTTCTCGAAAATAATGAGAACACTAAGAAAACAAACCTGGATATGGGTGTCCTTAAAACCTCACATTATACAAGTAGGGTATATTCCTCAGGAAATATGATATCTTACTTTTCACCCTCCTGCCGCCTTCCTGACCTTCGGTAAGATATATTTCCCTCAGGATATACCCCATTTCAAAACCCTCCATAATATAACCCTCATATAGTTACCTCCATCCCTTTTCTAAATTCCTCCCTTGATATTGTCTGACTTCCATCGGCGTCCAAATTATTAAAGAAATCAACCGAGCGTGACATTCTATCCTTCAGACTATATAAGATCTTTGCAGGCTCGACATTGAATACCCTTGTTGGAGACTTAAAGCCCAAATTCGAGTTTTTATTGTTGCCTTTCTTCATAAAGCTATTAACATCCAGTTGACCACGGAGATGCATAGAAGAGTCGTATATCGCCTCGAACTGTCTTAATTCTTTGATTTCTTTAACTGTTTCTTCAAATTCAGTGCTAACCACCATTCCCTGAAAAAGCATTTATACAATCAAAAATTTCAAGCTTGACACTGTTAATTTGTCTAAATGAATACAGGAAATACTTAAGCCATGTAAAATTATGGGATGTGAAAAGGATAGTATTGTGAAAAATCACGCATCGGTTGATATTAGAGATAGGAATTACCCCATATCAGAGACACATAAATAAGGGTTATGTACTGGGAGTTTTTGGGTATGGGGTTTATCAAATGGGGAGATATGCATGCATATCTACCTGAGAGACCGTAGGGACAATGTATCTCACGAGGGATGAACCCAATATCCAAACCGACCGTACATAACTGCTTTATCCTATACCAAGTAGAGTTTTCAGGGGCATAGGGCCATTTCAATAGTACAAGGTGTAAAAATAAACAAATCATTCATATGCAAAGTCATTTTATTGCATTTCCACTACTTACCGGAAGCGGGAAGATATGCACCGAAGCGGGAGATATGGAGGTTCTGGATATGGAAACCTCAAAATCAGGTTACGGGATATATCTTACCAACTTATCTCCTTAAAACTCTACTTGGCATAGAACATATTATCATATGTCTCTGCCCATATGCAATACTTTACGAATAAAAATCAATATGAAATTTTGAGAGACAATATTGTTATTGCTTGAATTCGAACATGGTTATGTATGTACTTGTGTACGGTACGCGGGCTGCCAACTTTATTGTTACTTACACTTAGATCGAGATGAGCTAGTTGTGATACCCCGGACTCCTTCAGTTTAGATATAGCATACGTTGTAGTAACAGGAGTCAGAGGATTTCTTGAAAGCTAAATAAAATATATATCATGTTAATAAATAGAAATGAAACAAATCTAGCAGCTAGGAATGCTCAAGTTCTTAGAGGCACTTATTTAATTGTGAATACGTTTGTTTCTCATTTTATAACTAAAATAACGTAATAATTACAATAATTGAATGCTATTGAACTATCTAAAAAACCTGCTTGAAAAAGAAACAGATACTCAATTATCAATTTTAAATAATGGTAAATTAAAATTGTATTTGTATATTAATCTTGAATTACAAATAACTATATTTTGAGAATATTACTTTCCAGATGAATTTGAAGGCGTTGATATCAATTAGTCATTTACTTAAGACATTCTCTCTTGCCTTTAACATGCCTACATTGGATGCATCAATATAACTTACATTTAAAACTTCTAATTTTGAGTTCCTTATTAACCCTTCAAAGAGGACGAACGCTGCCGGTGGATGTATTCTATTGTTTGTTAAATCCAACTCGGTTAACGTTTTGTTCTCTTTTAGTGCATGTGATATTGCAGTCGAACCCTCATTCCCAAACCCATTGTAACCAAGTGACAAACTTGTTACACTTTTGTTGGTCTGAAAAAGATGTATTATGTATGACACGATGGTATGAACATGTTAATAATACAGGCCCGTAACCGGGGGAGGGATGGGAGGGGGTTCGGGGTCCCCCCTGGACAAAGGTTCCGAAGTTTTAAAATCATGTAGTTTTTTCACTATTCTGAGCACTTTTAAAGTGATTTTGGTCATTTTCGGGGCAAAGCTGTCAAAAGTGAACCCCCTAAAAAAAATTTAAAATCCCTTGGCAAATCCTTGCTACGGGCACTTACTCTTTTGTTGGTCTGACAAAGATGTTAAAGGCAGAATCTGATCAATAAGGGGTGACAAAATTACAAGCAACATGTATAATTGACCAACCAATCTATTTCTTACAATATCAAATACAATATCTCCCAAAAGATTCACAACATGTTATAAATTGGTGAAGTTATTAATGATTCAAAGTGCAAAAATGAGTGAAAAATGTTTAAATTCTCCCAAATATGAATGGTAACCATTCTTATAGAAAAATAATACATTATTGTAAAAATCTTTAATTTTCTTGGAATAAAATTGCACTTTTGTGGTTTTTAGAAAATAGACATGACAAGGAATGACACGAGCAAAAATATTCTGAAATTGAAACAATTTTTTGCTTAGCCTGCTCGCTATATCTGATTCTCTCTTTAATTAATATCATATTTTGTATCGATGCAGGGGGTTGAATTATGTTACGGAACATTGCATGACTGGAGCGCGGGCATCGCCCGATTCCATATATACGTACGTTTATAATGCTTATAACAGGAAAAACGTTGACTCACCTTCAGACCATTTCCTATTGCAGCTGCCCCTTTGCCACGCAAGTGATTCCAACTCAGGTCTAATTCTTCCAGACTATCGTTGTGACCTTGACAAACAAAACAAGAAGTTTGTAAAAAATAAATAAAATAATAATAATATAATAACAAATAAAATAAATATATCATGCTAATTACCTTTCAAACAACTAATTTATTTCTAGATCATCAGTTGTAAAATATCAAAATTCAATATTTTCAAATTCTTATGGAACCCTGTTAGACCCTACATTAATAAGTAAAAGGTTATGTTGACAGGTTCTCAACAGGTGCACACGTATGCAGGAATATATATTTTATCATCTAAACATATCAAAACAACTGGCGAATCAACGAAAAACAAGATGATGATAAAAGAAAGAAACTAAATGGAACAATAATACAGTTAAACATTGCTAATAATTTTTCTAAAAAACGATTCATCAGTAGATAATGGTAGAATGCTCGCCTGTCACGCGGGTGGCCCCGGTCAGTGCAACCTTTTTACTGATCTTTACAAGAAAAATTCAGACTATGTCAATTTTTAAAAATAGCCAAATGCATTAGTGATATGAAAGCACTGGTGGTTCAGTGGTAGAATGCTCGCCTGCCACGCGGGCGGCCCGGGTTCGATTCCCGGCCGGTGCAAGCTTTTTACTGATCTTACCAGAAAAATTCAGACTATGCCACTTTTTGAAAACAGCCAAATGCCTTGGTGATATAAAAGCACCGGTGGTTCAGTGGTAGAATGCTAGCCTGCATATATATTGCCAATATTACACTGATATTGGTCGTTCGTCAGTGTAAGAAAAGCGAGGGACTAAATACGTGAATTGTGTCTTTGTTAACATATAAAACCTAAAACCATCGACACATTCTCAAACTAGACTATCTTCCTTAACTTCGAGCCAAATTATTATCCACAACGTGACTTATAAGTAGGTGTAAATCGGGAAATAAAAAAATCTTATCGAAACCTAGTCCCGGAGGAAGTTCCGCCATGATACACCGACGATACGTCTGTGTAATTAGGTGGGTAGCAGTGACAATGCCAATTTTTGAAAACAGCCAAATGCCTTGGTGATATGAAAGCACTGGTGGTTCAGTGGTAGAATGCTCGCCTGCCACGCGGGCGGCCAGGGTTCGATTCCCGGCCAGTGCAACCTTTTTACTGATCTTTACAAGACAAATTCAGACTATGTCAATTTTCGAAAACAGCCAAATGCCTTGGTCATATGAAAGCACTGGTGGTTCAGTGGTAGAATGCTCGCCTGCCACGCGGGCGGCCCGGGTTCGATTCCCGGCCAGTGCAACCTTTTTACTGATCTTTACAAGAAAAATTCAGACTATGTCAATTTTTGAAAACAGCCAAATGCCTCGGTGATATGAAAGCACTGGTGGTTCAGTGGTAGAATGCTCGCCTGCCACGCGGGCGGCCCGGGTTCGATTCCCGGCCAGTGCAACCCTTTTACTGATCTTTACAAGACAAATTCAGACTATGCCAATTTTTGAAAACAGCCAAATGCTTTGGTGATATAAAGCACTGGTGGTTCAGTGGTAGAATGCTCGCCTGCCCCGCGGGCGGCCCCGCTTCGATCGATTCCCGGCCAGTGCAACCTTTTTACTGATCTTTACAAGAAAAATTCAGACTATGCCAATTTTTGAAAATAGCCAAACGCATTGGTGATATGAAATCACTGGTGGTTCAGTGGTAGAATGGTTGCCTGCCACGCGGGCGGCCCGGGTTCGATTCCCGAGGCCTCATTATCATCTGGTCGCAACGCAAAATCGCATGCGAATCGCATCGCAAGACATCGCAACGCAACTATTTCCCAAAAATGTTATTATCATTCCATCGCATCGCAAGTCTGACGCAAAGTTATCGATTTTCTGATCGCAACTTAACAAAAAGTTGCGACGGCGTTTACCCTGTCGCAAATCAAATCGCAAATCTAGTTCATCTCTGAGCGTAATTTTATCTATGTTAATGGATATTTTGTGGTGTTTTATATCGGTCATTTCACTACCTGTTAAGTATTAATCAATAGTATCGAAGAAATTGTTCAATTTTATTTATTTAATATGATTAAAATATACATTTAATTGAGCCTGCAAATCCTTAAAAATCACGTTTGTTTCTAAATATTGCGAACGCATCACATACTGTGTATTCGTCTTAGATTGGTGCCTGCAATATTTCGTGCTCTTTGGAGCATAGGATTTTCGCCAATTAAATATTTATCTAGCTAATAGAGCTTGTTTGGTGAATTAATCTTGCCACTACTACACTAATGTTCTGAGTATTCCTAGTGTTTTTGTACCTCACCTACATCGTCTGCAAAAGTGCAAGAACACCAAGATGTTTCATTTCATTGTGGATCACCACAATCGTATTGGCCGAAGAGTATTTCGAGATAGGTTTAACCCACTCGATTCACTAAATGACATCGAGATGCTCCAGAGATACAGAATGCCGAGAGCATTGTTAATAGAGGTAATAAACCTTCTTGAAGACGAACTGACACCAAAGAATAGGAACAATCAATTCATCCCGGGGTTTCTAAAAATGTTGATCAATGGTTGAACTCCTGTGGTATCTTTGTACAGTATTTGAGGTGCTCGTTTTTCTGAATGATCTTTATGTTCCCAGATAGATTAAATATTAAAGACATTTTATTTGATCGAGTTTGAATATGAATAGAAACGTTTTTAATTCTACATAATAGAATAAATGCATATCAGTGCAAATTACTACAAATTACAGACAGATTGTTGTCCAAGCATCACCCATCGCATTGAAGTTGACTCGTCGGAAAGATTTTCAATTTGAAATGAGAGTTCGTCTCAAAATTGTAGATTTTCACATTTTCATCCCGACCCTGATTCAAACATGATTTGCTTTGATCACAATGCATATTTTGTTCCAAAGGAAAATAAATGCAATACACAGCTGGAGACATATTTAAACATATATCGATATGGAACCCACAACTTGCAATTTTCTTGCATGTGTATAAAATGTAAAATATACACCATCAAATAGAAAAATCATTAGCTGTTATCGTTTCATTGTCTGTTGAAAAATTATGTTGACGGATTTTAGATAGAAGCATTGTAGAACACATACAACAACGACCAAAAGTTCATTTTATTTCAGTGAGTTTCAGTAACATGACAACTTCCCGTTTTAACAGTTATTTATTTTCAGTGATGTATGACTTACAAAACGTTTTTTCTAGTCCTCATTTCCACACCAAGTGAACTTATTTTTCAGCTACCCTTGCCCAGCAACTATCCTGTGACTGTATTGTTATTTGACAGCTAAGTGGTGCCAAAAGAATATTTGCATCCTTCTCAATGAGAGATACTAATAATTCTTGTTCATCATTTGCCCAATTCCTTGCCCTCGACATGTTTCTTCGACTACCGTCTGTTCAATGTAAATCGATTTGCATTTTGGCGCACTTATGTCTTGCACAAGTGTAATGCATGCGCAACGAATCAAATCATATCAATTATTGGATTTCTATCAATTTCAATCAATCAATGTCAAAAACTAGCACCAGTGTCCTTTTAAATTTCGCGCCAAAATACACTCTAGACTTGCGATCGCAACTTACGTTTTAATTGTTTTGCGATTGCTTTGCGTCTGCGATTGCGCTCAATTGATAATATCACGCATCGCATGCGTTACGAATTGCGATCGCAATCGCATCGCAGACGCAACGCAACTATTTGCGACCAGATGATAATGAGGCCCCCGGCCAGTGCAACCTTTGTACTGATCTTTACAAGAAAAATTCAGACTATGCCAATTTTTGAAAACAGCCAAATGCCTTGGTGATATGAAAGCACTGGTGGTTCAGTGGTAGAATGCTCGCCTGCCACGCGGGCGGCCCGCGTTCGATTCCCGGCCAGTGCAACCTTTTTACTGATCTTTGCAAGAAAAATTCAGACAATGCCAATTTCTCAAAACAGCCAAATGCCTTGGTCATATGAAAGCACTGGTGGTTCAGTGGTAGAATGCTCGCCTGCCACGCGGGCGGCCCGGGTTCGATTCCCGGCCAGTGAAACCTTTTTACTGATCTTTACAAGAAAAATTCAGACTATGTCAATTTTTGAAAACAGCCAAATGCCTTGGTGATATGAAAGCACTGGTGGTTCAGTGGTAGAATGCTCGCCTGCCACGCGGGCGGCCCGGGTTCGATTCCCGGCCAGTGCAACCTTTTTACTGATCTTTACAAGACAAATTCAGACTATGCCAATTTTTGAAAACAGCCAAATGCTTTGGTGATATAAAGCACTGGTGGTTCAGTGGTAGAATGCTCGCCTGCCACGCGGGCGGCCCGGGTTCGATTCCCGGCCAGTGCAACCTTTTTACTGATCTTTACAAGAAAAATTCAGACTATGTCAATTTTTGAAAACAGCCAAATGCTTTGGTGATATGAAAGCACTGGTGGTTCAGTGGTAGAATGCTCGCCTGCCACGCGGGCGGCCCGGGTTCGATTCCCGGCCAGTGCAACCTTTTTACTGATCTTTACAAGACAAATTCAGACTATGCCAATTTTTGAAAACAGCCAAATGCTTTGGTGATATAAAGCACTGGTGGTTCAGTGGTAGAATGCTTGCCTGCCCCGCGGGCCGCCCCGCTTCGATCGATTCCTGGCCAGTGCAACATTTTTACTGATCTTTACAAGGAAAATTCAGATTATGCCAATTTTTCAAAACAGCCAATGCCTTGTTGATAGGAAAGCACTGGTGGTTCAGTGGTAGAATCATGCTCGCCTGCCACGCGGGCGGCCCGGGTTCGATTCCCGGCCAGTGCAACCTTTTTACTGATCTTTACAAGACAAATTCAGACTATGCCAATTTTTGAAAACAGCCAAATGCTTTGGTGATATAAAGCACTGGTGGTTCAGTGGTAGAATGCTCGCCTGCCACGCGGGCGGCCCGGGTTCGATTCCCGGCCAGTGCAACCTTTTTACTGATCTTTACAAGAAAAATTCAGACTATGTCAATTTTTGAAAACAGCCAAATGCTTTGGTGATATGAAAGCACTGGTGGTTCAGTGGTAGAATCATGCTCGCCTGCCACGCGGGCGGCCCGGGTTCGATTCCCGGCCAGTGCAACCTTTTTACTGATCTTTACAAGACAAATTCAGACTATGCCAATTTTTGAAAACAGCCAAATGCTTTGGTGATATAAAGCACTGGTGGTTCAGTGGTAGAATGCTTGCCTGCCCCGCGGGCCGCCCCGCTTCGATCGATTCCTGGCCAGTGCAACATTTTTACTGATCTTTACAAGGAAAATTCAGATTATGCCAATTTTTCAAAACAGCCAATGCCTTGTTGATAGGAAAGCACTGGTGGTTCAGTGGTAGAATCATGCTCGCCTGCCACGCGGGCGGCCCGGGTTCGATTCCCGGCCAGTGCAACCTTTTTACTGATCTTTACAAGACAAATTCAGACTATGCCAATTTTTGAAAACAGCTAAATGCTTTGGTGATATGAAAGCACTGGTGGTTTGGGTAGAATGGTCGCCTGCCACGCGGGCGGCCCGGGTTCGATTCCCGGCCAGTGCAACCTTTTTACTGATCTTTACAAGACAAATTCAGACTATGCCAATTTTTGAAAACAGCCAAATGCTTTGGTGATATAAAGCACTGGTGGTTCAGTGGTAGAATGCTCGCCTGCCCCGCGGGCCGCCCCGCTTCGATCGATTCCCGCCAGTGCAACATTTTTATTGATCTTTACAAGGAAAATTCAGATTATGCCAATTTTTCAAAACAGCCAATGCCTTGTTGATAGGAAAGCACTGGTGGTTCAGTGGTATAATCATGCTCGCCTGCCACGCGGGCGGCCCGGGTTCGATTGCCGGCCAGTGCAATCTTTTTACTGATCTTTAAAATTAAAATTTAGACTTTGCCAATTTTTGAAAACAGCCAAATGCATTTATGTTAATATGAAAGCACTGGTGATTCAGTGGTAGAATTTTGATAAAAATCGGCCAGTGCAAGTTTTTCCTGTTATTGTTAAGGAAAATTTCTTTCTCTGATCTTTGCGAGGGAACAATCATGCTGATCTTTTACGGCGGCCCCTGTTCGATCTCGGCCAGTGAAACCTTTTTTTTACTTTAACAAGGAAATATTCAGACTATGCCAATTCATAAAAAACATATGCCTGTTCTTCATACCTAATATGCTTTCCAATCTACTCTTTGGTAAGTCTTACCTAATGCATGTCCGAGAAAAACACCACCACTCTCCATGAAATTATTGTGGCTGAGATCTAACCTGATGAGGTCCGTGTTATACTGAAATTAAACACAGTTGAAAAGTTAACATTTTTATTATGTCACCACCTTTTTTATTTTTAAAACATTTTCAATCACAAATTATCTCTTATGCCAGCTTTGATGAACCCTCCAGAAGACACATGTTGCATGTAAAACAACTCCTAAAATGTATTTGAAAGTTCTACTTTAAAAAGCGTCTGATATCTAAAGAATATTTGAATTTTTTTACGTCAAAGTCAGCAATTTTTAGGAAACCGGGCGAACTTTGGAAATTGCGATGACAGGTCAAATAGGCACTATGGATTAACAAAATGAATGTAGAAATGACTTAATGCGAAAAGCAGTTTTGATTTGTGCGGCTAATGTTGATGGACGGACTAACGGACGGACACTTAGTCGATCCTTTAGGCTCATTGTGTGAGCAAAAAATAAAGTGTCACATAACATAAAAAGAAACCTATTTTGAAATGTCCGTTTTATTTTCAGATATTATTTTTCTCCCAAAATGTATGTTTATATGTAGTAAAATTCAATATAAACACTTACCCGTATTATGAGAGAAATATATTTGGCGTCTTTATCTTGGAAATCATTGCCTGAAAATCAAGTTATGTTTTAAGTTAATTTTCAGAGATCAAGGATAGATGTTACATGTGGTTTGTATTGTATATTGGTATGTTAGAACTAAATCTCCATTGAACATACAAAATCTGTTTCACAGACCGGTGTGAAAGAAATGATATGGTCCTCTTTCTTAACGGCCCTATCTGGCCCTGATTGCGTATAAGATAATGAGTGAAAGAGTTGTATTTCGGTCACCATATAAGAACCTCACCTGATAGATTGAGTCTATTTACACTGTTGTGTTTTGAGAACATCTTGCCAAGTGTTCTAGCGCCCTCTGTCGTGAAGTTATTGTCCGAAAGATCCTGAAAATAACGTGATGAACTATATAGATAGAATAACACCCCATGTAGACAGGTCGACTAAAATTACATTCGTATGATGTGAGACTCGACATTCACCAGGAAACTTGAACAAATAATTAGAAAAAAACTCACCAATGTTGAAATGTACACGTTAACCTCCAGAAGTTGTTTAATGTATTGTAGTTCTTTATCACCAAGAATATTGCCTGACAGATCGAGATTTGTAAGAATATAGTCATTCTGAAATATGAAAACATCCAAATGTATGCTTATTTTTTCACCTCTCAAGCCAAAAATAAAGAAATTATAGGCCTATAAGGCAGTGCAGTGCCTCTATAATAGATCTATGTATATGTACCACCTATGGGGTACTATTTCCATTCCAAACCCCAGGATGTAAATGCACATGTATCGATACGTGACACCCTGAGCGGTAACACCTTGTAACAAGGTACATGTATATTACATATATGGAGGCATAGCTGCCTTTAAAAGAAGTAAACTTAAAGAAAATGATACCCATCACAAGAAAACACTTACTAATAATGCAACACATAGGGCCTTAGTGCCCGCATCTCCAAGGCCGTAGCCCTTCATACTGATAGCCTTACATCCCAACTGTTTCGAAAAATGAGTCATTGGCAAGGCGTTGAATGTTTTACAGGCGCATTTATATGAACGTTTTATTCTTTTTATTGCATCTTTATTCGCCTCGTTCCATTTTCGTTTATCAATTTTATCCCTTTCTATGTCAACGACAGCCTCAAGTAATTTCCATTTACTTGGTGGTTTCTTCTCCGGTTCACTTGTATCATTATGTTGTTTCCTCTGACGTGCCGTGTCTTCAATAACAGGAAGTCTCTCCCCTTCAACACCATCAACCAGCGTCATACTGCGATAGTCCATCTTCTGTTTTTTATCAATGAATCTAAAAAAGAAATGTTAATTTCCTATATGACAATCCCATCTGACATGTCTGATGTGTATCCGGTAATATCTTATAAAATCATGATGACGTTAATGGGCGTTTTTCATGTATAACCTCATTTTTCATATATTCTTTCAGAAATAACGTATATCGAATATGCCAATCTAAATCTACTTTAAAGTCTACATATATGATGCCCAAGGTTAGAGTTTCCAGACTTTAATCAAACATTAATTGAAATTCAGAACTTTTCAAACTTACCAATATATTTGTATTTCGTTATAATCCATATTTAATGGTCATTCGAGACCAAAAGAAGGTGTAGGTTTCCTTTACAATCCTAATTGAAGTTCCTCTGATAAATATAGTTTGTACAAACTCTGTATGTTAAAATTTCAAAATTGAAAGTTAATATTTTGGTTCACTTTTACCATTGTAAAATGGCGATTCTATAATCCAGTTCCAAACAACCTATGATTTGACCACAAGCTATAATCACACAGTGGTTCAATTTGGTCCATCGCCCAGCGACAGTTCAATAACGTGAACGTAGTGGTAGCTGGTGCGTCAACATCGCGAATCAAACATGGAAAATGTATTTACACAAAAGCTTTAATCTGATTGCAAGCGTTAATCCGACTGTTGTTGAGTATTGGATTTGGATTTACCTATTTACAGATTAGAATCATTGTATTGTATTTACACCGTTTTGGTCATATAATCGGAATATACATTATATGCAATTAATATTTCAATCATTTTATAGATGGCATCGTATATCAAAGCTAATATCTAGCTTTGTCTATGCGCTCGGGGTTAAATGATATTCTCGTTCACTTTTTGCACGAATAGCATAGATTGTAATGGAGAGTATCATTAGGAATCTCAAAATTCTTCCAAGATATAAATAAATATATATAATAATGCATGCACTTAAATTTGTTATACATTTTTATATATATTCTCTGTTTCCTATATATTCATATTGTTATTGTTATAAAAGTTTAGGACATGCCCTGATAATCAGTGGCCGTGCCAATGAATAAAGGAAAATAAATAAAATAATTTCTGTGACTGTGCGCTCGGGGTTAAATGATGTTCTCGTTCACTTTTTGCACGAATAGCATAGATTGTAATGGAGAGTATCATTAGGAATCTCAAAATTCTTCCAAGATATAAATAAATATATATAATAATGCATGCACTTAAATTTGTTATACATTTTTATATATATTCTCTGTTTCCTATATATTCATATTGTTATTGTTATAAAAGTTTAGGACATGCCCTGATAATCAGTGGCCGTGCCAATGAATAAAGGAAAATAAATAAAATAATTTCTGTGACCCATTTTGATGACCAAGGAATACGAGAAATAATCAATACGTTATTGACGCTTTTTAGGGGTGGCATCAAAAGTTCAATGTCTGATAGGAAACTAAATAAATCTAGTTTTGAGTTGGACCCCCCCTTCCTCCTCAAAACTAAATACAATGAAAGTTGATCGCGGACTTTTCACATGTTTTAGCGACTCAATTTGGACTTTCATGGGGCCAGTACTATAACTTATTTATGATTCTTAAAACATGTGCCAACAACAATAGGCATAATATTCCATGTTGCATGCATCTTGGTGAAGAAGGCATCTGGTAAAGTCTTTATTTTTAAACCATTCCAAGGCATTTCGAGTCGAAATTGCGAAAAATTTAAATGTTGAAATTTGTCGGTTAGCAAACTGAAATAGCTTTGACCCCCTCCCCCAAACTAGATTTATTTAGTTTTCTATCAGACATTGATCTTTTGATGCCTCCCCTTATATACATCAAAAGAGTATAGAACATGTGTAATCATGACTTAATTGCATTCTCGTCAAACAACAGTCGTCTGAGTTTTGAAAGAAAAAATAAATAAATGTCAAAATAATGTCAACTAAACGACAGTTTAAGCCTGTACTCCAGTAAGTACTCCACCTAACTTTGATTGGGAGGAGCATAATAAAACAAATAAGCTGGATGATCAGGAGCTGGATATGGCCAGAATACCTATCCTCGAAAAAATATTGGGCTCGGCTGCCGCCTCGCCCAATATTTTTTCTCGAATAGGTATTCTGCCATATCCAGCGCCTGATCATCCAGTATTTGTTTAATATCGACCTGAGCAATATGTGACGTCATAGTGGTTGGCCATAGTGGCCGGCCAATAATGCATTAACGCGGGCAATATTAAACAAATACTGGATGATCAGGAGCTGGATATGGCAGAATACCTATTCGAGAAAAAATATTGGGCGAGGCGGCAGTTATTAAGAAATAAAACTCTGAAGTGGGAATGTTGCAAAAACATTGAAAAAAATATCCGACCCTTTTTCTCGAAAGGGTCAGATATTAAAAAAATATCCGGCAGTTTTCAGAAAAGAGCAGAGTATTGCCAAATTACAAGCAACTAAGAACCAATCAGATTTGAGTATTTTAATGAGGTGCATAATAAAGTGAATTATTATGCACCCCGTTTAGAATTGCCTTGCACATCTCTGTCAACAACGTCAAACCCTTTAGATATGTCAAGAAATGCTAAATATGTTTTAAGGTTCTTGTCCTTTCTCATGATTCATAAACCCTTAAGAGCAAAAATGTGATTTTCTAATCTCAGGTTTTCACGAAATGCACCTTGAAGGTCGTCAAGAATATCATTATTTTCAAAGAAGTGCAGAATATTCTTCTCTATAAGAGAGGTAAAAAGTTTATATACATTTGATTTTATTGTAATACCCCTATAATTGTCAGAGTTCTTTGTCACCAGCCTCACGTGATGGCTGCAGGAGACACTTTTCCATTCTGGCGGAAATTTTTCTTGAATTTTAATCTCAGAAAAAAGCTCGAAAGTGAACTATGAAGGGAAAGGCCTCCATTTTTAATGAATTCATTTGGAACAGCTTCCCAACAGCTTTACCATTATCAAGCTTTTTAATACACCGTGTAAGATAATCAAGGTCAAAGGTGAAGTTAAAAATGGCATTGTCAGAAAATGTAGAACTTGACTCTAAATTGCCCAATTGCTCTTTAAGATCAACGTGCGTATAGTGTTAGGATTTATGTTAGCTATGCCAACACCTTTCCAATAATCACCCAGTATCTGGGATATGAGCTTAGGGTCAGTGATATTAGTCTGCAGGATCATTGAAAACTTTAATTTGAATTGGATGACCAGCCCGTGCATTGAACATAGTTAGAGTCTTCCAGTATGATTAAGAATTGGATCGCTTCTGTGCATTTTTTTGTAATACATCTAATATAATTTTGAATATGACGTTGCTTAATAGCATCATGGACTTGCTGTTCGCGTGTTAAGTACATTTCCCATAATTCACTAAGGATATCAGGGTCACAACATTTTGATCTACTCCAATATCTGTGGAAACGACATGCTTGTTTACGGGATCTGATGAGATTTTTTATCTCGTCATCTCAAAATGAGCGCTGGTTCACAGATACTGTTTTAGTACCAATGGTAGACATAGCTACATCCTTAACATATTTTTAGTAAAATCATTTACACACTTATTCTGGTGGTTTGGTTTGCTGGGCTTAGTTGCTAAAGACACATGGACTACTAAGAATACATGACTACTGCCCACGGACACATCATGATCATGGTCTTCATGTATAATCATACTTTTGTAAATATCTGAGAATGCTTTGTTGACATGTACATAGTCTAACCTTGATGTGTGATTGTTTCGTGATCATGTTATTTCGCCATTGCATTCTTTTGTTGTATTCAAAATAGTGGTATTTGTGACTTCACTTAATAACACATCAATCAATTTTCCTTTGTAGCTATTTTTGCCATGGAAAAACTGTTTAATGCGTCCATTGAAGTTGCATTAAAATAATATGTTCATTGCTTTTACTCAATTCATTAATCATGTTAATATTACGTGCAAGCTCGTCAGAAAGGGCTTCACTTATGGGCACACTCTTCCATTCATTTGGGAAATATACAACGCCAAAGCCAAAAACATTATTATACAGCTGAACCTTAATCCAGTACCTTTCAAAAGTATCATCGTTAGATTCAAGCAAATTATCATCGCATATAGTTAAGTATATTATTATTGATAAAGAATCCTTTACCCCCACCTGGTCTATCAATTCTATTTTTACCTAGCCAGGTATAGTCATCATTTGATACATTTAAAGGGTTACGATCACTGAAAAAGGTTTCACAGACTCCCAAAATTACATGTACACTTCTCATAATATTTCACAAATCATTGTAAATACCATTAATGTATGTGGCACCTAATACTCCCTCTTGGGGGTCATAGCCACTATACACTATACAACCTGTAAATATGTTACATTGATTTTAATAAAAAAAAGTCAATATACTCATCATTGAGAAGTTCACTGAGTTCGTTTTTTGCAAGTCCAAGGTACTCCACATTATTAAAACCAATTTTTAGAGGGATTTTTGCAGCGTGTATAGATTTACGTGCATATCTACGTGTACGCTTATGTGTCGTAGTGTTGGGTTAAGAGCCATGGGTGAGAGCGTTCACAGGGGAGAAGACGATATCCTCACCAAGTACCTAGTATTGGTTTTGCGCATTCTTTTTGCAACCCTATTTGTGTACGATGCACGGTATTTCAGCTCAGGATTATTTGGATATTCACACATAGCTAGGCAAGGTGTGTCCGATTCCAGCCAATCCGAACAGATAGAGTATTCACAGAATGAACAGTGTGTGAAATATCAATAATACGCATTTGTTGTGTACAGTTGCTAAGCGATTGAGATTGAAATTGAGTTTTCCAACACTTGACGCTTGCAAGAATTTTAATTGAAAATATGCTCTTTTAGTGATTTTGTATCTTTAAGGTAATTTTATAGAAAACAATTTGCAATATTTGAAAATAATTTAAGCC
Organism: Owenia fusiformis; assembly: GCA_903813345.2. Classification (NCBI taxonomy): domain Eukaryota; kingdom Metazoa; phylum Annelida; class Polychaeta; order Sabellida; family Oweniidae; genus Owenia; species Owenia fusiformis. The sequence continues at coordinate 29,335,542 of CAIIXF020000002.1, forward strand.
CAAGACTCAATGCACTGTGGCTGCTTTATTCCACTCAGATGTTGTTTCCTAAACTTTGCTTCCGCTTCTTCAAACGTTTATTTCAAAATGAAAAAAACACGATGTTTTTGTTATTTAACAACAATAATTTATTTAATATATACAATTCGATAACATTACTACATCATATTGTACATTTTACTGTAGATATACTATATTTGAGCCTCGCCATGGGAAAACCGGTCTTATCATAAAATTTTTAATTTTGTTACAGGGCCAAAAATGTGCTCAAGATGTGCTAAATTCGAATCCGTCTTTTTGGTATATATCTGTAAGGAAAATTTGTTAAGACATAAGCTGTGGCTTGTTCGAAAGGTCTCTTTGTGCGTTTTAAGATAAACAAAAAATCAGAATATTGAAAAAATCTGTAATAAGACCCCTTTTCCTGTGGCCTGGCTCATTTACTTTGATCATATTTCATAAATATATACCAGACCTAATTAGACGTCTGAAACCTGGATAATCAAACTCCCATATTGGCAGATTTATAAAATTCCATGTTGGCAAACATGTTATAACAATTTTACAACATAAATGTATCGTTAATTGAAAAGATGTGGTATATCGATCGTAAATACGATGTAATTCAACTTTCTAAGAAATAACATCTGATCAGTAAAATTGTATAAAAATACTGGATAGTCCTCAAATTCGCGCACGTCATCCATTTTTATGCCCACTCTGTATAACACAATATCCTATAACTCTTATACATGACTGTTAGAATTTTTTTTATGTCATTTCAGACATTAACCAGTTTCTGAATTCCACATGTCAATGTGATGTTTTAATCTCAGTAAACACGTTCATTACATCTCAATTAATCTTGGCTATAATTCTGGTAAATATACCAGAAATTAACAAGTTAGAAACGTTTTTACAAAAGGAGGGGATTTGTTTGTCGAATAAATCGGGAAGTTTTTCATCCAAAAACATCAATGCACTTAAAAACATTTTATTGAGTATACGATTGCACCATATAATCCCACCAAAATATTTATCATTTTCGAAGATTATCTATGGATTAGCACCCAGGTATTTTCATTTTTCAACTTCAAAGGGCTTGGAATCATTGACAATCAACACTTTTGAATAATATAAATGCTGTTTTAAATAGGTTTCATATGTACCAATAATTTCTCAAATTGTGTAAACTGTACGTATTCCTTAATTCCTAGAATTTTCTATTTGAGGAAGTTCCCATAGAAATCCAATGGTACAGGTCCAAACAAATTTTGAGATAACAGAAAAGTAAATCTTTATACACACCTTATTGGGTTGTTTTGGTTTATATAGCAACCCCAAAAAGGTGTGTGTTAAAGATTTATTTTCCTGTTATCTCAAAATATGCTGATATAGCGGGGTGTGGCAGTCATAGACCATTAAAAAGAGGTTCATCTTTAGATTTTTTGAATTTTTGGGCTCCATCCTTTTATTCAAATTCAACATTTCCTATGCACGCAGTTTAAAACACTGACAAACTGCGCGCATATCAACATTGCATCATACAAGCTGGAGTCTGTGTTTTCAAACGTCATTTTAAGACATTTATTCTGCATTGATTTATAGTTTCATATGTCCCCATCTGCCATTTTAAATATGCGCGCAGTTTGTCAGTCTTTCAAACTGCGTGCATAGGAGCATGCACGCAGTTTGGATACCGCACCGTGATATTGGATTGTAGATGGAATCTTTGCGAACAAGTAAATGTAATCATCCGGCATGCGATTTAATAACCACGGGAAATGAAATCCATACACATGAATACCTGAGGGTGAAATAATATATCGCACATATCCTTATCTCGAATCATCCTTTCCATTCTGTAAATCTATCTCGGAAAAAGTCTCTATTTTCTATAATGAAACATTCAGCTAGTCATGCGCAAGGATACTAGGTACAAAGGCATTGCGTACATTTATTCATATCTACTTGAAATAATTAAAGTAGTCCCTCAAAGAGCGCCTATCAATACTGGATACTGTAATTACATTGTAGAAAGAAATCGGACGTCTTGTAATTCCAATCAGATTCCAGTATATAAAACGATGCTTATCATATTTGATCTGCTCAGAAACAGAATGTTAAGGAATGCATTCTACACAACTTTTCCTTTAAAAAGCAGGGTTATAGAGCTAATTTACAAGTTACAAGAAAAGCGCGTTCTCAACAATAGACTAGATGCGAGTAGAAATAATCTTGATTTACGTCATCAAAAATTCAAAATTCAGTCATATTTGGGATCTACATGTAAAATTACATTGAGAAATGTGGTTTTGAAAAGAGTTTATCAACTTTGAAAATTTAATTTTCTTTGAAAATGTGATTTCTAGATCGGGGGGATTCCCCATAGACCCCATGTTGTAAAATCACAAAAAGTGAAATATCTTCTTTTGTGTTTGGCAGATAGCATTTTCTTTTACCGGACATATTTTAACTATCAGATACATAAGGGTGATATGAAAATTGATCCACTAAAACAGATGAATATTAAGTAAAAGGGAACTTTTTACTATACCCGCCATGCTATCTGACCCGAACGAGCCACCTGGTGGTGAAACTGGTAACTACCTACTTGCATCTACGTTATTGGAATGTGTTACAATCAATGGCTTAAAACGTCGTATTAATACGTCACATTGGCGATAGGTGGCGCATCCCCTATTATCGCCCAACTTCAGTCAACTTTACTTCCGGTTTATTTTTCTGCCTCAGAAACTTTTCGGAGTTTAAAGATCGAATTATGGAGGTTTGGAGTCTCAAAAAGGGATAAAAAGGCGGATTTGGTGGAAAGGTAATATTACTATTTATATTTATCAAGAAATCGATTGTGTTACGTGACATATGTTCGAAAAAACTAGATTTATTTTGATTTGAAGAGAAAATATTTCAAATAAAATAACGCTTCACCGTTCAGCCTAAAACAGAATATTATCACAATACCTCGTCTGATTTTGCTGTTAAGGGCGGCTTATACTTATTAATTGGTGTTGTCGTATGCTGCCCGGTAATGATGAGTTGGAATGTCAAGAGTCTTGACAATACATGCACTGGCGGGGGGGGGGGGGGGGCATGGGGTCCGGCCCCTTTTTTGAACCTTCAAAAATGATATGTATGTTTACGTATTTTAAAATCTTAAAATAGCTTCATACTATCTTATTCAAGCTTTATCATGTTTCAGATTCGAAGTGTAATGGCAAGATGGCCTCCAGGGAACTGTAGTGTAACATGCTGGACAGATATGAAAAGGAAGCTAACTTCAATATCCCATGTGGGAAGCTGAATTGTTGTGGCAAATTCCAGGGTTGTTAGAAAATTAAACAGACAGACCTTTCACAGAATACTTGATTAAGAATAAATTAGTAAGTTTTTCTTATGATTGATTTTGAATACTACCTGTAGTATTATATATGCACCAATGTGCACTGTCAGGCCCATGGCCTACTTTTGCCAAGGGAAGTGGGTCATTTTTTCAAAATCCTAAGGTAGTTCAAATTTGACAATTTTTGTCTACGGCCTACGGGCCTGACTGACTGTACGTGCGTTTATATGATTTTTTGTTTATTTTGCTCAAAGTAATCATATTTTAAATCTAAAGAAATCTAAACACATAATGAAATTTGAAGATTGGTCTGAAAACTTGTTTATCAGCTTTTAAAAGTGTGAGGTAGATTTCCACAAGTCCATTTTATAAAATCCTCAAATGAAATATAAAACTATTTTATTTTATTGAACATTACAGGTAATGCATTTATTGTGCTTTTTTCCGAACACAAATAAAATCCAAAATATAATATAAAAATTGATTTATTAAATCTTTTAGGCCTAATTGTTTTAAGTTTAGGGGAACACTTTGTATGCCTTTCATGTTAACTGATCTGGGTTAGCCATCTGTAATATGTAAATATGCACTGCAACATTTGAATTATTATTGTAGTTTTCAATACTATATCTAGTACTGTGTTGTTAATTCAGGATTACTTATTACTCATTGCAGGTGACACAAGAAAAGAGAGTCTATCAAAAAGAGCATAATTGATCAGTTCAACCCAAAGGAATGGTATGATCAGCAGGAGTGGCGACTAAAAGCATGACAGTTTGGAATAATTATTCACATGAAAGACTAACATAATGCAATATATATATCACAGTAATTTTACTATAAAGCTTCCTTAAAGTTAAAAAATGGCAATAGAAAAATTTGATAATGAGTACAACATGTACAAGGAAAAAGAAAAAACTGGTATCTGTGAAAGGTATGCATATTTCGAATATAATTGTGAAGGTTTCCTAATGCATTCAGACGCCTGTTCCACCATTTGATTCAATGCCAGGAGAAGTGTACCAAAAACATGGAAACTATTTTGAGCATCTAATTTATATCAAATAGTGTACTAGGACTATAAGATTGACGTTTATACAGGAAGCAGCTTAGAAAGATATTTATAAATTGACTTATTAACATTTGTTGCGCTTTAAATCATCTGCCCCACCTGTCCAAAACCTGAGTTACCATAGTAACCATATTTTTGGTCCAATAAGGGGAAAGTGCATGAAAGTTGTTCCATTAATTGCTGTATTCATTTGACATATTCTGTGAAAATTTCAAATAAAGAATCACAAAACTTGATTTTGCATTTTTAGAGGATTTTTATCAGAACTTATTGATCGACCTAGTACTAGTATACATGTATAAAATTTTACAATAGAAGGCATGTGAGATTCAAATATTTGTCAGATGATGAGATATGTTTAACTCTTAAATGGATTTTGGACCCCAGAGCACATTCTTTGCAATAATTTTGTAATAATTTTAATAACTTAATCTACATGAAATTTCATTTAATCGTTGTTTAATCTATTTCCTTTCAGATAAAACAATCCAGATGTAAATCGCATGATAACTTTTTGTACAACCCTAGATCAAAGAACATCACTATCACCAAAACATATATTCAAATAATATATTGTTATATGTAAATGCTACAAAATGTTCAAAACACTTTAGATACCTGACTCTTTATGATTAAGTTTACTCATATTTTCTTTCATACAACATAAATTATCTATATATATTATGAAAGGTAAGTGAATTACCTATTAAAAACTGAAACCAGAATGAAAAAAATTATCTGATTGCAGAGTTATTGTCAAACATGTGAAATAAATCCCTTAAAGGGTGTAAAAAACATATATCCAATTAAGGGCTAAATATTTTCCAGGTGTACATGTGCATTGTACTGTACATGATGCATGTTATCCATTTCTAAAAATTTAAGTAGATCCCTTTGACAGATTTCTTTGAAACAAATTAGTTCTGTATTAAAATTAAAAAATATCCTTGCTTAAACCCTCTAATTATTTTCAACTACTCAAATCAATTGACCTGATTTTAGCAAAAAATAAATCAATAAAAGACCATATTGTTTTTCCAAGTGCAGAAGTGGGAAAATGTCTAGTTAACTTTAAATACATTATAACTCAGTGCATTTATTAGTATTGCTTTAAGACTGAGTGTGTACCCCACCTCTGTGTACAGTTTTTCAAATTCTAAATCACAAGGAAAGGTAACCCAGAGAGGGGGGATACACAATCTTGAGATAAGAGTAAAAAAGACCCCTGGTGAAGTCCCCCATATCTTTATAAAAACTCTAAGGGATTTGCCTGAAGTGAAAATACATCAAGGACTGTGTGAGCCATGTGTCACGTATGAAAAATACTAGTATGATGCCCATTTGAAGCGATGTCTTGCAAGTAGGCTAGCGATCAGCTGTTTCAATGCAAACAAAGCATAGGCATTATGTCATTAAAAATATCAGATGTGGTTCACATATTCAACATCTTAAAACATATGGTCTAGTATAAAACGGTGGGTTTGAGTCTTCATATTGATGGAGTAATCAAATAAATATAATAGTCATCATTTTAGACGGAGTAATCTTTCAGAATAAGCAACATATTTGTACAGAAAACAAAAAGTTATTTTTTATGGCCTTATATCCTGGCACTTGTACACATTCCTGAAGGAGGTCAACTCGGTGCATTCGATGACTTTCGGCAGCGTGAGGAACAACGATTTACAATTGCGTAAGTAGTCTAATTTATTTTTTCATTCTTTTGGACAAGATTATTCTGTAAATGTGATAATCAGAGGGTGAAATGCCTTTGAATCGAGCATTCAACTTACCCTTGGCGTCATCATTTTCGGCAGACTGAAATCGTTTGGAGATCCCCGGGCAGCCGGGTTGGAGCTGTGCAAACGTTATTTACAAACTGTTATTTAACGAAATCGTCTGCCTCTTTCAAGGGAAAGTGTATGCTCCCTCCCTGTTGTCGCATTCGAGAATGCAACATTGCATTGGCAGTAATTTGAATTTTTATAGATTTCTATTCAAATTTCCCGCGAACTTTTTTGACTGAACTTGGGCGATAATAGAGGAATGACGTCATGCGCCATCTATTGACGATTTCAGCGTTTTACTCCATTGTTAAATATAACACATCCATCTCGTCGTGCAATAATAATTGTAATTGTAATATTACATGTTAACACTTGTTTGGATCATATTCTTAATTTGTATGCCCTACATGAGAGAGAATAATTCCATTACGATTGTAAAGATCGCAGCTGACCATTGATAAATAAGACCCACGGTGTCAATTTCCATCTATTCGTTTATAAAACCCTTTGGGGTACAACCAATACACAAATTGTAATGCGAGACACGTTCTGAACCTTATTATTGCCAAACGCCCTGCTTACTTGATGTCCAACGTCTTTATATTAGTAAAGCTTCTTAAAAGATAGCTTCGTCTTCCTTGTAATTAAACTCTGTGGTCATGGTATTGATGTATTAATTGAGCCTCGCCATAGGAAAACCGGTCTTATCACAAACATTTAAATTGTGCTACAGAGCCAAAAATGTGCCCAAGGTTAAGTGGAAAACGTGCTAAATTCAAATCCGTCTTTTGGTCTTTATCTGCAGGGAAAAATTGTTAAGACACAAGCTATGGCTCATTTGAAAGGTTTATTTGTGCTTTTTAGAGATGCATTATACCATAGGTTTCTCGCCCAGGTAATTAATGATGTCCCTTTGTTATTCCTTATATAATATCTCACATACCATGGATATATCTTGAGAATAACTTATGGGTATTTTATTTCCGAAATATTGAAATAATCAACAAGACAACCAACCTCCAGAATTAAACACAATGAATCGATTCCTCGGCTAGCGAGGGGAATCCCCGTTGAGTCACACAAGCGCCCAAACGCGCCTTGAACCAACTAGCCAATCAGGTTCATGATAAACAAATTCAACGACCAATCAGATAACATGGGGATTTTCCCGGTATGTTTAAACTTCAAACTGAATTAATTTCCGTGAAAATAATTACATCGGTCAGCACAATCGCAAAATTAACACTGAAAGCAAGGGTTTTGAGACTTCTTCTTTGGTAAGTAGATGGGTGAATATGTGGTTAAGCTCAATATGCAAAATGGTCCAGATGGGTCTCGATTGTGATATCCTATGGTATAGAGCCTCTTTAAGAAAATACCCCTTTTCCTGTAGCCTGGCTCAATTGTTGAATCTTTTGTTAGGGAAAAAGTATATTCGGTTTCGGAGAAAAATAATGTACTTTCTTTTGATATAACCACTACATTCCAAAAAATAAACAACACCTCATTCTATATGTGTTGCTACCTAAGTGGGTTTTAAATCCTAAGTGGGTTTTTGAGTGCCCAGGTCATAGGTTCAAGGTTGATAGAAAGATCGTAAATGGACTGTATCGAAGATATAGATCACCGTGTAGATAGGCAAAGCGCAGTGGCACTACATACACGTAAACGTTTCTGTTGAAAAACAGTTGTCCCGATCTCAAAATACTAGCATCAATAGTCATGTTTTAACGCCCCGAGTTTATGTTTTAACACCTCATAATCACCATCATTGTTGGGGCGAACAGCAACTATGCCTATCTACAGTAGTTCTTGTACTCCAAAGAGAGTCATCCATGCGTACGTTTTGCACTTCTCTGTTTTCGATCTCTATACCCCGTGTCTATCTACAGTAGGTCTTCTACTTCGAAGAGTGTCATCTATGCGTACGTTTTGCACTTCTCTGTTTTCGATCTCTCCACACTGTGCCTAGCTACTGTAGATCTCGTGCTCAAAGATGAGTAGACTGAAATGTGGAGTAAAAACGATTGCCAAAATATTAGAATCTGGATTTAGAATAAAACGATCACATTATCTACAACTTTAGAAGATATTATTAATTGTGGGATGCAGAGTCTCAACCATCCCTTGGAATAGAGAACCTTATATTAAGAGAAGCTTTGATAATTCAGAATGAGATGTTAAATATTTCTGAAAATTGCCAAAGGTTCAATTCACGAGAAGTCATATTATTTGATAAGCAATTGCAGTTCTGTTCGAAACATATTTGAAAGTCAACGACGACCTTAAAAAGTACATTCAAGCTTTATGTGTAAATTATCATATGGTACAGTGTATTTATATGATCGTTCGTGTTTTTTTTAACTGAAACAAAGTGCCCCGTTTCAACCACACCCTTAACAATACAAGGACAAAGTATTACTAAAGTGTAGACATATGAAATGCAATTTTAACATCAAATACAAGGGCCGATCCAGAAGTTCTGATAAAAATGTAACTGGGTCATTTATTCCCTCATAAGTTATAAAAAAATTAGATGCTGGCTATGAATATTGCTGATTCAGAAGTTATGGTTGCTATGATAACCTCAATAACGCTATAGCACGACAGGGTAAAATGTGTGATGTTTAAAATTGGGTTTCTTTTGAACAAATGATCAAAACCCCATTACAAGGTTACGTAATTTTACAAATGTCTGTTTTAACAGTAACTGCTGTTGATGTCCTCCTCTCACGAGTGTGAAATCATTATACACAGGCTGGTATCGAAATATTTGTTCACTGTGACGGAGCATGCTATTTTTCATAAAAACACTAAGAATACTTCACGATTTATTTTTTAACTCATACTGTATGTTTCGTTATACCATACAAAATTACTAACTCCATGCAATGGATATATCATTTGCGGGTAACTTTCACTTCTGTTTGAAGTCCAATTACGCTGGGAAGAAAAGCTATTGAAAATGGCGCCGGAGTATCATACTTCAAAATGTATCATTTCTTGCTTAACTTTCTAATGGCATGATATAGTGACACGATAATATTTACACATGGTTTCAGCATAACTATGAAGGTATAAATGAGGTGTTGATGTATTTGGTCTTTTTAATTCTTTTATAAAAAATAATGTTTAATTTTTTTGTCCGCTGTGACGGAGCAGTTGCAAATGTGAACTGTGAAAATGCTCTGTCACAGCGGACAAAAAATATTAATATTATTTTTTATAAAAAAACTAAAAAGACCCAATGCATTAATATCTCATTAATACATTCAGAGTTATGCTGAAAACATATGTTAATATTATCGTGTCACTATATCATGCCATTAAAAAGTTAAAAAAGAAATGGTGCATTTTAGAGTCTGATACTCTGGCGCCGTTTTTAATAGATTTTACTCCTAGCGTTATTGGACTTCAAACAGAAGTGAAGGGTTACACGCAAATGATATATCCATTGCATGGAGTAAGTAATTATCTTTGATATAACGAAACATATTATATAAATCGTGAAGCATTCTTAGTGTTTTTATGAAAAATACCATGCTCCGTCACAGCGGACAAATCTTTCGATACCAGCCTGTGTTATAAATCCTGTTTGATACAGAAAAATGAACTCTTCGTGATACATTAGACAAGTCATGAGACACTAAGCTTTCAGTTCATCTACTTTAAGCAAATCCGAAAAGGCGACCGAACAGAGCCAGATTCAAACATGTTTGACTAGGACAACACGTTATGTCACAAATCTGGTATGATCTACAATATTATCCGCAAAAAGTTAAATATAGCTAGGTATAAGGACATTCTCCATACTTCCCAGATAATGGACTTTGTTGTGTTAGGACTTTGGCCCTAAAGAGGGATCCGAGTGTCTCATATTTTTGAACATTTGTTGAAATCAAGAATGCTGTCGACACCTCACTAGAACTGAAGAGGCGTGTACAAACATTGGGAGGATAGATGCCAGGGTGTATTAATGTAGTATATTAATGCAGAAAGACATTATTTTGAGTTACTTTGTTGAGTTTTATCTCAAATAGGATTGCACAGTTGGATTTGGTTTTTTAGATTTTCAATATGAGTTATGACGTCAATATGAGCTCAAATCCTGTGATTTCAGAAAGTTCTATCAATTAATCATTCTGAAAATTCCCTGCTGTATAGGTATATAAATTATGTAAATTGTCTAAAAATTTCAAGTGATTTCCTTAACTAAGCAAAAGATATGTAGCATTTTTATCAAGACTTCTGGATCGGCCTTTGTGCATGCGTTGTTGACAGGAGACTGTGACGAGGACATTACAACATAAAAGAATAAATGTTTCAGGGGTTGACTTGTCCTGGGTATTTCATAATAATGAACATTCCCCTCTACAATAAGCTATAAACCATAAAACCTATAAAATAGTTCATTTAATCCCGACACCATGATCCCAATATTGGCATGCTCAATAATTGGCAATATGATTAGTGATGTAATGTTTAAAGTCACAATAACTCCTATTAGTATTGACATATATAGTGTGGCTACTAATTGATATGGATAAAAAACAGATAGCTAAATAATTCATAGAGCTGTCAGCACTTCGGCAATTGGTAGGGTTTTGAAAAGGTATATCATTCAATTCGAAAGCTATCATTCCTTTCAATAGGAGAATACACTCAAATGAAATATGTTAATGTTACTAATGGGTTAGACTGTCCCAGATGTACATTGTGACTTGCGTATATTCTGTATGAACATTATTAAATTATTTATATTCGAATGCATTCTTTATTCATTATTTATGTTACGTTGTGACGTTCAGTATCATAAGTCTAGAAAACAAATTCAGAATCAGATCTATAGGGGGTGACAAGATTACAAGCAACTTGTATAATTGACCTACAAATCTATTCCTTACAATATCAAATACAATATCTCCAAAAAGATTCACAATGTGTTATAAATTGGTGAAGTTATTAATGATTCAAAGTGCAAAGATTAGTGAAACATGTTTAAATTCTCCCCAATAATAAGAATGGTAACCCTTCTTATAGAAAAATAATACATTATTGTAAAAATCTTTAGTTTTCCTTGAATAAAAGTATGCACTTTTGTGATTTTTAGAAAATAGACATGGCAGGGCTATAATGTCAAAAATATTTCAGAGGATCAGTGGGCTCATAAAGCAGTAAGTAATGTTTGACCCCAGTATTAAATATTGGAAATATAAAGTGGGCCAAAAACGTCCGTATTTTCATTTGATTTCCTTATTTGAAAATTCATGAATTTCAGTAATATTTTCGCTATGGATGCAGCAATCAAAAATGTAATCGATCCTCAAAACATTATTTTATCTCTAGTATAGTGGTGCTTGGATAAGGTTAACATGCAACAGGGGTTTGACTGAAAACTCCCACTTTCAAGGCAATATTTGACGTTGCATTTTTACAGTAATTATAGTTGCTGATTAATTATAGTTTTTTTCTCAACTTTACACTTGTCTTAATTGATAATACATTGATATTTCTAAAATTTGACTTCCAATTGTAAATTGGATCACAACACGTCACTAATCTAGTTCTATATAAAACGTGTACTGATGGTTTTGCGGGTCCAATGAAAGCATTAAATATGAATTCGGAAATCTCAGTGCTGACTAAATAAAGCCAAACTTTTTTGAGGAGCTCAAGTGCTGATGTACAATACAACTTAATGATATTCTTGATCGCCCCTTGTACGTTACTCTAATTGACTTCAAATTCTAAAATGATCCTATTTTGGGGGAGTCAGGGGTGCAGCGCCATTGTAATGATATTTGTTTATGAAAGAGAATAAACGAAAAGCAACACAGGGGCAAGACTAAAGCAATGGGCAGAGACTCAAGCAAACAGCGAATTACAGCTGTATATTAAAAATGAATTGGAAAGGAAAAAATGTCTTGAATAATTTATAAAGGTATGTGATCAACATTGTCTGGAGTGGAGAGCTCATCAAATTGTTTAAATTTTATTATATCCTTATTTGGTCATATTACTTCAGTCTCAACCACAATTCTATTTCTAATACAGTGACAACATCAACACTACGCCATCTATTAACCTTTACCTGTAACCTACCCGTCCGAGCGCCTGTTTGGGAGTATGACACGTCGCTTTTAATCCCCTGAAAACGCTGCTTGTAGCTGGCACAGCATATAGAGTTGATGAAAGAACGCCTAAAAGTTTTGTTCATGAAGCAATACGTAATTGGATTACAGCACGATGAGACATACGAGAGAAGCTGAACGCAGCTCAGACCTAAAGGTCCAACATATTTATAAGCGCTGTTCAAATCGAACAGAATCCAGGTCTGTACTACATACAGGGGGGTCCAGCAAACAAAGAATTCAACTACAACTATAAACAACATCCGGACTACTTTTTTCTTTGCCTCTAGGCTCTTCTCGGCATTGCTTTGTCTTACGGCACGTAATTTTTGAATACGTTTATTTGTCTGCTTTCTCCCATTTTTGGATGATCCCAGGTTTGTCTTGGAAATTTTACTGTCGTTAGTCGACACCATGGTAACGTTTGTTAGTTCATCTGAGGAAAGATCGTTTTCCTCAAGTGACCTTCCGTTCTTATGGTTATTCAACTCAGTCTCCTCTGAAAATAAAACAAAGTACGCATTCTTAAAAGCTGGCACAAATCACGTATTCTAGTGACCTATATCTCTTTTCTAGTTTATATGTCACGATATACGATATAATATTTATAATCTTCAGTTGAAAACTTCGATTTGCACTTTCTACAAACATAGGCCTAGATTATCTGGGAAAAATGATTTGCCTGAAGAAGTGGGGGGGGGCAAATCAGGCATACATTTTTCATATCCATACAGTACATTAAATGTGATTTACCTTGAGAGTTACTTCTCAAATCCATTTGCATTCCAATATACAATGTCCTTATTATCATCCCATAGGTGACACTCATAATCAATAGCGGAAGTAGTAGAAACAAGAGATCCAACGTAACCGTGTAGACTTTTTCTAATATTTTAAAATTGTCCCAATTTTCCATGCATTTGTTGTTACCATTCCGTAAAGGCGAAAGCTTGGTAGTGATGGCAATCGGCAATGCGATAATGAGGCACACGCCCCATATTCCACATATTATCTTATAGGAATGGGATATTGTCTGCCAGCCGCGAGATTTGAGCGGATGACAGATGGCGAAGTATCGTTCCAACGAGATTGCCACGAGAGTTAAGACGCTCACACCAACCGAAACAGCTGAAAAAAAAGTTTTATTTGTGTTAGGCAAGTAATTGGATTATCCATTTGATATTAATTTTGAGTATTTTGGATACATTATATATATAAATAAGATTAATCAAACATATACAAAAATGGTACTAGTCCATGGTATGGCTCATAGATATTACAAATCCGTGGCACCATATATGCATAACGACATCTGAACCGATATGTAGGGAGGGGCATATGTCCTTATGCTTTTAAAATGCCATTTGGTTTTCATGAGCATTTTAGTGCATTTTATGAGACTCAAATTGTAAATCGAAACTTATATATAATTGTGCAAAGTTCCGATTGGAATTGGGAGAAATTTATAGTGTTGCACACATCCAATCATTCAGACGAGCCTCCGAGTATTTAAAGACGACATCGAATCATTTTTTGTAAGACCGGTTCTCTCAATTTTTTCAGCAATCCAACATCTCTCGTTTCCGATCTTTCCATTCGAGTTTTAGGAAGCCATACTTCATTTTATAATTTGTAACTTTTTATCAAATCAGGCATTATTCATTTGTGCACAAACTCTATGTCGCCAAAGCCATGCGAATTGCACTTTTACGAATTGTTGCGAGTGTTGTAAGATACATTTTCCTTTTAAGTTGTATATTGATTTGAGATAGTTGGATTTTCTTTCCATTTGGCAATGAGATCTTAGACATTTCATTTTCCTGCTATGTTTTATCATTTTTGGTCTTTCGCATTTGGCACTCCTGCGTACATATTCAGGACATTTTGGAAAGAATTTGGGACAAAATGGCTACTCCCAGGCTATATCTCTTTTGTCTTTATATCGGGTATTGCTAGAAAAACTAGTTTCTGGGTGAAATTATATGTCACATATGAAGGAGGTAATTTAACTTATACTTGAATACCATGTATTACTCATTTCTGAGTAAATTCTATGCTGAAGAAGTAGTGAAGTTCAATATCATTGTTAATGTTTTATGTGGAGTGGTAGTCATTGTCCCCGGGTCGTTGCTAATTGTGAGTACTATCCATACACTTTATTTTAGGGGAGTACAAGTTTCTTTTAACTTCATTCTATATTCTGTATAATCACTGCTACCCACGGTAAGATTTTTTTATTTCCCGATTTACACCTACTTATCACGTTGTGGATAATAATTTGCCTCGAAGTTAAGGAAGATAGTCTTGTTTGAGAATGTGTCGATGGTTTTAGGTTTTATATGTTAACAAAGGCACAATTCAGGTATTTAGTCCCTCGCTTTTGTTACACTGACGAACGACCAATATCAATGTAATATTGGCAATATTAATGCCGGTCGTCAGTGTAACAAAAGCGAGGGACTAAATATGTGAAATGCGTCTTCGTTAACATACCAAACCTAAAACCATCGACACATTCTCAAACTAGATTATCTCCCATAACTTCGAGCCAAATTATAATCCACATCGTGACTTATAAGTAGATGTAAATCGAGAAATAAAAATATCTTACCAAATTCAAATCCCGGAAGTAGTTCAGCCATGATACACTGACGATACGTCTGTGTAACTAGGTGGGTAGTAGTGATAGTATTTGAAATTTTATAAAAGGTATTCCTTTCAAATAGTGCACTCTGTGATGCCATATTGTTTTTTTTATGTGAGGCGCATCCTATAACGTTTGATTAATCCAAGTTTTTATGTGCACGCGGTCCTAACTTCGACCGTTAATTTGAATTTTTGACCTACCGGATGTTTGAAAATCAAGGATTATGAGTCTCATTCTGCACCGTTTTTCTTCAAACTTGTTCCATTCAAAGCATAACAAAAATCCCTTTCTGATGGTACATTATTCTCTTAATAAGAGACCCTACTTCCAGCGGCATTTTGGTCCCCAGCTGTAAGAAGGCCTTCCGACAGCTGGGGACCAAAACGCTGCGTGAACGAGGGACTCTTTACAATCAAGTAATGCACCGACAGAAAGGCAATTTTGTTTTGCTTTTAATGGTATAAGTTTGAAGAAAAACGGTGCAGTATGAGACTCGCAATCCTTGATTTTCAAGCACCTGGTAGGTCAAAAATTCAAATTAACGGTCGAAGTTATATAGTACCGCGTGATGTGGAGTATCAGGTTTTTTGAGTGCATTTTATACAGTACCACATAATAAGCGAGGAATATACTATACTGAAGAAGTTGTTATATCAGTTACGATTTATATGTGAGGTATTCGTGTTTGTGAGTATATTCATGAGGCTATTATGTTTTTGATTTTTCATGTGAGATGTTCCTTTTTTTGCGAATGCATTATGTTAGGCAATATTACCTGTGATTTATAAACGAATTATTAGTTCTATATAAGAGCTTTCATGAGAGGATTGGTTTATGCGAGTGAATCCAAATGCTATAGTCACTGATTTTCATTTGAGGTATTCTGTTTTGTTTAATGAACAGTGTTCCTTTTTGTAAAATAATTTCTGGATTTTGCGACCGTTTAAGTTTATGTACTCGAGATGCTGAAGGATGTGGGGATTATTTTAGGCATTGTCAATTAAATTGCTAAAACTGAAGGCTTTAGGTTTGCAGTGGGATGCTGACCCTTTTAAACGTTAAACGAATTATAATATCTATCTCAAAGCATTAAGACCAAATTCTAAATATTGTATATCTAATATACTATTAGTATTGTTATGAGTATTGGCTCACAATTTGTATTTTTATTCAATTTGTGTTGTAATGACTCGAGTATAATGAGGTGCTACTTGGTGTAATGGTCTGGGAATGATGTTTATACTTAGCTCGTGGGTCGGGAGGGGTTGATAGACGTTTGACTTTGGGATTGCTAGTGTTTTTAATGTCACCACCAAGAGTGGTATGACATATTGTTATAGTTTCCAACATAAAGTCCATTGGCAGTACATATTCGGCGTTCGGTGTATGTAACGAATATGCGTTGGCATTTTGCATGTTAATGCTTTGATATTCCCTTATATTAGTATACTCTTGAACACATTCCATTTGTTGCTGTGCCTTTTCCATTTCCACTTGTGCGTTCATGTTTTGTTACTTCAGAATTCTGATTTTTTATTAATGTGTAACAAACAGTATAATATAACAACAATTATATTTGTCACTGCGATGCATTACATCGATTCATTTTTACATTATTGCCGACATTTCTCAAAGATC
Organism: Owenia fusiformis; assembly: GCA_903813345.2. Taxonomy (NCBI): domain Eukaryota; kingdom Metazoa; phylum Annelida; class Polychaeta; order Sabellida; family Oweniidae; genus Owenia; species Owenia fusiformis. The sequence continues at coordinate 29,352,178 of CAIIXF020000002.1, forward strand.
CATGTAGTCAAATGTTGAAGATATGGTCCTTATATAAGCAACCAATTCATGTTCAACCATATGCAACAATTTTCAATCGCAGACGGTATTAGACAAGGAAGAACAACGAGTCTCCCTTTATTGGCAATTGACCCCTGAATACGGCTGTCCATATCTCAAAATGTATTACAACTAATTTAGTAAAAAACGGACATATTATAACCATATGTTATTCACAGGTAATAAAGCTGCCAATATATTGATTGCTTCACCAATATCTCCAAAACGACATAAAATGTTGAAACCTTGATTTTTTATATATAAGGTATTTCAAGGAACCCATACCGCAAAATTATAGCCAAGAAACTTGATGTATATATTAAAAATATTTTCATGTGATTTTCTTTTAATGTTTGTACTTTAAATTATGAAAAAAATACAAAAAGCGTTTTACACGTTTTTTGACCCCTGATAATGACATGCATTATTTGGCCTAAAAGCCCGCCGTATTTATCACGGCTATACAAAAATAAAACGCGGGACACATGTAGGTATCTAAATATAAGCTCAAATATCATTATGCAGATATGGTGCCACCAACTCCTTAATTAGACGTCCTAGAAATTTCATACCGTGGACTATACCCTTATTATAGTCTTGCCAGTTAAGTATGGGTAACATTTTTTACCACACCCTGTATATAGAAATATTATTCACAACAAAGTATGTAAAAAAGTCAATAGTAACTATATATACGTACCTTTTATTGCTTTAGCATGGAGTAACATTTACGTGTTTACACTAGTAAGGACGAACACCCAAAATAATGAAAATGTTTACACAAAAATCATACAATGCCAAGTACCATATAATTAATGACAAATAGCCCCCACCCAAAGTGGAATATAATGAGGAGGAACTCTCCCTTACTCTACTACTTACAGCCTCATGGTGTCAATCTGATTTACATTGATTAATTCATGCTATTTTCATTGCTTCTACGTTAAGTTCAAAGGATTGAATTTATTGGGGATATAAAGGATAGTGCTAAATTCCGAATTTGTCGGGAAACAAAGTACTGTGGTCATAAAAAACACCGATTTACAAAGGACTACTTTGAGCGTTTTAAGTAGTTGCAAATTGAGCTTTCCCACGCCGCAACGCCGAGATTAGAAGACGGGATAATCATTATGGGATTTTAGATCATTTTGATGTATTTCTTGTGATTAAAGACGTTATAATACAGTATATAGACGAGCACAACCTTAAAACATATACTTTAATAACATGACGTTCAATGGGATTTTTGATTTCATGGAATACTGAACTAGAATTATGATCAATTCTTTAATTCATGTAATTTGTCATTTGGATTTCTCGGTTCAGTTTGAAGCTTGGTATTACAAATAAAAGCCCCATGAGATAAGGGCAATTGGTTCGCAGGTTTCTTCCTGATAACTTTCTGAGATTAATGGGTTGTGATTCAGTTTTAGATTAGGACCTATCATTATTTAGACTGACAGACCAACCGGCAGCATTATTACAAAAAGTCTATTTAACTGCTCGAGTATTCTTATTTGGCAAATAAATGGACGTGAATGCTCAATTAAACGCTCGCAATATCCGAATGAATCAATCTGAATATACTGCAAAACGTTATATCCTTAAGCCCAGAGGTAATTAATTTCAAAAATCGAAGTTTCTCGGTATTGACATTGACTTAAGAAGGGGCTTTTATTTTATTTCCATCTAGATTTATGATTGCAGATGACTACAATCATTTTTCAATCACTTCTAATCAAGTCTCAATAATTACTTGCGACTTTTTATTTCTTATTTAAAGTCGACTGTTCAGTTAAGGAGACAAACATTTCTCTAAATGCCTAACGAGCTTTGAGGGTCATACAAAAATATTTATCATCGTGAAATTACCATTTCATTCCACATGTTTCTAGGCAAATTATTCCGAATATGATCGACTATTTGTCGGCTACACTCATTACTGTGATAATCTGCATATGCTACTAATTCAAGCTGTTTGTCTCAGAGAGACTAAAATCGGATTCGAATCTGAAGAAAATATAATATTTCGAGGGGAATAAGATTGTTATTTAATCCCGAAAATAATCTATTTTTCATAACGCCATTTTACAATGAATTTCCATGCAACCATGTATGTGAAGAATAAACAATATGAAACAATTTTCAAATATAAATTTTGGGGAAGTTTTTGAAAAGCAATTTTGTCACTAGCACGTGTAAATATTTTAACTTAACGTTTTTTTTCACTGAAACGAAACGATGCAATAATATTTCGGGAATAAAAATAAGTAAGTACGATGAATGCCGTATTCTTTTGATAACGAATTGCTCTTTTACATAGATAGATAGCCATCTAATAGAATGGTTCATCAGATCCAAAACATCCAAAGCTTTCGTTCTTCTAGGCCTACGCGCATGACAAATTAAAGGCAGAATCTGATCTATATGGGGTGACAAAATTACAAGCAACATGTATAATTGACCTACCAATCCATTCCTTACAATATCAAATAAAATATCTCCCAAAAGATTCACAATATGTTATATAAATTGGTGAAGTTATTAATGATTCAAATAGCAAAAATGAGTGAAAAATGTTTAAATTCTCCCAAATAATAAGAATGGTTACCATGTTAATAGAAAAATAATACATTATTGTAAAAATCTTTAGTTTTCCTGGAATAAAGTATGCGCTTTTGTGATTTTTAGAAAATAGACATGACAAGGAATGGCATGAGCCAAAAATATTCTAAAATTTAAATACTTTTTTGTTTAGCCTGCTCGCTATATCTGATTCTCTCTTTAAAACCATCCTACCACCACTACCTATCTAAAAGACTACAAGTGCTAATGTAACTGATTGTTTGGAAAATCACACACTGACATTACGCGAAAATAATGAGATCCATATAGCAAACATGAAACAGCTTTCAAGGTCTGTGATACATCATCAGCATGCAATAGTACAATAACGTCATTTCGAAGGGCAATATATATAATTGCCCGCAGAAATGACGTTATTAGTATTATTACCACCGTTAACGACCAGGACTGAAACAGCAAGAAAATCTTACGCACTGAACGATATCTAGTTTCCCGGGGAAAATTGCCGGTCGTTAAATGCATTCTCGACCGGTGTAAAAGGGTAGGTGGTCCTATCAAATTTTGGTCCTAATCTCTATTGATTTATATGGTGACCTAATTACAATTATTTTCCTTATTATTTATACACAGTCAGGGCCAGTAAGGGCCGCAAGGAAAAGGGACCATAATCCCCAGGGGACCATAATTTCTTTTACACCGGTCTGAAATGCATTCTCGACCATGACGTCACATATTGCTCAGTTCGATATAGTAAAATGAACGCCTTCTAAACTAGCACTAAAACCCCTAGAACTGGCCCGACAAGGTGGTAATAATACGACAGTAGTGCTCAATGTAAAATATCACACCAATGCCATTTAACCGACTTTCATTAGATTTGGATTGAATTGCAAATCGTTAGTTTTTTGATTAAAAGTAAACCGTCATTATTATCGTTTGTTACACATTCATCAATAGTCATTCTGGATTGTGTTTAGAGTACATCTTAGAAATCACATCGATTTAATGTTATCGGGAGAGTCTGATTTATATTGCACGTATAGAGTCGTGAAGTCGATTTATGATGGATGCTTATATTAATTCTTTCCTCATTTACAATAGTTAGGACATTTATGATCAATTTGTAACAAAACTGTAACAAGTGGTCAAAACACGTGACCAAAAATATTTTTCTTGATATAACATTTTTGCAAGCGACCATCTCCCTGAGCACTCTCCAAGTGATATTGGGCCAAAATAGTCAAATGGTCTTTTCTAAAGAGAGCAAAAAAAGAAACTTTAGCGCCGCACACCAAAAGTTTACTGGCCTCTAATTGTGATAACTTTACATCTAGGGGTACGACAATATAATGAGCTTGATAGATTACCAAAATTAGTTTGATGATCTATCGACATAACAATATCATTCACTCTATTGTCCTGGGATATGATGATATATATTGATCGTGATTGCGTCTCGAGTACTGACGAAACTGCTTTGAATGTTAATATATAAAAGAATTGTGCTTCTCCATTTTTTGAAAACTTAACCCCATGTCAACTGCCACGTTCTGATACGTGGGATCGATGTCAATATGTCAAACTTTGTCAATATCCGTGTTATCCGGTTGGTGCCTTCAGTATTGCTAAATCACCACACATATCAAATCCCTAACGATTTGCATTTTGCCTACATAGGCTATTTTCGATCGTTCTTTCGACTTCATATTAATAAGTGTTGCGTGGTCTGGTATTCCCAGATAGCCGAGTCTAGGAATTTCAAAGCTTTTTATATGTACATAAACACTTTATATAGAGTAAAAAAGCATGGCCTTTAAGAAACATATAATATAATTTTCTAATATTTTCTAAAATTCCTTGATTTAACGAAATTTACAATGACAAATTGTCTGACTAAAATATATAAAATAAATTAATACAGACGATACGTTCCAACTTTTTATAATACAATGATCTAACCATGACGTCCAAATTGACTGAAATGTGCTGATGACATTAACATCCTTTACCCACATCACAACCTTGACGAGCTATTAAGAATTCTTAACAATGAGTTCAATGCCATTAATGGTTTACGGCTGACAAATTCTATAATTTTTATCCCTGCCAAAAAAACTCTCCAAAGAGATATCGGTACCACTATTGACGATGCTCCCATTAAAAGCTAGAGTGGCAAGTACTTATTTTCCAGGAGTCACGATAGATGACCGATTAACTTGGAAAAGTTAAAAGAATCCTAGGCCTGTTTTTCAGAGCCAGGGATGTTCTGAACGAGGAATCTAGATCAAAAGTTTATCAGGCCCTAGTTTTATCCAAAATAAATTATTGTATTACAATTTGTAGGTCATGTTTAAAAGTTAGCACTCAAAATTACATGATTCAAAAGATTTCGAATAATCGCTGACTCTGTTCAAAGGGAGCATAGTGCATAAAACAAGCGCAGTTTGAAATTTTTATTTATTTATATCCTTTAACGTGCCCAATTTTCAGTTTATATACAACTTTTTAAAAAGCATTTCAAACAACATTGCCTTTACACAACCATAAAACGAGAACAAGCAACAGCTTAGTTCAATCCAAGTTGTATTTTACAGTGAATGCCTAATGCGTTTTCGATTTTTCGACCGCCGTGGTAAGTTAAAGATTACCACTGCTACGGGTATTTATATCCAGCTTCAGGAAAGTCAAGATTCAATATATAATTCCACGAGAGCTGAAATCATATTAGTGAACATAATTGATATTGACATATCATCCACGCGTCACAGGATCTAATGATATATTACCGATGGGTTACTTACACCTGACTGGTGGTGCAGAGCGTTTATATTTCATCAGTATAATGTGATGATGAAGTGAGAATATGCGAAAGCAAAAGACACAGATCTACCTGTGTACTATTATGGTGTTAAAACTGCTTCTTTATTCGGTACATTAAATATTTCTTACCAAATAAAACAAACAATTTACCAAACCTTCATCCAATCTATCGAATGTTTTTTTTTAATTTATCGAATGTAATAATCTATACAATTTATATTCGCTAAATAGTTACACTTGTTCTTTGTGTTAGCATTTACATTTGATATTTGTACATGTATTTGTGCGATACAGCGAATCAATTTGGTTTCCCTACCGCACGTATAATTCAATTAATTATTTGTAAATTCGGTATTTAGATTATTTATATTCGGTAAATAGCAAATTAGCTTTCGGTAAAATGTATTACTAATGTTATAGAAAAATAAATCATTTGGTAAATATAGAAAAAATGAATCGAGGGAGTTTTTTCATGCATTTGTGTTTTTCATCTAAAAAACATCAATACACTTTAAAATATTTTATTGACTATAAGATTGCATCATATAATCCCAAAAAACATTTCTCATTTTCAAGGATTATCTATTATGGATTAACACCCAGCACAAGACAAAATCGTATGGAATAACTTCGGATAAGCTAGTTATTAAGCTTGTTATTATGGTCTTACTAGTGGTTATTATTGAGTAATGGTACAGGTATTCGATATGGTATTGCAGCTTACACTTAAGTAATGGTACACGTATCCTTGGATTTTAGGCCCGAATACCGAGGTTTATTTTTTTAATTATCGTGTATTATTATTTTGTGTTGATATTAGTTAACCATCTAACTATTGGCATGATATGATAACCTTGTTATATTAATATAGCGCATAGGCGTAGCCAGGGGGATGCGATGGGTGCGATCGCACCCCCATCCCCTCCATAACCAATGAAAATAGAACCATTAGATAGAAGAAAAAAGTCTTAAAATGCTTTTTATTTGAAGCTTCTAGCTCGATTTTGAACGAAGTTGCACCAATTTTTGTAAAATTCAAAACAAATCTTCAAAAACATTTTTTATGCCACGATCGCACCAAGCCCCCCCCCCCCTCCCCCCGACTGAAAGCTGGCTACGCCACTGTAACGTGTAATCAATACCCTACATTTTGTATGTTCAATTTGTATACTAAAAACTGTTATTAATCCACAAATTTAGATGACGACAAGATAAAAATTCGAATCAAGAATGAAAAGGTGTCTAAGTATATAAATCTTAAGGGTAATGCATATTTGAATTAAACAGAGGCGGGTTAATTTATATTGTGCTATGAATTACGCTTTTATTCAAAATTGCAGCTAAGATGCCTGTTTTATGAAAAATATCACGGAAGATGTATTCTAGATATCAGTAGTATTCTCAGAAATTTATTATCCGAAACGGATAACATCTAGCCACTCAGACAAACAATCGCAGACATAGGCTAAGCTTGTTTATTTACCAGTTAGATTTGTTGACTTACCGATCCGTATTTCAATCTCCGGGATGACGTTCTTTTCACTTTGTATTTGCGTGCAGTGTAATATAAGTTGATACTTTTGTTCAAAAATGTACTTTTAATGGCTTTTTTATGCCTTTTATTTTCAAATTATGTTTTGTTTTGATGTCAGTGTGAAAAGTCAAGAAACGTCAACCCCGACTTTTAATTAAAAAATGTTGGTTAATCACTTATGGCAAATCACAAGGTTGATGATGTCAACGGACCATGATCGTGGAAGACTATCAATATCAGGTGTATATCGCATAGAAAAAAAATATAGCTAATTTTTCGCACTGATATGATGATGACTATTGGGCGTACATACTCGTTCTGTCATGTTACTTACATTTCATTTGCAAGTTGTCCACATATTAATCCGGCGTTTTGTTTAATCAAATTTCCCGCCCCTTGAGGTTTCCGACCAATGCATCAGTTAATATTTTCAGAATACAAATTTTCCATTTTCATTTCTCTGATAGATAAAGTCTCATTTTGAATCTGTTCGTGTATTAAAGAGTATGCTTTTATAATGCCGTGGTCACATTTGCTCAGATTTTCAGCACCGGCGCCCGGCCGATGAGTATTTTGTTCAAAATTGTATTCAATTCTGAACAAAATACTCAATCGGCCGGGCGCCGTAATGAAAATCGGAGCAAATGTTACCAAGTCATAACTGATGAAAAATCAAATGAGAACATGAACATGGATAATATGGGCACTATCACGCTGCGTGCAGAGTCTAGTTATAAACTACGAGAAGACGAAACTCTCATTTAAGAAGTGAAGTTGAACAAATGCAAAGGGTAGGGTACTATAGAAGGGGATCATATAAAAGCACGATCTATTTCACAACGCCTTTAACTTTTGTTCTTCAACTGTTGCCCTTTGTGCATTTCAAAAATAAAATATCTCAATCTGATTTGTTCCACCTTTCTTTTCGCTCAGTTCTGCAATATTATGTCCGTATGTTGTTTAGGATTATGTCATTTGCGAAATAGCTGTAAGACATTATGAGAATGAATATGGGAGTTTCCACGATAATGTTGTTCACATGATTTTATACACATACCTGCATAACAATCAGAGACAGAAGTCTTAATATTGTCCAATAAAAAAAATAAGAATCTAACATTTAATGATAACAAAAGGATTAATTGCTTAGTTCTCTTTGTTTTAGTCTTTGTTTTCTTAAATGCGGAAGTGTACCAACATAACCTAGATTACATAAGAGATCATCTAACAGTCTAAAATTGCTTTTAATTGCAAGTTAATGCATTCCGACCAAAATTTGTATACCTGTAATTTTGGGGGGGGGGGCGATGTTACATCACATAACTACAACGTTCATATAGAAATATACAATAAGCATGTCCGTATAAAAGCTAAAATTATAAAAACTCATTTCAAAGTCATTCTGTTCATGGGAGCGTCAAGTTATGAAAAACAATGCTAAACACTCAAACAAATCGACTTGATTACCTTTGAAAACTTCTTGAGAGGAAATGGACAAATGTATTTTTCTAACTCATTAGAACGTCTGTCTGATTGAAATTCTATTTTTTAAATACAAACATAAATGATTTAATCTTGGTCAGAAGTCTGAACATTGTCCAACAAAATAATAAGAATCTAACATTTAATGATTACAAAAGGATTGATTACTATATATAGTCTTTGTCTTAGTCTTTGTTTTTCTAACGGCGGAAGTGTACCAACATCACCTTGATTACAGAAGAGATCATCTAACAGTCTAAAATTGCTTTTAATTCCCGGGTTTTAATCCGGGGTTTTAATTACATTTTATGTATAGACTTTTTTGCCTCTATTCTCATTTTTAAACCTGTTTCTGTTTGCTTATTTAACAATTGTGATAAATTATTCAGTTAGTGTCGAAATCAAAACAATTTTCTACATTATAGTCCCCTCCTCTTGCACTGCCTAAATATTAAAATAAGCCAGTCTGATTGCGAATTTACAAATCCTGTAAAAGTAGCTTCAAACCGCCTTTTAATCAGAGAAAACAATAAGTTAATTCATCTGATTGCGAAAATACGAATCAATCTGATTATCTGATCTCCATGCTATTTGATTCGTGCATTATCTACAAGTCAGTCGGGCAAGGGTGAAATTATTTCATTTGAAAACAGAAATAAATATCAGAACCCCTCTAGCATAACTATTCGGAAGAAATTCATACAAAAAATAAGGTACACAACTGATGAAGGGTCCCACACAATGCACACACCCCTCTCATCCTCCTCCGTGTTGGCCCACACACGACCATATTTGACAATTTTTCTAAAAGCGTTTTCCCCGGGAATATCGTGTAGCGGTTGCCAGAAGTCGCACAGCTTGGGAGTCAGGGTATCCTGATCCATGCCTCAACGCCTGGCGGGTCTGATATTTAGAAGGGGCGCAAGAATTATTAGGGGACGGGGTAAATGTGAAAGTTGCCAAAATATCCATAGGTGTAGCCAGGAGGGGGGGGGGGGGTGCGATGGGTGCGATAACAATAGGCTTTATATATGCTTTAATGTTTTATTTATCATGATGCTTCTATGTAGCCTATTAATTACAGTTCTTTTTGCAATATAAAACTGGTATGTTTATGCAAATTCCGATTGGACTAATATAAAGGGATATTGTTTCATTATGTGGACTTGAGAAAGTCCGACATACTCATTGCTTTCAACCCAAAACTTAAAATAGGAAGTTATCAAGATCCCAAGAACACGATCGCTACTTAAACAATACGTTTGTAGAATCCCGGCGATCGAAATGCAATCAAACTTTCGCAATCAGGTGCCTAATTAGTCTTTTGATCTCTAAAGTTTTACGACTGAACGTTTCAATGAACTCGTGAGAAGCAAACGCAATCATCAGATAAACATTTTTCTAGTAAATCTAAAATAGAGTAAAACCCAGGGAAAAAGATCGCGTGTTCATAGAAATTAGGCATATTTCAATTTTGAAATAACAAAAGTCAGTCTCGGAAGAATTTTCCAAGCATTCCCTGCTTCGATGCGTTTTTATTGCAAGGGCCGTTTAGCGCCGATATGAATTCATTATAGGGCATTAGGGTTGTGCTTTATTTGTTTTATTTATATAAATGTTATAAAATGTGTACGACACTTTAATGAATTATTTTTAGGGTTACAATGCATATTTGACTTTTCCCTCTAAACGTTTAAATTCATCTTTATACTTTTCTTAGTTTGCTTCATAAAATTAACATTGGATCCTAGACAGTTATCAAATTCTCAGACATTTGATTAATATAGATATTTGTACTTCCTTTGACCAGTGGTGCTGGTGTGACTGAGATTCGAATCTAATCTGTTTCATTTTTATGTAAATTGAGAGGAATAAAGTTTTATTTTAAGCGTTTTAACAAACTTTACGTTTGGCGTGCAGCTCAACTTAATACACAATCAAAGGACAGAATACAGAAATAAGAACATGCCTTTTATTTGTTATTCAAGCTTGTGGAAGGATAAAGACAAAGGGGTCGCGGCTATCGTGATGACGCCATCTTATTTCTAGGAATTATTTCTGCCTCTCATTGCTTAAACCGGCTTCGTTAAACAGTGCCAAAATATATAAGTCGGAGCCAAAAACAAGACTATTTTTATATTTAAAACCCCTCACCTTGTCAATGTCTATGCCTGCATCTGGTTTTCCCACATTTGGGAGGGAGCCAATATACACATAGATTACTTACTGGCCATGGACAGGGGGGGGGCACAGAAACGAACATTCTGGGGTCATAAGGGATACTTGGGGAAGGAGGAGGGGTGGTGGTGAATAGTGAAGTCCGGGAGTGAAGTTAAGGGGTATTGAAATCTTTCTTTTGATATTTAGTGCTTGAATGGAGACTTGTTTCCACCTCCCGCATTCTAGTAGAATTTAAATATTTGATCCAAAGGAGTTATTTTAAATCAAACTTGAATTCCGATTAATTAACACTCCAATGATTGTACCGCTTCACTATTGTCTAAGATAATTATAATGAATTCACGGGACACTATAGTCTTCCTTTTAAACTTTAGTGGTTGGATGGAGACTTGTTTCCCCACCCCGTACACAAGTAAATTTGTAAATTTTAAATATTTGATTTAGGAAGGTATTTGCAATCAAACTCTGATGATGCAAGACTAGTCAGCCAAGACTAAATAAAATTATGAACTTATTATCATTTAGACTATTGAGTTCATTAAATTATAATTCCATAAATATCATATTTAATCCTGTCAACACAATAATGGTATTAATTGGCATGATATGTAGTCAGAGACGGTTTAAAAAGTTGTTTAGATTAATGATAGTATTAGGAAAAATCCTAACTCAAAGTTTTTGTTCTTTCGCAATCCAGAGCAAACCACTCGCCGGGCAAGCATTCTTTAAAAACGTGAAGTTTTCACCATGTTGAGCAGTTTTGAAAATTGTCCAATTTGAACCATCGCCTTGTATATTTCTGTAACTGCCCCCCCCCCTTGACACTCGAGTGTAAGAATCCTTTCCACACTGGAGAACAATCACTGACTGCGATTTGTATGATTGAACATTATACACTTATCATTAATTCGTAAAGAATAGTTTTAAAATAAACAGCTTGTTTTATGTTATGATTGGAGTGATGTATGCATAGACAGAAGAATGACACTGGTTTTGAAATATCTTAATTATCCCATTGAATGAATGAATGAAGCCATCCGTCCCTCTGTCCATTCTTAACTCATACTTGTGGACTGATTTGATTTAAAGGAGAAGTCTCGGTGTAGGACGTGTACACACTAATGAGAACGAATTTTACTCATTTCTATTTAGGATTCGTTCATATACTAGCGGGGCTTTAGAGCATTTACAAACGCACGAAATGTATTGTTTTAAGGCAACTTTTATGACATATAATGTATTTAAAGCTGATTAATTTTAGATTATATTCGGTTCAATTTTACAAATAATGAATAGTATTACAGTATATCGAAAAATATACAATAATTTACATTAACTTGCGCAGACTGCAAACAATGTACATGGTTGGCGCGTTCTTGATAATAAGAATTAAAGGTTGAACTTAAAAATCAAACATTTTCTTTTTTTAAACATAATAAATCTTTAAATCAAGAAAATAAAAATAAGATTGATGATTGAACTTTTCATAGTCAACTGCGACTGTGTCGACGCATGTTTATTTACTTAGCTAATTAGATATGTAAAATTGTTAATGGCCGCAACGGATAATACGTAAGCTGCTGTTCGGATAAGACATTTCTATATGATTAATAACAAATCCCGGACAGAATGTTATTCAACAGTACTTGATCTTATCAGTTATTATTCAATTTGGATAATAAATCTATTATCTCGTCGTATTGATGTTTATTATATAGTGTTTCTCGTTGTGCAGGTATTGGGAATTTTTAAAAAGTGAAGAGACAAATATAAAGTACATCACTGGTTGTGCAAAGATCTGAATTTGTCACTTAACAAAAAAGACTGGAAAATGATCAATAGAATCTATAAGGTCAGCAATTTTGAACCAAAATTAGCTTCATTCAATTTAAAATTCTTCATAGATTTTTGGCCACCAACACATATTTGAAAATGTGTGGATTAGCAGAATCGGATATGTGTACCTTTTGTAAAGTAGAACCAGAGTCAATCTGTCATCTCCTCTATGACTGTAAACACTCAAGCCACGTATTCCTTTCATTATAACGAATTTTATGTTACATGACTATATGTTTTTATTCCGCTATTTAATATACGCTCTACCATGATTATTTGGTATCAAATTAAACGTCTCTTAATCCTGCAAAATATCATTTAGTTTTTATCTCAGGGTTATAAAAGCTGAACGCATTATCAATCGTCGAACATTCCAAACTATCATTTTTTGCCTTGTAACCGATCACCCTTATGTTGATTGACAGTAACTTTTTTATATTCTGAAACGTATTTTGTTATGATAATTGACAATTTCATCACAAAGACTGCATCGTGTCGATTGTACGTTAGCTGGAATTAATTTATTTGCTAATTTACTATTGGAAAATCGACATTAAGTATGTGTAG